>CM062532.1:45373452-48357202 GCA_031439595.1 Pterocarpus santalinus | reverse complement strand
TATTATACAGAATATTGATCCTCTGGGGACAACGATATGTAACAATTAGGGGTGACGGCTAAAAGAATCACACTAGGGATAGTGATACATAATGCCTAGATGTGGAAGGATTAGAACATAGATGTATGAAGTATGTGCATAAGTATATATAGCATCTTCATGCATGACCATGTATAAGAATGTAAAAGGTAACAAGAACTTGCAAAGAGACGTATCAAGCTTCCACCTAGTAGTGGGTTAGGGCGATACCATAAAAAGTTATCACTTAGGCCAGCTCCTAAGTAGATTTAAGAGGAATAAGTCAATGTGAGAGTCGGGGGAAGTAAACCCGATAACACTACTAGAAAATTGTCTGGTTTTGACTAAAAATTCGGTTGCAAAATGGACAAAATCGGTTGCAAATTACATTTGCGACTGATTTTACGACCTGTAACATCCTCAATTTCTTATCGTGATAAATTACCTCAGTAACCTTGTGTAATTAGGCACTTAATGAGAAATTATGAGATTAAGGCTTAATTAAGGGGTTAACAAAGAGTTTATAAGTTAACTTAGATGAGAAAAGTCAAGAGAATGCTTAATCGAGATTAGATAATCTCTAATTAAGCAAGTCAGAGCCTTTATAGCTTAATTAAGCACTAATTGCCCTTAATTAGCTTAATCGAGTTTAATTAAGATTACTTAAGCTTAATCACGAGATTAATTTTTGTTAATCATGTCCTTGTGTGTTAATCACTAATCCTTGCTTAATCATCTTAATTAAGTTGCAAGAGCACTTAATCACATGATTAAATTCAAATTTAGTCAACTAGACAATAAAGTAAAGAGTGTGTCACTAAAGCATAAAGCATTAGACAAGAGTGCTTTGTGCAAGAGTTAGCACTTGATTTGTTCCCTCATAATCCAATTTGTCCCCGTAAACATTAATTAACACAAAATTAAGAAAATATCTCCCTTCTTCCCCTTGAATAGTGGATGCCACACACACTCACATTTTCATTTTCACTTATATCATTCTCTCTCTTCAAACCAACTCCTTTCATTTCTCTCTAAAACTCTCTTCTTCTTCTTCATCATCTTCTTCCTTTCTTCACTACCACCCCCCAAAACTTCTTACTTAGCCCTTCAAGGACCTCATCTTTGGGTCTTTGGAGACAAGATCTAAATACTACAACCTTCATTTTCACAAGATCTCAAGAGCTTCCACTTCTACCAAGCCAAACAGCCACTATCTTTAAGGAAAGGAACCACCATCATCATCTTCTTCTTCTCTTATTGTAGCGCCATTTCTAAGAAAGGTAGTGATCTTCATCTTTTTATTTTGTTTACTCAAGAAATCTTGAAGCTTGGTTCTTCTCATTACCAAGATCTTTGAGTGAAAACTTGAGAAAATCTTTCATGCTCTTCATGAGCAAAAGTTTCTATTTTTGGTTAAATATATTCTTGTTTTTCTTCAAGTGTTCTTGATGTTTCTACTTTTGGAAAAATATGTTCCTATTCTTCTTCAAATGTTCTTGATGTTTCTGTTGTTGGAAAAATATGTCCTTGTTCTTCTTCAAGTGTTCTTGATGTTTCTACTTTTGGAAAAATATGTTCATATTCTTATTCTTGAATGTTCTTGATGTTCTTGATGGTATTTTGCTTAAAGTTGTTCTTTTACTTATGATGACTTTATGATTAGAAAAGTTTTATCTTTACATGCTTTTTATGATTTGATAAGACTATGAAATATCCTCAAAGCTTAAAACGTTAAAAAGTTTGCTCCTTGATGCATAGAAAGTGGCGCAAGTTTGGTGCCTTCATAAAAGCCTAATTTTTTTAAGTTTAAGCTTTTTGGAATATTAAGTCTTTTTTGAGTTATAAAAATGGTATTTTGTCACTTTATGTTGTAAAGATTGATTCTTGGATGTAAATCCTTTCATAAAGTTTTAAACTTTAATCAAGAAGGTGATTTTAAGTCATAAAGTTATAAGCTTGCACACTAAGTCTTGTAAAGGTGGAATCTTGAGATGAATATATTAGTGAAGTTCCAAGTTTTAAGCAAAAATAGCATTTTTGAGTCATAAAAGTGTTAACTTTTATAAAGATCAAAACTTTATAACTTTAAAGCTAATGTCTTATATCACTAGTTGATAAGTAGGAACCTTTTTAATTTAGAGACAACTTTAAATCATAAAGTGAAGACCTTGATGGTCTTAGAGTATATAAAAGTGTCAACTTTCATAAAGAATAAAACTTTATGACTACTTTATAAAGAATGATAACTTTTATAATACTTAAGGTAAGATCTTGTCATGTTAGTGATCAAAGCTTGAAACTTTGTAACTTGGTTAAGTTAAAAATCACCCTTGGTGATTAGTGAACATGGTGTTGTTAGGTTCATGATGTGGTTATGCATTGTCATGACCCAAGAATTAGAGAGATCTCGAACTCCTTGAGAACAGAAGTATGATTAGGGTCTCTGAGCATATCATGAGCCTAGGAATCACTAGTGTGCTATCTCAAGGAAAGGAAACAATCACTTAACTTAATTAATTTGAACAAGTGTTCCATAAGATATGAACTCAAGCAAAGAATAATTTCATATGAGAACTAAACAACTAAAAAACCATGTACATATATCTTAACTATATGATTCTCTCATGGGTAACCATGGGAAATTATGTGATGATTCATAAGATTCTTCACAAAGAATAACACAATAATAAACCCCTTTAGGGGATGAATATATGACGCCATTCGGCATGATGAATGACAAGTTTGATTAAGCTTTGTCTCATGATTGAATGATGAGTGTGACGATATGATGAACTATTGGTTAAAAGTTTATGATTGGCATTTTGGGGAAGCTCCAGCCTAGCTGTTATGCTGCCGAATTTTCGTCAAAATTATAGACTTAGTCATATCATTGCATGTGTCTAATCAAAGAAGTATTATGCATGTAAAGTATAATGATAAGAAAAGAATTAATAGACCATGACCCTTCAATTACTTCGATAAGGGAAGTGAGAGACGGTGATTTACAAAGAATCAAGGAAACTCTATGAGGTAGGCAAGGGCGACATAGAGGACCGTCTAACATAGGCGTAACTAATATCGTCTTAGTCTGATTTGGTTTAGTACTGCATGACGACGGTCACGGAATGAGCTCATGTCCAAAGGCAGTCTATTTCAAAGGAAAGTAGAGAATGTTAAGTACGTACAAAAAACGAAAATAAAGTCAAGTATACCCATGGTTAAGTCTATAATAATGCATGTTTGTGCATGTATTTATATTGTCCATTTGCATTATTAATGTTTATTCTATGCTTTAGTGTAACATCCACCGTTTTTCGCCTAATTATTCGGTTTTATCGAATAATTGAGAATAATTAAAATTCGATTAAACAATTATTTAGACTCAATTGATTAGCAATTACTTGAGTTTAGATAAAAGAGAATTAAGTTAGAGTATAGGAGATTTAATAAAATTTTATTAAAAATCGATTCACCGATTTAAAGGAAATCGGTAAAATTACGGTATTTTAAACTGTTGGAACCGAACCAATAGAATTCCAATCCTTTACCCTACCTTGAGTGGCTGATAACTCAGCCACTTAGCACCAGAAGTGGCGCCACTTTGGCCACACAAAGGCAAGAAGGGCTGGCTGAATTTCAGCCATACAAGCTCCACCAATCACAAGCCAAGAAGCCACCTATATATACACTTCTCCCATCATATTTTTCTGCTTCTCTTTCACCCATTCAGACCACTTTTTCCAGCGCCACTTTCTCCTCTCCCTTCAGCTATCTTCCTCTCTTCTTCACACACACAACTCCAGCCAACATCAAGTCTTGCTCATCCAAGCTTCAAAAATTCCAACAAAATCACTTAGAACAAAGGTAGGGGTTTGATACTTAAAGTAATTCTGTGGTATTGGCTGGCTAAGCTTGGATTATTTTCATCTTTTTTGATGTGTTAAATGAATGATTATGATGATATGTGATTGGTTTTGGGCTGTTTGTGTGATTGAAACCGAATTTGGAGCAAGAAAGAATGGAGATAGGAAGAGCTAATGAGTTAGAGAACCAAAAACCCTCGGAAGTCCATATGGCAGAGTGTACGGCTCCGCCTACAGCTAATTAAATTCGGTGGAACCATTTTTACATGAAACTAGACATCTAGGGCTTTCCATAGACATATCATATAAGGCTTTTGGATTAGAATTGAGAGAGATATCAATTTTCGAATTTCAACCTAGGGTTTTGACTCTGGTTCTGGGCAGACTGGGTTGTTCAGGGTAGAACTCGCTCTATACTACTTGAAAATGAGTGAAACAAAATTTTTTAGAAAGCTTACACATAGCAGAATGTCCCATAAAAATTTTAGAATTAAATAAGGTCCCAGTTGCTTCCAGTGATTCAGGAAAATTGCCCTATGTCCAAACCAGGCCAGAACAGTGCAGTCTAGGAAGGTCAGAATTCGGGGCTTGTAACTTGAGCCCTACTAAGTCAAATGGAATGGAACTTTTTGCAAATGAAACTTTACCCTGTTAGCGTTAATATGAGGTCAATTTCGTGTAATTTGAGTCAGTTTTCGATTTAGTGGATTTTTAGTTGATTTTTAGTTTTAGTTACCTGATTATGGCTAGCCATTGGACAGGCCTGGATAAAATCTGAATGTCTTGAGCTATAGACATGAAAATTAGATGGGACTAAAAGGGTTAGAAACTAGACACATAAGGCTACAACATATTCAAAAATTAGGTTTAAATGAGTTAAATTGAAATAAAGGTGGGAAATACCATAATCGGGCAGAATAAGGCAGAATGAGCTAAAAGCCCTATTGATGCTTTGTTGAAACTAATGAATGCATCTATGAATGTATATGCATAATTGCTGCTCTATACTGAAATTGCAAATTGTATAAATGTACTGGTTGGATGGTACTATTCATGGGGAAGTGGACACGTTCCGTTATGCTGCTGAAATTTCGGTAACACCCATGTACAAGTTATGAATTATATGTTAATGCATATGCATTTTTAAGAAAGTTATGAAAAGGATTATGTCACTATGAAAGTTCCATGCTACTTGGGCGAGCCCCGAATAAGAAGTTAAAGGGAATAGATCGGTGGGAAGGTCGGGGAAAGTAAACCCGGCATTCCTGTATAGAAACGAGCTCGATCTTGAAAAGCAAACTATTACCCATGAGTCTAAATGGCCAAGAACTCCCAGGGGACCAAGAGATGGAAAAATGATAGAAAGTAATGAAAAAGTTTATGAAGGAAAGTTCAAGAATGAGTTTGCATGACTATATGAATGCATGAATACATAGAATGGTTATATTAAGATGTTTACAATTGTCTGTTATGTCTACTTACTGCTGTTTATTTATTTATTCTATTTATTATTTCATGTATCATTCTTAGTAATCTATTTTGTTTCTTATACCGTCTAAAGTAAAACTGAACCTTGCCTCGGACCAGACATCTTCTTGAACTCATTAAAATGGATATTTCAGTTTGCACACATATTTTTATATTTAAATAAAATCCGAGGCAACATGAGAATATATGTGATGTCATTTAACCAGTATACCTGACCCTACTGAGAATTTCTTGAAATTCTTATCCCGTGTTGTATTCCCACATCATTCTCAGACGCTGGCGAAGGGCTCAACGGCCACTCCTTTCATTGAGATCCCAGACCTGCAGCTTCACTATGACTCCGAGTTGGACTCGTTGGATACAGCCTACTCCTGCTATTTCTGCCCCTGCTTTTAGCAATAGGAATTTTGACGTTCCTTTGTTTCATTTGTTTTAAATACATATCTATATGTATAGACTGAAGCGTCGGCTTCCGACCTATATATGTACATATACAATTGAGAATATATATCACTTATTTATATCATTTATGATATATTACATTAAACTTTATTACGTTTTATAACGCTATTCACGTCTATTATGTAACAGCGTGCTGATTCAACTATTTAGTGATATTAATCATGAGATTTAAGTAGAACGTTAACACGGTAACATAGACTACCTAATTTTATGCTATGACTTAAGCATAACATTCAATTAGTAGGGTGTTACATTTTTGGTATTAGAGCAGTTCGTCCTAGCTAAGGCCTCAGGATTGGACTGACTATGCTTCGCGCATATTCTGTACTTTTAGTTGATAACATGCACCAGATCTTGCCTGTATGGTTGAGATATAGTTGTGCATGTGTATGAAGTGCCTGACCATGTGAGCTGTTATTTACTGGCATATTAGACTTAGTATTGAGCCTGATCAACTCAATATCTTTTGTTTTGTATGCTTAAAACTTAATGGCTTCCGGAAGGTGAGGCAGACCACGTGCAGAACCTGCTCCAGAGAACTCGACTGATTTTATGGCCACAATGCGAGAAATGGCCCATGCAATGCGGGAGCAAGCCGCGGCAGCTCACCAGATGATGGAATAGCTAGGTAGGCGACCTGCAATAGGATATGAAGGGAACCCACATGACCCAGAGGCTAACCTAGACTATCTCAAATTTGCTAAGTTCAGAAAGGCGAATCCGCCCAGCTTCCGAGGGGTGTATGACCCTGATAAAGCCGATGAGTGGATCAAAGCCATGGAGAAGATTTTCTCTATTTTGGATTGCTCAGATCATCAGAAGGTGACTTTTGCCACCTATATGCTCGGTGCGATGCCGAAGTTCAGTGGAAGCAGTCTAAGCTTTGTTTGAAGAATCTCAGACCACAGTCACTTGGATGGTGTTCAGAGATGTGTTCTACCAGAAGTACTTTCTGGCTTATGTTTGAAATACTAAGGAACTCGAGTTTATGCAGCTGCGTCAAGGAAATCGGACAGTATCCGAATATATTGCCCGATTTGAGGAGCTATGCAAATTCTCCACAATTTACCAGAGGAACCCGGATAAAGCCTGAAAGTGCATTAAATTTGAAGGAAGGTTACGAGAGGACATTCTTACCGCCATCGGGCTAATGGAGATTAGAGATTTTCCCACGTTGGTGAGCAAATGCCAACTTGTGGAGGATTGCAATTCGAAATTAGCTGCAGCCAGGGCATTTGGTGGAAATTTAAAGAGGGGGTTGGCCCCACAAGGCCCAAGATTTAAGCCCAACGTACAACAACAGCGGAGATTTCCACCGGCAGGCAACAAAGGCAAGCAGCCCCAAAGGCCTTTTCCAAATCCAACTTGAACAAAATGCGGCAAGAATCATGGCGATTGGCCATGTTTGGCAGGCCAGAATGTCTGCTATGGATGTGGCAAGCCAGGCCACAAAATTTATGAGTGTCCGACCAAGAATCCATCACAGCCGCCTCGACCCCAGCGACAAGGACGAGTCTTTACAATGAGCGCAGAAGAAGCTAATAAGTCAAGAGGACTAATCCAAGGCACTTGTGATGTAGACGGTGAGACTCTAACCGTACTCTATGATTCGGGTGCCTCACATTCGTTTATTTCTCATAACTGTGTAACTGCTTTGCAATTGCCAATTTCTGAGTTACCTTATGATCTATTGGTTTCTACTCATACCAATGGGCCTGTTAGAACTAGTCAAATATGCATCAATGTTCCTCTTCGAATTGAGGATAGGACCTTTACCGCCAATTTGATTTGCCTCCTCCTCTATCTGGTCTTAACGTAATTCTGGGCATGGATTGGCTTTCTGCCAATCATGTTGTACACAATTGCTCTGATAAGATGGTGGTACTCCCCTCTGTCTCACTTTCCGAATCCCAAATCGCAACACTTTTGTATCTGAACTCTTTCGGGCCAAAGAATCAAGGGTATATCCTCTTGTCAGCTAATGTGGTAGAAGCTGAGCAGGAATTAGAGGAGATTCCGGCTGTCAGGGAATATCCGGATGTTTTTCCAGAGGATATTCCTGAATTCCCTCCGGAGAGAGAGATTGAATTTACCGTTGGGTTGGTTCCAGGTGCGGGACCAATATCTATAGCTCCGTATCGAATGTCACCTATGGAGCTGACGGAACTAAAAAGACAGATCGAAGAGCTTGTAGAAAAAGGATTCACACAGCCAAGCGCGTCGCCATGGGGAGCTCCGGTCTTGTTGGTCAAGAAGAAAGATGGAAGCATGCGCTTATGCGTGGATTATAGGCAGCTGAATAAAGTGACAATTAAGAATAAATATCCACTGCCAAGGATTTATGATCTCATGGACCAACTACAAGGTGCAACAGTATTCTCCAAGATTGACTTGCATTCTGGATATCACCAAATTCGAGTTCGAGAATAAGATATCCCTAAGACAGCTTTTCGGACTCGTTACGGGCACTATGAGTATACCATGATGTCGTTTGGGCAGACGAACGCACCAGTAGTATTTATGGATTACATGAATCAAATATTTCGTCCATATCTGGACAAATTTGTAGTGGTATTCATCAATGATATACTTGTTTACTCGAAGACAGAGCAAGAGCATGCGGAACACTTGCAGCTAGTTCTACAAATTTTAAAAGAAAAGAAACTCTACGCTAAATTATCCAAATGTGAATTTTGGATGAAAGAGGTAAAATTTCTGGGCCACGTAGTGTCCTTTGGAGGAATCTCTGTCGACCCCAGCAAAGTAGAAGCAGTTCTGAACTGGGAAAGACCGACTACAGTCTCTGAAGTCAGAAGTTTTCTGGGCTTAGCTGGATATTACAGGAGATTCGTTAAGGATTTTTCTCGAATAGCCTTGCCCTTGACCAAGCTAACCAGGAAGAATGTCCCATTTAAGTGGATGCCAGAGTGTGAACAAAGCTTTCAGGATTTGAAGAGGAGATTGACCACGACACCAGTGTTAGCTTTACCAGACCCTCATGGACCATTTGAGGTCTATTGCGATGCTTCCCAACAAGGGTTGGGGTGCGTGTTGATGCAAACCGGAAAGGTGGTCGCGTATGCCTCCAGGTAATTGAAGCCACACGAAAGGAACTACCCGACTCACGACCTCGAATTAGCAGCAGTAGTATTTGCTCTGAAGATATGGAGACATCACCTGTATGGAGTGAAGTTCGAGGTCTTTTCTGATCATAAGAGTTTGAAGTACCTCTTCAATCAGAAGAAATTAAACATGAGGCAGCAAAGATGGATGGAACTCCTTAAAGACTATGAATTTGAATTGAAATATCACCCGGGTAAGGCAAACATCGTGGTAGATGCGTTGAGCAGAAAATCATTGACTATCGCCTGGATGATGATTAAAGAGACGGAACTTATTGAAAGTTTCTGAAATCTTAATTTG
This sequence comes from Pterocarpus santalinus, assembly GCA_031439595.1. NCBI lineage: Eukaryota > Viridiplantae > Streptophyta > Magnoliopsida > Fabales > Fabaceae > Pterocarpus > Pterocarpus santalinus. The sequence continues at coordinate 48,347,948 of CM062532.1, read as the reverse complement.
GGAATTCTTACAACCAGAACTCTTCAGTTACACCAAATTAAGATAACCAGTAGCTTTAAGGACCAAATTCGGCAAGCACAACAGTAGGATGCTAACTTTCAACATACGATTAGTCTCATGCAATTAGGGAAACTAACGGGTTTTGCCCAAGATAAAGAAGGCATTTGGCGATGTCACGACAGGGTGTGTGCTCCCGAAAGGGACGATCTCTGCAGAAGAATCTTAGAAAAAGCACATAAAGGTGAATTCGCTATACATCCTGGCATAACCAAGATGTATCAAGACCTCAAGAAAATGTTTTGGTGGCCGGGCATGAAGTCAGATGTAGCAAGCTTCGTGGGTAAGTGTTTGGTTTGTCAGAAGGTGAAAGCGGAACATCAGAAGCCTTCTGGAATGTTACAACCCTTGGAAATCCCTGAGTGGAAGTAGGAGAGTATCTAGATGGATTTTATCATGGGGTTACCAAGGACATCAGCAGGTTATTGTAGATAGATTAACCACATATGCTCACTTCCTGCCCGTTCAAGCAAATTATCCACTGGAAAAACTAGCTCAACTGTACATTCAAGAGATTATAAGGTTGCATGGGACCCCTTCAACTATTGTCTTTGATCAAGACCTGAGGTTTACCTCACGATTTTGGGGAGCTTTACAAAAGGCATTCGGAGCAAAGCTGTGTTTAAGCACTGCATATCACCCACAAATAGATGGCCAAATAGAAAGGACAATTCAAACCTTGGAAGATATGCTACGAGCTTATATACTGGAGCAACGCGGAAATTGGGATTGATAGTTACCGTTGGCCAAATTTGCATACCAATAGCTATCACGCTAGCATCGGCATGGTTCCTTACGAAGCATTGTATGGACGAAAATGCCAATCTCCCTTGTGCTGGTATGAGACAGGAGAATCAACTCTATTGGGGCCTGATTTAGTCGAGTAGACCACCGAGCAGATCAAGAAAATACGACGTAAGATGCTTGCCGCTCAGAGCCGCCAAAAGAGTTACGCGGATACCAGGAGGAAACCTCTAGAATTTTAGGAAGGAGACCACATATTTTTGAAGGTTACTCCTACCATGGGGATAGGTAGAGCAGTCAAAGTCAAGAAGCTAAATCCTCGTTTCATTGGTCCTTTTCAAATCCTGAAGCGAGTCGGATCAGTTGCATACCGAGTCGCTTTGCCTCCACGTCTATCAAACTTCCATGATGTTTTTCATGTCTCCCAACTCAAAAAGTATCAACCTGACCCTACCTATTCTCTAGAACCCAAATCAATGCAGTTAAAGGAGGACCTGACCTTCTGCGTACAACCAGCACAGATCGTAGACAGAAGTACCAGGCAACTTCGGAACAAGACCGTGCAGTTAGTAAAAGTAGCATGGCGAAAAGAAGATGCGGAGGACTACACTTGGGAACTAGAATCAGATATGAGGAAGGAGTATCCTAAACTATTCTCAGGTACTAAATTTTGAGGACAAAATTTTTTTTTAAGGAGGGTGGTAATGTAACATCCACCGTTTTTTGCCTAATTATTCGGTTTTATCGAATAATTAAGAATAATTAAAATTCGGTTAAACAATTATTTAGACTCAATTGATTAGCAATTACTTGAGTTTAGATAAGAGAGAATTAGGTTAGAGTATAGGAGATTTCATAAAATTTTATTAAAAATCGATTCACCGATTTAAAGGAAATCGGTAAAATTACGGTATTTTAAACTGTCGGAACCGAACCAATAGAATTCCAATCCTTTACCCTAACTTGAGTGGCTGATAACTCAGCCACTTAGCACCAGAAGTGGCGCCACTTTGGCAACACAAAGGCAAGAAGGGCTGGCTGAATTTCAGCCATACAAGCTCCACCATTCACAAGCCAAGAAGCCACCTATATATACACTTCTCCCATCATATTTTTCTGCTTCTCATTCACCCATTCAGAGCACTTTTTCCAGCGCCACTTTCTCTTCTCCCTTCAGCTCTCTTCCTCTCTTCTTCACACACACAACTCCAGCCAACATCAAGTCTTGCTCATCCAAGCTTCAAAAATTCCAGCAAAATCACTTAGAACAAAGGTAGGGGTTTGTTACTTGAAGTAATTCTGTGGTATTGGCTGGCTGAGCTTGGATTATTTTCATCTTCTTTGATGTGTTATATGAATGATTATGATGATATGTGATTGGTTTTGGGCTGTTTGTGTGATTGAAACCGAATTTGGAGCAAGAAAGAATGGAAATAGGAAGAGCTGATGAATTAGAGAACCAAAAACCCTCGGCAGTCCGTACGGCGGAGTGTACGGCTCCGCCTATAGCATATTAAATTGGGTGGAATCATTTTTATATGAAACTAGACATCTAGGGCTTTCCATAGACATATCATATAAGGCTTTTGGATTAGAATTGAGAGAGATATGAATTTTTGAATTTCGACCTAGGGTTTTGACTGCAGTTGCAGGCGGAGACTAGGTTGTTCAGGGTAGAACTCGCCCTATGCTACTTGAAAATGAGTGAAACAAACTTTTTTAGAAATCACACATTGAAGAAGGTGCCATAAAAATTTCAGAATTAGATAAGGTCCCAATTGCTCCCAGTGATCCAAGAAAGTTGCCCTATGTCCAAATCGGGCCAGAATAGGGCAGTCTAGGAAGGTCAGAATTCGGGGCTTGTAACTCGAGACCTACTAAGCTAAATGGAGTGGAACTTATTGAAAATGAAACTTTACCCTGTTAGCGTTAATATGAGTCCAATTTCATATAATTTAAGTCAGTTTTCGATTTTTAGTGGATTTTTACTTTTAGTTGCCTGATTCTAGCTAGCCATTGGACAGGCCGGGATAAAATCTAAATATCTTGAGCTATGGATATCAAAATTAGATGGGACCAAAAGGGTTAGAAACTAGACACATAAGGCTACAACATATCCAAAAATTAGGTTTAAATGAGTTAAATTGAAATAAAGGTGGGAAATACCATAACCAGGCAGAATAAAGCAGAATGAGCTAAAAGCCCTATGATGCTTTGTTGAAACTAATGAATGAATCTATGAATGTATATGTATTATTGCTGCTCTATACTGAAATTGCAAATTGTATAAATGTACTGGTTGGCTGGCACTATTCATGGGGAAGTGGACACATTCCGTTATGCTACCGAAATTTCGGTAGAACCCATGCACAAGTTATGAATTACATGTTAATGCATATGCATTTTTAAGAAAGTTATGAAAGTTATGAAAAGGATTATGTCACTATGAAAGTTCCATGCTACTTGGGCCAGCCTCGGATAAGAGGTTAAGGGGAATAGATCGGTAGGAAGGTCGGGGAAAGTAAACCCGGCATTCCTGTATAGGAACGAACTCGATCCTGAAAAGCAGACTATTACTCAGGAGTCTAAATGGCCAAGAACCCCCAGGGGACCAAGAGATGGAAAAATGATAGAAAGTAATGAAAAAGTTTATAAAGGAAAGTTCAAGAATGATTTTGCATGACTATATGAATGCATGAATACATAGAATGGTTATATTAAGATGTTTACAGTTGTCTGTTATGTCTACTTACTGCTGTTTATTTATTTATTCTGTTTATTATTTCATGTATCATTCTTAGTAATCTATTTTGTTTCTTGTACCGCCTAAAGTAAAATTGAACCTTGCCTCGGATCAGACATCTTCTTGAACTCATTAAAATGGATATTTCAATTTGCACACATGTTTTTATATTTAAATAAAACCCGAGGCAATTGAGAATGTATGTGATGTCATTTAACCAGTATACCTGACCCTACTGAGAATTTCTTGAAATTCTCACCCCGTGTTGTATTCCCACATCATTCTCAGACGCTGGCGAAGGGCTCAACGGCCACTCCTTTCATTGAGATCCCAGACCTGCAGCTTCACTATGACTCCGAGTTGGACTCGTTGGATACAGCCTACTCCTGCTATTTCTGCCCTTGCTTTTAGCAATAGGAATTTTGACGTTCCTTTGTTTCATCTATTTTTAATACATATCTATATGTATAGACTGAAGCGTCGGCTTCCGACCTATATATGTACATATACAATTGAGAATATATATCACTTATTTATATCATTTATGATATATTACATTAAACTTTATTACGTTTTATAACGCTATTCACGTCTATTATGTAACAGCGCGCTGATTCAACTGTTTAGTGATACTAATCATGAGATTTAAGTCGAACGTTAACACGGTAACACAGAATATCTAATTTCATGCTATGACTTAAGCATAACATTAAATTAGTAGGGTGTTACATTTAGTACGTATGTTTAGTTATGATGTTAAGTTTAAAAGCAACCCACTCGGGGTTTAAGTTTTCAAAATCATTAAAATTGAACTTATATTTGTCCACTGTTTTTATAATTAAACCCGAAGTGGTTGGGACGATGATGATGACAGAGTGTTTGTCTAGTCATGATCCTACTGAGAAATTTAGTATTTCTCACTCCTACATTTCGTGTCGTCTTCAAAGGATGCTAGCGTTAGGCACGATGGTGATTTTCATTGAGTTCTCAGTGACGCATTGGCGCTTCGAGCCGGTGCTGAATGCATTTGTGTTGATTGCTCAGGCAGTGATGCGGGTCTACATGTTCCATAGCTGCCAGTTCCATACACCTGTAATGAGTCCATTTTTCCGCCCTCATGAGCCATTTGAGGACATCACCATGGATAATGTCTGCCGCCTTTTCATTCTCCGAGGTACCCGACGGATGAGAACTTCGACTCTGGTGCCGACTGCTTACATAAAGACGGATCCTTCTGAGTCACATACCCGACTTATTTCGTGGGATCCTACCAATCGGAGCTGTCTCAGTCTTCAGTGATTCGCCTATCTTCAGACTCTTCGGCTTCGTCTGCTGGCCCAGCTCCACCCCCGGTTCGCGGTCGTGGGTTCATTTGCACCTGTGCCATGCCTTGTTGGTGTGGTCATGCTCGAGGTAGAGGATGTGGTGATATTACTCCCAGTAGATTCAGGAACGGTTTCCTCCCACTAGATGAGTGAGGTGTTGGTTACATGCAGAGCTGAGCATGAGGATAACCGATTTTGGTTGTAGCTAGGGTTATCATTTTCTTTTGGCATGTATAGGTAGATGTGATTTCCTATGTATTTCCTTTACTGATGTATTTGTCAGGTTTCTTTTGTAGGGCCGACAGTAGATATAGGAACCTTTATATCAATTATGGATGGCTATGGAATGAATGTTATATTTATATAGGATTGTGGTTATTCTTATTGTTTCTATTCATGTTACTTGCATAATATGTATGAGATAGTGATGTTTGTAATACATGTTCACAATGTGCTTATGGCTCTCGATTTTCAAAATAGTTTACTCGTTATTGTTCAAAAAAAAATTTACCCCTATTTTCAGGTAAAGTAATTTCAAAAAGGTAATTTTAGTTCCGTGAGCCAAAGTAGCAACTAATAATTCCACAATATGAGTTAAGCATAGAATGGAACTATTAGAGTGTTACACGATCGATTTTGTCAGTCGCATTTGGGCAAGTTGCAAAATAATTTGCAATTGATATTTTCAGTCGCACATTGATTTTAGGGACCATGAGCCAGTTAAAGTGTTGGTCATTTGTTGACTTTTTTGTGACCGATTTTTCAGTCGCAAAATTTAAGATTTGTGACTGAAAATTCAGTCACAATACTTTTTGCAACTGAAAAATCGGTCGCAAAATTTAAGAATTGCGACTAAAAAATTGATCGCAAAATTTAAGATTTGCAACCGAAAAATCAATTGCAAAATTAGAATTTTGAGACTGATTTTTCGGTCACAAATTTGAGACCGAAAAATCAGTCGCAAAATCAAAATTTGCGACTGATTTTTCGGTCATAAATGGTGCATATGGTTTCACTTATTGGTAATATATTCGGTTGCAAATTATTTCGGTCGCAAATTTTGATTTGTGCAAACAAAGGAAGCATAACGTTATGATTATCATATTTCATACACTTGGATTCAACCAACAGCCCAGAAAAGCACATACAACAATCCATAAGTTAAGAAGTTAAGATTATATATAATTAAGTACTAATTATCTAATACTATAACATCCCAAGTATAAAAATTCAATATCTAATGTTTAGAAAATAAATATACTTAGTAGCATATGATCCAAACAACAATCAACGAGAAATAGGTGACAAGAGTTCATTTAGAGTCTTCTTCTTCATCACTTGATCCCTCATCCTTAGCTCAGTCTGCAATGGTGGGCTGCAAATCAGAAGGTTGGAAGTTCATCGGCTGCATTATTTGTTGCACAAGTTGATTGGTGGCTTGAAGCTACTTCTCATTAGTCTCCAATCTAGCTAGAAGTGCATTATTCTCCTCTGCCATTTTCTTTAGTAGTGCTTCATGCTTTGTTCCTTATAAACATGCATCGGATTGTGAACCAAAACCACGATAATATGACCTTCCATCAATCATAGTAGACTCTAAACCAAGGCCATAAATTCTTCCTTTTTTTACTCCGGCACTTTCACACCACACATCTAACTCACTAAGTTGAGGAGTTCCATCTTCAGAGACCTTTTGGGTTGCCTCATCCATGGCACATATAAATTCAGCTTGCCAATTACAATATTATGTCAATTAACACAATAACTTCTATTCATGGGTACTTATAACATATAAGTAGAAGTTACACTACAACTTAACATAATTCAAAAGAATAACTATATTCTAAATATATAATTTAACATAATTTAAAGCTATAACTATATTCAAACATACAAACTAGATATGCAGCAAATGTTAACTACTTACATCTACATGCTCTAATCTCCTACCTACCCATGTTTTATCCTTATGCATGTGTGTGGCAAAATAACTCTGATGAAGTAAGAGCTCTGCCATACAATCTTGTCTGTGGATAAAACAACAATAGCTTAAGTTAGGAATAATACTGAAACAGTTTGAAAAGTAATATATTAGTATAAATAGCTTGCAAGTAATGTTAAGAGTTTCAGAACTTGACAAAATTGGCTCTATGTTGTGAAACAGTAATAGAGCCACCAGTATAAAGTGAACCACCAAATCCTAATGTAACATCCCTACTTTCGTAAATAGAACGTAATGGAAACTTTAAATTATTTCCCTTAGGCAGTGTAAGAATTTTTTAGGCAGCATTATGCTAGAACGATCTTCACACTCAGAATTATAGGGTAGTGTAACACTATCATTGAAAATATGGCACTGCCATATGTTAAAAATTAAGAAATGACAAAAGTATCCCTGTAAAATTCTGTTAATTACAGTGATGCCCAAAATTTTTAGAAATTATATTTTGACCCCAAAGACTTATTCCCACAATAACCCTAGAACTTTTTATGAAATGACCTTTATATCCCCACATCTGTAGAATTAGCAAAATGGGATTTTAAACAAAGCAGAATTACGTGGCAAAATCGTAGAAGTTTAAATCTCTGCCAATTGGGCATAGAGGCATTCTGGTTTGAAATGACATAAGGTACCCCTGAACTTGCTCAATATTACGGAAATGCCATTAGTTACAGAAAACAGAAAACAAAAAGGCTCTGAATTTGCGAAAATGTCTAATTTACGCTGTTAATCTGTTTATTCGGTTTCAATAGTTATGCAAGGGCAATTAGTAGTTAATTAAATATTAATTAGGAGTTAATTAGAGAGATTAGGGTAGAATAGATATACAAGAAATTTTATTGGATTTTTAGTAACGTTTTGCTAGTTTGGAGGAAATCGGTAAAGATTCGGTAAATTGTAACGTAAGAAGCGAATCAGTAGAATTTTACACTGATAACGTTAGATTGAATGGCTGAAATTCAGCCACCTCCACCACCATATGATGAGGAGATTTGGCCATATCATGACCACTAAAGCCAACTACTTCAAGCCACCCTTATTTATGTCATAAAGCTTAGAAAATTCAACCTACCTCCTTTTATTTTTGCGCCCTCCACCAGTTGTAGCCTCCTTTCATTTCTTCATCTTCTTCTTCCTTTCTTTTCTCACCTCCATGTCCAAGAGCTTCAAGCTCAAGATTGGAAGTCTTCTTGACCTCAAATCTTTTTGCTCCTTTTATGAAAATTGATCCTCACCTCATTTTCTACAAAACCCCTATAACAATTTCATGATTAAACATCAAATAGAGCTTCCCCACATTCATATGAGCTGCTGCCACGGTGAAGGAAGAAAACTAAAAGTTGGTTATTAGTTTCCTTGCTTCCATGGTTTCAAGGATTTTGAGGTAGGTAGCTCAAATCCTTAGTTATTTCATGTATCATGTGACTATGTGGTTGGTGTGTTCCTCTCATGCCATGCTTGCATGATGGTGTTTTGATGTTTATCTAGTGATTTGAGATGAGGAAATTTAGTTTAAGTTGAGGAATTTATCAAAAACTCAAAAAAAAGAGCTAAGCAGAATCTATTTTATGAAAAGACCCTACAGCATCCGTACCGGTGGAGTGTATGGCTCTATCTGCAACCATTTAAATTTGATGAGTCCATTTTTATATGAAACTAGACATTCAGGGCTTTCTATACATATAAAATATATGGCCATTGGATTAGTATAGAATTAGTTATGAATTTTTGAAGTTTGACCTAGAAATCTAGATTCTCATCTAGGCAGTATGAGTTGAGAAGGGTCTAACTCACTCTATACAACTCTAAATTGAGTGCAACAAACGCTGTTTGAAAGCTAACATGCAAGAAAACATCCCATACAAATTTCAAAGTCAGATTCATTGCCATTTGTTCCCAGCATATCAATGAAGTTGACTTAAGGTCAAACCCAACTAGAACAGGGTAGTCTAGTAGGGTCAAGTTACAGGGCTTACATCTCAAAATATACTGATGCAAATGATACACAACTTTTTCATTTGAAAGCTTTTGTGGTAGCTTTAAATTGGTATAAATTTCGTATGACTTTACTTAGATTTCTGTTTTTATTGAATTTTCACTTATAAGGGTGCATTTCTGGCTAAGTATAGGGCAGTTTGAGGTAAAATACTAATAACTTGAGTTATACAAATCAAGATGAGATAGGACTATAGAAACTAGACACATAGAGCTATGACATATCCAAAATTCAGGCAGAATGGGATGAAGTAGGCAGAAAATACTATTGATGTTTGAATTGAATTTGATGAATGATATTGTGAATATATATAATTGCTGTTCCATATTGATTTGCATGTTTGAATGATTTTACTGGTAGTCTGGCACTATTCATGGGGAAGTAGACTCGATCTATTATGCTACCAAATTTTCGGCAGAAGTTTATGAGAATTTATGCTATGGGTGATTATACTTTGGATATACTTACATTTACATGTCATGTTCATGTACGTCATGCATGCAAGTATAATTAGAATATGATATGAGAAGTAAGGTGTGAGACATATTCATGAATGCGCAAAGTATCCGCATGCATGCTAAAATGTGGAAAGGAAAAGATAATAAGAATTTGCAAGAGGGACGTACTAAGCTACCACGTAAGACATGACATAGACCCAACTAGCGTAGGCCAGAGCGGTGCTGTCTAAGACTTGGACTAGCCCTCGACCAAAATTAATGGGAATAGACCGGTATGAAAGTCAGGGAAAGTAAACCCGTCACTCATGTATAGGTACGAGCTCAGACTTGAAAAGCAGGCTATTATCCAGGGGTGAGATAGGCCATTCACCTCTAGGGGACCAAGTACAGAAAAGCAAGATCAAGTTACAAGTTAAAGAAATAGATGAATTAAGTCAAGTGCACTTGCATTCAGTCAAATACAAGCATCTGTATGTGCATCTCTAACTATCTCATTAGGTCATAATGTTATTATGATTCTTGTTGAAACATATTATACTATTCATATTTCTATATCTGTCATATAACATAGTAAGTAGCTGTTAAAATATAACCCGCATCAAGAAAGGTGTTTTCAACTTAAATTGAACCACTGTTTGCATATTTGTGCTCATATTTTCATAATAAACCGAAGTGGCTGGAATGTTTATGATGACATTGTAAGAGTAATGGTTTGAGTTTACTTACTGAGAACCTTAGGTTCTCACTGCCTGCTTGTATGTTTTTCTTTTTTGTAAACATTCCAGTACCCAAGTTGGAAATCAAGTGTGAGGTGGAGTACTGGGATATTCACTGAGCAAGACTCGGGTGCAAACCAGACCAGGAGACTATTGAAGCTAGCTAACGACTAGTCGAAAAGCAAATGCTGTGTATTATGTTAGTCACAATTTCTTTTAAATTGTAATTATTTCATTCTCTATGTATCAGAGACGATGAAGTTTATGAACTATTAGTCAATAATAAAGTGTGCAATTAAAGGGCCACGTATTATATTTTCCATATTTTAAAGATTTTTTAGCTCAGTGACAACCTTTTAATATAACTCCATGACTCGAGCATAGCTTATATGATAGAGGTTGTTACATTTATTGGTATCAGAACAATTCATCCTATGTAGGCCCGTGGATAGACTAACTATGGCTCTGAACATACTCTGAGAATCTAGATAAACTATGCTTTAGGTCCTCACGTGATGAGGACATAGAAGATTTTGCATGGTAGTCTTGCTACGAGTGTTGTGGACTATCTATTGCACTTGACTGAATGTTGAGCCTGATCACCTCAATATAAGATTTTGTGTAAGCAGAGGCCTATGACACCCTGCAGGCTTATTAGTAACCTTCTAAACATAATTATGAGGGGCGAAACTCCTAGAAAGTAGCGATGGCATAAAGGGATAGACAATTGAGCAAGTTGAGGAGTGCAGAGTATTGGGGATTCAATCAAAGGAATTGTGTCAGACAGTTTGCTATGGACATAGTAAACCTAGTTGTATCAAAAAAGGTTGTTTGCAAGGTGTTGCCGGGTAGCTGAAGATTTCCTATAGTCAAGGGCAGAATTTTAGTTGGAAACGACCATGATGGGGCTTGTTTCAAGCTTCATTGCAATTATCTGATCCAGGCCATCTTCTTTAGCTTGAATCTAGGGGATTCTTCTACCTGGTTTTGTAACTTTAATACTCGACAGGAGTAAGGTGATTACCCGCTGATGAGGTTATCTTATGTGGCACGGATAATACCCTTATTTTCTTCATAGATGAGATTACCTAGAAGGTACCTTGCCAGTAAATTCAGTCAATGGTTTTTATTTTGGATTGTGGTAATGCCACATTATAAAGACCTGCTCCTTCATTAAGAAATTTATAGAGTAGGTGAATGAAGCAGAGAATCGTGAAAGAAGCTAAGGGCAGAAACTTCGTTTAGGTATACGGGAGACCTTTTTAAGTCCTCGTCTAGAGGATGGAGTGGTTTCTTCCTCAAAGGTACTAGGAACTAACCTTGTATTGATTGCAAATTGGAAGAGCACTAAGTGGAATCTTGGCTTTGAAAGGGAAACAATTGAGCAAACTGTAAAGAGACCCATCTAACTGTACATTGAATCAAGATAGAGATATGGTTATACACGGTATGGAAAGCAGATGAAGTTATAAGTATAACAAGAGAGAGAGGCAATATATCTCCTACTAACCTGAAATAGGAACACTTTCAGACTAGAGGTGGCATACGAACCAAGTGAAATTTTTCTTACCTTTCAGGGATAAAGTAAGTGCTAGAAAATTTAGTCATGTTCAAATTCTATCAACCTTAGCGGCCACAAGAACTGGATGATAGGATCATTTTCAATAATGTTATTAGTAGAGGAATAAGGCTATTCAGAGAAGAAAGGTGAAGGTTAATGATCGCCTTTGGGTACCATTATATATGCTATGGGTGGAGTAACACGATAAGGAATGTATTCAGATTTAGGTGAGAGTAATAAAGACTTAAAGTATGCAACTAATCTCGATAGACCAAGGGAGCAATAGCAAGGTAGGTTCTGACAAATGAAAATAGACAAGTTTATGTAGGAACGATAGAACATAGTAGGAGCGAGGTAGGAAAAGAGGAAGTTTGGATTTCTGACTGGCCCATTAAAAAGAGAAAAGCTACCTAGTATGAGATTATGGTGTAAATAAGATTATGTACGAAATACCAAGCATGGTTGCTTTGGCACCGGTCATAGGTGCAATAGACCCCATGCACCCTAAGCAAGATTGGATGATGCACCAATATAAGATAAAAAAGGATCTGGAAGCATGCCCATGAGGGCCAAGTTTACGATGTCGAAATTAGGGGCAGTTAGAAGAGTCTCTATGCCTTGGGTCAGATTAAATGCGATCATCACTAACACATTAGGTCCCATCAGAGTTCCATAGTTAAGCGTGTTTGGATGAGAGTAATTTTAAGATGGGTGACCTTCTGGGAAATCCTTATATTATAACTTTAATAGGCTAGCAAGACCTTCATTTCCATCTCTCATAACAAATGGATTACATCCTAAGGGCAAGATGTTACAAGGGATAACCAGAAGGCTCAGTAGTGAGAGTAATGTCAAGTTTAACCATAAACTTGATACATATTATACTAGGATTGACCATCAAATGTAGTGTTGGTGACCACGAGATTCTTTAAGTTGGTATTTAAAATTTAGAAGAAGGTGAATGTCAATATAATAAATGAGGAATCTCCTCACCACCAAATTGAAGAAGATAGGAGAGTGATGGAATCTTATCAGCTCAACAATCCTTTTTCTCAGATTAAATTGATCACATCCTGGGGGAAAAGATATGGCAATAATCATTAAGAAGCTCAACATGGACGACACGAAATCCGACTAGCAGATAATGAGAAAAATGGAATAGAGCCCATAAGAAGAGGAGGAATTTCAAAGCAAGGCCTATAGTTATAGTTTATGAAAATATTCTAATCCTACACTCTAGACTCAACATAAGGGAATTCATCACTGATCAAAGGTGGTCAAGTGGACCAAAACCTTGGAAACTGCTAAATCGATTCCCCAAACACATTGATAAGGCCCCTATGACCACTACCTGTCGAAATTAATTGCTGCTATATACAATAGCCTTGGTAACGATAGAACTTCTCGAGTTGGTGTCGAAGACTCAAGACACAAGTAATAAAGAGTTTACCAGAAATCACAATGCAATAGTAGTCAAACATGTGGCAAGAAAGATAGGTAACTTTCTTGGCGAGCTCGCTAATGGATCAGGCCATCGTCAAGATAAAGTGTACTTTGGGCAGTCATAAATCTAGGGGGAATTCTTGATGTATTAGGAAGGTATCTCGTAGAAAAGAAATGGGATAAGGAAGAGTCTGCAACTTCGTTAAGGAAAATATGGCTATTAACCCCCGTTTCTATGTCGAATCATGTATACCTTAATAGCTAAAAATCAAGGAGAATAAGAGAATGGTAATAAGAAAAGCTATGAATCTTATAAACTTTAACCATACAGTGAGAGTGACCTGAGATCTTCCCACAAGTAATGGGGCACGAGGTAAAGTTTATAAGGAAAAGGACTTTTAAGACAAGGCTTCTAGCTATAATTCTGAAAAGAGACTGAAGCCTAGATTTCTAAAGGACTTTAATGGAGGAAATTTATTTTTGGACTAAAGGTATTCACGTGAGTAAGAATCTTGGAAAAGTTGTATGGGCCTCTTAAAATTTGAACGCAACCATTTTCATTATTATACATTAACATCGATCATGACAACCGCTGGTAATCCTTATAATCGCGAATCTTTAAGGATTGATATCTAAAGTCTCAAGTGTAAGGAACAAAAGATTTAGTAGTTACTACTAAATAAAAGTCATTAAGATGGGAGCATGCGCCTATGTATAGATTATAGACAGCTGAATAAAGTGACGATTTTATAGAGTTTGTAAAGTTAATTAAAAAGTTAATTAGAGGTTAACTAGGAGTTGATTAGAAGTTAATTAGAGAGATTAGGATTAAGAAGAATTAAAATAGAAACATATAAATCTTCACAAAATTCTTCAAACTCAAAAACCTAGGTCAAATTTCCAAAATTTATATCTTTCTTAATACTAATCCAATGACCTTATAATTTTTATGGTTGGAAAGCCGTAGATGTCTAGTTTCACATAAAAATAGTTTTATCAAATTTAAACGGCTGTAAGTGGAGCCAAACACTCTGCTGTATGGACTGCCGGAGGGTTTTGATCTTCCAGCCCCTCCCTGTATCCTACTCTCACTCCTTTTTACTTCCTAATCGATTTTTAACACAAAAACAGCCATCAAACTAGCCAATAATCTTCATATACATCCAAACACCTCACCAAGAAATGAGAAAACAATAGCCCCAAATAGCCATCTATGACCAAGAAAACAAGAACAAAGTTGAATCTTTACCTCCTTTAGGTATGATCTTGCTAAATTTGAGTTTAAATTGATGGAACCTTATCAAAGCTTGAAGATTTGATGGAGTAGGTTGAGAGGAGAAGTGAAGAAGGAGGCTGGAACAAGAAGATAGGGAGGCACAATCAGCTGAAGGGAAAAGGGAAGGAATATGTTATTAAGGCTTTAATGAAGTAGTTGGAAACTTGGAATTTGATTGAAACCATTTTGTTAGAAAGCTTACACATAGGAGAATATTCCATAAAAATTTTAGAGTTAGATACTACCCCATTTGCTCCCAGTGGATCGAGGAAGTTGCCCTATAACTCAAGTTGGGCCAAAATAGGGCAGTTCAGAAAGGTCAAATTTTGGAGCTTATAACTCAAGTTTTACTAAAGCAAATGAAATGGAACTTATTGCAAATGAAAGCTTGTCCTGTCAGCTTTAATATGATACTAACTTCATATGATTTGAACTAGTGTTCGATTTTTAGTGGATTTTTACTTTTAAGTGTGTAATTCTGGTCAGCTATAGGGCAAGTCAAGATAAAACTTAAATAACTTGAGCTACATTTATCAAAATTAGATGGAACTAAAGAGGTTAGAAAATAGACACATAACACTCTAACTTATCCAAAATTTAGGTCCAGATGAGTTAAATAGAAATTGTGGCCTGATTTACAAAAATTAGGTTGAATGAAAGTGTTGAGACAGCAACCATGTTTTAAATGCAACAATTGTGCCCACGAATTTGATGTTTGAATTGTCAATGAAGTGTTATGATTTCTCTGAAAAATTGTTTTCCTGAGTGCTGGCACTATTCATGGGGAAGCAAACACATTCTATTATGCTCCTGAAATTTCAGTAAAACCTATGCATGAGTTATAAGACACATTTAGATACATGTGCATTTTGCAAGAATTTATAAAGGTTATGTTATGATAAAAGTTCCATGATACTTAGGCTAGCCCTGGATTAAAATTAAGAAGAATAGATCAGTGGGAAGGTCGAGAAAAGTAAACCTGGCATTCCTATGTAAGAACGAGCTCAATCCTGAAAAGCAGACTATTACCCAGGAGTTGAATGGCCAAGAACTCCCAGGGAACCAAGTAACAGAAAACATTATGATGCTAAGTTTAAGAACAAGTCCTTGCATGGTCGCATGGCATGGTCATTACAAGTTGTTTATAGTTCGACTATTATGTTTGGTTGCTGTTGTCTGTTTATCTATTCTACTCATTATTCTGTGTAACACTATTCAGTAGTTTATTCTATTTCTTCTGCTGTCTTAAGTAAAACTGAACCTTGCCTTGGATCAGGTATTTACTTAAACTTATTAAATGTGGATAGTTCTATTTGATGCCATTTTTTTTTAACCAAAAGAAAACTGAGGCAACTGAGAATGAATGCGATATCAGTTTAATATCATACTCGAACCTTACTGAGAATTTCTTTAAATTCTCACCTCGCTTTGTGTTTCTCCATCATTCTCAGACTCTGGTGATGGACACGACAGCCACCCTGTTTATTGAGATCCCTAACTTGCAGCTCCACCATCACCCCATGTTGGACTCGTTGTACATAGCCAGCTCCTGCCATTTCCGTCTCTATCTTTTTAGTAATAGGAATTTTGCTATTCCTTTATTTCACCCAACATTTGACCCTGCCGTTTTGTATTTTGCGGTCCCGTTGCATATAGCACACACTCCTCCAGCACCTCTAGCACCTGCAGCACCTGCAACTCCTGCCAGTGCTCTACCAGAGTCACCTCCGTAGATGGTTTCTAGATATTCGGCTTAGTCCTGAGAGCGATCCTTCTGAGGTGACCGGCTTATCATTCTCCTTTTCGGGACCTAGTGCTGACTACTCCCCAGTTGGGCCTAGTATGGCCAACGGCTACATGACCGAGTAGGTCCCAGCCATAGGTTACATTGTACAGTATGGCCCTCTTTTGGCAGTGTGCAGCATTGGGCCATAGACTTAGCTGTATGTATATAAGCTAGTTTGAAATGTCCTTTGAGGACCTCATAGGATCGTTTTGACTGACACGGGCCTTATGTCTTTTTCGGTACATCGGCCCCATTTATGTGTCCTTTTTTGAATCTGTATATAAACTGAAGCGTTGGCTTCCAACATATATATGTATGTATACAACTGATGATATATTACCTATCTTTATCTTTTCTATGGTGTTTTTTATTAAATTTTGTTACGTTTCTACGATGTTGACCACGTTTACTATATATAGCGTGCCATTTCTTCTGTTTACATATATCTATATGATCTTTGTGCCTCGAGGTATATTTCGTCAAAAAAAATATAATATATATATATATATATATATATATATTAAAGAAAAAGAGAATATAATATAATAAATACAACCATAAACGAAATATTAACACAATAACGTACTATACTCAATTTCATGCTAAGACTTAAGCATAACATTAAGTTGGTAGGGTGTTACATTTTTGGTATCAAAGCTAGCCGCAAGAGTTCCGCATGCTCTCGCTCTATCTTAGAATAGATAAGTATGTCATCGATGAAAACCATTACAACCTCATCCAGATATGGGCAGAATTTCTAATTCATATAATCCATGAATATTGCTGGTGTGTTTGTCAATCCAAACGACATCATAGTATACTCGTAGTGCCCATAACGAGTTTGAAAGGTTATCTTAGGGATATCTTGTTCCTGAACTCGAATTTGATGATATCCGAAACGCAAGTCAATCTTGGAAAATACCGTTGCAACTTGTAGTTGGTCCATGAGGTCATCAATCCTTGGCAGTGGATATTTATTCTTAATCATCACTTTATTTAGCTGTCTATAATCCACGCATAGGTGCATGGTCCCATCTTTCTTTTTAACCAACAAGACTAGAGCTCCCCATGGCGATGCACTTAGCCATGTGAATCCTTTTTCGAAAAGCTCTTCAATCTGTCCCTTTAGTTCTGTCAGCTCCAGAGGCGACGTTCGATACGGAGCTATAGATATTGGTCCTGCACTTGGAACCAACTCGATGGTGAACTCAATTTCTCTCTTAAAAGGGAATTCAGGAATATCTTCTGGAAAAATATTAAGATATTCCTTAACAACTGGGATCTCCTCCAGTTTCTGTTCAATTTCTATCATGTTAGCTGATAGGAGGATGTATCCTTGACTCTTCGACCCACTACAGTTTACTAATAAAAAGTTTAGATAAACGTGTGTTGAGGCTTGGGGTTCAGAAGATGAGACAAAGGAGAATACCACCATCTTATCGGAACAATTGAGCATGACTCAATTGGTGGAAAGCCAATTCATGCCCAAAATTATATCATGTCCAGATAAAGGGAGACAAATCAAATTAGCTGCAAGGGTCCTATTCTCAATTTGAAGAGGAACATTGATGCAAATTTGATTAGTTTTAACAGGTTCATTGATAGGAATAGAAACTAGCAGATTATAAGGCAATTTGGAAATTGGTAATTGCAAAACAGCCACACAATCATGAGAAATAAACGAATGTGAGGCACTCGAATCATAGAGTACAGTTAGAGTCTCACTGTCCATTTCACAGGTACCTTGGATTAGTCCTTCAGACTTGTCAGCTTCTTCTACATTCATTATAAAGACTTGTCCTTGACATTGAGGTCTAAACTTTTGTGGTGGATTCTTGGTTGGGCACTTATAAATTTTGTGACCCAGCTTACCATACCCATAGCAGGCATTCTGGCCTACCAAGCACGACCAATCACCATGATTCGTACCGCATTTCATGCAAGTTGGATTCGGAAGGGGCCTTTGGGTAGAATGTAACATCCCTACTTTCGTAAACAGAACGTAATGGAAACTCTGAATTATTTCCCTTAGGTAGTGTGAGAATTTCTCAGGTAGCATTATGCCAGAACAATCTTCACACTTAGAATTATAGGGTAGTGTAACACTGCTGTTGAAAATATGGCACTGCCATATGTTAAAAATTAAGAAATGATAAAAGTACCCCTATAAACTTTTGTTAA
The DNA here is from genome assembly GCA_031439595.1 of Pterocarpus santalinus. NCBI lineage: Eukaryota > Viridiplantae > Streptophyta > Magnoliopsida > Fabales > Fabaceae > Pterocarpus > Pterocarpus santalinus. The sequence continues at coordinate 48,329,660 of CM062532.1, read as the reverse complement.
TTGCAGTGATGCCCAGAATTTTTAGAAATTATATTTTGACCCTAAAGACTTATTCCCACAATAACACCAGAACTTTTCATGAAATGACCTTTATGCCTTCACGTCTGTAGAATTAGCGAAATGCAATTTTAAATAGAGTAGAAGCACGTGGTGAAACCGTGGAAGTTTAAATCTCTGGCAATTGGGCCATGTAGGCATTCTCATGTGAAATGACATGGGGTACCCCTGGACTTGCTGAATATTATGGAAATGCCATTAATTATAGAAAACAGAAAACAAAAGGGCTCCGAATTTGCGAAAATGTCTAATTTATGCCGTTAATCTATTTATTCGATTTCAATAGTTAGGTAACGGCAATTAGGAGTTAATTGAATATTAATTAATATTTAATTAGATGTTAATTAGAGAAATTAGGGTAGAATAGATATACAAGAAATCTTATTGGATTTTTAGTAACGTTTTATCGATTTGGAGGTAATCGATAAAGATTCGGTAAATTGTATCGCAAGAATCGAATCAGTAGAATTTCACACTGATAACCTTAGGTTGAATGGCTAAAATTCAGCCACCTCCACCACCATAGATGGCGCCATATTGCAGCCATATGATGAGGAGATTTGGCCAAATCATGACCACTAAAGCCAACTACTTCAAGCCACCCTTGTTTATGTCATGAAGCTTAGAAAATTCGACCTACCTCATGTTATTTTTGCGCCTCCACCAGCTACAGCCTCCTTCCATTTCTTCTTCTTCTTCTTCCTTTCTTTCCTTACCTCCATGACCAAGAGCTTCAAGCTCAAGATTGGAAGCCTTCTTGACCTCAAATCTTCTTACTCCTTTTACGAAAATTGATCCTCACCTCCTTCTCTACAAAACCCCTCTAACAATTTCATGATTAAACATCAAATAGAGCCTCTCCACATTCATATGAGCTACTACCATGGTGAAGGAAGAAGGCTAAAAGTTGGTTATTGGCTTCCTTGCTTCCATGGTTTCAAGGATTTTGAGGTAAGTAGCTCAAATTCTTAGTTATTTCATGTATCATGTGACTATGTGGCTGGTGTGTTCCTCTCATGCCATGCTTGCATGATGGTGTTTTGATGTTTTTCTAGTGATTTGAGATGAGAAAACTTAGTTTAAGTTGAGCAATTTATCAAAAAATCAAAAAAAAAAAAAAGAGCTAAGCAGAATCTATTTTGTGAGAAAACCCTACAACGTCCGTACCAGCAGAGTGTACAGCTCCAGCTACAGTGGTTTAAATTTAATGAATCCATTTTTATATAAAACTAGACATTTAGAGCTTTCCATACATATAAAACATAAGGCCATTGGATTAGCATAGAATAAGTTATGAATTTTTGAATTTTGACCTAGAAATCTGGATTCTCATCTAGGCAGCATAAGTTGAGAAGGGCGTAACTCACCCTACACAACCTTAAATTGAGTGAAACTAATTTCATTTGAAAAGTAACATGCAAGAAAACATCCCATAAAAATTTCGCAATCAGATTCAATGCCATTTATTCCCAGCACATCAATGAATTTGACCTAAGTTCAAACTAGACTGGAATAATGTAGTCCAGTAGGGTCAAGTTACGGAGCTTATATCTTAAAATATGCTCATGCAAATGATATACAACTTTCATTTGAAATCTTGTTCTGTTAGCTTTAAATTGATATAAATTTTATATGATTTTATCTAGATTTCTATGTTTAGTAAATATTCACTTATAAGGGCACATTTTTGGCTAAGTACAAGGCAGTTTGAAGTAAAATACTAATAACTTGAGTTATACAAATCAAAATGAGATGGGACCAAAAGGGTTGGAAACTAGACACATAGAGCTATGACATTCAAAATTCAAGTTTAAATGAGTTGGATTAGACTAAAGGTGGATTATACAAAATTCGGGCAGAATGGGATAAAGTAAGCAGAAAACTCTATTGATGTTTGTATTGAATTTGATGAATGATATTGTGAATATATATAATTGCTGTTCCATATTAATTTGCATGTTTGAATGATTTTACTGGTAGTCTAGCACTATTCATGGGGAAGCAGACTTGATCCGTTATGCTGCCGAATTTTTGGCAGAAGTTTATGAGAACTTATGCTATAGTTGATTATACTTTGGATATACTTGCATTTACATGTCATGTTCATGTATCTCATGCATGCAAGTATAATTGCAATATGATATGAGAAGTAAGGTGTGAGACATATCCATGAATGCACAAAGCATCCGCATGCATGCTAAGATGTGGAAAGGAAAAGATAATAAGAACTTGCAAGAGGGATGTACTAAGCTACCACATAAGGCATGACATAGACCCAGCTAGCATGGGCTAGAGCGGTATTATCTAAGACTTGGGCCAGCCCTCGACCAGAATTAATGGGAATAGACCAGTGTGAGGATCGAGGAAACTAAACCCATCACTTATACATAGGTACGAGTCGGACCTGAAAAGTAGGTTATTACCTAGGGATAAGAGAGGCCATTCATCTCTGGGGGACCTAGTATAGAAAAGCAAGATCAAGTTACAAGTTAAAGAAAGAGATGAATTAAGTCAAGTGCACTTGCATTCAATCAAGTACAAGCATCTGTATGTGTATCTCTAAGTATCTCATTAAGTCATATTGTTATTATGATTCTTGTTGAAAGATATTGCACTATTCATATTTTTATGTCTGTCATATAACATGGGAAGTGGCTGTTAAAATATAACCCGCTTCGAGAAAGGTATTTTCAACTTAAAATTGAACCACTGTTTGCGTATATGTGCTCATATTTTCATAATAAACCGAAGTGGCTAGAATATTTATTATGACACTGTAAGAGTGATGGTTTGAGTTTACCTACTTAGAACCTTAGGTTCTCACTGCCTGCTTGTATGTTTTTCTTTTTCGTAAACATTCCAGTACCCAAGTTGGAAATCAAGTGCGAGGCAGAATACTGGGACATTCACTGAGCAAGACTCGGGCGCAAACCAGACCAAGAGACTATTGAAACTAGCTAATAACTAGTCAGAAGCAAATGTTGTGTATTATGTTAGTCACAATTTCTTTTAAATTGTAATTATTTCATTCTCTATGTATCAGGGATGACGAAGTTCATGAACTATTAGTCAGTAATAAAGTGTATAGTTAAAGGGCCATATATATATTTTTCATAGTTTAAAGATTTGTTAGCATAGTGATAACCTCTTATTATAACTCCATGACTCGAGCATGACTTATATGATAAAGGTTGTTACACCTGATGTGTCAGAAGAGCAATTCAATTTTGTTTGTCTACTCTTCTTTTTGAAGCTTTCGTCCTCCTACTACGCATAAAGTGCATCCCATATATTGTCTCCAAGAAAATTTGGTCTATTCATGGAGGAACGGGCTCTTTAAAGCATATTCTTTAGTAGTGCAGCTCCCCAATATTCAAAATTCTTCTTGGCTCAACCAAAATTAGGAGGATTGGCATTGAACTTCCTCTATCATAATCAACAGAAATGTTAAATAAAACAATAAAGTATATAGATAAAGTCACACATTATACCAAAATAGTTGAAACTTACCATAAATTCAGAAAATAACATCTCTCTGATTGTAGGTGGTATTTTTTTTTCCAAGAAAGCCATGGTTCAACATAATGACTTTTGATAACGCCAGTAATCCCACTAATATGACGAAATAATTAAAATACATTTTCTTCACATAACCAGCTCCATCAAGATGCAAAACCTTTTTCTTACTACTTGTCTGGCTGTTGGAGGAATCATATGAGTTACTTGATCCAGGTGTAAGCTTAACATTATTTTCAATGGTAGCTGAGTTTACACCTATAACTGATGTTGGGGGAGTGAAGTGTGGTGATGATGAAGAACCACCCGCTAGAGAGGATGAGGTAGCTGCAGGAGATGTGGAAATATTCTGGGTAATTTGAGCATAAGGCCACATTATTGGAAGTTTTTCCAGTCGCTTAGAACTCAAGCCTTTTGCTTTACCTTTACCTTTACCTTTGTCAGACATCTACAATAAAAATACAAAATTAGTAATAAAAAATTAATGTGACAAGTGAAAGTAATGTAAATATTATACTTTTTATAACAAGTAAATTAAAAAATACTAATCACCATCATCACTATCATCATTATCCTCATCATCTTCCTAAAGTAATGTCTCCAATTGAGCATCATCATCATCATTTTTAGAACAAATGGCAAAATCAAATTCTTCCTCCTCATCATGATCTAGATTTCCTTCTATATCTTCAGCTTCTTCCTCATCTTGATCATGTCGTACATTAACCTCTACTTCGTCAAATACACCTTCTTCATCTCTCAATGGTTCAAGATGGTCATCAAGATTGCATACAAATCCGACAAAATTTGACACATCTTGATATGCAAGCTCTAACGTATATTGATCATCAACCATGCCTCTTGGTTTTGTTTTGATAACAACCCACCAATCTCTTTTTTCTTTAATTTTTCTGGATATGGAACAAAGTTGACTTGAATGGCATTCACCACAAATATGAATGGATCATATTTAGAATACTGTCTTGTGTGGTGAACCTTCACAATACCATATTCTTTGTGAATCTTCACACCATGATTAAGAACGATATCAAACCATTCACAGTTGAATAACACTATTTGTTTTGATGGTTCTCCAGGGTATTCTAATTGCACTATTTTTTTTATAATCCCATAATAATAATTTTCCCCATTTCCATGATCATTACCCTTAACATAAACTCCACAGTTTATAGTTTTTTTGCCTATGCTTCATTCTTCTGTGTGGAATTTATAACCATTAACAAAATAGGCAGGCCAACTAGTAACCTTTCTCTTCGGACCCCATGCTAAATGATGTAAATTTTAGTTTGACACCAAATTGTTTCTATCATGAACCTAACAATGACAATAACCAACTTAGATTAGTATTTGTAATGACTAAGTGCGTGCATAGAAACACTTTCAGAAGAAAATTGATGTTCAAAAAACTTATGTAATTTCGAAACCAAATAGGAAATTCAGATGTTATTCTACTATCAATATTGGCACAATTGATGTTTAGGATAGTTGCCTCCATATATTGTACAAAATATCTATAACACATGAAAAAAATTATAAAAATACTAGAGAAGTAAGAGGAAACATGACCTAGTAATGAAATTTCATGACATACCTAATATATGGTTGAACTTCTTCGTAATTAAGTAGAACGTGTAAGTGTGCTATAGCCAATTCTTTATCATTCAAGTACCGACTCTTGCAAGATTCAGCTTCTCTACCTTTAAACTTAAGTATTGACAAATTTGGTTAGATTGTTTCATGTAACCCCCCGTCATCATCATGACTGACCTTATTTCTCATCGTTTGCACGTGAGACTCAAAATAATATGAGCAAAAATGTGAGATCTCTTGATATACATATGCCTCACTTATGGATCCCTCAACACTTGATTTATTCTTCACCATTCATTTCAATCTATTTAGGTACCTATAGCATAATGATATAAGTAACTAATTATTCAAGAAATAAAAGTCTTAACAAATCCTCATTTTAAAAATCGGATATCATAATTTTCATACCTTTCAAATGGATACATCCATCAGTATTGAACAAGACCTCCAACTCTTGCTTCATATGGCAAATGAATGGGTAAATGCTCCATGGAGTTAAAAAAATCCATGTGGAAAAATCCGCTCCAATTTACAAGTCGTGATGACAATATTTTGCTCTAGCAATAGCAAATCATCTACTCGCAATATTGTTGAGCACAAATCCTTGAAGAATTTGCTCAACTCAGCTATTGGTTTCCACACTTGATTTGAAAGTGTTGCAAAAGCAATCGGTAGCAAGCGCTCCATAAACACATGACAATCATGAGATTTCATCCCAAAGAGCTTCCTTTTTCTCATATTCACACATCTATGTAAATTAGAAGCATATCTATCCGGCATTTTCAGTTCACTAACCCACTTACAGATTTCCCTTTTCTGGTCCATAGACTAAGCAAACTTTGCTTTTGGCTTAAGATACTTTCCATCAGACAAGTGATGCAATTCTAGTTCTTTTTGCCGACAATACTCTTTCAAGTCCACTCTTGCCTTAACATTGTCTTTAGTTTCATCCTCGATGTCCATCACTGTATTGAAGACATTATCGAAGACATTTTTCTCTATGTGCATTACATCAAGATTATGTCTTATCGAATTGGTTTTCCAATACGGTAACTCCCAGAATATGCTTTGTTTTATCCAATTATGAGAATCACCAAAGCTAGGACATGTACAAGATCCGACCTCAATGACTTTTGGAAGATTAGAAACTTCTTCCCATACATCATCTCCAGACAATCTAACTGGAGGTTGAGATCTCTTAACTTGATTGTTTAAAAATGCATCCTTATTCCTTCGATATGAATGATCCAAAGGTAAGAATTGATGATGTGAATCAAACCAAGAACATTTGCCACCATATTTCAAACTAAAAGCCTTCGATTGGCTCATGCAACATGGACATGCTAACCTCCCTACCGTGCTCCAACCAGACAACATTGAATATGTAGGAAAGTCATTGATAGTCCATATGAATGCAGCTCTCATAATAAAGTTTTGTTTTTCTCGAAGTGTCATATGTAAGGACACTTTCATTCCACAACAACTTCAATTCATCCATCAAAGGTTGCAAATACACATCTATTTTACCTTTTGGATTATGTGAACTAGGAATTATCAATGTCAGAAACATGTAAGGAGTGGTCATGCATAGTTCGGGTGGAAGATTGTAAAGAGTTATGATAGCTGACCAGCAGGAATAAGGTGCTGCAGACTGGCTGTATGGTGTGAAACCATCAGCGCATAAGCCTAATCTAACATTTCGTGGTTCAGTAGCAAAATCTGGATAAGTATTGTCAAAATGTTTCCAAGCTTCTCCATCTGATGGGTGGGACAATACTCCTTATTCTTGCCTATCTTCATAGTGCCATCTCATATGTGGAGTAGAACTCATCTAAGTATACAACCTCTTGAGTCTGGGAATAAAGGGTAAGTAATGCATTCTCTTCATAGGTACTTCTTTATATCTAATCTTGCTAACCTTCTTTAATTTATAACGTGCTGCACCACAAAATGTGTGCATTCTTTTAAAGTCTTGCACTCTTCCATGTAAAACAACATATAATCATTCATACAACAATCAAATTTTTTGGCAATAAGGCCAAGTTTAGAAACTATTTTCTTTGCCCTATAATAATCTTCATGGACAACATTATTTGGAGGGAGTGTTTCTCTCATTAGTTCAATTGTTTGATTGAAAGATCATTGAGGAATGTTTCCTTTCGACTTGATTGTCAATAATCTAACAGCAATAGACAATTTAGTGTGCTCAAAACATCCCGACCATAATGGCTTATGTGCTGCATCCAACAATTCATAGAAATTTTTTGCATCTGGATTCGGAGGCTTCTCAACCCCTTTATTATTATAGATTCCAAAGTCTGGACCAATAGCATCATACGCCATAGCGTAAAACCTATTTAAGTGTTCATTGTTTCTACTTTCTAAAGTAGTTGAACTACTAGCTTGATTGACAAACCCCCTAGGCAAAGTAGGATCATTTTCTCCATGGCATGTCCAATACCAATAATCAGCAACAAACCTTTTTTTGTAAAGATGAACTCTAACATTATCAGGCATGATGTAGTTCATATGCTTAGACTTAGAACATGAGCATCTAATTTTCCCCTTCGGCAAATGGCTTGTTGGCATGCAAAAGTAACAAATTCCTCTACCCCATTTAAAAATTCACTGGTATAACCCTTTTGACCCGGCATAAGCCTATTATACACCCAACTATGAAACTAATATATGTCCATATTCTGCACCATCATTATCAAACAATAGCTCAGCATTATTTTATTTGCCTAAATTGAAAAAATTGAGGGAGAAACAACTTAAAAAAGTAAAAACAAATAAAACAAATCTATAATGAAAACCATCGACAGAATATAACAATTTAACAAATTTAGAATATTTTTCTAAACCATCATCTAAATTAACAAAAGCAAAGACTCTTAATCAACCAATAATATCAACAAACAATCTAACCAACATCAAGTGATGTTATAGTTATTGTGTTTACCTTTTTTCTGGTTTACAGATATTAGTATGATATTTTCGTGGCAAATCCTAATACATTTTCAAAAACTAGTTGCATTGTATAAGCTTCAATTTATACATGATCAATTTGCAAATTATTGACAAAAAACATTAAGCTTCAGAAATATGCCCAATTGCAGCATATGAGTTCAATCTTATGATTCATTTATTGAAGTTCTCATTCATGTATTAATGCAATATCATAAGACTTAACTAGTTCCCAAGAAACAAGTGGACCCTCAAACTATCTTAAAGCATTTAAAGTTAATATGTTATAAGTATGACATAAGATAGAATACATTGTCCTTTTTCGATTTCTACCAGGAAAGTGGCAGCGATATATAACTATTGCAACAACTTTAATCAATTTAAGATCGGAAACAAATCAACCCAATCAAATTACAATACCAAAACTTTCATTTACATAAAAAAAATAAATAGATCTAAAAATTTTAAAAAATTAGAACAACTACATACTCTTACTCTCACTTAACAATATAAATAAATCTAGTGTCAACTAAAATAAGTACACATTAATAATAATAATAATCTCTCTCAATTAACCAACCAACCAATAATGTACCAAAATCAATCACAAAAATCTCAACTAACTTAACAACACAAACAATCAAATAATGTAAGCTAAAAAACTAAATAAAACAAACAAACTAACAATCTATAAATACATAACTCCTCATTATTTACAAAAAAAAAAAATAGAATAAAAATTAAAAAAAAATAGAACACAAATAAAAAACAAAATATAACACAATTTTTTTAAAAATAAAACATAATAGAAAGTTAAAAAAATGAACAGAAGTAAATTAAAAAAAAGACCATAAATTCCAAAAAAAAAAAAATCAAAAAACTAAAGGGAGTGAAAGCACCACAATGGAGGAGGCTGATGGCGGATGTTGGACAGCGGCAGCGGCGAGTTCCTACCTCCAACAAATAGCAGTGGCGTCCTTCGCGGCATAGTGCAGTGGCCTCCTCTCCAGCGTGTTGGCGAGCTTTACCAGCGGTGGTGTTGGCTGATTCCGACGTGGTGGCTTAAGGTGGAGGAGGAATGGGGTTGGAGGAGGGTTTAAAGTGCAGAAATTTGGGAAAATAAGAATGGGAAAGATGAAGTCTGATGGTTGTTTTTTAGTTTAAGAGGTCGCAAAATTACAACTAATTTAAGTGTGCATATTAAATTTGCGACTAATTATGGTTGCAAAAGTTTTTTTTTTGCAACCGATAACATAAAGTTATTCTCTATTATATTGGCGACCGATTTTTCGGCTGCAAATTTCAATAATTCATTAGCGTAGATGTTTGAGATTTGTGACTAAATTTTCGATCGCAAATATCAACAACTCTTCTATGTTTAATTGTTATAATTTGCGACCAATTTTTTGGTCGCAAAATTAATGTCTTTATTTGTTCAATTTGCGACCGACTTTTCAGTCACAAAATTCATTATTTGTGATTGAATTTTTGATCCAAAACTCGATAATTCTTCCACTTCAATACGTTAAATTTTGCTACCGATTTTTCAATCGCAAAGCTAACGTCTTCACTGACTATTGTTTGAGAAATTTGCGATTGAGACTGATTTTTGAATCATAAATTATGAAATTTGCGACTAAATTTTCGGTCGCAAATATCGATAATTCTTCCACGTTTATTTGTTAAAAAATTGGTCACAAAATTGATGTCTTTATGTGTTCAATTTGCGGCCGATTTTTCAGTCGCAAAATTCATTATTTGCGATTGAAATTTTCAGTTGCAAAACTTAATAATTCTTCCAGTTCAATTTGTTAAAAAATTGGTCGAAAAGCTAATCTCTTCAATGACTATTGTTTGAGAAATTTGCGACTGATTTTTCGGTCGCAAATTTCATTATTTGCGATCAAAAAAATTCAATAATTCTTCAATGTTCATAGGTCTAATTTTGCAATTGATTTTTTGGTCACAAAATTAATAAATTCTTTCACTTTCATTTGTTCATTTTGTGATTGATTTTTCAGTCGCAGATTTCTTCTTTCACGACCAAATTTTCGGTCGCAAAATTTAATATGTCTTTATAGCATTGTTTGATTTGTGACTGATTTTTTAGTCACAAATTGCAATATTTGCAACTGATTTTGCAACTGAAATTTTTTCATCAAATTTTTTGTTGACTTTTACAAATCGATCACAAAATCGGTGCAAATCTTCAATTTGTGATCGATTTTGTGATTGAAATAAAATGGTCTTGTTTTCTTATTCCTTTTTGATATTGGTCGCAAATTCCGTAGCAAATACCATAATTTGCGACAAATTTTGGGACTGGTTTTATAGTCCACATTTTACCTCTTTCTGTCCTAAATTAGTTGCAAATTTCAGTTTTTACAACTAAAAAAATTTGATCACAAATTCGGTTGCCATACCGATAGTTTCTTGTAGTGTAATCACATATAGTAACGAGCTCAGTGTTGAAAAGTAGGCTATTACCCAAAAATGGATTGGTCATCCACTTCTAGGGCATCAAGTAAAATGTGCAAGATGCAAGTTAAAGGAAAGATAAGAAAGACAAGTGCATTTGCATGATCCAGTTACGTGCATTTGCATATGTATATTCCAATATCTTATTATGCTGTATAGCTATTATGATTATGATTGGAAATTATCCTATTATTACTGTTATATCTGCCTTAAAGGGTGCCAAGTGATTGCTAAAAGTAACCCACTTCAAGAAATATGTTTTCAAATTTAAAAATTGAATCGGTGCCTATATGTACTTGTCCATGTTTTCATAATAAACCGAAACGGCTAGAATACTTACGATGACATTGTATGTGTTTAATGGATTGGGTGGAACTGTTGAGAATTTCAAATTCTGACCACCTATTTGTATGTCTCCATAAATATTTCAGTACAAAGGATACACTTTAAGTTTGCAACAAGATTTTTGGACTCCTACGAACTGCAGGATACAGGATTGAGTCCAACACCTAATGCGAAGGATGTAGAATAAGACATATTCTGTGTATGATAGTAATTATGTTTTGAATAAATTTGTATTTTAAATTATACCTCTTTCTAACACTTTTGATTGCAAATCATTATTTAGCAATGAAGTGTGATATTCTATAGGCCATATATTATGTTTTCTTATTTGAAGGTTTCCACAACAAACGTAACAACCTCTAGATATGGTTCCATGGCTTGAGCATGACATATTTATTTGGAGGATGTTACACTGTGTTGTTCCCAGATAGTGCAGTTGACTCTTGAAAGCAAGTTCCTGGGAGTTTTTGACCAAGACCAACTCATCGGCAAATGGTCAAAGTCAAGTATATGCATTATAATACTAAATGACTGATGTCATAGTTGAAACTCTCAGTAGAGCCCTGTTATATTTTTGACATGTTGTTAAGACTAAAAGTTTCATATGTATGATAATGCATGTGACTATGATAGGGATTTTAGTATATTTCAAGTAAAGTTTCCATTTTCTTCAATTCACTTACTATGTTTTATTCAATACGTGAGTAAATTTTATGCTAATCATCCAAGAATGCAATAAGTAAATAAATAAGGTTTGCTTATGAATTGGTAGTAACTCCCAAGTACAACAATATGACTTAAGTATGGTGTAGTGTTTAGGAGGGTGTTACATGATCCACTTTAAACCCTTCCTTTTTCTTTTCTTATTCTTCCTTTTATGATATTCTTTTCCTCTCACTGTCTCTCATCTCTTTCTCTCTCGATCTTATCTCTTCTTTTTCTCTATTTCTTTTTCCTTTCCCTTGTTCACCACCTCCATTAACCATAGGTCATCACCACCACCACTACAACTTCCTCCCCAACCACCCCACCAATTGTGTTTCCCCTCTCTCCACCTCCATCATCTTCGTGGATTCTCCTTTTGGTCTTGTTTCCTCTTCGCCCTTTCTCCCTCTTGCACTATCTCGCCCTTCCTCTCAGTTTAGCCTCTTTTTCCACAGGTCTCTCTCTTTCTCTCTCTCTCTCTCCCCACCATGTGTGCCTTTTCTTCACCACACCTTTTTCAGCCTTTGGTAAGTTTTGCTAGTCATTGATATTCATATTGCTTCCTGGCTAAGCCTTTGTTAATTATCAAAGTTGTATTGGGCTATAACAAGGACAAAGAAGGAAAATGATAAGATATCAAGCTCTTTCAAGTACTGTACTTAACTATGGTTAGGTTTTGCACTTAGTCTTGTGCTATGGTGTGGTTCTTACAGACATCAAAGTGACCCTATTATGCAACTGTTTTGCTTTTTGGTCAAAGTGAATAGCCTATTTGATCATGGAATTTTCGTAATTGATCTTATTATTGGGATTGTTGTAAAGTTAGTTTGTTTTGGTTTGGATCATTAATAACACTTACATGGAATCTCTTCACTAGTCTTCCTTTGGCATGCCATGGTATGGTTCTAAATCTCAATTTTGATATAAATTGAAGGTAATAATATCCTATTAAGATCTTAGCTGTGTCATATTTGGATTCAATATAAATTATCATATTGAGTATTGACATCATTTTAGACTATGTGATTTTTGCGTATTAGTTTGTTGCTCAAAGAACTATTATATACTTGTACTTGAATTAATGTTTTGCATGTCTTTTTCATCATATTTGATTCATTGCACTTAAATGGTGTAAATAATTTGTAGATATTGGGTGGATGCTTGATATTTCTTGTTTGCTCAAAAGTCAATTATAACCTTAATTTAAAAATCGTTCATTTCCCATGTTACAATGTAAATCAATGAATTCACTTATCATGGTCTTGTTTTATAATTTCCATGTCACAACCATCATATCTCTTGGTTGATACTTGATATGATCCTTGTAGGCTAGTACCCAAACCCATTCTACATAGATACCCAATGAATAGGATTTTAAGAGTTATTCTAGATTCTCATAATTGTTGGAGAATGTGAACATAATTGTAGAGAAAGAACATATGAATTTGCTATAACGTTTTGATAGTTTCAAGAAGCCCAATCCACCAAGCAATTTATTGCCTCATATATTTTCTTCTGTAGTTTATGCCACCATAATAATGCGCTTTTGTTATATGCTTTTTAATATTAATCATAATGCTCTTGAATTCCCTTTGATTATAATATTTTTCTTGGACCGTAATGGCGATTGTTCTCTGAACTGCATTGAAAAAAATGGTTCAAATAGTTTGATGGTGCAAAGTTAAAGAACTTTCATTTGTGTCGAGGAGAATTGACTAGACAACTTTATCTTTATAAAAAACCATAATATTTCATTTTCAATAAAGGAGCTATTTGAGATTAAAAGAGTTTCTGTTGGATGTTCTTTATCGTTCTATGAGTGGATAATACTCCTATGGCAAATGTAATCTAGACCACCAACATCTTGTTGGATTTTAAAATAATTTGAGAATTTATTGCTATATAATTAGTCAATGTGAATAGTGTTAAGTTTTATTTAAGTTTCCTATATATTTTGATGTGCTCGGTTGATTGTTATATTTATTTTAATTTTGGGGAAAACTAACTCAAATGATTTTATTGATTATTCGGAAGGATTTCTGAAAACAAATTATGGATTTTTTTTTTTTAAAAAAAAAAGTAACAAGACAAGCTCAATGAGCAATTGTTTGGATTGCTAAACTGAGTTGTTGAATGAATTCTGTTTTGGGTTTTTGAACTTTGTTGAGTACCTTTGCTCTTTGGAACTTCATTTAACATTCGCTACTTTAGATCTTTATTGATATTTTGTGGGAAGAATCTCAAAGAAACAGTAGCTAGAGGTCATTGACACTAGCCTCAGTGCATCGTGGTTCGAACCTAACTAGAAGGAGTGTTGCTAACTTGTTGTGTGTGTGTGTGTGTGTGAGGCTAAAACACACAACCAACTTAGTCAAATCAGAAGGGGGTAACCCCTTGTTTGGATGGATTACTAAATTAGGAGCCTCCTCGCTTCCATATTTGAGTTTGGTAAACATGCTTTCGGTTTGATATTTATATTGATTTTTTTTTTTTAAGTTTAGCAATCTTATTGATTATATCTTTGGAGGATGTCCACATATGTTATAGTTTCATTGCCCTTCACTGTAACGTCCCCAATTTCCGATTTCCGACCTCATTAGTATTCACGATTTCCGACTTCAACTCAAGGTCTTGTGGGCAGATAGGATTTTCCGATTTCCGACCTATCTTCGAATGGATAAGAAATCCGATATCCGAGTTTATTTCAAGCGGGTTGAACGCGAGATCAGATTTCTGAATTGGTCTACAAGTTCGAGTAAAAACTTCACAAGTTCCGACCTCGAGTTCATTACCAAGATCTTTTCTTTTCGTTCCCGAGTTTCGATATCGAGTTGGAGTGCCAGGTCCTGTAAATTCCGAGTTCCTGGTACACAAGATTAATGTTTTGAATCCTGATATCTGGTGCTATGCTTAAAATCGATTCAAGTTTACATGATGACCCCGACTTCCAGGTTTGAGTGTTTTGGTTTCACGTTCTGGCCCCGACTTTCGCTTTTAAGGTGGCTGTGCCTTGCGATTTCCGGATTACGACTTTACACTCAAATTTTGAATAAATAGGAAGATAATTCCGAGTTCCGACTTCGTCCAAATAAATATGCACGAATTCCAACTTTAAGAAGTTCACGAGTTTCGATGTCATGTTCAAATGCTCTGAAAGCGAGCTTCACTTCTCTGGCGACGTGGAGAGCAATTTTGACACAAAAGAAGGAGACATGGCTGAACCTGACCCACAAAATTTCATCCAATCAAAGCCACTCATTCTAACTACCACTTCGAAGCTTTGTCTATATATATATCCTCCTCCTGCCTCTGCAGTTCATTTCTTACGTTGCCTTCCCTTCCTCACTTCAACTCCCTTTCCTCTTCTCAACTTTCCCACTCTGTCCAGCCTTCAAGTTCAGCCTAGCTCTATTTTCAAACTCAAAGCAAGAGGTAGAGGTTTTGATTTCTTTTCTTAGTTTTTGTGATTCTGAATGATTATTGGTAATTTAGTTCTTCAATCCTGATATATTGACTGAGCGATCATGATGAAATTGTTGCTGGTTTATTGGCTGTTTGTGAGATTCAAAATTTAACTGGAAACAAGAAAGAATGATGATATGAAGAAGTTGAAAGGCTGGAAAACTCAAAACCCTCGGCAGTCCGTATGGCGGAGTGTACGGCTCCGCCTCTCGCCGTTCAAACTTAATGAAACCATTTTTATGTGAAACTAGACATCTAGAGCTTTCTACACATATATCATATAAGACCATTGGAGTAATATTGAGAGAGATATGAATTTTTGAAGTTCGACCTAGGAATCAGGACATCCACCCAGGCAGTATGGGTTGAGAAGGGTATAACTCACCCTATACAACTCCATTTTGAGTGAAACTAATTTTGTTGGAAAGCTTACACATAGGAGAACATCCTATCCAGAAATTCCGAGTTTGTTACTATCCTATTTGTTCCCAGTGATTTGAAGAAGTTAACCCACGACCAAACCAAGCCAAAACCAAGCCGTTCAAGAAAGTTGAGTTTCAGGGCTTATAAATCGAGCGCTACTAAGTCAAATGGAATGAGACTTTTTGCAACTGAAAGATGGTTCTATCAGCTTTAATATGAGACTGATTTCGTATCAATTGACCCAATTTTCGATTTTTAAGAGATTTTTACTTTTGAGTGAGTAGTTTTGGTTAGCCACAGGGCAGGCTAGGGTAAAACCTGAATAACGTAAGTTATGATTATCAGAATCAGACGGGACCAAAGAGGTTAGAAAATAGACACATAACACTATAACATATCCAAAATTGAGGACCAAATGAGTTGAATGGAAATTATGGCATGATTTATAAAAATCGGGTTGAATGATTATATTGAGGCTATAACTTTGCCTTAAGGAGACTAATGCTTTTATGAGTTCTATAATAAATTGTGCATGCAATATTGTGACTTCTATGAGAAATTGGTACTCCGATGTACTGTCACTATTCATGAGAAGGCGGATACATTCCGTTATGCCGCCAAAGTTTCGGTAAAGTATATGCATGAGTTATGGGATACATGTAGATGCATGTGCATTTTCAAGCAAACTGTGAAAGTTATGTTATGATGAACCCAAAGAATATGTTATGATGAAAGTTCCATGATACTTGGGCCAGCCCCGAATAAGAAGTTAAGGGGAATAGATCGGTGGGAAGGTCGGGGAAAGTAAACCCGGCATTCCTGTATAGGAACGAGCTCGATCCTGATAAGTAGACTATTACCCAGGAGTCTAAAATGGCCAAGAACTCCCAGGGGACCAAGTAATGGAAAAAGCTTATGAGTAAAGGAAAAGTTTAAGAAAGAGGGTTAAAGAGCAAGCTTCGCATGAATGCATTAGTTACATGATTACAAGTTATTTATAGTTTAACTATTATGTTTACTTGTAGCATATGTCCACTTATTCTGCTCATTATACTGTGTATTATTGTTAGTAGTTTAGTCGGATTCTTACGTTGTTTAAAGTAAAATTGGACCCTGCCTCGGACCAGACATTTTCTCAACCTTACAAAAATGAACGGTTAAGTTTAATCTCATATTTTATAATTAAATAAAACCCGAGGCAGCTGAGAATGAACGCGACGTCAGTTAAACGTCACCCACGACCCTACTGAGAATTTTCTTAAATTCTCACCTCGCTTTGCATTTCCGCCTCATTCTCAGACGTGGATGATGGATACGACAGCTACCCTCTTTGTTGAGGTGCCCGACTTGCAGCTTCACCATGACCCAGCGGTAGGCTCACTGTACATAGCCGGCTTTTGCCAGTTCCGCCTTTATCTTTTTAGTGATAGGGACTTTGCCGTCCCTTTGCACCATCCCGCCTTTGATCCTGCCATCCCTTACATTGAGTTCCCACTACATGTGGCACACCCTCCGCCAGCACCCCCTGCACCGGCAGCGCCAGTAGCTCACGCCGATCCTGCGCCAAACTCACCTCCGCAGGTAGTACCCGACATCCCCCTTAGCTCCGAGAGCGACCCGTCAGAGGCCACCAGATCGTCATCCTCCTCATCAGGACCCAGTAGTGACTACTCACCAGCCGGGCCAGGTATGGCCGACGGCTACCTGACTGAGTAGATCAGCCGTAGGCAGTATTGTATAGCATGACCCTCTTTTGGCAGTGTGCAGCCTTGGATCATAGACCTAGTGGTAGGCTTTTTGAAATGTCCTCTGAGGACCACATAGAATCAGGTTGACTTACATGGGCCTTATGTCTTTTTGGTACACGGCCCCTCCCATTTTGATGTGTTGTATATGAACTAAAGTAGAGGCTTTTGATGTGTATATAAACCTATGTACAAATATATATATATATAAGCATGTATTCAATAATGTTATTGTACTATTCCCATCTTTAGGATATTCAGTTGATTTCGTTTCACTTAAGCATCACATTAAATTAGTAGGATGTTACATTTTGGTTTCAGAGCAGTTCGTCCTAGCTAAGGCCTGAGGATTGGACTGACTATGCTTCGCACATATTATGTACTTTTAGTTGATAATGTGCACCAGATCTTGCCTGTATGGTTGAGATATAGCTGTGCGTATGTATGAAGTGCCTGACCGTGTGAGCTGTTATTTACTAACACATTAAACTTAGTATTGAGCCTGATCAACTCAATAACTTTTGTTTGGTGTGTTCAGAACTTAATGGCTTCCAGAAGGCGAGGTAGACCACATGCAAAACCTGCTTCAGAGAACCCGACTGACTTGATGGCCACAATGCGGGAAATGGCTCACGCAATGCGGGAACAAGCCGCGGCAGCTCACCAGATGATGGAACAACTAGGCAGGCGACCTGCAGCAGGTTGTAAAGGGAACCCACATGGCCCAGAGGCTAACCTGGAATATTTAAAATTTGCTGAGTTTAGAAAGGCGAATCCGCCCAGCTTCCGAGGGACGTATAACCCTGATAAAGCCGATGAGTGGATCCAGGCCATGGAGAAGATTTTCTCTATCTTAGATTGCTCGGATCATCAGAAGGTGACTTTTGCCACTTACATGCTTGAAGCAGACGCCGAGTTTTGGTGGAACGGCGTACGAAGATTGTTAGAGGAATCCCAAACGATAGTTACCTGGACAATGTTCAAGGGTGTATTTTACCAGAAGTACTTCCCCGCTTCAATTCGAAATGCCGAGAAACTTGAATTTATGCAGCTGCATCAAGGAAATCGGACAGTATCTGAATATATTGCCCGATTTGAGGAGCTATGCAAATTCTCTACAATTTATCAGAGGAATCCAGATGAAGCCTGGAAGTGCATCAAGTTTGAAGGAGGATTACGATAAGATATTCTTACCGCAATCGGGCCAATGGAGATTAGAGATTTTCCCATGTTAGTAAACAAATGCCGACTAGTGGAAGATTGCAACTCGAAACTAGTGGCAGCCAGGGCATCCGGCGGTGGTTTCAGGAAGGGGTTAGCCCCGCAGGGCCCAAATTCAAGCCCAACTTTCAACAGCAAAGGAGATTCCCGCCGATGGGCAACAAAGGCAAGCAGCCTTAAAGGCCCCCTCTGAATCCAACTTGCACGAAGTGCGGTAGGAATCATGGCGATTGGCCATGCTTGGCAGGCCAGAATGTTTGCTTTGGGTGTGGCAAGCCAGGCCACAAGGTTTATGAGTGCCCAACCAGGAATCCATCACAACTGTCTCGACCACAACGTCAAGGACGAGTCTTTACTATGAATACGGAGGAAGTTGATAAGTCTAAGGGACTAATCCAAGGCACCTGTGATGTGGACGGTGAGACTTTAACTGTACTCTATGATTCGGGTGCTTCTCATTCATTTATTTCTCATAGTTGTGTAGCTGCTTTGCGATTGCCAATCTCTGAGTTACCTTATGATCTATTGGTTTCTACTCCTACCAATGGGCCTGTTAGAACTAGCCAAATATGCCCCAATGTCCCTCTTCGAATTGAGGGTAGGACTTTTGCCGCCAATTTGATTTGTCTCCCTCTATCTGGTCTTGACATAATTCTGGGTATGGATTGGCTTTCTGCCAATCGAGTTGTACTCAATTGCTCTGACGAAACAGTGGTACTTCCCTCTGTCTCACCTTCTGAATCCCAGACCGCAACACTCTTCTATTTGAATTCTTTCAGGCCAAAGAAGCAAGGGTATATCCTCTTGTCAGCTAATGTGACTGAAGCCGAGCAAGAACTAGAAGAGATTCCCGTTGTCAGAGAATATCCGGATGTTTTTCCAGAAGACATTCCTGAATTTCCTCCAGAGAGAGAGATTAAATTTACCATTGAGTTGGTTCCAGGAGCGGGACCAATATCTATAGCTCCGTACCGAATGTCACCTATGAAGCTAACGGAACTAAAGAGATAGATCGAAGAGCTTTTAGGGAAAGGATTCATACGGCCGAGCGCATCGCCATGGGGAGCTTCGGTTTTATTGGTCAAAAAGAAAGATGGAAGCATGCGCTTATGCGTGGATTATAGGCAGCTGAACAAAGTGACAATTAAGAATAAATATCCACTGCCAAGGATTGATGATCTCATGGACCAACTACAAGGTGCAACCGTATTCTCCAAGATTGATTTGCGTTCCGGATATCACCAAATTCGAGTTCGGGAACAAGATATTCCTAAGACAGCTTTTCGAACTCGTTACGGGCACTATGAGTATGCCGTGATGTCGTTTGGGTTGACGAACGCACCAGCAGTATTCATGGATTACATGAATCGAATATTTCGTCCATATCTGGACAAGTTTGCAGTAGTGTTCATCGATGACATACTAGTCTACTCAAAGACAGAGCAAAAGCATGCGGAACACTTGCGGTTAGCTCTGCAAACTTTAAGAGAAAAGAAACTCTATGCCAAATTATCCAAATGTGAATTTTGGATGAAGGAGGTAAAATTTCTCGGCTACGTGGTGTCATCTGGAGGGATCTCTGTAGACCCCAGAAAAGTAGAAGCAGTTCTGAACTGGGAAAGGCCGACCACAGTCTTTGAAGTCAGGAGTTTTCTGGGTTTAGCTGGATATTACAGGCGGTTCGTTAAGGATTTCTCTCGAATAGCCTTACCCTTGACCAAGCTAACCAGAAAGAATGTTCCGTTCGAGTGGACGCCGGAGTGCGAACAAAGTTTCCAAGATCTGAAGAAGAGATTGACCATGAGACCAGTATTAGCTTTACCAGACCCTCATGGACCATTCGAGGTCTATTGTGATGCTTCCCAACACGGGCTAGGATGCATATTGATGCAAACCAGAAAGGTGGTCGCGTATGCCTCCAGGCAATTGAAGCCACACGAAAGGAACTACCCGACTCACGACCTCGAATTAGCAGTAGTAGTATTTGCTTTGAAGATATGGAGACATCACCTGTATGGAGCAAAGTTCGAGGTCTTTTCTGATCATAAGAGTTTGAAATACCTCTTCGATCAAAAGGAATTAAACATGAGGCAACGGAGATG
This sequence comes from Pterocarpus santalinus, assembly GCA_031439595.1. Lineage (NCBI taxonomy): Eukaryota > Viridiplantae > Streptophyta > Magnoliopsida > Fabales > Fabaceae > Pterocarpus > Pterocarpus santalinus. The sequence continues at coordinate 48,309,028 of CM062532.1, read as the reverse complement.
GATGGAACTCCTTAAAGACTACGAATTTGAATTGAAATACCACCCGAGTAAGGCGAACATCGTGGCAGACGCGTTAAGCAGGAAATCATTGACTGTCGCTTGGATGATGATTAAAGAGACGGAACTTATTGAAAGTTTCCGAAGTCTTAATTTGGGGATTCTTACAACTCCCCAGACTCTTCAGCTATACCAAATTAAGATAACCAGTAGCTTTAAGGACCAGATTCGGCAAGCACAGCAGCAGGATGCTAACTTTCAGCATACAATTAGTCTCGTACAATCAGGGAAACTAGCAGGCTTTGCCCAAGATAAAGAGGGCATTTGGCGGTGCCACGGCAGAGTATGTGTTCCTGAAAGGAACAACCTCCGAAGGAGAATTTTAGGAGAAGCACATAGAGGCGAATTTGCCGTACATCCTGGCATAACCAAGATGTATCAAGACCTTAAGAAGATATTTTGGTGGCCAGGCATGAAGTCAGATGTAGCAAGCTTCGTAGGCAAGTGTTTAATCTATCAGAAGGTGAAAGCAGAACATCAGAAGCCTTCTGGAATATTACAACCCTTAGAAATCCCTGAGTGGAAGTGGGAGAGTATCTCCATGGATTTTATTATGGGGTTACCAAGGACATCAGCGGGACACAATGCTATATGGGTCATTGTGGACAGATTAACCAAATCTGCTCATTTCCTACCCATTCGAGCAAATTATCCGCTAGAAAAGCTAGCTCAGCTGTACATTCAAGAGATTATAAGGTTGCATGGAACCCCTTCAACTATTATCTCTGATTGAGACCCAAGGTTTACCTCCCGGTTTTGGGGGGCTTTACAGAAAGCATTCGGTGCAAAGCTGTGTTTGAGCACTGCATATCACCCACAAACAGATGGCCAAACAGAAAGGACGATTCAAATCTTGGAAGATATGCTACGAGCTTATATACTGGAACAACGCAGAAACTGGGATCGATACTTACCATTGGCCGAGTTCACATACAATAATAGCTATCACGCTAGCGTCGGCATGGCTCCTTACGAAGCACTGTATGGACGAAAGTGCCAATCTCCCCTGTGTTGGTACGAAACAGGAGAATCAACCCTATTGGGGCCTGACTTAGTTGAGCAGATCATGGAGCAAATCAAGAAAATACGAAACAAGATGCTTGCCGCTCAAAGCTGCCAAAAGAGTTTCGCGGATACCAGGAGGAAGCCTCTAGAGTTTCAAGAAGGAGACCATGTATTTTTGAAGGTTATGCCTACAACGGGGATAGGCAGAGCCATTAAAGTCAAGAAGTTAAATCCTCGCTTTATTGGTCCCTTCCAGATTTTGAGGCGAATTGGATCAGTTACATATCAAGTTGCTTTGCCTCCACGATTGTCAAACCTTCATGATGTGTTCCATGTTTCTCAACTTAGAAGATATCAGCATGACCCTACGCACGTGCTAAAACCCGAATCAATAAATTTAAAAGAGGACCTGACTTTCCTTTTTCAACTAGCATGGATTGTAGACAGAAGCAGCAGGCAACTTCGAAACAAATCCGTTCAACTAGTAAAGGTAGCGTTAGGAAAAGAAAATGCTGAAGATTACACTTGGGAAGTGGAATCAAACATGAGGAAAGAATATCCTGAATAATTCTTAGGTACTAAATTTTGAGGACAAAATTTTTTAAAAAGGGGGGTAGTAATGTAACGTCTCCAATTTCCGATTTCCGACCTCATTAGTATTCACGATTTCCGACTTCAACTCAAGGTCTTGTGGGCTGACAGGATTTTCCGATTTCCGACCTTAGTCTTCGAATGGATAAGAAATCCGATATCCGAGTTTATTTCAAGCGGGTTGAACGCGAGATCAGATCTCTAAATTGGTCTACAAGTTCGAGTAAAAACTTCACGAGTTCTGACCTTGAGTTCATGACCAAGATCTTTTCTTTTCATTCCCGAGTTCCGATATCGAGTTGGAGTGCCAGGTCCTGTAAATTCCGAGTTCCTGGTACACAAGATTAATGTTTTGAATCCTGATATCCGGTGCTATGCTTAAAATCGATTCAAGTTTACATGATGACCCCGACTTCCGGGTTTGAGTGTTTTGGTTTCACGTTCTGGTCCCGACTTTCGCTTTTAAGGTGCCTGTGCCTTGCGATTTCCGGATTACGACTTTACACTCAAATTTTGAATAAATAGGAAGATAATTCCGAGTTCCGACTTCGTCCGAATAAATATGCACGAATTCCAACTTTAAGAAGTTCACGAGTTCCAATGTCATGTTCAAATGCTCTGAAAGCGAGTTTCACTTCTCTGGCGACGTGGAGAGCAATTTTGACACAAAAGAAGGAGACATGGCTGAACCTGACCCACAAAATTTCATCTAATCAAAGCCACTCATTCTAACTACCACTTCGAAGCTTTGTTTATATATATATCCTCCTCCTGCCTCTTCAGTTCATTTCTTATGTTGCCTTCCCTTCCTCACTTCAACTCCCTTTCCTCTTCTCAACTTTCCCACTCTCAAATTCCCTTCAAGTTCAAATTTCACTCTATTTTCAAACTCAAAGCAAGAGGTAGAGGTTTTGATTTCTTGTCTTGGTTTTTGTGATTCTGAATGATTATTGCTAATTTAGTTCTTCAATCCTGATATATTGACTGAGCGATCATGATGAAATTGTTGCTGGTTTATTGGCTGTTTGTGAGATTCAAAATTTAACTGGAAACAAGAAAGAATGATGATATGAAGAAGTTGAGAGGCTCGAAAACTCAAAACCCTCGACAGTCCATATGGCGGAGTGTACGGCTCCGCCTCTCGCTATTCAAACTTAATGAAACCATTTTTATGTGAAACTAGACATCTAGGGCTTTCTACACATATATCATATAAGACCATTGAAGTAATATTGAGAGAGATATGAATTTTTGAAGTTCGACCTAGGAATCAGGACATCCACCCAGGTAGTATGGGTTGAGAAGGGTGTAACTCACCCTATACAACTCCATTTTGAGTGAAACTGATTTTGTTGGAAAGCTTACAAATAGGAGAACATTGTATTCAGAAATTTCGAGTTTGTTATTATCCTATTTGTTCCCAATGATTTGAAGAATTTAACCCATGACCAAACCAAGCCAAAACCGAGCCATTCAAGAAGGTTGAGTTTCGGGGCTTATAACTCGAGCCCTACTAAGTCAAATGGAATGAAACTTTTTGCAACTAAAAGATGGTTCTATCAGCTTTAATATGAGACCAATTTTGTATCAATTGACCCAGTTTTCAATTTTTAGGAGATTTTTACTTTTGAGTGAGCAGTTCTGGTCAGCCACAGGGCAGGCCAGGATAAAACCTGAATAACGTAAGTTATGATTATCAGAATCAGACGGAACTAAAAAGGTTAGAAAATAGAAACATAACACTATAATATATCCAAAATTGAGGTCCAAATGAGTTGAATGGAAATTATGGCATGATTTATAAAAACCGGGTTGAATGATTATATTGAGGCTATAACTTTGCCTTAAGGAGACTAATGCTTTTATGAGTTCTATAATAAATTGTGCATGCAATATTGTGACTTCTATGAGAAATTGGTACTCTGATGTACTGGCACTATTCATGAGAAGGCGGATACGTTCCATTATGCCGCCAAAGTTTCGGTAAAGTATATGCATGAGTTATGGGATACATGTAGATGCATGTGCATTTTCAAGCAAATTGTGAAAGTTATGTTATGATGAACCCAAAGAATATGTTATGACGAAAGTTCCATGATACTTGGGCCAGCCCCGGATAAGAAGTTAAGGGGAATAGATCGGTGGGAAGGTCGGGGAAAGTAAACCCGGCATTCCTGTATAGGAACGAGCTCGATCCTGATAAGTAGACTATTACCCAGGAGTCTAAAATGGCCAAGAACTCCCAGGGGACCAAGTAATGGAAAAAGCTTATGAGTAAAGGAAAAGTTTAAGAAAGAGGGTTAAAGAGCAAGCTTCGCATGAATGCATTAGTTGCATGATTACAAGTTATTTATAGTTTAACTATTATGTTTACTTGTAGCATATGTCCACTTATTCTGCTCATTATACTGTGTATTATTGTTAGTAGTTTAGTCGGATTCTTACGTTGTTTAAAGTAAAATTGGACCCTGCCTCGGACCAGACATTTTCTCAACCTTACAAAAATGAACGGTTAAGTTTAATCTCATATTTTATAATTAAATAAAACCCGAGGCAGCTGAGAATGAACGCGACGTCAGTTAAACGTCACCCACGACCCTACTGAGAATTTTCTTAAATTCTCACCTCGCTTTGCATTTCCGCCTCATTCTCAGACGTGGATGATGGATACGACAGCTACCCTCTTTGTTGAGGTGCCCGACTTGCAGCTTCACCATGACCCAGCGATAGGCTCACTGTACATAGCCGGCTCTTGCCAGTTCCGCCTTTATCTTTTTAGTGATAGGGACTTTGCCGTCCCTTTGCACCATCCCGCCTGTGATCCTGCCACCCCTTACATTGAGGTCCCACTACATGTGGCACACCCTCCGCCAGCACCCCCTGCACCGGCAGCGCCAGTAGCTCACGCCAATCCTGCGCCAGACTCACCTCTGCAGGTAGTACCCGACATCCCTCTTAGCTCCGAGAGCGACCCGTCAGAGGCCACCAGCTCGTCATCCTCCTCATCAGGACCCAGTAGTGACTACTCACCAGCCGGGCCAGGTATGGCCAACGGCTACCTGACTGAGTAGATTAGCCGTAGGCAGTATTATATAGCATGACCCTCTTTTGGCAGTGTGCAGCCTTGGGTCATAGACCTAATGGTAGGCTTTTTGAAATGTCCTCTAAGGACCACATAGGATCAGGTTGACTTACATGGGCCTTATGTCTTTTTGGTACACGGCCCCTCCCATTTTGATGTGTTGTATATGAACTAAAGTAGCGGCTTTTGATATGTATATAAACCTATGTACAAATATATATATAAGCATGTATTCAGTAATGTTATTGTACTATTCCCATCTTTAGGATATTCAGTTGATTTCGTTTCACTTAAGCATAACATTAAATTAGTAGGATGTTATATTCACTAAGTCAGTTGGACTCACCCACTCTTCTTTACATATTTTAGACCTCTGTGTAGCACTCAACTCCACTCTGCCAGCTCCATAGTGTGTGGCTTCTTTGGACATGTCCTCTGGACGTGAAGGCCTCTTAACACCTTTTGCTTGTATTTTGGGATGTATATAGTCTTTAGAGCTGCTCCATGAGCCACAATCAAGATCTTGTGACCTGTCGATTTTTGGGACAATTGTATATTCATTTTGTAACTCTCAAGTTTATGTCTTCCATTGTGTATATTATATGAACAAAGGATGTATGTATTTGAATATATGTATGTATATGTTGTAACCATGAGAATGGATGCATGATATGTGTATGAATTTTAAATTGTGACAACAAATTTTTGATGTATGATTTGCTTAAGAGTGCTTGAGTAACATTTCAATAATATTATACTACACTTAAGTCATATTACAATAATTGTTAATTGTTATTTTTTACTTTGCGGAAACATAACTCATTTGTAAAATACTTTACGATGAAAATAAGGGCGAATTTTTTTTTTTTTTTGGATCTGCTACTAAAATATCTTTTGGAAAATGTGAGCCATAAATGCATAATATTTGATACGTAATCAATGTGTCTCATACATAAATACTCATATCGAGATAGATAAATACGAGCATATGTTCGTAAGGTCATAATATCATCATCATACATTGTTTTCATTCTAGCCACTTCGGGTTTTCTTATAAGAAGGTGAGCATACATAAGTTTAATTTTAAATAAGTTTATAATCCTTTATGCCCTAGGTGGATTGCTTTTATTTATTTTTTAATAAGCATACCATAATAAACAATGGAATCATAAGGTGTACATAAGCATACATAAGACATTCATAACAATGGATATAGAAGAAACATTAATGCATGAACATTTTATGCCATTCCATTGACTTTGACATTTCTTTGACTTTAGCTTACTTTGACTTTGACTTTGACCTTGGCCTTTATTTGACTTGACTTTACTTTGACTTTAATTAGACATTAGCATATGTTTTACCTTTCATCACTTTTAGCACGTGCCTTATCTTTCTTTTAAATGCCCTTATAAAGAACCAAAGTTCCCAAGAGATGAGCTCAATCCTAATAGTGACCATCGTCACCTGTGGTCAAACTTAAATCTGGTGATCCAAAAGGGATCTTGGTGGGTCACCTTCCCTTACCAAAGGATTGCACTCGTGTTTTGTGGGTTACCTTCCTTTACTAAAGGATCACTCCTAATTATCTTGTTTTTGTAGAACATCTTTCCTTATTGAAGGATAACACCCAAGTACCTTTCTTCATCATGGAATTTAGTATTAAGTCTTATGTCATGAGTGCCCTAGATTAAAGGACTTAAGCCTTTCTTATCTTAACACAAGTTACCCTCATACATGTAATAAATATTTGTAAGTCCACAAATTCGGTGAAAATCTAGTAGCATAACGGCTAGACGAGGAGATTCCCCAAAATTGCAAACATGCACATAACATAGCATAGCATTTGTATCATAATTAAACATTCATAAATAATCCATCACATGCATAGATCATGATTCTTGTGCATTTCTCCTCAATAATCCTAGCACTCAATCCTAGTACAGTTATAATAGATAAATCAACATTTGCTTCATCCTCCATAAAAGTCATTCATATGCAACTTCTTAATCCTCAAGGATTACTCCTCAAGAATCCTAGCATACTACAAATATAGTTATAATAAAGCACATCAAACAATTTCACCACTTCCTACATGATTTGGGAATGAGGCATACCAATGCACTCAAGAGTCTTATGAGCATAGGTGCAATCTTTTAAATTATCATTTTACCCTTAAGTTTTTAATTAATCTTGAAGAGATATTTTAACTCCTTTTCTCTGCTTGCTCATCCTTAAGGTTTGTATTTTTAACTCTTATGATTGCTCTTCAAACTTAATTCCTCAAGAAGGTATGTAACTTTAATTGACTAGATATTTTATGGCTTAAAGTTCACATCTTCATTAGTTAAATATTTTTCATCTCTTAATTTGTTTTTGGTCAAAACCAGGGTATCTACCGCTGGAAGCAGTGACTAATCCCCTCGTTGCGGGAAATCTCCTAAGAGGCAAACGACTGGCTATGAAATGCATTCCATTCCCATAGCGTGGATCGAACCCCCCACCTCATGGTTAAGGAACAAGGTGAGTTCTCTTAATTGAGGTATGGCCAAAAACCCTTTTAAATATAGCCTTAAGCTTCTTTTAATTTTTATTCTTCTTGGAACCTTGATTAATCACTTAGTTTTATCAAGCTTTATTCTTAACTTAGCTAAAAACATTTCCTTTCCATTTTTCCCTTATTAATGGTAGAACATATGACCTAAAATTTGCCTAAGTTTTAATTTTTATGTTCTTTGCTACAAGTTTTATTAAAGTTTTATGTACAGTCAAGATCAACCATTAAAAGTTTCAACTCATTTTTCTTTCATATTTTTCCATAAATGGTCGAATCGTTCATCAAGCCAAGCATTCAATCTAAGCTTAGAAACTTTTAGTCTTGTGAAATGTTTAACAAAGTTTCAATCTTTTTCATGTTCATTTTTAGAAACTACTTTCTCATGGTCATATGTCCAACAACCATTCAAACAAGATAAAGGATGCAACTTTAACATGGATTAGGTCATAAGAATGAAAAACAAACTATCCAACCAAACAAACATCTAGAAAGTTAGCAACTTAAAGCATTTTCAAGAGATAAGAATAAGGAATAAGCCAATAACACCATAGTCATGGGGCTAAAGTGTTCTTGACTAAAAGTGAGTAAAGTCGAAAACTTTACACACTTTCTCAAGAAATGAACCGATTAAAAACTCTTGAGAGGAATTAGAAGCACAAAGGAAGTATTTTTATCAAATTTCATGAAGCTAGAAAGTTTAGACAAAGCTTGAAACTCAAAGCTATGGTTAAGCTTGAGCATTCATGGCTTTTGTCACATTAAAAAAAAAAGACTAGAGAGAGATTCCTACTAACTCAAGTGATGATGAAGTGCAAGAAAGGTTGAATCTTGAGATGAAAATCTTCCTCAAAGCATCAAGGAAGCTAACAGTTTTGGCAAGTAGAAAGGCGAGGCCTTTGTTGCTTCTATGCTTTGAGAGAGTGTGTATTTATGTTTGTAAGAGCTAAAAGGTGTAGCCCTTACAAGGTTAGTGAATGGTGACAATGGAGGTTTCTTGAGCTTGAGAGGAAAGGAAGAAGAAGATAAAGAAGAAGAGCGAGTTTTGGTTTCTTCGAGAAGAGAGAGTTGAGAGGAAACTTGGAGAGGAAGGAGTGCTATTTTTCAAAATGAGAATGAGTGAGAGAGGAGGTTGTGGCTGTTGGGTGTTAAAGGGGTTTGGGATGAGATATTTTCATTTTGTGTTTTAATTAGGAAGACAAAATGATTATTATTGTCAAGGGATTAGAAGATTAGGTTGCTTTGTCCCAAATTACTTTAAATAATATCTTGTACTTTTCTTACATAAAGTACTTTGTCCCTTTATTTTTTGCTTTTGATAATGTTATATGTACTTAGTTGTCAAGTTGACTTTTAATTTGAATTTAATGATGAGTTAAGTGTTCTTGCTACTTATATGACTTAATTAATTAAGAATTCGAGATTAACTCATGTTTCCATAATTAGTATAATTAAAATCTTAATTATGCTTGGTTAACCTTAATTAAGCGAATTCTTGGTAATTAATGCTTAATTAGTCTCTTTGAGGTTTGGCTTCCTTGATTAGCAAGTTTTTTAGTTCTAATTAAGCATTATATTAATCTTTCTTCTCCTTTTACCCTTTTTAACTCTTAATTAAGCCTTTATTTCTTAATTTCTTATTAAGTGTCTAATTATTTAGTGTTACTAAGATAACTAGAACAAGGGGAATTGTGGATGTTACACTCTGAGAGCCTCAAAACTGTGAACCCTGATTGGCTGTCTTGGACAGGTCTGACTAATAAGGGGAAGCTAGAAAAACAAGGGAAACTCCATTCGTTTTTATAAAAATCAGACATAATAGGCTTGCTGGAGGTTCCCTACCTCCAAGCATTGGTTACGACTCCGAGGTGGGTTGTGACAATATGATAGCATTTTTTAGGCCGATTGCTTTATGCTGCTATTTGGAATTAACAACTATGACATCACATATAAGATTGTAGCTAGGTGAATGAAATTGAGATATGCTTTTAGCATACTTTGTGATTAGTAGTGCCTATGGCTATCAAACTCAAGAGAAATTCTACTGGGCTAATGTAAAACTTGCAAAGCTCCCTGTAAGTATAGCACATATGAGAATGGTGAGGAGGATGGGTGGATATACCATCAAGAGATAAGAGTAGGAAATATTGTATGCCAGGGAAAGTTGGACTGCCACTTATCAAGGAAAAGATGACAAAAACTCGCCCAATGTGATTTGGTTAGGTGAGAAGAAAATAAATCGATAAGATTTGAAACTAATGGTGTCCGTTGATCTATGTAGCTGAACTTCACCAAGTGGAGAAAAAGTGATTGTTTTTTATCCTTCTTTCCTTTACATGCATTTATTCCCTCAAAAATTGGAGTCTGAGATGGAAGGAGAGTCTTGATGAAGTAAACAAGGATACATATTTTGCATTTGTTTGATATTTTTATTTTTCTTATCGCTTTTTGAATATAGCTTTTTGCTTATTTTATGATTGAATATATGCAGTAGTCTTCTTTTCCGTAGAATATATGTGGTTCTCACTGATACTTGGTATTCACTGTTTCTATCTTCTTCGTAATAAGAGTGGATAATACATATGGGAGGACCATCGCTCTAGGTCGGGTATATGGAAAGGATCTAGCGGTGGAGAGGTTATCTCCTTTAGTGGATGCGATGATGACCAAACTTTTGTCAATACATCTGCAACTCTCTAAAAATTTAAATTGACATGTCTGAAACAGATTTCAATTACACCCGAGATCACTCGTCTGAGAATATGATCACTATCACCGTAAACAGGCATTATGAAAGATTACATCAACTAGAGCCATAACGTATTGCTTCATCCAAGCCATAGAGCGTGGTCATGGGGCTAAATATGGCAGCATTATGAATACAATGCGCACTGCCGTCAGAAATGCTGGCAATGATGATGGTAGTGTCATAACATCTCTTCTCTCCATGCTTTTGACCGGAGGTAGTGTCGGTATTGGTGGACTGAGACAGGTAAGTATACTTGCTTGGGTAGCTTAATTTGAAAAGTAGTCTAATTATATTTCAAATTAGACAAAAAGGGCTTGTTCATTTTTTATCTTTACTTGTTTTTCCAATGTGATTTTTTATCTTTAATTCTTTTTTTAATTTGATCCTTAATGTTATAAATTATCTATCAATTTATCCCAAGTCACTTTTCCATCACATAACTAATCAATCATGCTGATATGGCACAAATGATAGTGACATACACATAGATGTGATGTGAATTGTATTATGTCAGTATTTTTTATTAGTTGTGTGATAGAAAAATAACTAACGACTAAATTGGTAGACGATTTATAATATAAGAAATCAAATTAAAAAAAATAAAAATAAAAATAAGGAATCATATTGAAAAAAGATAAAATAAAGGATGAAAAATCTTATTTTGCCTTCAAATTATGTTGGAACTGTTTTGCTTGGTAAATGATGCTCGATGATTTGGACTCATTAGTTCTCATATGCCACCTAAAACTGTTCTTTAGAAGTTAGTGTCTATTGATAGGTTTTGATAGTAGAACTGACTTCTGCTATTTATTTTTTCTCCTTGCCCTTCCCTTTTGTTTCAACAAGAACGGCAGTTAACAGCTTACAAACCGTTCAACGTGTATACAATACCTTTCTATTTATGATATTCAATGTTCTTTATTCAACAAGTTTTCTTTTTTCTCTAGGCATTGCCCTTGTATATGAATATATTGATTATAATGACAAATTAATGTATTATAATGAAGTACTTAGGGTTACTTTTTTTTTCTTTCTTTTTGAAATGGGTGAGGCTGTGTTTGATTGAATTTACATTTACCCTTGAGAATGTGGTCCCGATTTTAAGCTTATTGTTGAGCTATTGCAAACCATGGATTATGCTAATTCGTCTCAGCTCATGAGTACTGTAACATCCAAAAGATATTTTTATCGTTAATAACCGAATTGTTCAGTTTTCATCGAATAAGTGGGTTTAATTGAAATGCGATTAAGCATATAATTAAAAACAATTAAGTGTGATTTAGAAGTGATTAGACTTGATGGAATTAGATTAGGAACATAGGAAACCTCATAGAATTTTTTTAACACCGGTTTACCGATTTAAGAGAAATCGGTAAGATTTTCCGTAATTTAAACTGTCGAAACCGAATCAATAGAAATTATACTGCGAGAACCCTAGGATAGATCGCCAAGATTTAGCCAACTTTCCCATGCAAGTGGCGCCATCTCAGCCCTCTAAATGGGCTGCCAAATCAAGTTATATAACCTATTGAAATCCACCAATCACATGTAACTTGCTTGACAAGTTTTTAAATTTTTCCTTTCCTACCATTGCACATTTTCGGCCCTTATATATGCTAACCCCTCTCCATTTTTCTCTATCATCTCATCTCATCTCAACTCATATCATCTTCTTCAAGCTATCACCAGATTTCTTCAACTCCAACCCCAAATTCAACAAGAATCATACCTAGAAAAGGTAGGAATCCTACTTCTCTTCTTATTTTCCTTGGTTTAGAGTTGTGTGTGGGTTTTGTATACCGTATGATACTGATATTATGTGAAGTGATGATGATGGTTTATGGCTGATTTTGCATACGTGTCATGATTAGAATTGGAATTTGTATGAAAGGACTTGGAGAGAAGAGAAAACTCAAGAAGCTGTTAAGGTTCTTCCTCGGTAGTCCGTATGGCGAAGTGTATGGCTCTGCCTACAACTATTTAAATCTCATGAATCTATTTTTATATGAAACTAGACATTCAGGGTTTTCCATACATATATAATATAAGGCCATTGGATTAGTATAGAGTTAGATATGAATTTTTGAAGATTGACCTAGAAATCAGGACCTTCATCCGAGCAGTGTGAGTTGAGAAGGGTGTAACTCACCCTACACATCTCCAAATTGAGTGAATCCAACATTGTTTGAAAGCTAACACATGAAAGAACATGCCATAAAAATTTCAAATTCAGATTCATTGTCATCTATTCCTAGTATGTCAATGAATTTACCTTAAGTTCAACCTGGGCTGGAACAGGGGTAGTCCAATAAGGTCAAGTTTCAGAGCCTATATTTCGAATTATACTTATTCAAATGATATGAAACTTATTTCATTTGAAAGTTTGTTCTGTTAGCTTTATAGGGATATAAATTTCGCATAATTTCACCTAGATTTCTATTTTTAGTGAATTTTCCCTTATATGAGTGCAATTCTGGATAGAAGTAGGACAAGTCTGGGATAAGACACAAACAACTTGAGTTAATGTCGAAAGTCAGGACTTAGTAAACAAAGAGCTAGGTCAGTACACTTAAAACTTGAACTCTAAACTTAGTAAATAAGGGACTAGGTCGGGGATCTTTGAGGTTGAATTCGGGACTTAGTAAAACAGAAAGTTAGGTCAGGAATATTTAAGGTTGAACTCGGAAAGTTATACTTAAGGTTGAACTCGGAACTTAGTGAATAGGAAATTACAATCGAATATAGTCAATATCGGAAACTTAGAATTTAAGAAACACTCATAAAGTTCTGGAAAAGACCAATCTTGTGTTTAGGTCGGAGATCAGGACCATAGGCACACAAAACCCTTATACACAAAATTCTGAAACTCGACCTAGAATCAATCTCGGAGATTGAACCTAACCCCGGAAATCGAAAATTATATAACCTCGGAACTCAGAATTCATTTAACCTTGAAAATCGAACTCGGGAACCTTAATAGAAATTAAAAGCTTGCAAGATAAATTGATGCTTAAGATTCTAAATCTTGCACTTATTGATATTGTTATATTCTTGGTATGAATATGATGTTATATTGAGTTTGCTATGTGATTAAAATTTTCTGGTTGTCTAGCACTATTCATGGGTAGCAGACATGATCCGTTATGCTGCCGAGTTACGGCAAAGACTGCAATTAACATGAATTTACAAGTTATGCATGCATTGGTCAAGGCATGAGACAAGTAATGCTACCCTTATAAGAATGAGGAAGAATTTCCATGTGACTTATGCCAGCCCCTGAACAAAGTTAAGGGGAATAGATCAGTGGGGAAGTCGGGGAAAGCAAACCTGGCGACCCTGTATAGAAATAAGCTCGATCCTGAAAAACGGACTATTACCTAGGAGTCTTATGGCCAATATACTCCCAGGGGACCAAGTATGGAAAAATATAAGTTAAAGTCAAGTGCATTATCATTTCTGCATATCCACAGTTTCTGTTACCATATTTTGAGTTAATTGCACTATTATCTGCTATATATGTACTTTTGTTTACTTTACAACTGCCACTTAATTATGTCAAAATATATGTCTTGTTGCTTATTCTTCTATCTTATTTGCCTTTATCTCCTTAAGTAAAACCAAGTTGTGTTTCGAGCTATGATTTCTATAATTAATAGAGTAAGACATCCTGTTGATGTAACGTTTTCTTTTAATTAAAATCTGAAACATCTAAGAATGGCGGTGATGACAGTTATATATACTTAGGATTTCCAACTGAGAAATCTTTATTTCTCACCTTACTATACATTTTTGCGTCATTCTCAGAGCATGGAGAACGCGGCAACCGACATTCTATATATTGGGTTTCCAGAGCTCCACATCCATCTTGATCCGTTCATAGACTCTGTGTACATATCTGGTAGATGCCAGTTTTGTCTTTATTTCTTTTTCTAGAGAGATTTTGCTGTACCTCTTATGCACCCGCTTTTTGACCCTGCTGTCCCTTACATCGCCATCCCTCTCCATGTGGCTCATCCCTTTCCACCTCCACCCGTAGTAGCAGCACCAACCATGGCTCCGCCAGTCACTCCACCGCAACTGATCCCCTCTGCCTCCATGTCTGAGAAGGATTCATCGGAGGCAGCAAGCTCGTCGTCATCATCTTCTGCCCCGAGTATAGACTATACCCCTGCTGATGTCGGTATGGCGAATGGATTCTTTTATTCGGAATCCATTTAGTTGGAGTACCCACCATAGCAGCAATAGACGTATAGGATGACCTTCTTTTGGCAGTTTAGGTCATAGGCATATGGGTTGGAGTTATTAGTTATACATGCAATGTCTCATGGGGACCAGTTAGGGTGCTATTCATATAGACAGGCCGATTTATTTTGTGTTAGCGTTTCATTTTTTACCTCAGATCTGTATTTTATTTCTTTTGACAACTTTGAAAAGAAATGTATATGCATGTACATATATATATATATATATATATGATATAGTTTGGTTATTTTGAAATCTTGTTTATGTTACTTTATTTCCGGTACAACGACTGATTAGTGTTTATCTAGCTACCAAACCGAAATTGATTAAAGTAATTAGATAATTCTTAGTTCATCACACGTAATAACTTATCATGTAATATACTATGACTTAAGCATAGTATTTTGTCTGGTAAGGTGCTACAAGTACATTTTGTCGCCTTCTTAATTTGAAATCCACATCACCAGGAAGCATCTTAGACGTGGTTAAATTATAGTTAGGAAAAATTAATATTAAGAATGATTAGCTAGGGTTATTTAAGGAGAATGATTAATTATATTGAAACTATTAAAAATGACTTAAGCGAAATTATTTAATAAGAAAGATCAAGTAATTTTAGTAAGTACATAATAATACCTTCAATTGATAGATGTATTGTTATACTATTCTCTAATTTTCATGGTTAACTTTTCTTTTTGAATAATACACTTCTCTTTTCTTTCTTTTTTTTTAAAAAAGAAACTAAATATTTTGTAACTTTTATATTCATGTGGTAGCTACTTATATTTTATAGATGACCACTTAATAAAAAGAAAAGTTTAATTGATGTGTACTAATAGTGTAAAACTTTTACACTGTCATCCAATCGTATATTAGTGTTTGAAAGACTTTCAAGGTAGTGGGTGGTTATATAAAACAATTTTGTTGATATGGCAATACATAATCGGATATCATGCAAAAATTTTTTATACTGACAGTTCATACCAATTAAATCATAAAAAAAAACCACTAAAACCTTGTTGCCTAAGTATGAAATTGACTTTATTTACATTGCTAGTTATTCAATAGTAACAAATGATTCCTTAAAAAAAATAATTACTTAAAAGTGTAAGAATTGTGTCCCATATATATTGATTTAATAACTATAAGAATATTTAAATCTTTTTGCTACTTTATTGAAGAGTTATCTTTATTAATGGTCATACTCATTAATATAAATAAATAACTATTAGAATATAAAGACATGATTAAAGGAGATGTTTGATAGACATACCCTATCATTTCTATATATACAAGATGTGGTCCTCTCTCTACTAGAATATATAAGTACTTTGTCTCTATCACCATTGTACTATTAAGGAATGGGTTAAGACAGAGAAATTTACATCATCTATATTCTACTCATCTAAAGGATTATTCCTTTCATTTAAGTCTATGAAGAATGGTACACACTTTTATCTAAACTATGTGAAAAATAAAATTCTAGATCTTGAAATTAATATATTTATGATAATTTATTTATGCATAGATAAATTATTACTTACATGTAGCATTAGAGCCTTAGTTTTAAGAACTCATGTTTTTCCTTTGAAGATGAATATTGGTGAATGTTTGGTTCATTCTATGCTCTATATTGATCTATTTTTATCAATTCATATGTTTACTGCGATTCATCGCTTTGTTGCAAAATTTATGATTCTACATAAAAAGTGGTTGTTTTCTCAGTTTATGTGAGCCCTAAAGTATGAAATTAAGAATTTTCAGTATGAACCCTAATTATAAAATTAGGATTTTTTTTCAATTACGATATTTCCGCTGCATTATGTAAGTTGCGATAAATTGTAAACGTGATTTTTTGGAAACGTTGTGTGAATCATTGAAAGCAATATATCATGCACAGTGTTGTTATCGATCAAGTGATAAGGAATCACTTGATTGCAAGGCATTATAGCAAAAGGAATTCATGGATAAACCATTAAAGCTTTTCTTTGTGAATTTGATGTGCCAATTTAATGGTTTATCTTTTATGACTTATCATGTTTTTTTTTTTTTTATTGATATGACTTATCATGTTTTGACACACGCTTAAAACCATTTTTGACATATAAAATTTTACAGTTTTGTGAAAAATGGCAGGTATTTTGTCTTAAGTGCACCGCATAAAAAATGGTGCATGATGCACCTGCACCATGCATCTGCTTTTGTAACACCCTACTAATTTGATGTTATGCTTAAGTCATAGCATGAAATTAGGTAGAATGTGTTACCGTGTTAACGTTTTATTTAAACCTCGTGATTATTATCACTAAATTGTTGAAGCGGCGCGCTGTTACATAATAGACGTGAATAGCGTTATAAGACGTAATAAAGTCTAATATAACTTAACAAAAAAAGTACGAATAAGTGATATATTATCAACTGTATACGTACATATGTCGGTTGGAAGCCAACCCTTTAGTCTATATATCTATACATATATATGTTAAAAGCAGACGAAATAAAGGAACAATAAAAATTCCTATTACAAAAAAACAGAGACAGACTAGCAAGAGCCGGCTGTGTCCAACGAGTCCAACTCGGAGTCATGGCGAAGCTGCAAGACTGGGATCTCAGTGTAAAGAGCGGTCGTTGAGCCCTTCGCCTGCGTCTGAGAATGGTGCGGAAATGCAACACGGGGTGAGAATTTCAAGAAATTCTCAGTAGGGTTTATATATAACGTTCTTCTGACATCACATTCATTTTCAGTTGCCTCGGTTTTAATTTAACTATAAAAACATGTGTACAAATTAGGCTATCCGCTTTAATGAGTTCAAGGAAAAGTCTGGTCCGAGGCAAGGTTCAGTTTTACTTTAGAAGGTACAAAAAGATAAACAGACTACTAATAATAATTCGTATAATAATAAACAGGATAATAAACGAGCAGCAGTAAATACATATAAGAGGCAACAGTAAACATCTTGACATAACTATGCCATGTATTCATGCATTCATGTAATCATGCAAACTAAATCATGAACCTTTCCTCATAAGTCTTTCCATTTCTTTTCATCATTATTCTTTCCATCTCTTGGTCCCCTGGGAGTTCTTGGCCATTTAGACTCCTGCGTAATAGTCTGATTATCAGGATCGAGCTTGTTCCTATACAGGAATGCCGGGTTTACTTTCCCCGACCTTCCCACCGATCTATTCCCCTTAACTTCTTATCCGGGGCTGGCCCAAGTAGTATGGAACTTGCATAATAACATAATCCTTTTCATAACTTTCATAGCTTTCTTAAGAATGCATATGCATTAACATGTAATTCATAACTTGGACATGGGTTCTACCGAAATTTCGGCAGCATAACGGAACGTGTCCGCTTCCCCATAAATAGTGCCAGCCAATCAATACATCAATTTATCACCAAGATCACAACATCACATTTATATTCCAACATTAAACTCATATCAACATCAAATTCATTAAGGCAGAATTCCTGCCTCAGCATATTCAACCAACCCGGTTTTTATAATTCAAGCCATAACTTCATTTTAACTCATTTGGACCTCAAATTTGAGTATGTTAAAGTGTTATGTGTCTATTTTCTAACCTCTTTCGTCCCATCTAATTTTGGTATCTATAACTCAAGATATCTAAATTTTATCTCGGCCTGCCCAGCGGCCAGCCAGAATCAGGCAACTAAAAGTAAAAATCCACTAAAAATCAAAAACTGACTCAAATCATACGAAATTGCTATAATATTAAATCTAACAGAACAAAGTTTCATTTAGAAAAAGTTCCACTCAATTTGGCCTAGTAGGGCTCGAGTTACAAGCCGCGAATTCGGACCTTCCTACACTGCCCTGTTCTAGCCCGGTGTGGACATAGGGCGAATTGCGTGGAGCACTGGGAGCAACTGGGACCTTATCTAATTCTGAAATTTTTATGAGATATTATCCTATGTGTAAGCTTTCTAAAAAAGTTAGTTTCACTCATTTTCAAGTAATATAGGTCGAGTTCTACCCTAAACAACCTAATCTGCCCAGAGCCAGAGTCAAAACCCTCGGTCGAAATTCAAAAATTCATATCTCCCTCAATTCTAATCCAAAAGCCTTATATAATATGTCTATGGAAAGCCCTAGATTTCTAATTTCATATAAAAATGGTTTTATCCACTTTGATCGGTTGTAGGAGGATCCGTACACTCCGCCGTACGGATAGCCGAGGGGTTTTGGTTATCTAACCCATCAGCTCTTTCCATTTTCATGGTTTCTTGCTTCCACTTCGGTTTTAATCAATCAAACAGCCCAAAACCAATCACATATCATCATAAACATTCATTTAACACATCGAATAAGGTGAAAATAATTCAAGACCAGCCAACCAAGTGCATGGATTTGATGCAAGAATCAAAACTCCTACCTTTGATCCAAGTGTTTGTGCTGGATTCTTGAAGTTTGGATGAACAAGGCTGGAATTGGCTTGAGTTTTTGGGTGTGTGAGCAAGAGAGAAAGAGAGCTGAAGGAGAAAGGAAAAGTGGCATTGGGTTGTAGGTCGGAAATGTGATAAAGCAGCAGAAAATCTGATCACATGATGGTGTATAGGTGGCTTCCTTCTTGCATTTTGATTGGTCCAAAAGGCTTGGCTGAAATTCAGCCAAGCTTCTCCATGATTTAGTGGCCTTGTGGCGCCACTTTTTGGCTGGTAAGTGGCTAAGCCATCAGCCACTCAAAATAGGGTTTGAGGCTTGCAATTTTATTGGCCCGGTTCCGACAGTTTAAAATACCGTAATATTACCGATTTCCTTTAAATCGGTAAATCGGTTTTCAATAAAATTTTTATGAAATCTCCTATACTCTAACTTAATTCTCTCTTATTTGGACTCAAGTAATTGCTAATCAATTGAGTCTAAATAATTGCTTAATCGAATTTTAATTATTCTCAATTATTCGATAAAACCGAATAATTAGGCGAAAAACGGTGGATGTTACAGCTTTTACCCACATTAAAAAAAAAAACATGGTTAAGTGACACAAGAAATGTGGCTAAATCACATAGCTCCTCTCTTCTTTCTCTGCCTCCGCCATCTCTTCTTCGTCTTTGCCATGCAATCCGCCATCAACGTTGATGATCTCACCTTGCCAGAACGACTCATCGCCAACTCAAAGGCACTAGACAAGCTCGATTTGGGTGAGTTGAGGAAGAACAACTCGTCGTTTGAGACGAGCTTCCACACAGCCTCGAGTGAAAATGGCGCCGGTGCTGAAGAAGGAGGTTGTCCTATTCCGACTATGTCTAGCCGTCGTCTCCTCACTGGCCAAGGGGACTGATTCGGCCAGCTGAGACCTATTTCCTCCGTTTTGGCTTGGCCAATTCTTGCTCTAAAATCGAAGTTCTTGAAAGGGGTGCGGGATGATATCACTAGTGGTGAAGCGGCAGTGCTGAATGATGTCTGTGGCAGCAATGTGTGGCGGCTCCTTGGTGACAAGGATGATGGGGTGCGGTGGTCACGAAATGGTGGTGGTCCGGTTCTGATGACCCATGATGAGTCCAATGAAGGGAAGGTCCGGTGGGTGGTCCAGTGCTACAGATTTTGTAAAAGGAAAGCTGGGTGGGTTCCAACACTAGGATAGGGAATACAGTGTGGATTCAATCCACACCCTCCATATCCTAATAAACAGTGCTGATAAACTTAGGAATATGGTGTACCATTTTTCTTTTAAATGGTGCATCAAGCACCTTACTTGACTAGGTGCATGGCATAATGACCCAAGTTTTGAATGGCTGGAAAGTCTTTAATGTTCAGAGTCTGTTTCCATTAATATTTTGAATTAAAAAAAAAAGTTAAATGCATTACAGTTTTAGAACTGTTTTTCTATTTTGATGAAATGACATGACCATTATTTTAAATACAAATGAAATAACGGTTTTGAAACCCGTTCTTGAGAGAACACAGCAAAGGATCAAATGGTTTTCCTTTAAGCCATTCTAGCGACACTAATCTTTGGTGAATATTTGAAATCACAACATGGCTATTCGGTTTTTGACAAAAACCATATTGATATTAATGCCACTGTACGATGAGTTGTTTTTTATTTATTTATTCCTTCATTTTTGAATATGAATAAATAAATTAAAGCTATAAAATTTGAATATATTAGTATGTGTTTGGGCTATTTTCGATTACCGAGTTAGTGTAGTAGACATGCCAAACTTTGAAATCGGTTAGTCAAAGCGCTCAATTTCAAGAGCCAAATGATTACTATAGAAAGGGAAATCTGCCCCTTATATATGAGTTCCTGAGTTACTTGAAAAAAACATTTGGCTAAGATCAACCGAAAGTAAATCTAAAACCAAGTGTAGAAAGTAGGTATAATACAATAGGCAGAACTTTAACTTCCAACCAATTACAATGAGAAACCCTATTAAGCTCCAACGGAGAATCCTTATGGAAAGCTTAATGGGATGAAATAGTACAAGTAGATAAAACTCAAAACTAAAAGGCTAGAAAGATTTAATAAAAGGCTAAAACTAAAGTGCATGAAAAAACTTAAAAGCAAAGACAAAGGTACAAGTAAAGTAAAATGAAAGAGTTCTTGATATAAGGTGCGGATCCTTTGCAATAGCTGAGTCTTCTTCCAAAATTGCCCTTGAGTAACCATCAAGGTTTTGTGTTTGGTCTCTCAGATAGCTACTCCTCAAAGTCATTTTGTGGGGAGGCTACTATGTGTCTACATGATTTGTGTTTGTATCCCAAGCACTAGACTTAGAAGCCTTTCTTCAAGAATCCTCTTAGGCTCTTTCAAATCCACACCATCTTGTAGTTTAGATTTGTTTCTCGCCCTAGCTAACCAATCATCTAAACTTGTTCTTGGCTAATACATGTTTACGTTATGGCTTAGCCAATGATCTCCTCGACCATGTTAGCTTATGGCTCGACTATTGCTAGGGGCAAAGTCAAAATTACTCTCGGCTAAGTTTTATTCTTGGCCAAGGGCACTTATCAATTGTTAGGTGCCAACATATTGCCCCCTGCATTAGGCTAACCAATTGTTTATGCAGAGGTTAGTCTAATATAATGACTCAATTTTAACCACCTACCTCTTTTAAATAGTCATTAGCTACATACTCATTGTAAATAAGCTACAATAATGGCTATATGGTTATCCAAATGGCAAGTATAAAATTAGCTAGTTAGCATCTCTTATTTTTACTTTCACCTTATGAGCTTCTACCACTTTCTAAGTTACCTCATGCTAAACATTCTCCCATGCTCATTATGTCTTCAACCTCTTCTGGTTCTGCAAACCCTAAATTTTCTCACGAACCTTCAACATGCAAATCTTCTTCTTCTTCTTCTTCATCAAGCTTTCTCTAGAAAAAGAGATGGCTTCTTCTTCCAAACTTTCCAACCTTCTACTCTCAAAATATTTGATGAAGAAAACTAACAATTTATCCTCAACCTTACTCTTTTCAACCTGACCCAAAGTTCAATCAAGGCTATTCCTTTATTTCCCTATTTGGGTATGAACTGCCATTGGTCGATAGGGTGCCTCCAAGCTCTTTCTTAGTGGAGCCCCTCAGACTCATACATTTAATGGCTCGATAGGGTGGTCTTTGAGAAAAGGGAAGAGTGGAAGAAAATAAGGATCTATGACATGATCCTTCTCTTAAAGAAGGAGATCCTTCCAAACTTTGGGTTGCTGTACGACTTCTTATGCTTGTGAATGCCTTTGTCCTACTATTTAGTATGATGAGCCCCATATTACATGATGTGGCAGCTATTGTCAGCTTACCAGTGGACGGAGATGAAGTGCCTTACCTCCATGACGTCATTTGAAAGGACTTGGGTTTCTAAGTCAGTAAGAAGAAAAACGCCTACTCCACTTTCAATAGAGGAAGCGGCCTCGTGGGTGATCTCAAGCATAAGGCATTCCTTCTCTTATGGATATACCAACTCTTTGTCTACACCAGAGTAACTGTGGTGGGTGAGTTCGCACCCCACATGCTGCTATTCTTAATCAAAGCTATCTTAAAATCGGAGCACTCTTCTTATATCTGCTTTATATGAACATTTTCACCATCATGTCCTAGATAAAGAATGGGAAGTCAACCAAGTATGTATTCGAGCCATTTTGTTTTCTACATCTCTAGATTCAACAGTACTTTCTAGAGTTCTTTGGCGAAGTTGCCTTACCTTACACAATCCAACCGGCAATGTACAGTGATTTCTACATATAGTTCCCCTTCTTGTCTCTTTCAGCATATGAAGTGACTAACATTCTCATTAAGATAAAGGTCCGAACATTCACTTAGTTCTACCCATACCAGGACCAAGGATGTAGGGTAGCGTGGATGAAGTAAAGGCTCCTCTTGGTTAGTGACTCACCATGTCACCCTCCAATGGAGCAATGTCTTGACAGCTCATGATACCCTCAATAAAGTGAAGCCAAGGTCAAGGTACAATCATACCTCTTCCGAGCTTTACAATCCTCAATGTTTGGCTAGGTAGTTTGGCTTGGTATAAGGGATTCCTCTTCCCTATGAGTTGTTTGCCAAGTTTAATGAATAGGCCATTCTCTTGGCCAATGGGTTAGCCAATTAGGAGTTGAGTAGTAATGAGAGGATCAACAACTTCTCTTTTAAGAAGTTCAAGATAGCTCCTTTGGCTACATTAGAATTGCCTCATGGTGGGAGGTGATGTTCAAGAAATTGCTGGGTCACCACCCTAACAATCTCCTATTAAAGCTCAAATAAGTAGGCATTTCTACCGCCCTTTGGCATCAACCACTCTCCACTATCACAGAGGTAACTAGTACCTCTGCCCAGCTAAGGTAGGCTTTGCTAAAGGAGCCTCAGCTTCAAAGAGAAAATATTCTTCTCCTTTTGCCTTTCCTTATGCCTCTTTCTTAAATGTTCACTCATTACTTCTATTATATTGTAGAAACCTTTAAAAAGTCCAAGGGTACAAAGGCTAGTAAGCCTGCTATTCAAGAAGGCAGTGCTCTTATGCCGCGAAGGAGTTCTCGGCAACCAATATCTCATCAGCCCATCAATGTGGCTTCTTTGGAGGCTATCACTCCTTCGACTAGGGATCTTCTAACCATGGAACTAGCTGGCATGATAAACCATTTTAACTGGCTTTGTTAAACTTCATCTATGTGCCATCACCCTTTTTCTTACTTGAGTTTTATTTTTCTTTTAGCTGAAGAAATGCAAATCAAAGGCAAAACCTGTTCACCCTAGCCAATTAGGCCAAAGAAGGCCAAAGCCCATTCTCCATAATGAAGGGTTATAATTTTCCTTTTTGAGGATGAAGAGAAGGAAATAGGGCTAGAAGCTTCTAAACCCTAGCCGATTCTCTAAGAGCCCATACCAGTAGCACCTACAACTTAGCTGATTCATGCTGTTATAGAAATGGAGGAAGATATAGCAGTGCTTGCAGAGGAGCTGGACATATAATTTTCTCCCTCTCAGCTAACTCAACTTTTTCTTCTATCTCTAAGCCCTTGGAGGTAGTACATGAGCACCTTAGTGGAACTTTTTCCACAAACTTTGTGGTATCTGCTTAACTGTAGAAGTCTTTTATGAGGTTTACCAAATCAGTAGATGTTTTAGTAGCTCTTCAGGTCAAAGAGGCTTGTCAACAACTAGCTATCAAGCAAGAGACCTTGGCCTTTAAATATAAAGTATATAAAGAACGTAGGTCTTCTAGTCTCCAAGGCCTAAATCGGTTGTCTAACTTACAAGCACAAAAAGAAAGCCTTGGGAGCCAGCTCTAGATTGTAGACCTCAGGTAGAAAGCAAAGCAACAATGACAGCAAGTCGTACAAGGCCAGATTATTGAAATCTATGCGAAGATTGCTCGACTACAGGTAGAACTCAACCAACTCCAACCGGAGCTTTCCACTATCACAGACAATCTCAAGGCCAATTCCAAAAGGAAGTTTCAATTATATAATTAGACCAAGGCTCTTGATAGTGAAACCTATACTCTAGAAAAGAGGGAACCAATCCTATAGCATGAGGTAGAGAATGGTGTACAGGGCTTGACTAAGGTAGAACTGTTATAGGCAGAATGTAGGGAACTATTGGCCTCAGTTGAGAAGAAGGCTGCTGATGCTACAGTAGCCCTCGTGGTTACAAACATCATAATTGTCTCTATCTCCTTTGAACAAGCCCTTATAGAAGCCCCCAGTCTTGAATTGGCTACCATTTTACCTGAGCATGCCCTTGTGCAACCACACGTTACACCAGCCGACTGGAACAAGCAACCCACAAATGCTCACCTTGAGGAGCCTCCGCAGCCTTAGGGTACTGCAGCTGGGAGTTAACTTGCCAATCCTTCTACTAATCCTGAGCAGTAGTTAAGGTTTTCTTTCCTTTTTTTTTTTCTTCTTGTACTTTAGCTACTCAACTAGCTTGTGGCTTAGATGACAAGTTTTCTTTAATGTTAACTGCTTTCCACATGGTGAGGTTGATATTTCTTTAAATATTTTTTGTTCACACTTCTTGTCAACTCTTCTCCTTTTAGAGTAAACAACTTATCTGCACCACCATAAATAACTTGAGTAATTAAACTACCACTTGCCAAATTTAGCAGTTCTAGTCCGAATAGGTAATATAATTTTCCATACTAGATCAACTTTGGCCAAGCATTTTAACCTGATCTTTTTATTATACAATTTTGACACTTTGGTTTTATTATCCTGGATGTTCTCCAAGGCCATCAACCTATCCTCATCGGTTGTTTCTATCTCCTGGAACATTGCCTATGAATATTCCTTTGGTTGTAGCTCGTATTATTTTGTCACTTTGAGTGATACTGTAACATCCACCGGATTTTTTTTATCATTTTTGCCTAGTTGTTCAGTTTTTATTGAATAATTGAGGTTAATTAAAATTCGACTAAATATTTATCTAGGATCAGTTAATTAACAATTGATTGAGTTTAGATGTAATGGTATTATGTTAGAAGCATAGAAGATTTCATAGAAATTTTCTTAAAACCGATTTACCGATTTAAAGGAAATCGATAAGATTTCGGTAGTTTAAACTGTCGGAACCGAATCAATAGAATTATATACCCAAAACCCTATAACTCAAAAGCTAAATACTCAGCCACTTACTCATCCTTTGGTGGCGCCACAAAGGCCACAAATAAAGGGAGACATGGCTGAAAAATTGGCCACAAAATTTCAGCCAATGACAACACACATAGCCAACTATCCTTTTAATGCTTGAATCAAATTTTTCTCCCTTCATTCCATGCTAACTTTGCCCCCTCCTCTCCTTTTCCAGCCTCTTCTTCTCTTCTCTTTTCAACCTACTCCATCACACCTTCAAGCTTTGACAAGGTTCCATCAATCTAAACTCAAAATTTAGCAAGATCACACCTAAGGGAGGTAGAGATTCAATTTTGCTCTTATCTTCTTGATTATGGGTGGCTGATTGAGGCTTTTGTTTTCTCATTTCTTGATGTGGTGTTTGGATGTATATGATGATTATTGGCTAGTTTGATGGCTGTTTTGTGTTTAAAATCGATTAAGAAGTAAAAAGGGATGAGAATAGAAAGAAGTGGGGGGCTGGAAGATCAAAATCCCCCGGCAGTCCATACGGCGGAGTGTACGGCTCTGCCTACAGCCATTTAAATTTGATGAAAATATTTTTATGTGAAACTAGAAATTCAGGGATTTCCATATATATATAATATAAGGCCATTGGATTAGTATTGAGAGAGATATAAATTTTGGAAGTTTGACCTAGGTTTTTGAGTTTGATTCTGGGTAGACTAGGTTGTTCAGGGCAAAACTTGTCCTATATAACTTGGAATTAAATGAAATTAACTTTTATAGAAATCTTAACATGGGAGAGTATCCTATAAAAATTTTAAAGATAGATACAGTCCCGTTTGCTCTCAGTGATTCGAGGAAGTTGTCCTATGTCCAAACCGAGCCAAAATAGGGCAGTTCAGGAAAGTCAAATTTTGGGGCTTATAACTCAGGCCCTAATAAAGCAAATAAAATGGAACTTCTTTCAAATAAAATCTTGTCCTATTAAATATGATACCAATTTCATATGATTTAAACTAGTTTTCAATTTTTAGTGGATTTTTACTTGTAAGTGTGTAATTCTGGCCAACTATAGGGCAAGCTAAGATAAAACTTAAATAACTTGAGCTACATTTATCCAAATTAGATGGGACCAAAGAGGTTAGAAATAGACACATAACACTCTAACATATCCAAAATTTAGGTCTA
This sequence comes from Pterocarpus santalinus, assembly GCA_031439595.1. NCBI lineage: Eukaryota > Viridiplantae > Streptophyta > Magnoliopsida > Fabales > Fabaceae > Pterocarpus > Pterocarpus santalinus. The sequence continues at coordinate 48,282,508 of CM062532.1, read as the reverse complement.
GATGAGTTAAATGGAAATTGTGGCCTTATTTACAAAAATCGAGTTAAATGAAAGTGTTAAGACAACAACCATGTTTTAAATGCAACAATTGTGCCCATGAATTTGATGTTTGAATTGTAACTAAAGTGCTATGATTTCTCTGAAAAATTGTTTTCCTGAGTACTAGCGCTATTTATGAGGAAGCGGACATGTTCTGTTATACTATCAAAATTTCGATAAAGCTTATGCATGAGTTATAAGACACATTCAAATACATGTGCATTTTGCAAGAATTTATAAAGGTTATGTTATGATAAAAGTTCCATGATACTTGGGACAACCCTGGATTAGAGTTAAGGGGAATAGATCATTGGGAAGTCGGGAAAAGTAAACCTGGCATTCTTATATAGGAACGAGCTCGATCCTAAAAAGCAGACTATTACCCAAGAGTTGAATAGCCAAGAACTCCCAGGGGACCAAGTAACGGAAAAGATTATGACGCTAAGTTTAAGAACGAGTCCTTGCATGGTCACATGGCATGGTCATTACAAGTTGTTTACAGTTTGATTGTTATGTTTACTTGCTGCTATTTGTTTATTTATTCTGCTCATTATTCTATATAACATTATTCAGTAGTTTATTCTTCTTCTTCTACTGTCATACGTAAAATTGAACCTTGCCTTGGATCAGATATTTACTTAAACTTATTAAATGTGGATAGTTCCATTTGATGCCACTTTGTTTATAATTAAATGAAAATTGAGGCAACTGAGAATGAATGTGACGTCAGTTTAGTACCGTACTCAAATCCTACTGAGAATTTCTTTAAATTCTCACCTCGTTTTATGTTTCCACATCATTCTCAGACCCTAGTGATGGACATGACAGCCACCCTATTTATTGAGATCCCAGACCTACAGCTCCACCATGACCCCATAGTGGACTCGTTGTACATAGCCGGCTCCTGCCATTTCCGCCTCTATCTTTTTAGTAATAGTAATTTTGCTGTTCCTTTATTTCACCCTGCATTCAACCGTACTACTCCGTATTTCATGATCCCATTGCATGCAGCACACCCTCCTCCAGCACCTCCAGCACCTCCAGCACCTCCAGCACCCGCAGTACCTATAGCTCCTGCTAGCCCTCCACCAGAGTCACCTCCACAGGTGGTCCCAGATATTCTGCTCAGTCCTGAAAGCGATCCTTTTAAGGCTACCGGCTCATCATCCTCCTCTTCGAGACCTAGTGTTGACTACTCCCCAGCCGGGCTTGGCATGGCCAACGGCTACATGACCGAGTAGGTCCCAACCGCAGGTTACATTGTACAGTATGGCCCTCTTTTGGCAATGTTCAGCATTGGCCCATAGACTTAGCCGTATGTATATCAGCTAGTTTGAAATGTCCTCTGAGGACCTCGTAGGACCGTTTTGACTGACACGGGCCTTATGTCTTTCTAGGGCCCCACTTATGTATCCTCTTTTGAACCTGTATACAAACTGAAGCATTGGCTTCCAACATATATATATATATATATATATATATATATATATATATATATATATATATATATATATATATATATATATTACCTATCCTTATCTTTTCTGTTGTGCTTTTTTATTAAATTTTGGTATGTTCTGCAATGCTGATCATGTTTATTATATACAGCGCATCATTTCTTCTGTTTACATATATCTATGTGATCTTTGTGCCCCAAGATGTGTTTCGTCAAATATATAAATATACATATTAAAGAAAAAGAGATAATGAATACAACTATAAATAGAATCCTAACACGGTAACATAATCTACTCAATTTCATGCTATGACTTAAGCATAACATTAAATTGGTAGGGTGTTACAGATATCACGGCTAATTTCAAAGGTAATATGGCATTCTGCCCATATTTTAATTGGCAAGGAGTTAAACCAGTGGCATTGTTTTGGAATTCTTATAGGGCCACAGGACCTCGGCTAAAACTTCATGCCATCTCCTCGATTTATCCTCCATAGCCCTTTCGATCATGTCTATTAATATTTTGTTAGTAGCCTCTAATTTTCCTCTATGAACATAGTATCCTGATCCATAGTTATAGTTTCAGGGCCTCCAAACCGATATATAATTTGAGTCTTAATGAATCTAACCACATCAGCTTGGGTCATATAGACTAATGGTTGAGCCTCCACCCATTGAGTAAAATAATCAATGGCCACCGTGATGAAAGTATGATGCTTAGAAGATGGATGATGAATCTTGACAATTAATTCCATAGCCTAACCCCTAAATAGACAAGGTTTTATAGTTGCATGTGATTCCGCGGCTGGCATATTTTGGAGCGATCCATGTACTTGGCAAGCCTCACATCCTTTAGCATAAGCAAGGCAATCAACGAAGATGGTAGGCCAACAATATCCATACCTATAAATTAGCCATCTCATCTTTGGGCCTGATTTGTGTGCCTCGCTAATTTCTTCATGCACTTCATTCACAATTCTCCTAGCTTTTATGTTGCTTACACATTTTACTTCTTGACTTCTTTTGAGCAATTCATCACCAAACAATACATACTTTAAAGCTTTATCCTTTAGCTTGTACTCAACCTTAGATAAAGGATTGTTCAAATATTGCTTGAGTTCTTGTCTCGAATCTTTATATTCCTTCAGTTGTCCTCGACAATCTCTATATTTACCTCATTTATTCCTAGTAGAAACATTATGCTAGCTCATTTGCAACTTTGTTTTTGCTCCACAGGACATCAGAAATCATTACCTTTGCAAATTATTGCAATAGAGAGCAAGCTAACTCTAAGAACTCCATCAATACTGGACTATTGCACTTATACTCCCCAATCAACTATTTGATTACAAGTTGGGAATCTCTCAGAATCTTAATTACCTTGGCATCCATGGCCAGCAGCCTCAGTCTAAGAATCAAAGCTTGATATTTCGCTTGATTATTGGAGCATTATAAGTCCAATGAATACATGTATTTGCTTTCCACCCTATTTGGTTTGGTAATCACAATTCTGGCCCTTGCCCCTTTTTGGTGCTTGGATCTGTCAAATGCCAACACCCAAGATTCTAGCTAAGCATACCCCTAGCAATTATCCATTAGATCTTGGATATCTACACAAGGATGTTCAGCCAAAAAAATCGGCTAAAGGCTGGCCTTTGACAGCCCTTAAAAGAACATATTTCAAGGGAAAAATATTAAGCTTTATAGTCCATTTTATAAGTCTTCCTTGTAAGACTAGCCGATTGAGTAAGTACTTAACAATATCAATCTTACACTTGCCACGACTTCCCTTGGCAATAGATAATACTCTAGCTTGGTACATGCATGGAACAAAGACAAGCACAATTTCTCAATTAGCATGTACCTTGTCTTAGCATCATTGAGTAAACAACTCAAATAATACATTGCTCTCTCATTATCATCTTCGACATCTTGAGCTAACAGGCTATCGATGGAATCATCAGTGGTCAATATGTATAGTTTTAAAGGATTATCAAAAGCTAGAGGTGCAAGTACTAGAGGATTCGCAAGGCTTTCTTTGATTTAGTCAAAGGCATTTTGTTGCTCCTCACCCCAAACAAAATTGTCGGCTGATTTCAACCTCAGCAAGAAAGCTCTCATTTTTCTAGCTGAGTTTGCTATAAACCTCCTCAAAATGTTAACTTTGCTAACCAGGCTTTGTAATTCTTTCTTGTTTCTAAGAGGTATTGCTTCCAACATAGCCTTCGCCTTATTTTTGTCTACCTCTATTCCTTGGTTGTCTACTAAGAAGTCTAGGAGTTGCTAGCTAAAACTCCAAAAACACACTTTGCCAAATTCATTTTTAAGGAATGTTGTTGAATCTCATGAAATATTGCTCCACATTGGCCAAGTGTTGCGGGAAGTCAACAGACTTGACTACAACATCATCAATATAAACTTCTATATTTTTGCCAATTGAATCATAGAATATTAGATTCATTGCCCTTTGATAAGTTACCTCTGCATTCTTTAACCCAAATGGTATGGCAACCATTCAAAGATCCTAATGTGTAACACCCTACCAATTTGATGTTATGCTTAAGTCATAGTATGAAATTAAGTCGATTGTGTTACCGTATTGATACTCTGCTTACTATTTATTTATCATATCACATTTTTTTTTAAAACAGGCGGAACGGCACGCTGTAAATAATAAATGTGATCAATATTGCAGAACGTAATGCAAAATTATGACAAACAAGTAAGATGTCATCAACTATGTACATAGGTATATACATATATATATATATGGTAGAAGCCGACGTTTCAGTTTAAGTACAAATGTAAAATAGGATACATAAGTGGGGCCGGTGTATCAAAAAGAAAGGCCCGTGTCAGTCAAAGCGGTCCTATGGGGTCCTCAGAAGGCATTTCAAACTAATACATGTGGCTAAGTCTATGACCTAATGCTACATACTGCCAAAATAGGGCCATGCTGTACAATTGAACTCTCGGCCAGGACCTACTTGGTCAGGTAGCCGTTGGCCATATCAGGCCTAGCTAGGGAGTAGTCCATGATAGGTCTTGAGGAGAAGGATGATGAGCCGGTAGCCTCCGAAGGATCTCTCTCGGAATTGAGCGGAATGTTCAAAACCATCTGCAGAGGTGACTCGAGTGGAGGACTAGCAGGTGCTATAGGTGTTGCGGGCACCAGAGGTGCTAGAGGAAGGTGTCCCATGTGCAACGGGACCGCAATATATGGTGTGGTAGGGTCAAAAGCAGGGAGGAATAGGGGAACAGCAAAATTTCGATTGCTAAAAAGATAGAGGTGGAAATTACAGGAGCCAGCTATGTACAGCAAATCCACTATGGGATCATGATGGAACTGCAGGTTGGGAATCTCAATAAATAGAGTGGCGGTCGAGTCCATCACCAGTGTCTGAGAATGATGCAGAAATACAAAGCGATGTGAGAATTTAAAGAAATTCTCAGTAGGGTTCACGTATGGTATTTAACTGGCATCACATTCATTCTCAGTTGTCTTAGTTTTTCATTTAATTATGAAAACGTGGGATCAACTTGAACCATCCATATTTACTAAGTTCAAGAAAGCGTCTGGTCCGAGGCAAGATTCTATTTTACTTAGGATAGTATAAGAAACAGAATAATAAGTAAAATAAATGAACGTACAGCAGTAAGCAAACACAATAGTCAAACTTAGATCAACTTATAATGACTATTCAATATGACCATGCAAAACTCATTCTTGAACTTTTCTTCATAAACTTTTTCATTTCTTGGTCTCCTAGGAGTTTTTGGCCATTCAGACTCCTGGGAAATAGTCTATTTTTTAGGACCGAGCTCGTTTCTATATAGGAATGCCAGGTTTACTTTCCCCACCCTTCCCACCGTTATATTCCCCTTAACTTTAATCCGGGGCTAGCCCAAGTATTATGGAACTTTCATCATAACATAACCTTTATGTTCATCATAACATAATCTGTCTGAACTTCTTACAAATGCACATGGATTTGAATGTAGATTATAAATTCATGCATAGGTTTACCAAACTTTTGGCAGCACAATGGAACGTGTCCACTTCCTCATGAATAGTGCCAATACTCAAACAGTCAATCGTACAGAGATATCATAACATTTTATTTAGAATTCAATCATAAATCTCATAGGACTACATGTTGCATTTCGAACATACTTGCTGTCGCAGCACATTCATTCAACCCAGTATTTGTAGATTAAGCCAAAATTTCTATCTAACTCATCTGGACCTAAACTTTGGATATGTTAAAGTGTTATGTGTCTATTTTCTAACCTCTTTAGTCCCATCTAATTTTGATAAGTATAGCTCAAGTTATTGAAGTTGTATCCCAGCCTGCCCTATAGCTGGCTAAAATTACATATATAAAAGTAAAAATTCACTAAAAATCGAAAACCAACTTAAATCGTACGAAATGGTATTATATTAAAGCTAGTAGGACAAGATTTCATTTGCATGAAGTTTCATTTCATTTGCTTTAGTAGAGCTCGAGTTATAATCCCTGAAATTTGACTATCCCTGAACTATCCTATTTTGGCTCGGTTTGGACATAGGGCAACTTCTTGGAACCACTAGGATCAAATGGAATTGTAAATAACTTGGAAATATTTATGGGATGTTCTCCTATGTGTAAGCTTTCTAACAAAGTTAGTTTCATCCAATTCCAAGTCGTACAGAGCATGTTTCGCCCCAACAACCTAGTCTACCTAGACTCAACCTCAAAAACTTAAGTCAATCTTCTAAAATTCATATCTCTCTCAATACTAATCCATTTGGCCTTACATGATATATGTATGGAAAACCCTGAATGTCTAGTTTCATATAAAAATAGCTTCATCGGATTTAAATGGCTGTAGGCAGAGCCGTACACTCTGCCGTATGGATTGCCAAGGGAATTTGGTCTTCTAGGCCCTCACCTCTTCCTATTCTCACTCTTTTAATCAAATTTAAATACAAAATTAGTCAAAGATCATCATATTTATTCACTGATCACATCAAGAAGTGAGAAGATAAAACCAAAATTGGTCATGCACAATCAAAATAACAAGAACAAAATGGAACCTCTACCTCTTTGTTTGTGATCTTACTAAGTGTTAGAGGTTGGTTGGGAGGAGAAGAGGAGAAGAGAAAAAGGAAGGCTGGAATCAGAGGAGAAGTGGCGTAAGTCAGCATAAGATGAGAACAGAAAATCTGATTTAAGCATTGAAGAGGTAGTTGGCTAAGTGGGTGATTATTGGCTGAAATTTTTGTAGGTAAAGTTCAGCCATGTTTCCCTCTTTTGTGGCTACAAATTATTCTCCAATTTGCCTAAAACTTGGAACTCGTTTTCATTTTGTCTGAAATCGGAACTCGTCTATATTCTACTTAAAGTTGGAACTCATATCCATTTTATTTGAACTTGGAGATTAATTTGGATGTGGGAACCCATGTCCATTTGATACCTAATGTAGAACTTAGAACTTAGGAAACACAAAGTCTTGGAAGACTACTTGTCGCTTAAAGTTGGAGATCGAAAATCACGCAGCAAACAAATCACCTTAAAAACAAGAGTCAAGGACTAGAATATGAAACCTAAAATATTTAAAACTCGGAAGTCAGGATGTTAGCATAAACTGGAAAGTTGGTATCCGAACATAAAACCTTATACCAGAATATCGTAAGTCTGGAACTAGACGCTTTAAAACTCTTGTTACACGTAACTCTAAAACTCGATCCAAGATCAATCTCGGAGATTGATCCACAACCCCAGAAGTTGGAAATCAAACATTAACCTTATTTACCTGAAATTTGAAACTTATGTAATCTCGGCAATCGGTCTTAAGCTTAAACTCGGGAACATCAATATAAATGAAAAGCTCTTAGTAATAAACTCAGAGATCGGATCTCGTGTATAACTTGGAAATCAATTCGGAGGTCGGAGCTCGTGGTGGATGTTACATAATGGATCCTGGATAATGAAATACTATTTTATGAATATCTTCTTCGGCTAAATAAATATGATTATAGCTTGAATATCCATCCATAAAAGTTAATATTCCATTATTAGCCGCTATATCAACTGTCATATCAGCTATAGGCATTACATACTCATCTTTGGGTATAGCTAAATTCAAATTCGTAAAATCTATACAAATCCTAACTTGCCCATTTTTCTCAATTATAGGGACTATGTTTGACAACCAATTAATATATCTAGTTGTCATAATAAACTCTACTTTCAATAAACTTTCAATCTCTCCTTTAAATTTTAACAAAAGCTCTGGTTAAATCTTCTTCCTGGCTACTTGTGTGGTTTGTACCCTTCTTTAATAGATAGCCTGTAACACCCTCCCGAGTACGGTACTATGCTTAAGTCATAGTACCACACCCTGGAGTTATTACTATTATTTAATCGGACCTTGTCTGGCAGCAACCTTTGGCCACCCTCAATCTTATTAGTCAACTCCGCCTTGGAGGACCTTCTTCGGGACTTCTGAACTATCTAGAGATAACACGGAAATAAACATAGGGGTGAGAATTATAAATTCTCAGTAGGATTCATTAAACTAACATATGCTGTGTCATCTTGTCATCTCCAGTTTGCTTCGGTTTATTATGAAAAAGGTGAACATGCTATACCAACTGTTTAATTTTATAGTTCAAAAATATACTTTCCGAAGCAAAGTTCATTTTACTCATACACTTGGCAATTTGGGAGAGCCCATACGAAACAAATTTCATGAATTATATTAGGAATAGCAACTGAAATATAATCAAATACAATAGCATCAATATACTGGGGACATAACATCTGCACATAGCTTTACTCGTACTTAAGTTCATGCATATACATAAAGTTTACTTTTCTTTCTTTTGCTTCCTTTTCATCATAAAATCTTTACATGCCATATCCCAGAGTATGATCGCCGTGTCATACCCCATCAGAGCGTGATCGCCATGTCACGTTCCTTAGGAATATGGGACCTTCATTCGGCACTTACACTAGCTGGGTCATGCCATGCCTCATGTAAGTCCTAGCCCCTATACTCACACTAGCTGGGTCGATGCCATGCCTCATGTGAGCGGGGTGCTTGCATATGCTTTAGTCTTTAGTCTTGAGTCTTTAGTCTTTAGCCTTTACTGCCCTTGGGTAGCCAGGCCTTGGAGTGAGCTCGTCAGCTCGACTCGTGACCGTCGTCACACCGACTCACCCACAAGGGGACCCACATGCCTCTAAGTCGGAGGGACTCAGTTGGCTATCTACCTCCAACATAGAGGGACCCAAAAGTTTTAGCTGCCTTCATATGGAGGGATTCAAAGTGCAACTAGCTCCAAGTGAAGGGACCCACATCTTATCTTATTTAACTGCCTTCACAAGGAGGGACCTCGTAACTGCCTCCAGATGAAGGGACCCACATTCAATATATTCATATCATACTTAAATCATCCTTGCATATATGAATCTTATGAGCATAACACAAATGTTTATCACATTCATATAATTCACATTTTTCTGCCGGAATTTTGGCAGCATAACGGATCGAGTCCGCTTCCCCGTGAATAGTGCCAGTATACCATAATATCAAATTGTCACAGAGGTCACAACATTGCATACATATTTCAACATGGAACTCATAATAACAATAATCTGATTAAGGCAAAGCTTCTGCCTCAGCATAGTTAACCAACTAGGTTCTTCTAAATCAAGCCATAATTTCTATTTAACTCATTTAGACCTCAAGTTTGGATATGTTAAACTACTATGTGTCTATTTTCTAACCTTTTTGGTCCCATCTAATTTTGATGCGTATAACTCTAGATATAAACAATTTACCCCAAACTGCCCTGTTCTCAGTCAGAATTGGGTCCTTTTAAGTAAAAATTCACTAAAAATAGAAAACTAGGTGAAATCACATGAAATTTATGTCAAATTAAAGCCATCAGAACAAGCTTTCAAATGAATTAAGTTTTATGTCGTAAGTATATTTTGACTTATGAGTCTTGAAACTTGGCCTTACTAAACTACTTTGGTTCAATCCGGTTTAGACTTAAGCCAACTTCCTTGGTGCACTGGGAGCAAACGGCTAAGAGTTTGGTTCTGAAATTTTTAGAAGATATTATATTACATGTTATCTTTCAAACAAGTCTGGGTTCACTCAATTTGAAGTTGTATAGGGTGAGTTATACCCTTCTCAACTCCTACTGCCCGAATAGGAAGCCAGATTTCTAGGGTAAATTTCAAAAATTCATAACTAATTCTATACTAATCCAATGGCCTATTATGATATATGTATGGAAAGCCCTAGATGTCTAGTTTCATATAAAAATAGTTTCGTCCAATTTAATTGGCCGTAGGCAGAGCTGTGCACTCCGTCGTACGGACCACCGTAGGTTTCTTCAACTTAACAGATTCTGTTTTGTGCCTCTTTGTGTTTTCTCATTCAAATCTCAATCAACCCAAATAAAAACATGATAAGTCAGCCATAAAACATCACACCACCACCATATATCCTCAGTTACATAAGAGAAGAAAGCAATCCTAACAGTTATTAGTTCAATAAAATCATGCAAAGAAGTTGAATCCTACCTCTAGCAAGTGAAATTCTTGATCAAGATGGGTGTTTGTGGGTAAGGAGGAAGGATGAGAGCTTGAGAGGAGGTAATATGGAGTAAGACAAGAAGAGGAAAATGAAGAAGGGAAGGAAAGAAAGAGGCAACAGTAGCTCATAAGGGAGAAGGAAGAAAAAATCTAGTTTGATGTAATGATGATAGTTGGAGCTTTAACATTTGATTGGTTGGAGTTTGTATGGCTCATATTCAGCCATGCTTCCCTCCCTTTTGTGGCTGTCTTGCGCCACTTTGGTGGGCTAAGTGGCTGAGTTTTCAGCCACTTGATGCAGGGTTTAGAGCGTAAAATCCCATTGGTTCGATTCCGACAGTTTGAAATACCGTAATCTTACCGATTTCGTTTAAATCGGTAAATCGATTTTGAAGAAATTTGTGTAGTCTTATATGTTTCTATTCTAATTATTTCTAATTCTAACTCTCTAATTAACATCTAATCAATACCTAATTAATCCTTAATTAACTTCTATTTAACTTACTTATGCATTAAAATCGAATAAATCGATTAATGGTGTAAATTAAACGTTTTACAAATTGATGGCCATTTTGTTTTCTGTTTTTCATGGCTAATGGTATTTTCGTAATTATGGATAAGTCTAGGGGCATCCCATGTCATTTCACATATGGATACCTCCGTGGCTCAATCGGCTGAGGTTTAGGTTTCTACGTTTTCGCTACGTGATTCTGCTTCGTTTAAAACCTTATTTTACTAATCCTGTTGATATAGGGACCTAAATGTCATTTTCTAAAATGTTTAGGGGCAAGGTTGTAAATAATATATAAGGACCTAAAGGTCATTTTCTAAAAAGTTCAGGGGTAAGATTGTGAATAATAAAAATTTATTTTTATTATTTCCTATTACGTTATATGGGGATGTTACATAGCGAATGCTCTACTAGCTCTCATGACAACCCAGGCATCTCATTGTAATCCCAAGCAAAACAGTCTTCATATTTTTTGATAAATTGGACTAGTGTCTTAGCTTTCCTTTGGTAGTAGACTACTAACCTTTGTCATTCTAGGCTCTTCTTTTGTTCCCAAATTTACTTCTACCAAACAGTCTTGGGCCTCAAAGTTTGGCATCTTTTCTTCCATGATTTCCTCATTCTTCACAACTTGCTCTTCATCATTTACTTCCTCAACTTGGTCTTTTTTAACTAACTGCATTTCCAGAATCCTTTCTTAAATTTTGGATTTAGCAAAATAACACATTAGCCATTACAAGACCTCTTGCAAGGTCTGCTCTTCAGGTTCCTTCATCGTACATCTTTGTAGGTTGTGGATCGACCTCCACTGTTACTTCAAATCCATCCAATGATAAGTTGAAGAATTTGATAAAATTCAATGCGATATATTCAGGCCAAAAATAGGCTCTATCTTTAAGGAATAGAGCATAGCATCTTGCACTCTCATATCAGTAGTGAAAAGGAAGGGATCATCCTCTACCACTTCGACCTAGTCACCATTCTAGAACTGCAATTGCTGGTGAAAGGTAGATGGTACACATTAATTGGCATAGATCTACTCTCTGCTAAGCAAGACAGTGTACCCCTGGCTTAGCATTTACCACAAAGAACACAAAGTTAGTTGTCGTAGATCCCATTGTCAATTCGACAATAAGGAATCTTAATGCTAGAGTACTTCTTTTAGTGAAATTTGACATAGTCATGTTAGTTTCCTGAAGATCTTTGCAACTTTTTGTAATATCATCAATTTCTTATCGTACTAAATTACTTTAGTAACCCTAAATAATTAGGCACTTAATAAGAAATTATGAAATTAAGGCTTAATTAAGGGGTTAACAAAGAGTTTATGGGCTAACTCAGACGAGAAAAGTCAAGAAAATGCTTAATCGAGATTAGATAATCTCTAATTAAGCAAGTTAGAGCCTTTATAGCTTAATTAAGCACTAATCACCCTTAATTAGCTTAATCAAGTTTAATTAAGGTTAATTAAGCTAAATCACAAGATTAATTTTTGTTAATCATGTTCTTGCATGTTAATCACTAATCCTTGCTTAATCATCTTACTTAAGTTGCAAGAGCACTTAATCACATGATTAAATTCAAATTTAGTCAACTAGACAATAAAGTAAAGAGTGATGTCATTAAAGTATAAAGCATAAGACAAGATTGCTTTTTGTAAGAGACTATACATGTTTTATTCCCCCATAATCCAATTTGCCTCCCTAAACCTTAATTAATGCAAAATAACACAAAAATATCTCCCCCCACCCAGTTGAAACCCACGGCCACTATTCACTCATGCACACACTTTCACTTTTCATTTTACTTTCATTCTCTCTCTAAGTTTCCTACTCCTCCAACTTCTCTCTAAAATTCTCTCTTCTTCTTCTTCATCTTCTTCTTCCATTCTCCACCTCCATAACCAAACGTCTCACTTAGCCCTTCAAAGACCACATCTTTTGGTCTTTGAAGAAGAGATTTAAACACTACAACCTCCATTTTCACAAGATCTCAAGAGCTTCCACTTTGACCAAGCCGAACCGCCACCATCATAATCTTTTTCTCCTTCTCTTATTGTAGCGCCATTTTCAAGTGGAGGTAGTGATCTTCATCTTTTTATTTTGTTTACTCAAGAAAACTTGAAGCTTGGTTCTTCTCATGACAAAGATCTTTAAGTGAAAACTTGAGAAAATCTTTCATGCTCTTCATAAGCAAAAGTTTCTATTTTTGGTTAAATGTGTGATTGTTCTTCTTCAAGTGTTCTTGATGTTTCTACTTTTGGAAAAATATGTTCATGTTCTTATTCTTGAATGTTCTTGACGTTCTTAGTGGTATTATTCTTGAATGTTCTTGACGTTCTTAGTGGTATTTTGCTTCAAGTTGTTCTTTTTCTTATAATGACTTTATGATTAGAAAAGTTTCATCTTTATATGCTTTTGATGATTTGATAAGACAATGAACATCCTAAAAGCTTAAAGCTTTAAAAAGTTTGCTTCTTGATGCATAAAAAGTGGCGCAAGTTTGGTGCCTTCATAAGAGCCTTATTTTGTTTTGTTTTGAAGACAAGACTACATGTAAAAGTTTAAGCTTTTTGGCATATTAAGCCTTTTTGAGTTATAAAAATGGTATTTTGTCACTTTATGTTGTAAAGATTGATTCTTGGATGTAAATCCTTTCACAAAGTTTTAAACTTTAATCAAGAAGGTGATTTTAAGTCATAAAGTTATAAGCTTGCACACTAAGTCTTGTAAAGGTAGAATCTTGATATGAATATATTAGTAAAGTTCCAAGCTTTAAGCAAAAATAGCATTTTTGAGTCATAAAGGTGTTAACTTTTATAAAGATTAAGACTTTATAACTTTAATGCTAATGTCTTATATCACTAGTTGATAAAGTAGGAACCTTTTTAATTTAGAGACAACTTTAAATCATAAAGTTGACACCTTTATGGTCTTAGAGTAACTAAAAGTGTCAACTTTCATAAAGAATAAAACTTTATGACTACTTTATAAAGAATGATAACTTTTATAATACTTAAGGTAAGATCTTGTTATGTTAGTGACAAAAGCTTAAAACTTTGTAACTTGGTTAAGTTGAAAACCACCCTTGGTGTTTAGTGAACATGGTGTTGTCGGGTTCATGATGTAGTTATGCGTTGTCATGACCCAAGGATTAGAGGAATCTCGAACTCCTTGGAAACAGAAGTATGATTAGAGCCTCTGAGCATACCATGAACCTAGAAATCACTAAGTGCACTATCTCAAGGAAAGGAAACAATCACTTAACTTGATTAATTTGAACAAATGTTCCAAAAGATATGAACTCAAGTAAAGAATAATTTCATATGAGAACTAAGCAACTAAAAGACCATGTACATATATCTTAACTATGTGATTCTCTCATGGGTAACCATGGGAAATCATATGATGATTCATAAGATTTCGTCACAAAGAATAACACAACTATAAACCCCTTTAGGATATGAATATATGGTGCCATTCGGTATAATGAACGACAAGTTTGATTGAGCTTTGTCTCATGATTGAATGATGAGTGTGATGATATGATATAGATATGATGAACTGTTGGTTGAAAGTTTATGATTGGCATTTTGGGGAAGCTCCGGTCAAGCTATTATGCTGCCGAATTTTTGTCAAAATTATGGACTTAGTCATATGATTGCATGTGTCTAGTCAAAGAAGTATTATGTATGCAAAGTATAATGATAAGAAAAGAATTAAAGGGACATAACCCTTCAATCACTTCGATAAGGGAAATGAGAGACAGTGATCCACAAAGACTCAAAGAACCTATATGAGGGAGGTAAGCATGACATGCAGGACCCCCCAACTTAGGGGTAACCAATATCAGCATAATCTGATTTGGTTTAGTACTACGTGATGACGTTCACAGAATGAACTCATGTCCAAAAGTAGTCTATTTCCAAGGAAAGTAAAGAATATTAAGCATGTGCTAAAAATGAAAGTGAGGTCAAGTATAACCATGGTTAAGTCCATGATGATTTATGTTTGTGCATGTATTTATACCATCCATTTGCATTATGAATGTTTATTCTATGCTTTAGTACGTATCTTCAGTTATGATGATGTAGTTATGATGCTAAGTTTAAAAGCAACCCGCTTCAGGGTTTAAGTTTTCAAAATCATTAAAATTGAACTTATATCTATCCACTATTTTTATAATTAAACCCGAAGTAGCAGGGACGATGATGATGACACAGTGTTTGTCTAGTCGTGATCCTACCAAGAAATTTAGTATTTCTTACTCCTACATTTCTATGTCGTCTTCAGAGGATACGGGCATTGGGCATGGTGGTGATTTTCATTGAGTTCCCAGTGATGTATTGGTACTTCAACCCAGTACTGAATGTATCTGTGTTGATTGCTCAGGCAGCGATGCAAGTCCATATATTCCATAGCCGCCAGTTCCGTGCACCTGTAATGAGTCTATTTTTCTGCCCTCACGAGCCATTTAAGGACATTAACATGGATGACGTCCACCCAACTTTTCATCCTCCGAGGTACCTGACGGATGAAGACTCCGACTATGACACTCGATTCGTGCTGACTGCTTCCATAGAGATGGATCCTTCTAAGTCATCATACCCAACTTATTCCGTGGGATCCTACTATTCAGAGCCATCTCAGCCTTCAGTGATTTGCCTATCTTCCGACTCTTCTACTTTGTCTGCTGGCCCATCTCTACCCCGGTTTGCTGTCATGGATTCATTCGCACTTGGCCCGTGCCTCATGGGCGTGGCCGTGCTCGAGGGAAAGGATGTGGTGATGTTACTCCTAGTGGATTTGAAAACGGTTTCCTCCCACCAAATGAGTGAGGTGTTGGTTACATGTGGAGCTAAGCATGAGGATAGCCCCTTTTGGTTATAGCTAAGGTTATTATTTTCCTTTAGCATGTATGGGTGGATGTGATTTCCTATGTATTTCTTTTACTGATGTACTTGTTAAGTTTCTTTTGTAGGGTTGACAGTAGATATCGGACCCTTTATATCACTATGTATGACTCTTATTATTATTATATCAACTTTGGATGGCTATGGAATGAATGTTATATTTACTAGGATTGTGTTTTTCTTATTGTTTCTATTCATGTTACTTGTATAATATGTATGAGATAGCGACGTTTGTAATACACGTTCATGATGCGCTCATGGCTCTCGATTTTCAAAATAGTCTACTTGTTATTGATCAAAAAAAATTTACCCCTATTTTTAGGTAAAGTAATTTCAAAAAGATAATGTTAATTCTGCGAGCAAAAGTAACAACTAGTAATTCCACAATATGACTTAAGTATAGAATGGAACTATTAGGGTGTTACACTTTTGCTCAGCCTTTTGACTGTACTATATGGCATTACATTCAGCATAGTTTCTCCACCAATCAAAACTCTGTTGATAGGCTTTCCATTTACGTGAGCTTTGATATAAAAAGGCTTGAGGTGTCCAACTTTAGTCCATTTCTTAAATTTTTATCTCTTCTGGCTCTGTTCGGACCAAAGCACCGTACTCAGCTTCCTCTACCATCACATCCCCCTCTAAGTACTAAAACTCAATAGCTTGATTAGCAAACTCTAGAGGAATGGTTCCAACAGTAGTTACCATGGCTGGGTCATCCTGAAGTTCATCTAGGAGATCATCATTGTTCAACAGAAGATCGTCTAGCAAATTTCCTGAGTATTCATATTCTCAAATGAATTCTATGGATTCGGTAAGCAAAGCCTCAACATCTAACTCCTTTGTCAGCTCAATAACCATTTTGTCCAAATCTTTGGACAACTCAGTAACTTGTTCTGACTTTAAAGTTGTAATTGGAGACTTAACCTGCTCTCCTTTAACCTCCTTAGACAGCTCTAGCATAGCCATTATCCTTTTTATCTTTTCTTTGGTCTTTCTTTGTTGTAGCCTCTTTTTTTGAGTCCTAGTCAACAGTGGTTTTGATTCTTCTTTCATTTTTTGTTTTACTGGCACTTCATTCACCACTCTTTTTCCTATTTTGACTTCCCCTTTTGGCTCGATCATTTTCTTCGCCTTAAGTTGCTCACTATTTAATACTGTGATTTTGAGGTAAGGAGTTCTTTTCTCAAAATTAAACTCTACTGCATGCTTAGAGTTCTTTGGCAAAGGATGATCAATGACTTTGGGTACTACAGCTTGCTCAAGGTCTTCGCCTTTTCTGGTATCACCTTTCTTGACCAACTTAAAGTCATTGGATTTCTTCTTTGGTTGACTATGACACCCAATCCTCCCTTGGAACCGACTAGGATACTACCCTCCAGTCTCTTGTGCTTCGACAGGTTTTGGCTTCCACTCAGCCTTTCAAAAAGTCCTACTTCATCCTTCTCTTTAACCTTCTTCTCCCATCTAGGGATCTTATTCTCCTTCTGCTCTTTTTGAGTAATAAACACTGACACCATGTTCGTAGACAAGCCAAATAAATTGGTATCCATAGTCATATCTCCCTTCTTGGCCAATTTAAGCCTTCCTTTTTTCCTTCAATTCCTTTTGAATGGAATTTTTTAAGACAGTGCAATTGTTAGTAGCGTGCGTCCAAAAGTGGTACAATACTTCTTCCATTTTATCTCATCAACTAGAGGAATTTTATGAACCTCTGGAAGCTTAGAGCATGTTTGGCATGTCTCTTTTCCATTTTTATTTTCAATAAAAATAGAAAACTAACTTAGAAATGTGTTTGGTTCAAATTTTTTAAAAATATTTTATGAAAATATTTCCTAAAATCCTCACAATTTTGGAAACATCATTTTGATGTTTTCAGCATTTTCATGAAAATGCTTTCAGAAGTTGAAAACGGCTTCTTCCAAAATGCGATGGCATATCTGTAATAATAATGACATTGATTCTATTTCTTTTTGATGCACGTGCTGCTCACTTTCAACAGTAAAGCAAGCTGCCCCTTTGCTCCTACTGTGTGCTCCTGCTTTTATCCCTACCCATTATCACCGTCACCTCTGTCGCTGCCACTTCCATCGCTACTGTTGTCTCTATTTTACATTGCTGCTCCATGGGTTTGGTTTGCTCTTGTTTTCCTTTTTATCTGTCCCTATTTGTGTGTTTACTCTTACTATCTCTTATTTTTCTGGGTGTCTCTGGTTTCCCCTTTATCTATCTCTATTTGCTTGTGTTGTCTCTGTAGATTCGGGTGGGGCTAGTGTCTTTTGCCTAACAGATTAACTTATGGTTATTCATACAGAGTTTGAGAGCTAATTAATAAGCCTTCAGCTTTGATGTTCAATAACATCTTCAATTCTGGAAGGAAATAAATTGATGCTATTTGTAGGAATGAATTAAGTTTCTATGATACCAGTTTCAGGAGAAAAAAAAAATAGGATTTCGGTTAGGTTTCTCTAAATCATGATCAAGGTGATAAATTTAATTGCCAACAAACCATTGAATTCATGCTCAAGGGTTGTCCCTTAATATCCTGGAGCTTAGCTATGGTTTTGTTAATATAATTGCATATTTTGGTGATAATTAAAATCCATGTCATACGATTTTACAATATTTGATTCATAAAACACACAGAGAGATTTCTTTCTTCTGCACTTTCTATAATCATACATTCTAAGGAGTAAGGATCTGAGAATTGTTCATCTTATGTAGTCTTAAGGTAGGGTATTCCCTGTCATGACAAGTTAGTAATTAAAGGTTTTGACCCTTTGCACCAATCCTAAATATATCCTTATCACTTTGTATTAATTACAAATTAGGATGAGAATGTCATACTCATTAACATATGCAATACAATAGTTTTAGATAGTGTAATCGACTATCGGGATGTACTAACTTTTTCTCAAGTAATTAAGTCTTTGTTTGCAGGGTTGATATTTAGGTAGTATAAGTGGCTATTGTGCTCATCATGCTTATTACACTGTGATGATCTTTATATAGTATAGCAATAAATCCTTCAGCAAAAGGTGAAAGAAAATAATGGTCGTAGAAAATTTGTAGCTATATTATGTAACATGTTGGCTTTATAGTTTATACACTGACGTGTTGTTTACTTTTTATCTTTAAATACTGAACCATAAAAAACTATGTAATTTGAAAATCATAGCTACATCATGTTTACTTTTTATTTTTAAATAGTATGTCATTTATATGATCATGGAGTTTGAAAATCATAGCATTATGTAACCATGAGCAGAAAAAGAGAATTGCCATTATTAGTGTTTCCTTTATCCTTCTTGTGGCCATGGTAGCTACAGTGGCCGTTGTATAACCCGAGGAGGAAGAACCAAAGGCCAAGAAGAGGATGTTGATGGCCAAATCTCAGGCTCTCAAAAGAATGTAGAGGTGCTTTGCCAACCAACAGAATACAAAGAAACATGTGAGAAGAGCCTCTTAAAAGCATCCAACAAAACAACAGACATCAAAGAGCTCATAAAAGCCGCATTCATTGCCATATTTGAGGAGCTCTTGAAGCAAATACACAACTCCACACTCTACCATGAGTTGGCTAAGGACAACATGACAAGACAAGTCATGGACATATGTAAGGAAGTATTGGATTATGCAATAGATGACAAACACAAATATGTTAAGACATTGGACAAGCTTGATCTAAGCAAGTTAAGTGAATATGTATATGACCTCAAGGTGTGGATTGCAGGCACCATATCCCACTAACAAACATGCTTGGATGGCTTTGAGAAGACAACCACAAAGGATGGTGAAACCATGGCCAAGCTATTAAAAACATCATTGGAGCTAAGTAGCAATGCCTTGGACATCATTAATGGTGTCTCAAATTTCCTCAATATGTAACACCCCCACGAGTTCCGACTTCATCAAGTTTCCATGATTTCCGAATTCCGATCTCAAAATTGATGTTCAAGATTAACTCAATGGACATGAGGTCCAACCTTCGAGTTTATAGGTCATGAGTACCGACCTCCAGGTCGAATGTAACGAGTTCCGACCCGACATAAGAATTGATTGATTTACACGAGTTCCTATATCCGAAGCTATTTCAAGAGCTTTTTATTTCCGTTGATATTCTCGAGTTTGAGCTTAGGACCGACCTGATTTAAGCTTCGAGATTATATAAGTTCCGACTTCCCAGTTCTTAAGCGAATGTTTTAATTTCCAACTTCAAAATTCCGATCTCCGAGATTGATTAGACCGAGTTTCGGAATTATATGTATGAGGTTTTATGGACTAGTCCTCGACTTCTGAGATTCAGTGTGACTTCGGACCTCCGACCTTATGTTTCAAATAAATTGTTACTCCCAACCTCCTACTTAACCTTCAAGGTCCAAACAAAATGGATGTGATCCCCGATATCTGACTTTATGTTTCAAGGGAAACGGACACAATTTATGACTTCAAGCAGAATGGAGACGAGTTCCGATTTAAGATACAATGGAAGCAAGTTCCACTTTTAGGCGATGTGGAAAATGATTTAGCCACAAAAGAGGGAGACATAGCTAAACTTTGTCCACAAGAAATTTAACTAATCAATACTCTCAATCCCAACTACCTCCTCACTATTTAAATCAGATTGTTCTCTTCTCCCTGCTAACTTATGCCTCATTCTCCACTCATTTCAGCCTTTCTCGTTCTCTCCTTCTCTCAATAATCTCCATCAAACCTTCGAGTTTCACCAGGTTCGATCAATCCAAACCCTTGGAAGGAAGTAGATAAGAGAAGCTTATAGTATAGCCAACCATGTTTTATGTAATTATACTCATGCCCATGTATGTTTTAATATAAATGATCTGAGAATATGTTAAAAATTGAATCTACTTCGGATATTCATGTTTTCGAAAACCTAAGAACTGAACCTTATGAATGCTCACATTTTTCACAATAAACCAAAGCAGCTGGAGATAACAACGATGACACGGTATATGGTAGTTTAATGAATCCTACTGAGAGTTTTCAAAATTCTCACTTCTATTTCTGTGTTTTCTCCAGATAGTTTCAAAGTTCCGAAGAAGGCCTTCGAGATGAAGGCAGCCGAGGGTTGCTGCCAGACAAGATCCAAGTAAATGACAGTAATAGCTCCTAGGTGAGGTATTATGACTTAAGTATAGTACCGTACTTGGGAGGATGTTACAAAATGGTATCAGAGCAGTTCGATCCTCCCCGGACCTAAGGATTTGGACTGACTACGTTTCCAGTGCACTCTGGAATCCTTAGAAAATGTCATGCGACAAATCTTATCTGCTCAGATAAGATATAGGGAATTAGATATGCATGACCGCCTAACTGTGAATGTTGTTAGTTGCTGTCACACTTAACTTACTGTTGAGCCTGATTAACTCAATGTTTTGTTGTGTGTGACTAGGAACTAATGGCTTTCAGGGGGCGTGGTAGGCCATGAACTATACCCACTCCGAAAGATCCTGCTAACTTTATGGATACGATGCGTGAAATGGCTCATGTAATGCGGGAATAGGCCGTTGCAGCTCATCAGATGATGAACCAATTGGGTAAACGGCCTGAGGCCGGCCGTGGAGAGAATCCACATGGCCTAGGGGCAGACCCGGACTATCTTAAGTTTACTGAGTTCAGAAAGGCGAATCCTCCTAGCTTTCGAGGAGCTTTCAACACTGACAAGGCTGATGAATGGATTAAGGCGATGAAAAAATAGCAGCATGTCAAAGTACATTGCTAAGTTTGAGGAGCTATGCAAGTTTTCCACAATCTATCAACGGAATCCAAATGAGGCATGGAAATGTATCAAATTTGAAGGTGGATTGAGGGAAGACATCCTCGCAACAATAGGCCCTACGAAGATCAGGGATTTTCCTACTTTGGTAAACAAGTGCAGACTTGTGGAAGACTATAATAAGAAATTGGAGATTGCCCAATATGATGTTTATGGAAAAAGGGCAGCACCTGAAAACCAAGAACTCGAATATGCCTCACCACCAAAGAAGCAATTTCATGTTAGTGAATATGAAAGCAAGCAGCTGCAAGAATTGGTGGTCAAACAACGATGTCTAAAGTGTGGGAAGAATCATGGAAATAAGCCTTGCCTGGTTAAACGGTATGTGTGTTTCAGATGTGGCAAGCCAGGACATATGATTCGAGAATGCTCTGAAAACTAACCACCAACTCCTAAACCGCAACGTTCGAGAAGTGTTTTCACTATAAATATGGACGAGGCGACACCCCGAAGGAGCCATGGCGAGAATTAGGGATATACCAGAATAAGGGATTAGCTAATTTAGTTCTGGTCAATCCTATTATGCTAAGTGGTTTTACATCTACTATGTGCCTATATGTGAACCTTATTTAAACTGTTATAATTGTGACAAGTTAGTTTATTAATCAAATTTTGAGGACAAAATTTTTTTTTTAAGGAGGGTAGCAATGTAACACCCCCACAAGTTCGGAATTCATCTTCAAGTTTCCATGATTTCCGAATTCTGACCTCAAAATTGATGTTCAAGATTAACTCAATGGACACGAGGTCCGACCTTCAAGTTTATAGGTCATGAGTACCGACCTCCGGGTCGAATGTAACGAGTTCCGACCCGACATAAGAATTGATTGATTTACACGAGTTCCTATATCTGAAGCTATTTCAAGAGCTTTTCGTTTCCGTTGATGTTCCCGAGTTTGAGCTTAGGACTGACCTGAATTGAGCTCCAAGATTATATAAGTTTCGACTTCCCGGTTCTTAAGTGAATGTTTTAATTTCCAACTTCAAAATTCCGATCTCCAAGATTGATTATTAGACCGAGTTTCGGAATTATATGTATGAGGTTTTATGGACTAGTCCTCGACTTCCGAGATTCAGTGTGACTTCCGACCTCGGACCTTATGTTTCAAATAAATTGTTACTCCCGACTTCCTACTTAACCTTCAAGGTCCAAACAAAATGGATGTGATCCCCAATATCCGACTTTATGTTTCAAGGAAAATGGACACGATTTACGACTTCAAGCAGAATGGAGACGAGTTCCGATTTAAGATACAATGGAAGCAAGTTCCACTTTTCGGCGACGTTGAAAATGATTTAGCCACAAAAGAAGGAGACATGGCTAAACTTTGTCCACAAGAAATTTAGCCAATCAATACTCTCAATCCTAACTACCTCCTCACTATTTAAATCAGATTGTTCTTTTCTCCCTGCTAACTTACGCCTCATTCTCCACTCATTTCAGCCTTTCTCGTTCTCTCTTTCTCTCAATAATCTCCATCAAACCTTCAAGTTTCACCAGGTTCCATCAATCCAAACCCTTGGAGGGAAGTAGATAAGAGAAGCTTATAGTATAGCCAACCATGTTTTGGGTAATTATACTCGTGCCCATGTATGTTTTAATATAAATGATCAGAGAATATGTTAAAAATTGAATTTGCTTCGGAATATTCATGTTTTCGAAAACCTTAGAACTAAACCTTATGAATGCTCACATTTTTCACAATAAACCGAAGCAGCTGGAGGTAACAACGATGACACAATATATGGTAGTTTAATGAATCCTACTGAAAGTTTTCAAAATTCTCACTTCTATTTCCGTGTTTTCTCCAGATAGTTTCAAAGTTCCGAAGAAAGACCTTCGAGACAAAGGCGGCCGAGGGTTGCTGCCAGACAAGGTCCGAGTAAATGACAGTAATAGCTCCTAGGTGAGGTATTATGACTTAAGTATAGTACCGTACTTGAGAGGATGTTACACAATAGTCTTGACTTGAGCTTAATAGCTAACATTCATAGTAGGAGGCTTCTCTTAAAGGAAGAATCATCATCACATGAGGATCATTTTCCTTCGTGGGGAATGAAGGGTAGAGAAGGCTTTTTGAGGCTGCAGGACCTGGAAATGTTGTGCCTAATGTGGTTGTGGCTAAAGATGGGAGTTACTTGATTAATATTCAGTTATCCTTTTTTTGTAGTTAAGATAGGCAGAGCATGATCAGTCTATAGATTGGGCATTTCATGTGTCAATTTGTGATGAAGTAATACATGCTGCAGAATTGTATTTATATTTATCACATGAAAAATGCTAGGATTTTATAAATGAGTGTGTTACTCATGGAACGAAAACCACAAAGCATGAATTTTTGTTCTTGGTCTGTAGAACCATGTAATTGCTCAACCGTAATATATGTTTCTTCGATTTGAGATTAGTTAATGATAGTAAAAGAAAACTTGATTACAATTGTATATTTGATAATAATGTTGCAAAATAAATGTAGTTATTTCCATTTGGAATGAACAAATTTTCTTTGAAAAATATTAAACAATAAGAATTTTATTACCATAATTATATAACATTATTTTAACCTTTGAATGGATAATCAATTTTTTTGCTCATTTGACTTTGCTAATCACCTTGTATGAATTTGAATAAAGTATGACTTTCATGATAGAGGACAATCACGAGGCAAATAGGAATTATTCAATTATAGACACTCTTTATCAAGGAATGTTATTGAGAGGCATTTTGGTGTTTTAAAAACAAGGTTCCCAATTCAAAAAATGATGCCAAATTACCCTATTAAAAGACAAAGCAAATTCATATTGCTTGTTGCACCATACATAGTTTTATTAGAATGCAACATGGCACAAATAGATTATTTAGTGATTACTCTAGAGAAGACATAATTATGGATGGACAAAGTGTAAGGGAAAATCAAGAAGGTGTTGATATTAATGCTATTGAAGCAATTCAAATGGCACAAGTTAGGGAGACAATTGCCGATCAAATGTGGGATAATTATCGTAGATGAGTGATGACTATCACTTTTGGTACTTTGTTGCAGAGTGATATCTTTCTCTTTTTCTCTTTTTATATTTTTAGTTTGTTGATAAGTTGAAGTATAACAAAGTCTGTAATTATAGTAGATAGTACTAGTTATTTTGTTCAATTATGTCTCTTTTTAGAATAACTATAATTTACTTACAAACCAAATAAATTTCAAATATATTTTGTCATTACAATTTCTGCAGTTGAAGTTTTAGTAGATGAACAAAATGTACAAATCAAAATATATAATTTATTATTTAATAATAAATATAATTTTATTATCTCAAATTTGATTTTGAAAATACATTTTGAAAACAAACAAATCAAACATATTTTTATTGTTTTCACTTTTTTAAAACAAAATCTACTTTTGTAAACCAAATACATTTCCTAAATTCAAAAAATTTGAAAATAAAAATCCTTTTTAGAAAATAAAAACAAGAAAGATTTTCACAAATCAAATGCACCCTTAATTTGTTTATCTTTCGCAAGGCAATCAAAATTTTGGTCTACCTTGGAAATGTCAAATAGATATGACTCCTTCTCAAGCTTAGCCATCTCTTTACCTTTAGAAGGAGTAAAGGCAGGACAAGTATAAGGTTTGCCATGTACAAATTTGACTATCATTATATCTGCTTATCCTCTCCTCCCAAGTGTCCTCTTCAATCGAATCGCATTCAATAACAGAGATATGTTACGACCTTCTAAGTCTAGCACAACTAGATCACCTTTGTTCTTTCTCTACAATGCACCGCTCCACTTTATAAGCCCGAGATGTTAATTGTGCCAAGTCTGAATATTCTATGGCTACCAATCTTTTCCTCAATTGAGGGTGCATATGGTTCACAGCAGCCGTAGTACATCAGATTCAAGCAATTTCACACTACACTAGCTCCGCACTCTCCTAAATCTCTCAAGGAATTCAGCTACTAGCTCATTTGGCAATTGTTTGAGACTTATCAACTTGGCAATAGATACTCAAGCTGGGACTTATAGAAACGATCATGGAAAAGTCTTTCCATGTTGGCCCAACCTTGAATTGAATTTGGAGCTAGATCAATACTAGGAGAAAGCAGCCCTAGTGAGAAATAAGGGAAAGAGTTGAAATTTGTAATACTCACTCAGATTAGCCTTACTACACTAAGCCATAAAATGGTTAATATGCGACTTCCCATCTTCACTCAAAAAGGTAGAAAAATCTGGAGTTTTATAGCCCTTTAGTAGAGGAATCCTATCAACCTAGTTAGTCCTATGAACTGGCTTGTAGGACACCAAAATGTCACCTGATAGCTTCGACAATCATGTTAGGATCCATCCAAAGCTGGCAATTTGCCCATGGGTCTACTTGTACCGGAGATAGAACCTCTTACCTATAGGCATTTTGATGTTGAAGTGCTTACATGTTATAATTCTGATGTAGAGGAAAGTGAGTGCTAGGTTAAGGATATGCAGTCTGATTTTGTGTGAATGAAGTATGAGGTTGTGAGTAGCTGTTTTGATTTGAATAATTATATGTTGGTCCTCCTATAGCAATCACGAGCGGTAATTGGGCAAATGGCATATTATGGTTATTAGCTGCCCCGGCATATGGCAGGACCATATTATAACCATTATGCGTAACCGTATCCACACTTCCTTTAGCTCCAAAATTGCCCACTACAAATGGATCGTGGATTGAATTCCATATATTGCCATTTGGACTAGTGGATATTGCCGGTAATCCAATACTTCCTAGAATATTGGATGGCCTATGCATGATGCTTACCTGTCCGATTGCCAGCTCGATGGTTGGACGGGTTGCCTCCTTAGCTGATTAGCTAAGGCATTTCCATTGGCCACATTTTCCCAACATACAGACAATGTAGAATTGTCCTTCATATTAGTCTGTTGTTGGGCCACATGGATTTCATTATGAACCATGGGCCTAACAATATCAACTAATTACTTGGATAATTCCAGCATTATATCATTTAGTCCCATATCAATTTGTTCATGTATGAAGGACATAATCATAACAGTTAATTACCCTTTTCTTCCCTGGGTGATGGGGAATTGTTTGATGAAAAAGCAATCAAATTAACCACAGGCTGGGCCACGGTATCCTGCATCGACTGCAAACCTGTGCCCCTGGGAGAGGTACAAGGGGTTGCCGATGTAGTCTTCGGTGGACCTCTAGCCTTCTAGTTATTCTATTTTGGTGGTTACGGACTTGGCATAATTGTCTTTCTTGATCTTAGGATTATACGCCAAGTATAATCTAATCCGAGTTTTGAAATTTTAGATTGATCTATTGGTAGAGTCCCACTAGGGATGCCAAAAATATGTTTAGCCTATTTTCAATTACTGTGTTAGTGTGCTAGGCATGCCAAATTAAAGCCATCAATTCCAAGAGCCAAATAATTACTCTAAGGAGGGAAATTTGCCCTTTAGATATGGGTTCCCAAGTTGTTCAAAGAAAGAACTTAGCTAAGATCAACCGAAAGTAAATCCAAAACCAAGAGTAGAATGTAGGTATAATGCAATTGGCAGAACTTTTATTAAACTTCCAACTAATTACAATGACAAACCCTCTTTAGCTCCAATGAAGAATCCTTATGGAAAGCTTAATGGGATTAAATGGTTCAAGTGGATAAAATTTGAAACTAAAGGGCTAGAAAGACTTAATAAAAGGCTGAAACTAAAGTGTATGAAAAAACTTAAAAGGAAAGATAAAGATACAAGTTAAGTCAAGTAAAATGAAAGAGTTCTTGATCTGAGATATGGATCCTTTGAAATGGCTAAGTCTTCCTTTATATATCGGCAAGACCTCTTCCAAAATTGCCCTTGAATAACTGCCAAGCTGCATGTTTGGTCCCTTGGATTACTGCTAGAACATCTTCCCAAATATAATACCATGCTTAAGTCATAGTGTTATACTCAGGAGTCTGCTACTAGTACTAGTTTATTTTTGTTATAATTTCAATAATTAGTCATAGCATGGATCTTCATAAAATACAGGCTAATCCGTTTACTGATGAATGTAATGATCGTGCATCATTAAATTTATAACATAGAGCATGGCATATTGGAAAGTAAGGAGAAATAAAGCACGAAAGTAAAATTTCCAATAGATATTTACATAATGTAACACTCTAATAGTCCCACACTATGCTCAAGTCATATTATGGGATTACTAGTTGTTACTTTT
This sequence comes from Pterocarpus santalinus, assembly GCA_031439595.1. Taxonomy (NCBI): domain Eukaryota; kingdom Viridiplantae; phylum Streptophyta; class Magnoliopsida; order Fabales; family Fabaceae; genus Pterocarpus; species Pterocarpus santalinus. Next base: position 48,254,987 of record CM062532.1, on the reverse strand, counting down.
GCTCGCAGAACTAAGGTTACCATTTGAAAAATACTTTATAGTGAAAATAGGGGTAATTTTTTTATTTTTGAACAACAACGAATAAAATCTTTTGAAAATCAAGAGTCATGAGCGCATCGTGAACGTATAATATAAATATCACTATATCATAAATACAATGCGAATAAAATAAATAGAAGCGACAAAAATAACAATAACTTAGATAAACATAACATTCATTCCATAGTCATCATAGTAAAGATAATAATCCCAACAATCATATATAAATAGTCATGGGTCCAATATCTACTGTAGACCCTACAAAATAAACCTAACTGAATACAAGGAAAGGAAAATACATCTGAAATCTCATCCACCCATTCATGCCCAAGCAAATGATAACCCTAAAATCACCACCCAAAAAGGGCTATCCTCGTGATCGGCTTTGAGTGTACTATCTGAGTTATCTAGGACTCTTCTAATAGCCGTTTCACACTATTCCACCAAAATTCTGCATCTGCTTCGAGCATATAAGTGGCAAAGGCCACTTTCTGGTGGTCAGTGCAGTCCAGAACGGAAAAGACCTTTTCCATGGTCTTAATCCACTCGTCAGCCTTATCAGGATGAAAAGCTCCTCTAAAATTGGGTGGGTTCGCCTTTCGAAATTATGCAAACTTGAGGTATTCCAGGTCCAGTCCTGAGTTATTCAGGTTTCCACCATGACCGGCCCCAGGTTGTCTTCCCCGTTGGTCCATTATTTGGTGTGCTGCAACAGCTTGTTCACGCATAGCATATGCCATTTCTCGTAGAGTGTCCATGAAATTAGTGAGGTCTTTTGAAGTGGGCCTACCATGCCCCCTGGAAGCCATTAGTTCCTAATCACATACAATAAAACATTAAGTTAATCAGGCTCAATAATAAGTTAAGTGTGACAGCAACTAATAACATTCACAGTTAGGCGGTCATGCATATCTAATTTCCTATATCTTATCGAAGCATATAAGATTCGTCGCATGACATTTTCTAAAGATTCTAGAGTGCACTGGAAACGTAGTCAGTCCAAATCCTCAAGTCTGGGGAGGATTGAACTGCCCTGATACCATTTTGTAACATCCTCCCAAGTACAGTACTATGCTTAAGTCATAATACCTCACTTAGGAATAGTTACTGTCACTTAATCGGGCCTTGTCGGGTAGCAACCTTCGGCCACCCTTGCCTCGGAGGGCCTTCTTCAGAAACTTTTGAACTATCTGGAGATAACACAGAAAAAGAGTGAGAATTTTAAATTCTCAGTAGGATTCATTTAACTACCATATGCTGTGTCATCGTTATTATCTCCAGCTGCTTCGGCTTATTATGAAAAAGGTGAAAATGTTATACAAACTGTTTAATTTTATAGTTTGAAAACATATTGTCCGAAGCAGAGTTCATTTTATTCACGCACTTGGGTCATATTGACAATATCTCATATCTAGAATAAATATCACTGCATAAATAGATAGAACAGGTTCAACATCAATAAAACATGGTATACAATAATGGTGAGCATTGGTACAATTATAATTACATAACACATGTATGACTGTGCTATAAGCTTCTCTTGACTCGTCGCCCCCATAACTTCTTGGTACTTACACTAGCTAGGTCATGCCATGCCTCATGTAAGCCCTATCCCCTATACTCACACTAGCTGGGTCATGCCATGCCTTACGTGGGTGAGAGCCGCATACTTTCGGTCACTTTCCCTTTTGAAGGATTACACCCTTAGTTTACTTTCTTTCTTGTCACACATATTCCAGAGTACGATCACCATGTCACACTCTATTGGGGTGTGATCACAATGTCACACTCCTTAGGAATATATTCATCCTGCCACGTCCCAGAGTATGATCGCCATGTCATACTCTATCGGGGTGTGATCGTCATGTCACATTCCTTAGGGTGTAGGATTATCATGCCACATTCCAGAGTATGATCTCCATGTCATATCCCATCAGAGCGTGTCATCATGTCACATTCCTTAGGAATATGGGGCTTTCATTATATCTTTTACTGCCTTCACAAGGAGAGATTCAAGGTGCAACTACCTCCAAGTGAAGGGATCCAATCTTTATCTTATTTAACTGCCTTCACAAGGAGGGATTCAAAGTGCAATTACCTCCAGGTGAAGGGATTCATATTTATCATATTCGTATCCTTTCATTCTCATATATAATCATGCATAGACATGCTGAATGCATTCTTACATATGCTTTGTCATTTGTCTTCATATATCATTGCATATGAAATTTCTACATACATATTCTTAACACATAAATGCTCATAACCTTCTTTACAATTCTACCAAAAATTCAGCAGCATAACGGAATGTGTCTGCTTCCCCATGAATAGTGCCAATACTCAGGCAGTCAATTGGATAGGGGAATCATAACATTTCATTTATAATTCAATCATCAATCTCATAGAAGTAAATGTTGCGTTTAAAATAGAATTGCTGTCTAAGCATACTTATTCAACCCAGTTTTTGTAAATCAGGCCATAATTTCTATTTAACTCATCTGGGTGTCAATTTTGGATATGTGAAAGTTTTATGTGTCTATTTTCTAATCTCTTTGGTCCCATCTCATTTTGATAAGTATAGCTCAAGATATTTAAGTTTTATCCCGGCCTGCCCTGCAGCTAGCTAGACTTACACACTTAAAAGTAGAAATTCCCTAAAAATCGAAAACTAGCTCAAACCATATAAAAAAGGTATCATATTAAAGCTAACAGGACAAGATTTCATTTGCAAAAAGTTCCATTTCATTTTCTTTAGTAGAGATCGAGTTATAAGCCCCGATATTTGACTTCCTTGAACTGTCCTATTTTGGCCCAATTTGGACATAGAGCAATTTCTTTGAACCACTAGGGACAAATGGGACCTTATCAAACTGAAATCTTTTTACAAGATGTTCTTCTATGTGTAAGCTTTCTAACAAAGTTAGTTTCACTCAATTTGGAGTTGTGTAAGGTGAGTTACATCCTTCTCAAGTCATACTGCCCAGAGGAAAGTCCTGGTTCCTAGGTCAAACTTTGAAAATTCACATTTCTCTCAATATTAATCCAATGGCCTTATATAATACATGTATGGAAAGTCTTAAATGTCTACTTTCACATAAAAATAGTTTCATTGGATTTAACTAGTCATAGGTGGAGTCATACACTCTGTCGTACGGACTACCGTGGGAGATTTCGTCTTCTAGCCCCTCATTTCTTCCTATTTTCACCCTTCCTTACTTCTAACGTTAATTTCAACTCACAATTTCATGTTAATCCAACCATAGACTATCAAATACATCCAATATATCATCAAATATATGAAGAAGAGTGAATTTTCATGCATCCACAGTCCAGAGAAATTAAAAATAGAAATTGATTCCTACCTCTTTGAGTAGGATTTTGCTAAGTCTTGGAGCTTGAATTGATAGAACCTTGTAAAGCTTCAAGGTTTGATAGAGTTGGTTGAGAGAATGAGAGAAAAGGAGAGTGAAATCAGAGGAGAAAGTGGCGTAAATAAGAGAGAAGAATCTGATTTAATCATTGAAGAGGTAGTTAGCTTTGTGAATTTTGATTGGTTGGAATTTTGTGAGTGAAGTTTAGCCATGTCTCCCTCTTTTGTGGCTAAATCATTCTTCACATGGCCTAAAAGTGGAACTCGCCTCCACTCTATCTGAAATCGGAACTCGTCTCCATTCTGCTTAAAGTCAGAACTCGCATCCATTTTATTTGAACTTGGAGCTGAAGTCAGATGTTGAAATTCGTACCCATCTTATTTGAAACTTGGAAATAAATCCGGAAGTCGGAAATTGTGTTCATTTTATTTGAAGCTTAGGAGTGAAGTAGGATATTGGAACTCGGAACTCATGTAAATTTTTGGCCGAACTTGGGAAGCAATTCGGAGATTTGAACTCGTGTCCATTCTAGTTGAGATCAACTATGAGATCAGAACTCGTTACATTCGACCCGGAGGTCGGTACTTGTGAGTCGGAAACCATTTACGCTTGTTTCAAAGATGAAGTCGGAAGTCGAAAATTATGTACACTATGTTTGAAACTCGAAGTCGGAGGTTAGAACTCGTAGTGGATGTTACAGCCATGACTTCCAAGTTCCTAACCCATTTTAGGGAGGAGCATCTAATCTCGCCGGAGGGCGAGTACGAAGAGGAGTACTATCTGGAGGTACCTGAACCAAGCAAGAGAGTAAGCGACCTCAATCTTGAAAGGGGCCAAAGTGGATGTAGATGTACAATGTCCTCATTGCCAAGTTAGGAGTCCGGATTCTGTTTATCCACTTTCAAGTTGCGATTTTGAATCGTACTGAGGCCGCTCCTTCCTAATTACAATCGAATAGTTAGGCAATGATTCATGGGTTCGAGATATTCCATGAATATCTCGGAGTGGCGCCATCCCCAGAAGTGTTCTTTTTCCTATTTACTCTAACCCAGCCTACTGGAAGTGGTTTGACCTCGGGATGGCTTTCCTTCCGAGCTCATGTCAATTGAAAGGTGTTCCTTCTCTTCAAGGAATCATTTCACAATTTAAAGCCCGTGTACTTTAAAGTCTTTGGGATTCTAGGTTCGATTCCTTTTGGGAGACTTTGGAGGGTGAGCTCCTATTTAACATCTTCTAGTGCAAGCACTTTGGTTCAGCTCGGGTAAACGAAAGTTCCCTTAAGCCCAAGGAGAAGGCTGTTGTTTACTTTCTTCTTGAGAGCTTTGGAAAAAACCATTTAAACTTGAAGAATATAGTTGGTGTAGAGTCTGAGAAAGGTTAGGCGGTATTTTGGTTCTTATATTTTTACTTTATTTTACTTTTCCTCCCCTTTTTATTTTATATATATATATATATATATATATATATATATGGTTATCATTAACTTCCGTTTTTCAGGCAATATGGCTCCGAAGTCCGCCCTTACTGAGTTCCATCGCAGAATCTTGAAGAGGCCTAAATCGGTGGAATCTAGAGAACTAGTATTTACTTTTGCCCTAGACAAACCAACTTCGGGGATCCAACCTTTGAAGAAACACAAATCGAAGAAAGTGGCCAAAGAAAAAATCGTCATCGTCAATCCCAACGATCCTCCGACGTCGAAATATAGGTCAGAATTCCATGTGATTGAGAGGTATTTTCCTTATCCTGAATTTATGGATAAGGAACTGATGGACCCTGCCCTCCTCGAGTGCCTACAAGGGGACAATGAGAATCTGGCCAACAAATTTCAATGGGCTCATCGAGCTATGGTGAAGTTAGCGACCTTACTCAAATTCTCGGAACCGGTAATTATTTCCGGTGTCTGAGCTCTGGGGAAGGTTAAAGTCTTGATGGAGAAACTCTCCCTTCTTCAAGACGAGAAGTTGGCTTTGGAGAAGGCAAAGCAGGTTAAGATCGACAAGCTGAGGGAAAGGCTTCAATGAATGGACAATCATCTGGAGGATTCTTGAGCTTGGATATTGGAACTTAAGAGGGGCTGCGTTGACTTTTCCGAGGCTGCTACCAAAGCAAAGGATGAAGTGGCGCGAGTAGAGCAGTTGTGGGCAAAGTCGGCAGAAGAGATAAAAGAGAATCTTCTGGAATAATGCCAAGTTATTTGCCCCAACGCTGATTTCGATGAGGTCAAGTTGGATAAAATTGTAATTGATGGTCGTATTGAGGTAGCTCTGGATGAATATGATGAAGGCACCAAGGATCCAGAAGCCGATATGGCGAATCCAACATTGGACCCTTAACATGTCTACGTTGTTGTTTTATATATAATTTTTGTTTGCCCTATGATGGGCATTTTCTCTAAATGTTTTCCCGGTTTCCGGGTTCTTGTAATGAATTACCTCGTTTTACCATATTTATTAAAAATTCTATTGCCAATAGATGTGCCTTTTGCTTTTTGCCTAAGTTAAATAACTTGAAGGGAATATTAGCAGCATATTGTTGTCTTACTGAACTGGATATTATCCGAGTTGGATTCTTTAACACTTTAGTACTTTGAATGGATTTTCCTTAAAGGCTAGGACTTAAGAATTCTTTTCTTTCACTGAGTTAGCTTTAAGGGCATGTCAGACCTGAGGTCTAATGCTAGATTTTGCGGCATATGTCCAAGTTTTAGTTATTTAGGACTTTGCACGCATGTATCCAAGTTGTTGGACCGGGACTTGTTTTTCTCGACTAAAAGGTGATCAATCCCTTAGGAGGATTAAAGCAAATTATGAGTTTAAAATGCAAATAATAAAACAATGTGAAATGATCAATATAATAATAATAACGAATAAACGTAACAAAATAATAATCAAGGTTGAATCGTAATAAAAACATAAAACATAAAGGTAAAACCCGAGAAGAAGTTTGTGAATACTGTTTGGCCTATGGAGTTCCACCTCATTAAAACCTCCTCAAGAAAACCCAGTGGAACAAAACTCGAGATAGGAAAAAGAGTACGGCCACTTCGTGTGGTTTACACTAAATGAAAAATATTCGGAGGTTGGATAAGTTCCATGACCTCGGAATTTCTGAGCCTGATAGTGTGGAGAACTTGTATGGTCCTTTTCCCAAGATGTCAAAGATTATGTATGAGCCATCCCAGTTCGCCGCTAATTTCCCATGGCCCAAAGGAGGCTTCCTGATGTTAGCACATTGGAGCACCAAGTCACTTTTGTCGAACTTTCAGGGTATCACCTTAGCGTTGTATCTTTGGGTGATCCAATGTTTTATCACCTTCTCCCATAAGTGAACCATTTATCTTGCTTCGTTAGATAGGTCAGATTCTTCCCGAAGTGCTTACTAGTTTGTAGGTCGGAATATGACACGTGGACTGAGTTCTTCAACTTCGACCGGTATCATTGCGTGCACTCCATAGGTTAATTTGAAGGGAGTTTCTCCTGTCATTGAATACGGGGTGGTTCGATAGGACCATAGAATGCTCCTGAGCTCAGCTTCCCATGCCCCCTTGCTTCGCTAAGTCTTTTCTTCAACCCTTGGAGTATGACCCTGGTGGCGGCTTCTACTTGATCGTTGGCTTGCGGGTGCTCAACAAAAGTGAAGTGATGCTTGACTTTGTAGCTAGCGAGGAATTCTCAAAACTTTTGATCAATAAACTAGGTTCTGTTGTCGGTAACCAGGGAGTCGGGAGTTCCGAAATAGGTGAAGATGTTCCTCCATACGAATTTTCGAGCTTGTGCAGTGGTAATAGTGGAAAGCAGTTCTGCCTCTATCCACTTGGTGAAGTAGTTGATTGCCACTATTAGGTACTTCACATGTCCCAAGGCGAGTGGGAAAAGACCTAGGAGGTCGATTCCTCATTTATTGAAAGGCCATGGGGACATGATCGAGGCTAGTTCCTCGGCAAGGGCAAGATGGTATTTGGCGTGTTTTTCGCAGCTAGAGCATTTTCTTGCATACTCAACTAAATCTTTGATCATTGTCAGCCAATAGTAACCAGCTCATAACACCTTTAATGCAAATGATTTTCTCTCAAGATGGTGGCCATAAGAACCTTTGTGGACTTCCTCAAGAATAGTAGGAAACTGATCCGATCCCACGCACTTTAGTAATGGTTGGGATAGTCCCCTTCTGACTAGTTGTTCGTTGATGATGGTGTAATAAAAGGCTTCTGTAGCTAGCCTCTTTGCCTCCACGGGGTCTTCTGGTCGAGTTCTGTTACTCAAGTATTCGACGATTGGGGTCATCCAGTTTGAAACCTCGTCAATGGACAAGGTCGAAAGGGATTCCGTTATTGAAGGGAACTTCAATGTCTCTTGGATCAAGCTTTGGTTGTTTTCTCCAGGTTTCATGCTTGATAGTTTGGAGAAGACGTCAGCCCCAACATTCTCCTCTCTAAGCACATGTCAAAAATCGGTTTTCGAGAACTCCTTTATTAACTCTCTAACTTTTAAGGGATAGTTTTGGAGTAACGTCTCCTTAGCTTGATACATCCCATTTACTTGGGAGGTCACGATTTGGGATTCGTTGCATATTAAAAGTCAAGTTACTCCGATGTCCTTAGCTAACTTTAAGCCAGCTATAAAGGCTTCCTACTCGGCCTGGTTATTTGAAACCAGGAAGTCAAACTTTACGAAAAGCTCGATGATTATTTTGCCTTGTTTTTCGAGTATCATTTTGACTCCGCTTCCCTGGAGCTCGAGGCTCCATCAACATGTAGGGTCCATCCCGGATCTTGGGAATCCTCCTCGTCCACCATTTCAGCTAAGAAATCTGCCAACACTTGAGCTTTAATGGCCGTCCTTAGTTGATACTGGATGTCGAATTCTGAGAGTTCTACAGACCACGAAACCATCCTACCTGCCAAGTCTGGTTTTTGGAGGATTTGCCGAATTGGCTGGTCAATTTGGACGATGATCATATGAGCTTGAAAGTACTGGCGGACCCTTCGTGCTGCTACAACAACGGCCAAGGTGACTTCCTCAATCTTCCAATATCGACTCTTAGGGCCTTAGAGTACTTTACTAACAAAGTACACGGAGTGCTATTGTCAGGAATCTTTCCTAACCAATGCCCCCAACTATGGCCGCATTGCTCATAGAGAGGTACAAAAATAGGGGCTTTTCGGCTCCTGACTTACTCCGTATCAAGGGGCAAGAAAGGTACTTTTTGAACTTGTCAAACTCGATTTCACACTCTGGCATCCATTCAAAGGTATTCTCCTTTTTTAAAAGAGAGAAAAAAGGAATGGCTTTCCGAGTAAATGCAGCTATGAATCTCGAAAGGGAGGCAATTGTTCTGGTGAGATACTATACATCTTGCACTGTTGTCAGGCTTTTCATTTCAACGATAGCTCAACACTTGTTGGAATTTGCTTCGATTCCCCAATGTGTGAGTATGAATCCCAGGAATTTTCTTGCTTCCACAGTGAATGCATTTATGCGGGTTCAATCTCATGTTTGTTGTTGGAGGCGACTGAATACTACTTCAAGGTCGGAAAGAAGACTTTCTTCCTTCTTGGTCTTGACCAACATGTCGTTAATGTAGACCTCCATCAAACTTTCTATGAGCTCCACGAATACTTTGCTCATTAGCCTTTGGTATGTGGCTCCCACATTCCTCAACTCAAACAGTGTAACCTTGTAACAATAGTTAACTATTGGAGTCATGAATGATGTCTTCTCTTCATCGAGGTGGTGTAGCAGGATCTGGTCATACCCCGAGTAGGCATCCATAAAAGTGAGGAATCAAAAGCCGAAAGCAGTATCTACTAACCCATCTATGCTTGGCAACGGGTAGGGATCCTGTAGGCAGGCTTTGTTCAAGTCAATATAATCGACGCACATACGCCATTTCCCATTCAATTTTTTGACCATGACGACATTAGATAACTAGGTCAGGTGTACTATCTTGCATATAAACCCGGCATCTAGGAGGCTTTGGACTTACTCCTAGACCGTGAGAGCTCTTTCTAGGCTCATTCTTCTTCTTTTCTAAGCTACAGATCTGGCTCCGAGGAAAATGGAGAGCCAGTGGGACATGAACTCTGGGTCAATTCCGAGCATGTCTGCTACAATCTAGGCGAATAAATTCGTGGTGGACTTCAGGAAGATAATTAGATCTTGTTTCAACAAGGTCGGGAGATCCTTGTTAATCCGAGTTGTTTGTCTAGGTTTGTTACCGATTTGAACTTCTTCCAATTCTCTGTCTGGCTCGGGACCTCCTCCTTCGACTTCCCTTGTGTCTAGATCCACTATCATGAATTTTGAGGAATTGGGAGGTCAGGAGCTGTCATGAGACACCTTCTTCCTTGGTCTTTGGATCTCAAGGGTGGCATTTTAGCATCGTCGAGCTGTGATTTGATCTACTTTTACTGTGCAATTTTTTCTTTGTCAATGAAAAACCTCATGGTTAAGGACATCGTTGTGATAGCGGCGCTTATCTTGTTTAACATCGGCCTTCGGAGTATAATATTGTAGGTTAAGGGATAGTCGACAACTAAGAAATCGACTTTAAACATCCGGGTTTTAGGCTGGGATCCCAGGGTTAGGTGAAGCGTGACAAACCCCTCAAGGTGCACCTTTTCCACAAAAAATTCGATTAACTCCTCTTTGTGTATTTATAGGTCAATGTTCTTAAGTCCGATCTTATCAAAAGCGTCTCAGAATATAATATCTACTGAGCTCCCTTGATCGATGAACACCTTTTTCACTTCAATGTTCACCATTATGGTAGAGATCACCACGGGGTCGTCGTGTCCGATAATCACTCCTTCCAAGTCCAAACTGGAGAAGATTATCTCCGGTGTAGGCGGTAATGTCAACACTGGCTTCTTTATCTTTCCTGAGGACACATTGAGGACCTCTTATAGGTGCTTTTTTCGAGCTGATTTCATCGTTCTGCCTCCCGCGAAGCCTCCGGCAATGACATTGATGGTCCTGGTAATTGGTTCTTCCCCGTCATTGTCTTGATTCCTTTCTAGTTCTAAGGTTCTTTGGCTCCTCAGATTCCGCCTTTCTTCGTCCACCTGATCAGATGCTCGTCTTCTTCGTGGACTTCTTTGGGAAGCCATGTACTTAGCCACTCTGCCTTCCCTTATCAGCTACTCTACCGCGTCTCAGAGATCAAAACAATCATCCATTCTGTGGTTGAAGTCGTTATGGTATTCACAAAACAAGGACTTATTTGTGTTGGCCTTTACTTTGAGAATTTTTGGCTTAGGAAACCTTTCGATTTGACCAACTTCTTGAAATAATTCGAAGAAGGATACATTAAGGGGGTATACTTATTGTATTTACCAGCCCTAGAATGTATGTCCTTCCTTTGGCGCTCATCTTGACCACCGAATTTCTCGTTGGATTGGTGCCTTTCTAAGTTGGCTGTGGCTTTCTCGATTTTTTCGAGGAAAATATATTTCTTAGCTCTTATCTGTATTTCCTTAGGGGATCATAGTGGCCTCTTTGACAATGAGATTTTAAAAGGGCCAAGTCATAATCCGTTTAACAACATGAGAATCACCGCTTGAGTCTGTAATTCTTCAACGAGCAAAGTTTAGGTGTTATATCGCTATAGGAAATCTTAGAGCGACTCACTTTGCTACTGATGTAATCCAAGAAGGCTGGAAATCGACTTTGGTTTGAACTTCTTAGTAGTGAAGTGAGCCAAGAATAGCGAGGAAAGGTCAGAAAACTGGTTGATCGACTTAGGCGAAAAAGAGTTGAACCACTTAAGCGCTGCTTTCTTTAAAGTAATTGGGAATGCTTGACACTTAAAGGGGTCCGAGACTCAAGTCAGCGCCATCCTTGACTTGAAAGCATCCACGTGCTCCTAAGGATCAGTGCTTTCATCGTAGGGCTTCATGTCAGACGAGGGCTGGGTTCCCATGATGTAGTCAAAGAATGGCGTGTCATCGCCTTCCTTAGGGTCCTTGTAATGCTTTGATCCACATCTCGAATGCTGATCCATATACGCGAGGAGAGGTCAAGATTCAAAGTGTTCTGGGTGGTGTCGGGCAGGTTCCACCCGAGATTCTCTACGATTATCAATAATACTCCATCGTTGTGAGTTTCCCTAGTGTTGGAGTTCGGCACTGCAGCTACGTTCTCTTGGACTTCATCCTCCATCGTGTTCTAGGCTCTTTCGATGCCGCTCACAACATCATCTTCGGTTGGCATCTTTCATGCGGTCCAAGTTTTGCTCTAACTTCTGAATGTGGGTGGCTTATTCCCACATCAGGGTCACCATTTCGGTGAGCAGGTCAGGGTTGGCCTGAAGGCAGAGCTCCATCCTAGAAGCTACCAAGTTTCCCTCAGTCAGGATGAGAGAGTGGTGAGCCATCGAATTCTGCTCGAGATGATGGTTTCCAGCATCCAAAGCTGAATCAAAAGTTGTATGAGCATCTATCAATGGTGGTTGGTTGCTTGCAGGGCCGTGTGCCACCGTGTTTTCATGGCTTGGGTGAGATGAACGATGAGAAGCAGTGCTTGGGTTCCCACAGACGGCGCCAATGTTTGGAAAGGGGTTACTTTACGGGAAGTCCGAACTAGAAATGGGACCCCAAGCTGCTCCGATCTACTTGATAGGCTATTGAAGTTGGGATTCCACAATGGTGGAGGGTACCTGGAAGGACTCCGATACTCAAGTCAATGAGTACAAAAGGTTATATAAGAAGGTAGAAAAAGTACATGAGTTTAATAACTAGACTCCTATTTATATAGGTAGGTAGTTGAGAAGATAGAGGGTTGGTTCCGTGATAGTAGGGGATAACTCGGGATGTCCAACAGCTAGAGGTTAGTGAATGGGTTCGAGTTCATTGGCAACACGCGAGATGAGTACTACTCCGCCATAACAGGGAACTCTGCTGTATGTAATTCCAATTCCGACCTTAGCTCGCATGGGGCCTAAACTGTGTATCAGATAATGGTCAATCAAACCTTGTATTGGGCTTCAATGTGAGGCCGAGTTAGGCCTGTTATTTCTAGTCTAGAACAACAGCGTTAGTTAGATGCACTGTTCTTTTGTTCTTCGGGATGTTACAGTTGCTACTCAAAGCCTTGTTGTGGGGAGGATGTCATGTGTCTACATGATCTGTGTTTGCATCCCAAGCACTGAACTTAGAAGTCTTTCTCCAAGAATCCTCTTGGGCTCTTTCAAACCCACCATCTTGTAATTCATATTTATTTCTCACCCTAGTTAACCAATCATTTGAACTTGTTCTTGGCTGATCCATGTTTGCATTATGACCTAGCCAATGATCTCCTAGATTGTGTCTCATATAAATCGATTTAATAACTAAGAATATTTAAATCTTTTGGCTAATCTATTGAAGAGTCATCTTTATTAATAGTCATATCCACTAATGTAAATAAATGACTATTAAAATGTAAAGACATGATTAAAGGAGGTGTTTGATAGAGGTATCCTATATATATATATATATAGGATCTAGTCCTCTCTCTTCTAGAATATATATAGAAGTACTTTGTTTTCATTACTACTATACTATTAAGGAATGGGTTAAGAGGGAGAAATCATCATCGTCTATATTCTACTCATCTAAAGGATTGTTCCTTTCATTTAAGTCCAAAGAGAACGGTACACACTCTTATTTAAATTATGTAAAAAACATAAAGTTCTAGATCTTAAAATTGATGTATTAATAATAATTTATTTATGAATTGATAAATTTTTGCTCACAAAAAGTCCATGGCCAACTTTATGTATAAAGTAAAATGTTACTTATATTGTTAACCACTCAATGTTAAACAAATTTCTTTTTAATTTTCATAGCTAGCTTTTTTTATTTTTACGTTACACTTTTCTCTTTTAAAAAAAAAAAGGAAGAAAAGATTAAGCTTTCTATAAGTTTTTATAGCCACTCCATATGAATGAATGATCACTCCATAAAAAGAAATAACCATTCAAAAATGGTTTACTAACTTCATGTATTAAATAGATTTCATTTATGCTATTAACTATTCAGTGATAACAAATGATCTCTAAACCAAAATAAACCATCGACCAAAATTTATTAACTTCATATATATATATATATTACCTTATTAAGTATTAACCATTGAAAAAAAAAAAAAAAAAGAAGCAATAGATAGACAATGGCAAGTTATGGATGAAAATTTTGTGAATAGTAGTTAAACGGTTGTGAGTAGTTGTTGAACAATTGTGAATAGTATTAAAAGATTGTGAGCACTGATCAAATGGTTGCGAGCAATGACTAAATGATAGCGAGCAAAAAATTGGATGGTGGCAAGATGATTACTATACAATGGTTGCCTTTAAGACTACCACAAAGAGGCTTTCCATCTATCAGTGCTCTAACACTTTACAAGAGCAAGACCACAAAGTAAATGAAAAAACAATGGAGAAAACGAAAGAAATATTCCTAAGATTTTATAATCTATTTGTTGATGAAAATTAGTCTGTGCTGCTCCTTAAAATGTTTTTATTAAGTCTTTTTTAATATCTTTAATATAGTTAATTCTTCTCTTTAAATAATCTTTGTTAATAAACCTTATTATTAATTTTAACTTAATAGATATCACTGTGACATCAAATTTATTAAGTGAAAAGTGTAACCATCGATTTCAAACTGATTGTCTCATTTATTATAAAATATTATAATTAGAATATGATGCAATTACTCATAGTGTTTGCAACAACAAACAATTGATTTTCCAGCAATTTTTTGTATAGGAAGTTGTAAAATATGAATTGATTTGAGTGTGAAATCATTTTGATTGGTGTGCATTTAGCAATTTACTAAAATTTGGTTGGGTATAATGAATGATCTTAGTTTTAATGATTGAAATTGATAATTTTATTTTTTGTAGTTTAATTACTTATTTTATAATTTTTTAAATTAAGTAATAAAGTAATCACTTGCATTCTCGAATCATTAGGAAAAACTAAGTTCTTTTGGTACGTTAGGAACAAGTAAGTTGTCTTTTATAACTATGCGGATAATTTATTTAATGGTAATATTTAAAATTTGAGTAAATATTTATTTTAGTCTTTGAAATTATAATTACTTTGGTTCTTGAAATTTAGAAATAAACTTTTTAGTCTTTGAAGCGCAAATTGGGGTCACATTAGTCCCTAAGTCCATTTCCATTAGTGATCCATTACGTTTTCATTGATGTGCTGCATTAAATGACATGATGACATCCCATGTGGCCTTTGAGGTGGAACTGATGAAGAATAAATTTTAATTAATTCTTGAAGTTTCTGAAAATATGTCAAAAAAGTCAAAATATCCAAATTTCTTCTTTTTCCCATTATAAACCCTAAATCCCTAATCAAATCCACCAATTCCTCTTCCATTTTTGCACCCTACCCTATTTCAGCTATACTTTTAATTTTGCTTGTCAAAGTTGCAAAAGTATAAACTTATACAATGTTGTAGTTCTGGAACCGTATAGGTCTTTTTAATGTTGTATAGTGTGCTTATGCTTCAGCTTTACTGTTTCTCACTGACCATTCTTCAAAATACATTAGCATTCAAATTTTAAAAACAAGTTGAGACATGCACTCTAGCAATAAGTAGCAAATTACTTAACCTAATATTGAAGAAATCCCTAATATTGAAGAACTCCTATGGACTGCAGAGGTAGGCAAATCTTTGGTAGCTACTCAAATTTCCGTTATAGATTCAACCAAATTGCAAGTTATTTAAGAGTAATATGTGTTTTAGTGCACATTTGGGAATCAGCAAAAAAAAGCTGTTTTCCCAAAAAAAAAAAAACTATTTTGTAGAAAAAATTTTGTTTGGGTAAGTTTTGTTGAATTGGATATTAATCAAATTCAAAAAAATTAAAGCTGTTTTGAGAGGGAAAAAAATAAAAGCTGAATTTTGGACATTATTGTAAAAAAGCTTTTTGTATAGTATACATAATATTATATTTTTACCAAATTGACGCTAAATATTAAATATTATATAATATAAATAATCATTCCATATCTTTTTTAATAATTTTATTCCACAAAATAAATTTTTTTCATACAAATCAAATAAAATAGATTATCTTAAAACCATTTCTCAACTAAAATATCCAAATATAAATTGATTCACATATAGTCGATTATATAAAAAAGTAATTATTAAAATAATTTTAATCTTACAACTTTTCCAAACACATACTTAATCATTTTGGTGACAAATACTGTTGAACGCTAAATACTTTTATGAGATTCTTCCATTTTGGATACTAGTCCATTGATTTGATAATATATTTTGTGAATCTCAATTGTTCCCAATCGATTAAGCCTTCTTGACAAATCACGTGAATCAAACGAGGTTGGGTAGTAGAGGGGTGCTGGAATTTATACCACGAAGCCATCTCTGACTTTGGTTTGCTCCTCCTATTGAACCCTGTTCATGCCATTGCAAGGTTGGG
Organism: Pterocarpus santalinus; assembly: GCA_031439595.1. Classification (NCBI taxonomy): domain Eukaryota; kingdom Viridiplantae; phylum Streptophyta; class Magnoliopsida; order Fabales; family Fabaceae; genus Pterocarpus; species Pterocarpus santalinus. The sequence continues at coordinate 48,239,128 of CM062532.1, read as the reverse complement.
AACTTGGGAGGGCACAGGGCTCTTGAATAGGCAAAAGAAAAGAGAGAGAGAGAGAGAGAGAGAGAGAGAGAGGATAGATCTATAAATTGATAAATTTATTTAATTTTTAAATTAAATGTTATTTATCTTATCTAATCCATTCATTTATTTTAATGTTAAATCTAATGGTATTGAAGAGGTGGAGCATCGTTACTCTATAACATAAGGTGGAGTAGGAAATCCTTCACCAAAACTTTGGTGCCTATACATTGAAGGTGAGTAATACCTTGGTCACCAAAGGTTTGGGACTTATGTTAGTCCCATATAAAAATATTGAATTATTTTTGTTTACAACCGTTGGATCATGTTTACTTTAGATCGAATGGCTATTATCAAAAACATGTTTAGTAGCATGGAAATTTGTTGAAAAAAGTCGGAACTGTGAAAATTTGCTGATAAATTCCTTGGTTTCAGATTGCTGGAGATGGAGAATGTCATCCATCACAAGAACTTCCTCGTTCACCTTCATCTTCATCGGCGCTCTGTACATGGGTGGTGACATGAGTGATGCGATCTCCAAGTTTTCTACCGAAGCGAACGGCGGAGCAATAATCGACTCGGGGACTGAAGCTGCTACCCCCTAAACTGTTGTTGTTGTACTAATGCAACTTCGTGGACTTGTACTTGCTGGAGCCGAAGGCATCACCGGCAATCATGACCTTCCCGAAGTCTTTGACATTCATAGTCGTTCAATTTCTGAGGCCCCATTGAAGAGTGGAAGTGAGAGCAAGTTAGGGATTTGATTTTTTATTTGATTGAAGTAAGTGAAGTGGCGGGGTGCTTTTATGAATTGATTGTGTTCTTCTATTTCTTCGGTATCCCCAGAACTATTGAGGTTAGCCTTGCCCCCAAAATTGAGCGTATAAAATCCATGGATGATGAAGAACAATTAGGGGAATCCCTTTTTTTGATTTGAAGGGGAATCCCATCTTAAATGAACAAAAAAGTGTGACTAGATATTCAAGAACAAGAGATGTGACCATTCCCTGTGCTTTGACTATGTCACCAACCCGATGGCCACAAAGATCTAAGAGAGCATAATGGCCGTTGCTTGCCCTGGTTTGAACTGCAAGGGTGTCTTGGAGCTTGATGCTTGCTGGCCTATGCTTCCAAAAGAACTCCTTGAATTACCCACAAAGTGAAAAGCCTCTATCTGCAAATGGAATATAAAGACACCCCTTTTGCAATAATTTTATGGGGGTTATTTTAAAATTTTTAGCTTGGGACTAATAACTCCCAAACGTTCGTGGACCAACTTATCACTCACCAACATTGATACGTTGCAAGTGAATGTACCAGTATACTTTCGTGGACAGTCGAATGATACACGAGTGAGTGTTGAAAAAGTAAACCCCTTAAGACAGACATAATATAACAGCCTAAAATTTCTGCTGCTTAATTGAACCTTTTATAATTGCAGTGATGTCACAAATAATATTTTGACAGAAATCCCATATATAAAACTCTCCCCACCACCCGCGTGGAGAACATCATTTCTGCAAATTTGAGTATCCTAAAAACACTACACGTAAATAATTTTGCCCCTCGATTCAAAAAGGATATTATGAGCATCTCTATCTAAATAAATTCCTCTAACTTCCTTGATTTAACAGGTTCCGGTGGCCGGAAAGTCTCCAACTGCAAGTTGGAGCTTGCCCGGATCTCACTTAAAACAGCATCCCCCTTCTCCATTTTTATGAACTCCAAGGTGCTTCCAAGAACATCAGCCGCAAGTCCAATTTCTAAGAGGCTTCCGGGTTCCTCTCCACCATCATATATTAACCCCCCAATCTCTTTCAAAGAGACTACATGCTCTGTTATAGCTTTGGCAAAAATGCGGCCAAGAAACTCTGGTGCTTTAGGGGCATCGTTAACCGCATCTTCCAAAGTACTGAGAACAGATTCAAACCTAGCCAAGCCAAAAGGGAATAAATGACAAATCTATTCACAATAACAGAATTTCACCACTAGTCATCATACCATCAAATAAACCTCACCCTTTGATGAGCTGGGCTTGACTCAAGGTGCCATCCTGAGACTTCACGAGGTTCACTAGTAGTTGGGCCAAAAGATCTCTCTCCGTGTCCTTTCTCTCGAAAGAGTCTGTGACCCAGATAGAGACCATGGAAGCATGAAAGCTTGGAGAGTTCAAATCTCTGACACACAAAACAACTTCCTTCTCATCTCTAGCACTGAATTGAACAACTTACCGTCAGATATTTATGTGACGAAGTAACTGAAAATAAATCTATCACTGTAACACTACAGAAATTAGACAAACAAGTTTCTGTATGGCATACATATAGGAAGTTTAATTGGGCTCCTGTAATAATATTTAAAAGCTTAATATTGAATCTTTGTCATGAAAACATCTCTCCAACATCTATAGGAATTTGCACCAAAAAAAGAAAGTCTAAATTCATTGAAGCAGCAGCATCTTCTTAACAACAAGCACAGTTCAGTCCTCAATATAAACAAAAGTAGGGAGAAAATCGGACAAGTTCGCAACATGGTTTGCCAATTTTCACTTTGAACCCTTTGGATTGAAAATAGTCGTTTCACTCCTTAAAGTTTGTTTTACACATAACAATGATTACCGAGACTTTTTCTTTCCAAATTTTCACTAAATATCTGATTTTTCCCAAATCAGATGAATCCCAAATTCCCATTAAGTCATTTTCCAGACTGGACTCAATGTCTCAACTTCATAATGTTTGGCGTTTTTATTAAAAGTAATGAAGCAAGGGAATTTAATATTTTCAAGTGCCCTTTTTTTCTTAAACCACCAAGACCAACAGGCCCACTGAATGTCCAAAAAAAGACACTACAAGACAATCAGATGACACAACTAGCATTGAAAACATACAAAAAATTACAGAGACACATAATTTTTGCAGGTATTATACCAATTTTGACAATCAACTCCCTCCAAAGTATCAGATGCCAGTAACCGACTAGAAAAATAGTAAATTAGACACATCAAATCAGGCATAATCAGACACTGCTGGGGATCCCACAACAAGACATCACACACCAAGAGAGCAGGAGACAAAAATTACACAGCATGCACTAATCTTGTAATAATCAATTATTTGATGGATACATGGTGCTTGTGAAATCATTCAAACACCATGTTATACCCCACTGAACCTGTAAAACTTTAAAAGAAAACATCAATGCAAAAGCTATGAACCTCTGATCTAGGCTGTAAGACCCACCAACATATTTCTTTACATTAAAACATCCAGAAAGAACACCTTATCTCCCATTATTTCTTTCCTTTAAACAAACCAGCTTTCCCCATCCATGTCAGGTCCTATTTCTCTAAACTAGAATACATTACTTGCAAGTTACAACGTTTACTACAAAAACTACCTTGTACACACAACTCATGTATAGAATGTTATCAAATCTCAACTAACCCACTTGTACTTGTTCATTTATATAACTATTAAAAATCTTTATATAACATGTATATTAAATACATATTTCGTTCTCATTTACTGACATTAGAATTTATGGCTTAATTTCTGCATTAGCCTGTATTTTATATCCAAGAAGCAAGAACATCATTTTCGATGGGTATAATTAATATCAAATTCACCATTCTAACACTTTCGCGACAAGTATTATGATACGCCTTGAAAACCATACATTAAAAAAAAAAATTGCTCAACACAGAATTTGCTCATAAAGAATTTTGACAGGTTCAGCATACTGATGATTATACTTCTTAAAGAAATGATAACTTGTAAAATATTAATCATGCTATTCAGCAAAAGCACAATGGGTCACAAGCAGATACGAAGGCGAAAGAAACACCACAAGGAGAAAGCGGTACCTATAATACTCTCGTATTGCTGCCATGGACATGTCCCGCAATCGTTCTTCCGGCCAAACGCTCTCTGAAGAAGTGTTCTGGGAGGCTGTTGTCCCTTGCACTCGAGCAGGAGGTGAACTTACAACAGATCTGTCAAGATTCCTATCTGCAATTCTCAAGTCCCTGTTACCATAACTGATATTACGCTCTTGAGCACTTGATTGATCATAAGCAGTTGGAGCAGCAAATCTATCTGGAAGAAATCTTGGTGTGAGGTCCTCCCTAGAACTGTATGGTGAGGACTCCGATAAATTGCTATAACCATTAAGACCAGTTGAACTTGAAACAGCAGTTGAACCTCTTATGGACATTCCTCTAGCTAGACCACCCTGGGGTCCCAAGGTTATTGAATCATCACCTAAAGGTCTTTGAGGCAATGGAACTGACAGAGTCCTAGCCTCATAAGACTGCTTATCATCCATGCGAACATCCTGTGGACCAGATCCACGAATTTGAGTAGGCAGCCCACGTATTCCACCCATCTGTGCATTAGGAGAAGGTAACATAGATGACCCTCTTGGACCAAAATCCACAGGGTTCCTTCTAGCTGGATTGTTGACCAGACCACGACCCAGCCTACCAGCTTGGGCCTGCCGCTCCTGGGATGCATCTCTATGTACCTCCTCAATCTTCTTTGGACCTTCAACTTTCCTCCTTTGTTGCCATTTATTCTTTCGCAAATCAATAGCATCTTTCAACATGAACCTCACCCTTGAAGATAAATTCATGTTGTTTGATAATAATCTCATCCTTTCAAAATATACATCTATATGCTCCTTGGCTTTGGGATGGTCAATCATCTCCCCGATTGTACTCATCAGCTTGCACAAAGCTTCAATATCTTCTTCATCAGGATCCTGATGCTGACCCAATAACTTCCTGATGCACTCATGCATTATCCTCTCTGTCAACATTTTCTTCTTATACAGTTCTCCTATCAATCTGATATTACCCAACATGCGTCTTCTTGCCTTGGTTCTTTTCTCTTCCCTTTCTTCATCAGACTGCTTGACCTCACCTTCATCAGCCTTGTTAGCTTCTTCTTGCTCTCTTTCACCCCTCTCAAATTCTTCCTGGCACTTGTTCAATAATAATCTCTTAAAAGTTATCTTTTCATTGTCTTCACTAAAATCAGGCAACTCAGCTGCCAGATGTAAACAGAAATTGGCGTACATTTCACAGAAGGTAGGCTCCATCAAAGCCTTTTCAAATATTTGTGAGATGACACCAGTGAGAGTTACTGCATTGTCAATATTAACTGCTTTTACCTGCTCAAAAAGCTTCTCAAAATTCTGAGGGGTTAACTTATTCAATATAGCTTTCAACTGCCTCTGCTTCGCCTCTTCCACATCTGCCACTTTACCCACCTCGTACTTCTTCTCAGCTTTATGCATCATCCGCAGAGGACTTTGAGGAGAAGGGGAAGGAGAAGGAATTAAACCCCTCTGCTGGAAGCTAGCAGCACGCTGCCACCTTTCATTGTCAGCATTGTTTCTTGGCATCACTCCCAGATTTCCCATGGATTGCATTGGCCCAGAAAGAATCCCACCAGCATATTGCATAGGTGTGCGAGGATTCCTTAAGACACCAAAGTTGCCTCCTTGACCTGGGCGAAATCCTGCATTGCCTCCAATACCATCCAGATGCATACCAGAATGGAAAGCACTGGAAACTTTACTCCATTTATCTTCCTCAATAACATTACTCCCACGACGATCCATCCGAGACATCCCACTAGGCCTATCAATAATCCTTACAGGAGAAGGATGTGAATCACGTGAACTATTAACCTCGGCTATGTCTGCTGTGATTTCAAATCCTTCAGGAAGATCGGTGCATTGGTCTGCAAACTTCAAAAGGAAATCTCGAGAGTACTTTTTCACTGTAACTACATTTCCATCAGTAACCTGTTCAGTTTGATCTGAAACTTCCAGTTTTGGCGTAGAGATGTCAGCAGCATCCTCCCAATCATCAAGTTCAGCTTTACTCTGTCCACGTGGCTCACTTGCTATAGCATCTGGCTGAGCAGCATCAGTGGACAACTGCTCCAAACTTCCAGAAGTAGAAACACTTTCTGTTTTCTCTGAACTAACAACAGCATCTTTCTTTTCCTCAGGTCCCTTGTATGCATTATAAAGATCAGATGTCGACCCAGCAGCATCTGCTTTCTGAAGAAACTCTCTTCTTTTCTTTTTCCCCTTAGCTGTAGTTTTCACCTTATTTGGCTCTAAAATTGGTCTGTCCTTGGTACCTGATGCTGGAAGTGAAACTGCACCACTGCCAGCAATCTCAAAACTATCTTTGCAATGTTTAGAAGTTGTTTCAGGAATATCAGCAGAGTGCTGATCTAATGTGCCAGAACTTGCGGAAACAGCTTCGTTACTAACTGCAATATCATCTTTATTCAACAAGACATCTCTAGAACCCAATGCAGCAGAGGTAGACATGCCTAAATTATCACTCATCCTGTCACAATCTGCAGTACAGCTTGTAGATTCATCCTGTTTCTGTTCACATCCTTGAAGAGATGATATTTCAGTTTTATCACCCATTTCGGAAACATTCTGCTTAAACAGTTTATCCTGTTGTGAAAATTCATCTAGCTCATCACTCTTATTCAAACCATCCACAGCTTGAACAACAGGTCCTTCAGCTGAAACACAAGCAGAAACTTGTGTAGAAACATAGCTCTTCACTTCAACAGCATAAAGCATGCTCCCACTGGGAGCTGATGATGTGTCAAAGGCTGCTGGTGGGATATCTTCACTGGTTATTGCTGCAGAATGGTTTGTTTTAGTCCCTACAGTTTCAGAAACTCCACTATCATATATACCACACTCAACATCTTGGGAAGGCACATTAGCCGCAGTAGGAGATTGTACAGCAACCTGTAAGGCAAAAAAATCACAATAGTAGAAGCAAACCAAGATCCAGCTAGGAAAAAGATATCTTAACAGCAAATTATTTTAAGCACCTGATGTTGTAATTGGCCTTTTTTCTGTACCTTCTGATTATCCTTCAAAGAATTTGACCTACTTAGAGATTCCTTCCTTTGTTCTTCATTATTAGACACAACTAAAACAGAATCCTCACTCACAGCAGGTGAAGGCAGCAAGGGAGCAGCTGTAATCTCCTCAGCAGATGCAGCAGATTGTTTTGGCAATAAGCTCAAAACTGAAGAATCACTGCATAACTTAGACTGTTGCAAAGGGACTTCAGAACAAGTTTCAGAACCTTTTTGTGGCAAAGAGGAGCTAGCATCACCAGATGTTACTGAAGATCTAGGAGATTCACTCTTTTGGGCCCCATAAATATTGGAATTGGCAACTGATGAGTCCACAACACCAGACCCAACACTAGGCTTAATAGACACAGAAGTTGTTCCCGATGGAGATGATGAGATTGCATCATGCACATCATGGGAAGATTCTAGATTAGGTGGTTCAACAATGCCAGGGATATGGGCACCAACTTTATTAACAGGTACAGAACTATGAGATGATGAATTCATGAAACTGACATTTTGTGAACCATGGCTCACTGCATAATTAAATCTTGGTGGCTGAGAATTTGGAGTTATCTGACTACTTGTTAATGGAAGAGAACTAGGAGGTGGATAAAAGAGAGAACTGGCACCGTAGGAACTGGATGGATAGTAATTAATAGGAGGAGAAGCTGAAAATGGCTGTACACGTTGAGATTGAGAAGGCACACTAGAATGAGACCTAGCATCAGATGACACACCATCTGAATATGCATCTGCCCTTTTATCAAGCCTAAGCTCCTCATGGGTCTCAGGATGAGTTATCTTGACAGGAGTAGTTTTACGAGGACCAGCAAATTTTCCTCCTTGCTGTGAGGAATATTGCGGGTTGATGCCAATACCCATGCTACCTAATTGATGGGGCAGCTGAGGGCCCATTTGAGGAGTAAAACTCATGTTTTGGCTTTGATGCATGATTCCTTGAGGATGCATATGATGAGGTTGAAGACCTGGAACAAAAACCTGTTGTTGCACTGGTGGAGCATTTCCAATCGGTAAAGGCATTGGCATAGGCATCTGAAGAGATGATGTTGACATACCCTGAGATTGAATCTGTGGATTGGGACCACCAAACTGTACAGATGCCTGGGGCTGATGATATGGCATTGCCATTGAAATTCCAGTTAAAGGAAAACCAGAAGGCTTCTGCATCTGGCTTGCTGCGGGCAAAGCTGACACCTGGGTATCTTTTTTTGCCTTAGTTGGGGTATGAGTCTCTGCAGCGCTAGATTGTTCGGCAACAACTGTATCCTTCCTCACTGGCTGCTGCTTTGGAACAGGAGGTGTCGGTACTGAAGGTACAGGTCTAAACGAATCATGACGAGCCTGAAAGTTTGAAATTAGACACCAAACAAATACTTGAATTAGTATGAAAACAAGTAAAGCCCACAATGTCAACTTCAACTAGACTGAGTACAAAAACATAGATGCACTCCTTTGTTACATTCCATTTCTGAAACTAACAATTCCTAATGAACAGAAGTCACCAATCAGATCCTCTTTCCTTCTGAAGGATTAGACGCTGGCAGTAAATCTATCTCTACATTGTTGCACAAATAACAAGGAGATCAAGAGAAGGAAAAAATAAACTGCATACCTGATCACGCTTCTGCTCATCCAAATTGGGTGGAGCTGAGCTTGTACGAGCAGGAATCTGCATATTATAATAGACCATTATCAACTCCCCCTAAAATTCCATCATCAACTTCCCCTAAGACCAAGGCTTTAACGTGATATACAAATAATGTTTAGATGTACATTAAGCAATTAGAAGATAAGCAACTTACTGCCATTCCATTCATAAAACCAGGACTAATAGATCCAAATTGGAAAGGGAATGCCTTGGATGCATCTCCTGGGGCAGAAAACAATATTCAAATCACTCTCATGAGTCACAAATAATACCTAAGAAAATAATATTTCACAACACGCCACATTACTATGACCTGAAACAACAACTCAGAAATAATAAGACCTATTCTATATTTAGAGCATAAAAACCTACAAGAATAACATACCCTTAGCAGGGGTTGTAGAAGCAGCTGGATCAGAACTCAAGGCGGAAGGTTGAGAAGTAGGAGCCTTTGGAACAACTCTGGTGCTCCTCTGAGCAGTTGATGATTCAGATGACTTGACAGTTGCATTGGTAACTGGTGCATCAGATCCTCCTATTATACAACGAAGACGAATGATGTCCATGAAAGACAATCACATTTTACCAAACACTCAGTCGTGTATACAAAACTTGCCAGCTCTTCCATTATAAATGGAATGCAAATAATTCTACTGAATAGCATACCCACACTGAAAAAACCAATTTACAGAAGAACCATTTTTAAAAAAAAAAAAAAAAAAGAAAAAAGGAGAAAATCTTGCTCAAACTTACCATGAAATTGCGGCTGTACATGGCTACCATTCGGTATGGTACAGGTGGCATAAGCAGTATTAGACTCAGTTGAATTCACAGGGGTAAGGTCTACCCTAGATTGCCCACCTTGTGCATTATTAGACTTCTTGTTAAAACTAACACAAGCAACAGTCATAATCAATAATTAAAAAGGAAAAAAAAAAAAAAAGAAAAAAAGTATCCCACTTATAATATTTTTTGATAAGAAGAATTTAATGAAGATGAAGGGAGAGGAAATACAAAGAGATAGAAGGACAAGAGATCATCCAACAAATTCACAAGAACAAACAAAAGAAAAATTCAATGAAGCCAAGCTTTCCAATCTCTCAACGTATCTGACAGAAAAATCCCTCTAAAAAGGTCATTTGCTTTGCACAAACTAGAAGTAAAATGCCTAATCTTATCCCGCAATACTTGCTTGTCCCAAAATCTATTGTTAAAAATGCAAGAATTACACTCCAAACAAATACACCAAACAATGGCACATGCTGCACCCTGCCACACAGATTTGGCTTCCTTCCTTTTCTTGAAACTAGCAACTAATGATCCGGAAGATACCAAACAAAGTTTTTCACAAAAAGTCAGCCATAGAATAATATGTACATGTATATGTGTATGTATATGTTGAACTGATTCTAAGCTCGCACCACACATAACACACATAAGAGAACATAACGTCACGTATCCTAAAAACCTGAGTATACCGCTTATAATGGTTTTTTTAAAAAATAAGAAAAATAAATCATATAACCCAGGTCACATAACAAACCTAGTTTCCCAATCTACACCACCTCTCACTGGAAACATCTCAATTCAACATTAAATACTAAAAGGTCGGGGAAAAAAAAAAAAACAAAATCCTATATACCCTCTATCCATCATTACCCAAAAAAATAAAGAAGAAGAAAATGAAAAACACGCAAATTTGCAAACCCTAACTCACCTCCGGCTAGAGGATAGTGGCGGAGAAGGCGCGGCCCCGCCACCGCTGCCGCCCCCGCCGTATGCACCGCCGGAGGAACCTCGCTGCTGATTGAAGCTGGCGGATCGCCCGGATCTTCGGTACACAGTGTCGCTTTTGTCGGATTTTGATTGATTGAAGGACATATATCCCAACCCTTAATTCCTCAAAAACAGAGTTAGTGAAAGGAGAAAATAAAGAAAGGGGAAAAAAGGGCGGGATTTTCCTTCGTCAATTTTCCCTGCAACCAAACAAGCAGATCCACAACATCATCATCGCCACACACAAACCCATATCAAACTCAAACTCATTATCAACATCAACCCATATGCCCAATTCCAACGAAGAATAATGGGTAGGAAGAAAATAACAAAAAAAAAAAATATCAGTTGGAATAAGAGAGTGAAGCACCTGAAGAGTGTGCAGTGCGTGTAAAGCTAGAGTTTTTTTTATGGGGTGGTTATTGCAGTAGTGAGATGAACGCAAGCGATGGATAGAAAGGGAAATCAGAGGGGAAAGCGCGAGAGAGAGCAAGAGAAAGACAGTGGGATGATCAATTTTTGCTTTATATCAGGCCATCAAGTTTGTTCATCAGGTAAAATTTTTAAGCCTGTTACATGAGTTAACTATTGATCAATTTCATTGGATTTGACTCGAACTAACTTAGTGTGTGATTGGTTAATTTTTTTTAACCAAAAACAAAAAGGTGATTTTTTTATATAAAAAATCACTTATATAAAAATTATTTATTTCCACTTTTATGAAAAGTGATTTTTTTTAATAGTTAAAAATTACAATTTACCAAAAAAAATTAAAGTACTCTTAATAATGTGAATTATAACACTTTAATAATTTCATATTATACTTAAGTCATATTATGTCTGATTATCAGTCGTTACTTATATTTACGGAAAGCTTATATTCTTTTGGAAAATAGGTAAATTTTTTTTTAAGTATGTCATAAATTTTGATGCAACAACATTTAAGCTTCGCGTGTGAATAGAGAAGTCAGGTATGCGTAGCGCATGAAGATTCATATTGTAAATAATGAATAAAGTGAGATGACAAAATATAAAACATCAATATCACATAAGTTTCATATTTCCGATCCACATGATTAAGTTCATAAAACACGAGAATTGCATAGAAAATAACTCATGGCTAAGCCATGATTTAATTACCAAATACCAACACATTATAGCCAGGTTCAAGCAAAATAAAAATACATGAGGATGCAGGGCTACAAAAATCTACGTGCCCTAGTACCGTACCAAATCCTAGCATCAGCCTCCTGCACCACACCCTCGATTCTACATACGTCGTAATCTAGAGACGCAGCTTCCCCTAGCTCCTTGCCCTCGGGGGACGTGTGGCGTATGGATCCTGAGGGGATGTCAGCTGATCACCTCAATACGACGAGCATGGTGGCTGGGCCCTGCCTCGTGTAGGGTGCAGCTGGCTATTGAAGATCGCTCCTCAAACGGATCCTCCTCGGAAGATGGGTCGGCACTTGGATGATACTCCAGTTGTGGCGGCGAAGCGGCTGCGGCCCTAGGAGTGGCCGTAGAGCTCAGCTCTATCACTGGAACGACTGGCTGGGGTCCGACCGAGGGTAGCCTTGGGGACAGGGGCTCTATCTGAAAATCCGACAGTGGCTCTGACGGAAAGTCTCATGGGCCCAATGGTTGACCTAATAGTGCTCCAAGGAAATCTTCAAGGGCATGTGGTATGATTGGAGGGACAATTGGTGCTGCTTCTTCATGTACACGACCCAAGCGAATGTATGTCCAGACAACCGTGGTAGTTGTGGCCACGATCGTGTTTGTGGTCTCATCATGTTCTCACTCGTGCTCAAGTGGATCCATGATCCACTCCATTGAGTACACCATTAGAATCTGGTGACGATATGAAAGGACAAACTAGAGTAAGAAATAATATTTCTCAGTAGAACTCCAACTCCACACGAGGTTATCATCGTTATTGATCCAGCCACTTCGAATTTTGTTAAGAAACTCAGTGAGTATGCATATGGTTCACTTATTAAGTTTTCGAAAGCATTATTATCCGAAGTGAATTCGCTTTTAACATACACTCTAATTATGGGAGTTATATTATAATATGCATGGGAACAAGTATAATTATATATAACATGCATGGATGTGATATAGGCTTCTTTTAACACCTTCCTTTCAAGGGTTTGAGCCGAAGTCCCTTTCTTTTCTCAACTTGACTTTATCTTAAGTCTTTTAGTATTACCCTCTAAGCTTTGAGTGATAATGAGCTCATATCGTGACAGTCGCCACATTAAATTCTTGATATCTACACTAGCTGGGTCCTTTGTCATGCCTCATGTAAGCCCTTAGAAAAAGAAGGATCTTTGTATGAGTCACCTTCCCTTTTGAAGGATCATATCCTTAATGCTATATTTTCTTAATTAGTACTTATAAAGCATGAAATTATGCTAAGTCCATAAATTTTGCAAAAATCCGGTAGCAAAATGCTTAGACCAGAGATTCCTTGAAATTTTGCCAGACAAAGAAATCTAGTCATAAGACGTCATCATACATTACTCAACATCATATGCATCATATTCATCATTAACATATTCATCATAACCATCATCTTCATCATCATCATATCATCATACTTACACATGGATATAGAACCCATTTGGATTGACTTTTTTCAAGAAAAAGGTACTTATTTTTTTAAAAAAAGTAATTTTATAAGTTTTTATAGGTATTTAGATGCAACTTTTAAAAAAAGTGCTTTAATTAAAAAAAGTTAATTTACCAACGTTTTTTAAAAGATTTCTAACTTCTAAAAAAAGCAGAAACAGAAGTAACTTTTAGTAAAATTATTTTCTAAAAGTATCATTTATCTTTAATTAAAATTATAATACACATTCTTTCTTTCTTATCCCTTATCAAACCTTACTTTTTTTTTCCTCTTTTTGAATTTTTTTTGTAATTTAGCCATAAAAAAAAGTATTTTTATTCTTTTGTATCTAAACAGATTTATAAGTAATTTTAATATTTAAAAGTACTTCTCATATGTCTATCCAAATATAAAATAACTTTTTCTAAAAATTGAAGCTCTACTAAAAAAAGTTTAGAAAAAAAAAAGGTCCTTTTTTTAAAAGCTTATACAAATGGATTCATAGATAAATCACAAACAAAATTTGATGAACTTAACTTAATAAATTAGGTGCAAACTTTTAATTAAATTGTTATTTTTACTCGATTCTTTTAATATTCAAGGGAAAGTTTCTTTATTATTCTATTTAAATCTTTTAAGTTGAAATATAAAGTCCTAATGTCTTAAGTTGATGGTTTTAGGGTCTTCAAATTTGTTTTTCATTATCCTTTAAAATTAGCCTTAAATAGAATTCATATTTTTACTATAAGGCAATAACTTAATAAATTCACCAAAATTTCATCTTTTATGATTTTAGCTTGAATTTTTGTAGGATTATGCTTCTTTGAAACATCTTTTAAACAAAATAAGTCCCACTCAAAAATTTCAAGTGTGGCCTGGGTTATGCATTAAACAACATCACCGCCTAATTTTACAATTTACCTGGGTAACAGTAATTTCTCGAGTCCACTGGTAATTCCACAAACTGAATCTGGGGAACTGTTTTATGGGGTTATCCTACTATGTCTTAGCTTTCTAACAAACTTGGTATCATTCAAAAATGCTTTGTATAGCTCTAGTTAACCCATTTTAGTGTAGGCTATCCAGATAGAAACACTACTGAATATAGACTACTTTAAAAATTCATATCTTGCTCATTTTAAATTCAATACTCACATATTTTATATTTAAAGAAAGCTTTGTGAGTCTATTTTTATTCAAAATCAGTTTCGTTACATTTCGAGTTATATAGCATGAGTTATCATTTTTGAAATCCAGACTGCTAGATTTGCTAGCATAACCATAATTCTTTTCTTGACTAGTTTGTAGAAATATTGAAGTTTCTCATCAAATGACCATTTTTATTTTTTACTTTTACCATCAAATTTAAGATTTCAACAATGAATCAGCATTTAGAGTAGAATTACGGTATGATACATAAAAATTCTCAAACAACATAGTCGCCTTTTTAGGAAAACATTTTAACACAAGGAAGAAAACTCATAGAAACAAGATATGGTCATGGGACCATTGAAGCAAGTCTTAAAATCACCTAGCAATAAAAAGCTTAAGAGTTTTAGTACTTGAAAACACATGAAGAAGAAGAGTTAGAGTCACTACCACAAGAAGCTTTTTGAAGTGTTGGATAGTAGAAAGGTTGGAGATGGCTTCCCTCCTTTGGAGCTTGGAAATGTGGCTAGTTGTGTGTTTGTTTTGACTCTTCAAAGACCAAAGAAGGTGGTCCTTGAAGGGCTTGCGAAGATGGTGGGGTGAAATAAGGTTGATTGGAGTAGGAAAGTAAGAAGAACAAGAGGAGGAGTAGAAAGAACAAAGAGAGGTTTAGAGAGAGGTTAGAGCTTTTGGTGTTTTAGTGAGATAGTGGAAGTTGCATAATGAGAGTGGGAGGGGGCTGATTGGTGTCCTACTCAAGGATATGGGCTGATGGCTTTGTTGCTTCTTTCACTTGGGAGGAGGCTTAGTGACCAAGGGGTGAAAGAGTGGGTGTTTTACTCTTAAGTCTTGATGCAAAGCTTAAACCCCTTTTGTGTTTTCTCAAGCGGTTAATGGCTATCTTCTTGCCATTAGTGAGTTGATCCATTTTGATGGTTAATGCCAAATCAAGTGTGATCCATGTGTAAGATTATCCCACTTTTGGTTAATCAATCTTTAAGTTAATTAACCACATTAAGCGTTGATATAATGGTGAAAGATTAAGAGGCAAATGGATGGTGGATGATGACCTAGCCTTGGCTGAATTTTTCAAGCATGATTAGGGGATAATTTTGAAATTTTCCTTGTTATTAGAATTACATAAGTGTTAATCAATTAGATTAGTTTAATTACTCATTAAACAATTTTAATTAATTACACTTTTAAGGCTTTTGTTTTTCTAAAAGAATGATTCTCACTAATTATATTTTTAGTGTGTGAGGATTTATTTATCATATTTGATTAAGGTAGAAATTTGTCATGTCCTTAATTAACAAGATTAGATTACCTTAATAATATTTTTAATCATGGATTAACAAGATTTGGATGATTAGGCTTTAATTAAAATATTTAGTGTGTTATTATTCAATTGTTGACTTTTCTTCATTGATCATTGACTTTTAGTTGACTTGTAGACTTATTGATTTGTCTCTAATCTACTAAGCTCTTACTCTTGAGATTAGCCAATTAATATTCAATTAATCACTAATCCTTCGAATTAGTCAATGGCACTGAGCTAATTAATTGGGGATGTTACATGAACCGACCCAAAAATTTTAAATTAACAATATGTTTAATTAAGCTTATTTTCATTTTAAAAAAAGTGATTTTTATAACTTTTATTGAAACTATTTTTTTCAGCTTTTGCTTAAAATGAACCTGATAATTTCCTTTTCAAGAAGTTTAGTAATATTAAATCAGTTCGGTAAGGATAAAATAAACTATTTTAATATTAAAATTTTATTATTTGATCACAAAATTATAATGATATTTGAAGATCAAATAGATAGTTAAAAAATCATTCAAATATCAAATAAAAGCTTGCTTTTTTTCTTTTTCTTAAAAATATTATTTATTTCAAGAGCATTCTTAAATATTAAGTATTTGTCAATTTTAAAATCTCAAACTAGGCATTCACTTTGATATTATCTCCAAAAAACGTAATACTCTACAACAATTTTTTTCTTTAAGTTATAGCTTGAAGGGGAAAAAGTTATAGCCAGATATATAAATAATAACATTGGGAATATTTGTTAAAATATAGATTGAAAAGTATATGATAAGACAAAATCTTTTAAAAGGCATGTGTTAGAACTCGATCCATATTACAGTGTTGTAACTTTTGATATCATAGCTATAATTTTTCTATCTCATATTATAATTTTTATGGCAAGTTTTATGGTGGTCTAAGTTGAGTTTGTGAGTTTGATGGACTTCGATCCATTATATAAGCCAAGAGAGATGAAGGACTAGTTTGCAAAGGGTTTAAACTGGCTTAATAGTTTTTAACCTCTGTTAAAGTGTATTTGGATGAAGTATTCCTAGAGGGTAATATAATTTTTGATCTCTTATTAGTTTTGTTTAAACTTGTTAATTGAATTAGTTAGAGTGCCTATTTGTTAACATTGTTTGGAAAAAGAGCAATGAGTGGTGGTCTAAGTTTGAACCCCCCACCACCGCCTTCCCATCCTAACAGCACCACATTCGCCCTTCACTCTGTTGCTATAGCCACCAAATGTGTGTCCCCCTTGGAGACCAACCCCGTCGTAACCCACGAATCCTTCCTCAAGTCCACCCTTAACCATCGCAAGCACATTATGAAATCATGAAGGGAATGCATAAGGCCCTTTTCGCTACTACATCTTGGCATTCTAAAATAAAAAAGGAAAAAGAAAAGAAATCTCAAGCAATAATACCAAAGGAAGCAATTTAATATTGAATTTAGTGAAACACAAACAACAATCTGAGACAAGATAAAATAAATACCTGAGCTCTAAACATTTTTGTTTTTTTATTGGATTTTGATGGATGCTTATTATGAAATATCCAAAAGCATAGCAAACTCAAAATAATATACAAACAAGAAAGAGCTTAGCGTGGCAACTTATCAATGGCAAAGACCATTTGTACCATGGACACTGATGGCAGTAATGACCACACTTTCCCTGCAAGGACCAGCAACGACAAGGGTATCCTTATCCTCGTTGCCGACAACCTTTCCAACAATGGCAAGGCAACATTGTAGGTTGAAAAGTATTAGCTTCTCAATGATGTTGCCGCTCACCGTAACATTGTCGACACCAGTAAGGCGCTCACTCTTCACCTGTCACCTCTCCCACCACTTAGCCGTACTCCAAACCACACACCCACGTTAGCATTCACTATAGCAGTAGATGAATTCTTAAAATGAAGCCCTATGCTGCACAAGATCTTTTTACCCTTTCAAAACATAGTTTTTTTTTGGTACATTCAAAATAGAGTTTTCTTTACAAAAATTATGTTCTCTTTAATTATTTTGCTAATCATTTGGTTTAACATACATTAATCTGTGAGTTTAATTTTACAATTAAATTAAGGTGATTGTTTTGGTGCCTTTTATATTGGGAGGCACATATGCCCTTCATACATGGCCCAGTGTTGTTTTGCCACATGTAATCACTTAACCAACATCAGATATCCTGGATTAGTAAGTGTTAAAATTACATAAAACACCCTTTGCTGATTCTAACGTTTACTAATAGTGGTTCACTCCTTTTACTATTAGTCAAATTAACTTTTACTAATAGTAATTAACTCTAAAAATTGATCTCCTTTTTTTCTTATTTTCACTTTTCATCAAAAACTAATTAGCAAAAATACTTCCAAGAACCCAGAACTTCATGGGAAGAACACCAACCTTGAGTAGGAACCACTAGTCTACCTAGAGAAAGCATCAATTTAGAATCAAAGACCACAAATATCAACCCCAAATCAAAAGTCTTCCAAATCCCAAATCCAAAATTGTGAAGCTAGGAGCCCCCAAATTGCGCACTCAATCTTCAACCCCAAATTGCGACAGTGTTCTATGTAACATCCCTATATAACGTAATAGAAAATGATAAAAATATAATGTTTATCGAAATTTTTCTTATCATTTTCACCTAATTATTCGATTTTTATTGAATAATTGAAGTTAATTAAAATTCGACTAAATATTTATTTAGGATCAATTAATTAGCAATTAATTAAGTTTAGATATAAGAAAATTGAATTAGAAGTATAGAAGGTTTCATAAAAAAATTTCTTAAACCGATTTATAAATTTAAAAGAAATCAGTAAGATTACGATATTTTAAACTGTCGGCACCGAACCAATAGGATTTTACACTCAATAACCCTACATCAAGTGGCTGAGAACTTAGCCACTTAACCCATAAAAGTGGCGCAAGAAAGGCCACAAAATGATGAAGGTTGGCTAAAATGTGGCCACAAAGTCTCCTCCAATCAAAACCCTCTGTTCCAACTACCTCATGAAGATTTTTATAACACATTTCTTTCTTTCTCCCTTCAACAGATTTGCACCCTCTTTCTTCATGTTCCAGCCTTCTTCTTCTCTTCTCCTCTCAACCAACTCCATCAAACCTTCAAGCTTTGTCATGGTTCCAACAATCCAAACTTCAAAATCTAGCAAGATCACATACGAGGAGGTAGGATTCTTCAACTTCTTCTATTATTGATGCTATTGTGGCTGAGTAGAATTCCTATTCTTTCCATTAGTTTGATGATATATGGTGTTTATATGAATTCTTATGGCTGGATAAATGCATAAATGTTGAGTTTGGATGAGAACTTGGGTGAAAATTCAAAAAGGGATGCAAAACAGAAGCTAGAACCTTGTAAACCTTACGACATCCGTACTGTCGGAGTGTACGGCTCCACCTACGGCCACCAAAACTTGATGAAACTATTTTTATGTGAAACTAGACATTTAGGGCTTTCCATACATATATAATATAAGGCCATTGGATCAGTATAGAGGTAGTTATGAATTTTTTAAGTTTGACTTAGAAATTAGGACCTTCATCTGGGTAGTATGAGTTGAGAAGGATATGAATTTGATATTATGATATGATAATGCTTATAACTGTGATTGGCTAGTTGTTTTATTGTGTTGTTTATTTTGGGAAGCTCCATATTATAGCTATTATGCTGCTAGATTTCCGATAAAAGATATGTAAGTTATATATTTTATGCACTATGATTTCATGTTCTTCAAGCATTATCATTTATGAACATAATGTAACACCCTAATAAATCCATATTACGCTTAAGTCGTATTACGGCATTCTATTAGTTGTTACTTATGCTCGTGGAAAACTAAACTTTACTTGAAATTAATTTACGCGAAAAATACGGTAAATTTTTTTTTTTGAAATACGTCGTCACTTTTGGAAAGTAAAGCCTTGCGCGAGAAGATAGCAATGAACGAGCGTATCGCAAAGATTGCAATATAAATTGAAGGAACAAGGGATAGATCATAATACCATGCATTCAAATTACTAAAACAACCATACAATTTTAATTAGTCTCATAATATCCAATAAATACATAAAAAGGGAACTCATGATCATGCCATGGCCCCAAAATATCAAAGGTACACAAGTCTGACAAGAATCGATACAAAATGAAATACAAAAGATAAGGAGCAATAATGGAATAGGCCCACGTAGACATATGTTGGCTTCTTTACCCCTTCCACGCCCTTCAATTGGATAGACTCAGGTCCTCGAGTGCCTAGTCCCCCTCGCTCCTCAGCCTCGGGGAACATGAGGAGTACGGATGATACGAGGGTGCCGATTAATCACCTCCACACGACGAATGCGACGGCCAGGAGTATAGCTGGTGACTGAAGAATGTTCCTCGGAGGGGTCCTCCTCGGACGCAGTAGTGTGATACTCGAGGAGCGGCGGTGAAGCGGTTGCGGCCCTAGGAGTGGCCGTCGAACTCACATCGATCACAGGAACCTCTAGCAATGGCACGGGCTCGGCTGCAGGTTGACCCGGAGACATTGGCTCCATCTCGATCTCTAGCAGTGGCCCAGGCGGGAAATCCCAAGGACCTAGCAGCGGTCCAAGATGAGCCGATGAAATGTCTACAGGGGCAGGCGGGATCTCTGGCTCCTCTTGCTCAAAAACTCGACCCAGGTAGAAATATGTGCGGACTACTGTGGTGGTTGTGGCCACAATAGCGTGAGCATTCTCATCATAGGCCCACTCATAGTGGGGAGGGTCCATGCTCCACTCCACAGGGTGTGCCATGAGTATCTGGTGATGAGACGGAAAAACAGCTAGGGTGAGAAATAAGATTTCTCAGTAGGACTCGACCTTGACACACAGGTGTCATCGTCATCGTCCCAGCTACTTCGGTTTTATAATGAAAATAGTGAGCATTCAATAGGTTCAATTCTTAGTTTTCGAAAATATCAATGCTTGAAGTGGGTTCCATTTTAAGTACGTATTTCTCATATGCTAACATCATGGTATACATAAGAACTTGTATGACAATTTGTATCATGCATGCACATCTTATGAGTTTCATTCTTTACTTGGGTCGGACCGAGGTCCCTTTCTTTTCTTAACTCGACTTATCTTAAATCCTTTTCTTTTCATCCACTAAATATAAGTGGTAATGAGCTCATACCGTGGCCGTCGCGACCATAAAATTTCGGTACTTACACTAGCTGGGTCATGCCATGCCTCATGTAAGCCCTATCCCCTATACTCACACTAGCTGGGTCATGCCATGCCTCATGTGAGTCATGGGTGAGGAGAACTTAAATTAGGTCACCTTCCCTTTTGAGGATCACACACTTTATTGAATCTCTTCTTATTAAAGTTTATGATGCAAAATATTTCTAAGTCTACAATTTCTACAAAATTTCTAAGAAAGATAACTAGGCTAGACCGAAGCTTCCCAAAATTTTGCCAAACAGAGAAACCAATATCACAGTATCATTAAGCATCATATCATATCATCATTATCGTTATCATACCATCATTATCATATCACCATCATCACATCATCATCATAACATCATGCTTGCACATAAATATAGGCATATTCTCAAGCAAAGTTTTATGAGCTTAGCTTAGTAAATTGAGTGCAAGCTTTTAATTGAGGTTGCCTCTTTTGTGTCTTTTTTTATTAGTTGTAAGGCCAATTTTGTCTAATGTCCTTTTTGATACTTTTTAAGTTGAATTATGAAGGTTTTCTAATACTTAATATAATGGTATTAATGTCTTAAAGCTTATTCTTCATTCACGTTTAATTTTTACCCTAACCAGTTTTACTTTTACAGTGGGGCAGTAACTTCAAAAATTCACCATAATTTCATCTTTTACTCTTTTATTTCAAATTTTGGTATGCTTACAATTCTCTGAGTCTATTTTTAAACAAAAGAAACCCCACTCAAAAATTCATTTTGCAGCTTGAGTTATGCACATTTTATTCTGACTGTTTAGACTTGAAAGTTCATCTCGGGTCAGTGACTTTTAAACATTACTGTGAACTCCTCACAAGGAATCTGCCAAAACTGTTCTATGGGAATATTCCTCTGTGTCTTAGCTTTCTAACAAACTTGGTCCCACTCAAAAATGTTCTATTTAACTTGAGTTATGCACGTTTTATTACCTACTGCCCGGACAGAAACCCATCCAGAAACAGGAAACTTTGAAAATTCATATCTCTCTCGTCTTAAGGCCAAATCTCACATATTTTATATGTATGAAAAGTTCTTTGAGTCTACTTTCACAGAAAATTAGTTTCATTACATTTTGAGTTTTTTGGAGTGAGTTATGCCACACGCTTTACAGACTGCCAGAATTTCAGATTAACTCATTTTTAAGTTTTACATATCAAACTTGTGGAAATGTTGTTATACCATTTCAAATCACCATTTTTATGTTTTAACTTATCACCATATTCAAAGTTTTAGTCACCAAATCGGTATTTTAAAACAAAATAGAGCAAGATACATAAAACCATCATGCCACATAATCTCATTTCAAAACAACACTTTCAACAAGATAAGAAAACTCATAGAGAAAAAATGTGGTTATGAGACCTTGAAGCAAGCTTTAAAACCACCTAACTATGAAGAGCTTAGGGGTTCTAAAACTTGAAAAATACATGGAGAAGAAGGATAGAGTCACTACCAAAGAGAGCTTCCTTGAAGGATTTTGAAGGTAGAGAAGGTTGGAGAGAGTCTTCCTTCTTGAAGGCTTGAAAATGGGGCTTGTGTATGAGGGGTCTTGTTTCTCCAAAGACCAAAAATGGTGGTTGTAACGTCCACGACTTCCGACTTCCGAGCCCATAGTATTCCCAACCTCCAAATTCATATTCAAGGCTGGACAGACAAGGATTCACGATTTCCGACCTTGTGTAAGCGTGTATGAATTTTGACCTCATCAGTATGAATTTCGATTTCCGATTTCAGAAGCTGAAATGAAATGACTAATGCTTCCGACTTACGAGTTCGTCTTCGACTTCAGCATAATTTCCGACTTCTGACCTTAGCATTTTCTTCACTCCTGACTTGACCTACGATTTCCGGTCTCATAATATAGTCTCGAGTTTCAGTTGAGGTACCCGAGTTCCGACCTAATACAACAAGGTTCAAAATAGTGTGCGTGGTTTCCGAGTTTGAATTGGGAGTTCCGAGATTATGTGATTATGATCTTTCGACTTCCGTCATCCGACCTTGCTACAAGATTTCCCCAAGTCACACACAAGATGGTACGAGTTTCGACATCAGGCTTCAGCTCCAAGCTCAAGTAAAAACGGCACGAGTTCCGACCTCAAGCATAAGAGGGACGAGTTTCGACTTCAAATAGAATAGAGGCGAGTTCCGATTTCAAATAGAATGGCGGCAAGTTCCACTAAAAGGGAGACGTAGCTAAATTTTGTCCACAAAGAATTCAGCCAATCAAAGCCCTCCAAGTTAACTACCGTCTCAAGCTTATAAACTCATCTCTTTCTCTTCTTCAGCCTCATTTCTACGCTACTTTCCCCCTTGTTCAGCTCTCTTTTCTCTTCTCCAACTCCATTACTCCCTCAAGCTTAGCCAGGTCCTAACAATTCAAGTTTCAACACTTAACTCAAGATCACACTCCAAAGAGGTAGGATTCAATCGCTAATCTTAATTTATCTAAACTAAGGATGCATGAAAGATTACTTTTTATGATTATTTGATGATATATTGGATGTGTATGATTGGATTAATATGGGATTAATATGAAATCTTGAGTGGGAATTAGAATTAGAAGAAGAAAACTAAGAGAAATGGATGGATGAGGGTGCTGTCTTGGTGGAGATTTCACGGCAGTTCGTACGGCGGAGCGTACGGCGCCGCCTAAAATCGGTCAAATTCGATGAAATCATTTTTAGATGAAAGTAGACCTTTAGGGCTTTCCGTGGATATATCATATAAGGTTATTGGATTAGTATTGAGAGAGGTACGAATTTTTGAAGTTTGACCTAGGGTTTAGGACTTTCATCCGGGCAGGGTGACTTGAGGAGGGTATAACTCACCCTATACAACTCCAAATTGAGTGAAACCAATTTTGTTAGAAAGCCTACACATAGGGGAACATCCCAGTATGAAATTCCGAGTTTGTTATGGTCCCAATTGTTCCCAATGATTCGAGGAAGTTGTCCTATGTCTAATCCAAACCAAAATAGGGTAGTTCAGGAAGGTCAACTTTCAGGACTTATAACTCGAGGTGTACTTGAGCAAATGGAGTGAAACTTGTGGCAAATGAAAGGTTATTCTGTTAACTTTGATATGAGACCAATTTCGTAAGAATTGAGCTTAGTTTCGATTTTTAGTGAATTTATATTCACAGGAGTGTAATTCGGGCTATTGACTGAACAGGCCGAAGTAAGAGTTGAATATCTTGATTTATATAAATCAGAATGACATGGGACCAAAGAGGTTAGAAAGTAGACATATAGGGCTATGACATATCCAAATTTCAAATTTAAATGAGTTGAATAGAGATAAAGGTGGATTATACAAGATTCGGGCAGAACCGAATAGAATTGGCAGGATGGCCAAAATGATAACTTTACAAGAGTTAGTGAAACATATAAAGTTTGAGTTGAGGATTGCCAGCTTGACATTGATATATATGTGTTAAGTTGATTATGTTGCTATGACTGATTTGTCCGTGAGAGCTGGCACTATTCATGGGGAAACGGATACGATCCGTTATGCTGCCAAATTTACGGCAGAAGTCTATGAATGTTATGCTCATAAGGTTTAGATATGCAAGTATGAATTTAAGTATGATATGAGTTATGAGAGATTATACTTTGAATATATTACATTCACATGTTATGTTTCTGTATGCCATGCATGCAAGCATAATTAGAATATGATATGCAAAATAAGATATGAGGCATATTCATGTATGCACAAAGCATTTGCACGCATGACAAGATATGGAAAGGAAAGATGATGAGAACTTTCAAGAGGGACGTACTAGCTACTGCGCGAGGCATGGCATAGACCCAGCTAGCGTGGGCTAGAGCGGTACTATCTAAGACTTGGGCCAGCCCTCGACCAGATTAGTGGGAATAGACCGGTGTGAGGGTCGGGGAAAGTAAACCCATCACTCATGTATAGGTACGAGCTCGGACCTGAAAAGCAGGCTATTGCCCAGGGGTGAGAAAGGCCATTCACCTCCGAGGGACCAAGCACAGAAAAGTAAGACTAAGTACAGAAAAGTGCAAGATCTGGTTGCAAGTTAAAGAAAGATACAGATTAAGTCAAGTGCACTTGCATACAGATGAGCACAAGCATTTTTATGTGCATCTTCAGTTATCCCATTAAGTGGTAAGGTCATTAAGATTCTAGTTGAAGCATATTGCACTATTTGTTTTTTTCTATGTTTGTCATATATTATGGCAAGTGATTGTTAAAACATAACCCGCTTCGAGAAAGATGTTTTCCACTTAAAATTGAACCACTGTTTGTGTATATGTGTCCATATTTTCATAATAAACCGAAGCGGCTGGGATGTTTATGATGACATTATAAGATTTGTTTAAGTTTACCTACTGAGAACCCTAGGTTCTCACTGCCTACTTGTATGCTTTTCTTTTCCGTAAACATTCCAGTACCCAAGTGGAAGTCAAGCACGAGGTGGAGTACAAGGCCACTCATTGAGCAAGAGTTAGGCGCTAGCCAAATCAAAAGACTATCAAAGCTAGTTATCTCAATCACAGTTTCTTTTAAAATGTAATTATTTTATTATCCATGTATCAAAGACTATTAGACAGAAATGAAGGGAGCAATAAAAGGGCCATGTATTGTATTTTTCACATTTTAAAGTTTACTTAGTATCGTGACAACCTTTTCATGTAACTCCATGACTCGAGCATGGCTTATATGATAGAGGATGTGACATTTTGGTATCAGAGCCAGGTTCCTCCTGTATAGGCCCGTGGATGGACTGATTATGCTTCGGAGGCATACTCTGAGGATCTAGATAAACCATGCTTTAGGTCCTTGCATTAAGAGGACATAGAAATACTATGCGTGGTAGTCTTGTTGTGAGCGTTGTGGACTACCTGTTGCACTTAACTGAATGTTGAGCCTGATCACCTCAATATAAGGTTCTGTGTAAACAGAAGCCTACAGCACCCAACAGGCTTATTAGGCACCTTCTATATATAATTATTAGGAACAAGTCTCCTAGAAAGTAATGACAGTATAAAGGAATTGACAATGGAGCAAGTTGAAGAGTACAGAGAATTGGAGAGTAAATCAAAGGAGTTATATCGAACGATTTACTATGGACATAGTAAACCTAGTTAAATCCAGGGGAGGTTGTTTGCAAGGTGTTGCCAGGTGGCTGAAGACTTCTTATCGTCAAGGGCAGAAATGTTAATCGGAAACGATTGTGATGGGGCTTGGCTCAAGCTTTCTTGTAATTATCTAATCTGACCCATCTTTTCTAAGATTGAATCTAGGGGATTCTTCTGCCTAGCTTTGTATCTTTAGTACTTGACAAAAGCAAGATTATTAATCGCTGATGAGGTCATTTTATGCGATAAGGAAGGTATCCTTACTAACAGGACTACCCTAAAGATGCCTTGTCAGTAAATTTAGTCCATGGTTTTTACTTTGGATTGTGGTAATGCCACATTATAAAGACCTAGTCCTCCATTAAGAAAATTTGTAGAGTGAACGGACGAAGCAGAGCACCAGTAAGAGAAGCTAAGGGCAGAAGTTTCGATTAAGTATATGGAAGCCTTTTGTAAGTCCACATCTAGAGGATGGAGTAGGTTTTTCCTCAAGAATAATTAGATTCTACTCCTTAGTGATTATAATCATTTAGACCTCAACATTTAGGACGAGTCTTTATGACGAATGTAGAAGAAGCTGACAAGTCTGATGGATTGTACCTTTGAAGTGGACGGTACGGATTGGTTTTCCGCTAATCGAGTCATGCTTGACTATTCTGATATGACGATGGTATTCTCCTCTGTCTCAACTTCTGAATCCCAAGCCTCAACACTCTTTTATCTGAACTCTTTTAGGTCGAAGAGTCAAGGATACATCGTCTTGTCAGCTAATATGACAGAAGTTGAGTAGAAACTAGATAAGATTCCGGTTGTTAGGAATATCCTGATATTTTTTCAAAAGATATTCCTGAATGCCCTCCTAAGAGAAAGATTAAGTTCACTATTGAGTTGGTTCCAGGTGTGGGAATCGATATCGATAAACTCTGTATCGAATGTCACCGTCGGAGCTGATAGAACTAAAGCGATGGATTGAGGAGCTTTTGGAAAAAGATTCATACGGCCAAGTACGTCACCATGGGAAGCTCCAGTCTCATTGGTCAAAAAGAAAGATGGAAGCATGCGTTTATGCATGGACTATCGATAGTTGAATAAGGTGACAATTAAAAATAAATATCCACTACCAAGAATTCATGATCTCATAGACTAACTACAAGGTGCGATGGTATTTTCCAAGATTGACTTGCGTTTCGGATATCATCAAATTCGAGTTCGGGAGCAAGATATCCCTAAGACGGTCTTTCGAACTCGTTACGAGCATTATGAGTGTACCATGATGTCATTTAGGCTAACAAACGCACCAGCAGTATTTATGGATTATATGAACAGGATATTCTGCCCATATTTGGACAAATTTGTAGTGATTTTCATCGACGACAATCTTGTCTATTCTAAGACGGAGAGGGAGCACGCGAAACATTTATGGCTGATTCTACAAATTTTAAGAGAAAGAAAACTCTATGCCAAGTTATCCAAGTATGAATTTTGGATGTAAGAAGAAAAATTACTCGGCCATGTGGTATTCCAAGGAGGGATTTCTGTAGACCCCAGCATAGTAAAAGCAGTATTAGTTTGGGAGAGGCCAATCACGGTCACTGAGGGTAGGAGTTTTCTGGGCTTGGCCGGATATTATCGACAATTTGTTAAGGATTTTTCTTAAATAGCTTTGCCCTTGACCAAGCTACCTCGGAAGAATATTCCCTCCGAATGGACGCCAGAATGCGAGCAAAATTTTCAAAACTTGTAAAGGAGGTTACCCACGACACCAGTGTTATCCCTGCAAGACCCTAGTGGACCATTTGAGGTCTCTAGTGATGCTTCCAAGCGAGGAATAGGATGTATGTTTATGCAAGCCGGAAAGGTGGTCGCGTACGCCTCCAGGCAATTGAAGCCACACGAAAGTAGCTACCTGACTCACGACCTCGAATTAGCAGCAATAGTATTGGCTTTGAAGATATGGGGGCATCACTGGTATGGAGTGAAGTTCGAGGTTTTTTCTAATCAGAAGAGTTTGAAGTACCTCTTTGATCAGAAGGAATTAAACATGGAACAGCGAAGACGGATGGAACTCCTTAAAAACTATGAATTTGAATTGAAGTACCACCTAGGTAAGGCAAACATTGTGGCAGATGCTTTGAGTAGAAAATCTCTGACTATAGCTTGGATGATGATCAGAGAGACGGAACTTATTGAAAGCTTCCGAAATCTTAATTTGGGGATCCTTATAACTCCTAAGGCCCTCCAGCTACATCCAATTAAGATAGTCAGTAGCTTTAAGGAGTTGATTCGGCAGGCACAGCAGCAGGATGCTAATCTTTAACATACGGTCAACTTCATACAATCAGAAAATAAATGGGTTCTGTTCAGGTTAAAGAAGACATCTGGCGACATCATGATGGGGTATGTATCTTGGAGGAAGCACATAAGGGTGAATTCACCGTACATCCTGGCATTTCTAGGATGTATCAAGATCTTAAGAAGATAAATTGGTGGCCAAGCATGAAGTTCGACGTGGCAAACTTTGTAAGCAAATGCTTGACTTGTCAGGAGGTGAAAGCGGAACATCAGAAACCCTCCGGGATGCTTCAACCCTTGGAAATCCCTGAGTGGGAATGGGAGAGTATCTCCATGGATTTTGTAATGGGATTACCAAGAACGCCAAAAGGATATGACACCATATGGGTCGTTGTGGATAGATTGACCAAATCTACTTACATCCTACCTATTCGAGCAAGTTATCCATTGGAAAAATTTGGCACAACTGTACATTCAAGAGATTATAAGGCTGCATGGAACCCCTTCAACCATTATCTCCGATCGAGACCCAAGGTTTACTTCACGATTTTGGGAAGCCTTACAAGAGGCGTTTGGTGCTAAGTTGTGCCTAAACACTGCATATCGCCCCCCAAACGAACGGCCAACAGAAAGGACAATTCAAACCTCGGAAGATATGTTGTGAGCTTATATACCGGAGCAACACGGGAATTAGGATTGATACTTACCATTGGCTGAAATTGCATACAACAATAGTTATCATGCTAGCATCTATATGGCTCCTTACGAAGCACTGTATGGACAGAAGTGCCAATCTCCCTTGTGCTGGTATGAGACAGGAAAATCAACTCTATTGGGGCCTGATTTAATCGAGCAGACCACCAAGCAGATCAACAAAATACGAAGCAAGATGCTTATTACTCAAAGCCGCCAAAAGAGTTACGCGGATACCAGGAGGAAACCTCTGGAATTTCAGGAAGGAGACCACGTATTTCTGAAGGTTACTCCTACAACAGGGATTGGTAGAGCAATCCAAGTCAAGAAACTAAATCCTCGCTTTATTGGTCCCTTTCAAATCTTGAAGCAAATCGGATCAGTTGCATACCGAGTCACTTTACCCCCACATTTATCAAATCTTCATGATGTGTTCCATGTTTCTCAACTTAGGAGAAACCAGCCCGACCCTACACATGTGCTAGAACCTGAGTCGATAAAGCTAAAGGAGGACCAGGCTTTCCATGTACAACCAGCTCGGATTGTAGACAGGAGCAACAGACAACTTTGAAACAAATCCGTTCAGCTAGTAAAAATAGCATGGGGAAAAGAAGGTGCTGAGGACTATACTTGGGAACTGGAATCGGACATGAGGAAAGAGTATCCTGGACTATTATCCAGCACTAAATTTTGAGGACAAAATTTTTTAAGGGGAGTGGTATTGTAACGTCCACGACTTCCGACTTCCGAGCCCATAGTATTCCCAACCTCCAAATTCATATTCAAGGCTGGACAGACAAGGATTTACGATTTCCGACCTTGTGTAAGCATGTATGAATTTTGACCTCATCAGTATGAATTCCGATTTCTGATTTCAGGAGCTGAAATGAAGTGACTAATGCTTCCGACTTACAAGTTCGTCTTCGACTTCAGCACAATTTCCGACTTCTGACCTTAGCATTTTCTTCACTCCTGACTTGACCTACA
This sequence comes from Pterocarpus santalinus, assembly GCA_031439595.1. Classification (NCBI taxonomy): domain Eukaryota; kingdom Viridiplantae; phylum Streptophyta; class Magnoliopsida; order Fabales; family Fabaceae; genus Pterocarpus; species Pterocarpus santalinus. The sequence goes on along the minus strand of CM062532.1, from coordinate 48,209,353 downwards.
ATTTCCGGTCTCATAATATAGTCTCGAGTTTCAGTTGAGGTACCCGAGTTCCGACCTAATACAACAAGGTTCAAAATAGTGTGCGTGGTTTCCGAGTTTGAATTGGGAGTTCCGAGATTATGTGATTATGATCTTTCGACTTCCGTCATCCGACCTTGCTACAAGATTTCCCCAAGTCACACACAAGATGGTACGAGTTTCGACATCAGGCTTCAGCTCCAAGCTCAAGTAAAAACGGCACGAGTTCCGACCTCAAGCATAAGAGGGACGAGTTCCGACTTGAAATAGAATAGAGGCGAGTTCCGATTTCAAATAGTATGGCGGCAAGTTCCACTAAAAGGGAGACGTAGCTAAATTTTGTCCACAAAGAATTCAGCCAATCAAAGCCCTCCAAGTTAACTACCGCCTCAAGCTTATAAACTCATCTCTTTCTCTCCTTCAGCCCCATTTCTACGCTACTTTCCCCCTTGTTCAGCTCTCTTTTCTCTTCTCCAACTCCATTACTCCCTCAAGCTTAGCCAGGTCCTAACAATTCAAGTTTCAACACTTAACTCAAGATCACACTCCAAAGAGGTAGGATTCAATCGCTAATCTTAATTTATCTAAACTAAGGATGCATGAAAGATTACTTTTTATGATTATTTGATGATATATTGGATGTGTATGATTGGATTAATATGGAATTAATATGAAATCTTGAGTGGGAATTAGAATTAGAAGAAGAAAACTAAGAGAAATGGATGGATGAGGGTGCTGTCTTGGTGGAGATTTCATGGCAGTTCGTACGGCGGAGCGTATGGCGCCGCCTAAAATCAGTCAAATTCGATGAAATCATTTTTAGATGAAAGTAGACCTTTAGGGATTTCCGTGGATATATCATATAAGGTTATTGGATTAGTATTGAGAGAGGTACAAATTTTTGAAGTTTGACCTAGGGTTTAGGACTTTCATCCGGGCAGGATGACTTGAGGAGGGTATAACTCACCCTATACAACTCCAAATTGAGTGAAACCAATTTTGTTAGAAAGCCTACACATAGGGGAACATCCCAGTATGAAATTCCGAGTTTGTTATGGTCCCAATTGTTCCCAGTGATTCGAGGAAGTTGTCCTATGTCTAATCTAGACCAAAATAGGGTAGTTCAGGAAAGTCAACTTTCAGGACTTATAAATCGAGGTGTACTTGAGCAAATGGAGTGAAACTTGTGGCAAATGAAAGTTTATTCTGTTAGCTTTGATATGAGACCAATTTCGTAAGAATTGAGCTTATTTTCGATTTTTAGTGAATTTATATTCACAGGAGTGTAATTCGGGCTAGTGACTGAACAGGCCGAAGTAAGAGTTGAATATCTTGATTTATATAAATCAGAATGACATGGGACCAAAGAGGTTAGAAAGTAGACATATAGGGCTATGACATATCCAAATTTCAGATTTAAATGAGTTGAATAGAGATAAAGGTGGATTATACAAGATTCGGGCAGAACCGAATAGAATTGGCAGGATGGCCAAAATGATAACTTTACAAGAGTTAGTGAAACATATAAAGTTTGAGTTGAGGATTGCCAGCTTGACATTGATATATATGTGTTAAGTTGATTATGTTGCTATGACTGATTTGTCCGTGAGAGCTGGCACTATTCATGGGGAAACGGATACGATCCGTTATGCTGCCAAATTTACGGCAGAAGTCTATGAATGTTATGCTCATAAGGTTTAGATATGCAAGTATGAATTTAAGTATGATATGAGTTATGAGAGATTATACTTTGAATATATTACATTCACATGTTATGTTTCTGTATGCCATGCATGCAAGCATAATTAGAATATGATATGCAAAATAAGATATGAGGCATATTCATGTATGCACAAAGCATTTGCACGCATGACAAGATATGGAAAGGAAAGATGATGAGAACTTTCAAAAGGAACGTACTAGCTACCGCGCGAGGCATGGCATAGACCCAGCTAGCGTGGGCCAGAGCGGTACTGTCTAAGACTTGGGCCAGCCCTCGACCAGATTAGTGGGAATAGACCGGTGTGAGGGTCGGGGAAAGTAAACCCGTCACTCATGTATAGGTACGAGCTCGGACCTGAAAAGCAGGCTATTGCCCAGGGGTGAGAAAGGCCATTCACCTCTGAGGGACCAAGCACAGAAAAGTAAGATTAAGTACAGAAAAGAGCAAGATCAGGTTGCAAGTTAAAGAAAGATACAGATTAAGTCAAGTGCACTTGCATACAGATGAGCACAAGCATTTTTATGTGCATCTTCAGTTATCCCATTAAGTGGTAAGGTCATTAAGATTCTAGTTGAAGCATATTGCACTATTTGTTTTTTTCTATGTTTGTCATATATTATGGCAAGTGATTGTTAAAACATAACCCGCTTCGAGAAAGATGTTTTCCACTTAAAATTGAACCACTGTTTGTGTATATGTGTCCATATTTTCATAATAAACCGAAGCGGCTAGGATGTTTATGATGACATTATAAGATTTGTTTAAGTTTACCTACTGAGAACCCTAGGTTCTCACTGCCTACTTGTATGCTTTTCTTTTCCGTAAACATTCCAGTACCCAAGTGGAAGTCAAGCACGAGGTGGAGTACAAGGCCACTCATTGAGCAAGAGTTAGGCGCTAGCCAAATCAAAAGACTATCAAAGCTAGTTATCTCAATCACAGTTTCTTTTAAAATGTAATTATTTTATTACCCATGTATCAATGACTATTAGACAGAAATGAAGGGAGCAGTAAAAGGGCCATGTATTGTATTTTTCACATTTTAAAGTTTACTTAGTATCGTGACAACCTTTTCATGTAACTCCATGACTCGAGCATGGCTTATATGATAGAGGATGTGACAGTGGTCCTTGAAAGGATGGTGATGGTGGTGATGGAAATGAGGTGAGGAGTAGTAAAGAGGTTGGATGGAGAACAAGGAAGATTGAAAGGAGAAGAGAGTGGGTATGAGACTTGGAGAGAGGAGAGAGCTTTGTGTGTGTCTTAGTGAGAGGAATGAAAAAATGAAATGAGGAGAGAGAGAAGGCTGAAAGTGGCGCACAAATGAGGGAGGGAGTGAGGTGACTTTGCTTCTTACAACAAGCAAGAGAGTGGAAAAACCATAGGGCAAAAGAGAGTGTTGTGTTTCCTTTGAGTCTTGGCACTCGGGTAAAGACCTTGTAGTGTTTATCAAGTGGTTAAAAGCATGAGCTATCTTAGGATTGGCATTGGATGATTGCGATCACTCCAAGTGTCACAATCTTGATAGAGGAGAGTAGATCTTTTGTCTTGACTCAAGGAATCTACTAACATGGACTCTTCATCTAGTGGTGTATGATGAGAAGGCAATTGAATGGTTGGATATGGCTCTTGCTTTTACCAAACTTTCAAACAATAATTAAAGGGAAGTTTCTACATCTTTATAATTGTTACAATTATCTAAATGTTAATTAATTCAATTGGTTTAATTACACTTTAACACATTTTTATTGAAAAGGATTTTTCCTCATTAATTACGTAAAGAAGATGTGAGAGTAAATTTTTCATGTGATTAAGATGTGATACTTATGTGCTCTTAGTTAATTAGGTTAGATCACCTTGATTTTATGTTCTAAGTCATGAATTAATAAGGATTGGGCAATTAGGCTTTTAATTGTAACTTTTAATGTGTTATGTTTCAAATGTTAACTTGCCTTTAATTTACTAAGCTCTTGCTCTCGAGATTAATCAATTAATTCTCAATTAATCGCTAAGCCCTCTAATTAGCCGGGAACACCGAGCTAATTAACTTAGGTGAAAATGGGGATGTTACACATAAGATTTATGATGAAAGTAAGGATTTCATATTACTTGGGCCAGCTCGAAATGAATTAAGGGAAATAGGTTAGTGGGAGAGCCAGGGAAAGTAAACTCGGCAATCCTGTATAGGAGCGAGCTTGATCTTAAGAAGTAGACTATTACACAAGAGTTATATGGCCTAAAACTCTTAGGAGACCAAGTTTGAAAAATAATGATGCAAGCTAAGAAAAGAGAAACGCCAAGTGCATATGCATTATTAAGTTCTTGTTGCCTTTCTTTGTACATATTATATGACTAATTATGGACTTAGTCTAATTATGATTTATTCTCTGTGACAATTGTTTGTGATCATTATGTGTATTCTTACTTTGATTGTCAATTTTACTATGTAAAGAATGAAATTTGCTTCGGATGCCACATTTTCAATACTTGTAAAATTGGAGATTTTATCTTATTGATCACCCTTTTTTCATAGTTAGACTAAACTGAAGCAATTGAAAATGATTGCGATGTCAGTATGTGTTAGTTAGAGAATTTTCTAAACTCTTATCCTATTATTTGTCTGTGTTATTCTCAGGTGACGGTGATGGCAGCCATAGTTCTTTTTGCTGAGATGTCGGAGTGGAAATGGCATTATGATCATGCTTTAGATTCTCTGTATCTGACTAGTACTTGTCAAGTTCATATGTACATATTTTTCCATCGGGCTTTTGCTGCACCCCCTCTCAACTCTCTCTTTGACCTAGCTACTCCATTTCTAGGAGTCCCTCTGTACATGGCTCACCCTGACCTTATAACCTACACTAGGCTCAGCCACCCATAGTACCACCTCATCCTGTATAGCTAGAGTCCTCTAAGAGCGACCCGTCAGAGATGATGGATTCCTCTTCCTCATCATCAGCCCTTGATGATGGCTATGCACCAACTAACCTTGGATCCGCAGACCTCATGTCAAACGGATTCCCTTCTTCAAGATCCACTTAGTAGAGTTATTCAGCTTTGGAGACTGTAGTTATGTATACAGTGACCTTCTTTTGGTGTCTTTTATGTGACCTTGAGCCATAGGTACAATTTCTTTTTGGTTCTTTCATGTATTCTTACTAGTTTGACATGTCCCATTAAGGATCCCAACTGAGATGATGCTCACAGACCTGGACCAAGTATGTGTTTTGATAGTCCTATTTGATAAACTTAGTACTTATATATATATATATATATATATATATATATATATATATATATATATATATATATATATATATATGAATGCATGAGATCATGTACATATACTTTATGAGATGCATGGTAGGTAATTATCCAGAGTTTTACTTCGTATGCTTTATAAATTCCCTTTATGACGTACCTTGTGCCATATGAAATTTTATAAATAAATGTATGTTGTGTAATTAAAAGAAAACCGATAAACCTCATTTTATTAAACTTAAATTCGCCAATTGAGTATAAAAAGTTAAAATAAAAGAAAGCTAGTCACTGTAATAAACTACTGAGTATAATATTATGACTTAAGCATAGTATTATATTTGGTAGAATATTACATCTTGCAAACATTTTTGGAGACTTTGTCAAACAAGCATCCAGTATCAATGGTGATTGATGGGGATGGTGCAATGAGGAAGGCTCTCAAAGAAGTCTTTCCAAACGTATCACATCATCTTTGTGCATGGCATCTCCACCAAAATGCATTTAAAAATGTAAAAAACCCAAATTTTGTTGAGGACTTCAAGGAACTAATTCATTGGGATTTTACGCTAGATGAATTTGAGGATCGATGGAAGGAGGCAACAATGAAACATGGTCTTTCAAGTAACAAATGGGTTACAAAGACATACAAGAACAAGACAATGTGGGCTAGTGCTTATCTACGTGACAAGTTCTTTGGTGGGATAAGAACTGCATCACAATGTGAAGGAATTAATTCCTTTATATGTTCATATATTCGAAAGAAGTGTGCCTGATTGATTTTATGCATAATTTTCAGTGTGCTTTTAGGGAATATCGAAATAATGAGCTTATTACTGATTTTAATTGCATATAATCAGATCCTATGTTGACTACATGTCTTCGTAAGATTGAGACTCATGCTACCAAAGTGTTATAAGGGATATTTTCAAGGAGATTGAAAGTGAGATAGAGGATGTAGGAGCATTAAATGTCATTAAACGTGAGAAAAGTGGAGACATTATTTTGTTTATAATGAATAGATTTTGTAGACCGAAAAGTAAATACCAAGTCAGGTATGATAAAAGCAAGGGAGAGTTTATGTGTGATTGTCGGTTGTTCGAGACACATGGAATTCCATGTTCCTGTAATTTTTGTGTCATGAAACATGATCATTTAGGCTGCATTCCTAGTAGTCTTATTAGAAAAAGATATTGAAAAGATGCAAAGTGCGATTATAGATGCTCAATTCGAATTGAGGAGACTGATAAAGAAAAAGCGGCTATGCTCTGCTTTGGTGTATTGGTTTCAGCTTGTAATAGGCTTTGTCATATAGCATCACGGCATGTAGAAGATTTTACTGAGATCAAAAATGAAATATTCAAGCTCATAGCTAAGTTAGAAATACAACATGATGATTGTCGGAAACAACCATCTATGTCAATGGTGGTTGACGATCCAACTATTGTCCAGACTAAAGGTGCCCCATGCAAGAAAAAATATGGTCGAAAGAGGAGACTATGTAACACCCTCCTAGGCATAGTACCATGCTTAAGTCATAGTACTACACCTAGGAGTTGTTACTATTACATAGTGGACCTTGCCTAACAGCGACCTCTGGCCGTCTTTAATCATCCTAGTTAACTCCATTTAGGATGACCATCTTCAATACTTCTTGAACTATCTGGAGATAACATGGGAGTATATATAGGGGTGAGAATTATAAATTCTTAGTAAGATTCTGTAGACTACCATATACAATGTCATCATCATTATCTCCAACTGTTTCAGTTTATTATGAAAAAGTGATCATGCTATACAATTATAGATATCATTTTTAAATACCTTTTTGAAGCAGGTTAATTTTATTCACATACTTGACAATTAGAAGAGCAGCTTCATAATAGAAATAAACAAAATATTACTTATGTATATACACATGCACATGTCTTTCTTGGCTTTCCTTAACTTTCTTGACTTAACACACTTCGGCATTACGTATCGCCATCCCTAGGGTGTTTGTATGCCTATGTCTTTAATCTTTACTATCCTTGGGTAGATTGATCTAGGAGCAAGCTTAACTCGTGATTGTCATCACATAATATTGACCTGCAAGAGGATCCACATGCTTCTAAATTAGAGAGATCTCATTTGGCCAACTGCCTTCAAAGTAGAGGGATCTCATAGTTTTAACTGTTTACACAAGAAGAGATCCAAATAACTGCCTCCAAGTGAAGGAATCTATATCTTATTTGTTTAACTACCTTCATAGAGAGGGACTCAAATAACTGCCTTCAAGTGAAGTGATCTCATCTTGTCTGTTATATTCTTTCATGGCTCATTTGCTCATATTCTCATGTATGAATATGTTGCTTATGCACATGCCTCAGATCTTACTTTCAATATTCATGCTTGCATGATGTTCATATACATAATATATAAACATCCATAACTTTCACGTATTTCTGCCGGAAATTCGGCAGCATAACGATTGAATATAAACCTCCCTAAAAATGCAATAGAGCAAATTTTAACTAGTCAGTCCAATCAACATAGACAACATAATCATATATCAGCATTGCAACAGTTTAATAGGGAGTTCGCACAAGTAAACTAAATCGATTTGTAAGTTATAATTCAAGAGCTTGCCATCTTTGGAAGTTGGTCATTCTGCCCCATGTCCCTATTTCTGCCCAATTTTTTAGATTATGTCATAAATTCACCTTAAATTGTTTAAACCTGAAATTTTAATACATTATAGGACTATGTGTCTATTTTTAGTTCTCTTTAGTCCCATTTAGTTTTGATGAGCACATTTTAAGTTATTGAATTTTTACTCTAAGCTGCTCTAATGAAGAGCAGATTCAGGCACTTAAATGTAAAAATTCAACAAAATTCCAATTCTTACTCATTTTATTCGAAATTTATGTCTAAATGAAGCTCACTAAACCATTTTTTTTCTCCCACAAGTTTCATATTGAATGAGTAAGTATAGCCTAAGTTATGGGCTCTCAATTTGGGCTGAAAGGAATTGTCATATTTCCCATGTATAGGATTTTAGGTCAAGTTTAAGGAATTATTAGGAGCAACTCATAATAGATCTAACTCTGAAATTTTTATAGCTTGATACCCTATCTGCTAGCTTCCTAACAAAATTAGTTGAACTCAATTGAAGTTATATAGGGTAAGTTATACTCTTCATAACCCATAGTGGTCAAAATAGTGGACAAGATTCAAGTGTTTATTTCAAAAATTCATAACTCCTTCATTTCAAAATCCAATAGGCTTATAATTTATATGGTTGGAAAGCTCTAAATGTCTAGTTTCATCTGAAAATAGTTTCATCCAATTTTGACTACTAAGTAAAAATGCACTATACACTGTACAGATACATCCTAGGGATTTTGAGTTTCAACAAGTCTATTTGAGTTTTCTTTGAGTTTTTGATCAATTTTTTAACTCAAACCAAGAATTTCCATGTTAAATCAATTGAAATAAGTTATATAATCATCACATAACATCATATTAAAGAGAAACCAATAAATCCCTAACCAACCACATAAATCTGAAGATCAAACAAAACTCAAGAATCCTACCTCAAATCTTGAGTTGAAGCCAAAAAGAAGCAAGTTTGGGTAAAGGTATGGAGGTGGGGTGAAGAAATGAGGATGAAGAGATGAAGAAGAAGAAGAAGAAGAAAATGGGAGAGAGAGTGGACTTTTGTAGGGAGGACAAAAATGAGAGGAGAAAATAGGAAAATTATGGGTGTTGGGTCATAAATATTGAAAATTACTTTAAAGTTTTGAGTGGTGGAACTCAATAGCCATTTGAATTTGGTTTGGCTGCCCATTTGGCTAGCCTAGATTGTGCCACCAAGGTATGAGTTTGGCTCAATTTTAGCTGTCCAAATTAGGGTTTAACAATATAAATTTCTACTGGTCTAGTTCCTACGTCATACAATATCGAAATCTTTATCAATTTCCCTTAAATTCTCAAAATATTACCCTTTGCCTCCTTAAATTTTCCACATAATAAACTAAATTCTTTTCATTTCTAATGTTTATATTTCAATCCTAATTCCTCTTATTTTTCTAATGGAACAGTATAAATCAATTAACAATATTAATCAGTCGCATTATTTCTTCGGAATGTTATAGACAGTGTTCCAATTGTAAGAAGAGTGGAAACACCGTTCATAGATGTCCAAAAGTCCTGAGTTGGGGTGGTTCAACTGCTGTGGATGACTTCAAGTTCAGATTTTGAGATAAAGGAAACTGAATTTGCTGAATCAATGGTACTGTGCAAATTTAGTAATCGATGCATTATTCTTACATTAGTTTGTTGTGTTATGAAATGGTTTATGTTTTTTTCTTTTTCCAACTATAGAATCACAATCTTGGTATCAAAATCTTAGTTTCACTTCTGTTTGGCCTAAAGCAATTGAAAATTGTTGTTTTTTCCTTTAAAAAAAAAAAAGTGCAGCACCCATGTGGGTGATGGCTGTGGCAATGAGAATGAAGAGAAATGCCTTCTTTAAACTGACTGGAAGATAACCCAATTTTTGGCTCCTTTTTTGGGGGGTCAATAAATAAAACCAAACTAAAGCTGTTAAATTTTTAGTTGGGCCTGAACCTAATTATTATTTATTTTATATTGAGTATGGTGTGTGTTAAATCTTTGGTTGGTTTTTTAGCACGATTTAAAAAAGAAAACCATTTTTGTGTCGATTTGGCCCTAATGGGTCTCACGAGCCTAAAAGAGGCGATGTTGTTAGAACGCAAAGAAAATGATATTCGGATATAGTTCGCCTCATATTTCGGATCGATATACCACCCATCCACCATTGGATGGGTGTGTAGCCCCCAATTTAGATTGGATTCCACACTCATTTAATGGTGGATAGGTGGTATCTCAACTTGAAGTACGAGGTAAGTGATGTACAAATAACACAACTCTAATAATAATAATAATAATAATAATAAAAGAGATGAGGTTGCAAACTGGACTAGTGAGTGCCGAGTATATGAGCAAGAATGATGAATATGTAATGATTTGACATAATTAATGCAAATGTTGGGAATCTGAATTCCAATCCCAAAACATCGAACACACGTACCCATAAACGATTTTTCGATGTCCGTTTATCAAATAGAATGGATAAAACTAAGAGTGATACTATGAGGTTAATGTAGTGCATAGAAATATGTTGGGTTTATTAAATTTATTAGGTTATTTAAATTATTTAATTTATTAATTTTCTATTATAAATATTTTTTTATTGAAAGAAGAAATAATATAGGAATGACGTAATGTTATTTAAAGAAAATTATTGCATTTATTAAAATGGTTAAATCTATTAAATTTATTCCAAATTTTGAAAATTATTAAATTTATTAAACTGGTATTTTGAACCCATACAATGCACGGGGTAAAAATAAAGCTTCATTACCTTTCATTTTTGTTTATCTAAAGTGTAATTTATTTTATAAAAAAATTTTATTCTAATATTTTTACGTGTGGATATAATAACTGAACAAAGATCCATTCCATTCCCCCCGTTTTTATTCATGAAACTTATTTATTTTCCTCTCCTACTTTATTTAGTCAACTAATAATGATTTATTAAAACTTATATGAAAAAATGCATTTTAAGCATAAAATCTAAAATTTTATCTAGAATATATTCTTGCATTGCATGGGCTTGAGTTTTGTGTAATCCATATAATATGATTTAATGCAATAATAGATTGTTAAGAATTTATTATACCAATATAAGTATAATAAAGAATAAAAGAAACATAATTATATATAACCGCTTTATATAATAACTCATTATTAAAAATATAATTTATTTTATAAAAATATGTACTTTAAATTTTTATGTGAAGATTGTACAACTAAAAGCATAATAAAATTATTTTATTTTTTTGTCCATCCTTTTTTTTTTTCCAATCTTCCATCAGATATAGTTATATTATTAGGTGTCACTAAAATACTCACATTTTTAACTCACAATAGATTTCATTTATTATTTTAATTGAAATTAAAATTAATTCTTAATAGCTAAGGTCCAATCTTGTGCATGAATGGTTTTGCATTGGCGGAGGAAATATTGAAAATAAAAAAAAAAAGTACCTAATAAATGTATGTGTGAAACATCAGCATAGAAAAAAGAAAAGGTTGTAATAAATGCAGAGTATAAATATTTTTTTTTTTGTACATGAGCATAAATATAGATAATAGAAGAAAATCATTTTAATAATTAACATAAGAATTTCAAACTGTCCAGAAAATGGTTCTCTTTTATTTTCCATTATCAATAAGGAAAATCCTATTTTTAAAATTGATTATATTAAATTCTTATAACAAATAAATTTAATTTTAATAAATTCTTATTTTTAATAAAGTCTAATTTTAATAAATTTTGCATTGAATTGAATTTGAAAACACAATTGTAAATAAAAAAAGGTATTTCTAGTTATTAAATTTATTGAAAAAATAAAATTTTAATTTACTAATAAACCAAAATACCTCCAAATACTTGTATTAGACAAAATACGTATATTTCACCTTTGGTCAAGAACCAAATGCAATTATCCTAAGGAATTGAACCTCAAGGACAAATCCAAAAAAAGGTATAAAGAAGGGGCTGAAAGTAATTGGGCTATAACCATGCACCTTATCCTGAACTATTGAACTTTAACCCGTAATCCTTTGGTCATGAACTGAATGCAGTTATCCTAAGGCGTTGAACCTGAACCTTTACAGGAACCAAAAGTAATTGGTCTATAACCCTACACCTTACCCCAAACTATTGAACTTCAACCCCTAGTCCTTTGGTCATGAACCGAATGTAGTTATCTTAACGTATTGAACCGAAACTTGATAGAAATCTTATCGATTTGGTCTATAACCCTACATCTTACCCCAAACTACTGAACTTTAGCCCCTAATCTTTTAGACATGAGCTGAATGCAGTTAGTGTAATGCATTGAATAAGAACCTTGACCTAAACCTTATTGATTTGGTTTGTAGCCCTACACCTTACCTCAAACTATTGATCATCAAACTTACAAAGAACCCTAATCCTTTGGTCATGAACCTAATACATTACACTAAACCGTTGTTCATATTTGTCCTAGTATGTGATTTAAAATTTTAATTTTAAATCATTGTTAATAAATTTTAATAAATTCAATAATTTCACTATAGTATAACTTTTCAATAAATGAAAAAAAATATCAATAATTTGCTATAGTATAAATTTTTAAATTTAATAATTTAAAATTTTTAGTTGATATAACAATGAAAAAAAAATTAGGAGTTTTCAATAATTTTTTAAAATTTTAATTTAATACCATATTCTATTGTATTTATTTGTTTAACGGTTAACATGAATTTTGATTATTAAAAAATTTTGAATAAATTTATTAAATTTCAACATTTTAATAAATTTAATAATTACCTTTAAATAACATAACATTTTTACCATTTATTTTTTTCCTTTATCAGTAAAAAAAATATTTTTAATGGAACATTAATAAGTTAAACAAATTTAATAAACATAACATAGTTTCAGGCAATACATTAACGCATCTTATCGCTCTTTGCTTGCTTCATTGGCTATTTACAATGATTTATACTCCTAAAAAAGCCTGATATTGACGTAATCATTACAATATTAGTAAAATATGAAATTTTTTTAATAATATTTGCTAAATTATTTTTTAATCTTACTGTTATATGTAATTGTCAATTTGTTTGTTTAATTTGGAGAAATGTTTTTTGTACCACTGGGGTTGGTAGACACCTTGGACACCCAGAGATAGAAAGGAGAAAAAAAAATTGTAAAAGAAAATGAAAAGAGTGAAATGATTGATGGAGAGAGAAAAAGCTGAGAGAGGGTGTTGGGGTGTTGGAGAAAGAGGTATGTACAAATAACATACCTCTTTAATTTGAATTAGATACTATATCTGATTTGGTATTAAATAGCAATTTATTGACCTCGTTTATAGGGTAGGGTTATATGCTTGTTATATTGAGGATATGCAAACCGACATCATACGCGAATAAGCCATAAATGATGTTGTCTTAAGGTGCATTTGTTTCACATTTTGAAAAAAATAATTTTAAAATTTAAATTTTATATATAATAAAAAAAGCTAAAAATTGATTTTTTTTTTCAAAAGTTACTCTTTTCAGCTTCTCCAAAAAAGCTAAAAATTGATTTTTTTGAGAATCTGATTATTTTCAATCATTTATTCAAATATATAAAAACTGATTTTTTTAATGAAAAAGTGATTTTTTGCTGAAAAAAAGCACAAACAAACACATCCTTGCAGTGGTGCTTTTCAATGTATATTCATCAAATAAGAATCCCAGACTCGTGTTTTTTTCTTAGCCCTAAGAGAGTCGTTCCATCTCTCAATCCATATCCATCCCCATAGCCAAATTAGAGACATTTCACCTCCATCCCTGATTTCGAAGCCATAATCATGGTAAAAATTAATTTTTTCTGCCTTTTATACTATCACCTACTAGATTCATGGACCATCATAGGTTATATATATAACACATAATCCTCATTCTCAAATAATTTCTTAGTCATTCAATCTTGTGTAAATGGCTGGTAGGGGCAGAAGAAAAACTACAATGAAGAGAGCACGAGTTGAGATGTAATTGGAACCCTCACATTTGGACAAGGTCAAAGACGGTGCAAACTGTGCACCCAATGCTGAAACCCCAATGCCAAAGACTGATTCGAAAATGAAGATTAGCACACCTGCAAAGGCTATTGAAATATCATGAAGTTTAATGATGTCTAGATTTAGGGATTATTGCATTATGCTATGCATCTGTTTGTGGAGTACTGACAAGTTGACTTGAACCTCAACCAACTCAAATGGAAAAACATTGCAATCACTAAGAAAGCACCAAAAAAGGAGGTATTAAGGATGATACATGCTCACATAATATTGGTCGAGAAGTACCAACCGTGAAAGGGTAGGTAAACCCAAACAAAGGGAATTTTTATTCTAGTATAAGTTTTTCTAATTTTATTTTTATAAAAATACGTTATTTTTTTTCTAATTTTTTTTGTCAATATGTTATGCTAGATAGAGTTGATACTCTAGACTGTTCATTCCAAGAGATGAAGGAAGTTGTCAACAATTTAACAAAGTTTATTACACACCGACCACCTACAGTACTAGACTTCAATTCACATATGCTCCCTATTTTCAGTCCAATGAACCACATTTTTTATCCACCACCATTTGGAATGCCATTGCAACTAACCACTTTTCCTAGTCTGATGAATTCTACTCTAACAAATCATGGTAATAATTGTAACACGTTACTAGTTAATTATTAATCTAATCGTGTCTAATTATGATTAATAACCAAGTTAGTATGTATCATATATCTCAATATAAATTTTAATCTAATTATTATTTACTTTTTATTACTGATCTTGTCAACTAAGTAATTGTCACTATCTAAACCGGCATTTTAAGTATGCATACTAGTCGGAAGCGAAACACCATATAATGAACAACCTCATCATGCATAACATAACAATAAGTCTAGTAGTCTACAGGCCATTCCCCGAATGGAGTCAAATATACAGCAATCCAAAAGTAAAGTCTAAAGCCTAGGATGTCAAATACATATATAATCATCTAACAAAATAAAGGCTACTTCGCTTGATCTATACATAGATTGATGGACAATAGAGGGATCTATTTATCCATCAAGCAAAGACAAAACTAATAACATGAAGAAAAAAAACTACATCATGTGACGAGATAGAATAAGGGACAAATATCCTGTAGCACGAGGACCACATGCCCTATGAGTGGGTCAACCACGAAGGTCACCTCCACCTCTAGTATGATCACAATGTGAGTCATCTAAAGGCACCAAGGAAATACATAATGAGAATCGAATCTTAGTAGGGGCGGTGCTTCCAGCAATCTATTGGCCACCAAAAAACTCCCAGGTTTATACATATAGATTAAAAATGACAAACATCATACAATTATAGTACATAAATATAGTAGATAAATAAATAGACAATAAATCAATGGACAATAATTAAGTAAATAGATGATAAATAAATGGATGAACAGTTAATAAATAAATAAATGGCATGCCAAGTACATATGAGATAAAATAATATTCAATCAGAAATAGTAAGATGAGAAAGCATGATGCATTTTCTTCCTTTGTTGGTCTTTCCGCTTATCTTTTCTTATCCTTTTCCTATTCATTGCTCTGTCGGAGGGAAGCTGGTGGCCTCATTTCATCTTCTGCCATGATCTGTCGAAAGCTTTCTACCAGGGCATCCCCTGATCGCAAATCAGAAACCATAAGCATTGCCCCCATGTTCAAGCTAAACCAGCTACTCCAAACAGAGCGGTGAATGTCCCATCGATCCACTACAAGGTGGGGCCAAGAGATTCACTATACTTTCATAAAACTTTATTCATTCATGCATGATTCACACATTCACCATGCTATGCCCTTGAATCTTTATTAGATTTCATGCATTTTACATATATGCTCATGCATCAATACTTTATGTCTCACACATCACATGAAAGTTGGTTTCATATGCATTTTTGATACACACATGATTATGAATGTAAATTTATGATGCACATACAATCCCATAAAATAAACAAGGCATTGAGGAATAGCAAATTGGTTTAACTTCCATGAGAAATTTGGGCCAAGTCTTATGACTCACTTAAATTCCTTTTATTCATCACCAATTTGGGCCATTATTATTTCATACATTTATGTTACCTTACTCTAGAATTATTTTCCATGGGCTTAAAATATTTTTATGGGCCAAACTAAATAAAATATCTCCAAAATTCATAAAAAATTGCCAGTTGGTCCTTTCGAATGTTAAGAGTATTCTACAAAATTTTTGGGTCAATTTCTTAAGAATTGTTAAGGTACTAAAATCTTACAACCCGGATAGGTCAAATTCCCTTTTTCAACTAGGCAGTTTTAGTTTCAAAAATTTATTTAATATAGTTAAATATCTCTAAAAATCCCAAAAAGACTCTCAGTCATATTTTCGGATGTTATTTACATGTCGTAAAAATTTGAAGTCAAAATTCACAGAATTACTATATTCACAAAAATGGTAAATTTTGGTGTTTTCAAAAATACATCCTATGTTCTGTGACCACAAATTTTTAAAAATAGTAAACCTCCACTAAAAATTATGAAAATTTATAGGCAATCTCATCAATATGTTGTCTTCAACATATAAAATTTTTAGATCAAAATAAGGAGAATGACTATGAGGGAAAAATCACATAATCATAGTAGTCCAGAGAAACAGGTTAAGTTCCAGCAACATACCATATCAAAAGATCAAGGAATAAGAATCTAAACACCATCAAACACACACAAACCAAGATATTTATGTATACACATACTAGATGCAGAATAAAGGAAATCCAACAAGCAAGAGCAAGAAGCACATCAACCTAAAATCTTACCCTTAGCAAAGATAATTTAGCCTCACCATGAGATTACCCCAAATAACCTTTTATAAACTTACAAACTATCACTCCTCCTCACCACAAATCTCCCTACTAAATTTACATAATTTTACACTCTCAAATATGACACAAAACAAAATAAACTTCCTCTAAGAAACAAGCTCCAGCCAGAGCCACAAGAAAAAGGAGTTAAGCCAAAATTAATCAAAATCAATATCAACAAGATAAAGGATTAGAATAAACCAAAACTTATAAGGTCCTTGGGAGAGTTAAAAAGAACACCTTACCTTGAAGGATGATGAAACTCGAAAATGGTGTGGGGATGGTGATGATGATAAACTCAAAGCTTGAAGAAAAACAAGAAGGTGGAACTAACCAAAGCCACTTAAGTGTATCGCTCACAATGTGTCCTTCTTCTTAAAGATGAAGAAGAAGGACTAAGTAGACACTTACACACACAAACACACTTGTTTCCTCTCCTTCTCCTTGCTGCCGTTGTGTGTTGTTTCTACCAGGAGAGTGAGAGCTTTGCTCTTAACACACATAATCACACAATCACTAACACACACATCTAACTGCTATACAATTCATTTATACTTTTTAATTATTTTCTTCCAATCTAGGTCACCAAGTTTAAACTTGGTTTGGACAAGTGCCCAAGATCAAGGGTTGGGGAATTTTCTGATTTTGTATCTCTAGTATTTTAATTAGCCATTTTTCTTAAAATTCTATGTATTTTACTTGTGATAATTAAGCTAGATTTAGTTAATTAAAACGCCCTAACTTTTAATTGCTCACAAAATTATATTTGGTCCTTCTAATTATTCTAAGCATGCATCTAAATTTTTAGTATTTTTTTCAATCATTTGCCCATTTTTAAATTATTTTTCTTAATCCTACAATTTACTAATTAACACCCAAAAATCATAAAAAATTCAAACAAGTTCTAAAAATTCTAATTTTTATTCCATACACTATTACAACCCTAATTAACCTTCAAAAAAATTTCATAATTTTTCAGAAATTATTTCTAATTTTTTCCTAATTATTATTGAGTTTTGGGTACAAATAATCCAATTAATAATTGCTTAATTACCTAGAAAAATTTGAATAAATTTCTTAGTGTCTATTAACCTTAATTAGGGTTAAATTGGAAATAAAAATTATTAATATAAATTTTCTATAATTATATTGAAATTTTGATTCTTTATATTAATATTAAAGCACTATTAAATTCATATCTAAGTATAATTAATCAAAGTATTTAGCTAATGACTATAGAGGATGTTACAATAATTGCCATGGTAAACCACCAAAGGAATTTATGTATGATAACGTAAGTAACATAGGGGTAATAAAGGCTCCTCATAATTAGCCTAAAATTGATAGTAGAAATAAGCCACTTGCCCAATTGCAATCGAGATCAACAACAAAGGGGGCTTCTGGTAGGAAGCTATTTACCCCAACAAAACAAACAATTGCAATACCTACAACACCTAGACCAATGATAGCTAAAGGCTACCCTTCTGGATATTACATTAATTTTGGTTTGCCAGTGTCACAAGCAAAAATTTCCAACAAGAAGGGAGCTGATATACCTTTTGGAAGTACTTTCTTTAAATTATCAATTACAACATGCCTCATATCAATCACTTATGTTGACAAAGCTAATTTTTTGTTTCATTTTAGTGGCTGCTAATGGTGTTCAAACCTCTTCCAAAGATGGTCTTGGATGATAATTGTAACATCCACACTTTTCTTAATATATCATAATAAATACTTTGAATTAATTCCCTTAGGCAATATAAGAATTTCTCAGGCAATGCTCTGTAACAAGCTCTCTTATATAAGTCATACTCGAGTCATGGAGTTATATAAAAAGGTTGTCACTATGCTAAGAAATCTTTAAAATATGGAAAATATAATATATGACCCTTTAACTACTCACTTTATTACTGACTGATAATCTTTGATACATAAGAATAAAATAATTACACTTTTAAAGAAATTGTAACTGACATAGTACACAGCGTTTACATCCGACTAGTCGTTGGCTAGTTTCAATAGTTTCTTGATCTGGCTTACGCTCGATCCTTGCTCAATGAAAGGCCTAGTACTCCACCTCGCACTTGATTTCCAACATGGGTGCTAGAATGTTTACAGAAAAGAAAAACGTACATGCAGGCAGTGAGAACCTAAGGTTCTCAGTAGATAAAGTTAAACCAATCTTACAACGTCATCATAAACATTCTAGTCGCTTTGGTTTGTTATGAAAATATGAGCACATATAAACAAATAGTGGTTCAATTTTAAGTTGAAAACACCTTACTCGAAGCGGGATATATTTTAACAGCCACTTACCATTTCATATGACAGACATAGAAACATGAACAGAGTAATATACTTTAATAAGAATCATAATCATATCAGGACATAATGAGATAATTAGAAATGCACATGTAGATGCTTGTACTTGATTGTATGCAAGAGCACTTAACTTAATTTATCTCTCTCTTTAACTTGCAACTTGATCTTGCTCTTTTCTGTACTTGGTCTCCTGGAGGTGAATGGCCTCTCTCACCCCTGGGTAATAGCCTGCTTTTCAAGTCCTAGCTCGTACCTATACATGAGTGACGAGTTTACTTTCCTCGACCCTCACACCGGTCTATTCCTCTTAAATCTGGTCGAGGGCTAGCCCAAGTCTTAGACAATACCGCTCTAGCCCACGCTAGCTAGGTCTATGCCATGCCTCACGTGGTAGCTTGATACGTCTTTCTTGCAAGTTCTTATTATCTTTTCCTTTTCATATCTTGTCATGCATGTGGACGCTTGGTGCATTCATGAGTATGTCTCATACCTTATATATCACATCATGTTCTAAATATATATTTGCATGCATGATGTACATGAATATGATATGTAAATGTAAATATATTCAAAGCATAATCATCCATAGCATAAGTTCTCATAAATTCCTGCCGAAAATTCGGCAGCATAACGGATCGAGTCTGCTTCCTCATAAATAGTGCCAGACAACCAGTACAATATTTCAAACTTGCAATTCAATATAGATCAGCAATTATACATACATTTATAGCATCATTCATCAAGTTCAATTCAAGCATATATAGGGTTTACGGTTTACTCCCTCCTATTTTGCTCGATTTTATTATAATCCACTCTTTACTCAATTCAACTCATCTAAGTCTAAATTTTGGATATGTCATATCTTTATGTGTCTAGTTTTCGACCCTTTTGGTCCCATCTCATTTTGATATGTGTAGCTCAAGATATTTAAATTTTGCCTTAGCCTATTCGGTCATTAGCTAGAATTACGCTCCTGGAAGTAAAAATTCACTAAAAATAGGAATCTAAGTGAAACAAATAATTAAAGATAACAAGACAATTTTTTACTTCCAACAAGTTGCATATCATTTGCATGAGTATATTTTGAGTTATGAGTCCCGAAAATTGACTCTACTGGACTACCTTGCTTTAGCCCGGTTTGAACTTAAGTCAACTTCATTGGTGTGCTGGGAACAAATGGCAACGAATTTGATGCTGAAATTTTTATGGGGTGTTCCCTTACATGTTATCTTTCAAACAACCTTGGGTTCACTCAATTTGGAGTTGTATAGGGTGAGTTATACCCTTCTCAACTCATACTACTCGGATAAGAATCCAGATTTCTAGGTTAAAATTCAAAAATTCATAAGTAATTCTATACTAATTCAATAGCCTTATATTTTATATGTATGGAAAGCCCTGGATGTCTAGTTTCATATAAAAATGGATTCATCAAATTTAAATGGTTGTAGGCAGAGCCATACACTCTGCCGTACGGATCGTCGAGGGGAAAACCCTAACAGCTTCTTGAATTCTTCTTGAATTCATGTTTTCCTTAAATCAATCCACCCAATCTTTAATTCAAACTCACATATACAACTTAAACTAGCCTTAATTCATCATCATCACTCAAGATAACATCAGAATCATATAAGAAGGAGGGAAGAAAGTGGAGTTCTAATCAGCCCAATTCAAAGAAAACAAGTTGGAATTCCTACCTTGGTGGTGTGAAATCTTGGTGGAACTTGATCTTGGAGAGAAGTTGATGGTTGGAGCTTGAGTTTGGGGATGAGAGGAAGTGGAAGAGGATGAAGGAAAGTAGGAAAGTGAGGCTAGTTGTGGGGAGGCCGAAAATGATGATAAGGGAAGAAAGGAAAAGGTAGAGATATTTGGAAGCTAGATGCATGTGATTGGTGGATTTCACTCCCTTCTCCAATTTAGCTTGGCTTCCCATCATCAAGGGCTGATCAAGGCGCCACTTGAGGGGGTTGCTTGGCTAAATCTTAGCCATTGATCCTAGGGCACTCATAGCATAATTTCTATTGGTTCGGTTCCGACAATTTAAAGTACCGAAATCTTACCGATTTCCCTTAAATCGGTAAATTGATTTCGGAAAAATCCTATGAAGTTTCCTATGCTTTCAATCTAATTCTCTCATATCTAATTTCTCTAAATGATACTTAATTGGCTCTAAGTAAAAATTTAATCGAATGCTAATTAATCTTAAGTAGTTGATAAAACCGAATAACTGGGCGGAAACGATGAAAATTTGATGAAGGTAAAGCCAAGTATTTCCACTATCTTGAGCAACATTTGGCACCACTCATTTGTGATAGGAGTGGCTGAATTTCAGCCACTTAAGTGAAGGATTCCAGTAGAAAATTCCACTGGTTCGGCTCTGGTGGTTTAAAATACCGAATCTTCGCCTTTTTTCTCCAAACCGGTCAAACATTATTTAATAGTTTTGTAAGATGTCTACATGTTCATTTTAATTTATCTTAAGCCTAATCTCTCTAAATAATATCTAATTAGCTCTTGATTAATATTTAATTAACTTCTAATTGCCCTTACATAACTTGAGACCGAATAAGTGATCTAACGGTGTAAATTAGACATTTTTGTAAGTCTGGGGCCTCTTTGGTTCCTATTTTATGTAATTAATGGCATTTTCGTAATTTTGAGCAAGTCCAGGGGCATCTCACGTCATTTCACACTAAACTGCCTCTGTGGGCCAATCGGCAGAGATTTAAACTTCTACAGTTTCACCACGTGATTCTGCTCTGCTTAAAATCCGATTATGCTAATCTTATAGATGTAGGGATATAAAGGTCATTTTATAAAAAGTTATAGGATTATTGTGGAAATATTCACTTGGGATTAAAGTACAATTTCTAAAACTTTTGGGCAAGAGTGAAATTAACAAAAGTTGATAGGAGCACTTTTGTCATTTCCTAATTTTTAACATATGGCAGTACCGTATTTTCAACGGCAGTATTACACTACCCTATAATTCCAAGTGTGAAGATCGTCATGGCATAGCGCTGTTTGAGAAATTCTCACACTACCTAAGGGGAATAATTTGAAGTTTCCATTACATTCCGTTTACTAAAGTGGGGATGTTACACGCTCTGCCATGACAATCCTCACACTTAGAATTATAGGGTAATGTAACACTGTCATTGAAATTACGACACTGCCGTATACCAAAAATTAGGAAATTATGAAAATGCCCCTATAGTATAAACTTTTGTTATTTATAGAATTGCTCCAAGATTTTTGGTAATTATACTTAGATCTTAGATATTATTTCTAGTTTGACCCTAGAACTTTTAAGAAATGACATTTAGGTCCTTATATCAATAGAATTAGTAAAATAGGAGTTTATGCAGAGTAGAGTAACACAGTGGAACCGTAGAAACCCAAATCTCAGTTAATTGAGCCATATAGGTATCTAAGTGTGAAATGATATGAAATGCCCCTAGACTTCGACAGAAAATACTATTAGTTATAAAAAACAAAAAATACAATGAAAACTTCGACAGAAAACAAATAGAAAATATTAAAGGACTTATGGAAGGTCAAAAAATGACCTGAAAGACCTCAAAAAATTCCAAAAAAAACAAATTTTTGAAGATAAATACCAATTTTTTTAGCAAAATTGAGTAATACTTACATAATTACATAAAAATAATCTCACCAGGGTGCAAAACGGGCCTCGAAAATCCTATAAGACTACTTTAACTTGCAATACGGTGAAGAATTAGTGGAGTTCCAAGCCTGCGCTTGATGGACCACATGTATGGGCCTCTGAATGGGCCTTGGCAATTGCTGAATTGGGTTGCACAATTTTTGAAACAATTATGGGTTTAATTACATCAAAAGGCCATAATTACTTCATAAAACCTAACATAATTAAATAAAAATTAATAAACCCTAACCTTAACCCTAAGGACAACCCTAGAATGCTCCTAACCAACCCTAAACCCCCTTGGTTCAGTTCTAACCAGATTAGAACAGAATTGGTTAAATCCTAACCAAATGTCATTATCAAGTCAACATTAACATTTATTAACTTTTACTAAATCTTTTAACTTTTGACTTAATTTTTTACTAAGTTAATCTTGTCCCCTAAACCAGCTGAAGGTGGTGAAGCTGCACATGGTTTGTAGCAAAAATTTTATTATTTAATTTATATATACTTAATTATGTTAATTAACTCAAAAATGGGTTTCATTAAGGTAAAAATTCACTAAAAATACTAAAAATTGTAGAAAAATTCTGAAAAATTCAAAGATAGCTTATAGCACATAATTAAACATAGATTTGATGATATATTAAAGAAATTCAATTGTTTGCTAATTATTTTGTTAATTTAAAACTTAAATTGTCTAATGTAGATTTGAGAAAAACTACTTATTATGCACTAATTAAGCCTTAAACCACCTTAATCTTGTCTTAAACCTTAATCAACATGTAAGATGAGTATTATAGTGTATCTAAATCAGTTTTAATTGGTGGTTAAATAAATTAATCATTGGTGATATGATTAACTAACTAAACTACCTAAATTAAGCCAAAATTAATCATATGATCAACATTAACTAAACTAGCCCTTTCTGTCACGACCTAACCTAAGTCGTGACCGGTGCATAGGGACACGTCCCTAGCAAGCCTACTTTAGACTTTATTCTAATAGAAAATCGGGCAGAGTCTCCTTTGTATTTAGGACTATTCCCAAATAAGGATCCTCGCCCTGCATAGAACACATAAACATACAAACTCATTGGGGATTCAGGCATTCTCCGAATGCACCCCACAGCACACAAAAATGAGAATTTAAATCATAATCACTTGTAAAAAAATGTTTACATAACTATTCAAGAAGCTTAAATACACAATCATTTAGATTAAACTAATTACAACTCAAAACAATTTATATATAACAACATAAGACCCAACACAGGGAGGACCCTGCCTGTAGGTTAATGGAGCACTTCTAGAGATTTTACAATTAAACTTAGATGCTGAAACTTCTAATTAGCTGCGGAAGCTTGAGCATAATCTCGCACCTGTCTAAAAACATGGAAAGGAAGAAAGAGTGAGTCATACGACTCAGTGAAGGATAATATATCTATAACAAGGGTGGGCAAGCCGATGCACAACATTTGCAAAACAATAACTTTATAAGTTTCACAAAAACCTCGTACCACATTTGCTATTGGAAATACTTCGTCTATGTATATCAAATACCGTAAGATTTTCAGCAAACCTATATAATTCATTAAATCGCCTTTTTAATTCGACTGGACAATAACTTTATTACAAACATATGTATAAGCATAATACTTTTAAATCTAGCTGAAATAAATCATAATAAAGCTTAAGGGAGGATTCTATTTCAGAAATAGTACTTTGATCGGGTGGCCTGTGGCCTAACTCCAGCAGTAAATGATAACTTCACGCCTATGCGTGTCTACATATTCCGGACATGTCGGTCAAACATGCCGGACTAGCAATCACTCTGCTAGTTGGGTTACTCGAGGTGCACCAAGGCTAATGCTGCTGCCATTAGCAAATAGTTCTGCTATAGTTCCCTCCCCCTTGAAAACCTTTGCTCATTTCTAATTTGTTATCATTAAAATTCCTTAGTAACTTTACTCCAGACATCAAGTCTAGATTCTAAATACATTGCTTAAGCTTTTAAAACATCAATATTTCATAATTCTCAACATATCAAGCTTTTTTTTTAAAAAAAACATCAATGTGAAAATGATTCATAGAAATCAATATTAAGCTTACTTCATAGAAATCTATAATTTCTAAACATCATATTAGCTTCAAGCCTTTATATAGCTAACATTTAGTAACTTGAAACCATATCTTTCTCTATCAAACTGTTCAAGAATCAGAATTCACCTTTAAGGTGCTTGTCCTGCACACATACATAATCATATATATATATATATATATATATATATATATATATATATATATATATATATATATATATATATATAAAGAGTAATATCTTTTATCTTTCAAGAATTCACTAAGGTCATAGTTAAAATGCTATTTCAATTTCTTTGATCTTTAATAACTTAAACCACAAACATAACATTTATGAAATTATGGATATACTTAAAACAAACTATAAATTATTATACATATACTTAAAACAAACTAGCTATGAATATGCTATCCACTCATAGCCTATGCTTGGAAGGAAGAAGCTCAAACTCTGCGATGCCTTAGAGCTGCCAAGAGATTCTGGAGAGCATCTAACATGACAAATATAACTATTAGGCTTCCACAACATAACTATTCTAAGAATTTACTAGGATGAGCTCCATAAGGCAAAAACCCCCAATTTCTAGAACCCTAACCCTTCCTTCATAACCTTAAACATGGAAATCATGAAAAAACTAGCTAATCTATGGTCTAATAAGGAGGGTTGAGCTCAAGAATTACCTTAGAGAGCGGAGGAAGGTGGTGGAGCGTGAGGAGAATGGTGGGTCTTCTCCCACCATCACTTTCTCTCACTAGAAGATGAGAGAGAGAGCTCCAAAGAGAGAATCAACCTCCAAAGCTTGGATAATGATGAGGGAAGAATGGATTTGATGATAGATTGAGTAAAAATAGGTGAAGGGTTGATGGGAACCATGAGGGAAGAAGAAGGATGAGAGAGGAAGGAAAAGAGAGAGCGGTTGGTGAAGAATGAGAGAGAAGCTTCGAGCTTCTTCTTTTAATTACGCCCAGTGGGCGCCCAACCACCTAAAGTGGCATCACTTTTGCAGCACAGCCAGCACCTGAGCGCTAGCCTTGGGCGCCTAGGCGCCCAGTCCCCCTTTTTTTTCTTTTTTTTTTTTCCAAACACTTCTCAAACATCATCATATACTTATTTACATTAAGTTAATGTCCTCATTTATTTTATTCTCCATTAACTTTAAAACATAAATGTAAATAAGAGAATATCCCCCATTTGAATCTAATAAAAATATTGGAAAAATCAAACTCCTAAAGAATCAAAATCCAACTTTTGAATTTTAGTACAAACTTCCGAAAACTCGCATTTTCTTAAACTTCAAGCTTGAAAACGAAATGGTTAATAACCTCCAAAAATTCGTTAAAAATTGCTCTTCAATTTTTTGATATCTAAGGAACAATTACCGGGACTTTTGGTCCCATGAAAATGTCTTAATGAGATAGCCCTCCAAGGAGGCCTAGGGTCCAGACTTGGGGCTTCGCGGGGTCCGACATAGCAGCATATCACGATTTATATATTCCTATACTTGGTTATTACACTTTCTCTATAAAAATACCCTCATAAACTGACCTCACCACACTTTAGACACACCAAGCATCAGCCCCAAATAGCTCCTCCAACCGCAGCACTTCTCTTCCTCTTTTACTTTCAATTTCTCTCAAAAACCTTACCAAAACTCCATTAAAACACCTCCAAGTTCTCATCCTTTCCAACCACCCTGAAGCGCCATCAATCTTCACCCTTAATGCTCACATTCAAGCCTTCAAAGAGGAGCAAAAACTTGAGCTAAGCTGCTGCCTAGCCTAGGTACAGTTCAAGTTTCAACCTCATACTTCAAAATCTTATGATCAAAATACACCTCAAAACTTACTCCATACAGATCATGCCTCCACATTTTTAGGGCAGACACTACGGTTGCCAACTTCAAGTCATGGGTTGGGTAGTTTACTTCATGAGGCTTCAGTTGCCTAAAGATATAGACCACCATGTTTTGGTTTTGTATCCAGACATAATCTAAACCTCTTCTAGAGGCATCACAATAAACCTCAAATAGTCCAATTGGGTCAAGTAATACTAACTTTGAGGTTGAGGTCAACTTTTTCTTTAACTCCTGGAAACTTTTCTCACACTCAATAGTCCAAACAAAAGGGGCATTCTTGCTCGTCAACTTAGTTAAGGGTAGGGATATCTAGGAAAATTCTTTCATAAACCTATGGTAATAACTAGTCAAACCCAAGAAACTCCTTATCTTTATTTTGGTGGTCAACCTCTTCCAATTCATCACTACCTTAATTTTACTAAGATGTGCTATAATTCCTTCTTGTGGCACCCCATGCTGTAATAAGTTTACCTCTTCAATCTAAAACTCACACTTCGATAGTTTACCATAAAGCTTCTTTTCCCTCAAAATTTCCAACACAACCCTCAGACGCTCTTCATGCTCCTCCTTTGTTCTTGAATAGATGAGAATATCATCTATGAAAACAACTACAAACTTGTCTAGGTAGATTCTAAAGATTCTATTCATCTAATCCATGAAAACTATTGAGGCATTTTTTAACCCAAAAGATATCATTGTGAACTCATAATATCCATACCTTGTACTAAAGATTGTCTTAGGTACATCCTACTTCTTCATCCTTATCTGATGATATATGGATCTTAGATCAATCTTGGGATCATAGCTACTTCACGCAGTTGGTCTTTGAAGTCATCTATATTAGGTAAGGGGTACTTGCTCTTAACTGCCGCTTTGTTTAACTACGTATAATCCACACATAACCTCATACTTCCATCCCTCTTTTTTTTTTTTTTTTTTCAAATGACACGGGGCTCCCTATGGTGAGGCACTAGGTCTCACAAACTTCTTCTCTAACAACTCTTCCAACTGGCTCTTCAACTTTGCTAACTCTATTAAAGACATTCCATAGGGTGCTATATAGATTGGTCTTGTTCTTGGTACCAAATCTATAGAAAACTCTATTTCCCTTCCCAAGGGAAACTCCGGTATATCGTCAAGGAAAATATCTAGGTATTCTCTAACTATTAGGATCTTATCTATCATCTATTCGAGTTCCATATCACTTGCCATAAGGCGAACAAATCCCTAGTTATCAATCTCATAACTTCCTACTTCTATAAAGTTTAAGAATAAACAAACAGATTCAATAGGCTTAACAGGCATAGGGGGAAGCATAATAGACTTTTGAAGAACAATTTATTATAGCATGATTGGCCAAAAGGTCGTCTATGTCTAGAATCAAATCCAACCCAGACACAGTCAACTATAAAAGACCTACCATCAATTTGAAAATGACATTTTGAGCAACATTAGTAAGTCCTAGCTAGTTTCCCGATGGATGTAGAAACTATCAACATATAAGATAGCTCAGACAAAGGTAATTCTAAACAACATATGTAGTCTTGAGAATTAAAAGAATGCGTAGCACCAGAATCATACAGTACAATTAAGGTCCTACTATTAACTTTGCACTTACCTTATATCAGGTCGTTGGATTGAGTGGCCTCATCAGTAGTCAAGGTTAGATCCTTCCCTTGGTGTTGTGGCTTTTCCGCAAGTGATATGTTTCTGTTAATGTAGTACTTTGCCATATGTCCGGGCTATTAACAATAGAAACAAACATAACCTCTCGAGTAACAATGTGTATAGCTAACACTATTGAGTAATTAATTTTTAGATATATCATAGATATACAAGAAGGTAATAAGGTAATGTTAATTATAGGATAATGTGGTTTCTAATCTTCTTTATAGAAAAATAATGATATTTTGCTGGTTAGAGAAGTTATTTTACTAGTAGTGTCTTGTAATACAAGAAATTGATCTGGTAGGAATCTGTAATACAAGAAAACATAAATATCTCCTGAAAAACCCTGGAATATTTGACTAGAGATTAGCCATACTGGTCATCTTGGTGGAGAAAAGATGACCACTCAAAATACACTTAAAAAGATTTAAGTTCTATTTTAAATTCACTCCAATAACAAGCATCCACCAAGCAAGATGACTTAACAAAGAAGAAGACTCATCACTTTTTCTCATTTCCTCCTCATTTTGGTAACCTATCCATCTCTCTTTTTGCTTCAATTTTTCACCTTTAACTTACTCAAACTCCCTCAAACTCATGTTGTAACATCCCCCATTTTCTTAAGTGGAGTATAATAAAAATTTTGAATTATTTCTCTTAGGCAGTGTGGGAATTTCTTAGGTAGTGGTATACCCCGAAAATCCTCACACTCAGAAATATAGGGTAGCATAACATTGCCATTAAAAATATGACACTGTCATATGCTAAAAATTAAGAAATGACAAAAGTGCCCCTGTCAACTTTTATTAACTGCAATCTTGCCCAAAAGTTTTAGAAATTGAACTTTAACCCCAAGTGAACATTTCCACAATAACCTTAAAACTTTTTATAAAATGACATTTATGTCCCCATATCGGTAGAATTAGCAGAATGGGGTTTTAAACGAAGCAGAATCACGTAATGAAACTGTAAAAGTTTAAATCTCTACCGGTTAGGCCATGGAGGCAGTCTGGTGTGAAATGACGTGGAGTGCCCCTGGACTTGCTCAAAATTACGGATATGCCATTAGTCACAAAAAATAGAAAATAGAAAAGCTCTAAATTTGCAAGAACGATTATTTCACGTTAACAAGCAATTTATTCGATCTTATTGACTAAGTAGGGTTAATTAGAAGTTAATTAGATATTAATTAGAGGGATTAAGCTTAGGAACAATTAGAATAGAGATATAGAAATTCTCTTAGAGTCATTTAGTAATGTTTGAAGAAAATCGGCGAAGATTCGGTATTTTAAACCGCCAAAACTAAATCAGTAGAATTTTCTACTGGAAACCCTCATTTAAGTGGCTAAAATTCAGCCACCCCTATCACATATGAGTGGCGCCAAATGTTGCTCAAGATAGTGGAGAAACTTGGCCTCACCTCTATTGGATTTTTATCATTTTTCGCCTAGTTATTCGATTTTCATCGAATAATTAGGATTCGATTAAACATTCACTTAAAGCCAATTAAATATGATCTAGAAAGATTAGACTTGATGGAATTAGATTAGGAATATAGGAAACCTCACGGGAATTTTCAAACTGGTTTACTGATTAAGAGAAATCGATAAGATTTCGGTATTTTAAACTGTCAAAACTGGAGCAATAGAAATTTTTCTATGAGTGCCCTAAGATCAATAGCTAGGATTTAGCCAAACTACCCCCTCATGTGGCGCCTTGATCAACCATTGAGGGAGGGAAGCTAAGCAAAATTGGATGATGAAGTGAAATCCACCAATCATCATGCATCTTGCTTCCAAAAATCTTCACCTTTTCTTTCCTTCTCTCCTTGTCATTTTCGGCTACCCCATTAGCTGCTGAAGCTCATCTCATTCTCTTCTCTTTACCCTCATTTTCACTCCATTCTCATCCATTCTTCAAGTCTCATCACAAGTTGCTTCCATCAAAGACACTAAATCAACACAAATTCAACTAGACAAGGTAGGAAATCCTACTTCTCTTCTTACTTTCTCTGATTTGGGGCTGCATGGTGGTCATGTATAACTTGAGATATTGATATTATGTAGAGTGATGATGATGGTTTATGACTAATTTTGCATGTATGTTGTGATTAAAATCGGAATTGATAGCAAATAGCTTGAAGAAGGGAGACAAACCAAGAAGCTGTTAGGATTTTCCTCGGCGGTCCGTACGGCAGAGTGTACGGCTCTGCCTCCAGCTGATTAAATTTGATGAATCTATTTTTATATGAAACTAGACATCCAGGGCTTTCCATACATATAAAATATAAGGCCATTGGATTATTATAGAATTAGTTATGAATTTTTAAAATTTAACTTAGAAATCTGGATTCTTATCCGGGCAGTATGAGTTGAGAAGGGTATAACTCACCCTACATAACTCCAAATTGAGTGGACCCAAGGTTGTTTGAAAGCTAACATGTAAGGGAACTCCTCCTAAAAATTTTAGAACCAGATTCGTTGCCATTTATTCCCAGCACACCAATGAATTTGACTTAAGTTTAAATCGGGCTGGGACAAGGTAGTCCAGTAGGGTCAAGTTTCAAGACTCATAACTCAAAATATACTTATGCAAATGACATAAAACTTAATTTATTTATAATATTGTTCTGTTAGCTTTAATTTGATAAATTTTGTATAATTTCAGTTAGATTTCTATTTTTAGTAAATTTTTACTTATAAGAACCCAATTCTGGCGAAGAATAGGGCAGTCTGAGGTAAAATATTTATATCTTGAGTTATACAAATCAAAATGAGATGGAACTAAAAGGGTTAGGAACTATACACATAGAGCTATGACATATCCAAAACTCAGGTCTAAATGAGTTGAATAGGAGTAAGAGTGGACTTTACAAAAATTCAGGTAGAAGAGGGTAGAGTGAGTAGAAAACTCTGCTGATATTTCTATTGATTTTGATATACCATATGATCAATGATGTTGCTGTAACTTGCTATTTTACATTGAATTGCATACTTAATTAATTGTATTGGTAGCCTAGCACTATTCACGAGGAAGCGGACTCGATATGCTGCCAAATTTTCGGCAAGAATTTATGAGAACTTATGCTATGGTGATTATGCCTTGAATATATTTATATTTATATATCATGTTCATGTACGTCATGCATGCAAGCATAATTAGAATATGATATGAAAAGCAAGGTAAGAGACATATCAATGAATGCTCAAAGCATCCGCATGCATGATAAGATATGGAAAGAAAAGGATAATAAGAACTTGCAAGAGGGACGTACCAAGCTACCACGTGAGACATGGCATAAACCCAGCTAGCATGGGCCAGAGCAGTACTATCTAAGATTTGGGCCAGCCCTCGGCTAGATTTAAGGGGAATAGACCGATGTGAGGGTCGGGGAAAGTAAACCCGTCACTCATGTATAGGTACGAGCTCGGACTTGAAAAGCAGGTTATTACCCAAGGGTGAGAGAGGCCATTCACCTCCAGGGGACCAAGTACAGAAAAGAGTAATATCAAGTTGCAAGTTAAAGAAAGATACAAATTAAGTCAAGTGAACTTGCATACAGACAAGTACAAGCATCTTTATGTGCATCTTCAATTATCCCATTAAGTCATGATGTTATTAAGATTATTGTTGAAGCATATTGCACTATACATATTTCTATGTTTGTCATATAATATGGCAAGTGGTTGTTTAAATATAACCCGCTTCGAGAAAAATGTTTTCCACTTAAAATTGAACCATTGTTTGCATATATGTGCTCATATTTTCATAATAAACCGAAGCAGCTGGAAGGTTTATGATGGCACTGTATGAGAATAGTTAATGTTTACCTACTGAAAACCTTAGGTTCTCACTGCCTACTTGTATATTTTTCTTTTCCGTAAATATTCTAGCACGTAAGTTGGAAATCAAGTGCGAGACAGAGTACTGTGACATTTTCTGAGCAAGACTTGGGCGCAAACCAGACCAAGCGACTATTGGAGCTAGCTAGCAATTAGTCGAAAGCAAGTTTTGTGTATTATGTTAGTCACAATTTCTTTTAAAATTGTAATTATTTTATCCTCTATGTATCAAATACGACGAAGTTTATGAACTATTAGTTAGTAATAAAGTGTGCAGTTAAAGGGCCATGTATTATATTTTCCATATTTTAAAGCTTTCTTACCACAGTGACACCTCTTTAATATAACTTCATGACTTGAGCATGACTTATATAATAAAGGGTGTTACACATGTCTTGCTCAAACTTCCAACCTTTTCACTTGTTTACCATCAAGAAGTTTTCATACAAACCAAAAGCTCCTTTCTTTGAGCCATAAATTCAACCAAGCAAAGAGCAACGAAGGGCTTTATGATCACCTTGAGGCATTGGAGAGACAAGAAAATCAAAAGATTTAAGTTTGAGAGTCTCAAGCTTTGGATTTAAGGTAAGCTCTTAGAAATTGTTTGTATTCTAGGGTTTCTTGGAGTTCGGATTTTTTTTGAATCATTTTGACCTATTTACTTAGTTAACCTAGAATAGGGGAGAAAGGAGACCGTACTTCTTCTGTGATTTGGCGCTAACAACTTTGCGGATAGGAGAGATTAGGGCCTAATGGCTTCGTGAATTGGATTGGGGGCTAATGTTATGGTCTTCATTTAGTACATTGTCGTGATTTGGGGTTGAAGAATGAGTGTGCAATTTGGGGGGCTACTAGCTTCATGATTTTGGATTTGGGATTTGGAAGACTTCACGATTTAGGGTTGATGTTTGTGGTCTTTAATTCTAAATTGACGCCTTCTCTAGGTAGACTAGTGGTTCTTGTTCAAGGTTGGTGTTCTTCTCATGGAGTTTAGGGTTCTTGGAAGTATTTTTGCTAATAGTTTTTGATGAAAAGTGAAAATAAGAAAAAATGAGATTAATTTTCAAAATTAGTTACTATTAGTAAAAGTTAATTTGACTAACAATCAAAGGAGTGAACCACTGTTAGTAAATGTTAGAATCAGTAAAAGGTGTTTTATGTAATTTTAACACTTACTAATTTGGGGTATCTGATGTGGGTTAAGTGATTACATGGGACAAAACAACACTGGGCCATGTAGGAAGGGCACAAGTACCCTCCCAATATAAAAGAGACAAGAGCAATCATCTTGTTTTAAGATCTGCATAGTATGCTTTTTGTTTTCAAATTAAATGTTCTTTGAACTCCCACGGAAATGTTAACTAACTTGACCTATTCTAAAACAATTGTGCAGTGTAATTGCACATTGCAATAAATACTATAGTATAGTGAATTTTACATGTATATATATTATGTATTCTTATTCCTTTATAATTGTTTAAATTTTTTCAATTGTTTTAATAAATATTCAATTGTTCTGTTTTTTTTTTTTTTTGGTTAGCGTACGATACTTAGAAATTAGATGTTGAAAAATGTAAAATTTTAAATAATTTTGAATAAGACATTAGAGGTATAATTTTAATAGTTTTACTTTTTAAAATTTCTATTTCATAACCTTTCATTTGTTACAAATTGAGTAATTAATAATATGTCATTTAATATAAATATTAATAGTCATGAATATTATAATTAAGTAGTAATTGTTGTAAAAATAATAATAGAGAGAATAGAAAAAGAGAGAAAAAAAGAGAATTTTATTATTGATACTCTCAAAAGCATATCATATATAGAGCATCAAAAGGGCTTTTTATAGCAAAAGAACGATAAATATAATACAAGATAAAATAATAGATTCTATCAAATGAAATCATAACTGAATCAAGATAAAAATAAAGATATCCGCATTCTAATAATATTTCATAACAATACTGAATATTAACAATTTTCATTTAAAGGAAAAGGAAATGGGAAGGGGGTGTTAGGGAGGGGAGTTATGGGAAAAGAGAAAAGAGGGAATAAGTAGGGTGCTGGTGTGGCTTTTATAGAGTAAAAGTGATCAGAGGAGAGAATGCAAAATTCAATAATAAGTTGACATGGCACTATTATAGGACATCCAAGATGTCAATCTCCCAATGGTTCACAACTCAAGTATGAGATTTAATATATTATAATATAAATAGATTAATACTCATAAACAATGAGATTATCCTGTCGTGTATTGTGTTCACTGTAACTAATAAGTGTAACACCTAAAGTTGTTTATTTATTCTTGAGAGTTTTAAATTCTTATAACTCATCCACAAGAGCAATCTCTTTGTTGAGTATTAATTTGTTCTAGTTTTAGAGAGAATAAAAAAGTGTGTGCAGCATTTTAGGAATCTCTTTCAGTCTAAAGTTCTCTATTTTGGGTTGAGATAGATTGAGGAGGTTTGATGATACTATATAACAACAAACTATAAAACACTTTAGGTAGAAATTATGTGGAGAAAGATTTGTCGAAGAGTCGTGTTATGTGAACATATAAATCGAAGACTTATTCCCTAACTCATGGTCAAATCGTCATCAAAATGAGTGATTTTTTTTTTTGTTTTGAAATTTTTTTTTATTATTCTCAACAAGTCTAAGGATTTATGTCCTTGCAATATCCTACAAGAATAAGTGCAAATATACTTTCTTTTTGTTTATAAAATAAACTTAAACTCACAATGAACTTTGGGGATTGAATATAGATTGCAAATTGTGACCAAATCAGGATAAATGCAATGCATTTCTCTTTTCTCTTATATCTTCAGACTTTTTACATTAATTGTGTTCAATTTATTGCAAGAATTGTCTTGCTAATTTCTGAATATTTTATTATTGAACTTTAAAGCAACAATCCCCCCACCGCCCCCCACTTTGGCTTGAGTTTTGATGATAACACAAACAAAAAGCGGATAAGCCATATAAACAATTTAATTATTGATATTTTTTAAAATAGCCCTTGTATGCATTTAAAATACATTTGGTGAGCATCCTTTGCAGCTTGGTGAAGATTAAAAAGGAACATATTCGTTAATTCTTAATTACGCCTTTAGAAACTTGAAGAGAGAGGGATTCAAAGAACTAACACTCCAACGCAATGATGGCATCTCCCCTTTGGAATCCACTAAGCTTTCCCTTTCCCTATAAATTTCCAGGCGGTTACTTTTCCAGCAAATGTATCCACGTACATAGCTCACTTACGGGTGCTTCCCTTTGGCTCTCCGAAAACTTGTTCCTTCTGGCGAAGCGCCACCAAATCTGTAAGTTTCTTTCGCTTGTCAAATTCCTTGCTCTTCGTTAATCTACTGCACTACTGCATGTCTTTGTTGAGCTTTGGGGGATATTTGGAGTGTGTACTTCACCAAAATATGAAATAGAGAATGGTTTGAAATCCTATGAGGGTTAAGAATTTATAGTGAAGCTTTTCTATCTGCATAAGATGTTGGATTTGGAATTGAGTGAAACTGACAAACATAAACGAGTTTATGTGACTTCTTCTTCTGCATGTTAAGTCACGGACTTGAATTTTTTCTTATTTATTATTATTATTATTTATTTTATCTTGATGAATTGAAAGAAGAGAGAAGCAAAGACAGTGTGCTTATTAGTTACATAGCTTTTAAGAAGATCTTTTTTTTATCTTTCTGTTCCCTTACTCGATGAAATTTCTTAAGAACAATAGGGGAAAGAAATTATCATATCTTTTTATTTGTTCTTTCTATTCTCTTCACTGATTTCTTTTGGAGTTTAATTTTGATATACTATTATTGTAAATGAGTTTTACACTACCATTCAATCATATGCTATTATATGCAAGATTTTTGGGATAGTGAATATGAGAGTCAAATATTTTTACGCAGGAATGTTACACGCTGAAGAAGGGGAACAATACATACGTAGCTCTTGCCTTATTACTGAAGAGTTTAATATTTCATCAATAGCTTCTTATTCCCATTCATTTAATTGGGGGCTGAGTTCCTGCTAGATATAGTACTCAAAGATAACCTTTCTTAGAATTTATTATCCCATTTGAAAAAAATTTTGGGCAGATGTTACATTTGCATCATTGACACGCTGGATTTTTTTTTTTTTTTATTGTTACTCTGCAGATTTAAAATTGAAATTATCTAGTTTGATTATTTATCATTGTTAAAATTTTGTTAATGTCGAAAGCAGGACAATTTATTTTGTGTGGCTAGTGACACTTATGATTAATCTTAATTCTTACACATGATCCAGCCCATATCCTTTTGCTGAATTCGCTTGTCTTTCTTTGTCCCTCATTCCAAGGAGTGTCAGTCTTATCTTTCGCTTTTTTCTGACATCTTTGCCCAGTAAAATGGGAGCCGTGATTTGTTGTGTAAGGAAGCCAAGCAAGAAAAAGAGCCTGGAAGGAAAGCTTGAAAGGAAAATAGTTGAAATGAAGAGATATAAATTTGGAAAATCCAGATTGAAATCTATTGATAGCGTAGTTATGCTGTTCCCTATGTTTAGGGAGAAACTGAAAACATTAAGAGGAATGTTTGACCAGTATGGTAAGTTCCAACAACTACCTTAACTTTCTTTTCTTTGTAAGTCATGACTTTTAATTCTGCGATACAAAACTAACCTACTTTATGTTGTATCTTTCACAGATGAGGACTCTAATGGATCTATAGAGCTCAATGAACTAAAAAAGTTCTTACAACATCTGCAACTTAATCTTCCAGAGGAGGAGATTGAGAATCTTTTTCGTTACTGTGATATTGATGGAAGCAAAGGCTTTGAGTTTAATGAATTTATCGTTCTTGTATGTCTTATCCATCTCCTACAAGAGCACCCATCCTCTGATGATGTAATTGTCAGAAACTCATTATGCTTTCTTGATCTTGAAATTGATATATTTGCTTAATCTGCACAATGTATAATGATGTCATTTTTGTCTCAGTTATCAAAGGCAGAGTTAGCACAGCTTGGAGAAGTATTTAATACTATAGTTGAAGTCTTTCTGTTTTTTGATAAGAATGGTGATGGGAAGCTTAACAAGAAGGACATGGTCAAGACACTAAATGAGACTTACCCTTTGGAAAGATCCCCAGCACACATCACTGAAAACCGATTTAGTATTATTTACTTCCCTTCAATGCTTCTTTTAACATTATGTTCTGTGTTTCATTTTTCTTTTCCCCATTGTTGTTTTATTACCTGCTTTGACTTCCCTTTCTGGTTTTGTCTTCCTTGCAGGAGAAATGGACTGGGACAAGAATGGGCAGGTCACTTTCAGGGAGTTCCTCTTTGGTTTCATCAAATGGGTTGGGATTGATGCTGAAGAATAGATGCATCTTATAAGAAAAGATATCCGGCAAGGAGGGCTGCTTGGATTTCGATCGTGTTGAATGCGTATTAGTGTGAATTTTCTCATTTTCTTAAAATTGTGTTGGATAATTTTACACAATTTGATTGTGGCATTGGAAAATTAAAAAAAAAAAAAAAAAAGGAGAAAAATGATGTGAATAGAGATATATAATCTGAGTCCTGCTTCATCACAAATATACACTGATGCATCTAAGTTCTGCTATACACAAACTACCATAGATAATAAGCTGACAAAATAGATAAAACATGGGGAGACAAAGAAGAAAAACTTACTCTATTTTACAAAATTTCAGTTCCTGTTACTCCATTGTTTTTAGCAAATTCTTACTGTATTCCTAGAGCTTGGATTCTCTTAATCAGTGACAAAGAAATAGCATTTCTTTCTCTCCATTCTTCCCTGCTCTCCTTGTTTTGTCCAATGAGTAATTTGTCATTGCCATCAAGGATGCTTACTATTTGCCTCATGCTTGGTCTTAATTGTGGGTCACAACGAGTGCATGCAATTCCTAGTCTTACCAATCTCATCAGTTCTTTGTTATTGTACTCTCCATTGAGTCTTATGTCTGCTAATTCCTTCAATGGTCTTTTCCGCATCTCAAATTCATGGACCTTCTTTACCAATAGCACCTCTGGCTGCCGGAAGTCGACTGCCATCTGTCCACTGACAACTTCTAGCACCACCACTCCAAAACTGTAGACATCAGCTGCTGGGGTTGCTTCACCAGATTCCATATATTCTGGTGACATGTAGCCGAAAATCCCGCGAACTGATTTGCTAGTGTCAGTGATTGTGTGGTGACCATGTGCATTCCTTGACAAAAACTCAGCTAGAGCAAAACAACCGAGTCTTGGGTTCATATCTGGTTCAAGAATGACCGCTGAAGAGGTAATGTTTCTGTGAATGACTTGTTCATCCCATTCCTCATGTAGATAGAGGACTGCCGAGGCAAGTGCTTTCACTATGTTGTACCTGTGATGCCACTGGAGGACAGAATACCCAATTCTACCATTGTTATGATGGAGAAGCAGTTGACTCAGAATTCTACTTGGTGAGTAATCATAAATAACAAGCATCTCTCCTTGCTCAGTGCACCATCCACGAAGTTGCACCAAATTCCTATGGCGAAGCCTTCCTAGATTCCGGAGTTCATTGGAGAATCTATCACGCAATGCAGGGCATGTCTTCATCCCCAGGCGTTTCACTAAAACATGGCAACTGTCATCAAGGATGCCATGATAAGCAGTTCCAAAGTCTAGCTCTGCCACCCTTCTTGAATCTGCAAAATTATTTGTAGCCGAAACAATCTCCTTGTATGATATTTCCCTTGGAGTTTCCACCACAGGAAATGGTGGCTGGTGATGCATGCTCTTGGAAGAGATGATCTCACTGTTTTTGTGTTCAGCAGTGACATATACCGTTTCCCCTGCAGCTGTGACATAGTTGGATGAAGTATAGATAGTGATTATGCTAGCATTCTCTGTAGCAAAGCTAGTGCCACTTGCACTGCTGCGACTAGTCTCAGATGCGGAAGACAAAGAGATGTATAGAGGGTGGGAGTGAAATGAAGGGAGAGCTGGCAATTTGCATGAGATGTCAGAAAGTGCTTCTACAACCCATTTCATGCTCGGGCGTAGTTGTGGGTCATGGAGTGTGCAGAGAAGACCTATGTGAATGAGATGCTGCATCTCAGAAAGCTTGTAGGAACCATCTGGTAGCCGTGTGTCCCCTGCCTGCAGAAGCTTCCCTTCATCGGAGAGCCTTCTGATCCAGTCAAGCAAAATGATTTGATCATCTGGGTACGTGAGATCTATTGCTCTCCTTCCAGACACCACTTCTAGCACAACTATCCCAAAGCTGAAGACATCAGATTTGGAGGTGACGTTGCTTAGTTTCTGCAAGCTTTCAGGGGGCAGATACCCAATTGTGCCTCCAATTCTTGATGTATCTCCCAACCGGAAATGGTCAATTCTAGTTGATGGTTTCCTAGTCTTATACTCAAGCTCATGTTCCAGCCACCTTGCCATGCCAAAGTCACCCAATCGAGCATTGAAATGGGAGTCAAGCATCACATTGCTGGTTTTGACATCCCTGTGAATGATTTGAGTTTCTAGTTGTTCATGGAGATAATACAGTGCAGCTGCCAGACCTTTGACAATTTTTACTCTCAAACCCCAATCAAGAGGCTCAGCCTTTGAGTTCTCAGGCCTGCGGAAGAGTATGCGGTCGAGGCTGCTGTTAGGCATGTAGTCATAAACAAGGTGCAACTGATCTTCATGAACACACCAGCCCCTCAGCCTGACAAGGTTCTTGTGGCGAAGATCCGCCACAGCTGTTAGCTCGGCCGCAAAACTCTTCTCAAATTGCTTCCCTTTCCCTGCTAAGCAGCATTTCACAGCAACAATAGTTCCATCACTTGGCAAAACAGCCTTGTACACTTTGCCAAACCCTCCACTCCCAAGAACTTCATCTTCACTGAAACCATTGGACCCTATGAAAAGCTCTGCATAGCTGAAAATCCTCGGGTTGTACCTGCCAATCTTGACAGAAACTTGCACCCCATCCATGTCATGAAACACACCACCAGAGCTCTTTTCTTTCTGCACTCCATGTTGGCAAATTGTCCACCACTCTGACCCATATAACTTGCTCAAAGAATCACGAAGCAAAGAAAGTATTTGTCTCCCACAAGAAGCCCTATGAGGCTTTTTGGGCTTAACTTGTTTCTTTGTAGATTGAAAGGCTTTTTGGGCACCCATTTCAGGTTGCTCCATTTCACCAGAATTTGATGGTAAAACATTGAAGAGGTGATTGAGCTGCATGGCTGTGATTTTGGAGTTTGCTTTGTGGGAAAGCAAGCTATTTGGACATGGTTACATGGACATGGCAATGGTGCTGAAGATATAAAAGAGGTTCCTTTGGTATTTGATTACGACGGCATTGTTCTTTTCTCATTGTGGTGGGTGGTATTTTTCAACGCGTTTAGTTTGCACTGGTTGAATTGAATGTAACTATCGGCCAAGTTGGAACCTACCTCAAAGATGATGTTAAGATACTTTTCGGCACCTCTCTTTCTTGTTTTTTTTTATTCATCGGAGAAACTTAAATTGTTTATCGAACTTTGACATTAATATGAAACAACAAAGTAGGTGCCCCGTGACGAACGTCAAAAAATAATTAAAAGAAAAAACGGAAGAAAAATCATAAAAATGAAAAAGACTAATCTACCTTGTAGATGTATTTACATGGATGCCATTGTCTGTCCTTATTGCGTGTCACGGTCTTAATTTTCATTTATATGAACATAGGTGATAAAGTTGAATTATATAACTCAGTTCATTCTTAATTCAATCATGTTTATGTATGTCTTTTTTCTAATGAAATCACGATCCATTACTTTTCGGCCTATTTGAACTTAGGTATTTAAATTCTTAATTTAATAAAAAACTTTTTATAATATTATTCAATTATAAATTTATATGCAGCCTATTTAAGTTACAGTATATCAATTCTTAAAGTCAATGTAATTTCTTTTATGATAT
Organism: Pterocarpus santalinus; assembly: GCA_031439595.1. Taxonomy (NCBI): domain Eukaryota; kingdom Viridiplantae; phylum Streptophyta; class Magnoliopsida; order Fabales; family Fabaceae; genus Pterocarpus; species Pterocarpus santalinus. Next base: position 48,168,396 of record CM062532.1, on the reverse strand, counting down.
TATTCAATTACAAATTTATATACAGACTATTTTAAGTTACAGCCAAGTCTATATTGAAAGTTCTTTCAAGATAACAGGCTTAAAAGGCATGCATTCAGATCAAAACATATTAGTTTTTAATCTATCTATATCTATAATATTATAAATGAGGATGTCTAATTTTTATGTCTACAGTTTGTTTTCTCAAAATTATTATTAATGGGCCTTTTTGATCAAACTTTGCAGTTGTATAATATACTCTTACCGATTTTTGCTTAACTAATAAGATTTAATTGAATGGCAGAACATAAGTACATATTAAATAAATAATAATTAAATCATATTCGTGTATAAGTTAGTGTGTATTTTAAGTAACGTGCAAACGCATTTTCATATAAAAGAAATATGTTTCAGCGCAGGTATTCGGCTTAAGGACAAAACTTGTACTTTATTAACAAAATCAATTTCTTCAAAACAGACAAAAATTGTGTAATTGTTAGGTTGAATTTCGGTGAAATCCTCAAATCAGTGAGAAACATTCCCAAGAGAATGAGCCAAATCACAACAGGCCCGCACCAACCAGCATTTGAAAATCGGAACATAAAAGTACCCCGAACTGCAGTTAATGTAACCTAATTTGACAACAACCATTACCAGCTATGTGTATTTTTAACAGATCAACACAACCGAGCATGAAGAAAATGAAGAGCAATTACGTAACCAGGCTCGAATCTAATTATTGCACTCAGGCAACGAAGAAATTGAAATCAAATCGATAACCTGACTCACATATGCTTACCCTCAAACTTACATGGGTATACTTATTAGTTAGGTATAATGAAGGGAGTTCTCCTCTTCCCTTTGCGTTTTTGCTATTTGTATGTAGAAATCGACACCCTTAATTACAGACGAAGTTAATAAAATCAACTAGAAACCTATAAGAGCAGGAAGAAATGGCTCTCTAATAATTTTCTTTCTCACGTTAGCTGATGATTTAGTGTTTTTGTACTAAGGCTACTATTCTCAAAAATGGACTTTATTTTGTAATGCTTCGACACTTTCTACGGAGTTTCTGGCCAAAAGGATCGGAACAATCTACTAGATCTGCTTCCTTTAGTGACTATCCTTGTCAGCATCGAGATCTTCATGATGGTCTGGTGCAGTCTCCATTGACCATATTTGTTCCTAGTCCATATTGACCATAGGGCCAAAAATGATGGGGACTAAGTGCAACGAGACATTGGAAAGAGTTGATGGAGTGGATTTGGTTCCTCTAAAGTGAGAGAAGTTGTAAAGTGAAAAAATGAAGGATCATTTACTATTAGATCATTTTAATAGGATCCACATAAAATAAAAGTTATTGATCTAATGGTGAATGATTTCTCACTTGCTCACTTTACAACTTCTCTCACTTTAGAGGATTCAAATCCCAATGGAGCGATGTGGGCGATTCGAGTGGAGGCTAGGTTTGGCTGCAAGGAAAGGGGTGATGGCTCTATTGACGAGAGACAGTGTCACTTTGGGCAAAGGAAGTCACATTAAGTGGAAGTGGGTTGCAATGATTAGGTCATGTTAGGAAACCCTAGCAGAGCCTAATTCGACTAGCTTTCTACTAGTGTAGAAATATGATAATACTGTGTTTGGGAGCCCATTGCATGTTGCTAGAATTGATTGTATGGCATAACAATCGATTTTAAATATGTTGGATGATGTTTGATTGTTAAATTCTAGAATCGATTCTTGTCTTGAAAATTGATTATGGAAAAAATGAAATTTTTTTATTTTCTGTCATAATCATTTTTAGAGAAATTACTAAACATAAATTATTTTATCTCAAAATCAATTCTAATTAAATCAATTTCAACAAAATTAATTTTATTTGGAATCAATTCTACAAAAGTAGAATTAAACACGTACTAAATCATTTTGTGACATCAACATTTTCTATTAATTCTATGGAAAAAATGTGACTAGAAGTCATATTAATACAATTTGTAACATATAGAACTAAATTGAAAAAAAATTAAAGATATGAGACAAAAAAATCATTTTACCATAAGTATTATATATGTGTCTTCTGGCATGTTGTGGGAGCAAGACCTTGGCTAGAGAATGTTAGGGTAAAATCGTAAAAGCGGTTGCAAGAAAAAGTGCATATTGATATCCAACAAGTCTTTTGCATCATGCAATTTCTTTGCTCGATGGATAAAAGACGAAGTTCGTCTATAATTTTCACAATTAATGTAACAGTTTTCAAACTCAACAGTTGTAATGTCCTTTTAGTCGAAAATTGTTTATTAGAGAACATTGTAGGAAAGTCAAGGGAATTCAATTTAATAGTAGAGAGTGAAAAGCCGTTTCTCTTCTTTTTAATTTTGTTGCCATGATTCACCGGGAAATCAGGTGTTATATTTTAAAAATTTTAGTTAATAAAAATTTCATGAGTGGACAAGCACATAAAAAGAGGTAGAGAGAAGCAGAAAAAGATAGAGAGAGGTGATTTAATTCCCTACTAATACATTAAAATCTCTAAAAAATAACACTCAAATCTCTAATGATATTATAGCAGAGAAAAATAAAAAAGGAAAAGGAGACTAAATTCCTCTAACTTTTCACTTCCATTACTAAACTGAATTCCCCTAATTATCCTATGTTATTGTCTAGGAAAATGTCTTCAACACAAAAGGAAAAAAAGAAGCATAACACTTGTGAGTATTCAACACTTTTATACCAATCGTGACAACCGTAAAATCTTCCTAAAAAGCATAGTAAAAAATGAGGATGTCTTCACTATTTACATTGCATTATTTTTTTAAATGTACAGATGAGAAAATTTTCAATTTGGATTCCATATGGAATTCACTTAATTTCTAATTCACCATATATATTTTTAATATAATATTTTAGTGCATATATTTATTAATATTTTGGTATGTGCACATGCATCTATTATATATAATCGAATAGACTATCTCTAAGAATCATATAACAATTCCTAATTATAATTTAAAAAAATTATTTTTGTCCAAAATTTTTACTCATTTCATCTTTTCCTAAAAACTTTCCTCTCTTATCTATTATCTATGATTAAATGAACTACCACTAAATATCATATGACAACTCTTAACCACAATTAAATAAAAATTATTTCTGCCTAGAATTTTCATTCTCTTCCTATCTTTTTAGAAATTTTCCTTTTTTCTCTATTATATATAACTAAATGAACTGTTTCTATATGACAACTCCTAACTACAATTAAATAAAAATTATTTATGCCTAAAATTTTCATTCTCTTTCTCTCTTTTTAGAAACTTTTCTTTCTTCATATGCCCTCAATGCTCCTAGCAATCCCTCATCTTCTCCTCCTCCATCGTTGCCTGCTCCCTTTGCTTATCCTACGCCGCATGCTAGAGCCATTGGAGGTCTTCACTTAGCCTCATCTCTCAAATCATAATCGCTGCCCCATCCTGTGCTGTGACGTGGTGCCTCTCGTCTTGGTGAGAGGAGATGGCTCTTTTGGTATTGTTGCTGTTTTTAGCATTAGTTGTTATTCAAAAAAATCTTCTTCTATCATTTTAATTTGTGCATTAAAAGCCTAAACTTTCTCATATCAAAATTCTTCTTTTACTTCATATACAATTTAACTACTTTTCAATCATCTTTAGCAAACTATTCAATAGCTCATTTAATGTGAAGTTGCTATCAAGAGACATAATATGTTCCAATGCAAAAGGTTTATTTTGGTTTTTTAATAAACTATAATAAGAAAATAATAGAAAATATCAAATAAAAAAAAACCCGTGAAATCACATACATAAATACTGATTTCTCTATAAAAGGGATATCTGTTTCAGCGCAGGTGTTGGACTTAAGGACAAACGTTTTACTTTGCTTCATCAATAATGTCAATTCCTATAAATTCTTTTTTTTTTTTAAAAAAAAAGAAATTTGAGTGTAATTTCCTCTAGAATCTATAACTAACAAAATTGTTTAACCGTGGGTTGGAATTTCCGCAAATCAGTGAAACCCCACACAAATCAAAAAGCATTAAACTGTTGGAACCCAGACTAGTGGCATGGTTAATGTACTGTCATTTTATCGGATAAGTATGCTTCTATAAAAGGGGTATCTGTTCCAGCGCAGGTGTTGGGCTTAAGGACAAACGTTTTACTTTATTAATGGTGTCGATTTCCTACTACTTTTTTTTCAAAAACAATTGGACCTAATTTCCTCGAAAGCCTAAACTGACAAAATTGTGTTAACTGTAAGTTGGAATTTAGGCCAACTCCGCAAATCAGTGAAACCCCACAGAAAGCAACAAGCATTTGAATATTGGAACCTAAACTTCCACTGGTAGAGTTAATGGAATGTAATCTTATCTTATTGGATGGAAATAGCAATCAGCTAGGCGTGTTAGCGCCTTACCTGGTTCAGATCCAATTTTTGGTCCTAAAGGCAGCGCGCTCAGCAAATAAATTGAAATCAAATAAAATAACCTTACCTCATTCACATATGATTAGGGTTGGAAGTAAGTAAAACTAAATCGTGAGTTATTTCTAACTCAATTCATTAATAACTCAATAAGTTGGGTTTATAAAAAATAGATTCTATCATGTGAGTCATGTGTTAATTTTTTTGTGGATTTTATATTTAGCCTTATTTTTTTTATCAATAGTAAAAATTAATACATAATCAATTTATATAAAATTTTCACATGATATGATTCATTTTCAAGTTTATGAGCTCTTGAGTCAAATTTGAACTCTATTATATTTGATTTAATAGCTTGTGAGTTAGATCGATATGTATATTTGCATATGTATTTATCTTTATAATCATATTTTACTATTAATTTATGGGACATATACTATAACATATTGTTATTATTATTGAGATTATATTTTTATGATTTAATTTCCTAACTTATTAACCCTAAAAGGCTTGATTTGTATATAACTCAAACTATCTCATCAAGGTCACGCAACTTGTGAGCTAGCACAAGTTGGATAAACTTATGGCAAACTAAACTCGAGCTAAAAAATTAGACTCGCCGCTTATTGAGCTCAAGCTTATTATTATCAAATCAAGCTTGAATTTTAACAACTTCAGTTTAATTTGACTTACTTCCACCCCTACATATGATTTTACAAAAAGTTACATACTTAAATGTTTTTCTTATTTTTAATAAAAAGTATATTAATTTTAACACAATATTAATATAAAGTATTTTACAATGTTAATCAATCGTATATCCTTGTGCATATGACTTTCAAAATCTAATTTAATTTATTATTATATATAAAAGGAAAATCTTAAATTGACTCTGCCAAGTGAAAATTGGCTACTTTGCTTTTGCTATTTGAAAAATATTTTTGACATTTGTGACTTCATAAGTAAGTCTTCCTTGTCATGATTTAAAAATAGGTTTAAATTAGTTTTTTTTTCCTTATATTTTAATCGCATTTATTTTAGTTCCTACATTTTTAATTTACTCATTTTTATCCTTTAATGTATTAATTATATCTAATATATTATGGCCTTAAGTAATTTTTATTCAAATGATTTTCTTAAATAATAATAACATGTCAATTGACAAGTGATATCATCATTTTAGATGAAAAATAACAATTTATAACATTTAAATATAGATAGTTCCCACCATGACAAAATAAACGGCAGACTGTACAAAAAAATAAGGTGAGATCCACACTCACTAGAAAAACACATAAATTCTTGTTTTCCCAGCCATACGCAAAATCTGTATATACCCAATAGCGAGAACACAAATATCCTAGTTTTCAACGTGACAATATGTTTCTATTGTAGGTGCAGTATTAGAATACTTTTGATAGTTGTCATTTGCATCGGTTAGCCGCGATGAATTAAGGCAGCGGTGTTGCATTTGTTTCTTTTCAAATTCTTTAAGAATTTGTCATGAATGATGCCATTAAAAGAATTGTCATACATTAAACGATCAAATAAAGAATTAAGGGGGTAATGACAAACTTTAATGAATATTTGCTGCAGAAGTTCAACTTTAAAGAATTAATAACACAGTCGAAGTTCCAAAACGAACCAATGGAAGCAGGCACACACAACTCTTCTACATAATAACATTTACATAACTTCATCAAGCTTGAATCTAATCTAAAGATTCAAAACAAACGCAGTTGTATCGATTGTTTCTGCTTGCTATAGCTGTTTTGCTATTCATGCCTCATGAATATTGTCACACTACTTCGAAATACAAATCCTAATATCTAATCAATTAGGGCTATATAAATTGAGGATTACAGGTATGTCGAGTCAACCAGAGTTGGTTAATCTGATCAGCCTTTCACTTATATATTATCATGATTTGAGTTTGATTCTTAGGTTCTCTAGTTAATGGATCAACTATAAGTATTTTGTAAGTATTAATTGAGCTTGTAGGCAATACTATGATACTAGATTGTGGCAAGTCTACCCTCAACCTAAATTTTTCAAATAAAAGTAAAATACAAGTATGATGGATTAAAGTTTGTCATGCTGAAAATTAGTCGTCTTTGATTTTAAATGCTGAAAATTGTAATTTTTCATCTAAGATGATAACATCACTTGTCAAGTGTTACGGGCATAACATCAAGTTATACATATCATCATCTTTTAACAAATTTTTTTTAATAAAATTCACTTACGATAACATTATATATAATTAATAAACTAAGGGAACAAAATAATTAAATGGCTTATCCACACTTCTTATTAATTATTTATAATTTTGATTTCCTACATCGCCCTAAACTAAACACTTTTTGTTTAGTTAAAGTCAAACTTATAATTAAGCATATTAATCTATGTTCATTTACATTTTAAGTTATTAATTATTTCATATTTTTTTTTATAATAATTCAAACTATTAAAATTATTCAAATTTTTTATTAATTGTATTTCTCATTTATAACACCTAATTAAAATAAAACCACAAGAAATCTACTAACGGTGCATTTGTTTAAATTTCTGAAAAATATATTTTTATGATGTAGTTTTTTATATTATTTTTCAAAATTTATTCATTTCAATTTGTGAAAAAATCACTAAAACATTTTTTAGTTTTTTTTATAAAAAATAATTTAACTAACTTAAAATTGCTATACATGCCTTTTAATTATAAAGTATTTCTTCTTTGAAAAAAGGCTCAAACAAATGCCCCTAATTGTTACTGTTTAAAGCATCACTAATAAAATAATATGTTAAATTAATCATTTAATTTTTTAAAATATAAAATATATTATATTAATCCTCTTCAGTTATTTTTTACAAAATATATTATACAATTGTATTTCAAAAAATAAAAGAATATTTCTTAAAAATTATTTTTTATTATTTCAACTTATATAACTTTGTGTTGCTTCTAATTATGTGTACTAAAATATTTTGAAATATATTTATGCTACAATAGAATATTTCTCTAATATATATAATAAAGATTATGCTTACAATAAAAATTTTATTGTTAGTTGTTAAGTTTAGAAGATTACAATATCATTTGTGGTTAAATAGTACAATATCAAAAGGAAATATGTCAAGATAAGAACTTAACTCCAAGTCTAAACAATTTTCATCATGAGGATAATAAGTTCTATTAAGCTTTAGTTTGTAGTAATTTATAACTAGTAGTTTATCTTGTGAGAAAATATAAAATAATAATAATACAACGAGAATACAAGAGAATTTTGGTGAATAAAAATAGTTGGTGATAATAATATGATATTAAAAATGTAAATAGATAAATTAATAGCAATATAACTAATAAACAAAAATGTTTAGTTTAGGACAATTTAGAAAATCAAAATTATAAGTAATTAATAGAGAGTGTGGATAGGCAATTAGAAATGCTAATAACCCCACCTTTTCAATTTAATCATTTTGTTCCCTTAATTTATTAATTATATCTAATGTTATCCTTAAGTGAATTTTATAAAAAAAATTTGTTAAATGATGATGATATGTAAATTGACAAGTGATGTCATCATCTTGGATGAAAAATTACAATTTTCAGCACTTAAAATAATTAAAAAAATTAATTTTAACCATGACAAACTTTAATCCACCATCCTTGTATTTTCTTTTTATTTGAAAAATTTAGGTTGACGGTAGGTGTCATGAACCCCACCCGGATGTGACCGGCACATAAGGAATCCACATTCTCTAATTAGCCTAGCACATAAATTTTTCTAAAAAATGCACGGAGTTTCCTCTAAAATTAGAGCATTTCAAAATAATCAGAACCTATCAATTTTTAACCAGACATTCCATCACAATTTACAACATATTATATGCTGATTAAGCCTTGTGGCTATGCATACTCCAAATTCATTGTATCAAGTTGTGCACCAAGTAATCAAGTTAGAAAGGTTACATAAGTATAGTCCCCTGTACAAAACTAACTAGAATGAGAAGGAGCAAATTATGACCCTAACATATGTCAGGATCCTACTTGTGTTTCAGGGAGCTCTACAAGAAATGTAAGCCATACTTGGCTATATAAGCTTTCCAAAAGAACAAATAAGCCCCCTTTTTAGTGGGCTCACCAAAAGGAACTGACAAGAATTGCACAAAGTAGGAGGAGCAGCACTCATTTTTACAACTAGATTTGAAGTAGAGAAAGAAACCACAGAGTGAATTATACAACTCAGTGAGGAATAATATGCTTATAGTTATTGTGAGAGAAGTTTTCCAAGTTCAAACCATAGTTAGAACCATGAATATAACATAAATTCTTACAAGGTAAAAGACAATAAAATAGTTGTAGTATCATAGTAAAGCTCAAGGGAGAATTCCATTGTAGAAATAATTTCTTGACTGGGCAGCCCTAACAACCTGATCTCAGCATGCAAAAGTCTTTTGGACATGTTGGCCACACATGTTAGGCTAGCTACTACCTTGCTAGCTGGGCTTTTTGAGATGCACCAAGGCTGACGCATAATGCCGTTAGGGCGTAGTTTCTATCGCAGTTTCCTCCCTTCTGAAACCTTTAGTTCCCTTCTAAAATCATTTGCTATCATAATATCTCTTTATCATACATCGTATGCATTCTCGTCCATAACGTTGAGAACATAATGAGAATTAAAAGGAAGTTCCATAAATTCAACAAACGAAAGAAAATATAACTATTTAGTCTTGTCTCATGCCTATAATGCTTAACATCAATATAATATAAGTTACAGACTAATAAACATGAGTTTTAAACATAAGTACGTGAAGCAATTTTTACTAAATCTGGAAAAATTAATTTAAGCAATTCTTCAAGGCAAGTAGCAATACAAACATATAGATGTATACAAATTGACTTAAAAGTTAACCATAAGCACATTATTCACTCATAGTTAAGGCCCCAAGGTGGGAACTTAATTGGGTTGTGCCTCCAAACCAATGGTAGATCTCTGGAAGTGTCCAAAGCTACAAAAGACACCAATCTAACATTAATATGTTTTTAGAAACTAAATTTAGTTCAAACCAACTCCTACAATCAAAATCCCTAATCTTATGATTTCTAGGCCCTTCCTCAACATCTTACTTAAACTTTAAAACCAAGGAAGCGATAACTAATCCATGGTAGGGGAAGATGATAGGCTCAAGAACTTACCTCAAAATGTTAGAGAAGAGGTTGGAGCAAGAGGGAAGTGGTAAGCCTACCTCAATTTTCACTTCCTCTAACTTCAAGAGGAGAAAGAGATATATTTGAAGGAGAAGATAATGTTAATGGAGGGAAATGATGAATTTGGTGAGAATCTAGAGGGAAGCGATAGAGGCATAATGGAGTTCTTAAGGGTGGAAAGAAACCTAAAGAGAGGTAAGAGGGAAAAGAAATGGGAAGGCTTTTCCCTATTTTGGGCGGAGCCCCCTTTCTAATTTTTCCATCGCCTTTGCTATGCTCAAGCGTGGCTTGCTGCACTTGAGTATAGTCCAGGCCTACTGCACTCAAGTGTAGCTTGTGGCCAATAACTCCGTCTAATCTGTTTAAAAGCATGCTTGAACACAAGGTACTGTGCTCAAGCATGCCCTCCCTTACACTCTAAAGGATCTAAAATTTGCAATTTATGTAATTCTTGACTTGGATATTACATCCTCCCCCTTAAGAAATTCAATCCCCAAATTTAAGAAAATTCCCTTACTTCAACCCTTAAATAGTTACGGGTATTTAGCTTGCATAGCTTCTTTTGCTTTCCATGTGGCTTTTTCAGTAGTATGGTTTCACCAAATGACCTTCACCGAGGGTATTTCTTTCAAACATGGCTTTTAAATCTGTCGATCCACTATAGCTATTAGCTCTTCTTCATAACATAAGTTTTGATCTAATTGGATTGTTTGAGGTGTAAGGACATGGGAGGGATCATGCATATGTTTTCGTAACATATGTAACACCCTACCAATCTAATGTTATGCCGAAGTCATAGCATGAAATTAAGTAGATTGTGTTATCGTATTGATACTCTGATTACTATTTATTTATCATATCACATATCTCCTTTTTTTTTTTTTTGTAAACACGCAAAACGACATGCTGTATATAATGAACGTGCTCAACGTTGCAGAACGTAACATAGTTTAATAAAACACAATAGAAAAGATAAGAATAAGTAATATATCATTAACTGTATACATACCTATATAGGTCGAAAGCTAACGCTTCAGTTTATGTACAGATTCAAAATAGGATACATAAGTGGGGCTGGTGTATCAAAAAGACATAAGGCCCGTGTCAGTCAAAAATGATCCTACGGGGTCCTTAGAGGATGTTTCAAACTAACTGGTACACATATGGCTAAGTCTATGACCCAATGCTGTATACTGCCAAAAGAGGGTCATGCTGTATAATATCATCTGCAGCTGGGACCTACTCGATAAGGTAGCTGTTAGCTATACCAGGCCCGGCTGGGGAGTAGTCAACACTAGGTCCTGAGGAGGAGGATGATGAGCCGGTAGCCTCAGAAGGATCGATTTTGGAGCTGAGCGGAATGTCCGGAACCACCTGTAGAAGTGACTCTGGTGGAGAGCTAGCAGGAGCTACAGGTGCTGCGGATGCTAGAGGTGCTGGAGGGGGGTGTGCTACATGTAACGGGACCGCAAAGTATGGAGCAGCAGGGTCAAAAGCAGGGTGAAATAAAGGAACAATAAAATTCCTGTTGCTAGAAAGGGAAAGGCGAAAATGGCAGGAGTGGGCTATGTACAGTGAATCCAACTCGGGGTCATGGTGGAGCTGCAGGTCAGGAATCTCAATAAATGGGGTGGCGGTCGAGTCCATCACCAGGGTTTGAGAATGATGCAAAAATACAAAGCGGGGTGAGAATTTAAACAAATTCTCAGTAGGATTCGCATACGGTATTTAAACTGACATCGTATTCATTCTCAGTTGCCTCAGTTTTTCATTTAATTATAAAAACATGGGATCAAATTGAGCTATCCATATTTAATAAGTTTAAGAAAATGTCTGGTCCAAGGCAAAGTTCAATTTTACTTGGGACAGTATAAAAAATAGAATAACTGCTAAACAGTGATACACAGAAGAATAAGCAGAATAAATAAATAGACAGTAGCATGTAAACATAACAGACAAACCGTAAACAATTTGTAATGATTATTCAATGCAACTATGCAAAAACTCATTCTTGAACTTATCTTCATAAACTTTTCCATTACTTTGTCCCTTGGGAGTTCTTGGCCATTTAGACTCCTGGGTAATAGTCTGCTTTTCAGCATCGAGCTCGTTTCTATAAAGTAATGCCGGTTTTACATTCCCCAACCTCCCCATTGATCTATTCCCCTTAACTTTAATTCGGGGCTGGCCCAAGTATTATGGAACTTTCATCATAACATAACCTTCATGAATTTCTTGCAAATGCACATGGATCAAAATATATGCTATAACTCATGCATAGGATTTACCAAAATTTCGGCAGCATAACAGAACGTGTTCGCTTCCCCAGGAATAGTGTCAGTACTCAGAACACTAATTTTTCAGAGAAATCATAACACTTTATTCATATTTCAAACATCAAATTCACGGCACAATTTCTGCAATTAAAACATGGTTGCTATCTCAACACTCTAATACCAAAAATGTAACACTCTACTAATTTAATGTTATGCTTAACTCATAGTATGAAATTAAGTAGATTGTGTTATCGTGTTGATACTCTGATTACTATTTATTTATCATATCACATCTTTCTCTCTCTCTCTCTCTCTCTCTCTCTCTCTCTTTATAAATTAGGCCATAATTTCTATTTAACTCATCTGGACCTCAATTTTCAATATGTTAGAGTGTTATGTGTCTATTTTTCTAACCTCTTTGGTCCCATCTAATTTTGATAAATATAGCTCAAGTTATTTAAGTTTTACCTTGGCCTGCCCTGTAACTAGCCATAATTACACACCTAAAAATAAAAATCACTAAAAATCGAAAATAAGTTTAAATCATACAAAATTGGTATCATATTGAAGCTAATAGGACTAGCTTTCATTTGCAATAAGTTCCATTTCATTTGCTTTAGTACAGCTTGAGTTATAAGCCCCAAAATTTGACCTTCCTGAATTGCCCTATTTTGGCCTGGTTTGGACATAGGGTAACTTCTTTGGATCACTAGGAGCAAACGGGACTGTATCTAACTCTAAAATTTTTTTGGGATATTCTCCTATGTGTAAGCTTTTGAACAAAGTTCGTTTCATTCAATTCCAAGTTGTATAGGGCAAATTTTGCCCTGAATAACCTAGTCTATCCAAAATCAAACTCAAAAACCTAGGTCAAACTTCCAAAATTCATATCTCTCTCAATACTAATCCAATGGCCTTATATCATATATGTATGGAAATCTCTGAATGTCTACTTTCATATAAAAATACTTTATTGAATTTAAACAGGTACAGGCAGAGCCGTACCCTCCATCGTACGTACTGCCAAGGGATTTTGGTCTTCCAGCCCTTCCCGGCATCCTATTCTCACTCCTTTTTACTTAATCGATTTTTAAGCACAAAACAACTATCGAAGCAGTCAATAATCATCATATACATCCAATACCATATCAAGAAATAAGAAAAACAAAAGCCCCAAATAAGTCACCCGTACCCAAGAAGACAAGAGTAAAGTTGAATCTCTACCTTCTTGTATGTGATTTTGGTAGGTTTTGGAGTTTGGATTGATGGAACCTTATCAAGCTTGAAGGTTTGATAGAGTAGGTTGAGAGGAGAAGAGAAGAAGAAGGTTGAAGCAAGGAGAGAGTGGCGCAATCAGCATGAAAAGGAAGAGAGAAAATCCGATTTAAACATAAAGAGAGTAGTTGGCTTTAAAGATTGTGATTGGTTGAATTTTTTTTGTTGATTTCTAGCCATGCTTTCTTCTCCTTGTGGCTTTCCTTGTGCCACTATTATGGGTTAAGTGGCTGAGTTTTCAGCCACTTGATGTAGGGTTATTGAGTTTAAAATCTTATTGGTTCGGTTTCGATAGTTTAAAATATCAAAATTTTACCGATTTCTTTTAAATCGGTAAATTGTTTTAAGAAAATTTCTATGAAATCTTCTATACTTCTAACCTAATTCCCTCATATCTAAACTCAATTAATTGCTAATTAATTGATCCTAAATAAATATTTAGTCGAATTTTAATTAACTTTAATTATTCGATAAAAATCGAACAATTACGCGAAAAATGATAAGAAATTCTGGTGGATGTTACATTACCACCTTCCTAAAAAAAATTTTTGTCCTCAAAATTTAGTACCTGAGAATAGTTCAGGATACTCTTTCTTCATGTCTAATTCTAATTCCCAAGTGTAGTCTTTAGCATCTTCTTTTCCCCATACTACCTTTACTAAATGCACGGTTTTGTGTTGAAGTTGCCTGCTTCTTCTATCTACGATCCATGCCGGTGAAATATGGAAAGTTAGGTCCTCTTTTAACTATATTGACTCGGGTTCTAGGAAGTGTGTAGGGTCAGGTTGATACCTTTTGAGTTGAGAAAGATGAAAAACATCATGAAGGTTTGACAAATGTGGAGGTAGAGTGATTTGGTATGCAACTGATCCGATTCGCTTCAAGATTTGGAAGGGACTGATAAAGCGAGGACTTAGCGTCTTGACCTTAATGACTCTATCTATCCCTGTTGTAGGCATAACCTTCAGAAATACGTGGTCTCCTTCTTGAAATTGTAATGGTTTCCTTCTGATATCCGCATAACTCTTCTGACTGCTTTGGGCGGCAAGCATCTTACTTCGAATTTTCTTGATCTGCTCAATGGTCTGTTCAACTAAATCAGGCCCCAATAGAGTTGAATCTTTTGTTTCATACCAACACAGTGGAGATTGGCACTTCCGTCCGTACAATGCTTCATAAGGAGCCATGCCGATACTAGCATGATAGCTATTGTTGTATGCAAATTCGACTAGTGGTAAGTATCGATCCCAAGTCCTACGTTGCTCCATTATATAGGCTCGTAGCATATCTTTTACGGTTTGAATGGTCCTTTTTGTTTGACCATCTATTTGTGGGTAATATGTCATACTTAGGCACAACTTAGTACCAAATGCTTTTTGTAAGGCTCCCCAAAACCGTGAAGTGAACCTTGGGTCTCGATCAGAGATAATGGTTGAAGGGGTTCCATGCAACCTTATAATATCTTGAATGTACAATTGCGCCAATTTTTCCAACAGATAATTTGCACGAATAGGTAGAAAGTGAGCAGATTTGGTTAATCTATCCATGATGACTCATATGGCATCCTATCCTGTTGATGTTCTTAGTAATCCCATTACAAAATCCATGGAAATACTCTTCCATTTCCACTCAGGGATTTCCAGATGTTGTAGCATCCCGGAGGGTTTCTGATGTTTCGCTTTCACCTTTTGACAGATCAAGCACTTGCTCATGAAGCTTGCCATGTCTGACTTCATGCCTGGCAACCAAAACATTTTCTTGAGATCTTGATACATTTTAGTAATACCAGGATGTACGGTGAATTCACCCTTATGTGCTTCCTCCAATATTCTTCTTCGGAGATCATTCTTCTCGGGCACACACACCCTGTCATGACATCGCCATATGCCCTCTTTATTTTAAGCAAAACCCATTAATTTCCTTGATTGCACGAGATTGATCGTATGTTGAAAATTGGTATCCTGCTATTGTACCTATCGAATCTGTTCCTTAAAGCTACTACCTATCTTAATTTGGGGTAATTGAATGGTCTTGGGAGTTATTAGGATGCCCAAATTAAGATCTCGGAAACTCTCAATAAGCTCTATCTCTTTAATCTTCATTCAAGCTACAATCAGAGATTTCCTACTCAAAGCATTTGCCACAATATTTGCCTTACCTGGGTGGTATTTCAATTCAAAATTGTAGTCCTTAAGAAGTTCCATCCACCTCCACTGGCTCATATTTAATTCCTTCTAATCAAAGAGGTATTTCAAACTCTTATGATTAGAAAAGACCTCGAACCTTACTCTATACAAGTGATGTCTCCATATTTTCAAAGCAAATACTGCTGCTGCTAATTCGAGATCATATGTAGGATAATTCTTTTCATGTGGCTTTAACTGTCGAGAGGCATAAGCGACTACATTTCTGGCTTGCATCAACACACATCCTAATCCTTGTTTAGAAGCATCACAACAGACCTCGAATGGTTCATGAGGGTTTGACAAAGCTAACACTGGTGTCATGGTTAATCTCCTTTTCAAATCTTGAAAACTTCGCTTGCACTCCAGTGTCTATTCAAATGGAACATTATTCTTGGTTAGCTTGGTCAAGGGCAAGGCTATTCGAGAAAAATCCTTAATGAATCGCCTGAAATATCCAGCTAAGCCTAGAAAACTCCTAATTTCAATTATTGTGGTTAGTCTCTCCCAATTTAGTACTGCTTCTATTTTGTTGGGGTCTCTGGAGATCCCCCCATGGGATACCATGTGGCCGAGAAATTTTACTTCTTTCATCCAAAATTCACATTTGGATAACTTAGCATAGAGTTTCTTTTCTCTTAAAACTTGTAGAACTAGCCGCAAATGTTCCGCGTGCTCTCGCTCCATCTTCGAATAGACAAGTATGTCGTCGATGAAAATCACTACAAACTTGTCCAGATATGGGCAGAATATTCGATTTATATAATCCATAAATACTGCTAGTGTGTTTGTCAGTCCAAACAACATCACAACATACTTGTAGTGCCCATAACGAGTTCGAAAGGCTATCTTAGGGATATCTTGTTCTCGAACTGAAATTTAACGAGATCCAGATCGCAAGTCAATTTTGGAAAATACCGTTGCACCCTGTAGCTGGTCCATGAGATCATCGATCCTTGGCAGTGGATATTTATTCTTAATCATCACTTTATTCAACTGTCTATAGTCCACACATAAGCACATGCTCTCATCTTTCTTTTTGACCAACAAGACTGGAGCTCCATATGGCGATGCACTTGGCCGTATGAATCCTTTTTCCAAAAGTTCTTCAATCTGTTTCTTTAGTTCTGTCAGCTCCAGGAGTGACATTTGATACAGAGCTATAGATATTGGTCCCACACCTGGAACCAACTCGATGATGAACTCAATTTCTGTCTCAGGGGGAATTCAGGAATATCCTCTGGGAAAACATATGGATATTCCTTAACAACTGGGATTTCCTCCAATTTCTGTTCAACTTCCATCATATTAGTTGATAGGAGGATGTATCCTTAACTCTTTGACCTACCACAATTTACTAATAAAAGGTTCAGGTAGAAGAGCATTGAGGCTTGAGATTTAGAAGACGAGACAAAGGAGAATACCACTGTCTTATCGGAGCAATTGAGCATGACTCGATTGGCGGAAAGCCAATCCATGCCCAAAATTATATCAAGTCTAGATAAAGGAAGACAAATCAAATTGGCTGCAAAGGTCCTATCCTTAATTCGAAGAAGAACATTGATGCAAATTTGACTAGTTTTAACAGGTTTATTGGTAGGAGTAGAAACTAATAGATCATAAGGCAATTCAGAAATTGGCAATTGCAAAACAGCCACATAGTTATGAGAAATAAATGAGTGGGAAGCACCCGAATCATAAAATACAGTTAGAGTTTCACCGTCCACTTCACAGGTACCTTGAATTAGTCCTTCGGACTTGTCAGCTTCTTCTGCATTCATTGTAAAGACTCGTCCTTGATGTTGAGGTCTAGACGGTTGTGATGGATTCTTGGTTGGACACTCGTAAATTTTGTGGTCTGGCTTGCCATGCCCATAGCAAACATTACCATGGCTCTTACCGCATCTCATGCAAGTCGGATTTGGAAGAGGCTTCTGGGGCTGCTTGCCTTTACTGCCCACTAGTTGAAATCTTCTCTGCTATTGAAAGTTGGGCTTGAATTTTGGGCACTGCGGTGCCAATCCCTTCCTGAAACTACCACCAGATGCCTTGGCTGCAGCCAGTTTCAAGTTACAATCTTCCATAAGTCGGCATTTATTTATCAATGTGGGGAAATTTCTAATCTTCATTGGTCCTATTGCGGTAAGAATATCTTCTCATAACCCTCCTTGGAATTTGACGCAATTCCAAGCTTCATTCGAGTTCTTCTGGTAAATTGTAGAAAATTTACACAGCTCTTCAAATCTAGCAATATACTCGGATACCGTTCTATTCCCTTGATAGAGCTGCATAAATTCTAGTTTCTTGGCATTTCAAATGGAGGCAGGAAAGTACTTTTGGTAGAAAACATCTCTAAACACCATCTAGGTGACCACTATCTGAGATTCTTCGAATAGTCTTCGTACACTGTTCCACCAAAACTCTGCATCTGCTTTGAGCATATAGGTGGCAAAATTCACCTTCTGATGATCCAAACAATCTAGGACAGAGAAAATCTTCTCCATAGCCTTGATCTATTCATCAGCCTTATCTGGGTTGTAAGCTCATCGAAAGCTGGGTGGGTTTGCCTTCCCGAACTCAGCAAATTTAAGGTAATCCAGGTCAGCTCCTGGGCCATGTGGATTTCCTCCATAGTTTGCCTCAGGTCGCTTGCCTAATTGATCCATTATCTAGTGAGCTGCTGCGGCCTATTCTCGTATCGCATGAGCCATCTCTTGTATTGTGTCCAGGAAGTCAGTCGGGTGCTCTTGAGCAGGTTCTGCGCATGGCCTACCTCACCTTCCAGAAGCCATTAAGTTCTGAGCACACAAAACAAAAGTTATTGAGTTGATTAGGCTCAATTTTAAGTCTGATGTGCTAGTAAATAACAGCTTACACAGTCAGGTACCTCATACACATGCACATTTATATCTCAACTTCCAAATAAGATTTAGTGCATGCCATCATCTAAAAATATAGAATATGTGCAAAGCATAGTCAGTCCAATCCTCAAGCTTTAGCTAGGATGAACTGCTCTGATACAAAAAATGTAACACCCTACCAATTTAATGTTATGCTTAAGTCATAGCATGAAATTAAGTAGATTGTGTTACCGTATTGATACTCTGATTACTATTTATTTATCATATCACATATCTCCTTTTTTTTTTTTTGTAAACAGGCGAAACGGCATGCTGTATATAATGAACGTGCTCAACGTTGCAGAATGTAACAAATTTTAATAAAACACAATAGAAAAGATAAGAATAAGTAATATATCATCAATTGTATACATACATATATAGGTCGGAAGCTAACGCTTCAGTTTATGTACAGATTCAAAACAGGATACATAAGTGGGGTTAATGTATCAAAAAGACATAAGGCCCGTGTCAGTCAAAAATGATCCTACGGGGTCCTTAGAGGACATTTCAATTTAACTAGTATACATGCAGCTAAGCCTATGACCCAATGCTGCATATTGCCAAAAGAGGGCCATGCTGTACAATATCATCTATAGCTAGACCTACCTGATAAGGTAGCTGTTGGCCATACCAGGCCCGACTGGAGAGTAGTCAACACTAGGTCCTGAGGAGGAAGATGATGAGCCGGTAACCTCAGAAGAATCGCTCTCGAAGCTGAGTGGAATATCTGGAACCCTCTGCAGAAGTGACTTTGGTGGAGGGCTAGCAGGAGCTACAGTCTTGCGGATCTTTGGAGATCTTTGGAGGTTGTGCTACATGTAATAGGACTGCAAAGTATGGAGCGGCAAGGTCAAAAGCAGGGTGAAATAAAGGAACAGTAAAATTCCTATTGCTAGAAAGGTAGAGGCAAAAATGGCAGGAGCGGGCTATGTACAGTGAATCCAACTCGGGGTCATGGTGGAGCTGCAAGTCAGGAATCTCAATAAATAGGGTGGCGGTCGAGTCCATCACCAGGGTTTGAGAATGATGCGGAAATACAAAGCGAGGTGAGAATTTAAAGAAATTCTCAGTAGGATTCGCGTACAGTATTTAAACTAACATCGCATTCTTCTCAGTTGCCTCGATTTTTCATTTAATTATAAAAACATGGGATCAAATTGAACTATCCATATTTAATAAGTTTAAGAAAATGTCTGGTCCAAGGCAAAGTTCAATTTTACTTAGGACAGTATAAAAAATAGAATAATTGCTAAATAGTGATACATAGAATAATGAGTAGAATAAATAAATAGATAGCAGCATGTAAACATAACAGACAAACCGTAAACAATTTGTAATGATTATTCAATGCAACTATGCAAAAACTCATTCTTGAACTTATCTTCATAAACTTTTTCATTACTTGGTCCACTAGGAGTTCTTGGCCATTTAGACTCCTGGGTAATAGCCTGCTTTTCAACATTGAGCTCGTTCTTATACAAGAATACCGGGTTTACTTTCCTCGACCTCCCCACTGATCTATACCCCTTAACTTTAATCCGGGGCTGGCCCAAGTATTATGAAACTTTTATCATAACATAACCTTCATGAATTTCTTGCAAATGCACATGGTTCAAAATATATACTATAACTCATGCATAGGATTTACCAAAATTTCGACAGCATAACGGAACGTGTCCGCTTCCCTATGAATAGTGCCAGTACTCAGAACACCAATTTTTCAGAGAAATCATAACACTTTATTCATATTTTAAACATCAAATTCATGGCACAATTTCTGCAATTAAAACATGGTTGCTGTCTCAACACTCTAATACCAAAAATGTATCACCCTACCAATTTAATGTTATGCCTAACTCATAGCATGAAATTAAGTAGATTGTATTACCGTGTTGATATTCTGATTACTATTTATTTATCATATCACATCTCTCTCTCTCTCTCTCTTTTTTTTTTATAAATTAGGCTATAATTTCTATTTAACTCATCTGGACCTCAATTTTCAATATGTTAGAGTGTTATGTGTCTATTTTTCTAACCTCTTTGGTCCCATCTAATTTTGATAAATATAGCTCAAGTTACTTAAATTTTACCTCGGCCTGTCCTGTAGCTGGCCAGAATTACACACCTAAAAATAAAAATCACTAAAAATCGAAAACCAGTTCAAATCATACAAAATTGGTATCATATTGAAACTAACAGGACTAGCTTTCATTTGCAATAAGTTCCATTTCATTTGCTTTAGTACAGCTTGAGTTATAAGCCCCAAAATTTGACCTTCCTGAATTGCCCTATTTTGGCTTGGTTTGGACATAGGGCAACTTCTTTAGATCACTAGAAGCAAACGGGATTGTATCTAACTCTAAAATTTTTTTGGGATATTCTCCTATGTGTAAGCTTTCTAACAAAGTTGGTTTCATTCAATTCCAAGTTGTATAGGGCAAATTTTGCCCTGAATAACCTAGTCTGCCCAAAATCAAACTCAAAAACCTAGGTCAAACTTCCAAAATTTATATCTCTCTCAATACTAATCCAATAGCCTTATATTATATATGTATGGAAATCTCTGAATGTCTACTTTCATATAAAAATATTTCATTGAATTTAAATAGCTATAGGCAGAGCCGTACCCTCCATCGTACGTACTGCCGAGGGATTTTGGTCTTCTAGCCCTTCCCGGTATCCTATTCTCACTCCTTTTTACTTAATCGATTTTTAAGCACAAAACAATTATCAAAGCAGTCAATAATCATCATATACATCCAATACCATATCAAGAAATGAGAAAAACAAAAGCCCCAAATCAGTCACCCATACCCAAGAAGACAAGAGTAAAGTTGAATCTCTACCTTCTTGTATGTGATTTTGGTAGGTTTTGGAGTTTGGATTGATGGAACCTTATCAAGCTTGAAGGTTTGATAGAGTAGGTTGAGAGGAGAAGAGAAGAAGAAGGTTGAAGCAAGGAGAGAGTGGCGCAATCAACATGAGAAGGAAGAGAGAAAATCTGATTTAAACATAAAGAGAGTAGTTGGCTTTAAAGGTTGTAATTGGTTGCAATTTTGTGGTTGATTTCCAGCCATGCTTTCTTCTCCTTGTGGCTTTCCTTGCGCCACTATTATGGGTTAAGTGGCTGAGTTTTCAGCCACTTGATGTAGGGTTATTGAGTTTAAAATCCTATTGGTTCGGTTTCGATAGTTTAAAATACCGAAATCTTACCAATTTCCTTTAAATCGGTAAATTGGTTTAAGAAAATTTCTATGAAATCTTCTATACTTCTAACCTAATTCCCTCATATCTAAACTTAATTAATTGCTAATTAATTGATCCTAAATAAATATTTAGTCGAATTTTAACTAACTTCAATTATTTGAGGAAAACCAAATAATTAGGCGAAAAATGATGAAAAAATTCCGGTGGATGTTACAACATAGATACATGGAAGACTGGGTGGATCATAGACAAATCAGGTGGTCAAGCTAGTTGGTAAGCCACTGCACTGATATGTTCTAGAATTTCAAAAGGGCTAATATAGTGTGGACTGAGTTTTCCTTTCTTGCCAAATCTCATAACACCCTTCATTAGCAAGACACGCAGAAACACATGATCTCCAACTGAAAACTCTAATTCTCATATCCAATTGTCAACATATGCTTTCTGCCTGCTTTGAGTAGCTAAAAACCTTTCTCTTATCATGCGAAATTTTTCTAAGGAGTCTTGCACTAGATCTGGTCCCAAAAGTTTGGCTTCACCTATTTCAAACTAGCCAATTAGAGATCAACAATGCCTTTCATACAAGGCCTCAATAGGCATAATCTAAGTACTAGATTGATAGCTATTATTATAGGAGAATTCAATTAGAGGCATGAAGCAACTCCAATTTTCGCAAAAATTGAGAACACAAGCTCTTAACATGTCTTTTAAGATTTGAATAGTTCTCTCAGACTGTCCATCCGTCTGAGGGTGGAAAGTAGTGCCGAGATCCAAGCGTGTCCCTAAAGCCTCTTGAAAGGCTTTCTAGAAGTAGGATGTGAATTGAGGCCCCCGATCCGATATAATGGATATGGGTACCCCATGCAGTCTAAGTATTTCATCAATGTACATTTGTGCATGTTGGACCACATTATAAGTGGTCTTTACTAGAAGAAAATGGGTAGATTTAGTCAATCAATCGATAATCATCCAGATGGAGTTGAATCTTTGAGAAGTTCGTGGCAACTTAGTAACAAAATCCATGGTAATTCTTTCCCATTTCCATTCTGATATCTCTATTTGCTGGTGGAGACTAGCTGGTCTTTGGAGTTCTTCCTTAACTTGTTGACATATTAGATATTGAGACACAAAATTACCAACATCTTTCTTCATGTCTCTCGCCAGTTCAACTGTTTCAAATCTCGGTACATTTTAGCTGAACCCGGATGAATGGTATACTTGAAGTTATGAGTTTCCTCAAGGATAAGTCTCTTCAACTTGCTCAAGTTAGGCACACACAAATGATTGCCACATCTTAAGGCACCTTCCTGGTCTAAGATGAAGTTAGAGATCTTCCCACTCTGCATATCTTCCATTAGCTTCTTCATCTTTGGATCTTTGTTCCAAGCTTCCTTAATCTGTTTTGCTAAAGATAATCAAGCTCTTATACAAGCCACAAGTACTCCAAACTTGCTCAACTCAAACTGCACACCTTCCACATCTAACTTGTGAACCTTTTCTATTAAGGGCCTCTTACTAGGAGTTATGTGGGCCAAATTGCTCATTGACTTCCTACTCAGTGTCAGCTATGATATTTGCCTTACTTGGGTGGTACAATATGGTGCAGTCATAGTCTTTTAGTAATTCTACCCATGTCCACTACCTCAAATTCAATTCTTTCTGCTAGATAATGTATTTAAGACTTTTATGATTAATGTAGATTTTACATGTTTCACCATATAAGTAATGCCGCCATATTTTCAAGGCAAAAATAACTGCTACCATCTCCAAATCATGGGTAAGCTAATTCTGCTCATGCTTTTTGAGTTGTCTGGAAGCTTAAGTGATTACCCGACCATGCTGCATCAGAACACATCCAAGGTGTAACATCCCGATTTCCGAGTTCGGCTTCGCCCTCAGGACTGATTCCTCCCGATTTCCGACTTCATCTTTAAAACACAGATAAGAGCATTCTTTCCGAGTTCCGAGTTAATTTTTGCCCAATTCTCGACTTCATGCCTTGTACGACTTCCGACTTCGTATGGATTATTTCCAACGACTTACGAGTTTAACCTTCGACGACTTCCGACTTCGTATGGATTATTTCCAACGACTTACGAGTTTAACCTTCGAGTCCAAACAACATGAACGTGATTCACCGGTATCCGGCTTCATGTCTTAAAGCAAATGTCCTCGACTTCCGATCTCATAACTTATGATCAAGTTTCCAGCAAGATGTACGC
Organism: Pterocarpus santalinus; assembly: GCA_031439595.1. Taxonomy (NCBI): domain Eukaryota; kingdom Viridiplantae; phylum Streptophyta; class Magnoliopsida; order Fabales; family Fabaceae; genus Pterocarpus; species Pterocarpus santalinus. The sequence continues at coordinate 48,144,708 of CM062532.1, read as the reverse complement.
GAGTTCCGACCTAAGACAACAAGGTTCAAAATAGTATGCGTGGTTTCCGATCTCAGAAGTTATGGTTTAACACAATGGTGCAAATACCGAACTCCAAGTTTAATATAACGAGTTCCGACCTTAGTGTTGAACTCAATTGGGATGGACACGAGTTCGGATCCTTGAGAATCGGTACACGAGTTCCGGTATACGATTTAACAACCAGCATTGGCATTTCCTGGTTCAAATGGGGAGTTCCGAGATTATAAGATTGCGATTACGAGTTCTGACCTCCGACCTTGATACAAGATTTCCTCAAGTCACACACAGATAGGACGAGTTACGACATACGACTTAAGCCCCAGTCTCAATTGGGATACACGAGTTCCGACTTAAGGTGTAATGGCGACGAGATCCGATTTCAGATAGAACAGGTGCGTATCTCCATTTTTGGGACGACGTGGAGAGCAATTTTAACACAAAAGGGAGAGACATGGCCGGACCTTGCCCACAAAATTTCATCCAATCAAAGCCACTTATTCTAACTACCACTTCGAAGCTTTGTCTATATATATGTATCCTCGTCCTGCCTCTTCAGCTCATCATTCTTACGTTGCTCACTTCAGCTCCCTTCCTCTCTTAATCTACTCTCTCAAACCTCCAAGCTTTGTCAAGGCTTCCTTCAGCTCCAATTCAAATTCAGCAAGATCACACTCCAAAGAGGTAGGATTCTACTTCTACTCTTAAATTCCTTGCTCTATGATTGCATGAGATTGAATTCTTCTTTGCGTATGTGATGAATTATTGGATGTATTATGATGGATTGTGATTAAATTCATAGAGGATTTTGAGTTAGAATTAGAATTAGAAGAAGAAAACAAAGAGAAATGGATGGATGAGGGTGCTGTCTTGGTGGAGATTCCACGGCAGTCCGTATGGCGGAGCGTACGGCGCCGCCTACAATCGGTCAAATCCAATGAAACCATTTTTAGATGAAAGTAGACATTCAGGGCTTTCCATAGCTATATCATATAAGGTTATTGGATTAGTATTGAGGGAGATACGAATTTTTGAAGTTTGACCTAGGGTTTAGAATGTTCATCCGGGCAGGGTGACATGAGGAGGGTATAACTCACCCTATACAACTCCAAATTGAGTAAAACCAGTTTTGTTAGAAAGCTTACACACAGAGGAACACCCCAATATAAGATTCCGAGTTTGTTATGGTCCCAATTGTTCCCAGTGATTCGAGGAAGTTGTCCTATGTCCAATCTAGGCCAAAACAGGGTAGTTCAGGAAGGTCGACTTTCAGGACTTATAACTCGAGCTATACTTAAGCAAATGGAGTGAAACTTGTGGCAAATGAAAGGTTGTCCTGTTAGCTTTGATATGAGACCAATTTCGTAAGATTTGAGCTTAGTTTCGATTTTTAGTGAATTTATATTCCCAGGAGTGTAATTCGGGTTAGTGACTGAACAAGCTGAAGTAAAAGCTGGATATCTTGAAGTATATAAATCAGAATGACATGGGACCAAAGAGGTTAGAAAGTAGACATATAGAGCTATTACATATCCAAAATTCAGGTTTAAATGAGTTGAATAGAGATAAAGGTGGATTATACAAGATTCGGGCAGACCAGAATAGAATTGGTAGGATGGCCAAAGTAATAGTTTCACAAGAGTTAGTGGACATATAAAGTTTGAATGGAGGATTGCCTATTTGACATTGATATATATGTGTTAAGTTTATTATGTTGCTATGACTAAATTGTCTGTGAGAGTTGGCACTATTCATGGGGAAACGGACCTGATCCGTTATACTGCCGGATTTACGGCAGAAGTCTAAGAAGTTATGAATGTTTAGATGTAAGGATGAATTAAAGTTTAAATGGGTATATAGAAACCCTATATTCAAGGATGACATAATTATGTTATGAGATATGTGAGGGTAAGTGACGTAGCATATGCATGAGTACCGGTAAATTGGTAAGGAGGCTACGGGCCTTTATACGTAATGAACATGTACGTGAAAATCATGTGTGCAATGATACATGAAAATAAATGGAGTATATGTATGAGTACACTCAGTATGACTATGCTTGAATATGCATGAAAATGAATGAATGTAAATATATTGAATGTGGGTCCCTTCACTCGGAGGCAGTTAATTGAGGTCCCTCCCTGTGAAGGCAGTTAAATGATAAAGACATGGGTCCCTTCACCTGGAGGCAGTTGCACATGGGTCCCTCCTTGTGAAGGCGACTAAAGACACTGGGTCCCTATATGTTGGAGGCAGTTGCACTTGGCACCCTCCAACCTAGAGGCAGTGGGTCCCTCTACCTTGGAGGCACGTGGTCAGATGAGATCCCTCTATGTTGAAGGCACGTGGTCAGATGAGATCCCTCAATTTTGAGGCACGTGACCAGAATCGATCCCTTCAACTAGAGGCACGTGACAATCGATCCCTCCAAGACTAGAGGCACGTGGGTCCCCTTGCGGGTGAGTCGGTGTGACGGCGGTCACGGGTGAGGCCGACGAGCTCACTCCAAGGCCGGACTACCCAAGGCAAATGCACCCTAGGGACGGCGATACGTAACGCCTAGGTGTGCCAAGTAAAAGACTAAAGACTAAAGATTAAAGTATATGCAAGCACCCCAATCACATGAGGCATGGCATTGACCCGGCTAGTGTGAGTATAGGGTAGGACTTACATGAGGCATGGCATGACCCAGCTAGTGTAAGTACCAAATGAGGATCCCATCTTCCTAAGGAACGTGACATGGCGATCACGCTCTGATGGGGTATGACATGGCGATCATACTGAATATGGTATGATGCTTTGCACTTGAGGGCGGCGACACGTAACGCTCAAGTGTAGACAGATCCAAGCACCCTAGGGACGGCAACATGTAATGCCTAGGTGTGCCGAATGAAAGAAAAGTAAAACTTTATGTATATGTATGAATTCTAGTGCAAGTTAAGTGAGATATAGATGTGATATTCCCATTAGACTAATGCTATATGTGTTTTATATGTTGAACTTATTATCCAGGGTATTATTCATGAATTAATCTTGTGTACATTTCCCCAAAGAACCAGTGTATGATTAAAATGAACTTTGCTTCGGAAAAGATATTTTTCGAAATGTAAAATTTAACAGTTTGTGCAGCATGTTCTTATTTTTTTTAAAATAAACCGAAGCAAACTGGAGACGACCATGATGACACTATGTATGAAAAATTAGAGAATCCTACTGAGAATTTTATAATTCTCACTCCCATTTCCATGTTGTCTCCAGATAATTGTAGAAGTTTCCGAAGACGGCTAAAGTTGCTGTCAGACAAGGTCCGCTCAGTAATGCGATATGACTCAGGCGTAGTACTATGACTTAAGCATAGTACTGTGCTTAGGAGGATGTTACACAAGGCCTACTTTTATGCTATCACAATATATTGAGAATCCACCCAAACTTGAAGGTAAGACAAGAACAGGAGTGTAACACCCTCCTAAATACAACATTATGCTCAAGTCATAACATCATATTAGGAGTTGTTACAGTTAAATAAATGAACCTTGATTTATTATTCACTTCATTTTCTATGCATATAGCGCAATATTCTTTTACATTGCACAAATATTGGTATACATGACAACTTTGCAATTTACATAAATAACTCTGCTAAGAGTTTGTACTATGACAATAGCCATCATATATATATATATATATATATATATATATATATATATATATATATATATAAACAAATATACATTTTTCAATTAACATCAGCAACCAGTCTAGTCTTGGCCACTTCCCGCTAGGCTGGTCCTCTTCAAGATCTTGTTATTTGTCTAGAGATGACATGGAAATACATATAAAGATGAGAATTTTACATTCTCAGTAGGATTCTTAGACTACCTGGCAATCCATGTCATCATTGCTATTCCAACTGCTTAGGTTTATTTGGAAAATGTGATCTCATACCTAGGGCAAACGATCCATTTATTAAGTTTAGAAAACGTATTCTTTCGAAGCAGATTAATTTTAACTCATACACTTAGAAATAACATGGCAATAAGTATACAACTACTAAGACTGCATTTTCTAACAAATCAAATTATTAAATACAAATAAACATGTTGTATGCCCGTGCAACTTGACGCACCTTCTTACTTTCTTTCTTACTTGCTTATGCCTTTAATCTTTACTGTCCTTGGGTAGCCTGATTAAGGAGTGAAGTCAACTCGTGATTGTCTTCATACAGTACTAACATACAAGGGGATCCACGTGCCTCTAATTTGGAGGGATCTCATTTTGGCCAATTACCGCCAAAGTAGAGAGATCTCATAGCTTTCATATAACTGTCTTCATGTTGAGAGATCTCATAATTGCCTCCATGTGAAGGGATTCTTATCTTACTTACATACTGTCTAAGTTCACATTTACATGTGCATGTTCATGAATGAATATGCCTAAATAACTTGAAATCATAATACATAACTCATACAATTTTTTGCTGAAAATTTAGCAGCATAACAACTGAAACATAGAGCTTCCCAAATGAATAGTGCACATAATTAGCCAGCCAATCATAACAATAAGGATCATAATATCAATATATTCAATTCAAATCAATATGATAAGAAGTTGCACCATTCATATATCATAGTTCAGAAAACTCTTAAACCTTGAAACTGGCAAGTTATCTTGACTTCCTCAATTCTGCCTTGATTTTCTAAATTCCACTAAAATTATATTTTAATTCATTTTAACATGAAAATTTAATAGATTGTGGCCTTATTAGTCTTCTTTTGAACCTCTTTGGTTTCACCTCAATTTGAGGTGTATAACTTAGGTTAATTAAGTTCTATTCAAGGTTGCCCTATTTTTGGACAGACTTGGGCACCTAACTTTAGAAATTCACTAAAAATCTCGAAATTTATACCTAAATAAAGCTATTTGGACCATCTTTCATTTCCTATAAGTTTCACTCTAATTGGGTAAACATAATTCCTCAAGTGGGCTACCCTATTTCACCTTGAATAAAGCATAGATTAGTTTTCATGAATTTCTGGGAGTAAAGCACTCATGCTCTGACTTTGAAATTTTATTGGCATAATTCTCTATGTATTAGCTTTCTAAAAAAATTGGTTTCACTTACTTTGAAGTTATATAAGGCGATTTATGCCCTTCATAACACATACTGGTCAGGATAGTGAGTGGAATTTAACAGGTTATTTCTAAAATTCATTACTTTCTCATTTCAAACCCAATGGACCTATAATTTATACGGTTAAAAAGTTCTAGAAGTCTAGTTTCATCTAAAAATAGTTTCACTTAAATTTGACTCCTACCATTTCAAAGATACCATTTGCTATACAGATAGCCACTAGGGTTCTTCTCCAACAATTTTTCTATTTTGTGTTTTTAGTGGTTCTTTGGTCCTTCAACCTAATCCAAGTTTTCCTACCCTAAATCACTAGAAATGAGTTATATCGTCATCATATAAGCATGAATAGAGGATAACATAAAAAACCCTAATAAGCCCTTGAAACCCTAAAGATAAACAATTCGAGAAATCCTACCTCTGAATATCACTTGTAGCTTCAAAACTTGAGTTTTCTTGGTGGCTTCTCTCTTTTAGGGCTCCAAATAGATGGTGAATCCTTTTTCTCTCCTTGATGGCTAAAGCTAAATGATCCAAAGAAGTGAGGTTTATGAAGTTATTTTAAGTTTTTCTTAAGGAATCACAAAAAAAGAGTTGATTTTTTTGAGAAAAAGGAGGTAAGATCACCTAGGGTTTTGGGTGAAGGTGGAAAGAATGATGAACAAAGTGAGATTCAAGAAGAAAAATAGAGGATGAGAAGGAAAAGAAGTGGCCGAAATTTTGTGGGGTGATAAGGGGGAAACCAAATGCTTCTTGCTTCATAAGTTGATGACTTGAAGCTCATTGGTGGATTTCCAACTTTAGTTCAATTTTTATTAAGTCTCCTAATTGTGTCGCCATCATTTGGCCAACATGAGTAGTGTAAGTGGGTAGAACTGTTACTCATATCATCTTGCAGTATGGATTTCTACCAATTTGTTTCTTACATTACAAGACATCGTAATTAAACCAATTTTTCCTCAAACTAACAAGACAAAACTGTAAGCTCCAATGCCTAACCGAAATAGTCTTATAACTTTAGATGTTTCAAGCTTTAACGTTTTGATGAATATTAAATTAAGTTTTAAGTAAATTTCTTGGATAGTAAATGATTTGTTTTAGCTAACTGCATTTTTCGATAAGTAAAATCATCTACTTTGAAGTTAAATGATTATTGTACCAAACAAAGTATCAAAATCCATGGTACTTCACTTGAATATGATTATATTGGAACAACCGCTTTATATCCTTTATGTTTGCTCATTCAAGAATAAGATAGAAAGCTCAGAAGGATGATGACATAGCACTAGAAAGGAAATATATGTCACGAGAAGTATCACACCTCATTCAGAGGGTTGACTTGATCTAGAAAGGTGACATATCACAAAGTATCTCACCTTGAAAGCTTTTCTCACACGCTTCACTGAGAAATTCAAAAAGTTAAAAATGAATTGACAAGTTGCAAAAGAAGTGCTGACAAGTTTGAAAAATTGGTGAATACTTCAACTGTAACACCCTCCCGAGTACGGTACTATGCTTAAGTCATAATACCTCACCTAGGAGTTGTTACTGTTACTTAATCGGACCTTGTCTGGCATCAACCTTCGGCCACCTTCAATCTTACTAGTCAACTCCACTTCGGAGGACCTTCGAAATTGCTGAACTATCTGGAGAGAACACAGAAATAAACATAGGAGTGAGAATTATAAATTCTCAGTAGGATTTATTAAACTAACATAAGCTGTGTCATCGTTGTCATCTCCAGTTTGCTTCGGTTTATTATGAAAAAGGTGAACATGCTATATAAACTGCTAAATTTTATAGTTCAAAAATATAATGTCCGAAGCAAAGTTCATTTTACTCACACACTTGGCAATTTGGGAGAGCCCATACGAAACAAATTTCATGAATTATATTAGGAATAGTAGCTGAAACATAATAAAATATAATAGCATCAATATACTGGGGACATAACATCTGCACATAACTTTACTTGTACTTAAATTCATGCGTATACATAAAGTTTACTTTCCTTTCTTTTCTATCCTTTTCATCATAAAACCTTTACATGCCACATTCCAAAGTATGATCGCCATGTCATACCCCATCATAGTGTGATCGCCATGTCACGTTCCTTAGGAATATGGGACCTTCATTCAGTACTTACATTAGCTGGGTTATGCCATACCTCATGTAAGTCCTAGCCCCTATACTCACACTAGCTGGGTCGATGCCATGCCTTATGTGAGCGGAGTGCTTGCATATGCTTTAATCTTTAGTCTTGAGTCTTTAGTCTTTAGCCTTTACTGCCCTTGGGTAGCTTGGCCTTGGAGTGAGCTCGTCAGCTCGACTCGTGACCGTCGTCACACCGACTCACCCACAAGGGGATTCACGTGCCTCTAGTCCTGGAGGGATCTCATTTTGGTCACGTGCCTCTAATTGAGGGATCTCTTCTGACCACGTGCCTTCAAGGTAGAGGGTAACTGCCTTCACAAGGAGGGATTCAAAGTGCAACTGCCTCCAAGTGAAGGGATTCATATCTTATCTTATTTAACTGCCTTCACTAGGAGGGATCTTGTAACTGCCTCCAGGTGAAGGGACCCACATTCAATATATTCATATTATACTTAAATCATCATTGCATATATGAATCTTATGAGCATAACACATAAATGTTTATCACATTTATATAATTCACATATTTCTGCCGAAATTTCGGCAGCATAACGGATCAAGTCCGCTTCCCCGTGAATAGTGCCAATATACTAGAATATCTATTTATCACAAAAATCACAACATTACATACATATTTCAACATGGAAATCAAAATGACAATAAGCTCATGAAGGCAAGGTTTTTGCCTCAACATAGCCAGCCAATCCGGTTCTTCTAGATCAAGCCATAGTTTCTATTTAACTCATTTGGACCCCAATTTTGGATATGTTAAAGTATTATGTGTCTATTTTCTAATCTCTTTGGTCCCATCTCATTTTGATAACCATAACTCAAGTTATTTAGATTTTATCTCGGTCTGCCCAGGGGCTAGCCAGAATCAGACAACTAAAATTAAAAATCCACTAAAAATTGAAAACTGACTAAATTATACGAAATTGGACTCATATTAAAGCTAACAGGGTAAAGTTTCATTTACAACAAGTTCCATTCCATTTGACTTAGTAGGGCTCGAGTTACAAGCCTCGAATTCTGACCTTCGTAGACTGCCCTGTTCTGGCCCGGTTTGGACATAGGGCAACTTTCTTGGATCACTGGGAGGAACTGAGACCTTATCTAATTTTGAAATTTTTATGGGAAATTCTTATATGTGTAACTTTCCAACAAAGTTGGTTCCACTCATTTTCAAGTAGTATAGGGCGAATTCTACCCTGAACAACCCGATGCCTTGAACTGCAGTCAAAACCCTAGGTTGAAATTCAAAAATTCATATCTCTCTCAATTCTAATCCAAAAGCCTTATATGATATATCTATGGAAAGCCCTAGATGTCTAGTTTCATATAAAAATAGTTCCACCCAATTTAATCGGCTATAGGCAGATCTGTACACTCTACCATATGGACTGCCGAGGTTTTCTGGTTGTCTAACCCATTAGCTCTTCCTATTTCCATTCTTTCTTGCTTCCATTTCGGTTTCAATCACACAAACAGCCCAAAACCAATCACATATCATCATAATCATTCATTTAACACATCAAAGATGATGAAAATAATCCAAGCTTAGCTAGCCAAGACCACATAATTGATGCAAATATTAAACCCCTACCTTTGTTCTAAGTGATTTTGCTGGATTTTTGAAGCTTAGATGAGCAAAGCTTGATGAAGCTTGATGTTGGCTGGAGTTATGTGAGTGAGGAAGAGAAGAAGAGAGCTGAAAGGAGAGAAGAAGTGGCACAGAAAACGGCTGAGGGAAAGGAGAGGAATTGTGTTATAAAGCATTATGTGGTAGTTGGCTTCTTGGATTTTGATTGGTTGAACACAAGAGGCTGAAATTCAGCCGGCCCTCCTTGTGTTTGTGGCCAAAGTGGCGCCACCTTCTTGTGTTGTTGTGGCTGAGTAATCAGTCCTAGCTCATAGGGTTTAAAGCTTGTAATTCCATTGATTCGGTTTCGACAGTTTAAAATACTGTAATTTTACCAATTTCCCTTAAATCGGTAAATCGGTTTTCAATAAAATTTTATGAAATCTCCTATACTCCTAACTTAATTCTCTTATATCTAAACTCAAGTAATTGCTAATCAATTGATTCTAAATAATTATTTAATCGAATTTCCATTATTCTCAATTATTCAATAAAACCAAATAATTAGGCGAAAAACGGTGGATGTGAAGAAATTTGTGAAGTTTATATGCTTCTATTCTAATTATCTCTAATCTAACATCTAATTAACTCTTGATCAACCCTTAATTAATTTCTAATCAAGCTTAGAGATTCAATAAAATCAAATAAATCGATTTACAGTGGAAATTAAACGTTTTGCTAGTTGAGGCCCCTTTCTGGTTTTTGTTGTTTATGGCTAATGGCATTTTCGTAATTATGGGTAAGTCTAAGGGCATCCCATGTCATTTCACATATGGATACCTCCATGGCTTAATCGGCCGAGGTTTAGGTTTTTACGTTTTCACTACGCGATTCTGCTTCGTTTAAAACCTTATTCTGCTAATTCTGTTTATCTAGGGACCTAAGTGTTATTTTTCTAAAAAGTTTAGGGGCAAGGTTGTGAATAATAAAAGTTTTTTTTTTTAATTTCCTATTACGTTAGATGGGAATGTTACATTACTACCCTCCAAAAAAAAAATTTTGTCCTCAAAATTTAGTCACAAAACTAACTATTGATTTTCGTAGGAGTTTGAAAAAAGTTCACACGTAAGCACATTGAAGTTGAATAAACATAGTCAAAGAAAATACAATAAGTCTAGTTATATAATTCAACATAACACTGTTAGCAAAAAGTGAATCCTTGCCCTAGGTTATTCCTAATTTCACTTCAGCTCTTTTGAGGAAATCGCCTTTTCAACATTCGAGGTGAAGACCCGTCCTTGTTGTCGTGGTTTAGGGGTAGATGACTGATGTGTATATAAGCAGTCTTTGATCATGTGGCCCGGCTTCCCACACCTGAAACATACGTTTTGTCCAGCCAAACAAGGTCTACCTCCATGAGCCTTTCCACACTTAGAGCATACTTGCCTTGCACTTGGCCCCTAAAATGGTTTATCCCCACGTCCATTAAATTGACGCAGCTTCTTTGGTGGTGAGGCATATTCAAGTTCTTGGTCTTCAGGTGCCGACCTCTTTCCACAACCATCCATCCTAGCATTAGCGAGCTTCTTGTTATATTCTTCAACTAATCGACTTTTGTTTGCTAATGCAGCGAAATCTCTTATCTCCATTGGCCCCACCGAAGCTAAAATCTTCGCATTTAGTCCTCCTTCAAATTTGATGCATTTCCAGTTTTTGTCAGGGTTGCGCTGATAGATGGCAGAAAATTTACAAAGTTCTTCGAACTTAGCAATATACTCTGAAACACTCATACTTCCTTGTTGAAGCTTCATGAATTCCAATTCCTTAGCGTTTCATACAGATGCAGGGAAATATTTATGATAAAATGCCTCCTTGAATATGTCCCAAGTGATATCAACTTGGGGTTCCCCCAATAGTCTCTTCACGCCATTCCACCAAAACTCGGCTTCTGCTTCCAATATATAGGTGGCAAAGGCCACTTTCTGTTGATCAGTGCAGGCCAAGACAGAAAAGATATTCTCCATTGCTTTGACTCATTCCTCGGCTTTATCTGAGTTGAAAGTTCCTCGGAAACTGTAACATCCCCATTTTCACCTAAGTTAATTAGCTCGGTGTTCCCGGCTAATTAGAGGGGTTAGTGATTAATTAAGAACTAATCGGCTAATCTCAAGAGCAAGGGCTTAGTAAATTTAAGGCAAGTCAACAATTGAAACAATATGCATTAAAAGTTACAATTAAAAGCCTAATTGCCCAATCCTTATTAATTCATGACTTAGAACATAAAATCAAGGTGGCCTAACCTTATTAACTAAGAGCACATAAGCATCACATCTTAATCACATGAAAATTAACCCTCATATCTTCTTTGCATAATTAACGAGGAAAAATCATTTTCGATAAAAATGTGTTAATGGCATAATTGAACCAATCAAATTAATTAACATTTAGATAATCGTAACAATTATAAAGATGTAGAAACTTTCCTTTAATTATTGTTTGAAAGTTTGGTCAAAGCAAGAGCCAAATCCAACCATTCAATTGCCTTCTCATCATACACCACTAGATCAAGAGTCCATGTTAGTAGATTCCTTAAGTCATGACAAGAGTTGTACTCTCCTTCATGAAGATTGTGACACTTGGAGTGATCACAATCATCCAATGCCAATCCTAAGATAGCTCATGCTTTTAACCATTTGACAAAAACACTACAAAGTCTTTACCCAAGTGCCAAGACTCAAAGGAAACATAACACTCCCTTTTGCCCTATGGTTTTTCCCACTCCTTAGCTTGTGTAAGAAGCAAAAATCACATCACCTTTCCCCCTCTAATTGCGCCACCTTCAGCCATCCCTCTCTTCTCAATTCATTTTCATTCCCTCTCTCAAGACACACACACAAAGCTCTCATCTCTCTCTAAACCTTTCTTCATTCTTCCTACTCTCCTTCTTGTTCTTCTTGTTTTTCCTACTCTAAGTCATCACTTTTCCACCACCATCACCCTCATCTTCTATCACCACCCTCACTAACTTATCAAGGATCACATTCTTTGGTCCTTGGTAGAGCAAAACAAACACTCATTTAGCCCCATTTGCTAGCTCAAGAGGAAGAAGGCCATCTCCAACCACTTTATCTTCCAAGCTTCCAAGAAAAACTCATTTGGTAGTGACTCTATCCTTCTTCTCCATGTATTTTTTTCAAGTTTTAGAACCCCTAATCTTTTCATAGTTAGGTGGTTTTAAAGCTTGCTCCAAGGTCTCATGACTATATTTTTCCCTATGGGTTTTCTTATCTTGTTGAAAGTGTTGTTTTGAAATGAGATTATATGGCATGATGGTTTTATATATCTTGCTCTATTTTGTGGTAAAATACTGATTTGGTGACTAAAACTTTGGATATGGTGATGAGTTAAAACATAAAAATGGTGATTTGAAGTGGTATAGCAACATCTCCACAAGTTTGATATGTAAAACTTAAAAACGAGTTAATCTGGAATTCTGGCAGCCTGTAAAGCGTGTGGTATAACTCACTCCACAAAGCTCAAAATGTGATGAAAATAATTTTCTGTGAAAGTAGACTCAAAGAGCTTTTCATACATATAAAATATGAGATATTTGGCCTTAAAATGAGAGAGATACGAATTTTTAAAGTCTGCTATTCCTGGATGGGTTTCTGTCCGGGCAGTAGGTAATAAAACGTGCATAACTCAAGCTATACAGAACATTTTTGAGTGGGACTAAGTTTGTTAGAAAGCTAAGGCATAGAGGAACATCTCCATAAAACAGTTTTGTCAGAATCCTTGTGAGGAGTTCACAGTAATGTTTAAAAATCACTGACCTGAGATGAACTTTCAAGTCTGAATAGTCAGAATAAAATGTGTATAACTCAAGCTACAAAATGAATTTTTGAGTGAGATTTCTTTTGTTTAAAAATAGACTCAGGGAAGTGTAAGCATACCAAAATTCGAAATAAAAGAATAAAAGATGAAATTATGGTGAATTTTTGAAGTTACTGCCCCACTGTAAAAGTAAAACTGGTTTGGGTAAAAGTTAAAGGTTAATGAAGAATAAGCTTTAAGACATTAATACCCTTATATTAAGTATTAGAAAACCTTCATAACTCAACTTAAAAAGTATCAAAAAGGACACTAGGCAACATTGGCCCTACAACTAATAAAAGAGGACACACAAGAGGTAACCCCAATTAAAAGCTTGCACCAAATTTACTAAGCTAAGCTCATAAAACTTTGCTTGAGAATATGCCTATGTTTATGTGCAAGCATGATGTTATGATGATGATATGATAATGATGATATGATGATGATGATATGATATGATGATATGATGCTTAATGATACTGTGATATTGGTTTCTCTGATTTGCAAAATTTTGGGAAGCTTCGGTCTAGCCGTTATACTGCCGAAATTTTGTAGAAATTGTGGACTTAGAAATATTTTGCATCATAAGTTTTAATAAGAAAAGATTCAATAAAGTGTGTGATCCTTCAAAAGGGAAGGTGACCTAATTTAAGTTCCCCTCACCCACGACTCACATGAGGCATGGCATGATCTAGCTAGTGTGAGTATAGGGGATAGGGCTTACATGAGGCATGGCATGACCCAGCTAGTGTAAGTACCGAAATTTTATGGTGGCGACGGCCACGGTATGAGCTCATTACCACTTATGTTTAGTGGGTGGAAAGAAAGGATTTAAGATAAATCAAGTTAAGGAAAAAAAGGGACTTCGGTCCGATCCAAGTAAAAAGTGTAACTCTCAACATGTTCATGTATGTTATGAATAGTCATATAAGCCTTTATGTATGCCATGATGTTGTTACTACAACAAGAATAAGTACTAAAAATTGAATCCACTTCGGGTAGTAATGTTTTCGAAAATCAAATAATTGAACCTATTTAATGCTCACAGTTTTCATTTATAAAACCGAAGTGGCTGGGATGATGACGATGACACTTAGGTGTCAGGGTCGAGTCCTACTGAGAAATCTTATTTCTCACCCTAGTTGTTTTTCCGTCTCGTCACCAGATACTCATGGCACACCCCGTGGAGTGGAGCATGGAGCCTCCCCACCATGAGTGGGCATACGACGCAGATACTCATGCTATTGTGGCTACGACCACCACAATAGTCCGTACACACTTTTATCTGGGTCGGATTTTTGAAGGAGAGGAGCCAGAGATCCCGCCTGCCCCCGTAGACGTATCATCGGCGCACTTTGGACCGCCGCTAGGTCCTTGGGATTTCCCGCCTGAGCCCTTGCTAGAGATTGAAATGGAGCCAATGTCTCCGGGTCTACCTGTAGCCGAGCCCGTGCCACTGCCGGAGGTCCCTGTGATCGAGGTGAGTTCGACGGCCACCCCTAGGGCCGCAACAGCTTCGCCGCCACTCCCCGTGTATCACCCCGACGCATCTGAGGAGGATCCCTCCGAGGCCCGTTCTTCTGTGGCCAGCTATACCCCCTGGCCGTCGCATCCTTCGCGTTGACGTGAGCAGCCGGCGCCATCGTATTATCCATACTCCTTTCATCCCCCGAGGTCGAGGAGCGAGGGGGACCAGGCATTCGAGGACTTGAACCCACTCAATCAAAGGCATGGAAAGGGCAGAGAAGCCAGCAGACGTCCACATGGGCCTATTTTTATTTGTGTTCCCTATCCTATGTATTTCATTTTGTAATGAACCTTGTCAGACTTATGTACCGTTGATGTTTTGGGGCCATGGCATGACCATGAGTTCCTTTTTATGTATTTGTTGGATATTATGAGATTAATTATAATTATATGGTTGTTGTTGTAATTTGAATACATGGTATTATGATTTATTCCTTGTTCCTTCAAGTTATACCGAAATCTTTGATACGCTCGTTTATTGCTATATTCTCGCACAAGGCTTTACTTTCCGAAAGCGACGACATATTTCAAAAAAAAAAAATTTATCGTATTTTCCGCGTAATTTAATTTCAAGTAAAGTTTAGTTTTCCACGAGCATAAGTAACAACTAATAAAACGCCGTAATACGACTTAAGCGTAATATGGATTTATTAGGGTGTTACAGAAACTAGGCGGATTTGCTTTCCTAAACTCAGCGAATTTAAGATAATCCAGGTTTGCTCCTAGGCCATGTGGA
This sequence comes from Pterocarpus santalinus, assembly GCA_031439595.1. Lineage (NCBI taxonomy): Eukaryota > Viridiplantae > Streptophyta > Magnoliopsida > Fabales > Fabaceae > Pterocarpus > Pterocarpus santalinus. Next base: position 48,129,693 of record CM062532.1, on the reverse strand, counting down.
TTGCCTCCATGGCTAGTCTCGGGCTGCCTACCCAACTGGTCCATCATCTGATGAGCTGCAGCGGCCTGCTCCCGCATTACTTGAGCCATTTCACGCATCGTGTCCATAAAATTAGCAGGATCTTCTGGAGTGGGTCTATTTCGTGGCCTACCACACCCCCTGGAAGCCATTAGTTCCTAGTCACACACAATAAAATATTGAGTTGATCAGGCTCAACAATAAGTTAAGTGTGACAGCAACCAATAACAATCACAGTTAGGTGGTCATGCATGTCTAATTTAATTTCCTATCCTATATCTTATCTAAGTAGATAAAATTAGTCGCATGACATTCTCTCATTTCCTAAGGATTCCAGAGTACATTGGAAATGTAGTCAGTCCAATTCCTCAGGTCCGGGGAGGATCGAACTGCTCTGATACTATTAATGTAACACCCTCCCAAGTACGGTAGTATGCTTAAGTCATAATACCTCACCTAGGATTTGTTACTGTCACTTAATCGGACCTTGTCTGGCATCAACCTTCGGCCACCTTCAATCTTACTAGTCAACTCCGCCTCGGAGGACCTTATTTGAAATTGCTGAACTATCTGGAGATAACACGGAAATAAACGTAGGAGTGAGAATTATAAATTCTCAGTAGGATTTATTAAACTAACATAAGCTGTGTCATCGTTGTCATCTCCAGTTTGCTTCGGTTTATTGTGAAAAGGGTGAACATGCTATATAAACTACTAAATTTTATAGTTCAAAAAAATAATGTCCGAAGCAAAGTTCATTTTACTCACACACTTGGCAATTTGGGAGAGCCCATACGAAACAAATTTCATGAATTATATTAGGAATAGTAGCTGAAACATAATAAAATACAATAGCATCAATATACTGGGGACATAACATCTGCACATAACTTTACCTGTAATTAAATTCATGCATATACATAAAGTTTACTTTTCTTTTTTTTCCTTCCTTTTCATCATAAAATCTTTACATGCCACATTCCAAAGTATGATCGCCATGTCATACCCCATCAGAGCGTGATCGCCATGTCAGGTTCCTTACGAATATGGGACCTTCATTCGGTACTTACATTAGCCGGGTCATGCCATACCTCATGTAAGTCCTAGCCCCTATACTCACACTAGCTGGGTCGATGCCATATCTCATGTGAGCGGAGTGCTTGCATATGCTTTAATCTTTAGTCTTGAGTTTTTAGTCTTTAGCCTTTACTGCCCTTGAGTAGCTTGGCCTTAGCTCATCAGCTTAACTCATGACCGTCGTCACACCGACTCACCCACAAGGGGATTCACGTGCCTCCAGTCCTGGAGGGATCTCATTTTGGTCACGTGCCTCTAATTGAGGGATCTCTTCTGACCACGTGCCTCCAAGGTAGAGGGTAACTGCCTTCACAAGGAGGAATTCAAAGTGCAACTGCCTTCAAGTGAAGGGATTCATATCTTATCTTATTTAACTACCTTCATTAGGAGGGATCTCGTAACTGCCTTCAAGTGAAGGGACCCACATTCAATATATTCATATTATACTTAAATCATCCTTGCATATATGAATCTTATGAGCATAACACATAAATATTTATCACATTTATATAATTCACATATTTCTGCCGAAATTTTGGCAGCATAACGGATCAAGTCTGCTTTCTCGTGAATAGTGCCAGTATACCAAAATATTAATTTATCACAAAAATCACAACATTACATACATATTTCAACATGGAAATCAAAATGACAATAAGCTCATTGAGGCAAGGTTTCTGCCTCAACATAGTCAGCCAACCCGGTTCTTCTAAATCAAGCCATAATTTCTATTTAACTCATTTGGACCCCAATTTTGGATATGTTAAAGTATTATGTGTCTATTTTCTAACCTCTTTAGTCCCATCTCATTTTGATAACCATAGCTCAAGTTATTTAGATTTTATCTCGGTCTGCCCAAGGGCTAGCCAGAATCAGACAACTAAAATTAAAAATCCACTAAAAATCAAAAACTGACTAAATTACACGAAATTGGACTCATATTAAAGCTAACAGGGTAAAGTTTCATTTACGACAAGTTCTATTCCATTTGACTTAGTAGGGCTCGAGTTACAAGCCTCGAATTCTGACCTTCCTAGACTGCCCTATTCTGGCTTGGTTTGGACATAGGGCAACTTTCTTGGATCACTGGGAGCAATTGGGAACTTATCTAATTCTGAAATTTTTATGGGAAATTCTTATATGTGTAACTTTCCAACAAAGTTGGTTCCACTCATTTTCAAGTAGTATAGGGCGAATTCTACCCTGAACAACCCAGTCTGCCCAGAACCAGAGTCAAAAACCTAGGTCAAAATTCAAAAATTCATATATCTCTCAATTCTAATCCAAAAGCTTATATAATATATCTATGGAAAGCCCTAGATGTCTAGTTTCATATAAAAATGGTTCCACCCAATTTAATCAGTTGTAGGCGGAGCCATACACTCTGCCGTACGGACTGCCGAGGGTTTCTGGTTCTCTAACCCATTAGCTCTTCCTATTTCCATTCTTTCTTGCTTCCATTTCGGTTTCAATCACACAAACAACCCAAAACCAATCACATATCATCATAATCATTCATTTAACACATCAAAGATGATGAAAATAATCCATGCTCAGCCAGCCAAGACCACAGAATTGATGCAAATATTAAACCCCTACCTTTGTTCTAAGTGATTTTGCTGGATTTTTGAAGCTTAGATGAGCAAAGCTTGATGAAGCTTGATGTTGGCTGGAGTTATGTGAGTGAGGAAGAGAAGAAGAGAGCTGAAAGGAGAGAAGAAGTGGCACAAAAAATGGCTGAGGGAAAGGAGAGGAATTGTGTTATAAAGCATTGTATGGTAGTTGGCTTCTTGGATTTTGATTGGTTGAACAAAAGAGGCTGAAATTCAGCCAGCCCTCCTTGTGTTTGTGGCCAAAGTGGCACCACCTTCTTGTGTTGTTGTGGCTAAGTAATCAGCCCTAGCTCATAGGGTTTAAAGCTTGTAATTCCATTGGTTCGGTTTCGATAGTTTAAAATACTGTAATTTTACCGATTTTCCTTAAATCGGTAAATCAGTTTTCAATAAAATTTTATGAAATCTCCTATACTCCTAACTTAATTCTCTTATATCTAAACTCAAGTAATTGCTAATCAATTGATTCTAAATAATTATTTAACCGAATTTCCATTATTCTCAATTATTCGTTAAAACCAAATAATTAGGCGAAAAACGGTGGATATGAAGAAATTTGTGAAGTTTATATGTTTCTATTCTAATTATCTCTAATCTAACATCTAATTAACTCTTGATCAACCCTTAATTAATTTCTAATCAAGCTTAAAGATTCAATAAAATCAAATAAATCGATTTATAATGGAAATTAAACGTTTTGCCAGTTGAGGCCCCTTTTTGGTTTTTGTTGTTTATGGCTAATGGCATTGTCATAATTATGGGTAAGTCTAGGGGCATCCCATGTCATTTCACATATGGATACCTCCGTGGCTCAATCGGCCGAGGTTTAGGTTTCTACGTTTTCACTATGCGATTCTGCTTCGTTTAAAACCTTATTCTGCTAATTCTGTTAATCTAGGGACCTAAATGTCATTTTCTAAAAAGTTTAGAGGCAAGGTTGTGAATAATAAAAGTTTATTTTTTTTATTTCCTATTACGTTATATGGGGATGTTACATCAACGGCTACTTTTCCTCTTCGGTGTCATCATAACTTATTAAAGAAGAAAGTTGTATATTTTCTTTTCAATCATAGACCAGTGGATCAAGATAGCACAAGGCTCAAGATCTACAAGCCTCAATAGTAACATCTAGAAGTCTATAAAAAGCTAGAATACAAAGAAGAAGAGAAAAAGACGTTGTTCAAATATTTTCGAAGCTGTAACACTTCTAATCTTGAACCTTCTTAACTTTCAAATCCTCCAGAAGTTACTTATTGTAACTTTTGTTTTAAAATCTTCTCTGTAACGTCCGAAAAATTTTATCGCTAACAACTGAGTTGTTCGATTTTATCAAATAAGTGAGTTTAATCAGAATTTGATTAGACACTTACTTAAAGCCAATTAAGTGTGATTTAGATGGATTAGGCTTGACGGAATTAGATTAGGAGCATAGAAAACCCCACAGAAAATTTTCAAGCCAGTTTACCGATTTAAGGGAAATTGGTAAGATTTCAGTAATTCAAACTGTCGGAACTGGACCAGTTGAATTTTTCTATGAGTACCGTAGAATCAATGGCTAAGATTTAGCCAAATACCTCCCTCAAGTGGCGTCTTGACAGCCCTTGATGATGGGAAGTTAAACCAGATTTTATGACCAGATTGGATCCACCAATCAAAACCAAGTAAGCTCCAAATATCTTCACCTTTTTCTCCTTTTCTCCTCATCAAATTTCGCCCATCCTACCAGTTGCTGAAGCTCTTCTCTTTCTCTCCTCTTTACTCTCATTTCCACTCCATTCTCATCCATCTTCAAGTCTCATCCCAAGTCACTACCATCAAAGACACAAAATCAACACAAATTGCATAAGACAAGGTAGAAATCCTACTTCTCCTCTTGTTTTCTCTGATTTGGGGCTGCATGGTGAGAATCCATAATCTGAAATATTGATGTTTTGTAGAGTGATGATGATGTTTTATGACTGGTTTTGCATGTATATTGTGGTTAAAATTGGAATTAAGGGCAAATAGCTTGAAGGAGGAAGACAAATCTAGAAGCTGTTAGGGTTTTCCTCGATGGTCCATATGGCGGAGTGTACGGCTCTGCCTACCGCTATTTAAATTAGATGAAACCATTTTTATATGAAACTAGACATCTAGGGCTTTCCATACATATATCATACAAGGCCATTGGATTAGTATAGAATTAGTTATGAATTTTTGAAGTTTAACCTAGAAATCTGGATTCCTATCCGGGTAGTGTGAGTTGAGAAGGGTATAACTCACCTTATACAACTTCAAATTAAGTGAACCCAAGTTTGTTTGAAAGGTAACATGTAAGGAATAACCATAAAAATTTCAGAACCAAACTCATAGCCGTTTGCTCCCAGTGCACCAAGGAAGTTGGCTTAAGTCTAAACCGAGCTAAACCAGGATAGTTTAGTAGAGCCAAGTTTTGGGATTCATAAGTCAAAATATACTTACGCAAATGACATGAAACTTAATTAATTTGAAAGCTTATTCTGATAGTTTTAATTTGATATAAAATTTGTATGAATTCACCTAGCTTTCTATTTTTAGTGAATTTTTACTTATAAGGACCCAATTCTGGCTAAGAACAGGGCAATCTGAGGTAAATTGTTTATATCTAGAGTTATACACATCAAAATGAGATGGGACCAAAATGATTAGAAACTAGACATATAAGGCTGTGACATATGCAAAAATTAGATTTAAATGAGTTGAATTGGATAAAATTGGGGCATGCGAAACTCAGGCAGAACAAGGAAGAATAAACTAAAAACTTATTGATGCTTGATTTGAAATTGTTGAATGATGCTATGAATGTATATATATATATATATATATATATATATATATATATATATATATATATATATATATATATATATATATATATATATATATATATATTTGCTGATCTATATTGAAATTACAAGTTGTGCAATTGTACTGGTTGTTTGGCACTATTCATGGGGAAGTGGGCTCGATCCGTCATGCTGCCGAAATTTCGGTAAGAAGTTTATATGTTGTGAAACTTTATGATAGCTTGAGTACATTATATTTAAAGAGTCAAGCTAGAAGTGCATTCATTTCATGATATTATAAAGGATTCCATATCACTTGGGCCAGCCCTGGAATAAATTAAGGGGAATAGATCAGTGGGAAGGTCGAGGAAAATAAAGCCGGCCATCCTATATAGGAACGAGCTCGGTCCTGAAAAGCGAACTATTACCCAGGAGTATATGGCCAATAACTCCCAGGGGACCAAGGATGGAAATAAGTTCTAATAGGCGAAAGCCTCCAAGAATAAGATGCATTTTCTAATTGTACATGCATATGTATAGTGAAATGCTTCTCTATTGATTGTTCTAGATCCCTGTTTATTATTCTTAACATGCTATTGTTCCATCATGATTACTGTTTGAGTATATTAGTGTATCTGTTAACTAAAATTGAATTTGTTTCGGTGTATGCTTTACAAACAAGTATTTAAGTTGAATATTATCGTTTTATCGTACTATTTGAGAAAAATATTGCACGACCGAAACAACTAGGAATGACAGCGATGACAGATGTATAGAAGCTAGGAATTTCTACTGAGAAATATTCATTTCTTACCCTATTGTATGTTCCGCGTCATTCTCAGACCATAGAGCACGCAACGACCGGGGTGTTATTCATTAAGTTCCCTGAGCTACATATACACCTTGACCCATTTTTTGATTCTGTATATATCTTCGGCCGATGTCAGTTTCGCCTCTACTTCTTTTTCCAGCGAGATTTCGCCGTCCCGCTCATGCACCCTCTCTTTGATCCTGCTGTTCCCTACATTGCCATACCCCTCCACATGGCCCATCCATTTTCACCACCACCAACAGCACTAGCAGCTCCAGTACCCATGGCCCTTCTTGCTTCACCACCACAACCGATGTCGTCAGCCTCGATCTCGAAGGAGGATCCGTCCGAGGCGGCGAGTTCTTCTTCATCATCCTCTGCTACTAGTGTTGGTCACCCTCTAGCGGACGCCGACATGGCGATTGGGTTCCTTTCTTCAGATTCTGCTTAGATAACGTGCATGCTGTAGTAGGGTTAGATGTACAAAATGACCCTCTTTTGGCAGTCTGGGTCATGGGTGGATGGGTAGATGACAGGAATGTACATGAAATGTCCCATGGAGACCACTTGGGGTGCTGTGCATAGAAACTGGCAGTTTTGTTTTGGATTAGCGGTCTCATTTTGTTACCCTGTATCATTTTGACAAACTTTAAAATCAGATGTCTATATATATATTTATGATGCCTTTTGCAGTAGTTCTGTCTTTATTATAGTTTTAGTAATGTTACATCATTTACAATATTACCGCTTAACTACATCTATTCCACCGTCACGCAGAAAATTTGGCTATGCGATTGGGCGTTCTTATGCGAGTAATTAATACTAATACAGAAAATAGAAATTAACCAGTATTACATGTAATCACTTATCAGATAATTTATTATGACTTAAGCATAGTACTTTGTCTGGTAAGATGTTACATTCTCTGTTGATGTGTAATAGATAATATTCTTTATTTGAGAATTTAGAGAAGTCACACATACTGTACGTATTTGATCTATACTCTATAAAGAGCTTTTAGTGTGAGTGTAAACACAAAACTTTTTTATCATATCTCTTGTAACCAGACCTGATAATGGTCAAAGTGAGCTTGGAGAGGCTAGGATAAATACTACTTGGTTGTAAAGCTTGGAGAGACTAGAGAAAGACTACTCAATTGTAAAAGTTTGGAGAGGCTAGAAAAGACTACTCAGCCATAAAAGCTTCAGAGGCTTACAAAAAAAACACTCATGGTAGAAAAATCTCAACAAAGAATTGGGGACTAGATGCAAGCATTGGTTTGGTCGAACCAAGATAAACCATGCTATGTGATCATTCTATCTCTTTCTCTCTTCGTGCTATCTTTATTCAATTCTCTAATCTATGCATCCTTTAAATCATTCAAATACATTGTTGCATAAAATATACATCTATTATTTCTAAACACATTGCTTTCACATTCCAAGTCTTGGACTAAGAAAGTTGTTTTGAAAACTTTTCAGGTTCAAAATTTTTAGTTAAGACACAATTCAACCCTCCTTCTCATGTCTTCTCTTCCAACAAATACTACTTGTCTTTATAAAATTCCTTCTACAACAAAACTTGAATTTTCTAACCTTAATGTTCACATTTTAATATTGACTACTCTTAATTCTATAATGCATTGAAATAAATCATTTAACAGTGTTAATCAGATGTATTGCTCTTTAGGATGTTATAGGGAGCAATAGTTAGGCAAGTTTTTTGAGTTTTTGAAAGCTTTGTTCACAAGCATAGAACTATTGAAACTTCACATTCTCCTATGTTAACTAGGTCAATGGAGCCATAATTTTGGGGAAATCCTTAATGAAGGAATGATAATAGCCCGCTAAACCCAAGAAACTTCGAACCTCTATAATAGTTGTAGACCTTGGCCATTGTTGTATGGCTTCCACTTTCTTTGGTCCACTATAATTCCATCATTAGACACTAAATGCCCTAGGAAGGCTACCTTGTCTAGCTAGAACTCACATTTAGAAAACTAGGCATATAACTAGTGATCTCTTAGAGTTTGAAGAACAATTCGCAATGTTACCATGCTTCTCCTAGCTCTTAGAATACACTGGAATGTCATCAATAAAAATGATCACAAAGTGGTCCAAGAAAGGCTTAAAGTTGCGGTTCATCATATCCATAAAAGCAATTGGGGCATTAGTTAACCCAAAGGACATCATTAGGAATTTGTAATGTCCATAGCGGGTATGGCATGTAGTCTTCGAAATATATGCTTCTTTACCCTTTAACTGATGATATCCAAATTGAAGGTCAATCTTGGAAAAGCAAGAGGCTCCTTGAAGATGGTCAAGCAAGTCGTCGATATAAGGTAAAGGATATTTATTACATATAGTCACCTTGTTAAGCTGCCTGTAATCCACACACGACCTCAATGACCCACCTTTTTCTTTACAAACAATACAAGAGCACCCAACGGGGAAGTACTTAGGCAAATAAAAACCTTATCTAATAAGTCTTGCAACTACTTCTTCAACTTCAATTTAGCCAGTGCCATACGGTGCGGGGGTATGGAAATAGATTGAATGTTCGGGAATACATCCATTCTAAACTTAATTTCCCTATCTAGAGGCATTCTAGATAATTCTTCTGAAAATACATATTGGAACTCCCTAATCATAGGAACTTGATCCAAGCCGGGCACTTCAGCCTTACTTGACCTCTTTTAAATGACAGTTTACTATGGCATGACATGAAGCTAGCTAGTCCATGCCTAAGATAACATCAAAATCAATCATTTCCAAAAGCATCAAATTCACTAGCATATCAATACCACATATATTAACTACATAAGATCCGAACACCTCTTGAACTAGGAGTGATTTTCCCATAGGGGTACTAATCCAGAACAGACTATCTAACCTTGTAGAAGGCTCACTGAATCAAGAAGCAAAGTATAGGGACATGTACAAATACGTGGACCCCAATCAAATAATACATGAGCATCCATAGAACATACTTGAAGAATACCAATTACTATTAAATTCGAAACTTGGGCATCTTGACATGTCAAGGCATAGAGTCGTGGCTATTCTCTCCTTGCTCACCTGACTCCTTTACCTCTTGTGTTCGTGCCACCGATTCCTCTACCAGTTACTCCCAAGGTAGCACCTTGGGGCGATGCAGAAAAGGAAGTGGATGGAATAACTAATTGCACTGAACCTCGGCTAGATCCTCCTGACAACTGAGGGCAATCCTTTTTGAACTGGCCGACCTAACCATAAACAAAGCAGACTCTTGTCTCTCTCTGACATGCTCCTGAATGTGCTTTCTTACAAATTTGACAAGGCTGTCGAATTTGACTCGAGTGTTTGGGTCCCTATGTACCTTGCTATGAAGTACTGCCAGATTGAAGTACCGTGGCAAGAATATTCATTAGGTTTGGCCTTGATGTCATGGCCCCTCCCAAATAGACACATTGTTGGCTTTAGGGGCCATAACCACCTATAAAACTAGAATTGCTGGAAAAGGAACCCCAGGTCTTTAGCTTCTTCGCTACTTCTTTAGAGGCTCTTCATTCCATTTTGCCAGATTCAATTGGTAAAGCTACGTTCACTGCTTCAGCATATGTCACCTTACCAATTTTGGGTGCTAAGGTAGTGAATAAAGGATCTATTAACCCTCAAATGAATATCTCAGCCCTTAAAGCCTCTATGGCCACAAGTTGTGAAGCATAGCAAGAAAGCTGAGTGAACTCCATATCATACTCTGTAACAGATATCTCAGGTGTTTACCTCAACTTCTCAAAGTCTGCAGCAAGGTTGGCCCTTTTACAAGTAGAGAGAAATCTAGCTATAAAAGCCTCAGAGAACTCTTCCTTGGCGAGACGAGGTAAAGTAGATAATCTTCCTATTCGCAAGGTCTCAAGCCATTGTTCTACTAAGCCATCCAATCTATAAGTTGCTAATTCAACTGCCTTCGTGGTCAAACACTTAAGAACATAGAGAATATTGAGAGTTTTGTCTAAGAATAGTTGAGGGTCTTATAACAGGAGATTTCCCACAAAAGTAGAGGGTCTAACTTAAGCAAGTCTTGGACCGTAACATCTCTTCCTACAAGAGGACAGAGTTGTACCCGCTTAGGGATAGTAGGTGTTGTAGCTATTACCTAGGGTTGTCCTTTAACTCGTCTTTGATCTGCCATCATCTGCACCAAGTTTTCAATAACCTGGTGCATCCCACGGATTTTTGCCACCACCTTAGGCAATATTGTCACCAGGGGCAAGTTTAGGTTTTTCTACTCACCTGGCCATCCTATCACGACCTTTGCCCCTCGACCAACCATAGCCCCTCCTTCTAGGCACTAAGGAGGAGGTCTAGTCTGATTCGGCGTCCAAGGCTTCTTGATTCATGGCACCCTAACGCAAGTGTGTAGATAGTCAGTATATAGAACAACTAGGATAGAAATATTTAAGACAAAATGTAGAAGTTCACTTCCTATAGGCCTTTGCTAGCTTCACGTCTTGTGAAAATGGGTCGGCTTCCATTTACACAATTGTGATTCTACTTAAGTACACTTGCTCCATGAACCACAGGAAAACCTAGGCTTTGATACCACTTTTGTCATGACCCCCACTTGCCTATGACCGACGTGTATGGAATCCTCATTCCTTAGTAAGCCTGACACAATTTTTTCTGAAAAATGGATTGGGTTTCCTCTAAAATTAGAACGTTTCAAAATAATCAGAATATGTCAATTCTTAACTAGACATTTCATCATAATTCACAATATATATGTTGATTAAGCCTAGTGGCTATGCATACTCCAAATTCATCATATCAAGTTGTACACCAAGTAATTAAGTTAGAAAGGTTACACAAGTATAATCCCCTATACAAAACTAACTAGAACGACAAGGAGCAAATTATGACCTGTAACACGTGTTAGGATCCTGCCTGTTTTCATGGAGCTATACACAAAATATAAGTCGTACTTGGCTATACAAGTTTCCCAAAAGAATAAATAGGCCCCCTTTTTAGTGGGCTCACCAGAAAGAACTGACGAGAATTCTACAAAGTAACATGAGCAACACTCATTTCTACAACTAGATCCAAAATAGAGAAAGAAACCACGGAGCGAGTTACATAACTTAGTGAGGAATAATATGCTAATAGTTAGAATGAGACAAGTTTTCCAAGTTCAAACCATAGTTAGAACCATGGATATAACATACATACTTACAAGGTAAAAGACAACAACATAGTTGTATTACCATAGTAAAGCTTGAGGAAGGATTCCATTGTAGAAATAATTCCCTAACTAGGTGGCTCTGACAACTTGACCCCAGCAGTAGCTAATCAATCCCATGACTGAGTGGCCTCAACAACCTAACCTCAGAGTGCATAAGTCTTCTGGACATGTTGGCCTTACATGCTAGGCTAGTAGCACCTTGCTAGCTAGGCTTTTTGAAGTGCATTAAGGCTAACACATACTGTCGTTAACGAGCAATTTCTGTCACAATTTCGTCCGCTTTTGAAATGTTTAATTCCTTTTTAAAGTCATTTGATATCATAATATCTCTTTATTGTAAATCATATGTATTCCTGTCCATAGCATTAAGAACATAATGAGAATTCAAAGGAAGTTCCATAAATTTAATAAATGAAAGAAAATATAACTATTAAATCATGTCTCATACCCATAATGCTTAACATCAATATAATTTAAGTTACAAACTAATAAACATGAATTTTAAACATAAATACGTGAAGCAATTTTTACTAAATCTGGAAAAATTAATTTAAGCAATTCTTCAAGGCAAGTAGCAATTAAAACATATAGATATATACAAATTGACTTAAAAGTTAACCATAAACACATTATTTACTCATAGTTAAGGCCTAAGGTGGAAACTTAATTGGGTGGTGCCTTCGAACCAACGGGTAGATCTTTGGAAGTGTTCGAAGCTACAAAAAATACAAATCTAACATTAATATGCTTTTAGAAATAAATTTAGTTCAAACCCACTCCTATACTGAAAATCCCTAATCTTATGATTTCTAACCCCTTCCTCAACATTTTAAACTTTAAATCCATGGAAGAGATAACTAATCCATGGTAGGGGAAGATGATAAGAATTCACCTCAAAACGTTGGAGAAGAGATTAGAGTAAGAAGTGAGTGGTGAGTCTACCTTAATCTTCACTTCTTCTCACTTCAAAAGGAAACAATGATATATTTGAAGGAAAAGACAATGTTAACGGAGGGAAATGATGAATTTGGTGAGAATCTAGAAGGGAAAAGATAGAGGAGTAATGGAATTCTTAGGGGTGGAAAGAAACCTAAAGAGACGCAAGAGGGAGAAGAAATGGGAAAGGTTTCCTTATTTTAGGGTGAAGCCCCCCCTTTTTAATTCTTTTCACCGCCTTCACTACACTCAATCGTGGCTTACTGCGCTTGAGTGTAGTCAAGGCCCAAAAATCCCCCTCATCTCTAGATGGCAGGATGCTCGAGCATGACCCACTATGCTCAACCATGGCCCAGCATGCTTGAGTACAAGGTGTTGCGCTGGAGCGTGATCTGTGGCGAGTAACTCCCTCTACTCTGCTCGATAGCACACTTGAGTGAAAGGTACTGCATTGAAGCGTGCCCTCCCTTGCATTCCAAAGGATCTAAAATTTGCAATTTATGTAATTCTTTACTCGAATATTATAGTAGGCTTCCCATAAGGCATCGCCTCCAAGCTTAATAAATACTTACACAATCTACTGATGGGAAGAGGAATGTTTGAATGCGATTATCACAAGGGCAGCAAGGAGAAAGAACTAGCATGAGAAGGTTAAAGGGCAACGTCATCACTGTAGTTAAGTTATAAGGTAGCAGGATTGTATTGTTGCAAAGGAAACTGGTGATGGATTGGTGCTATGTGTAATGATACAAGAACAAGGAGTGTGAAATTGTGGAATGAAGATAATTAAGATGCAAAAGCTTGAAAAATAATCCTAACCATTGATGCTTTTTAATGAAATTTAAGAGTTAATATTGAATAAGTCTATCATAGACCCAAACATTGTGTTCCCATATTAAAAGCCACCTACTTAGGGTACAGTGCAATATTTACACAAGTTTGGGATGGAGTACAATATTTACAAAAGTTAGGAGTTTAATGCTATATCTTGAAATCTCAAGGAGTGTGATTACTAATTATCCTCTAATATTATTAAAAGTTACATTTTCCATTTTATCCCTTTTCATTTTTAGACAAATTAACTCTTCCTCTTGAAAACTTTGCTACCACCTCCCCCAACCCCGCCACCCCCTCCCTTCGACAGTCATTAGCAAGTCTAATTTTGATCAGAACTACATCACTAACGACGAGGATGGGGAAGGCAGTAGTAACGGCGATGACAATGATGAGAAAGAGAAGTGGGGGCAGCGATATAGTTGGGCATAGCAGACATGAGCTCTGTTAGGTGCAAACCAATGATTGAGGTTGGGGTGCACCTCGACCTAAAGCTGGTGCGACAATGATCGGTAGAAGTGGTGGTGATGGCTATGGGTGGTGGTTGTACCACGTAGCAGTGGAAAAAGTAGGGGTGGAAAGTGAAGTGGGTGCAAGTGGAGAATTTGCAATGGGATCCACCAAAGGGGTCTGCACGTTCCACAGGGAATTGAAGTACAAAGAGAACTTGTGGTGGATAGGTGCTATTTATTAGTTCAAATGTCCCAAACTTCAGAATTGGCCTTATATGTCAACAAAACATCACAATGAAAGGAATGAAGATGAGAAGTAAGTGGACTTAAGATGTTTTTGGACAAATAGGCTAAAGTTCTCTCTCTCTCTCTCTCTCTCTCTCCCCCTCCTCTTTTCCTTTCAACTAACATTCCTATTTTTTTTTCACTTTAAAAAAAATTAAGATAAAAGGCAAACAAACAAATAAAGGAGGTCAAAGCAAAAGTGGGTTTAAAACATTGGCTTATTAGTTTTTTTTTTTCAATTGAAGAAACTAATTTCACTTTAAACGTAGCATTTGTTTTTGTTTGAACCTAAGAAAATAAATTTTTCCTTCTTTTTCATCTTCTTAATCAATTATTTGAGGAAATTTTATGCACTGTTAAAAAAATTACTGAAGAAATAACTCTTCAATTTTTTTCTCCTACTAAGATTTCTACTAAAAGTTAGTTTATTGTCTTTTTTTTTCCCACTTTTGCTCAAGTTGTTCCTTAATTACCTTTTTTAACCTAATTTTATTTATTTGGAGACTGATTTTGATACAATACTTATAGAGAAACTTGATATTAAGGACTGTTAAGAAAGATTAATTAAGAAGAAGGATTGATTATATTAAAATTATTGAGAAGGACTTAATAAATATTAGTGAAGGAAAATACACAATTTTTGCAAGTAGATTATAATAACTTTTGATGGGGACCAAAATTCAAGAGATCCAGTTGCTCATGCTACAAGGATGCAATGACTGACTAAATAGGCTTTCATGAAGGAATTAACCATAGATACCAAGCAAGCTTTGCAAGAGGATCCAACATAGTTGAATTTGACAACAATTGAAGAGTTGGGTTGATTGGGAGCAATCTTATGTTATTTGGGCTCTATTCGTGTTATTATTATTATTATTATTAGTGTTTTGGGCCGTTAATTGGACATTAGTAATTTAATAGAATTTTGGGCTTTAATGTTATTATTTGTATTTTGAGCCTAATTAGGAGTAGTAATTTAGGGCTTTCTTTTAAGTTAATGTCACTAGTTTCCTTTGTTATACCAAGTGGCTAGTTTCCCTTTCTATTAGTTCCCTTTTTATCTAATAAATAGACGCATTGACCTAAAGTCAAATCATATTTTAATGGAATAAAATTAGTGAGGTAATTTATTCCTTGTGTTCTCACATTTATTATGAGTTTTGTTCTTGATATTCTTGGTTCTTATTTCACTATAAATAAAGGGTCAAGAATCCTAGTTTTCTTTATCTCAGAGTCCGCAATTGCAAAGTTGATTGAGGGTTGAGGGCATTTGTCCAAGGATAGGGAAGCAAGTGGCTACCCATGTGACAAATTGTCTTTTAAGATTATCTTCAATTTGATGGGTGGATTTCCTCATCTATTATCTTCAATTTTCTATTTTAAAAAATTTTTAGCTTGTTACAATTCTATTAGGATAGAATTTATGTACCAAAAAAAGTATTAGCACATAATTTATGAAAATATTACATACAAACTTTAACATCTTGAAGTGCAATGCATCTGATTTGGACCGTTAACTAATTTATTTGGTTGAATTAGAGAAATAAGAGTAATTAGGGTTGAATTAGAGAGGTTAGGGTTACAAGAATTTGGAGTTGTTATATAGAAAATTTAAGAGAATCAATAGCATTGTTTTGCTAATTTAAGAAAAATCAGTTTAAATTCCATGTTGTATACTATAAGAACTGAGTCAGTAGAAATTTACATTGTTAAGACCCTAAATTGAGTGGCTAAATTCAGCCACTCACCTCCTAAGGTGGCGCCTCAAATAGCCACAAAAATGGCAAGCTAAACAAAAATTGAATCAAGGCAAACATCCACCAATCAAGACATAAGAGTTATTTTCACCCTTATGATTCAAAACCCTCATATTCCTCGCTCTATCTTTATAATTTTGCCCCCCAATAGTACACATTTCTCCCTCATTTTCTTCTTCATCTCATTCCATCATCTCCTCTTCTTCATCCTACTCAATCTTCTTCACCGAAGACTTGTTCTTTGTTAGCTCAAACTTGGAAATTAGGTAGGATTCTTGAGTTCTTCTTGATTTAGGGTTATGTGGCTGATTAGAGTTTTGTGTTTTCTCCTTATTCTGATGTTATATAATGATTATATGACTTGTTTTAATTGATTGAACATGGGGATTCTTCGTTTGGGTTGGTGAATCAATCAAAAATCTAGTAAGGGCTTAAACTAGAATGCCGAAAATTGAACCCTGGGATCTGTCCATACCACAAATGACACGGTTTGGCTTAAAGATATCTAAATTCAATGGAACCGTTTTTAATGAAACTAAACATTTAGAGTTTTCCAATCATATAAATTATAAGCTCATTGGACCCAATATGGGAGGGTTATGAATTTTTGAAGTAACCTCTTGGATCCTATCTTGTGTTCTGACTAGTATGGGTTGTGAAGGGCATATCTTGCCCTATACACCTTCAAATCGAGTGCAACAAATTTTTTTAAGAAGCTAACATATAGGGCAATGTGTTATAAAATTTTTAGAGTCAGATCTAAACTATGCTACTCCCAAAAATTATTTAAGCTTGACCTAAGATGCTATCCAAGTGAAACAAGGCAGTTCCCTTTAGCCCACTTTGAGACTCATAACTTGGGCTCTACTTACCCATTTCAAATAAGACTTCTCGGAAATGAAAGATAATTAAGTCAGCTTCATTTAGATGTAAATTTCGGATAAAGTTGATAGGGATTGGAATTTTAGTGAATTTTTACATTTAAGTGCCCAAATCTGCCTCTCATCAAGATTGTCTTAAGTAAAAACTCAATAACTCCATGTACACTCATCAAAACTGAGTGGGACTAAAAAAAACTAAAAATTAGACAAGCAATGCCACAAGATATTAAAATTTCAGACTTAGATAAGTTAAAATGAAATTATGATACAATTTACAAAACAGGGCATATTCAAGGATATGTAGGTGAATAGCCAACTTCAAGAGGGTGAAAGCTCTTGAACTTTGAATTGCAAATTTATTGAGTTTTTTTATGCAAACTCTCTATTAAACTATTAAGATGATGATATATGATTATGATGTTTCTATTGTTTGGACTGGCTCTGGTGCAATTTTGGGGAAGCTTATATCTAGTTGTTATGCTGCCAAATTTTCGGTAGGATATATCGGTATGAAAGTCGGGGAAAGTAAACCTAGCTATCTTGTATAGGAATGAGCTCGATCTTGGGAAGCAGACTATTACCTAGGAATTATATGGCCTAAAACTCCTAGGGGACCAAGTATGGAAAATTATGATACAAGTCAGAACAGAAGAAAAGTCAAGTGCATATACATTGAATTCTAGTTACATTCTCTTATACATAACTTGTGATTTAATTCAAGTTTTAGCCTGAATTATGATTTATTTACTGTGATATTCATCTTTTCTATTATTTGTATCCTTACTCTATTTATTAATTTTATAAGTAAAATAGAACTTGCTTCAGACGTCATGTTTTTAATATTTATAAATGGGAACTCATGCTTCATTGATCACACCTTTTCATAATTATATCAATCAAAGCAATTAAGAATGTTTACGATGTCAGTGTGTGATAGTTAGGGAGTCCTATTGAAAATTCTCTAAATTCTCATCCTGTTGTATGTTAGTGTCATTCTTAGAGGACGGTGATAGTAGCGATCATCTTCTTCGCTAAGGTGCCAGAGTGGCAATGGCACTATAATCATACGCTAGACTCATTATGCCTAACTGCTACCTCCCAATTTCACCTATATGTATTTTTCCGATGAGCTTTTGCTGTACCCTTCTCGGCCCTCTCTTTGACCCATTAGCTCTATTCTTGGGAGCACCCTTGCACATAGCTCACCCCAGCCTGTACCTTCAAAAAGCAATCTGTAACACCCTCCCGAGTACGGTACTATGCTTAAGTCATAGTACCTCACCTAGGAGTTGTTACTGTCACTTAATCGGGCCTTATCTGGCAGCAACCTTCGGCCACCTTCAATCTAACTAGTCAACTCCACCTCGGAGGACCTTCTTCGAAACCGCTGAACTATCTGGAGATAACACGAAAATAAACATAGGAGTGAGAATTATAAATTCTCAGTAGGATTTATTAAACTAACCTAAGCTATGTCATCGTTGTTATCTCCAGTTTGCTTCGGTTTATTATGAAAAGGGTGAACATGCTATACAAACTGTTCAATTTTAAAGTTCGAAAATATAATGTTAGAAGCAAAGTTCATTTTACTCACACACTTGGCAATTTGGGAGAGCCTATACGAAACAAATTTTATGAATTATATTTGGAATAGTAGCTGAAACATAATAAAATACAATAGCATCAATATACTGGGAACATAACATCGGCACATAACTTTACTTGTACTTAAATTCATGCATATACATAAAGTTTACTTTTCTTTCTTTTCCTTCCTTTTCATCATAAAATCTTTACATGCCACATTCCGAAGTATGATCGCCATGTCATACCCCATCAGAGCGTGATCGCCATGTCACGTTTCTTAGGAATATGGGACCTTCATTCGGTACTTACATTAGCTGGGTCATGCCATGTCTCATGTAAGTCCTACCCCCTATATTTGCACTAGCTGGGTCGATGCCATGCCTCATGTGAGCGGGGTGCTTGCATATGCTTTAATCTTTAGTCTTGAGTCATTAGTCTTTAGCCTTTACTGCCCTTGGGTAGCCTGGCCTTGGAGTGAGCTCATCAACTCGACTCGTGACCGTCGTCACACCGACTCACCCACAAGGGGATTCACATGCCTCTAGTCCTGGAGAGATCTCATTTTGGTCACGTGCCTCTAATTGAGGGATCTCTTCTGACCACGTGCCTCCAAGGTAGAGGGTAGCTGCCTTCACAAGGAGGGATTCAAAGTGTAACTGCCTCCAAGTGAAGGGATTCATATCTTATCTTATTTAACTGCCTTCACTAGGAGGGATCTCATAACTGCCTCCCGGTGAAGGGACCCATATTCAATATATATTCATATTATGCTTAAAATCATCCTTGCATATACGAATCTTATGAGCATAACACATAAATGTTTATCACATTCATATGATTCACATATTTCTGCTGAAATTCAGCAGCATAACGGATTGAGCTCGCTTCCCCGTGAATAGTGCTAGCCAACCAGTACATTTATACAATTTGCAATTTCAGTATAGAGCAACAATTAAGCATATACATTCATAGATTCATTCATTAGTTTCAACAAAGCATCAATAGGGCTTTTAGCTCATTCTGCCTTATTCTGCCCAGTTATGGTATATCCCACCTTTATTTCAATTTAACTCATTTAAACCTAATTTTTGGATATGTTGTAGTCTTATGTGTCTAGTTTCTAACCTCTTTGGTCCCATCTAATTTTGATATCTACAACTCAAGATATTTAGATTTTATCCCGGCCTGCCCAATGGCTAGCTAGAATCAGGCAACTAAAAGTAAAAATCCACTAAAAATTGAAAACTGACTCAAATTACACGAAATTGGACTCATATTAAAGCTAACAGGTTAAAGTTTCATTTTCAAAAAGTTCCATTCCATTTTACTTAGTATGGCTCGAGTTATAAGCCCCGAATTCTGACCTTCCTAAACTGTCCTGTTTTGGCCCGGTTTGGACATAGGCAACTTTCTTGGATCACTGGGAGCAACTGGAACCTTATCTAGTTCTGAAATTTTTATGTGACATTCTTATATGTGTAAGCTTTCGAAAAAAGTTGGTTCCACTCATTTTCAAGTAGTATAGAGCGAGTTCTACCCTGAACAACCCAGTCTGCCCAGAACCAGAGTCAAAACCCTAGTCGAAATTCAAAAATTCATATCTCTCTCAATTCTAATCCAAAAGCCTTATATGATATATGTATGAAAATCTCTGGATGTCTAGTTTCATATAAAAATAGTTTCATCAGATTTAAACGGCGGTAGGTCGAGCCGTACACTCCGCCGTACGGACCGCCGTAGGTTTCCTCAACTTAACAGATTCTATTTTGTGCCTCTTTGTGTTTTCTTATTCAAATCTCAATCAACCCAAATAAAAACATGATAAGCCAGCCATAAAACATCACACCACCTCCACATATCATCAGTTACATAAGAGAAGAAGGCAATCCTAACAGTTATTAGATCAATAAAATCATGCAAAGAAGTTGAATCCTACCTTTAGTTTAATGCAAATCCAATTAGATTTGGGTTTCTCTTGATGAAGAGGATGATTAAGGCTTGAAGGTCGGAGGAAATAAGATGAAATAGAAGAAGAGAAGATGAGGAGAAGGCAGCAGAAAAGGGCGACCAAATGAAGGAGATGAGAGGAAATATTGAAGTTTTAATAAGCCTTGGTAGTTAAAATCCTAAATTTCTATTGGATGTTGCTTGAATGGCTAATAATTCAGCCACACCTCCCCATTTCTTATGGCTGAAAGCAGCCCTTACAAGGGTAAGGTGGCTAAGTTTTTGGCCTCTAATATTAGGGTTTTCCAGGTGTAATTCTATTGGTTTGGTTCCGGCAGTTTAAAATATCGTAATCTTACCGATTTCCTTTAAATCGGTAAATCGATTTTGAAAAAAAATTTGTAAAGTTTTATATGTTTCTATTCTAATTATTTCTTATCCTAATATCTCTAATTAACACTTGATTAGCTCCTAATTAATCTCTAATTAATTTCTAATTAGCTTTACTTGTCCACTAAAATCAAATGAATCAATTAAAGGTATAAATTAATCGTTTTGCAAGTTGATGGCTTTTCTGTTTTTTGTTTTTCATGACCAATGGCATCTTCGTAATTATGGGCAAGTCTAGGGGTATCCCATGTCATTTCACATATGGATACCTCCGTGGCTCAATCGGCCGAGGTTTAGATTTCTACGTTTTCGCTACGCGATTCTGCTTCGTTTAAAACCTTATTTTACTAATCCTGTTAATATAAGGACCTAAATATCATTTTCTAAAATGTTCAGGGGCAAGGCTGTAAATAATATATAAGGACCTAAAGGTCATTTTCTAAAAAGTTTAGGGGCAAGATTGTGAATAATAAAAATTTATTTTTATCACTTCCTATCACGTTATATGGGGATGTTACACAATCCATCGGAGTGGATGGATTCTTCTTCTTCCTTTTCATCAACACCTAGTGATAGTTTCACACCCGTCGACCCCAGATCGGTAGATGTTATACTGAATGGATTCCTCTCTTCAAAGTCTGGTTAAGAGAGATATCCGTCAAAGCTATAGTTGCATAGAGGGGCCCCCTTTTTTGGTGTCTTTCACGACCTTAGGCCATAGACACAGTTTCTTTTATTTTCTCATGTATTCCCACTAGTTGAAATGTCCTTTCGGGGACCATATAGAGTCGATTTTCATAGATATGGGCCAAGTTATTTAGTTTTATGTCCAACTTGATGTGCTCAATACTTATACATATGAATACATGAGATGATGTTTATATATGTATATGCTTTACGATAAATTTAATTTCTATCTATACCATTTATATTCCTATATACATATTGCGACGCGCTAGTAGGATATGCAATTTGACTAACAAAGTAAGTACTATGTAATTGAAACAGAAATGTTAACCTACGCTTGTTTTGAATTAAGCTCACCAGAGTAAAGGCCTAATGATAAATTATACGAAAATTAGTATTACGTTGTAAACTACCGAGTATAACATTATGACTTGAGCATAGTGTTATATTTGGTAGAGTGTTACACATATTTAATATTATATTACTTATAATAAGGTATCCATGTTAGATTTACTTGTTATTTTACCCAAACAAGTTTTCTTTGTTTTATTAAGTTTAAAACTTACTTTTAAAAATGACTATCCAAACAAATTTTTTGTTTTTTTACTATTAAAAAATTGTCTTAAGAACAAAGTTACCAAACAACATTTTTTGTTCTTTTATTTTTAAAAATTGACTTCAAACTTACTTTTTTAGAAGACATTAAAACAAAAACACTTCCAAATAAACCCTTATTCTATCTTAATTTTAATTTATTTTTCACAAAAATAAATAAAAAATGTGATTTGATAGACATGTAAGTGCCTATCAATCCACTAGTTCTATATTCTCTCTCTCTTTCTCTCGACTCTCTTTAGTAACTACCTTTTGGTCTCTCTAAATTAGATTGAAATAAATTTTGATTTCTATAAATATATTTAACTAATATAAACGCATAATCAATTAAATATAAATGAAAAATTGGATTAAATTATATAAAAAAAACCATTAATTGATCAACTTTCACTATATATACTTTAAAACTACACCACCAACACATTTTTATTTTCTCTTAATTTTAGTTTATTTTTGACAAAAATAAATAAAAATCTATTTCACAATTGCATCAAAAATAAAACATGTGGATTGATAGATAAGTAAGTTCTTATCAATCTAAATAATTCTCCCAAAAATTAAACCAAACATGTTGTATATCAATATACAATTAAATCTCCCGAGGCACAATTTCGCAGTAGTTTACTATTAGCATATTTGGTTCTACTTTTATGGAATTGATTCTGGATATAATTGATTTTGTTAAAATTGATTTGGTTAGAATTGATTTTGAGATAAAGTGATTTATGTTTAATAATTTGATCTGAGAAGTGAGTCATGTTTAGATAATATTAATTAAAACTACTTTTAGATATATAATTTACAAAGAAATGCCCAAATATCGATTCTAGTGGAATTGAAATGTAACAAATTTTCACTTCTGTCAAAAATTAATTTTGAAGTAAGAATCGATTTTGGTGGAGGTGTAATAAGAAACCAAACAAATTGAAAACTATCCGAAATCAATTCTAGTATCCCAAAATCAATGTGTATTTGTTTCAACCTTTGAAAAAAATGATTATAAAACTTAAGTTTTATATTTGTTTTCGATAGTGTAGAAAGCTCAACCCTTATAAGAAGAGCAAAATAAGGTTACAACAGGGAACCAAGAAGAATAAACCCAAATCCAGAACAGCTACACCTTCCAAAACTAAGAAACACACTAGCACAAAACAAAACTAAAATAGCTAAAACAGAACCAGAGCTAACCCAAAAAAAACGTCCAACATACACCACCACTTTAGAACAAACCCAGTGTAACATCCCCACTTTCGTAAATAGAACGTAATGGAAACTTTGAATTATTTCTCTTAGGCAGTGTGAGAATTTCTCAAGCTACGTTATGCTATAACGATCTTCACACTCAGAACTATAGGGTAGTGTAACACTGCCGTTGAAAATATGGTACTGCTATATGTTAAAAATTAGGAAATGACAAAAATGCTCCTGTAAACTTTTGTTAATTGCAGTGATGCCTGAAATTTTTAGAAATTATATTTTGACCCCAAAGACTTATTCCCACAATAACCCTAGAACTTTTTATGAAATGACCTTTATGTCCCCACATCTATAGAATTAGCAGAATGGGATTTTAAACAGAGCAAAATCACGTGGTGAAACCATAGAAGTTTAAATCTCTACCGATTGGGCCATGGAGGCAGTCTGGTTTGAAATGACGTGGAGTGTCTCTGGACTTGCTCAAAATTATGGAAATACCATTAGTTACAGAAAACAGAAAACAAAAAGGCTCCGAATTTGCGAAAATAACTAATTTACGCCGTTAATCTATTTATTCGGTTTCAAAAGTTATGTAAGGACAATTAGAAGTTAATTAAATATTAATTAGGAGTTAATTAGATGTTAATTAGAGGGATTAGGCTTAGGAACAATCATAATGGAGATATAGAAATTCTCTTAGAGTCATTTAGTAAAGTTTTACCGATTTAAAGAAAATTGGCAAAGATTCGGTATTTTAAATCGTCAAAACCGAATCAACAGAATTTCACACTAACACCGCTAGTTTGAGTGGCTGAAAATTGAGCCACTTCTACCCCTATGGATAGCGCCAATTGGCTACCAAGTGAGTGGAGGGACTTTGCCAAACAACCACCAACCAAGCCTCCACCAATTATAAGAGAATATCATCTTTTAAAACACCAAAATTTCCTCTAACTCCTCCATTATTTCACCCCCCACCAGCTACCATATTCTCTCCATTCCTCCTTGTTCTTCCTTTCTTTCCTTGCTTCCATGGCTATGAGCTTCAAGCTCCTAGTTCATGGCCTTCTTGGCCTCAAATCCTCTTGCTCCTCTTATGAAAATTGATCCTTACCTCGTTCTCTACAAAACCCCTCTAACAATTTCATGATTAAACATCAAGTGGAGGCTCCCCACACTCATGTGAGCTACTGCCATGGTGGAGGAAGAAGGCTAGGAGTTGGTTCTTGGCCTCCTTGCTTTCATAGTTTCAAGGATTTCAAAGTAGGTAGCTCAAATCCTTAGTTATTTGTTGTGTTGTGTGACTATATGGCTGTTGTGTGCTCTTATGCTATGTTGTTCCATGCTTATGCTTGTGTTATGATGTTTTTCTTGTGAATTGAAATGAAGAAATTTAGTTTAAGTTGAGGAATTTATCAAAAACTCAAAACAGAGCTAAGCATAATCTATTTTTGTGAGAAAACCCTACGGCGTCCGTACCGGCGGAGGTTACAGCTTAGTCTACAGCCGTAGAAATTGGATGAACTAATTTTATCTGCAACTAGACATCCAGCGCTTTCCAACCATATAAATTATAAGGTCATTGGATTAGTATTGAGAAAGATATGAGTTTTTTTAATTTACCTTAGGATTCTGACCCTGATTCTGAGCAAACTAGATTTTGAGGGGCATATCTTGCCCCATACTTCTTCAAATTGAGTGCAACCAATTTTTTTAGAAAGTTAAGATATAGAATAATATGGCCCTAAGTCCAACCCAGGCTAGAACAGTGCAGTCTATATTAGTCAACTTCAAGAGCTTATAACTAGAGCTTTGCTAATGCAAATGAGATGAAACTTATTGGAAATGAAAATTTATTCTGTTAGCTTTGATATGATATAAGTTTCGTATGATTCCAACCATATTTCTATTTTTAGTGAGTTTTTACTTTTGAGTGTACAAATCTGGCTAGCTACAGGGTAGGCCGAGGTAAATCTCCAATAAGTTGAGTTATACTTATCAAAACTCAATGGGACCAAAGAGGTTAAAAACTAGACACATAATACTTCAACATATCAAAAATTCAGAGTTTAATACATTAAGTAGAAATTATAGCAGAATTTACAAGAACCACGTAGAATAGAGGACATAAAATAGAATAAGAAACCTTAAGAATTGGCAACACTCTTGAACTCTGGTTCACAGGCTTAGCTAGTTTCCTTGATCAAAGCATTTATTAAACTATTGAAATGAGGATATATGCCTATGAGATTTCTGTTAATTGAGTTGGTTGGCACTATTCATGGGAAAGCAGACTCGATCAATTATGCTACCGAATTTTTGGCAAAAGTTTATAAAGTTATGAGAACTTATACTATGGGTGATTATGCTTTGAATATATTTACATTTACATGTCATGTTCATGTATGTCATGCATGCAAGCGTAATTAGAATATGATATGAGAAGTAAGGTGTGAGACATATCCATGAATGCACAAAGCATCCGCATGCATGATAAGATATGGAAAGGAAAAAGATAATAAAAACTTGCAAGGGGAACGTACTAAACTACCACGTGAGGCATGGCGTAGACCTAGCTAGCATGGTCCAAAGCAGTACTATCTAAGATTTGGGCTAGCCCTTGACCAGATTTAAGGGAAATAGATCGGTATGAGGGTCAGGGAAAGTAAACTTATCACTCATATATAGGTACAAGCTCGAACCTGAAAAGCAAGCTATTACCTAGAGGTGAGAGAGGCCATTCACCTCCGGGAGACCAAGTACAGAAGAGCAAGATCAAGTTGCAAGTTAATGAAAGAGATGAAATAAGTCAAGTGCACTTGCATACAATCAAGTACAAAGCACCTATATATGCATCTTTAATTAACTTATTATGTCATAATGTTATTATGATTCTTATTGAAGTATACTATACTATTCGTGTTTCGATGTCTATCATATAATATGCCAAGTGATTGTTAAAATATAACCCGCTTCAAGAAATATGTTTCAACTTAAAATTGAACCACTATTTGCGTATATGTGCTTATATTTTCATAAGAAATCAAAGTGGCTGGAATGTTTATGATGACACTGTAAGAGTGATGGTTCGAGGTTACCTACTGAGAACCGTAGGTTGTCATTGCCTGCTTGTATGTTTTTCTTTTTCATAAACATTCCAACACCTAAGTTAGAAATCAAGTGTAAGGCGGAGTACTGGGACATTCACTGAGCAAGACTCGGGCATAAACCAGACCAAGATACTATTGAAGTTAGCTAGTGACTGGTCGAAAGCAAGTTCTATGTATTATGTTAGTCATAATTTCTTTTAAATTGTAATTATTTTATTCTCTATATATTAGAGATGACGAAATTTATGAACTATTATTCAGTAATAAAGTGTGCAATTAAAGGGTCATGTATTATATTTTCCACATTTTAAAGCTTTCTTAGCACAGTGACAACCTTTTAATAACTCCATGACTCGAGCATAGGTTATATGATAGAAGTTACACCCAGCCTATGAAGCACCTTTCAAAGGGATCCACTTCATGCCCACGAGTCCAACAAGGAATCAATACGTACTCTTATCCAGACTCTTTGTTATACTTTTTGCCTGTTGGTTTGCATTTCTTTTTCCTCTTTTGCCTGAGATCACTATTTTTATTCTTTCCTGATTCAACAAGAGTTGCAACAACTTCTTCCCCATTCTCTGCGCATAGTCTAAGTAATTTTTCTAACTCCCATATTTTTTGAGCATCATCAACTTGTGAGGATTGGCCATTATTCACAAACTTATCTTCAACCTCTACAACTGATTTGAAATCATAATGCTTTTTCCTTCTAAGCCTTGAATTCTTTTTCACTTTTTTGGCTCTATTTTTTCCTGATAATCTCTCTATCACTTGGTCTTCCTCAAATGCACTCCACCGTTAGCCATTCCCAAAGCTTCTTAACATAGGGTCATCTTTGCTAGGATTGAAACTAGATGCATAGCTATGAAAATCCTTGTCTTCATGCATAGGAGATTCAGGAACCACTTCTTCTAACTAGGCTTTATCTCATTATGAGGAGAATTAAAAGGATCGAAGCCAATAAGGAAAGGCAGATAGGACTGCATTGGGCTAGGCTTATTAGTTTCCTTAAGCTCTTTAAACAACTCATGATCCTTTGATACCTCCTTATCCAGCCCATGATGATCCTAGCCCATAGTTAATAAAGCCTTTCTTTTCTCTTAAACTAAGGTATCCTTAGAATTTGTATAATCATAAATGCACAGGGTATTGCAATCCCCATTCACAAACAAGGTGTTCCTATTGTAATCATTCTCCTTGAAGGGTGGATCATGTAACATCCTCTAGAAATGCAGTACTATGCTTAAGTCATAGTACCATACTCAGCAGTTATTACTATTACCTGAGCAGACCTTTTCTGATAGCAACTTCAACTGTTTTCAAAACTTCTCAAGCTATCTGGAGATAACACAAAAATAGGAGTGAGAATTTTAAATTCTCAGTAGGATTTACTAAGAAATTTCACACCACGTCATCGTTATTATCTCTAGCTGCTTCTGTTTATTAAAAAAAATGAACATGTTATATGAATAGTTCCATTTTATAGTTTGAAAACATATAGTTCGAAGCAGAGTTAATTTTACTCAAGCACTGGCTAAGCATGCGTATAACAATATTTCATAATAATAGTAACAACATCGATAACAAGAGCCTACTTGCAATGTCATAATGATGATAATAACAAACATTATTTGCATGTCTGTACTGTTTTTCATAAATCATGCATATGCAAATACGTTCACTTGAATTTATGCAAAATGCACTTGTGTTTCTTTAACTTTCTTTGACTTCCTTTTCTCGACACACCTAGGCGTTATGTATCGCCGTCCCTAGGGTGCTTGCATATATTTGAATCTTTAGTCTTTACTGCCCTTGGGTAGTCTGATCTAGGAGTGAGCTCAAATCATGACCGTTGTCACACAGTACTGACCCGCAAAGGGACCCACGTGCTTCTAGGTTGGAGGGACTCAGTTGGCCATCTGCCTCCAACATAGAGGGACCCAAAAGTTTTAGCTACCTTCATCAAGAGAGACCCAATGTGCAACTGCCTCCGAGTGAAGGGACCCACATCTTTATCTTTTAACTGCCTTCACTGGAGGGACCTAAATAACCGCCTCCAAGTGAAGGAATATCATATATTCTTCCTTCATTCATTTGCAAATATGCATGCCCTCATAAGAATAATTCATAATCATGTCATTCATAATTGTATAGCTGTTCACCTCTGATCATGTATGTGAATGCTCTACATTCTTGTACATGACTCACATTATACTTTAATCATATTTGCATACATGATTATCATAGTCACCACATATACTTATAATTCTAAATTCATGAATAATCAACTTGACTGGTAAAAACTATCAATCCTTTAATCTTGCACTTTCTGCTAGAAATTTGGCAGCATAACGGATCGAGTCCGCTTCCCCATGAATTGTGCCAAACAACCAGGAAATTTTAATCAAACAGCAAACTCAATATAGAACATCATATCTCCATTAGTTGTCACACATAACAAAGTCTTCTAAGCAAAGATTAGGTAGTTAGGTGCAAGCTTTAAAATCTTAAGTCTTAATCTATCTTGCAAGCTTTTGACTTTTATTGATGTACCCGAGTTCGACTTCCAAGATTGGATTAGGTCCGAGTTTTGAGATTATATAAGTTCCGACTTCCGGGATTATGTTCGATCTCCGAGATTGATTCTGGATCGAGTTTTGGAACTACGTGTCTAAGAGTTTTAAAGCATCCTTCTCGACTTCCGGGATTCGGGTATAAGGTCTCATATTCTGGTGTCGACTTCCGACTTTATGTTGAAAATCCTCGACTTTTGAATTTAAGTATTTTAGGCTTTATATTCTTGTCCTTGACTTCCGATTTCAAAGTGTTTTATGTGCTTGTGATTCTGATTTCCAACATTAATCCCTAATTGGTCTTCCAAGACCTTTATGATTGTGTTCCCTAAGTTCCTAGTTCCGACATTATTTTTACCAATCTAGTTTTCTATTCGCTTAGTTCCAAGTTTCTGACATTAACTATATCCGATCTAATTTTCAATTCATTAAGTACCAAGTTCAACATTAAGTGTACCTGATCTAGCTCTCTATTTGCCAAGTTCCGAGTTCTAATATTAACTCAAGTTATTTGTGTTTTATTCCAGACTGCCCTATTTCTTGCCAAAATTGCATTCTTATAAGAGAAAATTCACCAAAAATAGAAATCTACGTGAAATCATATGAAATTTATATCAATGTAAAGTAACAAAGTAAGCTTTCAGATAAAATAAGTTGCATATCATTTGAATGAGTATAATTCGATATATGAGCCCCAAAACTTAACCTTCCTGAACAATCCTATTTTGGCCTGGTTTGGACATAGGGCAACTTCTTCGGACCACTGGGAGCAAACAAGATCGAATCTAACTTTGAAATTTTATGGGATGCTCTCCTATGTGTAAGCTTTCTAACAAAGTTCATTTCATCGAATTCCAAGTTTTATAGGGCGAGTTTTGCCATGAACAACCTAGTCTGTCCAGAATCAAACTCAAAAACCTAGGTCAAATTTCCAAAATTCATATCTCTCTCAATACTAATCCAATGGCCTTATATTATATATGTATGGAAAGCCCTGAATGTCTACTTTCATTTAAAAATAGTTTTATCTATTTTAAAAGGCTGTAAGCAAAGCCATATACTCCGCCGTATAGACTACCGAGGGGTTTTGGTTTTCTAGCCTCTCACATCTTCCTACTTTCACCCTTTCTTACTTCTTAATCGATTTTAACATTAAAAAAACCAACGAATTAGCCAAATATCATCATATTCATTCAACCATCACATCAAGAAATGAGAAAATAAAGCCACAATCAGCCACACACAACCAGAATATCAAGAACAAAGTTGAACCTCTACCTCCTTAAAGTGTGATTTTGTTAAGTTTGAGCTCAAGTTGATGGAAACTTATCAAAGCTTGAAGGTTTGATGGAGTTAGTTGAGAGGAGAAGAGAAGGAGAAGGCTGAAACCAGGAGATAAAGTGGCACAAGTCAACTGAATGAAAAAGGGGAGGAATATGTTAATAAGACTTAAGGAGATAGTTGGCTAAGTGGGTGGTTATTGGCTGAAATTTTGTGGTTAAATTTCAGCTATATTCCCTATGTTTGTAGCCCTCCTAGCGCCACTATTATGAGCTAAGTGGTTGAGTTTTCAGCTGCTTGATATAGGGTTATTAAGTGTAAAATCCTATTGGTTTGGTTCCGATAGTTTAAAATACCGTAATCTTTTTAAAATACCGTAATCTTACCAATTTCCATTAAATCGGTAAATTAGTTTAAGAAAATTTCTATGCAATTTCTTATGCTTCTAACCTAATTCCCTCACATCTAAACTCAATTAATTGATAATTAAATGATTCTAAATAAATGTTTAGTCGAATTTTAATTAACCTCAATTATTTGACAAAAATTGAATAATCAGGCAAAAAATGATAAAACTTCCGGTGGATGTTACAAGTCATGTACACTAGCTTGCACCTTGGGAGCCTCCAGTGTATTACAATTATGAATAACGTTACTACTTTCTCCTTTTTCCAACACCTCATTCCTTTTTTCGAAAACCCCATTAAAATCTCTTATACAAACTGATCCTTGGGCTACCTTCACTAGATGGCTATTGAACTCTTTACCATCAACCATCCTCTTCCACACCACCTTGGACCACAGTAGCAAAACTCTCCTTATGGCAGCCTTGGGCTTAGCACTCAAAGACAAAAAGCTAGAGTGACTAGATATTGCACCACCCACCTCCCTTACGTAGACATTACACACTTTCTCGCCTAGAGACAAAAAGACCCAGCCTCAGATAAAAAACCTATAGCATGTATCAATTAGAACCCTTGCTACACTAAGGGAGGCCATGTTCTCTATAATCTCATCAAGATAGATCACAAAAACCCCAATTTTCTATAATTTTTTGAATATTAGAAATAGACCAAGCTTGGAGGGTAGCCCATAAGATTCTAACCAAGCTCTCCTAGAGTAGCACCACTCACTCTCTGACCAAGGTCTAAAATCTGAGAAAAAAAAGAGAGATTCAGTAGCTTATTGCTCTCTGTTGACATTGCTATCCTCATAACTTTTACAGATTCAAACGTGATCAAAGTAGCAAAGACCCAATCTCCCTAATAGAACTAACATGAGACCATATCTTAGATGCCTTTTCAAAGAGAAACTCTAAGTCTAACTATTGAAAGGACTCACCAATAATGCTTTTTTGAAGTCATTCTAGATTTTCCACACACACTTAGTAACACCCTCCCTTGTATGACACTATGCTTAAGTCATAATACTATACTCAGGAGTTGTTACTGTTATATGAGTAGACCTTATCTGACAGCAACCTCAGTCATCTTCGACCTTCCTTGAACTATCTGGATATAATACGGGGAAAAAAAAACATAGTATTGAGAATTTAAAATTCTTAATAGGATTCCTTAAAGTACTATAGATGGTGTCATTGTTATTATCTCCAGCCGCTTCAGTTTATTATGAAAAATGTGAATAGGTTATGTGATCCTCCTAATTTAATATTTCAAAAACATATTGCCCAACGTAGAGTTCATTTTATTCACACACTTATTAAATAGAAAGAGAGTAAATATGAAGCAGCAATAGGTAAAGTCAATAATAATAACGCTATCTGGCAGATAGAGATACAAGCATATGCATAATTTTAAATCATGTCAATACATTGGAATTCCTTAAATCTTTCTTTCTTTTTCTTTACTTAATACACCTAAGTGTTACATATCGTTGTCCATAGGGTGTTTGCTTTTATTGTAACACCCTACTTATTTAATGTTATGCTTAAGTCATAGCAAGAAATTAAGTAGTTTGTGTTACTGTGTTAATATTCTATTTACGTTTCATTTATCCGAATCATTTGGGGGAAATGGGATGTCATACAATGAATCGTGATAGAGTTTATTGCGTTATAACCACACAGTGAGCATAAATGACACACATACTATCAACTGTATATAAGTATATATATATAGACGGGAACCACGGTTTTGATTTACAGACAAGTTTCAAAATAGGATACATAAGTGGGGTCGGGTACCAAAAAGAAACATAAGACCCATGTCAGTCGATCCGATCCTACGTGGTCCTCAGTGGACGTTTCAAATCTATCACTGCATGTATGACCCAAAGCCGCATACTACCAAAACAGGGTCATGCTGTACAATACGGCCTGTGGCTGACCTACTCAGTCAGGTAGCCGTTGGCTACACCGGGCCCGGCTGGTGAGTAGTCAGGAACTGATCCAGAGGAGGAGGAAGATGAGCCGGCGGCCTCCGAGGGGTCGTTCTCGGAGCTGAGCGGGATGTCTGGTACTACCTGCGGAGGTGACTCCGGTGCAGGTCGGCGGGGCTACGGTCTTTGCCGCAGTGCGGGCGCTAGTGGAGGATGTGCCGCATACAACAGGACCTCAAAGTATGGGGTGGTAGGATCAAAAGCAGGATGATGTAAGGGGACAGTAAAATCCCTATCACTAAATAGATACAAGCGAAACTGGCAAGAGCCGGCTATATATAATGAGCCTACTGCCGGATCATGGTGGAGCTGCAAGTCTGGAATCTCAACGAAAAGGGTAGCTGTCGTGTCCATCGTCCACGTCTGAGAATGAGGCGGAAATGCGAAGCGAGGTGAGAATTTGGAGAAATTCTCAGTAGGGTTTGCATATAGTGTATACTGACCTCGCGTTCATTTTCAGTTGCCTCGGGTTTTATGAAATTTTCTTAAATCATGAGATTAAACTTAACTGCATATACTTAGTAATGTTGAGAAAAATGTCTAGTCCGAGGCAAGGTTCAGTTTTACTTAAATAACATAAGAAACAGAATAAACCATCAACACTAATACATAGGACAAAGGGGCAAGATAGTGTATATACACCCACAAGTAAACACAACGGACAAACTGCAAACAGTATGCAATGACATGTTAAATGCAGCCATGCACTTGATGTAATTATGCAAATCTCATTCTTCATAACTTTTCCTCTTACTTTTCATCATTTTCCATCACTTGGTCCCCTGGGAGTTCTTGGCCATTTTAGACTCCTAGGTAATAGTCTGCTTATCAGGATCGAGCTCATTCCTATACAGAAATGCCGGATTTACTTTCCCCGACCTTCCCACCGATCTATTCCCCTTAACTTTTTATCCGGGGCTGGCCCAAGTAGCATGGAAATCTCATCATAATATGTTCTTTGAGTTCATCATAACATAGCTTTCTTGGAAATGCACATGCCTCTACATGTATCTCATAATTCATGCATAAGCTTTACCGCAATTTCGACGGCATAACGGAACGTGTCCGCTTCCCCATGAATAGTGCCAGTATTTAGCATATCAATTTGTCAAGAGAAAGACTTCATTTCATACATAAATCAACATATTTCATTCATGCTTCAATCCTCAATTCAAGATATAAGTATTGCACTTTAGAATATGCTTACTGCCTCACTGCTTGTATTCAACCCGGTTCTTGTAAATTATGCCATAATTTCTATTCAGGTCGTTGTTGAAATGTTATGTGTCTATTTCCTAACCTCTTTGGTCCCATCTGATTTGGATAACTATAACTCAAGATATTCGGGTTTTATCCCGGCCTGCCCTGTGGGTGGCCAGAATTGCACACTTAGAAGTAAAAATCTACTAAAAATCGAAAATTGGCTCAAATCATATGAAATTGGCCTCATATTAAAGCTAACAGGACGACTTTTCAGATACAAAAAGTTCCATTTCATTTGCCTTAATAGGGCTCGAGTTACAAGCCCCGAAACTTAGCCTTCCTGAACTGCCCTGTGTTGGCCCGGTTTGGACATAGGGTAACTTCTTCAAATCACAGGGAACAACTGAGATGATAACAAACTCAGAATTTCTTTGGATATTGTTCTCCTATGTGTAAGCTTTCCAACAAAATTAGTTTCACTCGATTTGGAGTTGTATAGGGTGAGTTACACCCTTCTCAACCCATACTGCCCGGGTGGATGCTCTGATTCCTAGGTCGAACTTCAAAAATTCATATCTCTCTCAATATTACTCCAATGGTCTTATATGATATATGTGTGGAAAGCCCTAGATGTCTAGTTTCACATAAAAATCGTTTCATTAATTTTGAATGGCGGAAGGCGGATCCGTACACTCCGCCGTTCGGACGGCCGAGGGTTTTGAGTCTTCCAGCCTCTCAACTCTTCCTATCTTCATCCTTTTTTTTTTGTGTCTAATTCAGTTTTAATCTCATAGACAGCCAATAAACCAACTATAATTCATCATAATCAATCAATCAACATATCAAAATTAAGGATTTGAATCACCATCAATCATCCAAGAGTCAGAAAATCAAGCAAGAAGAAAACCTCTACCTTTATGATTAGGTTAAGCTTGTTGAGTTGATAGCTGAAATGAGAGTTGGATAGAGTGGAGAAGAGAGAAAAGAGAGTTGAATTGAGGAAGAGAAGACAACGTGGGAAGAGTGGGGCTGAAGAGGCAGGAGGAGGATATATATATATACACAAGGCTCTGAAGTGGTAGTTAGGATATGTGGCTTTGATTGGGTGAAATTCTTGTGGGTAAAAATTCAGCCAGGTCTCCTTCTTGTGTGACAAAAATGCTTTCCACATCGCTTAAGAAGTGAAACTCGCTGCCAGCGCATAGGAATGTGACATCGGAACTCGTGAGATTGTTAAAGTCGGAATTCATGCATAGCTATTCGGATGAGGTCAGAACTCGTAATTATCTTCTCATTTAGTGAGAATTTGGGCATGAAGTCGTAATCCGGAAATCGCAAGGCACAGCTACCTTAAAAGCGAAAGTCAGGGCCAGAACGTGAAACCAAAACACTCAAACCCGGAAGTCGGGGTCATCCTTGAATCGATTTTTAAGCATGGCACCAGATATAAGGATTCAAAACATAAATTCTATGTACCTGGAACTCGGAATTTATAGAACCTGGCACTCCAACTCGATATCGGAACTCGGGAATGAGGAGAAAAGATCTTGGTAATGAACTCGGAATCCAATTTAGTTAAACTCGGAGGTCGCACTTCGTGTCTATTTTGAATCACCTAATATCGGAACTCGGATATCACGTTCGTTCCTATTTGAGCATAAGGTCGGAAATCGTAAGCAACATGCAAGAGGTCGGAAATCGGAATAAATCCCTTGTAGGCCGTGGAACAAAATCGGAAGTCGAAGATACTACTGAGGTCGGAAGCGGAATTATAAGACAAACTCGGAACTCGGAATTTTTCAACATTGGATAGGATCGGAAGTCGAAAATCGGACGTTACATTTATCCTCATCCATAGTTGGTCCCCTGGGAGCATTTGGCCATATAGCTATTAGGTAATAGTCTGTTTATCAGGACCGAGCTCATTCATGCACAGGATTGTCGATTTTGCTTTCCCCGACTCTCCAACCGATCTATTTCCCTTAACTTTATTTCGGGGATAGCCCAAGTAATATGGAATCCTTTATAACTCTTATGAATTTCATAATCAAGATTAAATTGGCTTGAATGTCATATGCATTAACAAGTATATCATATTTTGTGTATAATTTCTACCGAAATTTTGATAGTATAATGAATCAAGTCCGCTTCCCCATGAATAGTGTCATTTAACCAAACAATCAATCATAACAATAGAATCAACATAGTATGTCAATCTTTCAATATTGATATAAATTCTATAACATTCAAACTTGAGTTGAGTTCATAGATGTACTAGGATGTAAAATTCTTCAAATTGGTAATTCTGCTAACCCCATTCAGTTTTGCCCGATTTTGTAATTTATGCCATAATTTTTACTTAACTCATTTAGATTTGGAATTTGGATATGTTAAAGTATTATTTGTCTAGTTTTTAACCTCCTTCATCCCATAAGGTCTTTATATGTATAACTTAAGTTATTGAAGATTAACCTAGGTCTGTTCTATAGCCAAGCAAAATTACACACTGAAAAGTAAAAATTCATTAAAAATAGAAATCCAATTAGATTTATACAAAACCTATATCGTTTTAAATATGATTGAACTAGTTTTCATTTCTAATAAGTTTCATTTCATTCGAATAAGGAAAGCTCAAGTTATAAGTTCCTAAAGTTAGTGAAATTGGCTTGCCCTATCACTGTCCAGTCAGGACATGGGGCAACTTTGGAGATTTACTGGGGAAAACAGGGAACGAATTTGGTTTTGAAATTTTTATAGCATGTTACCCTATGTGTTAACTTTCTAAAAAAATTGGTCTTACTTAAATTGAATTATATAGGGCAAATTATGCCCTGTACAACCCACCCTAGTCAGGTAAACTTTAAAAAATCATATCTCACTCAATACTAATCCAATAGCCTTATAATTTATATGGTTTGAAAGCTCTAAATTCTGATGGCTATGTGCAAAGCCATACACTTCGCAAGTACGGACACCGTATGGTTTTCACTTGAGTCGGATTCTATTTTGCTACTACTTTTTTTTTTCATTCAAGTTTCAATTGAAACCCAATAAACACATGCTAAATTAGCCATCAAAGATTATATAAACATAATACATCACCACAAAAGAGAGTAGAACAAAATTCCTCATCAGCCTCTACATCATAACAACAAGTGAGATAAGTTGAATCCTACCTAAACACTACTTGTGGCTTCTAGTTTGAGCTTCTTTGATAACTTTTCCTTAATTAAACTCCAAGATTGATGATAATGAGATTCTTTAGTTAAAGCCAAAGAATCTAAAGAGAGGGAGATAATGAGATTATGTTGAGGTTTCCTAATTGAATATGAAAGAAAAATGAAAATTTAGAGAGAAAAGGAGCAAGATTGTGTGTAGAGGCTTAGGTAAGTATAGAAGGTATGATGAAGAGGAATAAGTTGATGACACAAATGGAGGGTATATTGTGGATGGAGGTGGCCGAACCTTACTTGGGATAACAAAGGAAACTTTTATGCCTTGGTGACTAGATTAGAAAAAGAATTGTGGTTGATAGGATAAATGGCTATGATTTAGCCAACAAGAAGGGTGGTTGGTGAAATAGATGGCTATGATTTAGCCAATGAGAGGGGTGAGTGGCGAGTTTCTAGCCATAGGATCTAGACTTTTAGACTGGTAATCATTTTATCTTATAGTATAAATTCCTGTTAACTTGATTCTTAATTCACAAGATGTAACATCCATGTTTTAATTTTGAGCATTTCCTATAGTTACTCTAGTTGATCGCTATGTTTTCTCCAATTATAATTGAATTTTAGTAGATATGTGATACTTTAGGTCTTAGATGGCATTTGGGCCCAAAGGAGCTAAGTTTTGGACATTGTAATCGATTACTGTTGGGCTGGTAATCGATTACAATGCTCCCTATATGCCCACAAGTTAAAATTTTTTAGGCAGTAATCGATTACCAAAAATGGTAATCAATTGCCATCTCTGGGTTATGGTAATCGATTACCATAGGTCAATATATAAGCTGAGACGTGTTCCTCCCCCTCGTTTATGCATTTTCTTTCTCTTTCTAACTTTGAAACTCTCTCCTTTCTCTCTAAAACTATCTTTTTTTCTTCAACCCTTACTTCTATTCCAACTTCCATAATTAAATCCACTCCAACAGCACAATCTTCACCTCATATAACACAAACTTTCCATTAGATCCATCTCTTTCTATTTTTATCCTTGCCCTTGGTGAGTTTGAAGTTGGAGGAAGGAGTCTCACTACCTTTTCTCTCCTTATTCAAATTCTAACGATAATCCTCAAGTCCTGTCTCTATCTTTTTCTTAGAAAATTTCAATTTTTGAATAGTTAGAAAAACTCTTGTAAATTCTAGGGTAGTGGGATTAGAAGTTTTATGATTTGAAAATAATTAGTGATCAGTAATTAATTAATTTATTATATTATGGTGTTAGATTGTTCCAAGGAACTCCCTTCTAGCTTTGTCACTATAGAGAAATGAAATTTTCCCTTGGCCCGATGATCTGTGAATAGATAGAACACTTTTGACTTATTCAGTGTTTTAAATTATGCATTTCATGTCATTAATTCATTTTAGAATGTTACTCATAAGCTAGTGATGGAGATAATTCAAATATTTATTGAAAATTGATGGTTAATGGAAAATGAACGGATAGGAAAGTCTATGATAGAATCTGCCTACTAATGGCAGTAGGCATTAGTCCTGGTGCACCTTAGATTATCATATTACAAAGCCACCTGAGGAGGTGATGCATGATGGATATTACACAGCCACACACTTAGTATAGTGCATGATGGAATTACACAGTCAATCTAAAAGTGGTGCATGACGAACTACGGGATTCACATGAAGGAGCAGCCACTGAAGTGTGAATCTTGATGGATTATCCTGTTAGATATTTCCAGTGTTTTCTTCATATTACTGATCATAACTTTTATATTCATATGTACATTGACTCATGAGGTTCGAGAATGTCCTGTCTCTCACTGATTTTCATAAACTCACCCCGTGGCTATTCTATCTTTTCAGATACAAGGTCAAACTTGAGAACCGATCCTCCTGCTCCATAGCAGTAGTTCTCCATCCCTAGGTGAGCCCTCATAAACAAGGGCCTTAGATTGTTATTTTGAAGTATTTTGAAATCTTAGTAATGTAGCTCCATAGTACTACAAGCAGGGTCCAACCTTTGCTAGTTTGTAATGATTTTAATGTTGGAGAATTATGTATGTTGAATTGAATGGATTGTTATGTGTTATAACTCTGAATTTAATGTCGAAATAGTCTATATACTTATGTACTAGTCTATGTATATAGTGTGATTGGTTATGCCTGATGAATAATTATGTTATATGCTGAGGGGTGCATTTTGAGAATGCCTGGATCCCCGATAGAAGAGTGTGTTTGTCGAATTTGTAGGACAAATATTCGTATTTGGAAAATATTCTAAATATAGAGGAAACTCTGTCCATTTTCTATGAAATCTTGGTGTGAAAGGCTTGCAAGGAAACTTGTTTCCTGAGTGCCAGTCACGACCTGAGCTGGGTTGTGACAAAGTTGGTATCAGAGCTTAGGTTTCCCTATTGACTATGGAGCAAGTGTTCTTTAGCAGGATCACGATTATGCAAATGGAAACCGACCCATTTTCACAAGGCGTGATGCTACCAGAGGTCTTTAGGATTGTTATTCCGAATGTTCTTGTCTTGGTTCAATTGTATCTTGCTCGTTTCCTATTATGTGGTTTAAATTGGATTCTAGTTCTATGATCATTCCCTTAGGAGCAATGCAGCTTACAACTCACATCCATGCCACAAGGACAAAAGTCCATGAGGCTTCTAATGCCGAATCTGACCAGGCTCCCTCTCCTCCTCAGAGAGGGAAAGGCCGTAGTTAGAGAGGAGGCCAAAGGAGACTAGCCAGGCAACCTGAAGAGCCAGCTCCTGAGGGAGAGCTATTCAACTTGGCAGCTGAGGTGAGAAGGGTTCACCAGACTCTTAGTAATCTAGTAGAACTCCTAACTCTTCAAAGGAAGAATGAATCCTAACTCCATGCGGAGCCAGCTCCACCTGCCCAAGAGCCTCGTCAGCAACACGAGGGGATGGAAGTGTTGATTGAATCATTTCTCAGGTTGAACCTACCAAGTTTCTCAGGAAACCTTTTAATGAATGATTCTCAGCAATTCCTTGACCATACCAACAAGGTCTCAATGTCCTTAGGTGTCTAAGTGAGAAGACGATGGAGTTAGTAGCTTATAACTTAAATAAGCCTGTAGAACAGTGGCATGCAGCCCTCCTTGGAGGAAGGGATGTCTCTGGCCTACCTTCCCTCACCTCGGAAGAATTTATCGAGGTTTTTATTATGAGATTCCTTCCCGTCAACAAAAGGGAGAAGTATGCTACTAATTTTAAAAGACTAAGGCAAACCCTAGGAATGTCCACAGCAAAATATGAAGAGCAATTCACCAATTTGTCCTGCTATGCTTACCACCTTGTATCCAATCATACTATGAAAGCTAGGAGGATTGTTCAAGGCTTATTTGACCCTTTATTCTCTAATCTACTTCTTATGGTTGGGAAAATATCTTATACTAAAATTGTGGATGCTGCCTATGGTCTCGAGATTGGGAGAGAAAAGTGGAGAACAGCCAAAGAGTCAAGCAAGAAGCAGAAAATAAAGTGAACTTTTTCTGGTGAATCTAGTTCTGGGGGAGCTCAGAGTTATTAGGGCCAATGCCAAGCACCATCAAGCAGGGCTACCTCTTCAAGGCCTATTCCAATTGGTATGTCTACCTCAGGGTCCTAGGCTGGCAGTGCATCTCAGTCAGGTATACAAGGATCTGGACAATCGACTTTCCCCAGGCATCCATGCTAGTTTTGTGGGAATTACCACTCAAGGCCATGTCATAAAGCCATTAGAGCTTGTTTTAGATGTGGCTAGCCTGGACACCTCAAGAAGGAGTGTCCCTATACAAAAGGGGCCGTTGATCTGAGTTTTGCAAGTCCTGTAATGCTAGCACCATCCTACTCGGCCTTATCTCCAGCAGGTTCTCATGGACCCTCTAGCAAGGATTCATGCAGAGGAGCTAGACATAGGGGTCCTGGTGATAGAGGGACAGGTAGGGGCTAATACAAAGTTTTGCCTTGACTAGACAAGATACCTAGGCTTCGAATGCTGTGGTGGTAGGTACTTTGCATGTTTATTCCTTTGAGGTATATGTGTTATTTGACTCGGGCTCCACTCACTCCTATGTATCTCTATATTTTGCTTCTCATTTCAATCAGTAACTAGCGTTGTTAGACCACCCTTTTTGGGATGGGACCTCCATGCGAGAATCCTTAATGGTTCAGCTAATGTTTTCCTTTTGTATCGTTAGTATCAATGGAGTGGATACCTTAGCCAACCTGTTGTTGCTAGAGATGATAAACTTTGATGTCATCCTAGGTATGAATTGGTTATCCTCATGTCATGCCACAGTGGGATTGCCATTCTAAAGCTGTGAAGTTTGAAGTTGCGGACGGGCCTTTTTTTATATTTCGAGGAGATAGCAATTTAACCCCCACCAGCCTAATTTCTTCCATGACTGCTATGCGATTGATGAGCAAAGGAAACGAAGGCTATCTTGTAGTGGTTCATGATGTAAAAGTAGAGGTGCTTAGACTTGACCAAGTTCCTGTGGTTAGAGCGTTCCCAGATATATGTCCTGAGGAACTGCCAGGAATGCTTCCCGATAAAGAGATTGAATTTTGTATAGAATTAACTCCTAATGTCCAACCTATTTCTATTCCTTCTTACTACATGGCTTTAGGGGAACAACAAGAATTAAAAGTTCAGTTGCAAGACATGCTTGAAAAGGGCTTCATTCATCCCAGCACATCTCTATGGGGTGTTCCAATGCTTTTTGTGAAAAAAAAGGATGTGTCCATGCAATTATATGTAAACTATAGGCAACTCAACTGGCTGACTATTCGTAATAAATATCCATTACCTTGAATTGATGACCTGTTTGATCAGCTTCAAGGTGCATCGTGCTTCTCTAAGATTGACCTTCGGTTCGAATACCATTAGCTGAGAATTTGGGAGGAAGATATTCCTAAAACTGCTTTTCGAACTCGTTATGGATATTACGAGTTCTTAGTGATGTCTTTTGGATTAACCAGTGCCCCAGCAGCTTTCATGGACTTGATGAATAGGGTGTTTAGACCCTTCCTAGATTGCTTTGTGATCGTCTTTATTGACGATATCTTGGTTTATTCAAGGAATAAGGAAGAACATGAGTGTCATTTGAGGATTGTTCTGCAAACTCTGCGGAATCATCAACTCTATGCTAAATTTTCCAAATGTGAGTTTTGGTTGGATTAGGTGACCTTTTTAGGTCATGTAGTATCAAGGGAAGGAATTATGATGGATCCTAAGAAGATTGAGGCTATTCAGAAGTGGCTAAGGCCCACAACCATAATAGAAATTCGGAGTTTCTTGGGTTTGGCAGGCTATTATTGCATATTTGTAAAGGACTTCTCTAAAATCTCTGCCTCCTTAATTAAGTTAACCCAAAAAGGGGTACCTTTCCAATGGTTTGATATCGTAAAGAAAGTTTCAAAGGCTCAAGACTTATTTAACCACAGCCCCAGTGTTGGTTTTGCCCTCAGGATCTAGAGGTTATTTGGTTTATTGCAATGCCTCTCGGCTAGGGCTCGGATGTATTCTTATGCAATAGAGACGAGTTATTGCTTATGCCTCAAGGCAATTAAAGAGACATGAGCAAAACTACTCCATCCACAATCTGGAAATGGCAATCGTTGTTTCTACACTAAAGATTTGGAGACATTATTTCTATGGAGAGACATGTGAGATCTATATTTATCATAAGAGCCTGAAGTATATTTTCCAGCAGAAAGACTTAAACTTGAGACAACGTAAGTGGATGGAATTACTCAAGGAATATGATTGTACTATTTTGTACCATCCGGGTACGGCGAACGTAGTGGCTGATGCATTGAGTAGGAAGTCCATGGGTAGTTTACCACATATAGCCCCTGTGAGGAGACCCATAGTGGAAGAGATCCACAAATTAGAAGCTGAGGGTATTCACTTTGAACTTGGAGACTCCGGGCCACTTTTAGCCCATGTGCGGGCTCGATCTTCCCTGATTAAGCAAATCAAAATTGTTCAATATAAAGATGGACAATTATGTAACTTATGGGAACAGTTTCGTAGTAGGAAGAAGCCTGAATTCTTCCTTGATCAAGCAGGAGTGTTAAGATGCAAAAATCGCTATGTGCGCCAGATGTAGGCAATCTGAGGAGAACTCTCTTAGAGGAAGCCCATTGTTCTAGGTACACGATCCACCCTGGCTCCACAAAAATGTATTAGGATTTGAAGCAGTTGTACTGGTCAAGGGGCATGAAAAGCGACATAAGAGACTTTGTATCACATTGCCTGGTGTGTCAGGAGGTCAAGGCTGAATACCAAAGACCCGCTGAGTTATTACAACAGATTGAAATACCCGAACGGAAGTGGGAGAGAGTTACCATTGTGACTGGGTTACCTCACAGCTATAGGAGTTTTGATTCAGTTTGGGTAAGAGTAGATAGAATGATGAAATCAGCTCACTTCCTCCTGGTCAAGACTACTTACATTGCCTCCCGTTATGCCAAACTTTATGTGGATGAGATCGTTCGACTTCATGGAGTTCCAACATCCATTATTTTGGATCGGGCGCTCAGTTCACCTTTTATTTTTTGAAGGCCTTCCAAAAGGCCTTAAGAACCCGATTCGATCTGAGTATAGCGTTCCACCTTCAAACTGACGGGCAATCTGAAAGGATGATTCAAATTCTTAAGGATATGTTGAGGTCCTACATTTTGGACTTTGGTGGAAATTGGGACAGTTTCATGCCGCTAATAGAATTCTCTTACAACAATAGTTATCAAGCCAGTATCCAGATGGCACCATTTGAAGCCTTGTATGGCAAACATTGTAGATCTTCCATTGGGTAGTTTAAGATTGGTGAGACTAAACTCTTAGGAATCAACTTAATGCAAGATTCATTAGAGAAGTTTCAGTTAATTAGAGAACATTTGTTAGCAGCTTAGAGTAGGCAGAAAGCCTATGCCAATCACCAAAGTCGAGACCTAGAATTCCCTATAGGTCACCACGTGTTCCTCCAGGTGTCACCAATGAAAGGAGTAATGAGCTTTGGGAAGAAGGGCAAGCTCAGCCCTTGCTATATTAGTTCGTTCGAGATTTTAGATAGAGAGGGTATGGTGGCATATCATTTGGCTCTGCCACTTGACTTATCCATGATTTATCCTATGTTTCATGGGTCAATGTTGCGGAAATATCTCCCCGACCCCTCTCATGTGCTTACTCCGCATACCATCCAACTAGAGGAAGATTTAACTTATGAAGAGGAACCTGTGGCTATAATCAATCGTAAGCTGAAAAAGTTATGTTCAAAGGAAGTAGTCTTAGTAAAAGTAATCTAGAAGAAGCACCCAAGAGAAGAAGCGACTTGGGAGGCTGAGGAACCTGTGCAGACAAAGTAGCCCTACCTATATGAATCGAGAGGTAATTCTTGTTTTGTTCAGAATTCGGGAACGAATTCTTTTGAGGAGAGGAGTATCTAATACCCATGTTTTAATTTTGAGCTTTTCCTACGGTT
The DNA here is from genome assembly GCA_031439595.1 of Pterocarpus santalinus. Taxonomy (NCBI): domain Eukaryota; kingdom Viridiplantae; phylum Streptophyta; class Magnoliopsida; order Fabales; family Fabaceae; genus Pterocarpus; species Pterocarpus santalinus. Next base: position 48,085,344 of record CM062532.1, on the reverse strand, counting down.
ACTTTATTTGATCATTATGTTCTCTCTAATTATAATTGAATTTTAGTAGGTGTATGATCACTTAGGTCTTAGATGGAATTTGGGACCAAAGGAGCTAAGTTTTGGACATTATAATCGATTACTATTGGGCTGGTAATCGATTATAGTGCTCCCTGTATGCCCATGAGTTAAAATTTTTTAGGTAGAAATCAATTATCATTTCTAGGTTGTGGTAATCGGTTACTAGCATTCGTAATCGATTACCACAAGTCAATATATAAGCCAAGACACGTCTTTCCCCCTCATTTCCGCATTTTCTTTCCTTCTCTAACTTAGAAACTTTCTCCCTTCTCTCTAAAACTCTCTCTTTTTCTTTAACCCTTGCTTCTATTCCAACTTCCATAATTAAATCCGCTCCAACAATACAATCTTCACCTCATATAACACAAATTTTCCATTAGATCTATCTCTCTCTATTTTTGTCCTTGTCGTTGGTAGGTTTGAAGTTTGAGGAAGGAGTCTCATTACCTTTTCCCTCCTCATCCAAATTCTAATGGTGATCCTCAAGTCTTGTCTCTATCTTTTTCTTAGAAACTTTCAATTTTTGAATAGTTAGAAAAACTCTTGTAACCGTAGGGTTGTGGGATTAGAAGTCTTACGATTTGAAAATAATTAGTGATCAGTAATTAATTAATTTATCGTATTATGGTGTTAGATTGTTCCAAGGAACTCCCTTCTAGCTTTGTCACTATGGAGAATTGAAATTTTCCCTTGGCCTGGTAGTCTATGAGTAGATAGAACACTTTTGACTTATTCAGTGTTTTAAATTATGCATTTCATGTTATTAATTCATTTTAGAACGTTACTCATGAGTCAATTACGGAGATAATTCAAATATTTATTGAAAATTGATGGTAAATGGAAAATGAATGGTTAGGAAAGTCTATGATAAGATTTGCCTGCTAACGGCAGTAAACGTTAGCCTTGGTGCACCGTGGATTATCACATTACACAGCCACCCAAGGGAATGATGCATGACAGATATTACACAGCCACACACATGTGTGGTGCATGACGGAATTACACAGTCACCCTAAGAGTGGTGTGTGACAGATTATGAGATTTACAAGAAGGAGTGACCACCTAAATGTGAATCCTGACCGACTATCCTATTAGATATTTCCAGTGTTTTCTTCGTATTACTATTCATAACTTTTATATTCATATGTACATTGACTCATGAGACTCAAGAATGTCCTGTCTCTCACTGAGTTTCATATACTCACCCCGTGGCTATTCTATCTTTTTCAAATACAGGTTCAGAAGCCAATCTCCCCGCTCTGCAGCAGTAGTTCTCCATCCCTTGGTAAGCCCTCATAAATAAGGGCCTTGGATTGTTATTCTAAAGTATTTTGAAATCTTAGTAATGTAGCTCCATGGTACTATATGTAGGGTCTGACCCTTGCTAGTTTGTAATGATTTTAATGTTGGAGAATTATGTATATTAAACTAAATGGATTGTTATGTGTTATAACTCTAAATTTAATGAGGAAATAGTCTGTATACTTATGTATTGGTCTATGTATATAGTGTGATTAGTTATGCCTGATGAATAATTATGTTATGTGCTAAAGGGTGCATTATGAGATTGGCCCGATGGAAGAGTGTGTTATTTGAATTTGCAGGATGAGTACTCATATTTGGGAAATATCCTAAATATAGAGGAAACTCTGTCCAATTTTTGTGAAATCTTGGTGTGAAAGGCTTGCTGGGGAACTTATTCCCTAAGCATCGGTCATGGCCTAAGCTGGGTCGTGACACAATATGTCGTTAAACAAATAGATTTCCTTTAAACTAGTAAAATCTAACTAGTTATTTATAAACTTTTTCTTCAAAGAATTTCATATTCATCTAACTCTAATAATTACATTTCGATATTTGACTGCTTATAGTCTATAATATATCTAAAATTTTAATTATTCAACGGCACTAGATATACCTAAAAATTCAGGATGTTACACACTTCACCATGAACAACTGATACACTATCATTGTCATGCTTAAAGTGCGCCTCTTGTTTATTCAAAGGCAACTCTTTTTTATATTGGTTAGCATCTGAATCTCCAAAAAAACTCACTCTCTTGTCTTCATCTGATGCCACCATTCCATGGCAGCCCTTTTACCCCTATACTTAACGACCCTTCTTTTAAGCTTAGACCCTGATCTTTTGTATTTTTCTTCTAATATGTAAATTCTATGATCACCAAGAATCATATGACATGCCTCTTGGATAGCTTTTAGGGCGTCTTCTTTGTGCAAAAATATCACGAAAATAAAGGGTGTTTGAATCGACTTCCTTATTTTCCTTGATAAATAGATGTCATAAATATCTTCAAATGAACTAAATACCTGGTAGAGCCATTCTCTAGATATTGCTGCTGGAAGATAGTCCACAAAAATTGTGTGATACTGCTCTCTAAAGTCTTTAGTGTTAGCCTTCTCTCTCCGTACATCATCTCCCATGTCTCTGTAATACTCCTAACTTCGTGTTGTTATTAACTTAAATTTTATATATAATTAAAAAGATAAAATTTGAATTTTTTTTCAGAAACTACTTTTTTTTAGCTTCTATAAAAAAGTTTAAAATAGATTTTTTTTAATAATCTAATTATTTTTAAAAAAATTATGTAAAATTACCAAAATTGATTTTTTAGTTTAAAAAAATTACTTTTACTAGTGTTTCCTATGGTACCCTTAACTTTATATGGGTACCAGTACCCTTCACATATGTCATGTAGTAATTAATTTATTTATAATATTAAATTAATAAAAATTTTAAAAATAAACTGATAAATCAATGGATCAGTAAAACAAATAATTTGTTAAAATTATAACATTTGCCAACTTTTTTTTCAATTTGACAAATGCACCCACTTTCTTTTTCCCTCATCCTATAACATCCTTTGCTTGATACAATCTTGAATATCAAGGAGCTTCTTGTGAGAGATTGGCTTATGCTTTTTCTTCCCTTTCCTCCTTTTTATCTTTGTCTCACTGTCAACTTTGGCCAATGATGATCTCCAACATGATACTTTAGGCTAAGAAGCTTATCACAGACCTTTATTTGTTCCTTGATGGCATCGAAAAAAATTCCTTGATGCCCTTTCTCTCTCTTGCCATTGCTCGTCTAGTGAGCCGGCTTGGACAACCTGTTGTTCTTCGATGGCACGTTCAACATCTTGTTCTTGGCCCGGTTCGATAGGGCACCATTTTAGGTGGGGTTCACATGTAGATGGAGCAAACGGTGAGGAGCAGTGGTGGGCATCGCTGATGGAATATCAGACATACATTCTAAGGTTTGAAGTTTGAAGTTTAGACTACTTTTCATGTTTGAAGATCGATGTTTAAAGATCGAAATTACTGGTAGGGTTTGAGATTTGAGGACTTGCTCTGACTTCTCTAAGTAGAGAATTGGTGTTTCTCATACTCCAATTTCTGGAGGAAAAGTTGAAAGAATCGGTGCACAAGTAAGAATCCCTTCCTTTTTTTTTTTTTTTGCCTTTGAAATTTATTCTGTTTCCTTTTTTTGCTTTTGTTTGCTTTGTCTGCAATCTTTATTTGTAGTTTAAGATAAATATAATTAGGTAAGAAACAATTCATGCTGCAGAACAGGGAGAAAGTATTTTATGTTAAAATTGTGTTATGTATGTATGGACTGTTTATTGAAAGGATCGTTAGAAATCAGCTAATCTATTCGTTTAGAGGCTTTTAGCTTTGGCTGTGTTCTTGATAGTCAAGATTATTGGAAATTACTTGAATAATAGAGAAATGAGGGAAGAATGTTATTAAATTTGTGTATTAATTTTGATTTTTGTGTAAGTTTAAAAGCCTTGTAATTTGAATGTGGATAACTTAATTATAGAGTTGCGTGGTTATAAGTTATCTAATTGTTCTGTGTATAATAAAAATCTTAATCTATAGATTAATAAATAGGGTTACATCCTACACTATTGACTCCTGATTAGTAGGGTTATGCCTACAAAAGTGGTATGGCCATATATGTTGTACTTTCTTTGTTAGCTGTTACTCCACTTGGTTTTCTGAAGAGTGGAAAGTTATGAATTGCCTGAATATGAAAGTTCCTTTTATCGAGAAAGGCTGAGATACATAATCTCCACTAAGAATTTGGATTTGAGTTGGTAATAAAATTAATTGAAGACTCTTTCTCTTCTTTTGCTGAAAATTTCCCATTTTGTACAACAACATGACTGCTCAAAACTTGTTCATGGGTGCAGGCTTGAAAAAGAATCAAGTTGTTTCTTTAGAATGAAATACTTTGAGGAAAAAGTATAGGCTGGTGAATGGGAAGAAGTTGGGAAGTACTTGGTAAGGTTTACCAAAATTGATGATAATAGATGTTCCATGAAAATATTCTTTGAAATCTAGAAGCAAAAATATCTTGAAGCCCTTGATAGGTATATATTACTTTATATCCTTTTGAAATCTAATTGCATTTGTGCTTATTATGGTAAGTTCACTTGCTGTTTGTCTCTAGTGTTTTTAAATTTTAGGCAAGATAAGGAAAAGGTTGTTGAGATAATAGTGGATGATTTAAAATTGTTCTCAAGCTTCAATGAGGAACTATACAAAGAAATCATACAGAACTCTTGATAATTTCAAGTAAAAATTTGAATATGTAGTCTATGCGATGCAACATTGTTTTTAGTACTTTGTCTTGTTTGTTTGGTTAATGAGATTGAAAATGAAAGTCAATTTGATCTAATTTAAACATCAATCTTCTTGAATCTTGATTCAAAACTCATGAAAGGATAGTATGGTGGAGATTGTGAAGTATCATGTTTACCAAATTACATCATATCTCTTAATACTGATAGACGTACCAGATTTACTAAGTTATAAGACTTCCTTTTCATTGCATATGCTAGGGAGAATGAGTAGTTGTCCAAGTATGGTGACACCAAAACTGCTTGCGTAATTATGTTAGTTGAGCTTAGCAAGCTTATAAAAGCAAATCCACTTTTCTGTGATAAGCTTATCTTCCTTACTGTTAAGTCATCAAGATTGGTGACATTAATCAATCAAAGGTATGGATTCTATAGTTGTAGATAAATTAGCAAATTCATGCATCGAATTGGTTTTTTAATTCCCTTCTTCATAGTTAATTAGACTACTTTCGTGTGCCAAATGAAAAGTGAATTGTGTGGCTTTTGCCTTCATGACACATCCAAACATTATATCTTAGTTTTTTGCACAAGGCTTTAACTCCTTATATGTGTTTGATTCAATGATTCGATTAATGATAAGAATTTTGAGGTTTACACAATTTTTATTAGTTCTTGTTTATGTGATGCTTTGCCTTTTCTTTTTATTAATCTATTTGTGTTCCTTATCAATCTAGTCTAAACTGGCAGCACTAACTTTGCAAAAACCCAAGGCCAAACCTCCTAATGGTCCTCCAACGCCTAAACCTGTCAATTTTCCAGTTGTTGTTTTTACAAAGCCCGTTGCTTATACTTAACTTAGAGCTCATGTCTATCATAACTTGCATTTCAGAAAATTGGCTCCTTACATTTATTATTCATTGAAGCTAATTAATCGTGTTCATTAATGAATATTTGTTTTCATTTATTTTCTATAGCCCTTTCCACCTACTACAGCAACCACTAATGCCAATGCTTTAGCTGGTTCGATGGTTAATGACTCAACTTCATCATCTATCCAAGCATCTATTGTCACGGCATCATCCATGCCAGTCCCATAGAATCAAGGTTAAAACTATAGTTACCTTATTGTCCTTTTTTTGTTAAGAAAAACAATTATGGCTACCTTAATTTTGCCAATAAGCTCATCATAAGTCCTAGTAAATTGTACATGCTACATACTCTAGTCTTTTTCATGTGTTTAACTTCGTTTGAAAAAAAATTGTTGTAACTTGTGTCCTGCATGTTGAAATTGCATTTACTTGGCTAAGTGAGGAAGAGAACAAGTTGTTTAAATTTTTCTTATAGTTCTAAATTTTCAATAATTTAACAATGCAAGAGGGTGTCATGAATTAATCACTCCTACCATTTTCCTAATAGTGTCTATCTTGAAGCAACAAAGAACACCTTCAATAACTCCTGGCATGGTTGATTATCAGAATGCTGATCATGAATAGCTAATGAAAAGACTTCGGCCTGCTCTTTCTTTAGAAGACATAATTTTGATAATTTTTGGTTTCCGTTTAACTTAGACGTGATATGGGTATTTCACGATGTCAACAAATTATGAATTATATGCTCCCTATGTAACACCCTAATAAACTCATGCTATACTTAAGTCGTATAATAGAGATTATTAGTCGTTACTTTTACTTGTGGAACCTAACATGCTATTTGAAATTATTTTATATCGAAAATAGGGGTAAATTTTTTTGTGAACAATAGTGAAATAAACCTTTTTTGAAAAAACAAAGAGCTATGAACGCATTGTGACATATAAAAAATCAAGCATCATTACTTACATACTAGTTGTGCATGAAGTAAATAAAAGCAATATAAGGGACAATCTTCTCAACTAATCATAATAGTCATTCCATAGTCATCATAGTTAGATATAGATATGATAAACATAACATACCTGACATAATTTGCCATAGGACTGATATCTATTATCGGTCCTACAAAACATCCCTAACAAGATACAAACATGAAAAGAAGTACATAATAAAGCCCAGCCACCCATACATACCCCAAAAATGATAACCCTAGAACTAAAAAAGGAGATATCCTCGCGTCCAAGTTCGGCATGTGCTATCTAAACCATCCTTATTCGCAGAATAGAATGAATCTGTTCTTGAACCCTCTAGGTGCATTATCTCCACATCTTCCTCCATGGACTAGTCCACACCCATAGGGCACAGCTTGGGTACGAATGAACCCTCGACCACGGCCCAGGGGTGGTGCCTAGCTAGCAGTATAAGAAGAGGAGCTCTAGGTCAAGTGAATCAAAAAAGGCTATAATGGCTCCAAAGCATTAGACTCTGCAGAATATGTTGGCGTCAAGTGGGTGTCGAAGTCAGACTTTCTATCAGTGGGGTACATCAATGGATGGAAAAGTGGATGCATGTCATCCATGGTGATATCATCATATGGCTCAAGCAAGCGGTCAAATGAGCTCATGGTAAGTACATGGAACTGACAGCTGTGAAATATGTAAACACTTATCGGTGCTCTAGCAGTCATCAAGAAGGCATTTAGCACCAGATTAAAGTGCCAAATGCTAGACCAGAATCCTAGCATAAATAATGCTGCCGACAGCATCCTTTGAAGACGACATGGAAACATCGGATTGAAAAATACAAGATTTCTGAGTAAGATCCTGACTAAACAATTAATATGTCGTCATCGTCATCCCAGTCATCTCGAGTTTAATTATGAAAATAATGAATATGCATAGATTCAGTTTTAAACGTTTGAAAATGTAGGTTCCCAATGTGGGTTTCTTTTAATCTTAATCATATAATCATAATACAAGTAGACACAAGGCCATAAGATAGGAACATATATATATATACATATATATATATATATATATATATATATATATATATATATATATATATATATATATATATATATATATATATATATATATATATATATATATATATATATATATATATGAAAGCATAGTATAAACATTCAAGACCATGCATATGAGAAAGTAAAGATGCATGCATATTTATGGAACTTCATGGACTTGACTACACTTCAACTTAACTTACTTAACTTTCATTATTCGCATGTGCTTAACATTTTTTTCTTTTTACGTGTCCTTGGATAGACTGTTATAGGACATAAGGTCATTCCGTGACTATCGTCACAGTACTAATCTAAATCATACTTAGCTGACAAAGGGATCTATGTGCCTCTAAATTGAATGGGTCTAGTTTGGCCTTGTGCCTCCAAGGTAGAGGGATCTTAAGTGTTAATAGATCGCATTCCCTTTTCAAGAATTATATCCTAACATTTCTTTTCTTCACATAATACTCGATGTTACATCATTCATTCTCAATAGATTACATTCAAGAATAAGATACATATAGACAAGCAATAAATTTTTTAAGTCCACAATTTTGATAAAAATCCAATAGTATAACAGCTAGACCAGAGCTTCCCAAATTTGCTAAGCATGAGAATTCAACAAACAATCCATCATATTTATTACAAAACATCATATCAAGTACTAATAATCATTCATTCATAAGCCAATAACCAAACAATCATGCCATGCAATAAGTATGAGAGCAATATACCCGCATACCCTAATTTGTATCTAAGGTTTCCTTATGCTTTGTGAAACGTTTTATGAATATTAGTAAGATTACTCATGTCTACTCATGAAAGAATCACATAGCTTAAAGTGAATATCTGTTATAAGCTTTTAACCTCTTACATTTCAAGTGAGGTCATACATTATTTTTGGAATTAATTTTCACCAAATAACTTAATAGATTTCTTATGTTCACATCTTAAATGACATATTGTTCAAGTTAAAAAATTTAGCAGTTATTTTTCCTTTTTCCTTCTTATCATGGCCGAAGCCTATAATGAGGTTTTAACCAATATTTTGCCTTCAAATCTTTTAGTTTCCTTGGGATAGTGTACAAGTGATCCCTGGGTTCGTGGTATGACCAATAGCCTTAATTATACTTCTATTCCCAAGGGATTTCGAGATCCCTCTAGTCCCTTGGGTCATAATAAAGCATAGGCCCCACTTATAAACCCAACAACACCATGTGCTTACTATCATCAAGAAGTGATTTTTATCTTAAATAAAGTTACAAGATTCAATCTGTATTAAATAAAGTGGCAAGATTCAACCCTTATGACTAAAAAGTTTTATTCTTCATGAAAGTTTGGACCTTTACTCATTATCTTGTCTTCAAGATTCCATCTTTATGAATTAAAGTTGCAAGATTTCACTTTTATGATAAAAAAGTTTCACTCTTGAAGAAAGTTTGAAACTTTACTCAATAGTTCGTCTTCAAGACTTAATCTTTACAAGAATAAAGTTCAAACTCTCACCTTTATAACTAAAAAGTTTCATACTTTAAGAAAGTTTGGAATTTTACTCATTATCTTGTCTTCAAGAAAAACAAAATGAACCTTTAAGAGAGTGTATCTTTTAGGCTATAAGAAGTAAATATTTTAAATATTTATGCTATAAAATGTTTTGTCTCATAAAAATCATGTTGGGAATGTAAAAAAAGAACCTTTTCTATCATCAATATATTATGTCAAAAGAACAACTTTGAACGTCTTCAAGAAAGCACATTTCCTTCCAACAACTCCCAAGAACACATAGATCACTTTGAAAAATGAAAACATTTTAGGGCATCAAGAAATGAGCTTTTTAGCAAACAACATAAAATCCTCATGAACAAGATTCAAGAAGTAAACTTTCTTCAACAAAACGAAGAGATTTTTCTCAATATTGCACTTGAAGCTCTTGGCCATGGTGAAAGCCAAAGCTTCAAGCTTTCTTGAACAACAAAAAGAAAGGTAAAGGATCACTACCTAGGCTATGAGTAGCGCATTCTTGAAGAAGGAAAGAAGATGAAGATGACTTCTCCAAAGTGGTGGTGGTGACCGTAGCTACAAGAGGAAAATGGTGAGAGTTTTAGTGTTCTTCTTGAGCAAATGGTGGTTAGAGTGTTTAAATCTTATCTTCAAAGACCAAATAGTATGATCTTTGAAGGACTAGTAAGAAGGTTCGGCTATGGTATTGGTGGAGAAAGGAAGAAGAAGAAGAGAAAGAGTGCTCCTGAAAGAGAGAATGTAAGAGAGAGAATATGAGTTTGTAAAATGAAATGAGTGTAGATGTGTGTGTGTGTGTATGTGTAGGCTGAGGCCTTCATGTGGTGGAGATATTTTGCTTAATTTTGTGTTAATTAAGGTAATGGTATAAGACCAAACCTTTATATTGTATGTACTTGAGAATTTGCATTCTCTCATGCAAGTTGCAACCCAAACTCCATAATCATTCCTAAAATTGTAAACTAGTGTTAATTCTATTGTTGTATTGAAAGTATTCAACAAATAAATAAATAAATAACATCCGAGCTATCTTTTTGTTCATCAATTTCTTTAGGCTCAACTATCTTGTATTTTGAACTCAAAGGCCTTTTTCTTATATAGAAGTCGTAAAAACTATCATGCTGCAACATTTCTTCAATATATAGTGCCTACATGATGCAAATAGATAAATTACATATGTCAATATGAAATACCTAAATACATATTAATTATGATCACATAGAACTAAGGGGTACAATTCAAATTGCCAAAAAATTAATACTTTTCTTTCTGGAAACATGTTTTGATGGAGAAGGTTTTTAGTCCAAAAGAATCAGTTGACATAGGATGATGGTAATGACTAACAAATACTAATGTATATTGTCTTCATTGATAAGCACAAAAATTTATAGAAAAACAAATTACATTTTTTTAATAATAATAAAAATAATGATATAAATAAGAATTTGTAATTAATAATCATTTACCTTAGTCACATAGTCAACTTTGCTCATGAATTTTTTTTTTTTTTTTTTTTGGGTAATATTCCATTAGAGTAGTTGGAGGTTTAGTCCAACTCAAGGCAAATTGCTGCAAATTTCATCTCATGTTAATAGATAGCTTTAGATAGTAAAGTTATTGAATATATAGGAATAATATATATTACCGAAAATGTAGTTGGTAAAAACCAAATGCTTGAATATCTTGTCCAAGATCTATCTTCATAGGTCATCATACAAGCAAGCAAATTCAACACCTAGATAATGAAAACAAATTAGAAAACTTTCAAGATCTAAACAAAAATTAATAATCTTCAATTATGACTATACTATCAATCAAGATGAGAACTTACATCCTGATCAACTAGGCCTATAGGAAGCAAAGTTTTCAATCCATATCTTTCTGCATTACAAAGCTTTGCATCTGGGGTAATCAATCTCTCCTACCAACTCCTACTCAGTTCATCGTATTCTCCAACTTGGGTGCAAGTTCTTTCAAGTCATCTAAGGAGACTATTGTAGGAGTCTTTTCCCCAACTACACTATTGCTTGTGAAAGTTTGTGAAATGGAGCTAAATAGCAGCATGGCATTAGGAGTTTGGGTGATAATAAATGCCGAAAGAGCATGCACAATCCGTTTCAACTCTTCAACTAATGTATTTAATTGGTCATTCTTGTAACATCCCCAATTCTACCTAAGCTAATTGGTTTAGTGTTACTAACTAATTAGAGAGGTTAGTGATTAGTCAAAAATTAATCAACTAATTTCAAGAGCAAAAGCTTAGTAATTAGGGAGAAGTCAACAAGTCAACTAATCAATGATCAACAAAAAAAGGTCAACAATTAAACAATAACACACTAAATGATTTAATCCTTCTAATCTTGCTAATTCATGACTAAGAACATAATTAAGGTGATATAATCTTATTAATCAAGCACTTGACAAATGTGCTACTTTAATCAAATATGGTAAATTAATCTTTACACATTTAGTACATATTAGTAAGAATCATTCCTTTTAGAGAAAAAAGTCTTAAATGTGCATTAAACCAAAATTGTTTAAAGAGCAATTAAACTAATATAATTTATTAACACCTAGGTAATTCTAATAATAAAGAAAATTCAAAACTCTCCCCCATTACTCAAGACCAAAATTTGGCCACCTCTAACCCATCATCCACCATTCATTTGCTTCTAAATCTTACATCATAAGATCAAGGCTTAATATGGGTAATTAACTTAAAGATTGATTAACCAAAAGTGGAATGATCCTACACATGGATCAAACTAGTTTTGGCATAAACCTTCAAAGTATATCAACCTACTAATGGCATAGATTTAGCCATTAACTAACTTAGAAAACACAAAGAGGTTTAAGCCTTGCACTCAAGACTCTAAGGTAGAACAATACCCCATCTATCCAAAGGTTACTAAGCTTAATCCTTGACGTAAGAAGCAAAATGCATGCTACCCATTTATCCTTGTATGTTATGGCCAAGCCCCCCTCCACCCTCTCATTTGCAAATTTCACTTTCTCTCTAAATCCTATGCTACCTTCTCCTTGTTTTTCTTTCCTTTCCTACTACAATCAACTTTGTTTCCCACAACCATTGTCATTAGCCCTTCAAGGACCACTCTCTTTGGTCTTTGAAGAATGCATTCAAACAGTCTAAGCCTCAACCAAGCTCTAGACAACAAAAAAAAAAATGCTCAAAGACCTTCCCTCTCTCTTGGTGTTTGGCACAACACCCTACTACTAACTATTATTATATCGCTTTAATTTCCTTTACTTAAATTGGATAATAATTAGCCAGTAAGGTATTACTAAACTTACTAGTTTAATTTTAGCACGGATAAAAAAATTTTTTGCCGTTTGTTGTCATTAATCTCACTTATTGATTAATTATTTCGCTCGGCCGAGATAATACTATTACATACTAGTCGGAGTTACTACTATTTACTAGTTTAAGAAATTCACTTATAGGGTAAACTACCATTTATAGAAAACATACATCATAACTACTGCATCATAGAGTACTAATGTAGTCATAATATAGGACCCAAAATGTCAAAAGAGGATGGGATGCCTATACTACTAATCATCTTCACCCAACTCATATACAGCCCACCAATGCTCAAAATAAATATGTTGGATGAAGATGCCAAAAAAGAGCATCCTAAGCTATATTATAGCATCCTAAAGCAAGTCATTTATTATAGTAATAGTAAGGACACGGTCCACAACATGCAATATAACTCTATTATTCAGTATATCAGGCTCGTAAACAACGTCCATCTTAATATTGAGGATGATCCATGCCATCTGGAAACACTAAAGAAAAAAGGGTAAGAAAAGTCTCCCAATAGGGTGGTGTTCCCAAGGGAATCCCGCTTCATCCCAAAAATGCTAAGAACAAAGGCGGGAGTGCAACAATATGTAAGCCATATAAACAAACACTATCAAAACATTTAGCAGCAAAATGATAGATATCTAGGCACAACAATTAACAAGATAAATTATTATTCCCAGCTATTATTAGTGTCAAACAAGATGGAAGTGTGTCATACTATTAAAAATAGTAAAGCATTAATATAATCAGGCAATATATAAATTTAATAATCACAAGTATACTATCGATCCTCTTACTGCTTCCTTTTCTGGTGATTGAAGTCTGCAGGGCCTGCATTAATAATCCGGATCTACGAGAGCTCTCTTTGCTAGGGCATCCCTTAGTCAAATCAGTGAATTACCAAGTCCTTATCCACTACCTTGGCAGGGCCTAAGGTATTCACATAACAGACACCAAGTCCTTGTCCGCTAACTTGGCGAGGACCAAGGTACTGTTTCAAATCCACTGCTAGACTTAGTGATCACCAAGTCTTAATCCGCTAACAAGGTAGGGCCCAAGGTGTCACTTAGTGAAATCCATGGCTTGTCCACTACATGGTGGGGCCCACACACTCACTTATTCATTTAGTCATATATAACAGCCAGACATAAGTGCAAATATGTAATTTCCATTCAAATGGTGCATAGTTTCATTTTTATCACAGAGTGCACATAACATGAACTATTTTGAGCATATTTCAGTGCACACACAAAACTTATAATTGCACCAAAAGCACATAATATCTTAGCGGATATGCATAATATTATGCATACTTAATTCATGATAAGAAATTCTCATAATCTTGATCATACATAACAAAAAGGAGTTTAATCATAAATTACACATAAGTACGTATTATAACACTTTATTCACATAAGTTCAAAGTTGTAACGTCCTATTTCCGACTTCCGACCTAATTTGATGTTGAAATTTTCCGATTTCCGACCTTGTGTAAGCATGTATGAATTTCCACCTCATCAATATGAATTCCGATTTCCGATTTAATTTTTAAGTGGCTGATGTTTCCAATTTCCGATCTTAAGACTTCCGACTTAACACTAAGTCCGACGTCCGATTTTATCGGATCAGAAATGGACACGAGAATCAAATTTTTTGAACTTGTCTCTAGGTCCGAGTCAAACTTTCACGAGTTTCGGTCTCGAGTTTAATACCAAGAGTTCTCATTTCTCTATCCCACCAAGTTCCGATATCGAGGTCCTACAATTCACGACTTCTGACTTTGAGTGCTTGGCTTCACATCAGGCTTCGCTTTCAAGTTTCGAAATAAACTGAAATACGTTTCCCGGGTTCCGACTTCATATGCAAGTTGTTCACGAATTCCGATTTTATAAAGAGTATGAGTTCCGATTTCATTTTCAGAATGTACTAGAAACTAGTTCCACTTTAGGCAACGTGGAGAGCAAATCTACCGCACAAATAAGACAACGTGGAGAATAGTTTGGTCACAAGAAGAGGGCAAGGTTGGCTGAAACTCAGCCTTATATTTAGAGGCCAATCAAAACCTTCCAAGTTAACTACTACTCATACTTATATAACGCACTCTCCTTCTCTTCTTCAAATTTTCTTCTCTCACGTTGCATACTTCACTCCAACTCTCTCTTTTCTTTTCATCTCTCACCCAACTCCATCATACCTTGAAATTCTACCAAGTTGCAGCTACAAACTTAAACCAAAATTATTCATAATTAGAGGTAGGGGTTCTAAATTCTTACTTGACTTTTAGATTCTTGAAGTATTGATGGTGGTCTAATTTTATTTTGATGTGTTGATTGAATAATTATGATGAATTATAGCTGAACTATGGGTTGTCTATGAGGTTAAAACTTGAATTGAAAGAGAGAAAGGATGAAGACATGAAAAAGTTGAGAGGCTGGAAAACTCAAAACCCTCGGTAGTCCGTACAGCGGAGTGTACGGCTACGCCTCCCACCGTTTAAAATTAATGAGACCATTTCTAGGTAAAACTAGACATCTAGGGCTTTCTATACATATATCATATAAGACCATTGGAGTAGTATTGAGGGAGATACAAATTTCTGAAATTCGACCTAGGAATTAAGATATTCATCCGGGCAGTAGGGGTTGAAAAGGGTATAACTCACCCTATACAACTCCAAATTGAGTGAAACCAGTTTTGTTAGAAAGCTTACACATAGAGGAACATACTAGTATGAAATTCTGAGTTTGTTATGGTCCCAATTGTTCCCATTGAACTAACGAAGTTACCCTATGTCCATACCAAGCCAAAACAGAGCAGTTCAAGAAGGTGAAAATTCGGGGCTTATAACTCAAGCCCCACTAAGTCAAATGGAATGGGACTTTTTGCAAGTGAAAGATGGTTCTATCAGCTTTAATAAGAGACCAATTTCGTATGATTTGAGTTAGTTTTCGATTTTTAGTGGATTTTTACTTTTAGTTGCCTAATTCTGGCTAGCCAATGGGCAGGCCGAGATAAAATCTAGATATCTTGAGTTATAGATACCAAAATTGGATGGGACCAAAGAGGTTAGAAAATAGACACATAACTTGAACATACTCAAATTTGAGGTCCAAAGGAGTTCAATAGGAATTATGGCTTGAATTATAAAAACCAGGTTGGTTGGATATGCTAAGGCAGGAATTCTGCCTTAATGAATTTGATGTTGATATGAATTATATGTTGGAATATAAATGTGATGTAATGTTCTTTGTGATGAATTGATAAACTGATTGGCTGGCACTATTCATGGGGAAGCGGACACATTCCGTTATGCTGCCGAAAATTCGGTAGAACCCATGTACAAGCTATGAATTTCATGTTAGTGCATATATATTCTTATGAAAGCCATGAAAGTTATGAAAAGGATTTTATTGCTATGAAAGTTCCATGCTACTTGGGCCAGCCCCAGATAAGAAGTTAAGGGGAATAGATTGGTGGGAAGGTCGGGGAAAGTAAACCCAGCATTCCTGTATAGGAACGAGCTCGATCCTGATAAGCAGACTATTACCCAGGAGTATATGGCCAATGACTCCCAGGGGACCAAGTATGGAAATAAGTTATAAAAGGCAAAAGCCTCCAGTAAAAAGATGCATCTTCTCATTATACATGCATACATACAGTGCAATACTTTTCTATTTATTGTTCTAGATCTCTGCTTATTATTTATAAGATGTTATTGTTCCACTCTGATTACTGTGTGAGTCCACTAGTATATCCGTTAATAAAAACTGAACTTGTTTCGGTGTATGATTTACAAATGAATATTAGAGTTAAATAATATCATTTTACTGTACTATGTGAACATTTTATGCAATAAAAACAACTGGGAATGATAGCGATGACAGATGTATGGAAGTTAGGATTCTCTACTGAGAAATATTCATTTCTCACCCTTTTGTATGTTCCGCGTCATTCTCAGACCATGGAGCACGCAGCGATCGGAGTCCTGTTTATTGAGTTTCCCGAGCTTCACATCCACCTCGACCCTTTTCTAGATTCTGTATACATATCAAGTAGATGCCAGTTTCATTTATACTTCTTCTTCCAGAGGGACTTTGCTGTACCCCTTATGCATCCTCTTTTTGATCCTGCTGTCCCCTATATTGCTATACCTCTTCATATGGCCCATCCATTTCTGCCACCACCAACAGCAGCACCAGCCGCACCAGTAGTTTCAGTTCCCATGGCTCCCCCTACTTCGCCGCCACAGCCGATGTCATCGGCCTCGGCCTCAAAGGAGGATCCGTCCGAGGCTGCTAGTTCTTCGTCGTCATCTGCTCCCAGTGCCGGGCACCCTCCAGCTGACGCCGCCATGGCGAACAGTTTCCTTTCTTCAGACTCTGCTTAGATAGCATGCATGCTATAGCAGGATTGGATGTGCAGAATGACCTTCTTTTGACAGTTTGGGTCATTGTGGGATGGGCAGGTATTAGGAATGTACATGAAATGTCCCATGGGGACCAGTTAGGGTGCTGCCCATAGGTACTGGCCGTCTCATTTTGTATTAGCGGCCTCATCTTGACACCGTGTACTTTTAACAAACTTTGAAATCAGAAATCTATATACATACCTATGACGTCATTTACAGTTATTCTATTCTTATTATAATCTTTATTATGTATTAAATTATTTACAGTTTGCCGATTAATTTGTATTTATTCCACCATTCCGCAGAAAATTTTGTGATGAGATCAGGAAATCTTATTTTTGCAATTAATACTAATACTGAAAGAGATATTTATTCAATGTTACACGTAATCTCTTATCAGATAGATTATTATGACTTAAGCATAGTACTTTATCTGGTAAGGTGTTACAAAAGTGCATAAGGGCACACATGATTCACATATATATTCATGCATAAATTTCAAAATTCACATATATAAATTGTAACGTCCTCCCTCTTTACAGTACTATGCTTTAGTCATAATACCATACTTAGGAGTTATTACTATTACCTGAGCGGACCTTTGCTGACAACGACTTCAGCCGTCTTCGAGATTTTCTCGAGCTATCTGGAGATAATATGGAAAATATGAGTGAGAACTTTAAGTTCTCAGTAGGATTCATTAAGTAATTCCATGCTGTATCATCATTATTATCTCCTGCTGCTTCAGTTTATTGTGAAGAAGGTGATCATACCAAATAAATTGCTCAATTTTATAGTTTAAAAACATATGGTCCGAAGCAGAGTTAATTTTACTCATGCACTTATTAAACGGAGTAAGGAATTCAAGCAGGAGTACGACAATAATTCATAATGATAATAATAATATCGATAACAAAAGCCTACTTGAGTTCATGCAAAATGATGCACTTGTGTTTCTTTAACTTTCTTCCCTTGGCACACCTAGGCATTACGTATCGTCGTCCCTAGGGTGCTTGCATATGTTTTAATCTTTAGTCTTTACTACCCTTGGGTAGTCTGATCTAGGAGTGAGCTCGTCAGCTCAACCCGTGACCGTCGTCACACAGTACTGACCTGCAAGGGGACCCACGTGCCTCTAGGTCAGAAGGACTTAATTGCCCATCTGCCTCTTTAGTTGCCTTTACAAGGAGGGACCCATTGTGCAGTTGTCTCCATGTAAAGGGACTCACATCTTTATTTTTTAACTGCCTTCACTTGGAAGGATCCAAATAACTGCCTCCAAGTGAAGGGATTTCATACATTCTTTCTGTATTCATATACAAATATGCATGCTCTCATAAGACTAATTCATGCTTATATCACCTTAACATATTCATAATTGTATAGTTGTTCATATCATCAATCTCTCGTAAAATAGACACTCATGATTTCATAGGCTTGTGCTGAAAATTTGGCAGTATAACAGATCGTGTCTGCTTCCCTCTGAATAGTGCCATTAACCAAGAAACTTTAATCAAACAGCAGCCTCAATATTGAACATTATAATCATACCAATAATATAACAATATCAATAGGTGCAAGTTATAAGCCCTTAAGTCTTACTTTATCTTGCAAGCTTTTGACTTTTAATGATGTTCCTAAGTTCGAGCTTAGGAATAACTCACGAGTTCCGAGATCATGTAAGTTATGTATATCAGGTCAATGACTTGATTCCCGACTTCTGGGATTCAGGTATAAGGTTTCATATCCTGATCATACTCCCAATCTCCAAATTAAGCTTCAATCATTCTTCCAACACCTTTATGAAACATGTTTCTTAAGTTTCGAGTTTTGACATTAATTATACCCGATCTAGTTTTTTATTCTAAGTTCTGATTTCTGACATGAACCGTAATCGATATATGATTTCTATTCACTAAGTTCCAAGTTCAACATTAGGTATACTTGATCTAGCTCTCTGTCTACCAAGTTCCCAAGTTTAACTTTAAGTCTACTCTTTCCTAGTTCAAGCCTTACATATAACCTTCCGAGTTTAACCTTAAGTATATTCAATTTAGTTCTCTGTTTGCTAATTCCCGAGTTCCGACTTTAACTAAACTTGATCTAGTTTTCATACATGTATCTAGCCAGAATTGCACTCTTCTAAGAGAAAATTCACCAAAAATAGAAATTTGAACGAGATCATGCGAAATTATATCAATTTAAAGCTAACAGAACCAGCTTTCTAGTGAAATAAGTTGCATCCCATTTGAGTGAAGATAACTCGAGATATAAGCCCCGAAACTTGACCTTCCTCAACTACCCTGTTCCAGCCTAGGTTAAACTTAAGTCAACTTCCTTGAAGTGTTGAAAATAATCAGCAATGGATCTAACTAAGAAATTTCTAAGGGATATTCTCCTATATGTAAACTCTCTCACAAACTTAGTTTCGTTCAATTGCATGCTGTATAGGGCGAGTTGTGCTCTAAACAACCTAGTCTACCCAGAATCAAACTCAGAAACCTATATCAAATTTCCAAAATTCATATCTCTCTCACTACTAATCCAATGGGCTTATATGATATATGTATGGAAAGCCCTGAATGTCTAGTTTCACATAAAAATAATTTCATCAGGTTTTGGTGGCCGTAGGTGGAGCCGTATACTCTGCCAGTATGGATGCCGTAAGGTTTTTAAGGTTCCAGCTTCTATTTTGCGTCCCTTTTTGAATTCTCACCCAAGTTCTCGTTCAAACTCAAACATTTATGCATTTATCCAGCCATAAGAATTCATATACACACCATATATCATCAAACTAATGGAAAGAATAGAAATTCTACTCAGCTAAAATAGCATCAATAATAGAAGAAGTTGAAGAATCCTACCTTGTCTAGTTGAAACTTGGTTGATATGGTGTCTTAGATGGAAGCAACTCTTGATGAGACTTGAAGAGAGGTTGGAGATGGAGTAGAGAGGAGTATAAATGGCAGAGAAATAAAGGGGAGTCAGCCCCTTGTCTTAACCGAACTTCACAAGGGCAAGAAGGGATTGCACACAACTTGTGGAGCAAGGTGTTGTGTGATTGGTGGATTTCATCTTGCCTTCAAATTTGGTTTGGCTTCCCATCCTTCATAGCTAATCAAGGTGCCACATAAGGAGGTGGTTTGGCTAAATCCTAGCCATTCATCCTAGGGCACTCATAGCATAAGTTTTATTGATCCGGTTCTGGCAGTTTTGAGATACTGAAGTCTTACCAATTTCCCTTAAATAGGTAAACCTGTCTTACAGAAGTTCTGTGAGGTTTCCTATACTCTTAATCTAATGTCATCAAGCCTAATCACTTCTGAATCACATGTAATTGTTTTTAACTAAATGTTTAATTGAATTCTAATTAAACCCACTTATTCGATAAAAACCAAACAACTCGATTATAAACGATAAAATTTTTCGGGCTTTACATAAATGATCATATTCATATGCCAATCAAAGACTTCACAAATACTTCAAAGACTAGTTCAAAATTCTTATTTTTAAACCAAAGTTTAGAAAACCTCTTCAAGCAAGGAGCTAGATATTTCATGTGACATTTCTAATGGGACCTTTAAATTAAAGCTTTATGTTTAAGGTTATTTAATGTGATTAATAGTGTGATTTAGTCCATAGTCATAGTCCAAAGTCCATCGTCATAGTACAATGTTCCATAGTTCAAGGTCCATGGTTCATGTTCAAGTAAGGGTACTCCATGCATAGGTATGACCCAAAGAGGTCTCAAATAAGTATCATATAAGTCTCATAGTCTCATAGAAATTCAAATGAGTTCATCTAAACTCCAATAACATAGGTCAGGGTCATGAACTCCAAGCAAAGGTAATGATTCATTTTATTAAGTTTTAAGTAACTTTTAGTGTCTTATGGGTCCCAAAAAGAAACTATCACATAACTACCCTAATTCAATCATGCTCAAAGGTTTGAAAACACTTCAATGTAACAAAATAATTAAAATAACTTACTTATAGAAAGGTAATGCATGGCCAAAGTATACATGAGACCAAAAACAAAGCATTTGATTCAAAACTTCTCATGTTTTTGCAAAAGCTTAATTAAGTGAAATTACATGATTTAAGGCATCGAATGAAGTTTATAAAACATTAAATCAAGAGAAATAGAAATGATAAACATGCTGTCCAAAACAGGGCAGAAAATAAAATAAAATCTAACTTTTACTCAGAAAACTAACTCAAAACACAAGAAACTTATCATACAATTACTTAATATGATCACATAGATTCTCTAACATCAATACAACATTTAAGGGCTTAAAAACACTTTCAAAAACCTGCTGGAAGTGCACAGCCAATGGGTGCAGAATTTTGAACTCAAACATTTTCAAGATCATCAAGTTATGTAGATAGGAAAATAGCTTGTAATCTTACATACACTAACTCAAAATTTATTCCAATGAAAACTCATTAATCAAGATATAAAATCAACCATTTAGATGCTTTAGATACATGATATAAATTGACTTAAACTGCTGCCCAAAACAGGGCAGCCTATGAAACCCATTGAAACACAAACTTTCGTGCACCAAAGTCATGTAAAATTAGCACATAAGCACATATAATTAAACTATAGGTTATATGACACCAATATAACAAATTTTCTCACTTAAATCATTCAAGAAACATGTTGGAACATTAGGCACAAAACAGGACAGCCCAACTCTTTCACGTATAGCATGCATAACCCTTACAAAACATCACTAGAATCATGTATTTTCATGCTCTTATGCTTCACAAACAAAGGGATACATATCTATATGGATCCAACACTTAAATTTTATCAAAATACAACTCATAACATCTCAAGAACATAACTTATAGTGGCTGCCCTGTACATGGCCGAGATTGAGTTTTGTGACAAGTTATGGTTATTTAGCTTCTAAACTTCAAAGCAAAGCACATGAGGCTTCTACACATAAAAATACAACATCTAAGGCATCAAACCAACACTTCAATATCATAAAATAGATGAGAAAGAACGAAATATATTCTGCCCAAAACAGGACAGCAACATCTTTAAATGAAAATCACAAGTTGCATGAAAACACAAGTAAACATCATTAGAAACACAAATCCTTTCAAAAATTCATCGTAAACCCAAACAATCAGTAACTATTAGAAGTTCAAAATAACATCATATATTCTGAAAATAAACACCCAAAGCTTCAAATAACATCACAAGTTAGCAAGAAACTCATGCATGAACCTAAAAGAGTGAAAGAAAAACCCTACTTGAGTTAGCTCTTGAAAACTCCAACTGCACCAAGTGTTAGGCAGCAGCTAACCACATGGTTCTTGCTTCTTTTTGAGGGCTTGAATGTGTGTTTCAATAATGAAGATTGATGGTGTATAAGGCTAGTTGGAAAGGGTGAAGATTTGGTGGTGTTTTGAAGGTGTTTTTGTGACGAACTGGAGGGAAAATGGAGGAGGAAAGGGGAGAGGAAGTCTGCACATTTTGGAGGTGCTTGGGGCTGAGGTGAAGCATTCTAAAGTGTGTGCAGGTCTGATGGGGTGAGTCTTTTTATAGAAAAATGATGGTTTTAGTTAGTTTTAATCATTTAATTAGTTATTAACTTAATTAGGTAGTTTTGTTAGTTAATTAAGACATCAATGGTTAATTATTCTAACCATCACAACAAACTTATTTAGACATGATATAATACTCATATTATATGGTGATTAAGGTTTAAGAAAAGATTAAAATAGTTTAACCCTTAATTAGTGCATAATTAGTGTTTTCGCTAAAAAATAGCAAATAATTAGCAAATAATTAAATTCATTTAATCTACCATTAAATCTATGTTTAATTATGTGTTAGATGATACTCAGAATTTTTTCAGAATTTTTTCAGAATTTTTGTATAATTTTTACTATTTTTAGTGAATTTTAGCCTTAAATACGCCTATTTTGGGTTAATTAGCCTAATTAATTATCTAATAATTAAATGAAAAAAATCTCCGCTGATCCATGTGAAGTGCTGCGCCTATGTATCAGATTTTGGGTGACAAAATCTGTTATAACATGGTTAATTCAAAAAGGTAAGGTAAATTAGTAAAAGTAATTTAATGAATTGTTGACTATTTGATGTCTTGGTTAGAATTTTGCTAATCCTTGTTCACATCTTGTTTGAAACTAATTCTAGGGCTGCAGGACTGTTGGGGCGTCCTAGGGCTGAAGGTTAGGCTTAGTTGATTTTTTATTCAACTTATTTAATTTATTTTATGATTTATGACTTATTTTAGGCCCTTTTGATGTAATTAAGTATAATTAAGCTCAAAATAAATTCAAAAACTGTTTGGCTCAAGTTTGCAGTTGCCAAGGCCCAATTTGAGGCCCATTCATGTGGTCCTTCAAGCCCAAGCCGGGAACCTTGGTGATTCTTTGTCATACTGCAAATTAAAGTGGTCTTTTATGATTTTCGGTGCCTGTTTTGTACCCTGGTAAGGTTTTTTTTGTGTAATTATGTAAATATTGCTGAAATTTATTAAAATTTGATATTTATCTTCAAAATTATGTTAAAAATGTATTTGTAATATTTTTGAGAATTTTTCAGGGCCTTCTGGATAGTTTTTGGCTTCTGTAAGCCCTTTAGTATTTTCTGTCTGTTTTCTATCGGAGTTTCCTCTATATTTTCTATTTTTTTATAACTAATGGCATTTTCGTAATTTTGATCAAGTTCAAAGGCATCTCATGTCATTTCACACTTGGATATCTCTGTGGCTTAGTAGGCTAAATCTCAGGTTTCTATGATTTCGCTATGTGGTTCTACTCCTTTTAAAACCCTATTCTATTAATTCTATCGATACGGGGACCTAAATGTCATTTTCTAAAATCTTGGGATCAATATGGAATTATTATCTGGGATCAAAGTGTAATTACAAAAAGTTCTGGGCAAAAATATAAATAACCAAATGTTTACACTATGGGGGCATTTTCATCTTTTCCTAATTTTTGCTATACAACAGTGCAGTAATTTCAATAACAGTGTCATACTACCCTATAGTTTTAAGTGTGAGGATTGTCATGGCATAGCGCTACCAGAGAAATTTTCACACTATCTACGTGAAATAATTCAAAATTCCTATTACACTATATTAAAGAAAATGGGGATGTTACATTTGGTGCTTTCCATAGCAAGGAGTACTTCCATTTCCTCTTCCATTCAACCTTCAACAACACTCCTCAAGCGGTAGTGATTCTAACTCATTTTTTTGTATGTTTCAAGTATTACAACTCTTAAGCTTCTCATAACTAGGTGGTTCTAAGACTCTCTTGTAGGTTTTACGACCGTACTCATTCTTTATGAAGTTATCTCCATTTAAACTCCAAACACTATTTTATCCTTAAAACCTCAAAGCATGAATGTAAAATAAGAGATAAAAATGGTCACTTGAGGATGAATCCTAATGCTTCTCATAAACAAACTAAGAAAATGAAATTTTGAGATGCTGGAATTCTAGATAATTTGTATGGAAAAGGTAGTAATTTAATCTCTAAAACTCAAAATGTAATGAGACCAATTTTATACTAAAATAGACTCATAAAGGTTTTCATATATATAAAAGATGCAAACATTGGATTTAAAATGAGGAAGTTATGAATTTTGTAAATAGGCTATACCTAGTAGAGTTTCTGTCTAGACAACGTGCACTAAAATCTTTATAACTCAGGTTATCTAAAATATTTTTGAGTAGGACCAAATTTGTAAGAAATCTAAGACATAAAAGAGTAGCCTCATAAAATATCTCTAGCAGATTCCATTTGTAGGGCTCCTTGTAAATTCAACAAGTTACTACTGTCTGGGTAAACTTAAAAGCTGAATAGTAATATTGTTTAGTGTATAACTCAAATTAGACTTTAAAATTTTGGATGGGGTTTGTTTTGTTTAAAAGAGGGCTTAGAAGAGTATAATTTTGCAAAAATTAAGCCAAAATAGTAAAAGACAAAATTATGGTAAATTTACTAAATTACTGCCTCATAGTGAAAATATAAATTCGGTTAAGGCTAACTCTAAAGCCAAGTGAAAAACAAACTTCAAGACCCCAAAAACCCTCAATTTAAAACATTGAAATTTCATACTTCAACTTAAAACATTTTAAAAAAAGAAGTAGAAGAAACTTGTCTCCAAAGATGATAAAGGAAACTTAAAGAGATGAAACTCTAACTAAAAGATTACACCTAATCTACTAAGATAAGCTCATAAGCCTTTGTTTGTGATATATGTCTCTATATGCAAGTATGATGATGACAATGATGATGATTATAATGAATATAATGTGTGAGATAATGATGATTGATGATTGAAATTCTCTATTTGGCAAAATTTGGGGAAGCTTTGGTCTAACATTATGCCACCGAATTTCTGTAAAGATCATAGACCTAGCATAGTTTTTAGCATTATATGCATTAATCAAGAAAAGATAGAACCAAGAGTGTGATCCTTCAGTAAGGAAAAGTAGACCTACTTCCCCTTTTCTCGTAAAGGTTCCGGGATTTTATGGTGACGATAGCCATGATATGAGTTTTTTACCATTCAAGTTAAGAGGGCTGTAAATAAAAGATTTATGATAAAGTCAAGTTGAATAAAAGAAAAAGGGCTTAGGTCTAACTCAAGAAAAGAAAGAAAATTATAAAATATCTATGCATGATGCATCAATCAATATTTCCTTGCTATGCCTATGCTAATGTATTTGTCATGATAAGAATGTATGTCTAAAAAAAGGAACCACTTTGGTTAATTACATTTTTTAAAAACCTAATAATTGAACTATATGCATGCTCACTAACTCTTTTTGGTAAACCTGAAGTGGTTAGGATAATAATGAGGATACTTTCGTGTTGAGTTAGAGTCCTACTAATAAGAAATATTATTTCTCACCTTCATTTTTCCATATTATCACCAGACTCTAATGGCATACCTAGTCGAGTAGATCATGGATCTGCCTGAGTACGAGTAGTTCTATGATGCCGATGTGGATGCAATCGTGCCAACGACCACCACGATTATCCATACCTATTTCTATCTTGGTCATATGCATGGAGTAGAAGAGCCGGACATTTCACCAGCCCCTGCGATCATCCTTGAGGCACCCCCGCACCACCACTAGGACCTTAGGACTTGCCTTTGTTGCTATTACCCGACATCAAGATGGAGCCCATGTCTCCTGGGCTGCCATCGATCGAGATTCTGTCTCTGCCAGCTATTTTGGTCATAAAGTTGTGCTCCACAGCTACTCCGATAATGATGGATGCCTCCCCTTGATACCCCAAGTACCACCCGGGCATCACCTCAACATTCTCCGAGGAGTTATCCACTGCTACGAGCCGTACCCCACATGTTGCCAACTCTAGCAATGCTCTCTACATGGAAGTGCTCAGTAGGCACCTTCACATCATTCGTACACCCTTCGTTCCCCGAGGATGAGGAGTTAAGGAACGCAATCGCTCGGGATCATAACACTCGTAGGGCTAAGGGATGTGTTAGTGGATGTTGAATTGCTAGGGATTATGATTGTGATACGCCAATAGTATGTTTTAGTTTTGCCTCTCCACGTATTTCATGTTATGTTTTCAATGCTACTTTGAAACTCTGTTATATTAGTTATGTGTATTATGTACGCCATGGCATGGCCATGAGCCCTTATATGTAACTCACGATGCTATGTTTTATATTATG
This sequence comes from Pterocarpus santalinus, assembly GCA_031439595.1. Lineage (NCBI taxonomy): Eukaryota > Viridiplantae > Streptophyta > Magnoliopsida > Fabales > Fabaceae > Pterocarpus > Pterocarpus santalinus. The sequence continues at coordinate 48,058,811 of CM062532.1, read as the reverse complement.
TGGAATGGTAATCTCAAGCTTTGTTATGTGTTGATGTTCTTTTTATTGCCTTTATGATTTATTGCTTTACATTGGGGTTCTTGTGCACAATGCTTACATGACGTTTCTTTCACACTCGAGGCTCAAGTTTTTAAACGCTCCAAAAGTGACGACGTATTTCGACAAAAAAAAATTACCCTATTTTCCAAAAGAGTTTAAATTTTTCACAAGTATAAGTAATAGCTGATAATCGGACATAATACGACCTAAACGTGGTATGGAATTATTACGGCATTACAATCCTTCTCTAACCCAACCTATATGATATGAATGTTTAGTATAATTGTGAATGTTTAATATAAATTAACAAACCAATAATTAATAAATCTATTAAGATAAATAGCACCTTATCTATAGTGGAGGGAACTTTTGGCTTTGACATAGCAAAGTGTTTTTCATCTTTTGTTGAGAGAATTTCATGCTTTCTTGTTAGTTGGTATTAAGAGGACAAGTTCAAAAATATTAGTAATACCAAAAAAATAGAGTTTAACATATAGTTTTCAAGTCAGTATAATAAATCAACGTGTTCACTATTTTAAGAAAAAGAAATAGCAAAGTATTTTTTTCACTGAGGAGACTCCAACCTACCTTGAAGATATTTCAACCACTATAGGTAAATTCCTAGCCTTTAGAAGACATAAAGGAGGGGCTGCTGTCACTCTTAGTCACTGCTCGAGCTTCCAACTCTGCATTTGCATCCTTCTTGTGTCTCTTTCTACTGTTGTTGGTTTTTAGAGTTCTTCTTCTCCTTGCCATAGGTCTGGGAATTGAATGCAACACAACTTAGAAAAAAAGATGGGGATTAGGAACAACAAAAAGGACTTGTGACTGGATACCAACAAAAACCAAACATACTTCACACAATAACTAGGCAACGTGGGTGTAAATAATGAAAACCAAAAAAAAAAAAAACCCTAAAGTAGAGGTGGGCTGTAATGGAAAATGTACTTGATTGGTTGAACGTGGGTTTTATTATTTTTTAATTCAAATATAGAGAAGAAAGAAAAATTAAGCCATGACCTCAAGCATGACTTAACCCACGTGTCCTCAATTCAATAACTGATAATCGAAGAGTAATAGAAACAATTACTTTTGGGGAAAGAGTGCAAAGTTGTAGGGTCTAGATAGAGAATAAGGAGCCAAAAAAGTGGTGAAAATGGGTTAAACTATCCAGAAATTAGAGTCAAAGATGCAATGCTAGTAATCGTAGGAGATAGCGAGATAGGTCAGATCTTTTGGCTTTATTTTGCATCTTAATTATAAGCTTTAGCTAATTAGTGATGCATTGAAATCTTTTTTTTATTGGTTGATATGGATTGATGCGTCAAAGTCTTGAAATTCTTGTTATGGTCAGATTTTAATAATAAGAATTACATTAAGTGGGTTAAGCTATCTGCACATATTTATTCTTTTTAAATATTTTCTTTTATAGATAGTTTAAAATATACATTTATGCACTTAAAAGAAAAAATTATTATGATGAATAGAGAGAAAATATATTTTATATGCAATATAGAATTATCATCAACCATAATTTCGTTTAATTTTATTATTAATTTATTTATTAATTAACATAATTTTATTGATATCTTTAATAGTGATCATTTGATAGGAAAGTATTAAAAGAATTTGCACCCTAGTATTTAATTACAATAATGTCATCTATATATCTATATCTATCTAATTCGTAATAGTTAAAATAAATTGTTAACAATATGTTGCATATAAAAATATTAATCTTTTATTTTGGAATTTAATTACACTAAAATTTAACATTATTAAGTCATGATAACTTAACCTTTGTGATTTTTAATCTTGAGAATTAATTTTCTAAATATTTTAAATTGATTTTATTTTAAAAATAAAGTTTAATTCATATTTGTTGACAGTGTAAAATAGTATTATATTATTATTAAATAAAAATACAAAAATGTGCCATGATATATGAATTTAATTCAAATTCATGCAACTACCCAATAATATGGTAGTTTCTTATATTCTTATCAGATGACAGTATAAATTATTTTACACTATTATTATATAGCAATTAAACTCTTAAAATTTTTTATTTTTAAATTATTTAATAGGTTAACATTTTATTAGACAATAACATGTAACTCTAAGATAGCCATAATCAACAATATATTATATGTTAAAAATATGTGACCAATTGACTATTAATTCTAACATATATGTTTTATCACCTTCTCACATCTTTTACATTTGTTTTTCTTTATAACTCACTTATTTTGTCTTTCTATATAAATGAAACTTAAATTAGATATTTTTATCGTTTGTAGATTTGTGAGCTGATCAAAATAAATGAACCACATCTTCTTCCTTTAAATGACATATACTATTGGCAACTTTGGAGAGCTATTAAAACAAGTAGGCAATAAATTCCTCACATAACATATGACAATAAACAAAGCAAATGTCAATGTTATGAGTACAGACCAAATATAGTTATTAAAGGGAATGCCCTTTATATATAATATAATATAATATAATATGAAATTTATAATTAAATTAATATATCATTAGTGTAAAAATTTTACACTATCAATCAACTATACATAATTATAATTGTATGTGTAATTATATTTTATTATAATATTCTTTTTCTTGTGATATATTGTACATGACAATATCTTACTTCGTGATATACCAAACACTATATGATATTAAAATTTTATCAAGCATTATACTATCAGGCCTTATTCTATCAAGCGTGCCAAACAAGTAGTAAAGGCAATGTGAGCAACAAGTAATCGAAGATAGATAGGTGCAATCACATTATGTCAAGAGTCTGGTACCCTTTAAGAATAAGGTATATGGGGGAAAGAGAATGACCGGGCCAAGCTTATCGAGACAAGAGCCTTAAGTTTTAATACTATGTTGTTTTGTTGTTTCTTTGTTTTATAGCGTAAGTTACTTTCTATCAAAATAACATATATATGGTTGTGAGAACTTCAAATTAAAGAGAAATATTATTTGCCTTTTTTTATCCTTCAAGGGTATCCTTTTCCTTATTATTAGGAAAGGAAACTAATTTCCTTCTAACATAGTGGAGCTTGTTATCTCAACCAGGGTTTTCTCTAGGAATTGAATCGAGGTCCTCCCTGGGGCTGTAATATGCCTCTACCAGTATGCTGCCACCCTTTTTGATTTGTTTGACTTCACTGTAAGGAGTATCTTTGGAAATCGACTCTTTTATCTTTTTCTTGATATGTCTTATAATAACATTCAAATGATGTGACTTGTGATGGAATTTCAAGTGTGAGTAGTGAAATCTTAAGATATAGTGTTCGACCAGCTTTTATGGTTTCTCACTTAGCCCATTAATTTAGATATCTCCGATTTTTGGGCTTTCCCTTACCACTTTACCCAACTACTTAGATATTAAAAAAAAAACATAATTTTAACTATTGTAGTTGTTTTATCTTGTAACTCAAAAAATTATAAACCCTACCAAATTGATAAAGCCAATTGTCACAGCCTAACTCCGAGCTATAACCGACGCATAGGGGGTGCTCGTCCCCTCGCAAGCCTAACTAATAATTTTTTTTTAAAAAAAAGACAAAGTTTCCTTTAAAAATTGAATATTTCCCATAGTACAAGTATTAGGTCATGTCAAATCAATCAATTTTTATGATAGCTAAACAACATGGCATTTTTAGAATACCTAGCCAAAGCAATAGGAACATATATATATATATATATATATATATATATATATATATATATATATATATATATATATATATGTAACCCAAATAGCGAAAATAAGATCCTGCTTGCAGACTAATGGAGCAATTCGAAAGGGTTACAGAATTCAAGCTTAGAACACCCAAAATTACTGGTCATAAATCCAAAAATGGCCCCCCACTATAAGGGTTGGGCTCCTCGAACTAGGTGTGGCACAACTGAGCGAAAGTAATTGATTCTGCAACAAAACCTGAAACTGAAACATGGAGAGGCGCGGGGTGAGTCAAAGTGACTCAGTGAGGGGCAATGAAACTATAACAATGAGGGCTGTAACACCCTCCCAAGCACAGTACTATGCTTAAGTCACAGTACCATACCACAGGTATTCTTTGTTACACAGCGGACCTCGCCTGACAAAGAACTTCAGATCGCCCTTGGAAACTTCTAAAATCATCTGGAGACAACATGGAAATAGGAGTGAGAATTATAAAATTCTCAGTAGGATTCTCTAATCTTCATACATAATGTCATCATGGTCGTCTCCAGTTTGCTTCGGTTTATTTTGAAAGGAAAGGTGAACATGCTGCACAGACTGTTTAATTTTACATTTCGAAAAATGTCTTATCCGAAGCAAAGTTCATTTTAATCATACACTTAGCATTTGGGAGAACCCATAAAACTCATTCAATTATAACACCATGAACAATACCAGGGATAATAACTTCAACATATAAAATGCACATAACATTAATCTACTGGAAACATAACATCTGTACCTAACTTAACTTGCACTTGAATTCATACATATACATAAAATTTTACTTTTCTTTCATTCGGCACACCTAGGCGTTACGTATCGCCGTCCCTAGGGTGCCTGAATCTGTCTACACTTGAGCGTTACGTATCGCCGTCCTCAAGTGCAGCATCATACCATGCCTCATATAAGTTCTATCCCCTGTACTCACACTATTGGGTCGATGCCATGCCTCATATGGTGGGGTGCTTGCATATCGTTAATCTTTAGTCTTTAGTCTTTTACTTGGCACACCTAGGCGTTACGTATCGTAGTCCCTAGGGTGCATTTATCGCCTGGGTAGTCTGGCCTTGAGTGAGCTCGTCCTCACCTGCGTGACCGCCGTCACACCGACTCACCCGCAAGGGGACCCACGTGCCTCTAGTCTTGGAGGGATCGATTACAGTCACGTGCCTCTAGTTGAAGGGATCGATTACGGTCACGTGCCTCAAAATTGAGGGATCTCATCGACCACGTGCCTTCAACATAGAGGATCTCATCGACCACGTGCCTCCAAGGTAGAGGACCTTGCCCCTAGGTTGGAGGGACCCAAAGTGCAGCGCCTCCAACATAGAGGACCCAAGTCTTTAGCTGCCTTCACAAGGAGGGACCCATGTGCAGCGCCTCCGGGTGAAGGGACCCATGTCTTTATCATTTAGCGCCTTCACGGGGAGGGACCTCAATGCTTGCCTCAGAGTGAAGGGACCCACATTTATCTTATTTAGCTGCCTTCACAAGGAGGGACCTCGAATAATCGCCTCAGTGAAGGGACCCATATTCAATATATTTACCTTCTTTCATTCTCATGCATATTCAAGCATAATTATAAAGAATGTACTCATACATATACTTTATTTATTTCCATGTATCATTGCACACATGATCTTCACGTACATATTAAGTAGCATTATAAAGGCTCATGACCTCTTTACCATTCTACCGACACTCATGCATATACTTCATCCTTTACTTTCATATATCTCATCTCATACGTATGTCATTGAATATAGGGTTTCTATATACCCATTCATATCCTAATTCATCCTTACATATAAACATTCCTAGTTTCATAGAGTCCAGTAATTAAGCGACATGTGGATCAGGTCCGTTTCCCCATGAATAGTGCCAATTCTTACAGACAAACCAGTCATAGCAACACAATCAATTTAACACATAAATATCAATGTCGATTGGCAAATCTCAACTCAAACCTTATAGGTTTCACTATCATTTGTAAAATTATCATTTTGGCCATCCTGCCAATTCTATTAGGCCCTGCGCGAATCTTGTATGATCCACCTTTATATCTATTCAACTTATTTACATCTGAAATTTGGATATGTCATAGCCTTATATGTCTACTTTCTAACCCCTTTGGTCCCATGTCATTCTGATTTATATAAATCAAGATATTCATCTTTTACTTCAGCTTGTTCAGTCGCTAGCCCGAATTACACTCCTGGGAATATAAATTCACTAAAAATCGAAACTAAGCTCAAATCTTACGAAATTGGTCTCATATCAAAGCTAACAGGACAACCTTTCATTTGCCACAAGTTTCACTCCATTTGCTTAAGTACATCACGAGATATAAGTCCTGAAAGTCGACCTTCCTAAACTACCCTGTGTTGGTCTGAATTAAATATAGGACAACTTCCTCGAATCACTGGGAACAATTGGGACCATAACAAACTCGGAATCTTATATTGGGGTGTTCCCCTGTGTGTAAGCTTTCTAACAAAACTGGTCTCACTCAATTTGGAGTTGTATAGGGTGAGTTAGACCCTCCTCAAGTCACCCTGCTCGGATGAAAGTTCTAAACCCTAGGTCAAACTTCAAAAATTCATATCTCCCTCAATACTAATCCAATAACCTTATATGATATATCTATGGAAAGCCCTGAATGTCTACTTTCATCTAAAAATGGTTTCATCGGATTTGACCGATCGTAGGCGGCGCCGTACACTCCGCCGTACGGACTGCCGTGGACTTCCTCACCAAGACAGCATCTCACTTCTCCACTCCTTCTAATCTTCTCCTTCTAATCATAATTCTGACTCAAAGTCTTCTATTAATTCAATCATAAATTCATCCAATACATCCAATAGTTCATTAAATACGTAAAGAATAGCACAATCTCATACAATCATAGTGTAAGAAATTCAAGAATAGAGCAGAATCCTACCTCTTTGGAGCAAGATTTGGCTAAGTCTTTGAAACTTGGAGTTTGGATGAACAAGGTGGAACTTAGCTTGAGTTTTGGATGTGTGAGCAAGAGAGAAAGAGATGCGAAGGAGAAGAGGAAAACAACGTGAATTATTGTCTGAATCAAAGGAGGAAGGATGTGTTATATAGGCATGAGTGGAGGTTAACTTGGAAGGTTGTGATTGGCCTATAAACATAAGGCCAAGTTTCACCAACCTTGCTCTCCACGTTGCCCTTTGTGTGGTAGTTTCTAGCATATTCGAAACGAAATCGGAACTTCGTAGGAGCTATAAAGTCGTAACTCGTGAACCTCATGTATATGAAGTCGGAACTCATCCTCATTATACTTGAGGTCGGAACTGCAGTCGTTTTTACTTGAGTGGGAGATGAAGCCTAATATCGGAACTCGTACCCGACTTGTATGTGTCTTGAGGAAATCTTGTATCAATGTCGGATTAGGAGTCGAAAGATCACAATCACAAAATTTGAATTCCCAATTCAAACTCGGAAACCACGTACCTTGTTTTAAAGCTTGTTATCTTAGGTCGGAGGTCGGAACTCATGTAGCGGCAATCCTATAATCTCGGAATAAACTTCGGGAATGCCAATGCTCGATATAAAATCGGAACTCGTGTGGTGAAGGTTTACTCAAGGGTCAGAACTTCGTGTCCACTCGAATTGAGTTCAACACTAAGGTCGAACTTCGGGACGCGAGTCACATTTCCAAACACAAGTTCTTAAAGCTCGGAGTCGAATTCATATCTTGTATGGTGTTGGTCACTTGAGCCGGATATACTTGCCTTGAGGCACAGTCGGATCTCATGGAATTACGTTGATGTGTTTGGACTTGAAGGTTAAACTTCGAAATCGTTGGAAATAATCCATACGAGTCGGAAGTCGTGAAAGGTATGAAGTCGAGAATTGGGCAAACATGAAATCGGAACTCGGAAAAATACTCTTATACGTGTTTCAAAGACTAAGTCGAAATCGGAATGAATAAGTCCCGAGGACGAAGCCGAACTCGGAAATCGGGATGTTACAATACTACCCTCCTTTTTAAAAATTTTGTCCTCAAAATTTGATTACAAAACTAACTATGAGTTTGAAGAAAACTTCACACATAAGTATGAAGTTGAACAAACATAGTCAAAGAAAATCTGATAAGCTTGATTAGCGAAAAGTGAATCTTTGTTACGGCTTATCCCATATATTTGCGATGGCTCCTTTGAGGAAGTAGTTCTTTCGACTTTTGACCTGGGATATTACCACTTAGGAATAGGTAGGCGATGGTAGGGCATTTTCTAATCAGTGTCTGGCTTTCCACACTTAAAGCAAACCTTTTGTCCACCAAACAAGGCCTTCCTCCATGATACCTTCGCACTTGAACATTCTTGATTAGTGGTCAGCCTTTGCGTGCTTTTCTTCATTTAGTTGGGTTGAAATAGCTTCTTTGGTGGGGATTATCTTGAAACTCCTGATCTTGGTGCCAACCTCTTTCCACAACCATCCTCCTGGCATTAGTGAGCTTCTTGTTATATCCCTCAACTAACCGAGCTCTTGTCTGCTAATGCGACAAAACCCCTTATCTCCATTGGCCCCACAGAGGCTAAAATGTCCGCATTTAATCCTCCTTCAAATTTGATGCATTTCAGTTCTCAAATCAGGAGTTCTGATAGATGGTGGAGAATTTGCAGAGTTCTTCAAACTTAGCAATGTATTCTGAAACACTCATGTGTCCTTGTTGAAGCCTCATAAACTCCAATTCCTTAGCATTCCGCACCGAAGTTGGAAAATATTTCTGATAAAATGCCTCCTTGAACATGTCCCAAGTGATATCAACTTGAGGTTCCCCCAACAGTCTCTTCGTGCCATCCCACCAAAACTCGGCATCCGCTTCTAACATATAAGTGGCAAAGGCCACTTTCTATTGATCATTACTGAGCCAAGACAGAAAAAGATCTTCTCCATTGCTTTGACCCATTCCTCGACTTTATCCGGATCGAAAGTTCCTCGGAAGCTAGGCGGGTTAAGCTTTACGAACTTCGGCAAATTTAAGATAGTCTCGATGCGCTCCTAAGCCATTGGAGTTTCCACCATGACCGCTCCAGGTTGTCTTCGGTGGTCCATCATTTGATGTCTTCTTTGCGACTTGTTCACGCATGGCATGAGCCATTTCACGCATCGTATTCATAAAATTAGCGAGGATTTTACGGAGTGGATACGATCGTGGCCTCTGGCGCCCTCTGGAAGCCATTAGTTCCTAATCACACATAATCATTAAATCTTCTGCCACTTGTACATAAGATCTCAAATATTCAACTTATGAAAATATGCAATTGCGATGCTTAGCAGTTACCGTATTGATTGACATCAATATATAGTAATGGTAATGACTTTGTCATAGAGGTCCCTATATTCTTTCCCAAAATGCTTATCCGTTCAACTACCTTTAATTCAATAATAAATTTGCTCCCTAATACGGTTCTTTAGAAACATGGGCTTAGACCTTTCCTCAATATTATAACTAGAAGCCTTATCTTAAAACTCCGTCCTTTTGGTAGAATTTGTCTAGTACTTGATGCTTGGAGGAGGATTTTAGGTCGCTTCCACTATGCGGATTTAATTCTAAGACTCATATCCCTTCCTATTAGTCTAATATCCTCCTTGATTCCTAGTTGTGGAGATACAGGCAACTTAATGTGAAAGCCAAGGTTAAGAGTCAGATCCTTTTCTTGTAGCTGTGAGTTCCCTTACCATATTGTCTTACAAGATGCCTTTCCAATATCCATATGGAAAGTTGTCGCAGATCATATGGGTGCCACAATATACTTTAGTTTGCCGACGTTCTGATCCACCATCAAGTTCATCGAGTAAATTCCTTATCCTCTTTGTCATATGTTGGACTACTTGTGCACTATATTTTAAGTAAATTCTCTAATACTTGTGCCTTGGGCCCTAAGTGTCAACTGAAGAAGTTCTCTTGTGGACTTTATTTCATCTTTTCATAATTTGCTGCTTGGACCTCTTGACCTTCTTGTTGAATTTCTGAATAATTACTGCAATGCTTGTCCCCTCAGAATTCGATCAATTTCACGTAATGAAAGGATTATGGGACGGCCAAGGTCCCTGCCACCCTTCTACTTTCTTCAATTGGTTAGCATGAAGATTTCTCGACTATCGTGTTAACGTCTACTTCCCACTTTTATGGGCACCAGTGTTACCAATCTCATTGGGGTTTGTCCTAATACAATATATGGAGGTGTGTTGGTTTCAGTAACTAAATTTCATATCACCCTCACGCACTACACCTTGAGCCGGATTAAAAGTGATCCTTACTAATGCACCAGGTTTTCCTCAGACTTCCGTAGTTAAGCACGCTCGGACAAAAGTAATATGGAGATGGATGACCATATGGGAAATCCTCATATTGAAACTCCAACAGGATAGCACGGCCATCCTTTCGATCTCTCGCACAAATGGAGTGCATCCTAGGATCAAAATGTTACGAGGGATAGCCAGAAGGCTGATTCATGCCCTCAAAATTCCTTCATCCCTAATAAGCCAGCTGAATGCCGTAAATCTCCGCATACACCGAACTTCATATTGAGGTGATCAAGCTCAATATGCAGTCAAGTGCGATAGAGAAGCTACAACACACAAATGTAGTGCCATACACAAACATCTATGTCCTTTTTCATGTAAGGACCTAAAGTATGGCCTTTTTTAAACTTTCAGAGTTATGCCTCCTTGGAAGCATAATCAGCCCATCCCAGGTCCGATTAGGATGAACTGCTCTGATACCATTAATGTAACACCCTCCCAAGCACAGTACTATGCTTAAGTCACAGTACCATACCCTGGAGCTGTTACTGTTACCTGAGCGGACCTCGTCTGACAGCAACTTCAGCCGTCCTTGGAAACTTCTAAAATCATCTGGAGACAACATGGAAATAGGAGTGAGAATTATAAAATTCTCAGTAGGATTCTCTAATCTTCATACATAATGTCATCATGGTCGTCTCCAGTTTGCTTCGGTTTATTTTGAAAGGAAAGGTGAACATGCTGCACAGACTGTTTAATTTTACATTTCGAAAAATGTCTTATCCGAAGCAAAGTTCATTTTAATCATACACTTAGCATTTGGGAGAACCCATAAAACTCATTCAATTATAACACCATGAACAATATCAGGGATAATAACTTCAACATATAAAATGCACATAACATTAATCTACTGGAAACATAACATACGTACCTCAACTTAACTTGCACTTGAATTCATACATATACATAAAATTTTACTTTTCTTTCATTCGCACACCTAGGCGTTACGTATCGCCGTCCTAGGGTGCTGAACATCTACACTTGAGCGTTACGTATCGCCGTCCTCAAGTGCAGCATCATACCATGCCTCATATAAGTTCTATCCCCTGTACTCACACTAGCTGGGTCGATGCCATGCCTCATATGACTGGGGTGCTTGCATATACGTTAATCTTTAGTCTTTAGTCTTTTACTTGGCACACCTAGGCGTTACGTATCGCCGTCCCTAGGGTGCATTTACTGCCCTTGGGTAGTCTGGCCTTGGAGTGAGCTCGTCAGCCTCACCCGTGACCGTCGTCACACCGACTCACCCGCAAGGGGACCCACGTGCCTCTAGTCTTGGAGGGATCGATTCTGGTCACGTGCCTCTAGTTGAAGGGATCGATTCTGGTCACGTGCCTCAAAATTGAGGGATCTCATCTGACCACGTGCCTTCAACATAGAGGGATCTCATCTGACCACGTGCCTCCAAGGTAGAGGGACCCACTGCCCCTAGGTTGGAGGGACCCAAAGTGCAACTGCCTCCAACATAGAGGGACCCAAGTCTTTAGCTGCCTTCACAAGGAGGGACCCATGTGCAACTGCCTGCAGGTGAAGGGACCCATGTCTTTAACAATTAAGTGCCTTCACAGGGAGGCACCTCAATTAACTGTCCTCGAGTGAAGGGACCCACATTTTATCTTATTTAGCTGCCTTCACAAGGAGGGACCTCGAATAACTGCCTCCGAGTGAAGGGACCCATATTCAATATATTTACCTTCTTTCATTCTCATGCATATTCAAGCATAATTATAAAGAATGTACTCATACATATACTTTATTTATTTCCATGTATCATTGCACACATGATCTTCACGTACATATTAAGTAACGTATAAAGGCTCATGACCTCTTTACCATTCTACCGACACTCATGCATATACTTCATCCTTTACTTTCATATATCTCATCTCATACGTATGTCATTGAATATAGGGTTTCTATATACCCATTCATATCCTAATTCATCCTTACATATAAACATTCCTAGTTTCATAGAGTCTGCCGTAATTCAAGCGACATGACGGATCACGTCCGTTTCCCCATGAATAGTGCCAATTCTTACAGACAAACCAGTCATAGCAACACAATCAATTTAACACATAAATATCAATGTCGATTGGCAAATCTCAACTCAAACCTTATAGGTTTCACTATCATTTGTAAAATTATCATTTTGGCCATCCTGCCAATTCTATTGGGTTCTGCCCGAATCTTGTATGATCCACCTTTATATCTATTCAACTTATTTACATCTGAAATTTGGATATGTCATAGCCTTATATGTCTACTTTCTAACCCCTTTGGTCCCATGTCATTCTGATTTATATAAATCAAGATATTCATCTTTTACTTCAGCTTGTTCAGTCGCTAGCCCGAATTACACTCCTGGGAATATAAATTCACTAAAAATCGAAACTAAGCTCAAATCTTACGAAATTGGTCTCATATCAAAGCTAACAGGACAACCTTTCATTTGCCACAAGTTTCACTCCATTTGCTTAAGTACATCACGAGATATAAGTCCTGAAAGTCGACCTTCCTAAACTACCCTGTGTTGGTCTGAATTAAATATAGGACAACTTCCTCGAATCACTGGGAACAATTGGGACCATAACAAACTCGGAATCTTATATTGGGGTGTTCCCCTGTGTGTAAGCTTTCTAACAAAACTGGTCTCACTCAATTTGGAGTTGTATAGGGTGAGTTAGACCCTCCTCAAGTCACCCTGCTCGGATGAAAGTTCTAAACCCTAGGTCAAACTTCAAAAATTCATATCTCCCTCAATACTAATCCAATAACCTTATATGATATATCTATGGAAAGCCCTGAATGTCTACTTTCATCTAAAAATGGTTTCATCGGATTTGACCGATCGTAGGCGGCGCCGTACACTCCGCCGTACGGACTGCCGTGGACTTCCTCACCAAGACAGCATCTCACTTCTCCACTCCTTCTAATCTTCTCCTTCTAATCATAATTCTGACTCAAAGTCTTCTATTAATTCAATCATAAATTCATCCAATACATCCAATAGTTCATTAAATACGTAAAGAATAGCACAATCTCATACAATCATAGTGTAAGAAATTCAAGAATAGAGCAGAATCCTACCTCTTTGGAGCAAGATTTGGCTAAGTGCTGAATCTTCGAGTTTGGATGAACAAGGCTGGAACTTAGCTTGAGTTTTGGATGTGTGAGCAAGAGAGAAAGAGAGCCGAAGGAGAAGAGGAAAACAACGTGAATTATTGTCTGAATCAAAGGAGGAAGGATGTGTTATATAGGCATGAGTGGAGGTTAACTTGGAAGGTTGTGATTGGCCTATAAACATAAGGCCAAGTTTCACCAACCTTGCTCTCCACGTTGCCCTTTGTGTGGTAGTTTCTAGCATATTCTGAAACGAAATCGAACTCGTAGGAGCTATAAAGTCGTAACTCGTGAACCTCATGTATATGAAGTCGGAACTCATCCTCATTATACTTGAGGCTCCGAACTCAGTCGTTTTTACTTGAGTGGGAGATGAAGCCTAATATCGGAACTCGTACCTGACTTGTATGTGTCTTGAGGAAATCTTGTATCAATGTCGGATTAGGAAGTCGAAAGATCACAATCACAAAATTTGAATTCCCAATTCAAACTCGGAAACCACGTACCTTGCTTTTAAAGCTTGTTATCTTAGGTCGGAGGTCGGAACTCATGTAACTGGCAATCCTATAATCTCGGAATAAACTCGGGAATGCCAATGCTCGATATAAAATCGGAACTCGTGTGACTGAAGGTTTACTCAAGGGTCCGAACTCGTGTCCACTCGAATTGAGTTCAACACTAAGGTCGGAACTCGGGAACGCGAGTCACATTTCCAAACACAAGTTCTTAAAGCTCGGAAGTCGGAATTCATATACTGTATGGTGTTGGTCACTTCGGAAACCGGATATACTTGCCTTGAGGCACGAAGTCGGATCTCATGGAATTACGTTGATGTGTTTGGACTTGAAGGTTAAACTCGGAAATCGTTGGAAATAATCCATACGAGGTCGGAAGTCGTGAAAGGTATGAAGTCGAGAATTGGGCAAACATGAAATCGGAACTCGGAAAAATACTCTTATCTGTGTTTCAAAGACTAAGTCGGAAATCGGAATGAATAAGTCCTGAGGACGAAGCCGAACTCGGAAATCGGGATGTTACAATACTACCCTCCTTTTAAAAATTTTGTCCTCAAAATTTGATTACAAAACTAACTATGAGTTTGAAGAAAACTTCACACATAAGTACACTGAAGTTGAACAAACATAGTCAAAGAAAATACAGTAAACAGTTAGCGAAAAGTGAATCTTTGTTCTGGCTTATCCCATATATTTGCGATGGCTCCTTTGAGGAAGTAGTTCTTTCAGCTTTTGACCTGGGATATTACCACTTAGGAATAGGTAGCTGATGGCCGGGGCATTTTCTAATCAGGTGTCCTGGCTTTCCACACTTAAAGCAAACCTTTTGTCCAGCCAAACAAGGCCTTCCTCCATGATACCTTCTGCACTTCGAACATTCTTGATTAGTGGTCAGCCTTTGCAGCGGCTTTTCTTCATTTCCGTTGGGTTGAAATAGCTTCTTTGGTGGGGGATTATACTGAAACTCCTGATCTTCAGGTGCCAACCTCTTTCCACAACCATCCCTCCTGGCATTAGTGAGCTTCTTGTTATATCCCTCAACTAACCGACTCTTGTCTGCTAATGCAGCAAAACCCCTTATCTCCATTGGCCCCACCGAGGCTAAAATGTCCGCATTTAATCCTCCTTCAAATTTGATGCATTTCCAGTTCTCGTCAGGGTTACGCTGATAGATGGTGGAGAATTTGCAGAGTTCTTCAAACTTAGCAATGTATTCTGAAACACTCATGTGTCCTTGTTGAAGCCTCATAAACTCCAATTCCTTAGCATTCCGCACCGAAGTTGGAAAATATTTCTGATAAAATGCCTCCTTGAACATGTCCCAAGTGATATCAACTTGAGGTTCCCCCAACAGTCTCTTCGTGCCATCCCACCAAAACTCGGCATCCGCTTCTAACATATAAGTGGCAAAGGCCACTTTCTGTTGATCATTACAGGCCAAGACAGAAAAGATCTTCTCCATTGCTTTGACCCATTCCTCAGCTTTATCTGGATCGAAAGTTCCTCGGAAGCTAGGCGGGTTCGCTTTTCTGAACTCAGCAAATTTAAGATAGTCTCGGTCTGCTCCTAAGCCATTGGAGTTTCCACCATGACCGGCTCCAGGTTGTCTTCCCAGCTGGTCCATCATTTGATGTGCTGCTGCAGCTTGTTCACGCATGGCATGAGCCATTTCACGCATCGTATTCATAAAATTAGCAGGATTTTCTGGAGTGGATACGATTAAGTGGCCTCTGGCGCCCACTGGAAGCCATTAGTTCCTAATCACACATAATCTGTTAAATCTTCTGCCACTTGTACATAAGATCTCAAATATTCAACTTATGAAAATATGCAATTGCGATGCTTAGCGATTCAAGTATTGATTGACATCAATATATAGTAATGGTAATGACTTTGTCATAGAGGTCCCTATATTCTTTCCCAAAATGCTTATCCGTTCAACTACCTTTAATTCAATAATAAATTTGCTCCCTAATACGGTTCTTTAGAAACATGGGCTTAGACCTTTCCTCAATATTATAACTAGAAGCCTTATCTTAAAACTCCGTCCTTTTGGTAGAATTTGTCTAGTACTTGATGCTTGGAGGAGGATTTTAGGTCGCTTCCACTATCTTGATTTAATTCTAAGACTCATATCCCTTCCTATTAGTCTAATATCCTCCTTGATTCCTAGTTGTGGAGATACAGGCAACTTAATGTGAAAGCCAAGGTTAAGAGTCAGATCCTTTCTTGTAGTTTGTAGAGTTCCCTTACCATATTGTCTTACAAGATGCCTTTCCAATATCCATATGGAAAGTTGTCGCAGATCATATGGGTGCCACAATATACTTTAGTTTGCCGACGTTCTGATCCACCATCAAGTTCATCGAGTAAATTCCTTATCCTCTTTGTCATATGTTGGACTACTTGTGCACTATATTTTCCAGTAAATTCTCTAATACTTGTGCCTTGGGCCCTAAGTGTCAAGCGAAGAAGTTCTCTTGTGGACTTTATTTCATCTTTTCATAATTTGTCGCTTGGACCTCTTGACCTTCTTGTTGAATTTCTGAATAATTATCGCAATGCTTGTCCCCTCGTAATTCGATCAATTTCACGTAATGAAAGGATTATGGGACGGCCAAGGTCCCTGCCACCCTTCTACTTTCTTCAATTGGTTAGCATGAAGATTTCTCGACTATCGTGTTAACGTCTACTTCCCACTTTTATGGGCACCAGTGTTACCAATCTCATTGGGGTTTGTCCTAATACAATATATGGAGGTGTGTTGGTTTCAGTAACTAAATTTCATATCACCCTCACGCACTACACCTTGAGCCGGATTAAAAGTGATCCTTACTAATGCACCAGGTTTTCCTCAGACTTCCGTAGTTAAGCACGCTCGGACAAAAGTAATATGGAGATGGATGACCATATGGGAAATCCTCATATTGAAACTCCAACAGGATAGCACGGCCATCCTTTCGATCTCTCGCACAAATGGAGTGCATCCTAGGATCAAAATGTTACGAGGGATAGCCAGAAGGCTGATTCATGCCCTCAAAATTCCTTCATCCCTAATAAGCCGGTGAATCTGTAAATCTCCGCATACACCGAACTTCATATTGAGGTGATCAAGCTCAATATGCAGTCAAGTGCGATAGAGAAGCTACAACACACAACAGAGCTGCCATACACAAACATCTATGTCCTTTTTCATGTAAGGACCTAAAGTATGGCCTTTTTAAACTTTCAGAGTTATGCCTCCTTGGAAGCATAATCAGCCCATCCCAGGTCCGATTAGGATGAACTGCTCTGATACCATTAATGTAACACCCTCCCAAGCACAGTACTATGCTTAAGTCACGCACCATACCCCTGGAGTCAAGTATCGTTACCTGAAGGACCTCGCCTGACAAAGAACTTCAGCCGTCCTTGGAAACTTCTAAAATCATCTGGAGACAACATGGAAATAGGAGTGAGAATTATAAAATTCTCAGTAGGATTCTCTAATCTTCATACATAATGTCATCATGGTCGTCTCCAGTTTGCTTCGGTTTATTTTGAAAGGAAAGGTGAACATGCTGCACAGACTGTTTAATTTTACATTTCGAAAAATGTCTTATCCGAAGCAAAGTTCATTTTAATCATACACTTAGCATTTGGGAGAACCCATAAAACTCATTCAATTATAACACCATGAACAATATCAGGGATAATAACTTCAACATATAAAATGCACATAACATTAATCTACTGGAAACATAACATCTGCATTTCCTAACTTAACTTGCACTTGAATTCATACATATACATAAAATTTTACTTTTCTTTTCATTCGGCACACCTAGGCGCATGTATCGCCGCCCCTAGGGTGCTGAATCGCATCTACACTTGAGCGTTAATGATCGCCGCCCTCAAGTGCAGCATCATACCATGCCTCATATAAGTTCTAT
Source organism: Pterocarpus santalinus (assembly GCA_031439595.1). NCBI lineage: Eukaryota > Viridiplantae > Streptophyta > Magnoliopsida > Fabales > Fabaceae > Pterocarpus > Pterocarpus santalinus. The sequence goes on along the minus strand of CM062532.1, from coordinate 48,041,109 downwards.
CCCTGTACTCACACTAGGTGGTCGATGCCATGCCTCATATGGTGGGTGCTTGCATATACGTTAATCTTTAGTCTTTAGTCTTTACTTGGCACACCTAGGCGTTACGTATCGCCGTCCCTAGGTGCATTCTTGCCCTTGGGTAGTCGGCCTTGGAGTGAGCTCGTCGGCCTCACCGTGACCATCGTCACACCGACTCACCCGCAAGGGACCCACGTGCCTCTAGTCTTGGAGGGATCGATTACGGTCACGTGCCTCTAGTTGAAGGGATCGACTCGTCAATGCGTGCCTCAAAATTGAGGGATCTCATCGACCACGTGCCTTCAACATAGAGGGATCTCATCGACCACGTGCCTCCAAGGTGTAGGGACCCATCGCCTCTAGGTTGGAGGGACCCAAAGTGCAAATCGCCTCCAACATAGAGGGACCCAAGTCTTTAGTCGCCTTCACAAGGAGGGACCCATGTGCAAGCCTCAGGTGAAGGGACCCATGTCTTTATCATTTAATCGCCTTCACAGGAGGGACCTCAATGCTTGCCTCAGAGTGAAGGGACCCACATTTTATCTTATTTAGCTGCCTTCACAAGGAGGGACCTCGAATAATCGCCTCCGAGTGAAGGGACCCATATTCAATATATTTACCTTCTTTCATTCTCATGCATATTCAAGCATAATTATAAAGAATGTACTCATACATATACTTTATTTATTTCCATGTATCATTGCACACATGATCTTCACGTACATATTAAGTAGCATTATAAAGGCTCGCAGCCTCTTTACCATTCTACCGACACTCATGCATATACTTCATCCTTTACTTTCATATATCTCATCTCATACGTATGTCATTGAATATAGGGTTTCTATATACCCATTCATATCCTAATTCATCCTTACATATAAACATTCCTAGTTTCATAGAGTCTGTAGTAATTAAAGCAGCATGACGGATCAGGTCCGTTTCCCCATGAATAGTGCCAATTCTTACAGACAAACCAGTCATAGCAACACAATCAATTTAACACATAAATATCAATGTCGATTGGCAAATCTCAACTCAAACCTTATAGGTTTCACTATCATTTGTAAAATTATCATTTTGGCCATCCTACCAATTCTATTCGGTTCTGCCCGAATCTTGTATGATCCACCTTTATATCTATTCAACTTATTTACATCTGAAATTTGGATATGTCATAGCCTTATATGTCTACTTTCTAACCCCTTTGGTCCCATGTCATTCTGATTTATATAAATCAAGATATTCATCTTTTACTTCAGCTTGTTCAGTCGCTAGCCCGAATTACACTCCTGGGAATATAAATTCACTAAAAATCGAAACTAAGCTCAAATCTTACGAAATTGGTCTCATATCAAAGCTAACAGGACAACCTTTCATTTGCCACAAGTTTCACTCCATTTGCTTAAGTACATCACGAGATATAAGTCCTGAAAGTCGACCTTCCTAAACTACCCTGTGTTGGTCTGAATTAAATATAGGACAACTTCCTCGAATCACTGGGAACAATTGGGACCATAACAAACTCGGAATCTTATATTGGGGTGTTCCCCTGTGTGTAAGCTTTCTAACAAAACTGGTCTCACTCAATTTGGAGTTGTATAGGGTGAGTTAGACCCTCCTCAAGTCACCCTGCTCGGATGAAAGTTCTAAACCCTAGGTCAAACTTCAAAAATTCATATCTCCCTCAATACTAATCCAATAACCTTATATGATATATCTATGGAAAGCCCTGAATGTCTACTTTCATCTAAAAATGGTTTCATCGGATTTGACCGATCGTAGGCGGCGCCGTACACTCCGCCGTACGGACTGCCGTGGACTTCCTCACCAAGACAGCATCTCACTTCTCCACTCCTTCTAATCTTCTCCTTCTAATCATAATTCGACTCAAAGTCTTCTATTAATTCAATCATAAATTCATCCAATACATCCAATAGTTCATTAAATACGTAAAGAATAGCACAATCTCATACAATCATAGTGTAAGAAATTCAAGAATAGAGCAGAATCCTACCTCTTTGGAGCAAGATTTGGCTAAGTCTGAAACTTGGAGTTTGGATGAACAAGGCTGGAACTTAGCTTGAGTTTTGGATGTGTGAGCAAGAGAGAAAGAGAGCCGAAGGAGAAGAGGAAAACAACGTGAATTATTGTCTGAATCAAAGGAGGAAGGATGTGTTATATAGGCATGAGTGGAGGTTAACTTGGAAGGTTGTGATTGGCCTATAAACATAAGGCCAAGTTTCACCAACCTTGCTCTCCACGTTGCCCTTTGTGTGGTAGTTTCTAGCATATTGGAAACGAAATCGGAACTCGTAGGAGCTATAAAGTCGTAACTCGTGAACCTCATGTATATGAAGTCGAACTCATCCTCATTATACTTGAGGTCGGAACTCAGTCGTTTTACTTGAGTGGGAGATGAAGCCTAATATCGGAACTCGTACCCGGCTTGTATGTGTCTTGAGGAAATCTTGTATCAATGTCGGATTCCTAAGTCGAAAGATCACAATCACAAAATTTGAATTCCCAATTCAAACTCGGAAACCACGTACACTGTTTTAAAGCTTGTTATCTTAGGTCGGAGGTCGAACTCATGTAGCGGCAATCCTATAATCTCGGAATAAACTCGGGAATGCCAATGCTCGATATAAAATCGGAACTCGTGTGACTGAAGGTTTACTCAAGGGTCCGAACTCGTGTCCACTCGAATTGAGTTCAACACTAAGGTCGGAACTCGGGAACGCGAGTCACATTTCCAAACACAAGTTCTTAAAGCTCGGAAGTCGGAATTCATATCTTTGTATGGTGTTGGTCACTTGAACCGGATATACTTGCCTTGAGGCACGAAGTCGGATCTCATGGAATTACGTTGATGTGTTTGGACTTGAAGGTTAAACTCGGAAATCGTTGGAAATAATCCATACGAGGTCGGAAGTCGTGAAAGGTATGAAGTCGAGAATTGGGCAAACATGAAATCGGAACTCGGAAAAATACTCTTATCTGTGTTTCAAAGACTAAGTCGGAAATCGGAATGAATAAGTCCTGAGGACGAAGCCGAACTCGGAAATCGGGATGTTACAAGGGCAAGCTCTAAGAATAAAGCAAACTACATATAAATAAGAATTAATATATGAACTAAATATAAGTAAGGAACCATCATTTGGAATAATATATAAGTAAAGAATCATCATTAAAATTTATGTATGTATATAAAGAATTAACATCGTTCATAACTTGAAACTATACTCCTCAAATATATATAGAATTAATATTATCTCATAACTAAAAAAAATATATTTCTCAAATTTAAATACCAATATGGGGAGGCTTCCAATTCAGAGATACTTTCAATTAAGGGATAACCCTTTCAGATCTAACCAAGTCGGTAGTGTGCGTAGGCCTCAAACACACACACCGAACTAGCAACACCCTGCTAGCTGGGTTCGAACCAAGGTACACCAAGGCTAACGTCAGCGATCACTAGCTACCGATTAACTAAAAATCCTCCCACAATTTATATAGGAAATAAAGTAATAAATATTAATAAAAGCACAAAGTAATAAATAGTAACAAATATTAAATCAAATTTTTAAAGCACTAATTATTCATCAAAGTTTGAAAGTCCAGAATGTAATTTACTCAATAAATCAATTCAGTAATCCAAACAAAGGTTAGAGCTTGTCCTTCGTTTACAAAATTCATAGTCTTTTACAAAAACAACTTCAAAACATTCAACACTTGAATATTGGTAAAATTTCCTCAAAATTGAATCAAAGGTTTACAATTAGATAAATATATTAAACCATAAGACAATTATATCACTAAACAAAACATTCATAGTTAACTAGATATATATAAATAAGTTATCAATATATATTAAAATCAAATCAAAACTAATTGCATAAAAAGACTATATGCCATAGAGACATTGTCCACTCATAGAACATTAGGAAACATCCAGTCGATGTCCTAGGGCCACTAAACTTGTCGATCGATCCCCTGGAGAATCTGAAATTACACACAAATGGTTATTTCTGATTTAACCATAAATGCTTCGATTTATTGTTTAACTCCAATCTTCTTTCTCTAATCTTTTTCCAAAAAAAAATAATAAAACTTTCAAGGAAGTTTCGGAGCAATTAAATACATAATTAACTAATTAATTAATTAATTAATATTTTAGGCCACTAACTTTACAAACAAAACAATATACAATTTTGACTTAACAAAACCAAAACATGACGATGAAGTAGTACGTAAAGGTAATTTTTGCATAAAGCGAAATTACAAGAAAGTATTGAAAAGTTTGCTAGTCATTACTCTTATATACATAAGCATCTTTTGCAAAAAGGAAGATCCAATTCTAAAGCTCACTCAGAATATTTCCATGATAGTTTGACACAAAACATATTAATAGATGAATAAAATTAACTAAACTATACTTATAAAGTAATAAAATAGGTAGCAGTTTAAAATTTGCACAAACAACAGTAGTTGTTCACATGTTCTCTCTTAATACTCAAAACCACCCAAAATCATGGAACCACCTATTTTAGTTTGGTCACTAATCCATAGATTAAGATTTAACCTATTGCTTATATATCCTCATACATAAGAAGTTATCAACAATGAACAAATCACCAATAGCTGCGGAAAAAAAAAAAAAAAACAGAGAGAGACAGGTGAGAGGGAGACAAACCGAAGAGAGAGAGAGAGAGACGCAAAGAGAGAAAATGCCAAGGGAAGAGGCTCTGCGGTGGTGGTGGCAGCGAAGAGGGGCAGCGCGGATGGCAGCTGGTGGGGGCAAGAGTGAGAGATGCCGAGAGAGTGAGAGACGAGAATGAGAGGAAGAGAACGAAAGAGGGAGCACTGCAAGAAAGGAAGAAAAATGAAAGAAAGAAGAAGAAGTCGTGAGGAAGTAACTTCCAGACGGTGGATTTGAAGAAAAAGGGGCTTCTACGATGTGTCATACTAGTTATGGTGCACCGTGGTCCCTTATCTTTTTTTTTTTTAAACAAACATTTTGAAAAAATTTACCTATATAATTTTAATTCCTCTGTTATTATATTCTTAAAAGTAAATAAAGAAAATACCAAACATATAAATTAGTAAAATCTTAAAAAATTTCTGATTACCAATATTTTATCCTAACTAGGTATTTTATTTTAAATAGGGTATTACACCACTTCTCCTTACTCAAAAGAAGATAATTTTTGTCAAGCCTCAAAAATTAAAGATAGAACATAAAATTATTACTTTTACACTAAAGGTCATGTGTACAATGTACTTTACCCTGTACATTTAAATGCGATGACCTATATTTATTTGTTATGAAAGAAAAATATATGATTATTCTAAGTCTATTGTTAGAATATGTTTCAACTTTTTTGAATATGTTAATATGATTTTTGAGTAACATATATTAGAAAAGCGAAGATTTTAACACGACACTCATATTAGAAAATCTTTTACCCACGAATTTTGTATTTAAGAGTTAGTTTCAAGCTACTAAATATTTGCTTCTTAGTTTTTGAATGTTATTGAAATGAGAAAATTAGTAATAAAATCCCTTATTATTAGCATTGTGATGCAACACACTTCTTGTTTAAATTAAAATTAAATGGAACATGGGAGAGACTTTAAAGGTTATTCTTATTGGCTTATATCTCTCATTTTTGCAGCTTAATGAAAGCAAAACAAGAAAACTAAAAGGTTTTCCAAACTTCCAATGAATGATTGTGAATCTAGAATTAATTGCAATAAGTGAGAGGTTATTTTATCTTATAATTTTCTTTGTTTATATCAAAAATAGAAAATTTGCTTACATATTTAATTCTTCATAGTGAACATTCAAAGAGAACTAAGAGCCTTTCTGCGAAAAGAGATGTTTGTAGGAAGCAGAAGAATACAAATATCGTGCAAAAGACTTCGAAAGTCATTCTTGACATATGTATAGGATCTTCTAGGTGATAATTTACATGACTATTTATAATGTATTCTAATTATATTATTTTTTCTTTTTTTCAATTTTGAATCTTTTAGCAAGAGCCTCTTTGTTAACAATGTTCAGCCATATTATGTCAAAGTTGAAGATGCTAATCTATCCTTAGATCCTATGTATCATAGCCCAATGCAATACATGGATTTACACATTTCAGCTGTTAGGCAAGAGATCCAGCCAACTATTTGGCGAGAGATCCAGACATTGCAAAACATAGTATATTCACAGAATAATATTGTTGCCAAAATCAAAGATGTCTTGTTACATTTGGTAACCCCAGTTTCTAATGATTCTTTGACTTCTGCACTAAGTGATGACATCAAACTTGATAGTATTGATGTGAGTGACAAATAATATGTTATTCATAATTTTTTTAAAAAAATTTTAATCTTTAGTTCTAGTAATAAATCGCATTTAATTGTGTATGGCTGAACAATCTGATGTTGGAAGGAAATTATTTGATTCCAAGGCCTTTGGTATCAATGACAATTTTGGGTCTTCACCTCAACATGAAACTAAAATATTTCATTCACTAAAGATACTGGTACATAAATGTTAACAATATTGAGACCCTTTGTTGTCAATTTTTTCATTAATTAAATTTACCTTACCCTCATAAAAGTTGTCATCAAGTTCTTTTTGTAACATCTCGATTTTCGAGTTCCGGCTTCGTCATCAGGATTTATCAATCCCAATTTCCGACTTCATCTTTGGATTTCAATAAGATGATTATTTACGAGTTCCGGGTTCATTCTTGCCCAATTTTCGACTTCATGTCCAATCCGACCTCCGACTTCACGTGATGGTTACGAGTTGAATGAGATGCTTCCGATTTCCAATATACGACTTCATGCAAACGATTTCCGACATTGGGTGATTCCAAATGGACATGAAATGCGACTTACGAGTTTTAGCTGAATTGGATTCCGAGTTCATTACCAAGGTCTTTTATCTCTTTCCCGAGTTCCGATATCGAGTTGAAGTGCCAGATCCTATAAATTACGAATTCCGACTTCATCCGAATAGGTATGTACGAATCACGACTTCCGAGTTTAACCTTCAAGTCCGAACACATGAACGTAATTCCATGAGATCCGACTTCATGTCTCAAGGAAGTATATCCGATTTCCGATGTCACCAATCATAAATTCCGACTTCCGAATTTAAGAACTTGTGTTTGGAAATGTGACTCGAATTCCTGAGTTCCGACCTTAGTGTTGAACTCAATTGGGATGGACACGAGTTCGGACCCTTGAGCCAATCTTCAGTCAAACGAGTTCTTATATCCGATTTTACATCCAGCATTGGCATTCCCGAGTTCAAATAGGGAGTTCCGAGATTATAGGATTGCCAGTTACATTAGTTCCGACCTCCGACCTTGATTCAAGATTTCCCCAAAGTCACAAACAAGCTGGTACGAGTTCCGACATTAGGCTTCAGCTCCCAGCTCAAGTAAAAACGACACGAGTTCCGACCTCAAGTATAATAAGGATGAGTTCCGACTTGAAATAGAGTAAATGCGAGTTCCGATTTCAAACAGTATGGCGGCAAGTTACACTGAAAGGGAGACGTAGCTAAATTCTGTCCACAAGAAAATTCAGCCAATCAGAACCCTCCAAGTTAACTACCACTCATGCCTATATAACGCCTTCTTCTCTGCTCATTCAGACCCATTCTCTGCGCCCTCTCTTCTCCCTCACTGCAGCTCTCTTTTCCCTTCTCCACTCACCCAACCCCATCACTCCTTCAAGCTTAGTCAGGTCCTAATAATTCAAGTTTCAACAATTAACTCAAGATCACAATCCAAAGAGGTAGGATTCTACTTCTACTCTTGAATTCCTTGCCCGATGATTGCATGAGATTGAATTCTTCTTTGAGTATTTGATGAATTATTGAATGTATTGTGATGAATTATGATTAAATTCATAGTAGATCTTGAATTAGAATTCTGATTAGAGGGAGAAAATTAGAAGAAATGGATGGGTTGGGATGCTGCCTGAGTGAGAATTCCACGGCAGTCAGTATGGCGGAGCATACAGCGCCGCCTGCAATTGGTCAAATCCGATGAAAGTATTTTTAGATAAAACTAGACATCTAGGGCTTTCCATAGATATATCATATAAGGTTATTGGATTAGTATTGAGAGAGATACGAATTTTTGAAGTTTGACCTAGGGTTCAGGATCTTCATCCGAGCAGGGTGACTTGAGGAGGGTATAACTCACCCTATACAACTCCAAATTGAGTGAAACCAGTTTTGTTAGAAAGCTTACACACAGAGGAATACCCCAACATAAGATTCCGAGTTTGTTATGGTGCCAATTGTTCCCAGTGATTCGAGGAAGTTGTCCTATATCCAATCTAGGCCAAAACAGAGTAGTTCAAAAAGGTAGACTTTCAGGACCTATAACTCGAGGTATACTTAAGCAAATGGAGTAAAACCTGTGGCAAATGAAAGGTTATCCTGTTAGCTTTGATATGAGACCAATTTCGTAATATTTGAGCTTAGTTTCGATTTTTAGTGAATTTATATTCCCAGAAGTGTAATTCGGGCTAGTGACTGAACAAGCTGAAGAAAAAGTTGAATATCTTGATTTATATAAATCAGAATGACATGGGACCAAAGAGGTTAGAAAGTAGACATATAGAGTTATGATGTATCCAAATTTCAGATCTAAATGAGTTGAATAGAAATAAAAGTGGATCATATGAAATTCGGGCAGAACCGAATAGAAGGTAGCAGAATAGCCAAAGTGATAGTTTCACAAAGTGACCCAATTGAAGATTTCACAAGTATTACGGAAACGTATAAAGTTTGAGTTGAGGATAGCCAGTATGATATTGATATATATGTGTTAAGTTGATTATGTTGTTATGACTGATTTGCCCGTGAGAGCTGGCACTATTCATGGGGTAACGAACCTGATCCGTTATGCTGCCGAATTTACGGCAGGAGTCTAGGGGACCATGAGTGTCTAAATTACAAGAAGTTTATGATATGAGATATATGAGAAACACTGATGTAGCATACGTACGGGTACATTTAGCATGACTATGCTTGACAACGCATGAGAATGAAAAGATATAAGTATATTAAGTATGAACATAAAGATGTGAATTCCCTTGTGGATGAGTCGGTGTGACAATGGTCACGAGTTGAGCAGACAAGTTTACTCCAAGGCCAGGCTACCCAAGGGCAGTAAAGGTTAAAAAGTAAAGACTTAAAGGCTAAAGATTTAAGTATTTGCCCCAATCACATCAGGCATGGCATTGACCCAGCTAGTGTGAGAATATGGGGGGTAGGACTTACATGAGGCATGGCATGACCCAGCTAGTGTAAGTACCGAATGAAGATACTATATTCCTAAGAAACGTGACATGGCAATCACGCTCTGATGGGGTATGACATGGCGATCATACTCTGGGATATAGCATGAGGATCCCATCTTCCTAAGGAACGTGACATGGCGATCACGCTCTGATGGGGTATGACATGGCGATCATACTCTGGAATATGGTATGATGCTGCACTTGAGGGAGGACGGCAATACGTAACGCTCAAGTGTAGACAGATCCAAGCACCCTAGGGACGGCGATACGGCTAGGTGTGCCAAGTAAAAGACTAAAGACTAAAGATTTTATGACGAAAAGGAAGATGAAGAAAGAAAAGCATGTTTCATGTATAGGCATGAATTTAAGTACGAGTAATTTTATGTGCAGATGTTATATTCTCAGCATATTGATGCTATCTGTGTTTTAATATGCGGCAGTTATTATTCATGGTGTTATAATTGAATGAATTTTATGGGTTCTCCTAAATGCTAAGTGTATGAGTAAAAATGAACTTTGCTTCGGACAAGACATTTTTTTGAAACGGAAAATTAAGCAGTTTTGTGCTGCATGTTCATCTTTTTTCAAATTAAACCGAAGCAAACTGGAGACGACCATGATGACACTATGTATGAAAATTAGAGAATCCTACTGAGAATTTTTTTAATTCTCACTCCTATTTCCATGTTGTCTCCAGATAATTGTAGAAATTCGAAGGCAGTGAAGTTCTTTGTCGGATGAGGTCCACTCGAATAATGATACTTGACTCAGGGTGTGGTACTATGACTTAAGCATAGTACTGTGCTTGGGAGGGTGTTACACTTTTCTCTTATTTCATAGGTCACTTTTGAAATCCCTAAAGGAATGAGGTTAAATAAAGAAGAATTGTCAATGGCAACATACCTATATAATGTGGATGGTTGCCTAGAGTAGATATATTTACTTGTTCGTTTATTTAAAATGCAAGAATTTATTTATTTAATTCTAATTACTTGCACATTGACATGTGTTTTGTTTTGCCATTGTCTATATGTAGAAAGGAAATAGTAAAACATACTGCTTTGAATGGTTATAGAAAATCACTTGACGCAATTATTCTTGGAGAGTTGATAGATTTTGATGAAAGTGTTTTACTTATTTTTAGGGTTAGGTAAACAAAGTTACTAATATATGTTGTTGTTGGTATTAACCATGGCTGCATGCACCTGCACATATGAGGAAAAAGCCCGTCTAGTAGGCCAAAAAATATGGCTTTTGCCTCTTTAAGTTTCAGTAAGTGTAGTTAAATTATTAATGACATGCAAGAGTTCTTTTTCTTTTCCCTTTTCTTTCATTTGTACACTTAAATTATTTTCTTTACTTTTTTTTAGCAACAAGCACTTAGTTGAACATACAAGCCAGCAAAGATTGTTTCAAGTCATAAAAGCTTATAATGTCTAGTGTTGAAAAGTTGCTGAAGGTACATTTTTAATGTTTACTAAATGTTGCTTTCTAATTTAATATTTCACCAAAAATAAGAAAAATGAAAATCAACATATTGCAAATTTATATACCAATTAATGATAGCGACAAACATTGGTACTTGTTGTGTGTGAACTTAGTAAAGCATCAGTTGATATGTTTGGATTCAATGCAAGTACCAAATAGGATAGTATCAAGAGAGCAACGAATTTGACAAGTGGTACATTGATTATCCAAATATATTTACGAGACATATTGAAAAACTAGACATAACCACTATATTCTTAATTTGATTTGATTTCTATGGTCAATATAGGCTATTTTCCTCAAGCGCATGATTAATGAGAAATTAATCTATGACATTTGCAGAAAGAATCACCTAAAATTGGTTAAATGTTACATAGATCTGCTTAATTTCGTATAGTTTATTCTAGTAACCTTCCACAATAAGAAAATTCGTTAGAAATACTCCTTCATCATACAAAATTCAAATATGAGTGCTAATATTTCTTATGGACATGTTAGGATGGATTATGATGTTTGGGTTGCTAGATGGCAAATTTATTCAAAACTTAGAAAGTCTTTCCGGATAGATGTAAGTATACTAATGGGATTAAGATAAGATATAAATTTTGTTTCTTGGACTTTGACACAATATATATACACTTTTTGTCTTGTAGCCAATTGATGACAAAGCATGCATGCAATTAGCATTAGACTTGGTGCTCAAGAATTATAATGAAGCTGGAAAAGATGTTATTCGTTTTGTAAAAGAATTTGTCAAAGGAAAAAAAAAAAAAGCTCAACAATGTGAGCTACATTGTGATAATATTTAAATTGTGTCTAATAAGACTTAATGTATGGTGCAGTAGTCATTGGTATTAATTTTCTTATGCCGGAATAAACATAGATTTCATTTTCTTTATTTTGATTATGAAGTTAGATATTTGGTGTAACATCTTATCGGACAAAATACTATGTTTAAGTCATAATATATTACTCAATAAGTTATTACGTGCGGGTTTCTAATTTGATTTCATTCTAATCCAATGTTAATTACCTATAGAGTAGTTATCTGTTTAATTGCTTACTTATTCTGGTTGTAGAGTAAACAACGGATTTAGCATCATAATAGAAAAAGAAATCTACGGAATAGATAGAATTACATAACTTATATATATATATATATATATAACCATTTTCAGAGTTAGCAAAAAGAAACATAAACACCACAGGGTAAAAAAAAAAATGAGGCCACTAACACAAAATAAGTTGGCTTATTACTACAAACTAAACCCTAACTGGTCCCCACGAGACATTTCATCCATTAACTACACATGAGCTACACCCACTAAGCTAAACCTATGGCCCAAAGGTGCCAAAAGAGGGTCATTCTATACATCATCTCCTATTGTACTATATAACTCCTCTAAATGGATTCTGAATAAAGGAATCCATTCGCCATGCTGGCTTCTGCTAGTGTATAATCCACGCCTGGTGCAGAAGGCAAGGACAATGAGCTCCTCACCTCCGATGGATCCTCCTCCTTAGAAAGTGAAGTAGAAGGGACTTGCTGAGGTGATGAAGCGGGATGTAATACGGGAGATGCTGCTACTGGTGGAGGTAGGAATGGATGGGCCATGTAAAGCAGGATGGCAATATAGGGTACAGAAGGGTCAAACAGTGGGTGAGTAAGGGGGACAGCAAAATCTCTACAGAAAAAGAAATAAAAGCAAAACCGACAGCTACATGGATCAAGGTGGATGTTTAGATCTAGGAACTCAAAGAAAAGGATGTCTGTCGCTACATTCTCCATGATCTGAGAATGACATAGTAATACACGGTAAGGTGAGAATTTCAAGAAATTCTCAGTAGGAAATCTAATTTTACACAAATCTGACATCGCTGTCATTCCCAGTTGTCTCGGTTTTACTTAATTAAAAAGTGATATAACATAACTATAATATTGAACTTAATTTATGTTATGAGAAACATAATCCGAAATAAAACTAAATTTTAATTTAATGAAACAAAAGTATAATTGAACATGTATACTAACATAGCTAGATCAATAACTATAAGACAAACAGTAATATAAACACAAGGAATATTCAGATAACTACACAATTAGCTTAGGATTTAGCAAACAAAGTATGCATATGAAAAATGAAAATGCACTAGGGAACTTTCAACTCAAGTGACTTGTATTTTTCCACACTTAGTCCCCTGGGAGTCTTTGGCCATATACTCCTGGGTAATATTCTGTTTCTCAGAACTGAGCTTGTTCCTATACAGGATTACCGGGTTTACTTTCTCCAACTTTCCCACTAATCTATTCCCCTTATCCTTATTCAGGGGCTGGCCCAAGTAATATGGAATCCTTTATAATCTTCAAAAATCGCATGCACAACTAACATTATCTTTCTTAAGCATCACATGTACATACAAATATCTCACATAGTATATAAATTCTTTGCTGGAATTTTGGCAGCATAACGGACCGAGTTCGCTTCTCCATGAATAGTGCCAGACTACCAGAAAAATCAATCAAACACTCAAACCAACATGGAGCATCAAGTTTACAATCAAAATATCAATCACATAGTATGCTAACATCAATAAGGTTTCTGCTCATTCTACTCAATTCTACCCGATTTTGTAAAATTCATCAAAATTTCTATTCTATTCATTTAGCTCTAAATTTTGAATATATCATAGTGCTATGTGTCTAGTTTCCAACCCTTTTGGTCCCATCTCATTTTAATTTGTGTAGCTCAAGTTCTTCAAAGTTTATTTTAGTCTGCCTACAACTAGCTAGAAATGCACCCGTAGAATTGAAAATTCACAAAATTAGAAATCTAGGTGGATTCATACAAAACTTATAACCAATTTAAGCTAACAGAACAAGCTTTTATTTGCAACAAGTTGCATCTCATTTACATAAGTTTAGCTTGAGTTATAAGCTCTGTAAATTAACCCTTCTGGACTATCCTGTTCTAGTCCGGTTTGGACTTAAGGCAATTTCATCGAATTACTGGGAATAATTGGGAATGAATCTAACTTTGAAACCTAGAAGAGGACCTAGAATTTTAGGTCAAACTTCAAAAATTCATAACTCACTCAATACTGATCCAATTGCCTTATACTTTATTTGATTGGAAAACTCTAAATGTCTAGTTTCATATAAAAATATATTCATCAAACTTTGATGGCTAGATTTTGGTTCACATAGAATGAATATACAAACGCCATAGAGTTTTCACCCATATAGCATCTTGCTTCTTTCTACTCTCAAATTCTTCCACTCTAACTTCAATTCTAATTCAAACATACATATTAAACCAATCTTGATTCATCATCTCTACCCAATATACCATCAGAATAATGAGAGAAAGAGGAATCCCAAGCAGCCCCAATCTATAGAAAGTAAGAATAGGACTTAGAATTCCTACCTTTTCTATGTGTTACACTTGTTAGTTTCATGTCTTGGATTGAAGAAAGTTGTTGAAAGTTGTTGGAACTTGGAAACTTGATGAAGAAGGAGTGAATATGATATGAGAAAGAAAGAAAATAAAGAGGTATTCTGTTGGTAATAAAGCTGAAAATTGTAAGGAGTGGGATGGAAATTTTTGAAAACTTTTGGAGGAAGTTGAATGTGATTGGTGGATTTCTCTTTTCATTCAAATTTGATGCGGCTACCCCTTTTTAAGGCTAATGTTGTGCCACTTAAAAGGGTTGGGTGGCTGAATCTTGGCCATTCAATCTAGGGTTCTCATAGTATAATTTCTATTGATTCGGTTCTGACAATTTAAAATACCAAAATCCTACAAATTTTCTTTAAATCGGCAAAACAGTTTTGAGAAACTCTATGAGATTTCCTATGCTTCCAATCTAAATCTCTCAAATATAATTTATCTAAATGATTCTTAATTAACTTTAAGTAAATACTTAATCAAATTCTAATTAATCTTAATTATGCGAAAAAAAATCGAACAATATGGTTAAAAATGATAAAATTTTTTTGGATATTGCATTTGGTGTTGATTTAATGACAACACAGTTTCATTCTTAATGTTGCAATTATGTTGCTTATTTCCTGTTATTCATTATTTGGTGTTGATTTTATATATATATTTTTTATATATAACACCTAACTCCAAAGTTGTGCAAAAATAGCACTCCATCTCAATTATGTTTTGACATAATTGCTAATTCTCACTTAGATAAAATATCTTGTTAGTTATCCACGGAAAAAAAGGCTAATTTTCACTTAAGTAAAATAACTTGTTGCTTCTCTATAAAAAAAGAAAAAAAAAAGAAAAAGGAGACCCCTTGTTAACATTTCTTGCCAATCTTGCGCTCAATTAAATTACCTAGGTCCACCATATTACCTTATTTAATTTAGTATGACACATTACTTGACAAAGTGGATTATCTATGTAAAGTATATTGCTTCTAAAGTGGTAGTCCATGTTGCCCTCAAGGAATAGTCAATCTTGATTGCTACCTATGTGGCAAACGATTATTATTGTTATTATTATTATTATTATTACTACTACTACTACTAAAAATAATAATATTATTTATTATTATTTAGAGGATGCTTTAAAATAACAACTTTTTATTATTTTCATTAATAATAATAATAATAATAATAATCTATACATATTATAAATAGGATTCCATCTTACAACTACCTTTTAGTGTCCAAATTATCTTATCTCTAAAATATCCTCAAGTTAAAATTATGAAAGAGGAAAATACCAGTTTTAAATGACAACCATTTCTTCCAATTTGCATTGTGCTCCACTTTCTCTTAGTTTTTCAAATTTATCTAGAACTAGCATTCTAATATCAATTTTCTTAAGAAACTTGACATATCCATAACCCATTCTTATAGTAAAATTAGGAAAACAGTTGCAACAATTGGAGTCAATGAGTTCCTAATCCATTAAATCGTTCAAAGATGGTTTGGTATAGTACTTAGGTGAGTGCAAGATTGGCAAGAAAGAATAATTCTATAATATTTCACATTTAATTAATGAAAGTTTATTTTTAGTGCAATAATATGTGCAATTATATACTAACACATGCTATTTTCACTTGATGTTTCTAAAAGAAAGTAGGAGATTTAATTAGTTAAGAGTTTCAATTTACAACTTAATTGATTCTGCAATTTAAAGGTATTATCAAATCATGAATAAATTTTAATTAAACAAACGTATTTAAACTAATATCATAATAGCTTCGCCATTTGACTAATTAGTGATTTGATCCAATTTTTAAAATATTAATTTCAATTGAAACAATGTAATATGATACAATTGAACTATATTTTATTCATACTAACATGGATATTATTGATATTTGGTGCCGAATGTCTGCATCAAATCTTGCCAACAATTTGTTTACAATTACATAATAAAAAGACCATATAAACATGGAGTCTCATGAGAGTCTTAGTACAATTCAACTCAAAACCAAAATTCTTGCTTTATCATGGGATTAGAGAGCTAAAAGGCCTATACCTCTATGTACTCTCTCATTCTCCATATTCTAGGGCAAATCTTTGAATTTGGCCTAAATTGGAAGTTAAAATCTACACCAATAAATGGAGTCTATCTGATTATAAGGATATGTTGTCCCTCGTGGGGGCTTAGCAACATTATTTCTACTACTGCTCTCCTGCTCCCTAAGAAAATTAATAGTATTGACATATGAATGGCCAATGCAACACTGTGCAAAAGAGAAACACTAATCTCATAATTGTGTTCATGGTTAAAAATAAATATAAATAATGTAAGAGTCACATTCGATGATCACTTAGCATGTTAACTACTAAATATTAAAAAAAAATCTATATTCATGTAATTGAAATTCTAATATATTCAGTCAATAACAAATGTCTATACTCTACCAAAACATATGTCATCATTTGTTGCTTTATAGTTAATGTTAAATATATGCAAGCTCAAAATAACACAAGTGGCAAGTTGCAAGTACCACTAGAGCAATAGGCATGTTCTTTTGACAGGTAAATTTTAGCCAAACTTTGTCAATTATCACCAAATATTTTAGGAACCTTCATGCTTCAGAGAATAATTATATAAGGGTTAACCTTAGCATATTAAATATAGTGGTTAGCAAAAATTTCAACCAAATAATTATTACAAGTTCGATGGTTAAAGAAACACCAATAACTATTATAATTTATAAATAATAACAAGTTGGATATTTAACCTTGGGCTCTTTACTGCTTGTGAGGCTAGAAAGGCTGCCTTTGTTACATAATCTTCATTGAGTGAACTTATACTTATTTTATTGGAAAGAATCTCAACTAGCTGCAAATTGATCCAAACAATTAGAAAGTTAATTTTAGCCCAACACTAGCCATAGCAACAGATTCTTTAGAAAATATGCAACTTTTAAAATTACATGATTCTATATAAGGAATATGTGCACTAGAATCATGACTTCAAATAATCTATTTTTCTATTCAAGCTCTATGCTACCTTCCTTAATAAATAATCAGCATTCCATCTATACCTCAAACCCCATGTAGGATTTTTATACAAATAGATAAGAGAAAGAAAAAGTGGAGTTTTTCACAGAACATTACTCCTTAGACAACTTCTAATGACCATCGTAAGTCCTACTTTTTCCTACTACAAAACATCACTGATTCAAAAAATTAATTTAATTAACCTTGCCAATCAAGGTAGGAGCAATAATTTTGTTACCATTGTTAACAGCTTGTATGTGCAAGAAAAAACTAGGTGAGCAAAAACACTAATAGATCAATCAACATGACAACCTATTGTCCTGCATGGTATAATGGATGAGACTTAACTTTGATACACCCTTTCCAAGGTATTAGATACTCCATCTCTTAATCCAGGGGCCTCATAAATCCCTAAAAGAGATTTAAAAGAGAAATAAGCAATAAACAAAATGTTACATAACTTTCTGTTGACTTTCGAATATAGCTAGCATAAGATTGATGCTACTTATATCAGTAATATCTGTAACATGGTTAAAAAACAATGTGCTACTCATACTAGTAACAAGGTTAAACAACAATGTTATCTTGTGCATTGATGGCCTAACAATGACAATGTATCAAAAATACCTTTTCCATCGTGGCATCAACTAGCTAGACTAGAAGAATGAATCCCTTTAAGAAGGTGAACTAATATTATCTTATAATAAAACCAAAATGTCAAAAACTAGGAAATATAAAATGAAAATAAACTATACTAAGCCATTAGAATTATATATGAGATCAAAAATTGATTTTCATTAACCCTTACCATTTGATTAGAATCTGAGAATGATTTGTGTGTTTCAATGCATTTTGAAATATGACTGCCACTTTGTTGGCTACAAGTTGATTTAGTATGGCCAGGCATGTTACACTTTGACTGATATAACTTTTTTTTCCTAGCGCTTGATTGTACAAGTAACCCTTGATATCCATATATGCTTGATCCTTTACATTAAATGTAGGACATGACTGACCAACCAAGAGCTTGGAAGCACCTTTTGATTCAAGATGATGTATGTTGTTATCAATAATTTCAAATACATCATTAAAATCATCCCTTGACTTTCTAGCTAGGAAGGACAACCAGTTGTATCTTGATGATATAGTTCCTCGGTGCAACATCTTTATCTATTCTATATTAAGCTTTTCTTTCCCAATGTCAAATAAAAGATCTATTCTCTTTGCATGCTGGGTCCACTTATCAAGTATCAAGCTTTTCGTTACTTCTTCGAAATATTGTTCCTTCATGATGCAAATAATATGGTAACATGGAATGCCACATGATTCAATCAAGTGACATGAGCATTTAAATATAATAGAACTTGTGTTAAACGACCCCTCCCAAGACTTATTATGTTTTCGAAAACTTGTCAATTCTCACATTTTAGTCTCATTTTATTCCATCCTTTCATTAACAATACATGCACCAAATTTCACAAAATGCTTGTTAAATTCCTTGAATTTACTAAACGTATATATTTTAGTAGCACTATTCTCTATGCATTCAAGAGTTGACTTCAACATTGGTCTAAAATATCTCCACTCAAAATCAGCATTTAATTAATTGTTTCAGTAGTGTTGCATAGCTTGATCAAAGCGGAGAAGGAACTCAACTAAATTGTGGCATGAAGACACACAATCTTTTATGAAGCTATTAATACCTTCATATTGTGATGTTGTATTAATTCTAGCGAAAAATGTTCTATGAAGGTATGCATTTGCCCACATCTTCTTCTTCTTGTATAGCTTCCTAATCCATTATTTCTTTTCGAGTTTAAAATCATTAACCATATCTACCCACTTTCTTTCAAACTTGTCAATTTCAAATTTCCTATACATGCAGTTTATGGAAGCTGAAAGAAATTCCATTTTATGCATGTGTTTCTTTGCATTTTGTTGTAAATGCCAAGCACATAACCTATGACATGCTTGAGGCCACAATTCTCTTATGGCTTTTCGCATTGCCTTGTCACCATCAGTAACTACTGCAACACTGCAACAAGATGTTTGTCATTGCATTTGTTAGAGATTTGAGCACCCATTTGTATGTCTATTCAATCTCATCAATAAGCAATCTAGCACCAAAGATAACAACCTCACCATGATGATTTCAACCAAAAAAGATTACTAAAGGCTTATTGTAAACATTTTTCCTGTAGATGCTATCAAAAGGTATAACATCAAAGAAATATTAGTAGTCCATTCAAGTAGTCCCATTTGTCCAAAACAAATTTGCTAATCTTCATTTAGGATTAAAGGTGTAATTTAGATGAAACATAGGATCACAATCACTTTTTGCATATAAGTAACTAAGAGCTGCAACACCATCTCCATCCATAACTTGCGCTTCTGATCCGTATCAAAATGATTGTACAAATCCCTCCTAGTAAATGTCACATTTTCATAACCACTTGCCTGGTTAGTAATGTACGACATAATTTTAAAAGGCTTCATTCCATGATAGTGCAAGGTAGATGCTTGTGTCTTATCTAAATTTGTCATATGTCTATATGAAGGAATAAGGTGGCTGTATTGTGAATGCATTAGCACATAATTATGATTTCCATCATATTGAGAAATATGCCACATACTACTTTCTCTATCCAATTGAGCTCGAAACTTTGCCTTGCAACTAGTATGTGTTGTTGCTCTTTCTTCTTGCTGCTGATCCACTCTATCAAAGTTTTTTTGTGCTCAAAATCCTTCATGGTTACAAACCCGCTGTCACCAAATTGTTTCCCCTTTGCTATCATGCTTTACTACATCACATCTTATTCCAAAACCCAATACTTTACCAAAATTTCTATAGAATTTCGCTGCCTTCTTCTCATATTCAAAATTCATACTCATAATCTGGTCATAGGTAAGATTGCCAATATTGGAATCCAATTTTTCCTCTCGGTTCTCAACAAGATTATCATTTCCTTCTTTTTTTTTATCATTTTTATCTGTTTCACACCTGAATTTGTAGTTTGATTCAATAGACTAGCCACTTTCATCCTCAAAGCCAAACTTATTGTCTTCCTCCATTTAACTTTCAAATCTACATAAGATAGAAATATAACAAGTGATAAAAAGAAAAAAATAATTTCAACTTAAGCGAACACAAAGTTTATTCACGCCAAAGATCTAGAAGGAAAGGCCAAGACATCGACAATGATAAAATAGTGGAAAAGTTGCTTTAAGGGAGTTTGAAGCTAACAAAACAAGCAATACAAACAGAAAGAATAAAATAAGAGGAAGTATCATCAGTAATGTACAAAACTCATCCAAAATGAACAAAAGGGAACTACCAACTACACCATTAAGTCATTATGAAAGATGTGATCTCTGCAATAGGTTGTATTTCTAGCAAGTGTAATCTACATCCTTTGTTTTAAGGGGGATGTTTAGTCTACACTTAACTAGGGGTGTTCGTGGTTGGTTTCGGTTCGGTTTTATATGAAAAACCAACTAAATCGAACCAATCAGTTGATGAAAAGTACCAATAGATCGATTCCCTATTTTGTGGACAAACCATATTGAACTAAATTGAAATTCGATTTGGTTCGGCTAGTTTTTGGTTCTCTATTTTAACCACTGTTCGCATTTAAAAAAAACTACAAATTGATAGCAGAATTATAAATAATCCAACAATGGAACTAGTTTATCCTACCAATTATAAATAATCAATCCAACAATAATTAACCCTACATTATAATAATCAAACCAACTTCAATCTATAAGTGCACAACAATAGAAACCTCAAAAGCTAAAAAGGTACCAGCATACCACCAAGTAATCAATCCAATAGAATTAAATCCAGCAAAAATATAAATAAACAAGTTCAGCATCAATACCACTAAGTAATCAATCCAACAAAATTAAATCCACCAAGCATGGTTTGACAAGTGCACCAAGTACCAACTGAAATACAAATTCAAAGCTAAAATAAACAAGTTTACAAATTACAAGAAGATAAAATTAACCAGAATTTGTAGCACTAGAAAGATAAATGAACCAGAATTTCTATAGAAGTACAAATTTCAACTAGATTTCCAATTCCAACACTAGAAAGGTAAAATGTGTAACACCCTAATAAATCCATATTACGCTTAAGTCGTATTACGGCGTTTTATTAGTTGTTACTTATGCTCGTGGGAAAACTAAGCTTTACTTGAAATTAAGTTACGCGTAAAATACAGTAAATTTTTCTTTTTGAAATATGTCGTTGCTTTGGAAAAGTAAAGCCTTGCGCGAGAAGATAGCAATAAACGAGCGTATCACAGAGATTTCGATATAAATGGAAGGAACATGAGATAAATCACAAAGTCATACATTCAAATTATAACATCAACTACATAATATACTTAATCTCACAATATCCAACAAATACATATAAAGGCAACTCATGGACATGCCATGGCCCCAAATATCAAAGGTACACAAGTCTGATAAAATTCAATACAAAATGAAATACAAGAGTTAAGGAGCGCAAATCAAAATAAACCCTCGTAGACATATGCTGACTTCTCTGCCCCTGCCATGCCCTTCCATCGAACGAACTCAGGTCCTCGAATGTCTAGTCCCCCATGCTGCTCGGCCTCGGGGAACGCGAGGAGTGCGAATGATGCGGGGGTGCCTGCTGATCACCTCGATACGACGGACGCGACGGCCGGGAATATAGTTGCCCACCGAGGAACGTGCCTCGGAGGGATCCTCCTCAGACGCGACAGGCCGATACTCGGGGAGTGGCGGCGAAGCTGCTGCGGCCCTAGGGGTGGCCGTCAAACTCACTTCGACCACGGGAACCTCTGGCGGCGGCACAGGCTCGGCTACTGGTAGACCGGGAGACATAGGCTCCATCTCGATCTCGGGCAATGGCTCGGGCGGGAAATCCCAAGGACCCAACGGCTGTCCAAGGCGAGATGATGATACGTCCACAAGGGCTAGCGGAATCTCTGGCCTCTCTTGCTCAAAAACTCGACCCGGATAGAAGTATGTGCGGACTATCGTGGTGGTCGTGGCCACGATAGCGTGGGCGTCCTCATCATAAACCCACTCATGGTGGGGAGGCTCCATGCTCCACGTCACGTGAGGCTCCATGATTATCTGGTGACGAGACGGAAAAACAACTAGGATGAGAAATAAGATTTCTCAGTAGGACTCGACCCTGACACACCGGTGTCATCGTCATCATCCCACCGCCGGTTTTTAAATGAAAACTGTGGGCATACAATAGGTTCAATTATTTGATTTTCGAAAACGTTACTATCCGAAGTGGATCCCATTTTTAGTACTTATCCTCGTTGTATTAGCATCATCATGGCATACATAAAAGCTTATATGACTATTCACAACATATATAAACAGATCGAGAGTTAAGTTCTTTACTTGGGTTGGACCGAAGTCCCTTCCTTTCCTTAACTTGACTTATCTTAAGTCCTTTCTTTCCACCCACTAAACATAAGTGGTAATGAGCTCATACCGTGGCCGTCGCCACCATAGAATTTCGGTACTTACACTAGCTGGGTCATGCCATACCTCATGTGAGTCGTGGGTGAGGGGAACTTAAATTAGGTCACCTTCCCTTTTGAAGGATCACACTTTATCCAATCTTTTCTTATTAACTTATGATGCAAAATATTTCTAAGTCCATACTTTCTACAAAATTTCGGCAGCATAACGGCTAGACCGCAGCTTCCCAAAATTTTGCCAGACAGAATACCAGTATCACAGCATCATATCATATCATCATATCATATCATCGTCATCATATCATCATCATCATATCATCATTATCATGGCATCATAATCACATCATCATCACATCATGCTTGCAACCTAAACATAGGCATATTCTCAAGCAAAGTCTTATGAGCTTAGCTTAGTAAATTAGGTGCAAGCTTTTACATTGGCTTTCGTTTTATTGATTCCTTTTCCTCCATTATTCTAACTTGACTTATATGATTTTCATATTTTAATTTGGAAGATTTATAGCTTAGGTATTGCATTATAGTTTGATTTGAATCTTATGAACTTAATCGAGTACATTAACTACATTTACATTCGGTTTTCGTTTTATTCGCCCCTTTTGTTAAGGATTAGGTGAGCTTAGTATTTTATTCTATCTAGTCCTCATTAAATAAATTATGGAGTTTTCATTACTTTAGGCTAAGGCCTTTTACCTTTTTAAGTCATTTATACATAGTCTTACTTAAGGTTAAGTTTTGACAGTTTTACTTTTACCCTAGGCAGTAATTTTAAAAATTCACCATAATTTGGTATTTTATCATTTTAATGCGAAATTTGATATACTTATAGGGTTCTGAGTCTAGTTTTTAACAAAACAAGTCCCACTCAAAAATTCATTTTCTAACTCCAGTTATGCATATTTTATTCTGACTTGTTCAGTTTCTAGGTTCACTCCCGGTACAGTGGATTGTGACCTCTCATTATAATTTCTCAGAAGGAATCTGAGAAAACTGTTTTAGAGGTTTGTTCCCCTATGTCTTAGCTTTCATTTAAACTTGGTCTCACTCAAAAATCATTTTTGTAGCTCGGGTTATACACATTTTAGTGTAGACTGCCCAGACAGAAACCAATCCGAGAACAGTCCATTTTGAAAAATCATATCTCACTCATTTTAACTCCGAATCTTATATATTTTATATGTATGGAAAGCTCTCTGAGTCTATTTTCATATAAAATTAGTTCCACTAATTTTTGAGTTTTCTGGAAAAAGTTATACCGTTCGGTTTATAGACTGTCAGAAAATCCAGGTTTCACATTTTGCTTTTTTCTCATGTTTTCTCCAAAACACTCAACCTCACTTTCAAGAAAACATTCTCAAGTTATAAAACACCCATATACCATGAAAGATCAGTGAAAAACTAACATGTTGGAGTTCAAAACTATTGAGTTCAGCCATGCATCACACCAAACCGAAAATATGTTTTCAACAAACAACCATACAAGCAACAACATCTCATTTTATGACAAGAATGGCTATGATGCCCATAATCAATCCTTAAAACCACCTAGCTATGGAGAGCATAGGAGTTCTAAAGCTTGAAAAACAAGAGAGAAAAAGGGTTTAGAGCCACTACCAAGAAGCTTTCTTTGAAGGAACTTGTAATGGAAAAGATGGTGGTGGTGGTGCTCCTCCTCTTGGATCTTGAAAGAGGCTTAATATGTGATTGTCTTTGATTCTCCAAGAGCAAGAAATGGTGGCTCTTGAAGAGTTTGTGAGTGGGATGAGGAGAGGAAAGGATAAGAGAAGTGGGAGGATTCTAGAGAGAAGTTGGAGAGTTTAGAGAGAAGGAGGAGAATTTTGAAATTGAAGAGAGAGAAGAGAGCTTTGTGTGTGTCTTTGGGAGAGTGAAAGAATGAAAATGAGGGGAGAGGAGGGCTGATGGGTGGCGAGTTTGAGGGAGGGAAAGGTGATGGGACTTTGCTTCTTACAACAAGCAAGAGAGTGGAAAAACTTTGGGGCAAAAGGGTGAGTTGTTTTTCCTTGAGTCTTGGAGGCATTCTAATGTCCATTTTAAGCTTTTCTCTAGGGGTTAAAGGGGAGTACCCCTCTTACGATTTGGTTGCTTGTCTAAGACTCATCCAAGTGTCAAGATCTAATGGTGGATGACAAGGATCCTAGTCTTGGCTTTTGATCTAATGGTGTAGGATTAAAGAGTTTGAATGAAGGGTGAGATGTTGCTCCTCCTTGGTAGGTCTTTCTAGGGCATATGCATGGAAGAACTTTTATCTCTAAATGTTATTAGAATTATTTAAATGTAACTTAACTTAATTGGCTTAATTACCCATGAGTTAACTCTTGTCAATTACACTTTTTATGATGTCTTGCATTATGGTTAAGCATATGCTTAATTTGGGGTTTAATTTTTCAAGAGTTGTCTTAAGTGTCTTAATCATTATAAACTTAATTAGTAAGGTTAGGTTGTCTTACTTTTGTTTTGGCACCTTCGAGTAATTAAGGATTAGACGATTAAGGTTTTATTAAAACGCTTAGGACATTATGATTAAATTGTTTGGCTAGACTTAATTTACTAAGCTCTTGCTCTCGGGATTAATCGATTAGTTCTCAATTAATCGCTAATCCCTCTAATTAGCCGGAAACACCGAGCTAATTAGCTTAGGTAGAAATGGGGATGTTACAAAATGAACCAAAATCTATAACCAAATCAGCAATACAAGTGTGAAATCAAATAAGCCATTAAGACACATTTTATAATTCAAATCAGCCAACAAATGAAATCAAACCAGCCACCATGATTATTGATTAATCATATTCAACATTAGGGTCATCATCATTAGGTTGTGGGCTTGGTGCAAGTTCTGCACAACAAATTAATAGTTAATTAGTACTCATCAATATATAATTATATATTAGAGAAGAAAACATATTAATAAATTATAATAGACAAAAGAAAAGATAATTTACATACCTAATTTCAAATTCTCAAAATCTTCAATAAACTCTTCAAAATCAGTTGACAATGGTGAAGAGCAAAACTAATTTTGTGTATGAATTAAAGTTTCAATTATTTTTGGAGTTAGAGAACTCCTATAATTGTTAAGTGCCCTTCCCTAATAATAAAAGCATATTTTGAACCTATTATAGACATAGGCATAGCCAACACATCCCTAGCTATTTGGCCAAGTGTAGGGTATTTGGTAGAATTTACCTTCTACCAATTCAAGATATCAAAATTATGAGTTGTCTTCTCTAAAGCCTCCATGAGATGCAAATCCACCTCATTCTTGTTCATGCTCTCACTAAGATGCATGTCTTTCTTAATTCCAAAGCAAAAAAAGAATTTTTTGTAGTTGCCAAATCTATTGCATCCATCTCATGTGATGATTGGGCCATTATTTGAGATTGACCAGCACCATTGAAGAGCCTATAGTTATCAAACATCTTGTTGAATGTCTCTTTTACTCTTCCACTCAAAAATTCAGCATCCTCTTTTTCATAAAGATTCTGAAAGCTCCACTCTACAAATGTAAGCTTGTACCAAGGATCAAGAACCATAGCAATAAAAATCATCATGTTGATATTTTTAATGTTACCCTAATACTTATCATGCTTGGCTTTCATTTTCTCAACCATGCTCCCAAGCAATGGATCTAAACTTCCAGCCCAAGTCTTGAATGTGTTCGATATCAAGCAAAACTCATAAAAATATTGGTCTCAAACAATCAACTTGATACTTTCTTTGTAACATAATGCAAATCTTCAAAAACCTCACAAACACTTGTGCATTGTCCTAATCATCATTCCTAGGAATACCACCTTGCATTAAGGCATATTTTGCATCTCTCTCCCCTAACCTCTTAAATTCATTTTGAAATTTTAAAGCACTCTCAAGCATAATATAAGTGGAGTTCCATCTAATAGGAACATCTAGTTGCACAGTATACTTCTCTTATATCCTAGCCTCCTTTATTACATTTCTAAATCTATTCATGCAACTAGGTGAAGCACACACAAATCTAATAGCATTCCTAATCTTACTAATAGATTCATGCATTTCTTTCAAACCATCATTAACAACAAGGTTTAAAATATGTGCACAACACCTAACACGCAAATGCTCTCCTTTCAATGGATGTGAATTCCAACCCTCCATTCTACATTTTAAGTAAGAAATAGCAAGATCATTGGAGTTAGCATTATCAACAGTGATAGTGAATACTCTAGATATCCCCCATCCTAAAAGGCATCTTTCAATCTTTCTACTAATTGTTGCCCCCTTATGATTCTTGATAAGATAAAATTCGATAATTCTCCTTTGCAATTTCCAATCATTATCAATAAAATGTGCAATGAGACAAAGACAATTCAAATTTTGCACAAAGCTCCAGCAATCATTAGTAAAACAAACACTTCCATTTGATTGACCAAAAATAGCTTTCAGCTTATTTTTCTCATTCATGTAAAGATTTTAACAATCCTTAGCAACCATAATCCTTCCTAGAATAGACAATTTAGGTTGCATAACACTCAAAAAATATCGAAATCCCTCACCTTCAATAAATTTGAATGTTAATTCATCCACAATAATCATCCTAGCAAGGGCATTTCTACATGCATCAACATTAAAAGATACAGCAGCAAATGCACTAGCAATCCCTTTCCCATCCTCCTTTTTTAGTTGTTGAAGACTAAGTATAGACTAGAATAAGGCCCGTGCATCGTACAGAGCAGATAAATTATAGGAATGATTAATAAATATTGTAAGAATAATTTAAAATGAAATGCCTTTGAAATATTAGCAGTTTAGCATAGGAAGTTCAAACTTATTTCTTAAATTAGATTATTAGTGTACTAACATGGACGTGTATGGGATACTTGTTTGTATTTAAATGATTTAATTCAACTTCTATGGAAGTAGGGGAGCCAGTAGATAACATTATTCTAGTTTTATTTAATTGCTATCATGTTGCATGCTCATTAATCATTAAAGGATTTAATTTTGGCATCCATTATATCAATATATTGTGGGCTCTTTACTTTCTAATAATTTTCTTTGTGGGGCATGAATGTCAAATGCATAAATTGTGCATTAGCTTTCCTTGAAGGATTTGAATGACCTATATTATCTAAATCTCGCAAGAGTTATGGCCAACTGATAGTTACTTCTTCCTTCCAATGGCTTAGGTTCAAGCTCATGTTGCCAAACTCAGATTACAGATTAGTTTGATAGATAGACAGCATCAACAATTTAAATCTTCTTCTGACCGATAGATGTACAATTAGGATTTGAGGTTTGTTTTCAAAATTAGTGATGGCATGGAAAGGGTTGAGTATATACTATGGAGTCCCAAAGAGAAGCTATGTAAATTCCTGATATATGATCTGAATTTTAAAAGGTTTCATATGCAAACAAGCCATTAGCAATGGATGAAGACATAGTACCACTAAGATAGAAAGCGCAAGAAGGTAAAGACTTGAATGAGCATTCCAAAACCAAAGAGACCATGACCAAGTTGTTTGAATGCGAGAAACTCCTCTATATCTTTCTCTCGCTTACTTGGTGAACTCTTTTGCCTAGGATGTCCTTGCTCTTTGCCACAGATCAAATAAATAAATAATCTACTTTTGTGATCGTCAACTACTAAAGTGAACTATCCATAATAGTGTCTAAGATATTTTTATATTCACCACCTCTAATGATCTTATTCATTACAATTTATAATTGTTTGCATATATGTGAATGAGGATTTCATGCACACTAATTAGATTGAAATTCTTAGAAGCAAGTACTTGCATTATTCTAAAGCATCTGTCTTTGGATTGAAGTCATAAAAGGTAATTACAACAATAAGCTTCATAGGAACTGCAAATCAAACCAAACGCAAATTGATAATAAGGTTATGTTTCAAGTATCTTTTGCTAGCAATCAAAGTTAACTTTTTTTCCATTCCCTTATTTTGACTTTTGGTCACTTATCTCAACTTGATGTTGCAAGGATTGGACATAGTGTATGATCTCATCCAACATTATGGCCCTTCCTATGGTATGCAAGGCCATTAATGTGAAAATGAAAAAGAATTAGATATTGGACTTGTATATAGTTAGACACATATCAAGGTTTTGCAAAGAACAGTTGATTTACCTTGTAACATCTTGTGACAATGTCTTGTAAGCACTTACGTTTTTCATTGATTTTCCCTCTTCTAACTTGAATCACAACAAACCGCATTCATCTTGACCAGAGTAGGAAAAAAATCATCAAAGTTCATTTATATATGATAATTTTATTCATTATTCTTGGGTGATAAATCGTTAGGTATTGAAAATTACTTTCTTGGTTTGAAGTAGGGGACTGAGAAATGTACCATTTCTACTAAATTGTGACTATGAGTAGCTTAACCTCTTCTATCTCTAACATGAACAATTTCCACTAGTGTCTTTTCATATGTCACATTCCTTTTAATTCTCTTACCTTTTCCAAATTTCTAAGAACATGTAAATAATATAAACCATCAATCTCTATGCTGCACAAAAACATAAAAGATCCTAAAAAACCAATTTACATTCATCCTAATTGTGAATGAAGAACAAAAGAAAATATCACAAGAAAACATACATTGTTGATCTTGCTCCGACTCTCAGAAACTACATGACTTGAGTTTGTTGATATGGTCTCAAGCATATCCATTCCTTTACAGTGGTGGATGGATGGGGTGCTTCTTACTTCGCCGTCAACTACTCCAGAAAACATCTTGGTGCGCCTTCACGAGTTTGCAATGCTGCCACTCTAAGAGATTCATCTGCTGAAGATTGTGAACAAAGCCTCTGATCCCAAATTGGCTATTATCAATGGTTGCACTTCATGGGATAGACCCAATGGGAATCATCGATGCCACCCCCAACAATAGCCGCTGACAGATGGCCATCAATGAATTTGAGACATTGAAGTTGTCACCAATTTCCTATAGAAAAGTATGCATCAATAGCAGTAACTTCCGACTCCAGCACCGGTGACACCGAAGCCCCTTTTCCTAGTAGAAACAATGAACTTATTTCATATGTTACCACATCTTCAGGGAATGAAAAGAAAAAGGGGTCGTGAAATGGGTGTCCATGGATCGATAGTGGCGGCTCATATCATCACCTGAGAATAGAGCTAGCGATGAGATGCTGTCTCGCATAAAGAAGAAGAGACATGGCATCGTTATGCCATGTGTTGCTGATGAGATTCGAGAGGGCATCATGGTGTCATAGACAAAGTGGGCGTAAGGAGCGAGCAAGAAAGAGTTGCGACGAGGAGGAGAGAGCGCTCGATGGAGGTCAGTGGTGATGCGCAGTATTTTGGGCATGACCCCGTGGTGGTTCGAGGTGTGGGTTGAGACTGAGGGATGATCTCTAATTGTTGAGGTCGCAAATTATTGTGCATTTGTGAAGAAAAGGACTGCCATCTGCTACATCGTTAAGAGGAGTTGCCATGGAGAGGGCGACAGAGTGACCAAGGCGGAGTTGCGACAGGGAGGAGAGAGGGTTCGGCGGAGGTTAATGGCGATGCACGGTGTTCTGGGCATGACCGAGTGGTGGTTCGAGTGTGGGTGGAGGCTGAAGGATGATCTCGCAAATTGCTACTACCTATATGAAGTAACAGGTTTGGGGTAGAAGAGAATTGGGTTTTGGGGGAGAAAAGAGACGGGTCTAAGGTAGAAAAGGAACGGGACAATTGTGAAACATAAAATGTAGAAATAAATGTTTGGTAACATGAAGTATGGTAACGTAAAATACGAAGAGTAGCGATAAAATTAGAGAATGCCAACTCTAACAAAATGATGATGTGGCATAGTTTTAGGCTATCTAAGATGGCAGCAGCTCAATATGTTATAGTCTTGGTCTCAGAATTAATTTATTATAATAGATAGATAGATTGATTTTGGTCAAGTTTCTTAGAAAATTTCTTACATTGATTCAACAAATAATATATCACATTAGTTGTACTATTTATGTGAGAATCACATGCATAACTTACCCCCTATCATTTACATTTTGCTCTAGGATTTATTCCTTTAGAATTAGGATCCCTAGTAAAATGTTCCTGATCTAGGTCTAGAGGGTTTTCTCTTACCCAGATCCAAGTCATCATAGTCTTCATCAATAGCTAGAGTTTCTATAACCTTCCTTTTCTTCTTATCAGGCTTGGGAACTTCGGCTTTAGCTTGTGTTGCACTAGTTTCTATTGAAAACCGAATGGATTCTGCATTTTCAATTGTGTTTCCTTCATTATTTTGAGTGTTTTCCACCTACAAATGATAGATAACATAAACTACTTAGTTAAAGGTTCTTCCATATAAAAAATAGCCAAATACCAATTAATTAGTCACACATAAAGAGATCAAAATAGATTCTCTCTCACACACACCCCGCAAACTGATTAATTGAAGCTCTTTCCACAGAATAAATTGCCTAACGCTAATTAGTCACACATAAAGAAACCAAAATAGAATATCACATATACACACCCCTTATGAATTGTTAATCAATAACCAACTTAAATCAAAGTTCAAAAATATTAGCTCAAATAATAAAACTAAAGTTCAAAAATAAAATACAAATTAATGTTCAGCTCAAATCAATGTCACATACACACACTCCTAAACAAATCAATGTTTAAAATTTAAATGACAAAAAAAAAATAGAAAACAAAACTGGATGAAGAAGACATCAGACAAATAGAAAGCAAAATTTAAATAACAAAAATAGAAAGCAAAAAAAAAAAAAACCTTAGACATCTTCATAGTGGACTCACGAAGGCACATGAGGAAGAAGATGCAGTGGTGAGCTAGTGACTGATCAACACACGGCACTAACAGTGCAATGACTAATGGCGTGGCATGAGGAGAAGGGTTGTATCTAAAGGATGTCAATGTGAGGGGGACTGAAGGGCGGCGCGTGCAGTGGTTGTGGACTAGACGACAAGTCGGCAATGAGAGCTTGAGAGTGGTCACTGGTCAGTGCGAGGGAATGAGGGAACAGAGGATGAAGTGAATCTGAATGTATTTTAGGGTTTCAACTTTCAAGTGAGGTTAGTGAGAGAGTGGTTGAGAGAGTGAGGGCAAGAGTGAGACTTTTAAGTAAGTTGAGAGTGTGATTGCGAGTTGTGATGAGTGAGTGAGAGTGAGCGACAGTGTGATGTGAGTGATTATGATGAGTGGGTGACAATAGGGACATAGGGTATTTTTGAGATATGTGTGTGTGTGTGTGTGTGTGTGTGTGTGTGTGTGTTTGTGTATATATATATTTATACATATATAATTCGGTTTGGTTCAGTTGGTTTTCAATTCCTAGAACCAAAAATCGAACTGAACTGATCGATTTTTTTCGTAAAAAACAAAACAAAGACCAAAATTTTTAGTTTTAAATCAGTTTTTGGTTTTTTCAATTCGGTTTTGCGATAAATTTTGGTTTGTTTTGGTAATGAACACCCCTACACTTAACCAATAAGCTTCAAAGAAAATGGCAAAGAAACATTTGGGAAATCTGGAAACAAAAAAAGACCAACAACTATTTCATATATCTATGATACACTAGTAGAGGGAAGACAACAATTCTGAAAAGGAAGGCATAAATATACCTTATGAAGGTGGAAAGTGATTCTGTCAATGGAAACAACAATATCATTAGGTAGTCCAGTACTACAAAACCTACCAATACCACATACAACATAAATCACATCAAACATGACTTTAAAAGTACACAAATGCTTAATACAAAAAAAAAGGTACACAAATAAAATCAAGAGTTCAAAGGACCCTCTTTGTCAAGTAAGCACCACTAATCAAACCCTAAGTATGTTGAATCCCATGGATCAAGTGAAGTTCAACAATGGGGTTTGTGTGTTGCGTGAAGAGATCGAACGAACACAAATATGCAAATGCTGATCTATTAGAAAGACAAACAATGGAGCAAGAAAGAAGAAAATGTTTTTTGTTTAGGGAATGACTGAAACAATATGTGTTTATGCTTTTTTGTGTTTGGGATGTTTTTATTCAGGTTTGACAGAATTATTTTTGCATATTTGATAAATGAGGGTGTAAACGAAATTACAAAAATAAAATATGAAAAATAGAAATGATAAAACTATTAAAACAAAGGGATGTAACAACAACTGGACAATATTATTGTTTAATATAACAAGTAGTGAGCATGCCCTAGCACTAGTAGCAACAAAACCAATTAAAATGGCAGAACCGTTTAAAAACCAAAGAGAATAAATTAGCCTTGAGAACACAACAGCCAAAGATGAAATGGGTGCATGTTTGGGAATCATGCTCGTTTCCCAAAAGCAAATTTTTTTATTTTTGTCTTAAAATTGACAAACAACATAGATGACAATGAGCACAAAATACACAATATAACACATTCATATTCTACGACCACAGCCAAGATAGAAAACCCATATATATATATATATATATATTTTCCTTTAACAACTTTAGTTAATAATCTAACAAGTAGATAGGGAGTACAGTAGTTGAGATTTATTGACCTTGTAAAAGAGTAGAGAGCGATTGGGGAGAGAGTGGCATTGCTGGAGTGGGTGACGTGGTAGCGGTGCAACAGTCTTGTTGCTGAGTCACTGTGGCTGGCAGAGAAGGAGAGGGTGGTGTGGTGGCGACGTGGCGCTAATGCGGCGGAGTGACGACGTTGCCAGAAACCTCAGCTAAGGTATGAGTTTGACAAGTGGGGTGAGGGGTATAGGTTTCAGCAGTTGTAAGAGTGTGAGTGAAATTTTTGGTGAATAATGAAAAGTGCAAATAATAAAGCAAATTGTGAGTGAAATTGAAGAATAATCAAGAAAGAAGAAAATGTTTTTTTGCTTAGGGAATGATCGAAATAGTATTAACATTTCTACTTTTTTGTATTTGGAATATTTTGATATCAGTTTGATAGAATTATTTTTGTAGGTGCTGTTGAGAAAGAATGATAAACATAGAGTAACCATTCTTTGGGGCTGATCTAAAATATTAAATAATTTTATTAATAAAATTTTAAATTTAAAAAGTAAGACTTTAAATTTAGAATAAAACTCATAAACCACATCCACCAATAAAAAGAGATTCTTATAGCTTAAGAGTACTAGTAACTGAAAAAAGAAGGGTGAATTATACTGATCTTCTCTAAGATTTAGTATAATTATATTCGGTATCTCTTTATTTATAAATAATATACTAAACAAAATAAATTAAAAATATATCAATATATAATTATACTGAATTCCAGAAAAAATAAATATAATTCACCCAAAAATAAAAAAGTATTAAGATAGTCCGCTTTTTGCCCAAAAAAAAAAAATCTCAATCAAACACGCCCCCTCTCGTTTACGACGCCGCAGTACACCATCCAACGTTCGGAATCCGCACAACAACGTGGACCACACCAAACAGACAACTGGGCCCCACTTCAAATTTTTAAATTTTCAAAATTTAAAATACGCCACTTTCGTCAAAATGATGAAAAAGACAGAAGCGGTCCGCAGCTTGCCCACTTATATTCACGACTCTGGTCTTTCGGGCAGTGACTAAGCACGACCTTTACTCAAATTCAATAGACGCAGTGATATTCCTCTCTCTCATACTCTGTTTCTCTCTGTAGAACTCCCGTTGCGTTTTGGTGCTTTGGTTTTAGCGTTCGCGTTATACGTCGTCGGTTTAATCAGGTTCCCGAGAATCTAGGGTTTTGTGTTAAGAAGATGACGACCATGGAGAGCTTGATTGGGCTGGTGAACAGAATCCAGCGGGCTTGCACTGTGCTAGGTGACTATGGAGGTGCTGACAACAACGCCTTCTCTTCTCTCTGGGAAGCTCTTCCTACTGTTGCTGTTGTCGGCGGCCAGGTTCGTCTCTTCTTCCATTTCAGTCTCAACGCTCTCGAATTTTGCTGTGGGGAATCCGAATTTATGCGTTCATGTTTTTTCTTGCTGTGGGTCTGAACTTTCTGTCGTTTTTCTTCCTTTCTTTCTGTTTTTTTTTTGGTGTTTTTGAAATTTGAGGTGAGTTTGAGAAAATATTTGGTTTTGTAGAGAATTTTTGGCCATAGGCATTCTTGTTTTGTGTTTTTTAGCTGGGTGTGGGTCTGAATTGTTAACATTTGTGGTGGAGAAAAAAATTCGAATATTGGAAAAAAAAATTTTTCCCTTGTTTTCTGTTGTTATTTGCACTCGCTTGGTGGTGCGGTTCTGAACTTCCGCTTTCGTCTTTTTCTTTTTTTATTTATTTTTTTAATTTGAGATAGTCTCCGGTTTTGGAGGGCATTTCTTGTCAATGGGTTTTCTTTTTGGTTTGTTTTTGTTCTGAAATTTTTGTTGTTTCGTTTTGTTTTTGTTTTTGTTATTTTTGTTCTGAACAGAGTTCGGGGAAGTCTTCAGTTTTGGAGAGCATTGTTGGCCGTGACTTTCTGCCTAGAGGATCAGGTTGGTCTTAGTCTTTTCTTTTCTTTTCTCTTTTGTTGTTATCTTTTACCTTTTTTTAATTGATAATTGATAATTAATAATATATTAAGTATGGTTTGACTCATTTTTTTCCTGGTGTGAATGAATTGCAGGGATTGTGACAAGGCGTCCATTGGTGTTGCAGCTTCATAAGATGGAAAGTGGGGCACAGGAGTATGCCGAGTTTCTTCACCTGCCAAGGAGAAAGTTCACTGATTTTTGTATGATACTAACTAACCCACTCGTCTGTTTTCTGGTTGCTCATACACAAACCTGAATGCTTGTTACCATCTTTTGTGCTTGTGTTACATAAATTTGGGAGTAGCCGGTTTTGTTCATGATAGCAAACTTGGTTTAACCAATCCCCACATTTCTTTTGGTTCTTATTACATGCCTGTTGCTATTCTCTCTTTTTTGTTTTTTGAAAAAAAAAAAATGATAACAGTAGAGCTGTCCGTGTATCTCTCTGGTAATGGAGATTCAATTTCGAAATGTTCAACAAATTTTAAGATTTACAGATTTCAAGCCAGTATAATTTCTGAATATAGCCCTTATGTCAAATTTCAATGGACTCATGACTAGCAATTTATAATGAGATAATTTTGACACTACAAATAGACCCTTAGTTTTGCTGGTGGAGAACTTTGTATGATATTGCATTTTCCTGTTGCATAAGATATTAATGATGTCAACTAATTCTTTTAAACAATCTGTTTTTGCTTTTGCAGCCTTGGTCCGCCAGGAAATTCAGGATGAAACTGATAGAGTGACAGGGAAGACAAAACAGATATCTCCTATTCCAATTCATCTTAGCATCTATTCTCCTAATGGTGTGCTTTAGTGGCTATTGTCTCTTGCTTTTTCTGGGATCTTTTAAGCTAGATGGTTTGTTGTGTAAATTAAAACTAATTATATAATATAAACTCGAACTACTTTCAAAATATATTTTATTTGTTCAAAGTTTGTTTTTGAACAATTTCAATATCAAATATTGTTTGATGCTAGAATGTTAGGTTTTATTGTACTAATAGTATAGCTGTATGACCTCATTACTATCTAAATAGGATCATTAGGTTAGTGTATTGTTGTAACACATCAAAATATCAATCTTATACGATGTTGTTCAGTCTTTTTCCCTTTTCTGCCTTTTTTCCCCTTGAACTTTGTAATTTCAACATTTGGTAACAATAAAAAATGTTTATTTTAAAACCAAACTTTTATTGGGTTTCTTTTGAACTTGTATGGACTTAACAAGTAATCAAATAAGAACTGGTTTTACAAACTTCAACTAACTACTAAATGCATAGCAATTTAAAAATGGCAATGTCACAGTTATGTACGTGTTCTTGGAGGTTGGCAAACAACTCTAATTTTTACTCTTAAATTAAAGAAAGATGGCTTCTTGGAAATATATTCAATCCATGGATTTCTCCAAAAACCAGAGGACCTATTTTCTAGCATCAAACCAAGGTAAGGAAAGAAGAATACCATTGACTAGAACTTGTAGCATTAATTTCTGGTGTGTCATCCCAACCAAATTGATAAATAGTATGGTTATTCTAACTGGACAGTGGAAAAAGGTGCTACTGGCCTCCATATATCCCATTACCTATGAAATTCCAAGTATCACAGTGCCAAAAAATTGTAATACACGTTTGCTTGTCTGCCTGTTTCCCGTTTACCTCCTGTTCTACTTATTCCTACTAAGGAAGCTGAAAACTACTTCACCAGCTGTCTACCTCCTGTTTTGTGGAGCAGGATTAGCACCTAGGTTGGTTTGCGTATTATTTCTTTTCACAATTATTCCTGACTATACTGGTGAAAGTTTCTATGAATTTGAGATACTTCAGGTTATATGGTTAGCACCTGTCAATCAATAGGAATTTTTAGATTCCATTTTTCAGTTTATTAGTATTTTTGCGATTGGTTGAGTAGGTGTATTGTCTTTCTATTCTTTCGATTCTTTTTTTTAGTTATTATTATTGTAATATGTCACAAAATGAGACTAGTAGCTTAGTGTGATTTCAACTTTTATAGCTGTTATAATTCTTGTGTTTCCAAACTAAATGTCTTACTTTTTACTGTTTTTGTTTTTTTGAACAGTTGTCAACTTAACTTTGATCGATTTACCGGGTTTGACCAAAGTTGCTGTAGGTATGCTTTGTGTTCAACTGCAATTATATTCCTTGGAAAGATTGATACTTTTAATTTTGTAGTCATTAACAACTGTGTCTAACATTTTCAGAGGGACAGCCCGAGAGTGTTGTTCAAGAAATTGAAACTATGGTTCGATCTTATGTTGAGAAGGTGAAAAGTTATTACCTCATGCATTGAATATGTATATTAGACAAATCGTTGTGTGTTTGCTTGTGCTTTTATAGCCCAACTGAAATACTGAACTTTTGATCTAAGCATCTTCTATAGTTAGATATGCTGATGGATCTGAATTTATTTGTCAAGTGATCATGTACGCAAGACTTATGGGTGTAAACCTGATTAAGCTATTTACTGTGACTTAATTGAATGGTAATGATAATCTTTTCTAAACTTTATCATTTGTTTTAGCTCATAAGATGTGGAATGAGGTAGTTCATGATGTTGTGATGCTCCAAATGTATTGCTTCAAAATTATGCCCCTTGCCCTCCCTTCTTTGTACTGACTGTTAGATTAGATTGGACAAGCATGCCACTTTTGTCTTAATTTCTTCTCACTCTTATGAATTCTGATTGCATAATTTAATTGGATGATAGATCATAATTTCACTTATTGCATATTTTTTTTAGCATTTATTGTGTGGGCATATCATTATCATTATAAGCTCTCTCTCTCTCTCTCTCTCTCTCTCTCTCTCACACACACACACACACACACACATGTTAACATTCCTTTCTTCATGTTTCTATTGGTGATGATTTGTTATCTTTTTATTTGCTTGTTCGAGCATTTTTAAAATAAATTACTTTTGTTTTATGCTCTTGACTGTTTACTCATGCTTTATGCTTTTGACAGCCTAATTGTATCATACTAGCAATTTCTCCAGCCAACCAAGACATAGCAACATCTGATGCTATTAAACTTGCCAGAGAAGTTGATCCCACAGGTATTTCTTGACTGCTTGTAGGAATGCCCAATTATTTCTGTTGCTTTTGTCATAGTCTTGCACTGAAATCTTTTACTGTGACCTACCTAGGTGAAAGGACATTTGGGGTGTTGACAAAGCTGGATTTGATGGACAAAGGAACTAATGCGTTGGATGTACTCTTTATTTCTCTTCTTTAAGTTGATGCATGTCCCTTTAATGTTTTTAAAGTTTGAAGTATACCTGTAAAAATTATATAATTGGTTTGTCTTCTTACCTACTTTTATTCCCTCAAGGTTCTTGAAGGAAGATCTTATCGTCTGCAACATCCTTGGGTTGGTATAGTAAATCGATCCCAAGCAGATATCAATAAAAATGTTGATATGATTGTTGCTAGGCGCAAGGAGCGTGAGTATTTTGCGACCAGTCCTGATTATGGGCACTTGGCCAATAAAATGGGTTCAGAATACCTTGCAAAACTGCTCTCACAGGTTCGCCTTTTGGAAGATGTTCCTTTCTGCCTTTCATGTGATAACATGTCATTTTAATCATGTGGGCTTATTTTGTAGCACTTGGAATCAGTAATTAGGGCAAGGATACCTAGTATAACATCTTTGATAAACAAAAGCATTGAGGAACTTGAATCGGAGATGGATCATCTTGGGAGACCTATTGCTCTTGATGCTGGGGTGAGTGGTTTGTCCTTGTGATGATTTCTTTGGAGAGTGGAATTTGTTCTGGGATATCCTTTTGAATATTTGTTGAACCTTGGTTTTTGTTTCAGGCTCAACTATACACCATCCTAGAACTTTGCCGAGCATTTGAACGGATATTCAAGGAGCATTTAGATGGAGGGTAAATATCTTATATTATGTTTCACTTTTATGCTATGTTTGTATGGGAGATAAGGAGAAAATGTCATCAATATCTTTTGAATATTACTCTGTTGCTGAGTTTTTCAATTCTTCTTTCAAACTTCTTTGAGAGTAAACAATCATATGATCATAACAATTGTTTCTATTCCTTTTTATCTTGAAAATTAGAGAGAGAATGAGCGTTTGGAAGAGAATTAGTTAGAGACTAAGAAAGAGAGACGATGCAAAACAGCTGTAGGATGGAGCATAATATGTGAAGCCTACTCCGGAAACTGGAATAAAAGCTGGAGGGATATTACAATAGTGTCAATCAATTAGCCATCAATCAAGCTCCAATCTATCTCCTAGAATAAACTCTCAGATTACCCTTTATTTTGAGGTCAACATTTCCTTATTAGCTATCATGCCCAGATTGGATCTTAGGTTCTCATAAGTAGAATTTGAAAGAGCTTTAGTTTGTTAGATGTAAAAACCATTTATATGTCTCTACCTAACAGGTAAAGTTTTAGGGAGAGATGGTTCATAACATAGTTAAAATATTTGGAATCACAAGGGTGTGTGCTCAAAACTAATCACTGTCATTGTCAATTTTTTTCTTTTATGAAATGATGGTTAATTTTTACATGCTTAGTTTTATCATGATGAACCGACTTCTTAGCAATGCTAAATAGTAGCTTTGTTATCACATAGAGCTTTGATATAATAGTTTGAAGGGATTCTAAGTTCTTTAATCATCCTTTGCAACCCAATTCCTTTGCAAATACCATAGATCATGGCCTTAAATTCTGCTTAAGTACTGCTCTGTGCTACCATGGACTGCTTCTTACCTCTCCACGTGACCAGATTGCTCTGCACAAAATGAACAACTGGTTATGGATTTAAGCTCAATTTGTTTCGTATTTTTGGTCCATTGAGTATAACATAAGCCCAATTTATCTAACCTAGGCCTTACTTGGTATTCCAAGGTCCAATTTATCTATCATAGGCCTAATTGAGTTAATTTAATATTCTTAACTAATGATTTATCTTAGGCCTAATTGCTATATTTATCCCATTTCTAAACTACCTTTCCTTAATTTAATCATTTGGGTTTTTTCTAACTTAATCCCCATTTCTAATGCCCCATCTTTAAATCAAGGTATTCAGCCTATTCAAAATCCTCATTACATCCCCACCTTCTTATGGCCCAATTAAACTTATAAACCTTCTTAATTCTAATTCCTTTCTCATTAATAATTATAGTTAGTGCTTTGGGAGGGGATGTTACAGTTGGGGCTTTTTGACCAAATCGGTGCAATTTTGAAAACATATTTTCGAAATGGGGTTGCTTTGAAACAATTTACCAGTTTCTGTTTGTTTGTGCCATTCTATGCTAGTCAAAGATCCCATATTTTTTCCAACTCAACGGAAGGCGCAACTGCATGTGGTGCAATAAAAATTGCAAGTTGCAGCCTTTCATTACATAAAGTTAAAATAAAAAAAGTTGCAGCATGGAAAAGGCGCAACTGCAACTTGCTCTTTTCACCATATTGTGTCATCCTTCGGTGGAAGAAGTATCTTAAACTTGTGTCTTTCACCAGGCACTGCCTCATGCCCTCATCTGGTGAAAGTAGCAACCTCAATTTACACGTTCCACTAAATGACATGTGACATAATCTGGTAAAAGGAGCAACAAGTTGCTACTTGCTCCCCTTTATATTCTCTCCTGGTCCCCAACTTCCCCTCCACTTCCCTACACTATTCCTGAGTAATATTATTTGTCCAGTGATTGTGGACTCTTTTTGACATTTGGGGATTTTAGTTATGTAAGTGATGTATTTTTCTGCAAGAAAATATGCAAAATTATGTTAATTATTGTGGTTTATAATTATGTAAGTGGTGAATCAGGTGAGAGGATTTCTCATACATTATCAATTATCTTATCACATTTACTACATTTACCAAAAATTTAATCAAAATTCCCAGTTATTTACACATTGATTCCCAAATGTCCAAAGAGGTGACTAAATCATGTGGACAAATAACATTTTTGTTGTTTCCTACTAACCCAACAGAAGGGGTTAAGAGAATGTATACAAAACAGCAGAAGCATAATATAAAACTAAGTTTAGAGAATTTATGAAAAAATAAATTAAATGAACTAACTCTGATGTATATTTTAACAAAATAAGAGATGAAATGCTAACTTACTTTAGGGTTTTGGGATACTGAAGAGCAAAATGGAGAAATAATGGTACAATGAAACTTCACCTTGCTCCTTTCCAAAAGAGAAATTTAAAAAGATGAGCATAATATAAACAATTCATTGAAATAATCAATAAGGATATCAGTTGTTCGGTTAGTTAATATGATAATTAATTAAGATAATTAATAAGATTTGTTTTTTACACCCTAATGTGTAGAAGAAAATTAATAAGAAAATTCTAAAAACAAACCTTAAAATAAGATAGAAGTTTAGTTTCTGGGATAGTAAGAATTAGGAAATAAGGTGAGGAAGTGGAGGGAATATAAAGGGAAAGGAGCAACTTGAAGTTGCTCGTTTTATTAGATTGCAGTATTGCACCATGTGTCATCATATGATAGAAGAAGAAAATTAAAATTGCTCCTATTACTAAGTGTTGACATTTGGTGTCACTTGTTTTAAAGCTCAGGTTCAAATTGCTTCTTCCATTAGATGATGCCATGTGGCACAATCTGTCGAAAGGAGTAAGTTTCAGTTAGCCAGACATCTTCCCCTTGTGATTGACATGTCTTTTAGTGTCTTGTTGGTAGTGCATGTGGAGAAAAGAGTAAGTTGTAACTGCGGCTTCTCTATCCTACAACTTTTTCTTGTTAATATTTTGTGCTAAAGGTGCAATTGTAGCGTGCGCTCTTTACTGCTCCACTTCTAGTTGTGTCTTCTATTGAGTTAGCCAAAAAATAAATAAAATGAGGGGTAGCTGGTCAGCATAGCAAAAAAGCCCCAAACCGGTAAATTGTTTTGAACATGCCATTGGTGGTATTGTGTTCTACCATTCTTAGGAACTATGATCTTACTTGTGCTACCACCACGATCCCCGCAAAATGAGTTTCTTGCTAGGATTGGGATTGTTTCACCTCCCAAAACTTGTAAAACCATGTTTCTATTTTCTAATCTTATTTTGTCACCCT
Organism: Pterocarpus santalinus; assembly: GCA_031439595.1. Classification (NCBI taxonomy): domain Eukaryota; kingdom Viridiplantae; phylum Streptophyta; class Magnoliopsida; order Fabales; family Fabaceae; genus Pterocarpus; species Pterocarpus santalinus. The sequence continues at coordinate 47,998,700 of CM062532.1, read as the reverse complement.
AAGCTTTGTCTTTGGCTCACTTCACACTCCTCAATCATTTTCATGGCTGTTCTTAACACAGCTCTCAATTTTTTTGATCCACCTTGACATTTTCCCACTCCACAGCTTGGGTATGATACCACTCAGAAGCACAAACAAAAGCTGCCCACCATTGCCCAAAATCTTGAATGCACAACTCCTACGACAGAGCAAAACAAAGCTAGACTCACATAACCCTAGCCTAGTGAAGCAACCAAGATATCACCAATTCAAAATAAGAAGGGAATGAAATCACAGAAAATCATACATTCTGAGATCTACATTTTTTTCTAAAATCAAACCCCACCCAGACAAAAGCATACACTCATTGCCCGGGAACAGGTTCTCACCAATCCAACAAGAAAGGCATAACATCAACTGACAAAAACAGAGTCAAAGACAGTATTGTCCAGTATCACTGCTGGGTACAAAACCCCAGAAGAAGATAAACCTTGTGAAGCAGATAGCTATGTAGTTGGCAGATAGATTGCAAACAGATATTAAATCTCTGGGTCTGTGATACTTCACCTTGTGACTCAGTCCAAAGATTGCTGTGACAAACCTCCAGTGCAGTGCATGCAGATTTCAGATCTTTGACTATAACTCCACATGACACAGAAATCTTCATAAAAATGTTTCCAGCTTAATGACATTTAGCCATTCAACTGATTAAGAATATTCCAAGAGTAATTGATGTGTCACAACTTATTGACTTAATTACCCGCTCAAGTAGTTTGTTTTTCCCAACTAGAAATATTTTTTCCAGTTTTTTCTCCCCTAGTTTTCATTCTTTAACATTGATCTTTAATGAATTGGACTCTGCAAGTCTTGCATAACAAAAAAAAAAAAAAAAAAGAAGAGAAGTACATAATTCCATGGTTTTGCTGTCTTGAGCTTATTCTTGGAAAATTACTGAAAATTTAGCGTGATGAGTAAATTTAATTTACCACCTGAAAATGTTTAACAGTCCTTTTATTGTCAATGTATGCTGAATGCAAATTTGCTTTCAGCAAAAGGGACCTTTTTCATGTGGTTTGCCTGCCACATATGATAAAAAAAAGGGACCAGTTTGAAATGAAATAATTTTTTGGATGTCAGTTTATTGTTACCTATGAACTATTTGAATGTCTCTTTGTTTACATAATATATTTTTTTTCTTTTATATTCTTAGGCGGCCTGGAGGAGATAGGATATACAATGTCTTTGATAATCAGCTTCCGGCTGCTTTACGCAAGCTTCCATTTGATCGGCATCTTTCGCTTCAGAATGTGAGGAAAGTGGTGTCAGAGGCTGACGGTTATCAGCCTCACTTAATTGCCCCAGAGCAAGGTTACCGGCGCTTGATTGATGGGGCTCTCAATTACTTTAGAGGCCCAGCTGAGGCTTCAGTAGATGCAGTAAGCAGTCGGGATGTACTATCTGGTTATAATTTTTCATCTAACATTAAAAGGGTTAAGTTGATTAAGTTGATGATTCTTGGTTTTTATGTAGGTTCACTTTGTTTTAAAAGAGCTTGTGAGGAAATCAATAGCTGAAACTCAGGTAAAATTCAGGAAGTCTATTTTATGGTTACTTAGTTCACAAAGTGCTACGATAGTGTATGAGGATACTAATATACATATGAGCAGGAACTAAAGCGCTTCCCAACTTTTCAAGCTGAACTAGCTGCAGCTGCAAATGAGGCTTTAGAAAGGTTCCGTGAAGAGGGTAAGAGAACAACTCTTCGGCTTGTAGATATGGAATCTTCTTATCTCACAGTGGAGTTTTTCCGGAGACTTCCTCAGGAAGTGGAAAAAGCTGGAAATCCTGCTGCCTCAAACACTGATCGATACGCAGAGGGGCATTTCAGGAGAATTGGATCAAATGTCTCGTCATATATAGGATTGGTGTCTGACACACTTAGGAACACTATTCCAAAGGCTGTAGTTTATTGTCAGGTTCGACAAGCAAAACAGTCGTTGCTAAACCACTTCTACACTCAAGTAGGGAAGAAAGAGGTACTTGCTCTCTTGCTCACACTTTCTCTGAGTGTTAATCACTTTATCTTTTTCATAGTAAGATTATTATTCAAAAATTAGTATGAAACCTATACTCATCTGGCCATGTAGATTATGATAGTTGTTGACCAAGATACATTAGAGAGGACACCTTTTTTATTTTTCCCCCATAATGGATTGTTACATCTCAGCAGCTTAAGCTAACCCAGATTGATTCTCATACCTTAAGAATATCTTTGTCATTGATGATATTTGATTTAGGTTAACATCCAACTGTTTTTGGTAACAAACTAATTAACTAAGGTTTTATACATCTTTGGGGTGGTGGAATACTCTCAGAGACAATTAGTTTTACAATTTACATGCAATTATCTTTTCTACTGTTAGCCTTAGTAGTTGTACCATGCAAAGATAATAAGTATTTGTCTGCTTTGCATTTATGTTCATATCATTAAGTTACCTCCAGACTCATGGCTTAGGGGTTAATTGTGTGTAAATATTATTATTAGAAACTAGAAAGTATGACAAATATTGATTAATCATTTTATTTACATCAATAGTTGTGCTTTCCACATATCAATTGTTGAAAGTCAGTCCTAGCTATTTCTGTTGAGTCCAATGCTAATTGCTACAAATACAAGAATTATAAACAGTTGTGTATTTTTTTAATGTAATAATCTGAGACAGCCGGCAAAAACCATACAAATGAACCATTAATAAAATTTATTATGGTGCTATATTCAATTGATATTTTATGTTAATTTTGTTAAGCATGTAAACTGAAACCTCAATTTTGCTTGGGATGTAACATTAAGAGAGTGGGGCATGTCAGCCATTAGGCCTATGATGAGCTTAGATGACAAATGTTATTGTAGATATGTTAGGGGGAAAATGTTATGTATATTTGTTTATAAATTGCTTTAAGCATGCATATACTTGTAGTTTAGTGCAGTAATTTATCTATCAAGGTATAACCTCAGTTTAGAGAGAGAGAGAGAGAGAGAGAGGGGGGGTATATAATTCCACAATTACAAAGTTGGATCATTCTGCAAAATGATCCGTTCTAGAAAGACAGATAATTATTGATGTCACTCCTATTGTTATATGGTAATTGACATAATATAGCTTCTGGCTCAAGTTTGTCATCTTTTGTTTGTGTACATCTTGATGAACTCATCCTCCTCTAGTTCCAGTGAAGAGTTTGATGTAACCACGAAATGTGTTTATATCCTACCTAATCCACCATGTTGGATGTCTTTGTGCACTGCTTTTCCATTTCCAACATATCCTCGATAAGATTTTACTTGCTATTATTGTTAGGGTAAACAACTATCACAGATGTTAGATGAAGATCCTGCACTGATGGAGAGAAGACAACAATGTGCCCAAAGGCTTGAACTATATAAAGCTGCAAGAGATGAAATTGATTCTGTTTCGTGGGTACGATAAGCGTGGCTGCTAGCTGAATGTCTACCTTGCCTTGTACTACACTGTAGGTGCTTGCTACTAGGGGTTGGCTGGACCAGAATGTAATTTTCATATTTACTAATATTTGAAGTTGTTGTCTGAAGCTGTGATGTATATACAGACCATGATCTTCAGTGTGATCATTGATGTGTAAAATCAACCATGAGTATTCATTGTGTATTCTGTTATTTTTGTTTTATTCCTTTTTTTTTTTGGTCTTCCTGTTCTTGACTCTATAACGGACAAATAAAGAACAGAGCCAAGAAGTCAAGACCGTAGCAAATTTGAGATGAGTTGAAAGAATTAAACAAAAATAGGAGAGTGGTTATGATTAAACAAGAGTGGCCTAATTTGGTTAGTAGTGATCTGCAAAAGTGAAGACAAATTCGGGGCCAACAAGCACTCGTCTAAGAGCGTAGCAGATATTACAGGTGAACGTGTTGAAGTGGCAAGGATGAAGGATATAGTTGATTAATGTGAAGTGCAAGGTTCGAGTCAGTCATGGGACGACCAACGAAGGATGTCTATAGAAGCAAATTATCCCTGTTAAGTACTTGATTGATTACATTTTGTTTCCTTTGTGTAAAACAATTTCGCTAGGACTCTGCAATACTTAGAAACTTGGTTTTCTTTAGATAATATTGGTGGATGATTGTAGCTTCATTCTTAGTGTTAATTTGTTTTATAGTATCAAACTGACTTCATTTAGTAGGAAAAGGTTATGGTTGTTAACATATTTTCGTTATTAGATTTTTTCTGATGCACTTTGTTCTACTTTGTTGTTTTATTATCAATTGATATATTCAAGTTTTATTTCAATATATAGTTCATTTAATCTACACTGTTGTCAATTCATGTTACATTCTCCTATTTACCTTAGATTTTGAATACCTAGAATAATGTACATTTTTCCAAGAAAAATATGGGGGAAGCGAGCAAAATAACAAAAATGCTAGTAAATAGGAGTTTCCAAGAGTTTTATATAATTATTATTTTTTTTGTTCAATTTTTTTTAATCCAAAAATTTGTTGGCATTTTTTAACAATATGCTAGTAAGTTTTTTTTTTATGTAAAATTTACTAACGTTTATGCAAAATTTAGCGGCGTTTATACAAAAGTAAAAGTATATTGTTGAAAAATGTTGGTAAGTTTTGAAAAAAAAAATTGAACAAAAATAGCAATGATTGTATGGGACCCATCATGCAAGCATTTTTGTCGTTTTCTCACTTTTCAATATGCGTCGCGTATATGTCCACTATTTGTGTGTACCTCTATCATTTCTTTTTTTCCAAATTTTTCTATATTTAGTATGATGCTTCTGTTGTTTTTTTAATATGATTTAATTTTAATATGTTATTAGTAAATTACAGTTATTTAATTATGTATTGCTATATTATTTTTACAATAATTACTTTAAAAGTTACGTTATAATGATATATGATTAGTTGACAATGTATGAAATACTATACATCGACCAAGAATATATCCAAATCTTTTTCCAATATTGTTGACTATTCCCTGGCTTTCAATTTAGAATACCCCAACCTATAGGAAGAGTGATCTAAGATTGCCCAATCTTGTGAACTTTTCATTAGATGCTTTCTCTAGTTATGTTTAAAATTAAGATTGTGATTTTGTACAAAGAAATTTATGGTGCATGAATGGATGGCATTTATTGAAAAATTGTTGGTCATATCGAAAGTGGATTATGATTCTACACAGATTTCACTTACAATGTTAAGGGTTCAAATTCAGGGATCACTACTTTAAGATGGTTTTACTTAAATACCATTTTTAGAATAAAATTGTGTAAGTAATTTATAAGATAAGACAAAAAAAAAAAGAGAGAAAAAAAAAAAGATAGCATTTCTCATAATCTGAAAGTGCAAAAAGAGAATGTGGTTATTGACACTCCATTTCATCTATTCACATTCTCTGTTCTTATTTTATACCTTAAATTTCCTAAACTACCTTTATTTAAATGAACTAATATTATTAAAATTAAATTTTAATTAAGCATATTATTATTTTTTTATTTACATTCCTATTTAATATCAATTACTCTTATTTTTGTCTTCATAAAATTTTACTTTCTATTCCTTTGCATAACTTTTTTCTCTATTCCATTAATTTATTCATTTCCTATATTTATTCAAAAAATTTTTAAAAAATAATATGCAAATATTTATGACAAAATTCATGTAAAAATATAGGCTCTAGATAAACGCTTAACATCAAAATATATCAACAAAAAAATTAATATCCAATAATTAATAAAAAGTATGTAATATTGTTGATAATAACAAGCCTCATGACCAAAAAAAAAAAAAAAAGAAGCAAGTACATGTCAAAAGCTATTATATTTTTATCTTATATTAATTTATTCCAATAAGCCTTCACAAAGATTAAGAATAGGTTATCATGTTGGTTTGTGTGCATAATTTGTTGTAATTTATTTTCTTCTTAAGTTAAAAAAATAAAAAAAAAATTATCCACTTTCTTATTGATTGCAACTATTATGCTTTTCGAAAACTTTCCTTCCAATAAGAATTAAAAAATATAATAGTATTATAGGTAGTATTACTTATGTTTATTAATGATGTCAATTTTTTTGAGATATTTTGATGATAAAAATTTACTTAAAATTTATGTTTTTATATGACTATTATCATAAATATTTGCATATAATTCTTTTGAGAATTTTGAATAATTATAAAAATATGAATAAATTAAGAACTCTATGATAGAGAGAAAAATCTAATGTGATGGAGATGAGGAATGAGTGATGCGATGGAGTAGAGGGAAGAGTTTTTTAAAAAATAAATGTGAGAGTAATTGATAATTTGATATTAAATTAGTGTGAATAGACAAATAGTTACATATTAATTAAAATTAATCCATTTAGACAAAGGTAATTTGTGAAGTTAAAGTTATATACTATTAATAGGGAGCTAAGAAGCATGAATATAGAGACATATCAAATTCAGAAAATTACATGACACGGACATGACATATATATATATATGTAAAATATTCATAATTCATAATATCATATTACAATATTTTTATATATTTATAAATGTCAAACTACTAATTTTTACTATTTTCTAAATCCCTCCCAAAAAAACGTAGTGTTCTTAATTTATGTTATGTATATTTCCTATATCCCTCTCTAAAAATATAGGGTATTATTGCTATTGATATTTAAAAAAAAAAAATCCTAAATAAACATAGATTTTTGGACCTTTGAATTCTTTTTTGGTCCATCAAATAATTAGAAAAAAAATACTAGGTCCTGTTTTGGCCGTATCTAAGCTGTGTTCAGAGGTGTCCGAGTAGTGTCCGAGCCATATCCAACTGTTTTCGATGCATGTGCAAGCCACAAAATAAATATATTTTAATTAGGACACGTAAGACTGCATGTTGGACATGTGTAGTGTTGGTGTCCAACATGCGTTGGTGTCTCACTTATGTCGGATACGCAGACACACCATCAAATTGGTGTGTCCGTACTTCATAGATAAGGAGTGTGGATAGGGAAAAAAATAAGTACCAAAAGCCCCACCCATTGAAATGGTCTATTTTAGTATACCTTTTTATGAAGGTTGCATTGTATTATTATTAGAAAAATATTTGGGAGATGTATGTTTTGTGACGCAATATAGGACGTATACGAAAAAAGTGAGCAAAATAACAAAAATGTTCAGATAATAGGTCCCATATAATCATTGTTACTTTTGTTCAATTTTTTTTATCCAAAAACTTACTGGTATTTTTCAACAATACGCTGGTAAGTTTTACATTTTGTATATATATATATACAAAACTTACCAGCGTATTGTTGAAAAATGCTAGTAAGTTTTTTTTTTTTAACACAAAACTTGCCAACGTGAATAGTGCACACGCCGATAAGTTTTGTGTAATAGCTGGCAAGGTGTTTTTTTTTTTTTTTACAAAACTTACTAGCATACACAAAACTTGTCAGCATGTGCACTGCTCATACTGGTAAGATTTTTTTTTTTTAACAAAATTTATCAGCGTGTGTATTGTTCACGTTGGTAAGTTTCTGAAAAAAAAATTTGAACAAAAGGAGTAATGATTATATGGGACTCGTCATATAAGCATTTTTGTTATTTTTCTCACTTTTCAATATACATCGCATATACGTTTACTATTTATGCATGCCCTTATTAATTCTCTTATTATTATTATTATTATTATTATTCACTTATCAAAGCTGCAGTTTACAGAATTTTTCTTTTTTTTGGTACAATTATAGTTCACAGATTGAAATAAAGAGGTCGTATAAAAAATTATGACTTAATAGTATCTGTTATATTTGTTTCATAATTTGAAAGTGTGAAAATTGATGTAAAATAAAGGGGGTTTACTTTGGTACAAGGTGTTTTTGAAGGTTGTACTATGCTACCTCGTTAAAAGTTATAGTCTAAAATAAATCAGTCATAAATGTTGGAGTAATTAGCTTCATTTATATTATCATGCTATATCGCTCTCCTTCTAATATGCCTTTTTTCATACAGGTAAGAAAGAAATATAGTATGCAACACAAAAATGCGAGAGAGAGAGAGAGAGAGAGAGAGAGAGAGAGAGAGAGAGATGGATGTAACAATACATATTAGATTGAGGCCTATGCGTTGCGCTAAAGTATAAGAATAATTTAATAAATATAATCGAAATAATTAAAAGTAAAATAATTATGTAATGCATTAAAACCATATAGAAAATCGAAGGTATATGGCTTTATAGCCATATGTATAGTGTAACACTCTACTAGCTAACTATTATCTTACCTTTTAATTTTCTCTAATAATAATTAATTAGCAGAATATTACTAACATTTCTTCCTTAATTTTTTGAGGATAAATTTTTTTCGGCCAATTACAGTAACTTATTTTACTTCTTTTATATGGAGAAGTATTTCTATTGCATACTAGTCGACATAATCCACAGATAAGACGATTACAGTATACAAAAAACATATATTATCATCATAGTTATTGAAACATGACAGGGGGTACATGATGTACTCCAAATACATGAACATCATAGTATTCTGATCATATTCTAAATATTAGTGACTTTATCTAATACATCTCAATCTAACAGCCAACTCCAAAGGTATTTTTATCTCTGCAATCGCGTCAACATGCACTATCTAGAAACACCAAGAAAAATAGATTGAGAGAAGTCTCCCAGTAGGGTAGTGTTTCTAGCGGAGTTCCGTAACTACCAAAAATCCCTAATGAAGGAAACGGGAATGCAAGCAAGATACTGTACACTTAAAATCATAACTCATAGAACATTTAGTAGAAAAATGTGAGATAATAAGACTATAAATAATAATATTGCAGCATATCACAATAGATTATCATTCCCAGCTATATAACAAAGGCAATAGCATATTAAGCAAGCTATTAGCACATATTTCAATAGTAAATAAATGCACATAAAATAGCACCATAATACCATATGCAATATCATAATCATAAATTAATTTAGTAAGTATACTATCATATTCTCATGTTGTGGCCTTTTGCTCCATTCTGATAGCTAGATCATTATCATAAACTCTATCACAATTGGGCGTTATATATCGTTGTCCCCATTATTAATGTGACTGCAGGGTCTTATATCAATAAATATTTGAATCTATAAGAGCTTTCATTTCTAGGATGTCCTCTAATCAAATCAATGATCATCCCACCAATCTACTCTAAGATGGGGCTAAGATGTCACTAGGAAAATGTCCCACTTATCCACTCCCAAGTGGGGCCAAGATATTGCCAGACAGATGTCCCACTAATCCACTCAGGTGGGGCCAAGATATTACCGTGGCAAATGCACCACTTGTCACTCCATGGTGGGGCCAATGTATTACTATTATCACTGCCAGATGATGAACTATCCCTTGTCCACTACGCTGTAGGAAGCAATATGTCACCTTGGAAAATGATACGTGCTCCGAAGGACAAATTGGATGTTCCAGCACTAAAGGGCAAGATGGGAATTTCAGCATGCCTGTGGGACCTATCACAAGGGCAAGAGCAAAGATGCTGAAGGAAAGCTTTGGGAACTTGGCTAAAACAATTGTAGAAGACATGTATCAAGAATGGGCCAAGAAGATGCCAACACATACTAATGGATAACCCAAGATCTTGTTATTTGCTGCTAATTGGGCTTAGAAGCTTATACTGGCCATGTTGGGTCATTATCCTATTTTGGTCTTGTTTAGTGTAGATAGTTTAAGTATTTAGGACATCTAAACTTTTAGTTATTTTATTTAGCCCATATTTTATGTTTTATGTTTTATCCAAATTTCAATTCATATTATTTAGCATTAGAACACTTCTTATTGGGCTTGGGCTTAGTTTAAGTGTTTAACCTAGTGTAAGAGGTTATAAATACCTCAAGGAACACATTGTTTATCAGTTTTTGATTAATTGAAATTCTGTTTTGTTTTCTTTCAAGAAAACAGTGCTTTTGTGTGCAAGTGAGGTGAGTGATTTGCTTTGCTTGTTGCATCAAGAAATTGAGAGAATTCATTCTAAGGTAAATTCCTTGCGATATTCAATCAATTTCTATTCTATCTTTTCCCTATTATCTACGTTTCTAAGGACAGGTTTCTTGGGGGTTTAGTAGGGAGGGTCTTTATTCTACATCTTGTTTTCTATCAAAGTGTGTGTCTGGGGTTTCTGGATCTTTATATCCACGGGGTTCCGCATCATTTGGTATCAGAGCAAGGTCTAGATAAATTCCTATTTATCTATCTTTGTCTTTTACATTTATCTTTTGTCTTCTTTTCTGTCCGTTTGCGTTCTTCTTTTTTTGTATTTTTGCATTCTATCCTTTTGTGTCCACATCTTTGTTCCATCTTTGTGTTTCTCTTGTTTGCTTTCAATCTTTGTTGCTAGTTCAAATTTGAAAAAAAAAAAAAAAGGGAAGGTGCAGAAAAAAAAAACGAAAAAAAAAAGCCAAAAAAAAGAAGGACGAAAAAAAAAAAAGGAGAAGAAGGAGGGGAAGTTAGAAAAGATTGAAAGGATTATACTCAGATTTAGTTTTGATTCACATCAGATTACATTATCCTTTGTTTCAAATTCAAAAAGATTGTGTTTAGATTCAGTTTTAAATCAAATCAGATTACATATCTTGTCTTTCCTTAGAATTTAAATTTTGATTTTTAAATCTGATTTACATCAGATTTGGTTGATTTACACCAGATTTTGTGTTATCTTGAGTTCCTTGGAGTCTAAGTAATCCTTAGTTGTGTGTCTTTTGCATTTTTTTTTTCCTTGCAAATTAAGTAATCCATTCTGAGTCTTCAACTTGAGTTTCTCTTGGTCCTTGTCATCAAATTCTGATCGTAATATTACTTGTGGATTTGCCTTGCTTGATTTCATTTAATTTCTAAAGTGCAACTTTCTAAAGTGATCAAGAGTGGTAAAAGGCAAGAGTGGTGAGCACAAAAGAGGGTAAAAGCCAAGCAAGAATTGAGTGAAAACACGAGTGTACCCAATTTTGAGTGCAAACACATGAGAGAGTGCTTGTGAGGTCCTTTTCTTTTATTAACATTTTGTAGGTTGTTCAATGGCTAACAACTCAAGGAAGGAAGGAAAAGAAAATTATGAAGAGGAACCTGGTATGATACTTGACATGAAGCTCATGTACCAAGCTTTCACTAGTCAATTTCAGAAGTTGAATAGTAGACTTGATGAGATGGATGAGTGGAGAAAGGAGATGACACAAAGCATGTCCAGAGGTAGTAGACGGGTTGATCTGAGGAATCGACGTCACCATGATTCCAGCCATGAGCTATCTGGGGAGGAGTTTGATGAAGTTGATTCAGCCAGAAATAGGAGAACTAGAAACAGAGCTTGGGATAGCAACATTAACGCTATCAAGATGCAGATACCACCATTCAAGGGTAGGAATGATCTTTGAAGCTTATTTAGAGTGGGAAAGAAAGGTGGAGATGATTTTTGCTTGTCATAATTACTCAAGAGAAGAAGGTCAAATTAGTCATTGTGGAATTTTACGATTATGCTCTAATTTGGTGGGATGAGCTAGTTAAGTCCAGAAGGAGGAATGGGGAATACCCCATAGAAACTTGGGATGAGATGAAGAGGATAATGAAGAAGAGATTTGTTCCTTCCCACTACTATAGGAAGTGCACCAAAAATTGCATAGGCTCATTCAAGGCTCCAAGTCAGAGAAGATTACCATAAGGAGATGGAAATGCTCATGATTAAAGCCAACATTGAGGAGGACATGGAAGTAACTATGGCTCGGTTTATAGGTGGTTTAAATAAGGAGATTGCAGATGTGGTAGAATTACACCATTATGTGGAGATGGAGGATTTGGTTAGCATGGCAATGAAGGTAGAGAAACAACAAAATCAAAGAAGGGCAGCTAAGGCATTTTAATTCCAACTCAAGTGGGGTTCAAAATGGTCTAAGTATGAGGACACAAAGAAGAATAAGGACTCAAATCCCAAGGAGAAGGGACTGGACATAGCCAAGAAGAATGGTACTTCTAATTCATCTTCTTCTACTGCTACTTCTAGACATAGAGATGTTAAATGCTTCAAGTGCCACGGCTTGGGCCATTATGCATATAATTGCCCGAACAAGAGAACAATGGTCATTAGGCGAGGTGATGTTGTATCTGAATCTGATGATGATGGTAAGTCTGATGGTAGTGATGATATGCCACCATTAGAGGACTGTTCTGATAATGATGAGAATGTTGAATATGCTGTGCATGGTGAGTCTCTTGTTGCTAGACGTGCTTTGAATATGCAAGTTAAGGAGGATAGCCTAGAGCAAAGAGAGAACATCTTTCACACTAGATGTTTGGTTGGGGGAAAGGTGTGCAGTTTAATTGTTGATGGTGGAAGTTGCACCAATGTTGCTAGTACCACCTTAGTGGAGAAGTTGGGATTGAAGCATGATAAGCATCCTAATCCATATAGGTTGCAATGGTTGAATAATAGTGGGGAAGTGAAAGTTACTAGACAAGTTGTGGTTGCATTCTCCATTGGGAAGTATAGTGATGAAGTAATGTGTGATGTAGTACCTATGCAAGCTAGTCATTTGTTGTTGGGGAGACCATGGCAATTTGATAGGCGTGTGCTACATGATGGGTACAAGAATAGGTATTCCTTTGAGTATAATGGCCACAAGATCACTCTTGCACCATTATCGCCCAAGGAGGTCTATCTTGATCAAATGAAGCTTCAACAAACTTGTATGGGGAATTTGGGAAGTGAGGAAAAAGAAAAAGAGAGAAAAGAGGCCATGAGAGAAAAGAATAAAGAACAAGGCCCAATGGTGAGAGAAAATAAAGAAAAGAAAGAGAGAGGTGAGAAAAATGAAAAGAAAGAAAAGAGTGAAAAGAAAGAGAAGAGTGAGAAAAATGAAGAGAGTGAGAGTAAATGTTTTTATGCAAAAGAGAGATTTGAAAAGTGCTTTGTTAGGCAAAAGAGCTTTGATTATGATTCGATTTAAGGAGGTTTTACTCTATGAAACTGAACTTAACCCAAATTTGCCTAGTTGTTTTCTTTCTTTGTTGCAGGAGTTTGAAGATGTGTTCCTTAGTGAGGTGCCAAGTGGATTACCACCATTGAGAGGGATTGAGCACCAAATTGATTTTGTGCCCGGAGCTAGTATTCCAAATAGACCAGCCTATAGAAGTAATCCTGAGGAGACAAAGGAGCTTCAAAGGCAAGTGGATGATTTGCTGGCTAAAGGGTATGTGAGGGAAAGCATGAGTCCATGTCTTTGTTCCAGTTTTGTTGGTTCCAAAGAAAGATGGCACTTGGAGGATGTGTGTGGATTGTCCTGCAGTCAACAAGATAACGGTAAAGTATCGCCATCCTATTCCTAGGTTAGATGACATGCTTGATGAGTTAAATGGTGCATGCATATTCACTAAAATTGATTTGAAAAGTGGGTATCACCAAATTAGAATGAAACCAGGGGATGAATGGAAGACTGCATTTAAAACAAAATATGGTCTTTATGAGTGGTTGGTTATGCCTTTTGGGTTAACTAATGCACCTAGTACTTTCATGCGCTTAATGAACCATGTTTTGAGGGATTTCTTGGGGAAGTTTGTGGTTGTTTATTTTGATGATATCTTAATTTATAGCAATTGTTTGGATGAACACATATTGCATGTTAAGGCTGTTTTAGAAGTTCTTAGGAAGGAGAAGTTGTATGCCAACCTTAGGAAGTGCACATTTTGCATTGATAGAGTTGTGTTTCTTGGTTTTGTTGTGAGTGCACATGGTATTGAGGTTGATGAGGAGAAGGTGAAGGCTATTCAAGAATGGCCAACGCCTAAGAGTGTTTCTGAGGTAAGGAGTTTTCATGGTTTAGCTGGATTTTATAGGAGATTTGTGAAAAATTTCTCTACCATTGCTGCTCCTTTAACTGAAATTGTTAAAAAGGATGTTGGGTTTAAATGGGGACAGGAACAAGAACTTGCTTTTAACACTTTGAAAGAAAAATTATGTTCTGCTCCTATTCTTGTTTTACCTAATTTTGATAAGACTTTTGAAGTAGAATGTGATGCTTCTGGGATTGGTATAGGTGCTATTTTGATGCAGGAAAAACGTCCCATTGCATTCTTCAGTGAGAAGTTGAATGGAGCTCAACTCAAGTATTCTACCTATGACAAGGAGCTATATGCCTTGGTTCGAGCTTTGGAGGTTTGGCAACATTATTTGCTGCCCAAAGAGTTCGTGATTCACACTGATCATGAGTCTTTGAAGCACCTAAAAGGTCAATGTAAGTTGAACAAAAGACATGCCAAATGGGTAGAATTCATTGAGACATTTCCATATGTGATTGCTTATAAGCAAGGAAAAGAGAATGTAGTTGCTGATGCTTTATCTAGGAGATATGCTTTAATCACTACACTTTCTTCTAAGTTGTTAGGATTTGAGCACTTGAAAGATTTGTATGCAACTGACTCTGATTTTGCTAATATATATGCTGCATGTGAAAAGGGTGCATTTAACAAGTTCTATAGGCATGAAGGTTTTCTGTTTCGTGGCAATAGAATTTGTGTGCCTATTTGCTCAACTAGAGAATTGCTTGTTAGGGAATCACATTGTGGTGGATTGATGGGTCATTTTGGTGTGCATAAGACTTTGGATGTGTTGTCTGAACATTTTTATTGGCCTCACATGTGAAAAGATGTTGAGAGAATTTGTGCTAGATGCATTGCATGTAAACAGGCTAAATCTAAGTCTATGCCACATGGTTTGTATATGCCCTTACCTATTCCTACTCATCCTTGGATTGACATATCCATGGATTTTGTGCTTGGATTGCCTAGAACTAGGAAGGGTAGAGATAGCATTTTTGTTGTAGTGGACAGATTTAGTAAAATGGCTCACTTTATTGCATGCCATAAAACTGATGATGCAACAAATATTGCTGATTTGTTCTTTAGAGAAGTTGTGCGTTTGCATGGTGTTCCTAGAACTGTTGTTTCTGACCGTGATGTGAAGTTTTTGAGTCATTTTTGGAAAGTGTTGTGGGGTAAGTTGGGAACAAAATTGCTTTATTCTACTACTTGTCACCCACAAACTGATGGTCAAACTAAAGTGGTGAATAGAACTTTAGGGACTTTATTGCGTGCAATTGTTGGTAAGAATTTGAAAACTTGGGAAGATTGTTTGCCTTTTATTGAGTTTGCTTATAATAGGACTATACATTCTTCTACAGGTTTTTCTCCATTTGAGCTTGTGTATGGTTTTAATCCTTTAACTGTTTTGGATTTAATGCCTTTGCCTTTGAGTGATATTGTTAGTTTAGATGGTGAAAGCAAGGCTGAAAGGGTTAAAGAGATGCACATGAAGGCACGTGAGATGATTGAGAAGAGAAGCAGGTTGATAGCCCAAAGAGTGAATAAGGGCCGTAAACAAATTGTGTTTGAACCTGGTGATTGGGTTTGGGTTCATTTGCCAAAGGAGAGGTTTCCTACTCAAAGGAAATCCAAGCTTGATGCTAGGGGAGATGGTCCATTTCAAGTGCTAGAGAGGATCAATGACAATGCATATAAGATTGACCTACCAGGTGAGTACAATGTTTCAGCTACTTTTAATGTTTCTGACCTTTCTCCTTTTGACATGGATGTAGATTCGAGGACGAATCTTTTTGAGGAGGGAGGGAATGATACGTGCTCCGAAGGACAAATTGGATGTTCCAGCACTAAAGGGCAAGATGGGAATTTCAGCATGCCCGTGGGACCTATCACAAGGGCAAGAGCAAAGATGCTGAAGGAAAGCTTTGGGAACTTGGCTAAAACAATTGTAGAAGACATGTATCAAGAATGGGCCAAGAAGATGCCAACACATACTAATGGACAACCCAAGATCTTGTTATTTGCTGCTAATTGGGCTTAGAAGCTTATACTGGCCATGTTGGGCCATTATCCTATTTTGGTCTTGTTTAGTTTAGATAGTTTAAGTATTTAGGACATCTAAACTTTTAGTTATTTTATTTAGCCCATATTTTATGTTTTATGTTTTATCCAGCCCAATTCATATTATTTAGCATTAGAACACTTCTTATTGGGCTTGGGCTTAGTTTAAGTGTTTAACCTAGTGTAAGAGGTTATAAATACCTCAAGGAACACATTGTTTATCAGTTTTTGATTAATTGAAATTCTGTTTTGTTTTCTTTCAAGAAAACAGTGCTTTTGTGTGCAAGTGAGGTGAGTGATTTGCTTTGCTTGTTGCATCAAGAAATTGAGAGAATTCATTCTAAGGTAAATTCCTTGCGATATTCAATCAATTTCTATTCTATCTTTCCTCATATCTACGTTTCCAAGGACAGGTTTCTTGGGGGTTTAGTAGGGAGGGTCTTTATTCTACATCTTGTTTTCTATCAAAGTGTGTGTCTGGGGTTTCTGGATCTTTATATCCACGGGGTTCCGCATCATAAATGCACCACTTATCCACTCCAAGGTGGGGCTAATACATCGCCCTATGAATGTTATCACTTATCCACTCCAAAGTGGGGCATTCATTTATCTCTCCATATATCTCATTTAACAGCCATAGAATAATTAATCACATGTATGGGGCATAGCTCATATAGTATTATAAATTTCTTCTTCGAGTCATATGGTGATCATATAGCTTTAGGCCATTACAATTTCACATATTCTCATTATATGGTGCACATCTGGGCTATTAGCCACATAATCACATCATAAAGTGCACATATGACATTTCCTTGTCACAAGCTATCAAACTGTGCATATATCACCATAATGCACATAATCATATTCACATATTCCATCATCAAGTGCGCATAAATTATATTAAGCCATAAAAATATCAAATTAGGCTAATGGTACACATATTTCATTTTGAACATCACATAGAGCATATTATTCATTGCATGGCTTCATATAAGCATATAAGTTCATGTAGTGCACAAATAAGTGTATTCTTTTATAGCTTTCATAAGTAGTTATCATTGTGTGCAAATATTCATCACTATATGCAAACACCATAATCATAGCCATAGAAACCTTGTATGACCCTAAGATAAAGTGCACATCATGCATATATTTCACATAATCTTATGGTAAGGCACAAATGTCACTTTTAAGTATATAAACACTTTACTAAACATTAAAGCATGCATTTTTCATATAAACTATGCAAATTGCACATAAGCCAAACTCTTTGAGAATCTAACATATTCAAATCAAGATTTAGAGCATAGACTTCATATATTATGAATAAAGATGCAAACACAAATCGACCAAGAATATAAAACCAAGTAAAAGTAATAAACTTTTGATTTTAGAGGAAACCAATAGTTTCATAATCATACTATAGAAAACTACTCCAAGCAATGAATTAACTAGTCACATGCAATTTCTAATGGGCCCTTAATTAAATCTCTTTATTTAATGTTTATTAATATAATTAAGTCTTAGTAAGTCCAATGGTCCAAAGTCCATGATCATATCTCTATGCATAGGTCCTCCAAGCATAAGATGAGACCTTAAAGATCTCAAATAAGTCCGTATAAGTCACATAGACTCATCATAGTTCTATACATAGTCTATAAATAATCCATAAGCATGGATAGTAAAGTCTAATAGTCCATAACCCCATAAGCAAAGGTAATAGTCCATTTTATTAAATCTTTAGAGTCTTTGATGGATTATTAAGTCTTAAGAGTCCTAAAAGAAATAAACACATGAACTAAGCTATGTTAAACATTCGTAGAGGTTTGGAAACACATAGACAAAAGTTTGAAAACCTTTGTAAAGAATCATTAAATATTTAGTAAGAAAAACCTTCAAAGAGTCCTTTTTTATAAAAGCTTTTGGGTAAATCCTTCAAAAACCACTTGAAAATATCAAAACCATAATCATCAATTTTGTAGAAACTTGATTAAGATTCACTTAGACATTTTATCAAATTTTGGTGTGCAAACCCATAGTTTTTCATGGGTGGCAATCTTCTCCTTCACAAAACATCACCAAAATCATGGATTTTCAAGCTCTTAAGCATCACAAGCAAAGGAATACTTATACATATATAGAGCTGTCAAAGTGGGCCCACCTGATCACGTGCCGGGACTAGCTATATGGGCTGGCTCACTTTTTTGGTGAGCCATAAAAATACTAACCCGGCTCAACCCACTCGAGCTGGTAGGTTAAACGGTTTGTCTCACCAAAAGAAATAAAAAAATCAAAAAAAATTTAAAATTAATTTAAAAATGCCAAAAAAAGGTTAAAAAAAAAACGGATTGTATATGCACTAGGATCAGAAA
Organism: Pterocarpus santalinus; assembly: GCA_031439595.1. Lineage (NCBI taxonomy): Eukaryota > Viridiplantae > Streptophyta > Magnoliopsida > Fabales > Fabaceae > Pterocarpus > Pterocarpus santalinus. The sequence continues at coordinate 47,980,389 of CM062532.1, read as the reverse complement.
CTTTGGCTTACAAAAATCAAAAGAAATTATGCAAAACAAGGGGAACAACATACAAAATTGAATATAATAAGCAAAGGTTCACCAAGGTAGTAACAACTAATAACCCATAATCCTATCAGGTAGTGGCTAAGATTGGTCAAACATAACAATTAAGTAGCCACATAAAGTACTATATACTATGCATTATAAAGTATAGTTATTACTTCTTAGTGTTATCCATCACTTTTTACTAGTACTAACCTTTTTTTTTAAAAAAAAAAATTATAAAAAAAGGGGCCAACCCACTTCCAACCCAGTCCAAATGCACTTAACCCGTGGGTTATATGGGTTGGGTCAAATTGACCCACTTTTATTTGAGCTGAAATTTTGCTGGCTCAACCCACTATTTTGGTGGGTCGAGCCGGGCTAGCTCGCGAGTTGCGGCTCACTTTGACAGCTTTGTACATATAGATCAAGCACTTAAATTTCATCATAATACAACCCAAAACTTCTCAAAACATGGCTTAAAGCCTGCTGCCCTACATATGATTAGGTTCAAGTTTTTGAGCTAGTTTTGGTTATTTTCCTTTCAAACGTTAAAATCAAGCACATAAAGCTTTACCACATAAAAATACATTATCTAATACATCAAACCAAACTTTAACAACATAAAATAGATAAGAAAAGATGAGCTTAAAATCTATCCAAAATAGGATAGTTTATACAATCACCTCTTATCACATAGTTTTAATTCCTTGAGCGTGAAAGATTAGCACACAAGCCCATACAGTAAAAGTATGGGTTCTTGGACATCAATACAACATTTTTACATCTTCAAAAACAATTGAAAACATGTTGGGACATATGAAGCAAAACAGGATAGCGCATACATCTTCTTCAAAAAATAGAGTTTTTGAGTTATATACCTAATCCTTTGAAGTTTCTATCAAACAAAAGAATTATGTTTAAGACTTCAAACCTCATCATCTAGCCTTTAAACCCATGAGAACCAAAGTCACGATTGAGACCCTCTATAGGCATAGCCATACATGTGGGGTGTGGTGTGGTTCCTCAGAGTTTTAGGCTTAATTGATAAAAAGCTCAAAGCATCAAGTCTTAAACAAGCAAGAACACTTTGATGCCACAATAGAAACTCTCAAAATGACCAAAAAAAAAAAACCTGCAGCCCCTACACAAAGCTGTGAGCTTCATAGGGCTCAAAGAAAGGATTTTTTGGAACAAAATAATTCAAAGACCACCAAAACTCAATCCTACACATAACAAGCTTTCAAACAAGCATAGGTGCCACCATTAAAACTTCAAAAACACATAGGTTCCTCACTGCCCTTACATGGTTGTGAGTTTTTTCAAAGAAAAACATGGAGATTTATTTCATAAAAGCTCTAAAGAACAAGTATATGAACATGTGAACTCATGAATTAATCAAAGCTTTAGAAGCCCAAAAGAATCCATCAAATCTCAAACCCTATACGAACTTCAAGATGCTTTAAAAGACAATAATAATTCTAAAAATAATGAAGAAATAGCTCCAAAAAAAAAAAACCACATAAGACTCATGCATGAAGCTTATAAGTGAAAAAGAAAAACCCTACATGTTCAAGGCTTGAAACTTGAAATTGCAATGGTTGGACAGAGCTTCTTCAAGCTTTTTAGCGTTTGTTGTGAGGTTCAAACTCGTGTTAGACTTTGATGGTGATGGAAAAAGGTAAGAGTTTGATGATGTTTCTTGGAGGTTTAGAAGCAAGGTGTAGAGAGAAGAGGAGGAGGAGTCTCAGCTAGTTTGGGGCAGTTTGAGCTGAGTTTTAAAGTGTGTAATTTAGGGGGTATCCTATTTATAGACAAATGGGTTAGGGTTCAATAGGTATTACACTTCATTAGTTTTTATCCTAACTAGTTTGTTAATTTAGCTAATTATCAAGATTTTAATTAATTAACTTAGAAGCTTTATAAACATTATTTAGAGACTTACAAGAATGATAATCACATGATTCTTGAAGGATTAAGAGAGCTTGGTATGACACTAATTAGTATGAATTTGCCACTTTAATTTTGACTAGTTTAGCTTAATCTTACTTATTTTAGTTAATTAACCACTAATTGCTCTAATTCTCCTCATCATTAATTAAAACACTATTTGTTTAGATATAGTTAGGGGTTACAAGGCCAAGTTAAGTGGTTTGTCCTTTTATTACATTTTTCATGTATTTTACATAATTTCTTATTTTAATTTAATAATTAGCTTTGATTTGGTTTATTATTCATATGCTTCATGAAATTAACTAATACTCATCAAGCCTATATGATGAGTTGCATGGCTAGGTTAGTCTTAGAGGGGTTGAATTGTTTTTGACTCTTTAGTATGGTAAGACATAATCTTTGAAAATTCAAAGTTTACCTTAAACTTACTTAATTAGATTAAACTTCTTAATTAATAAAATATTACTGTTCATCATGTGCCTTAATTGAGTATGAGGCCATAATAATGTTATGGTGATTAATGAGATTAATTAAGATTTAGTTAATTATCTTGAAGATTATGAAATTAATTAGGTGATTTATACTTAATTAAATCCAAAGTAACTAATTAAACCCATTACATTTTTAGCTACTATTCATGGCCCAAAGAGCCTTAAAGGAGGAACTTAAAGGAATATTTGAGTGAACATTTTATTCGTAAACTACATTTTATTTACTAGTAGTAAAACAAACGTAGATATTTGAGTGAGTATTAAATTAGTTTAGGGTATATTACTATACTTAATTAGTAACTTAGCTTACTATACTAGGATATGTTAAATAACGATGTTATATTCATGCTATACTTGAGTGGTAGTGGCATTATTACCCTACTTTAGACTCTTTATATTTTGCGACAACCTCTCGTGTATGTCTGTATATATTTTTCAAGCATTCTTTTGCTGTATCTGTTCTGAGCCCGTTCTTTGACCCTGAGACTCCTTTAGACAGGATTTCATTGTACATGGTTCACCCCAACTACCACACCACCCCACCCCTCACCACCAACTTCTCCAGAGATTGACCTTTTAGAGGTGAGTGCCTCCACCACCTCTTCCTCTCTTGCTCCTAGTGGTGGCGAGCACCCACCTGGTGACCCCGAGATTGCAGGCATCATGGAGAATAGTTTCCTTTCCCTTGAGTCGATTTAGAGGAATTTTTTATGGTACTTTTGGGAGACTATAGTTAGTATAGGGTTGGTTAGCACTATTTTGTACAGGATGACCCTCTTTTGGGTTTTTTTTTACTTGAGCTTCGGCCATAGACTTAGCTACCATTTTTTTTTTGTTCTCATGTGTTCCTAACTATTTTCAGTTATCGTCCTTGTGTGGACCTGTTCTGAGTCTGTGATGTAGAGATATGGATCGGATGTATGATTTTTCACGGTCCTCCATTTTGTACTTAGAAACTTATATTTTAATACATGAGATTGTACATAGTTTTGTGATGTATTGTAAATATTTATTGTGGATTTTCTTTCCATGTGTTTTATTTTCTTTGCATTATATGTACTGTGCTCTATTTTATGATTTCACAAAGAAGGGTTATTACATAAATAAAGTAAAACACATAAACCGCAATTTTATAAAGTTGAGCCTTCCAAGAACTAATCATCGTTGAGCACAAAAAAAAAAAAACAACTTTCCACATGTGGCAAACTCCCGGACATAATATTATGACTTAAGCATAATATTATATTTGGAAGGGTGTTACAATAGCACTAGTAGTGGCGAGGAAACAGAGAGACTGAGTGATGTAGTGAGGGGGCAGTAGGTGAGCAACGGTGGTGGATGAGCCTCGAGGCATTGGAATCACGAATCATGTCAGGGCCAAAGGCGGAACTGGGAAGGGGAAGGAAGCTGACCAAAGGCAGCTTCCAGCAATGGCAAGGCAGCAACAATGATTCAAATGCAAGTTAAGGGATGAGAGAGGAGAGGATAACGACACTTAGCGTTTGATTGGGGATCTGAATATCAATTTAGGTATAAGATAATGTTATGTAAAAGCAAAATTGAAAAATAATAATAATAATAAGGTGTGGGTCTATGGGTCAGGTAATGGGTTAATTGGTTTCTACCCAAACAAACCTAATTACCCAACCCAAACTGAATTTATGTGTTTTGGTCGAGTTGGGTTGGCCGGGTTTGCAAGTCTACTCAAATCTGTGAATACCTCTACTTTCTAAAGGAACACATGGTGAAGTCTTTTTAAATATAAATGCATTTATATTTGAATTCTTGTTAAATTTTTTAAAAGAATTAACGCATTTATATATTCTTTTAATATAACTTTTTTAATTGATTGTAATTTGTATTTTATTTTTTAGATAAATGCATCTAATGTGAAATTATTCCGGTTACAACGCATGTAAAATTTTCTTTATTATGTTTTTCATTTTATTAGTAGTATATAGAATGGACAGATTGGATTCCATTTACTACCAACGCAAGATTAGTCGAAGCGTCTAGGTGCTTCAACCTTTTGATCATATGTCTCGAGTTTAAGTTCTAAAAATAAATAAAAAAATATTCCATTAAAATATTGATCGAATCGAATTAGTGAAGTTTATCGTAATCGGCCTATGAACCATACAACTTCAACCAAAAAAAATAAAAACAAAAAATTGCATCTATCTAGCTGTCGAAACATAGCTAGTTTGCCACCACCGCAGTACACTGCAGCTCTTCCTCTCACAGCCGTTGTGGTCGACAGTCACGACCCTCACCCGTGGCGCTTCCATCTCAAGCCATCGTCCTCTCGCCTCTCGGCCTTCCCTTTACTGTTGTGTCTCCATCTCTCTTGCTCTGTTTTCTGCTCACCCTCCCACATTTGCCGTTGCCTCATTCTCCTCCGTATCCCAAGTCACACCATTAGTAAGCCAAGAAGTGACCCATCAAAGAGATGAAAGCCCCTTCCACTCTCTTCCTCAGGGCCCACATTCCTTGCACCAATTTACTCCTCACTGGTTCCAAAGGTTCCTCATCCTTCCCCTTACTACGTGATTCTCACTTTTCTCATTTGCAAAATCTTATCTTATTCATTGTGCTTCCCAATGCCTTCTTTTCTTTTTACCAACCCATCTTGTAACCTGTTTTCTTCTCACTCTCAGTTATTATTATTTTTGTATCCTGAAAGCCAATAAAGGCATCAATTTTCTTATTTATTACAATAGACTAAACGTTCCAACACCCAAAGGGGTGGTTTTTTTGGTTTTTGTTCCCGGGTTGTTAATTTTTGCCTAGTTTCTGTGGTTCTTTGTGATGGGTAAGTTTTTTCTCTTTAATTTGTTTATGTTAATTGAATGATACTGTGTTGGAAACTTGAATCTGTTAGGTCCCCCCCCCCTCTCTCTCTCTCTCTCTCCCCTCTTTTTTCTTAGTGTCTTGCATGCTCTACTTTTTATGAAGTTTTAGAGTACTCTTTGGAGTTGCTTATAATTGGTTACATAATGCAGGATCACCCCATGCAAAAAGGCATCCCATCTTGTGCTTCTGTAAGAGCATCCAAACTAATTCATATGAAATTGCTAATGGAAGCTACCTTCTCACTGTGCAGCAGGCAAAAGAAAGGAATATAATGGTATGTATTACTTCCATAATTGTCATTTGTCTAGTAGGCTATCATTAAAATTATTAAAATTGATTGGGCGTAATTCAACTCAAAAGTTAGCTCAAGGGGAAGGATTAGCAAAGCTATTATAAAGGGTACATTGGCCATATGCTTTGTTGATGTGAGACTTAGCACCTCCCTCTCACACCCAGGACTAAGCATTTGGAGCTTGAAGTTTGCAGGATTTGACATTTGCAGATAGCTCAACATTAAGCATATGATAGGCTTTGATACCATATTAAAATTGAGTGGGCCTAACTAAAAAGAAGTAAAAGATATATACAGATTTAAACTTAAACAGAAATATTTCTATATATTGGTTCTTAGCAGAGGAGGTAATGACATTTGCGAGATCAAACATCAAAGTCTACTCATGTAGCTGAGGTCTATGCAACTCATTTAGGAAATTGGGTGATTATGGTAGAAGTGGTGCATGAAACAACCAGAAATGTCTAGGTCAATGTTTTTTATCTGGATATAGTTTGCCCTGCAAGAAGTGAACATGTCTAGTGCTTAAGATGCTCCATGATAAGGTCCTTTATGGAGAGATGGCGCAGGATTTTGTATTTTGGTTGAGTAGCTAATAATGGACATCAGCTGAGTCCCTGGAGAGAAAAGGGTGGTTGCACAAATTGGGCATTTCTGGACTAATCTTATTAGTAAAGATTGCTGTAGCTTCTATGTTTTTAACGATGTTACCTCTGGTCCGTGATCTCTGGTTCAAATCAATGGAAGCAATTTTTTGAATGACATGTTGAACTCAATTCTCACCCAAAGTCAAATAACATGGAAAATAATAGTTGTGAATCTTGTGATCTAGATTAGTAACTTAATTAGATTTTCAGCAAAACGTGTCTATAAAAAATTTTGTCATGGTTGGTTTATATCGTTTTTATTAGTCATATCAATTTTCTGTTCATCTGTTACTTTTGGTATTTTTTCCTTGGCGGGTGCCAATTGGCAGGACCTTCATTTTCTAGGATGCTGCATTTTCACTGTCTCTGTTTATACTTCTGCTTCGGCTTATTTATGTTTTTATCTGTCTTTCTCTATTTATCTTTCTACCTACCTATCTATATCTCTATCCATCTTTCTTTCTGTAAAATGCGACTTTTATCGATCCAATTATTGACCATTATAACATGTATTTATATATATTCTCCAACTGAAAATTGTCATGTTGTTATTAGTTTCCTTTTTTTTTTTTTTTAAATAAAAGTTATTAGTTTTTCATTTAACCTTGACATTTTTTTTTATTTATATCTAAATATCCAATTTTCCTATTCCTTCTTATGAGTGTTATTATGGCATTTTGGGGAAAAAAAAGACATTTACTAATGTTACTGTGTAATTGTTCAAACTGTAGGAAAAACAATCTAGAAAAATTGAATCTATTGGAGCATTTCAAAAGTTGCCAATAGTGATGCCATCTGTTGACATTCTTGGGTCAGCACTAAGAAAGGCAAAGAAGATTTCTCCAACAAAAGGTTCTTGACTGCAGTAGTGTTCTTCCTTTACATGTTAAACCCTTTCCTTGACATTAACTTTTAGTTTGCCCAAACTGTAGGAATTGTAAGTATTGCAAAACGAGAGAAAAACAAGGGTGCAAAGCAACTTGATGCATTAATGAAAGTATGTTCTTAACTTCCACATATTTCATGCTTTGAGCTATAATGCTTCTATTTTCTATTTTATATAAAGTGATGTGGAAAAAGTTAATGTTATAGTTATTGGGTAGGAACTTGCTGTTCCCTTGAGGACGTATTTGGTGAACTTTCCTGACAAAGCATAACTTCATCCTTATGAAAGGTCTCTTATTGAGTTGACTCTTGGAGATGGATACTATGAAAAGGTATATTAGGAGAATTGCTTTGCAGCACCAAACCTATATTTTTAGACTTCATTGGCATGTTCCCTTAATCATCACAGGATATATATAGTATATGATTATCATTCCCATTCTAAAATGGATGGAAGAGTAAATATTTTCAGTCAATGGCTTTATTGTTATAATCCTTTTATGTTGGAGATTTTCTAATTGTGGAGTTACAATTGTTTAACAGGTGCTAGGCAAGTTAGATGTGTTAAGGAAGGGGGTAGTCTCTGTTGGAAAGGAACATGCTTCACTTTGTGCAAAGGTGTATTTAGTAATTTACGTCATTGTTTTAACCTATTTCTTGGCTGGTTAATTCTGTAGTTGTCATGTGGCTTGAAAGTATCTATTTGCACTCAACTTTTGTGAAGCTTTAGCAGGCAAAAGTAGGAGTCCTTTATGCTAGATCTTGACGTCAATTGCAATTTGTTCTTGTCATAGGCATAAAATCCTCGTCTTCACGTGTATATGATGTTTATGGTGTTTGAATTCTTTTTTTTTCCTGAAGAAAAGATTTTCGATATGATTTTATGCTCTCAGGTCAGGTGGAATCTAAGCATTGCCTTCTTCTTTTTTTTTTTTTTTTTAATGATCATGTCATCCTATTATTTTTATGAAATTGGGGGACAAGAACCCCATCTGTCCACCCCCGGTTTCAAGTGAAACTCTGCTTTTGTTTTTTTTTTTCTGCCTTTTAAAACTTTTTTGCGAAATTCCCTGTTTACCCTCAGTTAAACTATTAAATTTTCTATTTTGTTGCCATCCCTTGAACTCACCTTCTTCAACCTACTGACCAATTTTTTTGGGGTTTGTAGCAGCTCTTTCATGCTCCTGAAATAGAGCAACCTATGCACTTTCTTACACAAATCTATTTCATAAAGAGAGCTAAGATGTCTTAGCATTCTGACCTCACATAGGCTGTTATGTTTCCCACATGTTTGACAGTTCTCTGTCCTCACAAAGGTTGCTGTACTTTGCACTTTCTTGCTCTGTTTCACCATGTATCAAGCTTTTCCGGACAAGCTCATCTATGTTTTTCTGCTTCCTTAGCCTCTAGTAACCATGTCATCAGCACTATTATGGACTTTTTGTTATTAGTTATGTGTTATTAATGACGATTGTGCCTTTTATGCTGTTACTTCAAAGTATTAATGATGAATATATCTCAAGTTTTGAGTTGTTTTTTGAGTTTTGAATACTTATTATGTGTAGTAGAAATTATTTGCGTCATCTCTACTATCTCTGATGTAGTGGCTATCCCGGTATTTACTATACCAATATAGCAGTTTTGGGATTGACTATTGCGTACGACTATCCAGGATTGACAACTTTTAATTCAATCAGATCGAGAGTTCTGATATATCGCTTTATGTAACCATCATATTACTTTGGTGATTTCTTTTGCCAATTGCCCTCCTTTGCTTTCTTAACATGATTGATATCATTTCATCATCTAACAGTCTTCATCAAAGCGAGAAGCAGAGGAAAGACTGAATGAGGTAAGTTGCAAATCTTATGTGGAATATCTGTTTCCTAATTTTTCTGAAGATTGCTTAATATCCCAAGATGTTATGGAGGGTCTTAAGAAAATTGAAGAGATTTTTGCTTGAGAACGGAAAGTTGTTGATGATTTGTTAGGCATAGCCAAGGTATTCTGCATTTCAGCATTCTATATAAGCACGCTTATATTGGATATGGTATATATTGAGAGTATTAGAATGTTTAGTATACTAGCATAGTCTAATCTAGTTGTATTGTTATACCGCAGAGCTGTAGTATTATAGAGCTGCTGCTTATAGCTGAGTCAGTGACTGTTAGAGGCTGTTATAGGAAGTTAGGAAGTTATAACTGCTGTCACAGTAGTTACACTGTGATGTGATAGCCTCTACCATTATCCTCATGTGTATATACTCTGTAAACAACAGATTAGATCATAATATCAAAATGTCATTCAGATCTCTGAAACTGAAAGTATTCTCTCATTTCTCTTCTCTCATTTCTCTTTCTTGAACCTCTTTGTGCTCTTAACAATTATAATCAACCAACAACCAAGCCTTTTTTCACTAGATGAGGTTAGTTGTATGAATCAACCGACGCTATAGTGTCTATTGTATAGTATGTTTATAGATAAACTGTTTAAATGTACATCTTTCTTGATGGTTTTGCCTATAGTTTTACTTGCCTAATTTGCGTGATAGTTGTACTTTCCTTAATGGGCCTTCTGAGGGTCTAGATTCATTGTATAGTCTAACCAAGTCATGTATGTATAGTAATTAGGAAACCATATTAAATATGCTAACTCTATATATTTAGTTTCCGTTGTGTAGTCGAAACACATGGAATTCAGCATGTACTTCTCTTTCTCTTTCTCTTTCTCTCTTCAGCTTATGCAAGCTTATTATTATTCATTCGTATAAATGATTAAGTAAATGACCATGATGTGGTACAGTAATGGACCCATTGTGCTAGATAATCTATTATAACAAATAACATCTTTGGAGGCCATGTAAACATAATGTCTGTTAAAGAATGCAAAGTATTAAATATATAAATTATTTAAAAAACTCAAAATAAGAAATAAAGAGTGCCATCATAAAAGAAAACTCCATTTTTTTATTATATGAAGTGTCAACGTATAAAATCACAATCCAGTTTTAAAATTTATTGAATGAAAAGCTGATGCCCATTACTCAAATTAAAAAACAAAATTAAGATATTATAATAATATTCAATATTCACACGGAAGTTGCCAAACAATGTGCGAGAAAGACATGACTTGCAAACCAAGGAACCCCATTTAGAGTGAGTCAGAGAAAGTAGAGAGAGAAGGGTGGAGAGCAATGTAGTGGTGCCGCCTGAGGAACTGGATCAATACTCCCCTCTCTAGATTTGAGGTTTACTTCATCACCCACTTTCGAATTCTGGTTTATCCTATTCAGCTTGGTCGGTGGCTTTCAAGGCCTTTTTCGCCCATTTCTTTCTGGGTTGCCCTGCATCTCTGCACATCACTGTTTTGGAGCGTATGGTGTGCGCTCCCATTTCCGGTGCATACTGGACATTCTACCTTAATTCTTAGTTTATTTAGCTCCTTCTGAGATTATGCAGTGGTACTTATTTGGTAGCTCTTTGGGTGCCATGCTGGTGGCTCCAAAGATCTCTAGAAGGTTTGATTGATTGAAATGTGTCTACTTTTCTATAGGAAGTCAAGTCGCTCTTATCTAGGCATTTTATATTTTTACTTGAATAAGGATTCTGGTTATAATTTCAGACAGAATATAAAGAATTATGGGTATCTTACGGTTTAGGGATGTTGGTAGCTGGAAGGATCACTTGGTTTTCTGGGAATATTGGCCAGAAATGAAGGGGATTTGCTCTCAGTAATTTGTTGTTATACAGGATAAATTACTGGAGTGCTTTTTTTTTTTTTTCCTCGTGTGACATTTTGCTTTGCATAAGATAATCAAGACTAAAAATGGCTTGAGGGAAAAGGAGGGAATGTCTTGCTAGTGTGCTACTCTATTTGGACAAAGTGCATGGCATAATAATTATTTGGGTTGGTACTACTCCTTTTTTTGAGGCTTTTACTTGGCTTTTTCGCCTATTCTCCTTGCATAATGCCCCTCTTTGTCAATTTTTAGGATAACCTCTCTTGGAACTTCCATCCATTTACTCATAAATTTGCATGATAGAGAGTTTATCGAGTTAAAGTCCCTTATTTCATTACTTGATTCTATTCATTTTTCTGATTTTCTTGACTCAAGAACATGGACTCTTGATTCCTCTAGAGTCAAGGTAAGCTTTTGTTTGGATTACTGTTATTAACAGGATTAAAACAAATGACATGCTTCAAAAGCGCAAACCTCTCACTGCTTTGTCTCAAAATATGTGTATTATGTATGGTTTGAATTCCAAATCAGGGGCTCACTATTTTTGGTTTACCCTATGCTGAGGTCTCTTTGGAATAGGCTTTTTGGTATCTTTGGAGAGTTGTGGGTTTGCCCTATGGATTTACATCATTTTCTCCTCACTAAGTTCAGAGGTTTTGTCTCTTGTAAAGACACAAAGACCTTGTGGTAGTCCTTGATTTATGTTGTGCTCCAGTGTATCTGGATGAAAAGGAATGCTAGAATTTTTGATGATTCCTCTTGGACTTTCTAATTTATTTTGGATAGGATTACTCTTTTGGCTTCCCTTTGTTCATGTTCTGTTTCATGTTTTTATGATGTTTCATTATCCAACATACAAAGGAATTGGCATGTGTCATTGTTATAATAAATTAATTTCTTGTTATTTCTAATAAATTGCCGTTATTTCTTGTTATTATAATGTAGTTTTAATGTCTCCTTTTCCTCCATTTTTATAATATTTTGTTTTTTATTTTTTGGTTATTTAGAGGACAGGACTAATTTGGAAAAGTTGACTCTTGCTGTCCTTTCACATCTTCGAACAGCAGTTTTATATGTTCATGACCTTTGGGGAGTGTGGAACCTCACCTTCTGATCAGGTGTGCTTTTTATGACAATTAAGTTATTAGAATAACTTAAAACAAGCATAAAATTGATTTTTCTATGACTGGCTACGAAGTAGTATTGGATTATGTACTTGTATGTGCTTGCTCAGACTTGTGGCTCCTTTTGAATAAGATGTCAGTGAAAGGCTTTCATTTTGTAGTTGAAATTTTTGTATTTCAAAATTCAATTCTAGGATTATTTAATACTGAGGGGCAGATTTGTTTTTGAACTCCTCGTCTGATTTGGCTTGAGATTTTCCATCGCTTTGAAGTACCCTCCATTAATTATCTAGTAGTTTATTCTTAACCCTTCAAGTTTAAATATAAATAAACAAGTGATGTAGGAGAAATCAGCCATAAACTTCCTGTGTTATATATTGATAAACTAGGAGTGAGAAATTGAGGTCACGTGTTGAGTTTCTGACAAATGTTAGATGATAAGGATATTGAGATTGACAAATTGAAGTTTATCCTTATTTTTAAATGCTTATCGCTGAAAAATACAAATTCCCACTGTTGCGACCGATGGGCTTCCCGTTTTTTGTCTGTTTGTTCTTTGTCTATTAATTGCTACTTTGTTCCATTCTTGCTTGCTATTGGGGGTGTTCGTGGTTTGGTTTGGATAAATTTTGAGGCAAACACTCAACCAATCCAAACAATTAGAATTATTTCGGTTTTGATTAGATTGGTGATTCCATTTAGAAAACCGAACCAAGCTAATGAAATTTAAATGGGTTGGATTGTTTCAGTTAACTCAGTATTGGACTATTTTTTAAAAAATGTAAAAATTGTAAATTATTTAATGAAGGATACGAGACTATTCTGTACTGTAATAGACTAGACACTAGAGAGAAGGACCAAAATTATACGTTTATACTTTTATTGTAGAATTTGGATGGTTGAGGTCAAAGAAGCATTCAAGAGACTTTAAAAACAGATGCTACACTTGAGAAAAATGAGATTGAGTGTAAATTTACTTGAGAGAAACCCCTCAGTCCATGAGTATAGGCTGAGTACGTAATTACATAATCAAATCCCTTATATTTAGGGATCGTGTAACTAATTGACAGCAATTAGTATCCTACATCCTATCCTATTTATATAACATATCAACCTTATTTACTGCCTTATTTATTGCCTAATTAATTATATTTACATTAGAATCAATGCTCACCCTCAAGTTGGTGCATATGTATCATATGCATCCAGCTTGTTATATATGCTTGTGACCCTTGGTCCCCGAAGAGATTTGGTGAAGATATATGTCAGTTGATCATTAGAGTTCACAAATATAGTGATCTCTCTAGGGAGAACCTTTTCGCGAATAAAGTAACAATCAATATCGATATATTTGATCTGTACATGAAAGGCTAGATTGGATGCAATGTGCAATGCGGCCTGATTATCACAGATGAGTTTCATGGGGCCAATTTCGCAAAACTTTAATTTTTTTGGTAGCATGGATTTAATGGCTTTCTTTAGAGTTTGGAAACTTTGAATTGCTGACTTGCTCCAGAATTAGGAGTTTGGTTTTGTTATTTTCAGAATTAGAAGTTTGGTTTTGCTATTTTTGATATGACTCAAATATTGTAAACTTATCTTGTGTGTAACACCACAAACTGTACTAAATTGCCGGCTTATGGTTTTGTATGTGTAATTGTGTATTGCAGTTTAGTGGGGAAACTTTACAGTCCCATTAGGGTAATTGTGGAGCAACAGACATTCATTTGTAGATCTAATCAGACATACAACGCAGAAGACAAATAAAGTTCCTTGGTTTCAAGTTTTGGCTTTTATTTTCCTTTATGATGGGGTATAAATAATCTGAAACAATTATGACATTTTAAAAGTTGTTTGATAAGGCATTCAGTTGATGATGGATGGTTATGCAGTTTTCAATATACAAAGAAACAAGAGAAAGGTTTACTGGACATTTGTGGTTTGATGTTGTATCCAAATTTGATCTGTTGAAGTCATCTCCTGTGGTCTATGCAACAGAATAACCTTATCCCACAGAACATGAGCTGGAGAAGTTCCGGAAATCAGGTCCTGATGGAGCTATTAATGTATCTGTCAAAACACAAGAAGGACTACATGAGGTGAGGAAAATCTGTTCTAAACTTCATATTTTCACTGGAATCTTTAATAATTTGGGTGTATGTAAGAATAAAGCCATGGCAGTGACTTGCAAGTAATTTTTTGTTGATGGATTTCAGTATTTGCACAAGGACCTTGTTGATGCTGGCTTACGGAACACTATGTTCCCCAAAGGTCAACTTGTGAAACAAGAAAACATTGTCGTGAAAAGGAAAAGGGTAGGGATAACTGGAGAGTTGCGTAAGTAGAAATTGGGCACTCAACTTGTAGAGAGTATTGCTTCTTATTTTTTGTGAAGAAATTAATATTTGAAGTTTAATTGAAAATGGGCCAAAAAACATGCCATTTTCATACTGACAAACTAAATCATCATGAATTGATGTTCACAAGAATAATATTGATAATACTTTCCAAAAGCAATATTTGGAAAGACAATAGAATAATTTATTTATTGTCTCAGTTCCTGCCTGTTGGTTTTTTCAATTCTACTTCCCAATAGTGACATAGGCTTTCTTATTATATTTTCTTGCTTGACATACTATGATAGATGTGCGGAGTGTTTAACCATGAATGGCATAATAAACAAGTAAATGCTCAAATTAGCCCTCGAAAGACTTGAATATAGAATAGAGTTATTTGTAGTGAATTGCTTGAGGAAAAATCTTGTAAACCTAATTAAATAAGGAATCATAAATTAGAGAGAAAGTTGAGGCAGCCCCTATTGTGGAAAAAATGGTAGTATCTCATTTTAGGTGATTTGGCCACATGTGGAGATGGCCTAGGAGCCTATAAAAGTCCTAGTAAGGAGAATAGATGAGATGGATGATAGTTCAATATCCAGAGGTATAAGCAGATCTAAAAGGATCATATGTGAAATTATTAAAAGAGATTTAGATTTTAATAGTTTGAATATAAACATGATTTATGATGGGATATTATAGCGTCATTTGATCTATGTAGCTGACCCTACTTAGTCGGACAAGGCTTAGATGTTTTAGGAGCTGGTTGAAATATATTACTTGTCCTATGTATTTGCATAATGGTAAAAAATTTTCCTGCGACCAAAGATATTAACTATTAAGGTTTATTGCTTTTACTGTGTAGCTGAAGCAAAGAGTGCATGAGCTGCTTAATTTGCAAATGGCCAAGATCAAAGATACAAGATACAACCAAGAGAAGTGAAAGGTGCCACTCAAAGGATACATCAAATTTGTGAAGAAACTTCCTGGTCGAAATAGGGAAGTTGAAGTCTTCATAAGCCTGTATATCTTTGTAAAATGAGTTAGGCATGACCCATGCCGAGCCTCCAAACATGAAAACAAGCAAAAGCTTCACCACAGGCTCCATTACTGCCTACTAGCAATTAGGCATCAGAGAGTAAATTGAAGGGTGACTAGTTGAGCTGAATCTTCCAGAAGTGTTTGGGTACCTTGGCTTTTTTGAGATTTTTCTTGTTCCAACCATTTTGGAGAAACAAGAAAAGCTTGTCCTTAGCCTTCAAACTTTCCAGTCCATGTGGCCACGGTGTATAATTTTTGTTGTCGTCGGTTGTAACAGTGATGTATCTCAAATCTACTGTCAGAAGTAATGATCAATTGGTCTAACAAAGGCATCATTCATTCTTGTTTGTGTTACGCCTTGCCAATGTTACCAAAAAAAAAACACAAAAAAAGAGAGTAAAATTTCATTTTTGTCCCCTGAAGATGTATATGACATTTAGTTTTGCAAAGAAAGTAGATATAAAATTGGCCTAGGGAAAAAAAGAAAAGAAAAAAAGGCATAAATTCATCCATGTTTGTATGAACAAAAATTTTATTTTATTTTAGCGAACAAAGAGATTGAAGGACTAAATTGATTTCATTTTGTATAATTAAGGGACAAAATTGATGTCAACTATCTATAATCGAGGAACTAAAATTTTTTACAGACTGAATTAATGTTATTTCATTTCTATGGCAAATAGTTTAGTTTTTATTATTAATGAATTAAAATTGATGTTACTTGATTTTTGAGTCATTAAATTAAGGGTGTGTTTGGTATGTGATAAAAATAAAGATAAAATTTTTATCCCATATCAAACACAAGAGTTAACTCTAGAAAATATTTCTATAATCAAATATACTAAATACTCTTATAAAGGAATATTTTCGTTTAGTTTTGATTTTATTTTAGTTTCTTATCCGTAAGATGAGAGGATATTATTATAAACCAATATGTATATTAGTTATTCATTTAAAATATTCATAAAATATAAAAAGATAAATAGTAAATTATCTTATTATTTGCATTAATATTTAAAGATAAATATTATATAATTATAATTCCTTACGTGTTTGTTATTGCAAGTGGATAAGTTGCCGGACAAGTAATAAAACAATAAAATTTCCTCTCACGACGATTAGGATTGAATATTATGATAATTTTAATTATCTACACTAGCTTAAAATTAGTGAGAGAAATTAAAGAATTAATTATTTAGTGAATTGAATTAAATAAAATTAAGAAGCTAAAACAGAACTTGAGATGAGTTTTAATACAATTAATGGATTTTATTTTTTTTTTGGGGTCGTGATTAGTGGAAGTTACCTAGGCATGAGGTTTTCTACCAATTATTTGCAAATGGAAGGGATCTATTTACTTCAAGAGTAAGTTTTGTACACTTACCCTATTAAATAACTTGTTATAGACTTAAGTTCCAATCTTCTGTGGTGGCTTGCAGCATAGCAGCAGGGATACCTAGCCACATGAGTTTGAAGACTTTGCAACTGGTTTGACAGCAATTTCTCAATATGGTCTGTTTCAATTATGGAAGGCATCTATACAAATAATTTTTGTTTGATATATAATATAAACTATTTCCTGAATTTTACCTAATACCTTAAGCCTTTGTGACAATTGGTTTTTGACAGTTTTCTTCATTTTTATGAGTGAAAATAAATTCAAAAGAACTTCTAGTTGAACCGTTTGATCATATAGCCAATTCCATCTATTGCAAAAAGGATTTTGATGTTGTTGTATAGTTATTTTTTTTATTTTATATAAATGAGAATTAATATGAGATGATATATAGACCAGATCTTTATTTCTTTACTCTTTGTAGGAAAACTACAAAGCATCACTACTTTTTTGATCCTTTCACTGACACCACTTTCTATGTCGACTAGAATTCTTCTTTTCTATTCGCTGATTTGTACCTAATAATGTCGGTTAAAATTTTTATTGCTGATCTTTTTTCTGCCCAAATAGTAGCTTCTTGAATTAAATTTCAGACCAGAAGTTATTTGACTCATTTATTCTTTTTACGATTTCACCTAATAAATGGCGTAGGCATATAGTCCCTGTAATATTTATTAAACAATGATTGTATGTATTCTAGTTAAAATAAAATGCTTTAAATATTATGAGCTTCCGAGTTTCTAGTTTTCCATACATTTCAAACTCTGCTACCTGTTATTTTATATGAATTTATACCACGCAGATGCATGGTACATTATTGGGTACTTTTCACCACCTATTCCCTGCATCTGTCAGCAATAATTTGTTAGCGATGCTCACTCGCCAACCTTGTTCTCTCTTCTTTTTGTTCTCTTTAGTTGACTAGCCATTCCATAAGCATGAGCACGTCATGAAAATCAGTTTTTGTCCGAACATTCAGATTTACACTTTTGTTAATTCGCAAGTATGCTTCCTGGTTAAGTAAAATGCGTCTCTTTGCAACTGAAAGTGCATTAGTTATGTTTAAAAAGCTTTAAATCAGTAGGAATGACTTCTACAGCACTTTTGGTGCGTTTGCTGCATTGGTTTCATATTTAAAACAGTAATGATTCACTGATATAACTTTTTCACAGCTTTTTTTTTTTTTTTTTTTTTTCATGAATTACATTTTTCAAGTCATGAAAAAAACACTAAAATAACTTATTAGTTTTAGTTTTTCAAAAAAATTATTGATTTATCTCATATTCTATTATACATATCTTTTTTTTTTTTTTTGGATGCTGTCGTATACATATCTTTTAATTAAAAATGCACTTTTTTCTTTAATAAAAAAGCTCAAACAAAGTGCATGTCTCCGTTTCCCCATTGCATGAGCAAACTGACAACACTACTCTATCCCTACCACCTATTGAAGCATTTACCTTTCAACAGGACACGTAGAGCATGTGCCCAAGATAGTTGGACATAATTAGACACACAAGTTTATTTGTGAAGACAACAAATCCCCACCCTGCCTCAACTGTACATGATAAACATTTGGCAGCAACAGCTTACATGACTTAGTATCACCTATTACTATTCTATCTTTACTCCGCAGAAACAAAAATAGTGGCAGAAACTTCAAACAATTAAAGGAAAAAGATCTCTCCAAAAAAAAAAAAAAAAAACTATGAACATTAAAATCAAAATTACTTAAACTTGCCTGTCAACAAAACATAGATGATAATTAATAGACATATGATGCGTATAGGCTCATAATCGGAAAAGTGCATATTGCATACACTAGTTAAATGGTTCACGGAGTCAAGTTTTTAGAACAAAATGATAAATTCGGAGATCACAACTTGAAAAATCCAAGAAAAAAGCAGGTGTGCAACAAACAGTCACCATACACAGGCATAAAGAGAATCAAAGAAAAGACCAAATTCCAAAAATCGAACATATAAATCTGTCAGCAGTAATTGCTACAACTGTACACATAACAGAATACAAAATTTCGCGATTGATAGTCACAAAGAGCTGACTTAATCAGAGGTAACCTATTTTACTGAATTTCAATCAGCAGACTATCAAGAGCCATAGCTCTCAAACAACTCTCTCTCCTTCGGTTGTATTACACACTCACCAAACATATCCTTCAGTTTTTCGTGCCGAACCATCTGATCAAGAACTTCATCCTCAAAAACTAAAGCAGCACTCTTTGGTTTATCATCTTCAGTATTTCTAGCTGAGAAAACCAGTTCAGACAACCGGTCCTTTTTGGCCTGCATGCAATACTTTGTGTATTCAGTGGTCCCCTGTGTTATGAGATGATATGTGTACACAACTTTCTTTTGGCCAAGCCTATATGCTCTGCTAATAGCTTGCCTTTCCACTGAGGGATTCCAAACGACATCAAGCAGCACAACCCTTGAAGCTCCAACTAAGTTAATTCCCTCAGAACATGCTTTTGTTGATGCAAGTAATATCTTTGCCTGGCTGTTTGCATCATTGAAGCCGTGAATCAGGGACTGCCTTTGCTTTTTATCGAGTTTACCAGACATATACAACACCTCCTTTCCCTCAGACCAATTGAAAACTGACTTTAACTGCTCCATAATTAATGTTAAAGGATCAATGAATTGACTGAACACAAGCACTTTCTCATTGACTGCCTCACACAGCCGTACGAACTCCACCAAGAATCTGGTTTTGACACCAACATATGGGTTCAATTTAAGGCCTTCCAACTGATCCCTGTCAACAACAGATTCTTCGTTTCCTGATAGAGAGCAGCAGAGGAAAAGGGATGGATGGACAGACACCAAAGCCAGCTTGTGTTCAAACTTCAATGTGTTCTGAGAACCTTCAATGCTTTGTAAGAGTGCTTTCTGCATATTATCTGGCATCAAAGTCACCACGCAGTCCCTCAAACCAGGAAGGTTTTTTTGAAGGATACTTCCCTTGTGAACATGAACAAATGGATCCATCAGCAACTTTAACTGGCGTATTTTCTCATCTGCGGGATTTCCAGTTGTTTTGCCAGAAGAAACTGGTTCCCAACTCACACCTTCAGATGCTTTCTTTTCTTGCATTAATCTACTTTGGCAGAACTTTTTGAGTTCTTGTGGTATCCTGTCAGGAAAGGATGGTTTGACTAAGCATAGTGTATTATAGAGTTCTAGAAAATTATTCTGGAAGGGAGTCCCCGAGAGGATAATCCGCTTCTGAGCTTGAATTTCCGACAGAACCTTCCAAATAAGACTACGCTGATTTCGAGGTGTGTGCCCTTCATCCAGAACTAACAAACCAGGAATTTCATGCAGAATCTTCCCCATCACTCCTCTTGCACTGTTTTCCTTCACACTTGCGTATCTCTTCTCTTTTTTACTACTCCTGTTTTTCTTCTGAGTTCCCAGATCGGCTTTGGAATTATCCCCAGCAATCTTCTCGTACAAATTGTAGCTGATTCCAAGAATGCTCTTCTCTTTGAACCATGAATACAACTTCACCATGCGTATGTGTTCGTTGTTTGGATTTGGAGACCAAGCAACTTCCTTTAAGGCAGCAACATGTTCTTTTCCAGATAACTCAGGGTTGTTCAGATTGTGGAATGGGATTCCTATGCCCCATTTTTTGAATTCATCTTCCCAAGTTAGCAGTAAGCTTGCAGGAGCAATAATAACGGGATGACATTTTGGAAATACTTCCAAATATGTCTGAAGAAACACAATAGTCAACCGAGTCTTTCCAGTTCCAGGAGCATGAGAAATAATGCATCCACCGGCGCTATTGGGATCAGCACTCTTCAATGCATCAAGTTCCATAGTTCCTGCCAGATTTGTCCAAAGAAACTCAAAACCTTCTCGCTGATGAGCATATAGGTTTTGTTTGATATCAGGAACTAGGTCCCAAACTGTTCCTTCATGATGACAGCAAGAAGCCTCTGAGGCACCATCAGATACATTAAATTGGGCCTCATCAAAGGGTGACACATTTGCTCCATCAGATGATACCCTATATCTTGATCCTTGCATAGGAAATTCATTCACCTGTATTATGTACAACACAAGCATGCAAACAAGGACACCTATGTCAGTCCTCCTCATCATTGCATTACATTAAACATGCTCAATCACATAATCAAATCAACACAAACATAAATTAGCAAAAATTAATTTAAGCTCGAAGGCTCAAATAGCAATCAATTGCTCTTTTACTTTTTACATAACCTGTGACAAGGATAAGAAATTAAGCAAAGATACTTAAATGTAGTGAGCATCATAGTTAAATAGATAATAGTTCACTTGATGACCTAGTTCTTAGGTTTAGAGCAACTCTGATTGAAGTTGCCAACTCACTTAGCTGATACAGTCTCCTGAGCATTCAAAAATTAAGGAAAATATTTTTTTGTGAGCTATCATCAAACGGTACTTACAAAGGGTGGTGTGATATCTTTGATATGTGTGACAGTCCAATGGCACAATTTGCAGTATATCCCAATCTCCTCATCAAGAAAAAGGTTGTGCTTACAAAGGGTGGCTGGACTTTCTCTGTTTTCTCCTGCTTCAGTTGTCCCTACACTGCCAACCTGCAGATAGATCATAACATACTCAATTAATGATCACATATATCATTTATATCAAGCCTACAAGAAGCTAAAGCCTGTGTAAATTTAAATTATAACCCAAATAGTTATTGAGTGAAGTTGTCTTCATCAAGAAATAGCTGAGTGAGTATTAGTTCTGGAAATAACAATCAACTGTTGAACATCCATCCACTCACCAAGAATTCAGAACAGAAAACTATCATTCAAAGTAATAGAGTAACAGCCTACCACTAGTAAACATAAAAACACAAAATCCAAAGTCAAATGTTACTTGAAAACAAATAATTCAAACTGAAAATATATATTTTTTATATTTTTCTCAAGTCTTTCAGCTAGTATAAGGAGAGCTACCAGGGAATCAACTTCGCCTAATCTGAGCAAAGTTTCCATTTCTTCCCACAGCCTATCCAACTCCTTCTCAGACTCAGTTTTTTCTACCGGTACTTCCTTCTTAATCCCAAAAGTAAATCTCAGTGGAAGTGTCTCTGCACAAGGTGGTGGCCGAGTATCTCGCTGATGAACATCGTCCCTTTCTTCAAACCTATTTGAATCATCTTCAATGGGACTGCTCTTGCCCCAAAAGCATTCAGCAAGGAGTTCTACTAAATGCAATTCCTTTGGCGTAGATGGATTCCTCTGGACCTTACGCCCCAAATCTCTATAACCAGTTTCGCTATCCACCCGTGCCTTACTCTCACGATTGTTGCTGTTAGCCACATCCTCATGCTCCCTGTTGGCCTTCCTTTCCTTCTCACTCTCCTTCTTCTCCCCTCTTTCTTTCTCGTTTTCCATCTTTTTATCAATCTTCGTGGAATCCCCTTTCTCCTTCTGCACTGGCAAACTTTGACAACCTCCCCAGCTATCTTGTTCCTTTTTATCCTTTTCCACTTCATGTTCAGAAGGGTTAGAGCGACGTAAACGCTTCTGGTAATCGCCAAAGGCTTCAACATTAGCACCGACATTTTCTCCTGTTCTTTCTACTCTCTTTGCCCCCGGTTTCTTTGCTACCTTCTTTCCTTTCTCGTCATGCATCTTGGTAGAGCAGCCCTTCGTCTTGCCTTCTCGAGAGTTCATGCTAGCACAATTAGCATCCTTGGATAGCTCTTGATCTTGCTCACAACACTCACCATTATGTGTTGAGGATGAAGCGTTTTCAAGCTCCTCCTCCTCGACCTGCTTATCTTTCTTTCCCAATGACGTTGAGCTGTCACCATTCTTTCTGCAAATTGCAGAACTTTCAGTTTCTACATTCCTCCCCTGCTCCTCCATAGAAGGAGTATCAAAACCTGCAAACTTCTTGGTCCGAGACCCGCTGCTTTTCTTCTCCCTCCTATTATATCTCCTCCGCTCCTTTCGCTCCCTATCATCCTCATCATCATACGAGGTAGAACCATCATCACTACTTGAGCCTTCTCTTACGTCTTCCACTTCGAAATCTTCATCACTAGACTCGTTATCATCTGTATCAGTGGAAGAACCACAAGCAAATTCCGAGCTACTTTCATCCTCTTCACTGCCTTCCTCGCTCTCATCACTTCCTTGCTCATACCCATCACTATCTCCACCCAAGTCAATCGTTATAGGGTTTTCAGGTCCTAAACCGCATCCATCATCACCAAAGCTTTCAGCATTATTAGTGTCTGCATCACTTCTTTTAACTTCCTCGTTCCTGTCTTCCATATCAACATCAACAGGGACAGCCTCTTCGCACTCGTCATTCTCAGAATGCTTCTTCAACCCGTCTTCATATGCATTCTCACCATCATCACTGTCATCAATTTCAATCACCTCTCTAGGCGGAGGCACATCAAAAAACTCCCTCTGTTTACTAGAGGAAGAAACAGGGCCCGTTTCCCTATCATCAAGGAACTCTCCCAAAACCACAACATCATTTTCAGGCGCAGCTACCCTTTTCCCCTTCAAACCACCACCACTACCACCACCACTCCTCTTATTCCCCTTGGACTTCGATGATGAAGCTCGAGACCCAGATTGCAGTCTCCCCTCTGCACCACGAGAAGCACCTCCACTGCACGAAACACGTAACCTTTCACCCTCACACAGGTTTTCTCCCACGAACACCACGTCAGGCTCATCTACCCTTTCCCTCATTCTCCTACCTCTCCCCCTCCCACGGCTGGAGCCACCTGCCCCTGAAGATGACGATCCGCCATGTACGAACCTCGGCAAGTTACGATCTTTCTTGCTTCGGGTCCTGCCAGCAACACCACCTTTGGGGTCCATTGCTGAACAAAAAAGAAAGCTTTTTTGTTTTGACGACGTTTCTGTTACTCTTCCTTTCTTTTCTTCTTTTGCTTTTTTGTTTTGACGACGTTTCTGTTACTCTTCCTTTCTTTTCTTCTCCGTTTCAACCGGGCAAAGGAGACCCACAGCTAAAAACGCTTCCTTTATTATTCCTATTCGATATAACAGAATGAAGAAAAAAGAGAATATGAAGCGACGGAATATGAAGAGAGGAGCTGAAAGAGAACGCAAGAAGATGAGAATGTGAACGGAGCAAGTAGCAAGAGGAAACGAAAAAGGACGCGGAATGTGGAGAAAAGAAACGGGAGAGAGAAAGAGAGAGTGGCAGGTGCAGTGCCGGTTTCTATATGTGCACGTACATCAGGCGCCAAAGAGCAAGGGAATCAGACTTCTGGCCACTCCAAATATGTTTAAAGCAAATGTGCCAAGAATACAGCGAAGTCCAAGAGTCCAAGGTTTCCCACGAGAAACTAAAAGGATTCTTTCCTTTTTTGGTGACAGATATTCTATTGTTGGCCAAACAAACTTCATAGAAAAAATGTAAAAGTTTTTGGGAATAATTTTTATGAATTATTAAGGTAAAATAATTTTATACTGTTAAATAAAAATTTCAAAAAGTGATAAATTATAGTAGATTGTTATTATAAATATGATTATTAAATTCTTGAGTTAATTCTTAAATTTTTACGAGTTTACGATCCTACCATGTAATAGCGAGTCAACACATACATAAACTCTTTTTTTGTAAACTTGTATGAGTTTAAATAAATTCTAATAAAATTAGTAAACTATTAATTCTATAAATGAGTTTACGATTCTAAAATTACACTTGATTTTACTTTTCAAATATAAAATATTGATCATTTTTATTGTGTACGTTAGTTTACTTGTTTATTTCATATAATATTTATTGATTTTATTCAATTAATTTTATCTATTAGTTATTATTTAATTATGTTTTGTCGAGCTATAAAATAATATATGTATGGAATAAAGTATAGTATAAAAATAAAATTATATATTAGGCTATATTTTATATTTTTTTCATTTATGTTGTTATAAAATTACAATTATTCAATATTAATAACAAAAATATTATTTAATTATATTTAATTACTAAAATATATTTTTTAAGTAATACTTTTTAAATATGTAATGAATTTATCATTCGAGTTTGCTAAAACTTCATGAATTTACTTAAACTCTCGAATTTGATAACGTTGATTATGAAGGTGGTTTATTTATCATATTTGGCACTTTTATAAATTTTTATTAGTTGACAGAATAAAATTATTTTATATTATCAATATATTAAAGTTAAATTCAAGTTTTTTATACAATTATTTATTTTTGTATGGAATTAATTTTGAAGTACTATCAATATAAAAGAATTTTATATTATTATTCAATTATATGCTTTTATTTAAAATACTTTTAAAATAGTGGATAACTAAATTACATATTTTTATTTATCTGATAATATATGATTAGATATTTGTATAAAAAAATTTTACATTGATAATATATCAAAACTAAATTTCTTTTATAGATGCAGTATCTCATTAAATATATTTAATTTTTATTATAATTATGTCAAAAAATTTATATAAAAGATAAATTTAATCGATTAATTGTGTAAAATACTTTATCCTAAAGTGTTTTAAAATAAATATATTTTTATTTTGTTTTATTTTTTCATAGAGTTGATGTATTTTTAACATGCAGAATATGCATTATGTACAATACCCATTAACATCCATTCTTAATTGTTTGCCTTGATATTAAATAACTTTAATCGTTAAAATTATCTATAATTGTAATAAAACTACATGGAATCTTTGTTTACAATTTGTGTACCCTCGTTCTGTCGCATGTTAAAGCTAGAGATATACTAGATTCCAAGTGGAATTCGAATATGCCCTGCATTTCGAAACCACATCCCTCCAGATGTGGTTCTTTAGACCCGGCATATTAGCCATATGATCCCGGTTCTCAACCACGTATTTTGCTTTATTAGATTATTTAGTCCAGAAAACAATTTTCTGTTTGGACCGTAAATTGATAACGTCAGTATGACCCTTTTCTTTTGTGCAATTTAATTTTTGCATTAAAATATTCTTTTTGAAAAAAATTAATAACAAAATATTACTGAGAAGTAACAATTAGTGCATGTTTAGTAATAACATTTTGGTTGGAAAAATAATCTATTTTAAAAAATATCTCAAAATGCTTTTAATTACAACCAGTATTGAAGGCTGCAAAAGGCAAGTGATTTTAAAAGAGTATTCAAATGTTAATCAGAGAATTGTCATTAATTTTACCATACTACTCAAACATTTTTCATTTTTATGAGACCATACTACTCAAACATAAATTATACTGACAATCACTTAGTGACTGCTATTATTCAATAAAACAAATTCTTCTCAAAACAATTCCATTTTAATATTTTTAATTTTAATTATTTAGACAGATCATAAGTTTTTCCTTCTTAGCTAATTTATCCTAAAGATGTTCTGAAGTTTTGGCAGGATCCTCCTCAGCAAGTGATTTCTTGTTTGCTATCGGAGCCTCAGCCTAGCTGTAGTGCATCTCAAAGTGTTGTTTGCTTCTTCTTGTTTTTTATTTTCCCATTCACCGTAAAAAAAAAAAAGCTTATTTATCCTAGAAGTTCTTTCTAGTTACAAATAAATAGATAAATATCTCGATGAAAGTTGTAAACATGACTAACTTTGAAAGTCCCAATTTAAACCTATGATCTACTCTCTAAAGAAAATGCTAATAAGACTGACGTCTGTAGGCTAATAAGACTGTGGCATACATGAGGTAAATATAAAATTTGTTCGTATTATAAAAACATATTTTAATTAGCAAATAAAATATTTAAGTACTTAATTGATCATATATAACACCAAAGACTAATGAAATTAAATCAAATTTAATAAATTGCAATGAGAACAAAAGGATATAGTTGTTGAAGAAAATTATATGCAGAAAATTTTATAATCACTTTTTTAAAACCTTAAAAGATTTGGAATACTCATTTTCAATTCACACAAAAATCAAATAACTTATCCATAACAAATCAGAGAAGGAATGTAAATGTTATCATAATAAGCTGTGAGAAAAAAACACGCTTGGTTGTTACCCATTAAACCCAATGTTTACGGCAGCTTCACCAAGTAAAAGTATCACAAAACACCATTCAACATCAACCTTAATTAAGACTTATTCAATACCCTGATAAATGAGATATAAAGTTCACATGTAATAATAATAATAATAATAATAACAACAACAATAATAATAATAATAAAAGTATAGTCAAAGTTCACAACATGACACCTATTGCAATTCCATTCCATTCTACCAAAATTGTTGTGAACATTCAATAAACAATTAAAATATACATCAAGCAACGATGTAACAAGCAACATTGTAACGACAGCTTCAATTAGAGCATATAAATTATCAACTACTTTGAAATGTATCTTTCCCTTAGTGAATTACTTCTTCAATTTAAATTGCTCAACTACTATGTTGAGTGATGCGTGCGTAGTTATAAGTTAAAATTACAACAATTTTACAATAATGAAATTAACACATCTACTTTTATAATGTCAGATAAGAACTGGAAAAAGAAATGGGAGCAAGAACAAATACAATTTAACACACTTTTGGAATCCACCCAAAAGATATCAAGAAAGAACTCAATCTAGAGTAAGAATGCGTTGTATTACAACCATAACCTAGTCACCTATTTAATATTAGTTGCAGTACAAACCTTTCTCCCTTAAATATAACCATTAATAATTAAAATTATAAAATTCTAAAATATTTTTTCTCTTTATTTGTTGAATATTAATGACTACACAATTTTCTAATGTTGGAAATTAAGTCTAAATTTTTTCCATGATTTTCTTTAAGACCGTTAACTAATACTCCATCCATTTCAATTTACCTGTTTATTTGGATAACTTGATTCATTCTTAAATCAATGTATTTGAATGTATCCTATCCAAATACATTGATATAAGAATGAATCAAGTTATCAAAATTGACAAATAAATTGAAACGGAGAGAGTAATTAATAGAATTGTGCATCTTTCATTTATTATTCTTGAATTCTTCTATCATTCTTTCAGTTGAAAAAAAAGACTTGTCCTCAAGTCGGACTTCTTCTTCGTATAGAGACAAATAAAAATCATTTATTTTTGAAGATAAGCACGAGCATGGATGAACTTAAGATGTTTTGGATTGAAGAAGTATCATTTATATGATTATGCCCTTTTTTATATTTTACTTAACTTAATAAACTGAACCAAATCAACTCAATTTCAATCAAATCAGTTTTCGTTTTGTTGAAAAAAAATTTAAATATAAACTAAACCAATTTAATTAAATTTTATAAGTTCGGATTTATTTTTTTCTCAAATTTAAATCAAACCAATTTATTTACACCCCTATCTACATTTACAATTCTTAAAGATATATTTGACATGCTATATTAGACATCATAAAATAAGCTAATACTATACCTTATGAAGGCTATGTATTATACAAGTTTATTTATTATATTCCTCTTTATACATCAAAATGATATATAATTTAATTAACTCAAGAAAGACTGGATTTATCCCGATTAGCTTTTAACTCAATTAAGCTAATATAAGCTATAAACTATGTGAACAATGCTATTAAAGAGTAAACCCAATATTAATATCATCAGCATATTATGTTAAAAATTTTATTTTACTCTTTATTTGTATTGTTTAATAATTTTTATTTATTATATATATATTACATCTCGATTAAACCAGTGAAACCAATCTAATATTTATATCTAATCTAATATCTAATATAATATATTAAAGTAAAACCTTGGATTCACACTGCCATGTAGATTTTGATTTTGCCATTTAAAAAAGTGTTTTGATATTTGTCATATTTTAAATGGATCTTATTTGCTTTTAAAATAGCTTTTTTGAAAAACTAAAAAATCATTATTTGTATACTAACACCCCATAAAAGCTGCTAATCAATTTTATTTTTTAATAATCTTCTGCAAGAAGTCATTTATGTTGTTTAAATTCAAAAACTTAAAACTTATCAAATCAAAAGTTAATAGGCAAAATTTTTAAACTTTTGAACTAAATAATATTTAGTTTTTTTTTTTTTTTTTGTGTGTATTTGAACCTAACGTTATTTTTTTATCTTTTCATTACCTAATTAATAATTTCAGGATTGTTAAGCATTATTAAAAATAATTATTAGAGAAATAATTTTTTAATTTTTACTTACTATTATCTCTATTAGAGCTTAATTTATTCTTTTTTTTTCCCCAATTGTCCTTCAATTACTTTTTTTACTGTGATTTTATTTATCGAGAGGTTAATTTTGAAGTAATAGTTATATATGTTAAGAGACTACATAAGCAAAGTATTTTTCTATAAATATTTTTATTGGGTTTTCTGTTAAGTATTATAATGATAAATTGATTAATATATTATAGCAGGTGTGAATTGGATGTTTTGTTATAATGTAATGTTTTTTGGTATTATCTTGGTTTTTACCACATGATATCCTTAAAATATTTTAATTTATTTTTTATTTTAAAAATAAATAACAAAAATAAAAAACATTTACTTTCTTTTTTCTTGATATAGAGTCAAGCATCCTCTAGACTATAATGCAAGCCATAGTAATTTAATTGACTATGCTATTTTATACACAAATGATGAATTATACCAAAATAGACATTAAGATTAATTAAAAGTAAATTATTTTTTGGAAAATATAATTTGTATCTAACATACTTTTTAAATATTTATTTTTATTTATTATGTATCATTTAAGTAATATATTTATTTATGAATGAGTTGAAGATGATAATTTTTTAATGTCATCAATTTATACATGAATTTTAAAAGTAGTTATTTTGGAATAGTCATTTACGTAAATTTAGGGTTTAGTGGTTTGAAAAATAACATGTCAAATAATTTATTTTTGGTGATATGATAGTATGAAAATTAATAATTTTACTATTTTATAATTGGATATTTGAATCTTTTCTATATGTTAGAAAATTTTCATGAAATACATTTATATCTACATTATTATTATTATTATTATTAAAAAAATTAAATTATTATGCTAAATATTTTTACATAATTATTTCTACAAAGATATATGTTTTCATTAGTAAATGTGAACTTCCTATGTTACATTTTATGATATTATAATCTTTTCATACAATATAACCAAACTAGATTGTACAAGATATAAGACAAAAGGTAAGATTTTTTTTCCATTGTTAAATTGCAACATGAAAATTAATAGTATATATTTGAATAAAATAAATTTCAACTATGGATCAATAATTTTTTTAAATTAAAATTGATATTTTGTTTAACAAGAATTTATCACTATTTTTTTTTATAAATCAATATATATTTCTTTAATTTATGTTCTGAGCTAAAATTTTTTTCTCTTTGTCCATATTATAGATTTATGTTAGTATTTAATTTTAAGATATTATAAATAATATATTTTGTTTTAAGTATTTTTAAAACGGTTATATTATAGTTATTTTTTTATTTAAATTAATTTATAATTTTATGTTATAATAATAAACCGTACATCGCATGAGAAACTATACTAATAAATTTTTTAAAGAAATACTTTGTCTAGTTCCATACCTGATCTAATTTTTAGAGCCTTGGGTTTTATACTATAAGATCTTTTCTCATCAGGCATGTCAAGCAACCCATAAAAATCTTAGAACCTTGGATTTCTTTTTTTTTTTGGAAATTTAATATATGCAACACTATTTTTCTGAAGGCAAAACTTGACTTTACACTTCAATTTTCCCAATATAATTGGAACTGCTATCGTCATCGTCCTTAGTCATTTATCATAACTTATTAGAGCAAATATACAAAGACTACCCAGCTATGAGAATAGCTAAAGTTTGTTACTAGCTAGAGTTTGTTATTATGTTAGTATTATAATTCTTCTTCTAGAATATTCTCTAATCCCACACATATATGCACATACTTCACACTCAATACACCCCTTTTCCTTAACTTATTGTCAGTGGCGGAGCATAATAAAGACAATAGAGAGGCCATAATAGGGGCCATGGCCCCCAAAAAAAATTTTTATGAAAGGTTTTATATATATATATATATATATATATATATATATATATATATATATATAATCTCCAAACTTAAGTCTTAACATGCTACTTTATTTAAATGGATCTCTAACTTAAAAGTTTATTAACTTATTTTTCAATTAAAAAGAAAAAGATTACATCATAATTAAGCATTAATTTAGAGAAAAAAATATTTTTTACTACACTAGACAAGCAATTATAAAATTTAAATAACAGGTTCAATGATCAAACTTTAAAGGTTCGCTTTGATTCAAAAGGATGCTTATGTTAAGTGTGTGCTTGGAAATGTAAGAAAACAACTCTTTTTTTTATTTTTTTATATAAAAGTCATTTTGCTACTTAGGTAAAAAGTTTGCAAGGATTATAAGCGGAAAAAAAAACTAATTCTAAGTGTAAATAAATTCAATTACAAGTGAAAGCTAATTTAAAAAAAAATTAATTATAAGTAAAAATTAATTATTTAGAATTATAATATTTTTATCAAAATATCTCTAATTATCAAATATTATGAAATATAAACAAATCATTTCATATCCTTTTCAATAATTTATCATACAAAAGCAAATATATTCATACAATCCAAACAAAGTATATTATTTTAAAATTATTTATAAGTTAACATACCCAAACATAAAATTATTATAAAAAATTTATTAAACTTATAATCGATTATTTACATAAGTGTAATCTCGTAGCCGATACAAACAAACTAATATTTATATTTTTGTTGACAAATACTATATCATGGACTATACTAAATAGGAAAGATTAATTTACATTTTCAACTTTGGCATTCTTTTTTATGTCTATCAATAACCAAAATTGAAGAATTTATCAACTATTCATAAATTATATAGATATTTGGTAGAAATAAGAAAAAAATACTACTTAATTAATTGATTAATTCACCTTATTTTAATTTTTCAAATTTTTTTGGCCCCCCTAAAATTTTTTTTCAAACTCCACCACTGTTTATTGTGTCTGTATAAGCAGCCTATACTACCATCATAATTGTATCTCTGAAAATTATCATTTAGTGAATCCATTTATACTTCTCTCAATCTCTTAGCTTTTAGTTTTTGGCTCTAAGCCATGTTCCGTAACATAACTCACCCCATTCCATAAAAAATAACAGCATTAGGCCTTCTTTTCTCTCTCTACTAAAACACCCAATTTAGTTTGGTTGAAATTTCTCATCTCACCCTCAGGGTGTGTTTGGCAAAGGAAAGAAATAAAAAAGAAAGAAAATGAGAGAAAAGAAATTAAGAAAAAAGAAAAATTTTTATTTTCCACAAATATGTTTGGATGAAAAAAAGATGAGAGAAAAAAATATAGAAGAAAGATTATTTTCTCTTATTTATTTGTGTGCAAAAGTGAGAGGAAAGAAATTAAGAGAAAAGAAATTGAGTAAATTTTTATTTTCCACAAATATATTTGGATGAAAGAAAGATGAGAGAAAATAAAATAGAAAAAAATTATTTTTTCTTATTTATTTGTGTGCAAAAGTGAGAGGAAAGAAAAAAAATAATGATACTAAATGACAATTTTATTCTTATATTAGTATAAAATATTGTTCTAACCATAAATATGAAATCATAACAAAAATTAGTTAAAATATAAAAGTTAATATAATTTTATCATATATTTATCTATCATAATTTTTATTGTTCCACAAATACGAATGCTTTTATATTTATATAAAAGCATTCGTATTTATATTTTTAATAATTATATTAATTAATATAAAATAGAAAATTTAATGATTTTTAATTTAACAAACTTAAAATAATATCAACTTATTAGATCAAATCAATATTAATAAAAATAAATTATTCAAAATTATTTAAAATAAAAATACTATTTACAGCATGTTCTCTGGACGTAGCCTTTCCAAGGCGGTTAGCTTTTGCTCTGTTGGGCGTGAAGTCCATTATTCCACCAAAAAAAAATAAAATTCAAAATGACTTCGCTGTGTTGGGAGTGAAGGCACTGATGTGGGGCCCTTTGTCCATCTAATTTTCTTGGGTCAATAGTGCCATTAAGAGCGCAAAAATTTAAAAAAGGAGTGAGAGTAACATTAAAAATCATAATTTATGCTCATCCTCCTTCTAATTTACGCCCAGTTTTGGGGTGAAAAAATTTTACTCCACAAATAACTTTGCATTGTTTACACTCTCCCTTCACCTTTCCTTTTACAACCAAACAGAGGAAAGTAATTTCTTTCCTTTCAATTTCTTTCCATTCCCACTCCTTCCTTCCATTTTCAGTCCAACCACACACAGTGTCAGGCCTTGCAAGGGTAAGAGCCCTCTCAATCCCTTTGAAGCCGTTTGAAATCCTTTGATCTCTTACCTCGTTTGGCACAGATTCCCTCCATTTGATCTAGTCCTATAAATAATTACCGGAAGCTCAGAACAGAGTCGTACGGAATCTGTTGGTCTTTTTTTTTTCCTTTTTTTTTTAATAGTAAATTTAACACCCCATTTTTACACCCAGTAAAAAGCTGCCAAGACCTCATGAATTTCGTTTTGCCGAATTTGGGTTTTGTCTAAAAGTTTAGCTGAGTTTTTATTGGAATTGCAATTGATTTGGGAATTGGGATTAATAATCTTGCTTTAGTTTTAGAATTTTCCTTGTCAGCTTTTACTTAATCTGTCCTGCATTTTATGCCAATTTTAGCATCTGATATACTACTATTTTGTCTGCTTTCCATTGAAATACAATTTTTTTTTTTTTTGGTGTGCATTGGAGTCTAAATTTAATTCGTGTTTTGTGTTACCAGTGTTCCCTTGCATATTCATTAAGTCAAGGGTCTATTGACAATCCACAGAGACTATATTGCCTGTCTGCCTTTATCAGTTGAACTGCGAAAGCTTTATGAGGGATAATTTAAATTCTAATTTGTGAATGCATAGGATCAATTTTATTATGTTTTTTTTCTTGCAGGAAGTATATCCTTAATTTTATGGTACAACAGGTTAATAAATCTATTGCATTGTCAATTGTTTTCCCTGATCACGGGCTTTTATTTTATTTTATTTTATTATTTTTTTGCATTGGTGAAATGAACTTTCTGATTGAATTATATTCCGTATTAGCCCTTTTTTTTTTGGGTACATTCTAATAACCAATTTAATATGTTGACTTTTTTGAAATAATATATTCTATTGCTGTATTAATATACCTTTGAGATATTACTCTTCAGCATCATAGATAATTTCCTTTTGAACTATCATTGTATTTTATTTTGAAATTGTTTGCAGAAACAATTAAATAGCTACTTATGGGAACAGCTGTTGAAGCTTCAAACCAGGTATTCATGGTTATTTTACCCAATGGCTTGCTTCTGGCATTTATGCATTTAGATTTGCTTTTTTGGAAATCTTTTAGAACGTAGATATTTATGTTTCTCTTACTGCCATACGGAATTTGAAGGTTTAAGTCTTTGAAAACTCTTAGATTTAGGATCTTCTAGCAATTGAGTTGTGATCAAATTGGGCAATATGATCTAGAATACTCAATTCTACATCAGGAAAAATATTGCCATATGTTGTGAGTCATTTTCTTTTGTTTTGTAAAGATCATAGCATTCTTATGTAGTATACATACTGACCACTTTTTCTTTTTCATTTTTTCCTTTTTTTCCCATATTCATTTGATTGTAGGGTGCAAATGCAAGCATTCTAGAGAAAAATCTTGTCATTGTTTTTGTGTTGGGTGAGCACTGACTGACTACATTCAAATCAAGGATTTCTACAATCAACTTCCTTCTGATTGGACCTTGATGAAATACTGATGCATGTTAGTTTATTTTACAATAGCCAAAATCAGCTCACTATATATCCATTTGATAAGTTCCTCATGTCTTACTCACATGATATTTTGGTTTATGATTTTATTGTGATTACCTTTATGATCCTAGTATAATATTGACCGTGTTGTTCTTTAATAAAATTATACTTCCTCCGTTTCAATATATCTGAATACAATTGTATATGTGATGAAGGGGGACTTGCATTGCCCTCATTTTCAGGCAAAAGTTATTCAGGTGCTGCTCACTACAAATGCCATTCTATATGTACTCAAACAGAATTTACACAAGGCTCAGGAAAGAATGAAGCTGCAGGCCAATAAACACCATAGCGAGATAGAATTCTAGCCTAGTATCTCACGTACCTTAAACTACAAGCACTCAAATTAAAATCTCTAACGAAAAGGATCAATCGAAAACTCAGCTTTCAAATTTATGATCCTTTTGAGGTGGTTCTCAGAATTGGCAGGGTAGCCTATGAGTTAGCTCTACCAGCCTATTTCCGTACTCACCCAATCTTTCATGTTTCTCAAGTAAAGAAGGCTATTCAAGCTACTTTCAGTTTTGCTTACAGAAAAGTTGGAGCTCCAAGATTAACGGGTGGTTAAAAACTCCCTAATGGATCAGTGAAGGTGCTGCAGCAAGCGACAAGGTCAAGGTGGCTCTTTTTTTTTTTTGGGGGGGGGGGGGGGGGGCGTATATACACCCTTTTAGGCCAGGTGTATAGGCGGAGGAAGCATGGGGCAAATTTAAATGGGCCTAAGAATGTAGGTGGGCCACTTCAAGATGCAACTAGAGAGAAGTTATAAAGCAGTCAGGCAATTGGTAAGTGAAGAGAAATTACCAAGCAGTTAAGGATATAGGAGGGGATGAGGATGGTTAGGCAAGAATTGAGTGCATTTGGGAAGTGTGGGCTTGGGGAGCCCTGTGGTGTTTGGGACTCCATTGCTATACATTTCTGGTTCTTTTCTTTATTCTCACTGACACTGTTCTGAGTTTTTTATATTTTCATATTTCTTCCTTCATATTCAGGAGAATGTCTCCCAGTACATATATAAATATCCGGTTCCTGTCATATTGTTCTTTTCTAGTTTTGTGTTTCTGCTATGTGTGTTGTCACTTATTTGCAAAATCCTTATGGCTTTACCATGTAAAACATGTCATATTTCCTCTTCCTTTTAGTTTTCCCTTTGAAGAGTGAATATGATTTCTCCTATGTCCTAATGTTCGTCAAAAGTTACAGCGTGTATTTTTTAACTTCGAGGTTGGTTCTTGTGACAATGATACAGGTGGCCCAGGCAGTGGGAAAGGTACAAACATTGTCAAACAGCTTGCGTATACTCACCTCAGTGTTGGTAATCTTCTGCAAGCAGAATCCAAATCTGGTTCAGAAAATGGGTACATAGTTTATTTTTGATAGATTTACAGTCAGTCGTTCTTTTTCTCTCTTAAATCCATTAGAGTGTGTTTGAGTTTTTTTTTCTTTTTTTATTTTCATTTCTTGTTGATATTTTTTTATTCATAATTACAAAAATGTCACACTGATATCATTTTGTTTCTTGTTTTCAAGCTTTTGCTAATGAAATGGTGAAAACAAGAGTCTTGAAATCATTAAACCTATTGAAAATAAGATATCATTTTTTGCGATTAACAGTGAAAAGATATCGACTGGCAATGAAGATATGACAAAACAAACACCCCTTAGACGTTAGTCCTTTTGGTTATGCACTTGCATCTTGTTTTTGTCATTGAGATGCTAGCAAATTTTCTTGAATGATCAATGGTTGAGTAATTATGTATACACAGCCAGTCCTATAATATCTTCCTTTTGTTTCCGGGCCTTATATAATACGGCAGAGGGATGGGTTGCCCATATTTTCTATTAAACATAGTAATTCCCATTTGCTTGGTGGAGGTGGCTGATCAAAACATTTTCTGTACGGTGCCACCATAAACAGAGGAAACAAGTTTGTATTAATGCATCAATAAATCTTTTCAAATATCATCTTGATCACTATAGAGATAACACAAAAACATTAAACCGATAACAATTAGTTTCTTAATAATTTATATCACAATAACATACGTATTCACTTTTTTCCCGCTTCAAAAAAGCACTCCATATTTTTTCCAATAATGTAATTCTCTAAAAAAAATATAAATTAAAAATCAAATATATATGAATTGAACTAAACATATACTTTGACACTTGTAATATCAATTAAGACATAGCATTCAAAGAAGATGGAAAAATTATAATAAATATATAACACAAGCTATTTCGCATGCATGTAAGATTGTTTTCTAAACAAATGTCACAGAAATGGAGAACTACACTAAGAATGTAAAATTTAAGGAAAGGATATATTTCCATATTGATTGATGGGAGTAGCTGGAACGAAGAAAGGGGTATAAAAATATAAAATGTATGATTTTAGTTGTGCTTATTAGCGTATACCTTTTATTTTTCTGAAGTATGAAAAGAGAAGATGCAACGTAAAAGTGTGGGTACTAGGATTCCAAAAAACTCTTTCAAAAATTATCCAATAATCCTCCACCCATCGCTTTTGATTACGAAAAAGAATCACATATTAGTTTCCAAATTATTATAATATAAATTCTATCTCCATAAATATGATAAATATGAATCTTTAAAAGCAAAATGATTGGGGGTCATTTTTTTTTCTTTTTTTGTTGTTTCTATTCGTCTCTTTTTTTTATAAATAAAAAGGGACTTAAAAAAAATTAAAAGATTATTTTGTTTCTGATACACACACACACGTACATCAAACTCGATATTTTGTTTTTGGACATAAAAATAATAAAAATCACCTCTCTCTTAGTCAATTTATAATTTTGGATAAATATGTAATTTTATTTTATGTATATCAATTACTCATTTAATTTTTTCTCTCTCCTATTTAATATTCTCCACTATTTAATATTCTCTCTCCACTATTTTTATCTTCTTGAATAATATTATTTTTTCTATTTTTCTCTTATCTAAATAATATATAAATGATTAAAAATTCAAATTATTATATAGAGGGTAAAAATATTTAATAATAATTTAACAAAATATTTTAGATAGAGTTTGTAAAATATTAAGACAATATTAAAAATCAAGTAATATCTAACAATTCACGCTATATAATTAATTCTAATTCATGTGCTTAATGTTACTTGAATCAGTATTAATTTTTTATATAACATATTTGTTAAATATTTATCAAAAATCTCGTTTGCATGTTACATGAATCTCTTTTTGCCCGTAAACATTCTTCCTAGACATTATTTGGAAGATTCAGTACAGTCATACAGCAATTTGGCATGGTTCAAACCAAGGCAGGTCACTCAGTTTTACAGACACTCATGTTCTATCCTACTATCTAACGCGTGGTCTACGTGGATACTACCGTCATTACAGGTAATGATCATGACGGTATTAAAATCCTAAAGCAACACTTGTTCTAGCACTTTTAGATTAAGGACTTAGGGGGTCAATTGCGGTGATTTTGTGTAATTGATGCAGCTTAATTGAAGATAGGTATTGTCATCTCCCAAAAGAAAAATGTCCTTGGCATTTTGGAAGAGATAGGAATTCTAGTTTGCAAATCAGTCAAAACTTCAACGGACCCAAACGTTAAACTTCTACCTGATCAATGAAGCCCTGCTCTGACCCAGGCAGATATTGAAAACTAGTGGGAAAATTAAGTTATCAACTATGATCAGGCTATACGCATAATTCAAGACAAATCTAAAATACAGAGACAGTGTAAATTCCCAATAATATTGAAACTCAATTGGAGTCTAAACTTATAAAATGTGTTTAATATCAATCAAGCATAAAAGAGGCCCAAGACTTAAGATGAGGGTTAATCAATATGTCAAAATCCTAATTATCATGTATCAGTCACTTCACTAGTACAACCCATTTGTCCTGTGTAACACCTTTAATATGGAGGGCTTCGCTTTGACTTTCTTTCCGAAGTTTGCACAACATCCAGTTGCCAAATTTCCTGACTCATGCCAGTATCAAAAATTCCATTTATTTATTGCATTAAATGCCAATTATAATTCTTATCCATTTGTCCAAATTCACGTGTTTGGCTTGATTTGATTTTGATTTATTCTTCTTTTTAAGCTCATAATTAGAATTTGCCTAAATATTTCAAAAAAAAAAAAATACAAAATTATGCAAAAATAAGATGAAAATCAATAATGCATGGAAAAATAAAAAATGTAGGCAGTCAATAAAAGTCATATTCTGCATTAATTAAAATTAAATAAAAACTGCATAAAATAACCTCATAAATTAGTGCATTTTTACTTGCAAACAATTGAACCAAGCATACAAATATTGATTGCCATTTCATTTAAAGGAAGATCATCTCAGGAGAAATCATGATCTAAGTGAATGGTGATCAACTGGAAGACATCGTCACCAAATGTCTCCAAGGTCCAAGAGTAGCATACATATGTAACAAAGTAGAAACATATGACATATATGCACCATCTCGAGGGAAAGTTTTGATATGATCTTATTTGTTAATCACTTGCGTGTATTCTCTTTGTAATAAGGCAATAGATGCTTGCTGTAAATATGCCTAGAGTCAAGGGAAGTAAATGTATGAATCTATGGTATAATCAGTGTGGGTTGAGAAGAATTTCTCTCAAGCAGTTTAGAAACCATTCTCGGGTCATTTCAATTCTCACATTTTTGCCTTGACTTTTTTCGATCCATGTATTCAAGGGAAAGTTTGCTCAGAGATGGGTGAGTACAAGTGTATATGATGTCAAAAATATGTCCCACGACTTTCACTTGTGCATGCTAAGTAAACATGCAGATAATCTCGTAAGATTGATGCTAGATTATTTACTTGTGTCCATGTTTTGGGAAATATCTAATTCTATATAGTATTTTCTTCCTACCTTGCTTTCCAAATTCTGATTTCTTTCTTTAGAATTTTTATGTATTTTCTTATGCTTCTTTATATTCCTTGTCAACTTCAACAGGCGAGCTCTGTTGTTTGTCTAGCATCTTGTTTTGGGTTCAAATTTGCTCATATCTCTTGGCATAATTCTTTTGTATTCATTTATTTTCTTGTGTTTGACAGTATAATGATTGAGAATATGATCAACGAAGGAAAACTTGTTCCCTCAGAGGTCACAATAAAGCTTCTGCAACAGGCAATGCAGGAAAATGGCAGTGACGAATTTCTTATTGATGGTTTTCCTCGTTACTTGGAAAACCGTTTAGCATTTGAGAATGTGGTAACTTCCCTTTTCATTACTTAAAGTTTTTTAATTTGAGTTGTTTGCCAAATAGATAATTGTATTTCGTTTTAATTTCGAAAACTCGTTATGGCATTGCAGTTTGGAATAGAGCCAGCATTTGTCCTGTATTTTGATTGTCCTGAGGAAGAGATGGAGAGGCGACTTCTGAATAGGAACGAGGTTAGTTTTGTTCTTTTGAAAATAAAGAAGCGAGTTAAGGTTTTCTTGGAGTCCAATCTTCCTCTGATTACTTATTATGATGCAAAGGGAAAAGTTCGCAAGGTAATTGGTATTTTCGTGCTGCTACCATCGTTTGATAAGTTTTAAATGCTTCTAGTACTAATGGCATAAACGGTTCCTTCTTAGATTGTTGCTACAAGGCCGGTTGAACAGGTTTTTGAGTCTGTCAAAACAATTTTTGATCCAGAAAATGAGAAGGTAAAAGCACTATTTTCTTCTTATCCCAAATTATTATATGCATAAGCTCAATTATTGAAAAGAAAATTAGGAAATCAACAGCATAGTTGTTAATTACAAATGTTTTATCGCTGATAATTTCATTGCAATATGTTTTATATAGTGAATGCTGCAAACCATACTGGCAACACCTGTTCACGAAAAAAAATGTAGAAAGAAAAATGCAATAAAAAGCAACCGCTGGCTCCACAACCTATACTTTTGAGAGTTTACAACTTTACATACATTAAAGTCATTATATGGAACTCTCGTGTGGTAAACCAGACTCGTTACCCTCTTAGAGAGTATTGTATTTAGCTTTGCTTGGTATCAACTGTTGATATTTTGCCACTCATGGAGGAAGCCTAAGTTGTGTATACGTTAATATTGAGAATTAAATACATATGACCAATTATATGGTGGGGCTGGGAGACATAACGAAAGAAAATGCAGGTTGCTTCTGCGCAATTTATTGTCTTTAATGGGGAAGTGGACAAAATGAAAATGGCCTTGGAAACTATACTAAATTGCAATTGGTGCAAGCTAGCGGT
Organism: Pterocarpus santalinus; assembly: GCA_031439595.1. Taxonomy (NCBI): domain Eukaryota; kingdom Viridiplantae; phylum Streptophyta; class Magnoliopsida; order Fabales; family Fabaceae; genus Pterocarpus; species Pterocarpus santalinus. The sequence continues at coordinate 47,939,441 of CM062532.1, read as the reverse complement.
TATGCCTTTCATCTTTTAGTTTTTGTAATTAGTGCTATGACAAAGCCATTACACTTCCTAAGAAGTACAAGGGCGAAGCATGCTGTAATTGAATTTTCACAAGCGACAAATGATAAAACATATTTTGGTTGCCAGACTTCAATTCTATGATCTTGCTATTCCAACTGTAAACTTTTCCAGTAATTCATGTTCCGCTGTGGTGTTTTCAGGCTGACTGATTATGAGCAACCGTTGATTTTATGTTGGAATTTTAGAGGTAGAAGTTACATCATGGATGTTAAAAAAGATACTTATGATGATGCATTTTAAACTGTTTTGGCTTTTGATTTCCCTCCCCCATTCTTCTATTTTATATGTGAATAGTGTATAAAATTTAAATTCTTAAGTGTATAGTCTTATAATTTCTTTAAATGGAGGTAAAATTAAATTTTTAGGGATAGTTCGTAGATAGTCAAAGGAAATTTAGATATACACGTGAAAGGTAGTTAACATTCGTTTTTTACAGTGAATGCTGATTTATTATTTGTTTCTTTATTGTCTTTTCAGGTCTAATGGATGCGTGTTCTCTTGCCTCACATTGTTACTTGACATAAAAAAATTTAGTTGCATACTACGACACTTTTACACGTCTGTTAAAAAATTAAATTAAATATACTTGTATTATCAAATTTCCGCTTATATGTGCTTAGAACAACGAGAAAATAAATAAATTAACACACACACACATATTTTCGAGATTCTTTCACTTATCTCATAAAGAAAGCAGTAATTAAAAATAATTTAAAAGTATATCCTTTTTTCCGGTCAACCAAAGACAAAGTATATCCTTATGTTGACAGAATGTGGCAAGGCCTAAAATTTATTTCACTTGAAGCATTTAAGGAGTGGACGATGGGTCTGGGAAAGATTGCTGTAGGTGCTGTTCTCAATGGTGAAAGGGGTAAAATTCTATGCTCTTTCTAGATTATGATGTGTAAGTATATGAATTTTCTATCACGGTCAGTATTCTTCAAATTTCTTTTCATGAGTTGTTTGTGGTACATGCTAGCTCTTTAACTGCTGTGTCCAGGATGGGAAGCGAAAAGAAAAATGGCTATGTTTTGAGTGAAAAAAGATAAAACTTATCAGAAGCTTTAAAGACATTATCTTTGTGCAATGGCAGAGCTTTCTGTAGACAATGGGTGGCTATGCCCCCAAAGTTTCTTAAAAGTTATATATATTGGTTGATGGCACAAGAGTAAGTTTTCACCCATCAAAGAGCATTCTGCTCTTTTTAAAATGGTAAAGGTAAAAATTATTATGAACCATTTAAATTGTGTTTCATAGTGGATCATCCACTTACACCCATATAAAGTTATCCTAAGCACAAAATACCATCTTGCTGTATCCTCTTTTCACATCTTTTTTATCAAAAACTCCAAAACCGCTAAGAAAGGGCATTATTGCATACATGTTTGGTAGGAAAAAAAAATAGAAGTATACTACTTTGACAAATTAATTTATTTTATATTAACTTTTCTAGTTGCTACAACTATTACGGAGTGATTATTTTTAGAAATCAAAATAATGAAGATGAGATTGATAAATAAGATGATAAGATCAATTTCTTACAAATATTATGATTATTTATATTGAAAGGGAAGTTACTAAAAGCTTAATTTTGATTGAATTATTCATGATTTCAAGACATTGAAAGAACGGAGAGTAATATTATAAGATATTTTATTCTACTTATTTTTATAATTATTTTGTTGGGTTAGTGATTTGCTTTAAAAATTGAATTTAATTTGGATACATAAATTTTTTTTATATAAATATTTAATTATATATTACCATATCAGCAATAATAGTTCACTTTAGCACCTACTATTTAAATAATTATGCAAATAGAAGAATTTGATTAGATGATAATATACAATTTTTTGATATTATCAGTGCATCAAAAATTAAACTCTTAAAAATTTATATATATCATGTGTTTTTAGTTTTAATTAATTTAGTTGTCATTATATAATTTACATGTTAAGGTGTGCTTTGTTGAAGATAAAAGTGTAGAAAAATTTTTTATAGATGAACTCAATGTATAAATTACACATAGAACTTATGCATAAAAAATTTCTTTCTATTTTTACTTTTGAACCAAACATACACTTAATGTTTGGGCCCCCTAATACTTGAAGCTCCGCCACTGTCTTTGTGCACTGCAAAGAAAAGCCAGAGATTATGGATATATTTATTTCAGCTTTTGAAGAAAAGTGATTTTAAAACTTAAATTTTATATATGGTTGGAAAAGTTGAAAATTATTTTTTTTTATAAGCTACTCTTTTTAATTTCTACAAAAGAACTAAAAACAGATTTTTTTAATATTCTGATTATTTTAAAAAGATCATCCAAATATATGAAAATTGATCTTTTTCAGTGAAAAAAATCACACGCAAACACACTGTATACATGATTGCTGGAAATGCTTTGAACAAAATAAAAGGTGTCAGTTGGCTTACTGGTGAAAAAATGTGGGTCTGTCTTTGATGTCATTCGGTCCATGTAAAAGATTAGGAATAGAATGGTGTCTGACAGCTTTATAGCAATTCCCTCATTGTTATTTTGCGTACTGGGATTGAGCAAGCAAAACCAGGTCTCTTCATTGATGAATATCTAGCTGCTATACTGAGATTGGGTGTGCTTTGCTGGGTATTGGTTTCTAATGCAGTATCACATAGCTTACTGGCTCTCTGTTTTACTAGCTAATTGTTTCTGGTTTTATTACTATGTTTCAGTAATGATGTGAAGGTCTTGTAATTCTTATTATAATACTGCAGCACCTTGATTCCTCTCTACAGAGAGTTTTGCTTTGATGAGTCTTGGTTTTAATCTATAAGCCGAAACGGAAAGTAAATGAATCAGCGCTTAAATTGGGTTACGATACCTGGGCATGCTCAAGTTTAGAATTCTCGGTCACATGCCAGTTGTTCAAAGTGTTTTGGACTAATTCTCAAAGTTAGTGGCGAATTTGTAAGAATTTTGCATTTTTTATATGTATATTTTTATAGAATTTACCTTTTACTGTTAAAGGGTACTGGTTCCCTTATTATTTAGCTACATTAGTTACCTTTTTCAAAATTGAATTTTTATATTTGTATTTTGAATAAGTAGATGCAAGTAAACAGTAGTTATTCATTATTAAAAGCCGTCAATACTCCTGTAAAAAAAAAAATGGTAATGGAGTACGTTCCATATTCTACTTGTCAGAAACAATGTTTTATTTTATAAGCTATGGTTTATTGATTATTAAAATGTTTAAATTTTCTTCGTTAAGAGTTATATATATTCCGAATAAAAATTATATTTATTCAAATATATACCTGTTAGATATGAAATTACATGACTTTTAAGAATAGACATGTATTTTAAAAAAAAAAAAAAGTTCGATAGAAGCACCTTATCAAGCTCTACATGTTCATGGTGTGGTTCTTACGTTATCCATAAGTATATTTTCCTGTCATTATTGATAGTATAAAAAAAAGGTAAAAGGGAGAGAACTCAACATTCATGTGCTTCTTCAAGAGATCGTTTCTTCATTTATGATCATTGTCAAATATATGCTTTGTCATATAAAATCCAGTAAAATGCATGATGTTCCAGACCATGGACTCGATGGGTTTATGCAAATTGTTTATGCATAAATGAACTTATTGTTTAGGTGCTGGACCTTAAGGTACATGAGCTCTCCTCCCCTCTCTCGCTCCCGCGCTTTATTATTTTCTCAAGCATGGCCAACTAATCACCAATGCTTAGGAGATGAAAGACTAGAGGCCTTGTTAGCAGAATTTTAGCACAGTAGTCTTTTCTTTTTTCAACTTTTTTAGTGATTTATATCATTATACTGGTTTTTTTTAATTATTATTTGAGGTGCTCTCTTTTTAATAAACAAAACAGAGAACATGATGGTACCAAACATAAGATAGCTACAGGTCAAAATTTATACCTCAACAAAGGAGGACCGTGAGTTACAAACACAGAATATGATCCCTCACCACATCTTTATCGCTCTACAGTACCTTTACTGCTGTGCATTTGATTCGACAATAGTACAATCAACAAACAAACAAGGGATTCATTATCTAATTCCCACCTATGATAAAGGGCGTACCAGAATCAAGAGAGACCAATTCTTTGCAATAAAGTTCTTGAGATAAATACTACCAACGTGTCACGCACACATGTTGCAGTTGTTGTCTACAATGATTTTCAAGAGGGGTAAAATAGTATTTTAAAAAGTCTAAACCTAAAATAAATCATTTCTCATTAAACCTCATAAAAAAATGATAGGATTTCAAGACTAAAACAGTTAAATTCTATGGAATTTAGAAAATAAAATAATTTTTAATTTTAAAACTCCCAACACATTTGAATTGCAAATCAAATCAATTTCTATTTAATCTATTCCAAACACTATTTAGGGAATGACATTTGGGTGATGACCATGTAAGCAATAATCTATTCATTCATTAATAGATAATTATAGACATATTAATTCTAAGATCTAGAACTTCATACTTTTCACATAGTTTGAATAAAAGTACATACCATTTTTCATTGAACTTGAATAAAGAAAATGATCTTTAGACAAATAGAATATGGGGATGATAATTTTTCTCTCTTAACTTCTTTCTTAATAGCACAATAGTGATAGAGACAATGTACTTGGAGACAAGACCACATCCTTGATTTATATCGAGAATGAAAAAGGTGCTTCTATTAGGCACATTCAATAGTCATGTCTTTATATATTAAATAGTTATGTCTCTACATTTGAATAGGTATGACCATTCATAATGATAACTCTTTAATATGATTATTCATAAAGATGCCTTTTCAATAAGATAATCCATAGATTTAACATTTATTTAATACTTATCAAACTATTGTATCGGACACAATTCTTACATTCTCCCACTTGACCTATATAACAATACTTCGTAGTATAATAAGAGACATAACACGCAAATTAATATAATATTAAATCCTCATTACTTTCGCTAGAACATAATATCATGACTAAAAAGAAAATCAATGCGAGGCATGGTAGTTGTACATCACTATTTTCTCGATATAGTCTATTCCATGTACTACAACACTAACCTTCTTATTTAGCATGGCCCATAATGAAGAGTATGGTCCAACTTTAATATCTTTATTAAAAGACCATTATTGCTATTATTATTGCTCTAATCCAATAATGTATACTAATTAGAAACAAGAAATAAATATCAGAAACAAATTTTATTATTGAGCTCAGAGTGTCAAACAAGTTAAAACAATCATAATACAATATCATTAATGACGTCCAATAATGCCCATTCTCTCAACATACTCATAAAATATCTTGGGCGGCTGTCCTTTTGTTAATAGATCTGCAACCATAAGGTTTGTGCTAATATGTTCTATTGACACTCTTTGCTTTTGAACTTCTTTTTTAATAGTAAAGTATTTGATCTCCATATGCTTAGTATCCCTTAGAATACTTGTCGTTTTTAGCGAAAAAGACTGCTGCGGAATTGTCATAATAAATTTTTAGCGGGTTGGCTATACTATCAACAACCTCAAATCCTGAAATAAAGTTCTGTAGCCATAATCCTTGAATAGTGGCCTCAAAGCATGCCACGATCTTAGCCTCCATAGTGGATGTAGCAATGACAAATTACTTTGCACTTTTCCATGAAATTGCCCTTCCAGCTAAAAGCAACAAATAACCAAATGTGGATTTCGTTGAGTTAACACATCCGATAAAATCTGAATCTAAATACCCAATTATCACTAGATTATCAAACTTGCTATAAGTGACATGTAGTCATTTGTTCCTTGCAAATATCTGAGAACTTTCTTTGTAGCCGTCCAGTGATCTAATCAAAGATTACTTTGATACCTGCCCAATATACTGACAGTGAAACTGATGTCTGGCTTGGTATAAGTTTGTGTATACATTAAGCTCCCAACAATAGATGCATAAGGAATATTTTTCATTTGTTCTCATTCCAATTCATTCTTTGGACATTGCATAAGACTAAACTTGTCCCCCTTTTGAATTGGAACTATTCTTAGTGAACATTTGTCCATTTTAAATCTTTCTAGAACTTTATTAATATAGGCTTTTTTGAGACAACCCAAATAATTCTTGCAACCTATCACGGAATATTTCTATTCCAATCACATAGGTTGTTTTTCCTAGATCTTTCATTTCAAAGTTTCTAGAGAGAAATTTCTTGGTTTCATGTAATAAACTAAGATCATTAGTAATAAGCAAAATATCGTCAACATACAAGACTAGAAAAATAAACTTGCTCCCATTGATCTTCATATGTATATACACCAATCAACGATGTTTTGCTTAAAATGAAAAGAGGTTATGGTATCATTGAACTTAAGATATTGATGGGAAGCTTGTTTAAGTCCATATATTGACCTTTTAAGTTTACACAATGATGAATTGATTTTAGATGCTAATTTTATTCTTTATATTTAGTGTTTTAGTCGTCTTTATTGCATGTTTGCTTTCCAATTACATGAATTTCATAGTTCGGTGCCAATTTGCCTTTTTTACCAATTATTGCATGAACATGACTTTTTCCTTGATTTTGTGTTTTAATGAGTTCCTAGAGTTTTGAATCCTTATATATATTGTTTTTAACTTATAGGAACCTAACTTGGAGGGATTTGAGGCTTAGAAGTGATTGGAAGCCCAATTTCATTGTTGCTAAAATTTCTACTTGAGCATGCTGTAAAGATCAGATCATAACTCTGTCATCCTAAATCCAAATGAAGCAAATGAAGTATCCATTTTGAAGCTAAGAAAAAGATTTACAACTTTCATGAGATACCGAGATCTAATTTGGAGGTTTTGGGGATCAAACAAGGTTTAGAAGTGACCAGAACGTCAAATTCTGCATAATTGCTATCAAGAGCTTGCGCAGTTGCGCTATAGAGCAACTAGCAGCTGAAACACCTCCTGATTTATTGAATTTGCACTGTAGTGCAACTGGAAAAGTGCAGAACAACATAATAGATATAATCTTGGGTTTTGGGCCACTTGGGCCCATTTTTGGAAAGACAATGCACGGAAGTTCACGTACCAATACCTAGGACTTTACCAAACTAAAGAAAGGGGCTCATTTTATGAAAAAGAACTCTCTTTCTCTAGTTCTTAGCTTTCCTTTCTCTCTAGTTTTTCTTCTTCTTCTAAATTTTTCTTCTTTTTTCATCAAGGATTGAGAGGACCAATTTGTAGTTGTTGTTTGTAACTTCCATTACCATGGAGGAGTAGACTCAAGGTAGCTCAAAGGGCTTCCAAAGGGCTCATAGGTTGTATCTTGAAATCTTATGCTACATTTATGATATCTGATATATTTTCTTTAATTCCTTGCCTTTTTCTTTCATCTTACTTTACATTTTATATGTTCTTTAATGGAATCATGTATTGAGTTTGGTTTCATTAATTAGGACTCAACTAACTAAGGAATTAGGAGGTGGGTTTGGATTCAAACCTAGGCTAATGCAATTGGAACTAAAAATCAATATAAGTTAATTAGAGTTGAGGTTTCAATTTCGTAATTGATTTTATGTTGGTTGAATACCTAGAGATCTCTAAGTAGATTTGTGAAGTTATTGATAGAGGTCTCTCTAATAGCTCAGTTAGCCATATTTCATGTGTTTAACTATTTGGGCATTGATGATTGACCAATCTTATGCTCTAGGAATTTCTTGAGCTAGTGTCTGAATTATATATAGTTTCTTATTTTAGCTTTTAACCATTGCATGAAATACAAAACCCTCCTCCGTACTAATCAAATAATATTAACATCCATGAGTTTCTTATTTTAGCTTTTAACCATTATTATACAATTTGGGTGAATTGGGTGAATGAGATGACCATTGTACCACTACCACACCATGTGTTCCTTGCCTTTAATTGAAAAGCCTTTAGGCTGATCCATATAAACTTATTCTAAATTCCCATTAAGAAAGACAATTTTAACATCCATTTGATGTAACTCTAAATCATAATGAGCCACTAAAGCCATAAGGTTTCTAAGTGAGTCTTTTTTAGACACTGGTGAAAATATCTCTTTATAATTAATACAATCTTTCTGAGTGAAACCTTTTGCAACAAGTCTAGCCTTATATCTTTCAATATTGCCATTTGAGTCTTGTTTTGTTTTAAAAATCCATTTATAGTCAACCTTTTTGCAACCTTTAGGCAATTCAACGAGATCCCAAACTTGGTTATCATCCATAGATTTCAACTCATCTTGTTGATCCACTAGAATCCATTGATCCACTTAAATCATCACATTTAATGGCTTGAGAAAATGGATTATCATTTGTTGTAAATCACACGACTCTTGTAAATATATTTACTTAACTATTCAAGATGCGTAAGTACATAATCATTGAAATTTAAGCTAAGTACATATAACAACGAAGACCCAACCACAGGGGAGGACCACACTTTGTAGGTTAATAGAGCACTTCTAAAGATATACAATTCCACTCGAGGAAGGTGCTTCCTAATACAATAACCTTCGGGAACCACACGAACAAAGTGTGGATTTCTAGGATGACCAACACTTTCGGCTGACCATAAAAGCTCGGGCATGAGTCTGCACCTGTCTAAAAACATGGAAAGGAAGAAAGAGTGAGTCATACGACTCAGTGAAGGATAATATACCTAACCAGGGTGAGACAAGCCGAAAGTGTTGGTCATCTATCAAGAACATGCTCATGCATGGTACGTGAACTTTAATTTTGTTGCTAAGTTTGTCATTTCAAGAACATGCTCATGCATGGTACGTGAACTATCAAATTTCATGGTTGTCAGTTGACTCATTAATATATTAACAAGTGACTTGTCAGCAATTTGTGAACGTTCTTTCACAAATTTCATAAATTAATGTTGTCTGCAACTATCACCGCATAAACATCAAGCTTAATCACCTTTCCCATTTCTTATATAATGACTTTTGTTCAACACTGCTTTCATCTATAATAGTTGCAGGTTTCTCTTCTTAAAGGGCTAAATCAAGATCTAAAATACCTAAGTGAAATTGGACTTGTTCCCACCAATAAGAGAAATTCATTCCATTGAACAAGGGAACAGATGGAGCATGTGAATGAAGTGAAGGAATAAGTACTGCAAAAAAGAATCAATCATAACTTAATGCTTTGAGACAAAAATCATATTCAAATAATGGAGATAATCATTAAATACATAACAAAGTTCTCCTTTGGGTGATCCTAAGACATGCAAACATAATGATGTTAATACAATATATTAATCTAGTTATTGAGGTATGCTAATTTGAATTATTTGCTATCTTTGGATATGCAAAATAAAACTACTAGACATATCAATTACTAGCAATTATGTTCACTAATCATAAGAATAAATAATCAATCTTTAGATGATCACGGAATTGTCTCATAACAATGAACTTCAATATACCTATACAATATAATGTTATTTATAAGCATCAAAATCTATGGATAATTGAAAATACTTTTAAAAATTTAAAATTTATTCTCTTTAAGATTTGGCCACTTTAGTGACTAACAAATCATTCATCATATAAATCTTAAATTGTAAATAAACATTTAAGATAAACTATAAACATAAATAAATCATCATGAATTTAGAATTATTAAATAACATATTGATTTGGCCACTTTGGTGATTAACAAATCTCACATACAATCATTCCAAAACTAAAAAATATTTCTTCATTTGCAGTAATCCCGAGACATACATCTATTCTGGAAACAAAATTTACAATATTCAATATGCACTTTACTGTACTTTATGTCATTGGTGGATGAATGTTAGTTTCTTGAACCAACTATGCAGTACAAAACTATCACTTCTCACTCCTTAAATTGGCTTTCACATACAATTTTTTTTTTTAAATATATGATTTCATGCAAAACGAAAGCCATCACGTTGAAAAACTATGCTTTCATATATCATGATTAAACAAAACAATACAGGGAGCCACAATATACATGTATTCTTTCTTCTATATTATTTATATAAGACAAAAATCATGAAGTGATGGCAAGACATTCATCTGATGATGGCATCAGTTATCAAATATGAAATGGCCGTTCGCACACAAATAACCATGAAGCAGTGCTTTATTCAAAGAAAAACCGTTTCGTTACGTAGGAAAACAACTTCAAAAGAAAAGCCGTTAACAACGACTTTGACCCTTTGTTTTTTTTTTTTTTAAATAACAAAATGAAAAATATGGATTTCATGAATGATATTACGAAACCAATACTCATGCCAATGCTTGTACGTGAAACAGGTAATTTTTTCCGTAGTTTCAATTTGTAGAAGCATCCAAAGTGCAGTGGAAATATCCATTAACATTATAAGGCTATTAGCATTCGAAGTACATTTATCAATATAAAACACCGAACTCAGAATAAAACAAACATTTATCAATATTTATCTTTAAAGGAAAAACATAAGTTCTTAAATCTAATGCTCTGATGCCACATATAAGCAATAATCTATTCATTCATTAATAGATAATCATAAATATATTAATGCTAAGATCTAGAACTTCATACTTTTTACATAGTTTGGATAAAAGTACATACTGTTCTTCATTGAACTTGAATAAAGAAAATGATTATTAGACAAACAGAATATGGAAATGATAATTTCTCTCTCGTAATTTCTTTCTTATAAATAGCACAATAATAATGGAGACAATATATTTCTATTGATGGTCGAGAGAGGACCACATCCTTGGTTTATATAGATAATGAAAAAAGTACTTCCATCAGCACCTCCAATAGTCATATCTTTACATGTTAAATAGTCATATCTCTACATTTGAATAAGTATGACCATTCATAATGATGATTATTTAGTATGACTATTCATAAAAATGCCTCCTCAATAAGCCAATCAATAGATTTAACATTTATATAATATTTATAAAACTACTATATGAGACACAATTCTTACAAACCAGTGCAAATTTTGTGAAGAAGTGCCCAGAGGTTAAGTTAAAAATAGTTAAGAGAAGAAATATTTAAGAAATATAGATTGCATTTATTTCATTTTTTTAATAAAAAGTGATTTTTCAATCACTAAAAAAATTCACATTTAACAGAAAATACTCATTTCAACTTTTACTCAAAAACTAAAAATAATTTTTTTTTACCATTTGAGTAGGAACTAAAATGAATAGCTTTTATAAAAATAAATTTTAAAATTGAAAAAAATATTATTTCTATCAAAATAAGATAAACCAAACACACCCACGGTCTAATCATTTTGTGCTTTTCATGGAATTTGTGTGTAATCTGTTATGGCCTGCGATCTTTGTTCCATGGCTTTGCTGCACAAAGTTAGTCTCTTAGCTTGATGATGGTTTTCTTGACGTTTTAGGATGCTACTAATTGGTAGTATGGTTGTTGCTATATGTACGAGTAATACTAGGTGGCTTTTACGTTGGTTCGAGGAAGTTTGGACCATGCAATGGTCACTTTTTGAAAATTGTAAAATTAACCCGATTGGCATTGGCCATTCGCACGCTCCTTTTTCTTTGGTAATTGGCTGTTAGTATAGGAATTGGCAAGTTTTGCAAAGCAGTCACTTCATGTGTTTCAGTTGCCACCACCGCAGTGGAGAGGCAAAAGTCGTGGGGCAGGCCATAGAGCCCTATGTCAGCCGTGTTTTTGGTCGCGATCTTAATGTGAGTAGCTCGCTCCTTAATCGAATGGTTCTTTCATTGAAATGGTGTCGTATGATTCATTATGGCTTTAATTTTTTTTTGCTTTTTACTTACCAGTAATTGATCTCAGAAGCTTCGAAAAGTGTTGCTTTTTTCTTTGTTTCGAGTTGGGTTTTTTTTTCCCTTTCAAAATATAAAATTTGGTTAGAGAGTTCAAGTTTATTTGTTTTATATTTAATTTTTAAATTATTGTGAATTTTGCGTTGCTAGCCTGAGTTGAAAGTTTGCGTTTTTTTAAACTTAGTTTGAGGGGATGGGAATTGGGACTTATGGGGTTTGGTCTACGCTGCAGAGTTTGGTCTACCCTCTTCAGTGAAGAACGCAATGGGACTAATCAGCAAAATAAAATAATAATATTGCTTTTCGTTATTAAAAAAACATGACACAGGCGGGTCATTCCTCCACCGTCAGATTTTAATGAATCAAAATCTGACCGTCAAAACAGCCAGGACCATCAGACGATCCCAAACTTCCCCGGACCAATGCAAAAGCCACCGTAATACTAAGCCCTTGAATGTGTTGTATCTGTTGGGTTTAACTGCTTTCCAGTAATCAATGGACATTAACTTTTTCTTTTTAACTTTTACAAGAAAGAGTCGCTCTTCGTTCTTGGCACATGTATAACACTAGTATAATTACATTTTTTTTCTATAATAATTTTTAAATTTTTATACGATTACCTAAATGATAATGATTCAGAAACGGAGGAGTGGTTGTCTCCTCATTTCAACTTTTTTATACGATTACAACCACTGTTTATATAATTTTTTAAAATTTTTTATATATAATTATTTCCTTTCTTGAAATTTTATATTTTAAAAAATTGATAATTATTGAAGAATATTATTTGTATATAAAAATAAACATAATATAATTTAAAAAATAAAAATAGTAGATATTTTAAAAAAATGATAAACCTATTATTTTTGTAACTTTATATTTTAAGCCCCTATTATATATATATTTTTTATATAAATAATATTTCTCATGATTGTTTGTAGTCATCATGAACTTCATGATATTATTTACAGTCGTGCTATTTGTCATGGAATAATTTGCACGAAGAAATGACAAATTCACGCGGTGGTATGTTTTTGGAAAATATACAGTGCGAAATGGACAGAAATCAAATCAAATGGTCATAGTAGTGAATTAAAAGAACCACGTCAAAAGTTTTGGTATTATATTTCTTCGTACCAAATATCAATTTTTCCTTTTTTTTTTTTTTTGTACCAAATAGTGGTGCTATGTAGAATATTCTCACAAGTTGTCTGTCTGAACCCTTTTCCTCCTAGTTCATCTATAAATTGGTTCAATATAGCAAGTTCCTCCATGCTCACACACCAACCAAGCTAGTTGCTAAGCAACTCCCAACAACAACAAACAACCACGAACAAGAGAAGAAAACAAACAAATGGGTTCAATCCCCTCGGATGGCTCATCTCAACAACACGTTGTTCTCTTCCCATTCATGTCCAAAGGCCACACCATACCCCTCCTCCAATTCGCCCGCATCCTCCTCCGCCGTAACATCGCGGTCACTGTTTTCACCACCGCCGCAAACCGCCCATTCGTGGCGGAGTCTCTCGCCGGCACCGCCGCCTCCGTCGTCACGCTCCCCTTCCCCAAAAACTCCGCCGCCGCAGCCAACATCCCCGCCGGAATAGAGAGCACGGACAAGCTCCCTTCCATATCCCTCTTCTACGAGTTCGCCACCGCCACCGCCGCCATACAACCGCACTTCGAACAAGCCCTCGAGGCTCTGCCACGTGTCAGCTTCATGGTCACCGACGGCTTCCTCTGGTGGACACTGGAATCAGCCACCAGGTTCGGCGTCCCGAGGTTCTCCTACTTAGGCATGAGCTGTTACAGCGTTAGCCTCTGCAGGGAAGCAGCGATGCAACGGGTCTTCCGTGGGCCCCAACCCGACGACGAGTTAGTGGCGTTGACTCAGTTCCCGTGGATCAGACTCTGTAAGGAAGACGTTGAGCCCGATTCTAGAAACGCTGGACCAGGGAGTGTCCCTTTTGAGTTCAACATCAAATCGATCACAGCCACAGGCAACAGCGATGGCATTGTGGTCAATAGTTTTTACGAGCTTGAGCCTGTCTTTGTTGACTATATGAATTCTAAGTCTTCTCCTAAGAGCTGGTGTGTTGGCCCGTTTTGCCTTGCCGAACAGCCGCCGAAGGCTTATACCGAGCCAGGTATATTATACTCATATTTCATATTTCATATTAATATTTGTATAATATGTATTCATAATTTTAAAATATTTTTAGTAGATATCTACTATTTTTAAATTTTTATTATTAAAAAATTTAAGATAAAAATTTAAATTTTATCTATCATATAAAAAAAAAATTGTCTTTCACAATTATTTTAGTTTATTCATATTATTTTTTATAATTATTTTATTAATGTTTTTGTTTTATTATATAATTACAAAATTTTATTTAACATATATTATCGAATCTATATTTTTTTTTGTTTTTTTATTATTATTTTATAAAACCATCATATTTAGGTATCGTATGGTATTATTTATGATAATAGTTCATATCCGTGTAACATACAGCAGGTATGAAACCAACATGGATTCGGTGGCTAGATCAGAAGCTAGAAGATAAGTGCTCTGTTCTGTATGTGGCTTTTGGGTCACAGGCAGAGATTTCTAATGAACAACTGGAGGAGATAGCAATTGGGTTGGAGGAATCCATGGTGAGTTTCTTGTGGGTGATAAGGAAGGATGATTGGGGTGTACCAGAGGGGTTCGAAGAAAGAGTAAAAGAGAGAGGAATGGTGGTGAGGGAGTGGGTAGACCAGAGAGAGATACTAATGCATGAGGGAGTGAGGGGGTTCGTGAGCCACTGTGGGTGGAACTCCGTGTTGGAAAGCATATGCGCTGGGGTTCCTATTCTGGCGTGGCCCATGATGGCGGAACAGCATTTGAATGCGAGAATGGTGGAGGAGGAGATAAAGGTTGGGTTGAGGGTGGAGACTTGCGATGGGAGGGTGAGAGGTTTTGTGAGAAGGGAAGGAGTAAGGAAGACGGTGAGGGAGCTGATGGAAGGAGAGAGAGGGAAAGAAGCAAGGAAGGAAGTGAAGGAGTTGGCACAGTTGGCCAGAAAGGCTGTGCAAGAGGGTGGTTCATCGTGGTCCACGTTAGAATCGCTTCTTCGCGAGAGATGCCAAAGGAAGGAAACGTCTCGAGTTTGAGAACTTGGAAATTATTATGAGAAAGAAATATATTTTGGACAAAATTAGTGGGACTCACTCTTATTGTTAACGTAGCTAAATATGAAGTATTTGGGTTGTGCTTATATAAAAATCTCGTCAAATAAAGCTACGGTATACATGTGCGGTCAGTATAGTTCCACGGACATGTTGGCACGTCGATTTTTGGATAGAAATTTTGTCCTTCTTTTTTGGGTTTTCTCGCTGAGTGTTAGCTTGCAAAAATTAATTTTTATTGACAAAATGATCTATCTTGTTAATGTTTGTCAGTAAATTGTTAACGTTTAGTTTATATATTTTCTATCCCCAATATTATATTTTAGTATAAACAAAATTTACATTTTTAATTTTTTTTTCAACTACTAATATTTAGAATTCTGTATTCTAGAATTAATTTCAATATATGGTAAAGTTTTTTAACATTAATTTTTATCATTCATAAAATTTAAACTCACAAAAACTTAGTATTTGAATGAATTAAATATTAAATTATTTAAACTAATTAAATATTATTAATAATTTTAGCTTATAAAACATAATTTCAACCCTTCAAAATATTATTTCTTACAACACCAAACAGTTTTGTCCGTTTCCACCCGCAACAGTGTACATTATTATTTTTAGGACGGTGATGCCTTTTTATTATAACGTCTTCATTAATGTTGTTTCTACTACTTTCTTGGTATTAGTATTTCCTTTTACTTTGAATAAGTACGTGACAACGACGTGCATGGAAGTAGTAGAAGGCACAGGGGAGTATTATTTGTATTATTTTTTAATATGGATATTTAGGTATCTATTTATAATTTGAATTTAATTTGAATCTTGACTGTAAAGCAGTTTCTTTTACACTGTCCAACCAAATAAAATAGTAGAAAGTCGCCAACTCATGCAAATAACTACTCATTATATTGAGGATCGTGATTTCTCACCTTTTCCTGCTTTATTGGTTGTGCAGTAAAACTATTTTACTGTTGCCAAGATACCAATTAAACTCTTATAATTTTGAAAAAAAGAAATTATGAAAGAAAAAAATGAAAACGTAAGTGGAGGAGAAAAGAAATATAGAAAGAAGGTGCTTAAAAATATCAAAATATAGTATATATAGAATGAAATTTTTTGTATAAAAATCTCATATAATTTTATTATATGTTAATTTTTATTATTATTTAAATATTTTTTTAGTTTTATATGTGGTACAATTTTTTTAATTAATAATAAAAATTAATACATAATTAAATTATGTAAAATTTTTAAAAATAAGACCCTACTCCCGAGTAGATGCAACAATGTACAGCGCGGGAAAATTTTTGACCTAGTCGTACTAAGAAAAGCTAGTAATTTTATATTGTTTAAATTTATTATTTTAATTATAATATCAAAAATATATATAAAGTAGATAGCCATTATACTTTACATAATTGAGATAGTAAAAATCGGTAAATATTTATTTTTTTCTATTTTTCTTAATATCATTATGAAGGGAATTTAAGATGTATTACTAAAAAGATAACTACTAAGAAATATAAAATTTTTTATCATATTTATCAATAACATAACTAAAATTTTTAGATTTTAACATGTGATTCTTCATATTTTATCATGAACAAATTTAACTAACTACACTTGAGGTGCAGTCAGAGAATGACAGATTTGTAATCACCAAAACAGAATGACAGATTTGTGCTTTCGGTAATGGTTAAATGGTGAGTTGAATAAAGCTTTTGAAGTGAGATTCATTGCTGGCATTGAATTAAGTTCGGTGATGGCTCATGTTAATTGTTTCTGATTCTTCTTTCCTGCAAGCTCGCTCTGGCATGCACACAAAGGTGATCCAGTTTCTAGTAGTTGCTTCCGAGTCTAATTGTAATATCGTGATTGAGACTTGCTATTATGCCATATGTGAAGCTAATATTTGACAGGTGTAATGCTACGATGGTTTAAGATGTACCCAACTGTAGTTTGCCTTGGTACTAAGTTTCTTTGCTAGTTAGTATCCTGCTTGATTGCCTGAGTCTAGCCGCCTAGGCGTATTGCTTGATTGGCGGCTTTTTTATATTTTTAAAATAAAAAAATTATTATTTATGTGTATATACCATTTTGAGATTACTTTTTAAAATTTTTTTTATTATAATAAAATTTATTTAAATTGAATTAATTTTATTATTGGATAAATCTAAAACAGGCAAACAAAAATATGAAAATCAATTCAATTTGCATCGAATTCATCACTATTCAGGTGACTAGTGATGAATTCAAATAATTTGATCTAGCTAGTTCAAATTCATACAAAAGGAGAAGGCTTTATTTATGTTATCTTATCAAAGTATATGGTATATATAGTATAAAGTCTATTATCACAAAAAAAAAAAAAAAATTCTTGTTCTCTAACATGAGATATTTGGCATCCCCTCTTATCATATAACACACCATGTCTCCATTATTTTGCTTCTTCCTTCGTTTGCTTCTACTATTGTCTATAGTGGTCTAATAAATAAGTACATGCACATGTATGATATAACATATGTCATTTTAAAAAATTTGATTGAACAAATTATTATTTAACCATAAAATATCTATAACATTAGTTAAATAGTGATGAATTCAATTTATTGATTTCTATATTCTTCTCATTTCTCAGTCTCAGATTTGTTCAGTAATAAAATCGATCCAACTTGAATTGATTTTTCTATAATTTAAAAAAAATAAAAAATAATCTTAAGATATATATATATATATATATATATGTAAATAATATTTTTTATTTTAAAAAGATAAAAAAAACCCTTGACTGACAATGTAGTTTTTTTCCCTCTTTCTCACGGGGTTATTTATGTATCTTTTGATTTATAGGTGGTTTTTTTGAACTTATAAAAAAAAAAAAAAAACTAAAACCAACGCTATCTCAAACCACTAAAATCAATCATTGTTATAACACGTAATCTTTTAGAATTTTCACTAATATACATATAAATATTAGTTTTTATCATATCTCTATTTTCGAATATGCTGTTGCAATTAACAAATTCTTCTAACAATTACCTTTTTAAATTATTCAAACCTTAATTATTTTTTTTAAAATTGTAACTTGTTTATTAGAACTGTCAAATAGACTCGGCCAACCCATTTAGGCCCATGAAATAAATAAGCTAAATAGGTCAACGTGTTTAACCTATGGACCAAATTTTAGCATATCGGCCAATTTCAGATCCGTCCGCAATTTTAAATGGCTAGCCCATTTATGGTCTTTTTTTTGGCTTTTCGTGTTAAAAAAAGTTATAAATTTTTATTAGATTTAATTTATATATATTGACAGTGTAAAATTTTTTTATATTACCATCTAATTATATACTACTACATTAGCAAATATGCATGATCGTTGTTTCTATTACTCTAAAAGTCATGCAAATAAAAGAAAATGATCGGACGACAATGTAAAGTAATTTTATATTATCATTGTATACAAATTAAATCTATTTTTATTTTTTATTAAAAAATATCCTAAATTCATTACTAAATCATATTTTTATATTATAAATTTATATAAATTTATTAAGAAAGAAAATTATGGATAAACGGATGGCCTCGTTTATCTCATGGGATTGGCTTATTTAACCCATGAGTTAAATGAATTGGGTTAAAAGTAGATTAATTTAAATAAATTATTATTCTTTAAATTTAACCTATCAATTTTTAACAAATAAATAGATTGACCCAATAGATTTGGTCGATTTTGATGGCCTATTACATGCCATGATGCTAAGTTTTGTGAGGATAATATATAAAAAACTTGAGTTTACGTAAGAGGTAAGAGTGTTCCAGAAATTATTATGTAAAATTACTATTTGACGCAAAAGTCAGCAAAAGGGTAGACGAAACCATTTTTTTCCCTTTATTTCTCACATAGTAAAATGTTCTTTGAACGACCGGCGTCTTCGTAGAGATTAAGAGGCTGCACGTCATGTAGGACACAGAATGATGGACTACACGACAAAGGGGGAATAAAATCAGCGCGTTTGCTAGAGTTGGTCAAATTAATATTGGCATAAAGTAGTAAGGACAAAGAAGCGACGGTTTATATGCACAGGAGGTGTTTTTGAGCCTTATTTTAACCACTCAAAAAAAAGGCTACGGTATATATGCGTTGTTCGACGGAGATGCTGGCACCTTGGCGGATAGAAATTCTATCCTTTTTCTGTTTTTTTAATTGAATGTTAGCTTGCATATTATTTTTTATTGAAAATAACTTCTACTGTTTATGTTCATTAATAAATTGATAGCGTTTATTTAAAACATAAAAAGAAAAAAAAAATTCTGTCCCCACTATTATTCTTTAGCATAAGCAAAATTTACTTTTCTTTTCAGCTATGTGCCAATATTTAGAAATCTGTATTTTAACTAATTTAATTTGAGTCAAATTAATTTAAATAAAGTTATTCTAACATTAATTTTTAGATAAATTACACTACTCTTGACATTTATTGATATTACATTTAAATTTTCTTAATTTTTTAGTTGATATCTGACTTTATTAATTTGTTTAAAAACACTATATTAACCTCTGTTAATCCTAAATCCTAAATTTTAAAAAATAAAAAAATATAAAATAACTATTTTACCCTTAATTATTTATTCTATTTCTATTGAATGTTATTCCCTTTCCTTCTTCCTCCTCCACCTCCACTATCTTGGTGCCATTCTAGCATTCCGAATCCATGATCATTAGCTGTAAAATGAATCTCAAAACTTAACACTTCTCCAATCCTCTCATCTTTGCAATAACAAACAATGCTAGAAGCTAAGATATCTTTAACACACAATTATGAAACCATATTCATGATCCAAGCCCTTAAATCCATAAGCCAAAACAACTCAGCCTAGACCAAAACACCCTCAAACAACAAATTAACCAAGACCAACAATAAGAATCACAACATAGAAACACATAAAAACCACAAACCCAAATCAACCATCCAAAACAATATTTATAAAAAAAATGGAACAAGAAGCCTAAACCCCAAGAACCAAGAGGTCATCCTTTATCCCCAATTCTCGTAGCCAAACCTCAAACTCTCCTTCATATCTTTTTGCAAACCTGGCCTACATCGACCTCCATTAATTCACCCTTGATAGCAAACTCAAATCATTGTAAACCACCACTGTGCTGTTGCCGTTGCTTCTCTATTACAACCCACCAAGCTTGCACCTCCACCTTGCTAGTAGGAGAATATGAGGCTATGGATGTGTTAAAGATTTTTTGTTATTAAGGGTAAATTGGATTTTTTTTTAAATATGTTAAGAGAGGGGATTCAAGTGTCATGTTAAAGTGTAGGTGTAATATTGATGGGTCGCAGGAGAAGTTAAGTAATTTGTTCTTAATTTTTTTTATACGAGAGAAATTTTTTTTTCATAAGCAAGACTAATGGTATTAACAAATCAAAAAAGATATATTAGATCCAAATCTAATAAGAAACAAATGTATTCTATATTCTAAACTAACCAATAGTTTGTAGCTCTACTCCTTATCCGAAGAATATTGATGTTCAAGCATTTTTCACATCAAAGACAAATACGAACAGTGCTACAACTTAAAAGATGTACTACACTTCCTTTTAAAATGGATTTGAATGTCTCTGTCATTTGCCAGAGTATCAAAATAGAAATACCTACAAGAGGAAACCAAAATACCACAAGGGGGAACCAAAACACCAATAAAAAGGACAATAAAAATACTCAAAAATAGGACAATGAAAACCCTACAAAGGGGAAAATAAAAACAAAACAAAAGATACAAAGCCAAAGTAGCAAAAGTTAAAAATAAAAAAAGGAAATAAAATTAAGTGACTGCCATCAAAGAAGAAAGATGGCAGTTGTAACACCTTTTATTATATAAGCCATACTTGAGTCATGAAGTTATATTAAAGAGGTGTGATTGTGGTAAGAAAGCTTTAAAATATAGAAAATATAATACATGGCTCTTTAACTGCACACTTTATTACTAACTAATAGTTCATAAACTTCGTCGTATTTGATACATAGAGGATAAAATAATTATAATTTTAAAAGAAATTGTGACTAACATAATACACAGAACTTGCTTTCGACTAGTCGCTAGCTAGCTCCAATAGTCGCTTGGTCTAGTTTGCGCCTGAGTCTTGCTCAGAAAATGTCCCAGTATTCTGTCTTGCACTTGATTTCCAACTCAGGTGTTGGAATATTTACAGAAAAGAAAAACATATAAGCAGGTAGTGAGAATCTAAGGTTCTTAGTAGGTAAACATAAACTATTCTCATACAGTGTCATCATAAACATTCCAGCAGCCTCGGTTTATTATGAAAATATGAGCACATATACGCAAATAATGGTTCAATTTTAAGTGGAAAACATCTTTCTCGAAGCGGGTTATATTTTAACAACCACTTACCATATTATATGATAACATAGAAATACGTATAGTGTAATATGCTTCAACAAGAATCTTGATGACATTATGACTTAATGGGATAATTGAAGATGCACATAAAGATGCTTGTACTTGTCTGTATGCAAGTTTACTTGACTTAATTCGTATCTTTCTTTAACTTGCAACTTGATCTTGCTCCTTTTTGTACTTGGTCCCCCGGAGGTGAATGGCCTCTCTCATCTCTGGGTAATAGCCTGTTTTTCAGGTCCAAGCTCGTACTTATACATAAGTGATGGGTTTACTTTCCCCGACCCTCACACCAGTCTATTCCCCTTAAATCTGGTTGAGGGCCGGCTCAAATCTTAGACAACACTGCTCTGGCCCACTCTAGCTGGGTCTATGCCATGCCTCACGTGGTAGCTTGGTACGTCCCTCTTGCAAGTTCTTATTATCCTTTTCTTTCCATATCTTATCATGCATGCGGATGCTTTGAGTATTCATGGATATGTCTCTTACCTTACTCCTCATATCATATTCTAATTATGCTTGCATGCATAACGTACATGAATATGACATATAAATATAAATATATTCAAGGCACAATCACCCATAGCATAAGTTCTCATAAATTCCTGCCGAAAATTCGGTAGCATAACGGATCGAGTTTGCTTCCTTGTGAATAGTGTCAGGCTACCAATACAATCAATTAATTATGCAATTCAATATAAAACAACAAGTTACAGCAACATTATTGATCATATAGTATGTTAAAATCAATAGAAATATCAACAGAGTTTTGTGATTACTCTACCCTCTTCTGCGTGAATTTTGTAAAGTTCACCCTTACTCTTATTCAACTCATTTAGACTTGAATTTTGGATATGTCATAGCTCTATGTGTCTAGTTTTCAATCTTTTTAGTCCCATCTCATTTTGATTTGTATAACTCAAGTTATTTAAGTTTTACCTTGGCCTACCCTGTAGCTGGTCAGAATTATACACTTAAAATTAAAAATTCACTAAAAATCAAAAGCCAGTCCAAATCATACAAAATTGTATCATATTAAATCTAAAATGACAAGCTTTCATATGAAATAAGTTGCATATCATTTGCATATATATATATTTTGAGATATGAGCCCCGTAACTTGACCCTACTGGATTACCCTATTCCAGCCCAGTTTGAGCTTAAGGTGAATTCATTGATATATTGGGAATAATTAGCAATGAATCTAACTTTGAAATTTTTATGGGTTGTTCTCTCATATGTCAGCTTTCAATCAACATTAGGTTCATTCAATTTAGAGTTGTGTAGGGCAAGTTACACCCTTCCCAACTCATATTGCTCAGATAAGAATCCAGATTTCTAGGTCAAATTTTAAAAATTTATAACTAATTCTATACTAATCCAATGGCCTTATGTTTTATATGAATGGAAAGCCCTGAATGTTTAATTTCATATAAAAATGGAGTAATCAAATTTAAATGGTTGTAGGTAGAGTTGTACACTCCATCGTACGAACCATTGAGGGGAAAACTCTACCAGCTTCTTAAATTCTTCTTGAATTCATGTTTTCCTTAAATCTCTCCATCCAATCTTCAATTTAAACTCACATATACACCTTAAAGCAACTTTAATTCATCATCCCAACCCATCATAACATCAGAATCATGGATGAATAAGGGACCCCAGGCAGGCCCAATTCAAAGAAAAGAAGGAGAAAGTTGAGGTTTCTACCTTGGTGGTGTGAAATCTTGATAGAACTTAATCTTAGAGTGAAGTTGATGGTTGGGGCTTGAGCTTGGGGATGAGAAGAAGTGGAAGAAGATGAAGAAAAGTGGGAAAATGAGGGTTGGCTTGCACCTCTTGTGGGGAGGCCGAAAATGACAAGGAGAGAAGGAAAGAAAAGGTGAAGATTTTTGGAAGCAAGATGCATGATGATTGGTGGATTTCGCTTCATCATCCAATTTTTCTTAGCTTTCCTCCATCAATGGCTGATCAAGGCGCCACATGAAGGGGTGGTTTGGCTAAATCCTTGCCATTGATCTTAGGGCACTCATAGGAAAATTTCTATTGGTCCAGTTTTGACACTTTAAAATACTGAAATCTTACTAATTTCTCTTCAAATTGGTAAAACAGTTTTAGAAAAGTCCTCTGAGGTTTTCCTATGGTTCTGATCTAATTCCATCAAGTCTAATCTTTCTAGATTATATTTAATTGGCTTTAAGTGAATGTTTAATTGAATCCTAATTAATCCTAATTATTCGATGAAAATCTAACAACTAGGCAAAAAATGATAAAAATCCGGTGGAGGTGAGGCCAAGTTTCTCCACTATCTTAAGCAACACTTGACGCCACTCATATGTGATAGGGGTGGCTGAATTTTAGCCACTTAAATGAGGGTTTCTAGTAGAAAATTCTACTATTTGGTTCTGCCAGTTTGAAATACCGAATCTTCACCGATTTTCTTCAAATCAGCAAAACTTTACTAAATGACTCTAAGAGAAATTCTATATCTCTATTCTAATTATTCCTAAGCCTAATCCCTCTAATTAACATCTATTTAACTTCTAATTAACCCTACGTAGTTAATAAGATCGAATAAATTACTTGTTAACGTGAAATAATCATTCTTGCAAATTTAGAGCTTTTCTATTTTCTATTTTCAGTGGCTAATGGCATAGCCGTAATTTTGAGCAAGTCCAGGGGCATCCACGTCATTTCACACCAGATTGCCTCCATGGCCCAATCGGTAGAGATTTAAACTTCTACGATTTCACCATGTGATTCTGCTTTATTTAAAACCCCATCCTGCTAATTCTACCGATGTGGGGACATAAAGGTCATTTTATGAAAAATTCTAGGATTATTGTGGAAATATTCACTTGGGTTAAAGTATAATTTCTAAAACTTTTGGGCAAGATTGCAATTAACAAAAGTAGATAGGGGCATTTTTGTCATTTCTTAATTTTTTAGCATATGGCAGTGTCATATTTTTAACGGCAGTGTTATACAACCCTATATTTTTGAGTTTGAGGATTGTCGGGGTATACCACTGCCTAAGAGAAATAATTCAAAGTTTTTATTATACTCCACTTAAGAAAGTGGGGGATGTTACATTCTACCCTCATTAAAAGAATTTTGTCCCCAAAATTCCGTGGCTAAGATTGGTTGAGGTGAAATCTCTTATCCGCACTCCTTCTCGCGGTGTTGTTTGCTGATAGCTATGAGGTACTGTCTCAATAAGTACAAAGGATTGTGCTATGATAGTTTGAATTATTATTGTTTGCATGACTATTTCATTACTGTTGTTATTAGCACTAGTTGATTGATTATTTATTTATTTGACCAGGAAAAAATGTCTATTTCTGGATCAAGTAATAATTCCTATAGCATGAGTAGTGATGATTCAAATGAATTAGATGATGAGATCAAAGATATTATTATGGTTTGATTAATGATTGAATATGAAAGGAGCTATGTTGATAAGATACCTTGCAAAACTTCTGCCTTGATCGGAAGGATGTACACTCTTGAATTTTTGGCAGACCATAAAACTAGATGTTACGAAAATTTTAGAATGGAGAAATAGGTGTTCATAAATTTCTGCAATGCTTTGAGGGAAGTTGCAAATTTAAGTGATGACAAAAAGGTAAATGTAGAGGAAGGGGTTGCTATGTTTTTGATCATCATGTGTCATAATACGCGCCACCGAGTTGTTGCTGAACACTTTCAACATTCAATATATACTGTAAGCAAATGGTTTAGAATAGTTTTAAGAGTAGTATGCAAGTTGGGCACACATATTATTCAACCCCAGAATCAAGAGACTACTTATCCACACATTCTGAATAACTACAAATACTTCCCGAATTTTAAGGTAATTATGCATTTATGTTCTAATATTTATTGAATATATGTAACTATTGTTGAACTAAAATATTATTTATATTCTTTTATTGAAGAATTGCATTGGTGCTATTGATGGCATGCATGTATCTGCTTGGGCTCCTACTTCCAAACAAACTACTTTTCGTGGAAGAAAGGTTTTGATAACACAAAATGTGTTGGTAGTGTGTGACTTTGATATGTTATTCACCTTTGTTTATTCTGGATGGGAAGGGACAGCAAATGATTCTAGAGTATTTTTAGATGCATTAAAACCTGAAAATAATTTTCCAAAGCCTAGTGGAGGTAATGTCTTATTACATTGGTGTTGCTTTTATTTTTCCCTTTTCTTATTATTAGTTATATGTTATCTAATATGTTCTTAGATTCTATGACAAATCAATTTTATCTCATCGACTCTGGATTTCCTAATATATCTGGCTATCTTGCTCCATTTCATAGTACAAGATATCATTTGTGTGATTTTTGTGATAGAGAATGAGCATGAGGTAAACATGAATTGTTTAATTATAGACACTCTTCATTAAGGAATATTATTGAAAAGTCTTTTGTTGTTCTAAAAGCAAGGTTTCCAATTCTAAAATTGATGCCAAATTACCCTGTTAAAAGACAGAGACAAATTCCCATTGTTTGTTGCACCATACAAAATTTTATTCAAATGCAACTTGGCACAGATAGATTATTTGGTGATTACTCTGGAGAAGATATGATTGTGGATGAACATAGTTTTAAGGTAGATAAAGAGGGTGTTGATATTAATGCTACTGAAGCAACTCAAATGGCAATAGTTAGGGAGATAATTGCCAATCAAATGTGGGATAATTATCATCAATAATTGATCACTATCACTTTGTATTTTGTTGGAGGATGATGTATTTCTCTTTATCTTTTTTGTTTGTATGTTTTAGCTGCTTAACAAATTGAAGTATAGCAAAGCCCGTAGTATTTATTAATTATATGATAATTGATATTAATAATAAAATTACTTAAAAATGAACAATTTATTTTATTCTTAATCTTAAAATTTTATAGAATTATTTTATTTTAATAAATATTTTTAAGTTTATCTCAAATTTGCAAATAATAAAATTCACCTAAATGTACAAAAAGAATATATAACATTTTTTATTTAATGATAAATATACTTTTATTATCTCAAATTAAATCTTAAAAATATATTTTGAAAATAGACAAATCAAACATATTTGCATTGTTTTCTCTTTTTGAAAACAGATAAACTAAACGCATTTCTTAAATTCAAAAAACCTGAAAATGAAAATTCTTTTTAGAAAGTGAAAACAGAAAATGAAAATAGGAAATATTTTCACAAATCAAACGCTTTAGGATTTGAGTTACCTACCTCAAAATCCTTGAAACCATAGAAGCAAGGTCCTAGCTTTCTTCCTTCACTATGGTAGTAGCTCATTGAATGTGGGGCAAATCTATTTGATGTTGAATCATGAAATTGTTAGAAGGGTTTTGTAAAGAAGATGAGGATCAATTTTCATAAAAGGAGCAAGAGAAAAGGCTATGAACTATAAGCTTGAAGCTCATAGCCATGAAGGCAAGGAAAGAAAGGAAGAAGAAGAAGAGAAAATGAAAGGGACATGGTAGCTGGTGGGGGGCGAAATATATGGAGGAGTTAGGAGGAAATAATGAGACTTAATAAAGCATTAGTAGTTAGAATTGATGTTTCTCATTGGTGGAGGTTTGGGAGGTGGATATGTGGCCTATTCTCCTCGCTTTTTTGTGGCTAAATAAGGCGCCAATGAGTGGGTGAAAGTGACTGAATTTTTTACCACCCAATTTAGGGTTCTCAATGTTTAAAATACCATATCTTTACTGATTTCCTCCAAATCAGCAAAACGTTACTAAATAACTTTGTAAGATTTTCTATATGTTTATTCTAATTTTCTCAAGCCTAATTTCTATATAATCAACATTTAATTAACTCTTAATTATCTTGTAATTAATTTTCAATTAACCTTACTTAATCAATAAAATCGATTAAATCGATTAATAGTATAAATTAAATGTTTTGCAAATTCAAAGCCTTTCTATTTTCTATAATTAATGGTATTTCCATAATTTCGAGTAAGTCTAGGGGCACTCCATGCCATTTCACACCTAAATACCTCTGTGGCTCAATCGACTGAGATTTAAATTTCTATGGTTCCGCTATGTGATTCTGCTCCGTTTCAAGCCCTATTCCACTAACTCTATAGATGCGGGGATATAAATGTCATTTTTTAAAAAGTTCTAAGGTCATTGTGGAAATGACCATGTGGGGTCAAAGTGTACTTTCTAAAAGTTCTAGGCAACCTTGTAAATAACAAAAGTTTTCAAGGGCATTTTTATGATTTTTAAATTTTTAACGTATGGCAGCACCATATTTGCAACGACAGTATTATGCTACCCTATAGTTCTAAGTGTAAGGATTGTCATGGCATAGCGCTGCCTGAGAAATTCTCATACTACTTAAGAAAAATAATTCAAAATTTCTATTATGGTATTTTTAACAAAAATGGGGATGTTACAAAGCACGTGGTAGAGATTCTGGCAGCAGAAGCAGAGGCCAACCAGTAGTTTTTGCCTTGACACAATACGACGCTCAAGCATCGAATGCAGTGGTGGTTGGTATTCTACAAGTCTGCTCTTTTGAGGCATATGTGCTATTTGATCTAGGTTCTACACACTTATATGTGTCCCTCTATTTTCCATCTTATTTTGGCAAGCAACCGAAGTTACTAGACCACCTGTTCTAGGTTAGCACTATAATGGAAGAGTCTTTGATGGTTCAGCCAACATCAATATGGTGGACACTTTAGCCAATCTAATGCTCCTAGAGATGATAGACTTTGACATCACCATAGGCATGGATTGGTTAACCTTATGTCATGCCATGATGGATTATTATTCCAAATATGTGAGATTTGAAGATCTAGACCGACAATCCTTTGTCTTCAGGAGAGACAACTGCATAACCCCTGCAAGTTTAATTTTCTCTCTAAGTGCATTGCACTTGATGAATAAAGGGAATAGGGTTTTCTAGCTATGGTCGAAGATGTTGAAGCCAAGGTGGCAAGCCTTAACCAAGTTCTGTACTCAGGGAGTTTTTGGATGTGTAGCTCGATAAATTGCCAGGAATGCGTCTTGATAGAGAAATCGATTTGGAATAGTCCATGCTCCAGATGTCTAACCTATTTCCATCCCTCCACACTACATGGCTTAAGTGGAATTGTGGGAACTAAAGGTTTAATTGCAAGATATGTCGAACAAAGGCTTCATTCGCCTAAGAACACACCATGGGGAGCCTTGGTGCCCTTTGTAAAGAAGAAAGATGGATCCATGAGGCTATGTATAGACTATAAACAGCTCAATCGGTTGACGATTTGCAACAAGTATCCATTGCCTAAAATTGATGACTTGTTTGACTAGCTCCAAGGAGCCTCGTGTTTCTCCAAGATTAACCTATGATCTAGGTATCATCAGTTAAAGATTAGAGAGGAAGATGTTTCCAAGATTGCTTTCTGCACCCGTTATGGACATTATGAGTTCTTGATGATGTCCTTTGGGTTAATCAATGCCCCAATAACTTTTATGGACTTGATGAATCCAGTGTTCAAGTCCTTCTCGGATCACTTCATGATCATTTCCATCAATGATATCTTGGTTTATTCAAATAGCGAGGTAGAACACAAGTACCATCTGAGGATACTTCTACAGGCTCTAAGGGACCATCATTAAATGCCTAGTTCACTAAATGCAAATTTTGATTGAAGATCATGGTGGATTCAAGGAAGATGGAGGCTATTCAAAAATGGCTAAGACCCACAGCAGTAATTGAGATCCATAGCTTCTTAGGTTTAGCTGGCTAGTACATGCATTTTGTGAAAAACTTTTCCAAGATATCCGCTCCATTAGTTGACTCAACAGGTGCTCAATCCTAGTAGTCAAATCCTTATGAGGAGAGCTTTCAAAAGCTCAAGATATGTTTGATGACTACTTTGACACTTATGCTATCCTTAGGGTTTGGAAGGTATTCAGTGCATTGTGATGCATCCTAGATAGGACTTGGATGTGTTCTTATCTAACATGGCTGAGTCATCACCTATGCCTCAAGACAGCTTAAAGGGCACGAACAAAATTACCCTACCCACGATTCCTACTTTTATCGCATAGCTTGTGAAATCTATGCCAATCACAAGAATCTAAAGTACATCTTTCAATAGAAGGATCTTAACCTAAGACAATGTCGGTGGATGGAGTTGTTAAAGGACTATGATTGTGGGAAGTTTGGCCTATATTGCTCCTACAAAAAGGCCATTAGTGGAGGAAATTCATAAGTTGGAACCTGAGGGCATGCACTTTTAGCTTGGGAGGTCAGGAATACTCCTAGCCCACATGTAGGCCTAATCTTCCTTGTTTGAGAAAATCAAAGCCACCCAATATGGCGACCCAAGGTTATGTAAGCTTATAGAAGATGGCCGCAATGAAAAGGCATTAGAGTTTTCTCTTGATCAAAAGGGTGTTTTGCGATGTGGCCACCATTTGTGTGTTCCTGATGTAAGCGACTTGAAGAGAATCATCTTGGAGGAGGCTGACAATTCTAAGTATTTGGTTCATCTCGATTCTATGTATCAAGGCTTGAGGTAACTATTTTTGTAGGAAAGCATGAATAAGGACATATGAGACTTTGTATCTTGTTG
The DNA here is from genome assembly GCA_031439595.1 of Pterocarpus santalinus. Classification (NCBI taxonomy): domain Eukaryota; kingdom Viridiplantae; phylum Streptophyta; class Magnoliopsida; order Fabales; family Fabaceae; genus Pterocarpus; species Pterocarpus santalinus. The sequence goes on along the minus strand of CM062532.1, from coordinate 47,909,381 downwards.
CCTTGTATAACAGCAAGTTAAGGTGAGCACTAAAAGAGGCCTGTTAGACTATAGCAGTAGATCAAGATACCTGAATGGAAATGGGAAAGGATCATCATGGACTTCATGACTGGTTTGCCTTGTAGTTTTAGAGGTTATGATTCTATCTGGGTAATAACGGACTAAATGACCAAGTTAGCTCACTTTCTTCCTATAAAGACTACTTGTGGCACTTCTTGGTATGCTCAGCTTTATATTGACGAGACAACCAGGCTTCATAGGGTTCCCATGTCTATCATCTCAGACCGTAGGATCTAGTTCACATGTCATTTCTGGAGAGCCTTCCAAACTTGACCTCAACATTGCCTTCCATACATAGATAGATAGCCAATTCAAGAGGACAATCCAAACACTTGAGGACATGTTGAGGTCATGTGTTTTGGACTTTGATGATAATTGGGACAACTACCTCCCCTTGATCGAGTTCTCCTACAACAACAATTATCAAGCTAGTATTTAGATTGCACTATTCGAAGCCCTCTATGGGAGATATTACAAGTCTCCTATTGGATGGTTTGAGATGAAGCCAAGCTCTCGAGATCAAACCTAGTGTAGGACTCGATGGAGAAAGTCCATTTGATCTGAGAAAGATTGCTAGCAGCTCAGAGTAGGCAGAAAGCCTACAATGACCACTGGAGACGAGGCCTAGAATTTTCAGTGAGTGACCATGTTTTCTTTCAAGTGTCCCCCATTAAAGGTGTAATGAGGTTTGGGAAGAAAGGCATGCTTAGTCCTTATTATATCGGACCTTTTGAGATCTTAGACAAGATTCGAGCAGTGGCTTACCATCTAGCTCTCCCACACAAATTATCTATGATTCACCTTAATTTTCACATGTCCATGTTGCGCAAATACCTATTTGATCTGTCTCATGTGCTTGCTCCACAAACAATTTAGTTGGATGGAGACTTATCCTACGAGGAAGAGCCTATAGCTATAGTTGATATGGAGGATTCACTTTATGAAGGAGGCGACCTAGGAAGCCGACAAAGCTATGCAAACCAAGTATCTACATTTGTTTAATTCTTGAGGTATGGATGTTTCATTGTTTGTTTTGTTTAGAATTCAGGATTCGAATTCTTTTAAAGGAGAAGATTATAATAACATAACCTTAGATTATGTCAAGAATGTCAACAATGGACCCATGGTGTAACATGTAACATTCTCCTAAGCACAGTACTATGCTTAAGTCATAATCTGCAGCTGTATTCTGCATTACACAGGCGGACCTCATCTTGTAGCGACAATGGTAAATCTTTTGGCAACTTCTAAAATCATCTGGAGACAACATGGAAATAGGAGTGAGAATTATAAAATTCTCAGTAAGATTCTCTAATTTTCATACATAGTGTCATCATGGTCGTCTCCAGTTTACTTCGGTTTATTATGAAAAAGGTGAATATACTGCACAAACTATTTAATTTTACATTTCGAAAAATATCTTATCCGAAGCAAAGTTCATTTTTACTCATATACTGGTCCTTTGAGGAAGTGTACACAAGATTAATTCATGAAGGATACCATGGATAATAACTTCAACATATAAAACGCACATAGCATTAATCTACTGGAAACACTACATCTGTACCTAACTTAACTTGCACTTGAATTCATACATATACATAAAATTTACTTCTCTTTCTTTTGGTACTTACACTAGCTGGGTCATGCCATGCCTCATGTAAGTTACATTCCTATACTCACACTAGTGAGTCGATGCCATGTCTCATGTGATTGGGGGCTTGCATACTTTAATCTTTAGTCTTTAGTATTTTGGCACACCTAGGCGTTACGTATCGCGTCCCTAGGAGTGCATTCTTGCCTTAGGTAGTGTGGCTGAGTGAGCTCGTCGGCTTTGCCGTGACCGTCGTCTGCAGACTCACCCACAAGGGATTCACGTGCCTCTAGTCTTGGAGGGATCTCATTGGTCACGTGCCTCTAGCTGAAAGGATCTCTTACGGTCGTGCCATCTAGTTGAAGGATCTCTGTCTGAGTCACGTGCCTTCATCGTAGGGGATCTCGTCACGACCACGTGCCTTCAACATAGAGGATCTCATCGACCACGTGCTTCCAAGGTAGAGGTAGCTGCCTTCTGGGAGGATTCAAAGTGCAACTGCCTCCAAGTGAAGGGACTCACATTCAATATATTCACATTGCTTCATTCTCATACATATTCAAGCATAGTCATACTGAGTGTACTCATACATATACTTTAATTCATCCTTACATCTAAATATTCATAACTTCTTAGACTTTTGCCGTAAAGCTGGCAGCGTAACGGATCAGATCCGTTTCCCCATGAATAGTGCCAGCTCTCACAGACAGTTCAATCATAGCAACATAAATCACCTTAACACATATATATCAATGTCAAGCTGGCAATCCTCAACTCAAACCTTATATGTCCACTAACTCTTGTGAAACTATTACTTTGGTCATTCTACCAATTCTAGTCGGGTCTGCCCGAATCTTGTATAATCCACCTTTATCTCTCTTCAACTCATTTAAATCTGAAATTTGGATATGTCATAGCTCTATATGTCTACTTTCTAACCTCTTTGGCCCCATGTCATTCTGATTTATATTAATCAAGATATTCAACTTTTACTTCAGCCTGCTCAGTTACTAGCCTGAATTACACTGCTGGGAGTATAAATTCACTAAAAATCGAAACTAAGCTCAAATCTTACGAAATTGGTCTCACATCAAAGCTAACAGGACAACCTTTCATTTGCCACAAGTTTCACTTAGTTTGCTTAGGTATACTTCGAGTTACAAGTCCTGAAATTCGGCCTTCCTGAACTACCTTGTTTTGGTCTGGATTAGACATAGGACAACTTCTTCGAATCACTGGGAACAATTGGGACCATAACAAACTCGAAATTTCATACTGGGATGTTCCCCTAGGTGTAGGCTTTCTAACAAAATTAGTTTCACTTGATTTGGAGTTGTATAGGGTGAGTTATACCCTCCTCATGTCACCCTGCCCGGATGAAAATCCTGAACCCTAGGTCAAACTTAAAAAATTCGTGTCTCTCTCAATACTACTCCAATATCCTTATATGATATATCCATGGAAAGCCCTGAATGTCTACTTTCATCTAAAAATGGTTTCATCGGATTTGACCAATTGTAGGCGGTGCCTACGCTCCGCCGTACGAACTGCCGTGGAATCTCCACCAAGACAGCACCCTCATCCATCCATTTCTCTTTGTTTTCTTCCTCTAATTCTAATTTTAACTCAAAATCTTCTTTAATTCAATCATAATTCATCATAATCTATCATAATACATCCAATAATTCATCAAATACATAGAGAAGGAATATAATCTCATGCAACCATAATGTAAAGAATTCAATAATAGAGCAGAATCCTATCTCTTTGGAGTATGATTTGGTAGTCTTTGAAACTTGAGTGTTAGGCCTTATTGAGCGGAAGGAGTAATGGAGTTGGAGAAGAGAAAAGAGAGCTGAACAAGGGGGAAAGTAGCGTAGAAATGGGGCTGAAGGAGAGGAAGAGATGAGTTTATAAGCTTGAGGCGGTAGTTAACTTGGAGGGCTTTGATTGGCTGAATTTCTTGTGGACAAAAATTTTGCTACTTCTGCTTAGTGGAACTCACCATCTTATTTGAAAATCAGCCTGCTTCGTCTCTATATAAAGTCGGAACTCGTGAACATCCTGCATATGAAGTCAGAACTTGAAAACAAAGCCTGGTGTGAAGCCAAGTACTTAAAGTCGGAAGTCGGGAAATTAGGCAAACGAATCAATCGTAAACATAATTCCGGAGATCGGAATTCACAACATGTCAGGTGTACCGGGAAATGGGAATTATAGAATCTCTATCTATGAACTGAAAAGATATATAGAAATGAGAGCTATTGATATTGAACTCAGAGATCGGATCTCGTACATTTGTGAACATAATGTCGAATTAGGAATATATTTTGATTCATTTAGATTTAGAAACTAAGTCGAGATCGGAAATTTTGATCTTTGCTCGCTAAGGTCGTAAATTGTCTTTGAAGTCGAACGAACTGTAAGTCGTAAAGCATCGATTTCCTTTCGGCTCCTTAAATCGAATCGAATTCATGCGATGAGGTCGAAATTCATCTGCTTACACAAGTAAATCGTAAATCCTTGTCCATCAAGTGTGAAGATGAATTTGGAGGTTAGAATTACTATGGGCTCGGAAGTGGAAGTCGCGGACGTTCGCCTTGCACAGAAATCTGATATTATCTTAAGTGTGCATCGCTTTAAAGTTGTTACTAATAATTGAGCGAACCTTGATTTATTATTTGCTTTAGTTTATGAGAAATAAACACAATATCCCTTACATTTTACAAATATTTGTATCACAATACAACATTTCAAAATACACGAGCAGTTTCACTAGAAGTTTCAACTAGTGAAATAGTCATCTAATGCTAACATGTATAGACGTATTCGTCAATTATCCTAAGCAAATAGTCCAATTTCGGTTAAATTTTTCTGGGTTGATCTTTATTGAGATCTCGTGAGTCAACTATAGATGATACGGGGGAGACATATATAGTAATACATATTAATTTCCTAAATCCCGACTCATAATGGTATTAAGAAAAAATAGAAAAAAAAATGATCAATATTTACTATCTCAATTATGTAAAGTATTATTGTTTTCTACTTTATTTATATTATTCGTATTATAATTAAAATAGTAAAGTTTAAATAACATAAAGTTACAATTTTTTCTTAGTATGATTATTGATTAGGTCAAAATTTTTCTCGTGCTGTATACTGTCTCTATCAGTAAGCTGCTAGTAAGACAACTGGCCATTTTCAGGCGCCATATAAAACCAAGTGTCATAAATTAAGCGTCAGCTATAATTGTTTCTTCCGGCGACTTCCTTCCCATGCACGTCGTTATCACCTACTTATTAAAGTAAAAGAAACAACTAGTACCAAGAAAGCTGAAAAAACGACACTATTAATGAAGGCGTTACAATAAAAAAGCATCACCATGCTGATACACGCTTCTCAGGGCAGAAGCAGACAAGACACTTTGGAGTTGCAAGACAAAATTTTTTGACGGATTCAAATTATGTTTTACAAGTTAAAATTTTTCTAACAACGTTCAATTGATTTAAATAGTTTAATACTCAATTCTTTTAAATAAGGTTTTGTGAGTTGAAGTTTATAAATAAAAAATTAATAGTAAAAAAATTATCTTATATCGAAGTCATCCTAAAGTTTAATTAGTTAGAATACAGAATTTTGAATATTGGTAGATGTAAAAAATTTAAAAAAGTAAAATTTTGCTTATACTAAAATATAATAAATATAATATTGGGGTTAGAAAATTTTTTATATAAATATATTTTAATTAAACATAAACAATTTATTAAGATAGCAGTTATTGTCAATAAAAAATAATTTTAAGAACAAAAATAAGGATAAAATTTCAATCCCACGATCGACCTGCAAACATCTCCATGGAATTATGAGTGAGACTTGTGTGCTTGCAACGGCGTTTAGTAAATGGAATAAAATTTTATTTTTAGGAATATTATTTTTGAGAATGTTATTTTTAAAAATAATTTTTTTAAGTATAATATTTTAAGTATATTTGGTATATAGATTAAATTTTAAAAATATTTAATAAATTTTTAAGAATATCTTTGATGGAGGTGGTGGTGGATGCCCGATTGGCAACAGAGGGAGGCCAATTAGTGGCGGACTACAGCAGTGGACGGTAGCGGGCAATGGTAGACGATGATTGACAACGGGTGATTTTGGACGATGACAAGGATATTTTGATTTTTTTACTATCGCAAATATTTTTTTCTATGGGAATGAGAATGTTTTTGTCTCAATTTTTCTTCTCGAAATACCATAATTATAGAAATGTTACTTCGAATATTCTATTAAATATAAAAATATTTTTACATTTTCATATATTAAAAAAATATGCCCGTACCAAATTCTCCTAAATAAATAAATAAATTTCTCCCAGTATAGAATATCTTGACCACTAGTTTGAAGAACATGATAGAGAAAGGGAATGAGGAGAAAAAGCCACATAAGTGGTAGACATCCTATCTTGAGGAAGAAAGAGGCTTTGCACCGGAAGTATGCAAACATTTTTCGTGGAACTATACAAACTGCCTACAAATAACGGAGCTTATTTGTCCTTGACACTTTTTGGCTTCACGCCAATATTTCCTGAGGTAGGTTATTTAAATTCAAAATTTTTCAACTTCTATAATGATTGAATTCTATTCGCTAGTGGATAAAAGGTAAGATCCAATTTAAGTGAGAGTCGTACCAAAAGAGAGTCAGGATAAAAGTTAAGAAATTTTAAATTCAAGTAATATTCTTTATATTCTTTGCCTTCCTCATAATTTCCAAGTTCTCAAACTCAAGAGGTATCGTCCCTGTGGCAGGTCTCGTCAATAAGCGAGTCCAAGGCTGACCAGGATGAACCACCCTCTTGCACAGCGTCGTCTCTGGCCATCAGTGCCAACACCCTCACCTTCTTCCTCGCGTCCTTCCCTCTCTCCCCTTCCATCAACTCCTTCACGGTCTTCCTCACTCCTTCCCTTCTCACAAACCCTCTCACCCTCCCATCGCAAGTCTCCATCCTCAACCCCACCTTTATCTCCTCCTCCACCATTCTCGCATTCAAATGCTGCTCTGCCATCATGGGCCATGCCAGAATAGGAACCCCAGCGCATATGCTTTCCAACACGGAGTTCCACCCACAGTGGCTCACGAACCCTCCCACTCCCTCATGCATCAGTATCTCTCTCTGGTCCACCCACTCTCTCACCACCATTCCTCTCCCTTTCACCCTTTCTTCAAACCCCTCTGGTACGGCCCAATCGTCCTTCCTTATCACCCACAAGAAACTCACCATGGATTCCTCCAATCCAATTGCTATCTCCTCCAGTTGTTCATTCGAAACCTCTGCCTGTGAACCAAAAGCCACGTACAGAACAGAGCACTTATCTTCCTCTTCCAGTTTCTGATCTAGCCACCGAATCCATGTTGGTTTCATAGCTGCTATATTGCACGAGTATAAGTCCGATTAAAATATTTATAAAAAATATAATAATACGATTAAAAAAGATCATTGTTAAAGACAAAACTTCGATTTTTATCTTAAATTTTTAAATTATAAAATTTTGAAGAAGGTAAATATTTACTAAATAAATTTAGAAATATTATACAAATTTTGATCCGAGATATATGACTATAATACAGACAGTCATCAATTTTAAAGTGTTTGTGCATCATACGTACCTGACTTGGTATAAACCTTTTGCGGCTGTTCAGCTAGGCAAAATGGGCCAACACACCAGTGCTTAGCAGAAGACTTAGAATTCATATAGTCAACAAAGACAGGCTCAAGCTCGTAGAAACTATTGACCACAGTACCATAGCTGTTGGCTGTGGCCGAGATCGATTTCATTTTGAACTCATAAGGAAGACTCCCGGGTTCAGCGTTTAGAAAATTGGGCTCAAGGTCTTCCTTACAGAGTCTGATCCACGGGAACTGAGTCAACGCCACTAACTCGTCGTCGGGTTGGGGCCCACGAAAAACCCCTTGTATGGCTGCTTCCCTGCAAAGGCTGACGCTGTAACAACTCATGCCTGAGTAGGAAAGCCTCGGAATCCCGAACCTTGTGGCTGATTCCAGAGTCCACCAGAGGAAGCCGTCGGTGACCATCAGGCTGACACGTGGCAGAGTCTCGAGGGCTTGTTCGAAGTGTGGTTGAATGGATAAGGTGGCGGTGGCGAACTCGTAGAAGAGGGACATGGATGGGAGCTTGTCCGTGCTCTCTATTCCGGCGGGGATGGCGGCGGCAGCGGCTGCGTTTTTGGGGAAGGGGAGGGTGACGATGGAGGCGGCGGTACCAGCCAGAGAGTCCGCCACGAATTGGCGGTTCGCGGCTGTGGTGAAGATAGTGACCGCCATGCCGCGGCGGAGGAGGATGCGGGCGAATTGGAGGAGGGGTATGGTGTGGCCTTTGGACATGAATGGGAAGAGAACAACGTGTTGTTGAGATGAGCCGTTGGAGGGGTTTGAACCCATTTGTTTGTTTTCTTTCCTTGTTCTTGGTTGCTCGGTGTTCTTGTGAGTTGCTTGGCAACTAACTTGGTAGGTGTGTGAGCATGAGGAGCTGGCTGTATTAAACCAATTTATTGATGAACTTGGAGGAAAATGGCTCAGAAACACAGCTTGTGGGAATATTCTACAATGTCGTACGAAAATAATAGGAAAATGAGGTATGTTATTTGTACATACCTTTTTCTCCAACACCCCAACACCCTCTCTCAGCTTTTTCTCTCTCCATCAATCATTTCACTCTTTTTATTTTCTTTTACAATTTTTTTTTCTCTTTTCTATCTCTGGGTGTACAAAGTGTCTACCTACTCCAGTGGTACAAAAAATATTTCTCTAGGAAAATTGATATTTCGTATGGAATACTTGCCGCGAAATCATTGACGTGGGTTATTTTATTTTACTTCACTACGACGTTTTGATTTGATTTCTGTCAATATCGCACTTTATATCTTCCAAAAACATACCGCCACGTGAAATCGTCCTCTCTTCGTTGCAAATTATTCCATGACAAATAGCACGACTCTTTCTTCAAACAATGTTCTAAATTGTAATAGAGGACTTCACATGAAGAGCATCACTTCACAGCGACACGACAGCCACTTGCGAATCAAGAAAGCGGCAAAAAGTGATAAGACAATAGAGCAGTGTTGACTGGAACCAATGTCCAATGCATTCGAGGAGTAGGTTCGGCAGGTATCTGGGCATGCATCAGGCAACACCAAACAAAACACTCTCGAATCTGCGTCATATACTCATGATCAGAGTCAACTCAACAAGTGGATGAACCGTTGATCTGAATATCTATCAGGCAACCCTTTCTTGGATCTTCACCGGGAACCCACCTTTCATCTGGGAGGTCAGGAACGAAATGAACTCCGGCTCCACCTCCTCTGCCACCGCCGGCACCACCCTGAACAGCCTCAGAACCTCAGCCACCACCCTCTTCATCTGCATGAACGCCATTTCCTTCCCGACGCACACTCTCGGACCCGCCTGAAACACCGGATAGCTGAAAGCATCCCTCCCCACGAATGACCACTTGCCACCACCTTCACCTTCAATTTCTTCAACCTTCTCCAACCACCTCTCAGGCCTAAACTCCGCCCAATCCCCACCCCAAACATTCTTCATCCTCCCCATGGCGTACACGTCGTACGTAACCATCCTCCTCTTCTTCACCACCGTCCCGTCCGGCAAAACGTCGTCGTTAGCTGCCTCCTTGGGTTCCATGGGCACCGGTGGGTACAGCCTCATGCTCTCGCACAAAGCAGCGTGCGTGTAAACTATTTCTTTCACTTCATCATACACAAGCGCTTCGGGTTTCTCCCTAATCTCCCTCACAACCTCCCTTTCCACACGTGGGTTCTTCGACAGCAGCCAGAAGAACCACGTGAGCGCCGCCGACGTGGTGTCCTTGCCGGCCAGCATGAAGCTTATGACTATGTCCGTAACGAAGTCTTCGTCGGAGTGACCCGAACTCAAGAACAGCGAAAGCATGTCCCCCGACGAAAATTCCGGCCATGCTTTCCCATCTTTTAGCTCTCTTTTCTTCTCTCTAACCAGTTTCTTGGCGATCTCGAGCACTTCGGATACAGCAATTCGCAACCGTTTTTCGGATCCTATGTTTAGTTTCCTCTTGATCTTCCAGATTATCGGAAAAGGATCGCGGAACCGTTTGCTGCTGATCTCGGTGGCGTCCTCGAAAGCCTCCGCCAACTTGCTCCGCTCCACGGACGAAGACGGCGTCAGGTGTTCAGGGTCGAATCCAAACGCGATTTTGCAGATGTTGTCAAACGCGAATCGCTGAAGGACGTCCTGGAAATCGAGGAATATTTGTTGTTTGGATGATGCTGCGGCGGCGGAAGCGAGAATGGGGACGAGGCGGTCGGAGAGTTCGGCGTCTACGACGTTCTCCACGAACTTGCGCAGCGATTTGGTGTTGATTTGTGGCTGGCGACTTGCCTCTGGAGCTTCCAATTCTCGCCGTCGGCGATGAAGATCCCGGCGTCGAGGAAATCGGAGAGCGTTTGGAAATGGATGAGGCCTTTTTGGTAAACGGGGAATTGGGTCTTCAGGATATGTTGTACGGTGGTGGGGTTGGCGGTGAAGACTTGTAGGCGGCCCAGGGGGCGGCGGAGGGTGAAGGTGGCAGTGGGTGAGAGTGGGACCATGCCGGAGAGCCACTGGATGCGGCGGTGAGCATTGGCTTTAATGGCTAAGTAGGAACCAATCAAAGGGAAGACTTTGGGAGGGTAGTGGCAAAAGAAGGTGCTACATCTTTGATCATGAGCTCTGTGGAAGAAGGTTTCGCTTTGGGTATGAGGAAGAAGAAGAGCACGGGAAGGATGAAGAAAAGGAAGAAAGGAGGCAGGACATGCAGAAGCATCTGCATCATTGTCGGTTGTGGGATAGCTTCAGAGCGGAAAATGGAGCAATGTCTAGCAATTTGTCAATATGGTTATTAGTAAGGGTGGTTTCTGTGGTGCATCTTTTAACTAAAGGCGCACCAGACACCTTGTCAATATGATTACTCTTTAGTCATTAGGTGGCCTAACTATCAACGGTGGAGAGCGAAAATGGAGAACATGTTTAACAGGCTTTTAATTTTGGGTTATGTGATTTGTACATATCCAAAATCCCAACACCCCAACATCCTCTCTCAGCTTTTTCTCTCTCCATCAATCATTTCACTCTTTTCACTTTCTTTTACAATTTTTTTTTCTTTTTTCTATCTCTGGGTGTCTAAGGTATCTATCTACCCCAGTGGTACAAAAAATATTTCTCTTTAATTTTCAGTGATTTTTTTTTTTGTGGTAAGCAGAGATAATGGAACATGTCTCCAGGAATCGAATCAGATTCTCCTCGGAGCTATAATATACCTCTTATTATGCCAACTTCTTTGTTGGTGTATACTAATTATTTAGGTTCGTTTAATTAATTTCTTATTGTTGAATATGTTATTCAGTTCAATTTTTCAAATAATTTAATTATATATAATACATTTTTTTTTACTTTGTTGATATTGATTTAGGTAATACAATATACATTTCTGTTGGATAAAAATAATATTATTGGCTAAATCTGTTGAAGAAACTTATCTGAGAATAACATTCCAAAGATTACTTATATTTAGTTGATTTAGGCTAAGGAGGGTATTCTGCTCCTTAGCGAATGAATTTCTCAAATGGCTCACGAAAGTAAGCTTTTGAACAAGATCGGTCAATGAAGAATTGGAATAGAAATTTGAAATTCTATTAATCAACTATGAATTCGTACAAAACCTTGAAGATGGATAAAGAAACTAAAGAAATGACATAAAGCTAAAAAGAAACTGGAAAGTAAAAAATAAAAGCTCATAGTTTAAATGGCATGATGTGTGTTTTCTCCTTTTGAAACATGGACTCTTATAAACTTCCTAAAATGTCGCTATTTTCTCTCCTTGTGCGGGTAATGGCCTCTGGCTTAACTGCCATCCCTCCATGTTCTGGGTAGTGGTAACCGCTGTTTCTCAAGTCATCAATCTCAACTATCTTTCTCTCTTGGCCATTGGGCTAGTCTTCTTTCTTCAACCCATTCAACCAGTGCTCCTCTTATGACCTTATTTCTCATGTATCAGCTGATTAAGAACAATCCCCTGTAAAGCCCAATTCTCATTTCTTCTAGGCCCATATCTTGTCACTTGCTAGCCCATAATTATTTTTGTGATGCCAACATATGCCCCCTAATACAATACCTAGCAAACAGCTAACTAGCAAGCAGGGTATTGTATTTAAATTCTTCTTTTGACCGTTACTATTCATAACCGCTTATCTCTTCTAGCTTCTTTCTCACGATTCAGTTTCTACTTCTTTCCCTTTTAACAACTTCTCAAGGCTTTTATGCCAACATCGAATCGCCATCATCTCTCAGCTACTTTTCTTGCTCTTCACTCCTTACCATGTCTTCTACTCCTTCAAATTTTGATAACCCTTCTAACTCAGTTATACGTATACCATCTAAGAATTCTTCTTATTCTAGTTCTGGCGGTTCTTGCTCCCCAAATCCCTCGGTCGATAAACTTCAAGAATCTACTATCCCTAGTTAGCAGCCCAACTTCGACTCAAATGGCTTCGTCGTCCTATCCAGCAAAGGATTCATCTTCGGAAGATAAGCTTGGCGCAGAAACTTTGGTTATGCATGATGCTGACCATGATTCTTACATTCTAGGTCCTCTGTGTATAGAGCCCCCTTTATTCTCCCATATCACTGATTCGTTCATTGTTTCAGATGAATTTACTCTCCCTATTACTGCTAGCTGGTTTTCCATATCTTCTTGTTCTAAAGAGTTTCATGGCTGGCCTAGACCTTCTCTAGAATACGAGTCATGGTTAGATAGAGTCTCGGCCCAATGGAGAAGTGAACTCAAGCATTGGGGAATCTATGACATGATTATGCTCTCCAGACTCAACTTCTCCCCAAACATTGATATGTTTGTAGCTCTAATGGATTTTTGGAATACGGCTAGTAATGCCTTTGTTTTCCCATTTGGTATTATGTTACCTACGCTATTTGACGTGTCTGTCATGTTGGGGTTGCCGATCATTAGTGAAGACATCCCTAGCGTGTATGAAGAGAGATTCGAAGACTTTGGCTACCCTGTGTCCAAGAAAAATTCACCTTATAGCAAGTTCATGGAAGATCATAGGCGAGAACAAGGGCCTGTGAGTACTACAGAGTGTAATGCTTTCATTTTCTTCTGGCTCTGTAAATTCTTTCTTTGCAGTAAATCGCTTTCCATGCTCAATGAGTTTTCTTATTACGTCTCGACTATTGTACCTGGTCGATCGATGAACTTGGGCACCCTGTTCTTGTCTTCTTTTTATGAGGGCATGAAAATGTGGGTAGATCAGCTGAAGACTCGAGACAACAAAGCCATTCCTAGCCCAATCTAGTTCCTTTGTTTTGGATCAATAAATACTTCCCTAAATTCTACTGTTACTGTGAATGCTCCATCCCCATGAAGTTAGTCCCAAATGCTCCCACTTATAGTCTACACTACAAAATGGTGCCCATTCCTACTTTTTCTGCTTTCTAATTGGCTGATTGGCTCTTCAAGATGTCTCCTCGGTTATATCTGGAGATTTGTCCCTTTATTTATTGCATTTATGGACTGGATTGGGTCCAAATAGGCCTCATTTCCTCCTCAGATGATGAAGTAGGAGAAGCCATTCTTCATTGGAGCAGTGCCCTGACTGGCCGAGACTTAATACATGGGGTTCGTCCTAAGGGTCGATCCAATACAATATCAGCCGAGCCATACAACCCAAATTGTTTTGCTCAACAATTTGGACTCATTCAGGGTGTTCTTGCTCCTTATTCATCTATGGTGACTATTGATACTCAGCCTACCCTTCTTACTCTCAAGCCGAAGCAACTAGTCACTACTAATGCCAATAAGCTGAGCCGATTTCAATTCCAATCGTTCATTCTCTAACCTGGGACTACTTCCAACTATGCATCATGATGGCCATCTGTCTTCCACAAAGCCTTTCCTCATCCTCCTAATTTTTACTTGCTCAAGCTCGTTGGCGGTAGTCAAAGTAGGCTTGCTTATCCTCCTCGACCTATTCCTGCCAAGGCACCTCCATCGACTAGCACCAAATCTTCAGCTAAGTCCACACTCCTGACTACTTAGGGCATGTATATTTGACTTTATATTGGCTGAACCATTTCCCTTTGGACATTTATCTTATCATTTGCATGGAACACAGGGATACCAATTGTAGACATTGAAGCTCATACCCAAGTTCAACTGCAGCTTAAAACACCTGTGAGGAAAAGCCCCTGGAATCTCGTCTCAGCCACTCTTCCGCGGATTGTCGCTCTAGTCGCAGCTGGTCCCAGGGATATTTCTCCTTTAAAGGTATGCATCTTCCTTTTTTATTCTTATTAGCATGTTTTCTTCCATAACTGATATAGATACTTGCATGTTCACAAAAAGAAAGGAGAAGTATGAAAAAAGCTAAATTGCATTCTCCTCCTCCTCGTTTACCCAAGTCCACTACCGGATCCTCAAAATGGAAGGCCATCATACCAAATTTTGAGGAAGAGGGAGAAAAAGAAGAGATAGACGAATGCCGTTTGTAAAAGCGGCCTAAAGGCATTCCTCGATCTCAACCTTCATCAGCTCCTTCCTTGGTTGGTCCTTAAGATCAAATATTAGAACCTGAGTCGAGTGATCCTGTTGCATCTACTCCCGCTGGCCAATCTTCCTTACCTGTTGCATCAATACCATCAAATTTTTCGGCTGATGTTGATTCCTCTAATAACCAGCCTATCTATCATTCGAGGAGTCCTTTGGTAGATGTGCCTTTAAATGCACATGATTCGCGTAGTTCACCACAACAACCTTCACCTCTTCCTGCTTCCCCAGCTTTGATTCCTGATGATGAATTGGAAGCCTATTTTAGCGCTCCGATTACTCAACCTCCTACGGGTAACTCTTCACCCATACATCATCATCTGAAGATAATTGAAGAAAGGTTGCAGCAGCCATTTCCTCTGAACCTTGCATCCTCAGCTAGCTTGGAGAGATCTCTGTTGAAGATTTTTGAGTCCTATGAGGCTGAAATATTAGCTTCACTTAAGCAGGTATGCATAGATATTGCTCTATCCCTTTCAAATGCCATATCGGATTACCATAGGGTCAAGGCTTGTCGAGATGACAGCCTTCAAGCTTTAGAAGAATTGGCATCCCTTGCTCATAAGCACACTTAACTAACTCAGTATCAAGTTATCAAGTCCAGTCGGGACCATCATCAGCAGTGGCAAACTCAGCTGTCTGATTGGATTGATTTGATCCACGGAGAGATTGCCAAGCTGCAGGCTGAGCTAGGGATTCTGGAACCTGAATTGGCCAACGTGAAGGCTCGTATAAAGGCTGAAGATGCTCAACGGCTCCAACTTTATTCCCAAGCTAAAGCCTTGGATCCAAAGATTGTCCTCCTTGCTGAGAAACAAAAATCACCGGAGCATGCAATCGAGGTAGGCATTACAGGCTTAGTCGAGGCTGAATCTCGTGGGCTTCATTCTTTGAGCAATTCTAAGCAAGTCGACTGCCTCCCCATAAAGGTATGTATTCTACCCTTCTTATATGTCTGATACGTTCTTCTTGGATTCATCCTTACACAATCTTTATTGCTCCTTTAGCAGATACAACTTTAGCTTCCAGTTTAGCCCTTATTCCTTATGTGGGTAAGGAATCAGCTCTCCCAATCCCAGAGCTTAAACCAGAAGAGTTGCAGGAAGACATTCTAACTATTGTGAGGGATGCTCTGACTATACTCCTAGAAGAAGAATTAGTTGTGGAGGCGGCTGCCAAATCTACCATGTTGCAATCAACTGAGCTAAAAGATCAAGCTGATTCACCCAATGCAGATGGATGATCCACCGATACACCTGCTGCCCTGACTCAAACTTAGCCTAGGGAACTATTGTCATATTTCTTATTTTTATTCAGGTTACATAGCTGGCTTGTGGCTATTGATTTTGACTACTTATTTAGACATTGATTCCCAAATACATGGATAGTACTTCTTCAAAAATTTTCCATTGATGCTTTTGGTTAATTCTTTTCCTTGCATGTTGACCAATCTGCATGCTCCTCCATACATAACCTGGCTAACAATGTAAGGGCCTTCCCAATTTGGTGACCATTTGCCAAGTTTAGGGTCTTTAGTTCCGATAAGTAATATCACCTTCCATACAATGTCTTCTTTGGCAAATTGTTTTCTCTTTACCTTCTTATTGTACGAGTTCGCAATCTTTTTCTTATTTACCTTAATACGTTCTAAGGCCATGATTTTATCATCATCAGCCAATTCTAACTCTTGGAACATGGCCTGAGAATATTCTTTAGACTGCAAGTGAGCTTGTTTCGCCACTCTTAATGATTTAACATTTATTTCCATAGGCAAAACTGCATCTTGACCAAAGGTCAATATGAAAGGAGTCGAACTTGTAGCTTTATTCTTCGCATTTTTATAAGCCCAGAGAACCATAGACAATGTCTCGTGCCATTTTCTTGACTGATCTTCCACAGTCCTCTTAATCATGTCAATCAACACTTTATTAGTTGTCTCGACTTGACCATTAGCTTGTGCATGATATGGTGATCAATGGATGAGTTTAATCCCATAATCTTGCATAAATGCCTTTACCTTATCTCCTGTAAACATGGTTCCTTGGTCAGTCATTATGGTTTCTAGAATGCCAAACCGATGTATAATTTTCTTTCAATGAAGCTCATTACATCAACTTGTGATGCACTCGTCATCGCCTGAGCTTCTACCCATTTTGTGAAATAGTCAATGGCAACTATGATTAAAGTGTGTCTTTTGGAGGATGGGGGATATATCTTGCCTATGAGGTCCATCGCCCATCCTCTGAATGGCCAAGGTTTGACAATGGCATATAATTCCTCAGCTGGCACTCTTTGTATGGGTCCATGGAGCTGGCAAGCTTCACAAGCTTTAGCATAGGCAAAACAATTAGCTGTAATAGTTGGCCAATAATATCCATAGTGGCAAATTAGCTATTTCATATTAGAGCTAGATTTGTGTGCCCCATACACGCCTTCATGCACTTCCCTCATTACTTTTAAAGCTTCATCCTTGTTTAAGCACTTGAGCAATACTCCTTCTTGGATTCTTCTAAATAACTCACCATCAGTCAACACATACTTCAATACTTTCTGTTTAAGTTTGTAATCCACCTGAACCAATAGGTCAGCCAAATATTGGATCAGTTCCTATCTCCAATCGACTGAGGTCCCCATACGATGGTCAATTACCAAGACTTTTCCCTCTTCCATAGTATTGATTTCTGAAGTCATGGCCTTGTAACCAAAGGCATGCTGTGCTAAGTCATTTGCTATTCTATTTGATGCCCTGGGGACATGTGATATTGAGACATCAGCAAAGCATTCTAACAAAGCTTTGGCTTTCTCCAAATATCCGTGTAATGTTAGACTGTTGCATCTATACTTCCCTAATAATTGGTTGATTACCAATTGTGAATCTACCATAATCTTTACCATTTTAACATCTAGAGACTTGAGCAGCTGTAAACCAATTATAAAAGCTTCATATTCTGCTTGGTTATTTGAACTTTTGACATCTAGCCGATACATAAACTTCTTGTTTACTCCTTCAGGGCTAGTAATCTCCACCCCTGCACCAACTCCTTTTTGATGTTTCGAGCCGTCAAAAGCTAGAGTCCACTATTTAATTTGTACATATCCTTGGCCCTCGGTTGGTGGGCTCTGAACCTCTATGCAAGGATATTGTGCTAAGAAGTCAGCTAGTACTTGTCCTTTCATGGCTTTTAACGATACATATTTCAGAGTAAATGCGTTCAACTTAATGGCCTATTTTATCAATCTTCCTTGAAGAACCGGCCGATTAAGCAAATATTTCACTATGTTAATCTTACATACCACTAATACCTCCCTAGGTAACAAATAATACTCCAATTTTATACATGCATGGAATAGTGATAAACACAATTTCTCTATTGGAGTGTACCTAGTTCCGGTATCATTTAGCAGCCTACTCAAATAGTAAATAGCCTGCTTGACTCCATCCTTTGAATCTTAAGTTAACAAACTTCTGCTGGAGTCCTCAGCGGCTGATATGTATAATTTGAGAGGCCTTCCAAATGCTGGTGGTGCTAATATTGGAGGTGTTGTCAGACATTTCTTAATTTGCTCAAAAGCATCCTATTGCTTGCTACCCCAGGTAAATTCTTCGGCTTGTTTGAGCCACAACAAAGGTGAAAACGCCTTCATCTTGCTAGCCAAATCAGCAATGCATCTCCTCATGAAATTTATTTTGCCTATTAGACTTTGTAATTCCTTCTTATTTTTTGGTGCTCTGGCTTCTAAGATAGATTTCACTTTGTTCTTGTCTATTTCAATTCCTTTCCCATGGACTAAAAATCCAAGGAAATTTCCAGCCGAGACCCCAAATGCACATTTGGTAGGATTCATCTTGAGCAAGTGTTTCTTCATCCTGAGGAATGCTTGCTCTAAATTAGCCAAATGGTTTTGGAAATCGGATGATTTCACAACCACATCGTCAATATAAATCTCCATACATTGTCTAATCAAGTCATGGAATATCAAATTCATTGCCCTTTGATAGGTAGCCCCAGTATTCTTGAGACCAAATGACATTACCACCCACTCAAAAATGCCGATGGCTGTATGACTCGCGCGTCGTAACACGAGCAAATTAAACCGAATAGCGACTATAGTATAATAGCCAACTCAGATCGTTTCCCAAAGATGAACACACTATTTGATCAGAAAATTCAGGGGGGTTTTTATAACAAACACTTAAAATGCACATCAATTCCAAAGCAAACAGAAAACAAAAAAATAGCTAAACCGAATTAAAATTCTAATCCAAGACACACAAGAAGAGAGCAATCAACACTCAATCATTGGATTCAAATGTACATGCACACTCCAATTCGATGATTCATTTTAGATTTAATTGAAACCTCAAATCAAACCTAGCATTCATATGAAAATCTCCATGCATTCAACTAATCACTCAAGCCATTCGGTTTAGAGACCTCTAAAACCGAATTGATTTTGGATTAGCTTCCAAACCAATGCTCTCATCTCATATTTAGAACTGAAATATGAATCACACTCTTGAACAATCGAATCATATATATCAACCGAATTATACATGATTTGATTGACTCTTAATCAACATGCATGAATGAAAACCTCCAATTCAATTACGAGATTAAGAAGAAGAGAAGAGGAGTGAAAGCGAAATTGGAATTTCCATGTCTTGATGCACCAATCCTCAAGAGCTTGAATGCTTCTCTTGATGCCTTGGATCAGAGGAGGATCACCCCTCCATTAATGGAGGAAAACGCAAAATAAAGAAAGAGAGAAAGAGAGAAAGAGAGAAAAAGAGAGAGAGAGAGTTTTCTTATTCCATCCCCCTTCAATTACAAAAATGAGTCTCCAAAAAAGAAGAAGAAGGTGAAGAGTCTGAAGCATAATCAGAATTTCTATATATACCTCTAATTAAAAGTCACTAATTACTTAATTAAAATAATCCTCTTTTCCTAAGCTAAATTTGGATAGCTCAATTGCCCAATTTGGATGCTTAGAGAGAAAGTTGTGCCCAAAACAAGTTGAGTGGGCTCTCTTAGACTCAGCAGCGACTTCCAACACGTTTTTGGGCCTCATAACGATTCTTCTTGGCTTAGTGTTCTGAACATAAAATGAAGCCTTGGATGTTAGCTTTCCAATGCCACCGGAATGGGCTCAATTGAGTCCCTGTAGCCCAAGATATGGTCCAATCATTGAAGGCTGCTCAGAAACCGCGCCCAAACGCTTCAGTTCAGTTCCGAGCCCAATTTCGGCTTTAAGATCTCAGAGTTAGCCCTTGCCCTCTTCATAGAAATTGTAGCTCTATCTCTTAGCTTTCCTACAAATCAAGAAGCATAATAAAATGAGATATAGAGCTCAAGATATGATCTAAACACTGAAGCAGGTCAAACTAACCGAAATGCTGCAAAAATTAACTAAGTCTCACTAAGATCCAAAAAAAGGAAAATGATCTAAACTCAACCAATTAAGTGTAAAGGAGGATTAATGAGACAAGTATGAAGGATAAAAATAGTATAAAAATCCAATTCATCACTGTAGGGCAACGAAATACAGTCTTATGTACATCTTCCTTAGCTAAATAAATTTGATTGTAACCCGAATAACCATCCATAAAGGACAAAATTCCATTGTTGGCTGTGGCATCAACTAACATCCACAATAGGCATAACATATTTATCCTTAGGGGTAGCTAAATTCAAATTACGGAAATCTATGCAAATCCTAACTTGACCATTCTTTTTTATTACAAAAATAATATTCGAAAGCCATTGTGCATATCTAGCCATCCTAATGAAACCTGCTCCCAATAATCTCTCTATCTCTTGCTTTATCTTTGGCATTAGCTCTGGATTAAATCATTTGGGTGATTGTTTGAATGGCTTAAAACCTTCTTTGATAGGTAAACAGTGCTCAACTAATTCTCTAGACAATCCAGGTATTTCATGATAATCCCATGCAAAATAATCTTTATACCTGCTTATCAGCTGAATTAGTTGATCTCATTCACCTTAGCTAAGTAAGCTACTAACCTTAGTCATTCTCGACTCATTGATATTGCCAAGGTTAACCTCGATCAAGGGGTCCTAAGCCTCAAAGCTTGGAATTTCTCTTTTGATAGGAGATATACACAAATCTGCTACTTGTTCTTCCTTATTTTCTGTTATTTCATTGTCCTTCTCGGCTAATTCTTGCTGAAACAAGAAGTCTTCTAGTCTCACTTCAGCTAATTGTAAGGCTAGCCATTGTAGGATATCCTTCGCCACTATCGCTTGACTATTCATTGAAAGATTATTGTTTTGGCCGTGAATCGGCCTTTGTTATAACCTCGAACCCATCCAATGATAGATCAAGCGACTTGACAGAATCCAAGGCAATATCCTCGGGCCAAGAAATAGGCTCACTCTTTGGAGAATAAAGCATGGCATCTGGCATCTTTGTGTTAGTTGTGAACGGGAATAGGTCTGCCCTCACTACCTCAACCTGTTCTTCATTCCACAGCTGAAGCTGCTAATGGAGAGTGGAAGACACACATTGATTAGTATGAATCCACTCTCTTCCTAGCAACACATTGTACCCTGGATTGCTATTCACTACAATGAAAATTGTATTAGTGGTTTTGAATCCTACTGTGAGCTCAGCAATAAGGACTCCTAGTGCTAGAGTCTTTTCCCCAATGAAATTGGTGATGGTCACATTAGTAATCTTGAGGTCCTTTTGGCTCTTTCCAAGCTTCTCAACTGTGCTGTAAGACATTGTATTAATCATGACTCCCCCATCAACCTTGTTTATCTAAGCTAAGATGTAAAAAGGCTTGAGATGTTTAGCCTTGACCTCTCTCTCAAACTTTAACCCTCTTGCATTGCTATCACCAAGGTTTCATACTCAGCTTCATCAGTGCTCACTTCTGCCTCCAAATACCAAATATTATCATCTTGATCGGCAAACTGCATAGGACTAATCCCCATCATAGCTACAATAACTAATTCACCTTGGAGTTTATCTAATAAGATATCATTATTTGGCATATAATCCTAGAGACTATCTGCATATTTATCATTCACTTTGACCTCACACCCTTGGTTGGTGAAATTTACAGCCTGAATGGCATCTTGGGTGATTCCCAAGGGCCAGGTTATTGGCTAGAATTCAAGGGTGTAATACATTGCCTCTGCTACTTTAACATCGATTGAGAATGGTTTTTGATCTATAGGCACCACTTTCACTTTGTCCTAATTCCAAAACATCAGCTGCTGATGTAAAATAGACGAAACACACATATTTGAGTGGATCTAATCTCTTCCTAACAATGAAGAGTATCCTGGCTTGGCATCCGCAACAAAAAATACTGTGGTGGATGTTTTATTTCCCATGGTCTGTTTAGTAATGTAGAATCCTAGAGCATTTGTGCTCTTCCCTGTGAAATTTGTCATTTTCATGTTAGTCTCCTTGAGATCTTTCTAAGATTTGCCTAACTTTTTAAGGATCCTTACTAGCATAACATTCACGATAGCACCTTCATCAATCAATACCTGGCTAATAGGTCTTCTATCAATATGGGCCTTTATGTATAGTGGCTTTAAATGTCTTGCTCGCTGAGGTCTTTTGGAACTTGATAACCTTCTCTGTGTCATCTTTTTCTCCTGTTCTTCCCTGCTGAGGTTCTACAGTTGATTCCTCATTGGCTAGAATGGCCCATGCAGCTTCTTCAGCCAAAAGGTCACCATCTAACTGTATCTGCTGATTTTCTTTTACAGCAAACTCAGCAGGCAAGACTCCCATGGTAGTAGTTAGATTCACATCTTCTTGTAGATCATCAGTCAGAATGAGCAGATTATCGTCATTGAGAATCTGATCAATCAAACTTTCTGATAGATCTATTTTTGGAATTTGCATTCTCTCGACTGATGTCTCAGCCGTTTGAATAATGTTCATGTCTTGAATTTGCCCTTGTAATCTTTTCACGCCTTCCGTCTTTGGGCTAACAGCTTTTGCTACTTCCATTTGTTTAGCTGGATCTGATACCGTTGCTGCATCTTTCATTCTTTGAATGGACCTTTTCCTCTGCATTCTCCTTTTTTGTGTCCTTGTTTGTTGAATAGGTTGTGGCTCCGGTTGCTTCCCTTTACCATACTTGTTCACGAACCATTCTCCCGTGTTAGACTCAACCTTTGGCTTAATCATCCTCGCCTCTCTAGTCGATTTGTCATTTCTCACTGTGATTCTCAGCATAGATTTCCCTTCATTATAACTTAGCTCTAGGGCTTGCTTGGAGTCTTTAAGCACAGGATGATCAGAGAGTTGAGGGAGTTGCTTATGCTCATACCATGGTTTCCTTGGTTGGTTTCTTTGAGGAAATCATATTCTTTGGAACGCATTCAGTCGAGGTTGCTCATGCTGTCTTTCCCTCGGTTGACTCCTTTGTTGTGAAGGTTGTATTTTTTGAAATACGCTCTGTCAACCTTGTTCACGCTAACCCAGAGTTTCAGAGCTTCCGTGTGGTCTCAGCATCCATTCTTTCTTCTCCACTTTCCTGGACGCATCATGACTCATGGTTTTGGTCCCCTCTTCTACAACCATTGATTTTGGTCTCCATACTTGCTTATTACATTGGACAGGCTGAATGGATGAAGCCTCCTTTTTGCTATGATTGTTCTTTGCAGATATGGAAACCATATTGACAGTGGCTGCTGGAAAAGGATTAGTATCAATAGTCATGCCTCCTCCCTTTTTATCTACAAGTTTAAACCTTCCTCTTTTAAGGCCCTTTGAATCACATTTCAAAAAACTGTACAGTTATTCATATAATATGAGTATGAATTATGCCACTTGTAGTATTCCGAATTTTGAATTTGATTCATTGGACGTAGTTTATGCCTTTCTAGAAGCTTAATCTGTTTATCTTTGACTAAAAAGTCAAAGATCTAATATGCTTTTGCTATGTCAAACAGAAATGTCTCTTTTTCCTCTGTTTTGACTTTTTCTTTTCCTTTGGCAGGAGTAAGAGTGGGACAAGTGTATGGCTTGCCTCCAGCAATTTGGCAATCATAATTTTCCCTTGGTTTGCCCCTTCTTCATCATTTTCTTTCTCATCGGCTAAATCATAATCGATTACAACCACCAATTGAGAACCTCTTGGCCCTGCTCGATTAGACCTTCTTTGCTTTCTTTCTATTATGAATTGTTTAACTCGAGTTGCTTTCTAGGAGAGCTGAGCCAAGTCATAGTATTCTGAGACAATAAGCTTCTCTCTCAGTTGAGGGTTAATATTGTTCATAGCAATGGAGGCACATTCAGCTTCCGATAATTGGACGCTGCACTTCCCTTTAACCCTCTTAAATCTTTCCATAAACTCTGCTACGGGCTCACTTGCTTATTGTTTGATCCCTAACAAATCAAGAATATAAACTTCTGGCTATGGCTTATAAAATCTATCATGGAATAAACATTCCATGTCAGCTCAGCTTTATATAGAGTTTAGTGACAATGTTGAGTACCAAGTGAATGCTGCCTCAGTTAAGGATAATGGAAACAATTGTAGTCTTATAAAATCATTCTGACTAGCCTCAGCACATTGGGCCATAAATCGACTAATATGTTCCATAGTTGACTCGCCATCTTCCTCAGAAAAGGTTGCAAAATATGGGGTTCTAAAACCTCTTGGAAATTGTACCCTATCTACCCAATCTGGATATGGTTTCCTATATACCGGTCTCTTCAAAGGTCTTAGTTGTACTCTAAAATGCCTTCTCATAGCCTTAGCAATCAAATTTGAATTAATCAGCTGAGGCACAATCCCCCTCAGCTCAACACAAGCTTGGAGCTGAACAGGTGCTACCTCCCGATTGATCCCTTGTTCCACTCCTTGGGGGATTCTATGGGGCAGCTGCATGTGCAGAAGAGGATACACTGGCTGTTGGGGCACATTCATTGGCTGAGAAATATAGTTTGGTGGTTGCACATACGTTGGCTGTGTCAATCCTCCAGGCTGGATAGAGCATCCATTAATCAGCTAAACATTTAGCCCTACATTATAGGGGCTCCCTTGACCCTCGATTATCCCCTTAAGACCAACTTGTTGACCTGCTCAATCAATCGTTGTGTGAATAGGTTGTTTTCAATTGCCACTGAGGCCATTTCCCAGCCCTATATTGCTCACTAGTAGTCTTAAATTTGCTGGTGCATTCGGGGGCCTTTTCACTATTTATGTTTGCCCATGTTGGGGTCCTTGGTGCCCCCCCAGCATAAGTCATTGTCTCATCATTAGTCTCAGGAGTATTTGTATACATAGACTCAGCCGATTGACCCTGAGTTTGCCATTTTCCTTTTTGTTGTTACTAAAATATCTATAACTCATTTTGCACTATTGGCTTCACTATCTTAGCCAATTGCTTAGATACTTATTGCATCAGATCATTTACTCCTGCTTCGATCTATTGCCGTATAAAAGATGTGGACATCATTAATGGCTGCTTTTTCTTGTGTCTAGTCTGCGTAAAGCTGGTCACATCAGAAGAGGCTGCCAAAGCCCTTGGTGGCTGGAGGTAACAGCTATATTTGGCTGCTCTGAAATCACCCCTTGGGGTATAATCGAGGTTGTCGCATATGTAGCTGATTTGCTCCCAGCTTTCGGCCATGGGGTGGAACCTGAATCCCTCAGCAGTTGAGAGGTAGCAACTGCATTCGGCTGCTTTTAAATCACCCCTTGGAGTGTAGTCAAGGTTGTTGCATATGTAGCTGATTACCTCCTGCTTTCTACTTTGGGGTGGAACTTGGATTCTGGTTTGTTAAGCTCATATTGATCACCTTTCCGGATCTTAAATTCATATGCCAAGTATGATCTAATCCTGGAATAGGAAACTCTCGTTGACCCAACCCTGATAGTCCAACTGGATGTGCCAATTTTATGTTGGATGAAAATAATGTAATTGGCTAATTCTGTTGAAGAAACTTATCCGAGAACAACATCCCAAAGATTACCTATGGTCAGAAGATTTAGGCTAAGGAGGATACTCTGCTCCTTAGCGAATGGATTCCTCAAACAGCTCACTAAAGCAAGCCTTTGAGCAAGATCGATCAACGAAGAATTGGAATCGAAACTTAAAATTCTATTAATCAACCATGAGTTCGTACAAAACTTTGAACATGGATAAAGAAACTAAAGAAATGACATAAAGCTAAAAAGAAACTAAAAAGTAGAAAATAAAAGTTGATAGTTCAAATGGCATGATGTGTGTTTTTTTCTCTTGAAACATGGACTCTTATAAGCTTCCTAAAATGTTGCTATTTCCTCTCCTTGTGTGGATAATGGCCTCTGGCTTAACTGCCATGCCTCCATGTTCCGGGTACTGGTAACTGCTGTTTCTCAAGTCATCAGTCTCCAACTACATTTCCCTCTTGGCCATTGAGCCTGTCTTCTTTCTTCATCCCATTCAACCAATACTCCTCTTACGGCCTTATTTCTCATGTATCAGCCGATTAAGAACAATCCCCTGTAAAGCCCAATTCCCATTTTTTCTAGGCCCATATCTTGTCACTTGCTGGCCCATAATTATTTTTCTGGTGCCAACAATTTCTTTATGCATTTAATATTTAACAATTAACTAAATAAAATAATTGTGGGTACTTTGGAAACAACAAGAATAAGAGGAGAATGTTTAATGCATAATGACGAATTCAACCGACCAAGCTACATGAAAATAAAAAATTTCCAATGCTAAGTACAAAAGAACATGCTAGATGAGGATGATAATAAGTAAGCCACAATAAGGGAATTATAATGTCAGGTATTAAAAGAATATTACATGGAGAACGGCCAAACAAATTAGGGTGTGTTTGGCATGCCGTATTAGATATGATAAGACAAGCGAATACAATACGTTATAACCTTATTTATTATTTGGTGTAGTTAACGTATTGTATAAACTTATCCATCAAACATCCCTTATATGTTAAAATAATGGATAATTTAATCCAGCTTGGAGAGGTTATATTAAGCTTGATTAACTATTGATGTATAAGAGTTCTTTTAATTTTTAATTTTTTAATATATTTTATTAATAAATAGTTATTAAATAAATAATAAAAAATAAAAAACCATATAAAAAATACTATTTAATAAAAAAATTAATAATAAATAAATATTTTTAAAACATAATAATTATAAAATAACTATTCAAACTAATATAAAAATATAAAAATAAAAAATTATTAATAAAATATATAAATAATATTTAATATAAATTTAATTATATATAATAAAAAATACAGCCAAATATAAGAATATGATATTAGATTTGTTTGGATTTTGATGTATTAAAACTCCCTCTCTCTCTCTTTCTCTCTCTCTTTCTCTCATATTTTTTATATTATGAAAAAATATTAAAATAAATAAATAATTTTTAATATAAAATTATATTTATATATAATAAAAAATATCTAAAATAATTATAATAAATATTTAAAAAAATTATATTAAATTTTAAATTTTAAATTTAATATTCAAAAATTTTATTTATTATAATATCTCTTTTTCTAGTTATATTATATATAATATAATATCTTATACAGTAATATATCAAATATTATGTAATATTAAATTTTTATTAGGCCTTATACAATCAATTCTTATACTATCAACTATTATCCTTTCAGATCTTATACTATCAGGCATACCAAATGGTCTTCACATACCTTTGCATCAATCTTCAACAAAGCACTAGTCAGATATTGGCCATTGATTCCTCTCGTCGTCATGAAGCGGAGCTGCGAAGCTTATTTACTAATAATAACAATCAATTTAGCATGTGTCACTCTTTGCTCAATTTGTTGCCACATGTGAATTCATAATATTAACCAATCAAATAATAAATATAATTAATTAATAATTGTGACTGAATCCATTTATATATAATAGATTATAGATTTTTTAAAGGAAATAATAGACTAATGCTTGAATTGCACAAAAATTAATAATAGAAACAATAGATTAATTATTGGAGGCAAATTTAAATCATATATAATAGATTTTTTAATGCAAATACATCCCATGTAGTTACAAATTTATTTTGATCTTTGGGTGTCATGTGACCAAGAAGCCCTTCCAATTAACAATTATCTTCTCTAAGGTTTAAACTTTAATCTTTTTTTCAAAGTACAATTCGCTTTTCATTGCATCTAACACTTATTGCTATAGTTACAAAAAATTTGATTAGCAATGAAAATATTTTTAAAAATTTAATAGAATACATATGGCCCACATGTCACTCCATGGTAAATTCATTTTCCCTCATAAAACCTAGCCACCAATATTAACTAATCAAACCCACTTACTCAAGTCATGAAGAGAATTTTCTTCAACAATCACTTTAATAATGCAATATAAGTTTTTTATGTCATTTACGTATTTTTCAATAGGGTAAATTACATTGATTTCCCTCGAAATTAGATAATATTGCACATGATACTCCTCGATACTGACACTTTTTTACAAGGTTACTTAGTGTCATTACAGGGGTGCACAATGTCATATTCTAAATAAATATAAGGGTATAATATGTAATATCACATAAACTTCAGGGGAGGCTAGTGTATAGTTTTATAAATTAAGAGGTATCGTATGTAATATTGCCTAATTACCTTAGAAAAAGTTAGTGTAATTTATCTTTTTCAATAAAATTTTTTGAATTATTTAAAACAAATAATTTTATTTTGTTAAAAAAATATCAAATTTAGATTTCTTATTTGTTGGTGGTAATGTTAGCGTGTGTTTGTGACTATTGAGCCTATGAAGAATATTGAGTTCGAAAACAATGGTGGTACAAAGGATGCAAGAAGTGTCTTAATTGGCTGAGAGTATGGGCAAGGCTCTATTGCACCTTACTTTGCAAGGTGAACCACACACTCTCTTATCTAAAGGTGAAGATATGAGGGTTGATAGGTGCAACCAAAGGCTTGCGATGCTATGGTAATTTTTTCTTTCTCTTAGCCCTTTCACTTCCAATCTTTGACTCCCCACAAATCTACTATCTCCAACCTCCTCATCCATCTTGGGATTCAGACTCGAAGGCATTGTAAACGGTGTTGTAGTAGAGGTCATCAAAGAGGGACCAATAGGAATGAGATTGAATTTGAGAGGTGGAGGAAAACAACGTCATTGTAGGCAATAATATAAAGGTTGGCGGTGATGGTAAGGGTGATGGAGTGGTCGGGACCAAGCTTGCAGAGAAGGCCAAAGTTAGAGGTGTTGAAGAGGAGGCTGGGGTGGAGGGGGCTGCGGCAACAGACGGTGAGCTTATGGAGGGAGGCCTAGCCACCGTCGTCGCAGGAGACGAGATCGAAGGGGAGGGTGCAGGAGCAGATGTTGTTATAGAGGAAACGACATCGTTGGAGGGAATAAAGGGAGGGGTGGCAGTGGCGGTGGGGAAGATGGGGTGGTCGGGGCCAAGCTCGCAGTGAAAGGCGAAGTTGAAGGTGTCTAGGAGGCTAGCGTGGAGAGCACTAGGGTAGCGGATGATAAGCTTGTGGAAGGAGGCCCAGCTGCTGCCACCGCCGTAGGAGATGAGATCAGAGGGAAGGGTGCGGGAGCAAATGTTCTTGCAGCAGGAGTTGCGAATGTTCTTATAGTGCATTGTAGGCCTTTGATTGCACCCGTAAACCCTCATATCTTCATCTTAGGTGAGAAGGTGTGTAATGCATCTTGTGAAGTAAGGTGCAATGGAGCCTTACCCATTATATGATGGAGAGTTCTATTGCAAAAAGTGATACTTTTTGCATTGTTTTTAATATTAAATATATTCATGCCTTCACTTTAACTACAAAAATTTTAAATTAATTATATTTATTGATAAATGTATTATATATAAGTATAGTATTCAATTAAGAGTTGTTGATGAAACTTATTCTATACTATTTATAATTTTTTATTGTGAGGCTATGAAATTCCTTACTATCACAACATCTTATCTCAGTGATATGCAATTCACGGCCCATTTGGATAAGATTTGATAATGCGAAGTCTTATTGTATAAAATCTAATAAAATATTAATATTATGTAGTATTTAGTATATCATTGTATAAGATGCATTATATAAAATAAAATATAAAAAAGGAGATAATAATAAAACATAATTTTAATAACTATTTAATTAAAAATTTAAAAATTAATATATTTTTTCAAATATTTATCTTTATATTGAATATTATTCATTATTTATTCAATTACTTTTAATAATTATTTATATTATTTATTATTATTAATATATTTTAATAATGAATTATTACTTAAATTTTTATATTAGTTCGAAAAGTTATTTTATATTAACATTATTTATTAAAATATTTATTTATTATTAAATAATATTATTTTATTTATATATTTTTTATAATTTTTTATTATTTGTTTAGTAGTTATTTTTATTTTAATAAAATATATAAAAAGAGTGAAAGAATCCTCAAACATCAAAAGCTAATCAAATCTAATATGACTTCTCTAGGCTTGATTAAGTTATCCATCATTTTGATATATAAGAGAGTCATAATAAATAAACTTATATAATATGTTATGTGTACCAAATAACTTAATTTATTCTATCATGCCTAATATATCATACCAAATACACCCTCAAAAACATTTAATATGTGAAAGAATTCTGGCAACTTATTTATAAAAAAATATGTGGCTTACTTTTTATGAAATTGACGGTTTGAATATAAGTTTGGACATTATATGATCCCAAAATTCTAAATCCTATAAATTGATCTGAACTGTCGTCGCCACATATATTATGTTTAAGAGTTGAAGTCCAGTAATACTACTTCGTAATATAGGCCAATTTAATGGAGTATGTAACGGAACACGGATACAAATAAAACAAATAGGTAACGATGGCATAAAATGTATGATTATGACAAGTAATAAGATTGGTGAGTTGTTCTTATTCCTAGAATGACAATGGTGCTGAGTAATCAAAGTCTTCCTATTAAGTTTCAAAGAAGACAATTTTCTCTTATTCTCTCATTCCCTATGACAATCAATAAGTCACGAAGATAAACTCCATTTTATATTAGATTGTACGTACCAAGGCATGTCTTTAGTCATGATTAACTATATGTTATACTTCAAAGAGTCAAAAGTAAACAAATGTGAGAATTCTTCTAGAGAATCATAAAGACCTTGCAGAAAATTTGTACAATTAATGTTGCCAGCCTACAAGATAGTATTTCAAAATATAGCTTCTTAAGGTATAACCATAGGCTAATTCTATGGTATACTGATTTAAATATGATGCACTATACGCCATATAAGTTTTACTATAGGGGTGTTTGACATGATGTATTAGGCATAATAGGATAAGGTAATATAATACGTTATGACCTTATCCGTTATTTGGTGTAGTCAACATATTGTATAAACTTATCAATCAAATCTCCTTTATATGTTACAATGATGGATAACTTAATACATCGTACGGAGACCGTATTAGGCCGGATTAACTTTTAATATATGAGAGTTCTTTCACTTTTTATTTTTAATATATTTTATTAAAAGAATATTAATTATTAAATAAATAATAAAAATATATAAATATATAAATAAAATAATATTATTTAATAATAAATAAATATTTTTTAAAAAATAATTATAAAATAAATATTCAAACTAAAATAAAAATATAGGAATAAAAATTTACTATTAAATATATAAATAATAATATTTAATATAAATTTAATTATATATAATAAAAAATACAACCAAATATAGAAATGTAATACTAAACTTGCTTAGATTTTGATGTTTAAAAACTCAATCTCTATTTCACTCTCTCTCTTTCTCTCTCATATTTTTTATAGTTATAAAAAATATTAAAAATAAATAAATAAATAATTTTTAATATAAAATTATTTTTATATATAATTAAAAAATAACTAAAATAATTATAATAACTATTTAAAAATTATATTTATTATAATCTTTTTTCTGGTTATATTTTATATAATACAATATCTTATATAATGACATACTAAATACTATATAGTATTAAATTTTTATCAGGTTTATACAATCAGACCTCATACTATCAATCCTTATCTTATCAGGCTTTATACTATCAGGTATACCAAACGAGCCCTAAGGTACAAAGAAGTGGTTATTCACTTTGTCATTTAATCACATTTGAGAAATGCGTTTAAATGCATCTGGAAAATATTGTTAAATGCAAGCCGGGTGAATTCTTCTTCTCTCCCATCGACAGCACACCACAGCCTCCATCCATGTCTCACCCTTGCACCGCCATCACCTCAACCGTACATCCACTATTGTCCTTTCACATCGCCACCGACCATTGCATTGTTGTTGTCATCGCCGTTGCCACCTTGCAATCTGTCGTGACTAGCCACATCTGTTGGAAGAGATGACACGAGAAAGGGATTGAATCGTGTCTTAACTAATAATTTTGAACCTGAAAACTTTTCAAAACAACTTTCTCAAGTCCAAGACTTGGAATACGGAAGCAATGTGGATAGAAATAATAAGCGTATATTTTATGGGAGTATGAATTTGAATGATTTATAGACTGCACCAATTAGAGGATTAAATAAAGACAGCAAGTAAAGTAAAAGAGATAGAATGATCATACGACAAGATTTATCCTGGTTCGGCCAAACAAATGCCTATGTCTAGTCCCTAACTCTTCATTGAGATTTTTATACCACGAGTATTTTTTTTCCAAGCCTCTCCAAGCTTTTATAGATGAGTAATCTTTCTCTAGCCGCTCCAAACTTTACAACCAAGTAGTATTTATCCTAGCCTCTCCAAGCTCACTTTGACCACTATCGGGTTAGGTTACAAGAGATCTGATAAACAAGTTTGTGTTTACACTCACACTAAAAGCTCTTTACAGAGTATTAATCAAATACGTACAGTGTGTGTGCCTTTTCTAAATTCTTAATATAAGAATATTATCTAATACAAATTAGTAGAGAAGATTTTACAAATAGAAGTTACAATGAGTAACTTTCTGATGATTCAAAAGGTTGAGAAAGTTAATGAAGAAGATCTCTTAAGCTCAAAAAAGTATTCAATCAATCTAACCATTTCTTCTTCATTTTCTAGCTTTATATAGATTTTAAGATATGACTATTGGAGTTTGCAAATCTTGAGTCTCTTTGATCCACTGGTCTATGAGTAGAAAGAGAGAGAATGCTGTTTACTTCTTCAACAAGTAGACTTGACACAAAAGAGGAAAAATAGTCGTTGAAGTGTTCATCCATTTTTCAGACTTGTCAGCACTTCTATTGCATCTTGTCAAATTATATTTGACTTTTTGAATTTATCAATGAAGTGTTTAGAAGAAGCTTTAAAGGTGAGGTACTTCATGAGAAGCATGTTTCTGATGATTACCCTTCTGGATGAAGTCATCCTTCTAAATGAATAGATATCCTTCTCGTAACACATTTTCCTTTTTGATGCTATAATCTCATCCTTTTGAACTTTCTGACTGTTCTTTCATGAGAAATTATATGGATCACAAAATGTTTGTTTCAATATAAGTATATTCAAGGGAAGTACTATGGATTAAGACACTTTATTTAGTTCAAAAGTTGTTAAGTACAAGATGAAAGATTTTGCTTATGAAAGAAAGCGATTCAATAAAACAAATCGTTCACAAACAAAAGTTTTATCTTAAAACTTGATTTGGTATTCATCAAAACCATGAAGCTTGAAACGTCTTAAGTTATGAGACAGTTTCAAAAGGGCATTGGAGTTTACTACTTCACCTCCGTCGCACCTTTGTGTCCTTCCGCATCGCCATCATTTAGCACACTAACCATCACATTGCCATTGACACCTCGCGATCCGCTGCAACTAGCCATGCCTCTACTTCGCCTCTATTGTACATTCATCTTACAAGCCATTTGCCTTCTCTGTCCACAAATCTAATCCCTAGAACGCCAAAGGCCAAGATGGTGGTGATGTAAGCGAACCGACAGTGGCGCAAACAGACTAGTGGTGGCGACGCAGCAAATAAAGCTCTAGCGAAAGGGCAAGGGACGGAGGCAGGGGAGGAGCAAGGACTAGTGGTGATCCATCAATAACCGATTTTCAATTTCCACTATTGGATATCAATGCGGCTCAATGAACAATTTGGATGAGGTCAAGCCCATCGTGCAACATCAAGTTTTAAACCGGTGCACCACACACCATATTTAATCTGATGCACAGCAAAACTGGCCATAACTATAATTACAAATATAGATGAAACAATAAGTTTTATTTCTTCATAAGTATTCATCTTTTATTCATATTTATGTTAATTGTTTTATGTATTTATTTATTTAGGGTACGACTGCTACAACTTTGCTCAAAGAATTCTTGTTATCTTAACTCATGTCTTATCCTCTATTATTGTCATAAATTGTTCGTAAATGCTTTATTTTATAATTAACTATATATTTCACTATATTTTAATAAAAAAATTATTATCACTAAACTATGATTTATATTTTTGAATTTGATATTGTTATTTAATTAGTAGAATACATTATGCATTATGCATGCAACCCCTGCATACTGTATATATATATATTATTTAATAATTGATAAGCATTCAAAACTCTCAAAAGAGTGACGTACGGTATAGCATAGAGCCACAAAAAAAAAAAGTCAAAAAAAATAACATCTCTAGAGACAAAGATGATCACAAAGCATCAAAAGGAAAATACACAACATCCCTATATTAGCTTACACACACACAAACCAAAAAAACTCAAAAGTTCCAAGCAAATGATACTAAAGCCACTGTGTAAGCCACACAAATCACACCAACACTCTAGGCAATACTGAGAGCATGCCAACATTTTGAGAACCCTCTAATAAGGAACTCATCACTCTAAAAGAACATGAATAGACCCATTCTAAAAGAACATGAACTCACTACTCTATTCACAACCTTGCCATAGCTCACCTTCTGTTCTCACCACCGTTCTCTAAAAGAGCACTAAACATGATTCGCTCATGAAATCGTCATTGAGCCTTGGCCACAAAATAGCCCCACTCCTTTAGGCTGCCTTCCTTCATCATCACACCATGACTTTACCATAAACCTCCTAATCACCAATACACGAAATGCATTACCATCACTACAGCGAGCAACCGTGCGGCCATCATGTAACACCCTACTAATTTAATGTTATACTTAAGTCATAGCATGAAATTAAGTAGCTTGTGTTACTGTGTTAATATTCTACTTACGTTTCGTTTATCCGAATCATTTCTCTCTTTTTTTTTTTTTTTTTTTTGTAACAGGAGGAATGGAATGTCGTACAATGAACGTGACAGAGTTTATTTCATCATAACAAAAAGGTAAGCATAAATAACACACATGCTATCAACTGTATATAGGTATATATATATATATATATATAGGCAGGAACCACTGTTTTGATTTACATACAAGTTTCAAAATAGGATACACAAGTGGGGTCGTGTACTAAAAGACATAAGACCCATGTCAGTCAATCCGATCCTACGTGGTCCTCAGAGGACATTTCAAGATCTACCACTGCGTGTAGGACCCAAAGCCGCATGCTACCAAAAAGAGGGTCATGCTGCAATACGACTGTGGCTAACCTACTGGCCAGGATAGCCATTGGCCACACCGCCCTGGCTGGTGAGTAGTCGAGAGCTAGTCCGCAGGAGGAGGAAGATGAGTCAGGTGGCCTTTGAGGGGTCGCTCTAGCCGAAGCGGTGATGTCCCAGTACCACCCGCGAGGTGACTCGGTGCAAGGTCGTAGGCTGCTGCGCCGAGTGTGGAGGCGCCGAGGAGGACAGTGCCGTGCAACCGACCTCAAAGTATGGGGTAAGGCAGGATCAAAGGCGGATGATGTAAGGGGGACAGAAAATTCCTATCACTAAAAGATACAAGTGAAGCCGAGAGCCGGCTATATACAACGAGCCGACTGCAGGGTCATGGTGGAGCTGCAAGTCTGGAATCTCAATGAAGAGGGTAGCGGTCGTGTCCATCGTCCACGTTTAAGAATGAGGCGGAAATGCGAAGCGAGGTGAGAATTTGGAGAAATTCTCAGTAGGGTTTGCATATAGTGTATACTGACTTCGCGTTCATTCTCAGTTGCCTCGGGTTTTATTTAATTTTCTTAAAACATGAGATTAAACTTAACTACTCATATTCAGTAAGGTTGAGAAAAATGTCTGGTCCGAGACAAGATTCAGTTTTACTTAAAATGACATAAGAAACAGAATAAACCATCAACATTAACACATAGGACAAAGGGCAAGATAGTGAATATACAACAACAAATAAACACAACAGACAAGCCGCAAATATCTTGTAATGACATGTTCAATGAAATCATGCGCTTAATGTAATCATGCAAACTTCATTCTTGAGCTATTCTTCATAAACTTTTCCCTTTACTTTTCATCAATTTCCATCACTTGGTCCCCTGGGAGTTCTTGGCCATTTTAGACTCTTGGGTAATAGTCTGCTTTTCAGGATCGAGCTCGTTCCTATATAGGAATGCCGGGTTTACTTTTCCCGACCTTCCCACCGATCTATTCCCCTTAACTTTTTATCCGGGGCTGGCCCAAGTAGAATGGAACTTTCATCATAACATATTCTTTGGGTTCATCATAACATAACTTTCATAGCTTTCTTGAAAATGCACATGCCTCTACATGTATCTCATAATTCATGCATATACTTTACTGAGTTTAAGGCGGCATAACGGAACGTGTCCGCTTCCCCATGAATAGTGCCAGTATTTAACATATCAATTTATCAAAAGAAACACCTCATTCCATGCATAATTCAATATATTTCATTCATGTTTCCATCCTCAAATTCAAGGCACAAGTATTGCACTTTAGAATATGCTTACTGCTTCACTGCTTGTATTCAACCCGGTTCTTGTAAATCATGCCATAATTTCTATTTAACTCATTTGGACCTCAATTTTGGATATGTTAAAGTGTTATGTGTCTATTTTCTAACCTCTTTGGTCCCATCTGATTTGGATAACCATAACTCAAGGTATTCGGGTTTTATCCTGGCCTGCCCTGTGGGTAGCTAGAATTGCACACTCAAAAGTAAAAATCTACTAAAAATCGAAAACTAGTTCAAATCATACGAAATTGGTCTCATATCAAAGCTAACAGGACAACCTTTCATATACAAAAAGTTCCATTTCATTTGCCTTAGTAGGGCTCGAGTTACAAGCCCCGAAACTTAGCCTTCCCGAATTGCCCTGTGTTGGCCTGGTTTAGACATAGGGTAATTTCTTCAAATCACTGGAAACAACTGAGATGATAACAAACTCGGAATTTCTTTGGATATTGTTCTCCTATGTGTAAGCTTTTCAACAAAATTAGTTTCACTCGATTTGGAGTTGTATAGGGTGAGTTACACCCTTCTCAACCCATACTGCCTGGGTGGATGTCCTGATTCCTAGGTCGAACTTCAAAAATTCATATCTCTCTTGATATCACTCCAATGGTCTTATATGATATATGTGTAGAAAGCCCTAGATGTCTAGTTTCACATAAAAATAGTTTCATCAATTTTAAACGGCGGGAGGCGGAGCCGTACACTCCGCCATACGAACTGCCGAGGGTTTGAGTTTTCTAGCCTCTCAACCTTTCCTATCTGCATCCTTTCTTGTCTCTAATTCAGTTTTAGTCTCACAACCAGCCAATAAACCAGCTATAGTTCATCATAATCAAACAATCAACATATCAAAACTAAGGAATTAAATCACCACCAATCATCGAAGAAAATCAAAGAAGAAAACCTCTACCTCTTATTATCGTGTTAAGCTTGAGTTTAAATAAAATGAAAGTTGATGATGGGTGAGTGGAGAAGAGAAAGAGGTTGAACTCGGAAAGAAACAACGTAGAAAAATGGGGCTGAAGAGGCAGGAGGAGAGTATATATATATACACAAGGCTCTGGAGTGGTAGTTAGAATGGGTGGCTTTGATTGGGTGAAATTCTTGTGGGTAAAATTTAGCCATGTCTCCCTCTTTTGTGACTAAAATGCTCTCCACGTCGCTTAAAGTGAAACTCGAAACAGTAGCATCTGAACATGACATCGAACTCGTGAACTTCTTAAAGCTCCGGATTCAGTGCATATCTATTCGGATGAAGTCGAACTCGTAATTTAATAGGATCCGCACTCCAACACGATATCTAACTCGAACGAGAAGAAAAGACCTCGTAATGAACTCGAATCCAATTCACTAAACTCAAGTCGATGTTCGTGTCCATTTTGATTCACCTTATGTCAACTTGATATCACTTTCGCTCCTACCGAGCATAAGGTCGGAAATCGTAAGTTTTGTGCATGAGGTCGAAAATCGGAAGATACAGCCATCCCTTTGTAAGCCTTGGAATGAAGTCGGAAATCGAAGCTAATATTGAGGTCGGAAACGGAATTATAAGACAAACTCGGAAATCGGAAATTTCAACATTAAATGGGATCGGAAGTCGGAAATCGGACGTTACACATCACACAAGCCCGCCCTCACTCTAATAGATTTAGAAAACCCCTTCAAACACTACGGTTAGCATCCTTCATCATCACAAAGGGAACACAAAAGGACACGGCACTCGCAACAAAGAAGGATGGCGCACTCTAAACGGGCAAGGCTGTAACATCCACAATTCTCCCATACTAGTAACTCAATATTACTAGTAAATAAGTAAAATAAAGGATTTATAAATAATAAAGATAAAAGCATATCCTTAGAGGTTTAGATCAATAAAGTTATACCAAATAAATGCAATAACAATGATAATTTGACTTATATCAATCTATTATAAACAAGTATCCAATAAACTTAAATAACAAAATTGGGTAATTGAGTTAATTAGCACTAATCAAGGAAGAATTGGAGTAATTAAGGCATCATTAACATAATCATTTTATCTAATTAATTCCTTAACTTATTAAAACTAATCTAAAAGAGACATAAAATACAAGAGGGCATAATGTGATGTTACTAAAGTAAAAGATAACTAAGAGCGAGGAACACTCATGAAATTCAAATTTGAGCAGCTTCAAATAAGATATATCACTCCCAAACACTAAAATTCACCCCAACCACTCATCCTCACTTAAGAAACCCTAGCCTCCCTCTATATATACCCCTGCAAAACACAACACAACTCCTCCCTCTCCTCCATATAGGTCTCAAACCCATCATCATCTTCTCTCTCAACAGTTTTTTCTTCTTCTTTTTCTTGTTTTCTCTTTTCCTCTCAAGAAACCTAGGAGCCCTCCTTACCTACTTGTACACGTCAAAAATTAAAAGAAAACACCCCCTCTCGTTAGTCTTTAGGCCAAAAATTTCAAGGAGAAGGAGGGGAGTTCTTGAGCTTGTTTGGGTCATGTTGTAGCTTGGAGAGTCAAGGTTGGAGCTTGGAGATTCAAGGTCTAGAGTGTTCTTGAGCTTGGAATTGAGGTAGGAGTTCTAATCTATGTTGTTTGTATTCTTGAATGATGAATAGTATGAGCTATTGCCTAGTGTTTGTGTACCTCCACTAACTACTATGATTTAAAGTTTTAAAGGGTCTTTTAAATGCTCTTAGAAGAGTTTTCAAATGGGTTTGCAGTCGATTTCTTGATAATGAGTTAATTTGAGACATTGGTCATAAAGAAGATGCTTATGTCTAGGCGGCTTGGGAGTTAGTAATTTTTCAAATAGTAAAAGAGTTAGTTCCCTTAAATTGCATCTTGTTAGAGTGTACAAATTCTATGAGGAAAATGAGAGAAAGAAGTAATTAAAATTTAGGGTAAAAGGCTTGTAGGATTTTCGGCTATATTGGGAAACAAGTGGAGTTTGAGTTGTTGTTAGTTAAACTGATATATTAATGTCCCTAGATGGTTTTGAGATAGGTTTAGTTAGGTGGTTTTATGAGGATGTGAGTTTAGTTGAAGTTGGCATAATAAGGAGTTAGAGGGTTAAATTGGTTGATGGTCTATATCTATAATGGTAAAGGACTTAGATTCTTTGGGCCATGACTAAAGAGAATACACATACTTTGAGAAGATATCAAAAGAATGAATTAGCATTGGGGGCTAGTGATTTTCAGCCATGTTAAGGGACTTAAGGGGACATTGATTTTTTGATAGTCATCAAACATGGTTAAGTGAATAGTTTAGTGTGAGAAGTATTAATTAAAAACTAATGTAACTTAAAAGAAGAGAAGACTTTCAATTGTCTTAGTAAGTTTACCTTTAAGTAATAAAAGAATCAAGAAAAAAGATTAGGCTATGTTTCTAAAGTCACAATGGTAAGCAACTATTAGAGGCTTAAATTTAATATTAAGGACCAATGAGGAATACATGAGTTGGTGTAGGTTGCCCTTAGATGTAAGGATGTGCAAAAAGAAGGAGTTTAAGAATATTACTTAAGTTGTTGGAATATTTAAATGAGTTATTTTAATTAAAGTTGTGGCTTAAGGTCACATTACCAAATGTTGATTATTATGTTGACTTTATTAGCTTATGTGGGATATGGGAATTGGATAATTAATTTTTATAACACATCATGGTGTATAGCTATATGGTCATATGATATTGCCAAGGTATGAGGCTCTTGAGTTTGATATTTTAAATATTACTCTTTCAATTTAATGATGGGATACGTCTCTTGGATAATGTTAGAATATTGGTTTGATCTTTGATGATTGTTGTTAAATTGATCTTGTGAACTATATTGAACTGTTGACTAGATCTTTGACTGTTTCTGGCTTATGATTGTTTCTGCTGAGTTATTTCTTGATTCTTGTGGATTAATGAGCTTAAGTATGTTTATGTGGTGGAATTGTGCCATGATGAGGTTGGGAATTTATTTACATTATAAGCATGCATGAACGCATAGGAGTTGTTCCACGATCTCATAAAAAAGGAAATGAACCAAAACGTAAGACTTAAGGTAATTTAGTTGGAGAAAGTGAATCTGACTAATTACTTTAATTAATGTTAGAAAGAATGAATCTAATGAAATACTTTACTTAATGTCAAAGTAAGTGAATCTAACAATCACCTTGCTTGAGTTAGAGAGAAATCTGGCTAGGAATAGAATTGTACGATGATTCACGTATAGGAATGAATTTGGTTCTAATAAGCAGTCTATTACCATAAGGGTGATGAGTTCCTCTGGTGTCAAGGGAAAATATTAAGTAAATGAATTAATATTTAAGAGAATAGGCCAAAGAAATATCTAACAAGATAATCATGTTAGGCATGTATAAAGGCTCATCTCATGCATTATGAGCATTTTAGTTTATCTTGAATTATGATATTTGTGTAATTAATGCATTGTGAGATAATTGATATAAGTATTTGCTAAAAGAAATCTACTTCGAATAATTATGTTTTTGAACTATTAAAAAGAACCTTTACTTTGTGCTTGGCATGCTCACCTTTTCAAAAGAAAACCAAAGTAGCTGGGACAATGATAATGTCATTGGATCAATATTAGTTTAGGGTTGCTTACTGAGAAATTGTATATATTTCTCACTCTCGTTATTCTCATTTCATCTCCAGACGATGCTGATGGCATTAGTGGTGGTCTTCCTAGAGATACTTAGATGGGAATGGCATTATGACCTAGCTTTGGATTCTCTTTGGTCATGGGCCAGGCTGGTGTTAGAGTTTATGTGTTCTTTAGGCATCTTTTCAGTATTTCTATCCATAGCAGTCACTTCAACCCACAGTATCCCTTCAACGATATTACTCTGCATATGGCACA
This sequence comes from Pterocarpus santalinus, assembly GCA_031439595.1. Lineage (NCBI taxonomy): Eukaryota > Viridiplantae > Streptophyta > Magnoliopsida > Fabales > Fabaceae > Pterocarpus > Pterocarpus santalinus. The sequence goes on along the minus strand of CM062532.1, from coordinate 47,868,290 downwards.
TCCGATTTTCTTCCCCGACCCTTCTTATTCAACATCTACTATGGAGATGGATCCCTTAGAGGAGAGTTCACCCTGCACTATTTTACTGGCATTTGAGACTAGCCCATATGTAGCTAGAGATCAACCAGTTCAAGAGTATTAGCCCTTAGAGGATGATGCTGTAACCTCTATGCTGGAGAGCGACTTTCATGCTCCTAAGGACTTTTGTTTAATTTTGACTAGAATTAGTGGGATGTAATTATGTTAGGAGTATAATTGATGTGTCATGATGTGCATACTTCTGGTAACTATTTATTTTGTGCCATAGTTATCTTTTGCATGCCTAGCGAATGTTAATTTAGTAGCATGGAGTTGGTTTTAGAGCTCTTTTTGGGGTAATTGTAATTATGTTTTGGTGGGCTCACACACTATTCTATTTGACTCAAACATAGTTAGGGCATATTTGGAGATGGATATCTTCATATTTATACCCCCAAATCTCATAGAGAAGTGGTTAATTGTGAAAGTGAGAAGAGTAAATATTGACCATTAGATCTTATATATATGGTCAATATTAAAACATAAAATCATATGATTTTTTTAAGTAATTATATGACCTTTAAATAACTTTAAATCTTGACCATCCATGTATAGTTATACAGTCCAGATTTGTATCTCTTATTTTCATAATAAACCACTTCTCTCACCTGATACATCCCATCAAGATTAAAATGTAAAGCCATATGAGTTTTTTAAGTGACCATATAGTCTTTAAATAACTTTAAATCTTGACCATTTATATATAGTTATATAGCCTATATTTGCTTCTCTCACTTTCATAATATACTACTCATTTCACTTGATACATCCCCTATATATATATATATATATATATATATATATATATATATATATATATATATATATATATATATATATATCAAGTGAAAGGAGTGACTAATTGTGAAAGTAAGAGGAGCAAATCTTGACCATTAAATCTTATATAAATGATTAAAATTAAAACAGAAAGTCATCTGACTTTTTTAAGTAATTATATGATCTTTAAACAACTTTAAATTTTGATCATCCATATATAGTTATATGGCCTAGATTTATTCTTCGCACTTTCATAATAAATCACTCTTTTCATATAATATGCCCTATATATATGATTACTAAATGTGTGTTGGTTCTCAGTTGCGTCTTCGCTTTAATTTGTACATCACACTCGTATATGACTATGCATAGACTTGGCTTTCATTAATTCTCGCCTTACCAAAAAACAAAAAAAGTTACCCGCAATTTTCCTTATGTTGCTAATTAAAATTTATATGAATACGCGTCAGCTACACGAGGACTGCTAATTGCCGTAATATGATTTAGACATAATATGGTAATTAGATAATGTGTTACAAAGGTGACGACCAATCCATGAAGGAGCCTTGCTAGCGGCCTTTGCAACGGAGAAGGAGGGGCGCACTCTCACATGATCATATTATATACTACTGTTAATTTTGTTGCTATAATTACTATTATTATTAATTACTGGCAGCTTGACAAGCACTATCGTAGCAGTCAAGAAGTATTTTTTTTATTTTTTAGATATTAATATAATTAATTATATTTATAATATTAAATGTTAATTTTTTAATCATCATTAATAAAGACATTAATATGAGAAATATGATTTTACCTTTATATATACATGAATTCAATAAAATGTTTGCATGCCGCTTATTTGGAAAAAGTGCAAGATAAAATTATAAATAACAATTTTTGAACCTAATCAGCTTCAAAAATTCATTTCATATACTCAGAAAGAGGCTAGTTATTTTTTAATGGTAAATAACAATATTTGGCTTCGGAACTTAAAGAAATGCTAGGAATTTCTTAGGGGAAGGGGCAACATGGGTGTAGGCGACAGATTAAAATTGAGGAAGGAAAAAGGGGGGGGGGGGGGGAGGAGCAAAAAAAACACGTGGGTTACAAGTGAGTTAATAGTGAGATATAAAATTGTTTACACATTTATTCTTTATAAAAGGATACTATAGGAAACATGTTTATGGACTTAAAAAAGGATTTCAATATAATAAGAGGAGACCAAAAACAATTATTTAGGGGAATGCCCTTTATATAGTATAGATTTAACGATCAATTATTTTGAAAATTAACTAGTTACAATATTAACTACCAATTTTGTGAATAAATCTATTTTCATTAACAAAGATATGAATTTAGGGTTATGAGATTGTTTATTGTGTTTTTAGGAGAAATTTGATGATTTATTGTTTTTAAAAAGTAATTAGAAAATTATGGTGTTTTTATTTTTTATTATTTATTCTCTCTCCTCTCTCCCTTTCTCTCGTGCTCTCTCTCTCACTTACACACACTCTCACACATTATTAAAATAATATTTTTTTATTTTTTAATTTTATTAAAATCACAACAAATTGTTGCAATTTTTATTAAAATAATATTTTTTAACTTTTAATTTTATTGAAATCGCAACAGATTGTTGCAATTTTTATTAAATTAATATTTTTTAAAATCGCAACAATCTGTTGCATTTTTATTAAAATAATATTTTTATTTTATTTTAATAATTATTTTATTGAAATCGCAACAATGTGTTGCGATTTGTATTAAAATAATATTTTTTATTTTTATTTTTATTTTTATTTTATTGAAATCGCACTACATGATTGTGATTTCTATTAAATAATTTTTTTAAAATTTTTTGACACCATGAAATCGCAATTGAATATTGCGATTTCTTTAATATCTACCATATTTCTCTAAATACAAAAAAAATACAATATTATCATAATAACTATACATAAATACAATATGTAAATAACTGAGCCTATGAATTTATTCTTAATAAATTATAAATTGAAAAAAGGTAAAAATTTATATTAAAAAGCAACGTAATATATATGCTCATAGAAAATATAACGAGATTTAATAAATTTAATTTACGCTACTAATATTGCTAGAAACAAAAAAAAAAAACTAATTAGTACATAGAATTCTTAAAGTTTCAGTATGAGCCTCTCAATTAAATTTTTAAGATTAATTAAAAGCAAGTTTTAATTAATTAATTTCAGGTGTTATACTCTTTTGAAACTAATCCCACTTTTTTTTTTTAAATGGAGAAAACTAACCCCACTATTAAATATCCGCTTCATGGACAAATAATGGATTTTTTAACAAAGATAGAAATTCATTGTTAATTAAATTAAAAAAGAAACAATAATATATGTGGTTTCTATATTATAAAACAATCACGTAAAATGCTAAAATAAATTAAAATGATTTTTTTTTACTTTATTCATATAACTAAACATTGTATATATTTTCGGTAAATTAAAAAAATAATCAAGTCATATAATTAATTAAAAAATTTTATCTTAAGTATCCTTATTGTAAACTTCTCTATCAGAAAAATAAACAAATTTGAATGATAAAAACTAAATAATTAAATATTCAAATGTTGGTTTACTTCGATGTGTTTTTGAAATAATTAAGAAGGCTTAAAACATGGGAAGGAGTCAGGGTAAATGTAGCGGTGCATCTCGTAAGTTACAATGCACCACATACTTGTGATCTCATGATGCGAAACGGAAGATGTATCGATACATTACATCACATTAGATATATTAATAGTTCTTTGGTTTAATCAAACTTTAGAAAAATAATTAAACATATTTTAGAAGTTGCTAGATTTTATCAGGATAGCCTGAAATTAAATAAAATTTTTTGAGACATTACACACAAAAAATCTAGTAAGTTTGGTTAAATTGAAAAACTACTATAATGTATCACAAATTCTTTAGTATATCAGTACACCTCGTGATTTTTACCGTGAGATCACAAGGTGTGTGGTGGTCGTGCACCACAATAAATGCCAAGAGTTAGAAATACCGCAATACAAAATACGATACCAAACACGTCAATGTATTGATGCACCGTTGAAATGGTTTAAATCAAGGTGCTCGATAAGGTAGTCCACCACTTCTTTTGGACCATTCCATTGTCCATTATTTATGACGGTCAGATCTTGATTTAATGGTTCAGATTGAAAGATATAATAATTATATAAAATTATAAATAAAATAATAATTTTTAAAATTAAAAAGAACAATTTGTCCATCTAACTCTTCTCCTTCCAACTTTCAGCTCCCACTACCACCACCAGCACCTTCTTCCTCCCCCACCTCCACGTCACCACCACCGGTTTCTGCCACCTGTTGCCCGCACCGATGCTGGTGCCAACAATAGCGACGGGGCGATGCTACATATCATCCACATCATCCTCGTCATTCAAGTGCTCTGCAATCTTCCCAAGCTTTTTCTTATGATCCCCAACAACCTGATCCACCTCTTCTAGGGGCAAGATACTAAACAAGCAATTTGAACCTGTCCTCAGCTCATCCCAAGATGTACCAGACATTCACTCATAGTAGATAAGTAGCATAAAGAGATTAGAAGAGTTAAGGTGTATGGAAGGTGAAAAATAAAAACTTGAAGAGAACATAGATGAGAAAAGGTAGAAATGTTGAAAACAAAGGTAACTGTGTCCTCTATCTCAGATTCAAACAGCACCCGAACAAACCCAGTAGCCATAGCTCAATATGGGTTCTGTCATTGTCTTGGAATCAACCACCAAGACATGATTCAACACTTGTTGGTTCCATCATTCCTCTTGTTTTTTCTTAAGCCAGATGCTAACAAGAGAAAAACAAGAAAATAAGGACATTGTATGATTCGATCTAAAGTAAACATTTCCTGCAAGATCGTCTAGCACCATTGTTTCTCAGATATGGCGACATCATTTCTTTAAAATTAAAATTCTGCACTTCTTATTATTAATCATGATTTTGAAAAAGTGAAAATGGTTAAGTATTTTTAAGAGACATAGCCACCGGTATAGGCGGTGGGAGCTTGTGGTAGGGGTGAGTGAAGGGAAAGAAGAGTGGGGGTTAGAAGAAAAAGGATAAATGGTTGAAATTGAAGATTTGAAAGTAACAAAGGGTTAAATTGAACAATTTTGGAGTTGAAATGGTGAAGCATGGTATAGTCCAAAACATACGTCAGCCAGACTATGTTAACACTCATCCTAAATCAAACTTGTTATGCAGTTTCAATTGACACGTGTTTGTCAAATTGAAAAGAAAATTTAAATATGTATTAGACTAGCATTCTTTTGTCAGTGGGATGCACGGGATTTAAAATATTGAACCAAAATATAAGTAATATCTTTGAAATATATTATTATTTGTATAGAGTGATATTACTATCTAGAAAAATAAAGGAAAAAATTAATTTTATTTTTTTCTCTCTCTTTTATTCAAACCTTTTACTAACAATTTATTGAAATTAAATGAAAGAATATATATTAATCATTAAAATTAAAATTAATATTAACATTTAGCATATGATATACTCACGTTATATTTAAGTAAAAATTCAATAAATAAAAAAATTATTTTTTTCACTGCTTTCAACACTTTTTAAGTATCTTAATAAAAAAAATCTTAAAATTAAGGTAAAGCATATTCATAATATCTATTTATCGTCAAAATTAACATTAACCTTAACATTAACATTTAGCATATGATATACTCCTATAATATTTATGTAAAAATTCAATAAAAAATTGCTTTTTTCCCGCTTTTAACACTTTTTTTAGTATCCTAATAAAAAAATCTTAAAACTAAAATGATGCGTACTCGTGATATCTATTTATAAATTATTTTATTTGAATTTAATAAAACATAATTAGTATAAATTATATATTAAAAATTCAAATTTTTTGATCATACCCTCTTACTTTTTAATTTAATTATATTTTATGTAAATTTTTTAAGCTCATATATATAATAATATAAAATATAAATAATTCTTAATATTATATGATAAAATGCATATACTTATGATGTATTACTAAATACATCTTTATATATAACTAAATTAAGATGAAATAATTATAGAAATGAAAAGTCTAATTGTGAGATCATTATTGAAGAAAATAAATTACTTTGAAGAAAATTTGTATAATTTTATGAATTTAATTAATATGCACTGACAATATAAAACAGTTTTACACTATTTAACCAATAGAAATACTGGAAAGTGAGAAATCATGGTGAACCCCTCATTATAATGGGTGGTTATTTATATGAGTTGACACTTGCTACTATTTCTATTGACTGATAGTATAAAATTGTATTATACTATCACTATATTTAAATTAAATTCTAATTTTATTCCGTATAACAACTCATTATTAAAAAAATATAATTCATTGTTGAAAAAAATCCAATTCTTATTCAAGGATTGAACAATTGAAGGAAAAAAATCATTCAAATAATAAATAAAATTTCATAGATTCATTTGAACGATAAATACAAAGTTCAAAAAATTAATGTTTATATCTTATATCGAAACTGTTAGTTTCAATAATAAATAAATAGTTCAATATATTAAATCAACAATAAATACATATATAGTTCAATATATTAAAAAATTTCCAGTAATTCTCGAAAAGTATCAATAGCAAATTAAAATTTCAAGTTAAACTATCATAGTAGTATTATAAAAGTAATAACTTCAATTATATTGTTACCCCATGACAAGAACTTCGTGGAGATCTCAGTAACTGTAAGCCCTGCAAAGTAATTGCTAGTACAATCAACATTTAAGCATCCACGTAACTGGTAGTTGTAACCATGCAGAATTAAAATACGATCAATACGGAATCACAAACCAAATGGGCAAATGACATACTAGTTATTAGTTATAAAACTTGAAGTGATAACTTCAATTTGTCATGCCATTCACAATGCCTCAATAGAGAGAGAGCCTAAGAAGGATATCTTTCCAATGTTACTCATATGCTGGTGTTGAACCACCTGGATTAGCCTCAGTAGAGAGACAGCCTAAGAATGATCTCTTCCATATGTTACTGAAATGTCGGTGTGTACCCACTTGGAGTAGCAAAAATGCATGATCTACCTGTGAGATTGTGCGAATGATATTGGATGAGTAGTGCACTTGTGAAACTCATGGTCCCAGACCAAACTGTTTTAAACAAGAATTCCCTTTTGTAATTGGGTGAATTGTTATTACATTTTGATTGCTTTAATAATCAATATTAATTTCTTAATTGTAAAAGTGAATAGATTTCTATTTTAACCTGAATAGATCTCTTAATATATGAAAAAATGATACGGCTTTCAGGAGTATCTATGTGCGCATCGTGCATGCATAAATACAAACCTTAATTTGGTTTTTAGCCTTTCAAAAAGTATGATGGTGAAGTAAAATGTAGCTATGTAAGTTAAAATATAGGTTGATATAAAGAGTACAATAACAGTAGTTCGATATGCACTAATTTTTCAATCTGCTTGTCTCTAATGACTTTCAAAGTAAGATTGAACATAAATTGGCAGCCATTACATAATAATCAAAACTGAAGAAAAAGTCGAACGTTTTAAGTTGCTGCATTAAAAAAATGAATTACTTGATCTAAAACCTTTCTTTTTTGTGGGTCAAGTGAACTCTCTGGTTTATCAAAGTCAATATTAGAAGACAGAGCTTATTAGGCTACAAATGCTGCAGAAAATATCCTCTTCGTTCATCCCCAATTACCATCGATCTTGTAATCAAATTCACAAATTTGTAAACCTCCCTTCCCTTGTATTTCTGCAACTATAACCGACTTAGCTTCCTTTGTACTATCTTGAATGTCAAGAGAATAGTACACAGAAGTTAAAATGAGCTTTAATCACATATGCAAAGATATCTACCCGCCAATTCTAAGAACACAAAGATATTTATGAGCACAATTGTACATTTCAGAGAAATAAACTTATTTTCTTTCCATTGTCTAGTTAAATTCTATGTAAATTGCTTTATGTAATGGTCTTTTTGATCATAAATGCAGCAGCAATGTTTACCTAAATCCCAATACATCATAGCTAACTTTGAAAGCAATTTAAAAAGTTCAATAGCAAAACCAAACTAATGCTCATTCTACCATCGATTATAGTGTTGCCCCTCAAATATACGGAAATTTGTCTAATCATGGCCAAATCCCAAGTCACAGCACCATCACCACTTGGCTCACATTTTATAGTGGTCATAGAAAGTAGCAGCAGTGGAAAGAGCAGTTCGCGCCTCTTTGCTTGTAAAAGAATACCGCTAAATATTTTCCAAAACCTTTCACACCTTCACTATGGAGAAACTTTTGGACATTAACAACGTACACTTTTTCTTTTATTTTTTTAATTATATCTTTTCTTTTCAGGCGAGACAATAATTGAACATAACATACATTTATCATTTTTCAAGAAAGATGAAACATTAACAGGCTTGTAGACAAAGCTGATAAGCACACATTGAAATTTCTCATAGATGCAGATTTAGTTAGTGATGAAAGGAAAATTGCAATATATATAATACACAAAAGTCTACCAACAATTAAATGCCTAAGAAGTTTCAAATATGTCATCATCTAAAATTGTCAATATAATCACGTTTCAAACATCTTGTCATTTAGGACATCATAATTATCCCATTCGAATAGTTCAAAATAAAAGAAAGACTTTAGAGTTTAGATGCTAAACAGGAGCAAAAAGGTTCATACACATAAATTAAAAGCTTGTGCATTTTCTCTTCAAAGGCACAATGTTCATTTAACCTGTTAAGTTGAACTTCACATATGTTATTCGTTGTTTACGCATATGCAAAAGAACTATCGAGCAATTGGATATTTGATACTGGATCTCTTTCATCATCATCAACACTTTCAAGAGGTGCATGTTCAGTTTCCACCTATTAAGAAAAAGAAGTCATGAAACAGAAGGATTAAAAAGTATCATTTCCAATTAGATGACAATTATTTGATATTATCAGTTTGGGCCACACAATAGCAATTGTAAAAATATACTCTGTAAAATTTGATATGAACATAAAATACAATGAAGACACTATTCAACACTTACCACCTCACTTTGATTTCTCTGTCATTCTTTAAAGGTGGCTTTTCACTATTATTGCAGTGTAGTATAGTATTCTTCGCCGTAGTATTATGCTAAATAGAAAAGAAAAAAAAATAATATTATTGTCATCACAATGTTGTAATGCCATCAATGAAAAAGAGGTAGTAACCTTTGGGGCATTTAAGTTTTTGTCAGCAGCAATAAGATTTACAGATTAAGATTTTTACATAACTCACCCCTGCTGCGCATATGCCCAAGATGGCTCTGGAATTGTGTCCACTTTGAAGCAGAATATGCATGAAAAACAAAAACTTAAAGAATGAGATGTATTCAAGAATGAGATGTAAAAGAGAAAAGATTGTAAGATGACGTGTGGATTGAAAAGGGGAAGTAGAAAAGATGAGATGAAACTCATTAAATGCAGATATAATGAGCAGCAAAAGTATAAAATCAAATCAAATAAAAAAACTCAGACACATAAGTTCCAAAAAGTAAGGTACAATCTGGAGCAGTATAAGGGTCTACCTCGACATATGCACATTTCTAGTGCTCTGATGCTACAATAACTACAACTATTTAAAAATCAGTTATTATAGTCCAACACCTGAGAAAACTATCAAAAAGAATGGATATCAAAAAACTATTTAAATGCCACAAAATTGAGATAAAATAAACTATCAGTTTAAGATAAAAATCCAGTTGGGAAGCTGGAAGGCAAATAGACATTTGATAAGGATGAACTCAAATTATTTCAGAAAAGAAAGAATTTGATAACATTTTTTGATAATATAGCCATGATTACATCAAAATCTGAATGAAGTTAGGAAGGAAAATCTTCTCGAACTAAATATGCCATTTCAGTACCAATTTTGATCAAACAATTTAGTTCAAGAACAAATTCAATTTGAGAATGAATTAAAAAATATCTCAGGACTCAATCTGCCATGTCAGTAACAAATACCAATAAAAGTTAAGAGTGAAATGAGAATCATGATAAATTAAATGAGCTAACTCAGTACCAAAGTTAATTTTTAATTAAAAAAAAAAAGCATGTCTCATAAAGGCTTATTTGTCGAAGAAAGTCATCACTGTCATGGTTCAAACAATTAAATATCACTGTCAATAACAAATAAGTCAGTATGAAGTAGAGCTATGGATCTCTACTTGTTTGGGATTCAGATACCTATAATCTCAATGATTATTGCTTCCATATGAACCTTGACCAACTCCAATGCCACAAAATTGGATGACACCACTTGAATGATCTTATTGTCCTTTAGCAAATCTTCATCTTTCAACAATCTTTTATCTTTTAACTTGTTGAAAGAGCTAATCACCTATTTCAATTATTATTCATCTTCCATTAGCATATTAACCAAATAAGCTCACACCAAGCCTCTTCAAGAAATTCCTTAAATTTGACAATGCGAGTCCAATATATGGCAAATTGCATAATCTATTCAGCAGTAGGAAGAAAAGGACGAGTTATAGGAGCACCTTCCACTCAAAAATAAGATTCCTCAAATTTTTAAACAAATCTAACGATATGTCGAAGATTTTATGCGCTATACGCGCTCCAATAGTAATCCATCTTAGAGGAACACCGTTAGCAGGAATTTGCATGACAGAAAATAAGTAAACAACAAAAAATAAATTAAGTGCAAACGACAAATCCAGATGCTTGCATATAAGTCGATATAGAACATCCACTTCAAAGTTGGGAAAAGGAAAGCGATCACCAACGGTTATCAAAAAAATTTCTCTAAAAAGAAAATGAGAACTAGAGCCGGTTTTGACAAAGCAAATACGATTAATTGAAGCATAGCAATCATAATCATCGTCTGCTACCCCGTTTTTTTGAAAGCACTAGGTAACTACGTGTAAAAGCTGTATGTCACCAAGAGATACTTACGTGGTTCGGGAATACCACATGGTTGTACTCCCAACCAATTATATAAGTGCATTTGTATGAAATTATGTGTTAATTATGGGTCCCATATAAAATACACATACATGATTGGTTCGGGAGTATAGCCACGTGGTGTTCTTAGATCATGTAAGTATTTCTCATATGTCACCACCATTACACTTGAATGAATTTTCAATACCTTACAACTTACCTACTGATAATATGATGGACCATCTCCTAGCGGATTTTGACTTTTGGTTACTCGAATTATTTAGGATGCTCTTGTCAACTTTGATTTAGGCTTTTCTCAACTGTACTTTATAGTGCTCTTGTTATCTTTCCATTTTCCCTATTTTCATGCACAACCTTTTTGTGTTCACCAATTATTGCTTCTTCTGAGGATAGATAGGATAATGCTTGACATTAGAGTGCTCCATGAACTTCCTGAAACCACTTTTAAGAAAAGAATTCGAGTAATTACTTGTTGAGAGCAAATCAAAAATTGCTTTTGCTCTACTAAAAAATCCCCCTTAAACGCACACCACATATGGCAAACTGTGAAGAAAATTGTTAAGTGGACCAAGAAAAGTTGGACAGTGTGTTTTCTCCCACATTTTAAGGGAAGAGAACCTAGTTGCTGATGGCTTGGGCTAATTGGGCCCCAGATAAGGGAATAATTTTCACTTTTGGTAATACCTTACCAATTTAATGTTATACTTAAGCCATAGCATGAAATTAAATAGAATGTGTTACCGTGTTGACACTCTATTTACTAATTACTTACTCACGTCTCCCTTTTCTTTTTCTTTTTTTTTTTTTAAATGGGCAAAATGGCGTGCTGTAGATAATATCCGTGATCAACATCGTAGAACGTAATGAAATTACAGTAGGCAGGTAATATGTCATCAACTGTGTACATAGATGTATAGATACATACATAGATGTTAGAAGCCAACGCTTCAATTTAAGTACAAATATAATATAGGATACATAAATAGGACCGGTGTAACAAAAGACATAAGGCCCATACCAGTTAAAATGATCCTAAGTCTAGACCCAAAGCTGCACGCTATCAAAAGAGGATCATGCTGTACAAATGAGCTCTCGATCGGGACCTACTCGGTCAAATAGCCATTGGCCACATCCGACCCGGCTAGGGAGTAGTCCACACTAGGTCCCGAGCAGGAAGATGATGAGCCGGTGGCCTCCAAAGGATCACTCTCCAAACTGAGCGGAATGTCCGGAACTATTTGCGGAGGTGACTCGGGTGGTGGACTGGTAGGTGCGACAGGTGCTGCAGGCACTAGAGGTGCAGGAGGAGGGTGTGCCACATGTAACGGGATTGCAAAATATGGTGTGGAAGGGTCAAACGCAGGGTGGAACAGAGGAACAACAAAATTCCTGTTGCTGAACAGGTAGAGATGAAAATTGCAGGAGCCGACTATGTACAGTGAATCCACGAAGGGATCATGGTGGAGCTGTAGGTTGGGAATCTCAATGAAAAGGGTGGCAGTCGAATCCATTACCAGCGTCTGAGAATGATGCGGAAATGCAAGACAATGTGAGAATTTGCAAAAATTCTCAGTAGGGTTCGCATAATTGACGTCACATTCATTCTTAGTTGCCTTGGTTTTTATTTAATTATGAACATATGGGATCAAATAGAACTATTCATATTTAATAAGTTTAAGAAAACGTCTAGTCCGAGGCAAGATTCTATTTTACTTAAGACAGCACAAGATACAGAATAATAAGCAGAATAATTGAACATCCAGCAGTAAGTGAACATAACATTCAAACTGTAAACAATTTATAATGATTATTCAATGCAACCATGCAATACTCATCTTGAACTTGTCTTCATAAGCTTTTCCTTAAACTTTTCCATTTCTTGGTCTCCTGGGAGTTTTTGGCCATTTTAGACTCCTGGGTAATAGTCAGCTTATCAGGATTAAGCTCGTTCCTATATAGGAATGCCGGGTTTACTTTCTCTGACCTCCCCACCGATCTATTCCCCTTGACCTTAATCCGGGACTGGCCCAAGTTTCATGGAACTTTCATCATAACATAATCTTTAGGTTCATCATAATATAACTTTCATGACTTTCTTGAAAATACACATGTGTCTAAATGTATATCATCATTCATGCATATGTATCTTATAACTCATGCATAGATCTTCCCAAATTTTTGGCGGTATAACGGAACGTGTCCCTTCCCTATGAATAGTGCCCATACTTAGAACACCAATTTCTCATAGAAGTCATAACATTGCATTCATAATTCAATATTAAACTCATAGGAGCATTAGTTACGTTAAGACAGGGTTACTACCTCAGCACAATCATTCAACCCAATTTTTGTAATTCAGGCCATAATTTTTGTTTAAATCATTTGGACCTCAATTTTGGATATGTTAAAGTGTGATGTGTCTATTTCTAATATCTTTGGTTCCACATCATTTTGACTTATATAGCCCAAATATTCAGGTTTTATCCCGGCCTACCCTGCAGCTAGCCAGAATTACACACTTAAAAGTAAAAACCCACTAAAAATCGAAAACCAGTCCAAATCATACGAAATTGGTATCATACTAAAGCTAATAGGACAGACTTTTATTTGCAAAAAGTTCGACCTCAATTGCTTTAGTAGGGCTTAAGTCATAAGCCCCGAGATTTGACCTTTCTGAACTCCCCTGTTTTGGCCCAGTTTGGACATAGGGTAAATTCTTTGAACTACTGGGAGCAGATGGGACCATAACAAACTTTTAATTTCATTGTGAATGTTCTCCTATGTGTAAGCTTTCCAAAAAGGTTAGTTTCACTCAATTTGGAGCTGTGTAAAGTGAGTTACACCCTTCTTAAATCACACTGCCCGGATGAAAGTCCTGATTCCTAGGTCAAACTTCAAAAATTTATATCTCTCTCAATACTAATCCAATGGCCTTATAGTAAATATGTGTGGAAAGCTATGGATGTCTAGTTTTATCTAAAAATAGTTTCATCGAATTTAACTGGTTGTATGGAGCTGTACACTCCGCCGTACAGACTGCCAAGGGAATTTGGTTTTCCAGCCCCTCACACCTTCTTATTCTCACCCTTTCCCACTCCTTAATCAATTAGATTTTAAACACACAAACAGCCAAGAGCCAGTCAAAAATCAACATATTCAGTCACTAATCACATTAAGAAGTAAGAAAATAAAGTTAAGATAAGCTAACCACAATCAGAATAGCCAAAACAAAATTAAATCTCTACCTCTTTGTGTATTGTTTGCTGAGTGTTGGAAGTTGTTTTAGAGGATAGGAGAAGAAGAAAATGAGAAAAGAAAAGAAGACTGAAGTGAAGAGAGAAAGAGCCGTGTAAGTCAGGTGAGTGGAGCAAGAAAAATCTGATTTAAACATAAAGAGGGTAGTTGGAATTGTGAGTATTGATTGGCTGAAATTCTTATGGCTAATTTCCAGCCATGCTTCCCTTCTTTTGTGGTTTAATGTGGCTTACTTATTCTCCACACAAAAAATGGGATTCGTTTGCACTCTGTATGAACTCGAAACTCGTATCCATTCTGCATAAAGTCGGAACTCTTGTCCATCTTATTCGAACTTTGAGATTAATTCGGATGTTGGAACTTGAGTTGCATGGAAATTTATTAGATTGGAAATCATATCCATTTTCTTTGAAAAATAAAGTCGGAGATCGGAAATCACAGCAAACAAATCATCATCAAATCGACAGTCAAAGACAAGACTATGAAACGTAAAAGATTTAAACTTGGAAATCGGGGGTGCTACATAGACTTGGAAGTTAGTACCAGAATATAAAACCTTATACCCGCATATCTGAAGTCCGGAACTAAGACGCTTTAAAATTCTTACACGTAATACTAAAATGTGGTCCAAGATTAATCTCGAAGATCACTTTCAAGCATAATCATGGAAATCGGGAGTCAAAACATTAACATTATGTACCAGTAAGCAAAACATATATAATCTCAGAACTCCCAAGTCAATCCCGGAAGTCGGTCACCAATTCAAACTCAGGAATTTCAATAGAAATGAAAACACTCTTGAAATAAGTTTGAAGATCAGAACTTAAGTAAACTCGGACATCAGTAATCACGTTTATTTGGTTTGGACCTTTAAAGAATAAGTCAGAATCGGAAATTGTCCCGTTTTAATTGAAATTCAAGGATGAAGTCGAAAATGATGTCTATTGGCTTGAAGACTAAATCGGAAGTCGGAAGTCAAAAATCATGGAAAATGAAGTCAGAACTCATGGAGGATATTACACTTGGACTCCCACCCAACAAAAATCTAACTATAATGTGTTTGTCTTATTTTTCATGGGCTTCTATTCTTTGCTTAGTTGCTTAGTTGTTGTTTGTTGCTTTTGGGAATTTGGGCCTTCCAGAAGTACAAAAATGTAAAAAGACAACAATTCGAACATTTGAGCATTGTGAATTTTACGGTGATTCCATTTATAGTCCATCTATGTCTTTTCATTTGCTATTTGGTGTGTTCTCCTTGACATCAACAATAATTTGGAGAACTTGTCATCAACAAAAATTATTTCATTTTGACCTAAACTCTCCTTACAATCAACAAATTTATCTCCCGTCATTCCCTTGGTGTGCTTGCTATAGTTCTTTTGTAGTCTCTTTCAATTTAGTTGTACTGTCATGTAAATTGGTTAATTCATAAAGATAATAATCTTTTTTGAGTAATGAAAAGCAGAAATATCAGGTTGCTTTTAAAGCTAGATAAAGTTAAATATTTTTTTAATAAACATTCTCAAGTTAAATACTATAGCGAAAATAATTTTAGATGGTCAAGCATCTTGCAAATTGGTCATATTACTCTTCTTCCTACACAAAAGTTGCAGCATTTAAATTGGATTCAATCACCATGATTTATTTTCTAATAGTTTTACCTAAATACAACTAGAGTCTCTTAGTTTACATAAATAATTGTTGTTAAAAATGTAAATTTGGTGGAGAATACTGAGATACCCCTCGTTAAACTTGGTGTATCATATACTGGGTAATCCAATTGTGAGATGGAGGGGTCTATCCATACACCAAATCACATGTGATGCATTATAATTTTTTTTTCCAATTTTTCCAGATTTAAAAAAAGTGATTAAATATATTTTAGAAGTGGCCAAAATTTTTCGATATAATACCCCAAGAAATTCTATTTATATCTAGGATCACACAAATAACATCTGATGACTTTTGAATTGATCAAATTTTATCTATGTGATACCCAAAACATTTCAATTAATTTAAGGATCATGTAGAAAAAATCTAGCCACTTATCCAATGTATTTAACCACTTTTTTTAAATCTGACAAAATTGGAAAAATACTGTAATGCACCACATGTGTTTTGTTTTGTAACATCCACCACGACTTCTGTCTTCATCTTCGAGTTTCACATAAAATGGACATTATTTTCGACTTTCGACTTCGTCTTCAAGGTCCAAACAAAATGGACGTGATTCTCGATATCCGACTTTATTTCCAAGTTACATGATTTTCCGATATCCAACTTTACTTCCAAGTTTCAAATACAATGGAAATGAATCCGATTTCCGACTTCATGTTTCAAACGAATACGAGTTCCGATCTCATAATCTATTTCCAAGTTTCAAACAAGATGGACGTGAGTTCGGATCTTATAATTTATTTCCAAGTTTCAAATAAGATGGATGCGAGTTCCGATTCAGATAGAGTGGGAGCGAGTTCAAGAATAACTTAGCCACAAAAGAGGGAAACATGGCTGAACCTTACCCACAAGAAATTCAACCAATCAGTACTCACAATTTCAACTACCCTCTTTATATTTAAATTAGATTTTCCTTCTCACTTCATGCTGACTTGCACCTCTCTTATCTGGTTTTAGCCTTCTTCTTCTCTTCTTCTCTTCTCCTCTTAACTTACTTCATCAAACGTCTAAGCTACCTCTAAGCTTGACAAGGTTCCATCCAAACTTCAAAACTTAGCAAATCACATACAAAGAGGTAGGATTCAATTTCTATCCTTAATTTCTCTAGACTATGGCTACATGAAAGTTCACTCTTCTTCATTTATTTGACGATATATTGGATCTACTTGATATTTTATGGTTGGATTAGCATGAAATTGTGAGTTGGAATTAACGTTAGAAGTAAGGAAGGGTGAAAGTAGGAAGAAATAAGGGGCTAGAAGATCAAATTTCCCTCAGCGGTCCGTATGGCAGAGTGAACGACTCTGCCTACAGCCATTCAAATTCAATAAAACTATTTTTATATGCAATTAGATATTCAGGGCTTTCCATACATATATCATATAAGTCTATTGGATTAAAATTGAGAGAGATATGAATTTTTAAAGTTCGACCTAGGTTTTTGAGTTTGATTCTAGGCAGACCAAGTTGTTCAGAGCAAAACTCGCCCTATACAGCTTGGAATTGAATGAAACCAAGTTTTTTAGAAAGCTTACACATAGGAGAATATCCCATAAAAATTTTATAGTTAGATTCAGTCTCGTTTGTTCCCAGTGGTTCACAGAAGTTGCCCTATGTCCAAACCGAACCAAAATAGGGCAGTTCAGGAAGGTCAAATAGCAAATGAAATAGAACTTGTTGCAAATGAAATATTGTCCTGTTAGCTTTAATATCATACTAATTTTGTATGATTTGAACTAGTTTTCGATTTTTAGTGGAATTTTACTTTTAAGTGTGTAATTCTGGCCAGTTACAGGACAGGCAGGGATAAAACTTAAATAACTTGAGCTATAGTTATCAAAATTAGATGGGACCAAAGAGGTTAGAAAATAGATACATAACACTCTAATATATCCAAAATTGAGGTCCAGATGAGTTAAATAGAAATTGTGGCTTGATTTACAAAAATCGGGTTGAACGTAAGTGTTGAGACAGCAATTATGTTTTAAATGTAACAATTGTGCCCATGAATTTGATGATTGAATTCTGAATGAAGTGTCATGATTTTTCTGTACAATTGATTTTCTGAGTACTGGCACTATTCATGGGGAAGCGGGCTCAATCCATTATGCTACCGAATTTCCGGCAGAAAGTGCAAGATTAATGGATTGATAGTATTTACTAGTCAAGTTGATTATTTATGAATTTAAAATTATGAGTAAGTATATCTGGTGACTATGATAATCATGCATGCAAACATGATTATAGTATAATGTGAGTCATGTACAAGAATGTAGAGCATTCACATCCATGATCAGAGGTGAGCAGCTATACAATTATGAATATTCTAGATGCAAGGATATATGAAAGTAAATGATGAAGCATATACATGAGTACATTTAACATGAATATGCATGATTATGTATGAGAATGATGTAGATCCCTTTACCTGGAGGCAATTATGAGATCCCTCCTTGTGAAGGCAGTTAAATAAGATAAGATTGGATCTCTTCACTTGGAGGCAGTTATTTGGGTCCCTTCAGGTGAAGGTAGTTAAAAGATAAAGATGTGGGTCCCTTCACTCCGAGGCAGTTGCACAATGGATCCCTCCCTGTGAAGGCAACTAAAACTTTTGGATCCCTCTATATTGGAGGCAGATAGCCAACTGAGTCCCTCCGACCTAGAGACACGTGGGTCTCCTTGCGGATTAGTACTGTGTGACGATGGTCACGAGTTGAGCTGACGAGCTCACTCCTAGATCAGACTACCCAAGGGCAGTAAAAACTAAAGATTAAGATATACGCAAGCACCCTAGAGACGGCGATACATAATGCCTAGGTGTGCCAAGAAAAGAAAGCAAAGAAAGTTAAGAAACATATCAGTGCATTGCATGGATTCAAATATGAGTATTTGCATAATTGTATCCCATGTTTTGTTGATGCGGTACTTACGCGATGATTATTATTCCAATGAAATATTGCCAATGTGACTTAAGCGCATAAAATAAAATGAATTCTGCTTTGAACTATATGTTTTCAAACTATAAAACAGAACAGTTCGTATAATGTATCCACTTTTTATAATAAACCGAAGCAGCTGGAGATAATAACGATAACACAGTATGAAGTTTCTTAATGAATCCTACTGAGAATTTATAATTCTCACTCCTATGTTTATTTCCGTGTTATCTCCAGATAGTTCAGAAGTTACAGAGAAGGTCCTCCGAGGCGGAGTTGACTAGTGAGACTGAAGGTAGCCGAAAGTTGTTGCCAGACAAGGTCCGAGTAAGTGACAATAACAACTCCTAGGTGAGATATTATGACTTAAGCATAGTACTGTACTTGGGAGGATGTTACATGTTTGATGTATGGATATACCCCTCCATCTCACCATTGGATTACCCCAATGTATCAAACACCCACTTTGGACAGTGTATTGTAGACGACACCAAATTTGGTATAAATGTTCCACACCAATGCCCCAATTTATATTTTGACATTCTCCACCGTTATATTCTTCTAGTTTTTCACATTCCTCTTACTATAACATATTTTCAGTACATAAAAATGTCATTATTAATTCATACTTATTTACTAAACTTTTACACTAGATTGTAAATTTACTGACCATAACACATTTCTATCATGTTTTAATCCTGCTCACCCATGTACACAACAATTACATTAAATGGTTTGCTCTATTGGTCCACTAAACTAATCCACTAAGCTAATAAATCATTTACAATATAATAAAAAACCATACTTTATCTTAAAAAAAAAAAAAGAAGACAAGAAACCTAATCAAGATTGCACATTCTCTTCATTTTTCCACATTGCTGTTCACAACATCAAACCTCAACATCACTTCAGCTTCTTTGCTTCCTTGTTTAGTTTGACGTGGGGACATATCTCTGCCATGCTAGGTTGATGCAACCTCAAGTCCAGCGCCACAATTCTATGTCGAGATACACTTAGTCACTGTAACATAGTATAGTTTTAGTTTCTTAGACATTGGTTTGTGCTTTCTTTTCTTCAAACAATGGTGTGTGCTATTTGTTGTTTAATTGATGTTGTGAATATGGTTGCCAGAAAACTGTTATTTCAATTGCCTTCCCTTCCATGATCATAGTCCACGAATATTTCCATACTTCTCCTTCCTATGAGTTTTGAATGCTCTTGTCCATAACCTTTAGGGAAGATAGCAAGACTCCCTACAAAGTTTATATCCTCGTATTCATCCACAAATTTCGAAATCAAAATCTCAACCATCGAAAGCCCTTAGCGTTGATATTTAAATCTAAGTAATTTGATAATATGAATAAATGAAAAATAAACTCCACATTTAAATCTAACTAATCAATTACAATTTCAAATCTTGGGTTAAAATGTAATTTCAAAATTATAAATCTTAACTCTTTTAGGGTCACATTTATAACTCCTAGCAAGTTTGTCCACAATTAATTTGTGTTCTTCATTGATTATTGGATGGCTTCAATTTAGGGGCTATCATGGTCCCTCACCTAGGCTCCCCATATAAGACCACTCCATTTTATTTTTTAATTAGGTTTAACAATGAATGTTCCTTTTTTTTTTTTTTTTGCTAAACCACAAGTATTAGAATCCACTAGACTCTAACTAATATATTTTTAGCTTGGTTGATCCACTATGGGGATAAAGCTTTTTTAGCACTAATTATTTCTATTTACAAGAGTCGAATCCAAAATCTTACTTAAAGGGAATGAGTGTTAAAATCACTTAACCTGACTAAACGTTAGTTCCAAATGTCAACATTTTCTCTTGGCACAAAATGTTATATTCTTTAAAGTGGGTCCTACAAATATATTTTTTTTTTAATTTGGTTTTGTAGTATATTATAACTTAGCTTTGGTTGGGACTGCTTATTTTTCCTTTGCGAAGTTCTCATTTCATTAGAGGCTCCATCTTATACGTATCTCTCTTTTTCAACACCTTGAATATTGTTATGGAGATAAAGGATAGTTCTTCTTCCAAATGAATCTTCATCTATAGTCAAGAGATTGTGTTGGATTAGAATTAGCTATTGCTCCTCTATTTGCTGAATTAATATGTAATGTTTTGTATAGTTTGACAAATTAATTCCACCACAAAGCCTTTCCTATTCAAACCTCTACATTTTTAGTATCTAACTTTTTAATTTAATAATCGAATTTATACATGTTACAAAACTCTACCCACAATAAATTCAAAAATGATGATTAAATAATTTTATAGAGAACAATTATATTTTGATTAACGAAACAGCTCTTGACTCATGCAAAAACGAAACAAAGTGTTCATGTCCAAGTATGATATGGTAATAAAAGATCAATGCTCAAAGGATGTGCATGTTCTTCACTGGTGTCTAAGAGAAATAGTTGCATGTTCATGGAGGCACTTAGATGGATTGTACTTAAAGTGACATTTCAAATAGAAGTATGCATCCTATCACAATTAATGCTGAAATGTTACTCTATTATTGGATGAAGTATAATTCACCCAAGTGCTCCATGACCGTGCAAGAATTTCTCGGTGTCTAATGATTTATGCAATATGATTTGCAAAAATATGCAAGTGGATTCATTCTAGGCAAAGAATTATGAATGTGATCACCATTACTAATCTATTAATACCATTTACATCCGAGTCATAAAACTTCCTATGGAAGTAGTGTTACACTCTTTTTGTCCCAGTTGTTGCTTTCTCATGCTTTTACTCATTAAACTTCCTCATGGTCTAAAGAGAAGTCAGGTTCATCTGGCTTGAACAATTGAGGCACAAGATCACTTCCTTGAATCTTTTGGTTCCCTTTCTTTGTATTGGCAGCAAACTTTGAGGCCAAGATAGTTGCACCAAGATTTTGAATCTTTTTCTCATTCCCTGATGATCCCCCGATCTCACCTTCATAATTTCCACTATCATCCCTTTCATTGTAATAACTACATGTCTCAGGCACTGTCATGGAGTACAAGCTCTCTTTCATGGATAATTCCCTTGTTGCTTTCCTTTTCTGATACTTTCTCCATGCAGCTTGTATGAAACAGGCACCCCATGTCCTCCATTGATGGGAATAGTACCTAAATGCATGCTGAAGTTTCTTGCTATGAAGGCGCTTGAACTGACTTGCCACGAACTTCAAATCCTCTGCTTCCAGTGCAAAAGCTTCAACTTCAGTAAGAGCTTTGACAGTGCGAGTAGAGGAAGGTAAATTGAGGGTGGAGTTTGGCATCAAGGCCCATGTCAACAATTCCTCTCCACAAAAGTCACCAGGTCTGAGTGTGATGGAATTATAGAATCCAGACCTTCCTCCATTAGTTGTAGAGCTCTCCAATTGCCCTCTAATGATAAACAACATTTCATCTACTGGATCACCTTCTCGAAAAATGTAGGTGCCTTCTGTACTTAATGATGACACAAGACGTTCACAAATGGCATCAAGGAGTTGATCATCCATTTGTGAGAAAAATGGAACCTATATAAAATAAAAAGGGAATTTTTTGTCATTAATTCGTGTATTTTTGTCTAGCAATATTCTTTAATCTATGTTCTATATGGAAGGAACACTAACTAAAGTTTTACAATTAACAAATATAATGTAAACCCATGACTAAAATATCACAGATAAATTTGTCCATGAAAAATGAAAATCCCGATGTAATCTTTGAGAATTAAAAATGTTAGTTAAATTAGTCCTTTTTTGGGACAAAAATGTCCTTGAAAAATACTTTCCACTAGAACATTGGTTGGTAGAAAAGGCTAATTTAACTAACATTTTCAATGCTTGAAGGATTATATTGGAAGTTTTCATTTGTCAAGAACAAATTTGTCAGTTATATTTATTTTAGGGACCAATTTGAGATTTACTATATATTGTAATTTGTATTTTCCATTGCTCATTTTCTTAAAACTATTGCATTGAAGTGCAACGAGATAAGAGAGATAAATTATAACAACACATGACAAGGTAGAAAAGGGACATACACGCCGAACAAGAGAAAGGCACAAGTGATGTTGAATCTCACGACGAAGATCCAAAGGTAACGAAAGCAGTATGGACTCTTCATTTACTCCTCTTGTTGCAAGCCATTTATATTGAACGAAGCGACGAACACGTTCCTGCAAATCTTGAGGTAATTGACGATGCCTCATCCATTCCTCAGTATCATTCTTCCTAATCCTCCATTCTTCAAGTCTAACTGACATTGATTGCAAGTACGTCTTTGACAAGGTGAAAACAAAAATACTCGTTAACCAAAATCAGTATGTGCATTATTGTTATACATTTAATTAGCCGACAGATTATTCCAATACAATGTTCTCCTAGTAATCCACTATATCACCCTTGTAAATTCACATAAAAAATCAACATGTCTTAATTGCATGTGGCCACCAAGTAAAATTTTGATTAAAAGGTGCTTGTAAAATGGATAGTCTTACCTGCATGTTTCCAATCAAAAGTGAAAAGAGAATTAATCCAACAATGCATAAGGTGATGCAAAAAAGAGTCTCTGGGAGGTATGTGGTGGTGTCCAAATTCTGTCCATATGAGCTGCAAAAGGAATTAATCGTTTGATTTCACAATGAGTATCTATTAATAAAGTGCAAGAGATACAGGGAAAAAATAATTATAACCCAATACATGGTATAGTGAAAATCACACTAATGTTCACCAAAACATTTTTGTCCACTCTTTTGTCATTGGCAAATATAATTAAGCTTAAGCTTATCTAGAAAAGTTTTTATTGTAAGGTGTGATAGATACTAGGTCTAAATCTATAATCATGTATTAGTTTTCATAAAACAAGCAGCTCAATTTCAAAACCATCAAGATCAAAACTAGACATAGTTTTCAATCTTTGGAAGAGAAAAGTAAAATCAAGCACATAAATTCACTTTGTGGATCCTTATTCGTTGGGGCGGGTGATAGTGAAAATAGTTATCACTTGGCATTTTCATTAGTATGAACTTCCATTTTTAATAGTTACTGCACATACTAACCTTTTTAGATAGACCTATTGTATGATTTAAGATATGAAATCCAACAATGGTCATAACAATGATGTCTCTTTTGAAATGATTCTAAAATGGAAGTGTAGTAGAAAGGTAGGCACAAGATAGAAAAAAAAATAATGCAATTAAGAAATCATACCTTAAGTTTCTCAAACCCCACCAAAGACAATAGCAGTATCTTTCCATAAAGCTGGAAGTAACGACGTCATTCAAGAAAGCATCTGCAAACATCCCAAACTTATATTTGACATTAATCTTGGTCTTTGCATCGCATTTGCTAATAACACGAGTGATATTTAGCCAATATTGCCTTTCAGGGAGATTCACACTATTACAATCAAGAAAAGCAGGCAAGCAAGTCAGGGTATGTGATCTATTTTCTTGTTCACACTGTGTTTTCCAGCAATTAAATTGTCTCCCAATTGATGATAAGTACCAAGTTGCTCCTGTAACCTGTTACAATAATAAAACTACGTAATTTTTTTTTCAAAACCAAAAAAAGTTGCAAATAGCAATCCATTGAGTAGAATGAATAGCCGAGGGTGCAACCTAGAATCTTACATGACTAGCTAGCATGTACAAAATAAGATTGTATGCGGCTCCAATCCATGGAGTCTTGGCGATAACACCAGTGGATTTTTGAATACGCTGGTTCAAAGGGAATATAAGAAACAGCCTAGGGATATACTGAATTAGAACAAAAAGCGCAAGAGTGTTGTTGGCATGATCAGATCTTGTATTTCTACTCGCTGGAATCACTAACCAAATCACAATCTGCAAGGAAAACTCGACAAAAAAAAAAAAAACAAACAAACAAACAAAAAGTTGTTTAAACTTGAAATAATTACAAGTGCTGCATTACAATCCTAGACATGGGACGAACACTCCCAATTCAATATTTATGCACAAACAAGTCACACATAATTGTATTCTTTCATCAAGTTGTACTGGTGTAGCATGTAGACAAATAATAATAAATTTAATTTTAATGCATTACTCTTCCTGCATTTTTTAAGCCATCAACTAACTATATGATATCACACATGTGATTGTTCTTAAAATTAAGACAAATGTTATTTGTATTATGGTAGACATATGTCAAGACATTTGTGAGTATAAGGTAAGAAATGGAGATGAAAATTTTGAAAAGAAGAGTTTTGAACTATATATTTATACACCAAAGTGAGCGTATCCTATAGTATGTCTAAAAGAAGCGTTCAAATAGCATCCTCTAAAATTAAATTTGTAGAAAAGAATAGTAATAATATTTTACATGCCTGAGGCAATGGAATAGTGGCTGCAAGGTCAATGACAAAATCAGACTTCAAGTAGCGCATAGCAATTTCGCGTGGGTCCATGACGAGCTCACCGCGACCAAAGATTCTAGAATTTGGGGCAACGAAGGCGGTGCGGAACTTCATGACCATGTGGAGGACGTAAAAGAGGTCGGCGAAGGTGCGCAGGACGGTGACGAGGATACTAAGCTTAGGTTCTGCCTGCAAGCAAGCGGGGCCACCCACTGTGGGGAGGAAGAAGTAGAGAGGGTCCACGAAGAGCGCAAGGAGGCTGGCCACAAGGAACACCTTGTTCCAATATGCCACAATGTCGCTGTCCGGGTCTAGGATCTGGTAGCGCCATAAGATTTGGAAGGCGTGTTCCTCGTCGGTTGCCGCGACGGTGGGTCTTGAGCGGAGTCGCCGGAATTGGCGGAACTTAGAGGCCGGCGTGGATAATATTCTATACATCTTCCATGGCGGATTCCGGGGTTAACGGATTCCGCTGGCCAAGCACAGAGTAATAGGAGAAAGGGAAAAAGATGATGAGAAAGGCAAGGGAGTTTTTCGTTTTTTTTATTTGGTGCAGAACCAAGAAAGAGAAAGGATAATGAGGAAGAGGACCAAAGTTTAGGTTGTACAGAGGAAGATGGGAGAGAATGGCGACAAATGGTGGTGATGTGATAGGGGCCATTTTTGAACATTGAGAAAGTCGTGGGAAACTAAAGGAAATGCGTGAATGTAGGGGAATTGAAGAACACGTTGAATGCGTGTTGTGCGTGTGGGAATAATGATGGAAGACTAGACAAGATGAGGGAGTTTTGACTTCCCCATCTTTGGACTTTGGTGTTGCATGTTAAAAATTGGTATTGCTCGCTGCTCATCATAGAATGGGCCTCACCATTGTACCATTGAGGTTTTTTGTGACATCTTTTAATTTTATATTAGTATTGTTATACTTTAACTTTGGACCCACATTTTATCTAGCAGAATTATTATGGCTATCTTGGATATTATCCTTGATTTTTGTGGTTGGATGATTTATTTTGCATATACTTAGGGTTTGAGCCATTGATGGTAATGTCTAATTTAAGTTTTGGGCAATATCCATTTTTCATTTTTAGGAAACTTTTTCAATCTCTAGGAAATTTTAATTTTTAGAATTTTTTAAACTTTTGAGAATTTTAGATTTTTAAGAATATTTAGGGATATCTTGATCTTTTTACAAATTTAAATTATTTTATTATTTATTTAGGATTATTAGGAATTTTAAAAATTTAGTTAGGGATTTTTAATTTTGATTTTTAATTTGAAGAAATATCATTTTATCCATGTAGCTTAAGAGTCTTTTCAAATTTAGAGCCTCTATAAGGATAAAGAGTGTCTACCAAAAAAAAAAAAGAAAAAAGAAAATAAAAACCAAAAGATTTTTGTCTGTACTAAATGATATTCTACCAAAAAAATTGTGTTGAATGATAATTAGAGAAGCAAGAGCAATTTGATACATTTAATGGCTTAGGGAGATAAAAAAAATGGTAAAAAACTCGTGATGGCTAGTAATGTTTGATTATGGCATTTAACAGGTAAGAACTCATGATTAGTTTATTTGTTTGAAGGGATAATTAATCCTAATTACTTTAAACAACTCTTCTACTCTTATTGATACAAATTTCTAAGCCACCAAGATTTTGACAGTATAATATTTATTAAAAAAAAGGAAAAGGTAATTAAAGAAGAGCGTAAAAGGTGAGAAGTGTCTCAAAGTAGAAAAGAAAATGGTTAAAACTAGTTTTTGATCCCTATATGTGTTCCAAATTTTGGTTTTAAGTCCCTATACTAATTTTTTTTTTATTTTAGGTCCCCATACACTAAAAATTTTTTGGTTTAGGTCCTTATATAGAATTAGTCTTTGCCGTTAAAAAATTTAGACCATGTTAGTTTTTACTAACATGGTTAACAAGAGCTAATATGGGACATGGTGAAACTCGATTGTGGTCGTTTCGGCTTTTAACAAAAATTTCATTTTGATACTTTTTTGGTTACTTTTTTATTTTTGAAAAAAGGTAGTCTCAGGCCTAAAAAAGTTCTAAAGCAAATTATTTCAAAACTACATTAACAACATATTATATATATGTTAGATCCTATTAGCTACGTTAGCAAAAACTAATACCATCTAATAATTTTCTAACAGTAGGGACTAATTCCTTAATGAAATACCATTGTCGGGACCTAAACTAAAATTTTTTTAGAATAGGGAGTAAAACCAAAATCTTGGACACGTGTAAGGACCAAAAACTAGTTTTAACCAAAGAAAATAAGCTTGGTTACATGTGTAACAAATATCATGAAATAAAATTTTGGCCTAGGCAAGTAATTAGAATCACTAATGTGTGGATAAAATGCATACCGTGAGTTGGAGCTAGTCAAACCCATTCCATAAAGGTGACAAAGTTGAAGTGCAATGCAATGTAAATGCTCTAGTTGCATAATGTGTTGAGAAACTTGGCAAAGAGCCCAAAGGAGAATTGAGAGAAAAACTAGAAATTATGTAACAGACTCTAATTATCTCTATCACCCGTTGCAAGTTGGAGGATGCATATTAACATTCCCAACTTGGGACCAAGAGTACAATACAACTAACCAATGGAACACTAAGAAAATAAAGAAAAAAAACCAACGATAAAGGCTATAAAAGCAAAACAAAGCTGAAAATAATGAATATTGGTGACGACTGAGGTCTATAGCACTTCTTCTGGCATCTCCACGACTCTCGTCGTAATTAGAAATAATCACACTGTAAGATCGGGGTTCTATGGGCCTCTAAATATCAAGAAATCCCAATTTGGGAGCAACAATCATCAAATGCCAAAGGCAACAACTTAATCACTTAAGCAAAAGCCAACCAATCTCAAGCTTAGCCACTTAGCAAAAGCAAAAATCGTAGCCATAAGGCTATATCAAGAAATCCAAACTCAGGAAACGCGAATTATCAATGCCAAATTAAGGCAAATGCTTAACCATCAAGAGCAGAAGCTAATCTAATACTTAACCACTCAAAGCAAAAGCAAGTATCTTGAAGAACAACTAAACCACTAAGGATAGAAGCTACTCATTCATACTTAAACATCCATGGCAGAAGCATATCAAAGCCAAATTAAGGTTGAAATAACCAAAACTGAAATTGAACCAAATGATTTTCAAATTTGAAAATCATGGAAATCCAGTACGTGATGAATTGAAACCATCACTGCACTAATACAAAATATAGTACCAATGTGAACAAACACCTCTAGAAAACTTTTCAATTTCTGTGGCCCAACTAAGCAACTCATCAACAATTTTATGTGCATTGTAATAGCCAGATCTAGGACACAAAATGCATAATAAGTCCCCATAAAAGGACATTCAGCACCCTTCACATGAATCAATTTTCAAACTCAAGTCTATTAGCAATCAAGTGAAGATTCTGATGGACCTTCAAATCAAAATAACAAGAGCAACCAGTAACAAATGTGTGTACCAATACCTCATGTAACTATGAACAAGATGAGGCATTTCATTAAACATTCTTCACGATGGATGCTATGGCTTTGATACCATTGAGAAACATGGCAGAGACCCCAAAGAAGAGAGAATTGAGAGAAAACCCAGAAATTGTGTATTGATAGAATGAAAAACTTGAGTACAATATGACTTATATAATAAAGGAAATGTAACTAATTGTCTAACTTCTGATCAATTTGTAACAAACTCTAATTAATTCTAACATAACAAGAATCATAATAATCCTTCTCAAGTTGTGAACTAAAATTAGAAGAGATTTGAGTAGTAGTTTTGTCTTTTATTTTCTTGACATAAGTCTTTTTTTCTTCATTATTTGTTTGTGAAAATTAGCTTTAGTTGATGGCTTGCATTTAAATAGATATGAATGCTGGATTGAGGTATTATTGAGATTCAAAAAGCTATTGGTGTGTTGAGTTTCTTGAAGTTATTTTTTAAAGTCTTAATCACGAACTCTCAAAAGCAAATTTTTGCCCTCTTTAGTTTTGTGCTCAATCTCCAATCTTTTTGAGGACAAATAACTATTAATTCAAGTGTGGGGCATTCGTTTGCATGTTGTGCTTCATTTTATACATTATTTTTGTAGGATTTTTAATTATTTCTATTTATTTGAATATAATTTTTATCCATCCTTATACTTTTCTGATAATTTCCATTTTTCGTAAAATATTTTATTCTTGCATTTTTTTTTTGGGGTACATTTTTGTATTTGTGGACAAATTTCGATAGATTTTAAATGGGCTTAAAAAGAAGAATAAAATAAAAGTTAAATCTAGCCAGATGCAAGATGATGAGTAAGAGGATCAGAATCACAATCACAATCAGCAATTAGTGCTGATGAAAATTGTAACGTCCCGATTTAGAGTTTAGAACCGTTTCACTCGATTGACCAATTTCAATTTCCGACTTCATTTTTGGATTTCAATAGGATGACTATTTCCGAGTTCCGAGTTAGTCTTGACTTCATGTCCTTCCCGATTTCCGATTTCATCTTCAATTTTGATTATTCCGGTTTCACTTCATATTCTAATTTCGAGGACTCCGGGTTCCAATCCTCCGAGTTCAAGTATATTGGGTATAATTCCACCTCCGATTTAAACTATTATATTTCGTCATTTCACGACTTCCGGACTTGGCCCTCTCATCCGAACACATGAACTATTTCCACGAGATCCGACTTCATGTCTCAAGGAAAATATGCCCGACTTAGATGTCGCCGTGTATAAGTCACGACTTAGGAGTTTAAGTATTTGGGTTTGGAAATGTGATTCAATTCGAGTTCGACCTTAATGTTAAACTCAATTGGGGTGGATACGAGTTCGGACCCTTGAGCCAATTTCACCTGAGTTAAAGTTGATCAGATTTTACATCCAAGATTGCATTCCCAGAGTTCAAATAGGGAGTTCAGAGATTATAGGATTGCCCGGTGCATGACTTCCGACCTCAGACCTTGATACAAAGATTTCCTCAAGTCTTAACTGGTATAACACGAGTTCGACTTAAGGTGTAAGAAAGACGAGCTCAGATTTCAGATAGACGTAAGCGCACCAATTTTGGAGCAGCGTGGAGAGCAACACAGCCACAAAGCAAAGCGACATGGCGAAATTCAATCACAAAACTTTCAACCAATCAACACCCACAATTCCAACTACCCCCATCTATTTAAGTCAGACTTCCTCTTCATTCCCAGCTGATTTATGTCTCCTCTCCTCCTTGCTGCAGCCTTCGTTTTTCCTTTCCTCTCCCAAATCCAACTCCATCAAATCTTCAGGCTTTGGCAAGTTCCATCAATCCAAACTCCAATTCAGCAAGATCACACTCCGGAAAGGTAGGATTCTACTTCTACTCTTAAATTCCTTGCTCTATCATTGCATCAGATTGAATTCTTCTTTCCGTATGTGATGAATTATTGGATGTATTATGATGGATTGTGATTAAATTCATAGAGGATTTTGAGTTAGAATTAGAATTAGAAGAAGAAAACAAAGAGAAATGGATGGATGAGGGTGCTGTCTTGGTGGAGATCCCACGGCAGTCCGTATGGCGGAGCGTACGGCGCCGCCTACAATCGGTCAAATCCAATGAAACCATTTTTAGATGAAAGTAGACATTCAGGGCTTTCCATTGCTATATCATATAAGGTTATTGGATTAGTATTGAGGGAGATACGAATTTTTGAAGTTTGACCTAGGGTTTAGAATGTTCATCCGGGCAGGGTGACATGAGGAGGGTATAACTCACCCTATACAACTCCAAATTGAGTGAAACTAATTTTGTTAGAAAGCTTACACACAGGGGAACACCCCAATATAAGATTCCGAGTTTGTTATGGTCCCAATGGTTCCCAGTGATTCGAGGAAGTTGTCCTATGTCCAATCTAGGCCAAAACGGAGTAGTTCAGGAAGGTAGACTTTCAGGACCTATAACTCGAGGTATACTTAAGCAAATGGAGTGAAACTGGTGGCAAATGAAAGGTTATCCTGATAGATTTGATATGAGACCAATTTCGTAAGATTTGAGCTTAGTTTCGATTTTTAGTGAATTTATATTCCCAGAGTGTAATTCGGACTAGCGACTGAACAGGCTGAAGTAAAAGTTGAATATCTTGATTTATATAAATCAGAATGACATGGGACCAAAGAGGTTAGAAAGTAGACATATAGAGTATGACATATCCAAATTTCAGATCTAAATGAATTGAATAGAGATAAAGGTGGATTATACAAGATTCGGGCAGAAACCCAATAGGATTAAGAGGATGGCCAAAATGATAACTTCACAAGAGTCATGGACATACAAAGTTTGAGTTGAGGATGACCAGTTTAATACTGATATATATATGTGTTAAATTGATTTATGTTACTATGGTTGAACTCGCCTGCAAGAGCTGGCACTATTCATGGGGAAACAGATACGATCCGTTATGCTTTGCCAAATTTACTCAGAAATCTATGAATGTTATGCTCATAAGGTTTAGATATCCAAGTGTGAATTTAAGTATTATATGAGTTATGAGAGATTATACTTTGAATATATTACATTCACATGTTATGTTCATGTATGTCATGCATGCGAGCATAATTAGAATATGATATGCAAAATAAGATATGAGGCATATTCATATATGCATAAGCATTTGCACATGACAAGATATGGAAAGGAAAGATGGCGAGAACTTTCAAGAAGGGCGATTGCTAGCTACCACGTGAGGCATGGCATAGACAAGCTAGCGTGGTGTAGAGCAAGATCTTGTTTAAGACTTGGGCCACCCTCGACCGGATTTAAGGGGGAATAGACCAGGTGTGAGGGTCGGAAAGCAAACCCGTCACTCATGTATGATGCTCGAACCTGAGAAGCGTGCTATTACCCAGGGGGTGAGAAAGGCCATTCACCTCAGGGACCAAGAAGTAGAAGACCAAATCTGGGAAAAGAAGAAAGATCAGATTGAGTCAAGTGCACTTGCATACGGATAAGCACAAGCATTTCCATGTGCATCCTCGTTATCCCATTAAATGATAAGATCATTAATATTCTTGTTGAAGCATATTGCACTACCGGTATTTCTATGTTTGTCATATATAATATGGCAGTTTATTGTTAAACATAACCAGCTTGAGAAAGATGCTTTCCATTTAAAATTGAACCACTTGTTTATGTATCTGTGCTCACATTTTCATAATAAACCAAGGTTGGAATGTTTATGACGACATTATGAGATTTGTTTAAATTTACCTCTGAGAACCTTAGGTTCTCAACGCCGCTTGTATGCTTTTCTTTAGTAAACATTCCCGATTACCCAAGTGGAGGTCAAACACGGTAGAGTACAAGGTCACCTATTGAGCAAGAATTGGGCACTAGCCAAATCAAAAGGCGTCGAGCGAGTTATCTTAATCACAACTTCTTTAGTAATTATTTTATTATCCATGTATCATAGATTATTAGTCGAAATGAAGGAAGCGTTACAGGGCCATGTATTCTATTTTTCACATAATATAAAGTTTACTTAGCATCGTGGCGACCTTTTCATATAACTCCATGACTGGCATGAAGCTTATATGATAGAGGTGTTACATTAATGGTATCAGGCGAGTCGTCCTATGGGCCCGGTGGATGGGTGATTATGCTCTAATGCATACTCTGAGAATCCATAAACCATCGTAGGCCCTCAGTAAAGAGGACATAGAAATATTATGCATGGTAGCCTTGTTGTGAGTGTTGAGGACTACTGTTGCACTTGACTGAATGTTGAGCTGATCACCTCAATATAAGGTTTTGTGTAAGCTTCACAACAAGCCCAACAGCTTATTAGGCACCTTCTATATATATAATTATTAGGAACAAGTCTCCTAGAAAGTAATGGCGGTATAAAGAGATTGACAATGGAGCAAGTTGAAGAATCTGAAGAATTGAGAGGAAATCAAAGGAGTTATATCGAATGATTTACTATAGAACATAGTAAACCTAGTTAAATCCAGGGGAGGTTGTTTGCAAAGTGTTGCTAGGTGGTTGAAGACTTCTTATTGTCAAGGGCGAAGTGTTAATCGAAACAATTGTGATAAGGGCTTGACTCAAGCTTTCTTGCAATTATCTACTCGACCATCTTTTCTAAGATTGAATCTAGGGATTCTTACGCCTAGCTTTGTATCTTTAGTACTTGACAAAAGCAAGATTATTAAGCACGATGAGGTCATTTTATGCGACAAGGAAGGTATCCTTATTAATAGGACTACCCTAAAGATGCCTTGTCAAGAAATTCAGTCCATGGTTTTTACTTTGGATTGTGGAAATGCGCCACATTATAAAGACCTAATCCTCCATTAAGAAACTTGTAGAGCGAGCGGATGAAGTAGAGCACCCGAAAAGCGACTAAGAGGCGAAGTTTCGATTAAGTATATGGAAGTTTTTTGTAAGTCCACATCTAGAGAATGTGGTAGGTTTTTTCTTCAAGAATAATTAAAACCCACTCCTTAGTGATCACAATCTTTAGACCTCAACATTTAGGGCGAGTCTTTATAATGAATGTAGAAGAAAATTGACAAATCGATGGATTGTACCTTTGAAGTGGGCATCTGATTGGTTTTCCATGCTAATCGAGTCATGCTTGACTATTCGGATATGACGATGGTAATCTCTCTGTCTCAACTTCTGAATTATCTCGAACTCTTTTAGGTCGAAAGAGTCAAGGATACATCGTCTTGTCAAATAATATGGCCGTTGAGTAGAAACTAGATGAGATTAGGTTGTTAGGGATATCTTGATGTTTTTTCAAAGATATTCCTGAACACCCTCCTAAGAAAGAAAGATTAAGTTCACCATTGAGTTGGTTCCGTGTGTGGAATCGATATCGATAACTCTGTATCGAATGTCCATCGGTGATAGAGCGAAAGAGATGGATTGAGGAGCTTTTGGAAAAAAAAAAAAAAAAAAAAAGATTTATACAAATGACCAAGTGCGTCACCATGGGGAGCTCCGTCTTATTGGTCAAAAAGAAAGATGGAAGCGGATGGGCAAATTGTAAAGGGACCCATCCAACTGTACATTGAATTAAGATAGAGATACTGGTTGTGCCACGGTAAGGAAGGCCGATGAAGTTATAAGTGTAACAAGGAGATGAGGCGGTGATATCTCCTACTAATATAAAGTAGGAACACCTTCATACAAAAAGGAGGCATAAGGACCTAGTGTTTCTATTTTTAGGGAACAAAGGAAACGCTAGGAAACCTAGTCATGTTCAAATTTTATCAACCTCACCACCATAGGAATGGATGATAGGATTATCTCCAACATGTTACTAGCGAGAGGAATGAGGCTATTTTGAGAAGAAAAGTAAGGACTACTAATTGCCTTTAGGTATCATTATATATGCTATGGGTAACTTGGCAAGGTGTATTCAGATTCTAGCGAAAATGACAAGGGTTTAAAGTATGCACTAATGCCGTTATCGATATAGTATTAAAGTGGGAGGTCCTAATGGACAAAAATGAAGATAAAGTTAGATAGGGACGAGGGATACTATAAGGTAGAGAAATAGGAGAAAGGAAAGTTTTAATTTCATATAGCCTATTGAAAAGAAAGAAAAAGTTACCTAATGCGAGATCATGGTGCAAATAAGATTGTGTATGAAATACTAAGTGTAT
Source organism: Pterocarpus santalinus (assembly GCA_031439595.1). Lineage (NCBI taxonomy): Eukaryota > Viridiplantae > Streptophyta > Magnoliopsida > Fabales > Fabaceae > Pterocarpus > Pterocarpus santalinus. The sequence continues at coordinate 47,833,478 of CM062532.1, read as the reverse complement.
TACCTTGACATCGGTCATGGCGCAAACAAACCCAATGCCCTAGGCAAAACTAGGTGATGCACCAATATAAGACCAAAACGGACTTAGAAATGTGCCCCATGAGGGGCAAGGTTTCACATCGAACTAGAGGCAGTGAAAAGTCTTCATCCATTGGGCGGATTAAATGTAATCACTACTAACGCACTAGGTTCCATTAGAACTTCGGTAGTTAAACGTTGCTCAGAATGATAAAGGGAGATGGGTGACCATATGGGAAACCATCGTATTGAAACTTCGACAGATAAGCGAGACCATTGTTTCCATTTCTCACAACAAATGGATTATATCCTAGGGCAAGAAGTTATGAAAAGTAGGCAAGGAGCTTAGCAGCTTAGGGTAATATAAAATCAGCCATTACAAAATGCATCTGCATACATGGTATTAGGACAAACCCCCAACGAGTGTTACGGTGCCCATAAAAGTGGGAGGCAACCATCAACACAATAGTTGAGAAATCTCCATGCTAACCAATTGAAGTACGTAGAAGAATGGCCGGGACTTTGGCTATCCCAATAATCATTGAGAAATTCAACAAGGATGACACGAGGTCTAATGAGCAAATAATGAAAAAGTAGAATAAAGTCCGCAAGAGAAGGAAGGATTTGAAGCAAGGACCATAGTTATAGTTTAGAAGGGAATTCTAGCCTTGCACCTAAAACCTAATCTGGAAGGGGATTCGTCACGATCAAAGAAAATCAGGTAGGCAAGAGTTTGGTTATGAAATTGATAAATTTCTCGAAAAACTTTTGGCGAAGCCACTATGATCACTATTTATTGACATTGATTCTTTGCGATAGCCAATGATTTCGTAATGGCAGAACTTTTTCAGGTTGGTATTTAGGACCCAAGACACAAGTATTAAACAGTTTACTAGAAAACATAGTGTGCAAGTGGTCAGACATATGATAAGGAAAGGAACTTACTCGATGAACTTGATGATGAATTAGAATGTCAGTAAAGCAAAGTATATTTTGGCATCCATATGATCTACGACAACTCTCTCGCATGGATATTGAAAGGCCTTTTGTAAGGCAAGATGGTAAGGAACTCTCAGCTTCAATAAGAAAGGATCGACTTTTGATCTTGGTTTTCTTTTTACATCAAATTGCCTATATCTCAATAACTAGGAATCAAGGAGGATATCAGACTAATAGAAAGAACTCAATCCATATAGTTAAAGCAACCTAACCTAAAATGCTCCTACGAATACTAGACACTATATATATATTTACCAAAAAGAAGGAGTTTTAAGATAAGGCTCCTAGTTATAATGAATGAGGAGAGGCCTAAGACCATGTTTCTCAAGAACCATATTGGAGGCAAATTTGTTATCAAATTAGAGGTAGCGAAGCAAGTAAGAATCTTGGGAAAGAAAATCACGGACCTCCTGGACTCGGACAATTGCTATAATAAGCGCCAATCTTTGCAATTTCAAATCTTCGTGAGTTGAATGTTCAAGGTCTCATGTACAAGTGGCGAGAAGACCTAGCAACTACCACGGCAGTAGAGTAGAGTATAGAGCAAGGAGATGAGTAAGAGTCTCCAATAAGTTAAACCGTAATTTAAAGCGTCGTAGAAATAAGACAAGCTTGGACGCCAACATAACCCTTATGGATCCTTTGTCAGTACTAAGACAATACCTCATAGCTCTTGGCAAGCAATCTCATGACCAAATGCAAATTCTGAGAGAAGGAGTATCCCTATAAGTTAAAGGGGTTTTCCTTGACCTTTCTTAATCCTAGAATTTTGAGGACAAAATTCTTTTAAGGAAGGAGTAGTAATGTAACGCCCGATTTAGAAGTTTCCGCCATCGGGATTGACCAATTTCAATTTCCGACTTCATTTTTGGATTTCAATAGGATGACTATTTCCAGTTCCGGAGTTAGTCTTGACTTCATGTCCTTCCCGATTTCCGATTTCATCTTCAATTTTGATTATTCGGATTTCGACTTCATATTCTAATTTCGAGGACTCAGAGTTCCAATCTCGAATTCAAGTTCAAGTATATTGGGTATAATTTCCTCCCGGTTTAAACTATTATATTTTCGTCATTTCACGACTTGAGCTTGGCCCTCTCATCCGAACATGAACTATTTCCACGAGATCCGACTTCATGTCTCAAGGAAAATATACCCCGGCTTAGATGTCGCAACGCGTGTATAAGTCACGACTTCCGAGGGTTTAAGTATTTGGGTTTGGAAATGTGATTCAATTCCGAGTTCCGACCTTAATGTTAAACTCAATTGGGTGATACGAGTTCGGACCCTTGAGCCAATTTCCACACGAGAGTTATGATCTCGATTTTACATCCAAAGATTGGCATTCAGGGTTCAAATAGGGAGTTCCGAGATTATAGGATTGCCACTGCATGACTTCCGACCTCCGACCTTGATACAAGATTTCCTCAAGTCTTAAGCGGTATAACACGAGTTCCGACTTAAGGTGTAGAAAAACGACTCCCGATTTCAGATGACTGACGTACCCCAATTTTGGAACGACGTGAGAGCAACACAGCCACAAAACAGCGACATGGCTGAAATTCAATCACAAAACTTCAACCAATCAGCACCCACAATTCCAACTACCCCATCTATTTAAGTCGAGACTTCCTCTTCATTCCCAGCTGATTTATGTCTCCTCTCCTCCTTGCTGCAGCCTTCGTCTTCCTTTCCTCTCCCAAATCCAACTCCATCAAATCTTCAGGCTTTGGCAAGTTCCATCAATCCAAACTCCAATTCAGCAAGATCACACTCCGGAAAGGTAGGATTCTACTTCTACTCTTAAATTCCTTGCTCTATGATTGCATGTGATTGAATTTTCTTGCGTATGTGATGAATTATTGGATGTATTATGATGGATTGTGATTAAATTCATAGAGGATTTTGAGTTAGAATTAGAATTAGAAGAAAGAAAACAAGAGAAATGGATGGATGAGGGTGCTGTCTTGGTGGAGATTCCACGGCAGTCCGTATGGCGGAGCGCATGCAGCGCCGCCTACAATCGGTCAAATCCAATGAAACCATTTTTAGATGAAAGTAGACATTCAGGGCTTTCCATTGCTATATCATATAAGGTTATTGGATTAGTATTGAGGGAGATACGAATTTTTGAAGTTTGACCTAGGGTTTAGAATGTTCATCCGGGCAGGGTGACATGAGGAGGGTATAACTCACCCTATACAACTCCAAATTGAGTGAAACTAATTTTGTTAGAAAGCTTACACACAGGCCAACACCCCAATATAAGATTCCGAGTTTGTTATGGTCCCAATGGTTCCCAGTGATTCGAGGAAGTTGTCCTATGTCCAATCTAGGCCAAAACGGAGTAGTTCAGGAAGGTAGACTTTCAGGACCTATAACTCGAGGTATACTTAAGCAAATGGAGTGAAACTGGTGGCAAATGAAAGGTTATCCTGATAGATTTGATATGAGACCAATTTCGTAAGATTTGAGCTTAGTTTCGATTTTTAGTGAATTTATATTCCCAGGAGTGTAATTCGGACTAAGCGACTGAACAGGCTGAAGTAAAGTTGAATATCTTGATTTATATAAATCAGAATGACATGGGACCAAAGAGGTTAGAAAGTAGACATATAGAGCTATGACATATCCAAATTTCAGATCTAAATGAATTGAATAGAGATAAAGGTGGATTATACAAGATTCGGGCAGAACCGAATAGGATTGGCAGGATGGCCAAAATGATAACTTCACAAGAGTCAGTGGACATACAAAGTTTGAGTTGAGGATGACCAGTTTAATACTGATATATATATGTGTTAAATTGATTTATGTTACTATGGTTGAACTGCAGTAAAGAGCTGGCACTATTCATGGGGAAACAGAATACGATCCCTTATCTTTTCAAATTTACGGCAGAAATCTATGAATGTTATGCTCATAAGGTTTAGATATGCAAGTATGAATTTAAGTATTATATGAGTTATGAGAGATTATACTTTGAATATATTACATTCACATGTTATGTTCATGTATGTCATGCATCACGAGCATAATTAGAATATGATATGCAAAATAAGATATGAGGCATATTCATATATGCAAAAGCATTTGCACGCATGACAAGATATGGAAAGGAAAGATAGCGAGAACTTTCAAGAAGACGTACTATTCTACGTGAGGCATGGCATAGACCCACTAGCGTGGTGTAGAAGCGATCTTGTTTCTAAGACTTAGGGCCAGCCCTCGACCGCATTTAAGAGAATAGACCGGTGTGAGGGTCTGGGAAAGCAAACCCACACTCATGTATAGGTCTGAGCTCAACACGAGAAGCGTGCTATTACCCAGGGTGAGAAAGGCCATTCACCTCCCAGAGGGACCAAGCACGAGAGAAGTAAGACCAAATGTACGGGAAAAAGAAGAATCTGATTGAGTCAAGTGCACTTGCATACACAGATAAGCAAGCATTTCCATGTGCATCCTCGGTTATCCCATTAAATGATAAGATCATTAATATTCTTGTTGAAGCATATTGCACTCTGGTATTTCTATGTTTGTCATATATAATATGGCAAGCGATTGTTAAACATAACCCGCCGAGAAAGATGCTTTCCATTTAAAATTGAACCACTTGTTTATGTATCTGCTCACATTTTTCATAATAAACCGCGGCTGGGAATGTTTATGACGACATTATGAGATTTGTTTAAATTTACCATCTTTGAGAACCTTAGGGTTCTCCTTTGCTGCTGTATGCTTTTCTTTTCCGTAAACATTCCAGTACCCAAGTGGAGGTCAAACACCAGTACACAAGGTCACTCATTGAGCAAGAATTGGGCACTAGCCAAATCAAAAGACTGTCGAAGCGAGTTATCTTAATCACAACTTCTTTTAGAGGGTAATTATTTTATTATCCATGTATCATAGATTATTAGTCAGAAATGAAGGAAGCAGTACAAGGGCCATGTATTCTATTTTTCACATAATATAAAGTTTACTTAGCATCGTGACGACCTTTTCATATAACTCCATGACTCGAGCATGGCTTATATGATAGAGGTGTTACAAAAATAAGATTTAAAATAGGGGAAAAGCTTAGTGGTTGAGGAAAATAGGAAAGAGCTCTCTTGAAAAATTAAAGAGCCATGGCTCAACTAAATACAGATATCTACAATACACATGAGACTCCAGAAGATTCCAGAGTTACAGAGTTGCACATCTGCAAGTAAAAAAGCTCATTTATGGAGGATTTATTGTGCATGGAAAGATTAAAGGAGAAAGGAAAAACACCATGCTTCAAATGTAGAAGAATTTTGAGGGATTTCGCATAAGGATTTGCCATCTCAAATTTGTTATTTATTTATTTTTGAGTTCCTTTAGTTTAACCGTCATCTCTATCATCTGTTAAATTACTCCATCAATATGAATAATTAGACTTGTCCATCTATGATAGGGAACAACTCCCGATAGCTTTGGATCTAATTTACTTCTCTAAGTACTAGAAGATGTTTGTTACTTGAATTTTTTTTTTTTTCTTGCGTGCCTCTGCTACCTTGCAAATATGAACAATGACATAATTGCATATTACAAATATTAGGTGAAGGATTGAATAGGTGAACTTTAATATTTGAAAATCAAGAACTGAACCTTGTACAATTTAGATCACCAGGGCTATATATATATATAACTCGAGAGTGATATTATATTAAATCTAGCACATTTAAGTCTTAATAGATCGATTGAATTACATTGAGATAAATCACCTTCAAGAATAATATCATCTTAAATAAGAGTGTAGATAAATAATTGTGAATAATTGGTGTATTAAACCTCACGTCCTAAATAATATCCATTCATTGAATGTAAATCCCAAATTGAATTATGTTTTAGCTTTATCATTTTTTATTTAATTCAATTTCACTTGATAAATAATCCTTTTAATTTCACTCAGTAATTTTTATGCTAGTCTAGATAATTAAACTTACCATAGTTCACTGTGTCATTTTAGTTCCTGCGAAATCATTACTTGTCTATTGACTGGTGCAGTTGCAATAGCAAACAATTATTAAACTTTTCAATACCTTGTTTCAAACTTTATAAACATTTTATAATTCTCTTATTTTTAAAGGGAGAAGATCAACTAATATTAATATAAAATAAATTTATCTCTTATATTGAATAACTTTTTAATGAAGCTTTTTTTTTTTTTTTTACAAAATTACCATTGGATTCGACGTTCATATGTTATAGATCATGTCTATAAAACTTTACAATAATCGGAAATAATTTAATAGACCTTTTACATATATTTAATTTGATTTAATAAATATTTTTTAAATATATATAAAAAATATTTATTTGATCACATTTTTATTGATGTTTAATTTTTTTATGTTTCAACTGTTGAACTCATAAAAACTATATTCTATAAAAGTTATTATAGGTATGTGCCAAATTTTATATTACTGTCAACGGATCCATCCTCATTTCTAAAATAAAATTTACCTTCTCTGCTCTTTGCTTCTCAAATTATATATTCAAAGGCCCTATCTCCTCAATAATATGATGCCGAATTTGCATTTGTGGCAGCGTTGAATTCAACGAGATGGAGGACCCTAGATGAGAGATAAGCAATAAAAGATAAATCATGATGAATTTACAGCCGCAATTTGTTCAAAATCATAGCAGAGAGAGTAACCTGGTTCAAGCTGCAAAATTAAAGCTACTCTTGGTCATATTTGACATGCTGATAGAAACTTTTGTAAATGAATGTATTGCAGAATAAAGGAAGAGAAGTCAGAAAGGTGAAGATAATAAAGTTGGGATTCTTACAAGTGATTCTGACACTGCTTTCAGAACCAAAAAGATATCCTAGCTTCTCTTTCAACAATGGTTATTCATTTCAAATTTGCAACTGAATTAAACTAAACAGCCATTCTTTATGGATATCTGATCCACAACTATCATTAGCATACTAACAAGTTCTTAAATGCAAATTCCTTTAGCATTTTATCTTCTTTGAATCTTCTTTAAAGCTCCAAAACAAAACAAAGTAATATACTAAGAAATCGATTCAGCACCCGTTTCACAGACGAAAGGTATTTTATTAAATCAAGTAGCACTGCCCACGCAACTCTTCTTTTTTTCTTTTGGCCATTTTTTCCCCTGTTTGCCTCCAGAACATGAGCACCTAAACCGAAAAATTCAAAATAATAGAAGCCAGAGGAAAACTAGGTCTGCTAAATTGCATATTTTAAATTAAATTATATCATTGCAAACATGTTACTCATTACAGAATTGACTCCAACATAATATATCAATGTATATGTTGGCCTACTCTAAGCAGACAAGATTCCTTCACCTGTTTCCACAGACACCTCTTTATTGGATCTCCTTCGTTTACAATCAACGTAGTAAACTACAAAGCACACCCACTTGAAGACGTTTGCCAAGCCAGCCAACACAACCTGCACTACCAACATCAAAATTTTACTTCCTCCGCCATTCCAAGCTACAAATAGAAACACTCGTCTCAAGCTGAGCCTCCACAGAAGAAAACCAATCATCAAGAGGATTCCACTGCCCCTGTTATCTTTGCTAAGGGATGCAGAGATCACCACAGCCACATCACCTTCTTTCTCTTCCAAGATGGAAATCACGGTGCCCATGTCCCACACAGCAAGCCACTCCAGATATTTTCTCAACAGAGCCACAAACACAGGCAAAAGTAACATCATGAACAAAGAAAAACCAACACCTGTGACCATATAAATGTATAACATCAATGAAAATAGCCCTACCGATGATCCTGAGGCCAAAAGCATAGCGTAGATGGATGTTATGAGAGGCCCTTTAAGCCTTGAGTCCATAACATGTTTGGTGAACATTTCCTTAAGAGTTAAATCCTTGTCTCCTGCATATATAACTGATGCCGAATTCACTGTTGCAATTGTGCTGAAGAGATCGCACAAATGGAGGATTCCCAGGTGTGACAAAACCAATATCACCACTTTCTGAGAAACTTTTCTGATTAAATGATCAAGATCAATTACATGTCTCCAGTGAATCCAATTCCAACGATAGCAGAACAGGCAATCAATTTCGGCTTTAGCATCCTCTTGCAACTGTTTGGCTGCTTCAATTAAGGTTTGCATAAACATGCTCTCGTAAATGAGTAAAGAGCAAAGCAGGGGAAGAGAACTGAGGAAGGTGAAGATGATGAAGTTGAGATTCTTAGGAGGGATTTTCACAGCTTCTTTCAGTATCCCAAAGAATCCCAGTTTCTCTTTCAACAATGTTTGGTCATTCTCCATCTCCTGTCAATTTTTCAAACTGTGTGCCTTCTCTCAAAGATGTAGTTTAGGCTCAATGATGGCTGATTTTGAATCCAGATTTGGGGTTTTGCAGTTGTGTAAGAAGTTGACTGGAGCGGACCATGATATTGATAGGATTATAATTTCTCCCGTTGGATTGTTGGAGTTTGACGATGCTATCAGAGCGGAAATTATTAGATGCCGTTGGCCAATTGTAGTATTATTGGCAGCCAGTCTTAGTGGTAGTCAATTTTAGGATTTATTTTAAAGAATATATTAAGGTATCTTTTAATTATTGATTAGGAGAAAATTTTAATGTTTTTTTCAATTAATGTTTAAAAAATATTTTAATATATTTCCTAAAATAAATCTCAAAATTGAGTATAAACAATATTTTTGTTTAATCAAAGGCAAGAAAAAGTGGTGATATCTTCCACTAGTTCATTAGTTCACTTATTGCATTAAAAATATTTAAAAAATAGAAACTAATAATACCTTATAAAATTAAAGTATTAAATTATGAATAAAATATAACATTATTTTTTATTAATGTAAATGTATTTAAAAATTTCTTATTTTTAACATTTTTTTCATATCTATTCATGGTAGGAATGATATGGATGAGGATTATTATACGTGTTTTTTTTCTCAAGATTAACTTATTTTTATTCTATTGAATGCTTTTTATGGATATTGAGTTTTATTAATCCAAATATGAACTAAATTTTCTCATTAATTCGATCTAATATAGCGTTTAAAAATGATGTGATATCTTATAGTTCACTTTATTTTAACGTATAAAATATTTTAAAAATATAAGTAAATATAGACTACTAGGTTTCATTCTATTAATGTTTAATTTTTTTTAAATTTAGTATCCTTAATTATAAGACATTATTAAATAATACAACCATTGAATTATTCAAACTTAATATATACAAAAAGTAATTTAATAAAAAATATAGAAAACTTATCTTTGAACTAAGTGGATGTCTTTTCGAGTTATTTATTTTTTATACGATTTTTATGTGAGAAAATTTGAAAAATATTATGTTTTTGATAAAATTTAAAAAATATGGTAATTTTATTTTTTATTATTTTTTCTCTTACTTTTTCCATCTTCTCTCTCCTCCTTTTTTTTCTTTTCTATCCACTATTTTCTCTCTCCTCTCTCCTCTCTCCTCTCTCCTCTCCCCCACACTCTCACTCTCTCTTTCTCCCCCCTTTCTCTCTCACACACACTCTTTCTATTTTTTTTGTTCTTTTTAAAAAAGCAAATCTAGTTCTCTCTCCATCATATTTACTTTTTAAAAATAATAAAGAAATGAAATCCAATTCTCTCTCTATTGGATTTCCTTTGAAATCTTATATCCCTTCAATTTTGTCAAAAATCTCACATATTCTCAATTTTATTATTAAAATCCCATATTCAAAAAAATCACACCATCTTTCCCCTTTTTTATACTGCAAAATAAAATAGAAGATTCACAATTAAATAGAAATCACAAAATATCAAATGATACTCATATCCTTTTAAGCATAAAACACTAAAAGAATTTTATATTTAATTCATTTATAAAAAAATTATTATAAGAATAATTACCAAATATTAAAAGGACATTATGGGCCCATTTGGTTAAGATTCTAGGAGAAGTACTTCTTGAAAAGTAGAAGTAGAAGCAGAAGTAGAAACAAAAGCAAAAAATTATTTTACGTTTGGATATGATTGTGTAAGTACTTTTTATCAAAATTAGAAGTTATTAAATTATTTGGATGTGATAACTATAGAAGTACTTTATTTAATAAAATTACAATTAAGGATATGGAGAGAGAGAGAGAGAGAGAGAGAGAGAGAGAGAGAATGAGAGTGAGAAGAGAATGATAATTTTTAAAAGTTTTAATGATAAAATTATAATTGAGTGAGAAAAAACTGGTTGCGAATTTTAAGGAGTAACATTCTTTCTCTTCTATTGCTTTTGCTTCTAGAAGAAGCAGCTCCCTATCTGCTTCTCAAAAAAGCAGAAAAATTGATTATTTTCTGCTTCTGCTTTTTTTTTTGAAAGCACAAACAAACGACATTAAAAATTTTATAAGTACTTTTGTTTGAAAAATTAAAAAAAAAAAGGTACTTCTTTTTATACTAGAAGCACAAACAAACGCAACCTATAACAACTCTGCTTCTGTTAACCATACTTAATAAACATAAATTATCTATTATGAAATTCCATGAATAATGACTCAAGTAATAAAAGTTCTTGTTATGAAATTAACCATCTAAAAAAAAAAAATGTAATAACTAATCAAACTAAAATGTAATAACTAATGCAAGTGGAGTTCGGTTTAGCAGTAAGAGTGTTAATTTATAACATAGTAAATTATAGTTTCAATTTTAGTTGGATAAGTAATCTATATTTAAGTGTCCCACAATGCTCAAATAATTGCTGCAAATAAGAGGATGCATGTGAAAAAAAAAAAATTTTTTGATAGCTAATCTACTTACTTGCATGTTTCTGGATGCTACTTGTTAAGTATAGAGCATGATGCGCCGTTTAAAACTATAGTCAATTAGAGGTAATAATCAATAATTTTTTTTGAATCTTTTTATAAAAACTTAGCGTTTGCTGCTGTGCTCCTTAATAAGTGAAGAGTATAGTACAACAATAAATCTAACAGAATAGATCTAAGGGAGTATCTATGAATCAGCCACTGAGGGCGCACTCCAATAACTTCTCCACCCACCAAAAGCCAAAAACTTCGACTCTCCCTCCCCTCCATTTTCCCTTTTCTTTTTTTTGTTCCTCACTCCTCTACTACCATCATTACTGCCATGTCCTCTATCAGCACCACCCATGCCTTCTAATAAGAATACATCCAAGGGAATTGATGGGAACCATAGCACAAGAAAACTAGTTGATCAGGCTACAAGGATCCAAGTTGGAGATATGGGCTGACTTGGAATGCTCTCATAATATCTAGGCTGATTTGGAAAGCATTACTATCATTCCTGTTTTGGCTCATTAATTGGATATTAATGATCAAGATATTTTGAGATTTGATTTCATTATTTAGATTTTTAATTAGGATTAGTTAAGATCATATCTTTTAGTTAGAATTATATCTTTTAGCTAGCATCATATCTTTTAGTTATGATCAAATCTTTTGAGATGAAATCAAATCTTTTAAGATGAGATTAAATATTTCTAGATTAGATCAAATATTTTTAGGATTAAATTTTTTTTAACCTTTCATTTTTTATGTTTTAAATAGGCAAATTGGCCTGTAGAGTGTTCAATTTTACTATCAATACAATTACGAGGTTTATTTATTTTACTCTCATATTTTGTGAGTTCTTGGTATTCTTAGTTCTTGTTTCATCTATAAACAATAGGTCAAGAATCCTAATCCTTATCCCAAGATTTTTTGTCACGAGTTGATTAAGAGTTGCAAGCAATATATCCTAAGGTTCTGATTCATGAGTTGAGTAAGGGTTCTAGCGCTATACTGTTCCAAATCTCTTATAGTGTCGAGTTTCTACACCGAGTTTGTATCAGTTTGGTAATAAGAGTTTTATTTTTACCTATCCTTTTATTTTATTTTATTTTATTTTTGTTAGCTATCTTGTTCTTAGGTTCTACCTATTTTTTCTTCTTGATTAAAAAAAAAAAACAAAAGAAAATAATCACGTGAAAAAAAAAGAAAAAAATCACATGGAAAAACAGAAAAAAAATCATGCAAAAAAAAAAAAAGAAAAGAAAAAAGAAAGATAGCCTGTTGTTTTGTTTTCATCTCTGGCTTTCTTGAAAGGTATAATAATAGTCATTTTGATAACCAGAGCAAAAGTTATGGCTACTTGAAGTTAGGCTGGAGTTTGTTTTCGTCCATGTGGTTTGGGTTTTCTTGATTCTTTGTTTGTGTGGTGTTACTTATTATCAAGGGTTTAAGGAATTTCTGAGTGGTAAAAGGCAAGAGTGGTGAGACCATTAAAGGGTAAAAGCTAAAAAAATTGAGTGTAAAATGAGTGAATTGAGTGACCATCTTACGAGTGTAAACATGTGAGGGAGTGTCGGATAAGGTCTTGTTTTATCTATTGAGCTAATGATTTTCTACAGGCAAGAATGTCACATTTGAGAATTGAAGAGGACAAACAGTTTGCCACTAAGGTAATATAGAGACAATTTGAATGCCTCAATATGACCTTAGAGGTAAGGAATGAGCACTTAGCAAGGAATAAGGCATCGAAACTTATAGTAGATAGCCTTGTAGCCAAGCTCAAACTCCTCCAAAAGATGAGGATGAACCATGGTACATTGAATATGAAGATAACCAACATAATCAGAGAAAAGGTGGACACACGAGAGAGCAAGGATCCTCACACAGGTAGGACAATAATTTGAGTAGTATAAAGATGGCTATTCTGTCCTTTTAGGGGAAGAATGATCCAGATGATTAGTTAGAGTGGGAGAGAAAAGTAGACTTGATTTTATACTGTCATAATTACTCAGAAGAGAAAAAGGTAAAATTAGTTACTGTTGAGTTTATTGATTATGCTATGGAATCAGATTATTTTGAGCACGAGGAGGAACAGGGAAAGGCCTATTGATACATGGGATAAGATGAAGAGAGTGATGAGGAGGCACTTTATCCGTAGCCACTACTACAAGTAGCTATATGAACATTTGTAGAACCTAACACAAGGTTCCAAAAACATTGAAGACTACCACAAAGATATGGAGATGGCCACGATTAGAGCCAATATTGAGGAGACCATAGAAACCACCATGGCAAGGTTTCTAGTTGGATTGAACCGTGAAATTTGGGATGTTGTGGAGTTGCAACATTATGTAGAGCTAGAGGACCTAATACACTTGGCTATGAAGGTTGCAAAGTAGTTGTGGAGGAAGGACAACACCAAACATGGAAGTTCTTCATGGAGGCAGAATTTAGGAAAGAGGGAAAAGGAAGTAACCTCTAAATTGAAGATAGAGGAATCCAAACAGAAGCAACTTGTATATGATCAGAAAAAAAATGTACAACCCCTTATAAACCTCACAGAAATCAAGATATTAAATGCTTTAAATGTTTGGAAATAGGTCACATTGCCTCTCAATGTCCAAACAAGAAGGCAATGATTTTGCGGAGGTAATGGAGAGATTAAGTCCAAGGAAAAATCAGATTGCAAATCCATGCCAACACTAGAAGATGCTAGTGATGTGAAACATCCAGAAGGAGGTGACATTCTATTTACTAGGAGAGCACTTAACATACAAGCCAAAGAGGAGGTAGCAGATGGGATACAATTTGAGAATATTTTTCACACTAGATGCCTTATTCATGACTAGACTTGCAGTGTGATTATTGATGGAGGAAGCTATGCAAATGTAGCTAGCAGTATAGTAGTGGAGAAGTTAAATTTATCTACTTTGAAACACCCTAAGCCATACAATTTACAGTGACTAAATGAGTGTAAAGAAGTTAAGATGACTAAGTAAGTACTGGTTTCTTTTTCTATTGGAAGATACAAGGATGAGGTGTTATGTGATGTGGTTCCAATGGAGGCTAGTCATTTATTGCTGGGAAGACCTTAGCAGTTTGATAAGCATGTCATCCATGATGGGCACAACAATTGGTACTCACTTATGAAAGAAGGGAAGAAAGTCGCACTTATTCCTTTAACTCCACATCAGATCTATGAAAATCAATTGAGAATAAAGAGAGCATTTGAGAATGAAAATAAGAGTGTAAAAGATAAAGAGAAAAAAAGGAGAGATGTTGAGAATAGAGAGGAGAAAAATCAAGAGAGAATTAGAAAGAAAGAATGTACAAGACAAAAAGGGAGAAAAGTGAGTTTATATACAAAAGAAAGAGATATGAGGAGTAATTTTGAGCCAATGAATTTATTTATGAATAAGAAGGCTTACTTACACGAGACTAACCATAACTCTTCTTTGTCTAATACTGTTGTTTCTCTTTTATAGGAGCCTAGAGATTTTGCTACTCATATTGCTATTAGCAAAGATGAAGCATCCAAAGTAGATTTGCTTTATAAGTTTAATATGAGTGTTATATTTAATGTTCCTGATCTTTTCCCTATTGAGATAGGAGACAATTTGAGGACGAATCTTTTTAAGAAAGGAGGGAATGATGGGGTCCATAGTGAAAGGGAACCAATTGATCAGGCTACAAGGATCCAAGTTGGGAACATAGGTTGATTTGGAATGCTGTCATAATATTTGGGCTCGATTGATCAAGCATTACTATCATTCATGTTTTGGCCTATTAATTAGATATTACTGATCAAGATATTTTGAGATTTGATTTTATTATTTGGATTTTAAATTGGGATTAGTTAAGATCATATCTTTTAGTTAAAACCATATCTTTTAGTTAGTATCGTATCTTTTAATTATGATCAAACCTTTCTAGATTGGATCAAATATTTTTAAGATTAGATAATTTTATCCTTTTTTATGTTTTAAATAGGTAAATTAGTCTGTAGATCATTTAGTTTTCCTATCAATACAATTGTGAGGTTTATTCATTTTACTCTTATATTTTGTGAGTTCTTGATATTCTTGGTTCTTGTTTCATCTATAAACAACGGATTAAGAATCCTAGTCCTTACCCAAGGTTCTTTGTCATGGGTTGATTGAAGGTCGTGGGTGCTATATGGTTCCAAATCTCTTATGGGTGTCGAGTTTCTACGTAAGGTTCATATCAGTTTGGTAATTAGAGCTTCAATTCTACCTATCCTATTTTTTTATTTTATTTTATTTTATTTCCGTTTGCTATCTTGTTCCTGGGTTCTACCTATTTTTTCTTCTTGATTCAAAAAAAGAAAAAAGAAAAAAAAATTACATGAAAAAAAGAAGAAAATCATGTAGAAGAAAAGAAAAGAAAAAAGAAACAGTTTGTTGCGTCGCCCTCGTCTAGAGCTTTCTGGAAAGATATAATAATAGTTATTCTGATACTTGAATCAAAAACTATGACTATTTGAAGTTGAGCTAGCTTTTGTAGTGAAGTTAGGTGGGTACATATTAGGAATAAAAAAAAAGTTCGAATTTTGAATTCCTTTAACTCAATACATACAGTAGAAAATCATAAGATGACATTTTTGGGCACTTCTCAAGGACAAAACCACATTTGGGGATATTCAAGTGTTCTACATGTTCTGCAAACCTTGTGTTCTCCTTGAGTCCTTGTTATAAGTTAACCCGATTTATACAGCAAAACAAGAAAAAAAAAGGAAAAGGAAAAGGAAAAGGAAATGGCAAAACTTGCTTCCACCACTGTTGAATGTCTTGCTTTTAAGAAAATTATGTTCCTTTTTATGATAAATAAATAATTTTAGGTAGCAAAGCTGTATTGGTTTATTAAGTCAAGAAATTCTTGATGGAAGAAGATTGGTTTGGTTTTGGTGCAAGTGATTTCTTATGGTGTTGCTAGATTGCTAACAATTAGTTTTGAATTGAGCATTTTTGCATATCTAATATGTATGATCAAGTGAGTAATGGCCTTCATTTTGAATAAGGTGATTCTCATTTCAGTTTCGAAGATAGTAGTGGCGGCATCACTGGAAAACACCAGTGACACTGGGGGACCTATGGCAACGCAAGGGGATGGGTGACTGCAATTTGAGTAAGGAATAGTGAGGTAGAAAAAGGGTGTGAGTGAGATAGAGAGATTGGCAAAGTATGTGCTTGTCATAGTGTAGCTAATGGTTCACCAATAAACCTTTGTGGAAAGATACTATGGTGGAAATGGTGTATGACACTCCTGAACTTATATGGAGTATAGTAGATGGTTCCATTGTTATTTCTATTACAAGGTGCAGGATTCGTTGGTTCATTCAAGTTTTGGACCAACGTTACTCCACCTTAAAATTATAAAATCATCATAAATCTCAAAATTTTATTCCATTATCGTCCTTCTCTTTTTTTCTCTAGAGCCACCGCTGCAATCATTCGGCAATTCGCGGATGGGTACTCTGAGGTTGGCGGTTGAGCGAGCAAAGGCATGGTGGGGCGATTCTAAGCGCGGCAGTGCATGGCGTCGATCGTGGAGGTTGTAGTGTTGACTATCAATGTGGCACAGTCCATAGAGCAGTGGCAGGCATCGTTGACGGCGGAGTTGCCATCGTTGTCCCCTACTCCCATGGCGCCTACCTACTGTTAATCCTATTATTTTGAGTCCACCTCTATACACTACCGTCATGCTGCTTTCGCTAGTTCTCGTGGTGCCAACCTTAGTTAGCTCAAGCTCGCCGTTGGTGTCGTGTTCCTCGTGCTGCTATTTTGATCGTAGCTGGATTGCTGCTCATGACTCTGGAGAAGAGGGCCATGGGTGGGTGCTTACTATTGCTTCTTGTTGGTCATTTTCTCTACATCATCATTAATTCATCTAGTTTAATCGAAAAGAATTAAGTACCTATGAAGATAAACGAAAGAAAGATGGGTAACTCAATGGTGGACTAATGACCCTAAGGTGGTTGGGGTTGGTGGTGGTGGTCATCAGCAGTAGTGGCAGGAGTAGATGGCGGATGAGGTAGAAATCCTACAACCAAATAGGAGAGGAGATCAAAGAAGAAGAGGGATATAAGAGTAAATTTATAAGTCTTATTTATTTTTAAATTAAAATTATTTATTTTATATATTAAATCTAATTAAAATTATTTATTTTATATATTAAATCTAAACTATTTAATTATACTAACATTAAATCTATCGGTCTAAAATCAAGGGTAAGTAAAATTTTCATTGTGGAGTAACGTTGCTCCCAAAGTTGAAAGGAACAACGAATCCTCCACCCTATTGCGAAACACTAAATTCAATGCATTAACACTTTGTTTGGGTGTGAAAAAAAAAATGAGAGGAAAGAATATGAAGATAAAAGAAAATAAAGAGAAAAGTATGTTTATTTTTATGTTGTTTGAATAAAGAGAAAATAGAAGAAAAGATGACAAGAAAGAAAATAAAAATATATAAAATAACTTATATATCCTTATTATGTAATAAAGTATAAATATATTATTTTTTATTTAATTTTTAAGTAACTTCTATAAGTTCCATGAATAGAAAATTTTAAAATAAATATTAATTAAAAATTAATTTATTAATATTTAAATTATAAATATTAATATAAAACTATTTATTTAAATAAAAATAATTTTTGTATAAACTTATTTATATTTTTATATGTAAAAATTATCTTTATTTTAATTTTTAATATGAGTTATTTTATCAACAGACAACCCCACGTCTTTATTGTTAATATATCAAACTTTTCTCATTTTTTTATAAAAAAGGAAGCAAATTCAAATTGTTTTTCTCATCCACATGCACATTCTTTATGCAGACTCCTTTTATTTTTTTAGAAGTAAAATTGTCATTGAAACCTTTTTTTCTCCTGTGATTTTCTTTGAGGATAAGCATAAAAAATTTATATATTGACCCCACCTATATTTTTTCTCTTCCTTTCAATTTTTTTTAATAAATCAAATGAGAGAAAAAAGAATATTTTATCCATTTTTTCTTCCCCCATTTTCTTTTCTTCCATTTTCTATCAATCCAAATGATGGTTAAATGTATGAAGTCTTCAACTTTCACCCAATTGTATGGAAAATAATTTATGTTATTTGAATATAATAAAATGTTAAATATTATATCAATTTATACCTTATTTATTATTAAATAAAATATAAATCCAGCCTAAATAAGTTCCGCACTCTACCTCCTAGTGAATTGGGTTGGATGCCTAATATTCCGCATCTCATATAATGGAATAATATTTTTCGTGGAAATTAGCACAGCGCATGTCATTTTCTGTCTTTGACAAATCATGGAAATTATATACGCTTGGACTCTGCCACCCTGTCAATCCTTCTGAAACACGCTGTAGACCAAGTAAAGGTTGTCTGACTCGTTCATGATTCGCGAAAAATCATTAGGATCTGTATGGCTGGAAATAAACGAAGAAATGTTGGACCTGGGCATACGACTTGACTCGTATTAAGTGAAGAATTGGTGGTTTGTTTTTTTCGTGGGAAGTGGGAAGAATTGCTTATTTAATCAAGTTAGATAATCTTTTTAAAGTCTATTTAGTTTAAAAACCACTTTTTATGTTAATATTCTTTTAGGCTTGATAGATCACTCTATATAATTGATTAGTCACGTAATTTAATTTTTTGTTTATTATTATATTATGATGATTAATTTATTTTAAACTAAAAAAATAATTTATGTTAAAAAAGTAAATAACTTAAATTTTATAATATATATTTATGTGTAAATATTTAATAATGGATAAAAAAAGAAAATATTTATGTTTTTTTATAAATTCTGAAGTATTTAACTATTAGCATAAAAAGGTTTAATTACACTTTTAGTACCTCGAAATCATGATTTTTCTATTTTGTCCATTATTATTTTTTTTAAAGTTTTTGTTTAATCCCTCAAAAATTATTTTCATTTCTATTTGGACATTTTGTTAGTGTTTCATTAGCTTTTGTTATTAAATGCCACGATGGTATCTAGGGTTGAAAACAAGCTAGATCTATACTGCATTAGCTTGAGCCGAGCTAATGGCTTGTTATAAATTAATTTTTTGGCCTAAACCTAGCCTATTTGAAGGTTTTGCCTGGCCTAAAACTTGTTTATAAAGCTTGATAATTTTTTCATAATGTCCTGTTTCCTTCATCTCCAACTCTCTATTTTCAACCATGTCATCATCAAGCTAGAATACCAGGATACCACTTTAAATATGACCAAAGAACATAGAAAGCAAGGTGATAATTGGCAACAGTAAACCAAAAAAAAATATGGCAACATCAATAAAAAGAAAATTGACACAAACAAAAAAAACTACACAAAAAATTAAAATTTTTTTCATCAGAACAAATTCATTAGAACAAATATGAGATAACATTCAATAAAAAGCAATACATGACTCTTAGATGACTTGAACTATGATGCTCATCAAAGGTTGCTTTTAAGGAAGCCAATTTACAACATAATCACCATCTGTGGAACCCCCTTTCTAATGTGGCGGGGATTTGGTGTAGCAACTATCATCCTGCTTAACAACGATTAGGTGCGGCAACGGCATGGTGCAGTGGCGATCTAGGACAGTGATGGTCTAGTGCAGTGAGCTACAGCACCCAATGGGTGGTGGTAAATGAAGAAGAAGAGGTGTGATAATGGAATGAAAGGATGGAATGAGAGAGAGATGGGGGAATTAGGGTTTCAAATTGAATTTTAAAATGAGAAAATTTAAAGGCTAAAGATAAAAAATTATGCACAATAATAACAACAACATGTGGTAGCTTAGCGTTAATATAGTGCGCGGCTTATGGGAAGTAAGGTGCCAAGTTTTAGCCTGGGATTTGATATTTTCCTTATTTACACACACACGCGCACGCACACACACACACACACACACACACACACACACATATATATATATAAAACAGGCTGACCTATTAGCCTTTAAGGTAAATAGGCTTTTAAATAAGCTTAAGCCTGGTGTTGTTTTTAAATAAACCAAGCCATAGGCCCTTGATAGGCTGCTGGTCTATTTCCACCCCTAATAGTATCTTATATATGAATGTTGTCATGGACCAAAAGATAAAAAAAAGGGGGGATTAAATGAGAAAATTATAATATTTAGTGGATTAAACAGAAAATCATAATGTTTTATATAAAAATTATTTATAGTTATATATACAAAATAAAGTTTTAATTAAATTAATTTAACTATAATTATTATTATAAAATCAAATTATTATATTAAATATTTTTAGAGTTTAATTTCTATGTATTGACAGCATAAAATAACTTTATACTATTAACTAATAAAAATGTAAAAAAGTATCAAATTATGGTAGGTTCCTTATTACAGTGGACAGTTATCTAGTATGATTTGGTAATTTCTTGCATTTCTATTAGGTAGCAATATAAAGTTATTTTACTTTGCTAATGTATAGAAATTAATCTTATATTATTGATATAAAATATTTATTTTAACATGTAATATTAAAAAAATTATATTATATTTTGTGAAATTAAAAATTTACATGAAATATAATTAAAATAAAATACGCTAGATGTGAGAAAAATATATTAAGATTAAATAAAATTTAATTAAACTAATTTACCTATAAGTCACATAATTATATGTAAATTCACTAATACATTGGCTAATAACAAAATCAACAATTGAATAATTTATTCACCAAGTATTTGACCAAAGCATACGTGCAATTCACTAAGCAAATGTCAAAGTAATTAAGATTCAATAAAAGAATAAAGTAATTAAAGGTACGTTATTTGTGATTATTTGCGTCAAAAAATCACTTTTTTATTAAAAAAATCAATTCTCATATATTTAGATAATTTTTTAAAAATAATCAAAATCTCAAAAAAATTTGTTTTCAATTTTTTTTTATAGAAACCGAAAAGAGTAACTTATGAGAAAAATTAATTTTCAGATTTTTCAATGATATATAAAATTTTAGTTTTATGATAACTTTTTTTAAAAATCAAAACAGATGCACCTAAGACTCGATGATACTAGGTTAGTGCGTATATCTACTGATTACTTGGATTGTATGTGAGCAATTATCTTAGGCAATTTAACTTTTTAAGCAACCAATGAATTTTACTGTTTTTATTCTTGAAACTTTGTTACACGTCTGTGTTTGCCAACTAGTGTCTTCAATCTAAATGTGTTAGTTTAATAATAGGTAAATTAGCTTAATTAAATTTTGTTTAACGTTTTTCAAAAATTAATATTTTTTTCTCACATCTTGTAGATTTTATCTTAATTATATTTTATGTGATTTTTTAATTTAATAAAATATAATACTTAATATTTTTTAAATATTACATGAAAAAATAGATATGTTATACATATAACCATTTAAAAAATATTTAATATAAAAATTTAATTTGATAATTAAATTTTTATTTTATATATGTAAATATGAACAAATTTTCATATAAAATGTTATGATTTTTTAATTTAATCCCCTTAAATATCACAAGTTTACCGTTTTGATACCTCCCTTTTATCTTTTAGTCCATATCAAAATTCATGTAAGATGCTACATTGGCACTTAATGACATAAACAAACAGAATATTAACAGAGGGATCAAATGAGAATGTAAATAATTTTTAAGAGAGTAAGCTGTAATATTTTGTGATTAAAAGAGAGATCAAACAAAAAAAATGATATTTTGAAGACCAAAAATATGATAAAGCCAAACAAAAGGTATAACTCAAACAATAGTAGTGACATAAGAAAATGAGTAACTATTATTAATATGTAGACAGGCTATCCCATTATTATTAGTAATAGAAAATTACTTAGATGAATCAAAAAGATAAATAATGAAAAAATGTGACCAAATGATTGCAATTAAAGTCATTTAGAGCCTTTATATATAGTATAAATTATTATTTATAAATTTACATGTAATATACTCTTTATTTAATTTTAAAAGTTAAAAGCTAACTTCTTATTATTATTATTATTTAAGAAAAGTACAATAATCCCTTGAGATTTTATGGAAAGATACTAAATTTCAAACTTATATAAAATGGATACTTCCATTGTCAAAATAAAATAAAATAAAATAAAATTAACATTATTATATTTTAAATAAATATATTTTAATAATAATTAAATAAAATATTTTTTTCTTAAAACTCAAACAATTATTACAAAAAATTTATAATATATATTTCTTGAAAAATGTATCTTTCCATATGGGTTATATTCCTTAAAAAATAAATTAATTACGTTCAAATAAGCTATAATATAAGACTTGTTAAATTAATTAGTAATTAATATTGTTGAAAAGCAATTCAAAAGAAGATTTTATTATTACAACAATGCTAAAAGGTTAGTATCATAATACCTTGGTCAAGATTAAATCTTTATAATATTAATATAAGATTATAAAAAATTTTAATTTTAATATAAATAAATGTATATTTTAATAATAATTTAATAATATTTTTTATAAAACTAATAAAAATTTATTATTAATTTTTTTATTATATAAATAATTTTCAAAAATATATCTCTCCACATGGATCACATATCTTAAAAAATAAATTATTTATTTATTAGTGCATCTAATATATGAATTATGTTTAAATTATAAGTAGGAATAATATACGCAAATAAATTTAAATTATATTAAACTTAATACTTGCTAAACTAATTAGTAGCAAATATTATTGAAAATCTATTCTTAAGAAGAGTTTATTGTTACGACAATGCTAAAAATTTAGTTTCATAGTAATAAAATATCTTAGTCAACATTAAGTCTGTATAATATTAATTTAAGATAATTAGAAAGATTTAATTTTAATATGTTGTTTACATTAAAACAAAACTAATATACCATCAATGTGAATCATTTTTTATAGTTATTTTTTTTATAGGCATTATCCTATTCAAGTAGGGCACTTAAATGTGGGTGATTCTCCTAGCTGAGATTCAAACCATGGTTTGCCACGTTATAGTAGAGTGATATTATAGCATATAATAATATTATTTGATTTTTAATTATATACTAGTATATTATTTAGATAGGAGACAAATATAAAGATAATATTATTTTGGTAAATAAAAATTGCAAAAAGTGAATATTAATTATGTGAGAGAAAAATTTAAAATAATACTGAATATCAGTAAAATTAAACTAAAAATTGTCTATAGTCATAAATTAGTTCAGAAAAGTGGGAAATGGTGTTTTATTCAAGACAAAATGTAAAACTTGCTAACCTATACATATAAAATATTATCCTTTGTTTCGCATTTTATTCACATTATTTATATATATTATTGCAGCTTATTCAAATATAATTAATATGTTACAGACACTAACAATAATTAATTTATTTTTTAAGGGATATAATCTATGTGGATAGATGTATTTTCAAGAAATATATATTATAAATTTTTAGTGATAATCATTTACGAGTTTTAGAAAGAAATTAATATTTTCTTAAATTATTATTATAATATAAAATATAATAATTTTACTTTTATCTTAACAATTAATATTTTTTTGACAATGGAGTGGACAGTAAAATGTCTATTTTATTTAAATTTAGAGTTTAGTATCTTTTCTAGAAGCCTCAAAGGAATTGTTATACTTTTCTCTTATTATTTTTTTTGAGAGAGAGAGAGAGAGAGAGAGAGAGAGAGAGAGAGAGAGAGAGAGAATGGAAGCAATGGAAAGGGAGTCAAGGTGGACCAAGGAAAGGTGAAAAACGAAGGGATGTTGTATATGTAATATCCTCTATAGTCCTTAGCTTAATATTTTGATTAATTATACTTGGATATAAATTAAGTAGTAATTTATTATTAATATAAAGAACCAAAAATTCAAAATAGTTATAGAAAAATCATATTAGTAATTTTTCTTACCATTTAAACCCGAAATAAGCTTAAAAAACACTACAATATTTACAGGAATTATCTAGATAATTTTGAAATTATTAGTTAAATTATTAGTACCTGAAATTTGATAAAAATTTATAAAAAAATAAAAATAATATCTGAAAAGTTATGAAAATTGTTCTGGAGATTAATTAGGTTTATATTAGCTTAAAGAATAAAAATTAGAAATTTTAGAGCTTGTTTGTGTTTTCTATGATTTTCGGGTAATAATTAGCAAATTATAGGATTAAAAAAATAATTTAAAAATAGGTAAATAATTGAGAAAAATTCTAAAAATTTAGATACATGTTTAGAATAATTAGAAGGACAAAATATAATTTTGTGAGCAATAAAAGTTAGGGCAAGTTAATTAACTAAATCTAACTTAATTACCACAAGTTAAATACCTAAAATTTCAAGAAAAATGGCTAAATAAAATATCACTCACAAAAATTCAAGAAATTCTACTAGCCCTTGATCTTGGACACTTTTCCAAGCAAGATTTAGTCTTGGTGACCAAGTTTTACAAAGAAAGATTAAAAAAAGGACATGAATAGTGTATTAGGTTAATGTGTGTGCAAGTGGATGAGTGTGTGTATGTGTGTGTGTGTGTGTGTGTGCGCGCGCGTGTGTGTTATGAGTCAAGAAAACTCCCTCCCCTCCAAATGTTGAAGTGAAGGCTGTGACAGTGAAGGAACAAGAGAGAGAAGAAGAAAGTTTGTGAGTGAGAGTGAATCACTTGTTTTTCTTCTTCAACTTCGAGGGGAAGAACACTTGAGAGTATACATTTATGAGAATTATTTGAATCTTCTTGCTCTTCTTTCCAAGCTCTTTGATCGCCACCATTACCATCATCATCCCATACCTTCTTCAAGTCCTATTCACTTCACAAAGGTCGGGTGTTTTTTTTTTTTTTAACTCTCCCATGGATCCTATATTTTTGGTTGATGCTAAAATCTTGTTCTTGTTGATGTGGTTCTTGAATAATCTTGATTCATATCCTTTCTCTTGTCATGCTGGAAGCTGCTTCTTGGGAGGAATTTTCTTGGTTTTGTGTCATGATTAAGAGTGTAAAATGACATAAATTTGGTGAGAAAATTTGTTGTGTGGAGGATTGATGTTTGGTAACTTAATAAGGGGTTATTTGGGGTAGCTTTATGGGTGACGCTAAACTATACTTGTCAAGAGTAGATTTTAGATTTTTATGCCTTTTGTTCTCATTGGCTTGAATCTAGATATTTCTGTCTCGAGTATGATTTTGCATGGATATGCTTGTTTTTATGTGATTGATGATGTTTACATTGCTTGTCTCTTGATCCTTATTATGCTGTTGGAACTTATTCAGATTCATTGAGCTGCTGTGTTGTGCGATTTTTCTACCATAATAAATCTTGTTGTTTTCATTTAAAAATTTTATATTTGAAGATAACATGTTGATGTGCCAACTTGTAAATTTTCATAATTTTTAGTGAAGGTTTTTTATTTTTAAAAATTCGTAATAAATTTGCCTTATTTTGGAACCTATGATAGATTTCTGGAAACACCAAAATTTATCATTTTTGTTAATATATTAACTCTATGAATTTTGACATAATTTTTTTACAACATGTTAACAATACTTGAAAATATGATCGAGAATTTTTTGGGATTTTTTGAATTGTTTTACTAATTTAAATAAATTTCAGAACTTGAAACTAGTTGATTGAGAAGGGAATCCTGGATAGCACGTGTTGAGAAATTTCAATACCCTAGCTATCTTTTAGATTTTGACTTGAAATTTTTACATATTACCCTTAACATCCCAAAGAATTAACTAACAAATTTTCATGAACTTTTTTGATTATTTTCTATTTTATTTGCATATATTTTTTGGGCTATCTTACTATATATGCTTGTTATTTCTTTGCCCAACATATGGAAATTGATGCCTTTTGCTAAGTTTGGCCCATATAGTATCCTAAGCCCATAGGAGCATAATTCTAGAATAAAAATAATACATAATGACTGAAATATTAATGGCCCAATTAGTAATAAATGGAAGAAATTTAAATAAGTCATAAGACTTGACCCAACTTGTTCATGAAAACTAAACCAATATACTATTTCTCAATATCTTGTTCTATTTTGTTATGGGCTTGTTATGCAACATAGATCCACATGAACATTCATGATCATATGTGTGTATAAAAAATGCACGTGAGCCAACATTCATATGATGTGTGAGACATGAATTATTGATGTATGAGCATATGTGTAAAATGCATAATATGTAATAAAGATCCAAAGGCATGGCATGGTGAATGTGTGAACATGCATGAATGAATAAAGTTTTTATGAAAAATATGATGAATGTCTTGGCCCCATCTTAAAGTTGACAAGTGAGACATTTACTGCTCTGTTTGGAGTGGATAGTTCAACTTGAACATGGAGCCAATGTCTATGATTTTTGATTTGGGATCAGGGGATGCCTTGGTAGAGAGCTCTCAGCAAATTGTCACAAGAGATGAGTAGAGGCCATAAGCTTCCCTCCTATAGAGCAATGAAAGCAAAAGAAAAGAAAATGGCAAGCGAAAAGACTCGCAAATTACAAAGAAAGAAGTGCATCATGCATAGCATCTTTTTTGCTTATCTTCATAGTTGCCATTGCATATCATTTTGCCTCATATATTTATTTTGCAAGTTATTTATGACCGTCTATTTATTTACTGCTCTTATGTGCTAAAATTATATGATGTCTATTTATTTCACCTTTAATTTGCCTGTACAAACTTGGGAGTTTTTACCTGACAGACCTCTAGAAGCACAACCCCTTATTGAGATTCAATTCTTATTATGATTTTCTTTGGTGCTTTTTAGATGGCTTGTGTCATGATCGTTTTGGAGGTCGAGGTGACCTTCATTGTTGACCCTCACATGGGTCAAGTGGTCTTGGTGTTGCAGGACATCCACCCTCTTTATTATCTCGTATAGCTTTAGGATGTTTTATCTTTTTTGTCTCCGCTTGATGGATAAATAGATCCCTCTATTATCCATAGATATGTATATGGATCAAGCGGAGTTGCTTTTATTTTGATAGATGACTGTATACTATTTAACATCATAGGCCTTAGATTTTATCTTTATTTTGGATGACTGTATATTTGACCCTTCAGGAAATGGCCTGTAGACTACTAGACTTGCTGGTATGCTATGTATGACGATGTTACTCAGTATATTGTACTTTGCTTTCAACTAGTGTGCGTACTTTGAAAGTCGTTTTAAGTAGAGATAATTAATTAGCTGGAAAGATCAGTAATAAAAGTAAATAACAAGAAAATGAAATTTCATAATTGAGATATGCAACACATGCTAGCTTAGTTATTAATCATAGTTAAAGAGGATTTGGTTAATAATTAACAAGTAGGGTGTTCTAGTATCACTTTATGTTGACAGTTTGTCAACTTCCATGAGTAAGGGATGGTTTTGATGGTTGCTTATATTTGAAGAAAGGGTGGTGGATGCTTATGTTTCATATGAGAAGACGAAAAACAATGCAAACATATTTGGTTTGGTTAGATACTAGCAGATGGAGGAAGCACAGAGAGTAATCAAGAGTCTTCATGGATTAGAAGTACGTGGATGTAAAATGGTTCTTCAATTGGCTGCAGACAAGATAAACTAATTGAAGGACCAAAGAATCTAAAGAGGTGGTGCAGAGAAACCACGCTTTAACTTTGTTCATTCCAAAAGGGATGACAGAACCTTCAAGGAAGTCTTAATAGGAGGTAGAGGACCAAGGAAGGATAACATGGAAAAACAAACAATGGGGATGCAAGGCTAATCAATCATAGCTGATGAAAACAGAAAAGAGCATCGATGATGAGAAGCCAAATAACTTAATGTTTGTAAGAGGGGATATTTTTGAAGATCGAAGTGAGCGGAGATGCAATTTCGGCAAGTATACCAGGTTGTAATAGAGTGATGAGAAAAGTATTGTCTCATGAGGATATATCAAGTATCGAGTAACTATTAGGAATGATTATTTGGGCCAAAGAAATCAAATAATTAAAGAAAACTAAAAACCAAATGAATAAGAGATTAAAACAATGCTTAAAGATAACTTAGATCACTGGGATAAACATTAAGGCTAATTGATTTCATCTAACTATAGACTCAATTACCATGAATCTCAATTATCTAATTTTTACCTTAATTAATTAATGACCGGACTTCCTAAACTAATTCTAAGTTTTTCTCAAGGTCAAGTTATTCTTTTTATCTTAAATTGCTTGCCTAATCTCTTAGTTACAAATTAATTTAAAAAAAAATGTTGAAACTTTATGGATTCTTAAGATGATCACATGAGTTGTATTTACATATCTCTAATTTTCACTTAACCCATGGTGTTGACCGTAAGAAGCTTTGTTTACAAATCCTATCTCTAGTTATTGCAAACCAACAAATCAATTGAATGGTGATCAATCACTTAAAAACATTAAGAGCAAGCATAAACACTTGATAATTAAGATAATAATATAAATAAAATTAATCCATAAGTAAGATCATTACTTAGTAGGATCCATCAATGTCCTAGAATGAGGTTTAGCTCATGATGAAATCATAAACATCACAAACAAAAGAAGAAGAAACAAGAAAATCAAACACCATAGGAAACCAAAGCTAGAAACTAGGATTCGCAATGAAGGTAGATCTCTTTGTTCTTGATGTTGAGTTCTGAAATCCTTGAATCTTTACTATGCAGTCCCTGTGGTTCTCCACTAAGTATTAGGATTGTAAAATAGCCCAAAAGGTCCAAAAAAAGAAACTAATTTCCAAGGTTTTACCGGTAGACCTTTACAACTAGAAGACTAAATGCACCAAGACCATCCTACCACTTCCACAAGCTATAAAGCGAAAGCTCTGCATAATGTAATATTAGTTATGAGCCTTGAGATTAGACATTTCATCCCTTATGGATAAATTCTCTCACTTTGAAAGCTGTTGGCTGAGCTTCATCAAAACCTTTGTCAATTAACTCGGAGTTGGTTTTCCAAGGAGATTTTGATCCTTTCGAAGCCTATTTTCTGACCCTTTAGTGATGGCTAACTCTCTTTTCTTCTTCCCATTTTTGGTGGTGTGAAAAGGGGGAGAGAAATGAGAAGCTTAATCTTAGGAGGATAATATAATTTTAGGGGGCGCTTGAATGCATTAGCAACTTGGACGACATCTGCATGCATATTATTCTTTACTTCCACTATCATTTCTAATGCTCACACTTCTTCTGATATCTTTTGAAGTATGTTTGTATTTTGAAAAATGTTAATGAAATTTCTAATGAAGTATTTAGTAAAGTATTTACTTTGAGTATGCTCCAAAAATCACAAATATTTGCTTTGATATTGATTATGCCATACTTATATCGAAATACTGTATTCATATGCAATTCTTGTTATAACTAATGAAATGCTTTAAATTTCTCTGATGCATGATATAACTCAACTGTCTATATAGGAATAACTTTTCAAAACTATATTTTAGAAAATAATTCTTTATGATCTTATACTTTCAGAAATTATCAACTTCTCTAATGCTTACATTTCCTCTTATACTTAAGATCTTTCAACAGTTACATTATTCTAAGTTTCTAAACTTAATTTGTTACCAAAACAAAGGAGGAGATTATTAGCTTTAGAACCTTCTATGCAAAATTTTTGAAGCAGTTAGAATAAGGTTTGTGATGATAAACAAAATAAATCTTAAAAACTTAACTGTTATACTAATGGTTTGTTGAAGTAATGATAAGAAGTCAGACTTTGAATTGCACACATATGCACACAAGGTATATGCAAGCCTAAACTGTTGTACTTTAAAGTTACTGATGCTAATTCAGTACGAGAAAATTCAAGACTAGGTTTGAAACAACCTTTCAACAATTATCATGAAAATTTCTAATCAAGAACTAAGTGCTCAAGATGTATTCAGTTTCATCAAAATGATGAACTACCTTAGAAGTATCAAATTATGAAGAAAAATGGTTCATAAGGATGCACTATAAAAGATACCTTCAGAAGAGACTAGTCCGGGAGAGTCAACTTTAGAAGGATGTTTTTGGGAGTTCAACCACTACGTGAAAAGCTACATAGAAGACTATAAAGACACTAGAAAAGCATTCAGAAGTACACATTGACACAGTTGCACAACAACTAGTTACTAAATTATATTTGGTTATTAATAGACAAGATCTACTTTTTTGAAGCCATGCTACTCAAGAGAAGAAGACAAGGCAACGAAAATAGTACAGCCAGAAGTATTCATTGAGATCTTCTATGGTTGGTAATAGCCATATTTTGTGAAGACTATAAATTGCATGTGATAATAAGGATTCAAGGGGAGAAATTGAGAAAAAGTGCTAAGTCTACTAACCTTCTGAGCAAAACTTCCAAAGCTAAAATTTTGTCTTCCAAACATCCTATTCATTCTCAGTTCATCTTCTGATCTTAATTTCTCTTTCAACCTAACTTTCTCAAGTTTTATAATGGCAAATATTCTCTGAGAAATTTGAGAAACCTTTAACTCACTAGAATTTCATTGTATATCCACAGTTAGTGTGTTTTGTGAGTGATCTAGACATAATCCATTTCTTTATCTTTGTAGCCTGATTCGGTAGGGGTTAGGTTAGCCTAAAGAGACTAGGAGCCAAATTGTACTTAATTTTAATTAGCTTAGAGAGGCTGTGGTCAAATACTACCCCGAGTTAGTGAAAATCTCAACTTCTGTTGGGGATGGACATATAAGTAATGGTAGGTTGAAACTATATAAATCTTCTATGTTATCTTTTGAATACCAATATACTCCTTAATTTCTTCAATTATTACAAGTTTTTGAACTTCTCTCTTCTTCTAGCTATCAAAATGGTTTCATAAACAATATAAAAGGAGTTTTCTAAAAGAAGTTTCCAAGATAAGAGCCACAAGAAACTAACAAGCTTCCACTGTCCAAGTTTAAACAAACTTGAGATACTCTATTTCAAAGTTTTAGTTTTGAATAGCTTTTTGAAGCATGACTCAATCACCCCTTCTTGTGTAGTAAGCCATCTACAGGATGAAGGTGTGCCTAGCACTTTTCGATGTCCACATGATCCTTACCCTCCTATTCCATTCATTCTTGAGTTTACTCTCTCTCATTCCTATTCTAATGGAACCCACTCCGACACTTCTCCGCCCACTCAGTGATGATCGCTATTTTGTTTTCTCTCTTGTTCTGTGTCATTTTTTGTATGATGACTAAATTAAGTGAGAGAAAGAGAATGTTAGAAAATATTTAAGCTTAAATGATGATATGTGCATGTTTTTTTGAGTAGCTAAGAGTAATTTCAAGAATCCCCTTAAATATGAATATGAAAGAATTGCGTTGCTTGTCTGCGCTTAAAGTTGATAATTATATCATGACTTGCACAAAGTTATCTACTATTAATTACCTTAATCTACTAACTATTTGACAAAGTGTTAAGCTAAAGTGAAGCCAATGTTTACTTGAATCCTGTCTACCTTTATCATTGTATATGATAGAAATCATGAACTCTTTAATCTCTTGTATAACTTTCAATAGTTTGTCGTTATCAAAAAGAACGAGAATGATGACTATTAAGCCAATTATGGTTTTGATCATAGCCGACTATGCAAAAATGTTCTGTAAAGCTTGTCATGAATTGACTATTAACCTATATATCTAACAAGTTTCTGTGGAGATTTTCCCATGAATTAAATGTTCGGGACCCAAAATCTTTCTCGTGATGAGAAATTTTTTTAGATGACGGGGACAACATAAGAAGATACCAAGAAGGTTCCAAGTCAACATGAGAAGACTAAGTACAAAATGCTTAACAATCACTTGAGAATGTTCAAATCCCAAAGCTGAAAGTACTCTAAGTTAGCATGAGAAAGTTCAAGTAACTCAGTAAGCGAAATTGAATCCAATTGAAAAGGATGCGAGTTTTAGAAAAGTTTCTCCAATTAGAAGGTCTTAAAATTCTCAAAGAATTTCAAAAGAAGAATCTTTTCCAAAACATTATATGATCAACATGAGAAATCAAACATTCACCTACATTACTAAGAAGATATTCCAAGTGGAGATTACTAAAGTACTAGTTTAGATAAAAATAATTTGTAGCTGAGAACATGAATTGAGAAGTATGACTTGATAAGGTTGAACTATTGAAGCTCAGCACTTTTGAAGTTGAAGATATGATTCATCACAAAAGAACAAGCTCAATAGTTACCTGCAAAAAGAAGTCAGAGATTGTTGGAGATCCCCCCCAAGTACTTTTCAAAGATTATAAAAAGATTCAAGTTTCAGAGGAACAAGGCAGGAGGTTAAAGAACAAAAAAGATTAATAGAATTGCAATTTGTGCGAAATAGCCTTCTAACCTTTACCAATTTATTTTGAATCTTCGAGCTATCTTAAATGCACCTTTGTGTACATTTAGCTACGCTTTTGACATGTAGCTAAATGTACACAAAGTGTTAGTGTGGCTAAATACATTTAGTCAATACATTTAGCTACACTTTAAAGGTGTGGTTAAATAAAAGTGTATAATACACCTTATTTAATAAAGTGCACCATAGCATCCTCCTTGAATCTTTGTGTATCTTTCTAAATTTGTTAGTGTTTCCGCAAAACTTTGTATATCCACTCTTGGAGTGTTTTCAAGTACTACCCATCCCATCTGTGTAATAATAATTAAATTTTTTAAAAATATAAAATTTACATTATACATATAAATGCATCAATATTTTTATATTATTATTAGTCATATATCTTTTACTTTATCTTTGTAAAAAACATTTCAATATGTATAGTTATTAATAAAAGGGTATTTTGGTAAAATAAACAAAGATAATAAATACAAGATAACAATGATTTAGTAGAAAACATAAAAAATAGATTAAAGTATAATGCATCTTCATCTTTCAATAGAAAAAAGTGTATATTTTAAAAATAGAGAAAATAGCGTATAATAAGAGTTTCTTTTGGGTAAGAGAGTGTAATTTACTCTAATTAAAAATTTTAATATATTGTATATTTTTTTATTTAATTTTTTTATTTTTTATTCCTATCATGGCCCTAACTTGTTAGCAAATTCTTTAAGATCGAATATTTAATAATAAGTGACAAATAATATTTATTATTTTTATCAAATACTTATCAAAAGCTAAGTACTTTCTTTCTTTTCAAATTTTTAACTTAGTAAAATTTTATTTTTTATTTGATAACTTCTATTCGTAATTTCTTAGTACATGTTAATACGCGTTTTGCTTATCTTCAAAATCGATGCTTATATGGAAGTAAATCAATGTAGAACCCCAATAAATAAGCTGACACAGGATGGTCCAGACTAGTTAGCAAATTCTTTAATATCAAATATTTAATAACGAGTAAAAAATAATATTTACTTTTTATAAAATATTGAAAAAAATTAAATTTTTTCTTTCTTTTCAATATTAATTTATTAATTTGTTTAATTTTTATTTAATGACTCATATACATAATTTCTTAATATATGTTAATATGCGTTTTATTTATATTCAAAATCGATGCTTATTTAAAAATGCCATTAAATGAGCTGACCTAAATAAATATATAGTACACTAACAACTCCTTAGAATTTATTCTTTGTTTCATTCGCAAATTGCATGCAAGATGAATCCTAAGATCAGTTGTTTGGTTGCACTAATAGCCTCAGTGTGGTTGAGTTCGACAATGACTATGTTGGAGGGTGTGAGTCCTATAGGTAATCAACATCCATTAGATGTACATGGAGAGGGTGCAAATGGAACGAGATGGGCCGTACTCGTTGCTGGTTCTAAAGGCTATCAGAACTATAGGCACCAAGCTGATGTTTGCCATGCCTACCAGACACTGAAGAAAGGGGGCCTTAAAGATGAAAATATCATTGTTTTCATGTACGATGACATCGCCTTTCATAAAGAAAACCCGAGACCTGGCATTATAATCAACAAGCCCAATGGTACAGATGTTTATAAAGGAGTTCCCAAGGTAAGCATCTGATTCTACCTAGTTCGATTAATTTGACTGCCATATATTTTTTTTTTTTCTGTAGTTTTCGATGCTCATGATATGTCGCTATTGTTATTCTTCATTTCTTACCATATTACATGTAACAAATTATTAAATATTTTTTTGAAAAATCAACAATCAATAAAAAAACTTAATTTGATTTTAATGCATTATTAGTTTAAAATTTTTTTCAATGTCAACTAACTATATAGCATCTTTTATATATGACTCTTGATATAATTTTTACAACTCTAATAATATGACAGTATATGATTGAATTACTCTATAAAAAAGTTTTACGTTATAGTGTATCAAAATTGAATTTATAATAACATTTTGACAAATTAAATCAATATAATTATCAGTATTATACAGGAAAAAAGAATTTAATGAAATTTGTTTGTAACTACTCTGATATATTCCCACTTAACTGCCATTTGAATGTAAAAATAAGTAATCAAATTTTGTAGGATTATACTGGAGAGCACACAAATGCAGAAAATCTTTATGCTGTGATCAGTGGCAACCGAAGTGCTGTCACCGGAGGTAGTGGCAAAGTGGTAGACAGTGGTCCAAATGACTTTATTTTCATTTACTATTCTGACCATGGCTCACCAGGCAGCCTCAGTAAGTAACTCGATGCCTTTTAAGGTTTTCTGACACATAATATTCAGGATTTAAGTTCGATTTATTTTTTCCAATGAAAATATAAATAATTAAACACAAAATATGCTGTTATGTTTTGCAACCCAAATACTTAAATGAGTGAATACAATTTGATCAGCTATGCCAGTTGGGGACCGTGTTATGGCCAATGATTTTATAGATGTGTTGAAAAAGAAACATGCTGCTAACGCCTACAAAAAGATGGTGAGTTTTCTTGAATCTTGTGTTACGTTTCCCATATTGATGGTAATTACCACAATGGTGCAGCACATTACTTTATTGAAAACAATAATTTATAGCGACACGGTCAATTTTGGTATGATAATTAATTAATCATTTTAATTTACAATTATTAATCAAGGATGTCTATTTTATTAAAATAATTTATAAATAGCTAAAACTTAATAAACAATATTTAAATACTCTTCATGAATTGAAAGAAAACCTTAAGCCACATATGCATGTGTTTTGTTCTTGTTATAATTATCCAGAAGTGAAGTTGATTTTTTTTTTTTAAAATTTTCAACATTTTTACTAATAAAAAATTTGTAGCAAATAAAAGTTGAGATAAGTGCTCAAATAATAATTTAGTGAAATTAATTACCCCAGTCATAAATACATCGCATATTATTTTTTTCAAAGCAATGACCAAGATGAACCTCAATTCTATATTATAATAAGTTATTAAAAACTTCGACTTTATCTTTTTATTGGTACATAAAGATTTCAACTATAAATCATAATTAATAATTCCAACTTCATTACAAGATCAAATAAAAACTAGTTATCTTACCAGGCATTATATATGGATTGTTTAAATTTTACATTCATGAAAATAATTTTTCATTTTAAAGGACACATATATTATGTGGCTAAAACTTTAAAGTTTGAGTTACCTCGTTTTGTACTTTTTAACTTTTACATAATATTTACATCAAATGAGGCTAAAACTGAAAGGATTTTTAGGATACACTTCCAACATCAATCATAGTAATTTTTGAAAAAGAGAAATGCTACACAATCATAAAATTTTTGCTAGAATACTTGACAAAAAACATGAATAGTGGTTGTATGAAGTAAAGTGGCAGGCCACATATATTCATTCAATAGTTAATAATATGTCATATCATTTTAGCAAACATTTTATTAATTGATTCCCTAGTTCATATACCAACTTTTTTGGTTTTCGAAAAAAATTATATAATAAATATGGACAAAATAAAATATAGAAAAATTTTAAATGCATTAATTAATTAATTTATTATCTAAAAACTGTATTTAACTGTATAAAAACTATATAGCTATATTCATTTTTGTTTGTTTATAATTTTTTGGCATATAGTTGTTTAAGTTCTAATAATAATAATAATTCTTTTTACTATCCGGAAATAGTATTGTCTATAAATAGACAATTAATAACCTAATTAATTATTTTTATCATAGTAATATATATAATGGTCAATGATAGAAATAATTTGCTCTCAAGGTAATTTTCACATAAAATAAAAAAAATATTTTTTATACAATAAATGATGCAAGTGTCCAGTTAAACATTTTTCTATTTTAACAAATTTAATCAATTTTTTTTTAAAAATAAAATTTAGATCCTTGATTAATAATAATAGATGTTTAGTCCCTCACTTATTTTTTAGAATAAATATATATTTTGGTTTCATTTTAGCCCTTGAAAGATTAAATGCATATAATTTAGTTCTAAAAAGATTTTATGTTAAACACATTAATCTTTTAACAGAAATATATATATATATATATATATATATATATATATATATATATATATATATATATATGTATGTATGTTTTTCTAAAAGATTAATATACTCTTTTTTTTCCGATAATTTAGGATAGAGCTCGATCCCCATGAAAGACTGGGAGCCGAACAAGTCATAAACAAAGCAGAAAAACAGAAAAACATAAACTAAGACAGAGATAACTAGAAACATCTAAAACCACAAAAAATCACTTTAGTAACTCCTTTGTTGCAAGACATCTCAGTCAACTCCTGCTAGACAGCACTTGGCATACTGAATTTATACTTGATGATCCAGCTTATACAATTTGACATCTTTCAACTGAGCCCACATATGATGATGCATTTTGCCGAAACTTCTTGGGTTGTAACACCAAGCAATATTCTTCATCCACTCCTAGTTGCTTAAGAAGAAGTTCCTCACAACTTGTGTTTCCCCATTCCTTCTATAATCTCGATAGAATAAAGAATGTAGACATTTTGAAGTAGATATATCCTTGAGATCAGAATCTGATATTCCTTTTGCCTCAGCTAAGAGCTGCACCACAAGTTTAACAGCTGAACCCTCTGCCTCACCCGGAGAATTTGCTGCAGTGAAATCAATAAAGCTGACAGAAATGTATGAACCTTCTTCAGCAGAGAAAACCCCCATATGCATATATTTGTTTCATTGGAAAGAATTCAACAAAAAGTCACCAATCGTATTTCCTCTTGACAAAATTCTGTAGACCTGGAATCTGAACAAACTTTCTCACCGTCTCTTTATTCTTTAGACCCGAGACAATTCCGGCGAACATATCCTCTACCCTTTGAATTTTCAGCTTATGATAGTCCACGCACCAATTTATCCACCTTTGTTTCAGAATCCGAATAAACTCCTCAAGTTTTGGTTCCTTCTTATCGAAGACAGCAGCATTCCTATCGCTCCATAAAGGCCATATTTCCATATAAAACAAAGAGATCCACAGCTTCTTCTTAATCCCTAGCAACCCCACCGTAGACCAAGCCTCAAGCATACATTTAAAATTCTTAAGACGCATCCAAAGCGTGCCTCTCCGGCTCAAGCACATACACCAGACTTGCCACGAAAAGTAGCATTCCACAAATAAGTGATCGATAGATTCAATAGCATCGTTACAGAAAACACACGTGAGATCCGCATCTTGTATAATATGTAGCTTATGCAGAAGATTTTTAGTTTTTAATCTTCCAATCAATGCAAACCAAGCCACCAATTCAGCTCTAGGATGTGCCACACCTTTCCATAAAGAATTGAAAATATTGCGCACCTCCATTTTGGTCCCGAACAAGCTACTAGCTTTAGAAGGACTTCACTGAGTATATCTCAGCATCATCATGTTTCCCAGCAATACGATCATCCGCATCTAGGTTGAACACGACCTGAGACAGCAGCGCCTACAAGTAAAAAAAAAAAAAAAAAAAAAAAAAAAGAAGACTATTTTCCCACTCAAAAAATTGGTGCCTCCATTTGACGCTCCAAATCCACTCTAACCCATCCTAAAACCCACACTCAAAAATAAGATGATTCTTTTGCGAGGACATCGCGTATAGTTGAAGGAACTTCTCCTTAAGACTATAATTACCCAATGATCTTGTTACACTAGTACCAACTAAATAGTGTAAAAGGAACAAGAATTCTAAATAATAGGGATTGAAGCTTCAATTAGAAACTCAGCCCAATTTAGTATAGAAATATGGTATTAACAATGTAACAGTATGGGAATTACAAAGAAAGAACAATTCTAGGCATAGAGGAGCCCTTCAACCCCTAACTTCCTATTCTCAGGCTTTGAATGCCTGACACTACCCCCTCATTCCGTATAACTAACTTCCTCACCAATCCCACTCTTTCTCTCTCTTGCTCACCCCCCAAGAGATCACTAGTTTGTTCTTTCTACCTCCTTATAAGCCTAATGGTGGCCTACTCTACCTCCCCTTTTACGTTCATAGACTTTGCCATATTTGGGGTTTTTAACAATACCCCCACTTGAAGTTTCACCTTGTCCTTATGGTGGAAGCCAGGAAAACTTTGCTAGATAGTAGTCTTAAGCTCTCAGGAATTCTCAAAATCGAGCAGTTTAGCCTACTTGACCAAGACTTCCTCTTCACTTGCTGCGTTCACCTTAGTTTCTAGTATGGCTTTAGGAAAAACCTTCAACTCCCACCAATTTGTGAGACATTTTGGCAGGGGTTGACTAACAACAGACGGAGAAATGCACCGTTTCAATAGTAACACATGGAAGATTAGGTGGATGTTGGAGTCGGGAAGCAACTTCAACCAATATGCAACTACCCCAATCTTCTCAAGCACCTCAAAAGGACCATAATACCGACGACTTAACATCTGGTTCAGCCTTTTGGCCAAGGATTGAAGCTTGTATGGTTGAATCTTAGGAATACCTTTTCTCCAACCACTAGAACCACTTCTTGTCCATGCTTATCAACCTAAGTCTTCACTCTGCTTTGAGCTTTCACCAATTGCTCCTTAAGCTCATTAAGCATCACATTTCTCTCATGCTATAACTGATTCACATACTCAACACTAGAGGATACATCCCCATGAAGCAATGAAAAAGGATCCTACTAATAAATTGCCTTGAAAGGAGTGATTTTAGTCAAAGTATGGTAGTGTGTATTACACTAGTATTCAGCCCAAGGAAGCCATGAGGCCAAAACTTGGGCCTCACCCTTGCAAAGCATCTCATATTTGTGCTTGAACATCTGTTGACCACTTCTGTTTGACTATCAAACTGAGGATGGTAAGCAGTTGTATAACATAGTTTAGTCCCAATAGCTTTAAACAACTCTGTCCAAAAGTGGCTCATGAATAAACAATTTCTATTCATCACAATGGACTTAGGAAAGCCATGTAGCCTTACGACCTCCTTAACAAAAAATTCAGCAACTCCCTTGGCTATGCATGGGTGGGCTAAAACCAAAAAGTAGGCATATTTGGACCGCTTATCGACCACCATTAAGATGGTTTCTGCTCCTCTAGCCTTAGGTAGAGCCCCAAGGAAATCCATGGACAAGTGGTCCAAGTAGTAGTAGGTATGGCTAAGGGCTAAAGTAAACTTGTAGGGGAGAGAGTTTCATGCTTGTTTTGTTGGCAAGTTTCACACGCCCTCACATATTGCTGAATGTTCTTCTTCATCCCTTCCCAAAAGACTAAGGTTGAGATCTGTTTGTATGTTCGAAAGAACTTAAGAGTGCCCTCCAATTGTAGTGTCATGAAATTCCTTTAGGATTGAAGGAATTCTATGTGAATGCTTAGCTAAAAGCAAGTGCCCTTTATAGAGCAACTTGCCTTGCTGCAACTCAAAACCAGGGTGGTAATTTGGTCTATCAACCAAACCCTATAGCACATTTTGCATTTTGTCATTAGCCAGCAACTCATCCTCAATCCCATCCCAATCAAAAATTGTACTAAGGAAATGGTAGCAAAGTACATTTTCCTAGACAATGCATTACCAGCACCATTGAATTCTGCTAGTTTGTACTTCACTTCAAAATCATATTCCAAAAACTTGGAGACCCATATATGCTGATCTTCACCCATAACCTCTGATCTAGAAGGTATTTGAGACTCTTCTAGTCCATGTGCACCTCAAAGTGCCTTCCTAGCAAGTAATGGCCCCATCATTGAATAACTAACACTATGGCCATGAGCTCCCACCCATAAATCATTTTCTTTTGGGCACGCTTGGACAAAACCTTGCTCATGAAAGCCAAGAGTCTGCCGTTTTGCATCAAACCTACCCCAACACCTTTCCTAGATGCATTAGACTCAATGATGAATAGTTGCTCAAAATTTGGGATAGCTAGAATTGGTATATCCATCAGTGGCTTCTTCAAGGTTTCAAAGGTAGTTTGAGCCTTGGTTCCCCAAGCAAAACAATCTTTCTTGAGCAATTGTGTGAGTGGAGTAGCAAGCCTATCATAACCTTTACAAAATGCCTATAATAGCCTATAAGTCCTAAGAACCCCCTTAAGCTCTTGAGATCTTTTGGGATAGGCCATGTCATTATTGCATCTACATTTACAGGATCTATAGCCACTCCAAAACTGGAGATGATATGCCCAAGATACTCCAATTCACTCTTGCCGAAACTGCATTTCTTAAAGTTCACAAACAATTGATGTTGGCTTAACCATGCTAGAACTTGTCTCAAATGATCAGTGTGCTACACCATATCAAGGCTACAGCTTAATATGTCATCAAAGAATGCCAATACAAAATGCCTCAAGAAAGGTCTCAAAATGTGATTCATCAATCCTTGAAATGTGGAGGGTGCATTGGTAAGTTGAATAGCATAACCAAAAATTCATAGTGAGCCTCATGGATCCTAAAGGCAGTCTTTGCCACATCCTTGTTCCTCATTCTAATCTTTTAAGGTCGAGCATAGTAAACACCGGAGCATACCCCAACTTATCTAAAAGCTCCTTAATCTACCTTGTTTAAAGCCCTGTAGTCCACACAAAAATGCCATCCCTCATCCTTCTTTTTGACTAGAATTATAGGACTACTAAAACGACTCACACTTGGTTGGATAATTCTTGCATGTAGCATTTCATCTACAATATTCTCGATCTCATTCTTCTAGTAATGAGGATATCTATATGGCCGAACATTAGGAATTGCAGCACATTCCTTTAAAACAATTGCATGGTCATAATCCTTTGGAGGTGGCAAGCCTTAAGGGGTTTGGAAAATAGCAGAGAACTCTTGTAACAGTTGTTGCAATTCTTAGGAAATTGGGTCCGACCCCTATCCTTGCTGTTGGTCCAAAATTGGGGTGATATAAAAACCCTTTCCTTCCTCTTTCAATAGCTTCAAGGTAGTCTTCAAAGAAGCCTGATGATAGCATAAAGTTGGTTCATTAATTTTCTCCCAAACCTTACCATTAGCCCTCTACTTCAATGTTAACTCTCGGAAGTCTGTCTCGATTTTACCAAGGCTGGAAACCCAATCCATGCCCAATATAACTTCTGTGCCTCTAAGCTCCATTAGAAAAAAAATTTATTGAATAAGGATGCCCTGAACCAGCATCTTCACATCACAACAGATGCCTTCTCCTCTTTTACATTGACCATTACCCACTTTAATAGTAAAAGTAGGAATGCTCTGCACACTTAGCCCTAACTCCGTTACCAACTTGCTAGTCATGAAATTCCCCAAAACTCCATTGTCCACTAACATAACCAACTCTCTACCCTTGATAACCCCCTCCACCTTGAAGAACTTATTAGAAGTAAGCCCTACAAAGCTCTTGAGAGACAATCTCATATTATTCATCATTTTTATAGTGCTATCATCCCCAAAGTGGTCACCCTTGCCACTGCTGGCATCTCTCTCTCCCTCATCCTCCCTTTCAACCAATAGCAATTGCATTTGCTGTATTGGAGAAACATGGTCCTTCCTCGAAGGATCCCCACATTTGAAACAGAGGCCACGCTTTTGCTTGTCCTGCCATTCGTCTTAGGAGAGTCATGGAGGCTCGGCTCTCCTACGATCTCTAGTCCCTTCAACACCCCTTCTTCTTCCGTGCTTGCCATAAGCCGTTGGACCTAACCCTCCCAATGCTCAGGTGAGACTCAAGGGCATAGAAGGCAATGAACCTTTAGTCTATCCCAGCCCCTTATGGAAGCTTCCAAGCCCTTTTTCTTTCCACACTAGATTATGCTCCTCTGACTCTAATGCCTTATTCATTATTGCTAATAGAGTCCAAAACTGACTCGCCTTCAATTTGACTTGGATCTCTTCCTTAAGGCCGTGCAAGAATCCCCATCTTTACTTCAGGATCTAAATTGCACACAGCTCCTATCACTAGCTCAAACTCGTACTGGTATTGCAGAACCAAGCTCGTATGCTTGACCCTCAAGAGCGAATCGTACAGGTTCCTTGTAACCCCTAGTTGGAACTGCTTCATCATATCTTCCTTTAAGTCATGCAAAGTGGGGAAAGGAACTTGTTCCTCCCACCATTGATACCAGACTAATGCCTCACTTTCCATGGCCAAAAAGATTAGATCCATCTTATCATAGTCTTCCACCTTGTTGTTCTAGAAGAAATGCTCCACCCGAGGCAACTAACCATATGCATCCTAACTTAAGAATAGAGGGAGCTCAATTTTCTAACCAAGAGGTCGCTAGTGATTGTTGTGCTCGGCTTCCTACTTCATTTTCAACGGTGTCATACTCTATTAAAGAGTCTAGGTGTCCACATGAACTAGGTTATCATGCCATGCTCTATGAGCTCAAGGCGAATTTGGAGCCCTATGAACAGGACTTTCCGGGGGAGCGTGCGTTAAAGTTTGGTCATGTAGGAATTCCTAAATCTGATTGGAAAGAGCCATAAACATTTGTCCTAGCTCCTCCTGACCCTATTCCATGTAAGATAGGCTCTCCAACTTGTGCTTGACTTCTTCTAACCTTGCTTCCATTACAGCAATGTGTGTCTGGACCATCCATAGAGCTTTTCAAAGTCGAAGGCTCTAATACTAGTTGTTACACTGGTACTAGCTAGATAGAGTAAAAAGAGCAAGAATTCTGAACAATAGGGACTAAAGATTCAATGAGAAACTCAGCCTAACTCAGTATAGAAATATGGTATTAACAATGTAACAGTATGAGAATTACAAAGAAAGAACAATCTTGGGTATAGACGAGCCTTTTGACCTTTAACTTCCTATTCTCAGGTTTTGAATGCCTGCCAATTCCCCCTCACTCTGTATAACTAGCCTCCTCACCAATCCCACTTATTATCTTTCCTACTCATGCTCCAATAGATTACTAATTTTTTATTTCTCCCTCCTTATGGGCTTGATGGTGGCCCACTCTACCTCCCGTCTTAATACATAAACTTTGCCATATTTGGAGTCTCTAATAGATCTTTCCATAACTTAGTTTATTTCCCCTTAGCCACCAGCATCCATAACCCTTTGCTTACTCTCTCCTCAACCTCTTCGAAAATGCTCCCAATTTTACAAAATGCGGCCCAAGGACTACCAGATTTACTTAATCTGGATATGTTGCAAGGACACACCATTTACATCCAAATTATTATAAGAGCTCACAATTTTTTCCCAAGAGCTTTTAGTCATTGATGAACCTCCACCACCATTTATAAAGCATAGCCACATTTTTTAAGAGAATATCCCCCACTCCTAGCCCTTCGAGCTCTTAAGGTAATTGAATTATGCTCCACTTGAATGTAGCTAAACCTTTTTTGCCTTCCTTTGTACCCTAGAAAAATCTAGATTGCAGCGAGATAATCTTTTGCCCCACCACCTTAGGCTTTTGAAATAACTCGAGATAGTACATAAGGAGATTATTAATCACAGCCTTAATGAGGACTAATCTTCCAACTTGAGAAAAAAGATTAGCCTTCCAACTACTCAACTTGCTTTGAATTCTCTCTATAATCGGCTTCCATGTTTCAACACGTTTTGGGTTAGCACCCAAGGGTATACCTGGGTACTTAATTGGCAGTGAGGCAGCTACACAACCAATTTTTCTTCCACATTCAACACCTATTCCTCATTGCAATTAAAAGGAATAAGGGTCGATTTGTCATAATTAATGTTCAACCAGATAAGATACCAAAGCAATCTAGAATTCTCTTGAAATTCATAATGATCTCCTCCTTTGCTGGACATAATAAAATGGTGTCACCTGCAAATTGTAGATGTAAGAGTTCTACCTTATTTGTCCCCACTATCATTTTAAATTGCACTACTGTCCTTGGCCCTATCCAGCAATTTATTCAGCACCCCCACTATTGG
The DNA here is from genome assembly GCA_031439595.1 of Pterocarpus santalinus. NCBI lineage: Eukaryota > Viridiplantae > Streptophyta > Magnoliopsida > Fabales > Fabaceae > Pterocarpus > Pterocarpus santalinus. The sequence goes on along the minus strand of CM062532.1, from coordinate 47,789,420 downwards.
AATAAAATGAAAAGGGTGACAAAGGATATCCTTATCTTAACCCTCTTTCCATTTTAAATGGTTTTGAAAGAGAACCATTGATAAGAATCAACATAAAGGCCAATTCCAAGCAGTTCATGATCCATTTCCTCCAAAATGATCCAAAACCCATTTTCTCCAAAACTTGATCGACAAAGCTCCACCTAATCGAATCATAAGCTTTTCTAAAGTCCAGTTTCACAATGAGACCATTTCTTTTCTGCTTCGATAACTAGTAAACAGTTTCACATGCTATTAAGGCCTCATCTAGAATCTGTCTCCCCTAAACAAAAGCTGATTACAGTTCCCAACAAGGTGCCCCATGAAATTTTCCAATCTACTAGCTAGAATTTTTATATAACCTTGTAGACACAACCAACCATGCTTTGGCTCAAAACCTTTTATTTCTTTTGCTCCTTCAAACTTTGGAATCAAGGAAACCTAAGTCATATTTAGATTTCGTGCTAAAACTCCTAAATGAAAAAAGTCTAGCACCAATTCTTGAAATTCTGACCCAATCACATCCCACATTTTCTAAGAAAAGTTCATGTTAAAGCTATATGAATTTGGAGCTTTTGAAGGATCACATGACCATTTGGCACTTTTAATTTCCTCTAGAGAAGGGATGCATTCTTATCTTTTAGCTTTTTCATAGGAAATTCTCTCCACCAGTTTGTCTTTAAACTGAATTATCGATTGAGGCTTTTGTTCGTACAAGTTCTTGAAAAATCCCCTTATTTTTTTTCTTAATACATCTCTACTATTGAATGGATCTCACCCTAATCATTAGCTAAGAAATATGTTTCTTTTTCCTTTTCAAACTTGCTAGTGAGTGAAAGTAATATGAATTCCAATCCTATTTCATTAAGGAATTTTTCTCTTGACAATTGCTTCCAAAATTCCCCTATTCTTACATACCATCTCTTAAGATGAATTAAAAGAGCTGCCTTCCTAGCCATAATAGTATCATCTTCAAAACCGGCTTCAAGCGTCTGATCCACATATGCCAATTCTACTTCAAGCTTTAAAATTGTACTGTCAAAGTTACCAAAGACTTCAGAATTCTATTTCCTCAACAAGGGCTTAAGATCTTTCAATTTTTCCACAAAATCCATGTTCCCAACACTCTTCCATTCACTTTCAACTAACTTCTCAAAAGTTGGATTGGACAACCAAGTGTTGAAGGATCTAAACGGCTTAGAGCCCTAATTAGTATTTGATGACTTCACTAACAAAGGAATAGGATTTGACTTAGAGCATTTTAAACCTCTTAAGGAGAGCTTTGGTTATTTGGAGTTCCATTGAGAATTAATAAAAACTCTGTCTAGACGGCTACAAGATCTGCCCCTTCTCCAAGTATAGTTTCTCCCTATAAGTGGTATTTCAATAAAATTTATATCATTCACCCATGCTCCAAACTCCTCCGTATTCCTTGTAAACCCCTTATTACCACTTTTGTTTTCCACCTTCAAAACCTCATTGAAGTCACCCATCATCAACAATGGGGCTTCAAGATTATAATTCACTTCCAATAACTCATTTCATATTTTACATTTCTCTGCACTCTCATGTAGTCCATATACAAGATCGAAGACACACTCAAAATTTGTTTCCTGTATCATGCATTTAATGCATATCCACCTCTCACCCTTTATTACTTGATCCTTCTTAAAGAAATTCTTATCCCATACACATAATTACCCACCCCCTATTTTTACTGTATTGACCACTTCCCAACAGAACTCATTTAACCCCCATATATTCTTGATCATTCTTTCATTAATCTTATCAAATTTTGTTTCAACTATTCCCAGAAAAAGAACATTATTTTCCTTAACAAATTTCCTTATAATCCCCTACTTTCCAATACCCCCACCCCCTAATATTCCAACACAAAATATTCACGGAGAGGAGTCGTTGTCGCCTGAGTTTTGTGACTTCTGCTTCTTCCGCTCCTTGGGTCTTCTTCCTCTATTTAGATTTACTTCCATTCTTCCTATCTAGGTAATCTTTTATAAGTGCTTGAATCAAAACATCTTTCTCCACTGTTAGCCTCCCTAATTTCCCATATCCCATGCTTTTCTCACCTCTTCCTGCTAGTCTTCCTCCGATTACAATGTTCCCACTTCATTATTTTTGCAATCTTGCAACAGTCCTTTACATTCCTCCAAGAGTTCATCATTTACCTTAGGGTCCTTGTCAAAAACACTTGGTCATACATAGCATCTTCAAGGGCTTGAGAGCTTGGGACCTAAAAGATTAATATACTAAAAGTTAATTTTCTCAAAGACTAAAGATTAATATGTTAAAAAGCTATTTTTTTAGTGATTAATATGTTAAAAATCAATATTTTAGAAATTAATGTGTATATGATTTTCCAATTACAAAAATTAATTTATTTGATGTGAAATTTTTTGAGTACTAAAATATTTGTATTTAATCTATTAAAAAGTAAAATGTTAAAACAAAAACTTTTCAAAAGCTAAAATGTAGATTTACTCTATTTTTTATAAAAAAATCTATGTTCTCAAGTAATAAGTATGTCGTGCTTTATGTAGTATATTGAATTCAATGCCTTATTTCCTTTAATTGAAAAACAAAGGTGATATACGTGGAAGCATGTCAAGCTGGATCCATGTTTGAAGGGCTTCTTCCAAATGATACAAACATATACGTGACCACGGCTTCCGATTCATCAGAGAATAGTTATGCAACTTACTGTCCTGGATTCTCCCGTGATTTACCACCTGAGTATACTACTTGCGTGGGAGATGCATATAGCGTTCATTGGATGGAAAATAGGTATGATTTAAAGCTTAAATAATTTTCAAAATTGGATCAATGCTTATATAATTTTCAAAATTGGCGTACTCAACTTGGTTAACTTTCTTAGTTTTTAACTACGTAATCTTATTTTTGCTATCATCCAAATTGTTCTTTATGAATAATGTTGGTTTCTAATAAGTAACTGTGTTACGAGCATAAGTCCTTGGGAGAACCACACCCCAAAAGCTAGCTATTGGAGTGGGAGAGCCCAAGTCCTTATAAGGACTCCCTTTTGAGGTGCCCTCCCCGATGTGGGACTCGTAACATTGCCACCCCCTTCGAAAGCCGGCGTTCCGACGGCTGCACTCTGCGACACTTCACTCAGCGGCACTTCACTCGGCGACGCTTCACTCGATCACGGTCAGCCCCTCCGCCGGTCAGAACCCTCCGCAGGTAGCCCTTTCCGGTTGGCCGGCTCTCAATGAAAGCACCATTTGTTACGAGCATAAGTCCTTGGGAGAACCACACCCCAAAAGCTAGCTATTGGAGTGGGAGAGCCCAAGTCCTTATAAGGACTCCCTTTTGAGGTGCCCTCCCCGATGTGGGACTCGTAACAAACTGCTTGTTATTAATCTAATGCACTAGACTTTTATGCTTAATTTATTCACCACAACAAGTACTTATGATAAGCATGATTCCTATTGATATGTTCATTATAGTTGGACATTAGTTATTCATATAAAAAGACCAAACATTAGTAAGAGAGTTGCGATAGTTGACCTTTGTCCAATATTTATATATTAACTTTGTTGATTGTTTGAATTGTTTTTGGGGCAGTGATGAAAGTGATAGGACGAAAGAAACGTTGGAACAACAATATAGAATTGTAAGTCATTGATTTAACGTTATATATCTCTCATCAATACATATTTATGTTGTACACAAATGATTTGATCACATATATGTATTTTTGTGAGTAATGTATAGGTTATGGAAATAACATACCGTAGTTTTGTGATGCAATATGGAGATCGAAGTTTCAGCAATGATTTTCTAGTAACGTACATGGGTGCAGACCCTGCCCACATTAATAATAGCTATATCCTTTCCGGCAATGCAAATGCATCTTCCTCTGCACCACATGCTACTTCAATAAGACTTGTTAGCCAACGAGATGCTCTTCTAATCCACCACAGGCACAAGGTTGTTTTTGGTTGGATATTATTTATATAGGGTTATAAATATGTTTTTGTGCCTTAAAAATCTAACACTTCCTAGTTTTGGTCCATTAAAATAATTTTGTATGGTTTCAATTCCTTACTTTTAACCCTTGTCATGGGTTATTTACATTCGCTTTTAAAAAATGAAGCACTTAAACCATATGAGATTATTTCATAAGACCAAAACTAAAAAGGGTTGTATTCTTAATTAAGAATGGAAAACAAATTGAACCTATAATATTTTAATCTATTTTTAGTTTTACATTCTCTTCATTGTGCTTGAAAATAAAAATTACATGATGAATTCCTTCTATATTTCTTCAGTTGGAAAATGCTCCGAATGGCTCTAAAGAAAAGTTAGAAGCTCAAAAAGAATTAGCTGCTGAAATTGCTGACAGGGAGCATGTGGACAACAGTGTCAAGCTTATAGCAAATCTCTTATTAGGAGAAGAGAATAGCACAGCATTGATGGTCAATGTTCGTCCAGCAGGCCAACCTCTTGTTGATGATTGGGATTGTTTTAAGAAAATTGTAAGTAAAAGGAAATTAATTTGCATGACTTGCTTATGATGATAAAGGATTTATTTTACACATGGTTTAAAATTGCGACTATGGTCTCGGTTGCGATTGCATGCAATTACTATGATTGCAAAAAGTTGCGGGAGAATGCAATTGCTGTTGTGATGTAGTTGTAGAGGACATCACAATAGTAATATTGCGGTTGCAACTATGATTGTAGACCACAATTTAGAATCATAATTTTACATATAAATAAATATGTCTAGACTTCAATTTCATGTAGATGAAAACATACGAGGGCCACTGTGGTCCTTTATCAAGCTATGGAAGGAAATACTCTAGAGCCTTTGCTAACATGTGCAATGTTGGCATTTCTAAAGAGCAAGTGGTTGCAGCATCATCTCAAGCTTGCCCCAAGGAAAACCATGCTATTTAAACTTTCTTCATGTTAATAATGTAATCATGATAATGTTAATAAAATAATTATACAAAGTGCACTATCTGCCTTCTCTATATTAATTAGTTTACTTTACTTGGTGATAATATCCAATCCATAGCTAAAATGGACATGTTAGTGCAAAATAAGTGAATTAGTCATAACCAATATAGCAACTGAATTCTACACGTTCACTTTGACACCCTCATAACCCCACACTATGCTTAAGTCGTATTGTGGACGTTATTAGTTGTTACTTTTGCTTGTGAAAACTGGCTTGCTATTTGAAATTATATTATATCAAAAAATAGGGGTATATTTTTATTTTGATCAATGGCATAAAACCTTTCTGAAAATAAGAGTCATGAGCGCTTCATGAGCATATAATAACAAACGTCATTACTTACATACTCGCAGTGCGATAAAGTAAATAAAGGCATTATAAAGAACAATTATCTTAGATAAACATAATAGTTATTATGTTCATTCCATAAGCATCATAGTTAGATATAGTCATAAGTCGCATAATTCATCTTACTTAAATAACCATGGTCCGATATCTACTGCCGCCTACAAAATAATCCTAACCAGATACAACAGAAAAAAATACATCATGGAAAGAAATACGTTATAAGTCTAGACCACCTATACAAGCCATAGGAATGATAACCCTAAAACTACCAACAAAAAAGGCTATCCTCATGTCCAACTCAACATGTGCTATCCAAGTCATCCATCGAACAGAAGGTATAACTTTTCGAAGCCACCGGGTGCGTCATCCCCTCATCCTCCACCATGGGCACATCCACGTCCATGGGATACATCACGAGTGTGGATGAACCCACGTCCATGAACCAGCAGTAGTATATGGCTGGCAACAGAAAAGGAGGAATCCAAGGACAAGCGAATGAATCACAGAAGGATATGATGGCTTTGAAGGATTGAACTCCACTGAGTAGACTGGTGTCAAGCAGGTGTCAGAGTCAGACTCTTTGTTAGTAGGATACATCGGTGGGTGGAAAGGTGGACACATGTCATCTAGAGTGACATCATCATATAGCTCACGGGGGGTAGAAAATGGGCTCATGACTCATGTATGGAATTGACAATTATGAAACATATAGACCCTCATAGCTACTCGAGCTACCATCATGAATGAATTTAGCACCAAGTTGAAGTGCCAATGCATAACCAAAAATCCAATTAAGATAACCATGCTGCCTGATGCCGACATTTTCTGAAGACGACATAGAAACATGGGAGTAAAAAATACAAGATTTCTCAGTAGGATCTTGACTAGATAATTAATGTGTCATCGTTATCGTCTCAGCCATTTCAGATTTAATTATGAAATAGGGATCATGCATAGATTCAAGTTTAATGGTTTTGAAAACATAACTTCCTGAAGCGGGTTTCTTTTAAACTTAATCTCATAAATCTAACATAAAGCAATATAAGGCTATAAAATAGAAACATACATGCTAAAGTATGATATAAACATTCATGACCATGCATATGAGAAAGTAAAGAGACATGCATATTCATGTAACTTCATGGATTTGACAAAGTCTTTTTTTTAACTTTACTTTCATACTTAGCATATGCTTAACATTCATTACTTTGCATGCCCTTGGAATAGACTGCTATTGGACTTGAGCTCTTTCCGTGATTGTTGTCGCATAGTACTAATCTAAATTAGACTTAGCTGACAAGGAGATTTACATACCTCTAAATTGGAGGGATATACTTTTGGCCACATGCCTTAAAATAAAGGGATTTCAAGTCTTATCGGATCACCTTCTCTTTTGAATCCAAATATTTCTTTTATTTTCATAACGTGATACTTGATATTACATCATTCATTGTCAATGCATTGCATTCAAGGATAAGATACATATATGCAAGAGATATTTCTAAGTCTACTATTTTGGCGAAAATCTGGCAGCATAACGGTTGATTGGAGCTTCCCCAAAAATTTGCCAAGCATGAAAATTTCAACCAACAACCATTCATATTCATCTTATATCACCATATCAAGCATAAAAATCATTCATTCATTGGTCAACACTCAATCAAACTTACTATATATCATGCTTAATAGCACACCACATTCATGCCCTAACTGGTGTCTATGGTTGCATTATCCTTGGTGAAAAGTCTTATGAGTCATTTTATGATTCCTCATGTTTACTCATGAGAGACCTACATAATTTAAAATAAATGTGTGTTGTATGTAACATCCACGACTTCCGACTTCCGAGTTCATAGTATTCCCAATCTCCAAATTCATCTTCAAGGCTGGATAGACCAGGATTTACGATTTCCGAGTTTGTCTTATAGTTCAGTTTCCGATCTCAATATTAGCTTCGACTTCCGATTTCGTTCCAAGGCTTACAAGGGATTTCTTTCGACTTCCGACTTTATGGAGCCTACGAGTTCCGATTTCGTTTCCAGAATATACTGGAAACTACTCCCACTTTAGGCGACGTGGAGAGTGATTCTACCACATAAAGAGGGCAACGTGGAGAGTAAGGTTGGCTGAAGCTTGGCCTTTTGTTTAGAGGCCAATCAAAACCTTCCAAGTTAACTCCCACTCATGCCTATATAACACACCATCCTCCTTTGATTCAGACCATTATTCACGTTGCTTTCCTCTTCTCCATCAGCTCTCTTCCTTTCTTGCTCACATATCCAAAACTCAAGCTAAGTTCCAGCCTTGTTCATCCAAACTTCAAGAATTCAGCACAAAACACTTAAATCAAAGGTAGGGGTTTTGATTTCTTGCATCAAATCCATGCACTTGGCTGACTGGGCTGAATCATTTTCACCTTATTTGATGTGTGAATTAACTAATTATGCTTGGATTAATAGGAGATTTTGAGTTAGGAGTAGAATTAGAAGAAGAAAACTAAGAGAAGTAAATGGATGAAGGTGCTGTCTTGGTAGAGAGTTCACGGCAGTCCGTATGGCGGAGCGTACGGCGCCGCCTACAATCAGTCAAATCTGATGAAACTATTTTTAGATGAAACTAGACATCTAGGGCTTTCCATACATATATCATATAAGACCATTGGATTAATGTAGAGAGAGATATGAATTTTTGAAGTTCGACCTAGGAATCAGGACATCCACCCAGGCAGTATGGGTTGAGAAGGGTGTAACTCACCCTATATAACTCCAAATCGAGTGAAACTAATTTTGTTGGAAAGCTTACACATAGGAGAACAATATCCAAAGAAATTACGATTTTGTTATCAACTCAGTTGTTCCCAGGGATTTGAAGAAATCACCCTATGTCCAAACCAGGCCAACACAGGGCAGTTCAGGAAGGCTAAGTTTCGGGGCTTGTAACTCGAGCCCTACTAAGGCAAATGGAATGGAACTTTTTGTATATGAAAGGTTGTCCTGTTAGCTTTAATATGAGGCCAATTTAGTCTGATTTGAGTGAGTTTTCGATTTTTAGTGAATTTCTACTTTTAGTTGCCTGATTCTGGCTAGCCAACGGGCAGGCCGAGATAAAGTTTAGATATCTTGAGTTATAGATACTGAAATTAGATGGGACCAAAGAGGTTAGAAAATAGACACACAACACTATAACATACTCAAATTTGAGGTCCAAATGAGTTAAAATGAAATTGTAGCATGAATTACAAAAACCGGGTTGGTTGAATAAGCTGAGGCAGGAATTCAGTCTTAATAAAATTGATATGGATTTGAATTCTATCTTGAAATATAAATGTGAAATTGTGTTTCTTGTGATACATTGATGTATTGATTGGCTGGCACTATTCATGGGGAAGCGGACACGTTCCGTTATACTGCCGAAATTTCGGTAGAACCCATGTACAAGTTATGAATTACATGTGAATGCATATACATTCTTAAGAAAAGCCATGAAAGTGATGAAAAGAATTGTGTTATTATATAAGTTCCATACTACTTGGGCCAGCCCCGGATAGAAAGTTAATGGGAATAGATCGGTGGGAAGATCGGGGAAAGTAAACCCGGCATTCCTATATAGGAACGAGCTCGATCCTGATAAGCAGACTATTACCTAGGAGTCTAAAATGGCCAAGAACTCCCAGGGGACCAAGAGAGATGGAAAATGATAGAAAATAATGAAAAAGATTATGAAGGAAAGATCATGAACGATTCTATATGATTACATGAATGCATGAACACATGGACTAGTTATATTAAGATGTTTACTATTGTCTGTTACAATTGCTCACTGCTATTCGTTTATTTATTTCGTTTATCATTCTATGCATCAGTATTAGTAATCTATTTTGTTTCTTACGCCAATTAAAGTAAAACTGAACCTTGCCTCGGACCAGACATGTTTCGAACTCATGAAAATGGACTTTTTAGTTTGAACACACATTTTTATAATTAAGTAAAACCCGAGGCAACTGAGAATGTATGTGACGTCAATACAAGTTTAACCGAACCCTACTGAGAATTTTCTTGAAATTCTCACCCCGTTTTGTGTCTCCCGCATCATTCTCAGACATTGGCGATGGACTCCACAACCACCCTTTTTATTGAGATTCCTGCATTACAGTTCCACCATGACCTAGAGTTGGACTCCTTGTACATAGCCGGTTCGTGCAACTTTCGTTTGTACCTCTTCAGCGATAGGAACTTTGATGTTCCTTTACACCATCCCCTCTTCGACCCTGCTACCCCTTATATTGCCATCCCTCTACATATGGCACACCCACATCCTGCACCTCCTGCACCCGCAGCACCCGCTGACCCTGCCCCTGAGTCACCACCACAGGCAGTCCCCGACATCCCGCTGAGTTCCGAGAGTGACCCCTCCGAGACCACCGGCTCATCGCCCTCTTCCTCCTCGGGACCTAGCGCAAATTACACCCCGGCCGAGCCTGGCATGGCTAACGGCTACCTGACGGAGTAGTTTAGCGGCAGGAGATATTATGCGATATGACCTCTTTTGGATGACGGTAGCTTTGGGTCATGGGTTTGACTGTAGAGTTAGTAGTAGGTTACGAAATGTCCTTTGAGGACCATAGGGTATTTTGGTAGATGAGGGCATTATGGTCTTTTTGATACACCAGCCCACGCATGTATTTCTACTGTAGAACTTTATACACAAACTGAGATAGTGGTTTATGATATATATATATATAGTTTACACGTATGCAGTAACATCATTGTACCATACTTATCTTGATGATATTTTATTCGGTTCGTTTCGTTTTTAATATAATAGTACGCCGTTTCGTCAATAGAGACAATTTAAAGAGAAATTAAAAACAAGAAAGCTAAATAAAGTATCAACACAGTAACACAACCTGACTAGTTTCATGCTATGACTTAAGCATAACATAAAATTAGTAGGGTGTTACATTGTAGGCTTTTAGTTACTTGATTCTTGAGTGAAGTTCCATTTTACTTTAGGGATTCATTTTTACCAAATAATTTAATAGCTTTCTTATGTATACATCTTAAGGAATAGTTTATTCAAGTTAACAAAGTTTGATATTTATTTTCCTTTTTCCTTTTTAACATGGCCGAAGCCTAATATGGTATTTTAGCCAACATTTTGGATTCAAATCTTTTAGTTTCCTTGAGATAGTACACTAGTGATTCCTAGTTTTATTGTATATTTAAAGGCCCTAATCATACTTTCATTCCCAAAGGATTTCAAGATTCTTCTAGTCCCTTGGGTCATAACAGCGCATAAACACACTCATGAACCCAAAAACATGTGCTCAACAATCATGAAGGAGTGATTCTTATTCCAAACAAGTTACAAGATTCAAACTTCTTTAAATAAAGTAACAAGATTTCACCTTTATGATTATGAAGTTTTATTCTTTAGAAAGTATGAACCTTTAAATTATATTCATGTCTTCAAGATCCAACCTTTATAAAATAATGTTACAAGATTCTCTCTTTATGGCTAAGAAGTCTTATTCTTTAAGAAAGTTGAAATTTTTAATCATTATTATGCCTTCAAGATTCCAACTTTATAACTTAAAGTTACAAGATTTCATTCATAGGACTTAAAAGATTCATTCTTGAAGAAAATTTGAAACTTTACTCAATTTTTTGACCTTAAGATTCAATCTTTACAAGATAAAGTTGCAAGTTTTCATTTTTATGACTAGAAACTTTTAAGTTTAAAACTTTATGCAATGTCTTGTCTCCAAGAAAAACAAAATGAATCGTTAAGAAAGTATATATGATTAGTGCCACTTTTTGGACATCAAGAAACAAAGTTTTTAAAGTTTTTATGCTAAAAGAGGATGGAAAAAGAGAACCTTTTGAATCATAAACTCTTCATAAAGAAAGACACTAACTTTAAACAAGATACCACGAAGAAAGCATCTTCCTTTTCAACAACTCACAAAGTACCAAAAACACATGCATCAAGAGAGAAAAATGAAAGTTTTTGAGGCATCCAAGAAGAGAAATTTTTAAATGAACACAAAATATCTCATGAATAAGCTCAAGAGACAAACTTTGCTAAAAATAGAAACTTTTGCTCGAGAAGAGCATGGAGTTTTTCTCAAGTTCTCATTTGAAGTTCTTGGCCATGGTGAGACCCAAGCTTCAAGCTTTTTTGAGCAACAAAAGAAGAATTGAAAGATCACTACTTAGTGGTTTGTTTGGCATCTTCTTTGGAAGGAGAAAAGAAGATGAAGAAGACTCCTCTTTGGTGGTGATGGTGGTGGTTTCAAGTGAAGGAGATGAAAGCTCTTGTGGTCTTGAGAAAATAGAGCTTGTAGTGTTTAAATCTTGTCTTCAAAGACCAAAATATGTGATATTTGAAAAGCTTAGTGATGAAGGTTTGGTTATGGTGTCTTGAAGCATGGATAAGAAGATGATGAAAAGGAAGAAGAAATAGTAGAGAGAAGTTAGAGAAAGAGAGGCTTAGAGAGAGAATGAGAAGTTGAAAAATGAAAAGTGAGTGTGTGCATGAGGGGATGGCTGTAGGTTCCTAATGGCCACGGGGGAGATATTTTCCTTAATTTTATGTTAATTAAGGTATAGAGGGACAAATTGGACAATGAAGGAGACAAATGATGTACTAGTTCTTACAAAAAGCAACTTGGTCTTATGTTTTATGCTTTAATGACATCACATATGCTTTATTGTTTAGTTAACTTAAATTGAATTTTGATGATGTGATTAAGTGCTCTTGATCTTATTAATCAAGGATTAGTGATTAACTCATGTCGGCATGATTAGCAAGGTTGAAATTTTAATTATACTTAATTACCCTTAATCAAACTTGATTAAGCTAATCATTAGTGATTAGTGCTTAATTCAAAATTTTCTAATCTTGATTAAGCATCTTCTCAATTTTTCTCTTCATAGTTATCCCTTAATTAAGCCTACCTACTTACACAAGATTATTAAGGTACCCTGGCACAAGAAAAATTTTTCGGAATGTTACGGTTTCTTGAGTTCTGAGTTCATGCACAACAGGTAGTACTGGGTTTCTGAGTTTCGAGTTCAATCAAAAGAGGGAAATCAAGCTGCAAGATTTGAGTTCCAATCTTAAGCAAAATAAAAGAAAATTTAGTACAACGAAATTGGGGATGTTACATTCACCTTCCCTTTAAATTTAAGATTTACTTATATGCTCCTTAAGATTTACCTATATGCTCCTAAGGAGAGAACATTGTCTTGATGGAAAAACACACATGTGTGGGAGAAAGTAGGGACAACCAAGTCCCACATCGAAAGAATTAGAGAAAAGAGAAGTGTTTATAAGGTGTTGGATTTCAAAAAAGCTAATGTCCATGTCAATTTGACAGTAGTTGTACCAACCATATGACAGCCAATGTTAATTTATTCAAAGACTCGAGGAAGGCTAGCTCCTCAATAATAAAGCTTGGAAATGGAGACATTATATAGTTGAAGGACAAGGTTCTATTGTGATCAAGATTACAACAGGTAATAAAATCATTCCCAATGTCTTTTATGTTCCAAACATAGAAGAAAATCTGTTGATCTTGGATAAATGTTGGAAAAGAACTATACTTTGGTTTTTAAGGATCATACTTGCAAAATCATAAATCCTAGTTGTTCTAAATTGATGTCAATAGCAATGAAAGGCAGACATTTTCACCGAGATCCTAAATGTGAGAAATTCATACCTTTTGATGACTCAAGTTAGTCACCTTAAGCTGATGCAAATATTGTAAACGAAGGAATTGGTGAATTTTCTGCTGTCTCCAATTCTCCTATTTTCAATAAAGATAAAATGAGCAATAATGTTGGCAACGTCAACGGTGGCAAGAAAGGAGAACAAAGCCAGCAAGGATAAGAAGCCCAAGTTGCTAAGCACTAGTAGCGATTAGAGGAGGAGGAACATTTATTTGTTGCCTCTTGCATTGCAACAAATAGGTAGCAATGGTGAGAGGAAGCAACATGGAGAAACAGGAGAAATATGCAAATCTCGAGAAAACAAAGAAAAGTATGCACCTTGTTGTTATTGCAAGAAGAAAAATCATTTTGAAAATTGTTGTTAGTTCAAGTCAGGAGTTAAATGAAGGGCCTGCAATTAGTTTGGTCATGTGTAGAAAATTTGCGAAAATAAAAGAAATCATCAAGAACAAGCCTAGCTGAGGACATAGGACAAAAGCAGTCCATAGTCTAGCTAAGAATTATGACCAATACAATCTAGGGATCCCCTAATATCAGAAAAGAAAAAGGATTAAATAACACACACATGTGAGGGGGAGTGTTAGAGAATACACATGGTGTGAAAGATATAAGTCCCACATTGGAAGAATTAGAGAAGAAAAAAGAGTTTATAAGGTGAGGATTAGAGAAGACCATTAGGTTAACCTTTCAATTAAGAGTCCAATCCACACCAAAGCCCAAAATAAGCCCACACCTCTAAGCTCACCTAGTGCCAACTCTAATACAATCCAACGCATTAAGCCCAAAAAAAAAATTCCAATGCCAAAATTTCTAACATGGTATCAGAGCTTAAATGATCTTAGATGGGCTTGTGCTAAAAAAACATGAAGGGGAGACTATCATAAAGCCAACCTAATCAGTGATTAGGTTGACTGCATATGACTATAAATTGTGACTGGCTGCCACAAATGGAGAACCAGTCATGGGTCCTCCAACATGAAGAAAAAAAATGAAAAAAATATTAAAGTGATACACACTTGTGAAGAAAAGTGTTGGAAAAATATACATGTGTGTGAGAAAGTGGTGATAGCCAAGTCCCACATTGGAAGAATTAGAGAAAAGATAAGTGTTTATAAAGTATTGGATTGGAAAAAAGACCTGAAGGTTAACCTTTTGGTCAAGTTCTCCAATCTATACCCAAGCCCAAATTAAGTTCAACACTTCCCAAGCCCACTTAATGTCAGAAAATACAATGTCAAAATTATCTAAACCCAAATAACCCAATGCCCAAATTTTCCAATAGTCTTTTAATTTGGCTTTGGTTTCTTGAGATGTTGGAAAAAAATTTATATCACTCCAAATTAGCTATAATCAGTAGAATTATTAGCGAGCTAATTTAAAAGTATAAATAGATGAATTGATTAAATAGATCTAAATTAACAATCAGAAACAATCATCTAGATCAAACCACAAAAAAAAAAAAGAAAAAGAAATAGTCATGGTATCTGATAGCTTGACCATTAAACTAATGGCCATTTGATATGGATAGAAGCTAACTTGCAGCAACATTGATTTTGCAATGTAGTGTGTGAAAGTTACCCATTAGAAGCTATGAGAGTTGGCTACAGTGAGATGAAGGATCTTCATTTGGCTCGAAGATTCATTCGGACATAAAGGATTTGATGAAAACACACCAGATTACATCCATTCACTCTTAACTTGTTTCATAGAATGTTATATATCATTGAGCATGTATAAATTTGTTAGCTAAGCTTATAACCTAATTAGTTATAGTTAGCTTAGTACTTTAGAGTAAGTCTTTGTACATATATAAACCATTATCAGATACACATTTAATAGAAGTTTTCATTTTCAGCATTCAATTCTCTTGTTATGGTTCTAAATGAGAATTTTTGTTCTTTTAATTCTCTACTGCTTCTCCTCTAGTCTTTTCCTCCCTTTGAGTTCTTTTGTTCTTGAGCGATGGAGGATCATTTTCCAATGACGTATTAGGTGGAGCATGCACGAGATCCTTGTAGTCTTTCTTATATCCATTCTAACGAAAGTCCTTCTTTAGTGTAAGTTTCTACTTTTCTCATAGAAAACAACTTTCATTGATGGCAAAGGTCCATGAAAATATCTGTTTTCACCAATAATCAACATGATTTTGTGGATGGAAGAATCGAAAAGCTAGAGAGATTTGATCCACTCTTTCCTTATCGGAGGCAATGCAACACTTTAGTGGTTGCATGGATAGTTTGTTCGATTGACCTTGTGATTGCAGGAAGTGTTTAGCACATTAAGAGTAGTCGAACTCTTTAAATCGAGTTGCAGGAATGTACTTTTGCAAGCAGATCAATTTACAATTTCTGATCTGCATGAAAAAATGTATGGCTACAGGGAAAGTAACCTTTCAGTAATTGCTTACTTTGTTGGTAAAGTAGCTATGTTTGATGAAATGGATATACTTAGTCCCTTACTTGTTTGCGTTCGCAATGCAAATTGCACATGTTGTGCACCTTAATCAAGTATGTTGCATGATTTCACAAAGGTTTAAGTGACCAATATTAAAGATTTAGGTCCCAAATTATGTTTTTGTCACCATTTCCTTCACTTAATATAGTATTCTCTATGATAATTCAACAAGAACAATAGTTCAATATTGAACATCATGGTGAAGTAAAGGTGTAAAATCCTCAATTTTCTTTCATGCTAAATTATCTTAGTACCCTTGAGTAATTAGACACATAATAAGAAATTAACGAATTGAGACTCAATTAAGGGATTAATGAGGTAATTATAGGAAAAAAAGTCAAGAGAATGCTTAATTAAGATTAAAGAATCTGTAATTAAGCGGGTCAAACTCTTAATAACTTAATTAAACACTAATTGCCCACAATTACCTTAATCGAGTTTAATTAAGGATAATTACACTTAATCAAAGTTTAATTTATTTGTTAATTGTGGTCATATGAGTTAATCACTAATCATTTCTTAATCAAGTTAATTAAGTTGTATGAGCACTTAATCACATCATTAAAATTAAAATTTAGTTAACTAGACAGTAAAGTATTGATGACCTCACTAAAGAAGAAAAGTAAAAGGCAAGCTTGCTTTATGTAAGACAGGTACTAGGGTTTGTCTAAAGTAAACCCCATAATTAACCATTTTATCCCCTTAATTATAACAAAATAAAGAAAATATCTCCTTCCTCATGCCCAAATGCTTACGGCCACCACCAACACATGCACACATACATCCATTCACTTCATTTTTCAACTTCTTATTCCTTCTCTAACACTCAAATGGCCTAACTTTTCTCTACATTTTCTTTCTTCTTCTTCTTTATCTTCTTCATTATTCTGCACCACCATAACCAAACCTTCCTCACTAAGCCCTTCAAAGATCACATCTTTTGGTCCTCTAAGATAAGATTCAAACACTATAAGCTCTATTTCTTGAAGAACTCAAGAGCTCTCTTATTCCTTATTCAAAATTGCCATCTTCATCACTTGGAAGAACACCATCTTCTTTATTTTCTTCTTCTTTGGGGCGCTAAACTCATCACTAGGTAGTGAACTCTACTCTTTTTTTTTTTTTGGTTACTCAAGAAGCTTGAAACTTGGCTTTCACCATGGTCAAGATCTTCAAGTGAGAACTTGAGAAAGTTTCCTATTTTGGAAAAAAGTTTGCTTTTTGAACCTTATTCATGAGTGTTCATGTGGATGTCTTGAGTTTTCTTTATCAATACCCTAAAAGTTTCTATTTTTAGCAAAATATGTCCTTGATCTTGTTTATAAGTTGTTCTTATTTATTGCAAGTTTCTCTCCTTGAGTAGTTTAAAGTTTCCATTTTTCTTTCTTGATGCATGAGTTCTTGATGATACTTAGTGGTTTTGGTTTAAAAGTTGATTTCTTTCCTTTTTAGGTGCTTAAGATTGGAAAAGTTCTCATCTTTATATTTTTCTTATGATTTTGATAAGACTATGAACATTCCAAAAGTATAAAACTTTAAAAGTTTGCTTCTTGATGCATTAAAAGTGGCGTTATTTTTATGGGTTTCACAAGGTTTCATTTTGTTCTTCTTGAAGACAATAATATGTATAAAGTTTCAAACTTTTTAGAACATGAAGCTTTTTAAGTCATAAAATTGAGAATTTGTCACTTTATGTTTTAAAGATTGAATCTTGAAGACAAGACCTTTTATAAAGTTTTAAACTTTAATAAAAAATGTAACTTTTAAGTCATAAGATGTAGATATGCACTTTAATCTTGTAAAGGTCAAGTCTTGAGATAGAAATGTTGAGTAAAGTTCAAATCTTTCTTCAAGAAAGAATCTTTTTGACTTTAAGACAACTTTAAATCATAAAGTTGGAATATTGATGGTCCTATAATGGTTAAAAGTGTAAACTTTTTTAAAGATAATACTTTTAAGCAATAAAGCTAGCATCTTGTATCATTTTCTTATAAAAGTGGGATCTTTAAGATAAGAATATAATGTTAGAGACTCATACTTGCATAAAGGTGAAATCTTGCTACTCTATTATTTACTAAAGTTTAAATCTTGTAACTCGTTGAAAATAAAAACTATCTCTTGATGATTGGTGAACATGGCGTTGTTGGGTTCATAAGTGTAATTATGTGTTGTGATAACCCAAGGGACTAAAGGGATCTCGAAATCCCTTGGAAACAAAAGTATGATTAGAGCCTCTGAGCGTATCATGAATCTAGGAATAACTAAGTGCACTATCTCAAGGTAAGAAAAGAAAATAATTACTTAACTTAGTCAACTTGAACAAAGTGCTCTATAAGACATGTACATAAGTAAAAAGGTAATTTTACATAAGGACTAAGTAGCAAAAAGAGACTACACACACATATTTGTTTTGACTATGTGATTTTTTCATGGGTAAACATGAAATCTTATGATAGCTCATAAGACTTTTCACAAAGAATAGTACAATTATTAAGCCCCTTTAGGGTATGAATGTGTGATGCCATTGAGTTTGATGTATGATAAATATGATTGAGCATTGACTCTTGATTGAATGATTATGGATGATTGGTATGATGATATGAGACAAATATAATTAGTTTTTGGTTGGAATTTCCATGTTTGGCAAATCTTAGGGAAGCTTTGGTCTAGCCATCATGCTGCCGGATTACCGTCAAAATTATGAATTTAGTCATATCATTGCATGTCCACATGTGTCTTGCCAATAAGTATAATGCATGTAAGGTATAATGAAAAGAAAAGAAAGAATGGGATATGATCCTTTAATTACTTTGATAAGGGAAGCGAGAAACGGTGATCCACGAAGACTCAAGGAACATCTATGACAGAGGAAAGGGTGACATGGAGGGCCTTCCAACTTAGAGGTAACCATTATTAGCTTAGTCTGATTTGGTTTTGTACTGCGTGACGATAGTCATAGATTGAGCTAATGTCCAAAAGCAATCTATTTCAAGGAAAAAGTAAAGAATGTTAAGTACGTGTTAAGTAGAGGGACATGTATAAAACCATGGTCAAGTCCATGAAGTTACATGAATGTGCATGCATCTTTATTCCCTTATATATATGGTTATGAATGTTTCTATTATGTTTTTGTATATATGTTCCTACCTTCTGGCTTTATGTCCTTCTATATTATGTTTACATGATGAAGATTGAAAGCAATCCACTTCGGGAGCCTATGTTTTCAAGCCCGTTAAAAATGGAATCTATGCTTGCTTACCATTTTCATAATTAAACCTGAAGTAGCTAAGACAACAATGATGACACATTAATGGTCTAGACGGGATTCTACTGAGAAATCTTGTATTTTTCACTCCTAAGTTTTTGTGTCGTCTTCAGACAAAGCTGATTGCATCCATAGTAGCTTTTTCGGTGATACTCGACTAGATAAGACAAATCGTGTTACAACACCTAGCTAGGAGGATTGAGATAGTAGCATAGTATTTTCACTTTCTTAAGAGCTTAGTTGGGCAGTTTATGTGTAATTAAGAGCATGTAGGAAGTGATGCTACTTAATTTGACTTATTACATATGTGATAATTATTAAGTGTGATTATGACTCTTGATTATCTATGATTGCATTATTGTCTTAAGGTATTATGTTATATTATTTCAATTTTGTCATACGTCTTTCTAGTAACTCTATGATACCAGGAATAATGTCCAGATGTATATGGGTGTGTAAGCACTTAAAAGCTCAGTTTTTAAGCATAAAGGTTTTACAAAAAAGGAAAAATTTACACCCAATTTTCGTATATTATGCTAATTTCAATTATAACATTAGTTATGAGTAACAACTAGAAATGCCATAAAATGACTTAAGCATAGTATAGTATTATTAGGGTGATACATTTCGGTATCAGAGTAGTTCATCCTTGTAGAGCCTGGGGATGGACTAACTATACTCCTAAACATACTTTGTCTTGTATTAGAAATCATGCCTTGGATCTTACTACAAGGGAAAGATTAGGAGTTAGGTCGGCATGACTGGCTGGTTGTGAATATGATTAGCTACTACCACACTTAGTTCGGTATTCAGCCTAATTAACTCAATATCTTTGTTTGTGTGTCTAGGAACCGATGGCTCCCGATAGGAAGAATAGTTTATGAGGCAAATCTGCCAACTTAGGTGTAGCAGACATGACAAATGTTTGGCCCACAACGGTTTCAGCCACAAAAGGACAAGTTGTTGTAACTAACCAGATATTGGAAGGAATAGTAGGAACTAAGGCTGACCCAAAATATCTGAAGTTTTTCTAAGTTTATGAAGACCAACTGTAACGTCCTCCTTGGTATAGTACTATACTTAAGTCATAGCACCACACTCAAGAGTTGTTACTATTACCTGAGCGGACCTTATGTCACAGCAACTTCAGCCGTCTTCTAAATTTGTCGAGCTATCTGGAGATAACATAGAAATAGGAGTGAGAATTTTAATTTCTTAGTAGATTCATTAGGAAATTTCATACCGTGTCATCGTTATTATCTCTAGCTACTTCGGTTTATTATAAAAAAAAAAATGAACATATTATACAAACTATTCCGTTTTATAGTTTGAAAACATATGATCTGAAGCAGAGCTCATTTTATCTCACGCACTTGAGTCACATTGACAATATTTCATATTTAGAATAATAATCACCGCATTAATAGATAGAACAGTCTCAGCATCAATAAAACATGGGATATAATTATGCAAATACTCATTTTTGAATTCATGTAAATGCACTGGTGCTTTCCTTTAACTTTCTTTGCTTTCTTTTCTCGGCACACCTAGGCATTGCATATCGCCATCCCTAGGGTGCTTGTATATGTTTTAATCTTTAGTCTTTACTGCCCTTGAGTAGTCTGATCTAGGAGTGAGCTCAACTCGTGACTGTCGTCACACAAAACTAACCTATAAAGGGATCCACGTGCCTCTAGTCTTGGAGGGATCTCATTTTGGCCATGTGCCTCTAAATTGAAGGGATTTCTCCTTGTCACGTGCCTCAAGAATAGAGGGATATCAGCTAACCACTTGACTTCAATGTTGAGGGATCACATTTGACCATGTGCCTCCAAGGTAGAGGGATCTCATAGTTCTATACTGCCTTCACAGGGAGGGATCCTATTAACTGCCTCCAAGTGAAGGAATCCACATTTAATATATTCATATCCTTTTATTTTCATACATAATCATGCATAGACATGCTGAATGTACTCATATATATATATATATATATATATATATATATATATATATATATATATGTGCTTCATCATTTACTTTCATATACCCTTGCACATAGAATTTCATGTTCATATCATGAATATTCATAACAGAAACTATCATAATTTCATAAAATTCTGCCGAAAATTCAGAAGCATAACGGATCAAGTTTGCTTTCCCATGAATAGTGCCAGACAACCAGGAAATTTTAATCAAATAGCAAACCCAATATAAAACATCATACCTCCATTAGTTGTCACACACAACAAAGTCTTATGAGCAAAGCTTAGAAAATTAGGTGCAACTTTAAAATCTTAAGTCTTAATCTATCTTGCAAGTTTTTAACTTCTATTAATGTTCCCGAGTTTGAGCTTAAGACCGACTTTCGAGATTACATTAGATCCGAGTTCCGAGATTATATAAGTTCCAACTTCCGAGATTATGTATATATAAGGTTAACATTTTTATTCCTAACTTCTGGGGTTATGTTTAGAATTGATCTCCGATATTGATTCTGGATCAAGTTTTGGAACTACATGTATAAGAGTTTTAAAACATCCTAGTTTTCTCGACGTCCGAGATTCGGGTGTAAGGTTTCATATTCTGGTACCAACTTTCGAGTTTATGTTGAAAATCCTCAACTTCCTAGGCTTTATATTCTTGTTCCTGACTTTCGATTTCAAGGTGTTTTATGTGCTATGTGATTCCGATTTTCGACATTAATCTCTAATCGGTCTTCCAAGACTTTTATGACTGTTCCCTAAGTTCCGACATTATTTTTACCAGTCTAGTTTTCTATTCACTAAGTTTCGAGTTCAATATTAAGTATATTCGATCTGGCTCTCTTTTTGCTAGGTTCTGAGTTTGGAGTTCCAATATTGGCTCAAGTTATTTGTGTTTTATTCCAGACTGCCCTATTTCTAGCTAGAATTACACTCTTATAAGAGAAAAGTCACCAAAAATAGAAATCTAGGTGAAATCATGTGAATTTTATATCAATTTAAAGCTAACAGAGCAAGCTTTCAAATGAAAAAGTTGCATGTCATTTGAATGAGTATAACTCAAGATATAAGCCCCGAAACTTAACCTTACTGGATTACCCTATTTTAGCCCAGTTTGGACATAAGGCAACTTCCTCGAATCACTAGGAGCAAATGGGACCATATCTAACTCTGAAATTTTTATGGAATATTCTCCTATGTGTAAGCTTTCTAAAAAAGTTAGTTTCATTCAATTCCAAGTCGTATAGAGCAAGTTTTGCCCTAAACAACCTGGTCTGCCTAGAATCAAACTCAAAAATCTAGGTCAAACTTCCAAAATTCATATCTCCCTCAATACTAATCCAATGGCCTTATATTATATATGTATGGAAAGCCCTGAATGTATAGTTTCAATAAAAATAGTTTCATCAAGTTTCGGTGGTTGTAGGTAGAGCCGTACACTTCGTTAGTATGGACACCGTAAGGTTTTCAAGGTTCCAACTTCTATTTTGCATCTCTTTTTTGAATTCTCACCCAAGTTCTCATCCAAACTCAACATTTATACATTATTCCAGCCACAAGAATTCATATAGACACCATATATCATCAAACTAATGGAAAGAATAGGAATTATTCTTAGCCGCAATAGCACCAATAATAGAATAAGTTGAAGAATCCTACCTCTAGATTATTGCATATGTTGGCTAGGTAAAAGTTTTGATAAAGAGGATGGATGGGGCTTGAAGATAGAAGAGGAAAAAGATAGAATGGATGAAGAATGGAGGAGAAGGCAGCTGGAGCTTTGGTTACCCAAAAATGAGAGAAAGAAGAGAAATATTAAAACTGTATAATGCTAGGTAGTTGAATCTCTCAAATCCTATTGGTTGCCACATGAGTGGTAATTAGATGAGCTAAGTTTCCTCATTCTTTTGTGGCTGAGTGGCTCCAGCCTTAGGAGATGAAGTGGCTAAACTTTTAGCCACTAAACTTAGGGTTTTGATGTAATAAATTTAGTTATTCGGTCCCGACAGTTTAAAATATCGAATTCTACCCGATTTTCTCTATACCGGCAAAACGATTATGAAGAATTTTATGAGGTTTACTATGTTTCTATTTTAATTTTTTCTAATCCAATTCTCTCTAATTAACATATAATTAACTCCTAATTAATCTTTCATTAACTTCTAATTAATTCTACACATTTAATAAAGTCAGATAAATCGATTAATAATGTATATTAAACTTAGCGTAATTCGGGACATTATGCTAAATAATTTCTCATAGTATTTTACAAAACAATCTAAATTTCCTTTAGCTCTAGCATTTACAATTTATCCCTAATTACTCTTATTTTCCTAATAAATTGATTAACAGCACAAATCAATTGCACTGTTTCTTTGGGATTGTTATTGTAACATCCTCAATTTCATGTCGTGCTAAATTACCTCAGTAACCCTAAGTACTTGGGCACTTAATGACAAACTGTGGGATTAAGGCTTAATTAAGGGGTTACTCGGATGGAATAGTCCAGAGAATGCTTAATTGGGATTAGAAAATCTCTAATTGAGTAAGTCAGAGTCCCTACAGCTTAATTAAGCACTAATTACCTTTAATTAGCCTAATCGAGTTTAATTAAGATTAATTAAGCTTAGTCGCAAGATTAATTTTTGCTAATCTTGTTCTTGTGTGTTAATAACTAATCCTTGCTTAATCATCTTAATTAAGTTGTATGAGCACTTAATCACATGCTTAAATTCAAATTTAGTCAACTAGACAATAAAGTAAATAGTGATGTCATAAAAGCATAAAGCATTAGACAAGAGTGCTTTATGTAAGAGTTTGACCATGTTTTATCTCCCCATCATCCACTTTGTCCTCTTAATCACTAATTAACACAAGATAACATAAAGTGAAGCAAAAATGTCTCATCCTCCCTCCTTAAAGTGGGACGCCACTTTCTCTCTCTCCTTCCCTTATCCATTTTCATTTTCACTCATCCTATTCTTTCTCATCAAACCAAAATCTTCCTACTTCTCTCTAAACCCTCTCATCTTCTTCTTCATCTTCTTCTTCCTTTCTCCACCACCACCACCTAAATCACTCACTTAGCCTTTCAAAGACCTCATCTTTGGGTCTTTGGAGATAAGATCAAAACACTACAAGACTCATTTTCAAGAGAACTCAAGAGTTCTCTCCTTGCTCATTCAAAACCGCCACCTTCATCATCAAGAGGAGTCATCATCTTCTTCTTCCACTTCTCTTGTTTTGCGCCATTTTCAAGAAGGTAGTGATCTTCATCTTTTTCATTTTGTTTGCTCAAGAAAGCTTGGAGCTTGGTTCTTTCATGACCAAGATCTCTTAGTGGAAACTTGAGAAAATCCTTCATGTTCTTCAAGTGTTCTTAAGTTTCCCTTTTTGGCAAAATATGTTCTTGGGTGTTCTTGATGTTCTTCAAGTGTTCTTAAGTTTCCTTTTTTGGCAAAATATGTTCTTGAGTGTTCTTGATGTTCTTCAAGTGTTCTTAAGTTTCCCTTTTTGGCAAAATATGTTTTTAAGTGTTCTTGATGTTCTTCAATTGTTCTTAAGTTTCTACTTTTGGGAAAATATGTTCTTGAATGTTCTTGATGGTATCTTGCTTAAAGTTGTCCCTTTTCTTATGATGAGTTGATGATTAGAAAAGCTTCATCTTTTTGTGTTTCCATGATTTGATAAGACTTTGAACATTCTAAAAGCTTAAAACTTTAAAAAGTTTGCTTCCTGACACTCTTAAAGTAGCGCAAGTTTTAGTGCCATCATAAAGTCTTCTTTTGTTTTGTTTTGTAGACAAGAATGCATGTAAAAGTCTAAGCTTTTTGGCATGATAAGCCTTTTTGAGTTAGAAAATGATATCTTGTCACTTTATGTCTTAGAAATCAAACCTTAAAGAAAAGACCTTTTATAAACTTTCAAACTTTAATCAAGAATGAGACCTTTAAGTCATAAAAGTGTTGTTTTATAACAATTAATTCATAAAGTTTAGATCTTGAACCAAAACAATGCTTAAAGGTGTGAGCTTCTATAAAAAATTAAGACTTTTTAACCTTAAAGTTAATGTTTCATGTCACTAGTTGATAAAGTAGGAACCTTTTTATGTAAAAACAACTTTAAGTCATAAAGTTGAGACCTTGATGGTCTTAGAATAATTAAATGAGTCAACTTTTATAAAGAACAAGACTTTTTAGTGGAAAAGCTAGTAACTTGCATCGTTATTTCATAAAGATCTAATCTTTAAGATAAAAGCTTGAAGCTTTATAACTTGGTTAAGTTAAAAATCACCCTAGGTGTTTAGTGAACACGGTGTTGTTGGGTTCATGATATGGTTATGCGTTGTCATGACCCAAGGATTAGAGGGATCTCCAACTCCTTGAGAACAAAAGTATGATTAGGGCCTCTGAGCATACCATGAACCTAGGAATCACTAAGTGCACTATATCGAGGAAAGGAAACAATTACTTAACTTAATTAAATTTGAATAAGTCTTCCATAAGACATGAATTCAAGTAAAGAATAATTTTCATGCAAGAGCTAAGTAACTAAAAGACCATATACACATATCTTAACTATGTGATACTTTCATGGGTAACCATGGGAAATCATGTGATGATTCATAATATTCTTCACGAAGAATAACACAACTATAAATTCCTTTACGGTATGAATGTGTGATGCCATGCGACATGATGAATGACAAGTTTGGTTGAGCTTTGTCTCATGATTAGATGATGAGTGTGATGATATAATATAGATATGATGAACTATTGGTTGAATGTCGATGATTGGCATTTTGGGGAAGCTCCGGTCTAGCCGTTATGCTGCCAGATTTTCGTCAAAATTATGGACTTAATCATATCATTGCATGCGTCTAGTCAAAGAAGTGTTATGCATGTAAAGTATAATGATAAGAAAAGAATCAATGGGACATGACCCTTCAATCACTTCGGTAAGGGAAGTGAGCGATGGTGATCCACAAAGACACAAGGAACCTCTATGAGAGAGGCAAGGGTGACATGGAGGACCCTCCAACTTAGAGGTAACCAATATCGGCTTAGTCTGATTTGGTTAGTACTGCGTGACGACGGTCACGGAATGAGCTCATGTCCAAAAGCAGTATATTTCAAAGGAAGGTAAAAGTATGTTAAGCACGTGCTAAAAATGAAAGTAAAGTCTAAGTATAACTATGGTTATGTCTATGATGATGCATGTCTTTGCATGTAAGTATATTGCCCATTTGCATTATGAATATTTATTCTAAGTTTTAGTGTGTATATTAGTCATGCATGATGTGGTTATGATGTTAAGTTTAAAAGCAACCCGCTTCGAGGTCTAAGTTTTCAAAACCATTAAAAATTGAACTTATATCTGTCCACTGTTTTTATAATTAAACTCGAAGTGGCTGGGACGATAATGATGACACTGTGTTTGTCTAGTCGCGATCCTACTGAGAAATTTAGTATTTCTCATTCCTACGTTTCCCGTGTCGTCTTCAGAGGATGTCGACGTCAGGCACGGTGGTGATCTACATTGAGTTCCCGGTGTAGCGTTGGCGCTTTGACCCGGTGCTGAACGCCTCTGTGCTGTCGGCGAGCGCAGCGATGAGGGTCTACATCTTCCATGACCGCCAATTTCAGACTCCCGTGATGAGCCCATTTTTCCAACCGCATCAGCCATTCGGCGAGGTTACTATGGATGACATCCGCCCCTACTTTCAGCCACCGAGATACCCCGCTGATGATGATAAGACTGACTCGGATACCCGTTTCACTCCGACTGTTTCATTAGATTCTGATCCCTCGGAGCTGTCTTATCCGAGCTTCCATGTGGAGACCAATCCGTCTGAGCCCCTCTATCCAACTCATTCTGGGGGATCTCACCGTTTGGGTTCGTCGTAGCCTTCGGTGATTCGTCTGTCTTCTGATTCTTCTGCTTCATCTGCTGGCCCAACTTCACCCCCGGTTCGCGAGCGTGGGTTCATTCGTACCCGCACTATGCCCCGTGGGCAAGGACGTGCTCGAGGAGGGGGACGTGGTGGCACTTCTCCCGGTGGATATGGGAACGGTTTCCTCCCGCTAGATGCTTGATGTGACGACTGCATGTGGAGCCGAGCACGAGGATAGCCCCTTTTGGTCGTTGTTATTGGGTTATCATTCTATTATATGGCATGCTTGGGTAATAGGATTTTCTGATGTATTTCCTTTTATTATGTATTGGTAGGCTTCTTATGTAGGGCCGACAATAGATATCGGACCCATTATTATCTTATGTATGACTCTGGTATGACTATTATTGTATTATCATGGATGGCCATGGAATGAATGTTACCTTTATCTAAGATTGTGGTTACTCTTATGGCTTCTATGCATGTTAAATGCGATGTATGTACGAGATAGCGGTGTTGCTTTATATGTTCACGATGCGCTCATGGCTCTCGATTTCAAAAATGGTTCACTTGTTTTGTAGAAAAAATTTACCCCTATTTTCGGTACAAAGTAATTTCTAAAAGGTAATGTCAGTTCCGCGAGCAAAAGTAACAACTAGTAATTCCACAATATGACTTAAGCATAGAATGGAACTGTTAGGGTGTTATAGTTATCTTTTCGCTTTTTCGTAAATCCTTTAATATTTTCTGTTTGGTTTCCGTAATTAATGGCATTTTCATAATTATGGGCAAATCTAGAGGCATCCCATGTCATTTCACATGTGGATATCTCTGTGGCTCAATTATCCGAGGTTTAGGTTTCTACATTTCCGCTACGTGATTCTGCTTTATTCAAAACCTTATTCTGCTAATTCAATTGATATAGGGACCTACATATCATTTTCTAAAAAGTTCAGGGGCAAGGTTGTAAATAATAAAAGTTTGCCCAAGGATATTTTCATCATTTTCTATTATGTTATATGGGGATGTTACACCAATCCACCAGCTTTTTGAGGAGACTTCAACCCTAACGAAGCTGAGGGATGAATCAAGGCACTAGAAGGGACATTCTCCGTGCTAGCTTGCACTAGGCTACAGAAGGTAACATTTTCTACCTACATATTGGAGGCTGATGCGAAAGCTTGGTTGACCAATGCTAAAAGGATGATCGAGGACTCCTAGACTCCCATCACCTAGGGAGTATTCAAGGCCACACTCTATGGTAAATGCACCATGCCAAAGAAAGATGCTTCTAGGAAAAGGTTGGTTTCTTGACACCAAGGGACTAAGTACATCCCGTATCACAATAGACAACTGCAGTTTGGTAAGGGCACCGGTGGCCAGTTACCAAAGCAAGTGGTGATTCCTAGGTGCCCTACGTGTGGCAAGAATCACGGAGGACGACCATACTTAGTAGGGCAAAATGTTTGTTTTCGATGTGGATGGACGGGACATATGATCAAGCATTGCATCGTCAAGTGTCTCCTGGTGAAGGATTGCACCGTAAGCTAGCTATCGCAAGGTCAGAGGCATACAAGAAGAAGCTGGCCCCACAAAGGTAGAAGTTCAAGCCGCAACCCTGGAAGAAGTCATTTCAAGGAGGAGGTTTCAAAGGCAAACAATCTCAGAAGCCTACTAGGAATCCACCAAAGCCTGTAAATGGTCAAGCAAGCTCTAAGTATGACAAATACCATAGAGAATGCCCTTGTTTAGTTGGTCAGAATACGAGTTTCCGATATGGAAAGCCTGGACATATGGCTAGGGATTGTATTGTTAAGTTGTCACCCCTTGCTAACAAGCCCCAATACCAAGGACGGGTCTTTGCCCTCAATACTGAGGACGCCACTTAGTACGACGATTTGATCCAAGGTAAGTGTGAGGTTATAGTAGAACCTTAACTGTGCTGTATGATTTTGGACGTACACGTTCCTTTATTTCTCATGGTTGTATAGATAAATTAGGGTTGTCTGTGTCTGAATTATTTTACATGTTAATGGTTTCCACTCTTGCTGAGAAACTAGTTAAGACTTGTCAATGTTGTTTGAATTGTTGTTTCCAAATTGATGGTAGGCCTTTTGTAATAAGCTTGATTTGTTTGCCTTCATTTGGTTCGGAATTGATTCTAGGCATAGATTAGCTTTCGGTTAACCATGCTATGATAAATTATTTTGAGAAATCTATTGTGCTTCCTCCTATACATGTTAAGCTTATTAAACCTGTCTGTCTGTTCTTAAATTCTATTAAAGTAGGGAATAGTGAGTCTGATGATCACGAATATGTTTTCCTTATGCCAAGTGATGTGGAACTCGAGCAAGTATTGGATGAGATCCCCATAGTCAGGGAATACCCAGAAGTATTTCCTGATGATATACTCAAGTTTCGCTTGGAAAGGGAAATATAGTTTTCTATAGAGTTGATACCGGGAATAGGGCCAATCTTTATAGCACCTTATAGGATGCCCTCAATGGAGTTGTCACAGTTGAAAGGACAATTGCAAGAATCGTTAAAGAAGAAGTTTGTTAGACCTAGTACTTCACCTTGGAAAGCCCTGGTATTGTTTTTGAAGAAGAAGGAAGGGGGTATAAGACTATGTATGGATTATAGGTAGTTAAACAAAGTGACCATTAAGAACAAGTATCACTTGCCTAGATAGATGACCTCTTGGACCAACTGCGAGGTGCAGTTGTGTTCTCAAAGATTGATCTGAGATCCGAATATTATCAAATAAGAGTGAAAAAGGAAGATATACCCAAGACAGCCTTTAGAACAAGGTATAGGCATTATGAGTTTATGGTGACATCATTTGGTTCAACTAGTACCCCTTTTGTATGGACTTTTAACTATGAGGAAAGTTTTCTAGAGTTGAAGGAAAAGTTGACCAAAACCTCTATGTTATTGTTGCCTGACCCTAGTTTACTATGATACCTCTGGGAGAGGTTTAGATTATGTCTTTTGAATGTGGTGGCTTGCTTCTAGGCAGTTGAAGCCTTATGAAGTGAACTATCTAACCCATGATTTGGAATTGGCTACTATAGTGTTTGCCCTGAAGATATGGAGGCATTACTCGTATAGAGTAAGGTTTGAAGTGTTTTCTGATCATAAGAGCTTGAAGTACCTTTTTGATCAAAAGAAGTTGTATATGAAGTAGAAGAGGTGAATGGAGTTTTTGAAGGATTATAAGTTTGGGTTAAACTATCACCCTGGAAAGGCCAATGTGGTGGCTAATGCTCTAAGTTGGAAATCTTTGTATGCATCATGGATGATGGTCAAGAAAGATGAGCTAGTGAAAAGCTTTAGAGACCTTAACCATGGAGTTATTTTAAACCCCTATAGTTTAAAATTGAATCAGCTTTGGATGACAAGCGATTTCAAGAGTCAGATTGCTCAAACCTAAAGAGAATAAGAGGATTTCTTGAAAACCCTAGTGTTGGTAGAAGAAGGAAAGTTGAAGGATTTCGCTCGAGGTATGGATGGACTATGGAGGTTCGAAGGAAGAGTTTGCATACCCGTGAGTGGTGACCTCCGAAGAAGGATTTTGGAGGAGGCTCACAAGAGCTATTTCACCATACACCTTGGAGCGATGAAGATGTATGAAGATGTTAAGAGGATGTTCTAGTGGCTAGGTTGAAGAAGGGTATAATTGAGTTGGTGAATAAGTGTTTAGTTTGCCAAAAGGTGAAGATTAAACACCAAAAGCTCTCTAGTATGTTCCAACCATTGGAGATCCCAAAATGGATAGGGGAGAGTATCTTCATGGACTTCATGATGGGTTTACCCAAAATGCAAGCTAGTTTTGAGGCGATATGGGTGATCATTGACAGATTAACTAAGTCTGCTCACTTTTTGCCAATTCAAGCTATTTATCCTTTCGAAAAGTTAGCCCAACTATATGGTGAAGAGATAGTAAGGCTACATGGTGTACCTTTAACCGTAATCTCAGATAGGGACCTAAGGTTTATCTCTAGATTCTAGGGAGCCTTGCAAAAGGTATTTGGGACAAGGTTTTATCGAAGTACAACTTATCATCCCCAGACTGATGGATAGTTAAAGAGGACTATCCAAACTATAGACGTGTTAAGATATTGTGTATTGGATAATCGAGGAAGTTGGAATAGATACTTGCCTCTAATTGAGTTTGCTTATACCAATAGTTATCATGCAAGTATTGGTATGGCACCCTATAAAGCTTTATATGGAAGGAAGTGTAAATTCCCCCTTACGTTGGTTTGAACCTAGTGAGCAAAGTTTGTTAAGACCTAATCTTGTGAGGCAAACCACGGAGCGAATAAGGGTGATTAGGGATAAGTTCCTTATGGCTCAGAGTTGTAAAAGGAGTTATGTGGATAAAAAGAGAGAGCATTTAGAGTTCCAAGAGGAAAAAGTTGAGCCTTCATTTTCTTAGTCATTTTCAAATCTTGAAATGCGTCGGGTTAGCTGCTTATCAAATGGCCTTACCTTCAAATCTGTCAAATCTTCATGACATTTTTCATTTGTCTCAATTGAGAAAATACCATTCTGATCCTAGTCATCTACTTCAGCTCGAAGGTGTACAGCCAAGGGAAAATTTAACCTTCTATCTACCACCATCTTGGATCATGGATCATAAGGTAAAACAGCTAAGGAATAAGGCTGTACCCTTGGTCAAGGTGGCTTGGGGTAGAAGAAATATGGAAGAATATATATAGGAGCTAGAGTCCGAGATGAAGAGCGAGTATCCCGATCTATTTACAAGTAATGAATTTTGAGGGCAAAATTCTTTTTGAAAGCGAGGAGAAATGTAACATCCTCAATTTCCTTTCATGCTACATTACCTTAGTACCCTTGAGTAATTAGGCACTTAATGAGAAATTAACGAATTAAGGCTTAATTAAGGGATTAATGAGGTAATTATGGAAAGAAAAGTCAAGAGAATACTTAATTAAGATTAAATAATCTATAATTAAGCGGGTTAAACTCTTAGTAGCTTAATTAAATATTAATTACCCACAATTAGCTTAATCGAGTTTAATTAAGGGTAATTAAGCTTAATCAAAGTTCAATTTATTTATTAATTATGATCATATGAGTTAATCACTAATCCTTTCTTAATCAAGTTAATTAAGTTGTATCAGCACTTAATCACATAATTAAAATTCAAATTTAGCCAACTAGATAATAAAATATTAATGACATCACTAAAGTAGATGAGTAAAAGGTAAGTTTGCTTTATGTAAGACAGTTACTGGGGTTTATCTAAAGTAAACCCCATAATTAACCATTTTATCCCCTTAATTACAACAAAATAAAGAAAATATCTCCTTTCTCATGCCCATATACCTATAACTGACAACAACACACACACACACATGCACACACACACACACACACATACACACCTATTTACTTCATTTTTCAACTTCTTATTCTCTTTCTAACTCTCAAATCCTCCAACTTCTCTTTACATTTTCTTTCTTCGTCTTTATCTTCATCTTTTTCATCATGCTCCACCACCATAACCAAACTTTCCTCACTAAGCCCTTCAAAGATCACATCTTTTGGTCTTTGCAGGCAAGATTCAAACACTATAAGCTTCATTTCTTCAAGAACTCAAGAGCTCTCTCCTTCCTCATTCAAAATTGCCAACTTCATCCACTTGGAAGAACACCATTTTCTTCATTTTCTTCTTCTTGGAATTGCTAAACTCATCACTAGGCAGTGATCTCTGCTCTTTTTTATTTTGTTACTCAAGAAGCTTGAAGCTTGGCTCTCACCATGGCCAAAATCTTTAAGTGAGAACTTAAGAAAGTTTCTGACTCGAGTGTCGAGCTCGGTCAAATTGTAAAATCCAAATTACACTAATTTGTAGCAAAGGGTGCAACTCAAATCATCTCCCAATGATGACAATGCTATATGATCAAAGCTTTTGGGGGGGGGGTTTGTTTGTAATTTAAAAATAGAAGAAACAAAATTATGAGTCTAAGGAATTAAAATGAAATGAAACAGAATTCGAAATTTTAACCCAAGAATCAAAAGGAAGTAGTTATCACTCAATCATCGGATTCTAAAAATGTATATCAACAACCCAAATCAATGATTAACAATGAATCCAATTGAGACCTCAATTCGATTACAGCATTGCATATGAAAACCTTCAAGCATTTAATCAACACATGAGTGATTAACTTCAGAAACCTCTAAAACTTAACCAATTAGCATTAATTTCAAGAACTAACGCAGTTAATCTCATGTTCAAACCTGAAACATGATTCTACTCATCCAACATATTAATCAATTGAACAATATGCAAGTAATTAACCATAGTTTTCAATTGAAAACCTTCAAACTGAAATTGGATCAAGAACAAATAAAGGGAGTAGAAAAATTGATTTGGAATTGTTGAAATTTGAAGGTAACAATCCTCAAGAGTGTAACTACTTCTTAGAATCCTTGGATTAAATGTTAAACTACTCCTCGATTGATGGAGAAACATTAGAATTCAGAGTTTAGAGAGAGGGCATAGAGAGAAAGAAAGAAAAACAAAATTGAAAGATTTTCTCTATTCCAAATTCTATCTCAATGTTCCAAAATTCTGGCCCTCTTTCCTTTTTGGCCAATTCAGAATCAAAATGTCCAAAATAAATCAATAATAGTTTTTTGCATTAACCCCCTCTCTCTAAGATGAATCTGGACACCGTATTTGCAAAATTCTGAACTATAGAAATAAAGTTATACTAAAATCATGCAATTAAATTCTTTAATTTAGTTAGTAACGTTTCTCCAAGTTTTTGGCCAAGACAATGCATCCATTTCGAATTGTGGTCTGAAGGTGGTTTGAACGCCTAGATGTTAGCTTCAAAACACCATTGGAATGGGCTCAATTAGGTTTTTTTGGACCCAGATATGGCCCAAATACTACTGCTTTATCAGAATCCATGAATGCACCTCTTTAGCTCACTTCTAGGCCCAATTGCAACTTCTTATCATCAAAATTGGCCTTTGACCTCTCAATAATTACAGGCCTATCTGTCAGCTTTCCTACAAGCCAAAGATCATGATCAAATAAGCTCTACAACTCAAGATATGACTTAAAAACCAAAATAGTGTCAGAATTAGCCTAATACTAGAAAATTGAAATTAAGCCCAACCAAAACCCAATCAACACAAAATGATCCAAATTAATCTAATTAGGCACAAAAGCGGATTAATGAACTAAATATAAGGGAAAATAAGTATACAAAAATCCAATTAATCAAATTGCCCCACACTTAACTCTTGCATGTCCTCATGCAAGACTTAACTAAGCAAATAAAAACATGTAATTTAAAAATCATGGAATAACTAAAATGAACAAGCAAATTCTCCAATGAATCATCAAAAGTGCTAAGCTTAAGAGCACACAAGGCACCAAGAGTTTCCCAACAATCAAGGCATTCAACTCCCTACTTTTTAAAAGTGCAAGCCAAACAATATCCTTCAAAGTGCACATAGATCAAGTATAAAAGACCTCATAAGATGGTGTATAAAGCTCTCAACTCTCAAGTGTATGCGTAAAAGTGTTTCACTCATGTCACCTCAATACACACTGCATTATCAAAAACTTGTTAATATTCTACTTCTCCACTACTTACAATCACATGCAAACACAAATCAAGAGGACTTTATTCAAGGTTGTAATGGGGCTAAGGTAAGGGTAGGGAAATATGAGGATATGACAAGACACAACCTAAGAGAATAGAAATAACATTGGTCATTAGATAAATCAAGCCATAACACACTTCTCTCTTTGAACCTTCTCTTCCTTTTATCAAAATTCCCCATTTTATTTTATTTTATTTTTCTTTTTCTCTCTCTTTTTTTTTTCACTTTCCTTGCATCATTTCAAACCCCCACACTTGATCCGAAACACAACAAGAATGATGAAACCAATGCACTCCCTATTCCCTAAGATTGGGTATAACATGGTTTTTCACTTTGAGGATTGCAATGTGCTAGAATTTAAAGAATGGTCAAGGAGGCTCAAAGGGGCCAAACAAGGGGAAAATGCAAGGTACGCTAAATGGCTAAGTGGCTTAAAATGAAAGAAATACCTATACCATGTTCATGAATGCATATAAAAAATGTAGCTTCAAAGAAAAATCAAAACAAGTTCTAGAATGACAAAATCTATGAGGGAAAACATACAAGAAGAAAGAGAATGACATGAAACGTAACCATCCAAAATAAGGCTCAAAAGCTTACAAGGGTAGAGTCCAACATACTCAATCATAGCAAATCAAAATCAACCACTAAACCCACACATATCAAGAAAGAAAAGTAAAATGAAATCATGTTAGAACCCTATCCTCCCTAATGACTAATGCCTTAACTCAACAATTTTAAATGCAACAATGGAGAACAAGCGCAAAACAAGTTTTTTTCAACAAAATA
The DNA here is from genome assembly GCA_031439595.1 of Pterocarpus santalinus. Taxonomy (NCBI): domain Eukaryota; kingdom Viridiplantae; phylum Streptophyta; class Magnoliopsida; order Fabales; family Fabaceae; genus Pterocarpus; species Pterocarpus santalinus. The sequence goes on along the minus strand of CM062532.1, from coordinate 47,754,274 downwards.
AAGTAAGAGCAACCATGAAAACAAAGCTATAATGCCAAGGCTAACTATGCAAAATGATCTATGACTAAACCATCCCCCCACACTTCAACTTTACATTGTCCTCAACATAATGCACAATGGAAATGCAAGGCAAGTAAAATGAGGTAAGGGACGGAAAAGTGGTACTCCCCTAGCGAGTGTAAGTGGCCGCTAGCAAGCGGACCTCCTCAATGGTCTCCAAGGGTGCATCCTCATGAAATGGCTTCAAGCGATGGCCATTCACTATGAAGGCTTTATTTATCCTAGGCACCAAAATTTGCATTGCACCATATAGAAAAATCTTAGTCACTATAAAAGGACCAAGCTACCTAGAACGAAGCTTACTAGAAAAGAGCTTGAGGCGAGAATTATAGAGGAGCACTTTTTGGCCAATGGAGAACTCCTTCCGTAACAACATCTTATCATGGATGAGTTTGTCTTCTATTTGTACATGGAAGAGTTCTCATATGCCTCTAATCGGGTCTCCTCCAAATCCTAAAGTTGGAACTTCCTGTGGGATTTAGCTTGGCTCAAATCAAATTGCAATTCTTGATTGCCCAATAAGCCCTATGCTCAATCTCCATCGGAAGATGGCACGCCTTACCAAAGACAATCTTATAGGGAAACATGCCTAAAGGAGTCTTGTAGGTAGTGTGGTAAGCCCATAGTGCATCCTCATCCCTCTTGCTCTAATTCTTCTTATTCGGCTATATTGTTTTCTCCATAATCTACTTCAACTCCCTATTTGATACCTTAACCTGTCCATTAGTCTGTGGAAGGTATGGAGTTGAGACCTTGTAGGTGACACCATATTTCTTTAGTAGGGTTGCCATGTTTCTATTACAAAAATGGCTCCGCTGATCATTGATGATTAGCCTAGGCACTCTGAACTTGCAAAAAATGTGATATGATAAAATTAACAACATGAGAATCATCAGTCCAGGTGGCCTTGGCCTCCACCCACTTGGAGAGATAATCAATAGCCAGCAGAAATAAAACCAAATGAGACAGCAAATGACCCATAAAGTCAATACCCCAGACATCAAGTATCTCACAAAATAATAAGGGCTACTGAGGCATCTTATTCTTACGGGAAATGTACTTGTCTTTTGACATTGTTCATGATTCTTACAATAGGTATAAGAATCACAAAACAATGTAGAATAGTAAAAACTAAAATCTAAAACCTTTATAGTAGTGTGCTGTGGGCCAAAGTGGCCATTGTAAGCAAGTGTGTGACAAAACTGCAAAATGGAAGGATTCTCAAGCTCATGCACACAGCGCCTAATGATCTAGTCACTATACATGCACCATAAATAAGGATCATCACAGACATAATACTTAGCCTCATTTCTAAGTTTATCTATCTGGTGCTTTTTAAAGTAAGCAGGCAACTCAGAAGCAACCAAATAATTCACCAAGTCAGCATACCATGAGTCCTTACCTTGTAGCTTTAAAAGCTGCTTATCTAGGAAAGTCACACGAATAGAAAGGGGCTCTAAGGACTATGGAATCCGGCTCAGATAGTCCGCCACTAAGTTCTTAGCTTTACTATTATCCTTGATCTCTATGTCAAACTCTTGCAACAGCAACATCCAGTTGATGATTTTGGGCTTCGCATCTGGCTTCTTCAATAGGAACTTCAATGCTGCATGATTAGAAAAAATAGTCACTTTAGTTCCTAGCAGATAAGCATGAAATTTATCTAAAGCAAAAATGATAGACAGAAGCTCTTTTTCAGTAATGGTATAGTTAGCCTGTGCAGAATCTAGGGTCCAAGAAGCATATGCTATGACATGGGGAATCTTCCCAACCTTCTGGGAAATAACAGCACCAACTGCAAGGTTTGATGTGTCACACATGAGCTCGAATGGGTACTCCCAGTTTGGCGGTTGAAGAACGGGAGCAGAAATCAGGTGCCATTTCAACTGGTCAAAAGCTCTCTTGCACTTATCATCAAACTGGAAGTCCATATCCTTCTGTAGTAGCTTGGAAAGCGGAAAGGAAATTTTGCTGAAGTCCTAGATGAATCTCCTATAAAAACCTGCATGTCCAAGAAAAGAACGCACTTCTCGAATGCATGTGGGGTAAGGTAAAGAAGTAATAATATCAATCTTAGACCTATCAATAGCAGTACCCTCACCAGATATGACATGTCCTGAGACTACACCTTGCCTAACCATAAAATGACATTTTTCAAAATTCAATACAAGATGTGCCTTAATACAACTACCTAATACCCTAACGAGGCTATCCAAGCATGCATCAAATGAAGAACCATAAACAGTAAAATCATCCATAAAGACTTCCATATAATTCTCTAAGAAATCAGAAAAGATACTTATCATGCATCTCTGAAAAGTACCTGAGGCATTATATATGCCAAAGGGCATCCTCCAGTATGCAAATGGGCCAGATGGACAGGTGAAAGTTATCTTTTCTTGATCTTCAGGTGCAATTTGGATCTGAAAATAGCCAGAAAACTCGTTAAGGAAATGGTAGTGTGACTGACCTACCAACCTCTACAACATCTAATCAATGAAAGGCAATGGGAAGTAATCCTTCCTAGTGGCCTGGTTCAGCTTCCTATAGTCTATATAAACTCTCCAAGTGTTTTGCACTCTTGTAGGCAACAATTCATCCTAGGAGTTCATTATTGTTATGCTAGTCTTCTTGGGAACCACTTGCATCGGGCTCACCAACTTGCTATTTGAAATTAGATAAATGATGCTAGTAGCTAGAAGCTTGCTGACTTCTTTCTTCACCACGTCCAAAATCAGAGGGTTTAGTCTCCTCTGCGGTTGCCTTACTGGTTTCACCCCTTCCTCCAATTGTATTCTATGCATGCATGTGGATGGGCTAATTCCAGGAATATGTGCAAGTGTCCAGCCTATGCCTTTCATGTTCTGCCTTAAGATATTCAACCGCTTCTATTCTTATTTAGGTTGCAAATCTTTGGCTATGATGATAGGTAGCTTCTCATTGTGTGTCAAAAATGCATATTTCAGATCTTTTGGCAGTGGCTTCAGCTCCAAGGTGGGCGGCTCTATCATGGATGGTGCTAATCTTGGTGTTGCCTTTGTTGGTTTTGCTTCAGCACCTACAATCTGTGGAAAATTCTACATAACAAGATCATCATGTCCTATGGAAAAATTGGTACAAGTATCATAACGTGTAGATTTAACAACTAGAGTTAGAAAATAAAATAGCAAAAATAACTTTATCTAACTCATTGCATGCTAAAACTAAATTTTGTACAAATAGGGTCAGAAAATGCAAAAATCAGAATTAGAATAAGAAAACTCAAAACTTGTAGAATCTAAAATTTTTGAATTTAATTTAATAAAAATAGAAACTATAGAATCAGTTTTTACTGTAGGAGAAATTTTAGTAATAGAATCTGCATAAATTTCACCACTAGAATCTATTTTAACAAATTCAAAACCTATAGCTTCAAAAATTAAATTATTCGAAATAGAATTTGATAAGACAGAGTTAGAATTCACAAAATCAGAAAGTGCAGAATCAGAAACTGCACAAACAACATCAGAATTTACGTTCTCAGAACCTGCAGAAATTACAAATCTAGAAATTGAATTTGTTTTAACTACAGTAGAATTGTCAAAACTAGAATTCACAGAATTTAATGCAGTAGAATTAAAATTTATAGAATTTGCAAAAACAAAATTATTAGAAATTCTAAAATCTGCACAAACAGAATCTGAACCTGCACAACCAGAATCTATTCTAACAAATTCAAAACCTATCGAACCTTAAATATCAGAATCAAAATTAGCAGAATAAAATTGTTCAGAATCTGAACCATGTACACATGCATCAATCTCAACACAAACAACACATACATTATGAATTCCATCACAATCTAAACAATGAAATTCATCTCTAATGCCTATAATTTCAGGAAAATCAGTCAACAAATTCTCATGCACATCATAATGAATCAATGATATCTAAATGAAAACACAGAATGCTCTTGTGGTGGATATCTCATGCATCAAACAATGTACCTTGCTATCTCCAAATTCCACGGACAATTTACCAGAGTGCACATCAATCTTAGTCCTAGCAGTTTTAAAAAATGGCCTACCTAAGATTAATGTTGGTTAATTAGCATGCATATCATCCTCTATGTTTAACACATAGAAATTAGCAGGAAAAATAAGCTCATTTACTCTTACCAACACATCGTCTAAAACTCCCTCAGGATGAGTTGTGCTTCGGTTGGCAAGTTGGATCACCACTCCAGTTGACTTGAGCTCTCCCATGTGTGAAGACTGGAAGACTGATTTTAGCATCACATTGATTGAAGCTCCAAGGTCTAACATGGCCTACTGAGCTGCTTATTTCTAATAATGCATGGAATGGTGAAAGTTCCACGACCTTTGCATTTTGGAAGAATGCTAAATGATGGCAAAAATATTTCTGTCCATGCTCACCTTCCCATTTCCCTTGAGCCTCCTTCTATGAGTGCACAAGTCTTTGAGGAACTTGGCATATTTTGGAATTTGCTTGATGGCTTCTAAGAGTGGAGTATTGATTTCCATTTTCCTAAAAGTCTCCGTGATCTCCTTGTCCAATTTTGCCTTAGCTATCTTCTTATATTGTGTCATTCTATTAAGGAAAGGCAATGGTATATCTGGTTCAGATTTCTTACCGTAGTTCTTCTTAGATAGTTCTGCATCTAGTGGTATGTTTGTAGAATCTAATTTTTCTATAAAGTCTGCTTCTGCTTCAGAACCTGGTTTCTCAATAGAATATGAAATTTCTACTTGGTTTGGAACTTGCAACTCCTTTCCACTTCTCAAGGTTATGGCACTCACATTTCTTGGATTTGCTCACGGCTTAGGAGGGGAGATTTCTAGAACCTTATGACTTTAGTTAATTAATAGTTGTGGCCAGCTGACCCATCTGTGTCTGCAGATTTTGGATGCTAGCTTCTGTCCTCTACTGGAACTGAACGCTCCTAGTTGCCATTTGCTTCACCAATTTTACCAAGCTTGGTTTTGAGCTGCTGCTTTTGTGGTTGGTCTAGTTTGGCTTGCTGTGGATAATGTTGTCTCATGTTTGGTCCTGCAACATTGTGCCTAAACTAATGTTGAGGTTGTTGCTACTGAAACTAATTGGAGCTATTACTATATCTCAGGTTTGGGTTGTCTCTCTATCTAGGGTTGTATGTGTTGGAAAATGGATCATAATTTCTTTGCTGCTACGACTGCTGAGGTCTGCCAGGAAATATTCTAGCAATTGTTTCATTACTCTCTTGCAGTTGTGGACTTTGATTTGTTGGATGTCATGGTATAGAGCAAATGCCACAAATGCTGGCAACTGGTGGCATGTTTTGCTAAGGCTGCTGTGTTTGACCAAGTGCCAACTGCCTGACCAAGGATATCAATTCTTCAATTTGGTTCTCCATTCTCTGCTAGTTGGTATCTGAGGCCTGCACTTCATTAACTTCTTTGGTTGGAACTATAGCTCTTATGCCAAATTGTTGTGCATTAGTAGCCATATTTGCAATCAAATCATGAGCTACAGTTGGAGTCTTTTCCACCAGATCTCCTCCAAAAGCAGCATCAACTATACTTCTGTCCATTACCAAGGGATTATAAAAATACTGAATCAAAAGTTGGTCACTGATTTGGTGGTGTGGACAGCTTGTCAGAGCATGAAGGAATTTTTCCTTCTTGATTTTTCAATGGTACAGTAAGTTGAAAGGGAGGCTTGGCTATAAATAGAGACCTTCCCTAATGGTTTTTTGTATCCCACTTCAGAGTAATTTATCTCATTAAGTATTAGTGTAACATCCCAAAGAATAGTGCATATGACTAACACTGTTGAATGATTTATTTAGATACATTAAAAATATACGAGTAGTAAATATTGAAATGCAAATACTTGGGTAAGATGAATTTGTTGGCACCCAAAAAATGGGCTGACAAGAAACTAAAAGTTGGGCTTTGGAAAAGCTAGAATTGGGCTTAACGAGATAGCTAATGGGCTAGCCTTTATCAGTTGAGACATGGTAAATGGGACTAGAAAAGAATCATCGACTGAGGAGAAGATTGGGCTGAGGGAAGTAGATAAACCCAATAGCCAAGAAAGGAAGGTAGTTGGAGACTGATGGTTTCATGGAGCAACAGTTACCACTATCAGGAACCTGGGATTAAACTGAAGGCCATTATGTGCATAACTTAAGAAAGTGGCAAAATTTTAAGAAGCTTATAAGAGCTCATGTTTACACAGAAGAGATCATCACTCAGATTAAAACATCATGTTATTTTAATTATCAACTTTTATTTCTCTTCTAGTTTTCTTTTGTTTAGTTTTATGTTACTTCTTTAGCTTTATTGTTCATCTTCAAGGCTTTGTATGAACTCATGGTTGATTAATAAAAGTTCAAGTTTCTATTCAACTCTTTGTTAACTGATCTTGCTCAAAGGCTTGCTCTTGTGAGCCAATTAAGGAGTCTATTTGCTAAGGAGCAGAGTACCCTCCTTAGCATTAATCGTCTAAATATTGTTAATATTTAGGAGTTTGCTTTTCGGATAAGTTTTTTTTAAGAGAGTTAGCCAATTGCATTTCCATCCAACAAAAAAATTGGCACACCCAGTGGGACTCAAAGGATCAGGTCAACGAATATTTCCTGTTCCAGTGCTAGATCATACTTGGCATATGAATTTGAGATCTGGGGAGATAATCAACATGAGTTCAACAAACCAAAATCCAAGTTCTACCCCAAGGCAGAAAGTAAGGGGCAACTAGCTACATATACAGCTGCCTTGACTACACCCCAAGGGGTGACTTTAGAGCAGCTGAATACAACCATTACCTCCCAGCCATTGAGGACCTTGGTAGCCTCTCTTGATGTGACTAGCTCCATGTAGACTGGACGCAAAGAGAAGAAGCCGTTAATAATGTCTACTTCCTTCATAAGGCAATAGATCGAAGCAGGGCTAAATGATCTGATGCAGGAAGTGTAAAAAAACCTAGCTGAGATAGTAAAGCCCATGGTACAAAATGAAATGCAGTTATTTCAACAACAACATAAGGAGTTACCAGAAATCCGTGGCCACTCAGCTGAGAGTACTCATGGAAGTGCATCAGAAACTTTTAACAAAATGGCTTATGCTGAGGGGCATGCAGGGCCTTAATTAAGCCACGTGCAATTGATCAAAAGACCCTTTAATGTCCCTGGGAATATAGGACTCCCTTTAGGAAATAGAGCTTATTGAAGCAACTCAAATAGTAATTGGGAACAGCCTGTATACACCAGCCCCATTACATCTGATTCAATGGGTCAAAATAATTGGCCTCAAGGAGATATGCAATGAAATACTCATAACTCAGGGGTTAATACCTAGTCGACTGTAGGATATGTTGCCCAATCGGTAGGGTCCTTCCAACCTATGGGTACACTAACTCCTACGTATAGGTCACAACCATTTAATGCACACCATTAGTTAATGTACCCTCCACCATACATGCAATCATTACATGGAATGCCTCAAGAAAATGAACAAGGGGTCAATCGGCAAGCCACACCTGTTCAGCCTCAGCCATGTGTTGAGCCGAGGCGAGTTGTGCCTCAACTGGTTAATCCAAACATGATAATTGAGGCTCTAAGAAGGCATTTTGGTGAATAACTGAGACCATTAGAAAGGCCAATATATAGAAAACCTTGCCCAGAATTGGTGGATAAGGTCCAATTTCCCAGAGGCTTTAGAACTCTAAATTTTACAACATTTTCTAGATAGGACAACAAATCACTATGGAGCATATCAGTCGATTTATAGCTCAATGTACTGAGGCCAATTAAAATGACTTTTTAAGGCTACAATTGTTCCCTTTATCCTTAATTAGGGCAACATTCACTTGGTACTCATCATTGCCCCTAAACTCTGTACAAAGCTGAGCTGATATGGAATGATTATTCCATGACAAGTTTTATAAGCCACAGCCAGAGGCTTCAGTGCTTGATTTGTTAGGAATCAAACAATAAGCGAATAAGCCTGTGACAAAGTTTCTGGAAAGATTTAGAAGGGTTAAAGGGAAATGCAACATGCAACTACCAGACACTGAATATGTCTTTATTGTTGTGAATAACATGAACCCTCAGCTGAGAAAAAAGCTCATCGTTTCTAAATATTGCGACTTGGCTCAACTCTCTTGGAAAGCAGCTCAAGTTGAACAATTCATAGTAGAGAGAGAGAGAGAGAGAGCAAAGAAGGTCTAATAGAGCACGGGCTAGAGGTTCCTAGTTGGTGGCTGTAGTTAAACACAACTCAACCGAGGAGGAAGGAAATGATAAAGAAGGAGCAGAGCAAGGAGAAATTATGACAACCGAAATGCTTGGGGCAAGCCATGTTACTCCTGTCGAAGGGAAAGAAAAGGTCAAAATGGAGGAAAAGGAAGCATATCTATTTGACATTGCAAAAGTAGATCAAATCTTTGACTTCTTAATCAAAGATAAATAGATCAAGCTTCCAGAAGGGCATAAGTTACCTCCAACGGATCAAATTCAAAATTTGAAATACTGCAAATGGCATAATTCGTACTCGCATTATACGAATAATTGTACAATTTTTCATAATGTGATTCAAAAAGCCTTGAAAGAAGAAAGGTTCAAACTTACAGATAAAAAAGGAGGTAGTATGACAATTAACACCAATCTATTTCCTTCAGCCACTGTTAATCTACAGAGAACAAGTGCACTAAGAAAGAGGTTTCATCTTCTCAGCCTGTCCAATGTTCTAAGCAAGTATGGAGACCAAAATCAGTAGCAGTCAAGGAAAAGACCAAAGCCATGAGCTATAATGCATCCAGGAAAGTGGAAAGTAAAGAATTGAGGCCTAAGCTTCAGTGCAACTCACCTCGGCAGAGTATATTCCAAAGAATACAATTTCCTCAACAGAGGGATCAGCCAAGGAAAGGATAGTACAAACAACATCGGCTAAATATATTCCAAAGAATACAGTTTCCTCAACAGAGAAACCAGCCTAGGAAAGAATGGTATGAGCATAAGCAAGTCCTACATATCATAGATCGTCCTATACTTAGAGATTCTAAGCGAGCCATTGAAGTAAACTATAATGAAGGAAGGTCCACACTGAGAATCACAGTAAGACATGATGAATCAGCTAGGGAGGCAAGAATGATTATGCCAAAGGTTGAGTCTAATAAAGGAAAATAGTTTGTGAATAAGTATTGCAAAGAGAAGCAAGTTGAGCCACAACTTATTCAGCTGACAAGGATTTAGAAAAAGAGAATGCAAAGAAAAAGGTCCATCTGACGAGTAAGACACCCGGTGACAATGTTAGATCAAGCTAAACAGGTGGAAATAGTAGAAGTTGCTTGTCCAAAAGCAGAAGTCGTGCAGGAAATACAAGGGCAGATTCGGGACTTGAATAACGTTCAAATGGCTGAGACATTAGCTAAGAGAATACAGATTCTAGAAATAGAATTATTAGAGAGTTTGATTGATCAAATTCTCAATGATGATGATTTGCTCATTTTGATTGATGATCTACAAGATGATGTGAATTTAGTAGCTACCATAGGGGTTTTGCCTATCGAATTTGTTGTAAAAGAGAATTAGCCGATACGACTAGACGATGACATCTTGGCTAAAGAGGCTGCATGGGCTACTTTAGCCGATAAGACAGATACAATAGAAAGTCAGCAAGAAAGAAAAGAAGAAAAGGATAACATAGAATGAGTCATCAAGTTCGAAAAACTTCAACTGGCAAGACATTTAAAGCCACTTTACATAAGGGCTCATATTGATGGAAGGCCTATTAGCCGAGTGTTAATTGATAGGGGTTCCATCATGAATGTTATGCCAGTAGCAATCCTAAAGAAGCCGGGTAAGTCTCAGAAGGATCTCAAAGAGACTAACATAAAGATGGCAAACTTTATAGGGGAAAGCATAGATGCCCTAAGATTTTACATTGCTGAATTAACTGTGGAAGCCAAAACATCCACCCCTGTATTTTTTATTGTGGATGCCAAGCTAGGATACTCTTTGTTGTTAGGAAGAGATTAGATTCACTCCAATATGTGCATCCCATCTACCTTACATCAATAGCTAATGTTTTGGAATGAGGCAAAGTAGAAGTAGTGCCAGCGGACCAAAAACCGTTTTTAGCCTATGTTAAGGTAGTTGAGGCAATGTATTACACCCTTGAATTCCAGCCGATAACATGGCCTTTGGGAGTTACCTAGGATGCTATTCAAGCTATGAATTTCACCAATCAAGGTTTCAAGGTGGAAATAAAAAGCGACTATTCAAAAAATCTGTTGAGTGATATGCTGAATAATGATGACCTATCAGATGAGCTCCACAATGACTTAGTTGCTATAGCTACAGTAGGGATTAGTCCTATGGAGTTTGCTGATCAAGATAGTAACTTTTGGTACTTGGAGGGAGATATAATGGTAAATGAAGCCGAGTGTGAAGCTTCCGTACCAACAGCGCCAAAGGAGATAAAATCCTAGAAATAGATCAAAGCTAGATACCTCAGGCCTCTGTACATCTTAACTCATATAAACAAGAAACCTATGAGTACAGTTTTGGTTGACAAAGGAGCTATGTTTAATGTGATACCTTACAGTATGATTGAGAAGCTTGGGAAAAGCCATAAAAAGATTAAGAAGACTAATATTACTATGTCCAACTTTACTAGGGAAAGTACTCTGGTTTTGGGTTTCCTTATTGGCAAGCTCACAGTAGGGTTCAAGACAGCTAACACATTGTTCTTTATGATAGATGGCAGACCAGGATACATTATCTTGCAAGGTAGAAAGTGAATTCATGCTAACCAATGTGTGCCTTCCATACTCTATCACCAGCTTCAAATTTGGAATGAAGACCAAGTTAAAGTGGTGAATGTAGACCTATTCCCTTTCACAGCTAATTTAAGGATACAAGATTCCATGCTCTATTCTTCACAGATTGAGCCTATTTCTTGGCTTGAAGATGTCCAATTTGACTCTATCAAGTCATTTGAATTATCATTAGATGGGTTTAAAATTGCAGTAAAGGCCGAGACACGGCCTAAACCATAATCCGTCAATGAATAGCTATGAAGTAGTGACAAAGGATGTCCTATAATGGTTAGCTCTGCATTCAACCTAGGCAAGACTTGAAGAGTTTTTGTTTCAGTAGGAACTAGTCGAAAAGGACGACGAAGTTATAGAAAAGAGAGAAGATTAAGCAACAGATTTATTTGTCCCGTATCAAGAAAGAAATTCCAATCTTTGAGGCCCAAGACCCCTTAATCGAAGTTAACCATAGGACTCTCAATGAGCCAAGGATGACTAAGATTAGTGGCTTACTTAGCTAAGGTAAGCGAGATCAATTAGTTCAATTGATAACCAGGTATAAAGTTTGTTTTGCGTGGGATTATTATGAAATGCCTGGATTGTCTAGGGAATTAGTTGAGCACCATTTGCCTATCAAAGAAAGTTTTAGGCCATTTAAGCAACCATCCAGAAGATTTAATCCAGAGTTGATGCCAAAGATAAAGTAGGAAATAGAGAGGTTATTGAAAGCAGGCTTTATTAGGGCCGCTAGATATGTACAATGGATTTCAAACAATGTTCCTGTAATCAAGAAAAATGGCCAAGTTAGGATTTGTATAGATTTTCATAATTTAAATTTAGCTACCCCTGAGGATGAATATGTTATGCCTATTGCAAACATGTTAGTTGATGCCGCAGTAAACAATGGAATTTTATCTTTTATGGATGGTTATTATGGGTACAATCAAATCTATTTAGCTGAGGAAGATGTGCATAAAACTGCATTTCATTGCCTAGGAGCCATTGGTATTTTTGAGTGGACGATCATGCCATTTAATCTTAAGAATGTCTAGGCTACTTATCAAAGGGCAATGAATCTGATATTTCATGATCTAATTGGAAAATGTATGGAGATTTATATCGATGTAATTATGAAGTTAGCTGATTTTCAAAACCATTTGGCTAACTTGGAGCAAGTATTTCTCAGGATGAGGAAGCATTTGCTTAAGATTAATCTTACCAAGCGTGAGTGTGTGTGTGTGTGTGTCAAGTAACAAAGAGTTAACTCACCCTATGTCAATGCCATGATTAAGAAGGAGACAACAATCAACCATAATGCACCATTCATCCTTTCTACATCCATATGAGTGTTAACTAGCTAAAGATCAATAAGTCTTTCTTTAAGTTTGTAATGTAAGGCCAAGGTTGAGATATGATGAGAAGCCTTTTAGGCTTTGAGTTTACCTTCAACTTAAGGAACCCTTACTTTTACCCACTCTCCTTGGATTACCCCCAACTCAGTTGCTTTGCTTTGCAACTCTCATGCTTTTCTTATTGAACCTTTGGCTTGTCATTCTTTTCTTCCCTTCTTTTTCTTTTTCTCTATTTTTTTTTTTTAATAATTCCTTCCAATCACTTTTGAAAAACATGAGGTTGTAGTGATGGATGTAATACCTTATTCAAATGGATAGAAAGTTTAGGCTTGAGGATAATTAAGGGATCAAAGAAGGATAAGAAGGATAAGGTATTAGGCTTAAAATGTGGTTCAATCAAGAATAAAGGCTATTAGGCTCAAAAAAGTTAACAAGGGTTAAATGGAATAGGGTAGGCCATAAGTCTCAGTATAGGTTTCACAATCATGGCCTAAATCCTTTCTAAAGCTAGATTCCACTCATATTTCTCTCAAAAAAGTTTCAAGTGCAAATGGTGCATGTCTCAACCTTAATTAAAGCATTAAAGCATGATCATTATCCCTAAGTCATTCATCCACAAAAAATTGCAAAACATGTGATTCTTTCCCAATAATGATAAGACACAAGAGAATTTTAAACATGTCTAAATCAAGATTGATAGTCACTAACAAGTTAGAATGAAGAGGAACTTGTCATATCATAGGGATGAGATAAAAAAAAAATGTAAGAAACATAGTTTAGGCAAACAATGCACACTACAAAATACTACTCTAAAATGCCTAAAATAGAAAATCTTTTTGGTTTTTTGTTTTGTTTGGTTGGTATATAGAATAAAAAATTAACCAGACATAAATAGAAACAACCTAACATGCAAGTTAAAAAGTACCCAAAGACTGAAACGAAGCAAAGAACAAAATAAGAACAAAAGAGCATATGCATCTTCTTCCACACCCCCAACTTAGAATGTAGAATTGTCCCCAATGTGCTAACATAATCATAAAGAGAAAGTGTAAGAAAACTCCCCTAGTCGCTATCATCATCCTTGGGATATTGGGGCTCCATATCCTCATCATTATCGGTTGATGGCATCGGTGGGAGCTATGGTAACAGATCTGGAGGTGCTCGCATTCACATGATTTCCTCCAAGGTCCTCATATCAGTGGCAACCAAAGTTAGTTGCATAGATAGTGCCCAAAATTCTTGATTATTGTGATTTCTATCACAGTTTTGAGCTAACTCTATCCGGCGTAGCTCCTGCCTCAATATTTGGAGCTCATGGAAAATAGGTTGCACATTCTGCTCAGGTGGTTTAGCAACAGTAGCAAGTGTAGGTTTAAGCTCTGGTGGATACAGAGGTGGTATTTCAGCCTCTTGTTGAGGCTCTTCAAGAGGTGTTGGGATCTAAGGAGGTCATGGAGCTCACCTAAACACGTATTGAAGGACTGCATTGTCCAACGGATCGTCCAGGTAGGCTAGGTCCTTGTCATCATCAACTTGAACTCCAGCTTATAGTGCCATGGCCGTAATAGTGCACGGGAAAGCTAAGGCAGTCGTGGAGTTGTTACGTGTTGCATGTGCAGCCAGCTTGCCTTTCCCAAATCAATATCCTGCCCTATTACTAGGTAGTGAAGGAGGATGCACCATTCAGGAGTGATAGAATGTGTATAGGTTACCATCCTGAGCTTGCTAAGTATAACCTGTAACCAAACCTGTGCATCTCTATTTAAAATCTGTTTTCTAGATGTCAAGGTTTGGTTGAGGGTTGGCCATGGTATGTCCAATGGCTCCCAGGATGTCCAATGGTCTCAAGTACCTCCTCCCAGTTCACTTCACCATCCAGCATTCGGGTGAAAGCATCATTTTCTACCTCAGGGGTCCGGTAAAAACTGTTGATGGCTATAGAATTGAAATCTACGTGACATGGGCTAGTACTGGATTAGTAGCCAATCTGAGCCTATGGTGTAATGGAGGTTGGCATAAAACTCTTCTACAAGGCGACCACGGGCTAGTGTTGGATTAGCAGCCAATCTGAGCCACTGCCTCCTCTCAAGTTTGCCTTTAAAGTGCTCATAATCTAGGGCAGTGAACTTGATGGCTCGCTCTATCACTATATTTCAGGAGTTGAATGACGTTCCGTACCATCTGTGGGCTTCAGTACTGATGGACCGATGCCAGTCAAATCTTCAACTTGTTGCATAGGGTGTGTAGATGAGGGTTGGGCAGCAATTTATTGTCAGGATAAAGATCACCTCTTCCAGTAGCATGGTGAGTAAGGGCAGCAACAACTTGGCGTGCTCATTTTGGCCCCATTTTTTCTAAAATTCAAAAGTAAAACAATAAGAACATGAGATTCAGGAATAATCTAGTGGATAGAAACAATTTAAAATTAGGGCATCTAGGAGTACCAAAGATAACACCCTCAACTTAAAATGTAACCTCACTGCTAACTCAAAAACATACAATGTAAAACAACGTGCAACTCTAATTCATTGAAATCCAATCACATCCATAAAAAATAGATAAAACAATGGGAAACATCTAATTCTCCAGCATCTCATAGATTCAACAACTCCACCTTTCCATTCTAACCACCAAGTTGCCCAAATAAAATGTAAAAGCCGCAAACTCATGAGTATTGCACATGCAACAATCAAAAAGTTAAAATAACTTATGTTAGGGTAAGAATCAAAAGTCAAAAGTACATACTAGCCCTTTGAGGAAGTATGAGCGACCAAAACCCCTTGTTAATTCAAGAAAATTCGGCTCACAAGAGCCTCCTCGACAACAGCACCAAAAACTTGATGAGGCTCTGGCAAGTATACTAGGTCATACAAGTAATAAAGTGGTGAAAAAGATATCATTCCTAAGGGGATAGTTCAAGTACCGAGGTTAACTAATTAGGTGTCAAGTTAAGTAGAGAAGATGAAGAACAATAATGAATAAAAGAAACACAAAGTGAACAATTCAAATAACCACATAAAAGAAATGTATTAGGTTGAATTCAATAATCAAAGATGTTAGGGCTACTAATTTCATGAACTCATTAACTTTGTTACTCTTGGAAATTAGTTGTCCAATCTCTAATTCTTTATATTTATGGTCGAGTTCTCTAATTTAATTACAAGTCTCTTTCAAGATCAAGTAATTCTTTCTTATGTAATATGATTACCTAATCTCTTAGCACAACTTAGATTAAGGTAGAGTAAGCTTTATGGATTCCTAATGAAGGCCACACAAGTTACGTTTATCTATCTCTAGTTTTCGCTCAACCTATGGTGATTATGACATGAAGCTCCCTTCACAACTTCCTTCTCAAGAAATTGCAAAGCATCAGATCATTCAAGTGGTGATTAAGCACTTAAAAGCATTAACATAGTCATAACACTAAATCACAAGAAAAAGAAACTTGGATAACATCAAAACAAGGTCCACATTGTCAATGAGTGGCTACATCAATACCCTAACAAGAGGGACTTAGTTCATGGTGAAAATAAAACTAAAGGATGTGAAGAAAAGTGAAAAGTAAAAGAAAGAATCCATGGATGACAGAAGAAGTGCAGAAAATAAGTTGACACAGATCTCTCCGGCTTTCGTTAGGCTATAGGAACCTTCAATCTTCACTTCCAATGCTTTCAAGGCTCTTCACAAGAATTAGGATTGCTAAGTGGCTCCAGTAGTCTTGATAATAGCGTCTAGATCCTTTAAATATGCTCCCAAATTGGTTCCCAAAACATTGATTTGAAAAATAGAACTTTCCATCTTCATCGCAACCACACTTGAGCATGGAGGCTTGCACTAGAGTGTGCATCCCTAAATCTCGAGTCATCCTCTCTATATGGGCTGCGCTTGAGCAGAGGGTCGTGTGCTCAAGCATGGAGGCCTACACTCGAGCGTGCTTCCCTAAATCTTGAGTCGTCCTCTCTGTATGAGTTGTGCTAGAGCGCGAGGTCGCGCACTTGAGCGTGGCCCTTTTCCAAATCCTAGAGCTCTCTATACAACCCACGCTCGAGCATGGGATCATGCGCTCAAGCGTGGGTCTCGAAATCTTATTCTTCATTTTTCTTGGCCTGGGTCTTCGTACCTTTAATTAAAATAACTAATAATTAGTGAAAATGTTCTAGAAGTATGTAAATTCAGTATTAAGCCATCACATAACAAAATCCCTAATATGATACCAAATCAATGCAAAACTATTACCTAGTATACATGTAAGTCCTTAAAACTACATGAAAACACTAACAATTTTTGGAGAGTTACCATGAAGGAAACTTTCTCCTTTATTGCTATGTTTGTGTTAGAGCATGAAGGAATTTTTCCTTCTTGACTTTTTGATGGTCCAGCAAGTTGAAAGGGAGGCTTGGCTATAAATAGAGACCTTTCCCAATTTGTTTTTGCATCCTACTTTACAGCAATTTATCGCATTGAGTGTTAGTCTCTTGAAAGAGTTTCCTATAGTAAGAGTAGTACTCTCTTACACAAGAGAGAGTGTAATAGTTCTCTCCTTATATTTAGAGAGAAATTGTAATTTTTATTTCCACATAGTGAAAGTCTTCTTTATCATGTCTGTGGTTTTTCCCTTAATTTTAGGGGGTTTTCACATTAAATATTTTGTGTCAGTTCCAATTTTCTCAACTCTATTTTAGTGCCTCAAAGATGATTCAAACTGTTGAAGCACAAAATGGACTCTATATCCTACCAGTCTTAGTTCCTCTTATACCTGTTGTTAATTCATATCTATAACTTACTCTTCGTATTTTTATTGTTACTGACACTTTTTCACACAACTTATGGCACAATAGGCTAGGCCACATTTCATATGATAGCGTGCTTGTTTTACAAAGATAGTTTCCCTCTATTCAATGTAACAAATCATATAGATGTAATGTATGTCATTTGGCAAAACAAATACATTTACACTTTTCTTTGAATACTACTACCAATTAGCAAGCATTTGACTTAATCAATGTGGACATTTGGGGGCCAGTTGCTACTATTTCAATACATGGTCATAGATATTTTCTTACTATTGTTGATGACAATTCAAGGTATACCTGATTATTTCTAGCAAAATCTAAAGCTGAAACATCTATTTGGTTCAAATTTTTTAGCGATGGTGAAGCTCAGTTTCAATCCAAAGTCAATTCCATTAGGACTAACAATGGACAAGAATTTTCCCATAAAAATTTCTATGCTCCAAAGGCCATTTTACACCAAACTTATCCTATTATAAACCTTCAACAAAATGCCATTGTTAAGAAGAAGCATCATCAATTTCACATTATAACTAGAGCCATGATGTTTCAAGCAAATTCACCACACTAGTTCTGGTCTTGTGCAGTTTCTCATTTAGCTTTTCTAACTACTATTAACAATTTAATTCCATTTGAAAAATTGCACAATAAGCCAATTGACTTTTCTACTCTTGAAGTCTCTAGGTATTTGTGTTTTACATCAACCTTACAACATCAAAGGCATAAACTTGACCCCAAGGCCAAAAATATCTTTCTTATATTCAAATTAGGTGCCAAAGGTTGATAAAAAAAAAAAAAAAAAAACTAGGTGTTAATAGGTATATTTTGTTTGATCTAACCTCAACAGAAATCTTTGTCTGTAAGCATGTTGTTTTTTATTAAAACTCTTTCCCATTCCTTACCATTACACACAATCTTGATACCTAACCTCCACTTAGTGATAAAGCCACCTTATTGCCACTTCCTACCATTTTACCTTTAAATGCTTCACATAATTCTCAAGAACCTTGCCTATTGCACCATTCAATAACCAAACTTTTCAGCCTTAATCATCTACATAGGAGTGTTTATTATCGAATCAAACCAAAATTTACCCAAAAAAAAATCAAAGCAAAAAATTGAAAACTAATTGAAAACAAAAATAAAAAAAAAGAACATTTTTTTTTTATTTTCCACCAAAAATTAATCAGTTTGATCTGATTTTCAACTCCAACATTGAAAACCAAATTGAACCAAATCGAACTGAATTAATATCCCTATATTCTTATTATGTCATTACTACTATATAATCTTCCTATAAATAGCCTTGCATGACCTAACCCACACTAGACAGAAACACTATCTCCCTTTTACCCTCTTTCACTTTCACTCATTGGTCTCTACTCTTAGTGTTGCACCCTACCCATACACTCCATCTCCACTTGATCTCTGATAAAGTCCTTCACTGTTCACCGAGTAACCATTTTGGAGCTTCAGGATACCGTTTACCATTGTGCAACCACCTTCCGTGAGTTCACCTGTGACCATCATGAACCTCCATTGCGTCGCGCCCTCCTCTTCGTATTGAGTTCTTTTCCATGATAACTACCAATGATGGTTAACAACCTTTATCCCTTTCATTATGCTGTTGAGTCACTAACAACCACGACACTACGTGGTTATCTCTACAACAACGGTTGTTTAAATTTGCTTTTTTTTTTATTTTTTTGTTACTTGAATTTTTAGCTATGATTTTTTGTGTTCTTTGTTTTTGTTTTTCAGTTTTGGTGCTTTAATCTACAAAGTCAGGTTTGAGTCTACACAACCTAATTTGATTTTGATTATAACCTATTATGTGAAAATGTTTATGGTTACTTTCATTATGATGACTTGATGAATTGACATATTTCTATAGAGTGTATTCTATGCTTTGAATAGGTAGGGCTTTACAATTCTTTCATGGGAAAGCTTTGTAAAAGGCCAGAATAGTATGAGAAAGTTTATTAGAAGACCATATGAATATTTTCAAGCCATCATGGGAAGATTAGATAGAAATCATTAAAGATAAGCATGCACGTGAAAAAGTTTACACAAGTATAAAAAGACATTTCTCATCATGAGATACTTAGAAGATTACATAAAAAGGTTCAAGCTCAAACCTAGAAGGTCTAATTCACACTGAGAAAGTTCAAGGGAAGAGTTGAGAAACTTTTCAACTAGATGTTTCACTTCTCCTATTAAACTCCTCTCAAGACACTCCGAATTCTCCAAATAGACTTCACTGTTTACCACCTTAGCTTTGTTTCTCTTCTCTGTATGTTGATTAGGATCTTCATGCTGCCCTTGTTTCATAGACAATGGTATGTTCTTATAATCCATCCCTTCAAAGATCAATTCTATGGTAGCATCCCGATTGCTAGTGGTAATGGCATACCAACTAACATAATGTAACCAACTTTGAATCCAAAGGGATCACTCGAGAGACTCTCTTGTGCCTTCCAATAGCTGGAGCATCTCTGAAGCAAGTTTAAGCTCGCTAGAACGAAACTCATGTCCTAGAAAGTGAATTGTAACACCCTTGACATTAGTATGAAGAGGTAATTCCCTTCCTAACCATAGATCAAGAAGGAGCTTGTTGGTTTTATTTCCTTAAGATCATTTCCTTGTATGTTCTTCTATCTCAAAATGAAGGCGAATCACCCAATTTGCTTCTCCTAGAGCTTTGTTTAACCATGTTCATGATTCTACTTGAGGATTGATGCACACATAGATCTTCCTTCACACTTGTCTCACACCCCGTAATCGCTAAGCCATGTATGTTTTCTCTTGCCTTTAATGCCTCATTTTGGTCTAGAGTTGGACAAACCCGAACAACCCATCTTGTTTTTACATTATTTGAAAAAGAGATAAAAATCCACAATATCTTCTTCAGATTTGAAGGTCTGCTAGAGCCACTCTTTTGACGTAGATATAGGGACATTATCTACAAATAGAGTTACCACACCTTTTTCAAAGCCCATTTTGACACCTTTTGTTTGTACTCCTATGCAATTATGCCATCCTACTTCAGTTCTGACCTTCTACTGACCTACATCCACATTTCTACACAACAAATGTGTCGACACCTTTTCTATATTACTATCAATCTACAATAGAAGACTTGTCTACAACTATGCCTTATGCAATGAAATTCACTCTTTTTATTGTCGAGGATCACAATTTGAAAATGAATTATTAACATAATGACATAGGGGCTTCATAATCATAAGCATCAACAGCATCCTAATAAACAAAACCCAAAAAAGAAAATTTGATTTTGCCATAGCCTAATATCAGTAGACTGAAGCTTTTACCAAAACCCAAATGCAAAGATAAAGTTTAGTTCATAGAGAAACATTGGTTTAGGAATAGGGGATCCTTATTTGTCTAGCTACACACAATCTAAAGGGCTAAAATGTTGCCATGAATAGAGGCTAAGCTGCTATGAACAAGACCACCAAAGAACATAATTGCCATGAAGGGAGAAAAGACACAACAAAGAAACCCTAACTAGGCACTTGTGGTAGTCTTCCTATCATTCATTTAGTTGTTTTTATTCTTTATCGTGAAATGCTTATTAGTATGAAAAGTTATCATACAAAACCTTTGACGAGTGACATGGCTTTATCCTTATGCAATTCCATTCAACCCTTTAATTAGTAACCAATCCAGAAAATTTTAGTTATAGGATAAGATTAATACATAAATATAATAAATAGGTTGATTTCTTTCAATTACTTGTTTTATGTTGGTGTAGGGTTAAACTTAATAAAGTAATAGAGACAAAAATTCATGTATATCTATATGATGTTTAAAAATTTTAAATAATAGTGGGGGCATGTGACCCCCCCACATCAACTTTAACACAGATCCATCCTTGTCATTGATTTCTGCAAAATTCTCGGTGAAAGACCAACGAAAACACACCAGGTCTTTTGGTCATTTTTTTGTACCAAATTTATTCATGCTATTTAGCATAGCATGTAACATCCAGATTTAACCGTAACTGCAAATAACACCATAAGAGTTTATTGCCATTAATTATAGATAGAAAAAGAATAGTAGAAAAAAAGGGGGAGGAAGCAAGGAGCCGAGAATATTAAGCAAAATAGGGAAAAAAAACATTTACCATATAATCATGTGATTGAATAGGATCGGTGTCCATAAAATCTACCACCTTGGTAGTTGGTAAAGTTAATGGCCATATTTTTGCCCACCTAACTAAGTAAATAAAATTAAGTACAAGTTGCATGTTAAAGTAAACAACCTTACTCTCTCTACATTATAAATATTACATTAGGCATAACGCAACAACACTTTTACTCTTCTCTTGATGCTATTATGGCTTTCCTTCCCCCTCATCTTTTATCTCTCCTCCTTATTCACACAAACTTTCATTCTTTGCACATCGAAGAGGAGTTGCACCCATATTAGCCCTTATAATCCCCACAAAACCTAAGAATTAGACCAAAATTTTTTCCCTTAGCCAATCATAGAAGTAAGGCAAGAAATTCAAGACTTGAATTGTTTGCATTTGTGTTTGTTTGCTACAATTGAATTATTTTCTTGATAGTTATGTTGGAATAAAGATTAGTGATATTTCACTCTTGTGTTCATAAGCTTGAAGTAACTAGGTTTTCGTTATAGATAACTGGTTGTTGTTGTGTTTGATTTGAAGAAAACTAGGAACCAAGTTGATATGAGAAAAAGTCTAATAGCTAGCAATTTAGCCACTATAAATAAAGTTAGGAAATTTAAAATGAACCAAAACTGAATTTAAATGAAAGTTAACTTGGAGATGAGTTCATCCATATGAAATACAAGTTTATATGAGTTGTGAAGAGGAAGTTATGAATTTATGCAAGTTAACCCGGTTTTGTAGAACATGCCACTGATTTGTCTAGACCTCAAACTTAATACCGGAAGTTATATAAATCATTTTTTAGAGAAACCGACTTTATTAAAAAGCTAAAACATAGATAGATAATCTCGTAAATCCTCGTGGCTATATTTCCCCTATAGAAGTTCCAATAGTTATGGAAGGTAGTCATTGCATTTTGGACACCAAACTTGGGCAGCAAAATACGAGCTGGCAGCTGAATATGAGCTTACAACCTAGGATTAGTTCAGGATTTTAGGTAAGGTTACCTTATCAACCTGGAGAATAGATTTTAGAACTAGTGAGACAAAAGTGAACACCCAGTGAGTGACAGGAAACTCAAAGATCGAAAACACGAGAAGGAGGAGTAAACCCGAAGATTGGATGCTTGGGAAGAAGACATAACTCAAAAATCAAAAATCAAGGTGGAAGAGATAGACCCCTTTTTGTCAAGTGATAGGGTAAGCCCGGAAACTTAGCAGGGAAGTGTTGAGGTAAGAACCTAAAGATCTAGGAGAGAAATGTTGAAGTCAGAACTTGGAGACCAATGAAGGTAATGTTGAGGTCGAAACCTAAAGACCTAACAGGGAAGTGTTGAGGTTGGAACCCAAAAACCTAGGAGGGGAATGTTAAATTCGGAACCTAGAGACTTAGCAAAGAAGTAATGAGGTCAGAACCTAAAGACCTAGTAGGCGAGTGTTGAGGTCAGAACCCGGAGCCCTAAGAGGGAAGTATTGAGGTTAGAACCTAGAGACCTAGGGAAGAAGTGCTAAGGTTGGAACCAGGAACTAAGAGCCCGAAAATTAGAACCTGAGGAAGGGTAAATTGTTAAACTCAGAACCTGGAGAATTTGGAGGCAAAATTTAGAACCTGGAACATAAATAAGTGACATGCTGAGGGTGGTACTCGAGGACTTTAGGCAGAACTTGGATCATACCAGGAAAGGATCTAGATTTCGAGTAAATTAGTCCATTCCACTAAACTATCATTGATACAATTTATATTCCTTTACTTCCTATGTGAAATTTGAAGTATAAGAAATTCAATGTGCATATGAATATGAGTATATCTCCTTAATAATGAGCTACATGCATGAAGAGGTAATTACTTATAATTTCTTATTTGCTTTAAAAAAATAAGGGACAAGTTAGTGCTATGCTTGGGTCGAACAGAGTGAATCCATCTAAGTTAGAGAGAGTGAATTTGACTCCTTTTTATTAAGTCAGGGAGAATGAACCTGCATGGCTATGCTGGAAAGAGTTAATCGGACCTTACTATGATATGTTACGGAGAGTGAAATTGACCAAGGATAGATCCACATGAGAGTAAAAGAGAGTAAATCTGGTAATCATTTACAGGAATGAACTCAATCCTACAAGACCGAGTATTACCTAGAATATATGAATGCCACTAAAATCAAGAAATTACCAAGCCAAGCACGTAATTTGACATAAAGATAGATATAACAACCTAGCCATTTACATTCCATGCATGACCAAGTTTTACATTTAAAGTTCATTGTATATATGTTCAATTTCTTATATTATGATGCTGATATCGAACGTGCATTTATCATGGTGATATATCTAAAATGAATCTGCTTTGGGATAGCTTTATTAATTAGAAGTGAGTTTTGTTCCTTTATTTGGTAGGAATTTGTTTTCCACTATCCCCGAAGTAGCTGGGGATGATTACAATGGCACCACAGGTAGTAGTATAGGATTTCCTATTAGGAATTTAAATTCCCATTTTTTTTTCATGTCATCCTTAGACACCACCAATCGCCTCCATAGTAATCTTCCTCAAGACTCCTAATTGGACCTGGCATCATCATCTAGCCCTAGATTCTGTATACTTGCTTTGCCATGCAACCATTGGGATGTATATATCTTTCAACCACCTTCTTGCCATCATAGTACATAATCCACAGTTTAACCTGGAGTTCCCTTTTAACGGTGTACCCCTGCATATGGCTCACCCTCTTTATCCATCACCATCACCTTCACCTTCACCCTCACCCTCCAATGAAATCAATCCCTCAAAAGATAGTCTTTTCTTCTCCTCTTATAGGGGAGACCAAGTAGTACCAGAGTTTGAGCCAGAGGGACTTCCTGCCATGGAGAATAGATTTCACACCCCATAATGAAGGTCGAGCTGTGTCCCAGGTTGTTTTACTAATAGACCCTCACCTTTCCATAGGGAATCTAGCATATGCTACTAATAGCTCTCAGGCCATTCATGCACATTCTATGGCTCTTTTGGCATAATGCAAAGCCACGGATATAATAGGGAGCATTTAGTTGTATAGTTAATATAGCTTGCACTAGCTTCTAGACACATTAGTTTTGTAACTTTTGAAAATTCTCCTTTGCATTTAATTTATATATATATAAGTGTCTTTAATAACATTAGCCTATGACGAGTCATTTATTTTTGCATTGTCCTAGATCCACCACCTATATACATAAGGCCTATTGCCTATAAATTTACATAATTAAGTAGCAGCCTCTAATTACAATATTATGTCCTACGCGTAATATTGTGATTAAAAGGATGCAACATTTTAGTATTAAAGTAGTTCATCCTGTCAAAGCCTGGAGATTGGACTGACTATGCTTTAGCATGCGCTAAGACTCCTTATTAATACCATGCATTAGATTTTGTATAGTATCATATATGCATGGTTATGTGATTTTAAGAGTAATCAATTGCTATTACACTTAGCTCTGTATTGAGCCTAATCAACTCAATATCTTTGTTTTGTGTGACTAGGAATTGATGACTTCACGTGGATGTGGTAGGCCAGCTTGTGGATCTACTTCTAAAGACATGGAAAATATTATGGACACTTTTCGAATAACGGCTCATGCCATGATAGACTAAGTTGTTGCTATAAATCGCCTGATGGAAAAAGTTAACTGCTGAGCTAGAGAGAACCCAAGGTGTGGATCAAGAATATTAGAAGTTTGTAGAATTTGGTAAAGCAAATCCACTAAATTTTCGGGAAATTTTTCATCCGGATAAAGCTGAGGGTGGATTAAAGCTATGGAGAAATTTTTGTATGTGCTATATCATACTAAACAATAAAAGGTGGCATTTGTTATATACATGCTAGAAGCTGACGCAGAATTCTAGTTGGTTGGTATGAGGAGGTTACCTGAGCATGCCCAAGCTCCAATTACTTGGGAGGTATTTAAGAATGTGTTCCATGAGATATTCTTTCCTACATCTGTAAGGAATGCCAAGGAGTTAGAGTTTATGAGACTCCAGCAAGGAAGTATGAGTGTGTCTGAATACGCAGCCAAGTTTGAAGAACTCTGCAAGTTTTCAACAATTTAACAATTTAATTTGGATGAGATATGGAAATGCATTAAGTTTGAAGGTGGCTTGCAGGAGGATATCCTAGCATTAGGGGGGCCGATGGAGATCCAATACTATGCAACACTTGTGAACAAGTGTACACTAGTAGAAGAGTACAATAAGAAGTTAGTGGTTGCTAGATCCACCAGAGGTGATTTCAGAAGGAAGCTAGCACCCCAAGGGCAAAAGTTTAAGCTCTTCTAGCAGCTGAATAGAAATTCCTCAACTAATAATGGTAAGGGTAAGTAATTGCAGAGATTACTTGTATAGACAAGAATGCCCGAAATATGGGAATAACCATGGGAATAAGTCGTGTCTAGCTAGGCAGAATGTATATTTCAGATCTGAGAATGCTTGAACAAAAATCAGTCCTCTATCACTAGGCCTCAATGTCAAGCACAAGTCTTGACTCTGAATGCGAAGGAAGCAACTTAATCCAAAGATTTGATACAAGATGAGTGGGAGATAAATGATAAAACCTTAACTATGTTACATGATTCAAGCGCTACCCATTCCTTTGTTTCCTTTGATTGTGTGAATAAAATTAAATTGCTTATATTCGAGTTACCTTATGATTTGTCTATTTCGACACTTATTGGTAAACCTATCAAGACAACCCAAGTTTGTATGAGGCGTCCTTTCGCATTAATGATAGAATTTTTATAGCTGACTTGATTTGTCTTTCTCTCTCTAGTTTGAATTTGATCTTTGGTGGCTCTCGGCTAGCCACACCATGTTAAACTATTCTGATAAATCCATCTTATTTCCTTTTACCTTGCCCTTTAAACATGTGGCTTCCGTGTGTTTATATTTAAACTCCTTTAGGATAATTGGGAGTCTAGGATATATCCTCTTTTTGGCAACCGTATCTGAGAATGAGCAGAGATTGAATAAGATTCCTATGGTTGGGGAGTATCTGGATATTTTTCCTGCGGACATACCATAATTTCCTCTAGAAGAGAAATAGAGTTTTCTATTGAATTGGTACTGCGAACGGGACCAATATCGATGGTGCCCTATCAAATATCGCCCGTAGAGTTAGTTGAATTAAAGAAGCAACTATAGGAACTCTTAGAAAAATATTTATTAGACCAAGTGCTTTGGCGTGGGGAGCTTCTATTCTTTTAGTAAAGAAGAAAAACGGAAGTATGAGGTTGTGTGTTGGTTATAGAGGCAACTTAATAAGGTAACAATTAAGAATAAGTATGCTTTTTCTAAAATAAATTACCTTATGGACCAGTTGCGCGGAGCTACAGTATTCTCAAATATTGATTTAAGTCTGGTTACCACTAGATTAGAGTTCGAAATGAAGATATACCAGTATGAGTACACCGCAATGTCATTTGGTCTAATGAATGCCCCAGCAATGTTCATAGATTATATGAATCGGATTTTCAGGCCTTACCTAGATAAGTTCGTAGTTGTCTTTATAGACAACATACTTATTTACTCCAAGACAAGAAAAGCACACAAGGAGCATCTCAGGATAGTATTGTAAATCCTAAGAGAATGGAAGCTATATGCAAAGCTATCTAATATGAGTTTTAGATGAATGAAGTCAAGTTCTTGACCCATATAGTATCTCAAGGGGCGATTTCAGTTGATCCTAATAAAACTAAAGCAGTATTAAACTAAGGAAGACCAACTACAATTACAGACGTTAGGAGTTTTCTAGAGTTAGCTAGATATTATAGAAGCTTCATTAAGGGTTTCTCCCAAATAGCTTAGCTCTTAACTTAACTAACTAGGAAGAACGTCCCGTTTGAGTGGATGGTGAAATGTGAAAAGAGTTTTCAAGAGCTCAAACAAAAGGTAACCACTGCCCCAGTGTTAGTGCTACCTGACCCTCATAAGCCATTTGAAGTCTACTGTGATGCTTTATACCAAGGGCTAAGGTGCGTATTAATGTAGAATAAAAATGTTGTTGCATATGCCTCCAGACAGCTAAAACTTCATGAAGTCAACTACCCTACTCATGATTTGGAACATGTAGCTGTGGTATTTGCTTTAAAATTCTAGAGACATTATCTTTATGAAGTTAAGTTTGAAGCATTGCCTGATTATAAGAGTCTAAAATATCTCTTTGATAAGAAGGAATTGAATATGAAGTAGCAAAGATGAATGGAGTTCGTCACGGATTACGAATTCATCTTGAATTATCATCCTAGCAAAGCAAATATTGTAGCTGATGCTCTTAGTAAGAAGTGTTTAAATGCATCATGGATGATGATTAAAGAGATAGAACTAATAGAAAGTTTTCAAAATCTCAATCTGGGGAATTCTATAACCCCTCAGAGTATTCAGTTAAGTCAAATAAGAGTGCCAAGCAACTTTAAAAGTCAAATTGCCCAAGCCCAATAAAATAATCTAGAATTCAGTAAAACCATAACTTTGGTTCAAATAGGAAAGATGAAGGGGTTCACTCAAGGTAATGATCGGTTACAGAGGTGCCAAGGAAGGTTAGGTGTTCCTGCAGGGGATGACCTCAAAAGTAAGATTCTAGAAGAAGCCCACTAGAGTAACTCTACTATCCATCCAAGAGTAAGTAAAATGTACCAAGATCTTAAAAGGGTGTTTTGGTGGCCCAAGATGAAGTCAAACATAGCAGAATTCATAAACAAATGTTTGATCTACCAAAAAGTGTAGGTAAAACATCAAAGAGCGTCTGACATGTTGCAACTATTGGAGATTCCTGAATGGAAATGGAAAAGTATTTCAATGGATTTCATAATGAAGTTGTCCAAGATCCTTGTAGGATATGACTCTATATGGGTTGTAATAGACAGACTGACCAAGTCTACCCACTTTTTACCTATTAAAGCCAATTATTCTCTGGAAAGGTTGTCGAATATATAATTCAAAAGACATGTGGCTGCATGGGATTCGTTCCACTATAATCTTAGATCGAGATAGGAGATTCACCTCAAAGTTTTAGGGAACCCTACAGATGGCATTTGGAACTAGACTCTATTTGAGTACAAGTTACTATCCCCAGATCGTTGATAAAGAGAACCATCCAAATGTTAGAAGACATGCTGAGAGTTTGCGTAATGGACCGAGGAGGAAGCTGGGACAAATATCTACCTTTGACCAAATATGCTTATAATAACAACTATCATGCCAGTATTAGTATGGCCCCAAATGAAGCTTTGTATGGTAGGAGGTGTCAATCTCCTTTGTGTTAGTATCAACCGAGCGAGACTAGCCTTTTAGGACTTGATCTCGTTAGACAAACCATTGAACAAGTAAAAAAGATTCAAACCAAAATCCTCACTGCTTAAAGCTGACAAAGGAGTTCTACTAACACTAGGAGAAAGCCACTAGAATTCCAAGAAGGGAATCACATATTCTTGAGAATCACCCCTACCACAAGAGTAGGTAGAGCTATAAAAGTAAAAAAGTTAGGTCCCTGATTTATAGGTCCTTTTCAAATCCTGAAATAGATTGGGCCAGCTATCTATCGAATAGCCTTGCCTCTTAATCTATCCAATCTTCATGATGTTTTCCATGTGCACAACTTCAGAAGTATATTCCGAATCTTAGCCATTTGTTGGTGCCTCAATCTATACAGTTACGAGAGGACTTGACTTCCATATCCTACCAATTTGGATTGTAGATAGAAGTAACATCTTGATTTAACCATATCTGCAAATAACACCATTAGAGTTTATTGCCATTGACTATGGATAGAAAAAGAAGAATAGAAAAAAAAAGGGGGGGGGGAAGCAAGTAGCCGAGAATGTTAAGCAAAATAGGAAAAAAAGATATTTTTACCACATAGCATGTGATTGAATAGCCATAAAATCTACCACCTTGGTAGTTAGTAAAATTAATGGCCATATTTTTGCCCACCTAACTAAGTAAATACAATTAAATATAAGCCACATATTAAACCAAACAACTTTACACTCTTTACATTATAAATATTGCATTAGGCGTAACATAACAACACTTTTACTCTTCTCTTATTGTTGCAATGGCTTTCCCTCCCCCCCCATCTTTTATCTCTCTTCCTTATTCTCACAACCACACAACCTTTCGTCCTTTACACCTCTAAGAGGAGTTACACCCATATTAGCTCTTATATTCCCCATAAAACCTAAGAATCAGACCAAAAACTTTTTCCTTTAGCCAAGTAAGACTTTTGGTTCTAGCAAGGGTAAGGAAGGTAGATATAGCTTGAGTTAGCTGAGGACAATTAGAACTACAGAAACATGAAGAGAAGAAGTTGTAAATCATAGAAAAGAGGCAGGAAATTCGAAGAATTGAATTGTTTGTATATGTGTTTGTTTGCTAGAATTTAATTATTTTCTTGATAGGCATGTTGGAATAGAGATTAGTGATATTTCACTCTTGTGTTCATAAGCTTGAAGCAACTAGGTTTTTGTTATAGATAATCGATTATTGTTTTGTTTGATTTGAAGAAAACTAGGAACTGAGTTGCTATGAGAAGGAGTTTGATAGTCAGTGACTTAGCCGCTATAAATAAAGTTAGGAAACTTAAAATGGATTGAAACTAAATTTAAATGAAAGTTAACTTAGAGATGACTTCATCCATATTAAATACAAGTTTATATGAGTTACAAAGAGAAAGTTATGAATTTATACAAGTTAACCCAGTTTTGTAGAGCCTTGTAAAATTCCGTGGTTACATTTCCCTTATAGAAGTTCCAGTAGCTGTAGATGGTTGTCACTACATTTTGGACACTAAAATCAGGTAGTAGAATGTGGGCTTGCAACTAAATATGGGCTTACAACCTTGGATTTTCAGGATTTTAGGTAAGGTTACCTTATCAACCTGGAGCTTAGACCTCAGAACTAGGGAGATAGAAGTGAACACCTCCAATGAGTGGCAGGCAATCCAGAGATTTGAAATGTGAAAGGGAGGAGAAAACATGAAGATTGGATGCTGGGGAGGAAGACATAATCCAAAACTCAGAAATCGAGGTGAAAGATGTAGACCTCTTTCTGTCAGGTGATAAGGTAAGCTTGGAGACTTAACATGGAAGTGTTGAGGTCAGAACCTGGAGACATAGAAGAAGAGTGTTGAGGTCAGAACCTAGAGACCTAAAAGGGGAATGCTGAGGTCAGAACCTAGAGACCTAGCAGGGAAGTGTTGAGGTCAGACTTTGGAGACCTAGCAGGGGAATGTTGAGGTCGGAACCTGGAGACCTGTGAGGGAAGTATTCTGGTCGGAACTTAGGGACTTAGGGAGGAAGCATTAAGGTTAGAATTAGGAATTAAAGGGCTAAAAATCAGAACCTGAGGGAGGGTGAACTATTAAACTCAGAGCCCAAAGAATTATGAGACGGAATTCGGAACTTGGAACTTAAATAAGTGACATGCTGAGAGTGGAACTCGAGGACTTAGGGTGAGACTTAGAACATATTGTGATAGGATCTAGATGTCAAGTAAATTAGTACATTCCACTAAACTATCATTGATACAGTTTACATTCCTTTACTTCTTATGGGAAATTTGAAATGTAAGAAATTCAATGTGAATATAATACATGAAGAGGTAATTACATATAATTTCTAATTTGGTTTCAAAAAAAAAAGGGGCAAGTTAGTGCTATACTTGGTCAAAAAGAATGAATCCAGCTAAGTTAAAGAGAGTGAATCTGACTCCTTTCTGTTAAGTCAGGAAGAGTGAACCTAACTAAGAATAGATTCGCATGAGGGTGGATGGACTATTATCCAGAATATATGAATGCTACTGAAATCAAGAGATTGCCAAGCCAAGCACGTAATTTGACTTAAAGACAGATATAACAACCTAGCCATTTACATTCCATGCATGGCCAAATTTTATGTTTAAAGTTCATAGTATATATGTTTTATTTCTTTTATTATGATGTTGACATAGGATGTGTATTTATCATGGTGGTATATCTAAAATGAATCTGCTTCAGGGTGGTTTTATTAATTAAAAGTGAGTTATTCCCTTGTAAGAATTTTTTTTCTATTGCACCATTTACTATTTGACAGAATAATTTCAATTTTAAAATTGGCCTGTTTCTATAAAGGAAAAAAAATTGATAGAAAATGAGTTGTTGTAATTAATTTAAATTAGAAGATTCTATTTTCATTATAGATGTTTGAGTTACTTCGATTCAAAGACATCTGGCAATTGTTAAGTCAAGGTAAAAAGCAAGTTGGTAACAAATTAGCAATCCATTCTTTCCAGCGGTGTTTTCGTTATACTAAGAAAACAACTCCTATATTTATTATTTCATTTCCTGAGCGCAGAAACTTGCAGCTTTCCTACGAAAAGGAAGAAAGAGAGAGAAAAGATTGGAGAGAAGAGAGAGAGAGAGAGCAAAACTGATATCACGTTTTGCATAAACATCTCTCCGTTCTCCTTCCACCTCTCTCTTTCTACGACAAAGATGTCACTGCCGTCAACGACAGCCATTGACGCTGGCGATGACATGCAGGACACCATATACGCGAAGAGAGGCTGTTGCTTCTGGATCCCTTGCTTTGGATCCAACCCACCCTTATCAACAACATTATCATCGTCAACGTATGAGTTGATTTCGTGGGAGCGGGTGCAATCCCCGGAGAAGGAGCGTTGGTGGGCCAGAGGATGGAAGAAGATAAGGGAATGGTCCGAGATCATGGCAGGGCCCAAATGGAAGACATTCATCCGTCGCTTCAATAAGAACCGCACCGTTGGTATCACCAAGCGAGGGACGTTCCAGTATGATCCCTTCAGTTATGCCCTCAACTTTGATGACGGGAAAGAACAAAATGGGGATCACGAAGATTACGGCTATGTTGATTTTTCATCTCGTTATGCTTCTCTCCCGACGTCGACGAAGTCATCCATGGACCTTGGCAAGGATGGTCCCTCATTGACGTGACTCATTCGCGTGATATCACGTCAATGTAGTCGGATTTTCTTTGAATGTGTCTTTGAATTCGTTCTAGATGTGAGCAAAGCTCAGATTGGGGAAGAATATGGTCCGTGGATTAACTAATGTCGATTGTAACAAAAGATCAGGAGGTGGAGAATGTGTGCAACGTGAACGAATGTGCATGGGAGATGGGGATGACAGAGGCATTATTGATCATCGTTAGATGAAGTTTGAGGGTGTTGTTTCGCAGGTATAGAAATTCTTAGGCTCTATGGAGACTTATCTTGTGTATTATTAAATGTTTGTTATCTCATGTACAACATTAAAAGTGTAGCTTTCTTGTAATTATAACGAGAGAATATGATAACCTTTGACATCATACGCATTTAACAATATAGAACTAAAAAAATATTGTTACTGATTTTACGAATTCCTCTTTGCGTGTGAGTCATTAAGGTGAACATCAGTATTTACTCTTGAATCTGGGGAACAAAACGTTGTAAGCATTAACCAATACTTAGATGTTTTAAAATCCCACTAACTTCTAACATGCTTCAACCTGTTTGTTAGTGTTATTACCTCACTATTTTCTTTACGTGTTATTAACTCACTATTTTTGTATTCAGGCAATGCTTAGAAAATATTTTCTAGCAAATTACATTATTTTAAAGAAACATTATTTGTAAAATAATTAAAATCGCATTAATATTGTAAAAGAACCTTTAAATGTATTTGTTGATAACATATTGATTCTGTTTTGATATAGTATTTTCATGAGTAACTCGTAATGTATTCATTTCTTGTCATTTGCGAATTTAGGTTTGATAAAATCATATTTTAAAATTGGAGACAATTTATAATTGCCAACCTACTATCAACTCCCTAGTTATAATATTTTCGAATTTCAAAAGACATTTTATAAATTCAATTGCACTACATCTGGGTAAAATAATATGAGAACTAGTTTCGGATTATAAGGATGACCAACAAGAGTTGGTGTGGTATTAAATGAAATGGAGAAAAATTCAAATGATAAAATTTTACTGAAATGAGAAAGGTTACTACATCAAGCCAATAGTATGGCTTATATACAAAATGGTAAAGTAACTAACTAATACCTAATTACAAGTATTGTAACTAATTGTGACTAATCAATAACTAACACAATTATATCTCTTAACATCTCCCCATAAGCTGGAGGATGCGTACTTTAGCATCTCCAGCTTGGGATCAACAATACAATATAAGCAATCCAACAATGATAACAAAGCTGCAAGATGAATGAAAATTGAGTCAGCAATGGCAGTGGTGCATAGTGCCAAGAAGTCTTCGACCTTCACTTGGGCCCCTTCGACCTTCTATCAACGTCTCCACAGCACTCATTACGAAAGAGGTTAAAGCCATAGGGCTGTAGCAAGAAGAGGTTAAAGCCATAGGGCTATCAAGAAATCCCACTTTAGGGATACAAAATTTCAATGTCAAATCTGAAATCAAATGCTGAACCACCAAGCAAAACTATCATCAATGCTTAATCACTCAGCAGAAGCAAATCAAAGCCACTAAAGGCTAAATTGAAGGGAACCAAATCTGATACTGAATGAGAACCACACTATCCAGATGAACAGAAATTTGAACCATCTCGGATACATGAAGCGATTAAAGTTCCTTTCATCAATTTGTGCAGGATGTCATATGCCGAATGTAACAATCCATTAATATGATAACAAATCAACCAAAAACCAAAGAGAAAATTATCTTGGAGAAATGGTGCTACATCAAACCAAATCTAACCCATATCATAGCATCAAAAGAATCTCAACCAAAGTCAATCCATATGAGTCAAAGAGTATTGTGATACAATTTATCGAACACCTCCTATGCACATTGCGAGTGATCAACAATAACATATCACACGGCATTAATGAAGATGCCACCAATTTTAAATCACCAAGAGACTGGAACTCAACCAGAATTATGAATATCTCAAGGATCATAACACCATCTCACAACAAGAAGAAAGTGCATCAAATTGGAAGAACAAAAATCCACAAACCTCCAAATAGAGAAACAAAGATGTATGGTTGTTGAGCACCACCACCACTCTTGTCATGGAGAGAGAAATAGAACAAAGCTAAACAAAAAACCAATGAAGAAGCATCTGAATCTTGAATTCAAGAATAAAGGTAACACCATCAGGAACCAATCTAAACACCACCAACAGGAAACCACCATATGCCAACGAAAACCAAGAAAAAACGGAGACCATTAGAGGTGGTGACTGGATCCATGGCGACGAAGGACTGAAACTAAAGACTAGCAGCGGCAGCGGCAGCGGCAGCGAACCAATGGACCAGATTTGAAATGAGATCGGATCTTTGAAGAGCAAAAGTCGATCGATTTGAAAACGAGGAAAGCAAGCGGCGACAACAATGTCGTCTTGCAAAGGATGTGATGGAGATGAGAAATGAGGCGGCGGCGGTGGCCAGAAACGTGAGCTTAAACCACACAGGAAACGTAAAGAAGTGACAATGAAGAACCACACCGGAAACGTGATGGAGCGGGTGAAGAACCACATCCAACGGTGAAGAACTAGATCTAAAGAGAAGAACTAAATTTGGAAGTTTGAATGACCAATCAGAACACATGATGATGAAGGACCAATGGCTTCTAGAATCAAGATGAGAGAGATGGATCTGGACGAGGATTTGGATGGCGCCAGCGTTGGTCACTGGCGGTGGACAAATCGAAAATGGAGGTAGAGTTCTGAAGGTGAGATCAGAAAATCTTGCAAAAGAGAGAAACATAAAGAAGGAAAATGGTCTTTGGTGAGTGAGAAAATGTGAGAAAGTGGAACAAAGGGAGTTCTAAGAACTCAGAGCAGCAGAAGAAAAGGTTTCAAGGTGGCTGCCAAGGCTATGATACCATGTTGAAATCCATGGTAGCAGAGAGGGAAAAAAAAAGAAAATGGAGAAAAACTCAAATGATAAAATTTTACTGAAACGAGAAAGGTTACTACATCAAGCCAATAGTGTGGCCTATATACAAAATGGTAAAGTAACTAACTAATACCTAGTTACAAGTATTGTAACTAATTGTGACTAATTACTAACTAACACAATTATATCTCTAACAGAGTTATCTTGGTGTTGCCCAAATAAGCCTAGGGTTTTCTTTGATGCTGGAATTAGAGTTAAATCGTATGGACTCCAGAGGAAGAAACTATAGCGTTCCCTATTTTATGTTGATGTATGGTCTATTTGGTATGTAAGAAACTTAAAAATTTTTTAGAATGTGCAGCCTTTGTGCAAGGGCTTGATCCTTGTGATTAGACTTGGTTTTTGGTTAAAGGGATGGTGTCCACAGTTCCCTTACACACCTGCTATGTTGGTGTACAATTTGAATGGAGTTAAAGCCTGGAAGTGTTCGTGAGGGTGCTGCATGATGTGTATGTGCTGATACTGTTATCTGAATGCACGCTGTGAATAATTTGTTTTGGATAGAATTTTTTTTGAGGAAGGAACCCCTGCTGGGAGCAATTCACCATGGAGTCCTATTGAGATGTCCTGTGTATTATGCCTGATTGGTTTGATACTTTAATGTATTTGGAGACGGAAGCTGATGTTTTGTTTGCACAATGTGCTGGGATCGTGTGTGCTAGTTCCTCAATCCATTGTTTGGAATTATGCTAAAAGTCATGATAGTTGATGTCCTATAGGTTCGCTCAATTGTATTATGAAAGTTTATTTGGGATCATTCCGTGGGTTTTGTTGAGCAGATTGCGGAGTCTCATGTTTCTGTTGTTTCTATCTTATGTACTCCTTAATTTATTGTGCTCTGAATGCTCCATATGATATTATTTGGGAGTTGTTGTTGTACTTATTGGAGAAGGAAAAAAAAAAAAGAAAAAAAGATCTTATAGCCTATCTTGAAGTTTAACAAAATCTAATGTCTCGTTGGGTATTGGAAATTCAACATGGAGTTAAAGTTTGGAATTGGACTACTTAATTCCAAATTTTATGATTGAGATAATATATAGAATTGAAACTCTAATTTCACATGTTAATTTCATGGAATTGAAAAAAATTAAATGAGCTTTTCTTAATTTCAAACCTATATTATTGATTTCAAAACTTAAAAATGTCTCTTTTCTCATTAAAGTTTTTATGATTCTCTCTTTTTCTCGTTTATTTGCCAGAAATTATATTTATTGGAGTATAATATTTTTACAAAAAGTATTATAACATAAAAAACTTCTTGATTTTAATTTTATTATATGATATATAAATAATTTTCAAAAAAAATATTTATAAAAATATTAGTATTAGTATTTTTTTTTTAATTTTTGAATTTTGAATCACACCTTTAAATAATAAAATCAGAATTAAATTTAAGCTAATTCAAAGATGAAATTTAAGGATGCGTTTAGTTTGCCCATTTCCATTTCCATTTTTGGTAAAAATGAGAAATAGACTTAAAAATATGTTAGCTTGAATATTGTAGGAAACATTTTCAGTGAAAACATTTTGTGAAGTAGACACAAAACTGAAAATGTTGAATCCACGTTCTCAATCTTTTCAGTGTTTTCAGTTTTACTTGTTGGAAATATTTTCAACGGAAATGCGGTGGCATTATGGTGATTAATACAACTTCTTTCTTTCTCTTTTGCAATAAACCGTATTCGATCCTGGGTGAATAAAACGCATCCTTTTTTTTTTTATCAAATGCATCTCATCTTTTAGAAAACCCAGGACCCCTCCCTCAACCATTGTGTGCGCCATTCACAATCGCTATTATAACTCACCGCCGTTCACTGTGCCACCACGGCCGCGATGCTCCTCTCACCATGGTCACCTTCTGCCACCCCTAATTCAAGTTCTATTTTTAGGCGGTGTTGTGTTCCAATCCCTGACCCTAATTTCTCACCCTCTTTCTCTTTTACGCCACCGCCCTTCTCCATCGTTAAAGTTGACATAGTAGCCATCAAGGGAGCTTTGATCCTCCCTCTCCAGCAGCTCCGACGCCAACACCCTCAACCACCACTGAACATTGCCTCTGAATCGAGACATGAAGGACCTATACTTGAAAGGCGTCCCAAAGCATGGCATCGACATCGTCCATCCACTACACCATCTCGTCAGATAACTCCTTGCTCCGACTTTCCATCTCCACCACGCAGACGACCTTCTCTCCTATGCATACCCTCCTCCCTTGTTATATGAAAGCTCGACGGTGGTATTCCTTTCTATCTCTCTCTCTCGATTGACTCTCTTCAATTATGGTGTAAGCAAATAGGTGTTCTATTTCTCAGTTGCTCTGTTGTTATTTTAATTTTTGGGTTTGTTCAGAGGCCCAAGTTGTGGAACAACCTTCTGAAGCCAAGAAGCCAAAGAGTGAATTTTCCCTTATTCCTTATGCCCAATTTCTTTGCAAACATTTGAGATTGGTGCTCAGAAATCTGATATGACAAATGATGTGTTTAGGTGTAGCAGGATGTTGACCAATTTGTAGCACTGGATCTTGATAATTAGCAAATTGGTGTGATTCTGTTGTGGTATACATTGAACTGATATGAGGCTGAATAAATGTTGTATGATTGTCGACTATCATAATGCGCTTGAAGTTTTTGAGATTATTTATTAATTCCAAAAATTGACCAAAACCAGTAAGATTGGATCAAGGATGTATGATTTGAGTTGATGGTGTTGGAAGGATCTGGTATAGTCCTACTATAGTGCAGCAATTTGCTCTGATTGGAGTTGATCTTGTAATCAAAAGTACAGGAATGAATAAGGCAAATTGATGGTCTTGGAAGCAAGAGGAATGGTTCAACGAAGGATGCATTTTTTGATTGTTAATGATAGCAATGTTTTTGTTTTTTGTTGGGACTGTATTTTTTTTTTCCTATTTCGGGATTATATTCCTTAGCTCCTCTTCTTTAATGAAGAGTTTGGAGCTTCTCTTTGTACGTGAACTATACAAAAAAAGGTGGTGTTGTGTTCTATTCTTATTCTTTGATTTCGGGTTCTGCCACAAAAAAAAATCCAAACAATTCCTTAATTGGTTTCATTTTCTTCACTGTTATTTTTTGGTTTCTAATGCTGCTGGCTAAATTAAGCATGATTCTGGTTTTGGTCTGGGTTGCTATTTCCTCTACTACTTTTGCAAAATCTCTAGTACCACTTGATTATAACTGTGGCATACTAGTGTAGGCAACTTTCAGTGGTCTAATTGATGTATGCCTTGTTAGTATTATTTGATGATGTTGATACATTGGAGTGGAAAAGAAGAACAAGTGGCAGTGGATGGGGGCAAAATGACTATGACTTGTGGCTGTATGTTTTGTTATAGTGGTACCAAAACCTGTAACTTGTTCTTTTACTCCATTGGTTAGTTCATTGTCCTTGGTTTAGAGCCAATCATTACATGGTGCAGACATATCTCAGGTTGAGCTAGCTCTATTAGGATTTTGTATTGCAAATAATGTAGAGGACGAGCCAATCATCAATGCGCGTATGTTCTACTTGTTAGTTGTTTACAATAAACTGTTATTAAGTTGTTTCGAATCTTGAGAAGAGCTCATTTGGAGTGCTAGGAGTTAGTTGATTTTGAACCATTCGTAGATCGATACATGTAATTAGCAGGTCAATGAATATCTATGGATTTATTTATTAAAATTCCCTCAAAAAAAATTATTTATTAAAATAACAAATAATTTTATAAAATAAGATAATTTAATTACAAATATAATTTTATTATTTTAAATTTGATTTTAAAACTTGCATATTGAAAATAGACAAACCAAACGTATTTTCATTATTTTCTCTATTTGAAAATAGAACCTACTCTTTTAAACCAAACACATTTCCTAAAATTTGAAAATCTAAAAATGAAAATTATTTTCAAAACATAAAAAAAATGAAAATAGAAAATATTTTCATAAATCAAACGCACCCTAATATGTTCAATTGAAATCTACTGAGAATTGAATAGGAAGAATTTCCTATTTTTTTGTGGCTTCTGTTTGATATGATTTCGGCCTTATTTTTGGATTTTTTTTGGGCTGGCTCTGGTTGTACATTTCATGCTTTGCTTTTGTTATTGTTGGCTAGTTCTGCTTGGTGGTTTTGCTTGTTGGTATCGCATTATGTCTTTCCATTCTTGTATTGCTGATAGTTTTAAAAGTAAAGTTTGTGTTTAACACATAATGGTGTTGCTGGATAATGGTGTTTCTTGGAGCTAGAGGATGCTACTGATCATGAAAGTGTTGATATTAATACTATTGAAGCAACTCAAATGGCACAAGTTAAGGAGACAATTACCAATCAAATGTGGGATAATTATTGTCGATGATTGATGATTATCACCTTTTATATTTTGTTGTACGATGATGTATTTCTTTTTTTTTTTTTTTTTGAAGGTATGTTTTAGCTAGTTGACAAGTTGAAGTATAAACAAAGACTGTAATTTCGTGATAGTACTAGTTATTTTATTTAGTTATATCTTTTTTCAGTTAAAGTTTCATTTCTAATATTTAATTATATAATAATTTATAATGATAATAAATTACTTAAAAATGAGCAATTTATTTTATTTTTAATCTTAAAATTTTATAGAGTTATTTTATTTTAATAAATACTTTTAAATTCATCTTAAATTTGCAAATAATAAAGTTCATCTAAATGTGTAAAATATATATATATATATATATATATATAACATTTTCATTATTTAATAATAAATATAATTTTATTATCTCAAATTTGATTTTAAAAATATATTTTAAAAATAGACAAACTAAACATATTTTCATTATTTCCCCTTTTTGAAAATAGATAAACCAAACGCATTTTCTAAATTCAGAAAATCTGAAAATGAAAATCATTTTCAGGAAATGAAAGCAGACAATAAAAACAGGAAATATTTTCACAAATCAAATGCACCCTAAGATTCTGTCATTTCTAATTCTAAAAATATTGAACTTAAAATTAAATTATTGAAATTAAAATTAAATTTCAATATTACAATTCCAATTCTAATATTCAAAATGGATATTACGTGTTTCCTTTCTTTATGATGAGTTTCTAATTAATATTTTTGGCTATTATAAATTTGATGTCAAAGTATTTTATCTAAATACTGATATGCTAAATAGTATAGCCTTTTATTTTAGATAATAACAAAAGAATGATAACCTTGGTCTAGGTCGCTAGTGCTACTATGCTGGGGTTTATGCACATGTGTACTAGAGCAGAATGTACTGCTTCTACGCACTTTTTATCGTCTAAAGTAGTCATCATTTTATTTTGAATGGAGCTCCTGGTCTTGTAGACTCTAGCCAATATGCTACTAGGATATTTGAATTCTGTTTTGCACCTATCAAGAATTATGGAATCCGATGACGACTTATCATCTAAAGAACTTAACTGGTTGCACTCCCCCAGGGCACAGACTACATATATATATCTCATGGAAGTTAAGAAACCTTTCGACGGAGTGAAGGACCTAATTTGATCCTATGACTTCAACCACTCATTCATGGTAGACCCAATATTTGTAAAACTTGTGAAACTCTAATGACTTTGGAAAATAACATGAACTTAATAACGAAAAGTCATTATGGTTTCTTCGCTCATATCAATAGTATTAATTTACAAAAGTGAATTTTAATCAACGTCCATAGAGATTATGAGAAAATTGTAAGCTTAGAACAACTTGATAACAAACTGTGAATCTTGAGTCATTACACAAGACTAGCTTTCCCTTCCAGGTGAAAATTTCAACAACATCCTTCATGAGGATTAAAAAAAGACTATGAAATCACCAACCTTAGGGAGATGATCTTTAGGTATTGGAGACAACAAGACAATACCGGCTGCTCACAAACTCAATTGAAAAAGCTCAAGGTTGAATTAGCTAATGTGAACTAGATCAGAGTGTTAGTTAGGAAAGCTATAAAATATTTTGAACAAATTCTGGAAATATATAGCTAGTCTCCAAGAGCGATCTTAATAGAAAAAAGGGCTAGCATCAAATGGTTGAAGTAGGATGAAAAAACATACCCATGTTCTGAAAACTACACTGGACCTGCCGATTTGACCGGCTATGAGAATTGGAAAGGAGTTGGCTAGACCTGAGAAAGAACACGCAAAAAGGGAAGAAAAACCTTCTAAGGAGGCCAAAGTAGCACCTCTAGAAGAAGAAGAACCAAAGTATGTGGAATCTTGATGAGTGTTAATATACACGAATTTATTGCTATAGTTTGACATAGATTTAATGCTATTTATATAGATTTTATGAGTTTTCAGCTAAAATTATTTTAAAATATGATTTTTTATATTTAATAAGCTATTAATGTTTATTTGGTAAAAATTTGGTTATTTTATAGGTTTTATGGCTGGTTTTAACTTTACTTGTAAGGAAAGGTAGAAATGGAATTAATTGGAATATCTTGGGACTAAATTTAGGAGATTTCTAGAAAGTACTGACGAAAAAAATTTATAGACGTAAGCTTTAATACCCTTAAGAAGCCACTAAGTGGCCTGAGATATACCGAGCTATGGGTTTTGATAAATAACAAATCAATCTCTAATAAAATATTTTGTGAAGACCAATGATTTGTTCAAATGTTTATTTTTATTAGCACTAGATCATGCTAAACGCTCGTTGAAGAGAATTAGACCAAACAGTACTTAAGGTTCTTATATATCATATACATAATCCTAAGGAAAGAACTCCTTTTTACAAGAGAAACTATGGTCTTAAAAATTCTCTTAGAAAAGACATGTCAAGAAGCTTTAGAAGCATTTTTCTAAGTATTAGAAGCATATCAAGCTGTTAGAAGGATCACAAGCACATCAAAAGGATGATTTGTAGAGAAGGCCTTGACTAGAAGGGTGATCTTCAAAAAGATGATCTACATGTAGAAGACCTCACTCTCAAAACTTGCTCTACACGATTCATTGATCTTTTCTGAAGGTCAAACTTGGCAAGATAGAGATTCAAAAGGAGCGCTGATACTTTGAAAAGACAGTGGACCCAAATGGCTAGTTTTCCTTTTTAATGATATACTTACTTATTGAAAAAGAAAGTAACCTATTTCTCTATCCAATCTTAGACCAATGGATCTAGTGTAACATCCCAAGGAACAGTCATCTAATTAGCACTGCTAACTAATTTATTTTGATGTGTTAGAGATATATGGTTAATCAATATTAAAATGTGAACATTAGGGTTAGAAAATTTAAATTTTATTGTAGGAAGAATTTTATGAAGGCAAATAGAATTGTTTTGATTGTTTGAGGAAGAATTGATTTGGTTTTGGTGTCTTGTAATGTAAGAATTGAATGGCTAAGAATTTATACTGTAGGATCACATGAATAATAGATAAAAACTCTAGAATATGTGGCTTAAACTCAGCCACCATCCTACTCAT
Organism: Pterocarpus santalinus; assembly: GCA_031439595.1. NCBI lineage: Eukaryota > Viridiplantae > Streptophyta > Magnoliopsida > Fabales > Fabaceae > Pterocarpus > Pterocarpus santalinus. Next base: position 47,711,724 of record CM062532.1, on the reverse strand, counting down.
GTTGGCCAAAATATGGCCACAAAATTTGGAAGCTTAAGTAAAATTTAGTAACTTTGACTTCCACCAATCATAAGGCACCAAGGACGATGACTCAAGAAACCACATTTTTCCATTTCTGGCCTTGAAATTTGCAGCTAGCCTTCCCAATTTTTACACTCTCTATTTTCTTTCTTACGTTTCCTCCATTTCCATCCTCTCACCCCCATTCAAGAAACCTTGGTGATTTCACTTCTTTTGATCAAATTTCTCACTTTTTCTTGGTAATCCTCAATTAGACCTTAAGAACAACTCAAAGATCCTTTCTCTTTTCCTTGACCAATCACCATCAGCTCATCCAAGATCAAGGAAGAATTTATACATACTTAAGGGTTTTGAAGGCATAGCACCATCAAACTTCAAGTAGCAAGACTTAAGCCTTGGATATTAGGTAGGATTTTCTTGGACTTGATTGTTTCCTAATGGTTTAGGGTTGATTAGGGTTCTTTTATATTATCCTTATTTGATGATGTTTTATGATAATATGACTTGTTTGTGGTGATTGAGAATAAGAACTATGGGTTTGGATTGGAAATCTGATTAAAAGACAAGAAAGAAACATAAACAAAAAGGTTATGATGAAGCCCTACGTGTACTGTCTATACAATGAATAGTACGGCTCCTTATGTACGCATAAAATTGAGCAAAACCAATTTTAGATTAAACTAGACTTCAAGAGCTTTCCAACCATACAAATTATAGGTTCATTGGATTTAAAATGAGAGATATATGAATTTTTGAAATAGACTATTCAATTTCACTTATTATCTTGACCAGTGTGTGTTGAAAAGGGCATAACTTGCCCTATATAACTTCAAATTGAGTACAACAAATTTTGTTAGAATATGGGTAATCATGCCATAAAAATTTTAGATTAAATTCTAAGTATATTGCTCCCAGTAATTCTCTAAAGTTATCCTATGTCCTGTTAAGGTTGGAATAGGGCAATACAGAACAATTTAATTAGGGAGCTCATAACTTCAGCTCTACTTAGCCAATGATGATTAAACTTACTGGGATTGAAAGATGATTCAACTAGCTATAGTTTCGTATAAAATTTGTATGAAAATAATAAAATATGGAATTTTAGTGATTTTCTAAAATTTGGTGCTCGAGTCTATCCTAAAACAGGGCAATTTTGAGTAAAACCTTAATAACTCAAACCATACACCTCAAAACTTAATTGAACTAAAGAGATTTAAAAGTAGACTAATAAGGCTACAAGTTATTCAATTTTCAAATTAAAATGACTTTAAACAAAATTATGGAGCAATTTACAAAAACAAGGCAAAATTGAAAAATTTAAGATGGATTTATAACTTTAAGGATTAGAAACCCATAAGCCATAAGAAGCCAATGGTTGAATTACGGACTAAATTATTTATGATATGAGGTGATATTGAGACATGAGTATAATGCTTCTATTTAGTGTGATTGGCTAACTGAAATGATAATGTCTGTAAATTGAGAAATCCCCTATTTTTAGTCATTATGTTGCTAGCTTTCTGGCAAAAATATATGAATCGTGCATCATAATTATGAATTCTCCAAGCATATGCACTCGTGAATATATGATCCAAGATACAATTAAGATTCCGTATTACTTGGGTTAGCCCCTAAATAGATTTAAGGGGAATAAGTCGATAGAAAAGTCAAGAAAAGTAAACTCGGCAATCCTGTATAGGAACGAGCTCAGTCCTAAGAAGTAAATTATTACCTAGAGATGAAAGAGGTCATTCACCTCTAGCGAACCAAGTGAAGGAGGGTAAGAAAGGCTGCACTTTGAGAATGATGAGACGTAACGCTCAAGGCAGACCACGCATACACGCTAGAGACAGCAATATGTAACAACTAAGTGTGTTAAGTAAAGAATGATAAAGAAAGACAAGAACACTTGCATCAAGAAGTTATTTGCATCTATCTATGCTTTTTATTCAGTTGATCTTTAACTTGTTATTTATCTATGCATCTTATTCAATTGTTCTTTATTCTGCTATGTTAATGATCAAACTCTTTCTTTATTTACTAAGTGCGTGAATAAAATGAGTTCTGCTTCGATGATATGGTTTGAAATTATAAAATTGGAATGTATATTTTATCATTTACACTATCCACCTTCATTATACGGCGATAGTATTCTTCATTAAGTTCCAGTATGGCTACAGCATTATGACCTTACTTTATCTCTTTTTGTTCTACTATATTTTGATAAATTTCCCTATGCGGACCCTTTTGAGTCTTGATCTACTTGATGTGAGTTAGATGGAGGTCTCATCTCAAGTGCATCCAGAGACTTGTAAATACAATATTAGTGAGATTTATATATGATACTGAATGTTATGTAAATAAATTATTCTTAGTGTATACCTGATTCCCTATTGTAGCTTCTTGTTTATGGTAAATTCCCTACATATATAATTTTTATTCAGTAATGCATATTGAAGACGTAAAGTTCGCATATACATTTATTTAAACTACACAGGAGGAATCAGATTTAAGAAATACTAAGTTAAGATAATTGAACCTCCACATGTGGCAAACTCCATGTTATAGTATTATAACTAAAGTATACTCAAAGCTAAAGTGTCAACGACTAGATTTTGAAGTCTATATAAACCTTGAAAATGAAGAAGAAGTTGTTGGAATCTTACTAATTGAAAATCTTTATAAGCTTTCATCTTTCTCAACCTTCTAAATGTCCCAAAAGTTACTTTGTTCTGTGACTTCTCTTGAGAGAAAAATCTTCTCATTGCTTTGTAATAGCTAATATCCTCTTAGTAAGATTTGTGAGAAATCACTCCACTTTGTATCTAATAGGTTCACATACTTTGAATGATTTAGTGTAAGTGTTGATCAAACACAAACCTTCAAATCCTTGATTGCAAGTTGCCCCAATAATGGTCATTGTTAGTTTGGAAAAGCTAGAACAATACTACTTGACTAATTAACTTAGAGATATTAGGACAATACTACACTCTGTTTGTTAGCTTGGAAAAGTTAGGAAAATACTACTCGATTGTAAGCTTGGATAAGCTTGTATAAAAGAATACTCGAGTTTATAAAATCTCAACTAGTTTGTTGAGAACTGGACATAAGCAAGTGATTTGGCCGAATTAGTATAAAATTTTCTTGTGTGATCTTCTATGCTTATCACCTTTATAGCTTTCATAACTTGTGTATTATTCTGTGTGCTTAATTATTCATTACCTGACAAAGTTATTATAATACAATAACTTATATTTCTATCATGAAACACTTTTCGCAATCCAAGTCCAAAGACTTGAGAAGATTCGTTAAAGTTTTTAGGTTCAAAAAAGTTTTTAGAAGCACGATTTAGTCTCCTCTTCTCATGCTACTTTCACCTTCAATTGGCATCAAAGCTCGACCTCTAGGGTTGAGCTTCCTAACGGTTGTAAAGGTAGAAAAGATCTTGAGAGATGGCACAATAGATAAATCACATCCTTGAAGGAAACTTCATCAACTGCCCTCCATATTTCAACACAAAAGATTACCCCTACAAGAAGGATAGAATTTGACTCTTCATTGAGTCTACTAGCCTAGACATGTGGGAGATCATTAAGAACAGAGACTATGTTCCAACTATTGAGCAACCTGTGCCTTATGTGGTTGCAGATCTAGGCCAGCCTCCACTAATCATAGTTAGAGTGATTCCCAAAATCCAATTAATGGACTAATAAGCACAAAGCTAATCTTCAAATGAATGCCAAAGTTGAATATCTTCTCACTTGTGCTCTGAGCAAAAGTAAGTATAATAAAATCATCTCATGTGATTTAGCCAAAGAGATATAGGACAAACTTCAAACTCTTCATGAAAGAACTAATCAAGTCAAAGAAACTAAGATTGGTATATTGGTGCACCAATATGAAATGTTCAAGATGCTGGAACATGAAAATTGGAGGGATCTCATTTTAGCCTCGTGCCTCTAAATTGAAGGGATCTCTTCTAGTTATGTGCCTTAAAAATAAAGGGATCTTAACTGACCATGTGCCTTCAATGTAAAGGGATCTCATCTGACCATGTACCTCCAGCTACTTCGATTTATTTTGAAAAAGGTGAACATGTTATATAAACTGTTCAGTTTTATAGTTCGAAAACATATTGTCCAAAGCAGAGTTCATTTTATTCATACACTTGAGTCATAAAAGTTATTACAAAATAAATCCACAACTCATAACTTGAATAATAGTTGCAATATATTCAAATATAACAATCCCAATATAATAAGAAAATAGAGCTTGCATATGCAAATACTTTTATTTGAATTCATGCAAATGCACTTGTGTTATCTTTAACTTTCTTTACTTTCCTTTCCTTGGCACACCTAGGCATTATATATCACCATCCCTAGGGTGCGTACATAGGTTTGCATTTGAGTGTTACGTATCGCTGTCCTCAAGTGCTTCCCTTTCTCATCTTTCTTTTGGCTTTCTTTAATCTTTACTGCCCTTGGGTAACCTGATCTAGAAATGAGCTCAACTCGTGACCGTCATCACATAATACTAACCCGCAAGGGGATCCATGTGCCTTTAGTATTGGAGGGCTCTCATTTTGGCCATATGCCTCTAAATTGAAGGGATATCTTCTGATCATGTGTCTCAAAAATAGAAGGATCTTAGCTGACCATGTGCCTTTAATGTAGAGGGATCTCATCTGACCAAGTGCCTCCAAGGTAAAAGAATCTCATAGTTTTAATTGTCTTCACAAGGAAGGACCCCAAATAACTACCTCCAAGTGAAGGGAACTATATCTTATCTGTTTATATTCTTTCATGGTTCAGATGCTCATATATATATCATACACAAACCGAAACTTATATATGTAGACAAAGCCGTACACGTCATCGTTCGGACTGTCATAGGATTCTTCCTTATAACCAATTATGTTTCACTCCTTTCTTGAGTTTTTGCTTAATTAACCAACCAAACAAAAATATTCATTTCTGATCACATGAAATGAGTCATAAAGCATCAAACAACATCAAAATAACAAGATACCCCTCAGACTAGCCAGCCACATAACATTTAGATCAAGGCAAGTTTAGGAATCCTACCTCAAGATTGAGGTTTGAGCTTGAGGAATGGAAGCTTTGAGTGTAGAAAGTTGTATGGGATGAATAAACACGGAGAAGAGAGTGAAATGGGGAGCAAAGTGAGGAAGGGAGATCAGTGCTTTCTCTTGGCCAAATTTTAGAAAGGAGAAGGTGGGGTTTACTTTGTTTTAGTCATAATGGATGGTTGGTAAAATGTGTGGTTGATGGAGTTGTAATGTGGTGAATTTGGTTCATTCTCTTATTGTGGCTGATGGTGGTGCCACATGAAGTTCAAGTGTGGCTGAATCTTAGTCTCCCAATTTAGGGTTGCACAGTCCAAAATTTTGCTGATTCGGTTCTTGTATTTCGCAACAATGAAACTAAACCAATTTCTCTTAACTTTTCAAAACATAGCTAATGATCCTTCTAAATTTTCTATATAGCAAATTCAACTCTTTCTAATCCTAATGTTTATATGCCAATCCTAGTTATTCCTATTTCTCAAATGCTATAGAATAATTCAATTAACAGTGCAAATCAGTCACACCATTTCTTCGAAATGTTACATCTTTCGATTTTTTGTAAACCCTTTAGCATTTTCTATATGTTTTCTATAACTAGTGGTATTTTTGTAATTTTTGGGCAAGTCTGAGGGCATTCCAGGTCATCTCACTCCTAGATAGCCTCATGGCTCATTCGACTGAGGTTTAAGCTTCTTCGATTCTACTACGTGATTCTACTTCATTTAAAACCCTATTAGCCATTCTACAAATGCGGAGATCTAAATGTCATTTCAAAAAAATTCTCGGGTCATTGTGGAAATAACCCCTAGGGTCAAAGTGTAATTACTAAAAGTTCTGGGGCAACACAAAAATTAACAAAAGTTTATACAAGGGTGTTTTCATCATTTCTTTCAAACTAGTAAAACCTAACTAATTATCTACAAATTTTTCTTCAAAGAAATTCATATTCATCTAACTCTAATAAATGTATTTCGACATTAATTACTCAAAATTCTATATTGTATCTAAAGTTTTAATTATTCGAGGAGACTAGTTATAAGCAAAAATTTAGGATATTACAATACGTTATTGAAACGATTCGTTTCATTGACCATTTATTACCGATGGAAAATTTGTCGATAATATGCAAACTGAATAACAGCTGGCGGTAATTCTAAATTTCAAATACCAACGAAAAATCCATCAATAATTAAAGAAAAAAATAAAAAAAATTAATTATTATTTATTTTATCTAAATTATTAATGGATTAGTCATCGATAATTTATAAAGTTTTTAAATTAAATTAAAAAGAAAACACAATTACTGCTGACAGTTTTCCATTGATAGCCATTAAACGGGAACATTTATCGACAGTTTTACCAACAGATTCTTCAACTGTCGTAATATCTTATGCTTTTACCTTTTGAAAAGAGGAGTATCATAAAATTGTTACAAAATTTGAATTTTTTAAGTAATTATGTTCAAAATTGATTGAATAAATAATTATGATGTAATAATAGCAATTTTTAATTTTTAATTTTAACATATACAACAAGTGTCTCTTGTTTCTTTATTAAAAAAAATTTAAAAAAAAGTGCCTTTTGTTGCTAAATATATTTCTTGAAAAGTGTCATATGTCCTTTATTGTAATTTTACAACAAAAACAATCACTTTCATATTGTTACATTTAAATAACTTATAATCACTTAAAATCACTTTTTAAGATAAAAAAAGTACTTTTTTGCAGTTATATCCAAACACAATCAACCTTCTACTTTTCATAAAAATCTCTAAAAAAACTCAATTTTCTTATTATCCTATAATTTCTTTTTTTTTTAAAAGTTTATCCAAATACACTCCAATTTCATGCTTCCTCTAGTTTACTGTTGTGAGGTGTTAATTTTGTAACAAGGTCTGCCCTTACTCATGGTTAATACTCAATGCTTCATTTTAAAAATCCCATTATAAGTTGCAAGTTATGCATAGCTACTATCTTAGTCTGGTCTTTTGCTAGTGGGGTCTTCATTCCTCATTCCATGGCATATGAAAACATCGTCTATATGAGCTCTCTTAACTAAGGTGTCTTCTAGTGACATCATCTATGATTGCATTGTCCTTTCTGCTATACGATAGGGCCCAATACTTCACATGTGATCATATTGTCCTTGTCCACTATTCAACGGGGTCCCATACATTACCGGCGAATGTATTGTCCTTATCCAATATATGGTGGGCCCAATACATCACCAGCAAACACAAGACTTCGCAAGAAGGACCATCGAATGAGAATGAATGGATTGTTGTGTCCAGTAATCCTAGAATACCAGAATAGTGAAGCTTCGAATTCAGCCATAGCAATTTGGGCAGAGATTATCATATCTCGGAACTCTTGAATTGTGAAATTGCCACGTTTCCCAATACATAAATTAGAGATTGCCATGTCTTAGACTCAGGGCATCGGGGATATTCACGAGATCACCATGTCATCGGCCCTCTCGGATTGCGAAATTGCCATGTTTCCCAATCCATGAATTAGGGGGGGATTGCCATGTCTTAGACTCAGGGTCGCTGGGAATATTCACGAGATCACCACGTCGTTAATCTTCTCGGATTGTGAAACAGCCATGTTTCGCAATTTGCGTTGCTGGTTCACCATGGTCGAAATTCGACATTGAGACATCAGGGATCATGAGTTATCCTTTTTAGGTTTATGTTTTAGGTGCCTTTTAATTACTTGAGCCTTAACAACCAATTAACCTCCAAAATTCTTTATTATGACTTTTGTTTATTATTTTCCAATTGACTTTTAACTCTAATTATCTTAATTTCACACTAAAATATTATTAAATCCTAATTTCTCTTATTAAATGCTTAAATTACTATCTTAATCCAACTTTCTCACAATTCCTTTAATTCCTAAAAGTTTAAGAATTCTCCATTTATTTTTGAGAAGATTTTGCCAGCACCTTTAATTAATTAGATTTTTTATATTTCAAATTCTAAATTAAGATCTCCATCTTATTATTATTATTATTATCTATATTTTATTTTCTTTTCCCCAAAATTTTTCCTAAGATGGCCAAACTCTCTCTCTCTCTCTCTCTCTCTCTCTCTCTCTCTCTCTCTCTCTCTCTCTCTCTATATATATATATATATATATATATATATATATATATATATATATATTGTTTTACCTTATAATTTTTATTTCAATTCATTCTATTTAAAATGCTAATCTGAAGAACTTATACCCATCTTTTCTCATAATTCCTATAGTTTTATGATAAAAAAATTTAAAAAAAAAAAACTATTCTTGGCTTCATTTTCTTTCTCCAATTCTTATGACAAATTTAGTCTTACTACTTTCATTTTTATGCTCCAATTCCTCTAAGTTTAAGGCTATCCGACAAGGATACTAACATGACAAACTTCGAAAAAGGTCCAACGGCTAAGATTGGTGTTGCTATAGTGTTGGTTTTTCTTGTTTCAGCCTCATAAGGTTGAGATATCTGGGAGGCATTTTCCTTTTCTCGCCAACTGCTAGCTTTCTGTGCTTGTCGAGATTCCTCCTATACTCGCGCCAAGGTTTCCAACTGAGCAGGCATCTTTTTGTTTTGCTGCTTGGAGCTGCTGTATTATGTTGGTGAAGTGTTCTATGGTGGAAGGTTACAAGGTGTGGTTGTTTTCAATCCAACTTGTATGGCAAAGTTGGTGTTTTAGATCCTAATCACAACCATGGAGTAAGAGCATTTACTGGCCCATGACAGACATCAAATGTTCTTACCTTGAATCATGAGGTTAGGTAGATCCTTTCCAAGCCTGACAGGATGCTAATGGAGGTCTACAAAAGAACTCTGACGCTCAAAGTTGTAAACAAAAGTAGTATGAGAAAGAGGGTTGAATCATGCTTCGAAAGACTTATTTATTCCAAAAAACTTTAAACAAACTTTTTTCAAGTCTTTGGACTTGGAATACAAAATTGTTTGAGTTAGAAGGAAAAGCAATTCTTTTTCACAAAAATTTTATTAGGCAAGAAATATATAATCACACAAAAAAAAATAAACTAACTAAGAAAGATAGTAAAGATGATAAAGATAGAAAATCACACAAGGAGATCTCATACTGGTTCGAACAACTTGTTTACGTCTAGTTCTCAACAATTTAGTTGAGATTTTTATAAATTAAGTATTCTTTGTCCAAGATTCTTCAAGCTTTTACAACCGAATAGTTCTTCCTAGCCTCTCCAAGCTAACTAAATGAATAGTATTTACAAAACCTCTCTAAGCTAACAGCGAATAGCATTTTATCCTAGCCTTTCCAAGCTTACAAAAGACCACTCTTAGGTCAGGTTACAATAAAGAGAATGAATGGATTGTATTTCGATAACACTCATACTAAATCATTCAAAAGTGTATAAGCACTTAAGTACAATGTGCAGTGTCTTCTCAATACTCTCAGAAAGAGGATGTTTGCTAATATACAACAAATGAGAAGATTTTATTATGAGAAGTTGCAATGGGTAACTTTTCAAATATTCAGAAGGTCGAGAAAGTTGAAATCTTGAAAAATATTCAAATACCCAGAGTGCTTTGCTGGCTAACTTCTTCTTTATCATCTTCCATTTTTATATAGGCTTTAAAAATCTAACCATTGAGACTTCATACCTTGAGCCTAAAGCCTTTTGATCCACTGATCTAAGACTAAAAAGAGATGTAGGTTGCTTTCTTTCTTAGCAAATAAAAAACATTACCAAAGAAGAAAACTAGCCATTGAGGTTCACTAATTTTTTAAAGTTGTCAGCACTTCTTTTCGATCTTGTCTTATAAAGTTTGACCTTTAAGAACGAATCATGAATTGTGCATAATAAGCTTTGAGGGTGAGGTATTTCATGTGAATCAACTTTGTGGAGGTCATCCTTTTAGACATATCCTTATAGACAGTTCATCCTTCTGAAGTGCTCGTGATCCTTCTGATGACACTAATACATCCTTCTGGTCCTTTTGATATGCTTTTTAAGAGATAGATCATAGATTCTTTTGTCAAAAAATTCTTTCTTTGTGGTATATATAGGAGATATATATAAGAACTTTTAACATGTGTGGTCTAATTCTCATCTTTGTGCATATTGCATAATCCAGTGTAAATGGAAATAAACACTTGAACAAACCGTTAGTCAACACAAAAATTTTTATTAAGAATTGATTTGTTATTTATCAAAACCCTTAACTCGATAAAATTTAGACCACATAGTGGCTTCTAAAGAGCATTGGAGTTTACAAAAGTCAGTTTGAGTCAAAGCATAGGTATGTTAAGAATGGGATCTAATGATACTCGAATGAGAAGGAAAGTTACTACTTAATTTAAAAAGGCTAGAATAACCATTCCTAGATGATCTCCCTTTTCAAAATAGTTGGAGGAGTTTGCAAAATATGGGAGGATTTGAATTTAAACAAAAGGTGCTCTTTATTTGCTCTTCTAACATCTTGGAATTTGCTCAAACTCGACTCTTCTAGATGAGTCCAAGGATTGAGTCAACTAACCTAGTTCTAGCCCAGATTATTTAGCGCTATTCATATTTAATTATGCTATTTATCTAATAAGTTTAAATATTTTATCTATATTTTTAGATAGATCTTTATAATTTAACATAGGTTAATGAAATCATAATGACCATTATCAAGTAAGAACTTTTTCAAAAAAACAATTAAGAGTATAAAAGTAACGTTAAAAAAATAAAATATAAAAATCTGTTTAAAAATTTAGTTAGACTATAAAATTTTTCATGGAACATAACTATAAGAATTTACAAAATAATTTAATTTAAAAATAGGACAAATCTATTGATAACTGATTAAGTGAAGAGCTTATTTAATTAATACTTATATGAAAATAATTTTTAAAAAATAATTTATGAATAAATTATTTTATATTTAGATATATAATAATAAAAATGCTTGTTTTGGATATTTTAAACAATATTTTTTGATAAATTAAATATTTTACCTTTTCAAAAGTAATAAAAATAGCTTTTTAAAAAATAAGAAGTTGTATAGTTAATAAAAGAAAAAATAAAAAATAAAATTTTAATTTTCAAAAGGTTAAAAACAGTCATTATGAATAAAAAAAATATTATACGTACATATAAGTATAGACCCCATTTAATATTCTATATTTTATATGTAGACATAATATAACTATAAGTGAAATTATAAAAGCAGCCTAAATCCTAACATCAAATAGAAAAGAAGGAATCCATATTGATAGTAACGAACGCGCCCGTGGAGCGTCGGTTATGTTTTGCTATCATGATACTTCGTTGACAACTGTGGCAATGTATAAGCACCAGCACTGCAGCACTTACAGTTGTCCTGTCACTGCAAAATTTGGAGCAAACCACCCACGCGTTCGTTTGTGATACCCACATATCAATAACGTTAATGCTGTGTAATATTTTTTGGTGCTTTAATGCTCTGTAATTAATAAACCTCTTCTAAAGTGAATTTAACTTTTAAATAAGTATAGCAAAATATTTATTTTAATTTAGTTAAAAATTTTACAATTATAATTCGTTAACGTTTTAAAAATAAATGCAATTTTATTTAAAACAAGACTTATGTTAAGTTTTTATATCTATGTCATTCAATTTTTAAATATAATTACAATATATGGATAGAATAACTGAAAAATTAAAAGTGTATACTCTTTTTAAAAAATATTTATATATCATCTTTTATTGACAAGAAAAAAAATTTGAATATTTGATAAAATAGATATAAGGAAATTGAACTAAGTTATTTTTTCTTTTATTTATATTCTTTTAAAGACAAATTCATTGGAAATAATTTTTTTCCTCATGCAATATCGTGCTGGCCGTCCTGTACTGCTCTGCGTCTTCTTTGTTGATTTGTTTTAGTTTGTTTATTTATTTAATTTAATACATTGCGGATTGATTGAGGATGACAACATTATCATCTGATTCATGTCATGAGACTCTTTTGGAAGTTCTTGGGTGCGGTTGGTAAAATGCTCCAACAAATTCCACCCACCAACCTCTCTTCACAATTTGAATTTTAAAGTAGTGGCATCACCCAAAAGAGAAAAAAGGAATATACTAGTTAAAACTAAATTTAATCTGAATTACCTTTCCTCTCGATCGATCCAACATACTTTTGTGCCACATCATTCATTCCCCCCCCCCCCCCCTCTTTCCTTCTTCTCGCTCTCTTACTCTTTATGCTCTTAGTTAGCATCATATTCATGCCTTTCGCTTTAAAGATTAGTAGGAAACTTTTCTTTAAAATTTCCATTTTATTATTGTTTCCCAATTATCCTACAAGATAATCGCTGGATTATCACTAAATGACGTTATGACCTATGGATTTGCTAAAGATACAAAAGGACAAATAAAAATGCACTATACTACGCAAAGATGGGCAGCATTTTTTGTATATCTAATTATTTCCTACCTCATCTTAATTGCTTTTTGCTGTTTCAAACAATTAACAAAGCTTCTTGAAATGTAAGGATGACAACATCGTCTGGTATATAAATTATCAAATCAGCGGCAAGCACAGCAGTTGCGTTCGTTTGTAAGTGTAGTAATTATACAAGATGCCTATAAAAAACGACAACGGCAATCTTACAAGTGCTAATCCTGTATCATTTATTTTTTCTTGAATTACCTATTGTTAATTTGTGATGGCAGTTGAACATCATCATTGACATTTGATAAATCTCAAACCTTAATTTCAAAATGGACAAATGGGAGGCATAAAAAGGAGACCCCACACCACTGCAACTACAGCCAATTTTTGAATCTGAACTCATCACAAGATGGATTGAACTCTTGACTCATAGGCCCACAGCTTTCATGGATCCAAGCATAAAATGTACTTACACTGGCAAAAAGTATATGTAATTATAGAGAAGAGGACACTAAACGAAATTCAGCACCTTAAAAGCCAATAAAGCAAAGGCTCCCGTCATATATCAATCTATGTAAGCATATGTATTTGGCTTTGTTTTTGTAAAATGGATTTTAGATAAAATTAATTTTATTTGAATTAATTTGGTTAAAATTGATTTTAAGATAAAATGATTTATGTTTGATAGTTCTTTTAAAAGTGATTTTAATATAAAGTAAGCAATTTTCACTTCTCCCAAAATCAGTTTTAAAAACAAGAATTTATTTTGATTTCTAAAAACCAAACAATATAAAAGATTGACAAAATTAATTTTGAGGGATCAAAATCATCTCTAACCCCCCCCCCCCTCTCTTCAAAATGTAGATCCAAACATGCTAACACAAATTTCCAGATAACCTCGAGAAAGAATGAACAGCCAAGGCTTCACACCAAATTCAATCTACTACAGTAAAGCTGTGCATTGTAATTATTTTGAATGAGTTAATTGTACAAATTTGTTGGGGTAGGAGAGGTCTAAATGAAATTTGAATTTGGGACAAGCTGGTAGCTACCCCTTGCCTCTCCTACCAACTATTATAGTATCAACACTTGCCGTCGTTAAACAACTATGGATTAGGTACACATTCTGTTTCATCACACCAAGGATTCAAAAGATCTGATTGAAGCAAGAAAGAAATGTATTTCTTATATCTTCTTGACATATACATGTAACACATCAATCATCACAACTACAAGATTAGCATATCAAAATTTTGAAGCAATTCCATGGCAAGACAAAAGCTTTAATTTAATCAATGTATTAAAATGAACTCCAGCAAATGATTGGGGAGGGGGGAATACCGTGGTACCTTTCATGTCACTTCCGTTTCCCTCATCCAAGGCAAGTCTGAATTAAGAGAAGGTGGCACGCCCATGTGGGCATCCGAAGAAACTGAAAATTTGCCCTTCTTTGACCAAAGCCAGATTTTGGATACAGAATAGCTCTCACCTTTACCAACACTTGTAATCTTCTTTGCTTCAATATCCCCCTCAACTGAGAGCTCCTCCAAGTTTTCTGTTCCTTCGGTACTCTTCACGTCATGACCCTGCCGATCACGGTTCAAGGTTATCCGGAGATTCAAATTGTCAAGCACATACTGGTAAGATCCCATTGAGTAACATCTTCTTGCATCCAAATTACTGCTACTAGCCTCTCCTCCATTCTGCACAGCCTCCATATCCAGTCTTCTGAATTTACCAAGTCTTACAGGGAACACCCCTTTCTCCACAGTTTCTTCAATTTCAACTGTTTTTTGCCTAGTACTGAATCCATTTTCTCCATTATTATTACAGGGGCAGCCCTCATCTTCCCTATAATCATCAAAATCAAACATTGGATTTTCAATGGAAAAGCCAGGGGTAAACAGGGTTCCTCTACAAAGTGGGCATGTGGAGTTTGATAGAAGCCATGTGTCTATACAATCAATGTGAAAAGCATGGCTGCACATAGGGAGCAACCTCAGCTTATCCTTCTCAGAAAATTCAGAGAGACAAACGGCACAGTCAAATGGCTCCTTCAGCCCCTTTATCTCCTTATACTGGAACACAGGGAGTGCATCAATGAAGGCTTGGTCAAGACCAGAGTCATGGAGATGGAAAAGCTGTTGAAGCTGTCTTTGAAGAGTATCAGAGATTGAAACTTCCTGGTGCCTATTAGATTGAGCAGATGCTGAGGAAGATGGGTTCTTAATGAGGAACCTAACAAGCAGGTGCAAAATGCCAGAAATGAAGAATAGAACAGCTAGAATCACTATGATGAAAAGGACAGCAGGACTAATTTTAGCACCAGATGATGAATGTGAGGGTGATGATGAGGAAAGTGGTTCTTTGTGGAAATTTCCAGAATATGGGGATGAAGAAAATGAAGGCAAAACCGGAGGAGGGTAGCTCATGTAACCATCTTTTTGCTGGATTTGATGACGATGAATCCAAGCCATCTTCAAATGGGTATGGTCAAAAGACCACTTACGACATCCCAAAAATCATAATCACAGACCCATAAAGCATGCACTTGCAGAACCCTTCCTCCTCATCCAACACAATCCTAGCAACATTTTGACACTACACAGAACATAAAAGGGAACACTAGCATATTTTACACTCAGATTCCAGAGAAAATATATGCCTTACAGAGAAGTAGATGCTTGTGGAAAAGGAACCTATGAGCATTCTCAAACGGAAAACCAGTGATGGAGCAATAATAGGACAGAAACCAAACCAGCACATGACATTTTTTCTTTTTCTTCTAAAGCATAATATTTGGAGCTTAACTCACCAAACTGGTTCTCTTGGGGGGGTCCATTATTTGTGTGTTTCTTTTGAAGAATCTCTTGAAACTGTGAAAATGAAGGATAATGGTATCTCCTTTCTCTGTCTGGAGGCTTTCAGATGCCAGAATAAACCCTAAGGAGCAGGCTTTCAGAGTTGCTTAAGCCTAAAATAGAGCTAAGACTTCATGGGAGAGGAAAGTGAAGTGTGTACGCTTTTCTCTTGGCTCTTTCTCTTGCCCCGAAGATTTCTCTCTGGAGTCGCTGTCATGTGTCTGGTTAGGGCCAAAGAAAGCCAAAGAGAGAAAGTGGCAACAGTTTCCAAAGTGCGAGGTAAAGGATGACAAAAAACAAACACCGAGGTTTTCATCCCACTCGTCATAACGGCGCGTGGATATCAAATCGTCAACAATATTCGGTAAATAGTTTTTTTTATGCAATATCATCTTGACTTATATTTTATTTATTGTTGGATAAAATATAAATTTTATTTAAATAAGATTTATATTTTATTTAATAATAAATAAAATATAAATTAATATAATTTTTTATATAAAATAATTTATCTATCATAATGCTTTGCTAAATATTGGACGAAGAGGCCAAGTGCCCTCAATAGTCAATAGACCAGTGAGATAGATGAGTAACATGTCAAATTTAATTTCCATTATTTTTGTAGGAATTTAATTTTAAAAGTTTAGTTTTATTTTATAGTGTCAATCAAATAATAGATCATATTTTTAATTTTTTAATTGTCATTATAAAAGTCAATTATTTCAAAATTTGTGACAATGAATTAGGAGTTTAATTATGTTGTACTAAAAGTATAAATATATTATTATTTAATTATATATTATCATATCAATAAATATATTTAACTATTATATCAATTGCTTTAAAAGTCATGTATATAAGAAGATTTGATTGGAAATAGTATAAAAAAATTTTATACTATCAATGTATTATAATTAAAACCATAACTTAGTTGGAGGTATAAATTTAATATATTAAAATTAAAATGATCCTTAATTTCATCTTAAAAATATATATTTATGTTTAATAACCTATATTATTTAAATGAAATTAACACTTTACAAAATTGTCAACTTATTAAATGAATTAGTAATAAAAAATTTAATGAGGGTATTTAGGTCAATATCTTTTTTTCAGAGTATCCCTTCACACAATAAGTCAAAGATTAATTTCCTTAGATATAATTAAACACTTAAATGAGGACCCCTCCCAAAAGTATTTTTCTCTATACACATAAATTCCAATATTGAACCCATGACCATATGCTTAAGAAATCCAAGTCTCTTCCTCTCAAAACAAAATCTTATTGGTATTTACATCGGTAAATATATATAATATTAAAACACTACTTTTTATAAAAACCTTATATTTTAATTATCTTCTTAACAATCTATTCTCTTTAAAATATTAATTTATTTGTTTCTCTCTTTAAATATTTTTTTGGTAATTTGGTTGCACTAAGATTTAAACTTATAATATCATGTAAACTATCTCAACCTCCCACCATTATTAGTGATATAATTATGTTAATTACTAATTGTTTGTTTAACAAATTGACCTGTCACACTAGGTATCAAAATTTACCCATCCCACCAAGCATGCCAATTTATTTGATACTACTGATCGACTAGCAAATTGACTTGATGCTGATTCTAGCATTAAAAAATATATTCAACAGATTTTGATTCAAGATCTTAATTAGGGGAAGGAAATCACTTCCTCAAAAAGCAAGGTTTGTGTAAAATGGATATTCAATATAAAAGTATTACTTAGTCATCAAAAATAATTCTCACTTAAGGATATAATTGAGAAATTTGATTGATCAAAAATGTAAAAGTGTTTACAAGAAATGTAAAATGAAAATGAAATGCAGAAATAGAAATGAAATGAAATAACAGAAATCAAGTAAATTGACTAAAAGAAAATGAAATGAAAAAACAAACTAAACTAGAGTGATGATGTTGTACTCAGCATTTTCCTATGGCTCCATTGTCACAATGACGTGCATATAGTAGATATTTTGTGAGTATTTAACCATCCCTTACTAAATAACCTAAGGGTTTTTATTTATATACAAAATTCTACTTGAATCCCAAGCAATTCCTCTAACATGTGGCAAAATCATGGCTCTTGGAAGTGAACCAACTCTTTGATATCTCAGTCATTGATCTTCCTCATGTTCTAGCTAACTTGGATAACCATCCTCATGTTCTGATGTGCTCATCTAGACCCAATAATCGCTGGTAACTGCCCTTGAAATCTCAAACACGTTCAATTATGGGTTTGTGCTCCCTTTTTTGACTCAGCAACATGCAACCTATTGACCAAAGTCAACACCTTCCTCAACTATATATCTTTCATGGAACTCACTAAGTGTTGAACAAGGCCTCATCTCCTACTCCATACTAAGGTCGAACCATTTTCTGTTGAAATCATGACTCATTCCTCTATGCATCATCATATACCTTACAAGCTACCAAACTCGGCAATAAGTCACCGTAAGCAATTAGCAAACTTTCAACTATCGAAACATTGATGCATATTTTCAAAAACAGACTTATATTGCACCCATTGTCAAATAAAACCCAAACTAAGATTTGATGAACAAGCATTCCACGCCATTAATCGAAATAAACTTTTCAACCACCCAATCAATCAATTATTACAATTAATTAGAATTTTATTTCCTTTTAAATTTTTTTTGGGTGAAAAAGGGGGAATTTGGGGACTGGGGTGTGGGTGGGGGTGTGGCTCTAGATTTGAGCTATAGATCTGATGTAATGAGGCTACAACCTTTTGCAACTTTGCCACGTGCTTCAACCATGAAATAATTTATTTGATTCACTCACTTTATGGTAATAGTGTGAATTCATGCTAGCCTAATTTATTCAAGCTAATATAGGTTAGGGAGGGTTAGCCTTGAGGTTCTGAAAACCGAACCGAACATTGAATTGGACAAAATACTAGTTCAAAGATTCACTGGTTCAAGCAGGATTCAACTAAAATATAATAAAATATTTATAAATTAATATAAATATATATACATATAATTAATTGCATATTATGAAATAAATAAAATTATTAAATAATACAAATAAAAACTAAAATAAAATTTTATTATGATATAAAAATAATTTTAGAAAGTAAAAAAATTACATGCATTCAAGTCTCACATTAACAACTAGCCCATAATGCCCACAATAACTATACATATAAAAATAAAATAAAATAAAGACATTTTTTCTCAGTCCAAATGGCCCACTATGCTACCCAAGACACAAGACCCTTCATTTTCATTCATTTATATTAAGGCAAACTTAGCTACAACCTCTTGACCAAAAATATGTTGCCACCAACCTCAAAAGTTAGAACTTGATTTCCAAAACCAATTGTTGCGTTTCATTGACAATCATCAAGGCACCACCAATCTCAGAAGTTAGAAGACACCATCACTCAAGCCCCACACCATCCTCTTTCCCGCAACGGCAACACCGACTAACGCGTTTGTCATTATCTTCTCCTACCCACGCAACTTGTCATCCGCCTTTTGTAACATCCTCACGAGTTTCGTCTTCACCTTCAAGTTTCAAGGATTTCCGACTTTCGACTTTGTTTTCGAATTTCACATAAAATGGGCGTAATTTCTGTCTTGCGACTTAACCTTCAAGGTCCAAACGAAATGAACGTGATTCCCGATATTTGACTTTATTTCCAAGTTATATGATTTTTCGATTTCCAACCTTATTTCCGAGCTTTAAATAAAATGATCAATATTTCCGATATCCGACCTCATCTCCAATTCAAATGAAATGTTCATGATTTCCGACCCCCTAGTTTATGATTATCACAAGCTTTGAGCCTAGGGCTGATTTAGAATGGACAAGAGCTTCGATCTCAGAGTTGATATTGACTGGAATGGACACAAGTTCAGATCTCCGAGTTGATCTCTAAGTTCGACTAGAATTTACACGAGTTTTGGTTTACTACTTTATTCCCAAGTTTAAGTTTAAAATAAAATGGACATGATTTCCGATATTCGGATTTATCTCCAAGTTTCAAATAGGATGGATATGAATTCCGACATCCGACATCAGGTCCAATTTCAAATAAATTGGACGCGAGTTCCAGCCTTAAGCAGAATGGAGAGGAGTTTCGATTTCAGATAGAGTGGAGGCGAGTTCCACTTTTCAGCAACGTGGAGAATGATTTAGCCACAAAAGAGGGAGACATGACTAAACTTCACTCACAAAATTTCAACCAATCAAAACTCACAAAGCCAACTACCCCTTCAAAGCTTAAATCAGATTTTTCTTTCTTATTTATGCCACTCTTTTCTCTGATTTCACCCTCCTTTTCTCTCTTTCTCTCAACCAACTCTATCAAACCTTGAAGCTTTACAAGGTTCTATCAATTCAAGCTCCAAGACTTAGCAAAATCACATACAAAGAGGTAGGATTTACTTTCTATTCTTGATTTTCCTGAACTATGGGTGTATGGAATTCTACTTTTCTTCATTTGTTTGATGAAGGATTGGATTTATTTGATGGTCTATGGTTGAATTAACATGAAATTATGGGTTGGAATTAACGTTAGAAGTAAGAAAGGGTGGAAGTAGGAAGAAGTGAGGGGCTAAAAGATCAAATTCCTCACGGCAGT
Organism: Pterocarpus santalinus; assembly: GCA_031439595.1. NCBI lineage: Eukaryota > Viridiplantae > Streptophyta > Magnoliopsida > Fabales > Fabaceae > Pterocarpus > Pterocarpus santalinus. The sequence continues at coordinate 47,691,714 of CM062532.1, read as the reverse complement.
CCGTATGGCGAAGTGTACGGCTCCACCTACATATGTTTAAATTTGAGGAAAATATTTTTATTTGAAAGTAGACATTCAGAGCTTTCCATACATATATAATATAAGACTATTGGATTAATATTGAGAGAGATATGAATTTTTTAACTTAGACCTAGGAATCAAGACTTTCATCCGGGCAATGTGACTTGAGAAGGGTATAACTCGCCCTACACAACTCCAAATTGAGTGAAACTAACTTTGTTGGAAAGGTACACATAGAGAACATTTTATAAAAAGATTCTGAGTTTGATACAGTCCCATTTACTCCTTGTGGTTCAAAGAATTTGCCCTATGTCCAAACTAGGCCAGAATAGGGCAGTTCAAGAAGGACAAATTTCGGGGCTTATAACTCGAGCTCTACTAAAGCAAATGAAATGAAACTTATGGCAAATGAAATCTTATCTTGTTAGCTTTAATATGATAGTAATTTCATATGATTTGAGTTGGTTTTCAATTTTTAGTAGATTTTTACTTTTAAGTGTGTAATTCTAGCTAGCTGTAGGGCAGGCCGGGATAAAATTTAAATATCTTGAGCTACACTTATCAAAAGGATATGGGACTAAAGAGGTTAGAAAATAGACACATAACATTCTAACATATGCAAAATTGAGGTCCAAATGAGTTGAAATGTAGCTATGGCCTGAATTACAAAACCGGGTTAAATGAATGTGCTGAGGCAGTAATTATGTCTTACATGCAACATTTATTCCTTATGAGAATGATGATTGAATTATAAATGAAATGTTATGATTTCTCTGTACAATTGATTGTCTGAGTACTGGCACTAATCATAGGGAAGCAGACATATTCCATTATGCTACCGAATTTTCGGTAGAATTGTAAAGAAAGTTATGAGCAATTATGTGTTAAGAATATGTATGTAGAAATTCCATATGCAATGATATATAAAAACAAATGATGAAGCATATGTAAGAGTGCATTCAATATGTCTATATATGATTATGTATGAGAATGAAAGGATACAAATATATTAAATGTGAATCCCTTCATCTGGAGGCAATTATGCGATCCCTCCTTGTGAAGGCAGCTAAATAAAATAAGATTAGGCCCCTTCACTTGGAGGTAGTTGCACATTGAATCCCTCCCTTTGAAGGCAGTATAAAACTATGAGATCCCTTTACCTTGAAGGCACGTGGTCAGATGAGATCCCTCTATTCTTGAGGCATGTGACCAAAAGATATCCCTTCAATTTAGAGGCACGTGGCCAAAATGAGATCCCTCCAAGACTAGAGGCACGTGAATTCCCTTGCGGGTTAGCATGTGTGATGATGGTCACGAGTTGAGCTGACGAGCTCAATCCTAGATCAGACTACCCAAGGGCAGTAAAGATTAAAGGTTAAGACATGTGCAAGCACCCTAGTGACGGCGATACGTAACGCCTAGGTGTGCCAAGGAAAGAAAGTAAAGAAAGTAAACTAAGGGTGTGATCCTTCAAAAGGGAAAGTGACTCATAGTAAGCTCCCTTCACCCACGACTCACATGAGGCATGGCATGACTCAGTTAGTGTGAGTATAGGGGATAGGGCTTACATGAGGCATGACATGATCTAGCTAGTATAAGTACCGAGAAGTTATGGGGGCGACGAGTTAAGATAAGCTTATAGCATAGACATACATGTTTTATGTAATCATAATTGTACCTATGCTCATTATAATATAAATAATCAGAGGATATGTTAAAATTGAATCTGCATCGAATAATCAGGTTTTCGAAAACCTAAGAAACTGAATCTTATGAATGCTCACCATTATTATATCCCATGTTTTACTGATGCTGAGCCTGTCCTATTTATTTATGCAATAATGATACCACACCCTAAGGAATGCGACATGGCGATCACAATCTGATGGAGTATGATATGGCGATCATACTCTAGGATGTAGTAGAAAGAACATATTCCTAAGGAATATGACATAGTGATCACCCCCCTATGGAGTACGACATGGTGATTGTACTTTGGAATATGTGTAACAAGCAAAGGAAGCTAAAGGAAGAAAACAAAATTATGTGTATTTGCATAAGTTGAAGTATAGGTAAAGGCATGTGTAGATTTTATGTTTTCAATATATTGGCACCATAATAGTATCTTAATACGTTTCAGTTATTATTGATAGTGTAATTCATGAGTTGATGTTTTGGATTTGTTCACCCAAAGTACAAGTGTATGAATAAAATGAATTCTGCTTCGGACTATATGTTTTCGAACTATAAAATAGAACAGTTCGCATAATGAATTCACTTTTTATAACAAACCGAAGCAGCTGGAGATAATAATGACGACACGGTATGAAGTTTTCTTAATGAATCCTACTAAGAATTTTTAATTCTCACTCCTATATTTATTTCCATGTTATCTCCAGATAGTTCAGAAGTTCCGAAGAAGGTCTTTCGAGATGAAGTTGAGTAGTAAGATTGAAGGCGACCGAAGGTTGCTGCCAGACAAGGTCCGATCAAACGACAGTAACAGCTCTTAGGTGAGGTATTATGATTTAAGCATAGTATCACACTAGGAAGGATGTTACATAAACGGTATCAGAGCAGTTCGATCCTCCTCGGACCTGAGGATTTGGACTGACTACGTTTTCAGTGCACTCTGGAATCCTTAGAAAATGTCATGCGACAAATCTTATCTGTTCAGATAAGATATAGGGAATTAGATATGCATGACCGCCTAATTGTGATTGTTATTAGTTGCTGTCACACTTAACTTATTGTTGAGCCTAATCAACTCAATGTTTTGTTGTGTGTGACTAGGAACTAATGGCTTCTAGGGGGCGTGGTAGGCCACAAACTGTATCCATTCCAGAAGATCCTGCTAATTTTATGGACATGATGCGTAAAATGGCTCATGCAATGTGAGAACGGGCCGCAGCAGCTCATCAAATGATGAACCAATTGGGTAGGCAGCTTGAGGCCGATCATGGGGGAAACCCACATGGCCTAAGAGCAGATCTAGATTATCTTAAATTCGTAGAATTTAGAAAGGCGAATCCGCCTAGCTTCCAAGGAGCTTTCAATCCTAACAAGGCTGACAAATGGATTAAGGCGATGGAAAAGGCTTTCTCTATTTTGGATTATTCGAGTCGCCAGAAAGTAGTCTTTGTCACCTATATGCTGGAAGTAGATGCGGAATTCTGGTGGAATGGTGTGAAGCAGCTATTAGAAGAGTCCTAGATGGAGATCACCTGGATTGTGTTCAAAGATGCTTTATATTAGAAATACTTTCCTCCATTAGTTTGGAATGCTAAGGAGTTGGAATTTATGCAACTTTGCTAAGGAAGTAGCAGCATGTCAGAGTGCATCGCTAAGTTTTAGGAGCTATGCAAGTTTTCCACAATCTATTAGCGGAATCCAAATAAGGCATGGAAATGCGTCAAATTTGAAGGCGGATTGAGGGAAGATATCCTTGCAGCAATAGGCCCTATGGAGATAAGGGATTTTCCTACCTTGGTAAACAAGTACAGACTTGTGGAAAACTATAATAAGAAATTGGAGATTGCTCGGTCTAATGCTTATAGAAAGAGGCCGACACCTGAAAATCAGGAATTTCATCCTGCCCCACCACCAAAGAAGCTACGTCAATTTAATGGATGTGAGGATAAACAATTTCAAGAGCCAAATGTAGGGCAAGTATGCCCTAAGTGTGGAAAGACTTATAGAGGTAGACCTTGTTTAGTTGGACAAAACGCACGTTTCAGGTGTGGAAAGCCGGGCCACATGATCAGAGATTGCTTATATATGCATCAGCCGCCTACCCCTAAATTACAACAACCATGACGGGCCTTCACCTTGAATGTTGAAGAGGCTATTCCCCCAGAGGAGCTGAAGTGAAATTAGAAATAACCTAAGACAAGGATTCACTTTTGCTGTTAACTTATATAACTAGGTTTATTGTATTTTCTTTGACTATGTTTTTACAACTTCAGAGTGCTTATTACGATAATAAATAGTTAATTTTGGGAATAAATTTTGAGGACAAAATTTTTATTTTAAGGAGAGTAGTAATGTAACATTCCCATGAGTTCTGTCTTCACCTTCAAGTTTCAATGATTTCCGACTTCCGACTTCATCTTCAAATTTCACATAAAATGGGCGTAATTTCTGACTTCCGACTTAACCTTCAAGGTCCAAGCGAAATGAACGTGATTCCCAATATTTGACTTTATTTTCAAGTTGTATGATTTTCCGATTTCCAACCTTATTTCCGAGCTTTAAATAAAATGATCAATATTTCTGATATCCGACCTCATCTCCAATTCAAATGAAACGTTCATGATTTTCGACCTCCTAGTTTATGATTATCTCGAGTTCCAACCCTAGGGCTAAATTAGAATGGACATGAGCTCCGATCTCAGTGTTGATCTCGACTAGAATGGACATGAGTTCGCATCTCTGAATTGATCTCCAAGTTCGACCAGAATTTACACGAGTTCTGGTTTCCTACTTTATTCCCAAGTTTAAGTTTCAAATAAAATGGACACGATTTCTGATTTCCAAATTTATCTCCAAGTTTCAAATAGGATGGGTATGAATTCTGATATCCAGCTTTAGGTCCAAGTTCAAATAAATTGGACGTGAGTTCCGACCTTAAGCAAAATGGAGAGGAGTTTTGATTTTAGATAGAGTGGAGGCGAGTTCCACTTTTAGGCGACGTGGAGAATGATTTAGCTACAAAAGAGGGAGACATGGCTAAACTTCACTCACAAAATTTTAACCAATCAAAACTCACAAAGTCAACTACCCCTTCAAAGCTTAAATCAGATTTTTCTCTCCTATTTACGCCTCTCTCCTCTGATTTCACTCTCTCCTTTTCTCTCTTTCTCTCAACCAACTCTATCAAACCTTCACGCTTTACAAGGTTCTATCAATTCAAACTACAAGACTTAGCAAAATCACATACAAAGGTAGAATTCACTTTTTATTCTTGATTTTCCTGAACTGTGGCTATATGGAATTCTACTTTTCTTCATTTATTTGATGAAGTATTGGATGTATTTGATGGTTTATGGTTGAATTAACATGAAATTGTGGGTTGGAATTAACGTTAGAAGTAAGATAGGGTGCAAGTAGGAAGAAGTGAGGGGTTGGAAGATCAAATTTCTCACGGTAGTCCGTATGGTAGAGTGTGTGGCTCTGCCTACAGTCATTCAAATTTGAGGAAACTATTTTTATTTGAAAGTAGACATTTAGGGCTTTCCATAAATATATAATATAAGGCCATTGGATTAATATTGAGAGAGATATGAATTTTTTAAATTTGATCTAGGAATCAGGATTTTCATCTGGGCAGTGTGACTCAAGAAGGGTATAACTCACCCTACACAACTCCAAATTAAGTGAAACCAACTTTGTTGGAAAGCTTACACATAGGAGAACATCTATAAAAAGATTCTGAGTTTGATACAGTCCCATTTGCTCCCAGTGATTCAAAGAAATTGTCCTATGTCCAAACTAGGCTAGAATAGGGTAGTTCAGAAAGGTCAAATTTCGGGGATTATAACTCGAGCTCTACTAAAGAAAATGAAACGAAACTTGTGGCAAATGAAATCTTATCCTATTAACTTTAATATGATAGCAATTTCATATTATTTGAGTTTGGTTTTCGATTTTTAGTAGATTTTTACTTTTAAGTGTGTAATTCTGGCTAGCTGCAAGATAGGTCGGGATACAACTTTAATATCTTGAGCTACACTTACCAAAAGGAGATGGGACCAAAGAGGTTAGAAAATAGACACATAATATTCTAACATATCCAAAATTGAGCTCCAGATGAGTTGAAATGAAGTTATGGCCTGAATTACAAAAACCGGGTTAAATGAATGTGCTGAGGTAGTAATTATGTTTTACATGCAACATTTATTCCTATGAGATTGATGATTGAATTATAAATGAAATGTCATGATTTCTCTGTACAATTGATTGTCTGACTACTGGCACTATTTATAGGGAAGCAGATACATTCCGTTATGCTACCAAATTTTCGGTAGAATTGTAAAGAAGGTTATGAGCAATTATGTGTTAAGAATATGTATGTAGAAATTCCATATGCAATGATATATGAAAACAAATGACCAAGCATATGTAAGAGTACATTCAGTATGTCTATATATGATTATGTATGAGAATGAAAGGATACTAATATATTAAATGTGAATCCCTTCACTTGGAGGCAGTTATGAGATCTCTCCTTGTGAAGGCAGTTAAATAAAATAAGATTGAGTCCCTTTACTTGGAGGCAGTTGCACATTGAATCTCTCCCTGTGAAGGTAGTATAAAACTATGAGATCCCTCTACCTTGGAGGCACGAGGTTAGATGAGATCCTTCTACATTGAAGGCTCGTGGTCAAATGAGATCCCTCTACTCTTGAGGCACGTGACCAAAAGAGATCCCTTCAATTTAGAGGCACGTGGCCAAAATGAGATCTCTCCAAGACTAGAGGCACGTGAATCTCTTTGTGGGTTAGTCTGTGTGACGACGGTCACGAGTTGAGCTGAGGAGCTCACTCCTAGATCAGACTACCCAAGGGTAGTAAAGATTAAAGGTTAAGACATGCGCAAGCACCCTAGGGACGGCGATACGTAATGCCTAGGTGTGCTAAGGAAAGAAAGTAAAGAAAGTAAACTAAGGGCGTGATCCTTCAAAAGGAAAAATTAAATCTCACATGAGGCATGACATGACTCAGCTAGTGTAAGTACCGAGAAGTTATGAGGGCGACGAGTTAAGAGAAGTTTATAGCACAGACATACATGTTTTATGTAATTATAATTGTACCTATGCTCATTATAATATAAATGATCAGAGGATATGTTAAAATTAAATCTGCATTGGATAATCAGGTTTTCGAAAACCTAAGAAATTGAATCTTATGAATGCTCACTATTATTATATCCCATGTTTTACTGATGCTGAGCCTGTCCTATTTATTTATGCAGTGATGATCCCACACCTTAAGGAATGTGACATGGTGATCACATTCCGATGGAGTATGATATGTGTAACACCCTCCTAAGCACAGTGCTATGCTTAAGTCATAGTACTATACCCTGGAGCTGTTACTGTTACCTGAGTGGACCTCGTCTGACAGCAACTTCAGCCGTCTTTGGAAACTTCTAAAATCATCTGGAGACAACATGGAAATAGGAGTGAGAATTATGAAATTCTCAGTAGGATTCTCTAATTTTCATACATAGTGTCATCATGGTCGTCTCCAGTTTGCTTCGGTTTACTGTGAAAAAGATGAACATGCTGCACGAACTGTTTAATTTTACATTTCGAAAAGTATCTTATCCGAAGCAAAGTTCATTTTAATCATGCACTTAGCATATGGGGGGGAAACCATAAAATCCATTCAAGTATAATGCCATGAATAATATCTGTAGCATAGTAAAACGCACACAACATCACTATGCTAGGAACATAACATCTACACATAACTTTACTCATACTTAAATTTATGCTTATACATAAAACTTGCTTTCCTTTCTGCATCTTTCTTTTCTTTTGTCATCATGAAATCTTTACGTGCCACATTCCAGAGTATGATCGCCATGTCATACCCCATCAGAGCGTGATCGCCATGTCACGTTCCTTAGGAATATGGGATCTTCCTTTGGTACTTACACTAACTGGGTCAAGCCATGCCTCATGTAAGTTCTGTCCCCTATATTCACACTAGCTGGGTCGATGCCATGCCTCATGTGAGTGGGGTACCTGCATAAGCTTTAATCTTTAATCTTTATTCTTTAACTTTTACTTGGCACACCTAGGCGTTACGTATCGCCGTCCCTAGGGTGCATTTACTGCCCTTGGGTAGTCTGGCCTTGGAGTGAGCTCGTCAGCCTCACCCGTGACCGTCGTCACACCGACTCCCCACAAGGGGACCCACGTGCCTCTAGTCTTGGAGGGATCGATTCTGGTCACGTGCCTCTAGTCGAAGGGATCGATTCTGGTCACGTGCCTCTAGTCGAAGGGATCGATTCTGGTCACGTGCCTCAAAATTGAGGGATCTCATCTGACCACGTGCCTTCAACATAGAGGGATCTCAGCTGACCACGTGCCTTCAACATAGAGGGATCTCATCTGACCACGTGCCTCCAAGGTAGGGGGATCTCATTGTCTTAACTGCCTTCACAGGGAGGGATTCAAGTGCAACTGCCTCCAAGTGAAGGGATTCATGTCTTTATCAATTAACTGCCTTCACAGGGAGGGATTCAAATAACTGCCTCCAAGTGAAGGGATTCACATTCAATACATTCACATTCTTTCATTCTCAAACATATTCAAGCATAGTCATACATATGCCACATTACTTACCCTCACATATCTCGTAACATAATTATGTCATTCTTGAATATAGGGTTTCTATATACCCATTTATATTTCAATTCATCCTTACATTTAAACATTCATAACTTCTTAGACCTCTGCCGTAAATCCGGCAGTATAACGGATCAGGTCCGTTTCCCCATGAATAGTGCCAGCTTTCACGGACAAATCAGTCATAGCAACAAAATCAACTTAACACATATATATCAAAGGTCAAGCTGGCAATCCTCAATTCAAACTTTGTGTTCCACTAACACTTGTAAAATTATCATTTTGGCCATTCTGCCAATTCTATTCAGTTCTGCCCGAATTTTGTGTAATCCACCTTTATCTCTATTCAACTCATTTAGACCTGAAAATTGGATATGTCATAGCTCTATATGTCTACTTTCTAACCTCTTTGGTCCCATGTCATTCTGACTTATATAAATCAAGTTATTCACCTTTTACTTCAGCCTGTTCAGTCACTAGCCCAAATTATACTCCTGGGAATATAAATTCACTAAAAATCGAACCTAAGCTCAAATCTTACGAAATTGGTCTCATATCAAAGCTAACAGGACAACCTTTCATTTGCCACAGGTTTCACTCCATTTTCTTAAGTACACCTCGAGATATAAGTCCTGAAAGTCTACCTTCCTAAACTACTCCGTTTTGGCCTAGATTGGACATAGGACAACTTCCTCAAATCACTGGGAACAATTGGGACCATAACAAACTCGGAATCTTATATTGGGGTGTTCCTCTGTGTGTAAGCTTTCTAACAAGCTTAGTTTCACTTGATTTGGAGTTGTATAGGGTGAGTTACACCCTTAAGAACCTAATCTGCCCAGAACCAGAGTCAAAACCCTAGGTCGAGATTCAAAAATCTATATCTCCCTCATTCCTGATCCAAAATCCTTATATGATATGTCTATGGAAAGCCCTAGATGTCTAGTTTCATCTAAAAATATTTTCATCGGATTTGACTAATTGTAGGTGGCGCCGTACGCTCCGCCATACGGACTGCCGTGGACTCTCTACCAAGACAGCATCTCATCCACCCATTTCTCTTAGTTTTCTTCTTCTAATTCTAATTGCCACTCAAGATTTCATATCAATCCCATATTAATCCAATCATACACATCCAATATATCATCAAATAATCATAAAAAGTAATCTTTCATGCATCCTTAGTTTAGAGAAATTAAGATTAGAGATCGAATCCTACCTCTTTGGAGCAAGATTTGGCTAAGTGCTGAAACTTGGAGTTTGGATGAACAAGGCTGGAACTTAGCTTGAGCTTTGGATGTGTGAGTAAGAGAGAAAGAGAGCTGAAGGAGAAGAGGAAAGCAACGTGAATTATGGTCTGAATCAAAGGAGGAAGGATGTGTTATATAGGCATGAGTGGGGTTAACTTGGAAGGTTGTGATTGGCCTATAAACATAAGGCCAAGTTTCAGCCAACCTTGCTCTCCACGTTGCCCTTTGTGTGGTAGTTTCTAGCACATTCTGGAAACGAAATCGGAACTCGTAGGCTCTATAAAGTCGTAACTCGTGAACCTCATGTATATGAAGTCGGAACTCATCCTTATTATACTTGAGGTCGGAACTCGGGTCGTGTTTACTTGAGCCGAGTGAAGCCTAATATCTAACTCGTACCAGCTTGTTTGTGACTTTGGGGAAATCGGAGGCCGTAAGTCGAAAGCTCACAATCACATAATCTCGGAACTTCCTATTTGAACTCGGGAATGCCAATACTGGATTTAAAATCGGAACTCGTGTCCATCCCAATTGAGTTCAACACTAAGGTCGGAACTCGGGAATTCAAATCACATTTCCAATATGGAAGTCGGGACTTGTATACAGTGTGGTTAGTGACATTGGAAGCCGGGTATATTTTCCTTGAGACATGAAGTCGGATCTCATGGAATTACATTCATGTGTTCGGACATAAGGGTTAAACTCGGAAGTCGTTGGAAATAATCCATACGAAGTCGGAAGTCGTGAAAGGTATGAAGTCGAGAATTGGGCAAACATGAACTCGGAAAAATACTCTTATCTTTGTTTCAAAGACGAAGTCGGAAATCGGACTGAATCAGTCCTGAGGGGCGAAGCCGAACTCGGAAATCGGGATGTTACAATATGACGATCATACTCTGGGATATGGTAGAAAGAACATATTCCTAAAGAATGTGACATGGTGATCACACCCCGATAGAGTACGACATGGTGATCGTACTCTGGAATATGTATAACAAGTAAAGAAAGATGAAGGAAGAAAACAAAATTATGTGTATCTACATAAGTTCAAGTACAGGTAAAGGCATATGTAGATTTTATGTTTTTAGTATAGTGGCACCATAATAGTATCTTAATACGTTTCAGTTATTATTGATAGTGTAATTCATGAGTTGATGTTTTGGATTGGTTCACCCAAATTACAAGTGTATGAATAAAATGAATTCTGCTTCGAACTATATATTTTCGAACTATAAAATAAAACAGTTCGCATTATGAATTCACTTTTTATAATAAATCGAAGCAGCTGGAGATAATAACGATAACACGGTATAAAGTTTTCTGAATGAATCCTGCAAAGAATTTCTAATTCTCACTCCTATATTTATTTCCGTGTTATCTCCAGATAGTTCAGAAGTTCCGAAGAAGGTCCTCCGAGATGAAGTTGAGTAGTAAGATTGAAGGTGGCCAAAGGTTACTGCCAGACAAAGTCCGATCAAATGACAGTAACAACTTTTAGGTGAGGTATTATGACTTAAGCATAGTATCACACTTGGGAGGATGTTACACCTTTCTTCATTTTTGCAAGCGTAACCTTGATATCTTCTCCCCCAACACCTTGTGTTTTTGTTTTAAAAAAAAAAAAAAAACTGGCCAACCATCAGAACTGGACCGTTTCAGCCAGTTCATTGGTTTTGAGCTAGTTCTCATGGTTCAAGGCTAGTTCTTAAAAGCTTGATTTTTGTCACATGACCGGATCGGGCAAGTGACTAGTTCCCAATTGAACTAGTCAAATTGGTTGGTCTGATCCGGCTCTCAGGACTATGGTTAGCCATTTACTCACTTGGTGGTATTAAGGTTACACTGTTGAAGTTTTTTATATAATTATAGTTGAACATATTAATTATTAATAATTTATTTAATTAACTTATATTGACAAATATAAATTAGTTTTATTAAACTAATTGGAATTAATTATTACCTAAAATAAAGGGCAAAATGTAGATATCACCTTTAAGGTTTGTTAAAATAGCACTAATCCCTAATATCTCCTCAATGTTGCACTCCATCCCATTAAAGTACTTGAGACTAACTTTATTGCGATGACATGACATTAACATGAGTTAACCATGGTTGAGTTTGGGACATCGTCCTCCCTGGCTCCTTTGTTCTCACATTGCTCTCTGACAAAGGCAACCCCAAATTAAAAGAGGTAAGGAAGAGTGAAAGGATTCCTAAATTAGAAGATGAGATTGAGCACTTCAAAAGACATTCTTCACAAGGTGAAGAAGAAGAAGAAGAAGAAGAAGAAGAAGAAGTTGGGTTAGGAAAAAGCCCCAAAGGAACTCGTAAGGATAGGGATTTTGGGTAAGGTACCTCCAATCCAATCAAAAATAGAGAGATACACAAAATTAGTAGGCTCGAAAGTTGAGCTCTTGCAATTCCACAGCCTTTTTCCCTTGATGTCCATTGCAAATTTTGATACAATCACCAGCCCTGTTTAGATGCTGCAATCATCACCTTGCAAGTTCACATTACCTTATATATTCTTATACATGGTTATGCATGAGGATGCTATATGCACATACTTCATAACTTTACTTTCAAAATATTCTTTCTTTAAATATAATGTATGCTCATGTTATTAGGTATCTATTGTTTGTGATTGTATCATCCTAACCCATTACTTGATGGAGGCCCAATATGTCATTACCTTCATACAATTTTTGCATGCATTACATTCTCAAAAGTTAAAGGCATATAGCATAGCATACTTAAAAATATACAACATTATTGTGAACATATCGTTCATGGCACATTAACCATAGGGATTTGATGTGCATTCATCCTAAAATCAAGCTTGGTTTCAAAACTTAAGTTATCTGCTATAACTTTCACTTACTTAAGGATTATCATGATCCAAACTCATAGCTCTATGTCCCGGTTAACACTTAGGTTGTAAACCACTTGAAATCTACCCTCACTTTAGAAATTCATCATAAATCCATTTTCTCGTCACCGATTATTTTATAAAGGCATTCCTTATCATGTCCTTTACTCAACCTTTTTGGCCCCATTCCATTTTAACAAGATAAGTCTAGTTATGTTGCCCTATGTGAGGTTGTCCTGTTTCAACTTCAAACTTGGGCAGCAATGTTACAAAATTCATAGTAATTCTACTTTAGGTCAATAAATTCTAAAACTTTTCATTTTGGTTCTAATTATATCAAAGTTTCAAATGAACTTAGTCTCACTCAGTTTCAAGCTATAAGGACTAAGATATTAACCGCACAAGATAGGGTTTATGGTTTTGATTAGGTATTGTCCTATTTCACCTCAAAATTCATATCTCATTCAATTGGGCTTGGATGGCCAAGATTTTTGGTATACATACTCTTCTCATCTTAAATTAATAGGACAAATGGTTTTAACCTCATAAGATTACTCAAGTAGTGCAGTTTTGCTAAACATCACCACTATCCTGTTTTAAACTCTCATTTCTGGCCGCTAACTTTGATAAATTCCTAAAAATTCATCTTTAGTTAGAAAATTACCAAAATTTACTAGAGTGTAATAGTATATCTTAGCTTTCATCTGAATTAAGTTTCATTCAAATCCAATCATTACAAATCTAAATATCACTCATGCAACACAGGGTGTTCAAAGTATAGCTCAATTGCTCTTATTGTAGTAACATATCACTTTGAGTGTTACCAACTGATAACCTACTGCTTCCAATGACGTGATTCCTTCTCTATCAACTTCAAATTTCATAATTCTAATTAAATGTACCCCAAGTTCTAGTTATTTAACTCATTAGCCCAAGATGATGTGAGCTTAAATATACTAATCCATTGATAGCGTTACAAGTTATCCTATGATCAATTTTTGTTCCACTTCACATAACAACTAATCTTAACATTTATTTAACTTGCTAAATCAACCAAGAACTTAAACCCACATCATTAATTTCTGCCCTACATCAATCGCAAGCATTCACACACATAATAAACCAACCATGCTCATAAACAAGTTTAACACACCTTCATAGGCTCAAAACTATCACATATCTTTATCAATCAACAACAAGCTAGTGAACCATTATCAAAATCAGGTGAAAGACTTAGGGTTTGGTCAACATGTATAGTGCTAGAAATTAGAAGAAAAAAACTAGGATTTGAGCTATCTACTTCAAGGTTCTTGGAGCTATGGAAGCAAAGGATCCAAAAGCAACTCCAAGTTTTCTCCCCTTCTAATGGCTGCAATTTTCAAGGGGCTAGAAGAGATCCATAAATTACTTGAATCCTTTAATTTTTTGAGGGATTTTGAAGAAGATATGAGAATTAATCTTCAAAAAGGAGCAAAGTATCTTGAGGTCAAGAAAGCCATCATCCATGAGCTTGAAGCTCATGGCAATGGTGCTGGTGAGGAAGAAGATGGAGAATGTGATGATGGTGTGTATGTGTGTGGGCGTGTCGCCATGGATGAGGGAGAAAAAAGAGAGGATAAGTGTTGTGATATTTGTTGGAAGGAGTGGTGGTGATTAATCTACCAATTGGGGGCGGTATGGCACGCTAACGTCCCCTCGTTTACCTAACATAGGGTGTGACTCATTTTTTGCCACAACATAGGATGTGGCTCATTTTTTGTCACTTACTCTGGCTACTCTCATGACATATTTATCTAATCTCTGTAAGATTATTTCTTTTGATTTATCATGCTCAAAAATAATATAAGACCCTTGAAGATTAATTTAAGGTATCCGGTGATTAATTTTGATACTTTAAGTCACTCGAGATAATATTTAAGCTATGAATAATCCCACACTTTATTTAAAACTCCGTGTATAAAGCATCATTTATAAATTTATTACATGTATATTATTTATTTACTAGTGTCATGGGGTCCACATATCCAGAGTTGGGATTTTTTTTCTAATGCCCCTCCTAACAACCGTAAGCCTTTATTTACAGTTTTGTCATTATAATTCAATAATTATAATTGTGCCTCTTCTTTTGCTATAGTTTACCTATTTACTGTCATTACCTCATGTCCGGGCTTCCTCCTATATTGGTCTACTCTCAAAGTTGGGAATATTACACTTAACCACCAAGAAAACTCTTTACTCTTTTATTCTTTTCTAAGTTTTTTCATTATCATCATTTTATTTTTACTTTTCTTTCATAAGATAAATGGCCAATTATAAATTGCTGCAAACTAAACCTTAATAAGATTTCTTTGTCAAATAGTAAAAATTGTTTGTTGGAGTTGTGTTCTTATTTTGATATGCTTCAATTTTTTTTTCCTCATGTTATTCTCATTTTTTTTTGTAATTTTCTTATTTTATTCATGTTTTATGGCACTTTTATAATGTAAGTTGTAATTTTCTAAAGATTTAATAGCTAATAATATAAATTTTTATTGTGAATAAAATAATTTTTTTAAAAAACCATTAGGAATGGTCTAGTGATGGATTGTTGGGATAGTTTGTATGAGGTCTTAAATTCAAACCTCATTGCCACTAATATATAAATAATAATAATTTTTCAAAATATATTAGGGAATTATTCCATTGTGAGACAAATATATATATATATATATATATATATATATATATATATATATATATATATATATATATATTTATTTATTTATATTGATTTTAGTATAAATAATTAGAACCAACACATGGTTGGTTGGAGTGACAAATGCTCTTTCTCTTAACTGGTGATATTAAATTCGAGTCATGAATATAGACTAACTAGTGTTGGGAAAGCTATGTTTCATATGGGATCTTAAATACTTGAATAGAATTATCTCTAATAAGAGAATATATGTGTTTTTTACAAAAAAAAAAAAATTATAAATAATTAGAAGCAATACAAAGTTAAATAAATTGGCAGAATAAAAAGGCATTAAAAAAGCATTCTTTTATCTTTTAAAATATAACCTTAAAATAATTATATTTTGTAAAAGATAAATCAGAGATTGATATCACGTACTTCATATTTTAAGAAAATTTAAACGTTAATTTAACGTATTATTATATTATTGATAGTTTATAGCAATTGAGGTTGATCATTTGAAGCACTAAAAGAAAAAGTATTTTTATCACAATAAATTAAGAGAAATAGATAATTTTTTTATTGAAAAATAAAACTGAAAAAAAAGTTGTTTTAGTGTTTTTTTTTTCATAAGATGAAAAAAATAAATTTTAACAAAAAAAAACTCTATAAAAAATTACATTACAAATTATTTTTCCAAGTTTCAAATATCTCCTTAATAGACATACTGTTATAGCTTATGTTGATCATAAGTTGTCATGAAATAAATTATTAAATAATTTATATAATTATGATAATTTGAATCATAACATAAGTAAAAATAACAAATAATGAATAATATAGAGTGTAAATAGACCAAAAATAATATATTTAATTAAAGTTTAACTTTAACAAAATAAAGAATGTTTAGGTAAGGATAATTTTAGAGTTTAAAGTTATAAATAATTAATAGGGAATGTGAATAGGTAATTGAGAGTTTTAATAGCCACACCCATCAAACGCTTTAAAATAGTTCAAGTGATTCGATATTTATTTCCAGCAAAGTTTGGAGTTTGAATCCAATGGATAAAAAATACTACCACTAAGATTGATTTACTCTCATAATAGGCCTACTTAACTCGAGACATATTAATTAGAGTTTGGTGAAATTCGGATATTGATAGTTTAGATCAAAAATAAAATATTCAACAAATTTTGTATATGCTACTATTAATTTAATTTTTAAAATATTTTTTATCTTTATTAGTTTAAAATTAATTTCCTAAATTACTCTATTATTTTTTTTCTGTTACATGAATGGCTATATTGTTTCATCAATAAAACGTTAATCACCTAATTTATTTTCATCAAATTAATACTACTAAACGCAATATTGCTTTGGTGTGTCGTTAGTGCTAACGGCTCATTTTGATAGCAAACATGGACCTATTTTAAAGTAAAAAATTATTTTATATTTAAATATAATTATATAAATATTTTTATTAAAATTAGAAATTATTAAATTATTCATATAAATATTTTGTATATAGAGAGTGAGAAAGAAATAATATTTTTTAAAAATTTTAAAAATAAAATCGTAATTAACTCAAAAAAAAAAGTGATTGCTAAATTAGCGCCAATAGAGCTAAACTGAATAGCCCCGGAAATACAAGTAGCAACAATGATTTTGGTCTACAGCAGTTAATTCGGAATTCTCAGTGACTAGTATATTAATATTTCACACCCCTAAGTGGAGCTCCTGCCTGGTTATTCATAGAAACATACAAATATTATACAAAAAATTGTTATGACGGATGAAAATCTGGGATTATAGAGAGACTGGACAAGAAAATTGCACTGGAGCAAGGATCTCTACTTCTTTCTTGTTTGATTCACGTGGTTGCATAAGCATAAGGACTAGTTAGATCACACTTCATAGATCAAGGATTTTTCTTCTTCCTCCTTTATAGTGTTAACCATTAGAGCAACTTGGTTCATACTTGGCCTAGCCTCTGGGGAGCGATTAACACACCTTACAGCCACCTGAAGCAAATTGACCATCCTCTCCTCACTTGCATACTCTGATATTAGGGCCTTGTCAAACACTTCACCTGTCCATTCTTCCCTTACAACTGACTGAACCCACTCTGTTAAGTCAACCCCTTCGCTCTTCACTAGCTTTCCAGTAAGAAGTTCAAGAAGAATGACACCAAAGCCATACACATCTCCCTTGAAGGCATCTGATGATGCACCAGAAGCAAAAGGACTGGCGAAAGATGAACTCTGTTGGTCATCGTCACCCGTTACACCATACTCACTTACACATGGCTCCATATTCTTGTTCAGCAAAATGTTTGAAGATTTCAGGTTACCATGTACAATACCATGTTGGCCAAGCCCTTGATGCATGAAAGCTAATGCCTCAGCAGTGGTAGCTGCAATCCCAAGTCTGCTGGTCCAATCAAATGCTTTTTGGTTACCTGAACTCACATATAGTACTTTAGTACATGTTCCTTGATGGACAAGTTTATAGATGTAATATTTGTGAATTTATTTCGCTATTTCGGAAGTTCCATGCATGATATTTATAAAACAAAATGTGGACATGATGTTTCTTGGTCAATAAAGAAAATGTAACCTGTATATAAACGAGAGGAAGATATGGTATTTACCATGTAGAAGTTTGAATAGACTTCCATTCTGCTGATATTCATAGACCAAAAGCTTCTCTTGCTTGGAGCAATAGAAAGCAAGAGGTGACATTACATGAGGGTGCCTTACTTGACTCAAAATTTGCATTCTTTGCTTGAAGTCACGGCCTGAAATAGTCCTATCATTGATCCTTTTTACAACCACCATCATCCCATTGTCAAGCATCACCTTATAAAGGCTTCCATTTTTTCCCCTGCCAATCAATTCAGCAGGAGCCCCCAGCAAGTCCTCCAATCTTAATTCATTTACCACAGGCCTTGAAAGAACTATAAGTGACTGCGAAACCAAGCCACTTTCGGATGTTACTGAGAAGTCAGATCTGCTTAACCCTGCTCCGTATTCACTTGAAACATTGCTGGGCTTTTCAATGCCACCATCTGTTGCCACTTTCTCATTCAATGCTTCAATTTTCTTTTCTTTCCTTTTTCTTCTGCACAGAACCAAGACTATGAGAAGGATAATGACAGCACCCAATGCAGCATAGCCTGAATACATAAGAATCTGCTCTTTTGGATGACCCTGTGATGTGTTTGATTCATCTGAATTCTCGCTCGCAGTCACAGGTAGATCAGAACAATTGTTTGGTAGTGGATATCCACAGAGGTGAGGATTGCCAAGGAAGCTGTTTGCAAAGAAATGGCCATGTACATCTGGAATGATGCTACTGAAATTGTTAAAGGAGACATTGAATTGGTCAAAATTGGAGAAATCAAACGGTGGTATGTCTCCACTGAGCTGATTGTTTTGTGCCAGGAGGATATTCAGCCCTGAGATTCTGGCCAAGTCCGGCAACGGCCCCGAAAACTTGTTGATCGAAATGTCGAGCCCTTTCAAATTGTTCAACGTGGCAAGTGAACTAGGAAGGTTTCCAGCAAGTTGGTTTCCACTTACGTTTAGGCGAGTGAGTTGTTTGCAGTTTCCAATCTCAGGTGCTATCCCTCCTCCAACACTGTTGCCATCAAGACTAAGAAAGGTGAGAGATGCAGACAGGGGCTGCAAGTTGCAAAGCATAGCAACATCAAGAGTTCCAGTTAGATTGAGCCTGTCTAGGTGCAACTTCTTTACGGACACATTTTTAGCATCACACTCTACACGTTGCCAGTGGTCTATGCAGGGATCAGAGTCCTGTTTCCAGGCCAAAGTGGAATCCTGTTGACCATCATTGCCACAGAGTTTTGCAAGAAACTGTATCAGTGCTTGCTTGACCTCATCCTCTACAACACAATTGGTCATGCTTAGGAGGAAAAGGGATGTAATGAAGACTACCCAGATAGAAATTCTCTCCATTTGGGCAGAATACGGGGTTTGATGCAGAAGCTTATGTGAATTAATCAGATTTTTGGCTCAGTGGATGTGGTAAATATGAGACGGGTTTCGACTTGAGTAGATTTTGAACTCGAAAGAGGGTTACTATGTTCAAGGGTTTTTGCCGGAATGGAACAGGTCCAATTGACTGATACTACTATGAATATTTGTTTTCTAGTTGGCGTGACTATCATTCATAAAAATGAAAATCCTAATCCCATAATGATCAACCAAGTATTTGACAAATATAGGCCGGCAACTGAAACGGTTGGAAGTAAGTAATGTCGCCGCCTTCTTAATGTCATTCATATGGCATTGCGCGCTATGCTAACAACTTTTTATTATTCCATCGCAAGACATTCTAAAAAAATTAAAAAAAGAAAAAGAAAAAGATTTAGACCATAGTGAGAGGAATTCCAGCACCACGAATTTTGCTTGAAAATATTGCGGATTCTTTTTTGTTTTGTTAGCAATAATTCGAGGGAGAGATGAGACTATTCCATTTCAATGTAAGGGCTACAGGCTTTAGCGGGTTGAAGGCCCATAGTAGTACTTTCAGATTGCGGGTCAACGAAAAAATGCTGAGAGCATGGGTCGAACTACGCTTTACAGAGAAAGTGCTAATTAGATGTTACCAATTAAATGAACTCTTATTGGCAAAATATTATGATTAATATGGATGGATGTCATGTTGTGGACTGGAAAAAAAAAAAGGGAAAAGAAAAGGAAAACACATCAGAAAACGTCCAAGGCAAACTTGCAATGCCGAAATCGTCTGAGCAAGAGAGGAGCTTTCTGCATACCACATGGAACGATCTTGTTTAGTGCAACACACAACTTTGAATGGGTTGTCGGAATTTGGTAGAATGATTGCCTACCTACCAAAGGCCTATGATTGCAAATGAATTGAACAAACACATACCATGTTTTAGATCCAAACAAAACTATAAATAGAAGTAACAATGAAAAACAGAAATGGATCGTTTAATAAATTAAATTTCATTGCATTTGAAAACATTAAGCGAAACATTATGTTTAAAAGGTAAATTAATATAATATATTATAACTTTATCAGTTATTTAGAATGAATATTATATTGAATTAGCTTATTTATTTAAACCCCCTTATCTATTAAATGATGGATAATTTAACCTGATAGGCAAGATTCTGAAAACCAACTAGAGAATCGAATTGAATAAAGCTCAAAGCACCATAGAGAAATTAATAATTTGAGGTGGACAAATCCGCCATTAATTAAGTCAAAGTCACTACTAATACAACATTTGTGGCGGGTGTGCGGTAGACTTCGGGTGCTCGCTAAAACCTGTGCTAAAATTCAATAGCAATAGTATCGTTCCCCTTTAATTAGCAGCGGTCGCGTCCCCCCTCTAACTAGTGGCAGAATTGGCCGCTACAAATAACTAATTCGAGGGGAAAAAATGTAATCTTCATATTTATGCACACTTAACTTTCAAATTTAAAATAATTTAACAAAGTAAATTTAATCCAAATATTTCAAGTTCATACAAATATAGAAGAGTGATGTCTTAATAAAACTTTGGAAGAAGTATTTTTAGCATGTTTCAAACTAATTCTTGCGCCCATAAGGGTTTGATTTTCTTTATTGAGTATTCAACAACTTCTATTGAATATTCAATAATTTCTATTGAATCTTCAACAATTTCCACTGAGTATTCAATTTTCTTCATTGATTCTTTAGTAATTTCTATTGAGTATTGAGTTTTCAATAACCTCTATTGAATGTTCAACAAATTCTGTTGAGTTTTCAACTTTCTTTAGTGAGTTTTCTACTAACTCTATTGTGTCTTCAAATCTATCCATTGAATCTTTAGCAAAGAAATATTCAATAATCATCGAGAATATGAACAACATTGAAATCAATAATATATATTATAGATAAACTTAAAAAAATGTTGGTGTTAGAGGTTGCCAGCAACGAGGTAGTCGGCCAGCAAGTGGCTAGTCAACAACGGCTAGTCACAGGGTAGTGGACAGAGGTGGTTAGAGAGGCGTAGAAGGAAGAAAGAAAAAAAAAAGAGAAGGAAAAGAGAGAGAGAGAGAGAGAGAGAGAGAGAGAGAGAGAGAGAGAGAGAGAGAGAGAGAGAGAGAGGAAGAGGAGGAGGGTGGTGACTAGTATGGTGTCGAAGGAAGAGGGAAGGAGAAGAAAAGGAGGAAAGGAGGAAGAGAAGAGGAAAAAAAATAGAAAAAGAGTTATCTAATATGGATCTAATATTACTCTACTGTTGAATACAGTGTCGAAGGAAGAGGGAAGGAGAAGAGAAGGAGGAGAAGGGAGAAGAGAAGAGAAAAAAAAATGGAAAAGGAGTTATCTAGTGGATCTAATATTACTCTATTGTCATGAATTTAAATTTTTTTTTTTTTAAGTTTTAGATTGTTAGCGGCGACCAAGGTTGATGCAAAATATTATTCTTTTTTTAATTTTTTTATAATTTGTGCCCCCAAGTGTTACTGCAATTTTAAAAAACAAAACTACATTTTCTTAGCAGCAGTTTTTGCTGTCATAAATTTAAAAAATTTATATTTTAAATATATCTCTTCTTAGCAGCAGCAAAGTAGCTACAAATAAAAAAAAGAAATTATTTTATTTAAAATTTAGCTACAGTAAATATTACCACAAATTTTTCTCTAAATAAGTTTCAAATTAATGGTGGCATTTGCGGCAATTGCTGCCACATATATATATATATATATATATATTCCTTTTTTTGTTTAAAATTATGGCCTATTAGCGATAGCATATGCCACCATAAATTTATTAATGTATAATTTTTTTTTAAGTTGTTGCAAATAATAATTTCACTTTTTTATTAAAAAATTAGTGGCAGATATTTCCTTCGCAAACAACATTTTTCTTTTTCCAATTTCTTTAATGTTTGCATCTGCTTTTGCCATCGTAAACCTATTCGCTGCAGAGTTTCATTGCAAATTTCCGTGAGATCGTGTTTGTTTCAAATTCTTTTGTCGCAAATTTTTATTTTTTCTGATAGTGAAGATTTATTGGTTCAACAAGTGTTATAAAACAAATAAAAATTATCAAAGAACACAAATGAATAGTAAAATAAAATTTTAACATGATATGATGATAATATTAATATGGAGAATTTTTTTAGAACCTTGCTTGCATAGTATATAGTTTATATCAACTCAATATTAATGCATTATGAGTTATATACAAACATGTTAGTAGGGTTGTAAACCTCATCATTGGTGATCAAATGGTGTCCCCCCCTCCTGTGATGTCATTTTGAATTGAAAAAATTAATTTAACCACTCAAATCGTGTGAATTGATGCTGGCAATGTGACCATTTTCCAATTTTTGGTATTTAGGTAGTAATTGAATTGGTTTGGGGATCCGTTCCTCCTGTTTTTACAATATTCGAATTAGGCCTAATTAAATTTTAACATATAAGAGATTTTTCTCCTTCTCTCTCTTTTTTATATTTTATTAAAATAAAAATATTTCTTTCAAATATATAAATAAATAATATTTAATATAAATCATAATTATATAAATAAGAATAATTAAATAATAATATTTATTTTTGAATTTATAATTAAATAATTAATAAAAACTATTACTCTATTATAATGTCCTTTTTTCTTATTGTCGACACCAAAATTAGCTGAGGTGCACTAATCAATGTTGAATGGTAGCCAAAAGGAGATAACCAAGCAAGGATCTAGCCAAGATTGAAGTTAGTCACTAATCTAGGATATTGGCCATATTTGGGTTTGGATGTTGGGCCTAGTAATGGATGGTCGCGTATGAGTTGAGAAAGAACATTGGTTTGGTCTTAGTTTAGTTTTGATGGATAAAAAAAAGGATTGGCTAAGTCTTTAATCACTTCCTAAAATATAGGAGCACTAAGAGAGAGTGCTTTTTAAAAATAAAATTAGTGGAAGATAGTTAAAGTACAGAAACATGCGGGTGCTGAAGTTAGTGGAAGATGATTCCTATAAAGTATATAAGGTCCTATCAGTTAGCAAATACAATGAATTTGGATGCAATTTTATATCAAGATTTGTTGGTGTCATGTTATTAGATGTTGAATGTTATTGACCATTTGAGCTAAACATGGAAATGGGTTAAAATACATGGTTAGTGGGGTTCGTATCAAGTAATTGTTATTTATGTAATTATAGATAGCCTTGTATAGTTTTGTAAAAATATACATCAAAACACAATCATCAGTACAAATAAGCCTATTTTCTCCATTTAGGATATTTCTCCAGTATCGCTATAAAATTCAAGGTACTGGTACTTTTATAAAAACAAGGGTGCCAAAGGAAATCCCCTCTATTTATCTGTTTATTCCTTTTTTACTTGTAGGCTTTATTTTATTCACTTTATTTTCTTGCCTTTACCTTTCATCAATTTACAACTTTTCTTTACCACATTTCTTTTGCTTCTTTTTGTTATTAGTTTTAGTTGTTATGTTCATTTTATTATTAATTTTCCTCATTAGCCATAAGATATGAGCTGCTGGACTCAACTATGTGGTGACCTAGCTAGTTACTTTATATACCAAGTATTCTTTTGTAGCTTGGAGACTTGCAATGAAGGAGCAGATTTTCCTCCTTGGCGAGGTCACCGGAGTTTCAAGATCAGCTGTGTTTTGCAACAGCTAAGCTCACTTCAACAATTTATTAGAATGGCAAATCATAATTTTGGCATGCTAGTGAGACCCTCAGCTAATTAATCGAAGAGGTTTCAATCGCTTGGAGTGTACTTGATTGATGCATGCACTCGTTATTTGATCAATAACTCAATAGTATGAACACTTCTTAGCAATCAGCCTCAAAGCAGAACAATCGATGGACTAAAGCTGAACTAACTATGCCAATAATTCTATGCCACTTTAGTCATCGTACACATCTTCAACTCAGTTAGTTATAGTCATTTCAACATATGCAGCTCAACCAACACCCATTGATAGCCATGCCTTAAGCAAACCCAATCCTTTAGGGAAGCCTATGTTAGTGCAATTGACAATTATGATATCTTCTTTTATTCGGCAAAAAATTGAGAAGGGCTTAAATGATCTAATGTATCAAATCACATGACAATTAACTGAGATTGTAAAGCCAATTGTTCATAAGAAGTTTAAATCCTTGTGATCAAGAGCATAGGGCATCTCAACAAGCAAAAGAGACTGCAATATCCTTTTTTAATGTTAAGCACTAGGGATCACCAGCTGCAATCTCCATAATGCCTTCTAACACTAGGGGCAATCTGGTGTTATAGCTCAACTAAATTTATAATATGGCCAAGTGATAATGGCCAGGTGTCCTCCTAATACATTAGGTAATATTGGAATGTTGTTATTTGTTATTAATCGTATGATTGCTACTCTATGGCAAGTAAGAACTTAGAATGTCACTTAGCCAATGGTCATTAGTCGAGGTCTATAGGAAACTATATGGTGCATCAACCTTGGCGATTTATTCCACCTCTATAAATGTACCAGACAATATCCTTAGTTGCATTTGTTCATATGAACAACAATGCCATGATAAAGTAATAGTGGGAGGCATCCCCGTCGGCTAATATGCAGTTGTTGTATATCATCCTTGTGGGACAACCATGATTTAACCCATTCTTCAGCAACCAGTTGTTTAGCAGCTGATGGTATAGTTGCCCTATCAACCGCCAATGATGCAATCTGCAACTTAGCAGCCAAGTTACTAGAGGAATATGTAATGACTCAATCCTTTATAGCTAGAATTTCAACCTCCGGTGTACTAATTACCTAGGTAGGTTAGCTAAATTCAACCTCCCTTGCCACAATTAGCAACCAATGGTGGAACCTGCTTATTTGTGTCTCCTCTAATTGATGTGATAACAAAAACCATCTGCATGAGCTTTGGAGTGCAGTTGAGGCTGCTTAATAGACATATATACAAGAAGCCTTATTCCAAATGGGTACACTAAATAATGCCTTTGTCAAGGGGCTTCAAGACACCGGACTTTACTACCTTCTTAGGCAAAGATGGTAAATCTACCATGGAGCACATTGGTAGGTTTATCGGCCATGTAAAGAGGTTGACCAAATGAGTCTTACAAATTTTAGCTTTTTCATTATCATTAATTGAAACTGCTTTCTTGTGGTATTTTTATCTACCATAATAATTTTGTGTAGAACAAGGCTGGCTTGGAAAAGCCCTACCATGATTGATTTTTTTGACCTTAACAAGTGATAAAATAGCTAACCTCATGAATCTCAAACAACAAGCAAGAGAGCTCATAGTTGGTTTTGTAGATAGATTTAGGAAATTGAGAAGCCGGTGTAATGTGCAATTTCCAAAGGTCGAATATATAGCCATTTCAGTTGGGAATATGCACCCTTAACTAATGAAGAAGTTGATTGCTTAAGAGTGTATTGATTTGACTGAGTTGGCCACCAAGGCTACTTGAATTGAATAGTTCATTATCAAAAGAGAGCAAAGGAAGGCTAGCTGATTAGGAGCCAACGCACCTTCGATGATTTCAATTGTCAATTATGATTTCATTGAAGAGGAAGCTATTAAAGAACAAGCTTCCTTAATGACTTAAGTTTTCGTAGTCAAGATACTCAAGGGGAACTGTATATGTGCCCAATCTTAACTACTTCAAAAGGAGAGAAAGTGGTGCATCATGATAGTCAGGGGCTTACCTATTTCATATTTCTAGAGCAAACCATATTCTTGATTATCTTATGAAATATTACTAGATCAAGCTACTAGAAGGACATTAGATACTATCCTACTATAAAGACAACACAACATAAGAAATTCACATGTAAAAACACCATCTGTAGATTTGGCGTCCCATAATCCATTATCATGAATAATAGAATGCAATTTGCTAATAAAACTTTCTAGGAATTTTTATCTAGACTCCATACCAAACAACACTACACCTCAGTTGAGCATCCCCAAGAAAACAACTAGGCCAAAGCTACTAATAAGGTCATGTTGTAAGGATTGAAGAAGGGACTAGACTAGGCAAAAGGTGTGAGCTCATAAATCAAGAACCTATTATGGGCCTAATGCACCATTCTACTTTTCCACTAGGAATATCTCTTTTCGACTCCCCTATGGAACAAAGGTTGTTATCTTGGCGGAATTCAAAGAACCTAGCCTAAGTACAAGCTTTTTCTTGGAAGCCATGAATGACCAAACCATCCGAGAAGAACTAGATTTGATCGAAGAAGTAAAGGACCTCACCAAAATATGAGACGTAACCTTCAAGCAAAGGGTAGGCGGTAAACATAATAAAGGGGTCATCCCTTGGAAATTTATCCAGGTTGACTTAGTTTTGTGAAAGGTAGATAGCAAAGTGTTCTTCGAGGATAAGGAATACTTGCCCTTAACTGTGAAGGCCTATATCGGATACTAAAGGTACTAGGCACCAGAGCCTGCAAGCTAACAACACTTTCAATATCTATAGTTTTGCTATCATGGAATGTAGCCAGCTTAAAGAAGTTTTATTACTGATGAAACTTGGTTATTTTATTTTCATTATTTTCCTCCCTTTTTCATTATTATTTTTGGATACATTTTATGTTATTGTTGTTTATTATCACTATTCACTTAACAAAGTTCCATTCAATAAAGTATTATACCACATTGAGTCTAGGAAACTAACCATTGGTTAAAACAAGCTAAGCCATATGCACGCTCAAACTAACTCTAACACAAAATGAATCAAGTTTATACTTATGCTACTAAAGGTTGAATTAACCCTTAGTCTAAGTTAACTGAAGCGGGATCCTTAATTTACTTGGACAAAAGCTCCAAATAGAGAACTTGTCCAAATAGAAAGAAAATAACTTAGCAAAAATAAAAGTGCTAAGGTTAAAAGATCCATATATGGAAGTATAACAAAACTCATTAAGGAGCACAAAGTACCATACCAGTTAAATAAAATCTCCATCACAAAGCACCAGTATCACCCTTCGGGGTGACCTCTTTATACTTTTCTTCACTGTCTTCCATATTGGAAGGAAGATCTTCAATGTTGGTCACCTTAGAGAAGTCAATATTATGGTAAGGGAAACGAACTTGAGCTATTACAGCTTCAAAAGTCTTAGTTATAGACTTCTGCCTAGCATTGTTCGTCTTCTTTAGCTCTTTTTCCATTATCGAGAGCTTTGCTGTGGAGTTCTTAGCATGCTCCTTCACCTCCTGAGCTTTCTCCTAGCTTCCTTCAGACTTTTTGAAGCAACCTCCACCTTTTGCTTCCATTCTTTCCATATCCTTGTCCACCTTTTTCTTAGCATTCTCTAGGGCAGCTTTTTCTCCCTAATTGTGAGAAAGGTTAGCAACCAGCTATTTTTACTCAAAATTGGAGGTATTGGACAAATCTTTAACTAATAGTTAAAGAAAACAAGCCATTATTGCACCCCGGATGAAGGCCTTCTACATTTGATCTAAGTGCAATTTGACTTCTTAAGTTGGAAGGTGGCAAAAAAAGTAAGGATGGTAGCGTCAACTAGACATGAATGATCAAAGTCCTTGGCAAAAATAGTACCATCCAAGCTAGGATGCTCTTCAGACTTTAAAGGCTCCTCCACCGTGACAATGTCCCTCTCAGGCTTCAAGGTTTTATGTGAAACATTATGTTTCTTAGAAGGCACAAGTTCGGCAACCTTTAGCTTATTGGAACTCTAGAAAATGACCATGGGAACTAGGGCAGGGACAGAGCTAGTGCCCCTAGTTCCTGCACTCTAAGCCTTGGCGGTATCTTTCTCATCAGACTAGCCAAGCTCTTGGAAGGGCAATGCATTTTGTAGACACAAGAAAGTAATGAGTTAAGTCTACAATTAATGCTAAAAGAAAGTAAGCAAAGATAATGCAACCTTTCATCACTTTTAAAGGTCTAATGGTGGTGTCATCCACCTCAAGAATGCCTTTCAACTTAATATTGTTTTTTGAATCTTTCCAAGTTTCTAGGCTAAATTCTACTATGACCAACTCTAAAGCACTCAATTCCTCCTTCTCTATCTCTGTATTAACTTGAATAGGAAGAACACTACAAAATATAAGCATAAATGAAATAATACATTTTCAGTTACTAAAGCACCAATAAAGAAGAAAATCTCTCAAATGAAATAGATATAGAAGAACAGATGGAGATTGTAGAAAGAAGCTAAAGAGAAAAGATGATTGGAGGCTTGATGATCAAATCTATGATGGAAAGGAGTTAAAATGACAAAAATAAAAAAACTATAGTGGAGAGGATGGAATCAATAGTAAAAAAATAGAAGAAAATATAACCAAAAGTTTTAAATACTTACAGGATAAAAATATGATAGTTTGGTTGTCATATACACTCTTTTTTTTTTTTTTCCAACTTGGGTTTCATCTGTAAGAGAAAAGAAAACAAACTAAAAGAAAAGAGAATTTGAGGATAAAGGGTAGGAAGAAAAGAAACTAAAGAGACAAAAGTGTAAAGACAGGATTAAAGTTTTAAATAGTAATGGTAGAGATAAACAATAGCCTCATTGGATGTTTCTAGAGTTTATAAAAATTGGATGGTAGAGAAAAGCACTCCTTATAACAAATATAAACAATAATAAATATTTTTTGATACACAATTGTTGGATATTATAAAATTTGATTGGGCGCAAAGATGACAAATGTTATTAAAATCCTATTATGTGTATAGATTGCATTAAGATATAGAAAATAATGCTAATAACTTTTTATTTGAAAATGTTAGGATTTTATTAAAACTAATTGATTATTTTCAAATACAGTAAGGGTTTAATAGAAGGCAACACTTGGCAAAACTTTCCAATATATGGGTTCCTCTGCTAATAAAAATAAAAAAAGGCAAAAAGTGAAAAAGACAATGTTGTAGTAGAGAGCATGTTAATTTAAAAAATGCAACATCAACTTGAATATTCTTGAAATCTATTGCATATGAAAAATAATGGAAGAAATCACTCATTTGGGTATTATTTTTAACATATGAGTGCTATCACTAAGAAGAGTTTTAGTAAAGTAAACTATTAGTGAAATCAAATGGAACCGAAAAGAATAAAGGATAATATATTGCTCTTGTGCCATCGATTGCATCACCTAGTTTAGGAGTTCATGTCATTTCCTTTCCTTAAGTAGCTTTGTCTTGGGTCTCTACTTCTCTCTCCTCCTACTTCCTAAACTTTAACGTCAACATACATCTACAAACAAAAAAGGAGAAGACAAAATCACCAAAAAAAAACAAGAAACACTTATAGATAAAATTATATATATATAAATTTGTAAGTTGGAGAAATAGAAATTGATGAAGGACTAATTTGGGGTCAATAATCATACATACTAAGAACACATCAAGGCTTCTTGTCTCTCTGTAGTTCATGAGATGGAAACACCCTTGAAACAACTATGGGCAAAAAACCAAAGAAATAGTATAAACAAAAAAAATCTTATTTCAAAGTAGATTTGATGGCACGAATACACCCTTAAAGATACATGCATTTTGGTCCAAATAAGAGCACCATGGAATATCATAAATTGCATATTGTACACATTGTTGTTGCTGTTGTCATCAAAGCTTCTCCTTCATTAACTTCAAATTAGTCTTCTTCAGCTATAGTTTCATGTGTGTAAGAGAGAAAGCGAGAGAACAAAGGAAAACAAAGAAGGAAAAAAATGAGAGGAAAAGGAAAAATGAAGAGATGAGACGCATGATTGAGAAGTGATTATTAAGAAAGAAAGAATTGAAGGAGAGGATAAATCATTAGAGAAAAAATGAGAAAACATTTGAGAGAGCACACTAGTTATGGTTAAAAAATGGCATCAAAACTCTGAAGGGCTCCCATTAAGGTTCCTAAATGTTTAACTCTCCACTAAATCTCATTTAAGAATATAAATTAAAATTCATATTTTAAATTAAAATAACTTTGAATTAGTTTTTTATGGCCAACAAAGAAATAGGTGTAGGAATATGGTTGGGAAAAGTGAGATTAATTTAAAGTAGTCATTGAATGTATTGGGTAATAGTTGTAAATGCAATTTAAAAAAAAAAACTTAATTTTTTATATTGAAATTTAAAAACTTTCCATAAGAGGAAAGATTTCCAAGTTAGTGGAGATCAAAGCATAGGAAAGTAACACGTATAAAACTTTCCCTAATATTATCTCTGAAATATTATTAGTATAGATAAAGAAAAATATAGATACTACCTCTAAAGCACTATTAGTATAAAATATTAGTATAGATTATTGATTATCAATTTGTATATTATTTGTTCAGAACTTAGCAAAAAGGATGTTGAAATACCTGTTGCTTACATGGTAGGTGAGAATAGAAATGTTGTGATCTAGCTCCTTGCCTCGAAGCTCCAGATGGTGAGTGTGTACCTACAAAGATTTCGATGCTCAAGTCAGAGAGTGCTCAAGATATTGAGTGTGTAGGTTAGCATGCTTACCTAAGCCCCTAGCCCAATAAACATTTTATAGACTTAGGAAGCTCAAAAGTTGACATTGTACTCCTCTTTTTGTGGGTTTTGATCACCCAAATCTCTTAGTTCCTTTCACTTCATATCCCATAAAAGTCGTTTACTTGCATTGGAATTGATAGAGTTCATTGGGAAGCCTCGTAAATGAGACTCTGATTCTTTGGAGCCCACTTAATGTTGGGACTTGAAGCAAGTCCATAACATTATTTATGTTGTTGATGAAAAGTCCATAACATTATTAATTATTTGTTATTGATTGATTTGTATATATTATAAATATAAATATAGATTGTAGTGTATAGATAAATAAATTATAGACATACATTGTTATATGACTAAATAGTGGTGTTCTGACCTGTTTTTGAGGTCATCTAGTGTTGTCCTTTACAAGTCTGAGCTTATGTTCACTCCTCCAATAAGGGACCTACAAGGGACTCCGATGCTCAAGTCAAAACTCTATTTCATTTAGTTGCAGGTGAAAAGGGTTCAGTTCCTTACCTTTGGTTCTTTTGAGCCCACTTTTATACAAGTTATTCCTCTACTCCTTGGTGATTCCAGGTCTTCTTATTTTGGTGGGATCCCCTTATGCTCGGTAACCACTTTCAATAACTTAGCTGCTTTCGGGAATTTATTTAATTTAAATTTATCTGGGGAATAACTTTTTTAGAAGGCCCTTGCTGAGCTCCACTTGGGCTGAGCTGTAAGGCCTAATAGATCCATTCAGTCTACCCCTAAGCTCAATTGTTATTACCAATGACAATTCGAGCTCTAAGATTGAGCTTAAGCTTTCTGACTTCTTTTCCGAGTTAATGTTTTGAGCTTACACTGGCAACAATATTCTGGAAATATTTTAACTCCCTTGGGGGCTATGGGAAGACATTTGTGGCACATTGCACATCACGAAGCCCTAATTATCAAGTTGTTATTGTGCAGTTATTTTTATGATCCCTGCTTTGAATTCTAGCCATTGGATTTAGCCCCTAACCATTGATCCCTTAGATGTCCAACATTCATTTTCAATGGTGGGGAATCTTTTTGTACTTTGCATCATTTTACTTTTTCTAAGAGTAAGATTAAACCCATTCCCTTGATCTTTTTCCATTCCTTTACAAGTCATTTGCACATTTCCTTAAACTCTAATGCTATCTTATTCTTATTCCTCTCTTGGTTTACATTTCTTGCAACAAATTTTACAAATTCACAAGTAAGTATTCTGTTCCTTTCATCTTCTTTTGTGTTCTTTTGTTCTCTAAGTTTTTTCCTGTAAATTTTTGTTGGAGCCTTAGGGCAGTAGATGCTTGGTCTCTCTTTTCCCTCCTATATTCACTAGTTTATTTTCTTTCTTCTTCCTTGTTTCTAATAAGGTTATTATGAGCCTTCAGTTCCTCTTGGTCATAGTTCATTAAAAATGGGAAAAAGCCCTCAAGAAAGTGCTAAGACGTTGAATATTCCATACAAAAGAAAGGAAAATTGGACTTCTATATTTGGGTGACCGATGAAGTTAAGAATGCTTACTCCTTATATACTAACCAAAATATTCTAGACCATTTTCTTAGGGAAAGTAGGATAGCTTGCTCCGGGAAGGAGCACTTAATAATATATTTGCTTTATAGGCCTAGTGATCAAGTTTGCCATATTAATAAAGCCTCTGATGATACAGAGCCAGATTTCTTCTTTGTATATGATGTCTTTTTTATCACCATAGGTCTTAGGCTCCCTTTCACCAATTTTGAGGTTGAGTGCCTAAATTTTGTAAATGTAACCCTTTCCCAGCTTCATCCAAACAATTGGGCTTTTATCTGTTCCTTTAAGAACCTTATGAAGTTTCTGGATTCTCCTCCGACCACTGGGGTGCTCCTTTCCCTGTTCCAATTAAAGGACATTGGAAAGGGGAAATGGATTTCCTTCAGTAGCCAACCCAAGAAGAACGTTTTTGAGCTTTTCACCTCCAATTTTAAGTGGTTCAAAGACCAATTCTTCAAGGTCTGGGCCTCCAAGCACAAATTCCCTTTTTCTTGGATGAAAAAGATCATATCAAGTTTCCTCTATATTGCAATATGTTTCCAAATAAGGTCCTCAATGTTGACTATGATAGCTTCTCCGCTTATGATCAAGTTGTGCTTGACTTCTTTTTCGATCACTTGACAAGCAAGAAGAAGGTGCTTCATATACTGATCTGTTAACATGGGATACTGAGAGGGTCGAGGTGTTCAAATATCTCGGTAAGTTTCCAATCAGTCTTTCTTTCCTAATATTTTTATTATAACTATTTTCCTAACTTTGTTTTCTTGACTTTTCTTTTTTAGGAGAAACGGCTCCTAAGATGTCAAAGGAATCCTTCTAAGTAACCCTTGCCTGCCGTTGAGCTCAAGCTACTCAGGGAGGTGCTCTAGGGGCTAGCTCTAAGCCCATCTGGGACAGCTTGGAGATGGCCTCCAATTCCTAGCCCTTCTATTGGATGGGATAGCATGAGAAGGGGGGTTGAACCATGCTTTCAAGAGACTTTAATATTTGAAAACTTTAGTAAATGATCTATCTCAAGTTCAAAACTTAGATTGCAAAAACGATTGTATTAGTTTATAAAATAGTTTAGTTTTGTATAAATAAGAAATAAACTTTATTTTAGATAAAGTTTAAATAGAGTTGAACCTATGTGTTAAAATCAAATAACAAGATCAGAGATAGAGATAATCACACAAGAGATTTTTATACTACTTCGGCCAAACCACTTGTCTGCTTCCAATCCCAACTCTTTGTTGAGATTTTATATACTAAGAGTATTCTTTGTGCAAGCTTATCTAAGCTTCTTACAAGTGAGTAGTCTTTTCCTAAGCCTTTCCAAGCTTTACAGACGAGTAGTATTTTCCTGGCTTCTCCAAGCTTCTCACTGACCACTACTGGGTCTTAAAACAAATAATGTGAATAATATGTTTTGTTTAAACATTCACACTAACTTTCTTAACAAAGAATGGACTATGAAGTACTTTGTGTGAGAATTCTCTAAACTCTCAAAGAGAGAATATTATCTATTACAAGCCTAAAGAAAAGATTTTCTAGTGCTTTAGACACTTGAGAAGGATGAAAGAAGGAAGTTCTTTTTACATAGGAAATATTCAAATAGCCTAACTATTCTTTCTTTGACTTCCAGCCTTGTATAAACTTTGAAATATGACCGTTGAAGCTTGTAGACGTTGATCCTAGTGATTCATTTGGTCTACTGGTCTATGGCTGGATAGAGAATAAATAGCCTTCCTTTTTCCCATTCTTCAAAACTTACACAAAAGTAGAAAAGTAGTCGTTTATTGGTTTGCCAACTATTCAGACTTGTTAGCGCCTTTTCTGCATCTTGTCAAATAACCTTTTTGACTTTTTGAATTTGTCTATTGAAGTATGCAGAGGAAGCTTTGAAGGTTTAACACTTCATAAGAAGTATGTCTCTGGAGATTTTCCTTCTGGACTAAGTCATCTTTTTGGATGAATAGTATTTGCTCTTGAGGCACCTTTTTTCCTTCTGATATTGCAGTTTCATCATTTTGAACCTTCTTTCGTATTTCTTCCATGATAACTTAAGAAGTATACAAAGTATATATTCCATATCAAGTATATTCAAAGTAAAATACCAATAGATAACATGGCTTTGTTGATTCTCAAGCATATAATGCACATAATTAAGAAAGAAAACACTTCTAGAAACAATTCGTTCATATATAGTGAGATTAGCTTAAACTCTGATTTGATATTCATCAAAACCTTGATGGTCATTCTGGTTTACAACCATAGAATGGTTTCTGAAGGGCATTGGAGCTAAGAATCCCCCCCTTTTTGATGATGGCAAATTAGTATTTATGGAAAGTTCTTGTTAAAAAAAAATAGTGAGCATGAATTGTTGTTTAGAGAAAGTAACTCTGACGAGTGGTAACACTCATAATATCAGAAAGACTGAATCATTTTTCAAAAATAAATGGTTTTGATTATATTCTAAGTAAAAGTGCATGGGATTCTTATGTCATATAAAATTATCATTGAAGCATAATGACGTTTCTAGTCATATCAGAGCAATAGTCCAGATAGTTCAAATCAGATTCAAATAATTAAAAAGATTATGTAGCAAGGAATTATATCCATACATATCCATATTCTTGTAGCAGAGTAATCTCAAAGTAACTAAGTAAGTATCATCTCAATTAGTTTAGATATTAGAGCAACTATCAGAGCATTTAATAACTCACATATCAGATCATATAATAGCTCACACATAATATAGTTGTAGTAAAAATTGATCTAGACATATGAAAGCATAAGTGATAGAGAAATAAATATAACTGAATCATAAACTATAACCGAATTGTAAACTTATGATAAAGTGTTCAAACATGAATAAAATAAAGAGGTGTTTCTGGAGTGAAAACAATAAATAAACATTTCTGGAATGCAGAAAAGAAAAGAAAATGAGTCCTAAAAACTAATGTATGCAAACTAATTTATGCATGCTTCCCATCAGCTTAAACTTACTCCCTCTCAGCTTAAACTTAGACTTTTCTGAAATATCTTCTTCCCTTTTGACATCATCAAAAAATGAGAATGTGTAATCATGGAAAAGCCATCACTGATTGCCTTTGCCTTTCTGAAGAGTCTTCAGAATCTGCAACATGAGATGCTCAATCTTATGTATTCTTCTATCGAGCCTTCTTTGATGAGCTTGAAGTTCAGCCTAATTGGCCATGATAGTATGCTGATTGGCCAATAGTAGATCCACCTGGACTTTAGTAGCATTTTGAAGAACTTCAGCAGATGAAGCGTCTCTAGTAGGCCCTTTTTCAGTATTCTGGCTATGACTAACTGAGGATTGTTAAGGCTCAGAAACAGCAAGTTGTTCTATCATATATAGGTGTAAAGGTTAGCAATAGCAATATTTGTGCAATGACAAGAGTAGTAGGAAATTCTTGAGAGGTTATCGCAGTGGTAGGCTAGGACATTTAAGTGCTCTGAGGTGCAATCTTAGATTCAGCAACAGCAAGTGTAGTTTCTAGTTCTGCTACCAGAATAGGTGTCCTTTCTAGTGCAGGCTTAGTTGGTTGAACCAATGATTCTTCTTGATTCAAAGGAATCAAAGGTAATCTTGAAGGTTGGATGGCAAGCTATGCTGATTTTCTTGCAGACTCCTCTGAAGGAAAAACAATCCTTCTCATTTTAGAGGGTGGATTGACATATTCAATGACAATGAAATCTTGTTCTACCTCTAAAGAAACAGATGAACTTCTTGTACCTCTGGCTAAGCCATCAACTCTAGTAGCTTTGTCCTTTTGCCTTTGCAGTCATGCCTTTATTCTCAGCTTGTCTTGAGTTGCTTTAAGCAAAGCTCTTCTTGCAAGAAAGGGAGGAGATTCACTAGAAGGTTGTATAGGGGCTTTCTTCAAGGCTTCTTCTCCTTCCTTTTGATTTCAAGGTCTTCATCCTTATCTAAAGCTTCAACTTCAAGTTGCTTTAGTTGCTCATGAGGAGGTTGTTCCCTGATCATAATTCCTTTTTCTCTTGGTCTAGAGGATTTAGTGCAGGTTTTGCAGGTGCAATAGCATTCATAGGCCATGCAGCAATGACTGAAGTGTCATCTTTTGCACTAGAGGAGGAGGATTCTTCAGCAAGTTTCAGTAATCTCCTCTTACTAACTCTCCTCTCCTTAAAGATAGGTGAATGATTCCTCTCATGCCTCCTTTTTATTCTAACTTCTTCAGAAGGTTTGGATTTTATTTTCTGAAAAGGAGCTTGTCTTTTCTTTGGCTCCTTCTTCTCTTCTTCCTTCTTTTTCTTCATCTCTTCCTCTTTTTTCTTCCTTTTCTTTTTCTCTCCTTCTATGTCAAGATCTTGAAATTTTAACCTAATGGCAGAGAATGTGTTCTTGGTGGTTGGAGGGCATTTCTCATCCTTCCTATGACCATCTATAGGAAGTTGTGCTCTGGCAAAGATGTATATAAGGAGCATCCCATAGGGCAAGCCAATATGACTCCTTCTACAATCATCAATGGCAGTGAGCATATATACCAGAATCAACCTTATCAGGTTTATCCTTCTTTTAGTCATGAGACAGAACATGATCATATGGTCCACTTTGGTCATGACATCCATGTTACCCATTATGGTAAGCACCATGTATTGGGCAACAGAATAAATAGCCCTAACATTTGAGCGAAGAGAGGCAGTGCAAATATTTCTTACTTGCATGACTTGTCTACCAGTAAGAATTTCATAGACTTTCTCCTTAAAGACTTTGAGTTATTCCCACCATTTTGTACCAACTCGACATAGAACACTTTCATTTTGAGTGTTGGTGATATGAGCAAGATTAGAAGGAGGCTCTTGAATCTCAAAGCTTCCGATGATGCTCCTGACAAATGTGTTTCTTCATCAACTGAGACAAGAGAACTATAGAATGCAGCAACCACTCCAATGTATACATCTTCTGAAATTCTCAGCCAATCATTACATCCTTGGAACTCGAAAACTTCTGTAATCTGAGGAAGGGATAAGAAGTTTTCCATCTCAAAACTTCTTCCAAATACAATAGGCCTGACAAAGAAATGCCTGTGAAATCTTGTTTGCATTTCATCATCATCGAACATGTAAGGGATACTGTAATCTCCTTTTTTCATTATGAAGATTTGAAATGGTAAAAGGTTGAAAGTGAAATACGGAAAGTGTTGGGGCTAGGTGTATAGAGTGAAGAGCAAAGGTAGAAAAGTTTGTAAATGGTGAAGATGAATAGTGAGAAGTTTTCTCAATGACTTGGGAAGTGAAATGTTGATGTGATGGATGAGGATTACTTTGGAGGAAACAGATGGTTAAAGTATATGAAAGGTTTCAAATGAAACACTACCATTTCAGGTTAAGTGAGTCTTTCAGTTTTCCTGCTTGTAGAGATCGTGGCAAATGTGTAATGTGGAGGTAACCAAAACGACGCATGTCACAAGACAATTTTATTTCTCCAGAATTGATGACAACCTCTTATCATCTTTCCAGAGAGATATGTCAATTTGTGCCCATTAAGAAGATCTATTTCTTGAATAAAACATTCTAAAACTATTTTTCTCAATCTCATCTTTACCTTGTTCTGAAGTAATCTTTCTGAAGTACTTCTGATCTCAACTTGAACTTGACTTCAATCTTTCTCAATTAAGTAGATCACCAATTTGAATTTACTTTCTAAATCATGCAAGGAAATATTTTGAGTTCCTTTCTCGAATATGATCTTTCTGAGCCTCATATTTGAGTTGAAGAACTTTCTCCAGAAAGCAAATCCAGTTGGATGCAGCAATATCAGTGTTTACTTTTTGCTCAAGAGAGAGGGAGGTACCAAATACAATGAAAATGAATGATTAAAAGCTAATTATGTTCAGAAGGTTCCTTATATAACAGAAATGATCTTTAGCTAAGGGTTTTGTGAAGATGTCAACAATCTAACTTATAGTGTTAATAAATTTTAGCTCAATATCTCCTTTCTGAACATGATCTCTTATAAAATGATACTTGATGTCAATGTGCTTAGATCTAGAACACTGAATAGGATTCTTTGTGAGATTAATTGCACTAGTATTGCCACACAAAATAGGGATTCTAGTATACCTCAGATTGAAAGCTTCTAATTGTTGCTTAATCCATAGAATTAGAGTACTATAATTTGTAGCAGACACATATTCAACCTCTGCGATTGAAAGAGCGATAGTGTTCTACTTCTTGCTTGACCATGTTGTCAACGGCTTTTCAAGAAAGCAACAGCAGCCACTAGTACCTTTTTTTTTTTCAACTTTGTCTCTAGCAAAATCAGCATCATAGTAGCCTGTAACAGTGCAAACAGTACCTTTCTTATTCCAGAGACTAAGATTAGTAGTACCAACTAAATATCTCAGAATTCTCTTAACAGTATTCAAGTATGATTGTTTGGGAGTAGATTAAAATCTAGCACAAATTCCCACACTTAATTGCAAGTCAGGTCTATTAATAGTAAGATACAATAGAGATCCAATAATACCTCTGTAAAGAGCTTCAGAGACTTTTTCACCATCTTTATCATCTTTTAGAACTTGAGAAGGATGCATGGGAGTACTGATGTTCTTAGCCTTGTCCATGTCAAACTTTTTGAGCAAGTCTTTAGCATATTTTTCTTGATGAATTAGAATTCCATCATCCTGTTGTTTGATTTGGAGTCGAAGAAAGAATTTAAGTTCTCCTATCATATTCATCTCAAATTCTCCTTACATAAGCTGAGAGAAATTCTTGCATAAATTTTGATTAGTTGCACCAAAAATGATATATCAACATAAATCTGAACAATCAAAAAATCATTTTTGTCATGAAGAGTAAATAAAGTAGTATCAATTTTTCCTCTTACAAAACCATTTTTGATTATAAAAGAGCTGAGTCTATCATACCAAGTTTTAGGAGCTTGCCTTAAACCATATAAGGCCTTTGAAAGCTTAAAGATATGGTGAGAAAAATTTTCATTTTCAAAACTAGGAGGTTGATTTATATAAACTTTCTCAGATATGAAACCATTTAAAAAACGTAGATTTTACATCTATTTGAAATAATATAAAACCTTTGTATGAGGCATAAGCAAGTAACATTCTAATTGCTTCTAATCTTGCTACGAGGGCAAAGGTGTCATAATAGTCAATGCCTTCTTACTGATTATAACCTTGTGCCACCAATCTTACTTTGTTTCTGATAACTTTTCCATTTTCATCAAGCTTGTTTTTGAACATCCATTTAGTCCTAATAGCAGATTGTCCTTTTGGTAGAGGGACAAGGGTCCAAACTTTGCTCTTCTCAAATTGAGATAGCTCCTCTTTCATTGCTTCAATCCAGTTTTGATCCGTCAGGGCTTCATCAATACTTTCTGGTTGAATTTCAGAGACAAAAGCAAGATTAGATTCGCTTTTGAGTGAAGATCTTATTCTGATTCCTTAAAAGAGTTCACTAATAATTTGGTTTTGAGAGATAGCTCTCAAGTCTCTTATACTAGTGTATCTTTGCTTCAGAGGTGTACCTTCTGGTTCTTCAGAAGTATCATCAGAAACATGTTGATGAGAAGGAAATTCAGAAATATTATCCTCATTATTACTAATGACAATCTAAAGGTTTTGCTGATTCTAGGAAGTGTCATTTAATGACATATTTTCCATTTCTTCTTCCAGATTTGCAACCTTCTGATTAAGGTCATTCTTCTTTTCCATGAAGCTTATATGGATGGTTTCTTCCATAGCTTGAGTCTTCTTGTTGAGCACCTTGTAAGCTTTTGAAATAGAAAAATATCCTAGGAAAATTCCAGGATCAGATTTTGGATTAAACTTTGAAAGTTTGTCCTTGGTGTTGAGTATAAGGCATTTTGATCCCAAGACATGAAAATAAGAAATGTTGGGTTTTCTTCCTTTCCATAATTGATATGCTGTTTTCTTGAGAATGGGCCTTAAGAAAATGTAGTTTGAATATAGTAGGCAGTGTTAACTGCTTTTACCCAAAAATCTTTTGATAAACCATTTTCAAGAAGCATAGTTTTGGCCATTTTTTACAATGACCTATTCTTCCTTTCCATTACTCCATTTTGTTGAGGAGTTTTAGGAGAAGAGAAGTATTGAGAAATGCCATTTTCATTACAAAAATTTTCAAAAGAATGATTTTAAAATTATCCACCATGATCTGATTTGATGGAAGTAATGCAAAAACCTTTTTCATTTTGAATTCTTTTTGAGAAAGATTTGAAGACCTCACAAGCTTTGTCTTTATGGATCAGGAATATAACCTATGTGAATCTAGAAAAATCATCCACAATGACTAAACCATATTTCTTACCACCAAGACTGGCAGGTCTAGTTGATCCAAAAAGATCAAGATATAAAAACTCAAGTGATCTGGTAGTAAAAACTATATTTTTACTATGAAATGAGCTTTTGGTCTGTTTGTCTCTAAGACAAAACTCCCAAGAAGAGTCATTTTTAAAATTAATTTTAGGCAAACCTTTTACTAGCTCCTTCTAAGAAATTTTAGAAATCAGTTTTATATGATCATGACCAAACTTTCTATGCCATAGCCACTTTTCATCCACAAAGGAAGCCAAGCATTTTACATTTTGATCAAAAAGATCATCTAGATATAATACATAAGTATTATTTTGCCTTGTAAGAATAATTTTCTCAGTCATGGAATCTTTAATTATACATTGCAAAGGTTCAAACACAACTTTGTAGCCTTCGTTACGGAATTGACTAATGCTCAGAAGGTTGTGAGTTAATCCTTCTACTAACATAATATCAGTTATTAGGTTGGAATTATTCTTACCAACATTACCTATACCAATGACTTTGGATTTGATTTCGCCGGCAAACTTAACTATTCCACCATGCTTGGGTTTGAGGTTTTTGAGCTAGGATTTTTTTCCAGCCATGTGTCTAGAGCAGCCACTATCCAGATACCACTTCTTTTGTTTTTGATGTACTGATTTAAGACATACCTGCATCAAAGGAAATTTTAACTTTAGGCACCCATATCTTCTTGGGTCCTTTTTTTGTTAGTAGAGTTCTTGGGCTTTTTCACTTTCTATTTGGCTTTCCTTCTGGAAAAGCATCTTTCAGAAGAGTGTCCCTTTTTAAACAATATATGCATGTAGGAGTCTGACATGAGGAATCTTTAGATAATTGTTTGTCATCTTCCTCCTTAAAACCTAGACTAGTTGTGTCAAGATAAGGATTTTGGCCACCAAGCATCAAATCTAGATTTTTGGAGTCATTAACCATTTTCTCAAGATCTGATTTGAGAGGTTTTACAGTTTTTTGAAGCTTAGAAACATCAGAAGATGACTTGGAGCGAGTTTCAGTAACTTCGATTCTCAAGATTGTTACATCCTCCTGAAGAAGGATATTGTCAGTTTGCAATATTTCTTTTTTGTGCCCAACCTTCTCTTTTTCAATCTTTAGTTTTTCAAACTCAAAAGATAATTTTCAAAAATCCTTTTTTAGAGAGGCATAATGAGAAGCAAGAGACTTGGAATCATCCAAGTATTCATCATAGACTTTTTGAAGATTCTCAAAAGTGAGTTCATGTTCAAAATCATGTACCTTAGTTTTTTCATCTAAAACAATGTCAGCCATGGAACAGAGATTTGCTACAATTTCTTCTTCACTCTGTGATTATGCATGTTCTTGTTCTTCATCCAAATCCTCCCATATAACCATCATAGCTTTCTTCTTGTAGTCTTCTTTTTCGAGGCTTTCTTCAGTCGAGGACATTTAGATCTGAGATGTCCAGGTTTCTTGCACTCAAAGCAGATGATCTCATTTTGCTTTGCCTTGCCCTTTTTGTCTTTCTTGGGAACAAGGTTCTTTTTTTCCTTTTAATCCATGCTCTTGAAATCGTCCTTGCTAAGTGAGCAATTTCATCACCATCAGCATCGTCATCAGAGGAATCCTCTTCTTCTTTTTCAGATTCTTCAGAGACTTTCAAGGCTTTAGAAGATTGAGTCCTTTTTTGAGTGGACTTCAAAGCAATGGATTTTCCTTTCTTGATAGCCTCATCAACGACTTCATTTAGCTCAATCTCATGAGTCTTTAATGACCTAATAAGAGCATTTAAGCTAGGCACATTCACGTCCTTTGCTTCTTGAATAGCTGTGACTTTTGGATGCCAAGCTTTTGAAAGACTTCTCAGAATTTTTCTCACCATCTCTGCATTGGTGCACTTTTTGTCTAAAGGCTTCAACTGATTTATGATATGCATGAATCTAGTTGTCATTTCATCAATAATCTCATCCTCTACGATTTTGAACATTTCATATTGATGAACCAACATGCTGATCTTGGTCTCTTTGACTTGGTCCATTCCTTCATGCAGTACTTGAAATCTATCCTAGATTTCCTTAGCTGAGTCACAAGATATGGTCTTGTCATATTCACTTTTGCTCAAGGCACATATAAGAAGATACTTTGTCTTGGCATTCATTTGGACCTTCGTTTTGTGTTGGTCAGTTCATTCATTTCTAGGGATGGTTCTGACTATAACAGGTGGAGATTGTTTTGGATCAGCAACTACTTGAGGTGCTGGTTGCTCAACCGTGGGTATATAGTCGCTATTTTCTATAATCTCCCACATATCTAGACTTGTGAACTCTATGAAGAGTCTTATTTTATCATTCCAATAAGGATAATTTTCACCATTGAAGAAAGGAGGACAATTTATAGAGTGACCTTCTGCAATGTGATTTATCTATTGAGTTATCTGATAGAATCTTTGACCTTTGCAACTGTTAGGAAGTTCAACCGTAGAGTTAGGCTTTGATATTAATTAT
This sequence comes from Pterocarpus santalinus, assembly GCA_031439595.1. Taxonomy (NCBI): domain Eukaryota; kingdom Viridiplantae; phylum Streptophyta; class Magnoliopsida; order Fabales; family Fabaceae; genus Pterocarpus; species Pterocarpus santalinus. The sequence goes on along the minus strand of CM062532.1, from coordinate 47,648,728 downwards.
TGGATGGGATAGCACGAGAAGGGGGGTTGAATCATGCTTTCAAGAGACTTCAGTATTTGAAAACTTTAGTAAAATGATCTATCTCAAGTTCAAAACTTAGATTGCGGAAGCAATTGCATTAGTTTATAAAATAGTTTAGTTCTATATAAATCAGAAATAAACCTTGTTTTATATAAAGTTTAAATAAAATTGAACCTATGTGGTAAAATCAAATAACAAGATCAGATATAGAGATAATCACACAAGAGATTTTTATACTAGTTTGGCCAAACCACTTGCCTACTTCCAGTCCCCAACTCTTTGTTGAGATTTTATATACTACGAGTATTCTTTGTCCAAGCACAGGCGAGTAGTATTTTCCTAGCCTCTCCATGCTTCTTATTGACCACTATTAGGTCCTAATACAAATGATGTGAATAATATGTTTTGTTTGAATACTCACACTAGCTTTTTCAACAGAGAATGGACTATGAAGTACTTTTTGTGAGAGTTCTCTAAATTTTCAAAAAGAGAATATTATCTATTACAGACCTGAAAAGAAGATTTTCTTATAGACTAAAGTTACGATGAGTAACTTTCTGACGCTTCAGACAGTTGAAAAGAATAAAAAAAGGGAAGTTCTTTTTACATAGGAAATATTCAAACAGTCTAACTATTCTTTCTTCGACTTCCAGCCTTATATAGACTTCGAAATATGACTGTTGAAGCTTGCAGGCCTTGATCCTTGTGATTCTTTGGGTTTGCTGGTCTATGACTGCATAGAGAAGAAATAACCCTCCTTTTTCCTGTTCTTCAAAACTTACATAGAAGTGGAAAAGTAGCCGTTTGTTGGTTGCCAACTCCTCAGACTTGTTAGCACCTCTTCTGCATCTTATCAAATCACCTTTTTGACTTTTTGAATTTGTCTATTGAAGCCTGCAAAGAAAGCTTTGAAAGTGTAACACTTCATGATAAGCATATCTCTAGAGATTTTCCCTTCTAGACTGAGTCATCTTTCTGGATCAATAGTGTTTGCTTTTGAGGCAGTGTTTTCCTTTCTGATATTGTAGTTTCATCTTTTTTGAACCTTCTTACCTGTTTCTTTAGTGGTAACTCAAGAAGTATACAAAGCATACATTCAAGATCAAGTATATTCAAATTAAAATACCAATGGATAACACGACTTTGTTGATTCTCAAGCATATAACGCACTGATTGCGAAAGAAAACACTTCTAGAAATAATTCGTTCATATATAGCAAGATTAGCTTAAACTCTGATTTGGTATTCATCAAAACGTTAATACTCATTCTAGTTTACAACCATAGAATGGTTTTCTGAAGGGCATTGGAGCTAGCACCTTCATCATTAAGTGGGGCAAGAAAAGGGTCTCTGATGACACAGTCAACTTGGAGACTATTTCCCAGTGGCAATCCACCCTTCCTGTCCTAGTAGATATGCCTTCTCAGCTAAAGAGGGTTTGTTCTAGGTCTTTCAAAGATCCCACCTTCTTCACAACTTCTTGCCCAATACTCCTCTTTTTTTGCTTCAGTGCCTTGGTTTCCCAGTTCATTAGAGGGGGGATGAGCTCCTCAAGTCCGACTTCGACTACAACATGTTCAAGGCCACGAGGACCAGGTGCATGTATCAGTGGATCCGAGTGGCGAGCTTGCATTCTTGCACAATAGCTTGCCATTTGGAGTTGAGGGAGTGCTTTGCTGGGAAAGCCATTACAGAGTTGAAGTAAAAATTTTCTCAGTTGAGGGAGGCACATGCCAAGGAGGTTCAAACTCTGAAAGCACAATTCAAAATGGTTGAGGACAAATGCTTGGTCATGAAGAAGGAGTAGGGGTCCAAAGAAAAGTCTTTCCAAGATAATATCGCCATTTTGGAAAGCAAGGGTAAGGAGCAAGAAGATTCTTACGCTACCGAGGTGGCTAAACTTAGGGAAGCACTAGTCGCCAAAGTGAAGGAGGTCAAGCACCTCGAGGGGTGAGGCAGCAAAGCAATACATAGAGAGATGTAATGAGATAATAAAATAAGTGAAGTTCCTTTATGCCAACTTGGACATCTCTTCCTGCGGCTACTTTAAGGAGATTCGCTCTGGCAATTAGTGGGCAAGCCCTTCCCGGCTGGCATTGCTGCTGAGGTTGAGCTAGGGGATCAAATGAGGACCCTTGAGGATGCTGTTGACCTTACTACTAAGGGCAAAGATGAGGCAGATGATTATCCTACTACTTCTTAGCTTTTATTTTTATTTTACTTGAACAATATTTTTCCTTGTTATGTATATTTTGAGTTTTTATTCTATACACTCATTTTCTGTTTATTCCATTTCATAATTTCTTCAGGTTATCTTCGGTTGATTAGTACTATTGCACTTTAATTTCCATGCTTATTTTTTGATGAATTTCTTTTTCGGTACTTGGCATTTCTTTTATTCCATTTAGTTTCCAAATTATTAACTCCAAACCAATAAATCTAGGTGCTTATCTTTTAATAATATCAAATTCCATTAACTACTTCATGTGCATAATACCTTTATATTCATTTTCAAATGAGATTATTTCCTATTGTTTCATGCCTAAACCTACAGGTAAGGCTATTAGTTTTCCAAGAAGTCCTCACCTACAGGCAAGGAGTTCCTTTTTAAGTCCTTCTCTAGACTTATCATTTTTATTTCATTTATTTTCCTAAGAGGTCATTGCTTACAGGCAAGAAGTTCCTTTTTAAGTCCTTCTTTGTACTTATCATTTTTATTCCATTTATTTTCCCAACAGGCCCTCACCTATAAGCGAAGAGTTCCTTTTTAAGTCTTTTTCTAGACTTATTGTATTCCTTTGTTTCTAAAAATTCTTTCATCATATAATAGCAAAGAATTCAAATAAAATAATTTGAATAAATTTTATTGAATTGAATAGTTTACAATGGCGAACTCCTATAAATTGATCACTTTTATTCCTACCATCGAGGCTTGCACATGCTTAACTTATGTAGGTCATACAAGTCACATCTCATTAAAACCTCTTATGCATAAAAAACCTTGTGGGAAAAATTACATAAGAGGAAAAAGAATGCACCCACCTACATAGTTTAAGGATTTCTATTTCGACCAAAATATCTTTGGAGGGAGGACATGTTGTATGTCCTTAGCAGTTCCCTTCTTCCTAACTTAACTATTTTTTATGCTCCATTCCCTATCTTCTATACAATTTAATAGGATCCTTCTTAGTTCAGTGCTAGTTTTCCTTTTCCTTGAGGCTTCCTCTGCAACTCCATTTTTCTCAAGACTAAGTCTCCTTCTTCGAACTCCTGTGGATTGACTCTCTTATTGTATTTCCTCATCATTTATTATTTATTGACTTATTCTTTTATTGTGGCTCTCTCCCTATCTTCCTCGACTAGGTCCAACTCGACTCTTTAAGCAAGTTCATTGGATTCCACAATCATGGTTATTATCTTTGCACTATATTTCAATAACTCGATGGGAATCACAATGTCCAATCCGTATACCAATCTATACGATGTTTCCTAGGTCGACGAATAGGGCGTAGTATGATAAGCTCATAGCACAACATGTAATTCATCGGCCCATAAACCCTTGGCGTACTCCAATCTTTCCTTCAATTCTACTATAATGATTTTGTTGGTAGCTTCTGCCAACCATTGGTTTGTAGGTGTTTTACTGATGAGAATAGCTGGGTGATTCCAAGTTTTTTGCAAAAATCTTCAAATGTCCAATATGTAAATTGTGTTCCATTATCGCTAACCAAATGGTGGGGCACTACATATCTACAGATTATTATTTTCCATACGAATTTTCTGACCTTCTCTGTGGTGATTGTGGGTAATGGCTCAACTTCAATCTATTTGGTGAAATAATCAATAGTAATCGCTAGATATTTTAATTGCCTAGGTGCTAATAGAAAAGGGCTGAGGATATCTATGCCCTACTTATGGAGCAGCCAACTAGTTTTCGAGTAGTGCAATTGCTCAAACAAGGTGTGCTTCAGTTCTCCAAATCTTTGACACTTATCACATTCTTGAACAAATTTCAAATAGTCTTGTTTCATAGTAAGCCAAAAGTAGCCAGTCCGGAGTATCTTAGTCGTTAGAGCCCGACTTCCATTATAATTCCCACATATGCCCTCATTTGTTTACTTTATGATTGTTTGAGCATATCCTCTATCTGCACATTTCAATAGAGGTTGGGCGTATCCTCAGAGTAGAGTTCTCCTGCTATTATGGCGTGAAAACTTATTGTTTTTCTCATCGCCTTAGCTTTATTCTCTTCCTTAGGTAATCTTCTAGCTATTAAGTATTCTCGGATGGGTTGTTGCCAACCTTACTCCTGTTCCATGAAGCATACTTTAAGGGGGATTAATTCAAACATACTCAGCTCTTCAATCACTTCTTGGACGACTAACCTGTTATTTGCCACTGTCCTGGTACTAGCTAGCTTTGACAACAAGTTGAGTTGAGAGTTTGTTCGCTGGGGATTTATTCCATGGTACATTCCTTAAACAGGTGAGATATCATTGCAACTGGGGTTCCTTAGCTTAAAACTCTCCTTTGATTTGGCTGATCACTAGTTGAGTGTACTTTTTGATAATTAGCCTTGATCTCTTAATTCCTTGGCTAATTTTAAACTAGCTAACAAAGCATCATATTCGGCTTGGTTGTTACTAGTTTTGGATATGAATTGTAAAGATTGTTCAACGGATACTCCATTTACATCTTCCAGGATCACTCCAGCTTTGCTTCCGTTATTATTAAATGAGCTATCTACTTACAATGTCCATTTTTGCTCCTGGTCATCCTTGGCCACAGGTGGTGATAATTTTACAATGAAGTCTGCTAGTACTTCGGTTTTGATTGGCCCTCGAGGTCTATATTCCAAATTGAATTCAGAATGTTCCACAGACCAAGCTATCCTTCTTGTAGCTAGAATAGGCTTCCTTAGCACTTACTTAGGGTTGCTTGGTTATAACAATGATATGGTGGCTATTGAAAATAGGGTCGTAGCCTCCAAGCACTAATAACTAGAGCAAATGCTAGTTTTTCAACCTTCTAGTATACTAGTTTCTATTGCTTCTGTTCCTTTTTTACCAGTATCGAGCTTATGGCTATCTCGGTTACTAATAGGTATATATAAAGTGGTTATACATTTCTGGGCTTGCTCAGCATTATTGATTCCACCAAAAATCTTTTCAAGTCTTGCAAGGCTCTTTCACATTCCTCCATCTATTTGAAGTCTACTTGCTTTTTCAAAAGATGGAAAAATGGGTGTGCTCTCTTAGCCGATCTTCCCAAAACCTGGAAGGGGCTACAATGCGCCCGATCAACTGTTATACTTCTTTAAAGGTACTCGGACTCCTCATTTCTAATATTGCTCGGCATTTCTCTGAATTCACCTCAATTCCTTGGTTGGTTAGCAAAAATCGAAGGAATTTTCCTTATCGAACTCTGAATGTGCACTTTTTAGGGTTCAAGCGCATGTTGAATTTCTTGATTTGGGAAAAGATTTCCTATAAGTCACTACAATGGTCTTTATCTCCCATGGTCTTGCTGACTATGACATCCACGTAGACTTCCATAATTCTTACAGTCTAATTAGCGAAGACTTTATTTATCAGTCTTTGGTAGGTGGCTCCAGCATTTTTCAATCCAAGATGCATGACTTTATAATAGTAATTTGCATTTTCCATTATCAAGGCCATATTTTCCTTGTCTAAGGGTTGCATCTTAATATGATTGAAGCCAAAATAGGCATCCATGAAGTTAAGGAATTTTGCTTCCAAAGCCCCGTCTACTAGCTTGTCTATGCTTGGTAGTGGGTAGGCAGTCTTTGGGAGCGCTTTGTCTAAATCTGTAAAATCAACACACATTCTCCATTTTCCTGAGGACTTGAGAACCATGACTACATTAGTTAGCTAGCTTGTGAAGTTTATTTCGTTAATGAATCCCACTTTTAACAATTTCCCTGTTTCCTATATTGCAGCCTTTTGTTTTTCCAATTTGAGCTTCCTCTTCTTTAGTGCCATAGGTTGGACCTTTGGGTCTATTGCCAATTTGTGACAAATAATGCTCGGTGCCTTTACGAACAGGTTTGAGTTTTTCCTGAACAAATTCATTAGCTCGACCTTTATGACCTCTGGTAGTCCTTGCCCAATGAATGTGTACTTGTCAGCAACTACTCCAATTTGGATTTTTTAAAGTTCATCATTGAGCTTTGGTCTCGCCCTTCCTTCCTCTCTTGGATCAAGGTTCCTTATGCTCATATTCTTATTCTGATTAGTTTTCACCATGTGTATCTCTTGCATTCCTTCAATTTTCGTTTCCTTCCCTATTTTTCTTAAAGACTCATGATAGCATCACTGGCTTCCTTTTGATCAGCATGTATAACTCTAGCTTTAGTGGCCAAGATTGGGAACTTTAATGCCAAATGTGGGGCTGATACTACAACTCCAAAGGTGTTTAGAGATGGTTTCCCAAGCATCATATGATACGAGACTTGAGAATTAATCACCAAATATTGAACATCACTTGTTTTTATGTTCGACTCAGTTCCAAAGGTTGTCCTTAGCTCAATAACTCCTAGGACATTGACCTATTCTTCGGAGAAGCCCACCAAGTCTCCATTGTATAGTCTCAGACTGGATTTAGGTATTTGCATTTTTCATATGGTGGAGGTGTATAGAATGTTGGCTGAGCTTCCTTGGTCAACTAATGCCTTCCGAAATATGTAATTTCCCATAATCACAAAAATAACCATGGGATCATGTAGATTTTGATCAATTCCTTTAAAGTTAAGATCAAAGAATGAGATTACCGGATTTCAAGTTTTTAGTAGTCTTACAGGAGTGGATTCCACTGTCAAAATAGCTTGGAAATACCTCTTTTTAGCCGAACTTTACTCTTCATCCCTTGCAAACCTCCAGCAATGTAATCTAGCACTTCTCGTATCCCATATGGTTGCCTATTTCTAAGCCCCTCCTCATTACTTGTCTCAAGTGTTCGCCTTCTTTGACTTTGGCTTCTTCGCCATCTTTTCCTTATGTCTTTGTCCCGGCTTTGGCTTCTTCTTCGCTAAGCTATATACTTGTCCAACAATTCTTGTCTTACCAATCGTTTAATCTGGCCTCTCAAGACTGTTCAATCCTCCGTGGTGTGACCATGATTCCTATTGAACTCACACCACTTACTCATATCTGCTCTAGGGGGAACCTACTACTTTCCTACATTAGATGGTAATCAGATCAACTGAGCATTATATACCTCCTTGAAAATGGTTTCCCTCTTAGTATTAAAAGGTGTATACTTATTGTAACGAGATTTAGGGAAGTAAAAGTTACGCTTCCCCTTGTCTTGGCTTTCTTTCTTGGACCAGACTTGGCTCTCTTTTAGCTCCTTTTCTCTTATTTTCGGCTTTGCTTTGAGTCCTTACCTCTCCTATTCTCTATCCGAGCTTTCTCTTTCCTTATCTCTCAAACCTTTTCCATATTGATGTACCCTACTGCTCTCTCTATATTCAGCCATAGACCTCGACAGGTTGATTGCTAATGAATCGGCAAAGGGACCTACATGTAAGCCTTCCTTGACAGAGTGTAATTCCAAGATAGGGTCGAGATCTTGTATTTTCTTGGCTACAGTATTAAATTAGTCTAAATACTCCCTTAATGACTCTTGTGCGCCGTACCGTATAGCACTCAGAGAGTTCGAGGTTTTCTTATAAACTCAACTTGAGGAGAAGCAATTTACAAATGCCTGTGAAAGCTAGGCAAAGTCATGGATCGGCCGTGCTAGTAGTGATGAGAACCACAAAAGAGCTGCCTTTTCTAAGAAGGTAGGGAATGTTCAGAAGACGAATGAGTTACTCACCCCATTGGCCAACATTGTTGATTTAAACATGGTTATATGAACTTGAGGATCTCTGATTCCATCATACGGCTTCAATGTTGTTGACAACTTGAAATTTTTCAGGAAGGCCACGGAAATGATAAATTCTGAAAATGGCCCCGAGTATATCAGCGACCCGTGGATAGTGGTCATTTGATAGGTTTCCTTTCTCTCGTGAGCATTGTGGGTGTTGTTTTCTTTTTCCTCATCTCTAATGGGGTCATCACTATTTTGGTGGCTGCTTGCCTCGTTTTTTCTTCTGCTGTTTTCTCGATTTATTACAGCCATTTGAGCTAACAGCTTCCTATTCTAGTCTTCAAGTTGGCAGATTATCCGATATAACACTTCCATGGTAGGAGGTCACGGTATATTGCTCACCTCATTACCATTTTGTGGGTTAGGAGGGGGGACGTTGTTAGCATGTTTAGCTATGTTAACACTTTGACTCCGTGTGGTGACAATTCACCTTTTGTGTGGTTAGTCTTGACCCTATAGTCGGTGCCAATGTTCTGATTTGTTTTTGATGTCGTCTTGCATTGTCCTGTGCAAGTTTGAGCTCTTGTTCACTCCTTCAATGGGGAACCTAATAGCAAGTGTCGCAACTGCTCTAAATTACAATTTTAAAATACTTAATTACACTAAATATGAAGTATAATGCAACCAAGGTCATCTTATAAGGATGTTGTTGTTATCTAGTTAAGTAACAAGGGAGTTTGTGCAGACATGTAGTAAATAAGCTATAAAAGAAAATTATGTAAAAATAAAAACACTAGTTCAAAGAGTTCTTCAGGCATAAGGTGAACAATCATGGCCGCACAATATATCAAACACATCGAGTATGACTAATTTGAGCTATTAGAGAGATGTCTACTAACAACCCCACAATTCTACCTAGAGAACTCTAGGAATTCAACCAACATATAATTGATTAGATAATTGAGACCTCAACTCTAATTAACCTATGTTAATTTCTAGCCCCAATTGCTTTAGCAGGTTTGAACCCAAACCTAATTCCTAATTCTTTAATTAATCAAGTTCATACCAATAACCAATTAGTAATCACCCAACTAATTCCACATTTATAAACCCACATATCAATATCATTCAATGTAAGTATACAAATTAAAGAGGGCAAAGAATCAAGAAAATAAACATGATTGAGATTCAATCATAGGGTTTTAAGATTACAACCATAATGCCATTGGAGTCTCCTTGAACTAACTTGAAGTCTTACTCCTCTATAGCAATGAAAGTTACAAAATAAAACCCAAAACAAGTCTTACAAAATGAAAGGAAAAGAAAAGAAAAGAAGAGAAGAGGAGAAGAAAAGAGAGAAAAATGAAAAAAAAATATTGGAGAGGAGTGTGTCTTTCGTGTTTCAGTTTTCTCTCTTCTTATCAAACCTCAAATATGAAAATCCAAAAATACCATTAAGTCCAAATTAATCCTCTGCCTCTTAGCTTTAAGTGAACACTCAGTTTGCTTAATTTGAATTTGAAATGAGAGAGTTATGACCCAATCTTTATAGCATGTCTAGGTTGTATGTCTATTCGTGTCAGTCAATTTTAACAGCCCATAAGTTCATGAAGATGTCATTATTTTGTAGAGTGATCTTCATATGAATTGAAACGTTATATCTTAGCTTTCAAATGACACTAGTTTCACCTGAATCCAATGTCTACAACTCAAGTTATGACCTAATTACTGCATACTGCTTAGGTTCCAGCGTAATAGCCATGTTCTGATTTCGTGGCCCAATTCAACCTAATAAACATCTGAATTAGTTTTTGACTTCTACATTAAAGTTGTAGATCTTTCCCTCAGCTTTTCTACAATATAAAATTTGTAATTTTTAGAGGTTGATAACTCAAGATATACTCAAAATACAGAACCAATATAAATTTGTAATAATACTAAAAAAAAATACAATTAAACTCAATTAGAGCCCAAACTCATAAAATGTGTCTAATATTAATTAATTAAGCACAAAAAAAGTCCAATAAACTAAATATGAAAGTTAATCCATGTATCAAAATATTACTTATCAGATCCTAAATAAGATTCTGATGCTTAAATTAAAACTCTATTCCACTTGGGTGTAGGTGAAAAGGGATAAGTTCCTTACCTTGGCTCTTATGAGCCCCCTTTATCCAAGTTATTCCCCTATTTCTCAATAATTCCACATCTTCCTATTTTTGTGGGATCTCCTAATGCTCGGTAACCACTTTCAACAACTTAGCTACTTTCAAGCATTGACTTAATTTATTTGGGGAATAACCCTTCTAGAAAGTTCTTATTGAGCTTCTATTGGCCGAGCTCAAAGGCTATATAAATCCGTTAAGTCCAGATGGTAATTGTGATGAAGCGTCTATGTCGTTTTGTTAGTGGAGTAGACAGTAGCCAAGGCCAACTCAATTAATGACGTGCAGCCTGAGTTGTTAAGCTGGGTTGGGGGCAATTAGTCCACGGGCTGTACTCGGTTATAGACAAGCGTATAGAGTGCACCAACGACGACGCCGTTTGAACGAACGACCGACCATAGGCACGAACTATAGTCGTTACTTAGGCCTGTTGGCGGCAATACATAACCCAACAGGCAAGGACAATCGAAGTTGAAGCAGAAGCAGAAACAGAACAGAAGCGCAAACGTCCGCAGCAAGACAATGGGTGTCCACGGTCTCTGGGAACTACTCGCCCCCGTCGGCCGCCGCGTCTCTGTCGAGACCCTCGCCGGAAAAACGCTCGCCGTCGGTACTCCCTCAAACCCTATCCCCTTTTTTTGTTCCCATTATTCGCACCATTAAGCGAATAAACAACACCGCGACCTTCTAATTTTTCTTTTCTTTTGCAGATGCGAGCATATGGATGGTGCAATTCATGAAGGCGATGCGTGACGAGAAGGGCGAAATGGTTCGCAACGCTCATTTGCTTGGCTTCTTCCGTCGAATTTGCAAGCTCTTGTTCCTCCGCACCAAGCCGGTCTTCGTCTTCGACGGTGGAACCCCCGCCCTCAAGCGCCGCACCGTCATCGCCCGCCGCAGGCAGCGGGAAAACGCCCAGGCCAAAGTCCGCAAGACTGCTGAGAAATTGCTTCTCAATCACGTAAGAGTTGCTTCTCAAGAAAGGCCCAATTTTGTTTTCACTCTTGTGCCCAACAATTCTTACGCACTGTTCTGTAGTGTGAAAGTTAGTTCAAAGTGATTTTTCACGCTTTACTATGCCACAGTGAGTGAAAATCAAAAGCTTTCCATTGCGCTGTATTTTCACTTACCTCCTTTAGGACACCCTTACTATTCTTTGTTTATGTTTGTCTCGTCACTTGCTGGCTTGCATGTTGGGTTTGTAGTAATGTGCGGAAATATGCTTTATTTATTATTATTTTTTTTTGGGTTATTTACTGGGGTACTCGTACTCAACTGTGTATCAGGTAGTAAAGTATTAAAAATTCAATTACGTTGAGTCTTAGTGTTGGATTGTAAAATATTTCTGATTTTTTGGGTCACGGATGTCTGAGAATGTTGGATTTGAGTCTTCGTTTTCTACTTGGTTACTTTGCTATTGAACAGATAAATACGGCACAGTTTATGCTGATGGCTGAGTAGATATAAATATAATACATTAAGAGGGGGTATTTGATCTATTTTATTGGCTGCATGTACTCTGTTATACTAACCTTTTGTTTCTCTTAAACTTTATGTTACAGTTAAAGGCATTGCGGTTGAAAGAAATTGCTAATGACATTAAGAACCAAAGGCCGAAGCAGAAGAGTGATACCACGGAACCGAAAAAGCCTGATCAGATGGACTTCGTTGATAATGACTCAGGCAGAAGTAAGGTGAAAGAGCTAAATGAAATGTAAGCAACATATGCTGTTGTAAATATTTGAAGCCTTCTTGGATGTGAGTTATGCTTGCTTCATTATTTGAATCATTTATTTAGGTCTGCAGCTAAATTTGCAGCTACAGCGGAAGGCAATTTATTGCAAGAAATGAAATTGAGAAGTCGCAACCAGGAGGAGCTTGATGAAATGTAATCCACAATCCACATGTAACATATTTATTTATCCTAAATGAAGGGGTTTGTAATGTTTGGATGACTTAATTTAGGTTGGCAGCATCTATAGCTGCAGAGGAGAATGGAATACTAGCCGGACAAGAAGTGGCATCAACTGTAACTAATACTTTAGAGGAAAAATGTGACACAGATGAAGAGATGATTCTGGTAAATTGTGCAAATTTAGAAGATGGAATGATTACAAGTAGGCATTACTATCATATGACTTGTTTCTGGATTGTAGCTTATATTATACTTTTCTTAGAAAGTAAAAATAGTGTCGTGACGGGGAATAAGGCCATATCTGATCTTTGGTTGTAGTTGTAGCACCCTAATACTCTTATGTTCCTGAATTTGTTTATCCTTTAACACTTGCTGCTGCTTCATCTATATTTTTTTATTTCTTCTTCTGTCAGCCGTCTGTCAATGCCAAAGTAGATTTAGCTGTTTTAGCTGCTTTGCCAGAGTCAATGCAACTTGATATTCTTGCACAGGTCAGCTTTTACATATACTGTGGATGATATTGTCTTCCACCTTGTATTTTATCATTTTTCTTATTGTTCTTATTATATTACAATAAAGTAACTGATAAAACATTTTTAAGAATATTATACCATATAATTTTTCATTATCTTGAAAACATCATTGTCCGTTGGCTTGCTTACACCTCATTTGGCAAATGATATATTTCCTTGCATTGGGTTTAAATGTAAACTTCTAGTATTTATTGTTTGTAACAGCTTAAAGGGAAGAAAAGTGAAGTACCATTGAAGGATGTTGAAAGTCAGAAACAACATGAGGTCAATGATAGGGGCAAGGGTAAGGGGATTCTGTTTAGTGAAACTGACATGGTAGGATATAGCTCAAAATGTGACAGTGTGACATCAAGGAATGACAATCAAGACAACATTAATGAAATGTAAGCTGCATGATTAGTCATAAGCTTGAAGTTGAAGCATTTTGGCTTGGTTATAAAGTAGTTTGTTTTGTAGTATATTAGGCAGCTGCATTTATTGCTCTGGAGGCAAATGCAAATAAGGCATTTTGTTTTGGACTTATTAGGTTAGCTGCATCTATTGCTGTGGAGGAGAATGCAAAGTCAGTAAATAACGCATCAACTTCTCTTGGGGTTTCCACCGTTGAGGAAGAGGATGATGACTATGATGAAGATGAAGAGATGATACTGGTCAGTTTACATTTCTAAGCATCTTTGTCGTTGAGATACTTCATCTGTTTATGCTCATATAGTTCAGGCAACAGCTGTTGGTCATTCTCCAATTTGGCAATGTTAACACAGAAATCCACAATGATTCAAAACTTCACTTTCTTACTAATCCATACTTCAACAAATTGAAACTCAAAAATCATTTTGATATGTGTCATCTAGGCATTAAGAATAAAAACTATGTGTCTATTATGCTTGAACATTCTTTTTGTAGCCTGCAATGCATGGTGAAGTTGATCCAGCTGTTCTAGCCTCTTTGCCTCCATCAATGCAACTGGATCTCCTAGTTCAGGTAATTGAGCTAGTAAAGTATTTTCTAGCTTAAGTACCTTTACAGTTTATTCTGATGTCAGTTGTTGACCAATTATTCTGCAGATGAGAGAGCGACTGATTGCACAGAATCGACAAAAGTATCAAAAAGTACAGAAGGTTGGTAAAACGAATTGATCTTTAATTTTTGATATATTGAAGTAAATGTAAATAAATGCCCAATTTAAAATTGCAATTGTCATGAAAAGTGTATACTGTTAGACATTGGTCCTTTTTGACATGTGGTAGTAGATTTTTGAGGCAAAATATTGTTCTGTAATAATTTCTTTCATTGTTTGATATAATCGCATACTGGTTGGCATAATGGAAATGCAAGGGCCTCACTCAAGACAGAAAACTCATGCTTTTAGTTAGAAAAGAGGGATAATTGCTGCTTTCTTTTATCATTAACACAATTCTAGTCCCACCTGGGTAGTAGCAGAGCAGTCTTACTTGTTCTTACTGTCTATTGGTACCTGCCGTCATTGCACTGAAAATTGGTATGAATCTTCATATTATTCAATTCTATTTCTGTTGATTGCAGCAAACTGAAACATGTCATTTTGAGTGTGTCTACCTGAAATTGAGATGTCATGGCAAGTCACCTCTCTTGTAGTATGTTGTGGTCTGTTAACCTTCAGCATCTATATTCATCTCAAAATGGGTAGCTTGTTTCTCGTAAAGTTATATTTCTAATTACTGCAGCTGTCTTTCCAACTTTGTTGGTAGTTATCATTGGTGGATTATCTTTATGTTCCATCAGTGATTTATTTGGCACTATGCAGATGCTTGATGCGGTTTTTATTTTAATTTCTCTGTTTACTAGGTCAAATAGTAATGTTATCTCGTCTTTTTTTTTTTTTTTTTTCTCCCTTTGGTCTTTTTAGTATGAAAGTTACTTTTCCTCACTACTAATTAGTGCTTAGGCATTGCACTTTTATGCGAATAATGTATGTCATCTGGTTGGCCCTTTCAGGATCCTGCAAAATTTTCTGAGCTACAAATACAAGCCTACCTTAAAACTGTTGCTTTCCGACGGGAGATAGATGAAGTGCAGAAAGCTGCCGCTGGGAGAGGAGTAGGTGGTGTACAGACTTCACGGATTGCATCTGAAGCCAACAGAGAGTATATATTCTCGTCATCTTTTACTGGTGACAAACAGTGAGTAATTTTATTTTCAATGATTTTATATTTGGTGACTTTTCGTTTGAATTGAATTTGATGTCTGGTGGATTTTTCATGTTGTCAACTTCCTTTATCTTTGCTTTCTTAAATATCGCAGAGAACTTACGTCTACCAGAGTAGAAAAAAGTGATGATACACATCAAAAGGCACGGGGGACACATCCTGCACAGAATTTTGCTAATATTATTGCAGCAGGCAACGATTCTAATACTTCAAGTGGATTGGTTAGCAATGAGCCTAGTGAGTCTGTTGACGAAAGTATTCAGACGTATTTAGATGAGAGGGGTCGATTTCGAGTTAGTAGACTGAGAGCTTTGGGGATGCGTATGACCCGTGATATACAAAGAAATTTGGATTTGATGAAGGAGATTGAGCAGGAGAGAACATATGTGAACAACGCTGCAAATATTGATGCAGTGCTGAGTGCCGAGAATAATGGTCCATCAGAAAGTTCTGGGACCAAGCTTGTCGGTAAATTACAAGATATGAATGTCGACTTAGTTGGTCAGAGTGTGCAAAATGAGCACTCCATCTTTGACAAGGATAATCCTATAGAGATATCCTTTGAATATGATAGCAAGAATATGTTGGTTGATGGTGAGGATGATATATTTGCTAGTTTAGTAGGAGCAAATTCAGGGACAATCTTTTGTGCTGATGATACTGCAGCAAAAGAACAACCTTCTGAGTCAGATTCAGATTGTGATTGGGAAGAAGGGATTATTGAAGATAAGAATACTGTTGTTCCTGGAGATAATAAGGTGGAATGGAAGTCTTCTGTTGCAGAAGAGGATAATAATGATGAGAGTGAAGTAGAATGGGAGGAAGGAGATTGTGATGGTGCTAGAAGTACCTTATTTTGTCCATATGAGTCAGGGAAAAAGGCATCTCGGGGGCACTTGGAGGAGGAGTCTAATTTGCAGGAGGCAATTAGGAGAAGTCTTCAGAGTATAGGGGATGGGGAGCTTAAGCGCATGTCATTGATTGATGAGCATTCAAATGCTGATAAGAACAAATTGGATCATGGATTAATCCGTGGTGATAAACTGTCTTTTTCTGGCACAGCGGATTTAAATGACAAAGATGCATTTCTGAATAATAAAAATAGTATGGATGGTTCGACTTTGCCTGGGGAAGACAGTACCGAACAAAGTGAATTACATGAAAATGTAGATGGAGATGGAAAGCATGATTATGTGGCTAGAAATAACTCCCAAACTCCTGGGAGTCAGTCAAATTCATATGTGGCATCTATTTCCAATAACCCAAAGATATTGATTGACAAACCTTGCGTACTGGATAGATGCTCTCATTCTGAATATTCAACTTCAGATGAAAATGTGATGATGAAGGACAATGTCCATATGGTTGCAGAGCAATTATTGGATAAACATTGTGATGATGGTAAAGTATCTTGTGATGATAACAATTTGTCCAAGGCTAATCCCCTTGGTGCCATTGGAGAGGAGAAAACTAACTATAATAATGCATCTGAGCCATTGGGTAATTCGACTGACAATACCAAGTCTGCTATTCCTTTGATGGAGTCATCCTTGAAAGGATCAACAGAAAACCTCAACATTGGGCCAAAGTTTGCTGCAGTGGACAATGAAGGAAGTTTCAGTGGAGAAAGGAATAGTAACCTTGCGAAAGATGCAGTGAACAACTCGGGAGATTTTCCTGGACATGTAGATGAGGTTAGATTGGAGGAAGAAATGCGAATTCTTGGTCAAGAATATATGAATCTAGAAAGTGAGCAGAGGAAACTTGAACGAAATGCAGAATCTGTAAACAGTGAATTATTCACAGAATGTCAGGTTTGGAACTGAAGCTTATGTATACATCAGTGGTTTATTGTCATGACTAAATATTAATTTGTCAAAAAAGCTGCTGTTGGGTGTTTCATGTTTTTCTGCCAATTTGGTATTCCATTATGGACACAAACATCCACTAAACTCTTGAATAGTGATTTTGATCTAATATGTGTACAATATTTCATTCTGAGGTGTAATTTGTATTTTGCATTCTTGTGGTGCTGATTATAAGAATGAGTTGGCAAGTAATCAGCATTGACAAAACAAGGGTGGAAGTCTTATGTTTCAGAGATGAACATGAATAGAAATGTTACTGGCATACCTCAAATTAGAGTTTCAAGACAACTTTTTGATATGAAAGCTTTTCCTCAGTACTAGTTCTAACAAAGAAGGTAGACATCAAACATGAGCAAATACTCTAATATTTTTGCCTGGGCTAATGTGCCATGCTAGTGAGACTAAACATAATTATAACACTTGTATCATCCAAAACTTATTCTGCTATTAGAAAGTAATAAGCATAGCTAATGCATAAATAGGTGCCACAAGCTTAACATTTTCTAATCTAATTGAAGTCCATTGTGTGGTTTGTTGAATTATTGCGTAAGAGCTTAAACTTAAGTTTTGTGGTTTTTTCAATGCTATTCAGACACCAGTTGACAAGTCGTCTAGACTTGGATGCAGGTAAAGAACATGATTAATTGGGCATCGCATTCTAGTTTTCATTTAATTGTTAAGTTTACAGATATGATGATTGATCACATCATCATCCTCAATGCCGAGTTCAATATTTACTTCTCCTTTCAGTTAAACTCTTCTGCAACATTTTTTGACTAATCAACGTTCGTAGATAGACATTACTTTTCATTCTCTTGCATCTGTGATCATTTTGTTTTCTCATTCCATATATGTATACCTCTTGCCTGTAATATTCTGTAGCTTTAAGTTTCTTTTGATCCCCTTATGTTTCTAACGCATCTGTTAATTTGTAGGAATTACTGCAAATGTTTGGCTTGCCATATATTATTGCTCCAATGGAAGCTGAAGCACAGTGTGCTTTCTTGGAAATTGCAAAACTGGTTGATGGTGTTGTAACCGATGACTCTGATGTCCTTTTATTTGGGGCTTGCAGTGTTTACAAGAATATATTTGATGACCGCAAATATGTAGAGACATACTTCATGGAGGTATATTTTTCTGGAGTGCTCTTGAATAAATTTTATTGCAGACAATTTCTCATTTCCATGCTTTTCTTTATTGCTGGTTCAGGACATTGAGAAGGAGCTTGGATTGACCAGAGAAAAGTTAATTCGCATGGCACTACTTCTTGGGAGTGATTATACTGAAGGTGTAAGGTGTGACAACTATAACCTTACTAGTTTCTAGAGCGTAGTTATGGTTAGTGACGCAATGCCTTTCTGTGTGGAGATGTTTCTAGATGTCTATATCTGATTTTTTTTTCTTGCTTAATATTGGATTAATGAGATATTTGATAGATATTCTATCCCTGTATTTCTTCGTTGTTGGTTTTCAGTAATGTGCTTATATGTAGGTTCCACATTTATGCACTTGACCAGATCATTTTGTGTTTTATGGTAATGTAGTGGGATTGGCATTGTCAACGCTATTGAGGTTGTGAATGCATTCCCTGAGGAAGATGGCCTCGTGAAATTCAGGCAGTGGGTTGAGTCACCAGATCCCACCATTCTTGGAAGGTTGAATGCAGAAAGTGCATCCAATACCAGAAAGAAAGGGTCAAAAGTTGAAGACAAGAAAAAGTTTTCAAATGACGATGTTGGAGAGCCTTTGTCAGACCAAATTACCAATCATCCTCAGGAGCAAGAGGAATCTCTGGATTACAACCAAGAAATTAAGCAAACTTTTTTTGAGAAGCATGTAATTGATTTCTTGCTTATATGCTTTACAATAATATATCAAAAGATTTTATGCTTATTGGATCGGCTTTGTATGTGACTTTTTTTTCTTTAATCTTAATAGAGAAATGTTAGCAAGAATTGGCATATTCCTTCTTCTTTTCCAAGTGAAACAGTTATATCTGCTTACTATTCTCCACAAGTTGACAAGTCAACTGAGCCTTTCTCTTGGGGAAAGCCAGATCATCTTGTTCTTCGAAAGTGAGTTTATATCTGTATTTCCTTGTTTCTGTAGCTTTTACCATTTCTTGATGGGGTACCAGGATTTTATTTTAAGCTGTTTGGTTCTTCTTTGGACTACTACCTGTTGCATGATGTATTTGATTTTTAATCTGTAATATCTTCCAGCGTTGATTCTTCTGGAGTTTAGTAGTCAATACTTTGTATCATGTTTGAGCATTAGAACACAACGGTTGTCTTCCCAGGAATTGTTCCTTGCGTTTTTTATATCAATGCTATCAATCTGAACACGTCTGTTCTAAATCTTAACTTCTGAGATTACATGTACATCACAACTTCTGAGTATTCTAATCTACATTTTGAGTATTTTTACTATTAAAGTCCTACATTGCTTAAGGATATGCCATAGATAGCTTTTATAAGCACTTAGGCAACCCTCTCTCCATGAGCTAACTTTTGGGGTTGAGTTAGGCCTACTCAATTTCTAATATTTACATTCTATGAATTCTGAGTTCCTTCCTGTATGCAGATTGTGCTGGGAGAAATTTGGGTGGACCAGTCAGAAAACAGATGAATTGCTATTGCCCGTTTTAAAGGAATATAACAAACACGAGGTTAGAGACTTGCCCTCTTGATCTCCACTTGTTTATACTGATGCTGATACTCATTGTTATTTGGGTTTTATTTGGGTTTTGTTAACCTGTGCCTCAGGGCACATGCTAAGGAATAAAAAATAGAAATGCCATTAAGTGAAAAGTACAAGCATTTAATATCTCAAAAATCCCAAAAGTATTTCATACTTTCCTTTTTATGTAATTCAAATGAATAATCAATGCCATTTATTCTTTTTGCCCCTTAGCATGTGCCATTAGGCCACACGTTAACGAAACCCTTTTTAATAAAGGATGAAGCTAATTTGGTTATTATATAGGCAATCTTTCTAATTATTGATTATCTACTGTCTTCTTTACGCTCCTACGAGTTGTGGATGTCCTGATATTAGTTTAATGTTTTAATACAGACTCAACTGCGTTTGGAAGCATTTTATACTTTCAATGAAAGATTTGCAAAAATTCATAGCAAGAGAATTAAGAAAGCTGTAAAGGGAATTACTGGAAAGCAGCCTTCAGAGTTGATAGATGATTCTAGGAATGGGAAGAGTGGGAGAGGAATTCCTGTAGAACCTGGGGATAACAATTTGGAGAATCTAAAGGGAACACAGGAAAGTCTTGAAAGTTGGAAGAAACCTAAAGTGAAAAAATCAAGACAAAGCAAGAATGATGGGGATACTGTTGCTAAGGCACCATCAATGAGAAAGAAGATCACTGATGATCCTTCTTCAGCTCCTGGTACATCTGGGGCGGAGAATCTACAGCCATCTATGCAGACAAAAAAAGACCAATGTGGTGGTAAGGCATTGATTTCGACCGGCGGTGGCAGGGGCAGAGGAAGGGGAAGAGGAAGAGGTAGAGGTTTGGGAGTAAAACGAGGAAGGGAACAGGAAAGTCTTAGTTCTCAGTCATCTGAAACCTCATCTAGTAGTAGTGACACCAATGATCATGGGCCGGGAGTGCATGTCAATATGCCGAAATTTCCTCAAGAGGTGCGAAGGGTAAGCTTCATTCTCTTTCTTCTAGTTTATGACATAAAATTATAAGTTTCTTTGTTGACGACCTTCCTTATACTTAGTTATTAGTTATTGATAAACAAATTAACTATGCTTTGGTGCTTCCTGTCATCTTCATGAAATGCCTCCTTTATCAGTATGTAAGACAAAAAACGAAAAGGTCTGCAGGGCTGTTAGGTGGTAAATGAAAATGAAAAAGAGAGGAACGCTTCACACCCTGATGGAACTTGATTTGAACCCATTGTCAGTATGTCTCTTAATTTGGTTGTTTATGTTAGTGTTTCCATTGGGCCATAGAAATTTTCTTCTATTGATGGTAAAATTTCACCTTAGATGGTTTGGGTATGTGTGGAGAAGGCCTTCGGAAGTCTTAGTAAGGATAGTATAGATCAAATGGAAGGTACTTGGACAAAACATACGTAAAATTATGAAAAGAGATTTAAATTTTAATGGTTTGAATGTAAATATTATTTAAAAGAGGACATTATGGCATCGTCTAAATCATGTGCTGACCCCACTTGGGTCTTGTTTCTTCAATACATCTTAGTTGCAACTCTAAAATGTAAGCACCATGTTTTATCACGGTAATTGAATTAAATGGAATTAAAACGTTCCACTTAAATTTTGTGCACTTTGCAGTCAATGCGATCCAGAAAACCTGTCAATTATTCTTTCGAGAACCTTGAAGATGAAGATGCCTATGATTCATTTGAACTGCGCAATCAGACATCCTTATGTGAAGAGCCAATGGAAGAAAATTTATCTTATATTCATGGTGCATGTGGAGATGCTGCAACTGATATCAGCAGAGGTAAAGAAAGTCATATGATAAATAGTCCTCTAAATGAGAACTTGCCTAGTGACTATATTCAGTCGGAAAGTTGGTTTTGCACAGATGCTGGTGAAACTAGTCACCCAGGAACTGGCAATCGTGATATTACTTCTAACGCCGACTCTTCCGATGAATACCTTAAAATGGGAGGTGGTTTCTGTTTAGATGATGATATACCTAACAACCAGAATGCAGTTGATGGTGTCAATACTGCTACAGTGGATGACACTGAAGATTTTCCACGTTGTTCTGTTATGTTGGATGGGAGTGATCGTGATAAAAATAGTTCTGATATATTGTTTTCTGACGCTGAAAGAGCTGACAATGAGATGCAAGAGGGAGGGATTGCTTGCAAGGTCAATAACGAGCCCAGTGATGACCTTCTAAATGCTAGTACTAGTTATGATCAATCTGAAATGGGCGTCTCGGTGCCAGAGAATGTTAATCATAAAAGCTACAACGGAGCATTTAGTGCAATGCCGTTTTTGAGAAAAAAGAGAAAGAAGAACTAAAACCTTCCTAGCTTTGGATGTCATAGTTTTTTGCGTCTGTCTTTCAATTTCGTTTAGCCCTCCAAATTGTTCACTTTTGAATTATTTATTTTCTTGTTCCATTTTAAGGAAGGGCTTATCGGAAAGGCTGGCTTCATGTCTACAGTAACACCTCCGTCAACATATGTTTCCTGGGCATCGTAGCAACTTTTAAATATAACTTTATGACTCAAGCATGGCTTATATGATGGAGAATGTTACATCTTAGATGCCTCTTATGCTATGTGTATATGTATTTTGTGTTGTGTTATCACCGAAGAAAATGTGAACTGCCATGTGGGCTTGTGTAAGCTGCTATCAAATACTGATTCGATTTCTTTTTTTTTTTTTTTTTCAAAGTGCTCAAGAACGCTGTCAATGGCTCGGAGCTGGACCTTCTTCAGTTCTAAAAGGAACTGCATAAATTGCAGTTCAATCCAATGGTTCATATTTACTATGTTTACCAATTCTTTCTGGCTGTAGAATAGAACGGTTTTCATAGTTGATAGTGTATAGTTTGTTAGACACTATAAACCGATCCCAATGATTCTGGACAACATGGGAAATGACATATAATTGTGGGTAGCTGTCACTTTGTTATGGATGACCAGGAGCTGACTACTATCCCTGCAAGGGTAGCGAACATCTTTACTCCATTGTGTCGGCGGTCTTTGTCGTGTTCCCAATTGACGCAAGTACAACGGTGAAACCGGATGCGGAGTATGTGGCGCAAAGGATATTAAAATCATATTTAAGATTTCGTTTGAGTTTCATCCTTTTCGATCAGTTAGTTTAACTAAATGATGTGATAATTGAAAATCTCACAACCCATCTTAGCGCAAAAGATTAAAAATATAATAAAAAATAATAAAATAATAGAATTAATCAAATTTATCAGCATATCCAAATTATGATTTGTTCTTACATGTGTCTAAGGTTGTCGTAAGTTCGAGCTCGAGTTTTTGTTCACTCCTCCGGTGGGGGATCTATGAGGTACGTCGACGCTCAAGTGAAAATTCTGTTCTATTCCAACATGTGAAAAAGAATCAATTACTTAGCTTTTGCTCTCCCAAGCCCCTTTCTTATATCCCAGATTGAATTCATATTCTCCTTTATATCTCCTTATTTTCACAGGATTCCCCTATGATCGGTAACTATCTTTAACAGGTTAGCTACTTTCAAGCGTTGACTTAGTTTCAACTCACCCGAGGAAGAATCCTTCTAGAAGGTCCTTACGAGCTCCTCTTGGGCTGAGTTCTAAGGCCTAGCAAAATTGTTCAATTCACAGCACCAAACTCGATTGTTATTATAAAAAACGATCGAAGCTTATACTCTCAATTCCTATTTTTGAGCTCTATAATCGAGCTTAAGTCTTCTGACTTTCCTTTCGAGCTTATATCATTAACAATGTTCTGGAAATGTTTATAGGAAAATGTGCATGGACATGTGGCATGCCATGGATCCCCCCATTATCACATTGTTATTGCGCAATTATTATTACAATTCTTGCTTTGAATGCCAACCGTTAGATCCAACCCCCAACCATTGATTCCTTGGATGATTACGATCATCCTTAATGGTGGGAAACTTTATGATATGTTGGATCACTTTCCCTCTCTAAGAGTGGAATTAAACCCATTCTCTCGATTGTATTCCTTACAATTCATTTGTGTATTCTCTAAATTTCCAAACTCTACATTTTCATCTTTTCTTCACACATTCCTTCTAATTTTAGTTTCTTTGGTCCTCATTCTCATTTCTTCCTTTGACCCTCCTTTGCCTTTCTCTGCAAAGATTGTTTCAATTCCAATAATCTTTCGTCACTCCTTGGTCTTTCAAGGATTCAAGTAAGTACCTTGTTTATTTCTTTCTCCTCTTTTCTTTTTCTGGTTTTCCAAGTAGTGTTCTGTAGATTATAGTTGAAACCTTAGGACAGTAGACGATTGGGCTCACTTCTCCCTATTGTATTCTTTGCTATTTTTATTTTACCTTTGTGATTTATAATTTCTGGAGGTTATTCTAAGCCCTTGGGTTCTGATTGTATCTTGTTCTAGATGGAAAAGGAAACTCAAGAAAATGCCTCTCAAATTGTTAGAGATACGGGTTCCAAGAAAGAAGGGGCCCTTAGACTATTATTTCTGCGTTATAGATGAAGTTAAAAATGCCTATTCTCTTTATATCAACCAAGAAATTTTAAGTCACTTCCTTAGAGATTATAGGGTTGCTCACCCTGGAAAGGAATATTTGGTTGATTATCTCCCTTATAATTCCAGTAACAAGCTTGTCACATAGCCAAAATATCTGAAGATAAAGAGCCCGAATTCTTCTTTGTCTATGACATTTCTTTTCCACTTCAGGTGTTAGGCTTCCCTTTTCCTCATTTGAGGTTGAATGGCTAGATTTCATAAATGTAGCTGCCACCCAACTTCATTCTAATAGCTGGGCTTTTATCTAAGCTTTTGAAATTTTAATGGATTTTCTAGGTGTTGTTTCGAGCATTGGGATTTTATTTTCTTTATTTCAAGTAAAGGATGTTGAAAAAGGGAAATGAGTTTCCTTGAGTAGTCAGCCCGAGAGAAAGATTTTTTACCTTTTCACTTCCAATTTTGAACATTTCAAGGACCAGTTCTTTAAGATTAGGGCTTTCGAGCATGAGTACCTTTTCTTTTTGGATTAAAAAGGTCATGCAAAATTTCTTCTTCACTGGAATAGGTATCGTTCAGAAGCCAATAAGTGGTTTTGGGCATATCCTTAATGGTTTTGATGGCTAACAAACCAAATCTTATTAAATCTTTTGTAAAGACTAATGGTTTGTGTGAATGTTTTACCTTAGTCTATACAAATTACTTTGAACACCAAAATCAAGAGAATTGGATCACAAAAATTATTTCAAATGGATTCTATAGGTATCTTTCATTTTTTTTTTCAAACAAATTTGAAAGGAAAGATCACTTTGTGAAAGAATCTACATTACCAATGATCTTGTCTCTCATGAAACGATGTTTAGAAGCATAAGAAGGATGAACATATGTCATCAGAAGGTTATCAAGTCACCAGAAGGTACACAAGCAGATTAGAAGGATGATTTGTCTAAAAAATTTGACCCTAAGGTCCTCTTCTAGAATGTTATTCTAAGTATAGAAGACATCATTCAATTTTTACTTTGTTGGTTCTAAAATATTTTCTAAAGGTTAAAAAGTGACAAGTATATCTCCAAAAGGTGCCCTAACACTATGCAGAGCTAGTTAAAACGAACAAATCTAAAAGCTTAAGGTTCAAGACTTGAAATCTCAACAACTATATTTTGAAGCCTACATAAGTCTTGAAGACAAAGAAGAAGTGGTTGTAACTACTGCTGAAACTAATATTGTTGAAAATAATCTAAAGCTTATATTCTTTCTCAATCTTCTGAAAGATCAGAAAGTATTCTTCTGAAGATTCTTAGCAAAAAATCTTCTCTAGCTTTGTATTATCAAATATCCTCCTTGAGAGATTTGTGAGGAGTCATTCCATATTGTATTTATTTGAACTATACACTTTGAGTGCTAGAGTGTGAGTGTTATTAAACATAAATCTTTATCTTAAACATTGTGACCTAATCCAATAGTGGTCTTTGTTAGCTTGAATAGGCAAGTACAATACTATAGCTTAGAGATGCTAGAACAAGACTACTCTATTGTAAGCTTGGAGAAGCTTGTACAAGAACACTCAAGTATATAAAATCTTAACTAGTTTGTTGGGAACTAAACATAGGTAAGTGGTTTGGCTAAACCATAATAAATCTCTTTGTAGAGCTTTCTCTTATTCTTATCTTTTTATGTTTCTACACATTATACTTTTGATTTCATTTACAAGTTCTTTCTCTTATCAACTCCTTTTCAAGTGCATAATTATCTTCTTATCTCATAAAGTTCCTTGAGAAAGTCAGCTTTTTGAATCTAACTCAAATGCTTATACAATCTAAATCATAAGACTTGAGAAAGTTTGTTTTAAGTTTTTCAAGTTTGAAAAAGTTTTTAAAAGTCATGATTCAACCCCTTTCTAGTGACGTCTACCTTTAATTGGCATTAGAGCTCAGCATATTAGGTTGAGTTTCCTAATGGTAGCAGAGGAAAAGATCCTAAAACATGGCACAATAGATCTCACTCATTGCTGAAGGGCATTCCATCAACCATCCTCCATATTTCAATGGAGAAGATTATCGTTATTGAAAGCATAGTACAAGATTGTTTATTAAGTCCACAAGTCTAGATACGTAGGAAATCATCTAGAATGGAGACTATGTCTAAACCTCTAAACAACCAATTCTAAATGTAGCTAATGATCTAGATCAACTAGCTCCAGTGGTGGCCAACGTGTTCCCTAGAAACCAATGGACTAACTAACATAAGACTAAAGTTCATATGAATGCTAAAGTGAAATATCTTTTGACTTGTGCTATGAGTAAAAGTGAATATGATAAAATCATTTCTTATGGCTTAGCCAAGGAGATATGGGATAGACTCCAAACTCTTCATGAGCGAACTAATCAAGTTAAAAAAACCAAAATCAGCATATATAAAATGTTCAAAATATTAGAACATGAAACCATTGATGACATGACAACTAGATTTATGCATATCATAAATCACCTGAAGACATTGGGAAAAAAATATACCAATGCCGAGATGATTAGAAAAATTGTCAGAAGCCTTTTGAAGGCTTAGCATTCTAAATTAATAGCCATTCAAGATGCAAAGGACTTGAATGTGCTCAGCTTGGAAGCTTTCATTGAGTCCTTAAGGACTCATGAGATTGAGTTGAATGGGACCTCAGAAGAGAGTAGCAGAAAAGGCAAATCCATTTCTCTAAAGTCGACACAAAGAAGAGCAAGCTCCACCAAGGCTATGAAGGTTTCAAAGAGTTAGAAGAAGAGGAATCTTTTGAAGAGGAAGATGAAGAAGAGAAAGATGAGATTGCCAATGCTGAGAAGATTTCAAAAGCTTGGATTAGAAGTAAAAAAGAAGAAAATGGTTTCCTCTTAGGAAAGACTAGAAGGGATAATCAAAACAAAATGAGATCACTTGCTATGAATGCAAAGAACTTGGACATCTGAGATCTGAATGTCCAAAATTGAAGAAGAACTTCAGAAAGAAAACACCTAGAATAAAAGCCATGATGGCCACCTATGAATATCTTCATGAAAAGCAAGAAGGCGTAGAATCTTAGAGCAAGGAAGAAAAAGTTGCAATCTCTACTTTATGGCAAATATAATTTATGATGAAGAAACTAAGGTAACACTTCCTGAGCCAGAACTTTCTTATGAAGAACTACAAAAAACTTAGGATGAATTTCTGGATGACTCTCAAATTCTCTTTTCTCATTATGCATTTTTGAAGAAAAACTTTCAAAAGTTATCCCTTGAGTTTAAAAACCTTGAGTCAGATAAAGAGAAGTTAAGATATGAGAAAGATCAGCTTTTAAAAGAAAATGACCTTCTCAAGAAGAAGTTTCTAAATTTGCTTAGAAAACATCTTCCGATGTTTCTAAGCTTCATAAAATAGTGAAGCTTGATAAATGGCTCTAAGTATCTTGATATGATGCTTGGTAGTCAAAGATTAGATTTTGAAAAATTAGGTCTTGGGTATGGGAAGGAAGAGAATAAAGAATCATATAAAAATTCTCAAAGCAAATTTCTTATTTGTATATACTGTTTTAAGAAAGGTCGCTCTTCTTAAAAATGTTTTTCTTTAAGAGAAGTAAAGAAGCAAAAAGTGAAGTATCCTAAGAAGGTCTCTAGCCCAAGGGGACTCAAGAAGATATGGGTACCTAGGGTGAAAATTATATCTAATGCAGGTGTGTCTTAGATCACTTCATCAGAAAGAAAAGGAATAGTATTTGGACGGTGACTGTTCCAAACGCATGACTGGAAATAGATCTTATTTCAGAAATCTCAAACTTAAGATGGAGGAGTGGTATAGGTAATGTGGATATGAACAATTCTGACTTGATTACTGATGTTATGTTAGTTGAAGGGTTAACTCACAATTTTCTTAGCATTAGTCAGTTCTATAACCAAGGCTAGTGTTTAAACCTTCTAAATGCATTGTAAAGGACTCCACCTTTGATCCAATTATTCTTACTGGTAAAAGGCATAATAATACTTCTGTGTTATATCTAGATGACCTGTTAGATCAAAATCTAAAATGTTTGGCATCATTTCTGGATGAGAAGTGGATATGGAACAAGCAACTTGGTCATGCTCATATGAAATTAATTTATAAGATTTCTCAAAAGGAGGTTGTTAAAGGTTTATCCAAGATCAAATATGACCGAGACACAACCTGTAAGTTCTGCCAAAGGGGTAAATAGAACGAAAGTTCTTTCCACAGTAAAAATATAGTTTCCACTACCAGACCACTTGCACTTTCACATATTGATCTCTTTAGACTAATTAGAATTGCCAATTTAGGAGGAAAGAGATATAGATTGGTCATTGTAGATAACTTTTCTAGATTCATATGGGTTATATTCTTTTCCTATAACGATGAAGCTTATGAGGCCTTTAAAATGTTTTCTAAAAAGGTTCAAAATGAAAAAAGTTTTTGTATCTCATCTATTAGATTTGATGATGGTGGTAAGTTTGCAAATCATGTTTTTGAAATCTTTTGCAATGAACATGGCATTTATCATAATTTCTTTTCTCTTAAAACTCCTTAGCAAAATGGGGTTATTGAAAGGAAGAACGAATCATTGCAAAATATAGCCAGAACCATACTTTTAGAAAGTGGTTTATTAAAAGATTTTTGGGTAGAAGCTATAAATACTTCTTGCTACATACAAAATCGTATGTTCATAAGGCCAATACTCAAGGAAACCCCCTAGGAATTATGGAAAGAAAGGAAATCCTACGTATCAAATTTTCACATTTTCGGTTCAGAATGTTTTATTCTTAACACAATGGACAAACTGTCAAATTTTGATACTAAATCTAATCTTGGGTATTCCTAAGATACTTTTTTGTTTTTAAAGCTTATAAGGTGTGTATAATAAGAGAAATCAGGTAATGAAAAAAAAAATCATACATATTTCCTTCAATTGGAAGTTGAAGAAATTAGGATTAAGAGAATTTAAATAGACTATGCCAAAAAAAAAAAATCCAAAAGAAAATCTACTAGTAATACATTGTCGGGTTAAAGGAAATCTAGTATTTTATACTGCTAGAATCAAACCAATCAAATTTCACCTTTAAAACCCTACTATGAGTGGCTTAAAATTAGCTACTCCTATCACCATTTAGGGCGCCAACTATTGCCCTAAATGAAGTGGAGCAGGTGGTTTAAGGTTGATTTGGTATGGTTCTATTTGATTTAGCTTGAAGCTTAAGTGAAAATCACTAGAAATACCCAAAATAGAATCAGAATTTTTAAGAAAACCCTAAGCTATCTATACTTACAAGAGGTATGGACCATTATCTGGCCATTAAAATTTAAAGGGAATTTTTTTAAATGAAACTAGACTTCTAGTGCTTTCTATACATATAAACTATAAGGCCATTGGATTAGTATTGAGGGAGATATGAATTTCTGAAGTTTGCCCTAGGTTTCTGACCTTGATTCTGGGCAGGGGAGGATATGCAGGGCATAACTCGCGCTACACAATTTGGAATGGAGTGTAATAAATTTTTTTTAGGAAGATAAGACATAGAGAATATTCTATAAAAATCTCAAGGTTAGATTCATTTTCTATGATTCCCAGAAATTCACCCAAATTACCCTTTGATCTGGTGGAATAGAGATAGAGCAGTCTAATCCCATCAAATTCGTGAGCTCACAACTTCAATTTTCCTTTGTCAAACAAAGTAGAACTTGTTGGATATGAAAATTGATTCAATAATATTTAAAACTATACAGGTTTTAGGAATCGAAGTGGATTTCGATTTTTAGTGGATTTTTACTTTTGAAGGTGCAAATTTACCTGGCTATAGGGTAGGTCAAGGTAAATCCTCAATAATTGGAGCTATACTTATCAAAATCAAATGGGACCAAAGAGATTAGAAACTAGACATATAGAATTTTATCATATCTGAAATTCAGGTCCAAAAGAGGTAAATAGAATTTATGGCTTAATTTCTAAAAATGGGCAGAACTGGGAATATAGGCAGGAACTCACAATTCTAGTACAAAGGTTGTAGCATTTATATTGATGTTGAGAAATTGATGGACTATTGTGATTTTTTGGATGATTGATTGTCTAATTATTGATGCTATTCATGGAGAAGTGGACATGATCCATTATGCTGCCAAAATTTCGGCAGAGGCTACACATAACTCATGATGTACAAACACCTATATGTGCTATTTAACGTAACGTACTTTTGAGTATGAAAGTTTAAGAGTTATATGAAATTCCATATTACTTGGCCAACCCCATATTAAAGTTAAGCAGAATAAGTTGGTGGGAAGGTCAGGGAAAGCAAACCTGACATTCCTATGTAGGAATAAGCTCGGTCCCTAGAAGCAGACTATTACCTAGGAGTTATATGGCCAAAAACTCCTTGGGGATCAAGTATGGAAAGACATATTCCCTATGAGTTAAAAGATCACTGAAGTTAAGTGCATTTTAATTTTCATTCATGCATTCAAACGACCATGTCTGCTAATCCTCAGCTAAATGCTTCATTATCGGTATATCCTTCATACTTATAGCCTTGTTTATATTGGAATTAGTGCATGAATTGCATAAGAAATGTGTTTCTATTTCTATACCTTGCTATTTCAAGTAAAATTAAGTTTTGCTACAGGTTATGTTTTCTCTATACCTAAGTGAACAAAAATATTATGTTTACTATCTACCTTTCTAACTTAAATAAAAATCGAAGCAACTGGGAATGACTGCAATGTCAACATAGTATAGTTTAGAATCCTACTGAGAATTTCATCAAATTCTCACCTTACTGTATATTTTCACCTCATTCTTAGACCATGAACTCGGAGGTGACCTTCATCCTTTTTGTCAAGCTACCTAATCTCCAGACCCACCATGATCCCCTACTTGACTCTATGTACATTCTTGGCACCGATCGTTTCCGCTTGTACATGTTCTCTCATAGGGACTTTGCTATTCCTCTCCACCACCCGATATTTGATCAACCTTACATAGCCATCCCTCTGCACATGGCTCAGCCAGCTCTAGCACCACCAACAACAGCCCCGCCAGCACCTGCTCCACCATTATAGGTAGTACCTTCTATCTTGCCTGACAACGACCCGTCAAAGGATGCTGCTTCCTCACCTTCCTCTTTGGGTTCAAATGGCGATAGCTATGCCCTGGCCAACCATGGTATGGCTAACGGATTTCTTTCTTTGGAATCCGATTAAACGAGATCCTCAGATAGCACATGCATGTGTATAGTGTGAACCTCTTTTGATGGCGATGTGACTTGAGCCATAGATCTAGGTTTCTTTTTGAGACCATGTAGGTTTGCACTTCATGAGCACGGGTCAACCTATTTTGTGTAATGGCCCAACATATTGTACCTAAAGTGCTATGTATCTATGACTCTAAACTCAACACTTATGTATATATGCTAATGAAGGTCCCATGGATGTATGATACTGCTTTATTTGACTTATCCTATTAGTACGCTGAGCCATACTAAAGGTGTATATAACATCAAGAGTAGCCAATATATATATATATATATAAATAATAATAATAATAATAATAATAATAATAATAATAATAACAATAGATATTTTTATATTAAAATGGTAAAACATCAATGATTTTGTATCTAGTTAATAGAATACAGCATGATAAGTTAAAGTAAAGGACTAGACGTGATAAATTGCCAAGTTCATTATTATGACTTAAGCATAGTAGTAAACTTGGTAGGATTTTACAAAAGCTGTATCTCAAAATCAAGTCATTGGTGAACCTTCTCAAGCAGTTAGAACCAGATCATCTTTTAGAGCAAAATCGAACATGGCTTTGATTTCGGAAACTCAACCTGAATGCATTGATGAAGCCTTTCAAAATCAAAGTTGAATAGATGCCTAGGACATCGAAAGGAAGAATTTGGAACCCAGCCACGCTCAAGCGCGGCCCCCTGCACTCCAGCATGCCCATGTTAGTGAGAAAAATAAAAATAGGGATTCCAGCCCCAAATCTTTCACCTTTTCTCTCCTTTCTTGTTCCTCTCTCCTTCCTCAAGCTTTCTCTCTCTCTCTTCCTTCTTCCAAAAATTTCTCATATACGATATGTTTACCATCTTATACCATTGTTTGTCCCTCCCCACTCTTTATCAGTTATGTTGTTAGTTTATCTACCAATTGTTTTTCTTCTTTGAGCAAGTAAGGGAAGTTATGTGAAGTCCTAGGAGGAGACCCAAGCTCTCCACCCTACTCCTTTTTGTTCTTTGGTGCTTAAAGGTAAGCCCTAAGATTAAAACCTCTTCTATGTCAAGATTTAAGAAACTTTTCCCGATGGATTTGCTTTTGGGCTTTGATCTGGAGTCCTAGAGTCCCTAAATCCCGAAATCTTTCATGCTTGAGGGTAGTTTAAGTTAAGCTCTTATCCCTATGGTTAAGGTTAGTTATATTGTCCTATTATGGTTTCAGATCCATTCCTGAAGTGACTAGTTAGCTCAATGGCTGCACCAAGGAGCTCCCACCCTTGCTGGCTGGCATTTAGTGAGTGGATAGCTTATCTATAGTACAGTTTGCAATATATATATATATATATATGTGTGTGTGTGTGTGTGTGTGTGTGTGTGTACGTATATGAATTTACCAAAGAATTTAGACAGTAAACAAGGTTCTAAGAAATTAGTTTTCTGTGACTGAAAAGCTAAGGAAGAAATAGCTATATGACATAGATTTTTATGTAAAGAGCATGGGACTAGCTAAACTATGTATAGTCTTCAATTGGATTTGAAATTGTGATAATTTCCAAAGATATTAGCTATTTATAAAAGGAAAGAAATATTTTTTTTTTTTTAGTTATACCATGTTAGAAAAGTTTAGGTTCATTAAGAAAAAGAGTTTAGTTATATGATGCATTAAGCTAGCTTTGAAATTAGATAAGTTCTAAAGAAAGGAAATGAGCTTTGTGGGATGAGTACTTCATAGAACTCAACAAACGGTGGATGCGTTAGACTCGGTGCTCATCATACAGACCCCGGCTAGCAGGAGAGTTGCTAGCCTGGTGTGTTAGGTCGGCATGATCGGATTACAGATTGTAGATTGCTAAGGATGGTGCCAATGCGACTTCCTAACAAAGGAATGGCTTAGACCCAGCAATTGTTCTGATAGGTATCCTTTGTTGTCACCACATGAGGCTTGGCTTAGACCTAGCAAGTGTGAGTGCTCTGATAGGTATCCTTTATTGCCACCATATGAGGCATGACTCAAACCCAGCGAGTGCAAATGTGACAAAAGTGGTATCGGAGCAGAGGAATTTAAGATATGTTTTATGAATTTTATGAAAATGTTTAGAAGGATTATTTTCTTCAGTGATTTCTAAAATTAAAAAGGGGACTATTATCCCCAGGTATTTTATATGTAAAGCATATTTTCAATGACTCTTTTGTTATGGAGATATTTATCCTATATTTACTTTGTTGAACGAGTATGTTTTAACCTTGTCCCATGCTAGCTATAAGTAAATTTTCTCTCACTAAGTCGTTTAACCCACTCACTTGCCTCACCATGTTTCAGGTGTCGAGTTAAGTTAGAGTTCAGTTGCCAGTTGCCTTTCAGTAAGTCCAACGCTTGAGTGGGCCTTTCTTTATTATCCTAAGGATCATGGTATGGTCTAGTGCTTCATTAAACTTAGTTATAGGGAAGGTCCCAAACTATGTTAGTGAGGGCCATTTATGTTGAAAAACTTATATGTATATATAGTTTGTGTATACCTATTAAGTATTCGGGGATTATTTATGAAAAAGGTTCAATTTGTCAGTAATGATTCAGTGGAGGGTTACTAAGGACCCAAGGCTCCCTATGCACCAATCACGGCTAGGTTGGGTTGCGACAAAGGTGGTATTACAACATTAGGTTTCCTTGTTGTTAATAGAGCAACTGTCCTTTAGTCGGATCACAACTGTGTAAATGGAAGTGCCCCATTTCCATAAATTGTGGTACTACGAGAGGCCTATTGGAATAATATTCTCTTTCCTTGTCTCTTAGTTATTCTAGATATTCCCCCATATTGTGCACATTGTCCATGTGGTAATCTTCGAGTTGATGCTCCTATTTGATTTGCGATTTCAGTTATAAGCTGAACTACTTACTCCTAACCTATTGTTAGGTTTTAATTCTTTTTGTGACACATGTAGCCTTGTATGGCTTGTGAGCTCATAAAGTGAATATGGAAAGTTAGGTGGTATTGAGAGCAAAGAATATGTGAAAAACATGATTTGCGGCTTAAGATGTTAGAAGGGAGTAAATGTTTTCCATGACCTATGATATGGTTTGATGAGTTGAAAGAATAACTCCCATTTTGTTCTCTTTGATATTACCTAAGAGTTTGCAGGGGTTAAATAATCTTGCTTGACCTTGAGTTTTAATATTCAAGGATGCGAAAAATCTTTTGATTGCTTGTGAGTGTGTGTGTTAGCCTTGAGTAAAAGGTTGGCATGGTAGGACTTAAGTTTAATCCGAGGTGTTTGAGTATGATCCAAAGGATAACTATGACAGATAGGACTCATATCCTCATAAAGTGAATGAGTAAGGTCTAGAAAGAGGTGATTATATGACTTTTGGTGCTGGAATTGCAGCCATGAGGAGTTCGTGAAAGGCAGCATTACTTAGAAAGTTCTAATTTAATGGTGTAGATACTTGAGTGGATGTCTTATGCTGTTCAACTGGATAAGGTTAAGAGAAAGTTTGCAAGAAAAATTCTTGGTGGATAGTAGTAAGTGTTCTAACAATGCTCCTAAGTGATGTTAGTAATGCCCTAAATAAGACCACACTACGCTTAAATTGTATTGCGGTATTTATTAGCCATTATAGCTAAACTAGTGGAACATTTGTAATTATAAAATATGTTAATTGATGAAAATAGCATAAATTTTTTTCAAAATAATACTTTTTAAAAACTGAGCCTTATAGCACATGGAATTGATATTATTATTACGATGTATGATACTAGAATCCGTGATTTTAATTTGTATCATAATACTGTATAATAAAGGATCTATAGAATTTACATGAATAACTGTGCATTTATATATTTATAAAAATAAGTACTGGGTGCACATATTTATGCAACTGTATCTTAAAAGTACCCAAGTGAGTCAATTTTGCAAGGCTCTATGCCAAGTTAAACAAAATATGTTTAGTTATCCTCAAAGAAGTACAAATCAGCATAAAGTTTCTATCATAATCACATGACCACTACCAAGCATGTCCAAAGTGTTGTGGCACCCAAAATATACAATTTTTAAGCCACAATTCAAACATCCCAATACAGACATGCACTCACTAGCTCACAGCTCAAGATCCATATATATATATATATATACACATACATACACACACACACAAAAGACCAACCCACACTAAAATCCCAACCTATGGAGTATAGAACCCATTCTCCAACATGGACTCCTCAAGATCCTCCTATAATTGCATCTCCGGCAAAACCTCAGTACTTTCAAAAGAAGAACCAGACTCGGCAACATGCACGGCCAGATGAGGTGAACTGGGTCAATCTCCATTGAAGAGGTGGAGGGAGCAGGCTCTAGAAAATACAGTGAATGAGCAAGATGAAGGGGGAAATTAGCATATGGACGACAAGGATCAAAGTGCCAACTAACTACTAGGACGCTGAACGAGCGGCGGAAGAAAATGTACAACCTAAAGCTACTGTGAGCTGTCAGAACTAGCAAGTCTAGGGCAAGGTCATAGTGCCATGACTCATGCACTACTATGAAGATCACTGCGATCACCATCTGCTTTGTCTGAGAATGACATGGGAACACATAGGGATGAGAAATAAATTATTTCTTAGTAAGGACTCCTAACTGAACACTCAATTGACATCATTATCGCCTCAGACACTTCGATTTATTTAATAAAACCAGTGAACAAGCATAGACAGAATAAAGGTTCCTTTTAATAGCTTTTGAAAACTTAATTCCGAAGTGGATCAATTTTTATTCATTCACTTGGATTAAGAATTTAAAACATAGTAATATCACCAGCACATGGAAACATAACTCAAATGCCAACATGCAAAGATTGCTATGCAAGACTTGTGATGCATGCTTATGCTCATTACTCATTTAGTCCTTGTGACTACTCTTTATTTCTTTAGCCCTAGGGTTATCTTTAGCATGTGCTCTTACTTATTACTACCCTTGGATAGACTGTTCTAGGATGTGAGCTCACTCTATAACCGTCGTTACACAATACCATCTAAATCGGACTTTGGCTGACAAGGGGGTCTACCTTTACAATTGGAGGGGTGTTTGGCCGCTACCTCCAAAGTAGAGGGGTATCTTAGGGGTCACCTTCCCTTACCGAAGGATCATGCCCGATTATCTTGTCTGTGCAGGTCACCTTCCTTATCGAAGGATCATTTCCTAGTCTTAATTAGAGAATTTGTGCATTACTTTAACAAGTAGTATTCTTTAAATAGAGTTCATGATTCTTGGCGCAACTTTCTCTAATTCTCATGTGCTTATGCATTATGATGCAACACATAAAAAGAAGCTTTTCCGGTGAAAATCTGGCAGCATAACGGCTATACTGGGAGAAATCCAAAAATTTAAAAACACTAATAAACAGCCAAAATTTCCTAGTCATATTCATAACATCAATAAAAATTCATCATATCATAATTCCAACACATCCATTATCATAAATATAACCATCATCATCATAAGGCATAATTGAAGTACTCAAGGCAAGAATTATCAAAATTCCAAGAGTCAAAAAATAGAAAGGCATACCTTGGCCTTCATTCTTTGGCCTCATTGGCCACAACAATCATTCAATAATTTCCATCTCAAATAGCTTACCACTATCACAATCATTTCACATTAAATAGATATGTAACATAACACTTTTCTCAATAGCTCTTGGCTTCAAGCTTTGAGTTTTGTTTAAAGGAGTCTACTCCAAACTTGTTAATACTTTAGTCACAATTAAATTTAGATATCAAGTCTTTTAGCCTATGCAAGGGAATGGTCTTCTACCCTTATTGGCCTAATCTTGGCAATATGCCCTTTCTCATCATTCACTCCTCCAAACCAACTCTAAACCTCATCAAACTTACCTCACTTGATTATATATGGTTCAAGGAACTTAAATGCACCATAATGACTTAGAATACTCCACTAAAACATGGGTTTTGTTGACCCTCAAACACATGGCTGAAAATGACTCATTAAGCTAGAGAAAAAGGGCATAATTAATTGATTCCCTTAACTAATTGATTCCCAAACCTCCCATAATTCGCCTCCAGCCAATTCTAACCATTCAAGGATATTTCTAAAGTCTATATAACTTAAATATTCAACCCTACAAATAGTTTTGGTATCTATTGGGGAATGAGGACTGAAACTCATCCTTCTAGTGGCTTACCATAACTAGTTTGAGTCCAAAATTGTTTCTACTTATTCTTACACCAAACCAACTATAAAAGACAATTTTGACTTCCATATATCATGTATTCCAAGTGGTAAAATCAGTTTGGCATGATTCTATTGGTGAGATAATTAAATTCTTGCTTTTCTAAGTTGCTAATGTTAAGTTTTAACTACCCTTTTGTGACAAAACCCAAGATAAGCATTCTAACAAGTTTATATCCATAATTACACTTATATTTAGGTACAACTAAGTCATTTAAACTCATAAGAATCTTAATCCTTCATTGAATCATGGGGGTTTAAGCCTTAACCTCAATATTCCTATTTTAGCTAGTTTATGCCATAGTTTGATTAATAACCTTCCTAAGGGTTTTAACTCACAAAAACTATATTAGAACACTCCTCTAGACTAACCTAAGCTAAATCTAAACCTCTAACACACCATTGTGTTGAGCACTTAGAACCCTGGAATAGTGATTCTCACTCTTAGAGCACAAATTTCTCAAGAATCTCAACAAGAAAAGGCTAGAAATCCCTACCTCAATCTCCTAGCTTGCAGGCCCTCCTAGGTTTAAGCTCCAAATCTTCAAGAATCGTCCAACTAAGTGGAGAAACTCCTTGCTTCTCCCTTGACAATAGCTCGTGACTTTGAAGGGAGAAAGGGAGCAGATTTTTGCTCCAATAATGGCGGGGAAAGAGAGGAAATGAAGAGAAGAAGAAGGGAGCTTGGGGTTCTGAGTGAGATTTGTAAGCTTTAGGGAGTTGAAGAAGAGGAAATGGTGAGGGTTTCAATAGGAGGGAGCAACGTGAAGGAAAGAGAGTGTCATGAGCTGAGAGAATGAGAGAGAAAAAGAGTTGTATTTTAATGGGTGTTTGGTTGTTTTAAATGATAATGGGTGATGGAAATCTGGCCTTTAGATCAAGGATAAGACTTATAACTTGATCCAAGCCTTTGATAAAAGGTTTCAAGTGACAGTTATTACTTTATGTCACTTATGGGTACTTTTGTGACATGATACGGGTCCTAAATTTTTCCCAGAATTCTTAAATTAAATAGTTATAAGAACTTTAAGGAATTTCGAAAGGATTTTTAAACTATTTCAGAAATATTTTTACCCAGAACATAATTTGCTAAATTTGCATCTCCAACAGGATATTTAACTGTGCAATTTAATCTATTATTATCTCATTTTATTTCTCTATTTTAATTTTTATTTGTTGCATTTTGGTAAATAATTCTTTTCTATTAAATGTTATTTAAAATCCATGGTTTCTAAATAATGTTAGTCTTATTTTAAATAGATTTTGTTTCTAAATAATTTTACATTACATTATTTATTTACTTTGTAACACAGAGTTGCAAATGTGAAAAAATTGAGGATGTTACAATGTTTGTGAAGCAGGCCTGAGATGGAGATAGATGTTTTGGTAAGAACAACTTGGCAAAGAAAAGAAAGTTCCCTATAGGGAATATTAGGACTCCTAGTATAAAAGTTGGGCCTAATGCCTCAAGCATACAACTTTTATGTCATGCCATGTGGTGTTAAGAGACATATGAAGAAAAAAAGGAGTACTTGAAGGATCTGTTGATCCTTGCATGTGATTTCCTCATTTAAAGGAGGGAGTAGCATGTGTGGAGTCATTGAAGTTTAAGGCTAAGCATCTAAACAAGAACATGCAGTTAGGGCATTCTGCATGGAATGTCCCATAAGGTCATATGGGCTATTTCTTAGGATGTAGTTAGGCGATCAAGACTTTTCAATAAAAATGCTAAGAAGTGAAGAGCACGCAAGAAAGATATAGGAAATTTGTTTACTTCTATAATATCAGGAGTTAATGTAAAGTTCTTATTATTCAACATGGACATAGTTGGTTCTAGTGCTTGTATAGAGAATACGTTTAAAAGTATTTTCTCTATAAAAATGTTTTAGTTGTCAAAGACTTTCCCCCTTTTAGATAGATGTAATGCTCCATGTCAGGTCTAAAGGAAATCTCTTCCTTGAATAATAAGGAACTAGTTCAATAGAACATGATTATGGATGACAACCCCTTGATAAGGGACCACTTAAGTGAAAGATGTGGAAATTGGATATGCCAGTAAAAGAGAATATGCATATATGGTTTGAATAAAGTTTGAAGGAAATTTCGTAGAGAAAGCAAATAAGCTGGATATCATTAAATCGTCCCCTAGAAACTGCAATAAGAAAGCTTAGGAGAAAAGTAATTTGTGTTTCCTAAAGAAAGTAATCATGATCAGGTTGATATAATATTGAAGTCACAGTAGTAAGGAGGGAAGAAAAAAGAAGAAGATGAGGATATGCTATAGATTGAAATGATGTCAAGGTAGGGCAAGAAAGTGGTGCTAAGTTTAATGGTTAAATCAGAATGTCCTCCGAAGTTAAACTAGTGAGTGGAGCTAAGAAGAACAAGGGAAGTATATTCACAAAGTGACATTGGTAAGAAGGCAGCACTTGGAATCCGATCTTGAGGATGGAGTGGGTGATAAATTTCAATTCAGAGTGGAAATACAGTAGATACTGATAAAGAAGCATGAGCGGGAAAATATTTCTTGAAGAACTGTAATGGGAAGAAGAATCTTGTTAAGGTATCTAGTAACTCAAAGTTTATGGACGGGAAATGTGAAACATATGTTATAATCAACAGTACCTAATGGAATTATGTTGGTAGACTATAGGACCTTATGTAAGGTTGGTTGTAGATTTGGGTTATGAAGAATCTTGAACTAGTTAGAGCTTACTTTGAAGGAAGTAGAGAAATCTAAAGAATCAAAGGAGGAAAGAATGTGACAATCGCTAGTGGATGTTTTGATGCAAAGAAAGATTCTTGTAGTCAAGTGATCGGTAGAAGTGTACCTAGTATTGGTACCAGAGAGGTGTCATTACCATTTCTACATTACCCCAATAGGTCATGCTACCCTAGAGATAACCCAAAAAGGATAGTTTATGGAGTTAAAGGAAAAATTCGAGATTATTCAAACCACGACGGCTTCTAGTTGCATAGTAAAGTGGAAAACCTTATGTAAGGACTATAAGAGAAGTTAAACCCATGGTGAGAGGAATTGGAATTCGAATGGATGGCCTTGTTTCATGGCAGGTAAGGTAGGTGGAGTTGATCAAATAGTGATTAGTGTACATCTCAAGGATTCATTAGCTAATAGAGGTGCTTCAAAAGGAATGACCTTGGGGTCGATATCATATAAGTTTCACATCTTGCAATCCTATAAGACATGCCTTAGGAAGGAAGTGTTTAAGGCATCAATTAGTGGACAAAAGAAGAAAAAGAAGAAGAAAAGAAAGAAGAAGGTTAGAATCCCTTTTTGAAATTCAGGGACCAAATTTCTTAAGAGGGAAGAATGTAATACCCGAGTTAAGAATTATACGGATGGTGATACTTTGTCCTATTAGACCTTGTGGAAGTTCTAAGGTTGAACCCTATGCCTCTTTAGAGGACTATATGATTGGGACATTTTCGTAGGATCAAAAGTCCTGATAATTGTTCTTTAGATATCCACGAATCGAAGAGTGATTTTTAACAAATTTTAGGATGTCATTGACCCTTCCTTTTTTAGCCCAAAAGTTTTAAAAAATGCAAGTTTTCATAAATTTGTACTAGAATCCAAAAGTTGGATTTTGATTCTTAAGAAGCTTGATTTTTCTAATATTTTTATTAGATTCAAATGAGGGATATTCCCTTATTTATATTTATATTTTATAGTTAATGAAGAGTAAAGTTAAAAGGGACATTTACATTTATGTAAATAAGTGCAAGATGTAACATTCCCCCAAGTATGGTACTATACTTAAGTCATAATACCTCACTTAGGAGTTGTTACTGTTTCTTAATCGGACCTTGTCTGATAGCAACCTCTAGCTATCCCCAATATTTTTTGAGCTATCTGAAGATAATACGGAAATATAATGAGAATTATAAATTCTTAGTAGGATTCAATTAACTATCATATACCATGTCATAATTATTATTTCTAGCTGCTTCAATTTATTATGAAGAAGGTGATCATGCCAAACAAATTGCTCAGTTTTATAGTTTGAAAATATTTTATAGCAGAGTTCATTTTATTCATATATTGTTAATCAAAGGAAGAATCTAAACATAAATGCAGCAAAATAATTAATGTCTGCATATGGACACAATTAGTCTCTTAATAAGTAGGGAAAAGAACGATCAATGAACAACTGAATAATATGCATTTATGAGTGCAACAATGCATTTGATGCAAGTGATTATTTCTCCTGTTAACTTTCTTTACTTTCATTACTTGGCACACCTAGGCGTTACGTATCGCTGTCCCTAGGATGATTGCATAAGTTTTAATCTTTAGTGTTTACTACCGTCGGGTAGTCTAATCTAGGAGTGAGCTCAACTCGTGATTGTCGTGACACAGTACTAACCGTAATGGGATCCACATGTCTCTAGGTCGAAGGGACTCAGTTGGCCATCTGCCTCCCACATAGAGGGACCCAAAAGTTTTAACTGTCTTCACCGGGAGAGACCCAATGTGCAACTACCTCCGAATGAAGGGACTCACATCTGTATCTTTTAATTGCCTTCACTTGGAGGGACCCAAATAACTGCCTCCAAGTGAAGGGATCTCATATATTCTTCCTTCATTCATATGCAAATATGCATACTCTCATAAGAATAATTCATGATCGTATCATTCATAATTGCATAACTGTTCACCTTTGATCATGCATGTGAATGCTCTACATTCTTGTACATGACTCACATTATATTTTAATCATATTTGCATGCATGATTATCATAGTCACCACATATACTTACTCATAATTTTAAATTCATAAGTAATCAACTTGACTGGTAAAAACTATCAATCCATTAATCTTGCACTTTCTGCCGGAAAGTTGGCAGCATAACGGATTGAGTCCACTTTCCCATGAATAGTGCCAGACAACCAGGAAATTTTAATCAAACAGCAAATCCAATATACAACATCATAGCTCCATTAGTTGTCACACACAACAAAGTCTTATGAGCAAAGCTTAGGTAGTTAGGTATAAGTTTTAAAATCTTAAGTCTTAATCTATCTTGCAAGCTTTTAAATTTTATTGATGTTCTTGAGTTTGACTTCCAAGATTAGATTGGGTCTGAGTCCCGAGATTATATAAGTTCTGACTACCGGGGTTATGTTCGATCTCCGAGATTGATTCTGGAGCGAGTTTTGGAGCTATATGTATAAGAGTTTTAAAGCATCCTAGTTTTCTTGACTTCCGGGATTCGGGTATAAGGTCTCATATTCTGGTACCGACT
The DNA here is from genome assembly GCA_031439595.1 of Pterocarpus santalinus. Lineage (NCBI taxonomy): Eukaryota > Viridiplantae > Streptophyta > Magnoliopsida > Fabales > Fabaceae > Pterocarpus > Pterocarpus santalinus. The sequence goes on along the minus strand of CM062532.1, from coordinate 47,606,275 downwards.
TCCGAGTTTATGTTGAAAATCCTTGACTTCCGGATTTAAGTATTTTACGATTTATATTCTTGTCCTTGACTTCCGATTGCAAAGTGTTTTATGTGCTTGTGATTCCGATTTCCGACATTAATCCCTAATTGTTCTTCCAAGACTTTTATGATTGTGTTCCCTAAGTTCCCAGTTCCGACATTATTTTTACCAATCTAGTTTTCTATTCGCTTAGTTCCAAATTTCTGACATTAACTATATCTGATATAATTTTCTATTCATTAAGTACCGAGTTCAAAATTAAGTATACCCGATCTAGCTCTCTTTTTGCTAAGTTTCGAGTTCCAATATTATCTCAAATTATTTGTGTTTTATTCTAGAATGCCCTATTTCTAGCTAGAATTGCATTCTTATAAGAGAAAATTCACCAAAAATAGAAATCTAGGTGAAATTATGTAAAATTTATATCAATGTAAAGCTAACAGAGCAAGCTTTCAGATGAAATAAGTTACATATCATTTGAATGAGTATAATTTGAGATATAAGCTCTGAAACCTGACCTTCCTGAACTACCCTATTTTGGCCTGGTTTGGACATAAGGCAAATTCTTGGAACCACTGGGAGCAAACAGGACATAATCTAAAACTAAAATTTTAGTGAGATGTTCTCCTATGTGTAAGCTTCCTAACAAAATTAGTTTCATTGAAATTCCAAGTCTCATAGGGGAAGTTTTGCTTTGAACAACCTAATATGCCCAGAATCAAACTCAAAAACCTAGATCAAACTTCCAAAATTCATATCTCTCTCAATACTAATCCAATGGCTTATATGATATATGTATGGAAAGCCCTGAATATCTATTTTCATATAAAAATGGTTTCATTGAATTTAAACGGCTGTAGACAGAGTCGTACACTCTGCCGTACAGACTATCAAGGGATTTTGGTCTTCCAGCTCCTCACTTCTTCCTACTTTCACCCTTTCTTACTTCTTAATTGATTTTAACATCAAAAACAGCTAACAAATCAACCAAGGATCATCATATTCATTCAATCATCATATTAAGAAGTGAGAAAATAAAGTCTCAAATTAGCCACCCATAACCAAAATAACAAGAACAAGATTGAATCTCTACCTCTTTGTATATGATTTTGCTAAGTTTTAGAGTTTGGATTGATGGAACCTTGTCAAGCTTGGAGTTTTGAGGGAGTAGGTTGAGAGGAGAAGAGAAGAAGAAGGCTGAAGCAAGGAGAGAAGAGGCGCAAGTCAGCTTTAGTAAGAAGAAAGAAAATCTAATTTAAGCATTAAAGAGGTAGTTGGCTTCAAAGGATGTGATTGGCTGAAACTTTGTGGCCAATTTTTAAGCCAAGTCTTCCTTTTCTTGTGGTCTTTGTGGCGTCACCCTTAGAGGCTTAAATGGCTAAGTATTCAGCCTTCGAGTCATAGGGTTTTGGGCATATAATTCTATTAGTTCAGTTCTAACAGTTTAAAATACCGTAATCTTACCGATTTCCTTTAAATTGGTAAATTGGTTTAAGAAAATTTCTATGAAATCTTTTATATTTCTAACCTAATTCCCTCATATCTAAACTTAATTAATTGTTAATCAATTGATCCTAAATAAATATTTAGTCGAATTTTAATTAACTTCAATTATTTGATAAAAGCCTGAACAATTAAGCAAAAAATGATAGAAATTCCAGTGGATGTTACATAAGACCACGGCTTGAGGAGCAATCAAAATCAGAAGAAAAAGAAAAAAACCAAAATTCTGGAACCTGGGAGCCATGCTTGAGCACAGCTCACTACACGCGCTCGGAGACATGCTCCAGTGTGGACCCCCATGCTCCAGCGCTCTGTTGGGATAGCAAAAGGAAGAATCTAGAGTCCGGCCACACTTGAGCGCGAGCCCCTGTGCTCCAGCACACCCATGTTGGCGAGAAAAATAAAAACAGGACTTCCGGCCCCAAATCTTTCACTTTCTTTCTCCTTTCTTGTTCCTCTCTCCTTCCTTAGGCTCTCTCTTTCTTCCTTCTTCCAAAAATTTCTCATATATGATATGTTTACCATCTTATACCATCATTTGTCCCTACCCACTCTTTATTAATTATGTTGTTAGTTTATCTACTGATCATTTTTCTTCTTTGAGCAAGTAAGGGAAGCTATGCGAAGTCCTAGAAGGAGACCCAAGGTCTCCACTTCATTCTTTTCTGATCTTTGATACACAAAGGCAAGAGCTAAGCTTAAATCCTCTTCTATGTCAAGACTTAAGAAACTTTTCCTGATGGATTTGCTCTTGGGATTTGATCTGGAGTCCTAGAGTCCCAAACCCCAGGATCATTCATGCTTAAGGGTAGTTTAAGTTAAACTCTTATCTCTATGGTTACGGTTAGTTATATTGTCCTATTATAGTGTCAGATCCATTCCTGGAGAGACCGGTTGGCTCGATGGCTGCACCAAGGAGCTCCTACCCTTGCTAGCTGGCATATATAGTGAGTGGATAGTTTATCGGTAGCACATTTTGCAATAGATATAGATATAAAATTTATATATGTTATGTACGCACCTTTTATATGATATATGAATTTACCAAAGAATTTAGATAGCAAAACAAAGGTTTTAAGAAATTTGTTTTCTATGATTGAAAAGCTAAGGAAGAAATAGCTGTATGACAAAGACTTTTATGTAAAGAGCATAGGACTAGCTAATCTATGTATAGTTTCCAATTAGATTTGAAATTGTGATAATTTCCAAAGATATTAGTTGTTTATAAAAGGAACGAAATAATTTTTTTTATTTATTCCATGTCAAAAAAGTTTAGGTTCATTAGGAAAAAGAGTTTAGTTATATGATGCATTAAGCTAGCTTTGAAATTAGATAAGTTCTAAAGAAAGGAAATGAGTTTTGTGGGATAAGCACTTCATAGAAACTCAGCAAACGACGGATGCGTTAGACTTGGTGCACCTCATACAAACCCCAGCTAGCAGGAGAGTTGCTAGCCCAACGTGTTAGGCCGACACAATCGGATTACAAATTGTAGATTGCTGAGGATGGTGCCAATGTGGCCGCTTAGGATATTACAACAGAAATTCTATTATTGTGCCTTCCCACCAGTTATGAGTACATATTTTAAATTCTTAAGTTTTATGAAAATGTGTTTTAATCGGATCTCCAGAAGAAATTACAATTTTAATTCTTTCCAATTGACTCTCCATCCAAGGGCTTACATGAGGCATGGCTTAGACCCAGCACTTGTGAGTGCTTTGATAAGTATCCTTTGTTGTTACCACATGAGGTATGGCTCAGACCCACAAGTGTAAACGTGACATAAGTGGTATCGGAGCGGAGGAATTTAAGCTATGTTTTATGAAAATATTTAGAAGAATTATTTTCTTCAGTGATATCCAAAATTAAATAGGCGACTATTTTCCCAATGTGTTTTATATGTAAAGTATATTTTCAATGATTCTTTTGTTATGGAGATATTTATCCTATATTTACTTAGTTGAACAAGTATGTTTTAATCTTGTTCCATGCTAGCTATAGGTAAATCATCTCTCACTGAGTTGTTTAACTCACTCAGTTGCCTCCTCATGTCTCAGGTACCAACTTAAGTCAAAGTTCAGCTGCTAGTTGCCTTTTATAAGCCCAACACTTGAGTGGGCTTTTCCTTATCATCCTAAGAATCATGGTATGGTTTAGTGCTCCATTAAATTACAGGCGGGGTTCTAAACTATGGTCGTGAGTGCCATTTATGTTGAAAGACTTATATGTATATATAGTTTGTATAACTTGATTAAGTATTCAGGGATTATTTATGAAAAAATTTCAATATTTTAGTAAAGATTTAGTGGAGGGTTGCTAGGGACCTAAGGCTCCCTATGCTCCGGTCATGGCCGGGTTAGATCATGACAGTTAATCAAGCAAATTATAATTCACTTGCATAGTGCCCCCTCCCACAAGGCCAAAATTAGAAGAATATTATCACGACCCAAACCAAGCCATGACTAGTGTATACAGAACCTCAAGCCCCATCAATATCAACTTGCAGCTACATTTGCTGCTGTTGAATTTGCAAAGTATTAAATGCATCACGTTATGAAAGCTAAGAAGAGAACTTCAATTTTAATAGGACATATATGTTACAAGAGTTAAAGATAGGAAATGAATATTGATTTTTTGAACAATTTAGAAGGAGAAAACATGTGTTAGGCAGTTGGTAAGTGACTTAAATAAAAAGCACGCATTAGAACCAACAAAACATGTTGGCATAGAAGAGGCAGTAGCAATTTCTTTTTTTTTAATATATGATTAGTCAAAAAGCTTTATATAGAAATACAGAAGAAAGATTCAACATTCTGGGGAGATAACTTGGAGATAATTTTATCAGGTGCTAAAAGTTGTCAGAAAACTAAGCAATGAGAACGAGTTAAGTATCACTTTAATCTTTAAATTTGTAAGCACCCTTCACTTTAGCCCCTGAAATTTCTAAAATGTGACAAAAAAGTCCCTAAAATTTTTTGAATATGTCAAAAAATCCAAAATTCCTATATTTCTCCTTTTCTCCTTCATAAACTCTAAATTTTTAGTCTTTTTTAAACCCACTAATTTCTCTTCCTTTTTCATATCCTACCACCTAGACTAGATCCTCTCCACATAGAATAATAGGAAGAGAAAATATAGGAATGAAATAATGAAATATAATAAACAATTTTAATGTAACTCATCTTAGTTCAAGATTCAAGAATAACTCTAGACTTAATAAGTACTTATAAGCATACTTATGAATATCTCATCATCAAAGAAATCGAAAAGTCAAGCTTAAGCGAAACACCAATTGGGTGAACTAACCCCATATATTTGTTAAAATAGTTTCATTTCTAATAAATAGAACTTGCTTATCTTTATTTATGCACTAGCCATAGTTTCAAAAGTTAGGTTACACATAAGCGATAATTCACAATCTCTCAAGTAGCCAATAGAATGATTTTAATTAAGAATCTCTTAGTAGCCAATAGAATGGTTTCTATTAATTACAATGGCCATCATTGTAATGATGTTACCCGTTTATGATATCTTTGTAACATAGCAAATGGCTACTTGGATGTTGAGACATACAAATTTGTCTTCTATAATGAATTATGTTTCATATTCATAGGAAACTCAAATAGAAAGATAGAGTGTTGATGCATTTTGAACTCAATCGAATTTAAAGTGGCAGCATGAACTTGGACAAGTACCTGATTATGCTGAAGAGTAGAAATTGGTAAGTTCCCTAGTTTGAGGACTTCCTTAGGACCATATTCCTTGTAGAACCAAGCCTTCTTAATTTTCATATTAAAGTTCAAAAAATTTCTTCTAAAATATTTTTAGACAATTAGACCTAACAAATACTATATCAAGTTGAAAAGTGAGTGAAGGGGATGTAAAGGCCACCAATACTAAGAGGTTCTTAATTAAAATCATTCTATTGGTTATTGAGAGGTTATTAATTATGACTTGTATGCAACCTAACTTTCAAAATTATAGCTGGTGCATAAATAAAGATAAGCAAGTTCCATTTATTAAAATGAAACTATCTCAACATATATGTGAGGTTAATTCATCTACTTGGTCTTCTGATGAAGTTTGATTTTTATATTTCTGATAGTTCTTCATAAGTACGTCTATAAGTACTCGTTAAATCTAGAGGCATTCCTTAATCTCGAATTAGGATGAACTATATTAAAATTTTTTACTGTATTTCATTACTTCATTTCTATATATCATCTTTCTATTATTCTGTGTAGGGAGGATATAGTACATCTAGGTAGGGTGTGAAAGTGGGAGAGAAATTAGCGGGTTTAAAGAAGATTAAAGATTTAGAGTTTGTGAAGAAGAAATTTAGGAATTTTGAACTATTTTGACACATTTAAAAAAATTTTAATGACTTTTTTTACATATTTTAGAAATTTTAGGGACTAATTTAAAGCAATTTAAAATTGATGTCATGTCAACAAGGTATGTGGCATGACACATTAGAGTTCCCGCCATGTAGCAAGCCACATTAGAGGGCTGTACCATGTGGCATGCCAACGTGTCAGTTAATGTGACACATCAGTATAGTAACAGTTGACTAATAGTTGACTAGCCATATACTAAAGTGACTGACATAATGCAACTTTTGGGACTAAAGAGTTAATCCAAATTTCAGGGACCAAAGTAATACTTAACTTAAATGAGAACATAAGATCACTTGATTATACATTTAGAGATGTCCCTAACTATATTAGGGAGGATGAATGATATTGGCCTCATTTCATGGATTGCATTGGGGGCTATAAATGGCACTCGTATAGCTATCCATATACCTACTAATCAGTAGACACCTTTCATTTGTAGGAAAGGATATACAAGCACTAGGGTATTAGGTGGTATGTGATTTTGATATCTACTTTTCATTTGCATGGCTTGGTAGGTGTTGCCCATGATATTAGAATTTTTTGGAAGCACTACAAAAACCAAGATTACAATTTCTTCTTCCATCTGCATGTTAGTGATCTTATTTTTCAGAAGATATTGAATTCTATTATGAATTATCTATTGTAATATATCTTGACTAATTTTTTTTTTTTTGGAAAAAAAGCACTTTCCCCTCATGAACTATACGTCTCATGCACTATAGCCCTTATATTTTAAAAAACATACAAATTGACTATCTGAACTTTTCTCATTGTGCAAATTAATCCTTTTATTAACTTTTTCATCAATTATCAATAAAAATAGCACATATTCAAGAAAATTTAGGGTACCGAATTGCACATTTAGAAAAATTCAAGGAGTTGATTCGCACATGATCCAAATTTCGGGAGATATAATATACTTATTTTTGTCTAAAATATATATTTAAAAAAGTTCAAGAGATCAATGTATATTTTTTTAAAATGTAAGGGATAAAATGTATATGATTTATAATTCAGGAGAATAAAATATTTTTATCCTTTAAAACAAATATAATTAAAGGATTAGGTCAAGTGTTCTAATTTCATAATGAAAAATTATAAATCTAATAACCAAATTAATAATAATTGGTCTCGATTGATTTTGGCCGGAAGGAATTCGATTATTTAAAACAATCTAAGTTAATTTTTTTTGGATTGATTTAAGTTTTTAAATTCATGGAGTCAACCTACCATCTCGATCACTGCGACAAAAAGTCCAAACCGAAAAACGCGATGGCCTAAACCTAACATTTTGAAAATTCTGATACAAAACGTAGCAAGTTTCAATAATTTTCCCCTAATCAACTTCGGATCATAAATGTGTTCTTTTTAGGTTAGTCCTGCACGCCTTTTTTCAAGTAATTAGCTGATTACGCTATCATTTTTTATTGGTTTCAAGTGTCTCAGGTAAACCAGTATTAACCCCAGTTGAATTCTGCTAACGGATGGGGATTCACGAATTCCTTTGATGTGAGTTAGCACCTGTACCCATGTGAACTTTTCTTCAGTATCTTTGACGTGAGATATCACCTACGTATGATATGACTACAAACGCAAATTTTTTCTTCCGCAGGCAGTGAAATTAATGTCGCTTTAACTATGAAAACAGAACAAACCCGACGCCGTGAGAAACTCGTTGATTCCAGTTTCTTACACAGGCAGGAAAATTGATGTAGCTTAAATTAATTAAAAAAAGGAAGGAGAAAAAAAAAAAGAAAAAAACTGAAGTCATATATACACGCGGCATGCGCGGGAGAAATTCGTTGATGCCAATATATATCAACGGATTCCGTGCCAAGTGTCCACGGGCTTTGGCCTGAAAAATGGGAAATGTGACCGGAGTTAATATTTTCAAGTTTAATCATCGTAATCAATATATATTCAACATCAAACCTTTTTTATATATTTGTTTTAATTAAATTAAAAATGATAATGGATTTTGTAAATTTGGGACATTAAAATAACCATTTATAATGAAATTTGAAGTGATTTGTTAGTTTAAATTTAGGGTGTTTGTGTTTCAATTTTAAAAAAAAAAAATGATTGTGAAACTTAAATTTTATATATAGTTGAAAAAATTAAAAATTAATTTTTATTGAAACTATTGTTTTTAAATTTTATAAAAATAACTTAAAATTAATTTTTTTGAGATTTTGATTATTTTTAAAAAATCATCCAAATATACAAAAATTAATTTTCTTTAGTAAAAAAAGTAATTTTTTGTTAAAAAAATTTGTAAACAAACACACTTTTAATTTGATTATGGCAAATAATTCTTATCAATTTTACATGGATGATATAAATTCTGATTTGCTATATATATAGAATCAAGTTATCCAGGTATAATTTTAAATAATTATTATATCATTTAATAACTCTCTATTGGTGTAAATATTTAGAAAACCCATTGTTTAATTAGCAATTTTATATCTTATAGACCATTTTATAAAATTTCATGTCAATCTAAAATAGTTTAATACATTTTTTAAATACATCAAAATTAATGTAATTTTATCAATCCAACTTAATAATTATGCATAATTCCACTACTTAATAATTTTTCATAAAATATGTTTTTTTATCAATATAATTATTAAATTATAATTATCTATTATAAAGATTTTTTGTATCAAAATATCAATAAGAATATAAGTAAACAATTTTTATTCTTCTATATATAAAATATGTTAATTTAGATTATATAAAAAATTATATCAAATAATTTTAGATTAATATGAAATTTTATAAACATGATTTATAAGATATAAATTTTTAATTCAATGATAAATTTTATAAAAATTATACCAAAAAAATTATCCAATAATATAATTATTGTTTAATGTAATTTAATATTCACTATCAACTAACATTTAAGAGAAATCTTTAAATTTTCCTTAAAAAATTTCCCAAAATTTTGTACAAGTAGCGTCTCTTAAACAAAAAGTATTATAAAACCTGAAGCCGGTGAGCTGCCCCTCCAAGTGGCTGAATCATGCATTCAATCAGATCTGTAAGTAAACCGACGCGAACTGTTTGATTTGACTGTTTTTTAAATGAATCGTTTGACTCAGATATGTTTATAAATCAACTAAGTCAGTAATCCAAAAGATAACTGTCTAATTTCAAAGTTTGAGGTAACTTTTCTCTTCCAATATTTCACAAAGCAGATATATTTATTCTTTTGTTATTATTATTATTATTACGCGATGTGATTATACAAATAAGCAAGTCTCTTTATTTCATCATTCTTCCATTCTTGTTAAGTTCCTTAATCCTCGATACGTCCAACGTGCTTTTGAATTTGTTAATTTGATTTTCAAAAATTGTCATTATTACTTAATTTTTAAAATTTGAAGATAAATATAAAACTATAAAATAAAATTAAATATGTATCTTTTTTTATTTTTAATAATTCTAAAAAATTGTAACTTTTTATTATCTAGTTATAATTTACTTTAAATAATTATTACTATTTTTATTCTAAAAAAAAGCCATCAAACAAGTAATATATCAATCAATTTACAATAATATTTTTTTTATGGATTAAAAGACTCGTTCTACTTTAATCCCCCCAAAAAAATATATTGTGCAGAAACAAAACTAAAGTGCTAAAAAATATCTTTTCTATTTCAATTTTTATTTTGATAGTTGATCAAATTAATAAAATATTTTTAATTTATTAATGTATCTTACTTTTAATTTTTCCAGTCAAACAAGATATAACTCTAATTTTATTTAATGTTCTTTATATTCATCTATACTTTTCTAAAATTTAATAAATAGTAAATAATTTAAAAATTGAATATCTGAATTTTAATACAGAAAATCAAATATAAAATCTGTATGAATAATGTGTTTATATTTTGATATTATTATTAATAATAAAATACAATGAATAAAGATTAATAATACAAGAAATAAAATAAGTAAGGGAAAGAATAACTTTTAAAATTTAATTTCTATATACTAACATATTATTATATGCAAGAAATTTTCATGTAATCATGGGCCGTTACATGAACTTAAATTTGAAAATAATGACTTGGCAGTTTTTGATATATCCATTAAATGATAATGTAAAATTAATTACATTATCAACGTTTAAAAAATAAACTCTAACTTTTAATGGAATACCAAACTTATAAGTGATAATATTTACACATGAAGATAATTATATGAAGTGCCATAATTAGTGCCAATGTGTTAGAGAGTGCCTATATAAGAATTTTTCGGTCAATGTGTTGATTGAACTAGTGAAAAATGGGGCTGAGTTTAAAACACTAATAGAAAAGAGAAATTATTGCATGAACATGAGTGAATTGTATTTTATTTAATAATAAAATAATATTTCAGATAAAAATATGATTTTTATTATTAACTGTAGCTGAAATGTTACTCTAACATTCAATAGAATACAATCCATTAATAATTTCTTTTTCAATAGAAAGGGAGCTCCTAAATTTTAGGAAATATAATTACGCGAAGGAAGAGCGCAAAATAAAACAGACACAGACGGAGTGAGCAGGGTTGAGAGAGAGAGAGAGAGAGAAAGGGAGACATGGCGGAAAGAAATTACTGCTATGTGAACGTGGTGCCATTCTGTGCAATGGTTGCAGTACAATGCTCCAGCGTTGTTGTCAGCGTTCTATTCAAAGCAGCCACTCAGAGAGGGATGAATTACTATGTTTTCATCTTTTATTCATATGCCATCTCCACATTTGTTCTTCTTCTACCTATGCCCGTCATCTTCAGCAGGTGAAGTCTTATAATTCTTCATCGTAAACCTTGTTCTATATATATATATATATATATATATATATATATATATATATATATATATATATATATATATATATTTTCCTTTTACGTTTATGTATTAGTTTATTCAATGGTACAGGTCAATTGGACTGCCTACATTTAAGGTCTCTTTGCTCAGTAGGATTTTTCTCCTGGGAGTGATTGGGTAAATATATATCCATTTTTTCGCAAGAATTGTTCCAAGAGCCAAACTTTTACATACTCAACGCCATATTATATATGAGCTGAGCCGACTATTGAAGGATGGAAAATGTTTATATATATATAATTTGACTTAATTTGATTAAGAACATACAATAAGAATTCAATTTACTACTAAATTACTCAGTACAGATGCAGGGACATGATTAAACTTCTTTGTATTTGAGAGAGGCAGGTTTTTGTTTCAGCTTTTTGGATATAAAGGACTTGAGTACAGTTCACCTACTCTTGCTTCAGCTCTCAGCAACCTGGTACCTGCTTTTACCTACATACTGGCTGTTATATTCAGGTGAGTTTCTTCTGCAAGTGAAGAGTAGCATACCGCGAATTACATATTCCTAGGATAGATTATTATTATTATTATTATTATTATTATTTAAACCATCAATATATGAAATCTATTGGACTATAATTGATCTAGTGTTGGGTTGGTCTATTATAGGAGTAAAACTCTCTCAAGGGTTAATTTTTTCCTTCTAGAAGATTCGAATTAAAGTCTTGTTTAAAAAAATAAGTATCGAATTACTTAAACTAACTAAATATGGACAAATTTTTATAGTATTTTTTAATTATAATAGTGCTATACGTACTCACATTAAGATTCATTTTCAAGGGATATATTATATTATCCCTTAATTAATGATTGAAAAAGAAAAGTGAAATATATTCTCAATCAATAATTAAAAAATACCTTAAGGTGTTTCCTTATTAAAATAAGTCCCAAAATAAGTACACTTAATATATTTTTTTTTTGTAAATAAAAAATTCATAAGAGTGGTAGATAGTGAATTATTTTTAATTTCAAATATTATGTTCATTTGCAATGATGAAATATTTTGTTCGATAATTTTTTTAGTACATCAATGTCATTGAACTAAATTTCAACCTATGATTTAATATATACTATTCAAATCCTTTACTTTTAGTAACTTATTTTGTTCGATAGATGATATATTACTAATTGACTTTTCATATGTTATGAGGATCTACAACTTTTCTTATTATTACCACACCATGACAAAGTTGGGCATTTTTAGTTTGTGATTGACTATGTTTTTTTTTTCGACTAATTATTCATATACAGACGTAATTATGATAATTTTCACAATTAAAAAATTATAAATTTTTGGTGCTATGTTTGTAAAATTGGTTTTTGATGAAATTGAATTTTATTGAAATTGATTTTAGGTGAAAGTGATTGTAAAGTAAAATAATTTATATTCAATATTTTTATTTGAAAAATGATTTTGTTAGTATTGATTAATGTTACTTTAAGTAAAGTAACTCTAAAAGTAACTTCAAGTTGCTTTGAGTTAGAATTGATTTTGGCATTAAAAATCTCTTTGAAAAGGTAAAGAAATTGGAAACCAAACATCATGAAAAAAGGCAAAAGTAATTTTAAGTGTCAAAACCCCCCAATTGTAAAATACCATCGCCCAACCAAACCTACGCTAAATCATTATTATATTGGCAAATTTATATTTAAGATCCTACTCGAAAGTGATTGATTGTAGTAAAAGTGTACTATAACTTAAACAAACTTTATTTGCAATGTTATAAGTAGTTTAAGTTTTGAAGTTGTTACTATGAGAAAAACTATACCAAACACTACCGACAAACTAAAATTGTGAGTTGAATTCATTAGGGAATTGTAAGAAAAATATTATAAATTTGCTTTACCAATAAGCATGATGATAATCGAGCCACGGGATACCCAAATAGTTTATGATTTTTATTCTCAACTAAGCTAAGAATACAATTATTATAAAATACCTTTGCTTAATTCATACTCAAAAGCTACATAAACCAATTATCCAAATCTTAGGCCAAAAGGACCCTACCTATGATTTAATGGAACACTAACTAAACAATATGCGTAAGCGAGCCAAGATAATCACTTCATTCTCGAGGGAACTAGAGGAGCCAGACTTGCATCACCACATATAGTTGAAAGGAAGGGAGAAGGGAGAGTCTAACTGACTTAATAAGGGATACCATAACTATAATAATATACCACAACTAGACAAAACACATAAGCAAATATATATATATATATATAAGGAGTGTATCACATGAGAGGAATAGTTTATTATGAGAGTAAAAAGAGCAAATTTGGGTCATATAATCACACATGGATGATCAAGATGTAAAGTTATGTAAAGATCATATGATCACTTAAAAAGGTCATGTGACTTTATATTTTAATCTTGACCATTAACATCCAATGATCAAGATTTGCTTTTTTCACTCTCATAATAAACCACTCATCATATGAGATATGCTCCCATATATATATATATATATATATATATATATATATATATATATATACACATAACTCAGCCATCAGCAAGCCAAACAGGCATACACAAACCATATGGCATTATGTCATGTCATTCCTAATGTGACAACATGCAACTGCAGCTGGGCATTATGTCTGACCGTCCCTAGAATGTACAACTATATATGCCTCAGCATTATGTTTCGTTGTCCTTAGGATGCAACCCTATACGTGCTTAGGCGTTACATCTCACCATCCTTAGGATGCAAACTATTCTTACAAACTCGGAGACAAGGAAACTTATACATTCCAATCAATCACATCTTTCCACAATTCAGGCAACATATATGTCTAGTTATCTTAACTCATAATCCCAAACATAGAAACTGGTTTTGACCATGAATACATATGCATCAACACATCACCTTAAGTTTTTAGCAACCATCATTTCCAAAACAATTTGTATATTCACATATAAATATGAGGTTTACATGACATGAACACATGGCATTCAAGATCTTCAGTATCCATGCGTTTTGAAGCTTATAGGGACTTAAAATACAATAATGATGCTATCATAGCTAAACTATCCACTTACAGAATACTCCAAGATATGAAAAAGTAACTCTTCGGAGCCACCAAGCTAATGGTTTGTCCCTTGGGAAAGATCCAACACGATAAATACAATGGTAAATTACAATGACCTCCTCTAAGGTTTATCGAAAATACACTTATCTCCTCCTAGATTTTAAAATTACACTCGACTCCCTTAATTAATCAAAAGATCATTCAATAACCTCCCTTGCACATGACTTGCATGTGACCCTAAATCTTAAAAAATTAAAAAAATATATATAAAATAACTATTTTACTATTAATTATTTGTTCTATTTCCCATTGAATGCCATCTCCTCTTTCCATGCATTTATTCCTTACAATTCATCTCTACTAGAACATACATCCTCACATTCTCTTTCCTTTGGAAAAAACAACCAAACCCAAAACCCTGGCAGAAACCTAGAAGCATACAATAATGCCTCTCGAATCGAAGGCTTCAATGAATTCCCACATATTTATAGAGGAAAATATAAGAAATTAAACAATATAACACTTTATTGAGACTGCAACTTTCCACCTTATAGATCAAGTCCAATTACTAGAAATCTATGTTGATACCTTGTTTCAAACAGTGGATTTCCTTCTAAAAATACATTACTACAACCATTGGCATATTGTAACCTGGATGGCTAGTGGTTGCCAACACTTTAACAATATTGAAGTCTAAAACAACAAAACATCTAACAACCACAACCTACCAAAGGGTTAACTTGAGCCTCATAGACACAATATGCAAATCAACAGAGCAAATTTATCTAGAAAGTTCCTTTTTCTTTTGGGTTTTAACATGACACAAAGACTATTGTCATAGCTTTTGTGTTACTATCAAGCTTAACCTCATCAGCACCTGTACTGCACACCCACCATGATGCCTTAAGCTTTCTACCTTGCAATCCTCAAATCCAATTTTTGACAAAAAAAAAAAATTCTAATTTCTTACTTCGATTCTCCCTTCTCCATCTTTAATCAATGTTGTGAGTAGAGGCTAATTCAATTCTTCTAGAAAAATCTATGATTTCAAGAAAAGGGAAATAGGTATTTAATTTGGGTATTTCTAATAGAATTTTTTATTATTAAGGGTAAATTGGAATTTTATAAATCATGTTAACATAATTTATGTTGAGGGAATTAAGTGTAACTTTAAAATCTAGGAGCGGTGAGTGTATTTTTGATAGAAGTCATGGGAGGTTATTATAATTTTCCCTAAACACAACATTTTAACCAAACATTGGCCTGTAGACTAAATGATTAACACAAACTATCATTCTACATCAAAACTTCCAATTTCTATAAACCCTAGGTTTTTAGATTCTCACCTTAAGAGTAAATTTCTAAAAGAAGGTGGCATAATCCAAGATGTAGAAGAGATTTGAACTCAAGATTACCTTTGAGTTGTTAAGGAAGAGAGAAACATGGTGAAAAGTGTGGGCCTTCCTCCAAGCTCCCTTCTCTTGCTCCTATAGAGTTTGAGTGATGATTAGAATAGGAGTGAGGTTAGACAAGTTGGGAAGAGTGTGATTTAGGGGTGGATTTGAGGGAAATATTGAGATTAAGGAAGAGATGATGAATTTGCATTGAGAGAGGAAGAGAGGGCAAGTTGAAGAGATAGAGAAAATGAGAGAAATGGGGTCATTGGCCCCCTTTTAAATTTTAGCTCATCCTAGTTGCGTTGTAGTGTTACTTGGAGCTAACAATGCACCCATACTATCTAGGGGTCACGTTGTAGCATGGCCCCTGCACTGTAATGCGACCTCTTGGCCTCCAAATTCAAAATTTTGTGCTTCTTTCTCCCCCACTAGGCTTAACATCTAGCTAGGGTTCGATTCTCTAATGCTATTTTAAGGATTCAGACATCACACTTTACTGGTGTGGTTAAATAAAAGTGTATCACATATCCATAGTTGGTCAGTCACCAATGTACTAGCCAAAATGGAAAACTCTATTTATATGTCTCTTATTATAATTATGCTATTTAATTTGCACTTTATTTTACATGTTTACAAGGTGAAAGTTAAGTCTAAATCTATCTAACATGTAATTCAACCCACTTGATATTTTGTGTGTGACACTACTTTGGCGTTGAACTTTCATACTCCTAGATTTCTACATCTTAACCTCTGATTGTGATTGAGAGAATAGAGAGAAAAGGAGAGAGAGAGAGAGAGAGAGAGAGAAGAAATTTAAGGGTGAAATTTGTATTATGGAGGACAAATCTTGTTGCTCCATGAGGATAGTATTATTTTTTGTAATTTTGACATATTATTAAACTACATTTCTAAAAACACAAACCGTGGCTTATATGAAAAGTAAACTTTAATATTGTGACTGAGTTATTTTTGTAATGTTAAGGGATTGAAGCCATTATTTGTAGAGAGAAAGTCACATATGTACGATTAGTTTCACACATCTCACCACAAGTGCGAGGGAAACGATATATTCTAAGGGACAAAAATTTGTGCGTTTGATTAAATTATATTTTTTCTTTCAAACATAAAAGGTGTTTGATTAAGGATTTTAAACTTAAAATGTGTAAAAATGTATGTATTTAACGAAAATTATTTGTCATTCGAGTTATTGTACACACATAAAATATTAATTTTGGCTCCCCAGAGTGGGTCCATATATATTCCTCACAATTACGTAAGAGTTTTCAATACACACAACACTTATTTAATTGAAAATATTTTAATAGAGAACTTTGTAAAAAAAGTTAGGGGAATTCAGCTCAATAGCAGGCAGTGAAAAATTATTTCTCTTTACCTTTTTTATTTGTTCTATGATATCACTAGAGATTTAAGTGTTAATTTCTAAGAATTATAGTGTGTTGGTGAGAATTTCATAAGTGTACGAATATATGAAAAAGAAAGTAAAAGGAAGGGGAAAAAAAAAAAGAAATGCGATTTAAATGCTTACTAATATACTAAAATCTCCAAAAAATAACACTTGGTTCCCAGTGATAACATGATAGGAAAATAAAAAAACAAAAAAGTAAAGAGACAACTTCTTACTCTCCATCATTGATTTGAATTTTCTCGACTTCCCTACACAGTTCTCCAATAAAACATCTTCGACCGAAGAAATTTACATTTATTACGAGAACGCAACACCTCAACCTCAATTATGAGGATGGTAGCCTTCTCGCCTTCAAAATTTTCATTCAGGCTATGCTACTTACCAAATTACCCTGCATAAAAATTCTGCTTAGATCAGCACCGAGTCAAAACATAGATGAAACTTTTTTTTTAAAAAAAAAAAAAAAAAACCATTATTTCAGCCTTACTAACAAGGTATGCACATTATTATACGAACAAGAAATGCACATTTGCCTTGCCCTTTGGCGCTGCTTCGTTATGAAGATTATAGCAATGTTTTTTACCTTGCATTGTCATTCTTATAACCATTTTCTGGGTTAATAAATGAAGGATGGAAAAGGCGACTTTAACAAGCTCGAGCACTCAGGCCAAAATAGCGGGTTCAATTGTATCGATTATAGGTGCCCTCGTAGTAACTCTCTACAAGGGCCCTATAGTCTTATCAGCTCTATCTCCATCACAATCACCATCAATTAATTCACCGCTGGGCTCACCATCACAGGGAGATTGGGTTCTAGGGGCCTCCTTACTTGCTGTTGCGTATACTTTATTTCCAGTTTGGTACATTGTGCAGGTAAACTAAATTCTCATAAGAAATTTCTGAATATTGTGATTGCAAGCACTTAAAATTTGCGCCAAATTGAGAATTTCCAGAGACTTATGTCCTATCTTGTAGCATTCAACAGACCCAAGTTATGGAACAATATCCAGCAGAACTTGTTGTGGTCTTTATATACAACCTTTGCGGGACTCTTATATCTGCACCGGCATGCTTACTTGTTGAATCAAGCTTCAGCGTTTGGAGGCTAAATCCCGACATAACGTTGGTGGCTGTTATATACGCAGTAAGAAATTAGAAGTTATAGGGTAAACGAGCCATTGAAATTTGAAAGGATAACATATGATGTGAACTGTGTAATTTACTTCCTACAGGGATTTAGTGCATGCCTCACCAGTGTGGTTCAAACATGGGGACTCCATCTTAAGGGCCCTGTATATATATCAATTTTCAGCCCACTATCAATCGTCATAGCTGCTGCAATGAGTGTCATATTCCTTGGTGATGCTCTGCATCTAGGGAGGTACAAAACTCATTATCTCTCTTCGCTATTACTTTATGAGGTTTAGAGCATTTTTAATATTTCTCTTGTATCAATCTTTAAGCCCTTGTCTTATTCTCGGGTTCGGCTCTGTATACATATTTCTTGCTGGCAATTTACTTGTCTCAAATTTTCCAGTGTCATTGGAGCAGGAATACTGTCAATTGGGGTTTATGCTGTTATATGGGGGAAAGCAAAAGCAGAAGAATTGGGTGAAGAGTATTGCTTCGATAGAACAATTTCCCCATGCAATAGTAAGACTCCTTTGTTGTAGGGTCAAGAAAGCAAAGAAATCCCGTATAATTCTTGTTAATGAGTATATGTTAAATTTAAATAGCAGAAGACAGAAGCGCTAGAAATGTAAAAAAGAAAAAAAAAAACACAGCAGAAATCTCTATACTATTTTATTGACATGTATCTAGCATGTTTAATGGTTTTATTATTTACTACATAATACTTTTTTAAGGGAAAGCTTGTTTTAGTCACTCAGATAGTAAATATATACCTTTTCCCATATGGTAACTATTTCATTTAAAAAAAAAGAAATAAATAAATAACCTTAAATTATTATACCAGTATTCTGGGATCATTGTTTAGATTTAATTGTTAATGAATGGTTAAACTTAATCCTAATCGGAATAGTCTTTATTATGAATATGCTACGACACGAGATAGTAGGGAGTTGGAGGCGTTAGTTTATGCATCATGGTCACCTCCGTTTTTAACTAATGATCGAAAGCCTCCATTCTTAACTATTGGATTATAAAAAAACAAAAATAATCCATAGCTAAGGACTTTTTTGATCCAACGGCAAAAAAGAGGGTTGGGATGTACTTTGGTTGGGTTAGATTGATTTTCTTAAAAGAAATTTAACTTTCAATCCGTATATGTATATAATCACGTATAAAAGAAATTGAGCAACCCGAAAGTTGGCTTTGATTAGATCGGGTAATCATTTTTCTTTTCTTTTCTTTTTTTCTTTTTTTTGAAAATCAACATGAAATACTACAAAATTGCAAATAAAAATTATTAAAAATTCTGTGAACAAAAAAACCTAAATCTTGAAAGAATTTAACGAAAAAGGAATTATTAAGAATGAAAAAGAAGCATAGCGAATTGAAATTGTTGAGAAACACATATGTTAGAGTAGAGGAAGAGAATACACGTTAAAACGGTTGCTTTGGATTGGAGGTGAGCATGACAAACAATGGTGGCGGCAAACCAACAAGCTATGAGCAAACCAGCTTCTGGTAGGTTAATGATGGTGGGGGTAGTAGTGCTAGGGCTAGCAATGGAGGAAGAAGGAACCGGTAGTAGCGGTGAGAGATCACAAATAGAGGAACAAGTGATGGTGAAGAGTGACTGGAAGGAGGAACTAGTGCTTAAGAGAGAATCGTGGCAAGAACCAAACCATCGGTTAGTGGCGGCTTGGGTGGGAAACAAAGGGAGAATAAGAAGAAATGAAGAATAGGAATAAGGTTGAGTTTTATATTTTAGAAATAGGGATAAAAGAATATAATAATCAAAATGACCTCATTTTGATTTGGGTCATTAGGTCGAATTATCAAGTATGTTAGCCGAAACCGTTACCCGAATTAATTACTATCAGTTTGGTTGGGTTGAACTCGAACTGACTTGATTATCCAACCAAACCTAGATATTTATAATCGGGTTGGGTCAAGTTAGTGGGTTTACCTGACCCAGATCACCCACACTAATTTGTCATCTATTACTAGTGTTAATACCAATTCTTGACAAATTTTTCAACCATGTTATCTTTCCTTTTCCTTTGTCAACCACTATATCTTTACGCAATATAATTGGTCTCCCTTCTAATTTTGTGTTTTTTTGGAGAATACATTGTTAGTGTAAAAAATTGTATATCATCAATCAATTATATTATATATGTAACTTTTGATGTAGTTATCATTTTTAATGATATAACAACACAAAAGAAAGGAAAACATGAGTTGAGGAAAAGGAAGAGTTGAGAGTATAGAAGGGGCAAAGAGAGATGCTCAATTGAGAGACTAATTAAGAGAACTAAAAATGAGGGGTGGAAGTGTGAGATGCAGTAGCAAGTGACAGTGAAAGTAGGGGTTATAAAACCCTACTAGCTTAATATTAACCTAATTATCATCAATTACGATTAATAACTAATCTAGTATATGTCACATTGATAAACTTTCTCTAGTTATGAAATTCCAATTTACTTATTAATAATCTCTAATTAGTCTTGCTATTTTTCTAACTCTACTATTTAAGTCGGCTTTTTAACTATGCACACTAGTCGAAAGCAAGACACATATCATATATACTGAATAATATCATAGTCATTGCATGCCATCAAAGTTCACAAGTTTGCAGTCTAGTTCTTGAACCATCAAGATATAATCATCTAAAATGAAAATGAAGATAAAGTCTAAAACCTAGAATGTCAAATATAATACAATTATCCATTAAAAGATAAAGATACTCCACTTGATCCACACACAAATCAATGGGCAATAGAGTGATCTGTTTATCCATCAAGCGAAGGCAAAAGATATAAAGATCCTAACAACTATATCAGGTACTAATGTAAACTAGTAGGCAGATGTCTTGTAGCACCATGAATCCCTGACCCCTGACTGGGTCATGGATAATGACCACCTCCACTTCCAGTATGATCATGATACAAGCCATCAGGATGTGAGTCTACAAGCGCCAAAGAAAAGCAACGAGAAATGGAATCTCAGTAGGAGGCAGTGCTTGCAGGGGCCGGTCGAATGCCCAAAAACTCCTAGGTTTGCACTGGCAGATTCAAAAATAAAAACTTATAGGCAACACATAATAACAAATATAGCAGCATACAATAACAGGTATACTAGCAAATGACAATAGTGAATATATATTGAATTGAGCAGATAAATAATTTAAGTCAAATAACGTAGGTAAACTTAAAGCAGAAAAGGAGTGCAAGTGGTAGAAATAAATATACAAAATGTAGAATATATCATGAGATGCATTTTTCTTTACTTTGTTGGGTCTTTCTAATTTTCTTTAACTCCACAAGAGGGAATCCATAGGGATAGCCATGATATCGCTAGAGCTCTCCTTTTTGGTCATCTCCTAACTAAGATCCAACATCATAACCATAGGGCCCTTGCTCGATACCACTATAGCCCATGGACTCTTGCCTCAGTATCCATAGTCATCCATAACTTCATAATCATAAGGCCCTTGCCTTGGTACCACTACGACCTATGTGACCTCTGGCTCGGCATCACATGGTCATCCTCAACAAGCCAGAGCATCATATTTTTCATAACTTCTCAAATCACTGTTTCATGCATGCACATTCCCATATTCACTATGTCATGCACATTAGTCTTTTTATATGCATGCTGTAACACCTTACCAGACAAAGTACTATGCTTAAGTCATAATAAATTATCTGATAAGTGATTACGTGTAATATTGGTTAAATTCCAATTTCTGTATTAGTATTCATTACTCGCATAAAAATGCTCGATCGCGTAGCAAAATTTCTGCGTGACGGCGGGATAGATGTTAGTTAACCAGCAATACTGTAAATAATGTAACATAAAAAAAATAATACAATAAAGATAAAACTACTGCAAAAGGCATCATAAATATATACATAGGTATCTGATTTTAAAGTTTGTCAAAATGATACAGGGTAACAAAATGAGGCCGCTAATACAAAACAAAATGGCCAGTTTCTATGAACAGCACTCCAAGTGGTCCCCATAGGATATTTTATATACATTCCTAACATCTACCCATCCACCTATGACCCAGACTACCAAAAGAGGGTCATTCTATA
This sequence comes from Pterocarpus santalinus, assembly GCA_031439595.1. Classification (NCBI taxonomy): domain Eukaryota; kingdom Viridiplantae; phylum Streptophyta; class Magnoliopsida; order Fabales; family Fabaceae; genus Pterocarpus; species Pterocarpus santalinus. The sequence goes on along the minus strand of CM062532.1, from coordinate 47,584,376 downwards.
TATCTACCCATACTACAGCATGCACGCTATCTAAACAGAATCTGATGAAAGGAACCCGTTCGCCATGGCGGCATCCACTGAAGGGTGTCCGACACTGGGAGCAGAGGATGATGAAGAAGAACTCGCCGCCTCGGACGGGTCCTCCTCCGAGATCGAGGCTGACGACATCGGCTGCGGTGATGAAGTAGGAGGAGCCATGGGAACTAGAGCCACTGGTGGTGGTGGTGGTGGTGGTGGTGGTGGTGGAAATGGATGGGCCATGTGGAGGGGTATGGCAATGTATGGGATAGCAGGATCAAAGAGAGGGTGCATGAAGGGGACGCCAAAATCTCGCTGGAAAAAGAAGTATAGGCGAAACTGACATCGGCCGGAGATATATACAGAATCCAAAAACGGGTCAAGGTGTATATGTAGCTCAGGGAACTCAATGAATAGCACCTCGGTCGTTGCATGCTCAATGGTCTGAGAATGACGCGGAACATACAATAGGGTGAGAAATAAATATTTCTCAGTAGGAATTCCTAGCTTCTATACATCTGTCATCGCTGTCATTCCCAGTTGTTTCGGTCGTGCAATATTTTTCAAATAGTACGGTAAAATGATAATATTTAACTTAAATACTTGTTTGTAAAGCATACACCAAAACAAATTCAGTTTTAGTTAACAGATACACTAATGTACTCAAACAATAATCATGGTGGAACAATAGCATATTAAGAATAATAAGCAGGGATCTAGAACAATCCATAGAGAAGTATTACACTATACATATGCATGTGCAATTAGAAAATGCATCTTATTCTTGGAGGCTTTCGCCTATTAGAACTTATTTCCATTCTTGGTACACTAGGAGTCGTTGGCCATATACTCCTGGGTAATAGTCTGCTTTTCAGGACCGAGCTCGTTCCTATACAGGATGGCCGGGTTTACTTTCCCCGACTTTCCCACTAATCTATTCCCCTTAATTTATTCCGGGGCTGGCCCAAGTGATATGGAATTCTTTATAATGTCATGAAATAAATGCACATCTAGCTTGACTCTTTGAATATAATGCACTCAAGCTATCATAAAGTTTCACAACATATGAACTTCTTACCGAAATTTCGGCAATATAACGGATCGAGTCCGCTTCCCTATGAATAGTGCCAGACAACCAGTACATTTGTACAACTTGCAATTTCAGTATAGACCAGCAATTATACATATACATTCATAGTATCAATCAACAATTTCAAATTAAGCATCAATACAGTTTCAGTTTGACCCCCTCTGTTCTGATCGAATTTGGTATGCCCCATTTCTCATTCAATTCAACTCATTTAAATCTAATTTTTGGATATGTCGTAGCCTCATATGTCTAGATTCTAACCCTTTTGGTCCCATCTCAATTTGATGTGTATAACTCTAGATATAAATAATTTACCTCAGACTGCCTTGTTCTCAACCAGAATTGGATTCTTATAAGTAAAAATTCACTAAAAATAGAAAACTAGGTGAATTCATACGAAATTTATATTAAATTAAACCCATCAGAATAAGCTTTCAAATGAATGAAGTTTCATGTCATTTGCATAAGTATATTTTGACTTATGAGTCCCAAAACTTGGTCCTACTAAACTATCTTGGTTTAGCTCGGTTTAGACTTAAGCCAATTTCCTTGGTGCACTAGGAGCAAACGGCTATGAATTTGGTTCTGAAATTTTTATGGAATATTTCTTTACATGTTAAATTCAAACAAACTTGGGTTCACTCAATTTGAAGTTGTATAAGGTGAGTTATACTCTTCTCAACTCACACTGCCCGGATAGGAATCCAAATTTCTAGGTTAAACTTCAAAAATTCATAACTAATGCTATACTAATCCAATGGCCTCATATGATATATGTATGGAAAGCCCTAGATGTCTAGTTTTATATAAAAATGGTTTCATCCAATTTAAATGGCGATAGGCAGAGCCGTATACTCCGCCGTACGGACCGCCGAGAAAAACCCTAATAGCTTCTAGATTTGGCTTCCTCCTTCAAGCTACTTGCCCTCAATTCTAATTTTAACCACAACATACATGCAAAACCAGTCATAAAACATCATCATCACTTAACAAAACATCAATATCTCATATTATGCATGCTCACCATACAGCCCCAAATCAGAGAAAACAAGAGGAGAAGTAGAATTTCCTACCTTGTCTTGTGCAATTTGTGTTGATTTTGTGTCTTTGATGGTGGTGACTTGGGATGAGACTTGAAGATGGATGAGAATGGAGTGGAAATGAAAGTAGAGAGGAGAGAAAGAGAAGAGCTTCAGAAGATGGGGAAGTGGCCGAAATTTTGATGAGGAGAAAAGGAGAAAAAGGTGAAGATATTTGGAGATGCTTGGTTGTGATTGGTGGATCCAATTTAATCATAAAATCTGGTTTACCTCCCATCATCAAGAGCTGTCTAGGCGCCATTTGAGGGGGATATTTGGCTAAATCTTAGCCGTTGATTCTAGGGCACTCATAGAAAAATTCTACTAGTCCGGTTCCGACAGTTTGAAATACCGAAATCTTACCAATTTCTCTTAAATCGGTAAACTGGCTTGAAAATTTTCTGTGGGGTTTTCTATACTCCTAATCTAATTCTATCAAGCCTAATTTGTCTAAATCACACTTAAATGGGCTTTAAGTAAATGTCTAATCAGATTTTGATTAAACTCACTTATTTGATAAAACCGAACAACTCAGTTGTTAACGATAAAATTTTTCGGACGTTACACGTGCGACATACTTATTTCTTAATGATGTAATTCTATCATGTCTCACACATCATGTGGATTGGAGTTCACACACATTGTTGCCACAAGCACATGAGTATGCATGAAAATGTCATATGGGTCATATATAACATATATAAGCCCAATATATAACATAGCAAAGGATATAAGAATAAAACACTACTTTATCTCTTAATTAGGCTGAGCCCTTAACTAAATTTTTCGCCTAATCTTTTTTTTTTTTTTTTTTTTGCTTTTGTTACTTAGCCCCTAAATTTATTATATTCATTCAAATTCATCAAATTTTGGGAAAATTCACATTTTTGTTCTATTTCTTTTATTGGGCCAAAAATATGCATAAAAAGCCTAATCCACACACATATTCCTACAGAAACAACATAGCTCTCCTAAAAAGTAGAATGTTGAATAAATTCTTAAAAATAATAGATTGCTTTCTAATAGTCATGAAAATTTACCAATAAGTTCTAGGTTTAACATGTCCAAATTTCAAATCAAGATTCAAAGATTATATGGGTAACAAAATTAGAAAGATTTGAATAGTCTAGAATAAGGTTTTAGCAGGTCTATTTCAATTTCTTAAATTTCTTAAAAATAACAAGTTAACTTCTAAAATTCCATAAATTTACATAGTTATATTTTAAAGTGTTATTAATGTCATATCCAGAATCAAGTCAAAATTTGTAGGTTTAGCAGGTAACAAAAATATACAAATTCGATGGTTAAGTAAACTAATCACAAATTCAAAGCAGGGTAGGTTTTATCGATAATTATTAAAAATAGCAAAACACCATGAAAAATTCTAAAATTTTAAAGGCAAGTAGTGTAACATGTTAGCTTCATCATATAAAAATTTCCAATCAAAATAATAAGATTTGATATGCTAGAAAATTTGTACAAATAGACTGTCAAGCACGCAGAATATAATTCCAGCAAATCCAACGTGTAGAAAGATTAAAATATGAGCTCCTACACATCACAAACATCAAATAAAACAAATATCATCACACAAAATCATTCAAGCACAAGAGATATAAAGCTATCATGCAATATAAACAAACCTTAAAACTACCCATGGCAATAAAATTAAGGCCTCCCCATGAAGTCTAGTAACACCCTAATAATCTCATACTATGTTGAACGAAAATTATTAGTTGTCATTTTTGCTTGCGTAACTTAATTCACTCATTATAAATTACTTTATTACAAAAATAGACATAAAATTTTTTCTTTTTTCTTTTTGTTAGTCCATTGCAGAAATAAACCTTTTTGAAAAATAAGAGTCATGAGTGCATTGTGAGCATATATAAATCGAATGATAATCCATTAATACTCAAGATGCAATAAATAAATAAAGGAAATAAAAGAATATTCAACTCAAATTAATCATAATAGTCATCCATATATATATATATATATATGTATACAAATAGTGGATGATAATAATAATATGTTCCATGGAAGTAACCAAGGGATCGATATCTACTATCGACCCTACAAAACATCCACACCTTACACAGGTTCAAATACTAAAGGAAATACATAATAAATCTCTGCCATCCATGCGTGCCATAAAATGATAACTCTAGAACTATAAATAAAAAGGGGTTATCCTCACATTCAAGCTTAACATGTGCTATCCTAAATCATCCTCATCCCTAGAATGGATCGAATCCATTCCCGAATCCTTCGGGGGCATGATCACCTTGTCCTCCACGGGCTTGCCTACACCCACAAGGTATAGCTCTAGTATGGATGAACCCTCGTCCATACCTTGGGGGTGGTGCCTGGATAGCAACAAAAGAAGAGGAAACCGAAGTCAGCCAGATCATTGGAAGGTATGATAGCTTAGAAGGGTCAAACTCCACGGAATATGTCGAGGTCAAGCAGGTGTCAAAATCAGACTCTCCATCAATAGGATACATCGGGGGATGAAAAGGAGGTCGCACACCATCCAAAGTGATATCCTTATATGGCTCGTGTAGGTGGAAGAACGAACTCATAACAGGTGTATAGAATTGACAACTATAGAATATGTAGACCCTCATAGCTACGTGAGCAATCATCATGGAGGAATTTAGCATAAGGTCAAAGTGCCAATATCAGATAGGAAACTCAACATAGATCACCACGTTGCCAGACAGCATTTGTTGAAAACAACATGGAAACATAAGAGTGAGAAATATAAGATTTCTCAATAAGATTTCAACTAGACAATTAAAGTGTTATCGTCATCATTTCAGCCACTTCGGGTTTAATTATAAAGGTAAACATGCATAAATTCAATTTTAAGGGTTTTGAAAACATAAGTATTTGAAGCGGGTTTCCTTTAATCTTAATCTTATAAACATAACATAATGTGACGTAAGGCCATAAGATAGAATTTTATATATACAAAAGCATAGTATAAATATTCTTGACCATGTGTATAAGGAAATAAAAATGCTTGCACTTTCATGTAATTCATTGACTTTGACTTTCCTTCAACTTAGTTTACTTAACTTTCATTATTAGCACATGTTTAATATTCTTTCCTTGTATATGCCCTTGGATAGACTGTTATAGAATATGAGCTCATTTCATGATTGTCATTACTTAGTACTAATCTAAATCGTACTTAGCTAACGAGGGGACCTATATGCCTCTAAATTGGGGGGGGGGGGATCTAGTTTGGCCACGTGCACTACTAGAAATTCATTAAAAATTGATGGATTTTTCCGACAACTATAATCCATCAAAAATACCAACAAAATAAAATAAATGATTGATGTGGGAATTTACAAATGGTTTGATATTCTATCGGTAAAACTATCAATAAATATTCGCGCTTAATTGCATCAAACTATTACGATGGAAAACCTATCGATAAGTAATAATTATTCCTTTTAATTTAATTTAACAAATTAATATATTACCGAAGGAAAAAGCATCAATAATTTAAAATTAAGTAAATATTATTTTTTTATTTTTCTTCAGAAATTAATTTTTTGATATAATTCGTTGGTATTTGAAAATTGGCAATGACTGCCATTATCTGTTCATTTTCCATATTGCCATCGTCAGTAATGTTCAATTAATGAAACAATTCGTTTCATTATCATTTAATCGACAGAAAATCCATTCAGAAAATGTGATTAATGAAACGAATCATTTCATTAACTTGTTATCGACTAAAAATTTGTCGGTAAAAAGAATCAATTTGTTAAAACGCAAGCCCGCTTTTTCTTCTTCCTCATTTCATTCATCGCTCTCTCTCTCTCTCTCTCTCTCTCTCTGTCTTTCCTTACTCTCATTTTCTCCCCTTCCTCCAGAGGATTTTTCACCATTTCACCATCATCGGAGCTTCCATTTCACCACCAAAGACTTCTATTATGTTTCTGATATGTTATTTAACATTTTAATTGATTTAGTTTTTTAGTGTAGCTTCTTTTTTTTTTAATTGCATTTCTTTATTCAAAGTTTTTAGTTTCTTAGTTAGTTAAGTAACTTATTTTGTTATTTTGAATTGTTAAAGATCTTAGTTGGAGCATTTGGAGTGCTTCCATTCTAGTGCATTCATTTATTTGAACTTTGTGGTGTATTAGGTATGTACATTGTACTTTTTTTTTAACTCTATATTTTTTAAAGTATTAGATATTTAAATTTTCTATGATAGAATTATAGAATGGAATTGCATAATTAAGGGAAGGCTTAGAGTTCCTTCTCATTATTTGAATTGTGTGTTGTGGTGTTGTGTACATGCATGATGTGAACTAAAGGGATGCGCGTTAGAACGATTTTTAGGATTAACTAATTAATTTATATGACTGCATGTGTTTATTATTTGTATTTAACTAGTGAAATAATTTTTTTCTATAAATAATTCTTATTTGTGTTGAAATGCTAAATTAAATAATTATTCTTTGAAATAATTATTTTTGAAATCATTTGGAATATTCTTTTAATTAAATAACTATTGTTATGTAATAAATTATTATTATTTGTGTTGAAATGCTGAATTAATTTTTGTGGATACTCCTAATTTAATAGGAGACTCTGCCTAAATATGTTTGATCATTTAAAATATTCTTAGAATTAAATAATTATTATTATGCTAAGTGTGTTGTGTCTTTATTTAGCTAACATATGTCTTATATTTTAAATTTTGTACATGTTATATAGATCATTTTTGACAGGACAAGGACCTGGTTTCAGAAGAGGTAGGGTGTAACATCCCCATATAACGTAATAAGAAATGATGAAAATATCCTTGTGCAAATTTTTATTATTTACAAACTTGTCCCTGAACATTTTAGAAAATGAGATTTACTCCTTATATCAATAGGATTAGTAGAATAAGGTCTTAAACGAAGCAGAATCATGTAGCAAAAATGTAGAAACCTAAACCTCGGTTGATTGAGCCACAGAGATATCCATATGTGAAATGACATAGAATGCCCCTAGACTTGCTCAATATTATGAAAATGCCACTAGTTACGGAAACCAAACAGAAATTTCTAAAGGATTTACAAAAAAGCGAAAATATAACAATTCCAAAGAAACGGTGCAATTGATTTGCGCTGTTAATCAATTTATTAGAAAAATAAGAGTAATTAGGGATAAATTACAAATACTAGAGCTAAAGAAAATTTAGATTGTTATGTAAAAGACTATGAGAAATTATTCAGTATAATGTCCGGAATTACAATACGTTTAAATTACAATGTTAATCTATTTATCTGACTTTATTGACTATGTAGAATTAATTAGAAGTTAATTAAATATTGATTAGGAGTTAATTAAGTGTTAATTAAAGAGATTAGACTTGAGAAGATTAGAATAGAGATATAGAAAATCTCATAAATTTACTTAGTAATGTTTTACCGATTTGAAGGAAATCGGTAAAGATTCGGTATTTTAAACTGTCAAAACCAAATCAATAGAATTACACATCAAAAACCCTAGGATAAGTGGCTAAAATTCAGTCACTATTTCCCACCAAAGTGGCAACAAGTTGCTACCAAATAATGGGGGAAAGTGGCTCAACAATCACCACAAACCCAACAACCAATCATGTGCCAAACTCCTAACTAGTATATGTCATTAAATCTCACAATTCCTCATTTTTCCCTCCTTATTTTCATGCATCAAGAGGGCTAAGTTCTCTCCCTCATATTGCTTCCCCTTTTCATCCTTTTCCTCTTACTTCTTCATCCCACACCATTTCTCACACTTAAGGCTTCCATCTTCCAAGCTCAAAACTTAATTTTGAGGTAGGATTCTTCAATTTCTTCTATTATTGGTGCTATTGTGGCTGAGTAGAATTTCTATTCTTTCCATTAGATTGATGATATATGGTGTTTATATGAATTCTTATGGCTAGAGTGATGTATAAATGTTGAGTTTGGGTGAGAACTTAGGTGAGAATTCAAAAAGGGATGCAAAACAGAAGCTGAAACCTTGAACACCTTATGGCATCTGTACTAGCAGAATGTATAGCTCCGCCTACAACCATCGAAACTTGATGAAATTTTTAGATGAAACTAGACATCTGGGGCTTTCCAACCATATAAAATATAAGGTCATTGAATTAGTATTGAGTGAGATATAATTTTTTAATTTAACCCCAGAATTCTATCCCTGATTCCGAGTAGACTGGAATTCGAAGGATATAACTCACCCTCCACACCTTCAAATTGAGTGCAACTAATTTTCTTAGAAATCTAAAGTCCCATAAAAATTTCAGAGTTAGATTCTATCCTAATAGCTCCCAGTAATTTAATGAAGTTGCCCTAAGTTCAAATCAGGCTGGAACAGGGCAGCTATAAATAACCAAATTTAGTAGCTTGTAACTCGATCTCTACTTAGTAAAATGAGATGAAACTTTTTGGAGATGAAAATACTTCATTAGCTTTAAAACGATATAAGTTTTGTTGGAATCCATCTAAGTTTTTATTTTTAGTGAATTTATATTTTTGGGAATGCAAATCTGCCTAGAAACAAGACATACCTAGGTAAAATGTTCATAACTGGAGATATATATATCAAAACTGAATGGGACTAAAGAGGTTAAAAACTAGACACATAACACTCCAACATATCCAAAATTTAGGTCTAAATAAGTTAAATAGAAATTATGGCTTATTTTACAAAAACTAGGTTAAGTGAAAGTTCTAAGACAGCAACTATGCTTTAAATGCAACTAATGTTCCTATGAAACTGATGTTGAATTGTGAATGAAGTGTTGTGAATTTTCTGTAAAATTGGTTGTTTGAGTACTGGCACTATTTATGGAGAAGCGAACATGTTCCGTTATGCTGCTGAATTTTCGGCAAAAGCATATGAAATTATAATAGCTTATATTATGAAGATTTATGATATGAAGATGAATATTGTATGATGACATGATTACGTAATATTGAGATCTCTTCACTTAGAGGCAGTTATTTGGGTCCCTCCAGGTGAAGGCAGTTAAAAAATAAACATATGGGTCCCTTCACTTGGAGGCAGTTGCATATTAGGTCCTTCCTTGTGAAGGCAGCTTAGGTCCCTCTATGTTAGAGACAGATGGCCAACAGAGTCCCTTCGACCTAGAGGCACGTGGGTCCTTTTGCGGGTTAATACTGTGTGACGACAGTCACGAGTTAAGCTCACTCCTAGATTAGACTACCCAAGGGCAGTAAAGGCTAAAGATTAAAACATATGCAAGCACCCTAGGGACGACGATACGTAACGCCTAGGTGTGCCAAGGAAATGAGGTCAAAGAAAGTTAAAGAAACACAAGTGCATTTTGCTTGAACTCAAATAAATGTATTTGCATATGCATGATCTGCTCTATTTCTTCATTATATTGGAATTAGTATATTTGAATATACTACAACTATTATTTAAGTTATGAGTTGTAAATTTATTTTATAATAACTCTTATATCTTAAGTGTGTGAATAAAAGGAACTCTGCTTCGGACAAAATATTTTCAAACTATAAAACTGAACAATTTTATTTGGCATGATCTTCTTCATAATAAACCAAAGCAGCTAGAGTAATAACGATGACACTACGTGTGATAGTTTAGAGAATCCTACTGAGAATTTAAAATTCTCACCCCTATTTCTGTGTTATCTCCAGATAGCTCGAAAGGTTTCGAAGACGGCTGAAGTTACTGTGAAATAAGGTCCGCTCAGGTAACAGTAACAACTCTTAAGTGTGGTGCTATGACTTAAGCATAGTACTATACTTGGGAGGGTGTTACATAGGGTAAGACCAAGAAAGCATGGTCTACCTCCTCGCACTCATGCCCCACCTGCCACCACTTCTGTTGCGCCTGCATCCACCACTCTAGCTACTGATGCCCCTTCCAGCCCTCTTGGTCATTCTCCACATACCTAGAGCTTGTTAGGATACCCAATCTTGGATATGTAGAGTTAGGGCCTCAGCCTTCATTCCTCCCTCAGCCTTTTCCACCTCTACCGCTACCTCCACCCCCACTTCTAGGATGTGAGGCCCACACCTCACTTGTACTTGGTTTCGCACCTTCCCTTACCCCTAGCTAGCCTAGTTCGCAAGGTGCATAGGCCTCCCCATCCACCCTCTTACAGGGCTCCACGAATTAGCGCGTGAAACTTAGATATGATAGTAAAGCCTGATAAGTAATTTAAAATTTAAGTTTATTTTAAATTTTTAATTGTGATAGAAAACTCAACTAATAGATACCTGATATCTATTATTTATGACACAGTTGGATATACTTTTTATATACATTGAAAATCAATGTAATATATATATATATATATATATATATTATAGAGAGGTAGTAAGTGGTGTTACTACATGACCGGTGTGATGCACAAATATGAATTATGTGAAATATGTAACACCCTCCCAAATATAGTATTTATTTAAGTCACAATAATATAGCCAGGAGTATGCCACATGTGGAATGCTTACCTTTTTTAAATTAATGTAAACGAGCTTTTACGTAATTCGAATTCATAATAGAGATTCGAGTCATAAATTTTCATTTACGTTACACACACAAAGTTGCATGCCCATAAAATAAAGTGTCAGAAAAATAATAAAAATTGGGAACTATATATAAAGATACTAAAAAGTAAACTAAGATAAATATTTACAAAATATCTTTACACATTATACATTTCCATGCATTTCAGTATAAGTTTCTGAGTACATCTGATATATGACCATCAAAAGGGTCCTAACACTCAATCTATATAAAAAAATATCTAGAACATAGAAATAGTCCACGCAGGGATGCCTACTAATGGAAGGTGAAAATACATGAGAACAAAAGGGATCTACATCTATGCTTGTGGCCCAAACCACATATAACTCTGAAAAGAGGATCACTTTATACAAAAAGCAGCAACAACTATATGCTACTCAAATAGCAAAGATCTTACTCACTCCACTAATCTAACTTGGGAGTGTCCTGCTACCATTAGAAGAAGAGGCTGATGAACAAGATGAAATCACCTTGAAGGATTCTGTTTCCATGGATGATGAGGAGGAAGGTGGAGGTGGTGCAAATGCTGGATGTGCCATATATAGGGGAATCCCATCTAGAGGGACCTCAAGGTTAAAGAAAGGGCTTAAAATAGAGACTATAAAGGGGCTTAGAAAAAATATGTATAACCGGATCTACGCTTGGCCCATCAAGTACATGGAGCCCAAGGCATCGTAGTAATGCCACAGCTAGTTAGGGGCCTCAAGGAAGATCACCACTAATGTCATTGCTATCGTTTGAGGATGACACAGATACACAATAAGGATGAGAATTTAAAATTCTCAATAGGTTCTCCTAAACTACCACATGCACTATCATCATTATCATCCTTAACTACTTTAGTTTGTTTCAAGAAACTGTGTTTTCAGCAAATACAGGAAATAAAGTTTATTCGATAGCTTTCCGAAAATCTTTATCCAAAGCAAATTCACTTTATTCACACATTTGAAATTAAGGAACAATTTGTAACATCAATGATAATATAACAAAATAATAGATTATGCATATGCAAATACAAATATGATGAGCTATGTAAATGCACTTGTCTTCTTAATTTTTTTTTAAACTCTTGACATGAACACATGTAATTGGTATCTAATGTCCAGAAAATTTTTTTTATTGTTTTTAATCCATTTGTTCAATTTTATTGAATAAGTAAGATTAATTAAAAATCGATTAAGTATTTATTTAGAGCCAATTAAGTATCATTTAGAGAGATTAGACTTGGAATAATTAGAATAGACACACAAAAAGTCTCATAAGATTTTCCAAACCGTTTTACCGATTTAAAGGAAATCAGTAGAGATTCGCTATTTTAAACTGGCAAAACTGAATCAATAAAATTATACACTCAAAATCCTACATCAAGTGGCTGAAAACTCAGACATTAACCCACAAAAAGTGGAGTAAGATAGCCACAAAGAATGAGGAAGGTTGGCTGAAATTGAGCCATAAGATTTTTCAACCAATGGGATGCTTCCTTTCTAACTACCCTAAATATTCTGCTGCCTTATTTCCCTTTTCTACTCAAGTAGAATTTAGCCTCCTTCCAGTAGCCTTATTCTCTTATTCTCTTCATCTTCTTCATCTCCTTCTTCCACTTTCAGCCTCCCTTAACCTTCTTGCACCCATATCCTTTACTAGAACTCAATACTAGCTAGTTGTTGCATCAAAACAAGGGTAGAATTCCATCTTGTTCTTGATTTCCATAAACTGTGGTTGTATGAAGTTTTAATTTTCTTCATTTTTTTGATGATATAGCTACTGGTGTATGGTTGGTTTAACATGAAACTTTGAGTCAGAATTGAAGTTAGAATGAGAAAACTAGAAATAAGAAGGAAGCAAAATGCTATTTGGGTGAAAACCCTATGGCATCCATATGTTCGAAGTATATGGCTCCAATTCTAGCCATCAAAACTTGATGAACCTATTTTTATATGAAACTAGACATTCATGGCTTTCCAACCTTCTAAGATATAAGGCCATTGATTAGTATTGAGTAAGTTATGAATTTTTAAAGTTTACCTAGAAATCTTGTGTTCTGTGCTAAGCAGTATAGGTTGTTAAAGTATAACTCACCCTATATAACTTGAAATTGAGTATCACCAATTTTATTAGAAATTTAAGACATAGGTAACATCCCATAAAAATTTCAGAATTTAATTCAACCCCAGTTGTTCCTAGTAATTCATGAAAGCTTCCCTAAGTCCCAACTGGGCTAGCATAAGGTAGTGTAGGTTACCCAAATTCAAGAGTTGATAACTCGAGTTCTACTTACTTAAATGAGATGAAACTTGTTGGAAATAAAAGCTAGGTCAGTTAGATCTAAAATGAAGGTTTCGTATGGTTCCAACCAATTTTCTATTTTTAGTGAATTTTTAGTTTTTGGTAGGCAAATCTACCTAATAACAAGACAAACTTCGATAAATTGTTAATAACATAAGTTATACTTATCAAAACTTAATGGGACCAAAGAGGTTATAAACTAGACACATAACATTGCAACATATTTTGGGTTTAAATAAGTTACATAGAAATTATGGCTTAATTTCTAAAAATGGGCAGAATTGAAGAAGATCGACAGAAATCCAATTTAAATGCAAAGGTTACAAGTTTTGTATGAATATTGAAATGATTGTTGTATTATGTTGGTTTTCTGTCTGAATGATTGTCTAACTGACTAACACTACTCATGAGAAAGTGGACTTGATCCATCATGCTACCGAAATTTCGAGTAGAAACCCTGTATAAGACATGATGCACTTCTATATGCATAAGATATCCAAGTCAAGTTACTAGTCACCATAAGACTTATGAAGAGTATAAGGAGTTCCATATTACTTGGGCCAGTCTCAAAATAAAGTTAAGGGGAACAGATCGATGGGAAGATCGGGGAAAGCAAACCTGGCATTTCTGTATAGGAACGAGCTCGATCCTAAAAAATAGACTATTACCCAGGAGTTATATAGCCAAAAACTCCCAAAGGACCGAGTAAGGAAAAGTTTATGATAGATGATGCAAAGATCAATGAAGTAAAGCGAGTCTAAGCACATGCATTATTGCATCATATAGACATATTATTTATTTGTGAGTTGAATGCTATACTCCTTTACATAAAGTTTCCCTATTTATTTTGCATCTTATTTCATTGTATAGTGTTATATGGATGCTTATTCTATCTTTACTGCCTTAAGTAAAATTGAACTTTGCTTCGGGTTATGTTTTCTGAAATCTAATGAACAAGGATAATTGTGTTATAATTAAAGAAAAATCGAAGCAATTGGGAATGAATGCGATGTCAATATTTTATAATTATAGGAATCCTACTGAGAATTTTCCGAAATTCTCACCCTATTATGTATGTCCATGTCATTCTCAGACCCGGGACGTGGCAGCAACTATCATCCTCAGTTTTGAGCTACCGAGGTTATGGCGGTATTTCTAAGCACGAAGTGACTTGTTGTGTTCGACGACCCTGTTTCTTGTATTTACCACTTTTAGATGTACAAGAACCTATGAAACCATGTTTGTATACATACTTATGTAGATACATCACAAATGCGGTGAGATTGACTCTGCCTACCTTACTAAATCTTTTCTTATTGTGCCCCACCTGTATGATATGTATATATCACATAAGTAAATTAATTTCAATTAAATTGTCATGTTTTGATATAAACACTTATCTGACCTAGTCAATGAATTAAGGTTAATCGATATAAGAGATAATTACATGTAACAAACTGCTGGATAAAATATTATGATTTAAGTATAGTATTATATATAGTAGGGTGTTACATGGTACCCCTAAGATGGGTGGATAGCTTTTTCTCACTCCTGGGTAGTAGGCTGCTTATCAAGACCAACCTCATTCCTATACTTATTCCTAGCCAGTTTACTTTCTTGACTCAGTTCAATGGAAAGTTAGGTATACATTTCCTGACCTAATTGGATTTACTTTTTCCAACTCAAGTAATTTAAAACCATAATCATCTTATGAGCTTATATGTTCATATATTTCCCTAGCTCATAGCTTCATATGCATTCTTTATTCATAATTGTATATGAGGATGTTTGATGCACTTATGCTTATGCTACATAATTTGCTTCCAAAATAATTTTGCCGAAAATTCGACGATATGACAGCTGTAATTTAAGGTTTCTCAAAATTTACAATAGCAATTTAACCAGCTAGTTAATAGAATTCGAGCATGTGTAATAAAATTTCAATCACATTCATGATTATATAAGGCAAAGATTGCCCTAATCCCAAGGATTCCAAATGAATAGCTATATCATGGCATATATATCAATATTGCACCAAACCAACATATATTCGTCGACTTTTCAATTAAATTTGGTCCCATATAATTTGGAGACCTCTAAGTTAAGTTACATACAAATTAACCACAAGTTAAAGTGAAATTCCTCAATTTAGTCCAAATTTATAAATTATACTAAAATTCCATTTTAACCTCTCTATACCTCAAATTCTACAGGAATGTTTCTCTATTATTCTATTTTCAAGCCTCTTTGGTTCCACTAAATTTTGATAAGTATAACTGAAGATATTCAAGTTTGATCTACTACTGCCCTATTGTAACATAGTTTCGGATAGCTAAAAGTGAAAAAAAAAATCTATTATTTATTATTTTACCCTAAAATTTTATATTATTATACTCACATGAACACTCTTTCAAACAACCAAAGTTCCACTTAATTTGGCTAAGCAAAGCTTAAGTTATAAGATCTATATTAGGGCTGCTCTGTTTTGATACTCACGGAGCATGGGGTAATTTATCAGAATTACTGGGAGCAATTCACTAGGAATTTGTATCTGAAAATTTATAGGCTCATTTTCTATGTGTTAGGTCTTTAATAAAATTGGTTGCACTCAATTTGAAGGTCGATGAGGCCAGTTATGGCCGTTAGAATGCATACTGCTCAGATCCATTCCACTCCACCTATAGCCTACTTCAAAAACTCAAAACTTATTCATCTTAAGTCCAATGGATCTCAAATTTTGTGGGTATATTTTGATATGAGTTAGGCTTCAATTAAAATTGGTTCCACCTAAATTAAAGGATCCTAGCTCAAGATATGATTAATCATTCACTATTCAAGGATGTCCATATTAGCCTATTGCAAGTTATGAGTGTCTTTAAGTTCCAAGCTTGTTTTTCTTATCAACTCAAGTTTCACTAGTTCTAGCCCATTGAAACAAGGTTAGAAAACATCATCTTTAGTCCAAGATATGTGAGAAACACAAAAATGAAAACACTAACTCATTTAGCAATATATCTACATATAGAGAGTTTTAGGAGCCTACCTCACTTCCAAGCTTAAAGACACTTCAAACCTTGCTTTCTCCAACTCCAAAACCCTCTTAGGATCACAAGACAATACTTAGCTTCTTTTCTCCTTAGTTGAAGCTAGATGTGATCCAAGGGAAAAGATTCTTGGCTTCTATATATGGTTTAGAAGATGGAAAACAAGCTCAAAAGCTAGATATATAGTAGTTGAAGAAACAAGAGGAAACTAAGGATTTTGAAAGCTTGTGTGAACAACAATGGAGGAGAGTGCAGAAAGAGGGGGTTCGGCTATGGGGGTGTGAGAGAGAGAAAAAAGATGATGCACTTAAGGTTTTGTAGAGATATTTAGCTAGATTTTTGTAAAGAGCAAAAAGTGACTCATCTACTACAAGAAATAAGCAAATTTCTGATCGCCAAATTAGTCACAAAACATAACAAAATCAATCACAAAAGTAATTACTGGCCAATTTCTAACCAATTTCTATCAGTCATAATTTTGTAGGTTGGAAAAAAATTTTTGACTGATTTTATTGATCAATAATATTTGTGACTGATTCTTTAACTATTTTTTCATTAAAATTCAGTTACAAATAGGGCACAATATTGGTTATTTTTCTTAAGCTTTGACGTCCAAAATTGGTCACAAATAATTGTCAGAATATATTTGTGACTAATTTTGTGACATATGATTTTCAAAAAATTGGTCACAAATAACAGTCAAAATATATTTGTGAATGATTTTGTGACATATTATTTTTAGAAAAATTAATCAAGGACAAAAAATTGGTCATTTTTCTCGAATTTTGATCGACAAAATTAGTTACAAATAACTGTCAGAATTTATTGTGACCAATTTTGTGACCCGCAGTCTTAAAAAAAAATTGGTCACAAATTTAATCACAAAATATTTTTAAATACATGATTAGAAATTCAGTCATAATTTTATGACCATTTTTTGTCACAATTGCAAACAAATCCAATTAATAAAATTTTTTATTTAGTCACAAAATCAATCACTATTTTTAAACATATGGTTAGAAATTCAATCACTAATTTATGACTATATTTTCGATCACTATTTTTTGAAGTTGGCTTTTTACCACAAAATTATTATTTTAATAAATGTGCTCGGATGTGGGTTACCTGAATGGACTTCGAACTAAGATCGGGATCTCAAACTGCTCTTGATATGATCGGCCACTTGATGAAGTTGAGGTCCACGGTAGTGGGGATATCCGCAAAGACTCCAGCACTCAAGTCAGTGAGTGCAGATAAGTGTATGAGAGGTGAAAAATGAGTACCTGAAATTTGTAACTGAACTCATATATATGAGTGGGTAGTTGAGAAGATGGGGGTATGGCTTCGCCATCGTAGGAGATAACTTGAGATGTCAATTAGCTTGGGGTTAACAGATGGGCCTGAGTTTATTGACAACACGCAAGGTAAGCACCGATTTGCAATGTTAGAGGATCGTTACACTCAATCTGGACTTAAGCTTCAATCCCGATTTGGGCCCTAGCTCGTACGGGGATCCGAGATGGGCCTATAATACTAATGAGTCTGAATCTAATTGGACTTAGTTATTGGGCCGAGTTGGGCTCGTACACTCCAGTCCGAAACAAAATGTATTTTCAAAACCTGCTGGAAAAATCGAAATTTTTTGTTCAATTATCATCAAAAGATAATGTAGTAATCAACATTAGCATAATCTAATCTTAATATTATTGGCATAATTGAAAAGGTTTGAAATCGGTATCTTGGATTCTAAAATTTGATATGTTTGAGAACTATATTGGTTCTAATTGTAACACCCTCTATTATATAAGTCATGCTCAAATCATGGAGTTATATTAAAAAGTTGTCACTGTACTAAGAAATCTTTAAAATGTGGAACATATAATACATGACCCTTTAACTGCACACTTATTACTAACTAATAGTTCATAAGCTTCGTCGTCTCTGATACATAGATAATAAAATAACTACAACTTAAAAGAAATTTTGTCTAACATAATACACAGAACTTGCTTTCGACTAGTCGCTAGCTAGCTCCAATAGTCGCTTAGTTTGGTTTGCGCCCGAGTCTTGCTCAGAAAATGTCCCAGTACTCTGTCTCACACTTGACTTCCAACTTAGATGCTGGAATATTTACAGAAAAGAAAAACATACAAGCAGGCAGTGAGAACCTAAGGTTCTCAGTAGGTAAATATGAACTATTACTCATACAGTGCCATTATAAACATTCCAGCTGCTTCAGTTTATTATGAAAATATGAGCACATATACGCAAACAGTGGTTCAATTTTAAGTGGAAAACATCTTTCTCGAAGCGGGTTATATTTTAATAACCACTTGCCATATTATATGACAAACATAGAAATATGAATAGTGCAATATGCTTCAACAAGAATCATAATAACATCATGACAAAATGAGATAATTGAAGATATACATATAGATGCTTATACTTGACTGTATGCAAGTGCACTTGACTTAATTCATATTTTGCTTTAACTTGCAACTTGATCTTGCTTTCTTGTACTTGGTCCCTCGGAGGTGAATGGCCTCTCTCACCCCTAGGTAATAGCCTGCTTTTCAGGTCTACGCTCGTACCTATATATGAGTGACGGGTTTACTTTCCCCGACCCTCACACCGATCTATTCCCCTTAAATCTGGCCGAGGGCTGGCCCAAGTCTTAGACAGTACTGCTCTGGCCCATGCTAGCTGGGTCTATGCCATGCCTCACGTGGTAGCTTGGTACGTCTTTCTTGCAAGTTCTTATTATCTGTTCCTTTCCATATGTGTATCAATGGATATGTCTCATACCTTTCTCATATCATATTCTAATTATGCTTGCATGCATGATGTATATGAACATCACATGTAAATGTAAATATATTCAAAGAATAATCACCCATAGCATAAATTCTCATAACTTCATAAACTTTTGTCGAAAATTCGGCAGCATAACAGATCGAGTCTGCTTTCCCATGAATAGTGCCAGACAATCAGGAAATTTTAATCAAACAGCAAACCCAATATAGAATATCATATCTCCATTAGTTGTCACACACAACAAAGTCTTATGAGCAAAGCTTAGGTAGTTAGATGTAAGTTTTAAATTCTTAAGTCTTAATCTATCTTACATGGTTTTAACTTTTATTGATGTTTCCGAGTTTGATTTCCAAGATTGGATTGAATCCGAGTTCCAAGATTATATAAGTTCTGAATTCCAGGGTTATGTTCGATCTCCGAGATTGATTCTGGATCAAGTTTTGGAACAATGTGTATAAGAGTTTTAAAGCATCCTAGTTTTCTCAACTTCCGGGATTCGGATATAAGGTTTCTTATTCTGGTACCGACTTCCGAGTTTATGTTGAAAATCCTGAACTTCCAGGTTTAAGTATTTTATGTTTTATATTTTTGTCCTTGACTTTCGATTTCAAAGTGTTTTATGTGCTATGTGATTCCGATTTCCGACATTAATCCCCAATTGGTCTTCCAAGACTTTTATGATTGTTCCCTAAGTTCCACGTTCCAACATTATTTTTACTAGTCTAGTTTTCTATTCGCTTAGTTTCAAGTTTCTGACATTAACTATATCCAATTTAGTTTTCTATTCAATAGGTTCCGAGTTCAACATTAACTATACCCGATCTAGCTCATTGTTTGCCAAGTTCCGAGTTTCGATATTAACTCAAGTTATTTGTGTTTTATTCCAGATTGCGCTATTTCTAGCTAGAATTGCACTCTTAGAAGTAAAAATTCACTAAAAATAGGAATCTGGGTGAAATCATACGAAATTTATATCAAATAACAGAACAAGCTTTCAAAAGAAATAAGTGGCATATCATTTGCATGAGTATATTTTCAGATATAAGCCCCATAACTTGACCCTACTGGACTACCCTGTTCCAGCCCATTTGAACTTGAGGCAACTTCATTGATGTTCTAGGAACAAATGGCAACGAATCTGACCCTGAAATTTTTATAGGATGTTTCCTTACATGCTAGCTTTCAAACAGCATTGGTTTCACTCAATTTAGAGTTGTGTAGGGTGAGTTACACCCTTCTCAACTCATACTGCCTAGATGAGAATCCATATTCCTAGGTCAATCTTCAAAAATTCATAACTAATTCTATACTAATCCAATGACCTTATATTTTATATGATAGAAAGCCGTAAATGTCTAGTTTCATATAAAAATAGATCCATCAAATTTAAACAGCTGTAGGTGGAGCCGTACATTCCGCTATATGGACTGCCGAGGAAAAACCCTAACAGCTTCTTGAGTTTTCTCTTTTTTTCAAGTTCTTTCATGCCAATTCCAATTCTAATCACAATACACATGCAAATTCAATTATAAAACATCATCATTACTCCAAATTACATCAATATCATGAGGAAACAAGATCCCCACATAGCCCCAAATCAAGAAAAACAAGAGAAAAAGTTGGATTCCTACCTCTCCTAGGTGTAATCTTGCAAGATTTGTGCTATGATTTAAGGGAATCTTGGTGGAGCTTGAAGATTTGATGGAGATGAAGATGAGATGAGATGAGATGAGAAAGAAAAGAAATGGAGAGGGTCAGCAGGCTGGCTGAAATTCTAAGGGAGGAAGAAGGAAAAATTGCAAAACTTCTAAAGGAAGCTACTAGGAGATTGGTGGATTCCTTTCCATTACTCAATTTAGTGTAGCTGCCCACATTTGGGGCTAATCCTTGCGCCACTTGGTAGGATGTTTTGGCTAAATCTTGGCCATCCATCCTAGGGTTTTTGTAGCATAATTTCTATTAGTTTGGTCTTGACAGTTTGAAATACTAAAATCTTTACCGATGTCTATCAAATCGGCAAAATCGTTTTCTATCTATTTTTGCTAAGGTTTTCTAGTTGCCTACTCTAATACTTCTCAATTCAATCTCTCTAATTAACTTCTAATCAACTCCTAGTTAACCTCTAATTAGCTTTTAATTAACTTTACAAACTCAATAAAATCGAATAAATCGATTAACGGTGTAACTTAAATATTTTGCAAATTTAGAACCTTTCTATTTTCTGTTTTCTATAGCTAATGGCATTTTCGTAATTTGAGCAAGTTCAGGGGCACCCCACGTCAATTCACGCTCGGACTGCCTCTGTGGCTCAATCAGTAGAGATTTAAACTTCTAAGGTTTCACTGCTTGATTCTGCTCCATTTAAAACCTCATTCTGTTAATTCTACAAATGTGGGGACATAAAGGTTATTTTATGATAAGTTCTACGGGTATTGAGAAAATATCCACTTAGGGTTAAAGTTTAATTTCTAAAACTTTTGGGCAAGATTGCAATTAACAAATGTTGATAGGGGCATTTTTGTCATTTCTTAATTTTTAGCATATGGCAGTGCCATATTTTTAATGGCAGTGTTATGCTACCCTATATTTCTGAATGTGAGGATTGTTGGGATATACCACTGCCTGAGAAATTCTCACACTGCCTAAGAGAAATAATTCAAAGTTTCTATTATACTCCACTTAAGAAAGTGGAGGATGTTACACTAATATTATAGGAGTTTGAGAATCTGATGAATTTGATTTTTGAAATAAAGTTATTGAAGAACTCTATTTGAATTTTTGGTTAAATGGTTTTCTTTATAGGAGGGATCTTAACAGAACTGTATACTAATAGCAATAGATGTTAGCCTTGGGTGCACCTTGTTTGGCCAACCTAACTAGCAGGGGAGTTGCTAGCCCGGCATGATAGCCAGACATCTGGCTC
Source organism: Pterocarpus santalinus (assembly GCA_031439595.1). Lineage (NCBI taxonomy): Eukaryota > Viridiplantae > Streptophyta > Magnoliopsida > Fabales > Fabaceae > Pterocarpus > Pterocarpus santalinus. Next base: position 47,562,536 of record CM062532.1, on the reverse strand, counting down.
TATTTGTCAATCCTTCAGTAGAGGACCGTTGGTGAGATATCTATTCTCGTTGATTCTTCAGAGATGCCAGTTGGTGAAACATGTCTGTTCTGTTCTATTTTGACTCTGTAATTGAGACCTTCCCTTCTAAACTTCAGGTATACATTATCTTTTAAATTACTTTTAACTATATTTAAATGTACTGAAATTACTAATTTTTGGAAGTACTAATTTGCTAATGATGACTTTTTATTACAAATTTTGTTTATTTTCTGCTTTACCATCTTCTGGTTTCATGCATCATGTTTGATTTCGAATATCTTTTGTATATGTATATCTATATCAATATATGGATCTTTTATGAGAGTATCATTAATTGATTATATTTATTTTATTAAAAGCTCGTGGTTGCACTTGTCCCACTCCCTGTTATAAGTATATTATCTTTCACTGAGTCTGTTTGACTCACTCCTCACTCTTCCTCTATTTCGGAGCTAGGTACAGACTACGAATAATTCGTATCAGTCGCTAAAGGTATAGAAACTTCGCAAGCTCGACACATTAATTCGTGTGGGCCTCCAGGTTGTCAATGTATTTTGATTTATGTATGGCTAAGTAATCATATGTAAATATTTTTAGTTATGCTCTATAACTCACATGCACGGTCTGACTTCCATTATAATATATGTATAGTTATAATAGGTTTAGTTTTGAAAAGTGTATCTATCCTTAGGTATGTTTTGCATGTTCAGAATTTTGAGGGCATTCTGAGAATGCTCTTTGCTCTTGAGTCTGTATTTGTTGATACTTTAGTTCTGTGATTAGACTACATGTTTTTAGCTTATAACAAGAACTTTTGTACTTTGGGAAACACCCAACTTTTAGGGAAATTTGTCCATTTTGTATGAAATTTTTGAAAAGACTTGCTAGGGAATAGTGCTCCCTAAGCGCCAGTCACGGTTCCGGTTGGCTCGTGACAACTTATATGTTTTAACTAATAATATAATTTATAGTTAAAGCTCACTCTAATTTGCAATAGTTTTGTTGCACATAAATATTAATATTTTATTTTTGAAGTTCTTTATATCAAAATTTAAATAATTATATTAATCTCTTAGCCCATAAAAACATAAAATTAATTTTATAAATTTTAAAATTGTGAAAGTAATTTTATTTTTATAGAGAAAAGTAAAATATTTTTTCTTTAAAATTATTTAATAGTCAGGCTTAATGGAAGAAACAACCTTAATATCTTCAAAGAAAATTAATTTCACTTAATACTTTATTTGGTTGCACGTAATAATAGTAATATTTTATCTTTTGATTTTAAAAGGTTAAAACCTAAATTATTACGATAATATTTTATCTTTCAAACTAAGCAAGAATCTAGTTATTCGTTTGCTCATTGAGTATGTTTCAAAATGCTTATTTATCAAATTAACTATTTTTTTATCTCCAGATAAACACATTCAAATAGGCTCATTGCGTAGAGCAATAAAACAAAAAAATTTAGTATGTTTTTGCTATATCTAGTTTTTAATTACTATCATAACTCTCTTTTAAAGATATCTTTGTTAAAAATAATTAATTATCACAAAATATTAACAAATCCATATAATGCACAAATGTTATCTCTAGTTCTTATTATTTCAAACTTTCAATCATTATTACAGCTTTTTTAAAAATATTCTTATTTAAAGTAGCTGTAGAAAAATATAAACAAACCTGTATAATATATTAGTAACTACTCATTTACTTTAATCTTTTTTAGAAAGGACAAATATATCAAATGCACCCATGTGAACAGGACAAAATTGTCGAAAAAAAAAGTAAATGAAACAAATTCTCAAAAATTGCATTTGCATTCAATAATTCAACTAAATCCAAAGTACAAATAGACAATATTTTAATGCAATAAAGTGCTCCAATTTGAAGGTGACACTATTTATTCTCATATAATTTTGACAAAAAATGACTCAAAGTGACATTTTATTTTGAGAAGTAAACAATTCATAATTAAGGTGTATTGTGCAATGACAATAAATAAAAAAAAAAAAGTTAAGGACAAATATTGAACTATATGAGAGTTATATTTGCCAAAATAAGAATTTAGTCATAGACAATTATATATTCAAATATTATCAAGAGTGACTTTGTGACAAAGTTAAGAGCTCTTATAATTAAGGAGGATGAGAAATATATATAAACTATATTAAAAATATTATCTAAAATAAAGTGTTCAATGAATGCCCTCAATATAATTATTTTTTATCCAATTTATTGTGCAGAACAATTAAAGAAAATACATTCAATATAGTATTTCAATATCTAATTTTTAATCACTGCTGCATCTTTTCTTTTTAAAAGTATTTATATAAAGCAATTATAAAAAAGATTAACAAACCCTTGCAACGTGCAGGACATTATCACTAGTTATAAACAGAAAGACTTATTCAGGTAATATTAAATGCACGAATTAGCATTAAAATAATTATGTGAATTGCCTAATATTACTTGAATTTTAATGTTATTTTAAAATTTTATAAATTTTTTTAATGAAATATTTTATTTAATTAATATAAAAAATATTTATCTAACATGTAATAATACTATTTCAATTTTTAGTCACTTATATATTATTCATACGAGAAAACAATGATAAATAATAATATTATTTAAGTAGAGTAAATAGTGGGGAGAGAATATTGTTTAGGAGAGAGAAAGAATTAAAATAATAATTAATATAGATGAGATAAAATTATAAAATTGTCCAAAAGTATAAGTCAATGAAAAAAAAGAAAAGTAAATTTTTTGTCCAAAATAATATGTAGTGCTTGTTAGCGTTCACATGAATATGTTATATATATGAGAGAAAATTAAATGAAAAAATTGGTTAATTATGAGAATAAAATGAATGAATATTGATCATGAATAGTCATAATTAAATATAATAAAAATAATGGCACAAATAGCCATATTGGAAATGGCCAGCACTGCAGCCTCAAGGACAAAAACTGTTTTGGAAGAATATACTTCAGCGACCAAAGGTGCGCAACTACCAGATTTGACTTTTTACTTTGTTTTGGCCCCGCATTTGGACTTTTGCGAGATTTATTGTAAACTCAACCACCGAACTTACGTTTTCTATTTAGCAAATTGTGATTGTGAAAGGAATCATTTATAAAGTTAATATATGCAAACAAAATCCGTAGTTTGGAATTGTTATATATTTATAATATTAAATTAAAACTGACGACAGTTTTGTCTTTAACAATGCAGCAAAAAATAAAAAGAACTTCAACTTGTGCAATTGATCATGATCCGATTATACTTGTCTATTGCATAATATCCGATCAACTCGAAGAAAACAAATGCTGGAAATAAGAAGTGGCAGACGAATCTTTCGGACACCTAGGAGTATCAAATCTGAAGTGAGAAATTTTTACAAGCATCTCTACAAGCAAAAGAATGCTCCACCAATAGACTTTCAGGATGGCTTGGTAAACAAAATTCTGAAGAGGACTCTATATGGCTTGAATCCGTTCCATCACATGAAGAGATCAAGAACGTCATGTGGGATTGCGAACAATCAAAAGCTCCTGTGCTGGATGGTTACTATTTTAATTTTATAAATAATGTTGGAATATGGTTGGTGCTGATTTTTTGTAGTGTGTAGGTGATTTTTTCAACACTAATAACTTCCTAAGAAGGTTAACATGACATGGGTCACCCTAACTCCCAAGATTGATGAGGCGAAGGAAATCAAAGATTTTAGGCCCATCAGTATGATTGGTTGCATATACAAAGTCATGGCAAAAGTCCTTGCCAATCGACTTGGGAAGGTGATGAACGGCTTGATGGGAGAAACTCAAACGGCTTTTATTCAAGGTCATCAAATTCTGGATAGAGCCCTCATTGCTAATGAAGTTGTATTGGCTTAGGAAAAAGAAGAAAGCTACTGTCATCTCAAAGCTAGATTTTCACAAGGCTTTTGACTCAGTCTAATGGGTCTTTGTGGATCAAGTTATTGAAAAAATGGGCTTTGGCAAATTGTGGCGTTGATGGATTTGGTGTTGCCTATCAACTGCGGAGATGTCCATTATTATTAATGGATCTCCAACCAAACCTTTCAAAATGGAACGGGGGGACTGGGCCAAGGTGACCTGCGATCACCATTGTAATACCCTATCAAATATAATACTATGATTAAATCATAATATTATGCTTGATTCATTATTTGCTTTATATCTCGCACAAATATTACAATATTCTTTTACAATCCATCAATATAGGTGTTACCAAATAACTTTTCAAATACCAACATGCATATATACACATATACTTGCAAATTGTCTTCAGTAGCTAGTCCAGTCTTGGTCATATTCTGCTAGATTGACCTTCTTCAAGATCTTTTGGGCTATTTGGAGACAACATAGAAACACACATAGGAATGAGAAATTTATATTCTCAGTAGGATTTCTAGGTTACCTGGAAATCCATGTCATTGTTGCCATTCTAGCTGCTTTAGTTTATTAGAAAAATAATTGTGTTTGCATACAAAGTATAAAAGTTCATTTATTAATTTTTGAAAATGTATCCTTCCAAAGCAGATTAGTTTTATTCACACACTTGATAAAAAAGAGAAGTTTCATAATAGTAATAATAGACTAACAGTTAAATAGAACTTATGTATATGCAGATGCTACTAACTACTAATGCAAGTGCGCTTGTCTTCCTTCCCTTTTTCTAATTTTCTTTACTCGTCGTACATTTTTCAAAGTATGATCACCATGCCATACTTCATCAGAGCGTGATCACCATATCACACTCCTTATGATGTGTTCGTCGTGCCACGTTTTTATCCTTTCTTACTTGGTCCCCTAGAAGTATTTGGCCATATAAACTCCTAGTTAATAGTCTGCTTCTCAAGATCAAGTTTGTTCTTATACAAGATTGCCGGATTTACTTTCCTCAACTTTTTCACCGAGCTATTCCCCTTAATTCGCTCCGAGGCTAGCCCAAGTAGGATGAAATTATACTTCATTGTAGATCATATACTCATGAACATTATGCTTGAATGATTTGAAATGATAATGCATAAGTTCACTTAATTTCTGCTGAAAATTCGACAGCATAATAGCCGAAATACGAGGCTTCCCAAAATACAACAAGTAAACTCATATCCATCCAGTCACAAGAATAAGATCCAACATTTTCATGTATCAATATCACATTATATCACAAGGGATTGCATCCAAAGTTTAGCCTTTGATCTCTTATGACTCATTAGCTTATAATCTTTGGAGTTGTCAAGATGTTCTATTTGCATCAATTCTGCCCTGTTTCTTAAATTGCATTAAAAATTCATTTAACTTGTTTTGATATGAAAATTTAAAATATTATAGCCTTTTTGGTCCCATTAAATTTTGAGATGTGTAACTTAAGTTATTAATGTTTGACCCAAGGTTGTCCTATTTGAGGACAAACTTAACTACCTAAGTTTAGAAAATCACTAAAATTTTATTTCTCATCATTTTTGTACGAATTTTATACCAAAATGAAGCTAATTGAATTATCTTTCAATTCCAATAAGTTTCATCCTAAATAAGTTGATAGAGCTCAAGTCATGAGCTCCTAAAATAGGCTATTCCATACTACCTTGTTCCAATCCAAATAGGACATAAGGTAAATTTAGAGCATTACTGGTAGTAATGTAATTAGAATCTAAATCTAAAATTTTTATAGCATAATATTCTATGTGTTAGCTTTCTAATAAAATTAGTTGCACTCAATTAGAAGTTATATAGGGCAAGTTATGCCTTTCTCAATTCACTCTGGTCAAGGTAATGAGTGAAATTGAATAGTCTACTTCAAAAATTCATAACTCTCTCATTCTAAATCCAATGCACCTATAATTTATATGTTGAAAATCTCTTGAAGTCTAGTTTCATCTAAAATTAGTCTCACTTGAATTTGATATGTGTAGGTGGAACTGTACTATTTGTTGTATGTATAGTGCACCTAGGATTTTATTATAGCATTCTTGCTTATGTTCTATCTTTGTCTTTTAATCAATTCTCCAATCCAAACTAATGATTCTCATTTTAAATCACTACAAATAAGTCAATGAACGTCAAATATCATCAAATTGGGGTGACATGAAGAAAGCCTAATCAACTCTAAATCATAAAGAGTAACCAAAATCCAAGACAATCCTACCTAATATCCAAAGCTTAAGTCTTTCTACTTGAAGTTTGATGGTGCTATGGCTTCAAAACCTTGAAATATGTATAAATCCTCTCTTGATCTTGAATGGGCTGATGCCAAAAGGTCAAGAGGAAAGGGATTTTTGAGTTGATCTTAAGACTAACTTGAGGATATGCAAGGGAAAATGAAGGCTTTTGATTCAAAGAGGCTAAGATCACCAAGGTCTTGAGTGGAGGTTGAAAGGTTGGAGATGGAGTGAACGTGAAGAAGAAAATGGAGAGTGTGAAATGGAAAAGGTGGCTGGAATTTTAAAGGGCATGGAGGCAAGAATTTGTTAACTTGTGGACGAAGTTGGAAAGTTGGAAAAAGAATGTGATTGGTGGATTTGTTTGGCATTTTAAATTTTGTTAAATCTCCAATCATGTGGCTACTATTTAGCCAACATGATAGGGTGGGCGGCTAGTTCCTGGCTACATATATTAGGGTTTTCAATTGTACTCTTGTCATCCTACAGTACAGATTTTTACAGATTTAGTTCTTGCATTACACTATATACCAAAATTAAACCGATTCTTCTTAAATTATCAAGACATTGCTAATATTGGTCTTTATAATTTTTTTACATAGAAATTTAAATATTCCTAACCCTAACATTCACATTTCAACCTTAATTACTCGTATCTCTCTGATGTGATGAAATAAATCAATTAACAATGCTAACCAGACACACTCTTCTTTGGGATATTACAACCATTCTTGTTTGTTTTTGGTTGGTGATGTTCTTAACAGACTATTGCATAAGGTTGTAAACATTGGTTTGATAGGAAGGGTAAAAATTGGGTGTCATGAGATCCCTTTGACCACCTACAATTTGTGGACAACACACTTCTGCTATCAATTCCTAATGAAGAATCATTGCTAAATCTGAAGCGAATTTTGGATTGTTTTGGCTTAATGTCTAGTCTAAAGATCAACTACAACTAGTTTACTCTTTTCCCTGTTAACTACAATGATGATATAATTGCTGGTATAAACCATAAGTTGAATTACAGGGTTTCTTTTCTGCCTACTTTTTATTTGGGAATCCCATTGGGTGCAAACCCACGAGAAATTGAAATTTGGAAACCAATTATTGACAAGATCTAGAGGAAGCTCTCTGGTTGGAAGACTAATCTCCTATCCAAGGCTGGAAGATTGACTCTTATCAAAGCTGTCTTAAATAATCTTCCAATCTATCACTTGGGTCTCTTTAAAATGCCAAAGTCAGTAGCTAAAAAGATTATTTCATTATAGTCAAAATTTTTTGGGGTTTGAAGGATTATCATGGTTCTACAATGTTGCTCATTAGCTGGGAGATTATCCAAAGGCCTGAGAAATTTGGAGGTTTGGGGGTTGGTAGTCTTGTCCTGAAGAATGTGGCTCTTTTGCTCAAATGGTAGTGGAGATTCCCCAATGAAAGCTCCAGGCTCTGGAAACAAGTGATATGTTTTTGTTGTGACCTTGATCCAAGAAGACCTTTATGTGATCTACCCAAGATTAGGGGTAGCGGTCCTTGGGGATCTATTTCGGACATTAATGCTGAGATGTTATTTTTAAATGGCATTAGAAATTTGGTGGGTGATAGTTGTAATACCTTGTTCTAGAAAGATTTGCGGCTTGGTGAGATTAGGCTTGAAGACAAATTTCCAAGGCTATTCTCTATTTCCTTGTTGAAGAATTCTCCCATTTTGGAATACAATACATGGGACGGTTATGTGTGGCACTGGAATCTGCAAGGCACAAGGATTTCTTTGAATGGGAGCTCGATCAACTTTATGAATTGCAGGGTCTTCTAGAACAAGTAAAGCTTATTGATGATCAAGCTGACAAGGTGTGGTTGTCCTTTGATAACTCAGGTAATAACTCTGTTAGATCCTTTATAGAAAATATGTATGAGACCTAAGGTTTAGTGGCATAAGATTTAATCTCTGTAAGCAGAATCTGGCGTAGGATTGTTTCCCCCAAAGCCAAGTTGCTACTATGGTTTGTTGTTCAAAGGAGATTAAATACAAAGGATAGGCTTCAGAGATTGAATATCCTCAAGGTGAATGACTGTAAGTGTTTTGTGTTCAGAGTACGATGAGACATTACCATACTTATTCTTTACATGTTCTTTTGTATGGAAAGTTTGGGGTTCTTGTTGCAATTGGTGGGGTATGGATTGGGTTCTTTTGGATGATCCTGTTGTCAATTTTAATTCATGGATTAGTATGAACTCCTCAAAGTAGAAGAAAAAGTTGTGGATATCCTATTTTTATGTAGTTGTATGGTCACTTTAGGATTTGAGGAATAAGGTTATCTTCCACAACAAAAGTGTATGCTGGGAGTCTTTTATGATAGAACTATGGAATAGAGGGGAATACTGGCGCTCAAATTAGAAAAACAGTTTTGGTGACTAAATGTTCGCTAACTTACTTGGCAGTTGGTGCTAGCAAACAAAATCTATGATCTACTACAATACTGTCATAGATCCTCTGCAAGAGACTTGAGGTGTTTGGTTGTTTTATTTTTTGGAGTTTCTTATCACTATTTTGAGGTTGTGTTGCTTTTGTTTTATTTAAGTTGTTACAGCTTGTACTCCTGCCTTGCACTGAATTTTAGTGGTTGGTGTCTCAATAATACTATCAAAAAAATAAAAAATTGATCAACCGCACATTATAAAATGCCAAAGGTCTTCAACCAAAAAAAAAAAAAAAAGTCAAAGATCTAAGGCAGAGATTGATACTCTACAAAATAAGTATTGCCCTGTGATTCCCAAATCAAATGCTAAACAAGTATAAACTGACTAAAATAGCTTCTTTTTTTTACTGACTTGTGCAATTTTAGGTCAAGATAAAATTAAATTAATTTATAAGGGAATAAAATTTTAATTAAAGAAGAGAATGTAGAGAGAAAAGGGGAAAAAAAAAAAGAAAGCTTAGACCTAGGGATGGCAAAAAAACTTGTTTAAATAGATATCCACAGGGATTACCCACAATAGGAGTGGGTACGAAGACAATTTTAGTCTCCATAAGGATAGGGACTCGATTCCTATTTACTAAATAGGGCAGGGACAAGGGATGAGGTCTAGTCCCTTCCCCTTGATGGAGACTTACCAAGTTCTTACTTACATGTTAAATTATCTAAATAACCTTAAATATATATACACTAATACACATACCCAAACTCTAGTGAGGATATTTATGAGTTAAATTTTTGTAATTATCTTTTATGATTATAATTATTGTTAAAACTCTTGCATTTTTCATAATATATTTTTACTGTTAACTTGGATTGTATTGTGTTAATAGTATTATGATGGATTATGGATATTATGTGTATTTTATTTAGATTTAAAAGTATTTTTTTAATGTATTTTTCTCTCTTTGTTAATTTTCCTAAAATTTTGCATAAACTCGCAGGTATCCATGGGCATTTAAATTCCTATGAGGAAAAGGGAATGGGGACCCTTGATGGCGATGGGGATAGGGGGCGGGGGTATGTCCTTACCCGCATGAATAGCATTGCGATCCCTGCTCAGACCACCAACACTTTAAGTGGTGTGAACCACCTTAAACCTGTCTCTTTTCTTCTTATTCCTTCCATGGTACACTCTCTGTCACTATTCTCCTTTCTTCTTTTCGTTCACTCTCCGCATCTCCTTCTCACTGCACATCTCTTCCTTACTCCCTCTCAATCTCCTTTTCTTGCTTTCACCCTCACTATCTTGCATCTCTTTCTCTCTCTCTCATCCTCCTTTATTTTGCCTCCCTCTCTACCGCACCCCCCTTAGCTCTCTCTCTCTCTCTCTCTCTCTCTCTCCCCCCATTTTACTTTCTTGTTTAGGTGGCTGGGCTGTTTTGCTTCTTTTAGAAACCAACCCATAGCCCTTGGCAAGACCATTTCTCTTATTGCGTATGTTCTTTTTCCATGGAAGACAATTGTTCACTTGTTTAGGAATAAACACTAGAAGCTCTAATTGTTTGGATTATTGGTATATATAATAAGATTTTTGTAGTTTATGATCAAATTTTGATTCTTGAGGGTTGAAGGTGAGTTTTAGAGTCAAGCCTGATTGGTGAAGATTAAATTGATCTTAGTTGATAGTTTTAATTTTAAGGCATGTGTATGAAATTGTTTAAATGCTTTTGTGTACTAAAGGGATTAACATATAATTATGGATCTTTATGTTTTATAGTTTAATATCTTATAATGTTTATTAAGGAATTTATGTTAGTAGCTTTTAATCAATTTTTAAATCTTGAGTACCATGGATACTTATAAGTGAACTAATTTGTTATCAAGTGACCTCAAGAACTCAAGAACTCAAGAACTCAAGAGGGGGTGAATTGAGTTTTAAACTTTTTGCAAACATTTTCTCAAAAAAACTTTTTGGAACTTTTCTTAAAGTAATTGATTAAGGACTTAATTAGATGGATGAGGATATGAAAGATTTTACACAAGTTTTTCCAAAACACTTTAATAATGAGAGGAATCAAGATATTGAATTTAACTTGCAATAATGTAAAGAGATAGGGATAAAGTGATACAAACTTGGATTTATCCCAGTTCAATCACCCCTTGTGACCTACGTTCAATTCCCAAGCACTTTACTCGGGATTTTTCACTATATCCAATCTTCAATATGTGTTTGGAAATCTTTTCAACTATTGAGCACTCTCACCCTAGTGTATAAGTCACTTAAAAAACAAAGGGGTAACTCACCTTTTTCTCTCTTGAAGGATACTTCACTCTCTTACAATTAAAGGAAATAAATGTAGAAAGACATTGTTCTTTTAAAGAGCAAATGTTACAAGTTGAAGCACTATGGAGCTTTTCAAATAATAACTCTCTTTGGCCACAAAAACTAAGTAGAAAATCAAAGTATAGAAATAACAATTAAGAGTGTTTGATCCTTGATTGTTTTGGTCTAAAAATCTATCAAAGAGTAAGTATAGGCTTGTAATTTGTACTAGCCATTTGAGAAAATTACCCAACAAATATGAGTTTTAAGAACTAGCGATTTATGTAGTTAGGGCTCACTATAATTGATTACAGGCATATGATAATGGATTACCATGAACAAAAACACGTTTATGGACATGTCTATGAAGATGGTAATCAATTATAAACTTGGTAACCGATTACTGGCTTACATCCAAAACCTGTAATTAATGCACAAATTGTTTTAATCGATTATCAGAAAAATAGAGAGCGCTGTAATCAATTACAATCTCATGGTAATCAATTACTTGCTTTAGAAATACAGTTTTAACAACTTTATGAAAACTTTAGCAAACTTAATAGATTGGAAGCATTATTTAATCGATTAACGCCTTCCAAAATATGAATTTTCTCACTTTAAAACTAAGTTTTCCATAGGCTAAGTTTTAATACATGTTGTTTGTAAATTCAAAAATATTTTTAAAGATCAATAACTTGTCTAAAACATTTTTCAAAATTAATTTTGACTTTTCAAAAAGATTAGCCATGAGTTATTAAAGAAAAAGTTTTAACATCAAGAACCTAAGTCTAATAAATTTATACCATTTGAGCCTTGGACTTGGTCTTCTTCAAGTAACCTTATACTTTTGGATTGAAATAATCATTCTTTTGGCAACATCAAAACCTACAACACAAGCACTAACATTACAAACATCATAAGTGAGGAGAAAAGTAGAGATAACATAGTATATAAGAATATATGTGTTAACTCCCCCTAAGAATATGCATGGATTCAATCAAAAGATTAAACATCTATATGCTCTCCCTCAATTTATGCCGTCTTCCTCACCATGACTTCTCCCCCTTTTGGCATTATCAAAAAGAGATAGTAAAACTATACATCTAGAAGTATAAACAACATAAGACCATTCATCATAGAAGTCATGGGATACTTTCAGAGTCATCTAGGAGTTGTATTCTCATTTGTGTATACGACAGGTAAAGACCATCTTTTTCGCTTGCTTTTGTTGGATAATCCTTTGTTTACAAATTCTTATTATAATAATAAGTTTCTCTATCAGTCTAGCTATGTACCTTACATTGTAAGGCAAATGTGTTATCTTCTAAATGGCTTCCTTGACTGGAAGTGGTACATGCCCATATTAGGGGATGTTTCAGACAGTACTTCACCAAAGCAAAAACAAAAGAGACGAACTCCTATGTATAAGAAATATAGAAGTGGATATGTACAGATATTATATATGTGTTTTAATTATGAGAAAGAATACTTTATATGTGAATTACTAAATAGTGCTCTAAGAACCCCAATTTTATGTATGTTGGTTGGCTGTCTAGAGCAAGTTTGGCTAATTTGAGGAAGCAAAACAAATAGGGGAAACTCCGTCTATTCTTCTGTAAAATTAATCAAATAGGCTTGCTAGATATCTGTTACCTCTAAGTGCCAATCACGACTCTAAGGTGGGTCATGACAGTTGCACTCCACTTTAATAGCAACTAATCACTTTTTAGTGAGTAATATAGCTTGTAAATAAAATAAAAAAAATTAATACTAAGAATTATTAGGAAATAATATATTTTGATTCTCAAAAGGTTTGTGTGATATTAATTTAGTCTCTTTTTAGATTTTTGATATCAAATAGGTCACTGAAAGATCAAATATGCTATTACATTGATCCCTAAAAGGTTTTGAAATCAAATGGCCCTCAAAAGTTCAAATGTGATATTAAATATACCTCTAAAAGTTAAAATGTGATATTACTTTAGTCCTTTCAAAAGAAGTTTTTAGGGACATATTTGATGTCACATATATTTTTCAAAGATTAAAATGATACTATATTTTAACTTTTAGCAATATATTTGATGTTAACTAACTTTTAAAGACTAATACGATGTCACATGTTAGCTTTTAGGAACTTATTTGATATAAAAAAAATTTCATAAACTAAATTTATGTCACACAAATTTTTCTAAAATCAAAATACAAATATAATCTAATTTTTTTAAATATATAATTAAATTGAGTTCAAACACTTCCAATAATAGAAGAGCCAAGATAACATAAGTTCACAAGAGTTGTATACAAAAACACCATGTGAAGAGAATAAAGAGTACCAAGAGAGCATCCACCAGGAACTGCCATCAAACTATCCAACTCAAGGCCATCAACAGCAAAACTCCCGGGGGAAACACCACCGGCGGAATATATGTGTCATAAGAAGAAGCATCCGCCTATAATTACCAATTCCATACATCCACCATTTGGAAACCGTCGGTGCGGGACAGACAAAGCAAATAGCCATCCAGTTTGTCTTCAAACTGCAGCCAACACACAAAGTAGGATGCTCTCAATCTCGCCACTTGCCCTTGATATTATTTTAAATTAAATATTATTTTCTTGTAGTATTTGAGATTAATTTTCTATAAAAAATTTAATTATTATATATTAATTGTATAAAATTTTTTTATAATATTATTTAATTAAATATTTATATTTATATAATTTTTTAAATAATAAATAATTAAATTAAATATTTTTATTAATATAATAATATATAATTAAATATTTATATAAAAAAATTTATTGAAGCAGTATACACAAACCAAATCCTTTTATAAATACTAAAATAACATGTGCAAAATAAGACAAATAAAGGTTGAAACACACCCCAATTCGAGCGAGAGAGAGAGAGAGAGAGAGAGAGAGAGAGAGAGAACAATGGCAGGGAGGTATTGTTACAGGGACGTGCTTCCATTCTCTGCAATGGTTGCAGTGGAGTGTACCAACGTCGGAGTCAACGTTCTATTCAAAGAAGCTACTCAGAAGGGGCTGAGTTACTATGCCTTCATCGTTTATTCCTATGCGGTCTCCACCCTTGTTCTGTTTTTGCCTCTGCCTTTCATCTTCCAATGGTGCTGTATTACATCTTCATTACTTCGTATAAATCAAATCGATTCGTCTTTGTAGATCCATGTTGTCTTTTTTTCTATTCATTTTTTCGACGTGAATTTGTGCAGGTCAAGAGGGCTTCCTCCATTCAAGGTGTCTCTGATCTTCAGAATTTTCCTCCTTGGTGCGATTGGGTAAGGCAAAACAGTGCACATCGAAGTCATAAGGTTTTTAACATTTGATCATTTCTTACAAAAAAAAAAAAATGCAATTCAAGTGTTGAATATTGATCTTCATTTGTTTTGCCTTTTGTATTCGTTGAGTGAGGTAGATTTGTAGCTCAGCTTTGTGGATACAAAGGACTTCAGTACACTTCACCCACTCTCTTTTCTGCTCTCAGCAACCTTATACCGGCTTTTACCTTCATACTTGCGGTCTTTTTCAGGTGCCTATCCCTCTCCTTTCAACCTTGAGCACTGCGAAAATCCCCTGCTTTATACCAATTAGGATCTCATGAATGCTTATTAGTCAATTTCAATCTATGATGCCTTTTAAACATTAAAGTCATTTAATACTTGGATGATTGTAAAGTTCAGCAATCTCCGTTGCTTCCCATCGAATCAAGCCCGCGATGCAAACTTTATTATATCATATATTTTATTCAATTTAAGTTTAGATTCATGTCTAGAATATACGTCTCAGAGTCAATTTTAAAAAAAAAAGATTTACGTCTCATAGGGTGATCTATATTCAATTTAAATGAGATATATTATTTGCAGATAATAAGTTAGACATGTTCATTGATATTAAGTGATAGTAATTTAAATAAGTGTGAATTTATAAAATGTTAAATTGACATATTATTTTTAATAATAAATATGTAATAATTATAATTTAAATAAGTATTAAATTTTAATTATATAAATATTAAATTTATACATAGTATATATCCAATTATCAATTGATATTTATGATTGTCGATTAAGTATCTAACTCATTATATGCAAACCAATTTCTCAATTTGAATTATCCCCCACCTCTGCTGCAAGAATAGCGGAAAGTCCCAACAAACACGAATTGGTTAGGGTCCCTTCCTCTTCAGAACTACTATGACAGTGAAGGTTCCTTATAGCTATTGTAAAATAAATTTACGCGACATTCTTGCTGACATCACACACTCACCAAATAAGCTAAAGCCTAATAAATTGGATGAATAATACAGAACATTTTATTTTCATGTCACATCTTAGTTTAGTAAGCGATATTAAAGAGAATAAGCTTTATAGATTGCGATCATTTTGGGCCCAACTAATAATGATGTTTAAGTATAAAAAGGACCATCTCACGGACTCACAAAATAAAGAAAAGAGAAAGACATCGAACATCCTGTCATGAAAAAGAAAGACGTCGTACATAAAAAATTGATTATTTTTTATAAAGTCAAAAAATTTATTTAATTGACTTGGGGAACAAATCCTTTTAATGAGGCGCTCTAGAAGCCCTAATTAGATATGAAAGAGTTAGGAAAAAATTGAAATAAAAATCATTTGGAACAATTGAATCGTGATTTTAATTCTTACTAACTAATTCTTACTGAGCTATTAACATAATAGTATATAATAAATTTATCATTAAAGATATGAAAATATCCAATTGGGAAAGTGCGTTACACATGGCATAACAACATAAGCGCATCATGATGCTGCGCGCTTGACCGATGGATTTTTTTTTTCTTTTTTATATTTTTGCATAGATATTGCGAGCCTAAATTTTCTAGCTGTGACGTGGGGGGTGGCCGGGTGGGGACGGGGGATTGGAAAGACACTATTATTTTATATGCATGATAAAAGTATTGCACTCCATATTGTTTTAGCTCAGATAAAATATAGAGAAATGTACTAAAATGTTTATTTTTATTTTATTATTTAAAAATAAAAAAGAATAAACATCCATGAATGATTATTTAAAAATAACGTTTTCCGTGACCGTGAAGCGGTGATTTGTGCTATTGTGCGCGGCGTGCTTGAATGGAGCCCTCTACCCCCAGTTTTGACGTTAAGATGTTGATAAAGACATAAAGGCTTTCTTTTTTATTCTACTACGTTATACATCTTTAGCTTGGCCCCCTTTCTATTGAGTTTTCCAGTAGAGATGTCAGTCGGGTCAGGCGATAGCCCTCGTTTCCAGTCCCATGAAATAGATACATGTCTCATACTTGCATAGACATCTTCATTTTGAAATTCCCACAAATTAGTGGGTACCCACAAATATTTATGGATACTCATATATTATTAAAAAATTTTAAAAGTTTCCAAAAAAAATTCTAATACCATAATATAAACTTAAAATACTTAAAATAAAAATAAACACATAATAGTAATTCAACATTTTGTTCAAAACATAATAAGTATAGATAGTAATCCAAATTTTAAGTCTAAACCTTAGTCCCACCAATGAAAATTACAACAACATTTAGCCAAACTATGAATCTAAATAGTAATATTAAGCTAATCCAAATACAAAAGCATAATCCAACATCATCATGGCCACATCATAGAACTCCCTTTGCAACTTTAACTTGGACAAACTCATTCTTACAAAAATAAACACATAAGTAAACAAACAATATTACTGTGAATGGTATAAATAAAAGCATCTATAAAACAAACAATATTATTCATGTTTATTCTGTAAAAAATGAACTACTTATATAAATAGGTAAAACACAAATCAACAAGTACATTACTTCTTAAATTTTATAAACTGCTTAGATAATATTCTTAAAAAAAAATAGAAGATATTGTTAGAACTAAATTAAATCTAGAACTAAAAAAATTATAATATAAAAAACAAAGTTAGCAGTTAAAGTTACAAGTTGCTATGCTCATAAGTCATACCTACTGTGTTCATGGTCGCTGGGACGATTGGTGGGGCATTGATATTGTGCTTGTGGTGGAGGAACCAGTGCTTGCAGAGGAAGTCAGTAGAGGCGTCGCGCGAACGCAATATATGATGGAGGATGGTAGAGGTAAAGCAAGATGGTGTTGCATTTTGTGATGGTTGAGCAAGGTAGAAGGACCAACGTGGAGATTGGAGGTTGACAGTGATGGTTAGTGGCATCGGCATCTGAAGATTCTAAGGTTGCAAGGAAGGAGAAAGGGAGTGGCTATTGCAGTAAGGAAAGGGGATAGAAATTAGAGAGAATATAATGGAACTAGGGTTTGTAATGTGAATATATATATATATGGTAATTTTATAAAGGGTACTCGCGAGTACTTGTATTGTGATCTCCACTTTCGCCTCGTTTAATAAACGGGTATTTGAATTCCCCATCCCCATTACCCACAGACAAAATCCTCCTCCTATATGTGGCTGTCATGGGTATTATTTGTGCGTACCCGTGAGATATGTAAAATTGCCATCTTTGGCCTCTTGCTCCACCAATGCTGCCTTAACTCCTAATATTATCCCACAATTTTCCATTACTAAATCAAACCTCAACCAAAAAGGGGGAGCGGGGGAGAAAATATGAATAAACATCAATAAAACACAAAATCCTACCTTGTTATGCATCAAAATTGCGCAACTAGGCTCAAGCTAATCCTTATCAACAAAAGACAAGATTATGACATAGTATTTCAGCTCCACTGAAGATGAAACAATGTGTAATTCTCATTAATGAGCTCCTCAAGGTTTCCAAGGGTCATGGCTGAACCACGAAGGTCATTGGCCTTGGATCGATCTTCCTCGGTCTTCTCCTCCTGTGGTTCGCTATGAACTCCTCCTCCATCAAAAGGTAGTCCATAGTTAATTTTCACTATAAGTTCCTTGCGCAGAGACACACATGCATTCATCAAATTGGGTGGCATAACCATGGTTGATGCTCAAGTGTCATTCTTCGAATAGCACCTTCGATTCGTGTTGCAACTCGCAACACGAGGTAGAGGAAGTATATCCTCCATTGTTGTGGGTAGTGGGTAGCCGCGGTTGTCGATTATTGGAGTCTAAAGGAAGAGGACACCATGGGAAAGAGTGGACATGGGAAGTAATCAAGTGTAGCAACACCCATGAGAGCAAAAAAAATCCATGGCTTATATTTAAAGTGCATGATGCACCATAAAATTGTGAGGTGCATTGCAACATTCACCTAAAAAGAATCCTTGATAGTACAAGTGACTTTGGCTGGATTCATGTTATGCATTGAGATAAATTCTTAAATCGGTAGGATTAATTGCTGACACTTATGTTAACACCTTAATGATTAATTCAAATGTTTATTGTAAATGCTGCTTATTTAATAATTTTTTACCATACATAGCTTCATATAAAATTTGTTAGGTAAAAAACATGTGTGAAAAATGAAAATATAATTGGGATTGACTCAAATATTTTTATAAGTAATGATAATTTTTTACTTTGGTTTTGGTTAGATTTTAATGTAACCATTATTAAGATATATAACAGGTATGTAATACATATGAAAGATATGTGAGAGATAACATATATATATATATATATATATATATATATATATATATATATATATATATATATATATATATATCAAAAAACTCCTTAATTGATTAGCACTAATAACAATAGAGTGTGAAAGTAGTTGATTTTCATGTAATTATAGTGAATTATAAGTACCTGGATTTGAAAATTATTTTATGCATCAAAATGAGAGGTGAAACTGAGTGATATTTCATATTAGTGTATAATGTTGTCTTCAAAAGTTGCATTATAGAAAGGTTTCTAACTTTATTTATGCAACAGTTGCCTTAGAGAGAGGATTAGCAATTTTCTCCTCAAAAGTTATTCTAGAAGAAGTTTAAAACTTCACCTGTGTAAAAGTTATAATTAAAAGATATTTATGACTTTACCTGTGCAAAAGTTTCAGCGCAATAATTATTATAATTTTAACCATACAAAAGTTATAGTTGTTGAGTTCCATGAAATCCATGGAAATGGAAGATACGTGAAGGTTATAAGCAAAACTCGAAAGAGAACAGAAAGACTCTCACTTGATTTCATTGAGTGAATTTCACTTAATGAAAGGAAGAAAGTGCTTACAAGAGTTTATATACAAAATCAAATGCACTAGCTCACTAGCTAACTTGCCAACTGTAAACTAACTTAAATAAACTAATCATAATTGAATCAACTCAATCTACTGAAGCTTCATAGCCTCCCTCAAGTTGGGTAGTGGATGGTGCACATGCCAAGCTTAGAAGACAACACAACAAACTGCTTAGATGGTAAGGGCTTTGTGCACATATTAGCAATCTAAAATTCAGAGTGAATGGGTAGAAGATGAACCAAGCCAGTCTTGATCTTCTCATGCAACGCATGACAATCAAGCTTGATATGCTTGGTGGTTTCAAGAAATATAGGGTTGGCTGCAAGATATAGGGCAGGACGATTATCGCAGTACATCAAGGCCAGAGAGGAGAAAAGGGATATTTAGATCATGAAGAAGATAAGTGAGCAATTGGATTTTGCATGTGGTTGCTGCCAATGCATGATACTCTGCCTTGGAGGAGAAGCAAGATATAGGTTGCTTCTTTGATTTCCAAGAAATCAATGACTCCCCTAGAAAAACAAAGTAGCCAGTGATTGAGTTGCAATACTCAAGACAAGTGGCCCAATTTGAATCTCTGAAGACTTTCAACTAAAGCTTGGAATTCATGGGGAAGAAGAGACCATGACCAGGTGAAACTTTGAGATATTTGAGAACACGTAATGCTGCATGAAAGTGAGCTTCCACAGGGTTAAAAGAAACTGACTGAGGTGAAAGACAACACAACAAATATCTGGTCTAGTGTCAGTAAGATAGAGGAATTGGCCCACGAGACGCTTATAAGCACTAGCATCAGCAAGAGGCTTCCCATATCCTTAAGCAATTTGACATATAAGCCATAGGAGAGGGGGCAAGTTTGCAGGCCAAGAGTCCAGCAGGTTCAATTAATTCCATAATGTATTTCCTTTGGTATAGAAATATACCACAAGATGGGTGAGCAATATCCAAGCCAAGGAAAAACTTCAAAAGCCCTAAGTCCTTGCTCTTAAAAAGGACATCGAGTTGCTGCTTGACTCAATTGATTTTAGTAAAATCATTCCCCATGAGAATCATGTCATCCACATATATAAAGATGGCAATGAATGAATCATTAGAAGTGGCTTTGGTGAATAAAGAGCAATCCACTTGAGATTGGACTAACTAGAGGAAAGGAGCACATGAGAGTTTCTCATACGTCGACTGGCTTGCTACAAGCTATCAAGTGACTTGCGAAGCTTGCAAACTTGTCCAGGTTTTGGTGGAGTGACCCCTGGAAGAAGCTCCATGTATAAGTCTTCATGCAAGTCTCCATGGAAGAAAGCATTATTCGCATTAAGTTGCTCCAAATACCAACCCTTGACTGAAGCCAAAGCAGTGTTGAGCTTTAAAACTAGGGAAAAAGTCTCAAAGAAATCAATTCCTTCTATTTGTATAAACCCTTTGCAACCAACCATGCCTTGTGTCTCTCAATAGTGCCACTTGCCATGTATTTAATTCGATAGACCCATTTGCACCCCATAGTTTGCTTTCTAGGTAGGAGATCAACAAATTCACAAGTCCCCATTTGATCCAAGGCCTGTAATTCAACCTTCGTAGCTTACTACCAACAATCTTGCCCAATTGCTTCATGGTAAGTTTTTGGTTCTTGGTTAAAAGAAATGGCTAAGATAAGGTGTTTGTATGAGGGTGAAAGATTTTGGTAAGATAAATATTGTGACAATGGATACATAACAATGGAAAAAGATGTATTAGTAGCTATAGTAATGGCCAAACTATGATGATAGTCCTTCAAGTATGTTGGCAACTTGAGAAATCTATTGGACTTGCAAAGAGGTAGAGATTGTTCAGGTTGTGCAAGTGGTCTAGGTGTGAAAGGAATAGGTTCAGGGAATGGAAATAAATAAGTGAAATCAGATAATGAATATGAGGGATTGTTGGAATTACTAGGATAATGAAGTGGTCATTGGCAGTAGCAAAGTATTGTTGAAATGGAAAGCAATTTTCATGAATGATGATGCTTCTTGAGACTAATACTTCTCTGATTTTAACATTAAAGACCATGTATCCTTTAATGCCAAGCTTGTGACCAAGGTAGACATCTCATTTTGCTTGAGGGTCCAACTTGGTTCTAAAGGTTGAAAGAGTAGAGGCAAAGTACTCAACCAAATATCCTAGTCATGGACAAATTAGGTGGTTTATTATACAAAAGTTCAAAAGGTGTTTTATTATGCAAAACTTTACTAGGTAGCCTATTTATAAGAAAAATTGCATAGGGACTACAAAATTCCAAAAATGTTTTGGTAGATTGGATTGGAACATAAGAGTTTGAGTAATGTTTAGTATATGTTGATGTTTTTGCTCCACTATACCATTTTGTTGTAGTGTTTTCACACATGATCTTTGGTGAAAAATCCTTTGCTATCAAAAAACTAATACATGTTAAATTTAGGTCCATGATCAGATCTTACTAATTTTACTGTGTAAGAAAATTGTGTTTCAACCAAATTCACAAAGGAAACAATGCAATTTGAAACTTGATTTTGTCTTGATTAGAAAAAGTCAAGTATATCTTAAAAAATAATCAACCATAGTTAAAAAATATCTATGCCCATATATTGAGATGTCCTAATCCAAAAATTTTGGGATCCTAATCTAAAATGCCACCTATCAACAATAGATGTGCACATATAGGTTGAAACAGGCTGTGGTAATTGGGTGGAACTAGAAATTTCATCACATAAAGGCCATCTACTACCTCAGCTAATCCAATCCTCTTCAAACTGGTTTGATTCTAATCATCACAAAATTTGCCAGTAAATCTTAAGGTGCAATGTAATTGTGATGTGAGTTTTGTGACTGAAATTAAATTGAAAGAGAAAAAGAGAAGGAATAGAACATTATGTAAAACTAGGGTGTTAGAGAAGCATACAATCCCTGCTAACAGTTGTTATGATTTGGTTTCCATCTGGTAGCCAAATAGGAATAGGGGGTATGGTCTTGCAAGTAATGACTAATTATGTGATCAATTGCACTTGAATCTAAGATCCAAAAATGCAATTTGGATTTTAGATTCTGTGCCAAAACAATTCCTAAGGTGTAAGGTTGAACTGTTAGTTTGGTTGTAGGTTTGTGGATAAGGCAAGAGTTGAGACAAGCTGAGACTAAGACTATTTCAGTAAAGCCATGAGACCTTCAAACTAGTCCTTGGTCAAGGAGAAATTGGTCATTTGTTATGATTCCTCATCTAGAAGCTCCTTATTTTCACAATCATCAGAGGCTATGTGATTAACTGTAGATCCTTTCTTGGGATGAGGTGGATAACCATGCTTCTTAAAGCATGTATCCACTGTGTGCCTAGTTTTGTTACGAAAGCTATAGATTTTAGCCCCATTTGTCGTCCTTTCAAAAATTTCCCTTTAACTGACTTCTTTTCATTGCTATTCATATGTTGGTTGCCGCCACTAGCAGCCAGAACCTAAGGAACATCTCCATTCTCATTTGCAAACTATCTTTCTTGTTGCAAGATAAATGAATAAACTTGGTTAATGCTAGGCAAGGGGTCCATCAATAATATTTGAGATCTAACACTTGAATATCGATTATTGAGGCCTTTAAGAAATCTCATGATGCAGTCTTGTTCATGATAGGACTTGCACACATATTGCAATCAACATACATAGAGTGACAGAGGCATATAATTCTCCAATTCACCCCACAAACTCTTCAGCTAAGTGAAAAAACTTATAACTGTCATATCTCCTTGTTTCATTGAGCATAATTCTTCCTATAGGTCTACTATTCTTGTATGGTTGTTCTACCTTATTATTTCAACCCCAAACTACTCTTAAAGGATCATTTACAACAGGTTGAGGTAAAGTTCCATCAATAAAGCCTAATTTACATTTTGCATCTGGAGCAACAATCATAGCTCTACTCCAAACATGATAATTCAATTCAATAAGGATAGAAGACACTAAAAGCAAACTTGGACTCTCTCCACAATGAAGGAAATAGGGGGTTGCAGGATTTGCCATAGGATTTGTTGCATGATTTGTAGTATTCAGAACTTGTGCTGCAAATGGAATGAGAATTGGCTCGGCAACATTTTCTAATTGCATTGGATTAGCCATCATTGAAATGCTCAATTCCTCTAAGGAAAAACCACAAGTTGCTGTGATCTGAAGTACGAAAGTAGAATTCGAGCAAAGAGAGGAAAAATCATGATTGAGAATGGAAGAACTCTTCACAATTGAAGCTTCTTCAATGAGCAAAGATCACAATCATGTGATATTCAAGCAAAGCTAGCTCAAGATACCATGTTGAGTTTCATGGAATCCATGGAAATGGAAGATGCATAAAGGTGATGAGCAAAGCTCGAGAGAGAAGAGAGAGACTTTCACTTGATTTGATTGAGTGAATTTCACTTAATGAAATGAGGAAAGTGCTTACAAGAGTTTATATACACAGTCAAATGCACTAGTTCACTAACTGACTTGCCAATTGTACACTAACTAACTTAATGGTAATAAACTAACCGTAACTAAATCAACTGTATCTACTAAAGCTTCAATAATATTCTAAGACAAT
Organism: Pterocarpus santalinus; assembly: GCA_031439595.1. NCBI lineage: Eukaryota > Viridiplantae > Streptophyta > Magnoliopsida > Fabales > Fabaceae > Pterocarpus > Pterocarpus santalinus. Next base: position 47,538,834 of record CM062532.1, on the reverse strand, counting down.
TGACAGTTTTACGGTTCAAAAATTATATTGTAAAGTTCTTACTAATTAATTTGATTTCTTTCGCTTTGTTGATATATGCATGTTAGCTCAATCACATTAAATTTAGTGGGTGATTTATTGAATAATTTTATTTATGAAAAAAAGGGATGAGGTATTTCCCCAAACAATTTACGTGGGAGGAGTTGAACTTGAATTGTTCTTGGAATGACACTAAGAAAAATGAAAAAGCAAATTCAATTCTCAGCATTATGGCATCAAAACTTGTATCCCACCATCCATCATTTGGAAATTCTGTGTTTGGTGTGTTTCTTCTTTTTTTTTTTTTTCCATTTTTTGTTGATTCGTTTTAATTATGTGCTCTTATGTTTCTATTCTGAACCATTTTTTTGGTCCTTGCATTAAAGGATGGAGAAGGTTTCTACAAGAAGCTCAAGCACTCAGGCCAAAATCTTGGGCTCTATAGTATCGATATTAGGCGCACTCATAGTTGTTCTATACAAGGGCCCTATGTTGTTATCAGCTTCATCACCCCTTCAATCACCTCATATTGATTCTTCAATGGACTCGTCATCCCAACAGAATTGGGTTCTTGGTGGAACTCTACTTGCCGTTGAGTTTCTTCTGGTTCCAATTTGGTACATTGTTCAGGTATTGAACTTATTGGAAGGTTCTCAGAGCAAGTACCTAAGAGTTAAGTCATATAGAGAATTTCAAAAAAAGAATAAAATAAAATAAAATCTACTTTTGTTGTTTGCAACAGACCAATGTTATCAAAGAATATCCGGCAGAGGTTATTGTGGTCTTCTTTTACAACCTGTGTGGGACTCTCATATCTGCACCAGTATGCTTACTACTAGAAGAAGCAAACTTGAGTGCTTGGAAGATAAATCCTGACATAACATTGATCGCCATTATATATTCCGTGAGAAGCTATCAAATTTATTAGATAAACGAGTCATAGAAAGTAAATACAAGTAAACTCTAACTGAAATTTAACACTTTATGCAGGGTTTCTTTTGCACAGGCCTAAGCAGTTTGGTTCACACTTGGGGTCTCCATCTTAAAGGTCCTGTATACATATCAAGCTTTAAGCCTTTGTCAATAGCCATTGCTGCCGCTTTGAGTGCTATATTTCTTGGTGATCCACTGTATTTGGGGACGTATGAAATTCATTCCCTTTCTTCTTTGTTAAGATTTAACTGTTGAAAATTGGAATATGTTAAAAGTACTCTCTCCTGTCTACAAATAAAGTTTAACAAAATTGGTATATTATTGCATCCAGATAAATTGATTTTATTGCGTCCAAATATATTGATTTTAGAATATAACAATTTTGTCGAACTACCAGTTATTTGTGGATGGAAGGAGTATAAAGCAAGAGAATCATTTGCCTCATTTGGCATACTGTGTTATGCTATTTGACATTCGTATTTCTTATTTCACTTTGTAGTGTTGTTGGAGGAGTAATACTATCAATTGGGTTTTATGCTGTTATATGGGGTAAAGCAAAAGAAGAACATAGTGAGGACTTTCACTCAGGTAGAAGTCAGACTACATCCAATAGTAAGATTCCTTTGTTGAAGAGTTACAGCGTGAAAGATAACAGAGAAATCACTTATAGTGATTGTTGATAAATATCCAGTGTAGGAAAGAAAAATGTTGGGGGTACAGAGAATATATAGTTTAACCTTACATTTCCATATACTATGTACTATGGGTAATTCTACAGCTATAATTATTTACCATAATAGTTGTTACGAATTAGTAAGATTTAAATAGGTTGGTTAAACATGTCAAAGGAATAAAAATTATTCATCCATCTTATATTAAAAAATAATGTCACATTGTAATTACAAAAATTTTTATAACAAAATTCTAGTTGCTCATTATTTTTTTATAAACAAATGAGTGGTGTTATTTATATAAAATGCTTTGTAGAAAGTAGTAACGAATTGACAAAGTGTGATGTTATTGTATTTTCACTAAAAAATTGATGGAAATCGAGAAAATAGTAACTATCGTTTAGATAAGTTTTTCAGAAAAGTATTTTTTTTAAAAAAAATAGAATTAAAAATAAAAATAAAAGTAAAAGTAGAAAATTATTTTATATTTGAATATAATTAAAAAAAATATTTTATCAACGGAGGATATAATATACACAAAAATGTTTTATTTTTTCTTATAAAATTTAATTGAGGACATGAAAAATAACTTTTCAAGAAATATAGTTAGATGAAAAAAAAGCATTTTTTGTACATAATAAATGTTTTCAAAAATTTATAATCAATTTATATTCTTTCTTTTTTAACTATAAATAACTTAATTAAAAATGTAGGCAATAAAAAATTAAAGTTAAGACAAACGTATTTTAATAAAAGTGTCCTAGATTCGTAAATAAAGAGTACATTAATTCTTTTATATTATATATATAGTATCTTACATTTACATAATTTTTAATATTAAGATGGAGGCAACAATAACGTCAAGGATGTTTTTTGAAACCTAATTGGCCCATTTATTGTGTCACACTTTTTTTCTTCTACTATTTCTCATCCCTAGAGATGTTATCGGAGAAATAGCTCTTTCTCTTCTTTTGGAAATATTAAAAAAAAGGAAGAAAAAATTAATTATTTTCTCTAACAACTGTTCATAATAAAATTAATAACACGAGTTTACACAGGAAGTATAACATTTATCATTAATGTATATAAATACACTAAAATATTCATGAATAGAAGTAAAATTTTATTGGTCGTAAGCTCGATATTTTTAGACCGGTAACAGAAACTATAATTTATTTAAACACAGATTCATATATTTCTAGTAACGGAAGGAGTTTGCCTTCCTTTGACTCATTACTTGACTAATTTAAAATCACTAAAAATACAATAAAAATTGAAAATTCTCAATAAATAATAAATAGTTGTAAAATAATCGAACTATGATAGTTTTAGCATTTTTTAGCATAGAAATCTACACAGCTACTGTATTATAATCTCGTTACATTACTTATAAGCAAATAATACTTCATAATATCGTGAATAGTAAAAGCTAAAAAAGATCTTATGCAAATTAGCCTTCTTGAGGGTATAATATCTTTACTTTAAATTCTACTTTCCTCTATCTACTTGTCTCACACATATTTGAAGACATTTGCTTAAGAAATTCTCATTTTTTTGTGTTATTCTTAATATCGTGACGATAAAGTGATACCTTTACGATATACTAACCAAGACAGCTAATATACAAGGATCTTCCATTTTATTTCTCTGTCTTTTTGGCTATTAATAACAAATTTTAAATATCTTCTTTTTACAATTACTTTCTTTCTATTATGTCTAATTCATGGTAAATATAGAGATGCATAAACTTAAGTAATAAATAGAACTTATATAAGACTCAAATAACATAAAATAAGCTATAAACTTGAATAATATAAATAAATTCATCACATAATAAGTTAAATAATAGACCATAAAATTAAGCAATAGAATAAACTAAATAAAGTACAAAAGATATAAATTAATTCATGATCTTAAAATAAATAAAGTGTATAAAAACTAAAATAATATAAGCTTAAGTAAAATAAATAACATAATATCTCAATAAAGTTTTACAAAATATAGAGTTATCAAATCTAAATATTAATTACTAAAAGGACCAAATTTAAGATCATTTTTATTAAATTTCTTTTAAACCTTCTTATCATGGTCTATGAGTTTATTCTTGTCGTCATGGTGCACTTAGCGCACATAGTTCAGGTTCTTGCAAGAGTTATTATAAAGTCACAATAATGTTTATAAATCAAGAGTTATCAAATAGGCCATATAATAAATTTTACTTATTTTAAGTGTTCGATACAATGTTTTGCTCTTAATATTGATCCCTTAAAAAAATTACCATAAAAATTGATAACTCAAAATAATATATTATTATATAAACAATATCTTAATAATAGTAATAGTAATAGTAATAAACAATAGTATAAAGGAATATCAAGTGAATTAACTTGAAAAGATAAATAAAATAAATTGCAATAATAATGACCAATAATAAAATTAACATTAGATCAAATAACTTAGAGCAATAAATAAAATATATTGCAATTATAAATAATAAGAAGCAAGAATTTAAAGTAATATTAAATAAAATAACTTGGAAAGATAAATAAAATAAATTGCCATAAGAGTAATATAAAGCAACTTTAATGTAAGGAAAATGGGAATAATAAAATAGATTGCAATGAATAAATAATAACAAACAACAATATAAAAGAACATTAAATGAAATAATTTGGAATATAAAATAAATTACAATAATAAACAAGAATGGACAACAATATAAAGGGATATTAAATAAAATAATTTAAAATATAAAATAAACTATGATAGTAAATAGTAATTAGTAATAATATAAAGTAATATTAAATAACATAACTTGCAATGAGTAAATATAGTTAGAGTTTTACTTTGCAAATAATTTTATTATTTACCTCAGAACTGTATATTCACCAAACTCTTTATCAATTTCTAACTCTCTTTTTCTTTTTTTTTTTCTTGCCCCTCTCTTTCTTAGTAACTTCTCTTTATTCTTCCACCGTATTTCCTCTTAAATTTCAAATTCTAACATTACTTTCACTCTTCTGTTATTTTCGTTCTCTCTATGCATTACTTCAATCTCCTATCTCTCTATTTGTAGAGGCAAAATGGCATGCTTTAGGGGGGAAGAAATTTATTTATTTTTTATCCTAACATTATGACATTCTAATCCTAACATTATTACTATGATATCTACTACCATTGCCATTTTTTCCCACAAAGACTTGGCCAACCAAGTCTTCACGTCGTTGACGTGAACCTTTTTTTTTTTCAGTTATATTATTATTATAATTGTTAATATCATTATTATCACTTCTATTATTATTTTATGTATCTCTTCTAATAAATAATATTTAATTATTATAATTATTATTTTCTTATATAGAATAATATACTTTGAAATCATTGCTGCTAATTGTAGTCTTGCTTAAAAAAAAAATTTAATGTATATGGTTTAATTACTTGGATCAATTAATTGTTGTCACAAAATCAATTCAAAAAAATTAATTGAAATATTTCAATAAAATAGATTACTCTACACAAAATATTTTGTGAAGAGCGGATGTTACATTTTTTGTTTTTACTTTTTGTGAGGAGCTCAATAATATTTCATACTATAAAAATATTTCAATACAAATTACTTTTTCAAATCCAATAAACTATGTGAAAGTCTCATAGTCCATTACAGAAATTCTTATGTAGGCATTGGCTGCATGTCAGCGGTTAGACATGTTATTTATATTTTGACACATGTAAAATTAGTAGTCTACATGTCTTAACATTATACTTATTATATTTATCTATTAATAATTACTAATATCAAAATCATTTTTAAATTTGTTTCTCGGTAATTCTTTTTTTGAATTATTATTACTAATTAATTTAAAAATTCAATATAAAATAAAATTATAGATATATTATTTGATTCTCTTTTTAAATTTTTATAACTTTTTATTATATCATTATTATTTAGTTTAAATATGGATAATTATTATTTTGTTTTTTTTATATACATAATTATTATTTTCTATGTTAGCAAAATGTGTTAAAAAGAATATATTGAATCAAACGGTGTGATAACTCTTGTTTAACTTTCATATTAATTAATTTACGTATTATGTGTTTGTTCGTTTAAATTCTTTTGCTAATATAAAAAAATTAATAAAAATTATATAAAGTGAATTATAACTGTATAATGAAAAGCTAAAAGTAATTAAAATTAAATAAAATCAAATAATATATATCTTTAACTTTATTTTATATTAAAATTTTGAAAATTAATTACCAATGATAATTTAAAAATAAATTTCTACTTAAAAATAATATACCACTAATTTTATTTTACATTTTTTTTACCTCTCTTTAAATTTTAAAAATTAATTAATAATGATAATTTAAAAAATATATCTCATGAAAAGTAATTTAGAAATGATAATTTTTTTTATTTTGTTCAAGAAAAGTGAAGACAAGAATCAACTTATTGAGTTCTATGATACACGTCGCAAAGTTTGTAGAAGCAGCAAAGCTCCTATGTAGAGGCCAAACTAAGAGCAAAAAAAAAAAAAAAATCTCTTTTCTGTATCTATTTTTATTTTTGATAACTAATTAAGTTAATAAAATATCTATAATTGGTTAATGTATCTCATTTTTTATTTTCAAAATCAAATAAGATATATTTTTAATTTTATTTTATATTTATCTTTCAGTTTTTCAAATTTAATTAATAATTATACTTAATAAAATAAAATTTTCATATTTTACAATTTTTTAATAAATGGATATAATATATAGATATTACTAATTATTACAATATACCTGAACACATTTGTCAATGTAAAAATTAATAATTAACAATATTTAAATTGAATTATGAAGATATAATAAATTTTTTAAAACATTTAAAATGAATATTATATATTTGCAATATTATTTTATATTAAAATTTTAAAATTATTTAATAATAATAGCCATTTAAAAAGAATAAATCATAGAGAAATCAATTTAGAAAAAATGATATTTAAAAGCGTTGTTTATTGTATTTTGATATTAATAATTGTTAATTTAGTGGCTTGAATTTTATTGATTAAAAGCCATCAAATTGTGGAGTGTTCCTTTGTTATAGCAAGCTTTTGATCTTGACCCTAGGAAGCTAATTTATTTGTTGTTTTGCTTAAATTATGAACATCCACGGGTCAATGTCTGAAGGCTCTATAAATTTCATTTGCTACAAGACTTCATCATCTCATCGTCAAGCACTATCTGTCGTAGAGAAGAAACGGTTTCTTCTTATTTTTCTATTTGTTTATTTGTGAGAGTTTGAGTGTATACATTGTTAAGGAAATACTGTGAGGCATTTGGGTGTATTTGGACTTTGGGATTTGAGTGAAGTGTGTGGCCATTTTTGTTCTCCATATTATTTCTTATTATTATATACCTTTGTATGTGGACTTAAGCTCTAAACTGTATCATATTTGTTGCTATACTTCTGTTTTATTTGCACAACTTGTTAAAACAATAATTATTAACAGATAGATATAATAAATAGATATCATTTAATAAGCTGTATAGTAGTAGTGAAGATTAAAACATGTGAGCTAGTAGTGAAGATTAAAACATGTGAACCACTATTTTCAAATGTGTCAAAATTTGAATGACATGCCTGAATGCAGATGTGGTATGTAGTGTCTACCTAAAATTTCTCCGATTTGTTAGAACTTATGACAAAAAGTTAACCCAAATTACAATGAAAATTTAATCATACAAATCTAGTTAGGAAATATATAGCTTTGAAAATTTTGAAGAGAACCATTACTTAGAATGTCATTGTAACCATTAAAAAAAAAAAAGTTGATGGGTCTTTTCTAATATCTTTATTTAAATAAATCTAAAAGTTCAGTTGGTGGGAGCTACCATTACCTTTTGTTGATTAATCCGTTTAAACAGTTCTAGTTGAAAATAAAATTGACAAGTAGTACTACAAACACACATACTTACATACCCACATCATTAATGTACCTCCCAGAGTTAAGTGAATTTATATAGTCATTCAGAAACACAACACACCCTAGGGTCATACTATCGCTTGCTTGAGCTATACACAAACACAAAAGATAGACAACTGGTGTTTGCCATTGCCCAAGTAGGGCTCTAAAGTTGTCATGTCATACATCCTACTATTTGTAGGTCTTTTGAGTTCCCTTGTCAGTGTGCTACCAAGAACACCTAAGTGCATTATTTGTAAATTACAAAATGAAACTAGTGAGTGGTCTCATCAAACTCCGACCTGATCTCTACATAAACGAATACCAAAACTCTCACCAGTTTGTCTCTCAAAAAATACTAGGAAAGCAGGGGTCGGAGCCATACTTTCAGCAGGGATGGTGTTTCCAAAGGTATGTCAAAGCTACTCGAAATCTTCCATAGCATTCCAAAAACAACAAATATGAAACTAATATGTCTAACTATCAACTAAAACGTGGAATAATTAAATGCATGTGAATGAATATGCTATTTCGTTCATAGCCAGAACATATCATCACAAGTAACACATTGTAAATTTTCTAGGCAATAGTCCAGCTACAATAGTTGCTTGTAGGGTCATTATCATATATTGATCTATGAGAGCTCTTGTCATTAGGGTGTCCCCAAATCAAATTGTAATTGTACCACTAATCCACTTTGAGGTGTGGCCAAGACATCACCATGGACACTACTAGTGATCATACCACCTATCCACTCTAAGGTGGTGCCAATATGTCATTGAGTGAATATCTAAATGACTCACTTTGAGGTGAGGCCAAAACATCAAATAAATCTCTTAAAATTTCTCATTATAGAATTTCTATTTAGCCATGAAAATTTCATATACGTATTTCTTGCATTCATATACATGTCATAAATATCCCTCCAATATTCTACTATCATAAGATGATTTTCTTTCCAAATACTCACATTCCACTAAATTTTTACTAAAATATTCTTAATTAATTGTTCTAGTCACCACTTCCAAATTTTTATCATCTTAGTTCTTTGTTAGCTATCCTTTTTTTTTTTTTTTTTTTTCTATTTTGCCTATATTACTCCATGTTATCTTAGTCCTCTGTTAGTTGTCCTTTTTTGCTATTTTGCCTATATTGCTTCATGCCCAATTTCATATTTCTAATTTCTTTAGTTCATTCTAAAATTGGTTTAATATCTTTCAACTAACTAAAGTCTTTCTATCAAGAAAAGGTTCCTCCCTTACTACCTTACTAGTTATTTGTGAAACTAGCTTCTAAAGTCCCTAAAGTGTAGCATCATTTAATGTCACTAACCCACCTATTCTTGCCATGATTTTTGTAACATCTTTGACTTTGAGTGTATTGCCATGTGAAGGAAATCCTAATTCCAGGATGGAGGCAAAAAGGTAAAATCTCGATTCTGAGAATAATAAGGGTCCCAAGAAATAAGTAGATAAAAGATACACAAATAATTATCATAGTATGGTAATTATAGTATCTTGATACTTAAAATAAATTTGTTAAATTATATATTATAGTGAGCTCGGATGACCTGGATGCTTCTTAAACACTTTGAATTAATTTTCAAGGGGTTAATTGTTAGTTTGAGTAATCTTAAGGAGTGACATTTTAATTCCTTTGATCATAATAAACCATAGGAATTATATCTTTGTACAAGTTATAATGAGATAGAGGTTCATGCATGCTCACAAGTTATTCCCAAGCATGGCCACCCTTTAAACACCTCATCACTCTACTAACACTTGATTTTTCTCTAACCACAATATCAACACAAAGCACCCACTACTCTTCCTCAGAAGTTACGACCACCACAACTTTCCATCACCACCACCAACTTCTCCTCCTTTCTTCTCTTCACGTGCCAACCTATCCCTTCACCCCTTGCACAAAAATTATTCCACACAACTTCCTTTACCTATCTACCTAAGAATCAAGAGGATCAAAGGACTATAGCTTGGTGCTCTCACCCCTTGAAGTTGTGGCCAATAGGGAAGGATAAGAGGAAGAAGTTGCTTGATTGGGTAGCTTCAAAACTAGCTTAGAAATCAAAGAGGTATATGGCAAAATTGTTAGGCTATATTGGGTCAATGTGGTTCTAGCATGTCATGCCTATAAACCCTTGAAATTTTTCTGATTTAGTGCTTTTAATGCCTTGTTTATGATGGAAGTTGTGATTTTTGATTAGCTAATATGTTGTTGTCATGTTTTTGTGATTGAAAAGTTGATAGAAAGCTTCTAGTGATGAGAAACCAGAGATAAGGGTTAGGGTTTGGATTCTATATTGTGAATAATTGGGTTTACATGGATCATGATGACATGCGAGGTGAGGAAACTTGGCTGGTGAAGTTGTAGCAAAATCCTATAACTTCTAGATAATTAATAGCTTAATTCAAGTGACAAAAGGGAAGAAGACAGGAAAAGGTAAGGCTAAGGATCATAAATAGTTCAAGATTGGTTAATTTGATATGTTGACGATGGATATATGAATTTAGAGACAAAAGAAATTAGATAACAAAGCCTCCTTAGCCGCTAACTTAAAATGGATTCTGCAAAATTTCTCTATCGACAACTTGAGCTACAAACACATTTCTGAAGAAAATTCAAAATTGAGTGGGATTTGTTGTGAATAAAAGATGCTTTATAGGACTATTTGGCTGCAAAGTTTCATAATTTTCTAGTGAAGGATGTGAATTTAGCAGTTTTGGAAAGTCTGCTATTTAGACATAGTAGCAAAATTGGGTCAAATCTAGTTTTTATATCTCAACTTAGGTTAAGGGGCTTGGAATGGAGTGAGACCAATTTTTGTCAATAGAAAGATGATAGATAAACTTTCCAATAAAATTTTAGAGCCATTTAAGAAAAAATTGAGAGTACTATGCATTTTCAAAGTTTCAATTTTTGCATATGTGCAAATTGAAATGGCAAAATTGCTCACAACATAATCCAAGTTATAAAGGTCTGATTAAGGTGGGAACAATTTTGTTTGAAAGCTTATTAAATGAAATGTAGATTGGAAATTTTATGATTAAAATAATTTTAATGTGACCTCTAGAATTTTTGGAAGTTCATTGTAGAAAATTGAAACTATTGCAGAATACCTTGTATGACAGTTGCTATAACCTGAGCTATCCTATGAGTGGTACTAATTGGATTAGAAAGATAGGTTATAGAAGAATTAGGCTATAAATTCTCAAAATGAATGGACTTGTGGTCGAATTATATATGGTAAATTTTTGAAATTGTTGGTTCTATGAATAAGAGGTTAGGATAGCATGTTACTCAAAGGTGCATAACTTAAGAGGCTCAAATTGGGATGGGAGCAAAGCATAGTGAAAATACATACTTAAGGCTAATTTTCCATGAATTTTTAATAAAAATGAAGATGGTTTGCCTATTTTAGCTTAATTTTAAAGCCAAGGATGAATGTTGAAATTTGAGCTATAGTTGGTAGCTTTGGCCTAAAAGCTTATGTGCTTGGTTTTAGATTTCTACAACGATTGCCTTGATATGATGAGTTCTCTTTAATTGTTTGATACATTGCTTGTTTATGAGCTTGATGATGTGATTATGAGGCATGAGGTGAGTTTGTTCAAGTTAATGAAGATATGAAGAAATATAAATTGATACTTTGACTGATTATGAATTTAGTTGATTGACTATGACATATGGTATGATGATTACACCTGAACTCAAATGATGATGCATGAAATGTAATGAAATTATGTATGAGTTTGTAAGTAATCTGAATGATTATTTGATGTTGTTTGAGAGGCACGAGTGTGCCCACCTCACCATAATCATAGCAGGCAATGTATAGGAAGCATGAAAAGGAAATATCTCATATTTTTTAATAGTATAGAGGTTACAAATACATAAGTAAAAGGCTATGACCAAGAAAATAAAGGGCTATGCCCGTGTTCCCCGCAAGTTTTGTATTATGCATGCAAGGAATGAGCTCATATCCTAACAATAGGAGCAGTTGGGGGTAATAAACCTCGATGAATGTCATGCCAATATACATATGTTGTGGGATCTCCTCTTACAAAACCTAGGCATTTGATCTAACAACTGCTTCGAGGAAACAAGACAAGAAGGGAAAGGAAAGCATGTGTTAAGTAAAGGTCTCGTGAGAAAAATCATGAGCCTAAGGATCCTGTTACTATTAGTATAGAGCTGGATTATATTCTATGCTTCAGTGTCTTTTTTGTGTATGTGTGTGTGTGTGTGTGTGTGAGTATTGGAAAAGGATCAAGAGAGAGGAATGGTTAATTATGAAAATAAGAAGAGTAAATCTTGCCATTGGATCCTATATGAATGGTCAAGATTAAAATAAAAGTCATGTAACTTTTTTAAGTGATAATGTGGTTTTGAATAACTTTTAATCTTGACAATTTATGTATGGTTATATGACCCATATTTGCCCTTCTCACTCTCATAATAAACCACTTTTCTCACTTGATATGCTCCTATATTTATATGTATGCTAACCAATGTATGATAAAAAGAACCCGCTTTATGAAATATGTTCTGAACTTTAAACTTAACCTACCTTTGTGTATTCACTATTTTTATAATAAATCGAAGTGGTTGGAATAACAATGATGACACTGCCAATAATGGGGTTTTGTTGCCCATTGAGAATTTTATATTCTCATGACTACGTGTATTCCCGTATTATTCTAGAGCGGAGAAAAGCATTTAAGACTATAGCTTGACCATGGACATAGATGACTAGAGGAAGCAAGCTAAATCGTAGTAGCAAGAGATAATTGCTAAAGTGTTCAATTTGTGTTCTTCAGTAGGATTTGGTGACAAGCTTGGTGAAGGTGAAGGCTGTCACGAGAAGAGGGTTGAATCATGACTATTAAAAACTTTTTTTAAAACTTGAAAACTTAAATAAACTTTCTTAAGTCTTATAACTTGGATAGCGGAAGCGTTTGTGTTAGATTTAGAAAGTTAGCTTTCTTAGCTTTTTGAATTTAGATAACAAATCAAGTGCTTAAGAGACAACCAACAGAAATAAACAAGATAAAGTTAAGAAGATGCTTAACATAGAGATTTATCTTGGTTTGGCCAAACCATTTGCCTACGTCTAGCTCCCAACAAAATAGTTGAGATTTTTATAAACTTGAGAATTGTTGTACAAGCTTCTCCAAGCTTACAAATGAGTATTCTTGTCCTAGCCTCTTCAAGTTAATCAATGACCACTAAGGGTCAAGTTACAAGATTTATTGTAATGTTTGTGTTTAATAATATTCACACTTTAACACTCATGGTATATATCTCAAAAAAGCACAAGGTGAAATGACTTCTTACAAATCTATCAAGGAAAATGTTTGCTTATGATGAACAAGAGAAGATTTAGCTCGTAGAAGCTTCAGAAGGATATTTCTGATTATTCAAAAAGATGAGAATGCAGAAACCTTTGGTTTTCAAAGTGAGCAATTCAAACAGTTCTTTATCTTCAAGACTTTTGTAGGCTTCAAAATATAGCCATTGAGTATTTAGGTCTAGAGGCTCAGGCTTTTAGATCCATTAGTCTTAGACTAAAGAATGAGGTTGATACCTTTCTTACTCAGCAAACAAGTACAGTACAAAGAAGGGGACTAGTAGTTCTAAGTCAACTAGCTTTTCAGTGTGTCAGCACATTTTTTTGATCTCTATTTTGTTACGTTTGACATTTAAAAGATATCTATGAATTGTGCAAGGCAAGTTTTGAATGAGGTCTTCTTCACTTGGAACAACATTCTGAATGTTAGCCTTCTGATTAAGCTTTCTAGACAGATCATCTTTTGAGCAACTTGTGTATCTTCTAGTGACTTGCTAGCTTTCTAAAGACATAAATACATCCTTATGATGCTTTAAATAATTTTCTTACAAGAATTATGATCATTGTGAGCATAGTGATGTTCTCAGGGTGATCTTAGCTTTAGCAAGACAATATTTTGAATTTTAGGGAATGTTTTACAAGCTAATTCCTATTACGGCATGAGAACCATCTTTCTTGATCTTGAGTTAGGGTGATATATGCTATTTAAACTAAACACTCAAGCAAACCATTAGTCCTTACAAAAGATTTTCATAAAAGTTGGTTTGTTATCTATCAAAACTCTTAAAGAGGTATTTCTAAGACCACTTAGTGGCTTTTGAAGGGTGTTGGAGCTTATAATCTCCTCTTTTTTGATAATGACAAATCGATACTTAGGAAATGCTTTTGTTTGTAAGATAAAATTTGAAAACATATAAGCATTAACAAGGTTTGTATTGATTTTATCTTTCTGATCACAATACATGCTTTCTGATGTTCATTTTAATTTGTTATAACATTCAAAAACTTCGAGATAATACACTAATCATTTTAAACTATCAGAAACATTTGAAACAACTAATTATTTTGCTTAAGAGATAGGGTTGAACAAATATATGGAGCATGTTATCATCAAAGCAATACTAAACTAAGGATTACATATATATATATATATATATATATAGCATAAAATAAAGCAAGTATAAACTGCTGATAGAAATAAAAGATATGGCTCATAAAACTAGTATCAGAGTTATAATGAAAGAGATAAATACTAAAACCATAAACAAGTATCAAAGCAATAATAGATGTGATAGATAAATATTAGAGCGGAAATGGGATAACTTATATCAGAAAAAATAAAAATTGTTCAACAAAGTCAACAATGTTCAAAGAATGCAAAATGCTTGCATAATGTATGATCTTTTCTTTTTGTTCCGTGATCCCCCTCAACCAAAGCTTTTCCATTCTTCTCCTTCTTTTGACAGCAACAAAAGATGTTCAGGGATCATTGAAGACCATCACTGATTGTCTTAGTGATTTCCCTTTTGAAGTGCCCTTAGCAGCTATAGTAGGAGACTCTCCATCTTGTCCATCCTTCTTTCTGTGGCATGTAGGTTGGTCATGAGTTGCTATTGATTAGCCATGATTGCTTGTTGATTGGCCAAGAGAAGGTCCATCTGAATCTCATTGGCTTTGGGAAAGATATGTGGGAGATGATGTAAGCTCTTCAGAAGGTAGCTTCTTAGTACATGAGGTTGAAGACTTGGTATTCTCAGGAATAGCTCCAGAGGTTGTTTTGTCAAACTTTAGGGTAGCAGTCAATAGCAGAAGGGTATTTATAGTGGTTGGAGTGGCAGGAACTTCTTCAGAAGCTTGTAATAGATTATCAGCAGGAATAAAAATGAGTGTAGTTTCTAAAGTAGAGACGATATTAGCATTGTCTTTTATTACCAGTGTCCCTTCTAGTCCAGTAGACTCAATCCTAGTCTCAGCCCTTCTATTCATAACAGTGTCAACCCTAGTAAAGGTTCCTTCTTGGCTAGCAGGTATAATTTGAAAGGTCTATGATTGAATCTTAGTTTGTGCAGCTTGTTATTCAAAAGCTAACACCAGAGGTCTCATCTCAGAGGCAGGATTTTGCTTTTCTATCACAACAAAATGTTGCTCTACCTCCTCAGGCAGAGGTGAACTCCTTTGTTTAGAGGTTCTTATGCTTGTGGCTTTGTTCTTTTGCTTCTTGAGCCAAGCTTCTTCTCTTAGTCTGTTCTCTTGAGCTTCTATTCTAGCCTTCTGAGAGGAGAGGGAGTTGATTCTTTTATAGGAGCAATAGAAGCTTTTGCTTCTTCTTGTGTTTCCCTTCTGGAACCTTTTTGGATAAAGGCTTTGTAGGTGTAGGTTCTCAAATAACTATCCCTCTAGTAGCAGGGGCTGATAGAGCAATAGGAGTAGTGGCAGTATTAGCCATATTGATAGGATTTGTAGCAATGGTAGATACCTCATCATCAATCTTGGGAAAGGTTGAAGCTTTTGAATGCTTCAACAGTTTTCATTTCCTTATCCTTTTTTCAAGGATGGGAGAGCGACTTCTTTTCCTCCTTGATTTATTTTTTCTTTTACCTGTTTTAGAAGGTTTTGACTAAGATTTTTTGGTGCTTAGCATCACAGCTTCAATAGTAGCTTTCTTCTTTTTGCTTTCTTTCTTTTTGTCTCTGTCTTGAGCTTAGGCTTTCAAACCCAATGCTTGGCATGTCTTGATCATGGTGGTTAGTCTCTTATTGTCAGACCTCTTACTAGCCAAAGGAAACTGAGCCTTGTTAAAAACTCTGGTAAAAAACATGCCATAAGGTAGGCTTACATGCTTCTTCTTTTCAGCGCCAATAGTAGCAATGATAAAATTTGATATTAATCTCCCTAGATTTATACTTCTTTTAGTTATAAGACAGAACATGACTATTTGATCAACTTCACTCATCACATCTATGTTCCCACTCCTTGGTAACACAGTGTATTGGACCACCAAAATAAATAGCCTTAACAAAAGTGAGTAACCTAGAGGTTTGAATGTCTTTGACTTTTATACCTCTATTTCCAATGAAAGTCTCAACAATATCAGCGTCTATCACACTAAGCTCTTTCCCACCATCTTTCTTCACCATAACAACAAATACTATCATTTGGAGTGTTGATGATCTCATCAATATTAGATAAAAGGACTTAGGGTTCAAAACTTCTTACTATACGTTTTAGGGAGGTGTTGTCTTCATCAGAAGCATTTAGGATGCTGTAGAATATAGGAACAACCCAAGTGTAGATATACTTAGAAATCCGCAAAAAATCTCCCCAACCTTGAAACTAAAAGATGTTGTGCACGTCAGGGAAAGAGGTGAGTTTTCTAAGTAGAAACTTTTACCTTTTGCAATGGGTCTTCTGTAAAAGTAAGTTTCAAAGTGCTTTAGCATTTCTTTGTCATCGTACATGAAGGGGGTGCTGAAGTTGCCTTTTTCACTTATTATAGAGAATAGAGAAAGGTTAGAGCTTGAAGGAAAGAGAATGTGTTTAGGATGATGTAAAGGTGAAGGAAATAAAGTGTTTGAAGTTTCAAATATTTGGGGAAGATGAATAGTGTATGAATAGTTTGAGAGGGTTTCAACAAGTGAGACAAATGGAGAGAGAAAAGTGTGCTCAGGGTGAATAAATGATCTCGTTAGGTAAAATAAATAAATAAGAGTCATTGTAATATGAAGTATTTTGGGGGCAAATCAATGACATTTTGAATAAAAGACTTTTGGCTTTCCTGCTTCATTCAAACATGGCAATGAGGAAGTTACTAAAACCTCCCATGTTTTAAATCTACCTTGTCTCATCATATTCATCCTTTTGACCAGAATCTTGAGTCATCTTTCTCAGGGAAATAACTTTTTGAACTCGATTTCGAAAAACTTGTCTAAGTATCTTTCTAATTGACCTTTTTAGAAACACCATTTTGAAAACTTCTTGAAATGCATTCTTTAGAAGAGAAACACACTTGATAGCACAATCTCAGCTTTAAGCTTCTTTAGAGGCTTAAGGGGATAGGATACAATGAATGCATGTGTTATAAAAGCATGATTAGATACTAGTCATATTTAGAAGGTTCTTAATATATCAGCTATTTGATCTTTTGTATTTACAAAACTTAGCTTAATATTTCCTTTTTGAGCATGATCTACAATGAAATGATGCTTGATATCAATGTGTTTTGCTTTTTACTTGACCAGGTAATCAAGGATTTTCCAAGAAAATAGCAGCAACCACTTATGCTTTTTCTGTCAACTCTATTTCCAGTAAAGTCAACATCACAATAACCTATAACATCACATAAATACCTTTCTTGTAGTAGAGACTGAGATTAGTAGTAACTACTAAATATCTTAGAATTCTTTTGGCAGCATTTAAGTGTTATTGCTTTGGGTTAGATTAGAATCTAGCATAGATACCTACACGTAATTGTATGTCAGGTCTACTTGCAGTAAGATAAAGTAAAGAATCAATCATACCTAGATAAAGTTTATCAAAAACTTTATCACCTTCTTCATCAACTTCTAGAACTTAAGAAGGATACATGGGAGTGCTAAAGCTCTTAGTCTTGTCCATGTCAAATCTTTGAGCAGATCCTTAGCATATTTCTCTTGATGAATAAGGATCCTATCTTTCTTTTGCTTAATATTAGTCCCAGAAAGCACTTAAGCCCTCCTATCATGCTCATATCAAATTCTCCCTGTATAAACTTAGAAAAACTCTTGCATAGTACGTAAGTCTAAACAATATGGAAATCATCTTTCTCATATAAGATAAACAAGGTTGTATTAACTTTTCCTCTTTTAAAACCATTTTTAAGCGGAAAAGAGCTAAGTCTTTCATACCTAGCTCTTAGAGCTTGTTTTAGACCATATAAAGCTTTTGACAACTTAAAAACATGGTAAGAAAGGTTTCATTTTCAAAAGTAGGAAGTTGTTTGACACAAACTTCTTTGAATATAAAACCATTAAAGAAAGCAAATTTCACATCCACTAATAAAGAACAAAACCTTTGTATGCTACAAATGCAAGCAACATTATGATGGCTTCCAATCTTGTAATAGGAGCAATTGTCTCATCATAATCAATTTTCTCATGTTGATTATAACCTTGAGAAACAAGCCTTGTTTTATTTTGGACCACTTTTCCACTTTCATCTAACATGTTTCTAAACACCCATCTTGTGCCAATGACAAAAAGTCCTTTAGACAATGGAACCAGAGTCCAGATTTTACTCTTTTCAAATTGATTGAGCTCTTCTTGCATAGTATCTATTCCACTTTGATCTTGAAGAGCTTCATCAATGTATTTAGGTTAAATCTTAGAAATCAAGGCTATGTTTGATTATATTATGAATGAAGATCTAGCTCTAACTCCTTGAGAAGGTTCACCAATGACTTTATTTTGAGATATAGCTCTTAAGTCTCTTGCATTAGTGTACCTCTTCGTCATGGAGGATGCTTCAGAATGTTCTAGAATATCATTAAAAACAAGGTGAGGCATGGAAGGCTTAGGATTATTTGTCATTTCTTTGTCATTTTCTCTTGTGGCTATCTGAAGGGAACTTTGATTCTGTGATTTATCATTCAGAGACAAATCCTCCAAGTCTTCTTCCAAGTTATGGATATTTTAGTCTAGATCCTCCTTCTTTTCTTTGAAAGGGATATGTATTGTTTCCTCCACAATCTGAGTTCTCTTGTTGTATACCCTATATGCTTTAGAAACGGAAGAATATCCTAGGAATACATCAAGATCAAATTTAGGATCAAACTTTGATAGCTTATTCTTTGTGTTAAGGATGAAACATACTAATCCAAAGACATGAAAATAGGATATATTGGTTTTCCTTCCTTTCCATAATTCATAAGGGGTTTTCTTGAGTATTGGCCTTAAGAAAAAAATAATTTTGTATGTAGCAAGTAATATTAACTACTTTTACCCAAAAACCTTTTTGATAAACCACTTTCTAAAAGCATGGTTGCAAAGATCTGTTCTTCTTTTCAACAACTCATTTTGTTGTGGAGTTGTAGGAGAAGAGAAATTATGAGAAATGCTATGCTCATTACAAAAACTTTCAAAAGTATGATTTTCAAACTCAACACTATGATCAGATCTAATGGATGAGATACAAAAATCTTTTTTTATTTTAAACTCTTTTTGAAAACACTTTAAAGGTCTCACAAGCTTCATCCTCTTGGACTAGGAGTATAACCCATGTGAATCTAGAAAAGTCAACCACAATGACTAAACCATATTTCTTACCACCTAAACAGTTAGTTCTTGGTCTTAAAGATTAAAATGAAAAAGCTCAAGTGACCTTGTGGTTGAAACTACATTCTTATTATGGAAAGAAGTCTTGTTCTGTTTACCCTTTTGGTAGAACTCCTGGGTTGAGCCATTATCAAAGTTAATCTAAGGCATACTTTTCACAAGCTCCTTTTAAGAAATCTCATAGATTAATCTGATGTGAGCATGACCAAGTTTCTTATGCCACATCCACTTTTCATTCACAAAGAATGCTAAGCATTTTACATTCTAATCTAAAAGGTCATCTAGATATAATCCGTAAGTATTATCACACCTTTTATTAGTAAGCATGATTTTATCTGAGTTTATGATGCATCTAGAAGGTTCAAACACAAGCTTGTAGCTTTAGTCACAAAACTGACTAATGCTTAGAAGGTTGTAGGTCAACCTTTCAACCAACATAACTTCGCTAATCAAGTGAGAATTGTTCTTACCAACATTACCTATACCAATGATCTTTGACTTACTTTCATTAGCAAATTTTACAGCTCCTCCATCCTCAAGTCTAAGATTTTTGAACCAAAATCTGTTTCCAGTCATGTGTCTAGAATACCCATTATCCAGATACCACTTCAACTCTTTCTGATGGTGTAAATTAAGACATACTTGTGTTAGAAACAATTTTCACCTTAGGTACCCACATCTTCTTAGGTCCTCTTTGGTTAGTTTCCTTTTTAGGTTTCTTCTCTTCTAGTTCTTTGTTTTTCTTAGAGAACAACATCTTTTCATAAGAGTGACCCTTCTTAAAATAATATGTACAAGTAGGAACTTTATTTTGAGAACTTTTGAATGATTCAACATTTTCTTCTTTCTTATTCCCAAGTCATGATTTATCAAAATATGGTCTTTGGCTTCCAAGCATCAAATCAAGATTCTTGGAGCCGTTTACTATCTTCTCAAGGTCATATTTGAGAAGCTTCATTGTTTTTTGAAGTTCAGAAACATAAGATGTTTTCTGAGCAAATTCCAAAACTTTAGCTTTTAAGGCATTTACATCCTTCCTGAGAAGGTTATTTTCTTTCAAACGCTTATTTTCTCATGCATTAGCTTCTCTTTTTCTGACTCAAGGTTTTTAAACTCAAGGGACAATTTTTGAAATGTCTTCCTTAAAGAAACATAATGAAAAGAAAGAATTTGGGAATCATCCAAAAGGTCATCATATTCTTTTCGAAAATCATCATAACAAGGTTTTGGTTCATAATTCTTTACCTCAATTTGTTCATCAGAAACTATATCTACCATGAAGCAGAGATTGGCAACTATCTCTTCTTCTTCTTCAAATCCAACATCTTCTTGTTCTTCATCAAGGTCTTCCCATGTGTCATTATGGCTTTCTTTTTTGGATCTTCTTCTTGAAATTCTTCTTTAGTTTTGGACATTCAAATCTTAGATCCAGGCTCTTTGCACTCATAACAGATGATCTCACTCTACTTGGCTTTTCCTTTCTTATCCTTTTTAGGAATGAACCCTTTCTTCTTCTTCTTTTTCTTTGTCTTCTTCTTCTTTTTCTATCTGATCCATGTTGTTGAGATCTTATCAGCTAGATGAGCAATCTCATCTTTCTCTTCCTCATCCTCATCTCAGAAAAATCCTCTTCTTCATAATCTTACGAAGCATTTAAAGCTTTAGTAGAGCTAGCTTTCCTCTGTGTAAACTTAAGAGCAATGGATTTGCCTTCTCTTCAAAAGCTTCATTGAGCTCAATCTCATGAGTCTTTAGAGACCTAATGAGAATGTCCAGGCTAAGCACATTCAAGTCTTTTGCTTCTTGAATGGCTGTCATCTTAGGGCGCCAGGCCTTTGTTAGGCTTCTGAGAATCTTCTTGATCATCTCAGCATTGGCATATCTCTTTCTCAATGCCTTCAGCTGATTTATGATATTCATAAATCTTGTTGTCATGTCATCAATAAGTTCATGTTTCAACATTTTGAACATTTCATATTGATGTATCAGTTCTTTCATGGAGAGTTTGGAGTTTGTCCTAAATCTCTTGACCAGAATCACATGAAATGATTTTATCATACTTACTTTTGCTTAGAGCATATGTAAGAAGATATTTGTCCTTAGCATTCATCTACACTTTAGCCTTGTATTGGTTAGTCCACTGGTTTCTAGGAACTCTCTAACCACTACTAGATAAGGCTAGTCTAGATTAGCAACCACATGAGGCATAGGTTGCTCAATGGTTGGAATGTAGTCTCCATTCTCAATAACTTCCCACATATCTAGACTTGTTGACTCAATAAACAGTCTTATGTTGTCTTTCTAGTAAGTATAATCTTCTCTATTGAAATATGGAGGACGATTTATGGAGTATCTTTCAGCAATGTATGAGATTTGTTGTGCCATGCTCTAGCAACTTTGTTCCTCTACAACCATTAGGTAATTAAAAGTGAAGGTGGACACGAGAAGGGGGTTTGAATCATGACTATAAAAACCTTTTTTTAAAACCTGAAATCTTAAACAAATTTTCTCAAGTCTTATAACTTGGATAGTAGAACCATTTCTGTTAGATTTAGAAAGTTACCTTTCTGAAGTTAGAAAACAAATTAGGTGCTTATGAGACAACCAACAGAAATAAAGAAGATAAAGTTAAAAAGATGCTTAACATAGATTTATCCTGGTTCAGCCAAACCACTTGCCTACATCCAATCCCAAACAAATTAGTTGAGATTTTCATAAACTTGAGTATTATTGCACGAGCTTCTCTAAGCTTACAAATGAGTAGTCTTGTCCTAGCCTCTCCAAGATAATCAACGACCACTAATAGGTCAGATTACAAGATTTGATATAATTTTTGTGTTTAATAACTCTCACAATCTAACAGTCAAAGTGTATATCTCAAAATAGTACAAGGTGGAATGACTTCTCATAAATCTCTAAAGGAGAATGTTTGCTAATGATGAACAAGAGAAGATTTAGCTCTTAGAAACTTTAGAAGGATGTTTTTGATTATTCAGAATGATGAGAATTGTAACACCCTTAGTGTAGCTTCAAATTTTTCTGTGTTGATCCTGTATGATCAATGTGTTTAATCCGTTTATGATGGAATTTAGTTGGTATATGATGATCTTGGGTGTTGGATGTCTTTTGGAATCAAGGAAACCATGTTTTGGGATGTTGTAATCGATTCCCATGTGGCTGGTAACCGATTACGGGGCTCTCCGTATGACCGCGGGTTAAAAATTTTCGCATCGTAATCAATTACCAAATATGGTAATCGATTACCAGTTCTGGGTTCGTGGTAATTGATTACCATGACTGGGTAATCGATTACCAGCCATTTGTTCATGGTAATCGATCACCACAGGCCAATATATATACTGAGACGCATCACACGCCCTCATTTTTCGATTTTTCTTCTCTCTCTAACCCTAAACTCTCTCCCTTCTCTCTAGAATCTCTTCTTCCACCATTCCTTACATCTAATTTCTCCATTCCATCATTTCCAACTAAATCAACAACAACAACACAAGATCTATTCCATTAAACACAATCACTTATACTAATTATTCCTCCTTCTTCATTCTTGCTTGGGTGGATTTGAAGTGGGAAGCTCACCTATACTCTTCTTCTCCTCATTCCAATTCTAGAGGTAATTTCTATATATTATTCTTTCCTTTTCCAAGCAATTCTAATTCCTTTGATCTTTAGATGGATTTCTAGAACCCTAGGATTTTAAGATTAGAGAACTTATGGTATGGAGAATATTAGTGATCCAAAATTGATGCCAGTGTCCTATTGTGATATTAGATATTCCTAAGGAACTTCTCTCCAACCTTGTGGATCCGAAGACTTAAGATTTTCTTGTGACCGCTGATCTGTGAGTAGATAGAATGCTTTTGAGTTAATCCTATTTTAAATTTATAATCGTTTATTTACATTAAGAAACGCTACTCATGAGTCAATGATGGATGAAATTCGAATGTGTTATGAGAATTATGATTTATGAATATGAAAGAATAGGAAAGTGCATGTAATGAGATCTGCTTGTCGACGATGAGACGTTAGCCTTGGTGCACTTTGGACTATGATATTACATGGCCACCCAAAGGGGTGGTGCGTGATGGATATTTCATGGCCATATATATAGTGTGGTACGTGCCTGTACTCCACGGCCTCTTAAAAAGTGGGGTGCGTGCCTGATTTTGGGATTCACACGAAGGAAAGGCCACCTAAGTGTGAATCCTGCCTGTTTATTCTGTTAGATATTTCCACTATTTTCTTTATCTGAATAAAATCATTTTATGCTTATATATATACATTGACTCATGAGGTTTAAAAGTATCTTGTCTCTCATTGAGTTTCTCAAACTCACCCTATGGTTATTATATTCTTTTCCGATACAGGTTCAGATTTGGGAGCCGATCCTTTTGGTCAGCATCATTAGATCCTTATTGGGGTGAGCCCTATGTAGTAAGGGCCTTGATTTCTATTCTGTTTGTTATAATCTTAGTTGTAACTTTATAGTACTACAGGCAGGGTTTGACCCTCGCTGGTGTGTTATGTAACATCCCCAATTTACCTTGTGCTAAACTATTCCATTTTTTACCTCCACCTCGATTTCCGAGTTCCGATTTCACTAGTTTTCATGATTTCCGACTTCATCTTCAAATTTCACATGAAATGGGATAATTACCGAGTTCCGAGTTCGTCTTGACTTCAAGTCCTTCCCGATTTCCGATTTCATCTTCAATTTTGATTATTCCTGATTTCCGACTTCATATTCTAGTTTCGAGTTCAATGGAGTGGCTTCCGAGTTCCAATATCCGACTTCGAGTTAAAGTATATTGGGTATAATTTCTGACCTACGATTTAAACTATCATAATTTCGTCATTTCCCGACTTCCGACTTGGCCCTCAAGTCCGAACACATGAACGTAATTCCATGAGATCCGACTTCATGTCTCACGGAAAATATACCTAGCTTCCGATGTCACCAACCACACTGTATATAAGTCCCAACTTCCGAGTTTAAGTACTTAGGTTTGGAAATGTTATTCAAATCACCCGAGTTCCGACATCTGAGCTTATTACAAGGAGTCCCGACTTTGAACTAGGAGTTCCGAGATCAGTTGATTGTCAGCTGCATTTCTTCCGACCTCCGACCTTGATTCCAAGTCTCAACATAAACAAGATTTCCTCAAGTCACAAACAAGTGGACGAGTTCCGATTTCAGATAGGATGGAAGCGAGCTGCACTTTTGGAACGACATGGAGAGCAACACAGCCACAAAAACAGGCGACATGTCCGAACTTCAATCACAAAACTTCAACCAATCAACATGCACAATTCCAACTACCCCCATCTATTTAAGTCAGACTTCTCTCTTCATTCCCAGCTGATTTACGTCTCCCTCTCCTCCTTGCTCCAGCCTTCGTCTTCCTTTCCTCTCTCAAATCCAACTCCATCAAATCTTCAGGCTTTGGCAAGTTCCATCAATCCAAACTCCAATTCAGCAAGATCACACTCCGAAGAGGTAGGATTCTACTTCTATTCGATCCTGCTTCTATTCTTGAATTCCTTGCACTATGGTTGGATGAGACTGTATTCTCCATTATGTATCTGATGAACTATTGGATGTATTATGATGAATTATGATTGAATTAATAGAGGATTTTGAGTTAGAATTAGAATTAGAAGAAGAAAACTAAGAGGAATGGATGGATGAGGGTGCTGTCTTGGTGGAGATTCCACGGCAGTCCGTATGGTGGAGCGTACGACGCCGCCTACAATCGGTCAAATCCAATAAAACCATTTTTAGATGAAAGTAGACATTCAGGGCTTTCCATACATATATCATATAAGGTTATTGGATTAGTATTGAGAGAGATACGAATTTTTGAAGTTTGACCTAGGATTTGGGATTTTCATCTGAGCAGGGTGACATGAGGGGAGTATAGCTCACCCTATACAACTCTAAATTGAGTGAAACCGGTTTTTTTAGAAAGCCTACACATAGGGGAACATCCCAATATGAAATTCCGAGTTTGTTATGGTCCCAATTGTTCCCAGTGATTCGAGGAAGTTGTCCTATGTCTAATCCAGACCAAAACAGGGTAGTTCAGGAAGGTCGACTTTCAGGACTTATAACTCGAGGTATACTTAAGTAAATGGCGTGAAACTTGTGGCAAATGAAAGGTTGTCCTGTTAGCTTTGATATGAGACCAATGTTGTAAGATTTAAGCTTAGTTTCGATTTTTAGTGAATTTATATTCCCAGGAGTGTAATTCGGGCTAGTGGCTGAATAGGCTGAGGTAAAAGTTGAATATCTTGAGTTATATAGATCAAAATGATATGGGACCAAAGAGGTTAGAAAGTAGACATATAAAGCTATGATATATCCAAAAACTCAGGTTTAAATGAGTTGAATAGAATTAAAGGTGGGTCATATGAAATTCGGGCAGAACCGAATAGAATTGGCAGAATGGCCAAGGAGATAGTTTTCACAATAGTTGGTGGACATATAAGGTTTGAGTGGAGGATTGCCAGTTTTACATTAATATATATATGTCAGATTGAGTATAATGATATGGCTGAATGGTCTATGAGAACTGGCACTATTCATGGGGAAACGGAACTGATCCGTTATGCTGCCAAATTTACGGCAGAAATCTATGAATGTTATGCTCATAAGGTTTAGAGCTGCAAGTATGAATTTAAGTATGATATGAGTTGTGAGAGATTATACTTTGAATATATTACATTCATATGTTATGTTCATGTATGCCATGCATGCAAGCATAATTAGAACATGATATGCAAAATAAGATATGAGGCATATTCATGTACGCACAAAGCATTTGCACGCATGATAAGATATGGAAAGGAAAGATGATAAGACCTTTCAAGAGGGACGTACTAAGCTACCATGCCAGGCATGGCTTAGACCCAGCTAGCGTGGGCCAGAGCGGTACTGTCTAAGACTTGGGCCAGCCCTCGACCAGATTAGTGGGAATAGACCGGTGTGAGGGTCGGGGAAAGTAAACCCGTCACTCATATATAGGTACGAGCTCGGACCTGAAAAGCAGGCTATTGCCCAGGGGTGAGAAAGGCCATTCACCTTCGAGGGACCAAGCACAGAAAAATAAGACCAAGTACAGGAAAGAGCAAGATCAGGTTGCAAGTTAAAGAAAGATACAGATTAAGTCAAGTGCACTTGCATACAGATGAGCACAAGCATTTTTATGTGCATCTTCAGTTACCCCATTAAGTGATAAGGTCATTAAGATTCTAGTTGAAGCATATTGCACTATTTATATTTCTATGTTTGTCATATAATATGGCAAGTGATTGTTAAAACATAACCCGCTTCGAGAAAGATGTTTTCCACTTAAAATTGAACCACTATTTGTGTATATGTGCTCATATTTTCATAATAAACCGAAGCGGCTGGAATGTTTATGATGACATTATAAGATTTGTTTAAGTTTACCTACTGAGAACCCTAGGTTCTCACTGCCTACTTGTATGTTTTTCTTTTCTGTAAACATTCCAGTACCCAAGTACGAGGCGGCATGCAAGGACACTCATTGAGCAAGAGTTGGGCGCTAGCCAAATCAAAAGACTATCGAAGCTAGTTATCTTAATCACAATTTCTCTTAAGGTGTAATTATTTTATTATCTATGTATCAAAGACTATTAGTCGATCATGAAGTGAGCAATTAAAGGGCCATGTATTGTATTTTTTTCATATTTTAAAGTTTACTTAACATCGTGACAACCTCTTAATGTAACTCCATGACTCGAGCATGGCCTATATGATAGAGGATGTTACATGTTAGGTTTATGTTTAGAAATTATTTAGATTCGATTGGATTTGTTTATAAATTGAACTTGGATATGTAAATGTTATTTGAATGATTAATTCTAATTCTATATGTGTTGCGTGCTGAAGGGTGCATTCTGAGAATGCCTGGATTCCCAATGGAAATGTGTGTTTGGTATTATGCAAGATAAGTACTCTTATTTGGGAAAAGTCCTAAATATAAAGGAAACTCTGCCCAAATTTTGTGAAAATCTTGTGGTGCAAGGCTTGTTAGGGAGCGTGCTCTCTAAGCGTCGGTCACGACCTAGTTTGGGTCGTGATAAAGTGGTATCAGAGCCTAGGTTTCCCTGCGTGCTATGGAGCAAGTGTCCTTCAGTGGGATCATGATTGTGCAAATAGAAGCCAGCCCATTTTCACAAAACGTCATGCTACCAGAGGCCTTCAGGATTATTCTTCATATTTTATTCACTTCAAGTGTTTTCTCACCTAGTATATCAATTTGGTCTTAACCTTGATAAACTCTTTTCTTAGGTGAAATGCCGCATAGAATTCGCACCCGAGTTGCAAAGGCAAAAACCCATGAGGCATCTGACGCTAAATCTGACTAGGCACCCTCTCCTCCTAGGAGAGGGAGAGGCCGTGGTCGAAAAAGAGGCTGTAGAAGACCGGCCAGGCAACCAGAAGGGCCCACTCTTGAAGAAGAGCCAATCAATTTGGCAACTGAAATGAGAGGGGTTCACTAAACTCTCAATACTCTGGTGGAACTCCTAGCTCATCAAAGGAGTGATGAACCTCAACCTCATACGAAGCCAACTCCACTTGTCTGTGAGCCTCGTCATCAGTGAAAAGGGACCGAAGTGTCAATTAAATCCTTTTTCAGACTGAATCCACCAAGTTTCTCCGGAAATCCCCTAAAGGATGACCCTCAACAATTTCTTGACCGCACCAATAAGGTCCTCATGGTCCTTAGATGCCCGAGTGAGAGAGTAGTGGAATTGGTAGCTTATAATCTGAATGGAACTGCGGAGCAGTGGTATGCCACACTCATGGGAGGTAGGGATGCCTCTGGTTTACCTCCCCTCACTTAGGAAGAATTTACTGAGGTTTTCATGATGAAATTCTTCCCGATCAACAAAAAGGAGAAGTGTGCTGTGATTTTGAAAGATTAAGGCAAATCCCTGGGATGTCTATAGCAGAATATGAAGAGCAATTTACCAAATTGTCCCGATATGCATATCATTTAGTATTCGATGATACAATGAGAGCTTGGAGGTTTGTCCGAGGCTTACTTGACCCTTTAACTTACTTCCTATGGTTGGGAGAATGTCTTATGCTGAAATTGTGGACACTGCTTATGGTCTCGAGATTGGAAGGGAAGAGCGAAGAGAAGCCAAGGAGGCAGGCAAGAAGCAGAGGATGAAAGGGAATTTTTTGGGAGGATCTAGTTCTGGGGGAGCTCAGAATTTCCAAGGTCGACGTCAGGCACCCTTGAGAGGGGCTACTTCTTCAGGGCCTACAAGGAATGGGGCAGTCAGCTTACTCTAGGCCTCCATGTCAATCTTGTGGGAATTACCACTCGAGACAGTGTTATAGAGCCATTGGGGCTTGTTTTGGATGTGGCCAAACAAGATATCTCAAGAAGGAGTGTCCCTATTCTAAGGGGGCTTTTGATCCGAGCTTTGAACATCCTGCCGTGTCGGCACCGTCTTACTCAACTTTATCTCCAGGAGTCTCTCATGGATCCTTCGGAAGGGGTTCAGGCAGGGGAGTAGGTGGCCGAGGTCCGGGTGGTAGAGCAGCAGGCAGAGGCCAGCCTAGAGTCTTTACCTTGACAAGGTAAGATGCCCAAGCTTCGAATGTAGTAGTGGCAGGTACTTTGCATGTTAATTCTTTTGTAGCATATGTATTGTTTGATCCGAGTTTCACGCACTCCTATGTATCCCCATACTTTGCTTCTCATTTCAATTAGCAACCGGTATTATTGGATCACCCTTTTTGGGTGGGAACCCCCATGGTAGAATCCTTCATGATCCAGTTAATGTTTCCCTCCTGTATGATTGGTATCAAGGGAGTGGATACTCTAGCCAAGTTGTTGTTATTGCAGATGATGGGCTTTGACATCATCTTAGGTATGGACTGGCTGTCCTCATGCCATGCCTCAATGGATTGCCATTCTAAGGCAGTGAAGTTTGAGTTAACTGAAGGTTCATCTTTTACATTCTGGGGAGATAGCAGCTTAACCCCCACTAACCTAATTTCTTCTTTGAAGGCGATGCGGTTGATGGATAAAGAAAATGAAAGCTACCTTACGGTGGTCCACGATGTAGAAATGGCTGTGCCTAGTCTTGATCAAGTTTATGTGGTAAGGGAATTTCTCGATGTATTTCCTAAGGAACTGCTAGGAATGCCTCCAAGTAGGGAGATTGAATTTTGTATTGATTTGACTCCGGATGTCCGGCCCATTTCTATTCCTCCCTATCGCATGGCTCCAGCAGAACTTCGGGAGTTGAAAGTTCAGTTGTGAAACATGCTGGAAAAGGGCTTTATCCGTCCTAGTACGCCCATGGGGAGCTCTTGTGCTTTTCGTGAAGAAGAATGATGGTTCCATGTGGGTATGTGTGGACTATAGACAACTCAATCGATTGACAGTTTGTAATAAATATCCCTTAGCCAGGATTGATGACTTGTTTGATCAGCTTCAAGGGGCATCATAATTTTCTAAAATTGATCTTCGATTCGGATACCATCAATTGAGAATTCGGGAGGAAGATATTCCTAAGATTGCTTTTCGAACCCATTATGGACATTATGAATTCTTAGTAATGTCTTTTGGATTAACTAATGCCCCAGCTACTTTCATGGACTTGATGAATAGAGTGTCTAGACCTTTCTTGGATGACTTTGTAATCGTCTTTATTGACGATATCTTGGTTTACTCAAGGAGTAAGGAAGAGCATGAGTGCCATTTGCGGATCATTCTGCAAACTCTAAGGGATCACCAACTCTATGCTAAATTATCCAAATGTGAGTTTTGGTTGGATCAAGTGACCTTTTGGGTCATGTGGTAACAAAGGAAGGAATTATGGTGAATCCTAGGAAGATTGAAGCTATCCAAAGGTGGCCACGACCGACAACCGTCACTGAAATTTGGAGATTCTTAGGATTGGCAGGTTATTATCGAAGATTTGTGAAAGACTTCTCTAAGATCTCTGCTTCTTTGACTAAGTTCACGCAAAAAGTTGTGCCTTTTCAATGGTCTGACGATTGTGAAGAGAGCATTCAAAGGCTTAAAACTTGTCTTACTACGACCCTTGTGCTAGTTTTGCCCTCAAGATCTGGAGGGTATTTGGTCTATTGTGATGCTTCCCGAGTAGGACTTGGATGCGTTCTTATGCAACATGGACGAGTCATTGCTTATGCTTCAAGACAATTAAAGAGACATGAGCAGAACTACCCCACCCACGATCTGGAGATGGCAGCCATGGTGTTTGCACTAAAGATTTGTAGACATTATCTTTATAGGGAATCGTGTGAGATCTACACCGATCATAAGAGCCTAAAGTATATTTTCCAACAAAGGGATTTGAACTTGAGGCAACGTAGGTGGATGGAATTGTTTAAGGACTATGATTGCACTATGTTATACATCCAGGCAAAGCAAATATAGTGGCCAATGCATTGAGTAGGAAATCCATGGGTAGTCTTGCACATATAGCACCATTGAGAAGGTCCATAGTGGAAGAGATCCACAAGTTAGAAACTGAGAGTATTCACTTTGAACTCAGAGGTTCTGGGCCACTTTTGGCCCATGTTCGTGCGCGATCTTCCTTGATTGAGCAAATCAAAACTACCCAATATGAGGATACTCAATTATGCGACTTACAAAATGAAGTTTGCAATGGGAAGAAGCCTAAATTCTCCCTTGATCAAGCAGGAACTTTGAGATGCAGAAACCGCTTGTCTGTGCCAGATTAGGCAATCTGAGGAGAACTCTTTTGGAGGAAGCCCACAATTCCGGATATACAATTCATACGGGTTCCACTAAAATGTATCAAGATTTGAAACAAATGTATTGGCGGGAAGGCATGAAATGGGATATAGGGGACTTTGTATCACGATGTTTGGTATGTCAGCAAGTCAAAGCTGAACATCAAAGACCTATCGGATTGTTGCAATAAGTTGAAATACCTGAGTGGAAATGGGAGAGAATTACCATGGATTTTGTGACCGGATTGCCTCGGAGCTTCAGGGGTTTTGATTCTGTTTGCATGATAGTAGACAGATTAACCAAGTCGGCTCATTTTCTCCCAGTCAAGATTACCTATAAAGCTTCCCGTTATACCAAACTCTATGTTGATGAGATTGTTCGACTTCATAGAGTTCCAACGTCCATTATCTAGGACTGTGGACCTCAATTCACTTCTCATTTTTGGAAGCCTTCCAAAAGGCCTTACGAACTCGACTAGATTTAAGTATGGCGTTCCACCCTCAAACAGATGGGCAATCTAAAAGAACGATCCAAATCCTTGAAGATATGTTGAGGTCCTGCATTTTGGACTTTGGTAGGAACTGAGATAGTTACATGCCCTTGGTTCAGTTCTCTTACAATAATAGTTACAAGCAAGTATCCAGATGGCACCATTTGAAGCCTTGTATGGAAGACATTGTAGGTCTCCCATTGGATGGTTTGAAGTAGGCAAGGCTAAAATTTTGGGGCCAAACTTAGTACAAGACTCCTTAGAGAAGGTTCAGTTGATTAGAGAACGGCTGCTAGTGGCCCAAAGTAGGCAAAAGGCTTATGCTAATCATTGTAGGCGAGACCTAGAATTCTCCATAGGTGACCTGGTGTTCCTTTGTGTGTCCCCTATGAAGAGTGTGATAAGGTTTGGAAGGAATGGCAAGCTCAGCCCTCGTTATATTGACCCTTTTGAGATTTTGGATAGAATTGGCCTAGTGGCGTACCATTTGGCCTTACCATCTGGCTTAGCCGTGATTCATCTAGTATTTCATGTGTCCATACTACGGAAGTACCTCCTTAACCTTTCCCATGTGCTTACTCCGCCTACCATCCAGTTAAAGGTAGATCTAACTTATGAAGAAGAGCCTATAGCTATAATTGACTGTTAAGTGAGGAAATTACACTCAAGAGAGGTGGCCCTTGTAAAGGTAATCTGGAAGAACCATTCAGGAGAAGAAGCAACTTGGGAAACTGAAGAAGCTATGCAGGCCAAGAACCCCCGCCTATTTGATTGAGGTGATTATTGTTTTGTTTAGAATTCGGTGACGAATTCTTTTTGAGAGGGGAGTATGTAACACCCTTGGTGTAGTTTCAAGTTTTTCTATGTTGATCCTGCATGATCAATGTGTTTAATCCTTTTATGATGGAATTTAGTTGGTATATGATGATCTTAGGTGTTGGATGTCTTTTGGAATCGAGGAAACCATGTTTTGGGATGTTGTAATCGATTACCATGTGGCTGGTAATCGATTACTAGGCTTTCTGTATGAATGCGGGTTAAAAAAATTTTGCCTCGTAATCGATTACCAGTTCTGGATTCGTGGTAATCGAATACCAGCCATTTGTTCATGGTAATTGATTACCAGAATGGTAATCGATTACCAGTTCTTCATGGTAATCGATTACCACGGACCAATATATATACGGAGACGCATCCCACGCCCTCATTTTTCGATTTTTCTTCTCTCTTTAACCCCAAACTCTCTCCCTTCTCTCTAAAATTTCTTCTTCCACCATTCCTTACATCTAATTCCTCCATTCCATCATTTCCAACCAAATCAACAACAACAACACAAGATCCATTCCATTAAATATAATCACCCATAGTAATTATTCCTCCTTCTTCATTCTTGCTTAGGTGGATTTGAAGTGGGGAGCTCACCTCTACTCTTCTTCTCTTCATTCCAATTCTAGAGGTAATTTCTATGTATTATTCTTTCCTTTTCCAAGTAATTCCAATTCCTTTGATCTTTTGATGGGTTTCTGGAACCCTAGGATTTTAAGATTAGAGAACTTATGGTATGGAGAATGTTAGTGATCCAAAATTGATACCAGTGTCTTGTTGTGATATTAGATATTCCCAAGGAACTTCTCTCCAACCTTGTGGATCCGAAGACTTAAGATTTTCCTGTGACCGAGGATCTTTGAGTAGATAGAATGCTTTTGAGTTAATCCTGTTTTAAATTTATAATTGTTTATTTACTTTAAGAAACGCTACTCATGAGTCAATGATGAATTAAATTCGAATATGTTATGAGAATTATGATTTATGAATATGAAAGAATAAGAAAGTCTATAACAGGATCTGTTTGCTAACGACAGTAGACGTTAGCCTTGGTGCACCTTGGACTATGATATTACATGGCCACCCAAGGGGGTGGTGCGTGATGGATATTTCATAGCCATACATATAGTGTGGTGTGTGCCTGTACTTCACGACCTCTCAAAAAGGGGGTTGCGCGCCTGATTTCGGGATTCACACGAAGGAAATGCCACCTAAGTGTGAATCCTGCCTGTTTATCCTATTAGATATTTCCATTGTTTTCTTTATCTGAATAAAATCGTTTTATGCTTATATATATACATTGACTCATGAGGTTCAAAATTATCCTGTCTCTTACTGAGTTTCTCAAACTCACCCTGTGGTTATTATATTCTTTTTAGATATAGGTTCAGATTTGGGAGCTGATCCTTCTGCTCAGCATCATTAGATCCTTATTGGGGTGAGCCCTATGTATTAAGGGCCTTGATTTGTATTTTGTTTGTTGTAATCTTAGTTGTAGCTCTATAGTACTATAGACCCTTGCTGGTGTGTCAGGCTTATGTTTAGAAATTGTTTAGATTCGGTTGGATTTATTTATAAATTGAACTTGGATATCTAAATGTTATTTGAATGATTAATTCTGATTCTATATGTGTTGCGTGTTGAAAGGTGCATTCTGAGAATGCCTGGATCCCCGATAGAAATGTGTGTTTGGTGATATGCAGGATAAGTACTCTTATTTGGGAAAAGTCCTAAATATAGAGGAAACTCTGCCCAAATTTTGTGAAAATCTTGTGGTGTAAGATTTGCCAGGGAGTGTGCTCTCTAAGCACTAGTCACGGCCTAGTTTGGTTCATGACAAGAATGTAGAAAGCCTTTGCTCTTCAAGGTGAGCAGTTCTAATATCTTTATCTTCAAGACTTTTATAGGCTTCAAAATATAGTCGTTGAGTCTTAAGGTCATAAGCCTTGAGCTTTTAGATTCGTTGGTTTTAGGCTGAGAAAAGAGGTTGATAGCTATCTTTCTCAACAAGCAAGGATAGTACAAAGAAAGGAACTAACTGTTTTAAGTCAACTACCTTTTTACTATGTCAGCATATCTTTTGGATCTCCGTCTTATCTCATTTAACCTTTAAAAAATATCTTTGAATCGTGCAAGGCAAGTTTTGAATGAGGTCTTTTTCACTTAGAGCATGCTACATTCTGAAGGTTGGCCTTCTAATCAAGCTTTCTAGATAGATCATCCTTCTAAGTAGCTTGTGTGCCTTCGAGTGACTTGCTAACTTTCTAAAGACATGAGTACATCCTTCCAATGCTTTAAATCATTTTCTTATGAGAATTATGATCATTATGGGTGCAGGTGATGTTTTCATGGTGATCTTAGCCTTAGCAGGATAGTATTTTGAATTTTAGGGAATGTTTTAGAAGCTAATTCCTATTACAGCATGAGAACCATTGACTCGCGCGTCGTAACACGAGCAAATTAAACCGAATAGCGACTATAGTATAGTAGCCAACTCGGATCGTTTCCCAAAGATGAACACACTATTTGATCAGAAAATTCAGGGGGGTTTTTATAACAAACACTTAAAATGCAATACTGAATTCCAAAGGCATGTAAAAACAAAAAAAATAGCTAAACCGAATTAAAATTCTAATCCAAGACATACAAGAAGAGAGCAATCAACACTCAATCATTGGATTCAAATGTACATGCACACTCCAATTCGATGATTTATTTTAGATTCAATTGAAACCTCAAATCAAACCTAGCATTCACATGAAAATCTCCATGTATTCAACTAATCACTCAAGCCATTCGGTTTAGAGACCTCTAAAACTGAATTGATTTTGGATTAGCTTCCAAACCAATGCTCTCATCTCATATTCAAAACCGAAATATGAATCACACTCTTGAACAATCGAATCACATATATCAACCGAATTATACATGATTTGATTAACTCCTAATCAACATGCATGAATGAAAACCTCCAATTCAATTACGAGATTAAGAAGAAGAGAAGAGGAGTGAAACCGAAATTGGAATTTCCATGTCTTGATGCACCAATCCTCAAGAGCTTGAATGCTTCTCTTGATGCCTTGGATCAGAGGAGGATCACCCCTCCATTAATGGAGGAAAACGCAAAAGAGAGAAAGAGAGAAAGAGAGTTTTCTTATTCCAAAGAAGGTCCAGCTCCTGAAGCATAATCAGAATTTCTATATATACCTCTAATTAAAAGTCACTAATTACTTAATTAAAATAATCCTCTTTTCCTAAGCTAAATTTGGATAGCTCAATTGCCCAATTTGGATGCTTAGAGAGAAAGTTGTGCCCAAAACAAGTTGAGTGGGCTCTCTTAGACTCAGCAGCAATTTCCAACACGTTTTTGGGCCTCATAACGGTTCTTCTTGGCTTAGTGTTCTGAACATAAAATGAAGCCCTGGATGTTAGCTTTCCAATGCCACCGGAATGGGATCAATTGAGTCCCTGTATCCCAAGATATGGTCCAATCATTGAAGGCTGCTCAAAAACCGCGCCCAAACGCTTTAGTTCAGTTCCGAGCCCAATTTCGGCTTTAAGATCTCAGAGTTAGCCCTTGCCCTCTTCATAAAAATTGTAGCTCTATCTCTTAGCTTCCCTACAAATTAAGAAGCATAATAAAATGAGGTATAGAGCTCAAGATATGATCTAAACACTGAAGCAGGTCAAAATAACCGAAATGCTGCAAAAATTAACTAAGTCTCACTAAGATCCAAAAAAGGAAAATGATCTAAACTCAACCAATTAAGCGCAAAGGAGGATTAATGAGACAAGTATGAAAGATAAAAATAATATAAAAATCCAATTCATCAAATTCCCCCACACTTAGCTCTTGCATGTCCTCATGCAAGACTCAACCTAAAGGAAACTAAACAAGGAAAATACCAAAATCAACTACAAACCAAAGTGGAAAAACTTATTCTCCAATGAATCATCAAAAGTGCTAAGTTTAGGGACAAAGTAGCATGTGAGGCATCAAGAATTTTCCAACAATCAAATCAAATGATCCCCACCTCTCTAAAGTATAAACCAAGCAACATCACCTAAAGTGCAAAGATCAAGTATGAAGAATCTCACAAGATGGTGGGTGAGTGTATGAAACTCACTAACTCTCAAGTGTGTGGGTAGAAATGTTTCACTCAATTCACCTCAATAGATCATGCATTACCATAGGCTTGCTAATCTTCTACTTCTCCACTACTTGCAATCATATGCAACACAAATCAAGAGGGCTTCATTAATGGTTGTAATGGGGTTAAGGTAAGGGTAAGAAAAATAGGGAAATGACAAGGTAGAACCTAAGGCAATAGGAGAAATATTGGTCAAGATATAAGCCAAGTTCACAAATGTGGGGGGGTTTCCCAAAGTCATTCCATAACATATTCATTCCCTTCATGAACACTCCCATTTTGTTTGCCCTTTCTTTTCTTTTTTTCTTTTTTCTTTTTCTTTTTTTTTTTTTGCACACTTGCAATTTATGCTTTATTTGTAACCATCCACACTTGCAATTGATGCATATATGACTTTCATTTTGCACCCCCCCACACTTGATCTCTAACACAATAGTGATAATGAAACCAATGTCTCCTATTCCCTAAGGTTGGGTAGAATCATGGTTTTCCAAATCGGTTTAGGCTTGTAATGTGCTAGAATCAAAGAAAGAAAGGTCAACAAGGCTCAAAGGGGTTAACAGGGGAATTAATGCAAGGTGGGCTATATGGCCAAGTGGTTAAAAATGAAAAGAAATGCCTCTATCATGTCCATGAATGCATATGAAAATGTAGCCTCAAAGAAGAATTAAAGCAAGTTCTAGAATGACATAAACTATGAGGGTTGACACACAAGAAAGAAAGGAATGGTATGAAATGCAACCATCCAAAACATAGCTCAAAAGCTCACAAGGGTAGTATTCATCATACTCAATCCAAGCAAATCAAGATCAATCACTCAATTCACACATTGCAAGAGGGAAAAGAAAAAATGAAATCATGTTGGAATTCCATCCACCTCAATATTTAATGTCCTAACTCAACAACCATCAATTCATCAAAGAAGAACAAGAGCAAAGATTATTTCAGCAACAAAAACAAACCCAAAATGCAAGACTAGCTGGAAAAATGCACGAGAGATAAACTAAAACTAATCATCCTCCCCCCACACTTCAACCCAACATTGCCCTCAATGTCATGCAACAGAATGGAATGCAAGGCAATTAGAAAGAAGTAGGAAAGGGAAGAAGAAAACATCCCTATCAAGCATAGGTGGCCGCTAACAAGCGAACCTCCTCAATGGTGTCCACGGATAGCTCCTCATGAAACAGCTTCAGACGGTGGCCATTCACAGTAAAAACTCTGTCCGTCCCAGGCTCCACAATCTGCACAGCACCATAGGGAAAAATCTGAGTAACAATATAAGGACCAAGCCACCGGGAACGAAGCTTACCAGAGAAAAGCTTGAGGCGAGAGTTGTAGAGGAGCACTTTCTGGCCGACTGAGAACTCCTTCCGCAACAACATCCTATCATGGATGAGTTTGGCCTTCTCCTTATACATGCGGGCATTCTCATAGGCCACTATCCGGATCTCGTCCAACTCCTGAAGTTGGATCTTTCCATGAAGCCGGGACTGGTCCAGATCCAAGTTGCGTGTTTAATCGCCCAATAAGCTACGTGCTCGATCTCTACTGGAAGGTGGCATGCCTTACCAAAGACAATCCTATAGGGGGACATCCCCAAAGGTGTCTTGTAGGCAGTGCGATAGGCCCATAAAGCATCCTCAAGTCTCTTGCTCCAGTCCTTCTGCTCGTTTGAACAGTTTTCTCCAAGATCTGCTTCAACTCTCTGTTGGACACCTCCGCTTGGCCATTTGTCTGCGGATGGTATGGGGTTGAGACCTTATGGTTGACACCATACTTCTTCAGCAAGGTAGCCATGTTCCGGTTGCAGAAATGGCTTCCCTGGTCACTGATGATAGCTCTAGGCACCAGAACACCGCAAAATATCTGTGATCTAACAAAATCTATGACAACATGAGAATCATCAGTCTGGGTGGCCTTGGCCTCCACCCATTTAGAGACATAATCAACAGCCAGTAATATGTAAACAAAACCAAAAGAAACAGGAAAAGGTCCCATAAAGTCAATACCCCAAACATCAAATATCTCGCAAAATAATAAGGGCTGCTGAGGCATCTCATTCCTACGGGAAATACTACCTGTCTTCTGGCATTGTTCACAATTCCTACAATATGTGTAGGCATCGCGAAACAAAGTGGGCCAGTAAAAACCTGCATCTAAAATCTTCCTAGCGGTCTTGTTGTGGACCAAAGTGGCCCCCAGGCAAGAGTGTGACAAAACTGTAAAATAGATGGCATCTCAGACTCATGCACACAACGCCGAATGACCTGATCACTACACATCCTCCACAAGTATGGATCATCCCAAATATAGTACTTAGCCTCACTCCTAAGTTTATCTATTTGATGCTTTTTAAAATAAGCAGGTAACTCAGCAACAACCAGATAATTAACTAGATCAGCATACCATGGGTCCTTACCTTGCAGCTGTAGAAGCTGCTCATCTGGAAAGGTCTCACGGATAGGAAGAGGCTCTAGGGTCTGCGGGATTCGACTCAGGTGATCCGTTACTAGATTCTCGGCTCCACTTTTGTCCTTGATCTCTATATCAAACTCCCCGCAACAAAGAACATCCACCTAATGAGCCTAGGCTTAGCATCAGCTTCTTCAAACAGAACTTCTGTCGCATGATCAGAAAAAATAGTCACTTTAGTTCCCAAAAGGTAAGCACGGAATTTATCTAAAGCAAAGACAATGGCTAGAAGCTCCTTCTCAGTGGTGGTATAGTTGGCCTGCGCAGAGTCCAAGGTCCGGGAAGCATAGGCTATAACATGGGGTATCTTCCCGACCCTCTGTGAAAGAACTGCTCCAACTGCAAAGTTGGAAGCGTCACACATCAGCTCAAATGCATACTCCCAGTTCGGCGGTTGAAGCACCGGGGCAGAGATGAGGTGTCGTCACCGGTCAAATGCCCTCCTACACTCATCATCGAACTGGAAGTCAACCTCCTTCTGCAATAGTCTGGATAATGGGAGTGCTATTCTGCTGAAATCCTGGATGAATCGCCTATAGAAACCTGCATGGCCAAGAAAAGATCGCACTTCCCACACGCATGCGGGTAAGGCAAAGAAGCAATGACATCTATCTTGGATTTATCAACGTAAATACCCTCCTGCAGATAATATGACCTAAGACCACACCCTGCCTAACCATAAAATGACACTTCTCAAAATTTAAGACAAGGTGTGATTCAACACATCTACCAAAAACTCTAGCTAGGCTATCCAGACATGCATCAAAAGAAGAGCCGTAAACCGTAAAATCATCCATGAAAACTTCCATACAGTCCTCTAGAAAGTCAGAGAATATACTCACCATGCACCTCTGAAATGTACCTGGGGCGTTGCATAAGCCAAAGGGCATCCTCCAGTATGCAAATGTGCCGAATGGACAGGTGAAAGTGGTCTTCTCTTGATCTTCTGGTGCAATATGAATCTGAAAATAGCCAGAGAAACCATCAAGAAAACAGTAGTGAGACTGACCTGCCAATCTCTCTAGCATCTGATTGATGAAGGGCAGAGGGAAGTGGTCTTTTCTGGTGGCTTGGTTCAGCTTCCTATAGTCAATGCAGACTCTCCAGCTGTTCTGCACTCGTGTGGGTACCAGCTCACCATCTGAATTCTTCACTCTCGTAATACCGGTCTTCTTGGGGACAACTTGCACGGGCTCACCCACTTGGTCTGAAATTGGATAAATGATGCCAGCTAGAAGTTTGCCGACTTCTTTCTTGACCACATCCAAGATCGAGGATGGATCTCCTCTGGGGTTGCCCCACTCGTTTCACACCCTCTTCTAACTCAATTCTGTGCATGCACGTAGAGGGGCTAATCCCAGGTATGTCCGCCAATGTCCAGCCTAAAGCCTTCATGTTCTGCCTTAGAATGTTTAACAACTTCTCCTCTTGTTCTGGCAGCAAATCCTTGGCTATGATGACTGGCAGCTTCTCATTGGGTGCCAGGAATGCATACTTCAAGTTTTCTGGTAGAGGCTTCAACTCCAAGGTGGGTGGCTCTAGTATGGAGGGTGCTAATCTTGGAATTTGTTCTGTTTGTTTAATTTCAGCACCTGCAACACATGAAGAATCTTGCACAATGGCATTAGAATCAAGAAAAACAGTGGATTCATCCATACTATTAGAAACTGGATCCACAGAATCTGCACAAATAGAGTCACTATATGTAGAATTTAAAACAGAAGGAATAGCAACCAAACCAGAATTTTCTGCAGCAAAAAATGCAGAATTTGCACTCTCAATAGCAAGGTTAACAACTTCGAAACCTGCAGAAACTAAATCAATACCTGCAGAGTTCAAGTCTACAAAACTGCACAATCAGAGTTGGAATTAACAGAAACAGAACTAGAATTTTCAGCATGTAAATTAGCATAATTAAATGGTTCAGAATCTGAATTATGGAGGCATGCATCAATCTCAGCACAAACAACACATTTATCATGAATTCCATCACAATCAGAACATTGAAATTCATCTTGAAAGCCTACAATTTCTGGAAAATCATCCAACAAATGTTCATGCACATTATCAACCAATGAATCAATAATATCTAAGTGAAAAACAAAATGCTCTTCCGGTGGGAATTTCATGGCATCACTCAAGTTAAAATTCACTTTGCTATCTCCAAATTCCATTGACAAGGTACCAGAATGCACATCAATCTTGGTTTTTGCAGTTTTTAGAAATGGCCTACCTAAGATCAATGTTGGTTGATTAATATGCATGTCATCCTCCATATTCAACACATAAAAATCAGCAGGGAATATCAATTCATTTACCCTCACCAAGACATCTTCTAAAACTCCTTCGGGGTGGGTTGTGCTCCGGTTGGCTAGTTGAATGACCACTCCCGTTGGCTTGAGCTCTCCCATGTGCAAGGACTTGTAAACCGATGTTGGCATGACATTGATTGAAGCACCAAGGTCTAGCATGGCTTGATTGAATTGCTTGCTCCCTATGGTGCAAGGGATGGTAAAAGTGCCCGGATCCTTGCATTTAGGTGGAATGCTCGGTTGGATGATGGCGGATACATTTCGCCCATGTCGACTTTTTCATTTCCCTTCAGCCTCCTTCTATGAGTGCATAAGTCTTTGAGGAACTTTGCATATTTGGGAATTTGCTTGATTGCATCCAGGAGTGGAATATTAACTTCAACTTTTCTGAATGTCTCCATGATCTCCTTGTCCACCTCGCTTCGCCGCTTCTTGTTTTGTGTCACTCTATTGGGAAGGGCAGTGGCAATTTCTCACTTTGTTCAACTTGCTTGCTATTACTTGGTTCTGCATAATTTTCCTCTGATTTTGCAGAATCAGATTTTTCTTGTATCCTTGGTTGTTCTGCATAGTCTGCAGAATCTGGTTGTTCAACATCAGGAACCTTAAGTTGCTTGCCACTTCTCAGAGTGATGGAACTGACATTCCTTGGATTGCTCACGGATTGGGAGGGGAGGTTTCCAGAACCTTGGGATTTCAGCTCACTCACTGTTGTAGCCAATTGACCAATCTGTGTTTTGCACTACGGATGTCGGCTTCGTTCTTGCTGAAATTGAACACCGCTGGTTGCCATCTCGCTTCACAAGTTACGCCAAACTTGGTTCTCGAGCTACTACTTTGTGGTGGTTTGATTTAACTTGTCAGCCGACATCGCTGTCTCATGTTTGGTCCTGCAAAGATTGTGCTTGAACTGATATTGAGGCTGCTGTTGCTGTTGGAATTGATTAGTATTACCATATCTCAGGTTTGGGTGGTCTCTCCATCCGGGATTGTATGAATTAGAAAAGGGGTCATAATTCCTCTGCTGCTGGTTTTGTTGCTGTTGATAAGGCCTCCCAGGAAAAATTCTAGCAACTGTTTCATTGCCTTCTTTCAGCAGCTGCGGACATTGGTTTGTTGCATGACCTGGTATACAGCAAATTCCACAAAGGCTTGCTGGTGGTGGTATGGATTGCTGAGGCTGTTGTATCTGACCAAGTGCCATTTGCCTCACTAAAGTTGTCAACTCATCTATTCTATTCTCCATCCTTTGCTGGTTCGGATTATAGGTATTCACTTCATTCACTCCTCTTGTAGGCACTATGGCTCGGGTACCAAATTGTTGAGCATTTTCAGCCATGTTAGCAATCAAGTCCCGGGCTGCAGTAGGGGTTTTATCTACCAGAGTACCAGAGCTCCTCCAGAAGCAGCATCAACCATACTTCTATCCATTGGCATCAGACCTTCATAAAAATACTGAATGAGGAGCTGGTCACTAATCTGGTGGTGTGGACAGCTTGCACACAATTTCTTGAATCTCTCCCAATATTCATGTAAGGTCTCACCATGGATCTGCCTTATGCCACATATATCTTTTCTGATTGCAGCAGCTCTTGAAGCAGGAAAGAATTTCTCTAGAAACAGCCTATTCATGTCTTGCCAGCATGTAATGGAACCAGGATGCAGATAGTAAAGCCAATCCTTTGCAGCTCCATCAAGTGAGAAAGGAAAAGCTCTCAATTTAATGTGATCTTCATCAACTCCATGTGGCCTCATGGTGGAGCAGACCACATGGAATTCCTTGAGATGCTTGTGTGGATCTTCTCCAGCCAGACCATGGAACTTAGGAACGAAGTGTATCAATCCCGATTTGAGCTCAAAATCCGCATGCACTCGGGTATTGGATGGCAAGAGCTTGGTAGTTGACATCCGGTGTCGCCACTCTTTCAAAGTCCTATCATGATTGTTAGCCATGTTTTCTGGAAGCAACTGGTCAGTCTCAGAACTCAAATCAGTGAATTCAGATGCAGACTCACTAAAACTATCACTATGCAAGCTACTACTATGCAAATGACTAGTATGAAGACTATGCACACTACCCTGACTC
Organism: Pterocarpus santalinus; assembly: GCA_031439595.1. Taxonomy (NCBI): domain Eukaryota; kingdom Viridiplantae; phylum Streptophyta; class Magnoliopsida; order Fabales; family Fabaceae; genus Pterocarpus; species Pterocarpus santalinus. The sequence continues at coordinate 47,495,448 of CM062532.1, read as the reverse complement.
CTAATGAACCTATGGAATGTTCTATCTATCTCAGGATCAATATCACACAAATTTTGAGGATTGGACCTGGTCATGCATGATCAGGCAGAATTACTTGCAATGCAAGAAAAGCACTAAAAATGCAAGAACACAAGAACCAGCATGCACAAGCACTCAAACTAGGTCAAGGGGGGGTGGATCAGATCAGTTTTAGGATGCAAATGAAGCACAAGAAAGCTCAGATCAAAATAAGCTTGTTTGCTACCTGAAAATTGAATTAGAAAAATCAGAAAATCCTAAAAATGAATAAAAAGTGGCCTAAATGAGGTCTTTTTGAGAAGTTGGTGGCCCAGGCGGTTTGCCTAGCTAGATCTCAAAAAGTTATATGAAATGGACATATCATTTGCATCAATCGGAATTATATGCAAAAAGTTATGCCCTTTCAAAGTTTTGGTCTACTTTTTGTGAAAAGTCACAACAAATGATGGAAATTGCCAAAATTAAGTGTCACCTGACCCTATGAGTCACTTTTGCTCAGAAGGATGGTGAAACTTTGGACAGCAATCCTTGGTTCCAAACTCCCACTTAGGATCCACTTCCGTACCTCCTATTAGGCCCCCTTATGCTCCCTTGGTGTAATTCTGTAAAAACAGGGTCAGCACTCACAACCAAGGTTAGCAACAATCCTAATATGATTAATGTGGTCTATAGATGCAACGAAATCCTCGATTCTATGGGTTGATGCCTAAAGTGCTATGACAGTACTTAAATGCTATGCAAGGTGAGGCTAAAGATGCTACTGATATGGATGCAGACTAAGGCTTATATGAATGACTATTCTATGATGCGAACTCTATTAATGTCTGCAGACTAGAAAATGTAGAATGGAGGTTATGTACGAATTAGTCTATGAGCTAGTTATGCAGATGAGGAATTTGCCTAGCCTAGCTTATGAAGGTTCCTAGTTGCAGAATGCAGAATGCAGAAGAGAAACCAGAGTGCAAGGATAGAAGCTAAATGTGCAGAGTGTAGGACCACACAAAGAAAATAGAATTGGACACTAACACTAAAACTAACAACTCAGAACCATCAAACAAGACAAACAGAAACTGCAGAGAGAGAATTTGGGGAGCTGTATGGATGCAAAACCACAGCATAAAACAGGATTAAACACTAAAGACTCAGAAATACTACTAATTCAGAACTGCTCTTAATGCAGATTATTCCTAGTGCAGAAACTCAGAAATGCATAAATGCAAAAATACAGAATATACAGAATATGCACAAACACAGCAACTCATGAACACAGCACACAGAGTCACACATGCACTGACTCTGGACACAAGCACAAACAGGGAGTTAGCATGATATTCACAGGTATGAACATGATCAAATATAATGTATCATCCCCGGCAGCGGCGCCAAAATTTGACTCGCGCGTCGTAACACGAGCAAATTAAACCGAATAGCGACTATAGTATAGTAGCCAACTCGGATCGTTTCCCAAAGATGAACACACTATTTGATCAGAAAATTCAGGGGGGTTTTTATAACAAACACTTAAAATACAATACTGAATTCCAAAGCAGACAGAAAACAAAAAAAATAGCTAAACCGAATTAAAATTCTAATCCAAGACATACAAGAAGAGAGCAATCAACACTCAATCATTGGATTCAAATGTACATGCACACTCCAATTCGATGATTTATTTTAGATTCAATTGAAACCTCAAATCAAACCTAGCATTCACATGAAAATCTCCATGTATTCAACTAATCACTCAAGCCATTCGGTTTAGAGACCTCTAAAACCGAATTGATTTTGGATTAGCTTCCAAACCAATGCTCTCATCTCATATTCAAAACCGAAATATGAATCACACTCTTGACCAATCGAATCACATATATCAACCGAATTATACATGATTTGATTAACTCTTAATCAACATGCATGAATGAAAACCTCCAATTCAATTACGAGATTAAGAAGAAGAGAAGAGGAGTGAAACCGAAATTGGAATTTCCATGTCTTGATGCACCAATCCTCAAGAGCTTGAATGCTTCTCTTGATGCCTTGGATCAGAGGAGGATCACCCCTCCATTAATGGAGGAAAATGCAAAAGAGAGAAAGAGAGAAAGAGAGAAAGAGAGTTTTCTTATTCCAAAGAAGGTCCAGCTCCTGAAGCATAATCAGAATTTCTATATATACCTCTAATTAAAAGTCACTAATTACTTAATTAAAATAATCCTCTTTTCCTAAGCTAAATTTGGATAGCTCAATTGCCCAATTTGGATGCTTAGAGAGAAAGTTGTGCCCAAAACAAGTTGAGTGGGCTCTCTTAGACTCAGCAGCAATTTCCAACACGTTTTTGGGCCTCATAACGGTTCTTCTTGGCTTAGTGTTCTGAACATAAAATGAAGCCCTGGATGTCAGCTTTCCAATGCCACCGGAATGGGCTCAATTGAGTCCCTGTATCCCAAGATATGGTCCAATCATTGAAGGCTGCTCAGAAACCGCGCCCAAACGCTTCAGTTCAGTTCCGAGCCCAATTTCGGCTTTAAGATCTCAGAGTTAGCCCTTGCCCTCTTCATAGAAATTGTAGCTCTATCTCTTAGCTTCCCTACAAATCAAGAAGCATAATAAAATGAGGTATAGAGCTCAAGATATGATCTAAACACTAAAGCAGGTCAAAATAACCGAAATGCTGCAAAAATTAACTAAGTCTCACTAAGATCCAAAAAAGGAAAATGATCTAAACTCAACCAATTAAGCACAAAGGAGGATTAATGAGACAAGTATGAAAGATAAAAATAGTATAAAAATCCAATTCATCAACCATCTTTCTTGATCTTGAGTTACAGTGATCTATGCTATTTAAACCAAGCACTCAAGCAAACCATCAGTCCCTACAAAACATTTTCATAAGAGTTGGTTTGTTATCCATCGAAATCCTTAAAGAGGTAAGACAACTTAGTGGCTTTTGAAGGGTGTTAGAGTTTATGCTTAGAGCTTGTAGAACCATTGGTATAAGTATAGTTGTATGTACACAATAAAAAAATGACTTCTAAACCTTATAACTAAGTGAGGGCTTGGACTTTGCAATTCTCGAATGTACGTATAAATGTGATGTCTTAAGGGCAACATATATTATGTAACTAAGATAACAAGTTTAGTAAACCCGTGATAACCTCTAACTATAACATTATTGAAATTTTTAAAATTCCATAATTAAAATTCATAATTCCATACTCAATTCTAATCCTAGTAAGAATAATATTCTCCTTACTAATTTACTACTTATTTGATGACTTGTGTGTACTTCCATATTAGCTGTATACAATCTCATACGGGTTAAAACTCACTTTGGTCCTTGACTTTCACGTGTGAGTCACTTTGGTGGTTGACTTTACGGAATTGTCAAATTTGTCCCTAACTTTGTAAAACATGAGTTGCATTAGCCCTCCTTCATATCCTTTAGTCTATAATTACTATTTTGCTGACGTGCCATGTTAGTGCTATGTGGCCTCTAACATGGCACTAATTTTATATAGATTCAAATTAGCTTCCAAAATTTCTAAAATATGTCAAAAAAAATCCCCAAAATTTTTAAAATGTATCAAAGTCCCAGATCCTATATATCTCATTTTCACCTTTATAAACTCTAAATCCTTAATCTTCTTTAAACCCACTAATTTCTCTCTCATTTTCACATTGACCTTGATCAGATCCTCTCTACACAAAATAAAAGGAACAGAATGCATAGATATGACAGAATGAGATGCAATACACAATTTTAATATAGCTCAAAAGAGAATACATAAGTCAATTTTCAATTACAGGTGCTGCTAATTAGCTATTATAAGAGTTTATGCTTTCAACTGTAATTTAATTTTCTACTAGTATTTTGTTGTTTTAGCAATTTGTTAACTTTTAAGCTTTGTTTGGATGAGAAGAGAAAATGTGAGGAAAGAAAATAGGAGGAAAGAAGATGAAGAGAAAAGTGTGTTTTCTTGTTATATGTTTGGATGAAGAGAAAATGAGAGAAAATAAAATAAGAGTTATGTTAAAATGATATATACATCCTTATTGTAATAACATCTAAATATATTACTTTAATTTAATTTTTAAACATTTTTATAAGTTAAATAAATAAATAATTTTACAATAATAATATTAATAAAACATTTACTTATTAATATTTAAATTATAAAAATTATTTAAAAATGATTTGTTAAATAAAAAACTATAAATTTAGAAAACTTTATCATTATTTAATATTTTAATAAGGGCGGTATTGTAATTCAATTTATTCTCTCCCCTCTTTTCAATTTTCTGCATAAATCAGAGGAGAAAAGTTTGAACGTGGGCCCCACATATTACTTTTCTCTTCTCTCCATTTTTCATCATCATCCAAATGGTGTAAGCTCAACTCTCAATATATTTTCTCTTCTCCATGTTTTCTATCTTCTTATTTTTAGTCCAACCAAAAGGATGCTTAAAGAAACCCTTATTACATCTAGCTAGGTTGCAATCAAATTTATAATATTTAATTTTTATGTGGAATAAAAAGAGGCCATGTTGGATTATTCTCTCTCTTCTATCAAGATCAAAGTAATGCCTTCATCAATCATATGGCCAAGTTGTGTTGAAGAAAAGCTCTTTCTATTTTCTTAATTTTGTACTTGTATGTCAAAATCTAGGATTGTTAGCAACCCGTTGAGAGCTAAGATATGTTTTGATTTTAATGTCTTCAGAATTGTCAATGATTTGCTTTGAATAATTTTTAACTTTGTGAATCCAATCTTAAAAATGTTGTTATTAAATAAATTTTTTCATTTTTTAAAACGCTATGCGCATGTGTTTGACTTAGGCACTACATTCTTTGGAATCTTAGACTTTTTTTTTTAAAATATCTCTAGTAATCTTAGATTAAAAAAATTAATGAAAATTTTATTTTTTAGTACAAAATAAAAATATTACAAAGGAAGTGAAGTTATTTTTTATCACTTATTAGGTCTTGACTTTTGTTAATTACAAATTGAAACAACAACTAGACTTACAATACACTTCATTTTATACAATTTTGAATAAAATATTTTGTGTTAAATAGCATAACTCTAATGAAAATTAGCATAGGGTGTATTTCTCATGTGATATGACTGTAACTGGTGACAACAATAATAACATGAAGAGAAATTCTTAAATACTTGTAGATTTTATCACTAATTGTCACATTAGCTTTGCTAAGAATATAGTGATTGATTAAGTATAGAAGGGTAGCCACAAAATTGGTGTGGTATATAACCATTAAATGATCACCTTTAATTAAAAGCTGACTTATGTATTCCTTTTTGAGCTATATTAAAATTATTTATTACATTTCAATGTCTTATTTCTATACATTATATTCCTATTATTCTATGTAAGAAGGATCTAGTCTAGGTAGGTATAAAAATGGGAGAGAAGTTAGTGGGTTTAAGGAAGATTGACGATTTAGAGTTTACGAAAGTAAAGATGAGAGATATGGAATTTGGAACGTCACACCATTTACAAATTTCAGAGACTACTTTAAATAGTGCATGTGGCACTAATGTGACACATCAGCAAAATAGTGCATGCCATATGTCACTTAATATGACACTCTAGCAAAATAGTAATGGAAGACTAACAGATATGGTGGGAAGGAGCAACATGATTCATGTTTTACAAAATCAGGGACTAATTTGACAATTTCATAAAATCAGGGACCTAAGTGAGCATTAACTCAATCCCATACTTGATGGTGGAATAGCACGAAAAGGGGTTTAAATCGTGGCTTTTAAAACTTTTTGTTTTCTGAAAACTTAAACAAACTTTCTCAAGTCTTGAGACTTAGGTTGCGGAAGTGTTTTTAAGGTTAGAATCTAAAGTTATGGTCTGCACAAACTTTGTAGACAACAAAGAAGGATAAGCACAAAGAACTTATAACAACAAATATAAAAGTTGTAAGTAAAAGATAAAGATAGAAGAGTGCTCAAAAAGTTTATCTTAGTTCGACCAAACTACTTGCCTACTCCAATTCTCAACAAACTAGTTGAGATTTTTATATCAACGAGTATTCTTGTACAAGTTTCTAAGCTAACCATAGAGTAGTCTTGTCCTAGCCTCTCCAAGTTAATCAATAGAGTAGTATTGTCCTAGCCTCTCCAAAGTAACAAAGACCATTATCGGGTCAAGTTACAATATTTGATTTGAAGGTTTGTGTTTGATAACACTCACACTAGAACACTCAAGGTGTATAAATCAACTAAGTACATTGTGGAATGAATTCTCACAAATCTGTCAAGGAGAATGTTAGCTAATATAAAACAGGAGAAAATTTATCACTTAGATGATTTAGAATGATGTTTTCGATTGCTCAAAAGGTTAAGAAGGTAGAAAGCCTTTGATTTTCAAAATGAGCTTCATATTCAAGACTTTTATAGGCTTCAAAATATAGTTTTTGTGTCTTCAAGTCTTAAGCCTAGAGCTTTTAGATCTGTTGATCTTAAACTAAAAAGAGAAGTTGATAGCCTTCTTTCTCAGCAAGCAAGAACAACACAAAGAAGGAACTTAGTCATTCTGAGTCAAGTAACGTTGCAATGTGTCGATGCACCTTTTGGATATCTATCTTATCACTTTTGACCTTTAGAAAATATATTTGAATATACACAGGCAAGTCTTGAATGATGTCTTCTTCACTTAGAATAACATTCTAGAGGTGAGCCTTCTAGTCAAGCTTTCTGGATAAACATCTTTTTGATTTGATTGTGTGCTTTCTGATTACTTACTATCTTTCTAATCATGTATAGATACCCTTTTGATGCTTCTAAACAACTTTTCATGAGAGATAGGATTATTGAGATGCAGATTCCTTTGCAAAAGGCTCTTTCCTTTTAGATTTGTTCGAAATGTAAAAGATACTTATAGAATATGTTTGAAATAAATTATTGCGTAATCCAATTCTCTCAATTTGGCATATAGAGTGATCTATGTTACCTGAGATAAGACACTTACACAAGCCATTAGTTCGAATAAAAGATTTTCATAAGTTTGGGTTTGCTATCCATCAAAACTATTTAGGATAAGCCTAAAACCACTTAATGGCTTCTGAAGGCTGTTGGAACTTACAATCCCCCCTTCTTTGATGATGGCAAACCAATGCTTAGGAAATGCTTTTATTTATAAAATAAAAACTTGTTTTCTAATGTTTATTTTAGTTATTTATTAGATTTAGAAACTTTAAGATGAAATCTTTTCAATTCTTTAAATATCAAAACCATTAGAAAAGCTTATCATTGTGCTCAAAATAGAAACTAAGATATTATTAGAGCATATAGTTGTCAAAGCAGAAAATATAAGCATTAGATTAAATCAATATAAAAGCAACCATATCAAAATTGTCAAGCTTAAATAGAGCAAATGTGATCTAATGATATCATCCAATAAACCAGTGACAGAGCTATTGATAATATAATGAAAAACTAGAATCAAAGCAATCAGAAACTAGTTACCACATCAATAAAAAATATAAACATATATCAAAGCAAAAAACTTAAACTTATATCAGAGTAAGAAAGCAATAATAACTAGTATCAAAGCAAGAAGAATAAAAAGGATTATAAACTCATCCAAAGCTAAATGCAAATGTTTAAAACTAAGATAAAACAAACTATTCATAAGTAATAAATAATGTTAAAAGAAATGATGTAATGCATGCAGGATCTTCATTTGGCCCTTGGCCCCCTAACCAAAGCTTTTCTAGCATATTCTTCTCCTTCTTTTGACATCAACAAAAGATTTTAGGAATCATAGAAAACCATCACAGATTACCTCAATGTTTTCCCTTTTGAAGAGCCCTCAACAGTTGCACCAAGAGGCCTTCTATCTTATCCATTTTCCTCTCTAGAGCATGTTGGTTAGTCATAAGTTGCTGTTGGTTGGCAAAGATAATTTGTTGATTGGTCAAGAGAAGGTCCATCCGAATTTCATTAGGATCAAGAAAAATGTGTGCAAGAGATGATGCAGGATCTTCTGAGGGTATCTTCTCAGTGTATAAGGCTGAAGATTGAGGATGCTTAGAAATAGCTCTAGAAGCTATTTTATCAAATTTGGGGCCAATAGTCAACATCAAAGGCATTGGCACCAATAGGGGTAGCAGGAACATCCTATGTATCTTATAGTGTATTCTAACTAGGAGTGGAGAAAGGTGTAGTTTCTGTAGCAAGGATAGTATAGTGTCATCTCTAACCACAGCTTTCTTTGGTGTAGCAGACTAAACCCTAGCCACAACTCTTTCTTGTACAGCATTGTTAACCCTAACAAAAGTCCGTTCTTTGATAGAAGATACAATTTGTAGGGTCTGCGATTAATTCTCAGGCTATTCAGTTTGTTGCCCACAAACTTGCGCTGTAGTTCTGATCTCAGTGGTAGGAATTTGCTCTTCTATAACCACAAAGTGTTGCTCTACCTCCTGAGACAGAGAAGAATTCATTTGCTTAGAAGCTTCAATGTCTTTGGCCTTGTTTTTTTGTTTTTGGGGCCAAGCTTCTCCTCTTAATATGTTTTCATGGGCTTCTCTTCTAGCCCTTTGAAAGGGCGAGGGAGTGGAGTCCTCAGAAAGAGCAACAAATGTTTCTTTTTTCTTTTTCTTCTTTTTGCCTTCTGGTATCACTTTAGGTAAAGGCCTTTCAGGTTCAAACTCCCTAATAGTGATTCCTCTTGCAGTAGGAACAACGGAAGTAGTGGCAATATGTAACACTTTACCAATTTAATGTTATGCTTAAATTATAGCATAAAATTAAGTAGACTGTGTTACTGTGCTGATACTCTACTTACCTTTCATGATTCATATCACATCTTTTTTTTTGTAAACAGACAAAACGGTGTGCTGTTATATAATGAGCGTGACGAAATTTAACAAATACCATAAAGGATAAGAATGAGTAATATAACATCAACTGTATACGTGCATATATAGATCAGAAGCCAATGCTTCAGTTTATGTAATAGATTTCAAAATAGGTTACATAAGTGGGGCCAGTGTACCAAAAAGACATAAGGCCCGTGTTAGTCAAATGATCCTATGGGGTCCTCAGAGGACATTTCAAACCAACTGCCAAGTCTGGCCCAAAGCTGCATACTGTCAAAAGAGGGCCATGCTGTACAACATCATCTACGGCTGACCTACTCAATTAGATAGCCGTTGGCCATGCCAGACCTGGCTGGAGAGTAGTCTGCACTGGGTCTCGAGGAGGAGGATGGTGAGCTGGTGGCCTCAGAAGGGTCGCTCTCAGAGCTGAGCGAGATGTCAGGTACCATCTGCGGGGGTGACTCTGGCGCAGGGTCAGCAGGGGCTGCAGGTGCTGCAGGTGTGGGAGGTGCTGGAGGTGGGTGTGCCATGTGTAGTGTGACCACAAAGTATGGGGCAGCAGGGTCAAAAGCAGGATTAAATCGAGGGATGACAACATTCCTATTACTAAATAGGTAGAGATGGAAATGGCAGGAACTGGCTATATAAAGTGAGTCTATAATGGGATCATGGTGAAGCTGCAGGTCTGGAATCTCAATAAAGAGAATGGTCGTCGAGTCCATTGCCAGCTTCTGAGAATGATGCAGAAATATAAAACGAGGTGAGAATTTAAGGAAATTCTCAGTCAGGTTTGTGTATGGTGTTTATCTGACGTCACATTCATTATTAGTTGCCTCGGTTTTTATTTAATTATAAAACATGTGTTCAAACTGGACTATTTATTTTAATGAATTTAAGAAAACGTCTGGTCCGAGACAAGGTTCAGTTTTATTTTAGGCGGAATAAGAAACATAACAAACTAATAAATAGTGATTCTCAGAATATTGAACAGAATAAATGAACATACAATAGTAAGTAAATACGACCAACACCTGAAAACAACTTGTAATAACTATTCAATGTAACCATGCATTCCATGTAATCATGCAAAGCTCATTCTTGAACCTTTCTTCATAAGCTTTTTCAATTATTTGGTCCCCTGGGAGTTCTTGGCCATTTAGACTCCTCGGTAATAGTCTGCTTTCCAGGATCGAGCTCGTTCCTATACAGGAATACCGGGTTTCCTTTCCCCGACCTCCCCACCGATCTATTCCCTTTAACTTTAATTCAGGGCTGGCCCAAGTATCTTGGAACTTTCATCATAACATAATCTTTAGGTTCATCATAATATGACTCTCATGACTTTCTTGAAAATGTACATGTGTCTAAATGTATATCATCATTCATGCATATGTATCTTATAACTCATGCATGGATCTTACTGAAATTTCAGCGGCATAACGGAACATGTCTGCTTCGCCATGAATAGTGCCAGTACTTAGTACACCAACTTATCAAAGAAATCATAACATTTCATTCATAATTCAACATTAGCTTCATAGGAGCATTAGTTACATCAAGACAGGGTTACTGCCTCAGCACAATCATTCAACTCGGGTTTTGTAATTCAGGCCATAATTTCTATTTAACTCATTTGGACGTCAATTTTGGATATGTTAAAGTGTTATGTGTCTATTTTCTAACCTCTTTAGTCCCATCTAATTTTGATAAATATAGCTCAAGTTATATAGATTTTATCCCGGCCTGCCCTGTAGGTGGACAAAATTACACACTTAAAAATAAAAATCCACTAAAAATCGAAAACTGATTCAAATCATACGAAGTTGATCTCACATTAAAGCTAACAGGACAAACTTTCATTTGCAAGAATTTCCATTCCATTTGACTTAGTAGGTCTCGAGTTATAAGCCCCGAAATCTGGTCTTCCTGAACTGCCTTGTTTTGGCCCAATTTGGACAAAGGGCAACTTTCTTGAATCACTGGAAAAAAATGGGACCTTATCTCACTCTGAAATTTTTATGGAATATTCTTATATGTGTAAACTTTCTAAAAAAATTAGTTTCATTCAATTCCAAGTAGTATAGGGTGAGTTTTTCCCTGAACAACCTAATTTGCCCAGATTCAAACTTAGAAACCTAGGTCGAAATTCAAAAATTCATATCTCTCTCAATACTAATCCAATGGCCCTATATGATATATGTATGGAAAGGCCTAGATATCTAGTTTTATATAAAAATGATTTCATCGAATTTAAACTGCAGCAAGTGGAGCCATAAACTCCGCCATATGGATTGCCGAGGGATTCTAGGTTTCTAGCTTCTTACATCTTCATTCTTTCACTTTTTCTTACTTCCTAACCGAATTTAACATCAATAACAGCCAACAAACCAGCCAAATACCATCATATTCATTCAATTATCACATTAAGAATTGAGAAATTAGAGTCACAAATAGCCACTCATGATCAGAATAGCAAGACAAGATTTGAACCTCTACCTCTTGTTATGTGATTTGGCTTGATTTTGGAGCTTAGATGAATAAAACTTGGTTGAGCTAGATACTTTGAGGGAGTTGGGTGAGTGGAGAAGAGAAGAAGAGAGCTGAACAAGAGAGACAAGGGGCACAGATCAGAATGAATGAAAGGGGAGGAAAATCTGATTAAAGGAGAAGAATGGTAGTTAGCTTCAAAGGCTTTAATTGGTTGAAACACAAGAGGCTAAAATTCAGCCAACCTTCCTCATTTTTGTGGCCAAAGTGGTGCCACTTTCATGAGGAACTCAACCACTTAAAGTAGGGTTAATGAGTTAAAATCCTATTGGTTCGGTTTCGACAGTTTAAAATGCCGTAATCTTACCGATTTCCTTTAAATCAGTAAATTTGTTTCAAGAAAATTCTTATGAAATCTTCTATACTTCTAACCTAATTCCCTCATATCTAAACTCAATTAATTACTAATCAATTGATCCTAAATAATTATTAAGTCAAATTTTAATTAATCTCAATTACTTGATAAAAACCAAACAATTAGGCGAAAAATAATAAGAAAATTTTGGTGGATGTTACACAATATCAGCCACATAAATAGGATTTGTAGTAATTGCAAATACTTCATCATCAACCCTAGGTTACGTGGAAGCTTTAGAAAGCTTCAACAACATTCTCTTGCTCCTCCTCTCTTTTAGGATTGGAGAGATGCTTCTTTCTCTTCTTGTTTGCTATTTCTTTTTACCTTCATTAGAAAGTTTTGTTTTGGATTTCTTGGTGCCAGGAACCACAAATTCAACAGCAACTTTCTTATCTTTCTTAATCTTTTTCTCCTTCTCTGGTGCTTAGGGTTTCAAATCCAAGGCTTGAAAAGTCTTCATGGTTGTTGTTGGATGCTTGCTGTTGGCCCTCTCACCATTTAGAGGACATTGAACCTTGATGAACACTTACATCAAAAACATGCCATAGAGAAAGGTAACATGTTTCTTCTTCTCAGTACCAATGGCAGCAATAATAAAATCTAAAATCAATCTTATTGGATTGATCTTTCTTTTGGTCATGAGGCAGAATATGACCATGTGATCCACCCCACTAATCACATCTATGTTTCAACTCCTTAGTAACATAGTGTGCTGGACTATAGAAAATACTACCTTAATAAGAACTAAAAGGCTAGAGATTTGAATATCTCTTACTCTTATATCACTATTTCCTGTTAGAGTTTTAGCTACCTCGGCTTCAGAAACTCCAAGTTCCTCTCACCAATGATCTCCACCATGGCAGCAAATGCCCTCGTTTGGGGTGCTGGCGATCTCAGCAATATTAGAGGTGAAGATGTTGAATTTGAAGATTCTGATGATGCTCTTTAAGGAGGTGTTGTCTTCATCAAAAGCATTTAAGCTACTGTAGAATGCAAGGACAACCCTTGTATAAATATCCTCAGAGATTCTCAAGAAATCTGCCCATCCTTGGTACTCAAAGACCTCATGAAACTCAAGAAGACTAGTGAAGTTTTCTAGATGGAAGCTTCTTCCTCTGGCAATGGGCCTTCATGCAAAGAGATTTTCAAAATTCTCTTGCATATCGGCCTCATTGAGCATGAAGGGGTTGCTAAAGTCACCATTGTCAACCATTATAGTGTATAAGAAAAAAAAGTTGGAGCTTGAAAGAAAAATAACGTGTTCGAGATAAAGAGAAGATAAAGGAAGTGAAGTGATTGAAGGTTTAAAAATTTGGGGAAGATAAACAGTGTTTGAGAGGTTTTCAAGTAGTGAGATAGAAAAGTATGTTCAGGATGATTAAATAATTCTGTTAGATAAACGAAATAAACAAGGGTTATTGTAATATGAAGTGTTTTTGAGTGAGACAATGACGTTTTTGGACAAAGAAAACTTTTGGTTTTCCCGCTTTGTTGAAACGTGGCAATGAGAAAAGTTACTAAAATCACCTGTGTTCCAAAACTGCCTTGACTCTTCATGTTCAACCTTCTTACTAGAAGCTTAAGTCACCTTTCTACATGAACTATTTTTTTGAACTCAAATTCTAAATTCTTTTTTGGGCATCTTTCTGAATAACCCTTTTTATTTTGATTTGAATTGTTTATTTTATTTCTGAAAGACCTTCTAACTTTGAACTTTCTGAACCCATCTTGAGATTCATTCTTAAGAAGGAAGACCCACTTGAAAATGCAATCTTAACTTTAAGCTTCTTCATAGGCTTAGGGGAATAGGAGCTAATGAATGCATATGTTATGAATGCACGATCAAAAACTAGTTATATTCAAAAGGTTCTTAATAATAGAATCGATCTTCAGCTAAAGGTTTTGTAAATATATTAGCTATTTCATCTTCTATATTTACAAAACTTAGCTCAATATCTCCTTTCTAAATATGATCTCTAATGAAATGATGCTTAATATCAATATGTTTTGATCTAAAGTGCTAGGTAGGATTCTTGGCAAGATTTATAGCACTTGTATTATCAAACAAAATGAGGATCTTGGTATACCTCAAGTTGAAATCCTTCAACTGGTGCTTGATCCATAGAATCTAAGCATGGCAATTTGTTCCAGATACATATTCAACTTCAACAGTTGAGAGGCCAATTGTGTTTTTCTTTTTACATGACCATGTAACCAAGGATTTTCCATGAAAGCAACAACAACCACTTGTGCTTTTCCTCTAAATGCTATCTCCAACAAAGTCAGCATCACAATAATCTATAATACCACAAGAAGTACCTTTCCCGTACTAGAGACCAAGATTAGTAGTACCTACAAAATATTTGAAAATTCTTTTAACAGCATTTAAGTATGATTGCTTTGGGTTAGATTGAAATCTAGTACAAACACCCACACTTAATTGTATGCTAGGACCACTAGCAGTAAGATGTAGCAAAGAACCAATCATACCTCTATAAAGTTTATTAGAAACTTTATCACCTTCTTCATCAGCTTCTAGAACTTTAGAATGATGCATTAGAGTGCTAATACTCTTAGCCTTGTACATATCAAACTTCTTGAGCAGATCCTTAGCATATTTTCCTTGATGAATGAGAATCCATTTTTCTATTACTTAATTTGCAGACCCAGAAAGTACTTGAGTTCTCCTATCATTCGCATCTCAAACTCTCTCTACATAAGCTTAAAGAAACTCTTGCATAGATTTTGGTTAGTAGTACCAAATATAATATCATCTAAGTCTTTCATACCAAGCTCTTGGAGCTTATTTCAGACCATACAAAGCTTTTGATGGTTTGAAAACATAGTGAGGAAAGGTTTCATTTTCAAAACTAGGAGATTGTTTAACATAAACTTCTTCATATATAAAACTATTTAACAAAGCAAATTTCACATCCATTTAATAGAGAACAAAACCTTTGGATGCTACAAAGGCAAGCAATATTCTGATGGCTTCCAATCTTGCAACAGAAGCAAATATCTCATTATAATCAACTCCCTCTTATTGATTATGACCTTATGTAACATCTTGAATTTCAATACCTATAATTAGCACTGTCAATTAATTAAAATTTTAGACACATTATCAATATATATATATATATATATATATATAGACAACAAGGAAATATTAATTCTAGGGTAATAACATTACAAATCTTCTTGTAGAAAAAAAAAAAAAACAGGTATGTTTTGTTAGCAAAAAAAGATTATCTATTAACAATGCATCTAATTTGTACTGTTAATTAATCTAATCTGTTGCACTAGTGAAATAAGAGTAATTGATAACGCCTTGTAGTGAGTTATTTCTATTTAATTTTATTTAGATTTAGACTTTAGTTATTTGAATTTATTTAATGTTTTAGTTATCTTTAGTTAGTTATTTTGATTTTTTTTTTTTAGTATGATTGTTATTTTATCACATTTTTAGATGCTTATTTATGTTTTTGGTCTACATGTTATTAGGTAAAAGCATTCAAGTTGGAATTTAGAGTCATGAGAGAGCTTATCATGTATAAAATCAAGATCTTTTAGCATTGGAAATTCAATATCTAGCTCTCTAGAAGTCAGATTAAGATGATTCAAGATTCTTTGGAAAGAAAAGAAGAAGATCTTCAACCTTGTTATTGGACACTTTTTCTAATTCTCGAGTCTTCTAGGAGAAAAACGTAAAACAAGATTAAAGCTTCATCTTGTTTTTGGTGCTATCAAGTCTAACCTTTCATCACTCTTTCACTTGTATCTTAAGCTACAGAACTCTGATTGAGAAGATTCTTGTTGTGTTGGAAAGCTTAATCAAAGATCTACAATTGCTATTCTATCTTAGAAGGCAAATTCTAACTATTCTGACTGCTACAAAGCTTGGAAATTTATAAATGAGGTTAGTGCTATCATGCAAGCGCGCTATAGTGCAAACCGCTGCAATATAGCGCGATGCCATTTTCACCCATGCAATTTTTGTTGCGCTATAGCACAAACTCTTGCACTATAGTGCAACACCAAATGCAGAATTAGTGGGCTCGAGCTAAATTTCGAAAAAACGGATCCATAGACTATAAAAGGAAACACTTAAGGTCAGAAAAGAGATCCCTAGACACTTCTGCATACTTTCCAAGATAGAAGACTTTTCCAAAGAGATTGAAGGTGAAGATTCAAGGATTCCAGAGCTCAACTGCAACACGGAGAGATCCACACCTTCTGAATCTCTTATCTCTGGCTTCAATACTTTATGGCCTTTGTTTCTTCTATCTTCTCATCTTCATACTCTTCCGTTATTTTCTTTTCTTTAGTCATGAACTAAGTTTTTTTGCTAGGGTGTTATGGACCCTTTTTGTATGACAATTTTACTTATGGATTAATATTAATCTTATTTCTATCTTTATTGCTTAATGTTTTTGTTTGTGCCTAATGCCTTTGATTACTTGATCATCAATCAATTGATCCGGGATTTACAATAACTCGAGAGAGGGTTTGTGAATAGAGTTTCTTAACAGAAACACTGTGAGCTGAGTGAAAACTAGAGATAGACAAACACGGTTCATGCGGTCAATATAAGAACCTATAAAGTTTCAACCTTTACCTAGATTAGTTTATGCTAAAAGATTAGGCAATTAGTTT
The DNA here is from genome assembly GCA_031439595.1 of Pterocarpus santalinus. NCBI lineage: Eukaryota > Viridiplantae > Streptophyta > Magnoliopsida > Fabales > Fabaceae > Pterocarpus > Pterocarpus santalinus. The sequence goes on along the minus strand of CM062532.1, from coordinate 47,479,015 downwards.
AGGATAAAGAGTAATACTTGACCTCGAGAGAGGCTAAGCATAAATTAAGGGGAACCGACCGCGAGTCAATTAGGATAGAAATGGATTAATGGAAATTCATAGTAAATGCATTTGTAATAGGTGAAATTAATTAGCCGTAGCATCCATCCCATTGCATTTGTTCACCCCTTTTGCATTCGGTTACATTATTATTTTCCTTGTTTGTTTTCTTGTTTATTTTCTTTGATTTTTATTTTTATTTCCTGCATCTGTGAATTTATTCCTTCCAAATAGTTATTCCCTTAGACTATCCGATACTTGATCTATCCTCGTGGGAATAATACTTCTCTTATCACTTTATTACTTGTACAAGCCGGTATACTTGCCAGAGCTGCATCAGTAATTAGGGTTGAAATATGAATGTTAAGGTTAGGAGAAATTGAAATAATCGTGTAGAAAATGCGAGAAGAATCCTAGTAATATTTTGCTAGTGTAAAGGAAATCGGGTGAAATTCGATATTTCGTACTGCAAGAACCAAATCAGCAGAGTTTTATACCGTGAAACCCTAATTTGGGTGGCTGAGATTCAGCCATCTCCACCCATACCATGGCACCATATTCAGCACACAAAAGGGGGGGAGTCTTGGCCAAATTCTCACCACCCATTCATCCACCTATCACATGCATCAAAGTCATTATCACCTATGTTATAAAACATGAAAATCCTTCCTAAGTCCCTTTGTTATTTTAACCTCTTTTTGCTGTAGCCCTCTCCTTATTCTTCCTCTACCTCACTTTATCTTACTTCCATCTTCAAGCTCCACCAATTTGCTTCATCAAGAACTTGCATCTAGCCAACTTATACATCAATTTTGAGGTAGGATTCATTGTATTCTCTTGCTATTTGTGATTTGGTGACTGATTGAAATTTTATTCTCCACTTATCTACTTGATGTTATATTGTGATTATATGAACCCTTGTGGTTGGATTAACATGTATATGTTGGGTTTGGATGGGGAATTGAATGAAAAGCAAAAAGGGTAGCAAAATAGAATTTATTCAAATTAAGACCCCTAAACTGTTCGTACTACAAAGCATATGGCTTTGACTGCAGCCATTAGAATTTAATGAAACTAATTTTAGATAAAACTATACATCGAGAGCTTTCTAATCATATAAATTATAGGGCCATTGGATTAGTATTGAGTGAGATACGAATTTTTGAAGTTAACCCTAGGTTTCCATTTTTTGTCCTAAGTGGACTAGATTGAGGAGAGCATAACTCGCCCTATACAACTTCAATTAGAGTAAAACTAATTTTTTTAGAAAGCTAACATATAGATGTTTATATCATAAAAATTCAAATTTAACCCTAAGTAGTTTGCTCCCAGTAATTCTTCAAAATTGCCCTATGTCCTGACTAGACTGAAATAGGATAGGCCAATTCAACTAAATTTGAGAGCTTATAATTTGAGCTCTGCCCATTCAAATGAAATAAAACTTAGGAGAATTAAACCTGGTTCTATTAGATTTAAAATGATATAAGTTTCAAACAAATTCAATAAGATTTCTATTTTTGAAAAATTTTCACATTTTAGACTCTAATTCTATCTAATACTAGGGCAGACCTAAGTTAAACTTCAATAACTTAATTTATTCTTATCAAAACTTAATGGGACTAAAGAGATTAAAAACTAGACAAACAATATTTCAACATATAAAAAATTTAGTATTTAATAAGTTAAGTAGAATTTGTGGCATAAATAATAAGACAGGGCATAATTGAATATTGTAAGTAAAGTTGCCAAATTGGGGGTTTGGGTACCTTAATATTTGTGTGAATTTCAATTAAAGTTTGAATGTTGCAAATCCATAATGATGTTGCAAGGTTTATATATTATATTGGTTCTGCTACTGTGGCTTACTATCTATTTTAAGAAAGCACTATCCATGAGGAAGCAAATCTAATCCGTTATGCTGTCGAAATTCCGGTGGAAATATGTGAACATTAAGCTTGTTTACATGTTATGTCCATAAATATATATCAAGCAAACATGAATGTTCGAGATTAAGGTATGGAGCATGTGCATGAGCCCCTCAAGCATCCTTATACGTGATTTTGTGAGCAGATGAACTATGAAAGAATATGAAAAGCAAGATGAGGTTTCTTCACTGGGAGGCAGTTATTCGAGTCTTTCCTTGTGAAGATAGCTAACACTTTTGGGTCCCTCTACGTTAGAGGCAGTTGGCTAGCTGAGGCCCTCCAATTTAGAGGCACATGGGTCCCCTTGCAGGTTGGTACTGTGTGACAAAGGTCACGAGTTGAGCTTACTCCTACATCAGGCTACCCAAGGGCAATAAAGGTTAAAGGCAAAGACATATACATATAGACACCCTAGGGACAATGATACGTAACGCTTGGGCGTGTTAATTAAAGAAAGCAGAGGAGCATAAAAGCATATGCATGATTTTATGACGAGCAGTCGCATTTGCACAAGTTATGTTTTGTTATCATTATTATGATATTGCAAGTTATAATAATAATAATAATAATATTATTATTATTATTATTATTGTTACGAAATTGCTCTCAATTTGCTATACTTATGTTGTGATTCTTACTCTGTTTATCAAGTGTGTGAATAAAATGAACTCTGCTTCGGACACTATGTTTTCAAACTATAAAACTAAGATGTTTATATAATATGTTCACTTTTTAATAATAAATCGAAGCAGCTGGAGATAATATCAATGACACTGTATGTAGTATCCTAGGGAATCCTACAGAGAATTTAAAATTCTCACTCTTATGTTTATTTCCACATTATCTATAGATATCTCAGGAGAGATAGAAGATAGTCATACTAAGCAAAGTTAGGAAGATTGAAGACGGCCAAAGAGCGTCACACACAAGGTCCATTGAAAAATAAGTAACAACTCCTGAGTGTGGTACTATAACTTAAATATAATACTGTGCTTGTGAGGGTGTTACACCTTAAGCAACCAGTCTTGCCTTGTTTCTATTCACTTTTCCACTTTCATCCAGCTTGCTTCTAAACACCCATCTAGTGCCAATGACAAGTTGTCCTTTAGGTAGTGGAATCAGAGTCTAGACTTTATTTTTTTTTTTTTTTTAAATGATTGACCTCTTCTTGCATAGCATTTATCTAGCTTTGATCTTAAAAGGCTTTATCAATACATTCAAGTTGAATTTCCCAAACCAAAGCTAGCTTTGATTCTATTGTGAATGATGATCTAGTTCTGACTTCTTGAGAAAGTTCATTAATTACTTGATTTTGAGACACAACTCTTAAATCTCTTGCACCATTGCATCTTCTTCTCATGAGGGATGCTTCAGAGTAACATGATGAAGCAAGGAAGACTCAGGATTATTAGCCACTTCTTTATCACCATTTCTTGTGGCTATCAGAGACAAATTGTCCAGGTCTTTTTTCAAATCATTTATATTCTAGTCCAAATCATTTTTCTCCACTTTGAAGGAGATATGTATGGTTTCTTTTACAATTTGAGTTCTCTTGTTGCATACTCTGTAAGCTATAAAAACAAAATAGTATCCTAGGAATATTCCAAGATCAGATTTAGGATCAAACTTTGACAATTTTTCCTTTGTGTTGAGAATAAAACATTCTAAACCAAAACCATGAAACTATGATATGTTGGGTTCCTTCCTTTCCATAGTTCATAAGAGGGTTTTCTTGAGTATAAGCCCTAGGAAAACATGATTTTTTATGTAACAAGTATTGTTAACTGTTTCTGCCCAAAAACCTTCTGATAAACCACTTTCTAAAAGCATAGTTTTGGCCATTCCTTGCAAAGATCTATTCTTCCTTTCAACAACCCCATTTTGTTGAAGAGTTCTAGGAGAAAAGAAATTATGAAAAATGCCATGCTCATTGCAAAAGCTTTCAAAAGTATGATTTTCAAACACACCACCATGATCAGATCTGATGGATAAAATACAAAAACTTTTTTCATTTTGAACTCTTTTCTAAAACACTTAAAGGCCTCATAAGCTTCATCTTATGGGCTAGAAATATAACCCATTTAAATCTTGAAAAGTCATCCACAATGACCAAACCATATTTCTTACCACCTAAACCGACAATTCTAATCGGTCTAAAAAGATCAAGATATATAAGCTTAAGTGGTCTCATAGTTAAAACTACATTTTACTATGGAAAGAGCTCTTTGTCTGTTTACCCCTTTGGCAGAACTCATAGGTTGAGTCATTATCAAAGCTAATCTAGGGTAAACCTTTACAAGCTCTTTTTGAGAAATCTTAGAGATTAATATCTTGTGAGCATGACTAAGTTTCTTATGCCATAACCACTTTTCATCCACAAAGGGTACTGAGCATTTTACAATCTGATCTAAAAGTTCATCGAGATATAATACTAAGTATTATCACACCTTTTAGCGGTAAGAATGATTTTATCTAAGGTGGAGTCTTTTATAATGCATATAGAAGGTTCAAACACAGCCTTGTAGCCTTAGTCACAAAATTGAGTAATGCTCAGAAGGTTGTGACTCAACCCATTCAACCAACATAACAGTAGTAATCAAATAAAATTGTTCTTACTAACATTACCTATACCAATGATCTTAGACTTGATTCCATTAACAAACTTTACTACTCCTCCATCCTTGGATTTATGGTCTCTGAACCAAGATTTATTTCTAGTCATGTGTTTGGAATAGCCATTGCCTAAATACTACTTTATTTCTTTCTAATGAGGTGATTTAAGACACACCTGCACCTGAAACAGTTTTTACCTTAGGTATCCTGTAACGTCTGAAAAATTTTATCGTTAACAACTGAGTTGTTCGGTTTTGTCGAATAAGTGGATTTAATCAGAACTTGATTAAGCACTTACTTAAGGGTGATTTGAGAAGATTAGGCTTGATGAAATTAAATTAGGAGCATAGAAAATCTTATAGAAAAATTTCAAGCCAATTTACCGATTTAATGGAAATCGGTAAGATTTCGGTAACTCAAACTGTCGGAACCGGATCAGTAGAATTTTTCTATGAGTGCCCTAGAATCAACGGCTAGGATTGAGCCAAACACCCCACCCAAGCGGCGCCTAGACAGCCATGGATGATGGGGAAGAGACCAGATTTTTGACCAATGACTCACTCCACCAATCAAATTCAAGCCACTTTAAAAATATCTCCACTTTTCTCCTTTTCTTCTCATCCATTTTCGGCCACCCTCCTTCAGCTGCTGAAGTCCATCTTTTTCTATCTTCTTTGCTCTCATTTCTACTCCATTTTCATCCATTTTCAAGTCCCATCCCAAGCCACCACCATTAAAGACACAAAATCAGCCTAAACAACTCAAGACAAGGTAAGAAATCCTACTTCTTCTCTTGTTTCTTTGATTTGGGGCTGTATGTGGGGCTTGCATAATCTGAGATGTTGGTGTTTTATAGAGTGATGATGATGTTTTATGACTGGTTTTGTATGTATGTTATGCTTAAACTTGGATTTGAGGGCGGATTGCTTGAAGGAGGAAGACAAATCTAGAAACTATTAGGGTTTTCCCTCGGCGGTCCGTACGGCGGAGTGTACGGCTCCGCCTACCGCCGATTAAATTGGATGAAACTATTTTTATATAAAACTAGACATCTAGGTCTTTCCATACATATATCATAATAAGCATTGGATTAGTATAGAATTAGTTATGAATTTTTGAAGTTTACCCTAGAAATCTGGCTTCCTATCCGGGCAGTAGGAGTTGAAAAGGGTATAACTCACCCTATACAACTTCAAATTGAGTGAACCCGGGTTTTTTTGAAAGCTAACATGTAAAGGAACATCTCATAAAAATTTCAGAACCAAAGTCTTAGCCTTTTGCTCCCAGTGCACCAAGGAAGTTAACTTAAGTCTAAACCGGATTGAACCAAAGTAGTTTAATAAGGCCAAGTTTCGAGACTCATAAGTCAAAATATACTTATGAAAATGATATAAAACTTAGTTCATTTGAAATCTTGCTTTGATAGCTTTAATTTGACATAAATTTCGTATGAATTCACCTAGTTTTCTATTTTTAGTGAATTTTTACTTAAAAGGACCCAATTCTAACTGAGAACAGGGCAGTCTGGGATAAATTGTTTATATCTAGAGTTATACACATCAAAATGAAATGGGACTAAAAGGGTTAGAACCTATACATATGATGCTATGACATATCCAAAAATTAGATTTAAATGAGTTGAATTGAATGAGAAAAGAGGCACACTAAATTCGGGCAGAACAGAGGGGGTTAAGCTGAAACTCTAGTGATGGTTAAATTGAAATTGTTGATTGAGATTATGAATATATATGTATAATTGAGATTGTTGATTGGTGCTATGGATGTACATATATAATTGTTGCTCTATACTGAAATTGTAAGTTATATAAATGTACTGGTTGTCTGGCACTATTCACGGGGAAGCGGACTCAATCCGTTATGCTGCCGAAATTTCGGTAAGAAGTTTATATATTATGAAAGTCTATGACAACTTGAGTGCATCATACATAAAGAAACAAGTTAAATGTGCATTCATTTCATGAGATGATAAAGAATTCTGTAACGTCCGATTTCCGACTTCCGATCCCATTTAATGTTGAAATTTCTAATTTCTGAGTTTGTCTTATAATTCCGCTTCCGACCTCAATATTAGCTTCGACTTCCGACTTCGTTCCAAGGCTTACAAGGGATGGCTGTATCTTCCGATTTCCGACCTCATGCATGAAACTTACAATTTCCGACCTTATGCTTGAGTAGGAACGAATGTGATATCCGAGTTCCGACATTAGGTGATTCAAAATGGACACGAAATGCGACTTCCGAGTTTTAGCTTAATTGGATTCCGAGTTCATTACCAAGATCTTTTCTTCTCGTTCCCGAGTTCCGATATCGAGTTGGAATGCCATGTCCTATAAATTACGAGTTCCGACTTCATCCGAATAGATATGCACGAACCCCGACTTTAAGAAGTTCACGAGTTCCGATGTCATGTTCAAATGCGCTGGAAGCGAGTTTCACTTCTTAAGCGACGTGGAGAGCATTTTTGTCACAAAAGAGGGAAACATGGCTGAATTTTACCCACAAGAATTTTACCCAATCAAAGCCACCCATTCTAACTACAACTCCAGAGCCTTGTGTATATATATATATATTCTCCTCCTACCTCTTCAGCCCCATTTTTCCTACGTTGTTTTCTCTTCCTCAGCTCAACCCTCTTTTCTCTTCTCCACTCACTCACTCCATCCAACTTTCATTTCAGCTACCAACTCAAGCTTAACCTGATAATAAGAGGTAGAGGTTTTCTTCCTGCCTGATTTTCTTGGATGATTGGTGGTGATTTAATTCCTTAGTTTTGATATGTTGATTGTTTGATTATGATGAACTATAGCTGGTCTATTGGCTGGTTGTGAGACTAAAACTGAATTAGAGACAAGAAAGGATGCAGACAGGAAAGGTTGATAGGCTAGAAAACTCAAACCCTCGGCAGTCCGTGTGACGGAGTGTACGGCTCCGCCTCCCGCCGTTTAAAATTGATGAAACCATTTTTATGTGAAACTAGACATCTAGGGCTTTCCACACATATATCATATAAGACCATTGGAGTGATATTGAGAGAGATATGAATTTTTGAAGTTCGACCTAGGAATCAGGACATCCACCCAGGCAGTATGGGTTGAGAAGGGTGTAACTCACCCTATACAACTCCAAATCGAGTGAAACTATTTTTGTTGAAAAGCTTACACATAGGAGAACAATATCCAAAGAAATTCCAAGTTTGTTATCATCTCATTTGTTCCCAGTGATTTGAAGAAATTACCCTATGTCTAAACCAGGCCAACACAGGGCAGTTCAGGAAGGCTAAGTTTCGGGGCTTGTAACTCGAGCCCTACTAAGGAAAATGAAATGGAACTTTTTGTATATGAAAGGTTGTCCTGTTAGCTTTAATATGAGGCCAATTTCATATGATTTGAGCCAGTTTTCGATTTTTAGTAGATTTTTACTTTTAAGTGTGCAATTCTGGCCACCCACAGGGTAGGCCGGGATAAAACCCGAATACCTTGAGTTATGGTTATCCAAATCAGATGGGACCAAAGAAGTTAGAAAATAGACACATAACACTTTAACATATCCAAAATTGAGGTCCAAAACGAGCTAAATAGAAATTATGGCATGATTTACAAGAACCAGGTTGAATACAAGCAGTGAAGCAGTAAGCATATTCTAAAGTGCAATACTTGTGTCTTGAATTCGAGGATTGAAACATGAATGAAATATGTTGAATTATGCATGGAATGAGGTGTTTCTTTTGATAAATTGATATGCTGAATACTGGCACTATTCATGGGGAAGCGGACACGTTGCGTTATGCCACCGAAATTGCGGTAAAGTATATGCATGAATTATGAGATACATGTAGAGGTATGTGCATTTTCAAGAAAGCTATGAAAACTATGTTATGATGAACCCAAAGAATATGTTATGATGAAATTTCCATACTACTTGGCCAGCCCCGGATAAAAAGTTAAGGGGAATAGATCGGTGGGAAGGTCGGGGAAAGTAAACCCGGCATTCCTATATAGGAACGAGCTCGATCCTGAAAAGCAGACTATTACCCAGGAGTCTAAAATGGCCAAGAACTCCCAGGGGACCAAGTGATGGAAAGTGATAAAGAGTAATGGGAAAATGTTTATGAAGAATAGTTCAAGAATGAAGTTTGCATGATTACATTAAGCGCATGATTGCATTAAACATGTCATTACATGATATTTGCGGTTTGTCCGTTGTGTTTATTTGTTGTTGTATATTCACTATCTTGCCCTTTGTTCTATGTGTTAATGTTGATGGTTTATTCTGTTTCTTATGTCATTTTAAGTAAAACTGAATCCTGCCTCGGACCAGACGTTTTTCTCAACCTTACTGAATATGAGTAGTTAAGTTTAATCTCATGTTTTAAGAAAATTAAATAAAACCCGAGGCAACTGAGAATGAACGCGAAGTCAGTATACACTATATGCAAACCCTACTGAGAATTTCTCCAAATTCTCATCTCGCTTCGTATTTCCGCCTCATTCTCAGACGTGGACGATGGACACGACAGCTACCCTTTTCGTTGAGATTCCAGACTTGCAGCTCCACCATGACCCTGCAGTAGGCTCGTTGCATATAGCCGGCTCTTGCCAGTTCTGCTTGTATCTCTTTAGTGATAGGAATTTTGCTGTCCCCTTACATCATTCTGCTTTCGACCCTGCCACCCCCTACTTTGAGGTCCCGTTGTACGTGGCACATCCTTCGCCAATGCCTCCTGCACCTGCAGCACCTGTAGCCCCTGCTGACCCTGCACCGGAGTCACCTCCGCAGGTGGTACCGGACATCCCGCTCAGCTCCGAGAGCGACCCCTCAGAGGCCACCAGCTCATCTTCCTCCTCCTCTGGACCAGCTCCTGACTACTCACCAGCCGGGCCCGGTGTGGCCAACGGCTATCTGACTGAGTAGGTCAGCCACAGGCCGTATTATGCAAAGATGACCCTCTTTTGGTAGCATGCGGCTTTGGGTCATACACGCAGTGGTAGATTTTGAAATGTCCACTGAGGACCACGTAGGATCGGATTGACTGACATGGGTCTTATGTCTTTTAGTACACGACCCCACTTATGTATCCTATTTTGAAACTTGTATGTAAATCAAAACAGTGGTTCCTGTCTATATATATATATATATATATATATATATATATATATATATATATATATATATATATATACAATTGATAGCAGGTGTGTTATTTATGCTTACCTTTTTGTTATGATGAAATAAATTCTGTCACGTTCGTTGTACGACATCCCATTTCCCCTGTTCAAAATATATATAAATATATATATATATATATATATATATAGGAGAGAAATGATTCGGATAAATGAAACGTAAGTAGAATATTAACACGGTAACACAAACTACTTAATTTCATGCTATGACTTAAGCATAACATTAAATTAGTAGGGTATTACAAATTCCATATCACTTGGTCCAGCCTCGGAATAAATTAAGGGGAATAGATCAGTGGGAAGGTCGGGGAAAGTAAACCCAGCCATCCTGTATAGGAACGAGCTCAGTCCTGAAAAGCGGACTATTACCCAGGAGAATATGGCTAATGACTCCCAGGGGACCAAGGATGGAAATAAGTTCTAATAGGCGAAAGACTCCAAGAATAAGATGCATCTTCTCATTGCACATGCATATGTACAGTGTAAAAATCTTCTATTGATTATTCTAGATCCTTGTTTATTATTCTTAATATGTTATTGTGCCACTGTGATTACTGTTTGAGCATATTAGTATGCCTGTTAATTAAAATTGAACTTGTTTCGGTGTATGCTTTACAAATGAGTATTTAAGTTAAATATTACCATTTTACCGTACTATTTTAAAAATATGGCATGACTGAAACAACTAGGAATGACAGCGATGACACATGTATAAAACTAGGAATTCCTACTGAGAAATTTATATTTCTCACCTTACTATATATTACCGCGTCATTCTCAGACTATGGAGCACGCCGCGACAGAAGCCCTCTTCATTGAGTTCCCCGAGCTTCACATACACCTCGACCATTCCTAGACTCTATATATATATTTGGCAGGTGCCAGTTTCGATTGTATTTTTTCTTTCAGAGAGACTTTGCTATACCACTGATGCACCCACTATTTGACCCCGTTGTTCCATATATTGCCATCCTACTTCATATGGCCCATCCATTCCCACCTCCTCCAGCACCAGCACCAGCCCCTGGTCCTATGGCTCCTCCAGCTTCACCACCGCATCCGATGCTTTCCGCCTCGACATCAGAGGAGGACCCATCGGAGGCAACAAGTTCCTCTTCATCCTCTGCTCCCGGCACGGGCCACCCTCCTGCAGATGCACCCATGGCGAACGGGTTTCTTTCTTCAGAGTCCGATTAGATAGTGGGTTTGCAATAGTGGTAGTAGATGTACAGAATGGCCCTCTTTTGGTAGTCTGGGTCATGGATAGATGCATAGATGTTAGGAATGCACATACAATGTCCCATGGGGACCACTTAGGGTGCTGTTCATATAACTGGCCGTTTCATTTTGTCTTAGCAGCCTCATTTTGTCACCTTGTACTTTTGACAAACTTTAAAAATCATATATATATATATATATATATATATATATATATATATATATATATATATATATATATATATATATATATGTACATAGTTACGATGCATTTTGCAGTTGTTCTGTTCATATTGTATTTTTAATTATGTTACGTTATTTACAGTATACCAATTTATCAGTATTTATTTCGTTGTCACGCAAAAAATTTTGTTACGCGATTGAGTATTCCTATGCGAGTAATTAACACTAATACAAGAAATAGAATTTAACCAATATCATACGTAATCACTTATCAGATAATTTATTATGACTTAAGCATAGTACTTTGTCTGGTAAGGTGTTACATATCCACATCTTCTTGAGTCCCCTTCAATTAGTTACCTTCTTAGGGTTCTTCACTTTCCATTTTTTTGCTTTTTTTAGAGAAAAACATTTTTAAGAAAAGTGACCCTTCTTAAAGCAGTATATATAAATTGGAACTTTGCTTTGAGAACTTTTGAATGATATTGCATTTTCTTCTTTCCCATCCCCAAGTCTTGATTTTTCAAAATATGGTCTTTGATTGCCAAGCATCAAATCAAGATTCATAGAGCCATTTACCATCTTCTCAAGATCATATTTGAGAAACATCACTATTTTTTGAAGTTCAGAAACATCAGAAGATGTTTTCTAAGTAGATTCAGAAAACTTCAGTTTTTAAGGCATTTATATTCTTCTTGAGAAGGTCATTTTCTATTAAAAGTTCATCTTTCTCATACCTTAACTTTTCTTTTTTCTGAATTAAGTTTTTTAAACTCAGGGGACAATTGTAAAGAACGAATTCGAGAATCATCCAAAAGTTCATCATAGGCTTTTTTAAGATCATCATATCTAGTTCAAAAGGCATTACCTCAGTTTCTTCATTAATAACTATATCTACCATAAAGTAGAGATTTGCAACTATTTCTTCCTCCTTTTAGAATTCTGCACCTTCTTATTCTTCATCAAGATCTTCCCATGTAGCCATCATAGCTTTCTTCTTAGGTGTTTTCTTTTTGGAGCTTTTCTTCAGTTTCAGACATTTAGATCTTAGATGTCCAGGCTTTTTGCACTTATAGCAAATAATCTCACTCTAATTTGCTTTTCCTTTCTTGTCCTTTTTGGGAGTTAACTGTTTCTTCTTCTTCTTTCTGATCCATGCCTTTGAGATCTTTGCAGCTAGATGAGCAATGTTATATTTCTCTTCCTTATCCTCATCTTCAGAAGATTCCTCTTCTTCAGATTCTTCTGAAGCCTTTAAGGCTTTGGTAGAGCTTGCTTTTCTTTATGTAAACTTTTGAGCAATATATTTGCCCTTTCTGTTGCTTTCCTCAGAAACTTCATTTAGCTCAATCTCATGAGTCTTTAGAGACCTAATGAGAGCATCTAGGCTAAGCACATTCAAGTCTTTTGCTTCTTGAATGACTGTTATTTTAGGGCGCCAAGCCTTAGACAGGCTTCTGAGAATCTTTCTTACCATCTGAACATTGGAATATCTCTTTCCCAATGCTTTTAGTTGATTTATTATGTGCATAAATCTTATTGTCATGTCATCAATATTTTCATGTTCCAGCACCTTGAACATTTCATATTGATGCACCAACATACTAATCTTTCTTTCCTTGACTTGATCAATTCCTTCATAGAGAGTTTGGAGTCTATCACAAGTCCTTTTAGTAGAATCATATGAGATAATTTATCATACTCACTTTTGCTTAGAGCACAAGTGAGAAGGTATTTTGCCTTGGCATTCATATGTACTTTAGTCTTTTGTTGGTTAGTCTATTGGCTTCTAAAGATCACTCTGACCACCACTGGAAGAGGTTGATCTAGATCAATAGCCACTTAAGGCATAGGTTGCTCAGTGGTTAGAACAGAGTCTCCATTCTTAATGATTTCCCATATATCTTGGCTTGTTGACTCAATAAAGAGACTCATTCTATCCTTCCAATAAAGATAATATTCTCCATTGAAATATGGAGGATGGTTAATGAAATTTCCTTTAGCAATGTGTGAGTTCTATTGTGCCATATTCCAGGATCTTTTTCTTCTGCATCATTAGGAAGCTTAACCCTAGAAACCAAGCTCTAATGCTAATTGAAGGTGGAAGTAGCACAAGAAAAGGGTCAAATCGTGCCTTTTAAAATAGTTTGTTTCCTAAAAACTTAAATAAACATTCTCAAGTTTTGAGACTTGGATTGTGGAAGTGTTTTAATGTTAGAAACTAAAGTTATGGTTTGGACAACAACTTTGTAGATAGCAAAAAAGATAAGCACCAAGACCTTATAACAACAAATATAAAAGTTGTAAGTAAAAGATAAAGATAGAAGAGAACTTAAGAAGGTTTATCCCGGTTTGGCCAAACACTTACCTACATCTAGTCCTTAACAAATTAATTGAGATTTTTATATCAATGAGTTTTCTTGTACAAGCTTCTCTAAGCTTATACTAGAGTAGTCTTGTCTTAGCCTTTCCAAGTTAATCAACAGAATAGTATTGTCCTAACGTCTCCAAGCTAACAAAGACCATTATTGGGTCAGGTTACAATATTTGATTTGAAGGTTTGTGTTTGATAACACTCACACTAGAATACTCAAGGTGTATAAATCAACTAAGTACAATGTGTAGTGACTTCTCCCAACTCTCTCAAGGAGAATGTTAGCTAATATAGAATAGGAGAAGATTCATCACTTAGAAGATCTAGAATAATGTTTCTGATTGTTTAAAAGGTTAAGAAGGCAGAAACCCTTTGATTTTCAAAATGAGTAGCTCCAAAACTTCTTTCTCATCTTCAAGACTTTTATAGACTTCAAAATATAGTCGTTGTGTCTTTGGGTCTTAAGCCTTGAGATTTTAGATCCATTGTTCTGAAATTGAAGGGAGAAGTTGATAGCTTTCTTTCTTAGCAAGCAAGGACAATGTAAAGAAGGAAACTGGCCGTTTTGAATCAACTAGCTTCATAGTGCATTGGTGCACCTTTTGGATATTTGTCTTGTCACTTTTGACCTTTAGAAAATATCATTGAATGTACACAGGCAAGTCTTGAATGATGTCTTCTTCATTTAGAATAACATTCTAGAGGTGAGGCTTCTAATCAAGCTTTTGGACAAAACATCTTTTTGATCCGGTTGTGTGCCTTCTGGTGACTTACTATCCTTCTAATGATGTATAGATATCCTTTTGATACTTTAAACAACTTTTCATGAGAGATAGGATTATTAAGAATGCAAATTCCTTTGTGAAAAGCTCCTTCCTTTTAGATTTGTTCGAAATGTAGAAGATACTTATTGGATTTCATTTAAATAAATTATAGCACGATCCAATTCTCTCAATTTGGCATATAGAGTGATTTGTGTTTTTTGAGATAAGATACTTACACAAACCATTCGTTCTAACAAAATATTTTCATAAGTTTTGGTTTGTTATCTATAGGATAAGTTCAAAACCACTTAGTAGCTTCTAAAAGGTGTTGGAGCTTACAATACTTTGGTTTAACATTTGTTCAAATGTTTAGTTTTTGTTTGTCCAGTTTACTTAAGAGTCATTATTATTAATAGATATATTTGGATTGTTAGATGTATTCAAATAAATATCCACTAAAAACTACAAAAACATGATTATTGAAAAGTGTTTGATTGAAGCATTGTATCATGATATCATATAAATAAAGGATGTATTCCTATCTTTACCAATAAAAGAAGTACGATTTCTACTTCACCATATATGTATTATTAAGAAGGGCATTAATAGGGAGAAATCAACCTTCTACAATATTCTATTCCATCTTTAATAGCTTGTGTCTTTATTCAAACCCATGGAGAATGGCATACTCTATTTTGTATATTACGTGAAAACCATAAAATTTTAGATGTTGAATGAAACATCCAGAAATTTTAAAACGTTTGATTTACATTATTAATTGAATTATTCGATTAATTTGCATGACTACAGTTAATTAGAAGACAACTAAATATTCAATATGAATTAGATACATGTTAATTAGATAGATTAGAGTTAAGGAAGTGAGAGTAGTCAATTAGAAAATCTTAGTGAAAATAAGTAGAAAAGAGTTGTCGGTTTGAGGAAAAATCAGTAGAATTTTGGTATTTTAAACTACCAAATTAAAATAACCCAAGAAACCCTAGATCCAAAGGATAAAAACCCATCCAACTAAAACCCCTTGGTGGCACCATCTAATGTCCCAAATTGAGTCTTGTGGCTCACTTATGAACCACAAGAAAAACTAACCAATCCTATGCCTCATAGCCAACAACCACATTCATTACAACTTCAATTTATTCCCCTTGTGTCGGTCAAATTTCGGCCCCTCTCCCTTGCACTTTTTCCTCCATTTTCTTCTTCTTCTCTTCCTTTATTTCACATCCTCTCAAACCTTCATCTACTTCTTTGATCAAAAACATCAACTTTCCCAAGAAATTTACTTGTTGGAGATCGGATACTTTAGTTCTAGTTGAGTTTCTTGGATTACTGCTTAGTATGAATTTCTTTTTGATTTATGAAACTGATGTTATATGATGCATATGGCATGATTTGTAATGGATTTAATGTGTTTTGATGAGTTCAGCTTAAAGCCTAAGAGGAAACCATTTGAAATTCCCAAAAATAGAATTAGGATTCCTAAGAAAACCTTAAGTTGCCCGTACTATCATGATGTATGGACTATCATTCAGCCATTAAAATTTAATGGAACTATTTTTATATGAAATTAGACTTCTAGAGATTTCCAAGCATATAAATTATAAGGCTATTAGGTTAGTATTGAGAAAGATATAAATTTTTTATATTTATCCTAGGTTTTTGGCTCTAATTCTGGGTAGGGAATGGTGTGCAGGGCATAACTTGCCCTATGTAATTTGGATTGGGGTGCAATAAAATTCGTTAGAAAGCTAAGACATAGAAGAATATACTATAAAAATTTTATGGTCAAATTCGTTTTCTTTAATTCCAATAATCTTTAAAGTCACCCCTTATTCTATTGGAATAAAGACAGGACAACCGAAACTCATCCACTTTGTGAGCTCATAACTTGAGCTCTCCTTAGTCAAACGAAGTGAGACATTTTGGATATGAAAATCTCACCAATAAGCTTTAAAACAACGTAGGTTTGGCAGGCATCCACTCAGATTTCAATTTTTGATGGATTTTTACTCTTGGGTGTGCAATTCTGGCCTACTATAGGGCAGGTCAAGATAAAATGCCAATAACTTGAGCTATATTTATCAAAATCAAATGGGACTAAAGAGGTTAGAAAATAGATACATAACATTTCAACATATCCAAATTTCTAGCACAAAAGAGTTAAATAGAAATTATGGGTTATTTTACAAAATCCAGGCAAAAATGAAGCACATAGGCAAAAGATTATACTTTGGTATAAATGTTGTGTCTTGGCAATGTTATGGAATGATATTGAAAATGAATGTGCTATTGTGGCTTTTCTGAACAATTGATTATCTGTGGTACTAGTACTATTCATGGAAAAGTAGACACGATCCGTCATGCTGTCGAAATTCAATGGAAATTATGCATAAATTATGAGATACACATTGATACATATGCTACTTGTATGAAGCTTGTAAGAGTTATGTCATGAGAAAAGTTCCATGGTACTTAGGCCAACCCCAGATTAAAGTTAAGGGGAATAGATCGGTGGGAAGGTCGAGGAAAGTAAACCCAATATTCTTGTATAAGAATGAGCTTAGTCCTGGAAGCAGACTATTACTCAGGAGTTATATAACCAAAAACTCCTAGCGGACCAAGTAAGGAAAAGTCAGTGATATATAATTTAAGGAAACAATGAAGGAGCATGAGTCTTATGCACATGCATTACTGCATCACATAGACTTGTCATTTAATTGTGATTTAAATGCTATGCTTTTTTAAAATTGTTATCCTTATTTATTTTTGCACCTTACATTATATGATGCCTATTTTGTTTTGCCATCTTAAGTAAAAATTGAACCTTGCTTTGGATTATGATTTCTTAAATCTAATAAATAAGAGTCATGTATTCTGTTATTCACTTTTTTCATAATTAAATAAAAATCAAAGCAAGTGGGAATGAACGCGATGTCAGTATCTTATAGATATAGGAATCCTACTGAGAATTTTCTGAAATTCACGCCCTATTGTGTTTATCTGCATCATCCTTAGACTATGGGGATGGACGCAATAGCCATACTTTTCCTTGAAATTCCAGATATGCAGCTCCATTATGATCCCATGTTCGTTTTGCTATACATAGTTGGTTCTTGCTGTTTTCGTGTATATTTCTTTGGGCACAGGGACTTCTCTGTCCCTCTCTTCCACCCTGCTTTTGACCCATCAATACCATATTTTGCCATTCCTCTACACATGGCACACCCCCTACCTCCTCTACCTCCCGCTTCTCTAGCCTCACCTGCCCAGGTAGTCCTGGATATCTCGCTCAGCTTCGAGAGCGACTTTTTAGAGACCACTAACTCACCTTCCTCCTCTTCCAGGCCAGATGCAAACTACACTCCGACCGGCCCTAGTATGGCCAACGGCTTCCTGACAGAGTAGACACCAAACTAACAGACCATATTGTACAGTATGGCCCTCTTTTGGCAATGTGCGGTATTGGGCCATGAGAGTAGTAGTTTAGATAGTAATACTGACACTAGCGCAAAATGTCCTCTGAGGACCATATAGGGTTGCACTCCACTGACACAAGTTATCTGTCTTTTTGTGTGTATTGGCCTAGCAAATGTACTCATCTTTTGCATATGTACCGAAACTGGAGCTAGTATCATGTATATATATAGTGGAAGGAGTTAATATCTCAAAGAATGGGATAAGAAGACAGTAATGCATCTACTGAGTTTTATACTATGACTTAAGCATAGCTTTAAGCTTAGTAGGGTGTTACGTTGAAATTGATGTTTTTATGTCAACTAGAATGAGACCCATTGCATGGGCAGTTAAGATGAACAAAATTAATATATTTTTTATAGTTAGGGATCGACACTTTAGTCGTTGAAAGATTTTTATTCTTATACTTTAATCTTTAAAAGATTAAATATATATACTTTAGTTCCTGAAAGATTTTTATTTTAATACTTTAATTCTTAGAAGAATAAATACATATACTTTAGTCATCAAAAAGTTAAATGCATGTACTTTAGCTCCTAAAAGATTTTTGCTTTAACACTTTATTCCTTAGAAGATTAAATCTTCCGAGGACTAATGTATATGTATTTTAATTTTTTAAGGACCAAAGTGTTAAAACTAAAATTTTTCAAGGATTAAAATATATACATTTAATCTTTTAAGGCATAAAGTATTAAAATAAAAATCTTTTAGTGACTAAAGTGTAATTTTACTAAAAAAAAAGTGATATTTATTGTGTCACTTTAGAAATGATTCAATAGATGGTGTCAAAATAATTTAAAGTGAAATAACTATATAATGAAAAGAAAATATTATTTATTTATAATTAGTTAATCATTTAGTAGTATATGTAAAACAAATATACGTGCCATTTTTAAGGACAATTGAAATCATGTTAAAAAAAAGCGGGCCAATTTGAAAAATATTAAAGCTATATGGATGTATGATATTCAACTAATCTTTATCCCTTTGATGCTATTTTTTTTTTTTTTTGGCATCTATTACCTCTTTGCACTTGTTTCCTTTTTTTTTTTTCAGTTATGTGTAAGTTTTGCTTGTTTAATTACTATCAAGACTTAAGGAAAAGTAAGCAATTGTTATTCATAATACAATAGGAGCATAAATTGAAAAATACAAAAGTGGGGATCAAAAGATTGCCAAGTAGCACTTAAGAAGAAAATAGTTGGTGTCCATTTACTTTTATAGTCATAAATGTACCTTTATACTCTATATAACCGTTGGTTGTAATAAATTGAATCGATAATAGAATATATAGAACCACTTGAGTAAGAATGTGACTATATAGAAAAACAATAGACTAAATTATATCGTATAAACAGATTGTTTATGAATAAACAAATTAACGCTAATATGAGAGAGCCATATAGGTCAGCATAGCAATAAGCCCCCCCCCCCTTTTTTTTTTTGGTCAAAAGCAAAGCAATAAGCTGCCTTTACCTAGTTTGAAAACCAGACTATGTTATGGTTTTCTTTCTTCTTTTTGGTTTTTTTGAAAAGTTTTCTTTTTTTTTTTTGGTCATTCTTTTTAGGTTTTTATTTTCTTTTTTGGTCTTATTTGTTTTTGGTCTTGTCCTTCATTTTAGTTGATTTGTTTTTTTGGGTCAAAGTTCTTTTTAGTTTATCTTAATTCTCACATACCCAACTCATCTCGATAGAATCACTGATATTCGGATTCTCTTATCAAAATTTTGACTAATTTGACCTAACTCAATGAAGGTCTATAAACAGGGTAGGAAGGATATTTTTCATTTTTAGAGCTCAATCCTAAAATTTCTAATTAAGAAATCAAGGCACCTATTATATTAATCAACCAATATTAATTTTTTTTTAAAATTTTCTAATATCAAGATGTAAATAGAATTTTAAAAAAAAATTACAAATAGAATAACCCTAAAAATTGTCTGGTGAACTATGTTGTTCTTTAGTCCCCATCCCTTCTAGGTATAGAATAAAACCTAAGTTGAGGGCTTGAGGGGATGTTGTTTTTTACAACATTTTAGAAAGAACACCATGGATCCGTCCGGGACTTCATAGAAACAAACTAGGAAGTTCGAGTTTAGTTCAATTTTTATATAATTAATTTTAGGTAAAATTAATTTAATTAGAATTGATTTAATTAAAATTGATTTCGAGATAAAATTATTTATATTTTATAATTTTTGAAAAGATAATTCTAATAAAAAATAAAAAATAATTTACTTCTATAATAACCAACTCTAAAAATAAGAATTGATTTTAGAAACATACAATAAAATAACATAGAGATTGGTGAGAATTTCTGCAACGAAACACAGTCTTTGTACACATAAAAATCAAGAACTAGCGAGAAAGCGAAAAGGACGATAGATACAGCCATATGCATATCACGGTCAGAGAGAGAGAAAGAGAGACATTTGAGACAGCAAAAAGATGAACAGGCCTTGGAGGTTTTGTTACAGGGAAGTGGCTCCATTTTCTGCACTGGTGACGGTGCAGTTTACTGAGGTTGGCGTGAATATTCTATTCAAGGAAGCCACTGTGAAGGGGTTGAGCTACTATGCCTTCATCTTCTATTCCTTTGCTCTCTCCAATCTTGTTCTGCTTCTCCCGTTGCCCTTCATCTTCCGCAGGTTCTGTCTTTCATATCCACATTTAGTCATCACATATATCTGACTCAAGTCGATTTCTTTCTGCGCACAAAACTTATCCTATAATTATTATTGCATCTATGTATGTATATGCAGGTCAACTGGGCTTCCCTCACTCAATTTTTCTCTTCTCTGCAAAGTTTTCTCTCTGGGATTGCTTACGTAAGCCCTTTAAAACCATTAACTTCTATGTGAATTGCCAAGTGGTTGGTAAGAAACACAGGCCACAAAGATACCTGCTGATTATTATGGAACTTTCTGAATGGCAGATTTTCGGCTCAGCTTTGTGGATATAAAGGTATTGAGTACAGTTCGCCAAGTCTTGCTTCTGCTGTGAGCAACCTCCTTCCAGCTTTTATCTTCATACTTGCTGTCCTATGCAGGTTAGTTCCTTCTCTTAAATCATGCCATTAACAGATGTTAGAGTCATATTTCTCCTCGTAGTATGTGGAAAATGAAACTGCAAAGCATTAGGTTCTGATAGGCATTTGAGTCAGTTTTTCTTTATTTTTCTTTGTCTGCTATTTGGATTGTTCTAACAGGCTTTCTCGTTGCTTTGCTCTCCTCACCACTATGAGATAGTTTGTTATAGGCTGGATTCTATTGTATATGGTGTCGTGCATCAAGCTGGATGTGCATCAACTCCTTGTATATATACTGCTAGTAGCAGAATGAATAAATTGTGAAGCTCTCTTCAGTCTTGATAATGAAGTTTAAGATGGTATCAGAGCTCCCATGGTACCCACCATGAGGAGATTCTTCTGCAATATTGGGTTCTCTATGAACTCAATTCATTTTATCTTTCATTTTCTATAACTTTCTCTTACATTTTCTCTCCTTCCAAACATTCTTCCAATTCCTGTTCCCTACTCTGAATTTTACCCTCAGCTTCCATCATTCTTAGTTCCGTGCCACTCTTCTTACCTTCAGATCAGATTCTTTGTCTTAGCTTCAATTTGTCTCGAATTTTCCATTCTCGGCAATTCATATCAGAGTTTCCACTTCCATATCAGCTCTGTATTTCTTCCATGTGACACAAGCTTTGCATCTGGATCGAAGCTGACTCATAGGCAGATGCCGTTGGTACTACTCTCTGAAGGAGTTAATTGGCAGCTGCTGTTTGCTGCATGGTTCAAATGAGGTTTTCTTATCCAACCATTTCTTCTGTGAAAGTCCTATAAAAAATTTAAAAAAAAAAAAGGTTGCAAAACTCTCATTCTGCTTCAAGACACTCAGATACAAAGGTGGATGCTAAATGCTGTGGAAGGTAACAAAGTGATAGAGTATAAGCATAAAATGTGGTAGTCCTATAATGGAGGTATTGGAGAGCTTGCTTTTCTGATTCTAGTGTTTGACCTTCTTTCTCCATCATCAGTTCATGCGTGCATATGAAGTTTTTGATGTGTTGTTTCTGAGTTATTTTCCTGATCCCTACATTTGATTGTGCTGTACTTGTTGAAGATGCACAATCTGTTTGATGATATGTCTCAACCACTGTACTACCTAAGGTGTGTGGTTTCTCCCAAAAGCATTGATGGTTCTTATTTGTTCTGTTCTTGTTGAGCTTCCTGTTGTTGCTTCTGGCATTGTGGATCTATTCCATGGATTTTCAGCATTTATCTCAAGATGTATAATGCTATGGAGTTCATCTAACTTTGATCAATTTTCTATTCAAGTTGAAGATTGCTTCTGCCTTGAATGGTTAAGTTTTGATATTGGTTGCTGTCTATGGTGGTTCAGCCTTCGTTACTATTTGGTGTTTTATGATTTCTACTTCTGCCTTGGGTGGTTGACCATGGATAATTAGCTTCTGCCCTTAGTGGTTAAGCCTTTGCCATTGTCTGGGGTTTTATGATTTTGCTTCTGCCAAGTGGTTAGGCATAGATTGTGGCTTCTGCTTGAGTGGTTAAGCTATTGATGAGTATCATGTGATGCATTTGGAGGCCATAGAGCCCATCTTGTCTTGGAAATGGTGCCATGGAGACACCTGAAGAAGATCGAAGGAGCCCAAAAGAAGGTTGGAGACCTCTCATAGTTATGCACTTTGGCTGTTGCTAGTTTCACATGTTCTTTGCGCAGTTTCCTTCCCAAGCTGGGGATGATAGCTATTTATGACCCTCCAGCTTGTGGGGGTGTGTTAGAGTCATATTTCTCCTCATAGTATGTGGAAAATGAAACTACAAAGCATTAGGTACTGATAGGCATGAGAGTCAGTTTTTCTTTATTTTTCTTTATCTGCTACTTGGATTGTTGTAACTGACTTTCTCGTTACTTTGCTCTCCTCACCACACACCCTACAGACACCAGTCCCGCACTATGAGATAGTTTGTCATAGGATGGATTCTATTGTGTATGGTGTGGTGCATCACGCTTTATAGATGTGCACCAACTCCTTGTATATATACTGCTGGTAGCAGAATGAATAAATTGGGAAGCTCTTTTCAGTCTTGATAATGAAGTTTAAGAACAAAGAAATGCTTGGACAAGATAAGTAGGTTAGGAATGAATAGCATTCAGGAAGTATAAAATGTTTCCTGCTTACCAAGGGATTATAGTCCTTGAGTTAATTTTGGTATTCTATTCATATATAAGAGATTCGTTATAGAGCCATAAGTCATTTTGAATCTTTGGGGGCCTCTTCAACATTACATTCCCAAGCAAACTAAGATTGCAGATGAATTTACCTCGTTAACAGTTAAAGCACTCTTGAATTTTGCAGTGGTACCAAAAAGCAACAAAAAATGTAGATTAAGAATATGTGGTTGGTTCATAGTAGTCCATCAGCACCATATTTCCTGATAACAGTGTTTTGATGAGTTTAAGATATCAATCATCTCTAGATAACTTATGCCAAATAAGCATAACATTCATCCTTATTTTTTGTGCTTACATTCATGATGAGTACGAACCATAGGCATGAATTGAGCACTGTAAATGCATCCGGATGACAACAGGATAATTAGTTAAATGTCACGTAATTAGGATTTCTGATAATAACATATATTTGTTCCATTTTGGAATCAAAATTGCCATCCAGCCTCTATCATTTGGGGAAATATTTATGTTAATTTGATATCTTTATGCTTCCCCATATGAAGGATGGAAAAGATAGCTTTAAGAAGTTCAAGCAGTCAGGCCAAAATCTTGGGTTCGATAGTATCAATAGCAGGTGCACTCACAATTGTTCTCTACAAAGGACCAACAATCTTGAATGATGCATCTCCATCACTACCCCCCTCACTGAATTCTCCACTTGGCTCTTCACAAAGGAATTGGATTCTAGGCGGCTTCCTACTAGCCGTTGCATATGTTCTAATGTCAATCATGTATATTGTGCTGGTATGCAAAATACCTTGATTATGCCTAAGATTTAAATCAGATTGAGAAATTTCCTGGAAACTAAAGTCGAATTCTGTAGCATTAAACAGACCCATGTCATCAAATTGTATCCAGCGGAGCTGATTGTGGTCTTCTTAATCAACTTGTTTGGGACTATCATAGCTGCCCCAGTATGTTTACTAGCAGAAGGAAACTTGAGTGCTTGGAGACTAAAACCAGATGTAACACTGGTAGCTGTTATATACTCGGTAAGCAACTGCAGAATTCTGTAACAAAAATGTCAATTAAATAGATCGATAACATGTAAAAACTGTAATATACTTCTTGTAGGCATTCTTCAGCACATTCTTCAGCACTGTTGTTCACACTTGGGGTCTGCATATGAAAGGGCCTGTATATGTTTCCATCTTTAAGCCCCTGTCAATTGCCATTGCTGCTGCTATGAGTGTCATATTCCTTGGTGAAGCTTTGTATCTTGGAAGGTATTAAATAAAACTCATTCTGTCTTCATGTCTCTTAATTATAATCCTTTTCTTATGTGTAGAAAACTACTATTTGCTTGATTTTTCTTTCCATAACTATTTGTTATCCTTTCTTAAATTTGACAGTGTTGTTGGAGCAGTGATACTATCTATTGGGTTTTATTCCGTTATATGGGGTAAAGCGAAAGAAGAGGAATTGCATGAGGATGAGAACTACTTCTTAAGTAATTCAGGATCCCAATCAAACAGTAAGGTTCCTTTGTTGCAAAGCTGCAAGGGCGAAGATATTTAAGTAAAAGAAAATGTATCTGTTATTTCTGGACATTTAATGATCTGTTATGTATATATATGTTGTATACAAATTGTGAAAGGAAAGAAATGGGACATTTGGGCCTTCTGGACCGTATTCATCGGTCACACACCTTTTAAAACATTGTTAAAAGTCGACCAAACACAGCAACGAAGAACGTGGAGGGGTGGCATGTCTCCTTTGCCCAACAAAAATTTACAACAAAGATAGTCTGTTCATGGCCAAGTTGGGCTGCATGTCATTATGTTATCAGTTTTTGCCCAAAAAAGCAGTCTCACGTAAGCGTCACTTGGGTATAACAACTTTGCAAGGATAAGTGTTGACCAAAAAGGGGTGGTTAAAAAAAACAAAAAAAGGGGAATAAGTTCTTTTTTTGAGAATTGATTAATAGATAGTCTTAAATTAGTGTTTATTCCCGTAATTTCACGGATTCATTTTGACTTCTTTATTTTGTATTTAATATTTATTTATTATTTTATTATTTTATCATTGTTTTTATTTATTTTTTAAATTTGACTAAAGCATATGTTATTTCATTTATGGTGAATTATACTGATTTCTCCTGAAGTTCAGTGTAATTATATTTGATACCCTTCTAATTCATTTTGATCAGTATATTATTTATAAATAGAGAGGTGCCAAGTATAATTACACTAAACCTTAAGGGAGGTTAGTGTAATTCATCTTTTTATTTATTATGAAATCAAAATAAACTTCTTCCATTAAAATGTATTATAACCTCTTAAGAGCAACTTTGGAATTAAATGAATCATTAAATGATTTGTTGAAAATGATTGAAAAGTAGCATAATTGTGTAAGAAGTAGAAGAAGGATTTTGATATGAGAGATTTTAGATATTTAATTGCACAAAATAAAGTATAGAATGATAATTTTTTTGAGCTACAACTATGGCTAGAAATATTTTTTAAAGTGAATCAATCTTATTAAACATTTAAAGCATCGAGCTAAAAGCCTAAAATATTTTAGATAAACTAATTTTTCTAAAAGTTCTAATAAGAAACTTAAAATAAAAAATAGAAAACTTAAAAGTGTAGTCACATTTTTTATGTTAATCGTAATGATAAGCAAACAATGCATTTCTGCATGATATTTCTAGAAGCGTAGAGACTATACATTTTGTAAAACTAACTTAAGTTCGTGGGTGATGTAACAGACTAATGATTTACCATAAGCAAATTAATTATGATACAAGCAAGAAAATCAAATTCAAATTAAATATGTATAGTTAATAGAGTGCAAAGATCATTCAATAAAAAATCCAATGATTAGCAGCAGGAAGAGATAATTGTAATTAGGAGTTGTCAAGTGATGTTTAGTGATAATCCATTTAGTTCTAGATAGTTAAGAGCTATTATGTGATACTTAAAGGCAGTTCATTTAGTTATAGATGATAGATAAAAGATTAGGAGTAGTCACATGGCTAGAGATAGTCCATTTAGTTATAGATAATAGTTAGATAGGATGCTTTGGTGGAATAATTTTTTTTTATTATAATTAGGAGTTATCACATAATATTTAAAGATAGTCTATTTAATTATAGATAATAGATTACGAGTTGCTGCATGACACTTAAAAATAGTTTATTTAGTTATAGATAATAGATAGAGTCATGATAATAGATAATTTATTTGGCTATAGATAGTTTTTCAACTCATGAGAACAAAAATAGAAAGATTAAGAATCATTTTCAAAATAGTTATTTTAAAATAATTAGTTTAAAACTAAATATTTTTAATAACATAATAACATATATTATTAAATGATTAATTTCATATACTAAAAATATAAAATAATTTTATATTACAACCAATAGGGATCCAAAAAAGTGTCAAAATCATGATAGGTAATTATTTATCATGATTTAGCACTTTGCTAGGCTCATATTGATTAATAATATAAAATTATTTTATACTATCAGTTTATAAAAATTAACCTCTTATTATATAAAAGTATAAAAAATATTTATACTAATATCATATCAAAATTAAATCCATAAAATAATTTTGACATGACTAATACAATACCTAAAAATAAAATTGTGTACTGGAAGGATAATCAAGATGTTATCTCTTACTCTTAAGGACAAAGAACTAACTGCATATAGCTAGAAAATAAGGGCTTACAACATTGCTTGTAGTACCCAATGAAAAAAGTAAAATATAAAGAAAAATAAAATCATACACATAAAAGAATAAAGAAAAAAATATAATATAATAAAATATAATATTACGCGCAGTTACGTGAGGTCCGTCAAAGGAAGCACCCACATTTCAATTTGAATAAAATTGGGCCCAAACCATAATATTGTGCACGAGATCCTTTTACTGTATAGCCAAGAGCCACGATCGAAGCACGAGCAAACAACAATCAAGTGTATGGCATAGCGGGGAAAATTATATTTAATTGTAATTAGAAGTTGACATGTGGCAATACTCCATTTAGTGAGATATAATAGATATAACAGATTAAGGATATTTGCTTCAATGTTGAAATATGTTTCATCTTGTTAGTCTATATTAATGTTTTGTTTATTGTTTATGAAATTAGTATTATAAGCTTGATGTTATTTTAATTCAGTATTGAATGACTAAATTAATGCATTTGATGATAAATGAAAGATTAATGTGATGCTATATATTATATTTAGAAGAAGAAATAAATATTTGTTCTTAAATTAGTATGCTGAATAAGAGTGTTATTTAAATAATTCTTTCATTAACTCTGCATAAACTATTTTTTTGGCAAGTTGGAAATAAAAAGCAACAAACAAAACTATAATCTAAAAGAGATCGTTTCTAAGCTATCAGCAAGCAAGCTAGCAGCAACATCTTCAGGAGGATATGGCCAAAGCCGAACTCTGCATAAACTATTTAAGTTGCATACAAGTTTGCAACTGTTAAATAAAGTCATTTTATAAAAAGATCGTATGACGAGCGTCACACATTGTATAAACAAATGATATAAAGTGAAAATCGGCAAATCATATCAACTGAATTATTGCAAGAAAGATTCGCTTCACATCACATTTCCTTATCTTCCAACATTTTAATATTTCTCCTTGCGTCCTACGTCACCCATTATAATAAAAGCACACATAAAAGCGCATTTTGCATTATCTTAAGAGTGATGCGACCAAAATGGCCATTATCATAGGAACGCTATGCTCCCCTCAATTTTTTTCGAGTTGTCGACAATTGATAACAAACATTCCTGACTAAGACCCTGTTTGGTCATAGTCACGTAGATATCAGCAAGGTTCATGACTAATTTTTCATGGCTAGCCAATAGAACACTGGGTTAGAGTTAGAATTGGGGAGCACTGTTCTAGGTTAGCAAGTGTAATTTTGTTTTGAAAGTAGTCATGTGTTCATCACTTGTAAACTTCTGTCAATAATAGATAAAAGAAACTTAACAAGATGAGTAAATTACACATGTAAGAAAATTTAGCATTCGAGTTGTACTTTTTTTAATTGAGAAATTAAAGTATATACAATTTATAATTCGGAGAGTAAAATCCTTTTTCCCCCCCTTAAAATTACACAACCGGCTAGACTTGGCCTAAGTGTCACTTAAAGGAACTAAAATATTACTAAGTTTTAAATAGCAAAACAGCAGGAAAAATAAGTTAAAAAAAAAATGGGGACGAAGAACTTGGAGGGTTGGCATGTCTCCTTTTCCCAACAAAAATTTCTAACAGAGAAAGTCTGTCCATGACCCAGTTGGGCTACATGTCATTATGTTATCAGGTTTTTGTCAAATGTCTTGTGAAAGGCTGCCCAAAAAAAAGGTCTCACGTAACTGTTACTTGGGTCTAACAATTTTGCAAGGATAAGTGTTGACCAAAAATGGGTGGTGAAAAAATAAAAAGAAGGAACAAGGCTTTTTTCTTTTTTTTTTTTTTTAAGAATTGATTAGTAGATACTCTTAAATTAGTATTTATTCTCGTAATTTGATGGTTTCATTTTAACTTCCTTATTTTTTATTTAATATTTTTTTAATCATTTTTTTCATTATTTTTATTTATTTTTTAAATAAAGCATGTGTTATTTCATTTATTATGAGACCAAAATAAACTTATTCTATTAAAACGTATCACGACCTCTTAATAGCAACTTTAAAATTAAATGAATTATAAATAATTTGTTGAAAATAATTGGAAAGTAGCATAATTGTGTAAGAAGCAGAAGAAAGATTTTGATATCAGAAACTTTAGACTTTTAATACAAATTAAAGTGATGGAATGATAAGTTTTTGAGCTACAACTATGATTGGAAATATTTTTCAAAGTGAATCAACCTTATTAAATATTTAAATCATCAAGCTAAAAGCCTTAAACATCTTAGATAAACTAATTTTTCTAAAAGTTCCAATAAGAAACATAAAATAAAAAATAAGAAACTTAAAATTGTACTCACATCTTTTATGTTAATTGTTATAATAAGCAAAAAATGCAATTCTAACATAATATCTCTAGGAGCAGAAAGACTACACATTTTTTAAAACCAACTTAAGTGTGTGGGTGATACAATAGACTAATAATTTACCATAAGCAAATTAATTATGATACAAGCAAGAAAATCAAATTCAAGTTAAATATGTATGTTTAATGCAGTGCAAACATCATTCAATAAAAAAAAATCCAATGATTAGCGGCAAGAAGAGAATAAAAGGTTTTATGATATTTTAGCTGAAATAATTTTTCTTTAATTGGAATTAGGAGCTATCAAGTAATTAATTAGGGGCTATCATATGACACTTAGAGGCAGTTCATTTAGTTATAAATAATATAGTAGGAGTGTCACATGGCACTTAAAGATAGTCCATAGTTATAGATAACTAAGAGTTGTTATGTGACACTTAGTGATAGTCCATATAATTATAAATGATAGATAAAATATTAGGAATTGTCACATGGGTAGAGGTAGCCCATTCAGTTATAGATAATAGCTAGATAGGATGTTTTGGTGGAATAATTTTTCTTTGATTATAATTAGGAATTATCATATAGTATTTAAAGGTAGTTCATTTGGTTATAGATAATAAATAATAGATTATGAGTTATCACGTGACACTTAAAGATAATTTATTTATTTATTTATTTGATGATAAAAGTTTAGGTGGGCTAGGTACCGGATATTCCACCAGGGTCAGGGCACCGCCCGCGGCCTCATTGAGCACTTACAAGAGTTCTTACGTGATTACCCACCAACAAAAGCCGCATAGCGGTAGGGAGAACTCGAACCTGCGCCCTTTTGGGGTACATCCCGAGCCTTTACCACATGTGCCACACTTCATTGGCTAATTTATTTAATTATAGATAATAGATAAATAGGATGCAGGAATTATTATTAAGAGTTGTCACATAATACTTAAGAGATAGCCTACTTAGTTATAAACAACTCAGTTACTATACCAATGCTAGAACATCACAGAGTTGAACTTCTCAGCTAATTCTCTTTGGCAACAAATTGACTCATTTCTTCAAAAGTTTTTTCAACTCATGAGAACAAAAATGGGAAGATTAAGAATCATTTTCAAAATAGTTATTTTAAAATACTTAGTTTAAAAGTAAATATTTTTAATAACATAATAATATATTATTAAATAAGATTAATTTCTATGTACTGATAATGTCAAATAATTTTACATTGAAACGAACAGAAATTCAAGAAAGTATCAAAATTTTAGGAAAGGATCATGATTTAGCACTTTCCTAAATTCCTATTAATTAATTAATAATATAAAATTATTTAATACTATCAATGCATAAAAATTAATCTCTTATTAAATAAAAGTATGAAAAATATTTATACTAACATAATGTCAAAATTAAACCCATAAAATAATTTTGGCATCACTAATGCAATACCCAGAAATAAAATTGTGTACTGGAATGATAATCAAGATGTTATCTCTAACTCTTGAGGACAAAAAACTAAAACGAAAAACTGACTGCATATAGTTAGATAATAAGGGCTGACACCATTGCTTATAGCACACAATGAAAAAAATAAAATATAACGAAAAAAAAAATCATACACATAAAAGAATAAAGAAAAAAATAATGTAATATAATATTATGAGCAATTGCGTGAGGTCCGCGACAGGAAGCACCAAGATTTCAATTTGAATAAAACCGTGTCTAAACCATAACATCGTGCACAAGATCCTTCTACTGTATGGCCAAGAGCCACAATCGAAGCACGAGCAAACGACAATCAAGCGTATGGCATAGAAGAATTTTAGCGGGAAAATTTTTTACTTAATTGTAATTAAAAGTTGACGTGTGGCAATACCCCAATTAGTTAGATATAATATCAATATATTAAGGATATTTGCTTCGAAGTTGAAATATGTTTCATCTTGTTAGTGTATATTAATGTTTTGCTTTTTGTTTATCAAAATAGTGTTATAAGCTTGATGTTATTTTAATTCATTATTGAATGACTAAATTAATGCATTTGATGATCAATAAAAGATTAATGTGATGTTACATTATATTTAGAAGAAGAAATAAATATTTGTTCTTAAATTAGTATGCTGAATGGCAGTATTATTTAAATAATTCTTTCATTAGCTCTGCAGAACTACTTTTTGGTAAGTTGGAAATAAAACGCAACAAACAAAACTATAATCTAAAAGAGATCGTTCCTAAGCTATCGGCAAGTAAGCTAGCAGCAACATCTTCAGGAGGATCTGGCCAAAGCCGAACTCTGCATAAACTAATTTAACTTGCATACAAGTTTGCAACTGTTAAATAAAGTTACATAACGAACGTCACACATTGAGTAAACAAATAATATGAAGTGAAAACCAGCAAATCATATGAACTTAATTATTGCAAGGAAGATTCGTTTCACATCACATTTCCTTATCTTCCAAGATATTTCCTTGTGTCATACGTCACCCATTATAATAAAAGCACACGTAAAAGCGCCAAATAATCATAATTTTGCATTATCCTAAGGAGTGATGCTACCAAACTGGTCATTATCATAGGAACACTCTACTCCCCTCAATTTTTGTCGAGTTGTCAGCAATTGGCAGCAAACATTGCTAACTAAGACCTTGTTTGGTAATAGTCACGTAGACATCAGCGACAGTCACCTTAACCTCACTGAACTTTACTCTTGCCAGTGATTGCATGCTAGTGTGAGAGGAAGAGAAGTGTAGAGGGATGGCAGGAAGGTACTGCTACAATGATTTGCTTCCTTTTGGGGCCATGGTAACCATGGAATGCGTCAACGTTGCCTTGAACACTCTGTTCAAAGCAGCTACCATGAGAGGGATGAGCTACCATGTCTTTGTTTTTCACGCTCATGCTGTTGCTGCTATTGTACTTCTTCCTGCACCCTTTATCTCCCGAAGGTTCAGAGCCATTTGATAGCAAAAACAAACAAACAAAAAATTTAAGGACATATCATTAACCGGCTTGAGTTGAATCATCTATTCATGTTGTGTTGGTCTTTGTCTCTTTGCAGATCAAGAGTGCTTCCTCCTCTCAGTTTCCCCATTCTAAGTAAAATTGGTCTTCTTGGGCTGATCGGGTACATGCATTTGACTTTTGGAAACTGACAAAACCCATGATAATTCTAATAAATTTTGATCCAAGGGAACGATAAGTTCTGGATCTTTCTTTTGCAATTCCTGTGTGAGGCGATCTTTATCTGTTTCTCGTTACTGATTTTGATTATTGCCCTGAATTGCAGATGTTCATCTCAGATCATGGGCTATACAGGCATCAACTTCAGTTCACCAACTCTTTCCTCCGCGATCAGCAACTTGGTGCCGGCTTTTACCTTCTTGCTTGCCATCATTTTCAGGTTCTTCCCCCTCTCATAAATATACCCATGTGCATGTGTCGCAGATTCCAGCGTCAGAATTACGGAAAACATTACAATATTTAATTTTCACCCTTTTAAAGAGAAGCAAGATTGAGTGACACTTACATATAACTATTTAGTGAGTCCTAAATTAATATAATTTACTCGGTATAAGGTTTAAACTCAAGGATCACTTTATCTATACTTATTATTTTTCATTTTATAAATATTACTGCACTTCGATTTTGGTTTTAATTTAGCAGTTATAACTTGCCCGGATATCTTAAGAACAGAACCAAATTCATGACAGAACTTCTATATTTCATCCTCTGCCGTTCTACATCATTTTTCCAGCTTTCACTTTCACTGTTTTATCCTTTTCTTTTCAACTTTTTTTATTGCATGAGAAACTTACTCTTTTCATCAGGAATAATCCGCCCTACAGAATTTTGTCATTTTCTTTTTTTTTTTTTTTTTTTTTGTGAGCAATGTTACATGTACAAATGCATTAGTTTTAAATATCATTTTTGACAATGTGATTTGATCCATGCTTCAGTTGTTGAATTTTCAACTAGGATTAACGTAATTACTACAGGCATAATTCTGTTTTTAATTTTTTTCGGTGCTATTTTTTTTTTTTTAATTTAGGAAATAGATAAATCATATATACTTGAATCAAAGTTGAATGAACTGGACCGGCTATTACTGCATAGTTAGTTAATAGCTGAGCTAGCTAGATGTTTAGTTTCTAGTTACGTTGCTGCTCAGAGTAATTGGTTAAGAGTTGTTAGCTGTTTTGTTCCTCTTCATATGGCTCACTGTATGATTCTTACACCACCTCTTCTGAATATAAACCATTTATCTGAGTTAATGCAATGCACTACTTTCATTTTCCCCAATTCACAGTTCAATACTGGTCCAATCAACAGAATTGTAAAGCTGATGACCCTGTCACCTGATTCATTTAGCTCAAAGTTCTTACTGAAAATTTCGATGCTGGAGAATATACATACGGAATATTGACACTATTTGATTATCGCCATTCTCCACATATGGCCTTGTTGAACAACAGTTAATGTTTTTTTCATTGGAAATGAGTTTTGACTACTCACATAAACGTTCTCTTTATGATTCACTGTGTGATGCTACTTTGTATTCTTATTTTATTTTCATCTTGAATGTTTAAGGATGGAAAAAGTTGTTGTAAAAAGTGCAAGTAGTCAAGCCAAGGTCTTGGGTACCATAGTATCAATGTCAGGAGCATTTGTGGTGACTTTCTACAAAGGACCACCAATCATCATTATTCATGCACCTTCCTTTCCACTTCATCAACCAATTAACAATCTCAATTCAGTGGATCGAAGTTGGGCCATTGGTGGCCTTCTACTGATGGCTGAGTATATATTGGTTCCATTATGGTACATTGTACAGGTACAAAATTTTCTGGTAGCTATGGAAAGCATCAGGAAACTAATTCTCAAGACGTTTTTCTAATTCCAGAGTTACTCATTCTACAGGTGCAAATCATGAAGGTTTACCCTGATGAACTAACTGTCATCTTCTTTTACAACTTATGTGTAAGCATCATGGCTGCAATTGTTGGTATATTTACAGAGAAAAATCCAAGTGCTTGGAAAATAGGACTAGATACAGCATTGGCTTCCATTGTTTGCTCTGTAAGATGCACACAAAAACTAGTACAGAACTTTAATATATGCTATTTATTTTGAAATAATCTTTGATGATGCATTTAATATTTTTAGGGAATTTTTGGATCATTCTTGAACAGCGCAGGCCACACATGGGTACTACGCATAAAGGGACCTGTCTATGTAGCAATGTTCAAGCCACTCTCAATTGCCATAGCTGTTGCCATGGGAGTCATGTTTCTTGGTGATACTCTTCATCTTGGAAGGTATGAGTTATGACCGTAATCAATTCTCAATTTGGGTTTTCCTTTAAATTAGGCAGTATACATGTTCATGTACAAATGCAGCTAACCAGTTAACTGGCTAGTCATCTAACTCATATCTGTTGGATATGATGATCTTTGTGAAACTGCAAGAAATGAAATAATCATTTCATTCTCATAGCCACCCCCTGCAGGGCCATGGGGCACTTCCGGTTAGTGGGTTCCGTCCCCACACTCCCTAACATAGAGCATTAGAAATTCCAATGCAGCAATCAAAATTAAGTACTTTATAAAGTACTGCAACATTAAAAACCATCCAAAAAAAGATAATTTAAGCCATTTGCCATATATATTGTTGTTAAAAGCTTGCTACAAGATACATTTTTATGCTTTTAAATATCTTAACATGACGTTATTGTAATGTGAAATCTTAAACTAATAAATCATTGAATCGCTTGATTTTTCAACATTATTTTGATTCTAAGGTTCTTAGGTTTAATTACTTGATTTGTTAATATTAAATTTCATTTTTGATGCTTCACCTAGTAACTGAGACTTTGCAAATATGAAGATAATCCTAGCAAACAGAATAACAAAATAAAAGATTTAAGTATGATTGTTGAATTCTCTTTTGTCTTGATCAATGATATATTGCCTATGACTTTAATCTTCTTCTTCCAAACATAAATTCCATCTATGATGGATCTTAGCTGCTGACGGCTCTTCCTTTCGGTGGTCTTGTTTTCTTCAGATTAGGTCTACTAGTCCTATTTCCTATTTTATTTTATATTAAAATTCTGTTAAATCACTAATGCATTTAATTTTAATTTTGATTCCAATCCCAATTAAAAGGCTTTGAATAAATTCACCTTTTAAGCTTATGATTGAAACTTGTCTGAATCAATCTAAAATCTTTAAGGATGGCAACATATACCTTACTCGTAAATATCTAACCGTACCTAATCCATGTGGGGCAAGTTTAAAACTCTACCCACATAGGGGTGAAGTGTGGCAGGTTGAAAAAGCATTGCAAGGTGGGTGCAGATGCAAGTGCTGGTTTAGAGTATATCCACCCCTCCCCTACCCTCACTACTAATAGATAAATCATATTTATTTTTTCTCCCATT
The DNA here is from genome assembly GCA_031439595.1 of Pterocarpus santalinus. NCBI lineage: Eukaryota > Viridiplantae > Streptophyta > Magnoliopsida > Fabales > Fabaceae > Pterocarpus > Pterocarpus santalinus. The sequence goes on along the minus strand of CM062532.1, from coordinate 47,443,523 downwards.
GCATGATGTGTTTGGGATTATGAGATATGTTTTTCAATGTTTGGTTGTTGTTTGATATTTGTTTTTCCGTAGCTTGTTTTACTTGAGTGTGACGTTGTCTTATGATGATGTAATATTATTGACTTTGTATCACGCAAAATTGATCATTTGATTGTACTTTAACATTTAATTTTCGTATTTTGTGCAATTGGGAACTTGTATTCTAATTATTTTAAATAATTTATTACTTTATTTAGGCAAAGATGTGAATGGAGATAGATAAGGTGTGGGTTCTAAAACCCACGAAATGGGACAAGATGTGTTAAGGACGGATTCTAAATAGGCTAAAACCCTACTCTGCCCTGCCCATTACCATCCCAAAAAAACATCAACATTAAACTTCAAAATATATCAAAAACCAACAAATGTATAGAAAATAGATAAAATGCTACAAAATACTACAAATCTAATTAAATCTATCAAAATCAAATAAAATCAAATGTCCTAAAAATAAAGCATAAAATTTGTGAAAATTTACATCATTAATTTTACATCGTATATGTTTTAACACCTAAAAACAAATAGAGTGCATATTATTCAGTTTTATTTATTTGAATATATTATAAGATTATTTTATAACAAGGTTCGAACAATAACCTAGTTTTGGAATAACAGTATAAAACAAATCAAATCAGCAATGCCCCAACGATGTTGGTCAATCGCAAATCCTAGTGTGCCACTTTCAAGCCCAGTCATCAATACAACCGGTAGGAAGTTTAAAGATGTTAATATGGGAATGACTAAAATGATGTTTTTGCATGATTTGTGATTATACTAAGTTATGGGATTTAGGGTTTTAGTATTCAAATTAGTGTTAGAACATTTAAATGTAAGTGCCTATATTATTTTATGAATGATATCTTCATAATATGCTCGTACCTGACTTATTCTTTACTTTTAATGGAAAGTTAAGTACTTTTTAGTGAGATCACACTTTGACAATCTCATGTGACCATGTCTAGTTATTTAAACTCCTTCTGCAGTTACGCCATTATATTCAATTGATTTTTCACTCATGTTAGAATTTTAAATATCCAAAATCATAATGTCCCTAGTTCATCCGTAAATTCACACATATTGTAACCGAAGAAACTATGTAACTTAAGCATTTAATTTTTTTTAATTTTTTGCATTGTTCTTCGGCCTAAATTGTTCTTGCATTTTGCAGTCTAATTGGAGCCGCAATAATATCGATTGGATTTTATACAGTAATGTGGGGTAAAGCAACAGAAGAGGCGGATGAAAACGTCCCTCGCCTAGAGTCACCAACTATAAACAATGTTCCTCTCTTGCAAAGCTATAAAAGTGGCATAGCCGAAAAGAAAAAGCATGCACATGTATAAAAGACAAGTAAAGGTGTTCACAGCTCTAAGAATTGGGAAAAAAAAAAAAAATCAGAGAACCAATTTACAGCCATAGAATATCGTGATATATTCGACTATAAGTATGAAAAGCATGGTTTTGTTGTCGCCCAAACTGATCTTGTGGTGCCAACAGCAGAGCTTCCTCTCCATAGAACAACATATGAAAGTTTGTCAAATTCTTCCAACATAAAACCAACCTTTCTACTGAGGAGAGAGCAACCTATCTGTATGTCGGGTGTATCAACATGCAGAGATGTGACCCTATGACGAGGGAGCAACTTCTATCTGTCTTGTAAGTTGTAACATGTTGTCCACAGTAGGTTTTCAAAATCTTCTAGGCAGTTTGTACTAAGAAAAGTGTGTTGTGCAACAAACTAAGCTTAATCAAGTAATCGAAAATCAGCAGTAAGCGAATTAAGCTAACCAAAATTATAAATCAACTGTACTTCACCCAGATTCTGGCTCAACTTAATAAAAATATAATAATTTTAAAATAATTAGTTTCTGTTTATAATTATAAACTCTAAAATATTGCTTATGATTTGCAGATTAAAATTATTAACTTTTAATTATAATATATTTTTCATTTTCTACCAAACAAGATTAATTTTTTAGAAACAGTTTTTTTAAGGAAAAATGCTGTTTGTTGCATGTTCCCAAACATGCACTTATACTTGGTATGATAATATTGGTTAGAATTTAACAAGGTGATTTATACACGACGTTGAAATCAAGTGTCGGCCCACTTCACTGTTGAATCGTGCAGCAAAGACGTTGATGTTGGAAATAGTATGATAATATTGGTTAATATTTAAGGTGATTAATATTGGCCATTTCGGTTCTTAACATTGTCCAATTTGCTTTATGAAGTTGATTACTGTGACATCGTTGTTGTTTCTATTCAAAATCTCTAACAAACTCTTCAAAATCGAAAAACCGACCGAACCAAACCATTTAAATTTGGTTGGGCTGCCTAAATGAATCAGACCGATAGGACAATATTCTATAGAAATGGATTGGTTTATCTCAATTCAAAACTTCTTTGAATTCGAATCAAATCAGATTGGACCTTGTTAACTCTTGTCAAAATTAAGATATAAATATCGATATAATACCCACAAAACTTATAATTTTTCCTGTAAGTTTACTTAGCAGAAAATCATGTGATAAAGTTCAAATGACGCAATTAAAAGGCTAACTTCCAATTTTTGACTCTCAACTGATTTTAACCACAATTTCCAAATAGTAACACAATTTTTCAATATATAGATGTTCAAACAACTTTCGCAAGCATTGATGCTTAAACTTCTCAGCTAAATTAAATGAAATGCTCAAATTTTAACAAGACTCTCCATTAATTATGCGAACAAACTCATTTGTGAGGATGGAATGCTTCAACTTTGAGTATTTGAAAAAATCTACAAAGATCCCACAAGGTGACAACGACGATTGAAGCACAGCTAATATCTGTACTTGGCATGAATCTACGCAGGATGACCACCACAATGCGCCAGCATTGCTTTCAATCGCCAGCCATGTGCATCCCACATACACACACAGTCTCTCCATCGTAACAAGACCCAAATAGTTTCACTCTACCGAAAACAATCCAAATGGTTCCAATCGGCAACACCACTCTATCATTGAAAACAAAAAATTATCCCCTCCAAAAAAGCAGGGTACTTCAAAATTATTGGTCCTTTTATTACAAATCAACCAGCATTAATAGTCTCAATATAAAAATTCTACATGCCTCTGCCTACCAGGGAAAAATAATACACCTAAATGTCTATTCTTTTCGGATCCATTCCTCTAAATAGGGAATAATGCTTCCTACCCTCACCCATCCATTCTTCTACAAGAATATAATGTGTTAAAAAATGAAAAAATAGGAAACGATAGACATGAATACAGTACAGAGCACCTCAACCCCCAATGCAACTGACGCTGTCTAAGTAGCTGATGCATTGCAATTCCTTCCCTTCCTCCCTATCCTCTCTGTCAGGTTCTCGAATCTCCTGTGTGTGCTTGTGTTCAGCTCACTGTCTAGTGTAGACCTTATAGTACTGGAATCTGATAGTGCAGGTTCAATAAAACTTAAAAATAACCTGCAGGGCAACTAGGAGTAATCTAAATACCTCTCGGCAAAACCTTTTATGTTTTCAGGTCATCAGGCATTGCAGAAGGTATACAATGCGTTGTGAGGATATCCAAGGTTGTTGCCTTAGCTGTGCTGGTCTTTAATACTACTATCTGCAGAGATGGGTAGTCAAAATTTCAAATCAGTATTCCATATGGAAGTTATGGAACAACAAAATGTTGAGAAAATTATGTAGTTATTTTAAAGAATATTGGATTTGATATATATATATATATATATATATATATATATATATATATATATATATATATATTGTCACAACCATAATTTCGGTTTATAGTATGAACTTCGCTAAATTGATAAATTTAATTTGTAAAAGGCAGAGAAGGATACAACTTCTAAGTGATATGACAAATTCTACGAAGATAAACTAATATTTCTAAGCTAAATACATAACCGAATTTTTTATCTTCCTTCCTTTTGAGTAGTGTCACAATATTTTCCCAAATTCAATGTAAAGGGGGAATATGGTAATCTAAAGACTATGTCGTTGAGAGAGAAACTGTTGGTATTCCAGATCAAACTTTAGATATTCATCATTACAGTTCTCAACCATGCTGGCCAAGCTCTTCAGATTCTTCACAGGCTTACCATTGAAAGCAAGAACCTATTTACATTTATTTAAAAAAAAAAAAAGACTTTAATGGACATTTCAGTTAAACAAGTGATTAATATCTATAAATATTCTCTTACCTGAGTGTTAACTATCTCCTCATATCCAATGTTAATGTCAGACGCCAGAACCTATTATATAGTAAAATTTAAGTAAGAGCAAATCTCAAACTGGTACCAAATGGTATGTTTAGGTACAAAAACCTAGACACACAAAAATTTTGGGGAAAAGTCAATGCAAAAACCTGAGAAACAACAACAAGCTGCTCATCAACAGATTGCGCCATAGCATGTAGATGTTTGTCTAGCAGCTTCACTGGAGCATCAAATTCATAATCCTTACCATACTGGATCAAATAAAGAGGCAAAAATAAAGTTAGTAATAATTATAAACTCAAATACAAGATAGTCGCCAGAAATCAAAGTTGGTAGTAATTATAAACTCAAATACAAGATATTTTAAAACACGTACAACTTGCAACTAGAAATCACAATATCATTGGTTTCACATTCTTATGTGCAACGTAGCCAAAAATTTTACGCATCTATAATTTAGACTCAATTTCTAAACAATCATGACATTGACTAATTCTAAAACTGCACACAGGAAAATATAGATTTAGTTGGGGACACAAGCTGTAAATATGAGCTGGCCAGCTCAACCATAAATGTAAAAGATCTATTAGGATTTATAAAATGCTCTAACAAACAAATAAGAGGATCATGCCCCTGCTTCACCTTCTATCAAACATAAGGAACCCCACCAGTCTTGCTATGCTCAAACAGACAAATACGAGGATCATGCCCCTGCTTCACCTTCTATCAAAGATAAGGAACCCCACCAGTCTTGCAAGGCTAAATGGGGCCCAACACCTTTTAGATTTGAGAACATGAGGTTGACTTGTAGCTCTTTTATTCCTTTTGTGAGAGATGTTTGGATTAACACAGAAGTTCAAGGATAAGAAGGATATACATTCACAAAGAGTTAAAATGCCCTAAAAAAAAAAATTTAAAAGGACGGAATCGAGATGTGTTTGGCAATATAAGAGTTAAAAAAAAAAAGGGATGAAATTCTTAAAGAAATTGAGGCCCGAGATAGATTGGACTTGGATACAGATGGCCTTATCGCTAATGAAGATCAAGAGAAGAAGGTCTCTTTGCTTGATGATTTTGAAAAGATCTCGCTCAAAGAAAAAAGAAGTTGGAGGTAAAAGACCAAGATCCAATGGGCTAAGGAAGGGGACATGAATTCTAAACTTTTTCATAAAGTGGCAACAGGGAGAAAGTGGAAAAGTTTGATTTAGGAACTGGAAATCAAGGATGACTAGCTTATTAGAGTAAGTGGTACTATTGCCAAACATATCACAAGATTCTATAAGGAATTGTATTCAGAGGAGAACCTTTCTAGACCTTGAAGGATTAGAATAGATTGGTATGCTATCTCCCATGAAAAGGCTTCCTTTCTTAAGAGAACCTTCGAACAAGAGGAAAAGAAGGAGGCAATTTTTAACATGGATGCAGAAAAGGCAGTGGCTCCTGATGGGTTTACTGTTGGTTTTTTCAAGTCTGTTGGGATATAACTGATCTTTTCAAGGTGCTTGACGAATTCTATAGGACTGGAAAGATTGGTGTTAATATTTAATCTACTTTTATATCTTTGGTTCCAAAGAAAAATAGGTCAGTTAGAATTAAAAATTATATACCATATTAACCTTGTCATCAGTTTGTATGAAATCATTGCAAAGGTCCTTTCTTTCTATCCCAATGAGGTATTAGGAGACTATCCGAGGATCATAGTGCTTTGCAGGAAGGCAAATTTTAGATGCTGTTTTGGTGGCCAATGAAGTGGTTGATAATTGATAATATAAGGAGAAGGTCAAAACATTGCCTTGTCATGGAGTTGGACTTTGAGAAGGCTTATGACAAAGTTAGTTGGAGTTTTTTGGACAAGGTGTTATAAAGAAAGGAGATTGGTCCTAGATAAAGAAACTGGATATTAGGTTATCTTGCATCAAGTTCTTTTTCAGTGATTGTTAATGGAGAGCCAAAAGCTAGGTTTTGTGATCAAAGGGGTGTGAGGCAAGGAGATCCTTTATCCCCCATTCTGCTCACCTTGGTGGCGGATGCTCTTAGTCACTTGATTTCAAGAGCAATGGCATGTCAAAATGGATACCAAAGAGGTTGTGGTCTCTCATTTGCATTGTGCTAATAACACCATATTGTTCCTAGAAAATGATAAGGAGAATTTCTCGAAAGTCCTTTCTCTTTTTCATATTTTTTAGTTATCCTCTAGCTGAAGATTAATATGTCCAAAAGCAACCTACCTAGTATTAATGTAGATTCTCAAGCCCTTTGTTATATCGCTTCTTTGTCATGTCAAATTTCAGATTGGCCTTTTGTTCTTTTGCATGGTAGTCCTATTTTTGTTTCTTTTTAGGATCCTGTTGTAGCTAAGATCTCTGTGCGCCTTGATAACTAGAAATGGGCTTATTTTTCTTTAGATAGTCAGATCACCCTTATCCAGGCTTGTCTCTTTAGTATACCACTCCGCTTCTTACTTTTGTTCCATATACTAGTGGGGGTGGGGCAAATACTATTGAAAAGATTATGAGGGATTTTCATCGAATGCGAGTTGTGATCACTTGATGAGTTGGGAGGTGCATTGTCGTCCTAAGAAGAAAGTTCTTTGGGTCTTGGCAATTTCATGTCTAGAAATAATCCCTTGGCAACTAAATGGCTACAATGTTTTCCACGAGAGCCTCATTCCTTATGCCATTAGGTTATCTGGAGTAAATATAACCTAGACAAACAGGTGGGTCGCTAAATCAGCTACCCAAGCTTCTTATCCTAGCCCCTAGAAATTCATTTCTCAAGGTTATATGATCATCACGACTTTGCTTTCCTTGAAGATAGGTAATAGCTCATGTCTTGAGTACGAGATTCCCCTTTTAGTCTAGCCTTTCTAGATCTATATTGCTTATATTCTTTACACAATTCTTCAATCTAGAATTTTTACAATATGCAGGGTTCCACTTATAGTTGGGACTTCCACTATTTTAGATATGTAAATGGCAGGGAGTCTTCAGAACTAGTAATCCTAGGGTCTCCTTGTTTCTATCCTAGGGTCTCCTGATCCCTTTGGGATGTTTTCTTGTAGATATTATTTTCAATTCCCAACTCATTCTTTGAATAGAACTTCTTTCAACCTTGATAAACCCATTTGGAAGTCCAAAGCTCCCTCAAAGGTTAAATCCTTTATCTGAGCAGCTGAGCTTAACAAAATTAACACCGACATGCTGCAAGTTCGAAGGCCACATAAGGCTATTTCCCCTTGATGCATGTGTAATGGGTGGTGCAAGCTCAAAATCCACTCCACATCAGTTTTTGCACTGTTCTATGGCTAAATTTCTAGGGAATTAGGGAATATACTTCATTGATGGCTTTTTCTCCTTCTGTTAGTTTTTGTTTTTGTAAGAAAGATTTCTTGTCCTCCTATCACTATGTATTCTTTCTTTTTTTCTTTCCTTTTTTGTTTTTTTCTTTTTTCTCTCTATAGAAAAAGAAATTTTATAAGAAGAGAAGAAAATGCACAAAACCAATCACTGTATTCTTCTTCTCTTCTTATGAATAAAAACTTTTTATCCAAAAAAGAGCAAAAGAGAGGGGGGGGGGGGGAAGGAAACCCACCCCAATCCCTTCTTTTCCTCAATAGGGCCATGGATTCCAAATATGATAAGGTCATATATTACATATCGAACTGTATAGGTGCTTCCTCAAGGCTCTTTTCAAAATTGCAAAATAAATAAGTTAAACAAATTAGTGAACCAATTCTCACTGACTAGGATTTCAATCATTTCATAAGATACCTTCATCAATATTTAAAACAACTTAAAGCAATGTTCAAGGAAGAGGCAATGAAAACAAATGAAGACACAGCCTACTAGAGGGATCTGAAATCTGAATGATGCACTTTCTATTCTGACTTATTATATGGATCACTCCAATCCAATGAAAAACATCGCTAAGCAACAATATAGAAAGTTACTTATAATTAAATCATCTGTTAAGAATTTCATAGAGCACAAAGCCGGGCCATAGGCAAGAAAACATGAGAATTCAATCTATATGAGGGCAAGCAGTTGCTTGCCTGCAGCTCCCCAAAATAGCAAAAGACAAAGTACCCCGGAAAGAGAAATGGGGCAGATAAAACAAAAGCATACGGAGCACAACAAAAGTCTGTGAACAGCATATACAAAGGCAGAGAAAACAGTATGCATGACAAATAACTACTCACCTCAGAACGAAGATAGGGGACAGAAACGGCAGTAAAAACAAATCCAGCAATAATGTAGTAAGAAGGAGGCTTTCCTTTGATGTGTGCTGGAATAAGCCGCTTATGAGTTGCAAGTTTTATGTTAAATTCAAGTATTTCTGAATTACGAAGAACCTTTACTAGAGCTCTATCCCCGGTGTACTTCTGAGAGACAAGGTAACTAAAACCAATGCGCTCCCCATGCCTGAATGGAACTACAAATATATCCCAGAATTAGATGTTGGCTTAGCTCTGTAGCCAAACAAACAATGAATTGAACTGCTAATGAATTCCACAACAAAACACGATCTGGCTTCCACTGGTAAAATGAATTCCATAAAAAAGAGGAATATATAAATTTAAATCCCATTTTGTAGTATCAATTGTCAAGATAAAGCAGAAAGCAGAGTAACATCTTCAAATACTCTTATCGATACCATTCAGGGTCAAGAATGTCCCAAACATGATAATAAGTGTTCACGACCGTGAGACATTTGATGCGGAAGGGGGAACAAAATCACAGTTCAGAAGCACTCATTGTATCTTACCACTTGTTTTAGTTATGCACAAATACAGATTATAATGTAATATGCGGAAACATGGACATGGTAGGTGGAAAAATGTGCAAAGTAACTCCTCAATACCAATCAATTAGATACTCCAGCATTTAAATAAAATATATAAATTATAATCCTCCACACTGAATCCTTAAAAAGTGCTCAGTTGTCCACAAACTTTAGTTTAAAGTCAGCCATTAGTCAAACAGTACAGGACAAAGCACAACCAGCAATCATAAATACTCTTAACTGGATGGCAACCAAGTAAAAACATGGTAGATTACCTGTTCCATCATTGGCAATATTGACCCCGTCAAAGCTAAGAATCACATCAGATGGCTTCAGAACATGAGATTCTGGAGTTGTTGGTTCAATTCTTCTGATACGCACACCTTTCTGATCAGATCCCATCCCCATTGACATTCTCAGATCAGGATTTTCCATCTTCTGCCACTCAACTCCAAGAATTGGAAATCCTGAAAAGCATGGAATTAAAGACATTCAGTTAAGATCTGAGATCATGCTGTCAAACACACAGTAAGCAAATACACCAAATCGCTAAGGCCAGTCAGATGAAGGAAGTTGCACTATGAACAATATAACAAACCAAAAATAACAGTCAAGTGCAAATTGATAATAGAATTCTCCAGTTAGTTACTTTCTCTTCTATAGTTTTCTAGCTATCTATCTCTATTTCTTGTTGTTTTCCCCCTCTCTAAGAACGGAGAGGGCATGATGTGGACAAAGAAGTGAAGCATTCTTCTATATACCTGTATATGCCCCATTCTTTTCATAATCTCGGATAAAGTGTAGGATAACGGGAGTGGGTATTACATATCCGATATTCTCAACATCTTCATGTTTAAGTGACTGGAATGCAATACCCACGCATTTTCGCTTATCATTAAGCAGGTCCACCAGAATTCCCAGAATTTATTGCAGCATCTATCTGTAGAGGTATTTGAAGAAACACCAGCAATAATCAATTCAACTTCTATAAATGGATAACTCAAGACATATGAGGTTAAGTGAAGGAGAAGAACTCTGAATTTCTACTACCTGCAGTCCCAGAAGTTCAGTTGAACCATGAACATAAGAGAGCATCTCCATGCGTGAAACAACACCACTAGTCACAGAGATTGTATCTCCTCCAATAGGATAGCCCACAACAGTCACAGCATCTTGCAATACAGGCAAATCTCCAAACTCCACAGGTGAAACTCCCTCCCAGAATTCATCATCACTCACCGTCAACAAGGCTGAAGCATTATCAGAATGAAAACAAGCATGAATAAATTAATTAATCACATGTATGTGTAAGCTAACAACATCCATAAACATACATTAACAACAACAATCAAACTTTGTCCTACTAAGTGGAGTCAGCAACAATGCCTATGCCGTTAGAAGGTATATTTCACAAACATAGGCAGGGGGGAAAAAATGGAAATATTTACCTAACACTTCCTGCTAAAGAGAACAGAAGAAGATGGGGTGGAAAGTAACAGCAGAAACCATTCAAAACCTTGATTATCACAATAAAAGTAAGAAGAAAGCTAGGATTGGCCAGCATTCCCTAGGAATGTATTTTCTGTTAACTTGACGTTCCTTCCAAAAGTGTAAACAAAGTAAACAGAAAAAGGTGTCGAATGAAATGTTATAAACATTTTCCAATTTTAGTCGCTGAAAGTTAAAAGGAAAGTTTCAATATTCTAGTTAAATGGTAACATCATATATAAATTCTTCCTTTACATGCCACTCTAAATTTCTATTGTGTTCCCAAACACGCATATCTCAATGATTTTTCTTTCCCTAATATCATTATGTAATTCAAATAAAGGAATGATCATCACTATCATTTCAGTTCAATTCCTTATTTCCATTTCTGTATTAACTCTTTCATTTCCCTCAGTAGTCATGCAAGGTTTTTTTTTTTCCCCATTTTGATAGCAAGGCACAATAGTTGTGACTTAGAAGGAATCTCGAGAGAATTAACACACTATGATATTGTGACAACTTTGGTCCTGTGGCTAGCTGGCTGCAAGATGCTGGTTATCATACATCAAGCCTCACCGCATTCTCACTGGTGCAAATCCAAATAAGGGCTTACAACGTTGCTTGTAGTACACAATGAAAAATGTAAAATATAAAGAAAAATAAAATCATACACATAAAAGAATAAAGAAAAAAAAATATAATACAATAAAATATAATATTATGAGCAATTACGTGAGGTCCGTCAAAGGAAGCACCCGCATTTCAACTTGTATAAAACCGGGCCCAAACCATAATATTGTGCACAAGATCTTACTGTATACCCAAGAGCCACGATCGAAGCACGAGCAAACAACAATCAAGTGTATGGCATGGAAGAATTTTAGCAGGAAAAATTATATTTAATTGTAATTAGGAGTTGACATGTGGCAATACTCCAATTAGTGAGATATAATAGATACAGTAGATTAAGGATATTTGCTTCGATGTTGAAATATGTTTCATCTTGTTAGTCTATATTAATGTTTTGTTTATTGTTTATGAAATTAGTATTATTAGCTTCATGTTATTTTAATTCAGTATTGAATGACTAAATTAATGCATTTGATTATAAATGAAAGATTAATGTGATGCTATATATTATATTTAGAAGAAGAAATAAATATTTGTTCTTAAATTAGTATGCTGAATAAGAGTGTTATTTAAATAATTCTTTCATTAACTCTGCATAAAATAGTTTTTTGGTAAGTTGGAAATAAAAAGCAACAAACAAAACTATAATCTAAAAGTGATCGTTTCTAAGCTATCAGCAAGTAAGCTAGCAGCAACATCTTCAGGAGGATATGGCCAAAGCCGAACTCTGCATAAACTATTTAAGTTGCATACAAGTTTGCAACTGTTAAATAAAGTCATTTTATAAAAAGATCGTATGACGAACGTCACACATTGTATAAACAAATGAGATAAAGTGAAAACTGGCAAATCATATCAACTGAATTATTGCAAGAAAGATTCGCTTCACATCACATTTCCTTATCTTCCAACATTTTAATATTTCTCCTTGTGTCCTACGTCACCAATTGTAATAAAAGCACACATAAAAGCGCATTTTGCATTATCTTAAGAGTGATGCGACCAAAATGGCCATTATCATAGGAACGCTCTACTCGCCTCAATTTTTTTCGAGTTGTCAGCAATTGATAACAAACGTTCCTGACTAAGACCCTGTTTGGTCATAGTCACGTAGATATCAGCAATGTTCCCAACTAATTTTTCACGGCTAGCCAATAGAATTAGGCACTAGGTTAGAGTTAGAATTGGGGAGCACTGTTCTAGGTTAGCAAGCGTAATTTTGTTTTGAAAGTAGTCATGTGTTCATCACTTGTAAACTTCTGTCAATAATAGATAAAAAAAAAACTTAACAAGATGAGTAAATTACACATGTAAGAAAAATTAGCAATCGAATTGTACTTTTTTAATTGAGAAATCAAAGTACATACAATTTATAATTCGGAGAGTAAAATCCTTTTTTCCCCCTTAAAATTACACAACTGGCTAGACTTGGCCTAAATGTCACTTAAAGGAACTAAAATATTACTAAGTTTTAAATAGCAAAATAGCAGGAAAAATAAGTTAAAAAAAAAATGGGGACGAACAACTTGGAGGGTTGGCATGTCTCCTTTTCCCAACAAAAACTTATAACAGAGAAAGTCTGTCCATGACCCAGTTGGGCTACATGTCATTATGTTATCAGGTTTTTGTCAAATGTCTTGTGAAAGGTTGCCCAAAACAAAGGTCTCACGTAACTGTTACTTGGGTACAACAATTTTGCAAGGATAAGTGTTGACCAAAAATGAACAAGGGTTTTTTTTTTTTTTTTTTTTTTTTTTTTTAAGAATTGATTAGTAGATACTCTTAAATTAGTATTTATTCTCGTAATTTGATGGTTTCATTTTAACTTCCTTATTTTTTATTTAATATTTTTTATCATTTTTTCATTATTTTTATTTATTTTTTAAATAAAGCATGTGTTATTTCATTTATTATGAAACCAAAATAAACTTCTTCTATTAAAACGTATCAAGACTTCTTAATAGCAACTTTAAAATTAAATGAATTATTAAATAATTTGTTGAAAATGATTGAAAAGTAGCATAATTGTGTAAGAAGTAGAAGAAGATTTTTGATATGAGAAACTTTAGACTTTTAATACAAATTAAAGTGATGAAATGATAAGTTTTTGAGCTACAACTAGATTGGAAATATTTTTCAAAGTGAATCAACCTTATTAAATATTTAAATCATCAAGCTAAAAGCCTTAAACATCTTAGATAAACTAATTTTTCTAAAAGTTCCAATAAGAAACATAAAATAAAAAAATAAGAAACTTAAAATCGTACTCACATCTTTTATGTTAATCGTTATAATAAGCAAAAAATGCAATTCTAACATGATATCTCTAGGAGCGGAAAGACTACACATTTTTTAAAACCAACTTAAGTTTGTGGGTGATACAATAGACTAATAATTTACCATAAGCAAATTAATTATGATACAAGGGAGAAAATCAAATTCAAGTTAAATATGTATGTTTAATGGAGTGCAAACATCATTCAATAAAAAAATCCAATGATTAGCAGCAAGAAGAGAATAAAAGGTTTTATGATATTTTAGCTGAAATAATTTTTCTTTAATTATAATTAGGAGCTATCAAGTAATTAATTAGGAGTTATCATGTGACACTTAGAGGCAATTCATTTAGTTATAAATAATATAGTAGGAGTGTCACATGGCACTTAAAGATAGTCCATAGTTATAGATAACTAAGAGTTGTTATGTGACACTTAGTGATAGTCCATATAATTATAAATGATAGATAAAATATTAGGAATTGTCACATGGCTAGAGGTAGCCCATTTAGTTATAGATAATAGCTAGATAGGATGTTTTGGTGGAATAATTTTTTTTTTTGTTATAATTAGGAGTTATCACGTAATATTTAGAGATAGTCCATTTGGTTATAGATAATAGATAATAGATTATGAGTTGCCACGTTACACTTAAAGATAATTTATTTATTTATTTTTTTGATGATAAAAGTTTAGGTCGGCTAAGCATCGGACATTCCACCAAGGCCAGGGCACGGCCCGCTGGCTCATTGAGCGCTTACAAGGGTTCTTATGTGATTACCCACCAACGAAAGTAGCACAGCGACAGGGAGAACTAGAACCTGCACCCTTTTGGGGTACATCCCGAGCCTTTACCACCTGTGCCACACTTCATTGGCTAATTTATTTAATTGTAGATAATAGATAAATAGGATGCAGGAATTATTATTAAGAGTTGTCACATAATACTTAAGAGATAGCCTCCTTAGTTATAAACAACTCAGTTACTATAGCAATGCTAGAATATCACAGAGTTGAACTTTTCAGCTAATTCTCTTTGGCAACAAATTGACTCATTTCTTCAAAAGTTTTTTCAACTCATGAGAACAAAAATGGGAAGATTAAGAATCATTTTCAAAATAGTTATTTTTAAATACTTAGTTTAAAAGTAAATATTTTTAATAACATAATAATATATTATAAAATAAGATTAATTTTTATGTACTGATAATGTCAAATAATTTTACATTAAAATCAATAGAAATTCAAGAAAGTATCAAAATCGTAATGGGTAATTATTTATCATAATTTAGCACTTTCCTAAATTCTTATTAATTAATTAATAATATAAAATTATTTTATACTATCAATGCATAAAAATTAATCTCTTATTAAATAAAAGTATAAAAAATATTTATACTAACATCATGTCAAAATTAAACCCATAAAATAATTTTGGCACGACTAATGCAATACCCAGAAATAAAATTGTGTACTGGAATGATAATCAAGATGTTATCTCTAACACTTAAGGACAAAAAACTAAAACAAAAAACTGACTGCATATATTTAGATAATAAGGGCCGACACCATTGCTTATAGTACACAATGAAAAAAAATAAAATATAACGAAAAATAAAATCATACACATAAAAGAATAAAGAAAGAAAATAACGTAATATAATATTATGAGCAATTACGTGAGGTCCGTGATAGAAAGCACCAAGATTTCAATTTGAATAAAACTGGGTCTAAACCATAACATCGTGCACATGATCCTTCTACTGTATAGCCAAGAGCCACAATCGAAGCACGGGCAAACGACAATCAAGCGTATGGCATAGAAGAATTTTAGCGGGAAAATTTTTCACTTAATTGTAATTAAAAGTTGACGTGTGGCAATACCCCATTTAGTTAGATATAATATAAATATATTAAGGATATTTGCTTCGAAGTTGAAATATGTTTCATCTTGTTAGTCTATATTAATGTTTTGCTTTTTGTTTATCAAATTAGTATTATAAGCATGATGTTATTTTAATTCATTATTGAATGACTAAATTAATGCATTTGATGATAAATAAAAGATTAATGTGATGTTACATTATATTTAGAAGAAGAAATAAATATTTGTTCTTAAATTAGTATGCTGAATGGGAGTGTTATTTAAATAATTCTTTCATTAGCTCTGCAGAAAATTTTTTGGTAAGTTGGAAATAAAAAGCAACAAACAAAACTATAATCTAAAAGAGATCGTTCCTAAGCTATCGGCAAGTAAGCTAGCAGCGACATCTTCAGGAGGATCTGCCCAAAGTCGAACTCTGCATAAACTATTTAACTTGCATACAAGTCTGCAACTGTTAAATAAAGTCATATAACGAACGTCACACATTGAGTAAACAAATGATATGAAGTGAAACCCAGCAAATCATATGAACTTAATTATTGCAAGGAAGATTCGTTTCACATCACATTTCCTTATCTTCCAAGATATTTCCTTGTGTCATACGTCACCCATTATAATAAAAGCACACGTAAAAGCGCCAAATAATCATAATTTTGCATTATCCTAAAGAGTGATGCGATCAAACTGGCCATTATCATAGGAACACTCTACTCCCCTCAATTTTTGTCGAGTTGTCAGCAATTGGCAACAAACATTCCTGACTAAGACCCTGTTTGGTCATAGTCACGTAGACATCAGCGACAGTCACCTTAACCTCACTGAACTTTACTCTTGCCAGTGATTGCATGCTGGTGTGAGAGGAAGAGAAGTGTAGAGGGATGGCAGGAAGGTACTGCTACAATGATTTGCTTCCTTTTGGGGCCATGGTAACCATGGAATGCGTCAACGTTGCCTTGAACACTCTGTTCAAAGCAGCTACCATGAGAGGGATGAGCTACCATGTCTTTGTTTTTTACGCTTATGCTGTTGCTGCTATTGTACTTCTTCCTGCACCCTTTATCTCTCGAAGGTTCAGAGCCATTTGATAGCAAAAACAAAAAAAAAAAAAAAAAGAAGAACATATCATTAACCGGCTTGAGTTGAATAATCTATTCATGTTGTGTTTGTCTTTGTCTCTTTGCAGATCAAGAGTGCTTCCTCCTCTCAGTTTCCCCATTCTAAGTAAAATTGGTCTTCTTGGGCTGATCGGGTACATGCATTTGACTTTTTGGAAACTGACAAAACCCATGATAATTCTAATAAATTTTGATCCAAGGGAACCATAAGTTCTGGATCTTTCTTTTTGCAATTCCTGTGTGAGGCGATCTTTATCTGTTTCTCGTTACTGATTTTGATTATTGCCCTGAATTGCAGATGTTCATCTCAGATCATGGGCTATACAGGCATCAACTTCAGTTCACCAACTCTTTCCTCCGCGATCAGCAACTTGGTGCCGGCTTTTACCTTCTTGCTTGCCATCATTTTCAGGTTCTTCCCCCTCTCATAAATATACCCATGTGCATGTGTCGCAGATTCCAGCGTCAGAATTACGGAAAACATTACAATATTTAATTTTCACCCTTTTTAAAGGGAAGCAAGATAGAGTGATATTTATATGAAACTATTTAGTGAGTCTTAAATTAATATAATTTACTCGGTATATGGTTTAAACTCAAGGATCACTTTATCTATACTTATTATTTTTCATTTTATAAATATTACTGCACTTTGATTTTGGTTTTAATTTAGCAGTTATAACTTGCGGGGATATCTTAAGAACAGAACCAAATTCATGACAGAACTTCTATATTTCATCCTCTGCCGTTCTACATCATTTTTCCAACTTTCACTTTCACTGTTTTATCCTTTTCTTTTCAACTTTTTTTTATTGCATGAGAAACTTACTCTTTTCATCAGGAATAATCCAGACTACAGAATTTTGTCATTTTTTTTTTTTCTGTGAGCAATGTTACATGTACAAATGCATTAGTTTTAAATATCATTTTTGACAATGTGATTTGATCCATGCTTCAGTTGTTGAATTTTCAACTAGGATTAACGTAATTACTACAGGCATAATTCTGTTTTTAATTTTTTTCGGTGCTATTTTTTTTTTAATTTAGGAAATAGATAAATCATATATACTTGAATCAAAGTTGAATGAACTGGACCGGCTATTACTGCATAGTTAGTTAATAGCTGAGCTAGCTAGATGTTTAGTTTCTAGTTACGTTGCTGCTCAGAGTAATTGGTTGAGAGTTGTTAGCTGTTTTCTTCCTCTTCATATGGCTCACTGTATGATTCTTACACCACCTCTTCTGAATATAAACCATTTATCTGAGTTAATGCAATGCACTACTTTCATTTTCCCCAATTCACAGTTCAATACTGGTCCAATCAACAGAATTGTAAAGCTGATGACCCTGTCACCTGATTCATTTAGTTCAAAGTTCTTACTGAAAATTTCGATGCTGGAGAATATACATACGGAATATTGACACTATTTGATTATCGCCATTCTCCACATATGGCCTTGTTGAACAACAGTTAATGTTTTTTTCATTGGAAATGAGTTTTGACTACTCACATAAACGTTCTCTTTATGATTCACTGTGTGATGCTACTTTGTATTCTTATTTTATTTTCATCTTGAATGTTTAAGGATGGAAAAAGTTGTTGTAAAAAGTGCAAGTAGTCAAGCCAAGGTCCTGGGTACCATAGTATCAATGTCAGGAGCATTTGTGGTGACTTTCTACAAAGGACCACCAATCATCATTATTCATGCACCTTCCTTTCCACTTCATCAACCAATTAACAATCTCAATTCAGTGGATCGAAGTTGGGCCATTGGTGGCCTTCTACTGATGGCTGAGTATATGTTGGTTCCATTATGGTACATTGTACAGGTACAAAATTTTCTGGTAGCTATGGAAAGCTTCGGGAAGCTAATTCTCAAGACGTTTTTCTAATTCCAGAGTTACTCATTCTACAGGTGCAAATCATGAAGGTTTACCCTGATGAACTAACTGTCATCTTCTTTTACAACTTATGTGTAAGCATCATGGCTGCAATTGTTGGTATATTTACAGAGAAAAATCCAAGTGCTTGGAAAATAGGACTAGATACAGCATTGGCTTCCATTGTTTGCTCGGTAAGATGCACACAAAAACTAGTACAGAACTTTAATATATGCTATTTTATTTTGAAATAATCTTTGATGATGCATTTCATATTTTTAGGGAATTTTTGGATCATTCTTGAACAACGCAGGCCACACATGGGTACTACGCATAAAGGGACCTGTCTATGTAGCAATGTTCAAGCCACTCTCAATTGCCATAGCTGTTGCCATGGGAGTCATGTTTCTTGGTGACACTCTTCATCTTGGAAGGTATGAGTTATGACCGTAATCAATTCTCAATTTGGGTTTTCCTTTAAACTAGGCAGTACACATGTTCATGTACAAATGCAGCTAACCAGTTAACTGGCTAGTCATCTAACTCATATCTGTTGGATATGATGATCTTTGTGAAACTATAGAAATGAAATAATCATTTCATTCTCATAGCCACCCCCTGCAGGACCATGGGGCACTTCCGGTTAGTGGGTTCCGTCCCCACACTCCCTAACATAGAGAATTAGAAATTCCAATGCAGCAATCAAAATTTAAGTACTTTATAAAGTACTGCAACATTAAAAACCATCCAAAAAAAGATAATTTAAGCCATTTGCCATATATATTGTTGTTAAAAGCTTGCTACAAGATACATTTTTATGCTTTTAAATATCTTTACATGACGTTATTGTAATGTGAAATCTTAAACTAACAAATCATTGAATCGCTTGATTTTTCGACATTATTCTGATTCTAAGGTTCTTAGGTTTAATTACTTGATTTGTCAATATTAAATTTCATTTTCGATGCTTCACCTAGTAACTGAGACTTTGCAAATATGGAGGTAATCCTAGCAAGTAGAATAACAAAATAAAAGATTTAAGTATGATTGTTGGATTCTCTTTTGTCTTGATCAATGGTGTATTGCCTAGGACTTTAATCTTCTTCTTCCAAACATAAATTCCATCTATGATGGATCTTAGCCGCTGACGGCTCTTCCCTTTGGTGGTCTTGTCTTCTTCAGATTTGATCTACTAGTCCTATTTCCTATTTTATTTTATATTACAATTCTGTTATATCACTGTTGCATTTAATTTTAATTTTGATTCCAATCCTAATTAAAAGGCTTTGAGTAAATTCACCTTTTAAGCTTATGATTGAAACTTGTCTAAATCAATCTAAAATCTTTAAGGATGGCAACATATACCTTACTCACGAGTATCCCCACCTGATGCATGTGAGGCAAGTTTAAAACTTCACCCGCAAAGGGGGGGTGTGGCAGGTTGAAAAAGCATTGCAAGGTGGGTGCAGGTACAAGTGTAGGTGCTGGTTTAGGGTGTGCCCACCCCTACCCGATCCTCACTCCTAATATATAAATCATATTTATTTTTTTCTCCTATTGCATGATGTGTTTGGGATTATAAGATATGTTTTTCAATGTTTGTTGTTTGTTTTTCTTTAGCTTGCTTTACTTAAGTGTAATGTTGTCTTATGATGTAATATTATTGATTTTGTATCATGCAAAATTGATCATCTGATTGTACTTTAACATTTAATTTTTGTATTTTTTGCAATTGGGAACTTGTGATCTAATTATTTTGAATAGTTTGTTACTTTATTTAGGTAAAGATATGAGTAGAGACAAATAAGGAGCGGATTTTAAACCCACAAAATGTGACAAGATATGTTAGGGATGGGCTCTAAGGGTTGTATTAGGGTGTTGGGTGGATTCTAAATAGGCTAAAATCCTACTATATCCTACCCATTACCATCCCAAAAAAACTTCAATGTTAAACTTCAAAATATATAGGAAACCAAAAAATGTATAGAAAATAGATAAAATGCTACAAAATACTACAAATCTAAACAAATCTATCACAATCAAATAAAATCAAATGTGCTAAAAACAAAGCATAAAATTTGTGAAAATTTACATCATAACTTTTACATCGTATATGTTTTAACACCTAAAAACAAATAGGGTGCATATTATTGAGTTTTATTTATTTGAATATAGTATAAGATTGTTTTATAACATGGTTCGGGCAATAACCTAGTTTTGGAATAATAGTATAACACAAATCAAATCAGCAATGCCTCAACGATGTTGGTCAATCGCAAAACCTAGTGTGCCACTTTCAAGACCAGTCGTCAATACAACCGGTAGGAAGTTTAAAGATGTTACTATGGGAATGACTAAAATGATGTTTTTGCATGATTTGTGATTATACTAAGTTATGGGATTTAGGGTTTTAGTATTCAAATTTGTGTTAGAACATTTATATGTAAGTGCCTATATTATTTTATGAATGATATCTTCATAATATGCGCATATCTGACTTATTCTTTACTTTTAATGGAAAGTTAAGTACTTTTTAGAGGGATCACACTTTGACAATCTCATGTGACCATGTCTAGTTATTTAAACTCCTTCTGCAGCTACGCCATTACATTCAATTGATTTTTCACTCATGTTAGAATTTTAAATATCCAAAATCATAATGTCCTCAGTTCATCCGTAAATTCACACATATTGTAACCGAAGAAACTATGTAACTTAAGCATTTAATTTTTTTAATTTTTTGCATTGTTCTTCGGCCTAAATTGTTCTTGCATTTTGCAGTCTAATTGGAGCCACAATAATATCGATTGGATTTTATACAGTAATGTGGGGTAAAGCAACAGAAGAGGCGGATGAAAACGTCCCTCGCCTGGAGTCACCAACTATAGACAATGTCCCTCTCTTGCAAAGCTACAAAAGTGGCATAGCCGAAAAGAAAAAGCATGCACATGTATAAAAGACAAGTAAAAGTGTTCACAGCTCTAAGAATTGGGAAAAAAAAAAATCAGAGAACCAATTTACAGCCATAGAATATCGTAATACATTCGACTATAAGTATGAAAAGCATGGTTTTGTTGTCGCCCAAACTGATCTTGTGGTGCCAACAACAGAGCTTCCTCTCCATAGAACAACATATGAAAGTTTGTCAAATTCTTCCAACATAAAACCAACCTTTCTACGGAGGAGAGAGCAACCTATCTGCATGTCGGGTGTATCAACATGCAGAGATGTGACCCTATGACGAGGGAGCAACTTCTATCTGTCTTGTAAGTTGTAACATGTCGTCCGCAGTAGGTTTTCAAAATCTTCTGGGCAGTTTGTACTAAGAAAAGTGTGTTGTGCAACAAACTAAGCTTAATCAAGTAATCGAAAATCAGCAGTAAGCGAATTAAGCTAACCGAAATTATAAATCAATTGTACTTCACCTAGATTCTGGGTCAAATTGATAAAAATATAATAATTTTAAAATAATTAGTTTCTGTTTATAATTATAAACTCTAAAATATTGCTTATGATTTGCAGATTAAAATTATTAACTTTAATTATAATATATTTTTCATTTTCTACCAAACAAGGTTAACTTTTTAGAAACAGTTTTTTTTTAAGGAAAAATGCTGTTTCTTGCATGTTCCCAAACACGCACTTATACTTGGTATGATAATATTGGTTAAAATTTAACAAGGTGATTTATACACGACGTTGAAATCAAGTGTCGGCCCACTTCACTGTTGAATCGTGCAGCAAAGACGTTGATGTTGGAAATGGTATGATAATATTGGTTAATATTTAAGGTTATTAATATTGGCCATTTGAGTTCTTAACATTGTCCAATTTGGTTTGTGAAGTTGATTACTGTGACATCATTGTTGTTTCTATTCAAAATCTCTAACAAACTCTTCAAAATCAAAAAACCGACCGAACCAAACCATTTAAATTTGGTTTTAAATTTGGTTGGGCTGCCTAAATGAATCAGACCGATGGGACAATATTCTATAGAAATCGATTGATTTATCTCAATTCAAAACTTCTTCGAATTCGAATCAAATCAGATTGGACCTTATTAACCCTTGTCAAAATTAAGATATAAATATCGATATAATACCCACAAAACTTATAATTTTTCCTGTAAGTTTACTTAGCAAAAAATCATGTGATAAAGTTCAAATGACGCAATTAAAAGGCTAACTTCCAATTTTCGACTCTCAACTGATTTTAACCACAATTTCCAAATAGTAACACAATTTTTCAATATATAGATGTTTAAACAACTTTCGCAAGCATTGATGCTTAAGCTTCTCAGCTAAATTAAATGAAATGCTCAAATTTTAACAAGACTCTCCATTAATTATGCGAACAAACTCATTTGTGAGGATGGAATGCTTCAACTTTGAGTATTTGAAAAAATCTACAAAGATCCCACAAGGTGACAAGGACGATTGAAGCACGGCTAATATCTGTACTTGGCATGAATCTACGCAGGATGACCACCACAATGCGCCAGCATTGCTTTCAATCGCCAGCCATGCGCATCCCACATACACACACAGTCTCTACATCGTAACAAGACTCAAATAGTTTCACTCTACCGAAAACAATCCAAATGGTTCCAATCGGCAACACCACTCTATCATTGGAAACAAAAAATTATCCCCTCCAAAAAAGCAGGGTACTTCAAAATTATTGGTTCTTTTATTACAAATCAACCAGCATTAATAGTCTCAATATAAAAATTCTACATGCCTCTGCCTACCAGGGAAAAATAATACACCTAAATGTCTATTCTTTTCGGATCCATTCCTCTAAATAGGGAATAATGCTTCCTACCCTCACCCATCCATTCTTCTACAAGAATATAATGTGTTAAAAAATGAAAAAATAGGAAACGATAGACATGAATTCAGTACAGAGCACCTCAGCCCCCAATGCAACTGACGGTGTCTAAGTAGCTGATGCATTGCAAATTCCTTCCCTTCCTCCCTATCCTCTCTGTCAGGTCCTCGAATCTCCTCTGTGTGCTCATTCAGCTCACTGTCTAGTGTAGACCTCATAGTACTGGAATCTGATAGTGCAGGTTGAATAACACTTAAAATTAAACTGCAGGGCAACTAGGAGTAATCTAAATACCTCTCAGCAAAACCTTTTATGTTTTCAGGTCATCAGACATTGCAGAAGGTATACAATGTGTTGTGAGGATATCCAAGGTTGCTGCCTTAGCTGTGCTGGTCTTTAATACTACTATCTGCAAAGATGGGTAGTCAAAATTTCAAATCAGTATTCCATATGAAAGTTATGGAACAACAAAATGTTGAGAAAATTATGTAGTTATTGTAAAGAATATTGGATTTGATATATATATATATATATATTGCCACAACCATAATTTCGATTTATAGTATGAACTTCGCTAAATTGATAGATCTAATTTGTAAAAGGCAGAGAAGGATACAACTTCTAAGTGATATAACAAATTCTACAAAGATAAACTAATATTTCTAAGCTAAATCCATAACCGAATTTTTTATCTTCCTTCCTTTTGAGTAGTGTCACAATATTTTCCCATATTCAATGTAAAGGGGGAATATGGTAATCTAAAAACTAGAGCAATTTTCTTCCAAACAAAATATTTTAGGTTATAAGGATATATTTCTGATTAACATGAGACCATAAAACAACAAACACTAATGACTATGTCCTTGAGAGAGAACCTGTTGGTATTCCAGATCAAACTTTAGATATTCATCGTTACAGTTCTCAACCATGCTGGCCAAGCTCTTCAGATTCTTCACAGGCTTACCATTGAAAGCAAGAACCTATATACATTTATTTAAAAAAAAAAAAAAAAAAAAAAAGAGTTTAATGGAAATTTCAGTTAAACAAGTGATTAATATCTATAAATATTCTCTTACCTGAGTGTTAACTATCTCCTCGTATCCAATATTAATGTCAGACACCAGAACCTATCAATATAGTAAATTTTAAGTAAGAGCAAATCTCAAACTGGTACTAAATGGTATGTCTAGGTACAAAAACCTAGACACGCAAAAATTTTGGGGAAACGCCGATGCAAAAACCTGAGAAACAACAACAAGCTGCTCATCAACAGATTGCGCCATAGCATGTAGATGTTTGTCTAGCAGCTTCACTGGAGCATCAAATTCATAATCCTTACCATACTGGATCAAATAAAGAGGCAAAAATAAAGTTAGTAATAATTATAAACTCAAATACAAGATAGTCGCCAGAAATCAAAGTTGGCAGTAATTATAAACTCAAATACAAGATATTTTAAAACACGTACAACTTGCAACTAGAAATCACAATATCATGCGTTTCACACTCTTATGTGCAACGTAGCCAAAAATTTTACACATCTATAATTTAGACTCAATTTCTAAACAATCATGACACTGACTAATTCTAAAACTGCACACAGGAAAATACAGATTTAGTTGGGGACACAAGCTCTAAATATGAGCTGGCCAGCTCAACCATAAATGTAAAAGATCTATTAGGATTTATAAAATTCTCTAACAAACAAATAAGAGGATCATGCCCCTGCTTCACCTTCTATCAAACATAAGGAACCCCACCAGTCTTGCTATGCTCAAACAGACAAATGCAAGGATCATGCCCCTGCTTCACCTTCTATCAAAGATAAGGAAGCCCACCAGTCTTGCAAGGCTAAATGGGGCCCAAAACCTTTTAGATTTGAGAACATGAGGTTGACTTGTAGCTCTTTTATTCCTTTTGTGAGAGATGTTTGGATTAACACACAAGTCCAAGGATGAGAAGGATATAAGTTCACAAAGAGTTAAAATGCCCTAAAAAAACAAATTTAAAAGAACAGAATCGAGATGTGTTTGGCAATATAAGAGTTAAAAAAAAAAAAAAAGGGATGAAATTCTTAAAGAAATTGAGGCCCGAGATAGATTGGACTTGGATATAGATGGCCTTATCGCTGATGAAGATCAAGAGAAGAAGGTCTCTTTGCTTGATGATTTTGAGAAGATCTTGCTCAAAGAAAAAGATGTTGGACCAAGATCCAATGGGCTAAGGAAGGGGACATGAATTCTAAACTTTTTCATAAAGTGGCAACAGGGAGAAAGTGGAAAAGTTTGATTTAGGAACTGGAAATCAAGGATGACTAGCTTGTTAGAGAAAGTGGTACTATTGCCAAACATATCACAAGATTCTATAAGGAATTGTATTCAGAGGAGAACCTTTCTAGACCTTTCCTTGAAGGATTAGAATAGATTGGTATGCTATCTCCCACAAAAAGGCTTCCTTTCTTAAGAGAACCTTCGAACAAGAGGAAAAGAAGGAGGCAATTTTTAACATGGATGCAGAAAAGGCAGTGGCTCCTAATGGGTTTACTGCTGGTTTTTTCAAGTCTGTTGGGATATAACTGATCTTTTCAAGGTGCTTGACGAATTCTATAGGACTGGAAAGATTGGTGGTAATATTTAATCTACTTTTATATCTATGGTTCCAAAGAAAAATAGGTCAATTAGAATTAAAAATTATATACCATATTAACCTTGTCATCAGTTTGTATAAAATCATTGCAAAGGTCCTTTCTTTCTATCCCAATGAGGTATTAGGAGACTATTTGAGGATCATAGTGCTTTGCAGGAAGGCAAATTTTAGATGCTGTTTTGGTGGCCAATGACGTGGTTGATACTTGATAATATAAGGAAAAGGTCAAAACATTGCCTTGTCACCGAGTTGGACTTTGAGAAGGCTTATGACAAAGTTAGTTGGAGTTTTTTGGACAAGGTGTTATAAAGAAAGGAGTTTGGTCCTAGATAAAGAAACTGGATATTAGGTTATCTTGCATCAAGTTCTTTTTCAGTGATTGTTAATGGAGAGCCAAAAGCTTGGTTTTGTGATCAAAGGGGTGTGAGGCAAGGAGATTCTTTATCCCCCATTCTGCTCACCTTGGTGGCGGATGCTCTTAGTCACTTGATTTCAAGAGCAATGGCATGTCAAAATGGATACAAAAGCGGTTGTGGTCTCTCATTTGCATTGTGCTAATAACACCATTTTGTTCCTAGAAAATGATAAGGAGAATTTCTCGAAAGTCCTTTCTCTTTTTCATATTTTTTAGTCATCCTCTAGCTGAAGATTAATTTGTCCAAAAGCAACCTACCTAGTATTAATGTAGATTCTCAAGCCCTTTGTTATATCGCTTCTTTGTCATGTCAGATTTCAGATTGGCCTTTTGTTCTTTTGCATGGTAGTCCTATTTTTGTTTCTTTTTAGGATCCTGTTGTAGCTAAGATCTCTGTGCGCCTTGATAACTAGAAATGGGCTTATTTTTCTTTAGATAGTCAGATCACCCTCATCCAAGCTTGTCTCTTTAGTATACCACTCCACTTCTTACTTTTGTTCCATATACTAGTGGGGGTGGGGCAAATACTATTGAAAAGATTATGAGGGATTTTCATTGGATGCGAGTTGTGATCACTTGATGAGTTGGGAGGTGCATTGTCGTCCTAAGAAGAAAGTTCTTTGGGTCTTGGCAATTTCATGTCTAGAAATAATCCCTTGGCAACTAAATGGCTACAGTGTTTTCCACTAGAGCCTCATTCCTTATGCCATTAGGTAATCAGGAGTAAATATAACCTAGACAAACAGGTGGGACGCTAATACAGCTACCCAAGCTTCTTATCCTAGCCCCTGGAAATTCATTTCTCAAGGTTGTATGATCATCACGACTTTGCTTTCCTTGAAGATAGGTAATAGCTCATGTCTTGAGTACGAGATTCCCCTTTTAGTCTAACCTTTCTAGATCTATATTGCTTATATTCTTTACACAATTCTTCAATCTAGAATTTTTACAATATGCAGGATTCCACTTATTGTTGGGACTTCCACTATTTTAGATATTTAAATGGTAGGGAGTCTTCAGAACTAGTAATCCTAGGGTCTCCTTGTTTCTATCCTAGGGTCTCCTGATCCCTTTGGGATGTTTTCTTGTAGATATTATTTTCAATTCCCAACTCATTCTTTGAACAGAACTTCTTTCAACCTTGATAAACCCATTTGGAAGTCTAAAGCTCCCTCAAAGGTTAAATCCTTTATCTGGACAGCTGAGCTTAACAAAATTAACACCAACATGCTGCAAGTTCGAAGGCCACATAAGGCTATTTCCCCTTGATGCATGTGTAATGGGTGGTGCAAGCTCAAAATCCACTCCACATCAGTTTTTGCACTGTTCTATGGCTAAATTTCTAGGGAATTAGGGAATATACTTCATTGATGGCTTTTTCTCCTTCTATTAGTTCTCGTTTTTGTAAGAAAGATCTCTTGTCCTCCTATCACTATGTATTCTTTCTTTCTTTCTTTCCTTTTTTTTTCTTTTCCTTTTTTCTCTCTATAGAAAAAGAAATTTTATAAGAAGAGAAGAGAATGCACAAAACCTATCACTGTATTCTTCTTCTCTTCTTATGAATAAAAAATTTTTATCCAAAAAAGAGCAAAAGAGGGGGGAAAAAAAAAGGAAACCCACCCCAATCCCTTCTTTTCCTCACTGGGGCCATGGATTCCAAATATGATAAGGTCATATATTACATATCGAACTGTATGGGTGCTTCCTTAAGGCTCTTTTCAAAATTGCAAAATAAATAAGTTAAACAAATTAGTGAACCAATTCTCACTGACTAGGATTTCAATCATTTCATAAGATACCTTCATCAATATTTAAAACAACTTAAAGCAATGTTCAAGGAAGAGGCCATGAAAACAAATGAAGACACAGCCTACTAGAGGGATCTGAAATCTGAATGACACACTTTCTATTCTGACTTATTATATGGATCACTCCAATCCAATGAAAAACATCGCTAAGCAACAATATAGAAAGTTACTTATAATTAAATCATCTGTTAAGAATTTCATAGAGCATAAAGCCAGGCCATAGGCAAGAAAACATGAGAATTCAATCTACATGAGGGCAAGCAGTTGCTTGCCTGCAGCTACCCAAAATAGCAAAAGACAAAGTACCCCGGAAAGAGAAATGGGGCAGATAAAACCAAAGCATAAGGAGCACAACAAAAGTCTGTGAACAGCATATACAAAGGCAGAGAAAACAGTATGCATGACAAATAACAACTCACCTCAGAACGAAGATAGGGGACAGAAACGGCAGTAAAAACAAATCCAGCAATAATGTAGTAAGAAGGAGGCTTTCCTTTGATGTGTGCTGGAATAAGCCGCTTATGAGTTGCAAGTTTTATGTTAAATTCAAGTATTTCTGAATTACGAAGAACCTTTACTAGAGCTCTATCCCCAGTGTACTTCTGAGAGACAAGGTAACTAAAACCAATGCGCTCCCCATGCCTGAATGGAACTACAAATATATCCCAGAATTAGATGTTAGCTTAGCTCTGTAGCCAAACAAACAATGAATTGAACTGCTAATGAATTCCACAACAAAACACGATCTGGTTTCCACTGGTAAAATGAATTCCATAAAAAAGAGGAATATATAAATTTAAATCCCATTTTGTAGTATCAATTGTCAAGATAAAGCAGAAAGCAGAGTAACATCTTCAAATACTCTTATCGATACCATTCAGGGTCAAGAATGTCCCAAACATGATAATAAGTGTTCACGACCGTGAGACATTTGATGCGGAAGGGGGAACAAAATCACAGTTCAGAAGCACTCATTGTATCTTACCACTTGTTTTAGTTATGCACAAATACACATTATGATGTAATATGCGGAAAAATGGACATGGTAGGTGGAAAAATGTGCAAAGTAACTCCTCAATACCAATCAATTAGATACTCCAGCATTTAAATAAAATATATAAATTATAATCCTCCACACTGAATCCTTAAAAAGTGGTCAGTTGTCCACAAACTTTAGTTTAAAGTCAGCCATTAGTCAAACAGTACAGGACAAAGCACAAACAGCAATCATAAATACTCTTAACTGGATGGCAACCAAGTAAAAACATGGTAGATTACCTGTTCCATCATTGGCAATATTGACCCCGTCAAAGCTAAGAATCACATCAGATGGCTTCAGAACATGAGATTCTGGAGTTGTTGGTTCAATTCTTCTGATACGCACACCTTTCTGATCAGATCCCATCCCCATCGACAGTCTCAGATCAGGATTTTCCATCTTCTGCCACTCAACTCCAAGAATTGGAAATCCTGAAAAGCATGGAATTAAAGACATTCAGTTAAGATCTGAGATCATGCTGTCAAACACACAGTAAGCAAATGCACCAAATTGCTAAGGCCAGTCAGATGAAGGAAGTTGCACTATGAACAATATAACAAACCAAAAATAACAGTCAAGTGCAAATTGATAATAGAATTCTCCAGTTAGTTACTTTCTCTTCTATAGTTTTCTAGCTATCTATCTCTATTTCTTGTTGTTTTCCCCCTCTCTAAGAACGGAGAGGGCATGATGTGGACAAAGAAGTGAAGCATTCTTCTATATACCTGTATATGCCCCATTCTTTTCATAATCTCGGATAAAGTGTAGGATAACGGGAGTGGGTATTACATATCCGATATTCTCAACATCTTCATGTTTAAGTGACTGGAATGCAATACCCACGCATTTTCCCTTATCATTGAAAGCAGGTCCACCAGAATTCCCAGAATTTATTGCAGCATCTATCTGTAGAGGTATTTGAAGAAACACCAGCAATAATCAATTCAACTTCTATAAATGGATAACTCAAGACATATGAGGTTAAGTGAAGGAGAAGAACTCAGAATTTCTACTACCTGCAGTCCCAGAAGTTCAGTTGAACCATGAACATAAGAGAGCATCTCCATGCGTGAAACAACACCACTAGTCACAGAGATTGTATCTCCTCCAATAGGATAGCCCACAACAGTCACAGCATCTTGCAGTACAGGCAAATCTCCAAACTCCACAGGTGAAACTCCCTCCCAGAATTCATCATCACTCACCGTCAACAAGGCTGAAGCATTATCAGAATGAAAACAAGCATGAATAAATTAATTAATCACATGTATGTGTAAGCTAACAACATCCATAAACATACATTAACAACAACAATCAAACTTTGTCCTACTAAGTGGAGTCAGCAACAATGCCTATGCCGTTAGAAGGTATATTTCACAAACATAGGCAGGGGGGGAAAAATGGAAATATTTACCTAACACTTCCTGCTAAAGAGAACAGAAGAAGATGGGGTGGAAAGTAACAGCAGAAACCATTCAAAACCTTGATTATCACAATAAAAGTAAGAAGAAAGCTAGGATTGGCCAGCATTCCCTAGGAATGTATTTTCTGTTAACTTGACGTTCCTTCCAAAAGTGTAAACAAAGTAAACAGAAAAAGGTGTCGAATGAAATTTTATAAACATTTTCCAATTTTAGTCGCTGAAAGTTGAAAGGAAAGTTTCAATATTCAAGTTAAATGGTAACATCATATATAAATTCTTCCTTTACATGCCACTCTAAATTTCTATTGTGTTCCCAAACACGCATATCTCAATGATTTTTCTTTCCCTAATATCATTATGTAATTCAAATAAAGGAATGATCATCACTATCATTTCCGTTCAATTCCTTATTTCCATTTCTGTATTAACTCTTTCATTTCCCTCAGTAGTCATGCAAGGTTTTTTTTTTCCCCATTTTGATAGCAAGGCACAATAGTTGTGACTTAGAAGGAATCTCGAGAGAATTAACACACTATGATATTGTGACAACTTTGGTCCTGTGGCTAGCTGGCTGCAAGATGCTGGTTATCATACATCAAGCCTCACCGCATTCTCACTGGTGCAAATCCAAATTAGCAACATGAACACCCTTCCATGTTGTTGTAACTCGTAACAAACACACAAAACAATTCTTAAACACTATCACGCTTAAAGCTGTATCCAGCTTACTTGGACCATTTCAACACGCCACACAAGTTCCACCATCGAGAAACACAAGCAAGAGTAAGAGGGTTTTACTAAGTAGTTCAAGTATAAAACCAACAAAAGACATTAAACAAGACCGAGAAATTCAGTTACCAATGTCGCACTCGGTCCCAATGGCAAGCACGGTGGCCAAGTACTTGGTATCAGAGCCACGCTTCTTGAGCTTGACCTGCGTGTGATGCTCCACGGAGTGCGCGTTGGTCAACACCCTTCGTCCCGCCACGATGAACCCGCTGCTGCTGGAGCTGTACTGCCGCTTCCGCTGCCACGGCAGCGAGAAATTGGGCTCCGTGTGAACGCAGAACACCTTCACCACGGCGTCCATGGACGGCACAACCTTCGCCGCCGCGCTCTCCCACTTGGCCATCAGCGGCGGCTCTGCCACCAATCCCGTTGGGGCGCAGTCGCCGTTCTGCTCGGCCACCCGGGAGCTCCGGCGCTCCGGCGACCCCGCCGCGATCGCCGGCGATTTCTTCTTGGGCCGGCCGCGGCGGCGCCCCTGCTGGGAGTCCGGATCGCTGGTGTCGGCGGTGGAGGGGACCGAAACGACGTCGTTTTTGGGGGTCGTCGCGTTGCTGCTGGTGGTGGTGGTGTTGTAGTCTGGGGACGCGGTTTCTTCGTCAGTGGCGGTTTTGGATTTTCGTCCTCGCTTTCTCTTGTTTTCACCCATTTTCGTTTTTTCGGGGGAAAGAGGGGACGATACGGTGAGTTTGAGAGAGAAGGGTGTCCGTGAGTTGTTTGGGAAGTCACAGAGATGAGTTTATTATATTAGGGCTTTGGTTGTTGCAGGAGGCAAGAATAGAGATGCGACCATTTTCTTCTGCAACAAGACGCGGAGAGGGGGAGGAGGAGGTGTCAATAGTTGTTGGGTTACACTATTGGGCCTGGTCGCTGGGGTGTTGGGTCCCTTTGTTATGGCTTGCCAGTGACCAAGAACCCAATATCAGCTTTTAGGATGGTATCCTCGATTTCATTTTGACTTATGGGAAAATAAAATAAAGGTGCGTGTTGCGTTACTCCCTACAACTTTGTGAGTAATTTACAGCCTTGCATAAAATTAGAAAATCTCATAACTTAATTTTGCAAAATGGGACTCTCATGTTTTTATTTGCAAGTTAAGGCATGTCCCCTTGGAAGTATTGAGCGCTTTTTTTTTGCGCAAGCTCCTTCGATAACAACAGGAAGATGACGCAAACTTAGTGGAGGGTTGCACGAGCCACCATTTGCTTCCTCTACAGTGAGGTGCTTTACTAGCGACGGAGCTAATGGTCACACGGAGAGCTGTTGAAGACATGACCACCCCTGTGAGTAGATTTTTTGCATTATTGATCTTCTGCCAGGCTAATGTTCCGTGAGTTATTGATTTTGATCTATGCTGATTATTGATGTTAATCTAGGTTATTGATGTTTTGTTTAATTATCGGGTTTGCTGGGTTTTGTTCCTTGTCCTATTACTGCGGTTCTTAGCCATTTTGTTTAGGTTTCTAGGATATAGTTTTTTGGATTAATTAAGAATTTGGTAAAGGGTTTGAGTTAGCAGTGTGAAAGGAAGGACTCAGCAAAACTTTGTTTGAGTGAGCTAATTGTGAACTTGTTGATACTATGATTTTTTGGGAGGAATTTGCTTAGTAAATGGGTATAATGAGAGTATGGTTGAATAGAGCTAGACTCTTGGGATTGAAAAACCTATGGAGTAGGAACATTGATTTGGATGTGTCTAGTATTTATTTAATTTGTAAAAACATTTTAGCAAGATTGTAAGTTGAAGCTGTAACATGTTTCAAACTTGTTATATAACAATTAGGTTATTGTAATCAATTTAAGGAGTAAATATTCTTAGAAGTGTGATATAATATCAAAGGAATGGGAACAAGCTGAAATCTAGGTTAAATTGTTTGTTTTTGGAGAAGATGATGGATGAGAAGTTGGTGGAAGAGAAGCCATTAGAGGAGGGTTGTTACTTTGGTGAAGACAATGGGATGCCAATTGGCTATGATGATGCATTTTAGGTGGATTCCATGGAAGATATTGGCAAGATAGAATTGTGGAATATGGTAATGATGAAATTGACAGATTCCATTTTGGTGACCTTGAAATTGCTTTTGAATTTTACAACATATTTGCAAAGGTTAGGGGATTTAGTGCAAGGAAAAGCAAGACTAGAAAAATAACGGAGAAATTGTGAAACAAATTTTTGTTTGTTTTTGAGAAGGATGCGAATCACAAAAATTTTACTCTATGGAAAATAGGAAAAGGGAGCCAAGAGTTGAGACAGGATGTGGGTGCAATGCTAATATCCAAGTGTGTTTTGTACCAGCAACAGGAAGGTAGCATCTGACATTTTTGCAGATGAGCACAATCATGATCGTCTTAAGGCCTCGTTTTTCTGGAATGTTGAAATTGGTTAGTTTACGAACATGAGACGTGCTGGAATTAGCACAACACACATATATGGGTTATTAGCAAGACAATCTGGTGGTTATCAATATAATAGGTTTGGAGCAAGGGATATGTACAATCAAATTGCTAAAGAAAAGCATCAACTAAAAGGAGACACAAAGGCAACATTGCGATATCTAGGAGATTTGGCATGAGTAGACCCGTGTTTGTATTTCAAGGAGGAGTTTGACTCAGACATATCGTTGCGGCATCTATTTTGGTCTAATAGGATAAGTTAATTGAACTACAAATTGTTTGGTGATGTAGTAGCTTTTGACGCCACATACAGGAAGAACAAATACAAATGTCATTTTATGGTGTTCTGTGGTGTGAATAATCACAACAAAACTATTTTGTTTGGTGCTGCTCTTGTATCTAATAAGACAAATAAGACTTATGTGTGGTTGTTGGAGCAATTTTTGAGCGATGAAGGGAAAAGCGCCTATGTCCATGATAACAGATGGTGACAAGGGGATGAGGAAACCTAAAAGTTTAGTATTTCTTGATGCACATCATAGACTATGCACTTGGCACCTTATTTGAAATGCCACAAGCAACATTCATAATCCAAAGTTCACAAGAAAGTTTAAGAATTGCATGTTAGGAGACTATGAAATTGGTGTGTTTCTTAGAAAGTGGTTTGAGTTGGTTGAAAAGTTTGGGGTACAAGATAAGCAGTGGATTATTGACATGTAAGAGAAGAGGCACATGTGGGTTATTGCACATATATGGGGCATGTTTTTTGCCGATTTTAGGATAACTTCTCGATGTGAGGGAATGCACTCTATTATTGCAAAGTATATTAAATTGCAGGATGATTTATCTGATTTCCTAGGACATTTTCAGCAGTGTTTGGATCATATGCAATTTAAAGAGATGCTAGCTGATTGTGATTCAGTACGTGATGTAACCATGATACAAATATGCTTGGAACCATTAAAGAGATGTGCGGTATATACACTTGTCAAGGTAGGAATAATGAAGGTTTTGGACTTAAAGGAAAATGATTCACATGTGACTTATACAGTCTCTAAGTATGGAAAATTGAATATGGTATGGCAAGTTGATGTTTATGAAGAAGAAATGGTGTTCAAGTATTCTTCCTTAAGAATGGAGTCATTCACTATACCTTGTCAACATATTGTTGCTGTTTTGGTGTACCTAGACATGTGTGAGCTACCAAAATCATTAGTGTTAGATAGATAAACCAAGAATGTCAAGGTAGCTATTCATGATGAAAGGGGGTTCACGTGGGATTCTCTAGTAAATTGTCAATGTGGCTCTTTGACGGAGTGTTGTAAGCAATTGTGTGTTGTTGCAGCTTGCAAAATTGAGAGATTTCATGAAACACAAGAGTTTGTGTTGGGTTTATTCAAAATGTGTATGGTTGAGGATGAAGCTGAGAATTAGTTGGCTAATGAAGGGCTCTCCAATGTAAGGGTGGGCTAAGTAACCCACGAACTTGTAGGATGAAAGGGCATTCAGGTCAAAGCTCTCGGCAAAAACCACAACATATAGTGTTTGTTGGATTAAAGGTCAAAACAAAACATCTTGTCTAGTGCAGAATGTATCTAATGGCAAAGAAGTCGAAGAAGAGACATATGGTGAAGACTTGTATTCAAAAATGGTAAGTAATTAGTACTTGTAGATCTAAATTTGATATAAGTTTAGCTACAAAAGTTGATTTGGTACTTGTACTAGACTTATAAAGGCAAACTATTGTATTGCAGGGAGAATATGATGATGCCTATTTGGAATCAATTGCTAATCTAAGCGATGGCATGTAATGGGTGACATGTTGTTGGTGATTATTTAAGTTAAAAACAATTGAAAGGTTATCTTATCATGTATTATGATTGGACTGAGTTTTATGGATTGTGTACCGTTTTTGTTTTATGGATTCGTAGAAGTGAACTTCATTTTGAATACCTTTTTGTCCTTCATTTTGAATATCTATTTGCGTTGTGGCTTGATAATGTGGGATTCTTTTTTTTTTTTTTAGCTTATTTGTAGGTGTAGGAATTATGATACCTGCGCTATGTAGCTTTGGGGTTGACTTTTGTATTATGATTTATCATATTAATAATTTAGGCCCTATGTAGATCTGTTTGATTTTGATGGTTAAGAGTTCCAGCAATTTTGGTACATGATAGCATAATAGTTGATTATATTGTGGAAATCAATAGAAGTAGCTTTTTTCATGTGTGAATTGGTTGCCAACTGAGGAAGTTAGTTAAAGTAAAATTGTGGCATTATGCTTGAGGGTGTGATCTCTATTTTGTAGATTTTTTTTACGTGTGAATTGGTTGCCAACTGAGGAAGTTAGTTATAGTAATATTGTGGAAATCAGCTTGGTGCGTGATTACCACTTTCAATTACAGTAGCTTAGCAGAATTTTATGCTTTGTTATTTCGCATTTTTATACTCCCAATGATGCCTTAATCTTGTGGGTTGAGTGCATGTAAAAAAAAAATTGGCATTTCATGCATAAATCTAGTTCGACAACCATACTAGTAAAAGAATAAAGGATCATTCTCAAACAACAAATTAAAACAAAATATAGAGTTTAAAATACATTTATACATAGTCAACTTGTAAGTGGCCTAAGTGTGATTTAAATATAAGTCCATATCCTACTCGAACACCATATCTTGGTTTTTCTTGCCTCAATGTTGCGTTTCCTAAATTTCCAAGAGATCAAGACCATGACAGCACATTCAAACCGGAAGAAAGGTGCATATTATGTTACTCCTCTTCAAGTTTGGTTCCAATATTAGCTTTCGATGCTTTAAGAGTTGAGGCTGGAGGGTGTTATAGGGTAAGACCATAATTTTCAAAACACATGGCATTTTATAAGTGTGGATGTGAATAATGTTAATGATTGTGTGCCATGTGTCAATGTTTGTTCAAGTTATACTTAATAATGGGTAGACTAATATAGCATTTGTAATTGCCGTAGAGGTTTGATAAAATATATTCACTATTTATATACTAATCATATTAGTTTATGTATAATTTAATAACTTTTACCTACTAAATGGCAAGAACAAAACTAAGTAAAACCTAACCAAAATATAATAGTTGATCTTGGATCAACCATTGCAATTAAGGATATGCTTTTATATGACAAATCACTTTGGATTCGTTTGGACGTTGGAATTGGAATTGAAGTCCAGAATTTTAAATTCAATTCCAATTCTAACAGAATTGGAATTAGCTTAGAATCTTAAATTTTATGTTTGGCTCTTACAAAGAATTAGGATACAGAATTAGAATTCTAAATTCAATTCAATTCCATTGTTTGGATGTATGATCTATAACTTCAAAATATTCATACACACACAACACACACACACACACACACATATACAAAATGCACATAATAACTTAAAAAACACCGTTACTATCAAATGACGCACTTTCATTTCATATAAATTGTCCAAACGTAAATAGCAATTTAAACATAGCTTAGAAATCAATCCAAAATAAAACATAGTCTTTGAAAAATAATAGGCAATAAAACTCCTAAAAAGTGCACATTGACAATTTCATCTATTCTTGATTTGCATCAAGACCCAAGATTTTCTAAGTGAAACAGGAAGAGCTTTAAATGAATCATACTTTCTTGCATCACCGGTAAGAACATCATAAGCTCGAAGTAGTTCTGATTCTTCTAACTCTATAATATTATAAATTTCAGCAAATATTTCCTCAGCACTTGCTTTAATAGGATTAGATGAATAAGCTTTACCAATACTATTAGCCATATGAGTAACAGCATTTGCAAGTGTGTCACCAAAGCGGTTTCTCTTTCTTTGAAGATTTGGATTCACTATAGAAGAAGTTGGTTGCATAGCTAAAGTTGGTGTAGACTCAGGTGTATCATAAAAGCATTTTCTTAATTATATTTGAATTTGTACTATTCATATTTGCTTCTTGTTCAATCTCTTGTGTGGCTTTGACATTGGTCTCAGCCATGCCTTTTGTGGCATGATCATGTCCACAAATAGTTTTTAAATCTTGCCAATTTTCAATTTCTTTGTACCTGTAACTACTTGCTTCTGGATGAGACTGAAAATAAATATAACAAATAATATTAATTTATTATAAATATTAATAAAAAATATTAGGCTTTTATTTATAATATCTTGACATAGTCTTCCCATACTTGGTCACTGTCAACGTTCCCCATATTGTGATTCCAATCCTAACCAAATCCACTACTACCAAACATATTTGAAATGACAACACAATGTTTATCCCAAGTTTTAGGGCGAGACACAATGTTGTCCCTAGTGATTGCAACATCACATTTTTCCTTTATGGCATTTATAGCTGCAGTATATGCAACTAGTTTCCAACCATTAGGTACTTGATTTCCCAAGTTCTGTTGTTCAATTAGAACACTTGTAAGAACACAATCCATATCCTTTGTCCATTTCAGATATGACTTGGATTTATCTTTGTTCTTGTAAATTTTATTTTTCTCCATCAGCTAATAAACGCAACTAAGACAAAATACAATAAAAAAATGTATGAAAAATTAAATGAGGAAAAAATAGACATATTTTCAATACAACATACAATATTAAATATCTAA
Source organism: Pterocarpus santalinus (assembly GCA_031439595.1). Lineage (NCBI taxonomy): Eukaryota > Viridiplantae > Streptophyta > Magnoliopsida > Fabales > Fabaceae > Pterocarpus > Pterocarpus santalinus. Next base: position 47,405,229 of record CM062532.1, on the reverse strand, counting down.
CAACCATAAAAAGGTATAGCAATAAATCAAGCAATACATAATAAATTAGCTATGCCTAGCTAGATAATCATTGAACATTTCAATTGCCAAATTATCTCTAGATGTTGTCCACTCATCCGTAACTTCAACAGATCTTATAACATGATCTTCATCTTGCTCTTCTTCCTCCCTTATTCAAGATATTTCAACATCTACCTCATTCAACAAAAAATCATCCTTATCTTCTTGTTTGTCTCGAATGTAATTATGCACTATACAACAAGCATTGATGATTTTTACCTGTGTTTTAATTTAAGTAACTTATTACAATGACAAAGCATATATCTCTTTTAAGGGAAAAAAATAATTTTACTATACTTGAGTTTTTGTGTCAAAAAAAGATTGTGTGTGCAATATGGCCCATCGTTTTTTTAGCAAGCCGAAGGTTCTCTCTATTACATTTCTCGCTGAAGAATGACGAAGATTGAATAACTCTTTATATGTTCTTGGACTATTACCACATCTTGACCATTCATTAAGATGGTAGCGTATGGAACGATAAGGAGCTAGAAATCCAAGGTCATTAGTATATCTAGCATCTACTAGATAATATTTTCCTATAAAAAAGATAGCTACTATTAACCATTGAATGCTTAGTATTTAATATTTAAAATTATCACCATTTGGTATTGTAAATGCATTTGTTCTTGTCATGGCATTACGTAAAACTCTGGAGTCTGATGATGAACCTTCCCATCCAGGTAAGACATACACAAACTTCATATTTCGATCGCACACTCCCAAAACATTTGTAGTGATTTGTTGTTTCCGATTCCTATATTTGCCTTGGTCTATAAGTGGAATAGTTACTAGGATATGTGTTCCATCTAAGGCTCCAATACAATCCTGTTAATAAATCAATATTAAATTGATAGCATAAAATTTTTTTATTCTTACTGAAACACTTCTTACCTTGAACCACTTCTATTTGTCATCTTTTATTGCTGCAGTTGTAAGGGGTGGATATTTTATGAACTCTTTGGTTAGGCCAATAATTGCTCTTAAAACTTCACCGAACCGCCTACTAATAGTCTCTATAGAACATATATAAGTACCTCCAAGAACTCTCATGATAAGTATCATGTAGTCCACCCTTTTCATGCAAAATTTTACAAAGCTCAAAAAAAGTATCCTTAGTGAGATGCAATTGGTTATAACAATTTTCATCATTACCATCATATAATCGTTTCAAGAGCACACTTCTTTCCAAGTCATTGTCACTCTATACTCGTAATTCCTTAGGTATGAATCTTTCATTATACCATAAAGCTACTGCAGCCACAGTTATAGCAACTCCTTCCAAAATTAGTCTCCTCTTTTTTGCTTTTATTGTATTTTCATTGGTTGATGAATCAATTTCTAATATTTCTTGAGTTTCTTCTGACATCTAAAAATTTAGCCATGTTTTTTTAGACAAAAAAATTAGATTTCTAAAAAAAATAAAAATTAACAATACTCAAATTTATGAGAAACTGTAGCCAATATATATCACATTATGTACGCAAAGTAAAAGAATGATAACAGAGATGAACAACAATGAAAAATACTCATATAACCAAATACAATATATAGCAATAAAAAATGCATCAAGGGCTATGAATTTGTGACAAAAAAATGAAAAGGAAAATATTCAAAAGTAAATTCATATAATCACGTTCAAATGCCATTTGAAAATAGCTTAGCCAAAACTGCATAACAATTATGTAATACAAAAATCATGGATTGGTGTGATGCAAAAGTATAGGAGCTTTTTTTTCCCACACGCAAATCGGTTTGTGTTCAGCGCAGTAGCATAGTATTATTACGCCAACAATGCAGTGCTATGCAGTGCGACTATAGCAAAGAAATTTAAACTTGTGATTGTGGTCACAGAGAGATGAGAGATTAAATAGAGATGAAGAGATAAGAGGTTAATCAAAGATTAAGAGATGAGAAAGAAAAAGCATACCTTGGAGCTTTTTGACAGGGATGCGAGGTGGTCACGTCGGAGTCTTGGAGAACAATAAAAATTTTGTGATGTGGAATTGGCAATTTTTAGGGTGTAAGCTAAGAATTGGAAAAGGTTTGGGCTAGTTATTTTTTAATTCCATAGAATTGTCATATGGAATTATGATTCTAATTCTAAAAGGCCACCAAACATAAAATTTAGAATTAATAAGCCCAATTCTAATTCTAAGTATCAATTCCATACCCAATTCCATGCGCCAAGCGGGCACTTATAAGACATTAGAGCTTTTTCCAAATCTTAAGAACAAGTACCTTTACAAAACTCCACAAAGGAACTCTAAATAATGAGGAATACTTGTTGTTTGCAATTATGGTCTAGCTCTTGGAGTCTTATAATTGTTTCCCTTGATTTACTACAGAAAATGGTTCCAAGTGACTTCCCCCATCACTAAAGTGGTAGAAAAAAAAATTATTAATTCAATTCTATGTTGGCCCACCCAAAGTCCTTTTCATTCCATCAAATCCATAGAATGGAACTTGTATGCATAGACTTGCACAATTCAATACTAGACATGAAAACATAAACATTGGAATAAAAAAGAACATGAATACAGATAAGTAATCGGGTCTAGGCTCTGAAGAACAATTGCATTTCATACATAAATCTGGTTCAACAACCATACCAGCAAGAGCATAAAGGACAAATGTCAATATACAAATTAAAAAAAAACCAACATTAAGACCATATTGGGGGCCCTTAGTAGCACTCCGCTACCACTACTAGTAAGAATAAAGACAAAATATCACTTTTGATATGAACCCTGGCAGTAGCAAAATCCGAAAGAAACAAAACATTGGGTTTGATATGATCCCACAAAGTAGTGATATCGAAAACAAACTATGCTAGTATATACCTATAAGTAATAGAAGGTGAACCCTTAAGTTAGAGGATAGTGGCTTCGAGGATCATTTCCCAGAATTCTTCAGTCTTCTCTTCAACCTTTGCTTGTTCTCATTGCAGGAGCCCACCAAGAGTTGTAAGGCAACATGCATCATATGTCATAGTCCTTAATCTGCAACAAAATTGATAATGAGTGTACACATGGATTGAATGAAGGGTGGGCTAGGTGGAATTATGATGGCACATTTGTGTTACTTACCATCCCATGATCAATTAGGTCAAAATCATGCTCCATGTTCATCCATTGCATCACCCATGTTGCGGAGTCTCGACTAATTCCAAACAAACACGAATATTGTGAATACAGATACTAAGGTAATGCAGTATATTATAAAATAATTCATGAATTTTTGACCTTTTTTTTTGTACCTGCAAACTAAATTGAAGGTAAGCCACGTCACAGCTTAGGCATAAACTAATTGTATGAAATGAAAGTATTTATAAATTGAATATATTTGTTTTAAACCAAAAAGCTTGTGATTTTTGTCATCTCTATATCAGACCAGAAAGAAGTGACATACTTGCCACATTGTAAGAAGAAAAATAATTTTTAGTTACATTGTTAAATTAATAATTATGCATGAATGAAACATAGAAGTTCGTGCATGGTGAAGTTAGGTTCGGGTCTAATAGTGTAGCAATCGAACAGCAATTAAGCATACCAAAACCATAAAATTAAGTTGGTTAGGGTAATATATTGATCACTTTGATCACAATTAGGTATCCCCCTTGGCTCTAATATTTCCCAATTCATGAAGCCATTAGGAACAGGGAGCCCATTAGTTTTAAAATATGCAGATTGCATCATTTACAAAACCACATCTCCTTATTTATAAAAATTTTGGGGTCAACGATAATGTGGTATTAGAAGAACAGTAGCTTTTAAACATTAGTATATTTTCCAAAGTTTACCAGTTTATGATGATACTTGCATATTTTTTCTTCAATAAGTTATGAAATCAATTTATCTAAAGTAAATTATGATAATGATTCTTTCATATTTGTTACGACAAATCTATACTAATATCTGTCAATATTTAGCATTATACGATCCCTTTGAAAAAAATAGTAGTATTATATGAATATGAGGCTCAATAAGAAATAATATATGACTTCAATGAGATTGAAGAAGTGGGACCAAATAATTATATTTTTTTTCTTTTGATTTTTTTATACTCCAAACAATTACATCTGTAACAATATTTAAAATGTAAATAAAATTTTAAAATTTATAAATAAAGTAAGTAACAAGATATCATTTGTGATTTTGGATAAGGGTATTCTTGAATCTACAGAAAAATGAGAAATTATGAAATTTAATAAAAATATTATAATCATAGAGATTACATTAAAGAAATGTAAATAAAATTGTTAGATTTGAGATTTTAAATCATACATATTAACAAAATTGATAAAATTATAATAACAAAGAAAGCAAGCCTATACTTTATGTTACTTGACGTGCAAAATCACACTGATTTAAGGAAGCAAGCCTATATTTTATTCTTCTTTACAATTATTTATCTATTTACCAACTATAACTTTTTCCTATCCATTAAACATCCACTCCACAAGGTAACTTTTCCTTGCACTTCACAAACCATTCCACACTCTATGAACACAAGTCAACCTCTCTCTAGTAGGACATTCGGACATCAAAGTGCAAACCTATTTCATGCAACTACACTTTCGTATTTCAGAAAGTGTGCAAGCCTTATCCTTTTTTAACCAAATTGAATTCAATGAGATAGGTCAAAATGCCTGTGCTATGCAGCTTATCAGTACGATCCTATGGTTCCCTACGTTCAAGTATAAATGCACACTAAAGGAAGACCAATTGGGGGATAGTTTGGTAGACTTTAAAATAATTTTCAATTTATAACAGACCATATTCGATCTATATCCCATCTATTTTTTTTTTTTTTTTTAATTTTTTGGGTACATCATCAATACCAATCATGAGATATTCACCTCAGCAATTGGTGGATTTAATTATGAATGTTGGTGGGCATATTTAATAGATATTTCACTTTAGCATTTCTCATCTACTTGACATATTATTTCCATACAATGGCCTTTAGGAGACCAACTCTTCAAAAATTCTATGTGGTTTTTAAAGGAAGGTGACCAGGGATTTATTTCTCCGGGTTGAATGTCATTAATTGGTTCATGGTTTTAGTTGGAGCTTGTTCCAATCATACCACACACTTGCAGAAGCTGAAGATGTGTGGATGAACTACAATAGTAAGTTGAACAATTGTGGTCTCACTATCCTATATAGGATCACTTCCATGGGCCTGATACCTTCTCGAGCGCACCACCACTGCTTTTGGGCGTTGAAGACTTAACTTTGCCACCTTCGGATGACAAGCATACACCGTATCAGTTCCCTTGTTGCAATCCATGGATCATTGCCATGTGTCTTCTTGTGGCATTTGATATCATCTTTGTCATGATTATGAATATGTAGGGGTTTAGTCTAACAGTTTGGTTAATGAAAATCTTAGATTGTACTAGCAGCGCTAGTGTTGTATTAGTCAGTTCCTTGTAGCATGCGTTGCATGCCTTTTCTATCCACTACTTACTATCGTTCTCACCGTAACTCTCTACTAAGTGTATTCACCAACCCCACTATGTATTGGCATACTATGTAGTATTTTCGTTATAAATCATGGCCCAAGTGCAGTATAAGCATAGCTCTCTAAATAACTTATGCCATAGAGGTTTTTTTGAAAGAAATAATTATTTTATAACTTATACATGACATAAAGTTCTATCATTATCACACCCAAGATTAATCAACTATCTAAAAACACCTGCTACACTTTTTAGTAACCACTGCATGTATGATCATTGCACTCATTATGTCGAAAAGCCCTAAACATTTAAAGAGGATGATTACAAGCAAAAACAAAAATGTCGCTTTAAAATGTAATTATAATCAAGTATATGCTGCCATTCAAAGTACATGTGCTTCCTAGTTGTTCTTTGAATTTCTCATTTTCTCGCTTGGTTTGAAGTATGAAATATGTACTAATCATATCTCCCCACTAAGCTTTTCTTATTCATTGGTGCTGACATAGCCAGCACAAAGCCTATCCAATTGATAAGGCCAACTCATCTTTTTGCTTCTTTATCTTCTAGTGTGTCTCCTCTATGCAAACTAGATCCCAAAATTGTCATTCTTCTGCTTAGCAATTACATTGGTTCCGAGACATTTTCATATAAGTACACACGATGCTTAAATTTCAATTAATTAGAACACAATCACAATCCGTTCCTCCTTTACTTTGTCTACTTTTTAATTTCTTTTTCAGGTGCCTACAAACATAAAATTATGTAACTACAATATTTACATAAATTCCAGGTAGTTGTAAAATTTTTAATCAATATGTTATTTGTTTTATTTAACAATTTACTATTAAATTTTAATATGTTGTATACAAACTTCTTTTCACCAATTTTGATATGACTAGAAAAAAATCAATTCCATTACCCACTACCTCCCCCTTTTATGAGATTTATTTCTTTTTCATATCCTATCGAAACTTTCATCACATATATGTTCTAGCAAAATTTTAGAATAAGTTTATTAATATAAAATTTAATATCGTGTAAATATATTCTTCAAAAGATATTTTTTTTATTAAAGCATACTTCAATCAGGTAAAATAAAATTGGTGGTAACTCCATTCATTTTATATTATTTTCATCGAAAAAAGAGGGTTAACATGGAGGCGAAACACATTCATCTCATTTTCAAAACATAAACTTTATGTTTTCTCCAACACGATTTGGATTCATTGAAGTTGTATTTTTAGTTAAAATTTCATTCTTGAAATAAGTGAAAAATAAAAAACCTTGATCATGATATATACTTAACTAGTCATATGGCTGGTGCGATGCACAAGGTGTTAAGGAAACATATTCTGAAGTTTAGAAAATAACAAAAATTAGTTGATGGTGACTTTTTATAAAATAACTAATAATAGTAAATAATTAGCAATAATGTCTATGATTAAAAGTAAATATTATAAAAAATTATTTACATGTGAGCTTTGTTTCAAATTTTAATCTTCATATATCATCCTGCATTATAATAAAAATAGATATTAGTAATGAAATATGAAAAAAAACTTGACAAGAAAATGTAATGAATGTTTTATTTAATAAGTCAAATAAAAAATATAAAACATAAATTCATACCTAAAATTTAAATATTTTGCAACACGTTTGGGTAAATAGCATTTTGGGTTATGTTGCAAAGGTTTTCATCATCATTTAAAATTAGTATTTTCAAACCACTTATTGATTTTACTCTTGAGATAGCTATACAAAGTTGTTCATGAATGAAGATAGACTTGATAAAAATAGTCCAACAAATGACCAATGTAACACCCTCCCAAGTACAGTACTATGCTTAAGTCATAGCACACACTCAAGAGTTGTTACTATTACCTGAGCAGACCTTATTTCATAGCAACTTCAATCGTGTTCGAAATCTTTCGAGCTATCTGGAGATAACATGGAAAATAGGAGTGAGAATTATAAATTCTCAGTAGGATTCTCTAAACTATCACACGTATTGTCATCGTTATTATCTGCAGCTGCTTCAGTTTATTATGAAAAATGTGAGCATGTTAAATAGACTATTTAGTTTTATAGTTGAAAATATATTGTCCGAAGTAGAGTTCATTTTACTCATGCACTTGAGTCACATTGGCAATATTTCATATTGGAAAATAATCACAGCGTAAGTAGATAGAACAACTTCAGCATCAATAAAACATGAGATGTCATTATACAAATTCTCATTTTTGAATTCATGCAAATGCACTGATACTTTTCTTTAACTTTCTTTGCTTTCTTTCACCCACTAAATATAAGTGGTAATGAGCTAATACCATGGATGCTGCCACCATAAATTTTCGGTACTTATACTAGTTGGGTCATGCCATGCCTCATGTAAGTTCTATCCCCTATACTCACACTAGCTGGGTCGATGCCATGCCTCATTGAGTGGGGTGCTTGCATATGTTTGAATCTTTAGTCTTTACTGCCCTTGGGTAGTCTGATCTAGGAGTGAGCTTAACTCGTGACCGTCGTCACACAGTACTGACCCACAAGAGGACCCATGTGCCTCTAGGTCGGAGGGACTCAGTTGGCCATCTGCCTCCAACATAGAGGGACCTAAAAGTTTTAGCTACCTTCATAGGGAGGGACCCAATGTGCAACTGCTTCCGAGTGAAGGGACCCACATCTTTATCTTTTAACTGCCTTCACCTGGAGAGACCCAAATAACTGCCTCCAAGTAAAGGGATCTCATATATTCTTCCTTCATTCATATGCAAATATGCATGCTCTCATAAGAATAATTCATGATCATATCATTCATAATTGTGTAGCTGTTCATCTTTGATCATGCATGTGAATGCTCTACATTCTTGTACATGACTCGCATCATACTTTAATCATATTTGCATGCATGATTATCATAGTCACCACATATACTTACTCATAATTTTAAATTCATAAATAATCAACCTGATTGGTAAAAACTATCAATCCATTAATCTTGCATTTTCTGCAGGAAATTCGGCAGTATAATGGATCAAGTCCGCTTCCCCATGAATAGTGCTAGTACTCAAAAAAATCAGTTGTACAGAAAAATCATGACAATTTATTCACAATTCAATCATCAAATTCATGGGCACAATTGTTACATTTAAAACATAGTTGCTATCTCAATACTTACCTTTAACCTGGTTTTTGTAAATTAAGCCACAATTTCTATTTAACTCATCTGGACCTCAATTTTGGATATGTTAGAGCATTGTGTGTCTATTTTCTAATCTCTTTCGTCCCATCTAATTTTGATAACTATAGCTCAAGTTATTTAGGTTTTATCCCGGCTTGCCCCATAGCTGGCCAGAATTAGACACTTAAAAGTAAAAATCCACTAAAAATCGAAAACTGATTCAAATCATACAAAATTAGTATCATATTAAAGCTAACAAGACAAAATTTCATTTACAAAAAGTTCTATTCCATTTGACTTAGTAGGGCTCAAGTTATAAGCCCCGAAATCTGACCTTCTTGAATTGCCCTATTTTGGTCTGATTTGGACATAGGACAACTTTCTTGGATCACTGGGAGCAAACAGGACTTATCTAACTCTAAAATTTTTATGGGATGTTATCTTATGTGTAAGCTTTCTAATAAAGTTAGTTTCATTAATTTCCAAGTAGTATAGGGTAAGTTTTACCCTAAACAACCCAGTTTGCCCAGAATCAAAGTAAAAAACCTAGGTCGAAATTCAAAAATTCATATCTCTCTCAATACTAATCCAATAGCCTTATATGATATATGTATGGAAAGCCCTAGATGTCTAGTTTCATAAAAAAATGGCTTCATCAAATTTAAATGGCTGTAGGCAGAGCTGTACACTCTGCCGTACAGACCGCCGTAGGTTTCCCTAACCTAATCCATTTTGTTTGCGTCCTTCACTAGATAATCATCCAAAACTCAATTTAAAACACAACAATCCAGCCATAAATCTTCATATAGGCTCATAATAACATCAAATACATGCATCCAAATGAGTCCACAGTAGCCCCAATTCATAAGAAAATTCAGAGAAGAGGTTGAATCCTACCTTCTATTGATGTAGAAACTAGCTAGAATTGAGCTCTTGGTGGAGGAAGTGGGTGGTGCTTGGAAATTTGAGGAAGAAGAAGTGAGGAAGATGAAGAATGAAGGGGAGAAAGTTAGCTGAAAAGGGTAGCACGAAAATGAGGGAATTTGAAGGGATTTAAGGAAATTTTATAAAGCTTTGGTAGTTGGAATCATGAATTGTTATTGGTTGTTGTTTGTATGGCATTCCTTTGGCCACTTCTCCCCATTCTTGTGGCTGCTGGTGGCTCCACTTAGTGGGGTGGTGGTGGTTAAATTCTAGCCACCCATGTTAGGTTTTTAATTGTATAAAATTCTATCGATTCGGTTTTTGCAGTTTAAAACACCAAATCTTTATCGATTTCCTTTAAATCAGCCAAACAATCTTGACGAAATTTGTGAGCTTTTCTATGTTTCTATTCTAATTATTTCTAATTCTAATCTCTCTAATTAACATCTAATTAATACCTAATTAATCCTTAATTAATTTCTATTTAACCTCACTTATGTATTAAAATCGAATAAATCAATTAACGGTGTAAATTAAATGTTTTGCAAATTGATGGCCATTCTATTTTTTGTTTTTCATGGCTAATAGCATTTTCGTAATTATGGGCAAGTCTAGGGGCATCCCATGTCATTTCACATGTAGACACCTCCGTGGTCCAATTGACCAAGAATTGGGTTTCTATATTTTCGCTACGTAGTTCTGCTTCGTTTAAAACCTTATTCTGCTAATTCAATTGATATAAGGACCTAAATGTTATTTTCAAAAATGTTCAGTGGCAAGGCTGTAAATAATAAAAGTTTGCCCAATAACGTTTTTATTATTTCCTATAACGTTATATGGGGATGTTACAACCAAGATTACTACAATTCATAGATAATTATTTAATAAAGTGTTTTTTTTTTTAATTACATAGGTCCAATAGATCTCTCAGAATTATTAGTGTAACTAATTATTTTTATTAATTATTAAATTTGATCACTAAATAGTAGTAAACATTAATGCATTCAAAGATAAAGTAAATAATAGTTTTATATCACAATATAATTATGACAAAACAAATTATATGTTTATATATCAGGGAAGAGGAATTTTAATACCTTGCTATTATTTCTTTTATTTTTTTCTTGACATAACTATCATTTCTTTTAGACTTAGTTCTATTTTATTTTTGAAAATTTAGCTTGTTAAACTTGAAATTGGAACACCGAATTTGCTGGACCAAACATGTAGATTTGGAGAGGCAGAGGCTATTTATTACATTAAATGTAAATTGAATAATGAAATTTGAATTTTATTTAAAGTAATTTTAAAAATTTCTATGTGACTCAAATGAAGAGATAGAGAGATATTTTAGTAGTATATCATTTATGAAGATTTATTGGAGGAGAGAATCAATATAATATATTATTACTAATTAATTTATAAAATTATTCAAATTTTTTAATAAATAAATTTAATAAATAATTAGTAATAAATAGCATTAGTTTCCTTGTTTTGACTCTAAATTGCTAGAATCAGTAGATAATGGTGCAAACATATAATCTCTTTCAACAAGTATTAAAAACCAATATAGATAGTGATTCAAACACTATAAACTTAAGTGCAAAACCTTGAAAGATTATAAACAAACAAAAATAATTACCTTCTATGATGATCCACTTTAGTGTTCGAGTAAGAAGGTAGAAAAATTATCAATCCATAACCGGACCATTAACACTTTGTTTTGTTTGATTCTACCTTCAAATGAACCAATTATGTGAACCCATTTGAACCCACTCCAATGATTTAGTTTTGATCTTCGAGTTCAGTCGATCAATCTGATCCACTTACACACACCCTTATCCACTATTTGTTGATATTACTTGACATTAGTTGACTATTCCACTAAGAGAATCCTTTTGATTTTGGGTAACCATTAACTGATTACTTCAATATTTTAGATCGAATAAAACTACACTGCCGTCTGTAAAAGATTTGTGTTTTAACACTTTAGTTCTCGAAAGATCATTGCATACACTTGAGACTCCCAAAGATTTGGTGTTATAACACTTCAGTTTTGGGGAACTCAACTATTTACAATTGCTGTTTGGAGGACTGAAGTGTTAAAATACAAATTTTTTAACAGACCAAACTGTAGTTTTACTCTTTTGTTAAATATTGTGAATATTATTTATTTATTTATTTGATTTTATCTTTATATTAATTATATTTATATTATTTTTATTTTTATAAAATTAAATTACCTATTATTATTATTATTAAAATAATTTATTGATTTTCTTAATGTATGTTTAAATGCTAAAATTACAAGTATTTCCAAAACAGAGGAGCTATCTTAGATAGAATAATGTTTACCATATTATTGTGATAGAGTTAATTGAAATTGGGACTTTTCGGTATCCTTGGTTAAAAAGGATAAAATTTTACAAAAATATTTATATTTACTTTTAAAAAATATGAAAATTCAACTAAATACAATTATTTTAAAAGATTAAAACAAAAAGTGCTTTTTTATTCAATAAAACATATATTAAGTCCTATTTTCTTTCACATTAAAAAATTGCTCCTCTATTGACAAAAATTTCTACCAATTGATTTTATTTTTTCTTTCATTTTAGTATTTAATCATAGATAACCAAATGCAATAAGTTATAGTACAGTAAAATAATTGACTTCAAGTAAATTTTGCATGTGATAATTCATATTTCAATTTTGAAATTATTATTTTTATGCAAAACTATTCCGAACCCTTTTATATTTACTTGAAGATGCAAGCTCAACTTTAAACTTCTTTAGAAGCTTAGGGGGATAGTGACCAATAAATGCTTATGAATACATGATTAGAAACTAGTCATATTTAGAAGGTTCTTAATATAGCAGAAATGATCTTCAGCTAGAGATTTTCTAAATATATCAGCTATTTGATCTTCTATATTTACAAAACTTAGCTCAATATCTGCTTTCTGAAAATGATCTCTAATGAAATGATCAATGTGCTTTGCTCTAGAAGGCTACACAAGATTCTTAGCAAGATTTATAGCACTTGTATTGCTACACAAAATAGGGATTTTGGAATACCTCAATTTGAAATATTCCAATTGATGCTTAACCACAAAATCTAAGTGTAGCAATTTGAACTAGATACATATTGCAGTTGAGAGAGCAATTGTGTTTTGCTTATTACTTGACCATGTAATCAAGGATTTTCTAAGAAAATAATAGCAACCACTTGTGCTTTTCCTCTCAACTCTATCTCTAGTAAAGTGAGCATCACAATAGCCTATAACATCACAAAAAATACTTTTCTCATACTAGAGACCAAGATTAATAGTACCTACTTAATATCTAAGAATTCTTTTGATGGCATTTAAGTTTGATTGCTTTGGATTAGCTTGAAATCTAGTACAAATGTCAACACTTAATTGTACGTTAGGTCTACTAACAATAAGATATAGTAGAGAACTATCATACCTCTATAATGTTTCTTAGAAACTTTATCACCTTCTTCATCAGCTTCCAGAATTTGTGATAGATGCATGGGAGTGCTAATGCTCTTAGCCTTGTCTTTATCAAATCTCTGGAGCAAATCCTTAGCATATTTTTCTTGATGAGTAAGGATCCTATCTTTCTATTGCTTAATTTGAACTCCCAAAAAGTGCTTGAGTTCTCCCATCGTGCTCATCTCAAATTCTCCCTGCATAAGCTTAGAGAAACTCTGACAAAGATTTTGGTTAGTAACAGCAAAGATAATATCATCTACATATATCTATACTATAAGAAAATCTTCTTTCTCATGCATGATAAACAAGATTGTATCAACTTTTCCTCTTTTAAAATCATTTTTAAGCAGAAAAGAACTAAGTCTTTCATACCAAGCTCTTGGAGTTTGTTTCAGGCCATACAAAGCTTTTGTTAACTTGAAAACACGATTAGGAAAGGTTACATTTTCAAAGAGGTTGTTTAATGTGAACTTCTTTAGATATAAAACCATTTAAAAATTTAGATTTTACATTCATTTGATACGTAACAAAACCTTTGGATGCTGCAAATGCAAGCAGCATTCTGATGGCTTTGAATCTTGCAACAGGAGCAAATGTCTCATCATAATCAATTTCTTCCTATTGGTTGCAACCTTGAGCAACCAACCTTGCGTTGTTTCTAACGACCTTTCCACTTTCATCCAGCTTGTTTCTGAACACCCATCTAGTGCCAATGATAGAGTTTTGGGTCCAAACTTTACCCTTTTCAAATTGATACAGCTCTTTTTGCGTAACATCTATCTAGCTTTGATCTTGAAAGGCTTCATCAATACATTTAGGTTGAATTTTAGAGATCAAAGACATGTTTGATTCTGTTTTGAAAGATGATCTAGTTCTGACTCTTTGGGAAAGTTCACTAATGTCTTGATTTTGAGATACAGCTCTTAGGTCTCTTGCACTAATGTATCTTTTTCTCATGGGGGATGCTTCAGAGTTTTCTGATATATCTTCAGAAACATGATAAGGTAGGGAAGACTAAGAATTATTGACCATTTCTTCATCACGATCTCTCATGGCTATCTAAAGGGAGATTTGATTCTGTGAGTTATCATTCAGAGATAGATCCTCAAAGTCTTTTTCCAAATCACTTATATTTTGGTCCAAATCCTTTCTCTTTTCTTTGAAGGAGATATTTATGGTTTCTTCCACAACCTAAGTTCTCTTGTTGTATACCTTGTAAGCTTTAGAGCAGAAGAATATTCTAGGAATACTCAAAGATCAAATTTAGTATCAAACTTTGATAGTTTGTCCTTTGTGTTAAGAACAAATTCTAAACCCACAATATGAAAATGTGATATATTAGGTTTCCTTCCTTTCCATAATTCATAAGAGGTTTTCTTGAGTATTAGCCTTAGGAAAACACAATTTTGTATGTAGCAAGCAATGTTAACTGCTTTTGCCCAAAAATCTTCTAATAAACCACTTTCCAAGAGCATAGTTCTGGCCATTTCTTGCAATGTTCTATACTTTCTTTCATCCTTTCAGCAACCTTATTTTGCTAAGGAGTTCTAGGAGAAGAGAAATTGTAAAAAATGCTATGTTTATTGCAAAAGCTTTCAAAAACATGATTTTCAAACTCACCACCATGATAAAATCTGATGGATAAGATATAAAAACCTTTTTCATTTTTGAACCTTTTTAGAAAACATTTTAAAAGCCTTACAAGCTTCATCCTTATGGATTGGGAATATAACCCATGTGATTCTTGAAAAGTACTCCATAATGACCAAATCTTATTTCTTACCACCTAAACTAGCAATTCTAGTTGGTCCAAAAAGATCAAGAAGTAAAAGCTCAAGTGGTCTTGTAGTTGAAGCTACATTTTTACTATAGAAAGAACTCTTGGTCTATTTACCCCTTTGGCAAAACTCACAAGTTAAGTCATTGTCAAATTTGATTTTGGACAAACCTTTAACAAGCTCTTTTTGAGAGATCTCAGACATCAATCTCATGTGAGCATGACCAAGTTTCTTATGTCACATCCACTTTTCATTCACAAAGGATGCTAGGCATTTTACATTATGATCTAAAAGGTTATCTAGATATAATACCCAAGTATTATCACACCTTTTAGCTGTAAGAATGATTTTATCAAAGATGGGTCCTCTATGATGCATCTAGAAGGTTCAAACACAACCTTGTAGCCTTGGTCACAGAATTGACTAATACTTAGAAGGTTATGAGTTAATCATTCCGCTAACATAACATCAGCAATCAAGTCAAAGCTATTCTTATCAACATTACCTTTATCAATGATCTTAGACTTGATTCCATTAGCACATTTAACCACTCCTCCATCCTTGGATTTGAGGTCTCTGAACCAAGATCTATTTCCAGTCATGTGTTTGGAATAGCCACTGTCCAAATTCCATTTCTTTTCTTTTTGATGAAGTGATTTAAGACACACCTACATCAGAAACAATTTTCATCTTAGATATTGACATCTTTTGGGTCCTCTTGGGTTAGTAACCTTCTTAGGATTCTTGACTTTTTGTTTCTTTGCTTTCCTTAAAGAAAAACATTTTTTAGAAGAGTGACCCTTCTTAAAACAATTGATACATACATAAACTTTGCTTTGAGAATTTTTGGATGATTCTTTATTTTCATCCTTCCTATACCAAAGACCTAATTTTTCAAAATATGGTCTTTGACCACCAAGTATTAGATCAAGATTCTTGGAGCCATTCACAATCTTCTTAAGATCATATTTTAGAAGCTTCACTATTTTTTGAGTAGTTTCAGAAACTTCAGCTTTTAAGGCACTTATATCCTTCTTGAGAAGGTCCTTTTCTTTTAAAAGTTCATTTTACTCATGCCTTAGCTTCAAGGTTTTTAAAATCAAAGAACAACTTTTGAAAGTTTTTCTTCAAATATGCATAATAAGAAGAAAGAGTTTGAGTGTCATTCAGAAGTTTCTCATAAGCTTTTTGATGATCTTCATAAGAAAGTTCCGGCTCAGAAAGTGTTACTTTAGTTCTTCATAAGAAACTACATCTGCCATGAAGTAGAGATTTGCAATAATTTTTTCCTCCTCCTGAGATTCTGCACCTTTTTTCTTTTCATCAAGATCTTCCCAAGTGGCCATCATGGCTTTATTTGTAAGTATTTTCTTTCTGAAGTTCTTCTTCAACTTTGGGCCTTCAATTCTCAGATGTCTAGGTTCTTTGCATTCATAGCAAATGACCTCATTTTGCTTTGATTTTCCTTTCTTATCTTTCTTAGGAGGGAACTTTTTCTTCTTCTTTCTTCTGATCTAAGCTTTTGAAATCTTCTCAGCTAAATTGGTGATTTCATCTTTCTTTTCTTCATCCTCATCTTCAAAAGACTCATCTTTTTCTTTTGAATTTTTTGAAGCTTTCATAGCTTTAGTGGAGCTTGCATTTCTTTGTATAGGTTTTAGTGCAATAGATTTGCCTTTTCTACTTCTTTCTTTAGAAACTTCATTTACTTAATGTCATGAGTCTTTAGAGACCCAATAAGAGCATCAAGACTAAGCAAATTCAACTCCTTTGCTTCTTAGATGGCTATTACTTTAGGGCGCCAAGCCTTGGACAGGCTTTTGAAGATCTTTCTGACTATTTCAGCATTGGAATATTTCTTTCCCAATGCCTTCAGTTAATTTATGATGCGGATAAATCTTTTTGTCATGTCATCAATATTTTCATGTTCTAACATTTTGAATATTTCAATTGGTGCACCAATGTACTGATCTTTGTTTCCTTGGCTTGGTTAGTTCCTTCATGAAGAGTTTGGAGTTTATCCTATATCTTCTTGGCTGAGTCACAGGAAATGATTTTATCATATTCACTCTTGCTTAAAGCATTGGTCAGAAGATATTTTGCTTTAGCATTCATCTGCATTTTAATCTTGTGTTGGTCAGTCTATTGGTGTCTAAGGATCACCATGACCATTACTGTAGTTGGCTAATCTAGATCAGTAGCTAAATTTGGAATAGGACATTTAGAGGTTAGGACATAGTCTCTATTCTTGAAGATTTCCTATATGTCTAAACTTGTGAACTTAATAAAGAGTCTAATTCTGTTGTTTCAATAAGGGTATCCTCTCCATTGAAATATGGAGAATGATTAATGGAATGTTTTTCAGCAATGTGTGAGATTTATTATCCCATGTTTCAGGATCTTTTCTTCTGCAGTCGTTAGAAAGCTTAACCCTAAAGGCCGAGCTCTGGTGCCAATTAAAAGCAGAAGCAACATGAGAAAGGGGTTGAATCAGGCTTTTTAAAATTTTTGTTTCCTAAAAAACTTAAACAAACTTTCTCGAGTCTTGACACTTGGATTGCAGAAGCATTTAAGGTTAGAAACAAAAGGTAAAGTTTACAAGAAACTTTCTGAATAGCAAAGAACGATAGGCACTTAAAACTTATAATAAAAAATATAAAAGTTGTAAGTAAACGATAGAGATAAGAAAAACGCTCAAGAAGGTTTATCCTGGTTTGACCAACCACTTGCCTATGGCCGATCCTCAACAAATGAGTTGAGATTTTGTATCAACAAGTATTCTTGTACAAGCTTCTCCAAGCTTACAACAGAATAGTCTTGTCCTAGCCTTTCCAAGCAAATCAACAGAGTAGTATTGTCCTAGCCTCGCTAAGCTAACAAAGGCCACTATCGGGTTAGGTTATAATGTTTGAGATAAAGTTTTGTGTTTAATGATACTCACACTCTAATACTCATGGTGTATAGTTCAAATAAATACAATGTGGAGTGATTTCTCATAAATCTCACTAAGAGGATATTTGCAATTATAGAGCTATGAGAAGATTTTCCATTGAAAAGCTTCAGAAAGCAACTTTGTGAAAGTTCAAAAGGTTGAAAATGATGAAAGCTTTTTGTGATTTTCAACAATAGAGTTCCAACACTTTTTCTTCATTTTCAAGCCTTATATAGGCTTCAAAATATAGCCGTTGCGACTTTGGGTCTTGAGCTTTGAGTTTTTAGATCTTGGTCTTACACTAAAAAGAGAAGTTGATGGTTTTCTTTTTAAGTAAGTAAGTACAACAGCAAAGAGGAAACTAGCCGCTTTGAGTCAATTAGCTTTGCGATATGTCAAGGCATCTTTGGAGATTTGTCTTGTGCTTTTTTGATCTTTAGAAAATATCTTTGAACATACAAAGGCAGAATTTGGATGATGTGTTCTTTACTTAGAGCAACATTCTAGATGATAGAGCTGGGTATATGGGCCGCGATCCATGAGTTGGTCTATTTATTCCGTAATCTGCATGAATTAGGACCATATATTTTCTTAGTCCATTGATTCATGAGCTTTTTGGCCCACATAGCTTCAACAGTAGGATAAACAAGCTAAGCCCATGGGTTAGCGGACTAAACTATTAATCTGCTTAATTATTTTTTTTCTTATAGATATAATAGAAGTGGTGGCCCAATTCTAGAAGAATTAGACTCCCACATGGCCCCATACACGTCCCAACTCCTAACTCCCAAGTCTACTCCGACTGTTTTCTATTCCAGTACACACAACTAACACAAGTAACAATAGACAACACAAAGAAATGGAAACCTTAAAATTTTTTCCACCTATCAGTCTTTCTTAAGTCTTTCATCTCTCTCAAGCCTTAACACAATTACACAGCCACTGCATCTCCCTCTCTGTCTCATATCTCTTCTTCGTGAATTCACAGGCTACCACCATCGATGAGAAAGGCCACTGCTATTGCTACAAGAATGCCACCGCTTGGAGTGCTCTTCTTTTCACTGCTGTAGAATGCTGCTGTCGCTACACGAACATGCCACCACCACTTGGAGAAATGCCACCACCATTATTTAGAAAAAAAATAACAAAGAGAAATAAAAGGCAAGAAAAAAAAAAGAATGCGATGTGGGCTGGCCCACAGGTAGCATTTCTAGAACCCATTTATTAAATGGACCAACCCAGTCCAGCTAGTTTAAGTGTAGTCCGTTGCAAACCGGGTTGGCCCATATACCCAGCAGTATTGGACAAGAGCCTTTTGGTAAAGCTTTCTAGACAAATCATCCTTCTAATCCTCTTGTGTGCTTTCTAGTTACTCCATACCCTTTTGATGACAAAAATTCATCCTTCTGATGCTTCTAATAATCTTTTCATGAAAGATAAGATCATTGAGAATACGGATTCTTTGACTGGTGATTACTCTGGTGCTAATTTGAAAAAATCTATACCATGAAGATATATGCTCCATCCAATAAGTAGATGATATGTGGCATGGTGAATCATGCAATTCATCACATATGATGCACCTTAACATTTTCTTCTCTTCCCCCAACTTCTATGACCTCAGACCTTACCCATATTTTTCCCCTCTTTCTAGCTACCCCAATCTCTTTCCACCTTCGCCATCTCAACATTGTGCGTGGCTATCTCCACCGCAAAGAGCTTCATGGCTATTGCCTTCTCCGCGAAAGGGTTCACCAAACTAGAAAACATCATGGCCACTTCTTCTACCGCGACGGTGCTTGACGCAGTTGTCCCTACTTAGTCTGAGATCATGTCTTCCTCTGCTCGTTCTTCTTCCCTGTATGTGTCGCAATTTGTTGCTATTGGTGATGCCGCATTTGCTACCGCACTCAACGTTAGAGATGCAGCTGTGATCCAAGATGATGACGTGGCTTCCACTATGATCGTGTTCTGCCATCGTTTTCCAGCTCCACAGTGCTGACATCTGCATAGATTTGGTGTTAGTTCTGGAATGTATGTTGCTTATCCTAATTTTAGATTGTAACACCCTACCAAGTATAGTACTATGCTTAAGTCATAATACCATACTCAGGAGTTGTTACTGTTTCTTGAACGGACCTTGTTTGACAGCAACCTCTAGCTGTCTCCACTCATTCTAGTCGACTCTACCTAGGATGACTTCTTCAGTGTTTCTTGAACTATCTTAAAATTGAAGTTTGAGCTTGGAAGATGGAGCCCTTAAGTGTGAGAAGTGGTGTAGGATGAAGAAATAAGAAAAAGAGGATGAAAAGAGGAAGCAATATGAGGGAGAAAGCTTAGCCCTCTTGATGCATGAAAGGAGGAGGAAAATAAGGAATTGTGAGATTTCATGACACAAGATACTTAGGAGTTTGGCACTTGATTGGTTATTGGGTTTGTGGTGGTTGTTGAGCCATTTTCCCCCATTCTTTAACAGCAGCTCGTCACCACTTTGGTGGGAAATGGTGACTGAATTTCAGCCATTTTTCCTAGGATTTTCATCATATAATTCTATTGATTCAATTTCAACAGTTTAATATACTGAATCTTTATCGATTTCCTTCAAATCGGCAAGTCATAACTGAATGGTTTTGTGAGAGTTCCTATGTATCTATCTTAATATTTTCTAAGCTTAATACCTCTAATTAACCTTTAATTAAATTCTAATTAACTTTATAGATTGAATAAAATCGAATAAATCAATTAACAGCATAAATTAAATGTTTTGCAAATTCAGAGCTTTTTGTTTTCTATTTTTCGTAACTAGTGGCAATTTTGTAATTTTGGGCAAGTTTAGAGGCATCTCATATCATTTCAAATATGGACACCTCTGTGGCCTAATTGGTCAAGAACTAGGTTCCTATGTTTTTTGCTATGTGATTTTACTTCGTTTAAAACCTTATTCTACTAATTCTATAGAGGAAGGGATTTAAATGTCATTTTCTAAGAAGTTTAGGGGTCATTATGGAAATAATCTTTGGGGTCAATATGTAATTACCAAAAGTTTTGGACTAGGCTATAGTTAACAAAAGTTTACACAAGGCGTTTTTCTTATTTCCCAATTGGGTGTCTCTTTAATGAAACGAAATAATCCAATCAACAGTGCTAATTAGAAGCACCGTTTCTTCAGGATGTTACATAGATCTTATGTTGTTGCTTCTAATTTGTGGTTTGTTGGTTTGATTTGTTCTTTGAAGTGTGTACAATGTTTTGTGGAATAACTAATATGCTTTTTGTTGATTTTGGGAAATGGGGTTTGGTTCGATGGGTGGGATTTTGGTCATGTTTTTTCTTTTTTGTTTGGCTCTTCGTAGTTACAATGGGATGCATTATCAAGCTTCAAAAGTAGCAGGAAAAGACTGAAAGAGGGGAAGAATAGAGAGAGTAAACAAAGGTAAGGGAAGATTTGCAGAGGAGGGACTATGTTCGGCCATTCATGGGGAGTAAAGTGAGATTAGATGAGAGAGAGGGAGTTTATGGTGCATCATCTGAGATTAGTTATATGGTAGACCATCCACATGTCATTGATGTAGCTAATATCTTCATAGTGCAGATTTTTTCAAACTAGCACTAGAGGAATCACCTCTTTCACCAAGTGATTTTTCCTTTTAGATTTGTTTGAAATGAGAAAGATACTTATAGAATCTATTTGAAATAAATTTATTGCGTAATCCAATTCTCTCAATTTGGTGTTTAAAGTGATCTATATTATCTAAGATAAAAACACTTACACAAGCCATTAGTTCTTACAAAAGATTTTTGTAAGATTTGGTTTGTTATCCATCAAAACCATTAAGTATAAGCCCAAAACTATCTAGTGGCTTCTGAAGGGTGTTGAACCTTATAAAAGCTTTATGGATTCTTAACATGACCATATAAGTCGTGTTTGCTTATATCTTGTTTTTGCTCAACTCATGATATTTATGATGAAAACTTTGTTTGCAAACTGTACCTCTAGTTATTACAAACCAACAAATCAATTAAATGGTGGCCAATCACTCAAAAGCATTAAGAACAATCATAAACATTTAATCATTAAGATAAATCATAGATAAAATCAATCCGTAACAAATATCATCACATAGTTGGATCCATTAGTGCCCAAAATATAGTTTAGTTCATGTTGGAATCATAAACAGTAGAAAAAGTAGAAGAAGAAGCATCAACAGGGACAGACATGATAAATTAAAAGAGAAGAAAACACGGATTCCAATGTCTTGATGTTGAAGAAAGTCTCCAACTTCTAGCAAAGCTCATTAAATCTCCCAACTTCTTTCCTAAGGTTGCCTCTAGTATCTAGAGTGTCAAAAACTCCTAAATAATCCTTTATAAAAGGTTTCTATAGGCCCATAAATCCATAGTTTCATGTGCAAGGTGGAAATAAACTTTCTTATTTTATCACCCATCGTGCTCTAGCGCAATGCTTATACTCCAGCGCATGCCCTTGGTTGAAAATTTATCCATTTTGACCTGTTCGCACTTAAGCCTGTCCCTTTGCACTCTAGCATGAGCTTTTGGATGAGAATTTGGCCTTTTTTTGAGCTTTTCCTCTTCATTTGAATAATCCAACTCTTAAAACGAGACTGAAAACATGCAAATCAAGTAATTGTAATGCATGAGAGAACCTAAAACTACATGAAAATTAAAGCAAATATAAACCTTCTCTTAAGGGCTTGGACATAAGTGCGAACCACCTTCTTTACATCCTCCATCCTAGCAAGTGGATCCCCGATCATAGAGATAGGGGACAAAGAATCACTATAAAAGATCCTTATGCCATATATGTGACCCTTGTAGGGACTGCTAACTATTTATGACCACCCATGTCCTCATCAATAGGTAGGCTGTAACATCTTCAATTTTCCTTCATGCTAAATTACCTTAGTAACGCTGAGTAATTAGGCACTTAATAAGAAATCAAAAGATTAAAGCTTGATTAAAGAATTTATGTGGTGATCGGAAGTGAAAGTTAAGAGAATGCTTAATTAAGATTAGAGAATCCCTAATTAAGTTGGTCAAACTCTTAATAGCCTAATTAAGCACTGATCATTAAAAATTAGCCTAAACAAGTTTAATTAAGGATAATTAAGCTTAATTAAAAGTTTAATGTTGTTAATCATGTTCTTGTGAGTTAATCACTAATCCTTGCTTAATTAAGTTAATTAAGTTGCATGAGCACTTAATCACATCATTAAAATTTAAATTTAGTCAACTAGACAATAAAGTATCGATGACATCAATAAAGTGAAAAAGTAGAAGACAAGGTTGCTTTATGTAAGAAACGTATTAGGCCTTGTCTAAAGTAAACCCCTTAATTAATCATTTTGTTCCCTTAATTACAACAAAATGAAGAAGATATCTCCCCCTCCATGCCCTATATGCTATGGCCACTCTCATTCATACACATACATCCATTTTTTATTTTTTAACTTGTATTCTCTCTCTAAGTCTCTCATCCTCTTACTTTTCTCTACATTCTTCTTCTTCTTCCTTTCTCCACTACCACCAAAACCAAACTCTCTCATCAAGCCGTTCAAAGACCACATCTTTTGGTCTTTAGAGACAAGATCTACACACTACAAGCTCCATTTTCACAAGATCTCAAGAGCTCTCTCCTTCTCCTTGCAAAACCGCTACCAACACCCTTGGAGGAGCCATCTTCTTCTTAATCTTTCTCTCTAAAGAAGGCACCATTTTCACTCTAGATAGTGATCTTCACTCCTTTTCTTTTGTTTACTTAAGAAGGCTTGAAGTTTGGCTTTCACCATGGCTGAGATCTTCAAGTGAGAACTTGAGAAAAACCTCATGCTCTCTATGAGCAAAAGTTTCCATTTTTAGCAAAGTATGTTCTTGATCTTGTTCATAGTTGTTTCTTGTTTACTTGAAGGTTTCTCTTCTTAGATGCTTTAAAGTTCCACTTTTTTTTTTTTCTTTTTCTTTCTTGATGCATAAGTCCTTGATGTTTCTTGTGATTTGTTGAAAAAGAATAATGATTCTTGATGGTTTTTGGTTTAAAGTTGATTTCTTTCCTTTTTATGAGCTTAAGATTGGAAAAGTTCTCATCTTTACATCTTTCTTATGATTTTGATTAGGCTATAAACATTCCAAAAGTATAAAACTTTAAAAGTTTGCTTTTTGATGCATAAAAAAGTGGCGCTATTTTTATGGGTTTCACAAGGTTTCATTTTGTTCTTCTTGAAAATAAGAATATGTGTAAAAATCTAAAACTTTTTAGAACATGAAGCTTTCGAAGTTATAAAAATGAGAACTTGTCACTTTATACCTTAAGGATTGAATCTTGAAGACAAGACCTTTTATAAAATTTCAAACTTTAATAAAAAATGTAATTTTTAAGTCATAAAGATGTAGATGTGCACTTTAATCTTGTAAAGGTTAAATCTTGAGATGAAAATGTTGAGTAAAGTTCTAATCTTTCTTCAAGAAAGAATCTTTTAGATTTTAAGGCAACTTTAAAGCATAAAGTTGGAGCTTTGATGGTCTTATAATGATTAAAAGTGTCAACTTTCTTAAAGAATAATACTTTTTAGCCATAAAGCTAACATCTTGTATCATTTTCTTATAAAGTTTGAATCTTTAGGACAAGAATACAATTTTAGGGACTCATATTTTCATAAAGGATCAAACTTTATAATCACTTTCATAGAGTATGCAACTTTATAATCATAAAGGTGAAATCTTGCTATTCCACTAACTAAAGTTTGAATCTTGTAACTTGTTGAAAATAAAAACTATCTCTTGATGATTGATGAACATGGCGTTGTTGGGTTCATGAGTGTGGTTATACGTTATTAGGACCCAAGGGATTAGAAGGATCTCGAAATCCCTTAGGAACAGAAGTATAATTAGGGCCTTTGAGCATATCATGAACCTAGGAATCACTGAGTGCACTATCTCAAGAAAAGAAAAGGAAATAATTACCTAACTTAGTTGGCTTGAGCAAAGTATTCCATAAGATATGTACCTAAGTAAAAAGTAACTTCACTCAAGCATTGAGTAACTAAAAGACCATACACACATTCATTTTAACTATGTGATTTTCTCATGAGTAAATATTGGAAATCATATGATGGCTTATAAGACTTTTCACAAAGAATAACACAACTATGAACACCCTTTAAGATATTGAATGTATGATGCCATTAGGCATGATGCACAAGTTTGATTGAGCATTATCTCATGATTGAATGATTGATATGATGATATAAGATGGATATAATGGGTTGTTGGTTGAAAGTTCATGTTTGACATTTTAGGGAAGCTCTGGTCTAGCTGTCATGCTGCCAGATTTCCGTCAAAATTTTGGACTCAATCACACCATTACATGTCCTCATGTGTTTTGTCAATGATTGTAATGCATGTAAGATGTGGTCACAACCAAAGAAAAGAAAGAATGGGATCACTTTGGTAAGGGAAGTAAGAGATGGTGATCTACAAAGATTCAAGGAACCTTTATGGGAGAGGCAAGGGTGACATGGAGGATCCTCCAACTTAGAGGTAACCAATATCAGCTTAGTCGAATTTGGTTTAGTCCTGCGTGACGACGGTCATGGAATGAGCTTATGTCCAAAAGCAATCTATTTCAAAGGAAAGTAAAGAATGTTAAGCACGTGCTAAAAATAAAAGTAAAGTGATATGAGATTACATAAAGGTGCATGTATCTTTATTTCTCCATATGCATCATGAATATCTATTCTATGCTTTAATATGTATGTTTTTGCCGATGTTATATTATGTTATGATTATGATGTTAAACTTAAAAGAAAACCGCTTTGGGAACTTATGTTTTCAAGATTATTGGAATTAAACCTATGCATGTCCACCGTTTTTATAATTAAAACCGAAGTAGTTGGGACGACGACAACGACACATTAACGGTTTAGTCAGGATCCTATTGAGAAATCTTGTATTTCTCACTGCTATATTTCCATGTCGTCTTCAGACGGAGTTGATGTCATATATGGCCACACTTCCAGTAGTACTCGATTAGACAAGACAAAGAGCTGCCATGTTACTTCACCTAGCTAAAGAGGATTGAGATAGTAGCATAGTGTTTTCACTTTCTTAAGAGCCTTAGTTAGGTAGTTTAAGTATAATTAAGAGCATGTGGAAAGTCATGCTACTTAATTTAACCTATTACATATGTGATGATTATTCCATATAATGCTGACTCTTGATTATCTATAGTTACATTATTGGCTTAAGGTATTGTATTATGTTATTTCAATTTTGTCATATGTCTTTTTAGTAACTTCGTGATATGAGGAACAACATCCATATGTATACGAGTAAATTAGTGCTTAAAGGCTCAGTTTTCAAGCATAAATGTTTTACAAAAAAAGAAATTTACAAGCTATTTTTGTATATTATGCTAATTTCAATTATTAGAACTTTCGTTAGTTAAGAGTGACAACTAGTAATGCCATAAATGACTTAAGTATAGTATGGTATTATTAAGGTGTTATGTAGGCACTTAGTAGCTGTCCCGTCCTAAGATGCCTATTGGGTCTAGAGAGATCTAGCCTCCTTAAGCCTCTGCATATACTCAACCTACAATTAATTAAAACAAATATTAGATTTGTATATATATATATATATATATATATATATATATATATATATTTATATTAAGTTAATAAAGTTTAGAAATTATATATGTGGTCTAAAAGTAGGAGTCCACCCACGTCTTGTTGCTCTTCCAGGTGTGTGCCTCCTTACACACCTCTTTCTGTGTAGGTGTCCTATTTAGAAGCCTAGCTTGCATTTCAAATTAATTTGATATGATTGATCAACATATAATTGAATGCACAATATTATCCCAAATTTAAAATTAAGTGCATTGATAAATTTAACGTACCATATTGGCCTTGGTGCCCTACAATGTAACACCCCTGGTGTAGTTTCAAGTTTTTGTACGTTAATCATGTATGATCGATGTGTTTATGATAGAATTTAGTTGGTATATGATGATCTTGGGTGTTGGATGTCTTTTGGAATCAAGGAGCCATGTTTTGGGATGTTGTAATTGATTACTGTGTGGCTGGTAATCGATTACGGGGCTCTCTATATGACCACGGGTTAAAAACTTTTGTGTCGTAATCGATTACCAGTTCTGGGTTCGTGGTAATCGATTACCCAGACTTGGTAATTGATTACCAGCCATTTGTTCGTGGTAATTGATTACCACCAGTTCTTCTTGGTAATCGATTACCACAAGCCAATATATATACGGAGACGCGTCCTACACCCTTATTTTTCGATTTTTCTTCTCTCTCTAACCCCCAAACTCTCTCCCATCTCCCTAGAATTCCTTCTCCACCATTCCTTACTCCTAATTCCTCCATTCCTTCATTTCCAACCAAATTAACAACAACAACACAAGATCCATTCCATCAAACACAATCACCCATACTAATTATTCCTCCTTTTTCATTCTTACTTAGGTGGATTTGAAGTGGGGAGCTTGCCTTTACTCTTCTTCTCCTCATTCCAATTCTAGAGGTAATTTCTATATATTATTCTTTCCTTTTCCAAGCAAGTCCAATTCCTTTGATCTTTAGATGAGTTTATGGAACCCTAAGATTTAAGATTAGAGAGCTTATGGTATGGAGAATGTTAGTGAATCCAAAATTGATACCAATGTCCTGTTGTTATGTTAGATATTCCTAAGGAACTTCTCTCCAATCTTGTGGATCCGAGTGACTTAAAATTTTTCCTATGACCGGCAATCTGTGAGTAGATAGAATATTTTTGAATTAATCCCGTTTCAAATTTATAATCGTTTATTTACTTTAAGAAACGCTACTCATGAGTCAATGACGAATGAAATTCGAATATGTTATGAGAATTATGATTTATGAATATGAAAGAATCGGAAAGTTTGTAACAGGATCTGTTTTCTAATGGTAGTAGACGTTAGCCTTGGTGCACCTTGGACTATAATATTACATGGCCACCCAAGAGGGTGGTGCGTGATAGATATTTCACGGCCATACATATAGTGTGGTGCTTGCCTGTACTTCACGGCCTCTCAAAAAAAGGGGGTGCATGCCTGATTTCGGGATTCACACGAAGGAAAGGCCACCTAAGTGTGAATCCTGCCTGTTTATCCTATTAGATATTTCCACTATTTTCTTTATCTGAATGAAATCATTTATTGCTTATATATATGTTGACTCATGAGGTTCAAAAGTATCCTGTCTCTCACTGAGTTTCTCAAACTCACCCATGGTTATTATATTCTTTTCATATACAGGTTTAGATTTGGGGGCCGATCCTTCTGCTCAGCATCATTAGATCCTTATCGGGGTGAGCCCTATGTTGTAAGGGCCTTGATTTGTATTCTGTTTGTTGTAATCTTAGTTATAGCTCCATAGTACTACAGGTAAGGTCCGACCCTTACTGGTGTGTTAAGTTCATGTTTAGGAATTGTCAAACTATGTTGGATTTGATTATAAATTGAACTTGGATATGTAAATGTGATTTAAATGATTATTTTGATTATATATGTGTTGTGTGCTGAGGGGTGCATTATGAGAATACCTGGATCCTCGATAGAAATGTGTGTTTGGTGATATGCAGGATAAGTACTCTTATTTGGGAAAAGTCTTAAATATAGAGGAAACTCTACCCAAATTTTGTGAAATCTTATGGTGTAAGGCTTGCTAGAGAGCGTGCTCTCCAAGCGCCAGTCACGGCTTAGATTGGCTCGTGACAAAGTGGTACCAGAGCCTAGGTTTCCCTGTATGCTATGGAGCAAGTGTCTTTTAGTAGGATCACGATTGTGCAAATGGAAGCCGGCCCATTTTCACAAAATGTGATGCTGCCAGAGCGCTTTAGGACTATCATTTTGATGTCTATTCTTCAGGTTTTATGCACTCTAAGTGTTTTCTCATCTTGACTATCAATTTGATCTTAACCTTGATAAACTCTTTCCTTAGCTGAAATGCCGCCTAAAACTCGCACCCATGTTGCGAGGGCAGAAGCCCATGAGGCATCTAATGCTGAATCTGACCAGGTCCCCTCTCCTCCTAGGGGAGGGAGAGGCCATGGTCAAAAAGGAGGCCGTGGAAGACCAGCCAGGCAACCGGAAGGGCCCACTCTTGAAGAAGAGCCAATCAATTTGGCAACTAAAATGACAGGGGTTCACCAAACTCTCAATACTCTGGTAAAACTCCTAGCTCATCAAAGGAGGAATGAACCTTAACCTCATAAAGAGCTAACTCCACCTGTCCATGAGCCTCGTCATCAGCGAGCAGGGACCCAAGTGTCAATCGAATCCTTTCTTAGACTAAATCCACCAAGTTTCTCCAGAAATCCCCTGAAGGATGACCCTTAACAATTTCTTGACTGCACCAATAAGGTCCTCAGGGTCCTTAGATGCCCGAGTGAGAAAGCAATGGAGCTGGTAGCCTATAATCTGAATAAGACTGTAGAGCAGTGGTATGCCACACTCATGGGAGGCAGGGATACCTCTGGTTTACCTCCCATCACTTGGGAAGAATTTACTTAGATTTTTATGATGAGATTCCTCCCGGTCAACAAAAGAGAGAAGTATGCTGTTGATTTTGAAAGATTAAGGTAAACCCCTGGGATGTCTATAGCAGAATATGAAGAGCAATTTACCAAATTGTCCCGCTATGCCTATCACTTAGTACCTGATGATACAATGAGAGCTAGGAGGTTTGTCCGAGGATTACTTGACCCTTTCTTTTCCAACTTACTTCCTATGGTTGGGAGAATGTCTTATGTTGAAATTATCGATGCTGCTTATGGTCTCGAGATTGGAAAAGAAGAGCGAAGAGCAGCCAAGGAGGCAGGCAAGAAGCAGAAAGTGAAAGGGAATTTTTCTAGAGGATCTGGTTCTGGGGGAGCTCAGAATTTCCAAGGCCGACGTCAGACACCCTCAGGAGGGGCTACTTCTTCGGGGCCTGTTCCTATGAGTATGTTTGGCTCAAGATCCCAAGCTGGCAGTGCATCTCAGCCTGGCATGCAAGGAATGGGGCAATCAGCTTACTCTAGACTTCCATGTCAATCTTGTGGGAATTACCACTCGCGGCAGTATTACAGAGCCACTGGGGCTTGTTTTGGATATGGCCAAACAGGACATCTTAAGAAGGAGTGTCCTTATTCAAAGGGGGCTTTTGATCCTAGCCTTGCACGTCTAGCTGTGCTGGCGCTATCTCACTCAGCTTTATCTCCAAGAGTCTCTCACGGACCCTCCGGAAAGGGTTCAGGCAGGGGAGCAGGTGGCCGAGGTCTAAGTGGTAGAGCGGCAAGTAGAGGCTAGCCCGGAGTCTTCGCCTTGACAAAGCAAGATGTCTAGGCTTCGAATGCAGCAATGGCAGGTACTTTGCATGTTAATTCTTTTGAAGCATATGTGTTGTTTGATCCGGCCTCCACATACTCCTATGTATCCCCATACTTTGCTTCTCGTTTCAACTAGCAACTAGTATTGTTGGATCACCTTTTTTGGGTGGGAATCCCCATAGGAGAATCTTTAATGGTCTAGTTAATGTTTCCCTTCTGTATGGGTAGTATCAAGGAAATGGATACTCTGGTCAACTTGTTGTTATTGGAGATGATGGACTTCAACATTATCTTAAGTATGGACTGGCTGTCCTCATGCCATGCCTTAGTGGATTGCCATTCTAAGGCAGTGAAGTTTGAGATGGCCAACGGTTCATCTTTATATTATGGGTAGATAGCAGCTTAACCCCCACTAACCTAATTTCTTATGTGAAGGCGATGCGATTGATGGATAAAGAGAATGAAGGCTATTTTACGGTGGTCCACGACATAGAAATGGCGGTGCCTAGTCTTGATCAAGTTCATGTGGTAAGGGAATTTCCCGATGTGTTTCTTGAGGAACTGCCAGGAATGCCTCCAGATAGGGAGATTGAATTTTGTATTGATTTGACTTCGGATGTCCGGCCCGTTTCTATTCCTCCCTATTGCATGGCTCCAGCAGAACTTCGGGAGTTGAAAGTTCAGTTGCAAGACATGCTAGAAAAGGGCTTTATCTGTCCTAGCACGTCCCCATGGGGTGTTCCTGTGCTTTTCATGAAGAAGAAGGATGGCTCCATGCAGTTATGTGTAGACTATAAACAACTCAATCGATTGACGGTTCGTAATAAATATCCCTTACCTAGGATTGATGACTTGTTTGATCAGCTTCAAGGGGCATCATGCTTTTCTAAGATTGATCTTCGATTTGAATACCATCAGTTGAGAATTTGAGAGGAAGATATTCCTAAGACTGCTTTTCGAACCCGTTATGGACATTATAAATTCTTAGTAATGTCTTTTAGATTAACCAATGTCCTAGCTTCTTTCATGGACTTGATGAACAGAGTGTTTAGACCCTTCTTGGATCACTTTGTGATTGTCTTTATTGATGATATCTTGGTTTACTCAAGGAGTGAGGAAGAGCATGAGTGCCATTTACGGATCGCTCTGCAAACTCTAAAGGATCACCAACTCTAAATTTTTCAAAGGCTCAAAACTTGTCTTGCTACAGCCTGTGCTGGTTTTGCTGTCAGCATCTGGAAGATATTCGATCTATTGTGATACTTCCCGAGTAGGACTCGGATGTGATCTTATACAACATGGACGGGTCATTGCTTATGCTTTAAGACAACTGAAAAGACATGAGCAGAACTACCCCACCCACGATCTGGAGATGGCAGCCGTGGTGTTTGCACTAAAGATTTGGAGACATTATCTTTATGGGGAATCATGTGAGATCTACATCGATCATAAGAGCCTAAAGTATATTTTCCAACAAAGGGATTTGAACTTGAGGCAACGTAGGTGGATAGAATTACTTAAGGACTACGATTGCACTATTTTATATCATCCAGGCAAAGCAAATATAGTGGCCGATGCATTGAGCAGGAAATCCATGGGTAGTCTTGCACATATAGCATCGGTAAGAAGGCCCATAGTGGAAGAGATCCACAATTTAGAAGCTGAAGGTATTCATTTTGAACTTGGAGGTTCTGGGCCACTTTTGGCCCATGTTTGTGTGCAATCTTCCTTGATTGAGCAAATCAAAATTGCCTAATATGAGGATACTCAATTATGCAACTAACAGATTAAAGCTTGCAATAGGAAGAAGCCTGAATTCTCTCTTGATCAAGCAGGAACTCTGAGATGCGGAAACTGCTTGTATGTGCCAGATGTAGGCAATCTAAGGAGGACTCTTTTGGAGTAAGCCCACAATTTAGGATATAGGATTCATCCGGGTTCCACCAAAATGTATCAAGATTTGAAAAAAATGTATTGGTGGGAAGGCATGAAACAAGATATAGGGGACTTTGTATCACAGTGTTTAGTATGTCAGCAAGTCAAAGCTAAACATCAAAGACCTGTTGGGTTGTTGCAGCAGGTTGAAATACCTGAGTGGAAATGGGAGAGAATTACCATGGATTTTGTGACCGGATTGCCTTGGAGCTTTAAGGGTTTTGACTCTATTTGGGTGATAGTAGACAGATTAACCAAGTCGGCTCATTTCCTCCCAGTCAAGACTACCTATAAAACTTCCCGTTATGCCAAACTCTATGTTGACGAGATTGTTCGACTTCACGGAATTCCAACATCCATTATCTCGGACTGTGGACCTCACTTCACTTTTCATTTTTGGAAAGCCTTCCAAAAGGCTTTAGGAACCCAACTAGATTTAAATACGACATTCCACCCTCAAACAGATGGGCAATCTGAAAGAACAATCCAAATCCTTGAAGCTATGTTGAGGTCCTGCATTTTGGACTTTGGTGGGAACTGGGATAGTTACATGCCCCTGGTTGAATTCTCTTACAATAACAGTTATCAAGCTAGTATTCAGATGGCACCATTTGAAGCCTTGTATGGAAGATGCTATAGGTCTCCTATTGGATGGTTTGAGGTGGGTGAGGCTAGAATTTTTGGGCCAGACTTAGTACAAGACTCCTTAGAGAAAGTTCGATTGATTAGAGAACAGTTGTTAGCAACCCAGAGTAGGCAGAAGGCTTATGCTGATCATCGTAGACGAGACCTAGAATTCTCCATAGGTGACCTGGTGTTCCTTCGTGTGTCCCCTATGAAGGGTGTGATGAGGTTCGGAAAGAAGGGCAAGGTCAGCCCTCGTTACATTGGCCCTTTTGAGATTTTGGACAGAATTGGCCTAGTGGCATACCATTTGGTCTTACCACCTAGCTTAGCCATGATTCATCCAGTATTTCATGTGTCTATGCTACGGAAGTACCTCCCTGACCCTTCTCATGTGCTTGCTCTGCACACCTTCCAATTAGAGGAAGATCCAACTTATGAAGAAGAGCTCGTAGCTATAATTGTTCGTCAAGTGAGGAAATTGCGCTCAAGAGAGGTGGCCCTTGTAAAGGTAATATGGAAGAATCATTCAGGAGAAGGAGCAACTTGGGAGACTGAAGAAGCTATGTAGACCAAATATCCTCGCCTATTTGGTTGAGGTGATTATTGTTTTGTTCAGAATTCGGGGACGAATTCTTTTTGAAGGGGGAGTATGCAACACCCTTGGTGTAGTTTCAAGTTTTTCTATGTTAATCATGTATGATTGATGTGTTTATGATGGAATTTAGTTAGTATGTGATGATCTTGGGTGTTAGATGTCTTTTGGAATTAAGAAGCCATGTTTTGGGATCTTGTAATCGATTACCGTATGGCTGTTAATCGATTACAGGACTCTTTGTATGACCACGGGTTAAAAATTTTTGCGTCGTAATCGATTACCAGATATGGTAATTAATTACCAGTTCTGGGTTCGTGGTAATCGATTACCCTGACTTGGTAATCGATTACCAACCATTTGTTCGTGGTAATTGATTACCAGCCCGTGG
This sequence comes from Pterocarpus santalinus, assembly GCA_031439595.1. NCBI lineage: Eukaryota > Viridiplantae > Streptophyta > Magnoliopsida > Fabales > Fabaceae > Pterocarpus > Pterocarpus santalinus. The sequence continues at coordinate 47,371,479 of CM062532.1, read as the reverse complement.
TAATCGATTACCACAGGCCAATATATATACAAAGACGCATCCCATGCCCTCACTTTCTGATTTTTCTTTTCTCTCTAACGCCCAAACTCTCTCCCTTCTCTCTAGAATTCCTTCTTCCACCATTCCTTACTCCTAATTCCTCCATTCCATCATTTCCAACCAAATCAACAACAACAACACAAGATCCATTCCATCAAACATAATCACCCATATGAATTATTCCTCCTTCTTCATTCTTGCTTGGGTGGATTTGAAGTGGGGAGCTCACCTCTACTCTTCTTCTCCTCATTCCAATTCTAGAGGTAATTTCTATACATTATTCTTTCCTTTTCCAAGCAATTCCAATTCCTTTGATCTTTAGATGAATTTATGGAACCCTAAGATTTAATATTAGAGAACTTATGGTATGGAGAATGTTAGTGAATCCAAAATTGATACCAATATCCTATTGTGATGTTTGATATTCCCAAGGAACTTCTCTCCAATCTTGTGGATCCGAGTGACTTAAGATTTTTCCTATGACCGGTGATTTGTGAGTAGATAGAATGCTTTTGAATTAATCCCATTTTAAATTTATAATTGTTTATTTACTTTAAGAAACGCTACTCATGAGTCAATGATGAATGAAATTCAAATGTATTATGAGAATTATGATTTATGAATATGAAAGAATAGGAAAGTCTGTAACAAGGTCTGTTTGCTAACGGCAATAGACGTTAGTCTTGGTGCACCTTGGACTATAATATTACATGGCCACCCAAGGCGGTGGTGCGTGATAGATATTTCACAGCCATACATATAGTGTGGTGCGTGCCTGTACTTCACGGCCTCTAAAAAAAAGGGGGGTGCGTGCATGATTTCGAGATTCACACGAAGGAAATGCCACCTAAATGTGAATCCTGCCTGTTTATCTTGTTAGATATTTCCACTATTTTCTTTATCTGAATGAAATCATTTATTGCTTATATATATGTTGACTCATGAGGTTCAAAAGTATCCTATTTCTCATTGAGTTTCTCAAACTCACCCCATGGTTATTATATTCTTTTCAGATACAGGTTCAGATTTGGGAGCTGATCCTTCTGCTCAGCATCATTAGATCCTTATCGGGGTGAGCCCTATGTTGTAAGGGCCTTGATTTGTATTCTGTTTGTTGTAATCTTAGTTATAGCTCCATAATACTACAGGTAGGGTCCGACCCTTACTGGTGTGTTAAGTTCATGTTTAGGAATTGTTAAACTATGTTGGATTTGATTATAAATTGAACTTGGATACGTAAATGTGATTTGAATGATTATTTTGATTATATATATGTTGTGTGCTGAGGGGTGTATTCTGAGAATGTCTAGATCCCCGATGGAAATGTATATTTGGTGATATGCAGGATAAATATTCTTATTTGGGAAAAGTCCTAAATATAGAGGAAACTCTGCCCAAATTTTGTGAAATCGTGTGGTGTAAGGCTTGCTAGGAAGCGTGCTCTCCAAGCGCCGGTCACGGCCTAGGTTAGGTCATGACATACAACGTAGTGGAGCCACCACAACATAGGGGTCTACCTTTAGGAGAGGCCTAGTTTGTCTTGTTCTTCCCTGACTTTGCTTGGAAGTCAAGCAATATTCTCGTAATACTTGCAAGTAGGCCTCCTACAACTATGTGTCTTGGAGGCGCTTGGAAGCTTGAGACTTCGAAGCCTTATACATGAATGTATGGTCAACAATGAAATTCCTTTACACATACAAAAGTAAAATGTCATATATCAATGTATATAGAAGTAAAACATTGAATAAAAAAATTGTTATTTTATTACCTTCAATACCTCATACTACATCTGCTTTGTGCCTTTTGAAATTTTGGCGAAGTTCTTGTACGATGCATCATATAGGCTCTTGATCACTTTTATGATATGTAGTTCACCTTGCAAAGGAGGTTCCCAACTAAATAATATATACAGAAAAAGAAAAATATTAATTATCAATTAATTGAATTTAAATTGAACATTTAACATTGAAAATGAATTTAAATTACAAATTACTTACGAGGTACCTTTATCAAACCGTAGGTGTTAGCATTATCGTGCTGTGCAGGTTATTTGTGACTGCTGCTTAGATGATATAGCTGCTCCCCTATCATCTATGAGCTAGGAAAAGGGAGGAGTGGAAGTAGCCACAAGCGTAGATTGTGTCTCAATGGGTGGTGGCACTAGTAAAGTGAGAGGAGGCACAAACCTAGGAATGGGTATCATGTGGATCCTATGCATATCGGGATAAATGAGTTGGGAAGTGGAGGACAAAATGGGGGAGTTGGATGGAGTGCTGCTAGCACTAGAAGATGGTGCGATGGATTGGGAGGGTGGTGTGGTGGATCAAGAAAGCTAATCGTCCTTCCGTGTTCAACTTCTACCACAACCAGTATCTTTGCTTGCCATATCTAAATCCAACACAACATGTATATATAATTCAATATGCAAATAATAAAAACAAAACATATATAAGTCAATATGCAAAGTGTAAAACATATTGGGCATGTATGTAACTTGATATGCAAAGAATAAAAACATAATCACATGTATAGTAACTTCAAAATATGAAGACCTAAATAGTAACCTCATCTAATCCAAAAGTTCAAGGCTTTCTTCATTATTTTCGAATTGAACATCATCTTCAAATTCTTCTCTATGCTCAATGCCCTCCATCGTTGTTGTTGAATGTTGATCCAGAAGTTTAATTACATCAACTTCCTTAGTACTGTTTGACCAATACTCTGCCTGCTATCAGCATGTAAATGGCATAAGCCATCTTCTGCTCCTTAATGTAGGTGTGACAAAGAAAATCTTCTCCATCACCTTGATCCATTCCTCAACCTAGGCCGGATCATATGCTTCCTGGAAGATTGGAGGACTAGCTTCCCTGAATTTGAAGAACCTTAGATACCACTGGTCATCTTGAGTTTCCTCCACAATAAGGCTCAAAAAAGGATTACTGATAATTAGCATTTTTATATCTTAATTAACCTTCACATATACTATTTTGGGCCTCCCGTTGGTTTAATTGAGCAATTTTAGACCAAATAATTAATTGGCTTCTAATTGACTCTAATTGCTTTTCTTGACTATTTTTGGTCCTTTACATTGTTTTAGTAAATTAATCATATCTTGAGTTCTAGGTATCTAATTTATGCCAAACTTGTTTTGTAGGAAAGTTAACTCAATGGGCTACAAATATTATGAATCAAGGATGTTGTTGACCTTTGGGTAGTTTTTGGGTCATAAGTTACTCAATTTGGGTCCAAATTGCATGGAACCAAGGCTAACTGAAAGCTAACTCACTCCCTTAATGGGCTTCACCATAATTACATGGAAAAATGAGGCTTTAGGGTCAGGTTTTAGGGGATTGAAAGGAAAAATACAAAATTAGATTTTGGCGGAAAATAGGATCAAACTCTCTTTTTTATTTTCTCTCTTTTATTCATAGTGTTCTTCATCTCTCTTTTTCTTTTTTTTTTTCTTTTTGTGCATTTCAATTCAGAATGTTAGTGTAAAGCTTTTAAACCAATCCAGGCCATGAAGATCTTCTTGCGTTAAGATATGGAGATCCTGGTTCTTTATTAATGCATGATTCAGTTTTTCCTCTTTTCCTTTCCAATTTCTAAGTTGTTGATTATGATTTTAATTGATGATTTTGAAATTGTGTCTGAATGCGATTTAATTTGATGGATTATTCTTAATTTCCTATTAATGAGAAGAGCTTAATTCTAATTGGAATTTTAGGTCGGGTGACTCATTGATTTAGCTCAAACACTAGCTAAATGCACTTCATTGGATTACATTCAGTGCATGCCAAGTGTTTGACCGTATTCTAGATGATAATTCTGTTAGTTGTATACCCTAGAGCTGATATATGTATAATTAACTCTTATTAATGGCAATCTATTATTCTTTTATTCATAATTTGTACATGTTTATTAGAATAAGTCTATAAGATACTTGTTAGATATTTCATTTTTAAGAGTTGAGAACATGAGCAATGGACTAGTCTAGTACAATATCTTTAAAATAGTTCACAATCATAGGAATATTAATTGTGCATTATTATTCAGGAAGATTGTCACCTCTATTTATTTCAATGATTAGTACAACATACTAATGAAGATGGAATAGTGAGTCTTATACTACACAATATTAGGTGTCAAAATAGATATGTGGACACTTATATGATAAGCGGGTCGAATATGATGTATAGATAATGTTCACATGGTATTTTACTAATGTCAATGAAATATTATCTAAATCATATTAGTGCATATAATCCTTAGACCTAAGATGGCATGGTTATCTTGTACACAGGTAACTATAGTTTGCTACTACTTATATACTTATGCTATGCATCAGTATTAGGCAGTTTGTGGATATAGTTAGTTATGCTTGGAGATAGGTGAACAGTCAGGAAGGAATTCATTACCTTGAGTAAACAAGGATAGGTCTTACAGATATAAGGTTATTCTTGATCATGAAATCTTTGGCTAGGGTACTTGGACTTAAATAGAAAAGAGTTTCTATTTCATGTCCCATTGATCAAAGAATAGAAACCTAGACAGTCTATATGGTCTTAGTTATAGGGTTTGACATTATCCATGACCTTAGCTGGATCAGGATGCTGTAATAAAAGGATTCGAATGCATGGTAAATATGATCGTTGGTTTAGCAGAATATTCTAATTGATGTATTCATCACTACTTGAGTGGTCATGACATGTTGTGCTAGGTGTTACCCATGACTTATAAGAGCTGAGGGTATTTTGGAATTTTTACTTTAGGTACGAAAATGAGTTTTCGATGATATCAAAATATTGATATTATAATCTCATTACCAATTAGAGATGAACCTAGATAGTCACACACAATAGGGGATGTACTCGCCAAGAATGAATTAGTCCTAATTAAGACAGCTAATTAGAATCAATTATTAGATTAGGCTTGCAATTTGATTGCAGAGTTGCTAGCACATCCCGAAGCAAGTCTAGGGTGAAGGTGGATCCTCATAAAGAAAGTTTCTATATATGGGAAGTCCACATTTTAGGGGCATTTTGGTCTTTTCTAATTTTGGGTTAATGTAAGTCATGAGGTGATTTATATATTAATATATGTTAATTTTGTTGAATGTAAAAAAAAAAAAAATTTACATTGGCCTATTTAAAATAGAAATTATTTGACAAATTAATTCTATTTTAAAGTAGGTTTTATTCATTATGGGAATCAATTAGGAATTGATTATGGCATAAATGTTAGTCCATAATTGAAAAATGTAACCCTAGAGAAAAGAAAAGGAAAGGCCACAATTGATTAACGTAAATAAAGGGAGGAAGTTGAGGGCTAGACAAAGATAGAAACCTTTGAGCGTAAAAACCTTTCTCTTTTTTGTTGAAAAGTCTTTGACACCACCTCCCACTCCAAAAGTCATCTGAGGTTCTTGTTTATTGAAGGGCAATGAGGAACAGATCTTGGATTGAAAAGAGGAGTTCCCTGATGTGATCATGTTCGTGTGGACGAGCTAGAGATCGTACAGTTGTGTCACTGTGTGTTTATGAGACGAACATCAAATTTCTACGGGACATTACTTGAAGAGGTGAATGTCTCATATAATCTTTTATAATTTCAGGTGTTTATGTTGTTCAAATAATATGAGGTGATACCAAACTTAAAGATATGACTTCATGATTGTTATTTGATCATATATGAATGTGTTCATGTGATAAAAATTTTGTTTGTTCCTTCCATTGTGTTTATCTATAGTTTTTCTAACAAATCCAGTAGAGAGTCAGGGGTGAAATTGAGATTCCAATTCAATCATTCTAACTATTGAATTATGCTTATTTTGTTGATTTGTGATAGGTCTTACCCATTGATTAGATAGATTCTGAATTGATACCATTAGATTCCATTTAATTCCTTTTAATTATTTGTGACTTCTCTGTTAATTATTCAACAGCCTTTGTTGTCAATTGTATGGCTCCTTCATCTTTGCCAATCCAGTCTAAGGAAGAAAAGCTTGAAGCGAAAGACAACAATGGTGATCTTTAGATGAGATGGTGTCGTGTGAGGTGCACGTGAGATTCGAGACCAAGTGGGCAAGACCGGAGTGAAGAATTCCTAGTTTGTCTTGCAGCGACACCATTGATGAAGCTTAACTCTAATGGGGTTCTTCCATCTAGGGTTCTTCGACCTTGTATTCCCAATTTGATTTCTAAAATAAAATCCAATGTGCCCTTTGTTTATTTGATTTCTGTTTGATTTGGTTTTGTAAAAATAAGTTAATTTTTTATTTTGACAGAATGGTACTAGGGGCTACTGTGAAAATGAAAAAATAAGAATGGTTCATTAATGTAATACAAAGAGTTGATCCCATGTGACCGTCCATATAAGTATTCGTTAAACAAATGTTGATCTATAGTCGGTCCAACTCATAAAGGGTTCAATGCCCTTTATTTTATCGAGGTACGGTTGAAACCACCCAATTTTTTTTTACCTCTATAGGGTACATTGATCATTAGATTTTTGTATTTTATATTTAGAGATCAACCTTGCATATTCATTCAAAAGTCAGAATGTACCGTGGAAGAGGAAACTCAACTTCCGAGAATATAAAAGAAATTTTCAACAAAGAAATGAATTTTAGAATAGTAATTAAGAAAACCATAGGTGGACATGCTGGTGCCACGTCGTTGTTGGTAAGAATTATAAATCGGTCAAATCTCGACATGAGGGTATTATAAATCTGTCAAAATGAGGCTTTTTTTTTTCAGAAATAATATAAAAAAATTAATTTCAAAAATCCCTTAATCCAATAATAATTTCACAAATATCCTAAAATTTAAGTGTTAGACAAAGCAGCCCAAGTATTATAAATCTATCAAAATGAGGTTTTTTTAGAAATAAAATAAAATAAAATAAATTTAAAAAATTCCTTAATCTAAATAATTTCACAAATGTCCTAAAATCTGGATGTTAGACAAATCGGCATTTGTGAAATTATTCTTGGATTAAGGGATTTTCGAAATTAAAATTTTTTATTTTATTTCTAAAAAAAGCCTCAAAATGAAATGTCATTTTGTTTATTACTCCTTATTTAGTATATTTATAGTAGAATTGGGTTTCATTAATTAATTTTTTTAAAATATATTCACTTATTTTTAAACTTCACCAATTTTATTATGAATGCATTTAAATATAAGATATTAAATTTATAATTATATAAGGATTTAGGGTTTCTATTAAAGCTATTTATTATAAAATCATAATATTTGTGTACCAAAAAATAAAATATCTTATGGACATATCACAGAAAAATAGACACAACTGTAAATAGTGATAAGTGTTAAGAGAAAAAATTCAAAACTTTATATCTACCTCTCTCTAAAATTGATATACAATTTTTTATTATATTTTAAATGGGGTAGGCTAAGAAGTTGATATAAGAATTACTATCATTTAATTTAACACTTGTTTTTAATCATTTTTTTTTACATGTTTTTAATTGTTATAAATATAGGTCGCTTTGTTTTTTTTTTTTTTGGCATGGGGTTACAACTGAAATGAAAAAAAAAAAAACAAACTACAATCTCAACTTAGTCATGCCAGAAACATCAGCAAGGAGAAGGTGCTCCATAGCTGAGGAAAGCATTTTAAATCTAGCTCCTTTGAAAAAATTTTTGGCATTTAATCTCTTTTTTTTAATATTATATTTTTGGCTCATGCCATTTTAAATTCAGGTTCCTATAAATTTTTAGAATATACATTTAATTTTTAAAAATAATGAAAATTTTATTTTTGATCTTTATAAATATTTTAAAATTTTTTTATTGATTCTTATAAATATTATCATATAACAGTATTGATTAATAGGCGTAGGAATAAAAGGCTTAATACTGAAAAAAAAAGAAAAAATAAAAAATGAAGAAAAAAAATTTAGAGAGACTAAAAACTAAAATAACATATATTTATAAAAAATTAAAATATATTTAACCCTTTAATTTGATTAAGTATCAGAAAATGGTTTCAAAGTTCGTAACATGATCCTCCCTTAAAAATATAATAGTAATCCATGGGCGAGAAAGCAACGATATATAAAATAAAATAAAATTAAAAAAAAAAAAAGAAGAAACCGAGGGACAGTTCAAATTGAACACAAATTTGACTTGTCTGTATCGTGTCAGACACAAAACTTCTTAAAATCAACGAGCACTTCACCAAATAATAGTCATGTTTATACACCTCTATAATATTAAATGCAATATTGCTCTCATATATATATATATATATATATTTCTCCTAGCCGATAAAAGATACTAAGAAAACGGACATAGCAGAAAACTAAGCGCGCATAATAGAACTAAGTAGAAAGATCAATGGAATTTCAGAAAGTTTATCCTCCTAAATCACACCAAAGTTTTCCCATTTTCTAGCCAACTGAGACAGGGTCCGTGTTGAAGAACCGTCTTCTTCTTTCAGTGCATTAGCAGCAGCTGTTTTTAAATCCTTCATTCTTTTGCGCACTCCTTTACCTTCTTCCTCTTCCAGTAGACACTTTATCACTTTTGCAATCTCCTCCTTTTCTACTAGTCCATCCTCTCTAACATTCGGCCTCATTGCCACTTTAAGGCCATCAACTAACATCACCGCATTCATCCTCTGCTCTGCAAAGAGTGGCCATGTTATCAGTGGCACTCCCTCTTGCACACTTTCCAAAATCGAATTCCAACCACAATGGCTTAGGAAGCCACCAACTGAATTGTGACTAAGGACTTGAACCTGAGGTGCCCATGAAGGCACAACCAAACCTTGCTCCTTGGTTCTTTCCAAAAATCCACTTGGTAAGAATTGCAAAGGGTCCTCATTTGCTGCATCTAAGTAAGCAGCACTAACTGAATCACTTGGTGCTCTAAAAACCCACAAGAACCTTTGACCACTCAATTCCAAACCCAGAGCTAGCTCATTGATTTGGTTTTGAGAGAGTGTTCCACCACTTCCAAAAGAAACATACAAGACAGAACTAGTTGGTTGGTTGTCCAACCATCTTAAACACTCTGATCCATCGTTGCTTGACCCTTTCCGTGTAATGGGTCCAACAGCATAAAAGCTGATATTACCTTTTTCCTCCTCTGCCAATGCTTTTATAGCACCTGATTCCAATGCTAAGAAGCTGTTAAATATGAATCCATCAGCTATACTCCTACCTTTGGCACGTTCCAGATAAAGTTTGTAAGCCTCACTTGATCGATTTTGGGTTGGGGTTGGGAGATCGCGCCCGAGGAGTGGAACACAGCCTGGTAACCGTATAGGTTCTGTTAGGTCTTTGTACTCACCTGAAACTTGCTCATCCAGTTTTGGTATATGTAGAGACAGTGACAGTACCATAGCCGAACCAGGGATGTAAATGTAGGCCAAGAAGTTGAACTCCTTTGCAAACTCCAGTGCCTGAAATGCAAAAGCATCCGCAACCAACGCAGCCAATGGTTGTTTTGAGGTCAAGGATTTCAGGGCCTCGTGTATTGATGGCAGAGAGAGAGTCACAGTCAGTTGAATTAGGACTCCAGTGTATGCTCCTTGGGGCAAGTCTTCTTTGTTAATATGGGGAAGAAAGATGGGGTCTATGTTTGAAGGAAGAGTTTCAAGGTATGCTTTGGAGGAATCTAGGTGTGGCCCAAGTGAGGGGATGATGCAAGTGACGTGAAAATTTGGGTGAAGCTCTACGAGTCGCTTGGAGAACTCAACTATTGGAACTAGGTGGCTGAAACCAGGACTTGAGACAACAGCTATGTGAGTTGTTTTTGCCATTGCAATGCCGCTTATAGAATAAATATAAAAATTTGCCTACTCACAAGTACGTGAAAAGCTATGGTTTTGCTCGATATAAACATATATGGGTTTATATGAAGAAATGTTTGCTTGTTATACTTGTATTCAACTTCATAACGGAACAGCGACGGTCCATTTGTTGTGGTAGATATGCAGTGATGTAATACGCTCCTAAGCCGTCTATGTTGAATTTTGATACGCCATGAAGAACAGTCAACATTGATTATTATTGATGGTAGAATTCCTTGTCATCTAATATATTAGAAAAGAGAAGTGATGTTTGGTACGAATATACAATGTGGGAAAATGTTAAGAAGGTCAAATATCATGGGTGAAGTTGTTTATAAACGTTTGAAGAGAGAAAAAGTAACTGATTATAAAATGCAAACATTTGCTTCTCACTTTTCTCTTTCGTGTATCGTTCACACGAATTTATTTCGTACTATTAAGTATTTATCTTTTTATATTAAAAATATGAAAACTCTACTTTTTATATAATTTTTGGTTTCTCTTATTCAAACCCTGAACAAATCAACAAAATGGCACCTTCTTTATCTTTGTGATCAAGTGGTTGAAGTGGTTTAGTTCAAATGTTCAATTTTTCATTTATCTATCCCCTCCCTCACTCCTATTAGTCCCTATAGATGATCCTAGATTGTAGTTGCAAAGGCATGGCTTATTGTAGTTGCAAATGCGGCAACGAAAATTTTGCCAAAGATCAAAATACTACTAAATTAACGACAAAAATATAAAAGTGCGATAGAATTGTAACAGACTTCGTTTAGTCAATAAGAATTAAAACACTAATATGAACTTAACAAAAGGAGAAAATGACACCTTCTTGATAAGTATCATATTTGAAACTTTATTTTATATTACAGTTCATCTTAGAGTTTTAACAAAAATTAATTATTTTAGACTAATTCTATTTGTATTTATTATAAATTCATTAATTATTGAACTCTTGATTACTTTTCATAAGTTAATGGTAATATATTTTTTTATTTTTATTTCTTAAAAATATGATATTAAATTAGTTATATAAGAAATAAAAGTTACGAATGATAATCAAATTATAATTTATTAGTTGCATTGGACAATCCATTTTGTCCTCTTGACGTGTCCAGATTAAATTATGGCAATTTATTTTTTTTAAAAAAAATATCTTACCCGTTGGAAGGAGTATTAATTATATACTAACAAATAATGGAAATGAATTCTCTCAAGTGAAAATTTTCACTTAACTTGAATAACTGTAAATTTTTATTATTAATTAAATTATTTTATGAGTCTCAGCCTAAATTTTATCTTCCTAATCAATGATAAAATATACATATAACCAAATTAACTATGTTAAATTGATTTTCACACCAAAAGATTCATTTACAGCAAATTATTGTTCTATTTTAGTGCGAAATTACGATGTAAGGTCGTACGTAAACTTGTTCGTTATTCCCTGTCTTTTATTTACTTCAGAGTTCTTTACTTCAAAGTATATAAACGTGCTGCGTGGGGAAGCTTCAAGACCCTAAATTAGTTAGGTCGATTCGATTTACCACAGCCACACTTACTAATATATTTTATGTTGGATTTTGAACGAAGGAGTATTTGGAATTGGCCCTCTCTCGTATAACCTATCCATTTTATAATATTTATCATTTTAGAGTTTGCAAATAAATTAAAAAAGTTAATAAATTATTTTAGTAATAATAAAAAAATAATCTAATTTTATAAAATTATTCAACTTTATTTATCTTTTCTATTCAGTCCATCAACAATCATGATTAATGTAAAGATAATTAAAAAATAATTATTTTTTCTTAATATTTGAAGTGGGTAGATAATTTAAAATATGAAAAAAATGGCTAAAATCACATATATTATAAAATGGATGAAGATATGATTTTTGGATGAGGTTATTGACACTCTTATTTATTTATTCACTTTATCCTTCTATTTTTTTTTAAATTTGAATATTTAAACGATATTCATTAATTCATCTTTTTGTTAAATTAATTTTTTATTACATATCTTTAATATTTATCTTTATCATTTACATATAATATTTATTTACTTTTCACTAATCTTCATTAATAAAATTCAAATAGTTAATCATATAATTATATTAGTTCTCTATTTGTTTTATTTTTAAAAATTATTTTATAATATAATTTATTAAATTAAAAAATATGTATATATATTTATTTTCAAAAATATTTCCAATTTGGTCCTTTGATAGTACCTGCTAAACTATGTTGTATATATATATATATATAAGCATAAAAATTTTACAAATTTCATATAATTAAAATTAAAATTTTATATGATAAATAAGAACTAATTTTAACATAAAATAACCCTAAATTGTTCAACATTACATCTAAAAAATAAAAAATTATAATACTTAAAACATTATTTAACATGGCAAATAGTTAGAACACCAATACCATTCTTCTTATTTGCCAGAATACTCAACTGAGCAAGCATAAAAAAATGATAGCAACAACATAAATAAATACTCAAGTACTCAACATATCTCATATCTCAAGCTATTTCCGAAAATAATTGCAGCAAAAAAATTATCAACACAGAAGAAACTGAAACTCAGAGATAGAATAGGAATAAAGGAACCTCACAATCACAAGATAGAAGCAGGAGAGAGAAACTGTTGTGTTGGGTTGCCAAATACTGGAGAGAGAAGCTGGCATCACTGTTGTGTTGTTGACTCCTTGCTGCTGCCACTGTGTCGTGAGTGCCATTGCTGCTATGCTGTCGCCGGTGGTGAAGCAATTGAGGGAGATGAGTGGTGGTGGCTGATGGGTGAGAACTTGGAAGTGGGGTGAGGCAGAGGGGTTGCTCAAATGAAAGGGGGTGAGTTAAGGTTGTTTTGATTATTAGTAAAAGGAAAAAAAAGGCCAAAATGATCAATGGGTATATATTCGAGCATACCCAAGAAATATCCATACCCAAAACGTACTCAATACATGTATTTTTATCAAAATAGTACACATGCTTCATAGCTACTAAATAGCTGAGCGCTAGAAATGATGACCAATTTTTATACTTCTGCCTTTCTTGCTGAATAGTTAGGCTTCGGCAATGGTGATCAGGTTTGGTCATTCATTGGTACACACCAAAAATGATGACAAGATTTAGTCCTTCAATGGTACCTACTGAATAGCCAGGTGCTGGACTGATGATCGATTTTTGTCCTTCAGCAGTATCTGCTATATAGTCAAGTGCCAAATCATGATCGTTTTTAGTCCTTTAATTGTACTCGTTGAATATCCATGCACTAGAAATGATGATTAGGTTTGTTCCTTTAATAGTACCTGTTGAACAGTTAGGCACCTGAAATGATGACCAGGGCCAGTCTTTTGGCAATACATACTAAATAGTCAGGCACCGAAAATGATGATCAGATTTGGTCCTTCAGTGGTACCTCCTCAATAGCTAGGTATCAAAAATGAAGACCATGTTTGGTCCTTTTCAGCGGTACCTGCTAACTAGTTAGGCACCAAAAATGGTGACCAAGTTTGATCCTTCGGTGGTGCTGGTTGAATAGCCAAATGTTGGAAATGGTGATGGAGTTTGGTCCTTCACAGGTGTCTACTAAATCGTCAGCGTCTGGAAAGTGATACCATACACAGTCCATGACTATGACTCATTTTTTCTCTTTTATATTTTATCTTCCATCCTTTAAGGGGACTGAGTTACATTATTAGACAAGGTCAAACTTAAATAAAAAAAAAAACCCATTAATATATGAAAAATCATTAGGATGCAGTTAATTGTAATATGATAGAATAAGAAATTAGGCATTCAGAAGAACATTTTGTACCTTGCTGTGATTCCCCAGTTTCCTATCGAGCGTTATGTGCATGACCTGTAAATTTTCACGCGAGTTAGAGCCTTAAGGATTTAACTTGTAAGCTTTATTATCTCATATTTAATTTGATTTGGCTCAATTATAATTATGGGGAATCTTTTAGGCCATTTAAATGTAAACATTAATTTCTGATGTTCCAAACCTCAAAATTTTTTTAATCTAAACCCTATGTCTCCTTAGAGGGCAAAACAATAGAGGCATTTTCTTGAAGTCAAGGGTCCTAGCATTTGTTCCCTACATAAAAATGAATTAAAGACTGATTTTTAATAAATTTTATGAAGTCATTAATCTTTTTATTTTTAGCTTAGAAGTTTATAAAAACTCAAATTTTCCTAATTTTGAAACTAGAACCCAAAAATTGAAATTTGATCATCGAAGATTTTGATTTTTTTTATATTTTTATTAAATCAAAATAGGGGTATTTTTTTTGTTTATATTTATGTTTTAAAATTTATAATACCCGGATTTAGAAGTGGGTATACTTAACATTTTTACATGTTAAATTATTAATAATTTTTTTTAAAAAATAAATAATAGGGAAAATATAGAATAATAAAAGTAGAAATGTTGAACAATTAAACTTTTGACAGTAATAGAATTTTAACTGCCCAATAAAATTTTTATGGGCAGTTTCTTGTGACATAAGAAATTGATCCGATAGGAATTTAATATACAAGAGGAATTAATTACCATGAGGCAAATAAATTCAAGTGGCCATATAACATCCTCAATTTCATGTTGTACTAAATTATCTTAGTAACCCTGAGTAATTAGACATTTAATGAGAAATTATGAGATTAAGGCTTAATTAAGGTGTTAATGAAGAGTTTATGAGTTAACTCGGGTGAAAAAGTCAAAAAAATACTTAATCGAGATGAGAAAGTCTCTAATTAAGCAAGTCATACTCTTAATAATTTAATTAAACACTAATCATTCTTAATTAACTTAATCGAATTTAATTAAAATTAATTAAATTTAATCATAAGATTAATTTTTGTTAATCATATTTTTATGTGTTAATCATTAATCCTTGCTTAATCATCTTAATTAAGTTCAGAGAGAGAGAGAGAGAGAGAGAGTCACAGTGAGTTGAATTAGGACTCCAGTGTATGCTCCTTGGGGCAAGTCTTCTTTGTTAATAGGGGGAAGAAAGATGGGGTCTATGTTTGAAGTAAGAGTTTCAAGGTATGCTTTGGAGGAATCTGGGAGTGGCCCGAGTGAGGGGATGATGCAAGCGACGTGAAAATTTGGGTGAAGCTCTACGAGTCGCTTGGAGAACTCAACTATTGGAACTAGGTGGCTGAAACCAGGACTTGAGATAACAGCTATGTGAGTTGTTTTTGCCAGGGCAATGCCGCCTATAGAATAGAATATAGAAGTTTGCCTACTCACGAGTACGTGAAAAGCTATGGTTTTGCTTGGGTTAAGATATAATATAATCATATATGGGTTTATATAGAGAAACGTTTGCTTGTTATACTTGTATTCAACTTCATACACGGAACAGGGACGGTCTCTTTGTTGTGGTAGATACGCAGTGATGTAATACGCTCCTATGCCATCAATGTTGAATTTTGATGCGCCATGGAGAACAGTCAACATTGATTATTATTTATGGTAGAATTCTTTGTCATCTAATATATTATAAAAGGAGAAATACTTAATCGTACAGAATAAATTCGTGCAAACAATACAGCAAAAGAGAAAGTGAGAAGTAAATGTTTGTATTTTATAATCAGTTACTTTCTCTCTCTTCAAATATTTATAACCAACTCCATCCATAATTGGTTATTTGACCTTCGTAACATTTTCACACATTGTATATTCGTATCAAATATCACTGCTCACATTAAAAATATGAAAACTCTATTTGTTATATAATTTTTTTTCTCTTATTCAAACCTTGAACAAATGAACAAAATGGCACCTTCTTTATCTTTGTGATCAAGCGGCTGAAGTGGTTTAGGTCAGGAGTTCAATTTTTCATTTATCTATCCCCTCTCTCACTCCTATTAGTCCCTATAGATGATCCATAAAAAAAAAAAATGCATGCTTATTGTATTTGCAAAAGCGGCAACGAAAATTTTGCCAAAGATCAAAATACAACTAAATTAGCGACAAAAATAAAACAGTGGGATACAATTGTAACAGACTTCGCTTAGTCAATAAGAACTAAAACACTAATATGAACTTAACAAAAGGAGAAAATGACATCTTCTTGATAAGTATCATATTTGAAACTTTATTTTATATACAGTTCATTTTAGAGTTTCAACAAAAATTAATTATTTTAGACTAATTCTATTTGTGTTTATTATAACTTCATTAATTATTGAACTCTTGATTACTTTTCATAAGTTAATGCCAATATAATTTTTATTTTTATTTTTAAAAATATGATATTAAATTAGTTATAAAAGAATTGAAGAAATAAACATTACGAATAATAATCAAATTATAATTTATTAGTTGCATTGGACAATCCTTTTTGTCCTCTTCACGTGTCCAGATTAAATTATATATGACAATTTAATTTTAAAACAAAAAATTTCTTACCCGTTGTAAGGAGTATTTATTATATACTAACAAATTATGGAAATGAAATCTCTTAATTGAAAATCTTCACTTAACTTGAATAACTGTAAATTTTTGTTATTAATTAAATTATTTTGTGAGTCTCAGACTAAATTTTATCTTTCTAATCAATAATAAAATCTATATATAATCAAATTAATGTTAATTAATTTTCACATCAAAAGATTCATTTGCAACAAATTATTGTTCTATTGTAGTGCGAAATTATGATGCAAGGACAAACGTAAACTTCGTTTGTTATTCCCTGTCTTCTATTTACTTCAGAGTTCTTTACTTCAAAGTATATTAATGTGCTGCGTGGGGAAGTTTCAAGACCCCAAATTAGTTAGGTCGATTCGGTTTACCACAGCCGCAATTAGTAATATTCTCTCCGTTTCAAATTATTTGTCCAATTTTGATATTTTAGAATTTTAAAATATCTATATATTTCTAATATCAAGATAGCATTAATTTTTTTTAATTATGTCCTTAATTTAATTGTCATCCACTAATCGTAATGAGAGTTGAAGAATGTGCTAGATCAACCCACTATCTTTAGACAAGGATAATTTCGTTTATTTATACAATTTTATGCCACTACCAAGGTCAATTTTTTTCCTTAATCTATGTATTTTTTGGTTTTGGACAAATATTCTAAAATGGAGGAAGTATCTTTTATGTTGGATTTTGAACAAAGGAGTATTTGGAATTGGGCCCTTCTTGTATAATCTCTCCATTTTATAATATTTATCATTTTAGAGTTTGCACATAAATTTAAAAAGTTAATAAATTATTTTAGTAATAATAAAAAAATTAATCTAACTTTATAAAACTATTCAACTTTATTTATCTTTTCTATTCAGTTCATCAAC
Source organism: Pterocarpus santalinus (assembly GCA_031439595.1). Classification (NCBI taxonomy): domain Eukaryota; kingdom Viridiplantae; phylum Streptophyta; class Magnoliopsida; order Fabales; family Fabaceae; genus Pterocarpus; species Pterocarpus santalinus. The sequence goes on along the minus strand of CM062532.1, from coordinate 47,354,295 downwards.
AATCATGATTAATGTAAAGATAAAATTAAAAAATAATTAATTTTTCTTAATATTTGAAGTGGGTAGATAATTTAAAATATTAACAAAATTCTAAAATAACATATTTTATAAAATGGATGGAGATATGATTTTTGGATGAGGTTATTGACACTCTTATTTATTTATTTATTTATTTATTCACTTTATCCTTGTAATTTTTTTAAAAAAATTTGAATATTTAAATGATATTGATTAATTCATACTTTTATTAAATTAATTTTTTTATTACTTATGCTTTAATATTTATCGTTTACATATAATATTTATTTAATTTTAACTAATTTTTATTAATAAAAAAGTAATGATAGGTGTACTCACTTTTTCTGGGACACCATACCAACTTACCATTCATTCGGATTGGGTGTGGACTCAATTTAAGTGGGGTCTACACCCCATTCAATGATAGATGGATGGTGAATTGGTACGGTATCCCAAAAAAAGTGAGTATATACAATATTTCTCTTAATAAAATTCAAATAGTTGATCGGATAATTATATTTAGTTTTTTATTTATTTTATTTTTAAAAATTATTTTTTAATTTTAATTTATTAAATTAAAAAATATGTATATCTATTTATTTTCACAAATATTTGTAATTTGGTCCTTTGACGGTATGTGCTAAACTATGTTGCACGGATATGAATATGGTACCCGTACTAGGTACAGATACGAGTATAGAGTATGAAAATTTTGTAAAAACTAAGGTACAGATATGTCAATATACACATAAGTATAAAAATTTCACAAATTTCATGTAATAAAAACTAAAATTTCACATGATAAATAAGAAAACACACCAACTTCAACATAAAACAGGTCTAAATTGTTCAATATTATATCTCAAAAATAAAAAACTACAATAGTTAAAACATTGTTCAACATGGAAAAGAATTAGAACACCAATACCATTCCTCTCATTTTCCAGAACACTCAACATAAATAAACATGAAAAAATGGCACCAACAACATAAACAAACACTCAAGTACTCAACAAATCCCATATCTCAAGCTATTTCTAGCTAAAAAATTATCAACATAGAACAAAACAAAACTCAGAGATAGACTGGGAATATAGGTACCTCATAGTCAAAAGATAGAAGCAGGAGAGAGAAGTTGGTGTCACAGCTGGTTGCCACCTTGCCCATAATTGCCATTGCTACTACTATATTTCATGCTCAATGCTTCATTGTTGTGTTGTTGACTCCTTGCTGTTGGGACTGTGCTATCACTAGCAGTGGAGCAATTGAGGGAGATAAGTGGTGGTGGCTGGTGGATGAGAACTTGGAAGTGGGGTAGGGCAAAGGGATTGCACAAATGAAAAGGTGATGAATTAAAGTTCTAATTTTGGGAAAAAAGGTAAATAAAAAGGCCAAAATGACGTAATTTTATTCTGCATACCCAAGCCGCACCCCAATGCCCAATTTTTTTCAAAAAGATAAAATAAAATTAATAGGTACACATCTGAACAAATCCAAGGCAAACCCATACCCAAAATATATTCGGTACGAATACTTTTATCAAAATGAAGTACCCATACTTCAGAGCTGCTAAATAGCTAAGCGCTAGAAATGATGACCAATTTTTATCCTCCTGCGTTACTTGCTAAATAGTTAGGCATTGGGAATGGTGATCGGGTTTGGTCATTTAGCGATACTTCCTAAATAACCAGGCACCAAAAATGATGACAAGATTTGGTCCTTCAACAGTACCTACTAAATAGCCAGGTGCTAGAATGATGATTTATTTTTGTCCTTCAACGATATATGCTATATTGTCAAGTGCCAAATCATGATCATTTTTGGTCCTTTAATTGTACCTGTTGAATATCCATCCACTGGAAATGATGATTAGGTTTGTTCCTTCAACAGTACCTGTTGAATAGTTAGGCACTTGAAATGATTACCAGGGTCAATCTTTTGACAATACATAAAATCATGACTAGATTTGGTCCTTATGTAACATCACCATTTTTTTTAACATAACGTAATAAAAACTTTAAATTATTTTCCTTAGGCAGTGTGAGAATTTCTCAGGCAGGCTATGCTATGACGATTCTCACACTTACAACTATAAGGTAGCATAAAATTGTTGTTAAAAATATGGCATTGCCATATGCTGAAAGTTAAGAAATAATGAAAATGCCCCTGTAAATTTTTTGTTAATTGTAGTGTCGCCCAAAACTTTTAGAAATTACATTTTGACCCTAAATGGCTATCTACACAATACCCCTAAGACTTTTTAGAAAATGACTTTTGGGTCACCATATGTGTAGGATTAGCATAATAGGATTTTAAACAAAGTAGAATCACGTGGTGGAACTGCAGAAGTCTAAAGCTCAACCAATTGAGCCACGAAGGACTCCAGGTGTGAATTGGTGTGGGATGCCCCTAGGCTTTGCTCAAAATTACGGGAATACCATTAGTTACGGAAAACAGAAAATAAAATGGCCCAAATTTGCAAAAACATTTAACTTATGTTGTTCATTGATTCATTCAATTTTAAGTGGTTATGTAAGAGCAATTAGAATTTAATTAGAAGTTGATTAAGGAGGAATTGAAATAACTATACAAAGAATGCTAGGAGATTATTAATAATGCTTTGCCGGTTTGAAGGAGAATCGAGTGAAATTCGGTATTTTATACCGCAAAAACTAATTTAGTAGAATTGTACACTATAAACCCTAAATTAGGTGGTTGAAAATTTATGCATCTTCACCCCCCAAAGATGGCGCCATGTGCTGGCAAAAAAAGGGGGGGAGACTTAGCAAAAATTCAACCACTCTTGCACCCACCAATGAGGAACAGCCTTCTTAATCACTTATGTTATAAAACTCATAAAATTTCCTCCTAACTCCCCTCACTTTTTTGCCCCTTCTGCTATAGCCCCTCTCCTCATTCTTCTTCTACCGCGCTTTATCTTGCTCCCATCTTCAAGCTTCACCCACATCCTTCACCAAGAACTCAAATCTAGCTAGTTTCTACATCTATTTGAGGTAGGTTTCATGATTTTCACTTGATAGTTGTGATTTTGTGACTAATAAGAATCCTATTTCCACTTTCTTATGTGGTGATATATTGTGTATATATGATCTTTTATGGCTGGTAAGACATGTGATTACTAAGTTTGGACTAAATCTTCAATGAAAGATTAAGAAAGAAGCCAACTAGAGTGGATTAAATGGGAAAGCCCTAAACTACCTGTACTATGAAGTGTACAGATTCCCTGCTAACCATTAGAATTTGATTAAACTAATTTTAAATGAAACTAGATATCTAAAGCTTTCCAATCATATAAATTATAGGGCCATTGGATCAATATTAAGTGAGATATGAATTTTTGAAGTTTAATCATAGATTTCTGCCTTTGATCCTAAGCATACTAAGTTATGGAAGGCATAACTTGCCCTATACAACTTCAAATTGAGTACAACTAATTTTGTTAGAAAGCTAACACATATATGTTCATGCATAAAAGTTTTTAAAACCCAAGTAGTTTGCTCCTAATAATTCACTAAAGTTGCCCTATGTACTGACTGGACTGAAGCAGGGTAAGCCAATTCAACCAAGTTTGAGACCTTGTAATTTGAGCTTTGTCCATTCAAATGAAATGAAACTTGTAGGAATTAAAGTTGGTTCTGTTAGATTTAAAATGATATAAGTTTCAAAAAAATCTAATGAGGTTTCTATTTTTGGAAAATTTTTACATTTTTGACCCCAATTCTGTCTAACACCAGGGCAAACCTAGGTTAAACTTCAATAACTCAATTTATACTTATCAAAACTTAATGAGACTAAAGAGATTAAAAATTACACAAACAATACTTAAACATATAAAAAATTTAGAATTTAATAGGTTAAGTAGAATTTGTGGCATAAATAATCATATAGGGCAGAAATGAGTGATGTAAGTGAAAATTGCCAAATTGGGGGGTTTGGGCACCTTAATTCATGTATCAGTTTCAAATAAGATGTGAATATTATAAATCTATGGTGATACTGAAAGGTTTATATATTATGTTGGCTCTACTGTTGTGATTGATTGTTTATTTAAGATGGCACTATTTACAAGGAAACGGAATTGATCCATTATGCTGCTGAAAACCTAGCAGAAATATATAAAAGTTATGAATATTTATATGTTATGACATGAACATCATGCAACTATGAATATTTGAATGCAAAGTATGAGACATATGCATGATGCACGCATGATAATATCAAGAAAGAAGAAAGATATAAGAACTTGCAAGGGGACATACCGAGCTTCCACCTCGTAGTAGGTCGAGGCAATATTGTATAAGACTTGGGCCGACCCCTGAACGAATTTAAGGGAAATAGACTAGTGTGAAGGTCGACAAAAGTAAACTCGTCACTTATGTATAAGTACGAGCTCAGACCTAAGAAGCAGGCTATTACCCAGAGGTGAGAGAGGCTATTCACCTCCAAGGGACCAGGTTTAGAGAAGCAAAAGGAAAGTTAAAGGAAGAAAGAGATAAGAAAGTCAAATGCACTTGCATAATTTCAAGTATGAGCATTGCATATGCGTATCCCATTTTCTTAGAGTGTTGTAATTGTTATATCTGAATATGTTGCAACTATTATTATAATTATTATGAAATATGTCAAGCGATTGCTAAAAGTTATTTTGCTTCGAGAAATAAATTTTCAAATTTAAAATTGAATCAATACTTATGTGAATGTGTTCACATTTTCATAATAAATCGAAGCCTTAGAATGTTGGACACTGTATGATTGGTAGTTTGAGTTTACCTACTAAAGACTTAAGGCCCTCACTACTTATTTGTGCATTTTTCCATAAATATTCCAGTGTATTAGAATAGACTTCAAGGCAGCAACGAATGTCTTAGAACACTTATAAGATGTAAAACTTGGACCTGAGCCCAGTCTAGGGAGACCAAAGTAGGCAGTTGATAGCCACAAAGTGACGACAACATACCGAGACAAGAGTTATATGCAATATTAGTTAAGTTTCTTTTAAGTTATATTTATTTTACCATATGCATACGAATATTTGGGATTATAAACCCTTATTCAGTAATGAATTTTAAAGTTTCAGAGCCATATGTATAATATTTTCTTATTTTAAGTGTTTTATGGTATGTGTGATGACCTCTAGATACAACTCCATGGCTCGAGCATGGTGTATGGGTTTGGAGGTTGTTATATTTTGGTATCAGAGCATCTCGTGCTGTAAAAGTCGATGGATGGATTGGCTATGCTTTTGAAGCATACTCTGAGAGTTTAGATAGACCATGCTTTAGGTCTTTACATGATAAGAACATAGATGATTTTGCATGGTAGCCTTATGGCAAGTGTTGTGGACTATCTGTTGTACTTAATCGAATATTGAGCTTGATCACCTCAACTTAAACTTTTGTGTAGACAGAAGCCTATGGCACCCAGAAGCCTATAGTCATTATAGGAGAACTCTCCAGGAGGTAGAGGGTGCAGATGGTTGGTTGACCAAGGAATATAGAAAACTAGGGACTTGATGGAAGGAATTAAGCTGGACAATTTTGCTATGGACATAGCAGACTCGCCCACAAAGGAGAAGGGTTGGTTTATTTGGCGATACCAGGAAGTCGGAGATTCAATTCGTCAAGGGCAAGATTTCAATTTGGGATACGCTGGGTGAGGATCTTCTTTACTCTAGGGAGGATTATCTTAAGCCTATTAATGTTTACCCAATTCAAGCTATTTTCTCTAGATTTCATCTAGAGGGTCCTTTTGTCTGTTCTACCTGTTTAACGATTAATCGATAGGAATAAGGTAACTATCCACCAATGAAATTAGGTCATGTGGTTTGGATAGCACCTTTATTTCTCTTCGTAGGTAAGATTACATTGAAAGCAATCCGCCAACCAATTCAGTTGATGGTCTTTTATTCTAGGTTGTGGTAATGCCACGTTGTAAAGACCCGATCCTTTACTTAAGAAGTATGGAGTGTAATTAGATGAGGCAAAGATTTAGTGAAAGGAATTAAGAGCAAAAGCTTCAGCTATGTATAAGGAAGACCTTTCCAAATCTCCATTCAGAGGATGGAATGATTTCCCCCTCAAGGGTACTGGAAGCTGATGCCTTAGCGACTGCAAATCGGAGGAGCATTAAGTGCCGTCTCAACTTCAAGAGGAAGATGGTTGAATAAATCTCGCAAAATTCACTCATCCACATACCATACCAAGGTGAAGGCTTGGTTATACACGATGTAGGAGAGAATATAGAGTCATAAGAGCAAATTCAAGGGATTTTTCATGAGGAAAGCAGTATGTCTCTGAGTGCGGACACCATCAGGCTATGGTGGTATACGAAATAGGATAGATGTCTCTTATCCATTAAGGATAAGCGAAGCAATGGAAGGTCTAGTTATGCTGAAAACTCCATCAACCTTAGCTGTAACATCCCCACTTTCTTAAATAAAAAATAATAGAAATCTTGAATTATTTCCCTTAGGCAGTGTGAGAATTTCTCTCAAGCAGTGCTATACCCTAACAATCTTTACACTTAAAACTATAGGGTAGCATAACACTGCCATTGGGAATATGGCACTGCCATATGTTAAAAATTAGAAAACTACAAAGATACCCTTGTGAACTTTAGTTATTTGTAGGTTTGCTTAGGACTTTTAAAAAATTTCACTTTGACCCTACAAGCATATTTCCATAAAGGACCCTAGATCATTTTAGAAAATGATATCTATGTCTTTTCATCTGTGGAGTTAGCAGAATATGGCTTTAAGCGGAGCAAAATCACGTGGTGAAACCATAGAAGTTTAAGTCTTGATTGTTTGAGCCACGGGAGTAGTCAAGTGTGAAATGACATGGGTGCCCCTAGACTTGCTCAAATTTATGAAAATGCCATTAGTTATGAAAACCAAACAGAAAATGCTAAAGGATTTATGAAAAAGTGAAAATATAACAGTTTAAAAAAATGGTGCGATTGATTTGCACTACTAATCAATTTATCAGAAAAATAAGAGTAATTAGGGATGAATTATAAATACTAGAGCTAAAGGAAATTTAGATTGTTACATAAAATATTATGAGAAATTATTTAGTATAACATCCGAAAATATTCTATCATTTTTTTGACAAGTTGTTTGATTTTATCAACTACTTGAGATTAATTAGCATTCAATTAAATATTTACTTAGAGCCAATTAAGTATCATTTAGAGAAATTAGATATGAGGGAATTAGATTTGAAGCATAGGAAACTTCATAGGATTTTTCCAAAACCGATTTACCGATTTAAAGGAAATCCGTAAGATTTCGGTATTTAAAACTGTTAGAACCGAATCAATATAATTGCACACCCCAAACCCTATGTTTAATGGATAAATATATAGCCACATAACCACTCAATTGGTGGTGCAAATCAGCCCCAAAATGAGTGGAGTTGGCTGTAATTCAGCCACAAAAATTTCAGCCAAGCACTTCATCTAGCTTTTGGGTGAGTCTTTTCCTTCCTTATCCCTTCATTTTCATGTTGCCCCTTCAGCTACTTCTTCTCCACCATTTCTTCCTTCATTTCACTTTATTTTACCTCATCTTCTAGCTTCCATCACTTCCCCATCAAAAGGAGCTCAAAACTAGTTAGTCTTGCATCAAAAATTGAAGGTAGGGTTCGATAATCCATAGTTCTCTTGTGTGTGGCCGATGAGGGTTGGGATTTCCACCCTTTATTAGATGATATATCACATACATATGATGATTCATGACTAGTTTGGCATAAAACTCTTGGGTTTTGGTTGAAACTTGCATGAAAATCCATGAAGGAGAACAACCAAAATAGGATAAGCTAGGAGACCCTATGGCAGTCTATATGACAGAGTGTACAACTTTGCCTACAGCCATTTAAATTCAATGAAACTATTTTTATGATTTACACTTAGGGCTTTCCAAACATATAAAATATAAGGCCATTGGATTGGTATAGAATTAGTTATGAATTTTTGAAATTTAATCTGAAATTCTAGGTTCTCTTCTGGGCAGTATGAGTTTCGAGGGGTGTAACTCACCCTACAATCTAAGTTGAGTGAAACAAATTGACTATGAAAGCCAACATATACGGAAGCATCCCATAAAAATTTCGGAGTTTGATTTGATTCTAATTATTCCCAGTAATTCGATGAAGTTGCCTTGAGTCCAAACTAGACTAGAATAGGGCAGTCTAGAAGGGTCAACTTACAGGGCGTACAACTCAAGCTATACTTATGTAAATGAGATGCAACTTATTTCAAATAAAATCTTGTCCTGTTAGCTTTAATTTGGTATAAGTTTCATATGATCTCACCTAGTTTCCTATTTTTAGTGAATTTTTACTTCTAAGGGTGCAATTCTGGCTAGCTGTAGGATAGATAGAAGTAAACTTTGAATAACTTGAGCTACATAAATCAAAATGAGATGGGATGAAAAGGGTTGGAAACTAGACACATAGCACTATAACATATTCGAAATTTAGGTCCAACTGAATTGAATAAAAATTATGGTGAATTTTACAAAATTGGGCAGAATTGATTAGAATGAGCAGAAAACCTAAGTTATGTATTTATGTTGACATATTATATGATTGATATTATTGTTATAAAACTTGATGCTCTATGTTGGTTTTGTTGCTTGATTGATCCTTTTGGTAGTCTGGCACTATTTATGGGGAAGCAGACTCAATTCGTTATATTGTCGAATTTTCAGTAGGAGTTTATGAGGACCTATATTATGAATAATTGTGCTAAGATTATAAAGATACATGTGTTCATATGAATGCCATGTCTATGAAAATCATGCATGCAAATAGGATTGAGGAATGATATGAGATATATGCATGAACACATAGAGCATTCACATGCATAATCATATCCAAGAGGTAGTAAAAGATTATAAGGACTTGCAAGAGGGATGTACCAAGCTACCACGTGAGGCATGGCATAGACCGACCTAGTGTGGGCCAGAGCATACTGTCTAAGACTTGGGCCAGCTCTCGACCAGATTTAAAGGGAATAGACCGGTGTGAGGGTCGGAGAAAGTAAACCCGTCACTCATGTATAGGTATGAATTCAGACCTGAAAGGTAGGCTATTACTTAGGGGTGAGAGAGGCCATTCACCTCCAGGGGACCAAGTACAGAAGAGCAAAATCAAGTTACAAGTTGAAGAAAGAGATGAATTAAGTCAAGTAAAAGCATCTTCATGTGCATCTCTAATTCTCTCATTATGTCATAATGTTATTATGATTCTTATTGAAGTATATTACACTATTCTTATTTCTATATCTATCACATAATATGCCAAGTGATTGTTAAAATATAACCCACTTCAAGAAAAATATTTCAACTTAAAATTGAACCACTACTTGCATATATATGCTCACATTTTCATAAGAAATCGAAGCGTCTAGAATGTTTATGATGGCATTGTATGAGTAATAGTTCAAGTTTACCCACTGAGAACCTTAGGTTCTCACTACCTGCTTGTATGTTTTTCTTTTCCATAAACATTCCAGTGCCAAGGCTAAAATTTAATAACAAGGCAAAAATCCTAGAGAATTCATTGTGTAAGACTTAAGCATAAGTTGGCCCAGGAGACTATGGAGACTAGCTAAAGTCAGTGAGGGCGACAGTTGTAGTGCGGAAGTAGTTTCTATGTATAATGTTAGCTACAAAACTTTTTCTTAAAGTGCAATTATTTTATTCTATATGTATTAGAAATGACTAAATTTATGAACCATTATTCAATAATATAGTATGTAGTTAAAGGGCCATATATTATACTTTTTGTATTTTAAAGATCTCCTAGCACAGTAACAACCTCTTAATATAACTCATGACACGAGCATGACTTACATGATAGAGGGTATTACATTAGCCACCATAGGAACCATATGATAGGACCAGCTTCGACACATTATTAGCCAAGAGATGCTGCTATTCAAAGAAGCGATGACGAAATATAATGATCACCTTCAGATACTACTATGAGTGCTATGCATGAAGTAACTCGATGAGGAGTATATCTAAATTCAAGTAAGAATGATAAAGGCTTAGAGTGTGCAGCTGGTCCCGATAGATTGAAATAGCAGTAGGATGGGAGGTCTTAATGGACTGAGATGAAGATAAGTTTTCTGCAAGAACAATAGGATATTACTGGAAGGAAAAAGGCAAAGAGGAAGTTTTTATTCAGAATGGCCCGTCAAACAAGGAAATGCTACCTAGTATAGAATTAAGGCGCAAGAGAGTTTGTAAGAGGTAACAAACTAGGTTGTCTTAGCACCAATAATGATTGTGATGGCCAAATGCAACTCCATGAAGGACTGGGTTATGCACCAGTATAAGATCAAAAGGTTGGGACTATGCCCTATGATGGTCAAGATCACGATGCATGATCAGAATCAGGCAATTAAGTCTCTATACTCGAAGCTAGATTCGGTGCAATTATACCAACACTAATGCACCGAATCCCATCAAAACAATGCAATTAAGCGTGCTTGGGCGAGAGTAATACTCAGATGGGTGATCTTCTCGGAAGTCCTCGTATTGCAACCCCAACAAGGGAACGAAACTATCACTTCCTTCTCTCATACTGGAGAGGTCACATCCTAGGAACCAGATATAAAATTTGGCCATTAAGATTAGCACATATTGTATTGGGGCTAATCATCAATGAGGACGATAATGTTGGTGACTGCAAGATTTCTTAAGTTGGTATTTAAAGTCCAAAGGAAGCTAGACGTCGACATGACAGATGAGGAATCTATTTGTTAATACATTGAAGATAATAGGAAAATAGCAGGTTCCTTATAGCTCAATGAGGAGGTGAGACTGCCACTTCCTTTTTCTCCCATTAAGCTGATCTTATCTTGGGAAACAGAACTCGAGATAAGCATCAAGAGGTTCCGTAGTAAAAGTGACCTGAGATCTTCCTAACAAGCATTGGGGCATGAGGTAAAGTTTATAAGAAAGAAGGAGTTCTAAGATAAAGCTCCTAGCTATAATTTTGAGGAGAGCCCTAAGCCTACATTTCTAAAGGACTTTAATGGAGAAAGATTTATCATTGGACTAAGAGTAGTCAAGTGAGCAAGAATCTTAGAAATAATTGAATCAACTTCCTAGAACTTGATCTAGCCATCATGACTACTATATATTGAAATTGACCACTGTTATAGATGGTAACCATAATGATCACAAAGTTTCTCAGAATGGTGAAGAGGGCAAGCAACTTTCTCGACGAACTCGCTAATGGATCAGGGTGTTATCGAGGCAAAATGTACTTCGATGTCCACCTAATTCATGAGGACTCTCTACAACTCTAATAAAAGATTATAACTACAAATTCTCATTTTTTTATTGAATTGCCTATACCTCATCTTAGTAAGGGCCTGAGGACTAGACTGACTATGCTTCGCGCATACTTTGTATTCCTCTAGATGATTTCATACATTGAATCTTGTCAGTATGGGTAAGATATAGGAATATATGTACATGAATTTGCCTAACCATGTGAGTTGTTAATTCCTAGTACACTTAACTTAGTATTGAGCTTGATTAACTCAATAACTTTTGTTTTGTGTATTCAGAATTTGATGGCTTCTGGTAGGCAAAGTAGGCAACGAATGGTACCTGCTCACAAAGATCCTGCTGATTTCCTGGGTACGATAAGAGAAATGGCATATGCAATACGAGAACAAGCTGTTGCAGCACATCAAATGATGGACTAGCTGGGAAGGCAATCTGAGACTGGCCATGGTTGGAACCCGAATGGTTCGGAGGTAGACCTGGAATATCTCAAGTTCACAGAATTTAGGAAGGCAAACCCTCCAAATTTCAGCGTGACCTTTGACCCTGATAAAGCTGAGGAATGGGTCAAGATGATGGAAAAGGTTTTCTCTGATTTGGACTACACCGATCATTGGAAGGTGGCCTTTGCCACTTATATGCTAGAGGCGGATGTAGAATTTTGGTGGGAGGATGCAAGGAAACTATTAGAAGGTTCCCAGATGGAGATCACCTGGGATGCGTTTAAGGAAGCTTCTATCATAAATACTTCCCTAAGTCAATTTGGAATGCCAAGGAGTTGGAATTTATGCAACTTCACTAAGAAAACAATAGCATATTAGAGTACATCGTCAAATTTGAAGAACTATAAAGTTTTCTACAATTTATCAGTGGAACCTGGATAAGGCGTGGAAATGTGTCAAATTCGAAGGTGGGCTGAGAAAAGATATCCTTGCAACTGTAGGACCGATGGAGATTGTAGATCTTCCCATATTGGTAAATAAGTGCCAACTTGCAGAAGATTGTAATAGGAAGTTAACAACTGCCAAGTCGACTGGCAATAATTTTAACAAAGGATTAGCGCCATAGGGCCCGAAGTTCAAGCCCAGTTTCTAGTAGTAGAAGAAGTTTTAGCAAGTGAGCAATAAGGGCAAGTAGCCCTAAAGGCCCTTAAGGAACCAGACCTGCACTTAGTGTGGAAAGAATCACGGTAATCGATCGTATTTGGTGGGATAGAATATATGGTTCGGATATGGCAAGCTAGGCCACAAAATTTATGAGTGTCGTGCTAAAAAACTACAATCAACCCCCAAGCTTCAACGTCAAGGAAGGGTCTTCACCATGGATACAGAGGAGGTCGAAAAATCTGAAGATTTAATTCAAGGCACGTGTAAGGTGAATGGTAAGACTCTAATTGTACTGTATGATTTGGGTGCCTCGTATTCCTTTATTACTCATAATTGTGTGACTATTTTACAATTACCGATTTCTTAGCTACCCTATGATTTATTAGTCTCTACTCGTACAAATAAACCTATTAAGACTAGTTGGATTTGTATGAATGTCTCTCTTCGACTTGAAGTTAGAACCTCTATAGCCAATGTAATCTGTCTTCCACCATCTAGACTTGATATAATTATGGGCATGGATTGACTTTCCGCCAATCGAATCATGCTCAATTATTCCGATAAAACCATTGTGTTCCCTTCTGCCTCATGTTCTAGATCTATAACCCTTGTAAATCTCTACTTAAGCTCTTTAGCGGTGAACCGTTGTGGGCAAAGAGTCGAGCATATCTTCCCCTTTCAACTAAGGTGATGGAAATGGATAAAAAATTGAATGGTATTCCGGTTGTTAGGGAATATCCAAACATGTTCCCTGAGAACATTCCTGAATTCCCTCCAGAACGAGAAATGGAGTTCACTATTGAATTGGTGCTGCAAACGGGACCAATATCCATAGCTCTATATAGAATATTGCCTTTAGAATTAGCTAAACTCAAGAAGCAAATTAAAGAACTCCTCTACCACATATTGAAATTGACCACTATTATAGATGGTACCTATAGTGATCACAAAGTTTCTCGGAATAGTGAAGAAGGCAAGTAACTTTCTCGATGAACTCGCTAATGGATCAAGGTGTTATCGAGGCAAAGTGTACTTCAATGTCCACCTAATTCATGGGGACTCTTTACAACTCTGATAAAAGATTACAACTACAAATTCATCTTCATACTGAATTGCCTATAACTTCTTAACCAAAGATCAAAAATGAAAATTTAAGGTACTCAATGATGGCATAAATTTTTTTTTTCCAAAGATATGCCTTCAAGGTGAGAATTTGCAAATAGAATTTGGAGAAGTAGGCTAAATAGAAGACTAAGAAGAACTGCATTATGGGTACAGTAACTTGCTCTTGAGCTAACAATCGGTCAAATAAGTAAAGGCCAAAAGAAAGGCAAAAATAGGTGCATTGATATGACTATGCTAGGCAAAGTGGTTAGAAACTCATTGCTAAGGATAATGGTAAGTCCCTAACAAAAATAGCCTCATAAGAGATATGATACAGGATTGCATGCCAAATCCCAAAGACCTCAGAGTGGTATTAAGAAGGGCCAAGAACTTGTTAAGGCATAACCAAGAAGCAACCACTTTCTATTGAAGTGGTGATTACATGTAAGTTATAAAGGTACATTGTGGCTTGCCATGTGTTGACATGTGTTGTAATGAAGTGGATCCCACCACCTAAATGTGTAACATCCCCAATTTTATCTAAACTAATTAGCTCAGTGTCTTTGGCTAATTAGAGGGTTTAGCGATTAATAAGGACTAATCGGCTAATCTCGATTAGTAAGAGCTGAGTAAATTAGAGATAAGTTAACAATTGAATCATAACGCACTAAACATTCTAATTAAAGCCTAATCATTCAAACCTCATTAATCCATAATTTAGAAATATAATTAAGCTAAGATAATCTTACTAATTAAGTGCATGACAAACATTTCACCTTAAACAATTTTAGAAAAAATTAAATCCTCACACATTCAATATGTGATTAATAATAGCAATTCTTTTTGGAAGAAAATGTCTCAAAAGTGAAATTAACCGAAATTGACTAAAGAGCAACTAAACTAATCAAATTAATTAACAACTTAGACAATTCTAATAGCATTAAAAATTAAAAATTTTCCCTTAATCATTGCATGAAAATTTCGGCCAAGGAAGAGCCAAATCCAACCCTCCATTTGTCTCTTAAATCTTGCACTCTTGGATCTAAGCTTGTGTTAGTAGCATCACCTTAGGTAAGACCAAAGAAAGGCTATCCACCACTTGGATCATGCCACATGGATAAATCATACTCCATCAAAGTAAATCCCAAGACTGGTGCCTTCCTTTAACCCTTGAGAAAACACAAAATGGTCCTTGCTATGCTCCAAGACTCAAAGGAAACACAACCATACCCTTTTATCCCAAGGTTCTTAACCCTCTTGCTTGTTGAAGGAGGCAAAAATCAACTCATACCTACTCCTTGTAAGGGGCCATTGAAGCCCCTCTCTTTCCTTATTTGCAAGTTTTCATCTTCTCACTACAAGTCCAAGCTTTCATTTTTCTCTAAACTTCATTCTAGCTCTTTTGTTCTTCCAACCTTTCTTATTCTTCTTCTTACTTTCTCACTCTATTCAACCCTTTTTCCTTTTATCACCCTCACAAGCCCTTCAAAGACCACCTTCTTTAGTCTTTGTAGAAGCAAAGTAAACACATATTAGCCCCATTCTTCTAAGCTCTAAGGAAGGAGGCCATCTCCAACTACTTTCATCCTTCAAGCTTTCCAAGAAATTTTTGTGGTAGTGACTCTAATCCTTTTCTTTTTATGTGTTCTTAAGCTCTAGAACTCCTAAGTTCTCTATAGCTAGGTGGTTCCAGGACTTGCTCTAAGGCCTCATGGCCATACCTTTTGTGATGAAGTGTTTTTCTTGTGTTATGGCTCTTTTCTTGTAATATGTTTCTAGTTATATACATGTATAGCTTGAACCCAGCTTTTTAGAATCAAAATATTGATTTTTCATCAAGATTTCAAAGTATAAAAGTGGTTTAGAAGAGAAAAGTGGTCACTTGAGGAAAAGACTAAATATTTTTACAAGAAAAACTAATGAAAGCAAAAACTATTGAAGCTAGAAATTCTAGCAGTTCATATTGCATGACTAATAACTCATTCAATACAACTCTAAATGCAATGAAACTAATTTTAAATGAAAATAGACTCATAGATATTTTTATGCATATAAAATATGTGAAATTTGGCCTTAAAATGAGAGAGATACAAATTTTTAAAGTGGGTCATCCCTATATATGTTTTTGTTCGAGCAGTCTATACAAAAAGTTCAATAACTCGAGTTACATAAAATATTTTTGAGTGGGACCAAGTTTTTTAGAAAGCTAAAACATACAGAAACACCCACATAAAATAGTTTTGTTAGATTCCTTGTAAGAAGCTCCCAGTAGAGTTTACAAGTCACTATTCCAAAATAAAACTACAAGACTAAGCAGTCAGATTAAAACATGCATATCTCAAGTTACAAAATGAATTTTTGAGTGGGGTTTCTTTTATTTAAAAATAGATGCAGAGAAGTATAATTATAAAAAAAATTCAAAATAACAAAAGATAAAATTATGTTGAATTTATGAAATTACTTCCCCACTATAAAAGTAAATTTAGTTAAGGTTAGTTTTAAATAATAATGAGAAGCAAACTTGAAGATATCAAGATCGCCAAATTAAGATATTGGAAAACTTCATAACTCAACCTAAAAGTTTTAAAAAAGATAACAAATGAAATTGGCCCTATGCCTAATAAAAGAATCGAGCAAGGTGCAAATTCAATTAAAAGCTTGACCCTAAT
The DNA here is from genome assembly GCA_031439595.1 of Pterocarpus santalinus. NCBI lineage: Eukaryota > Viridiplantae > Streptophyta > Magnoliopsida > Fabales > Fabaceae > Pterocarpus > Pterocarpus santalinus. Next base: position 47,338,072 of record CM062532.1, on the reverse strand, counting down.
TTACTAAGTTAAGCTCATAAGACTTTGCGTGTTATGTATGCCTCTATATGCCAACATGATATGATGATGATGATATGATAATGATGATATGATGATGATGATATTATGATGATGATATGATAATGATGCTTAGTGATATGTGAGATTGAACCTTCTATTTGGCAATTTAGGGAAGCTTTGGTCTAGCCGTCATGCTGCCAGAATTTCGCAAAAGTTATGAACTTAAAATAATTTTGCATCATAAGTTTTGATAAGAAGATATTGAACTAAAGGTAAGATCCTTCAGAAGGGAAGGTGGCCCGTAATAAGAAACTCCCCCTCTACCCACGGATTCGCATGAGGTATGGCAATGGACTTACCTAATATGAGTACTGGGGAAGGGCTTACATGAAGCATGGCAAAAGACCTAGCTAATGTAAGTACCAAAAACCTATAGTGGCAATAGCCATGGTATAAGCTCATTACCAACTATATTTAGTAGGTAGAAAGTAAAAGACTTATGATAGAGTCAAGTCTAATAAAAGAAAGGGACTTCGATCCGACCTAAGTAAAGAATGAAACTCTCAAGATGTTCATGCATGATACTTACGTCCACCATGATGTTATTGTTATAATAAGAATAAGTACTTAAAATTGAATCCGCTTTGGATATTCATGTTTCGAAGACCTGATAATTGGACCTTATGAATGCTCACTATTTTTATTAATAAAACCGAAGTGGCTAGGACGATGACGCTAACACTTCCGTGTCGGGTTTGAGTCCTACTAAGAAATATCATTTCTCACCCTGGTTATTTTTTGCATCGTCACTAGATTTTGATAGCACATCCGGTGGAGTGGAGCATGGATCCACCCCATTGTGAGTGGACATACGATGAGAATACACAGGCTATCATGGCAGCGACCACCATGGTGGTATGCACCTATTTTTACCCCAGTCGGAAGCATGGAGGAATGGAAGCCGATGTTGTGCCTGCTCCGGCTGATGTTACTACAGCTTATCTTGGACAGCCACTAGGTCCGTGAGATTTTTCGCTCGAACCCTTATCGGAAGCCGAGATGGAATCAATGTCCCAAAAGCTACCTGCAGCCAAGCCCCTGCCCCAGCCAGCAAATCTAGTGTTTGGATTGAGCACTACGACCTCTTATGAGACCACAGTTGTCCTCCCCTTTACCCCGAGTATCATCCGGAGGCCGATTTGACATCTGAGGAAAATCTTTCCAAAGAGCCATCTTTTACACCCAGATGTTCTCCTATTCTAGCTGAGCAGGGTCACCATGCTTGCCGCATAGAGGTACTCAGTTTGCACCCCTTGCATCATCTGCACACCTTTTTGTACGTCGGGGCTAAAGAGCGAGGGGAACCAGGCACTTGAGAGCTTGATTTCATAGGGCCGAGAAGGGGGACCAGAGCATGGATGCCAGGATATGTTGTTTCGGGCTTGTTATTATTGTTGTCCTACATCTGCATGTATTCCTTTTTGTGACAACTATGTCATTGTAATTTGTATTTGATATTTAGTATTTGGGGCCATGGTAAGACCATGAGCCTCATTCTATGTATCTTTTTACATATGAACCCATATAGATGGGATAACTAGCTATGTAATGTGATGCATTTGTTATTACTATTTATTTATCCCTTTCATGTTTTATGATATTGTGATATGAATTATATGTGACCCACTCTCTAGACTTCTATATTCACGCTCAAGACTTCGCTTTTTCAAAACACCGCAAAGCGACAATGCATTTCGAAAAAAATTTACCATATTTTCTACATAACTTAGTTTACAAACGAAGTTTTAATTTTCCGCGAGCATAAGTAACAACTAATGAAATGCCGTAATATGACTTTAGCATAATATGGGTTTATTAGAGTGTTACATTATGGTATTATAGCAGTTCATCCTGATAGAGTCTAAGGTTGGACTGACTATGCTTCTAAGCATAATTCTCCATATGCTATGATTAAGTCATGCTTCAGATCTTGTTCGTATAATAGGACTTAGAATGCATGACTGTCATATGAGATTGCCTTTAGTTGCTACCATACTTATGCTTAATATTGGACCTGATCAACTCGATATCTTTGTTTGGTGTGTTCAAGAACTAATGTCAACTCGCAGACGTACCTCCAATGAGAGTAGTGACAATGCGAACCTCGTTGAGTTCATGAGAACATTCCAACAGATGGCAAATGCAATGCAAGCTCAAGCTACAGCTACTGAGCACATGATGGACTAGTTGAACTGAAGGTCCGAAGAGTTTGTTGGTGGAAATAGAGGTGATGCCAAGTATCAAAAGTTCTTGGAATTTATAAAGGTGAATCTGCCCAATTTCAAGGGGGCTTTTAACCCTTATGAGGATGACAAGTGGATCAAAGAGATTTAGAAGATTTACTCCGTGCTAGCTTGCTCAAAGATCCAAAATGTGGCTGGCCTTTGCCACTTACATGCTGAAGTCGGACGCCGAGTTCTAGTGGAAAGGAGTGAAGAGCTTGATGGAAAGTGACCAGAGGGAGATCACCTAAGATGCATTCAAGGAAGCCTTATGTGAGAAGTATTTTTCGATATCTGTATGGAATGCAAAAGAGATGGAGTTCTTGAGGCTCTACCAAGGAAGTATGAACATTGCAGAATGCACAGCAAAGTTTGAGGAGCTGTGTAAGTTTTCCATGATCCATTAGCGAAACCTTGATGAGCACTTGAAATTTATAAAATATAAGGGAGGACTGCGGGCCGACATTCTAGCATCGGTGGCCCCATTGGAGATAAGGAACTATGCGGCGCTTGTTAATAAGAGTCGCATAGTAGAAGAATGCAACCAGAAGCTGGCCATTCAGAGATTGGAGGCCCACGAGAGAAGATAGGCATCTCGAGACAACACCTGAAGTAGCCCTCACAAAAGAAGCCCTACCATGGTGAAGATTCTAAGGGCAAACAGCCACAAAAGACCTCTGCCAATTCTCCAAGACCTGCCGCCCATCCCTCGATGCTAGCAACAAATTTCGCCTGCCCAAAGTGTGGGAAGCAACACAAAAGGGTTTGCTACATCGAACAAAATGTCTGCTTCAAATGTGGACAACTTGGACATTTTGCCAAGAATTGCACCAAGGACACGCCTGCCCCCAAACCATAATGCCAAGGGAAAGTTTTCACCATGAATGTTGAGGAGACCATGGAGTCTGATGATCTCATTCGAGGTATATGTGAAGTAAATGGTAACATCTTAACTGTACTGTATGACTCTGGTTCTATGCACTCTTTTATTTCCCGTGATTATGTAAGTAGGCTAGGATTGTTTGTCTCTGAAAAGCCTTATATATTGCTTGTTTCTACTCCCATTGGGAAACCAGTTAGAACTTGCCTATGTTGTTTAAAATGTCAATTTCATATTGATGGTAGAACCTATGAGTCTGATATAATCTGTCTTCCTTTATTTGGTTTGGACTTAATCTTAGGCATGGATTAGCTTTCGGCCAACCGTGTTATGTTAGACTGTGCTACAAAATCTGTTGTGTTTCCTTCTGCACCTATTAAACCTGTTAATTTAAGTTTAAAACCTATCATGTTGTACTATTGTAAGATTGTGAATCAAGAATACGTTCTCCTATCGACTAGTGAGGTTGACCTCGAGCAAGCTTTGAATGAGATTCCTATAGTTAAGGATTATCTCGAAGTCTTTCCAGATAATATCCTTGAGTTTCCCCCTAGGAGGGAGAAATTCTCCATAGAGTTGATGCCAGGAATAGGACTGATATCCATAGCATCCTATAGAATGTCCCCGTTGGAGTTAGCAGAGCTAAAGACTCAATTGGAGGAGCTACTAGAGAAGAAGTTTGTGAGACTAAGTGCCTCACCTTGGGGAGCTCTAGTGTTATTTGTCAAGAAGAAAGATGGAAGCTTGAGACTATGTGTTGATTATCGTCAGTTAAACAAGTTCACTGTGAAGAATAAGTACCCTTTGCCTAGGATAGATGACCTGATGGACCAACTGAGACGAGCAAGGTTGTTTTCAAAGATTAACCTGAGGTTCGGATACCATCAGGTTAGAGTAAAGGAAGAAGATATTCCTAAGACGACCTTTAGGACAAGGTATGGGCATTATGAGTTTAGGGTTATGTCATTTGGATTGACTAATGCTTTGGCGGTGTTTATGGATTACATGAATAGAATCTTTAGGCTGTATCTGGATAAGTTTGTAGTCGTCTTTATAGATGATATCCTCATCTATTCAAAGACAAAGAAGGAACACAAAAAGCACCTTAAGATGGTACTGAAAATCTTAAGAGACAAAAAGTTTTATGCTAAATTGTCTAAGTGTGAGTTTTGGATGGAGGAAGTGAAGTTTTTGGGCCACATGGTATCAAGAGGAGGAATTTCCGTGGATCCAAGCAAGGTTGAGGTGGTGATGAATTGGGAGAGACCAACAACGGTGATGAAAGTCAGGAGTTTTTTTGGTTTAGCCGGATACTATTGAAGGTTTATAAAAGGATTTTCTCAGATATCACTACCTTTGATGAAGCTAACTTGGAAGAATGTTGCTTTTGTATAGATTACGGAGTGTGAAAAGAGCTTCTGAGAGTTAAGGGATAAGTTGACCTCAGCACTTGTACTAGTTCTACCCGACCCTAAGGGAGCCTTTGAGGTTTACTATGACGCCTCTGGGAGAGGATTAGGTTGTGTTTTGATACAAGACTGCAATGTGGTAGCCTATGCCTCTAGGCAACTGAAGCCTCATGAAGTTAATTACCCAACCCATGACTTGGAGCTAGCGGCCATGGTGTTTTCATTAAAGATATGGAGACACCACTTGTATGGAATTAGGTTTGAGGTATTCTAGAATCATAAGAGTCTAAAATACCTATTTGACCAAAAGGAGCTTAATATGAAGTAGAGAAGGTGGATGGAGTTCTTGAAGGATTATGATTTTGGTTTGAACTACCCCTCAATAAGGCTAATGTGGTTGTTGACGCGTTGAGTCGCAAATCATTGCACATGTCATGGATGATGGTTAAGGAGACCGAGCTAATTGGAAATTTTTGGAGACCTCAATCTCGGTGTCACCCTAATCACACATAGCATAAGGTTGAACCAAATGAAAGTGACAAGCGATTTCAAGAACCAAATTGCTCGAAGCCACAGGGAAGATGAAGAATTTTTTAGGATAATAGCCCAAGTGAAAGAAGGGGGTTTGCTCAAGATATTGAAGGGATGTAGAGGTATCAAGAGAGAATCTTTGTGCCTGTTAGGGGTAACTTGAGGAATGTGATTGTAGAAGAAACTCAATGGGGTCACTTCACCATGTACCCTGGCATGACAAAGATTTACCAAGACCTCAAAAGGATGTTTTGGTGGCTAGGCATGAAAAAGGATGTGGTCGACATGGTGAATAAGTGCTTAGTTTGTCAAAAGGTGAAAATTAAGCACCAAAAGCCCTCAGGCATGTTGCAGCCTTTAGAGATCCTCGAATGGAAGTGGGATGGAATATCCATGGACTTTGTGATGGGTTTAACCCGTACACAAGTTGGGTTTGATGCCATATGGGTCATCATGGATAGATTGACAAAGTCTGTTTACTTTTTACCTATAAGAGCAAAAATAAAATAGACATCTAGGGCTTTCCAACCATATAAAATATAAGGCCATTGGATTAGTATTCAGTGAGTATGAATGTTTGAAGTTAACCCTAGGATTCTATCTTTAATTCGAAGCAGACTAGATTTTGAGGGGCATAACTTACCCTATACTCTTTCAATTTGAGTGCAACTAATTTTGTTACAAAGTTAAGACATAGGGTAACATACTATAAAAATTTTAGAATCAAATTCAATCTCTGTTATTCACAGTAATTCATGGAAGTTGTCCTAAGTCCTAATCAAGCTAGAATAGGGCAGTTCAAATTAGCCAACTTTAAGAGCTCATAACTTGAGTTCTACTTATTCAAAAGGGATGCAACTTTGGTAATGAAAACTGGTTCAGTTAGGTTTAAAACCATATAGGTTTCGTATAATTTTACTTATTTTTCCATTTTTAGTGAATTTTTACTTTTCAGAACTTAGATCTGCCTAATATAGGACAGGCTTAGGTACATCTTCAATAACTTGAGTTATATGTATCAAAACTTAATGGAACTAAAGATATTAGAAACTAGACACATAACACCTCAATATATTCAATGTTTAGTTCTAAATGAGTTAAAATGAATTTATGGCTTAATTTACAAAAATTGGGTAGAATCAAAAGGAAGTGACAAAAAACTAATTCAAAACCAAGGTTATGAAACTTTGTTTGATTATTGAAATACATATATCTTGCATTGATTTTTTGTATAAATGATTGTCTGGTTGACTGCTACTAGTCATGGGGAAGTGGAGTTGATCCATTATGTTGCCAAAGTTCTGGCAAAACTTATGTACATAATATGTCATACATGTAGATACACATGTTATTCAAGTTGATTCGATCATGATATAAAGGCTATGTGGAATCTATTTGCTTGAAAGAATGCATGCAAGAATATTTGATGGTAAGTGTACATGAATGTATATGAATATATTATGATGATATGATCATGATTATTCTTATGAGAAAATGCATAATTGCATATGAATGAAGAAAGCATATACATAAGATCCCTTCACATTGGAGGTAGTTATTTGGATCTCTCCAAGTGAAGGTAGTTAAAAGATAAGATGTAGGTCCCTTCACTCGAAAGCAGTTGCACATTGGGTCCCTTCTTATAAAGGTAGCTAAAACTATTGGATCCCTCCATGTTGGAGGCAGTTGGCCATGTTAAGTCCCTCCAATTTAGAGGCACATGGGTCCCCATATAGGTTAATACTATGTAATGATGGTCACGAGCTGAGCTCACTCGTAGATCAATCTACCTAGGGCAGTAAAGATTAAAGAACAAGAAGTAAAGGATGCACCTTAGGGATGGCGATATGTAATACCTAGGTGTGCCAAGAAGAGAAAGTGAAGAAAGCTAAAGAAAAACAAGTGTATCAGCATAAGCTCAAGTATAAGCATTTGCATATATTCCAGATTCTTAGTATGTTGAAATTATTATTATATCTGAGCATGCTACGACTGCTATTCTAGTTAAAAATTTTGAGTTACTCATGTTATTTTCATTATGATCCAAGTATGTGAATAAAATGAACTCTGCTTCGAGCAATATATTTCCAAAACTATAAAACTTAATATTTTATATGGCATGATCACGTTTTCATAATAAACCGAAGCAGCTGGAGATAATAACGATGACACTATGTGTAATAATTTAGAGAATTCTACTGAGAATTTTAAATTCTCACTTCTATGTTTATTTTTATATTATCTCTAGATAGTGCAAGAAACTCTAAAGATGTTCATCCTAGGTAGAATCAACTAGGATGAGTAGAGACAGCCAAAGGTTGCTGTCAGACAAGGTCCATTCAAGAAATAGTAACAACTTCCGAATATGGTACTGTGACTTAAGCATAGTACTATACTTGGGAGGGTGCTACAATCCACACAATGCCGATAGGACCTCTCAGAAAATAACTTTTAGATCCCCATATCCGTATGATAAGCAAAATTGGATTTTAAATGAAACAAAATCATGTGGTGGAACTACAGAAGCCTAAAACTCAGCCAATTGAGCCACAGAGGACTCCAGGTGTGAATTGTCATGGAATGTCCTTAGACTTTGCTCAAAATTATAGCAATACCATTAGCTACGAAAAATAGAAAATAGAAAGGCCCAGAATTTGTAAAAATGTTTAACTTATGATGTTCATTGATTTATTCAATTTTAAGTGGTTATGTAAGAGCAATTAGAAGTTCATTGAGGAGGAATTGAAATAACCATGCAGGGAATTCTAGGAGATTATTAGTAATGCTTTGCTGGCTTGAACGAGAATCAGGTGAAATTTAGTATTTTATATCGTAGGAACTGAATAAGTAGAATTATACACTATAAATCCTGAATTAGGTGGCTGAAAATTCGGCCACCTTCACCCCCATAGATAGTGCCATGTGCTGCCACAAAAAGGGTAGACTTGGCAAAAATTCAACCACTCTTGCACCCACTAATGGGAACAACCTTCCTAACCACTTATGTTATAAAACTCATAAAATTTCCTCCTCATTCCCCTCAATTTTTTGCCCCTTCTGTTGCAACTCCTCTCCTCAATCTTCTTCTACCTCACTTCATCTTGCTCCCATCTTCAAGCTCCACCCACATGCTTCACCAAGAACTCAAATCTAGTTAGTTTTTACATTTATTTGAGGTAGATTTCATGATTTTTACTTGATTGTTGTGATTTTGTGACTAATGAGAATCCTATTTCCACTTTCTTACTTGGTGATATATTGTGTCTATATGATCTTTTATGGCTGGTTGGACATGTGATTATTGAATTTGGACTGAATCTTGAATGAAAGATTAAGAAAGAAGCTAACCAGAGTTGATTGAATGGAAAAGCCCTAAACTGCCCATAATGTGAAGTTCATGGCTTCACCCACAACCACCAAAATTTGATGAAACTAATTTTAGATAAAACTAGATATTTAGAGCCTTCCAACCATATAAATTATATGGCCATTGGATCGAAGTTAACCTTAGATTTCTACCTCTAGTCTTGAGTAGACTGGGTCATGGAGGACACAACTCATCCTATACAATTTTAAATTGAGTGAAACTAATTTTGCTAGAAAGTTAACACATATTTATTAATGAAATAAAAATTTCATATTTAAAACCTAAGCAATGTGCTCCCAATAATTCAACAAAATTGCCCTTTATACTAACTAGACTAAAGCAGGGTAGACCAATTCAACCAATTTTGCTAGCTTATAACTTGAGCTTTATCGATTCAAATGAAACAAAACTTTAGGGAATTAAAGTTGGTTCTGTTAGCTCTAAAATGATATAAGTTTGAAAGAATCCAATAATATTTCTATTTTTCACGAATTTTCATATTTTTGACCATAATTCTATTTAACACTAAGGCAAACCTAGGTTAAACTTCAATAACTCAATTTATACTAATAAAAACTTAATGGAACTAAAGAGATTAAAAACTAGACAAACAATAATTCAACATATCAAAAATTTAGAATTTAATAAGTTAAGTAGAATTTGTGGCATAAATAATCAAATAGGGCAAAATTGAGTGATGTAAGTAAAAATTGCCAAATTTGGGGTTTGGGCATCTTAATGCATGTATGAGTTTCAATTAAGATGTGAATGCTATAAATCGATGGTACCGAATTTGGCTCTGCTACTGTGACTAATTGTCTATTTAAGTTGGCACTATTCACAGGGAAATGGACCTGATCCATTATGCTGCCGAAAACTTGGCAGAAATATGTAAAAGTTATGAATATTTATATGTTATGTACATGAACATCATGCAACCATGAATATTTCAATGCAAAATATGAGACATATGCATGATGCACACATGATAACATCAAGAAAGAAGAAAGATATAAGAACTTGTAAGAGAACATATCGAACCTCCACCTTGTAGTAGGTTAGGGCGATATCGTATTGGGCAACCCTTGAATGGATTTAAGGGGAATAAATCAGTGTGAGGGTCGAGGAAAGTAAACCTATGGCTTATGTATAGGTATAAGCTCAGATCTCAGAAGCAGGCTATTACTTAGAGGTAAGAGAGGCCATTCACATCCAGGGGACCAAGTACAGAGAAACAAAAGGCAAGTTAAAGGAAGAAAGCGATAAGAAAGTCAAGTGCATATGCATAATTTCAAATATGAGCATTGCATATGCATATCCTATTTTCTTAGAGTGCTGTAATTGTTATATTTGAGTATGCTACAACTGTTATTATAATTGTTATGAAATATGCCAAGTTGTTGCTAAAAGTTATTCTGCTTCGAGAAATATATTTTCAAACTTAAAATTGAATCAGTGCTTATGTGTATGTGTTCACATTTTCATAAGAAACCGAAGCAACTGGAATGTTTATGATGACACTGTATGGTTGGTAGTTTGAGTTTACCAACTGAAGACTTAAGGCCTTCACTATCTATTTATGAATTTTTCTGAAAACATTCCAATGTATTAGAATAGACTTCAAGTCGGCAACGGATGTCTCGGAATACTTACAAGATATAAAACCCAGCCTAGGCCCCAATCCGGGGAGACCAAAGTAGGTAGCCGAAGCCGCAGAGTGATGACACCAAATCGAGACAAGAGTTATATGCAATATTAGTTAAGTTTCTTTTAAGTTATATTTATTTTACCATATTTGTATGAATATTTGGGATTATAAACCCTTATTCAAGAAAGAATTTTAAAGTTTCAAGGCCATATATATAATATTTTCTTATATCAAATGTTTCATAGTATCTATAACGACTTCTAGATACAACTCCATAGCTCCAGCATAGTGTATGGGTTTGGAGGTTGTTACACCTTCAATGGTACTTGGTCAATAGCTAGGTATTGAAAATGAAGACCGTGTTTGAGCATTTCGACGGCACCTGCTAAATAGTTAGGCACTAAAAATGGTGACCAAGTTTGATTCTTTAGTGCTACTGGTTTAATTGCCAAGTGTTGGAAATAGTGATGGAGTTTGGTCCTTTAAAGGTATCTGCTAAATCATTAGGCTCTGGAAAGTGATACCATACATAGTCCATGACTATGACTCATTTTTCTTTTATATTTTATCTTCTATCCTTTAAGAGGACTAAGTTACATTATTAGACAAGGTCAAACTTAAATAAAAACCCATTAAAATATGAAAATCATTAGAATGCAGTTAATTGTACTATGATAGAATTAGAAATTAGGCATTTAGAAGTCTATTTTGTACCTTGCTCTAATACCCTAGTTTCCTATCGAACATTATGTGAATAATCTGTAAATTTTCGCATGAGTTAGAGCCTTAAGGATTTACCTTGTAAGCTTTATTATCTCGTATTTAATTTGACTTATCTCGATTATAATTATGGAGAGCCCTTTAGGCCATTTAAATGTAAATTAAATTTTTGACATTCCAAACCTCAGAATTTTTCATGAGTCTAAGTCTTTGGAGGGCCAAATGATAGAGGCATTTTCTTGAAATCAAGGGTCCTAGTATTTGCTCCCTACATAAAAATGAGTTGAAGACTGAATTTTAATAAATTTTACAGAGTCATATTTTTAGCTTGGAAGATTATAAAAACACAAAATTTCTCAATTTTGAACTAGAACCCAAAAATTGAAATTTCATTATTGAGAATTTTTTACTTTTTCGATATTTTTATTGACTCCAGATATGGGATATTTTCTTATTTATATTTATGTTTTGAGGTTTGTAACATGCCGATTTAGAAGTGGGTATCATTAACACTGTTAAATGCTAAATTATTAATAAATTTTTTTAAAAAATAAATAAATAATAGAGGGAATATAGAATAATAAAAGTAGAAATGTTGAATGTTAAACCTTTGACGGTAATAGAATTTTAACTACTCGATAAAATTTTTACAGACAGTTTCTTGTGGCACGAGAAATTGATTTGATAAAAATTTAAAATACAATAGAAATTAATCACTTGAGGTAAATAAATTCAAGTGGCCACAAATTAACCACTGAAGTCAATTAATGACCACTAATTTTGTGGAAAAGTCAACATTTGCTTTTCAAAAACTTGGTTTTATTATTTGAAAGGAAAAAAGAAAGGATGAGCAAATTTGCTCATCATATTCTCTCTCCTCCCTCAAAGAAAACTCGCCACCCTACTCCTCTTAAACCTCCTTCATTTTCAAAATTTCAACCTCTCAAAACCTTGTGTCCTTGTGAAACTTCCATAAGCTAACATCATAAACCACTTCCACTACCATCAAAACTACCAAAATCAAGCTTAAAATCTTCTCATCCTCGCCATATAAGTTTTAGCCATTGAAGGGAGATTCCAAGGAGCTTAGGATGTTGGTGTTGTTTGAGAGCACTTGGGAGCTCAACGAGTCTATCTTGAAGTGCCGTAGCTTGGAAACAAGGTAGGGTTCCTAAAACTTGACTTATACTTATCTAATTCTCATGAAGCTAGGGTTTCCATCTTAATTGATTTAATCCATTTTGGGTTTTTTGTGATGATATGTCATCATATTTTAATGACTTGTAGCAAGTTAGACTTAACTTAGGAAGGCCAATTGGTTAGGAAATCAAAGGAACACAAAAGAGCCTAAAATAGAAATTTTGGTTGCTAAGGAATCTGTTAATAGTACCTATTCCAAGATTTATATCTCAAGCTAGGAAATTCAATTTGAGGTGGAACTGATTTTAATGAGAAATACATTCATAAAGAGTTTACCCACAAAATTTGAGATCCACTAGACCTAGGATGAGAAAGTTATGAATTTCCAAAGTATGTGGCAAATTGAAAACCACGATCCTAAGTAGTATGTGTTGTGATGGGCATAACTCACCTTCTACAACTTCAATTTGAGTGCAATCACTTTTTAGTAAAGCTAACATATAGATGAATATGCCTAGAAAGTTTTAGATTCAAATTCCTAGTGAGTTCTTCCTAGTAATTTTATGAAATTGCCTCATGCTCTATGAGTGTTAATATAGGGCAATCTCATCACAAAGCTTATAACTTATGCTCCACTTAGTTAAATTGAGTGAGACTTAAATTGTTTGAAAGAGTGTTCACTTAAGTATAAGCATGTAAAATTTCAGAGTAATTTGACAAAAGATGAATTTTTAGTGATTTTTCATTTTAGGTGCTCAAGTTTGTCCCATAATAGGGCAGCATTATGGAAAACTTGAATAACTTAAGCTATACATCACAAAACTTAATGGAGCAAAAGAGGTTTAAAAATAGACGAATAGAACATTACTCTTGTAAATTTTGAGATCAAAAGGAATTAAATTGACATTTTGGTGCATTTTTTAATTTTTGGTTAGAAGTGACTAATTATACCTAACTTGTAACATAGGCTATTATAAATCAAATTAAAGGTCTCCAAATGGCTTAGGACCAAATCTAATTGAGAAATCTTGTATAATGCATTGATTTTGCATGATGTTGATATGTCCAATCTAGCTATTAATTTGGAAGTTCTAAAGTTTGGGCATTTTCATGCCTTACTTTGCCCTAATTGGATTGAAATTTTGTAATATACATTGGATGGAATTGATTTTCTGGATTACTAGTTTGTCTATTGTCTGTTTGTAATTTTGGTAGGTTCTATGTTACAATTGTTATACTACCAAATTTTTGGCAGAAATATCTTGAAAGTGGAAACTTGAATCGTGAGCATATCATTATTCATGTAGAAGAAGCTTTGAAGGTGTGATACTTCGAGAATTGTAACTTTATGGTATTCACCGTTCTAGACATAGTCTTCCAGATAGTTCATCCTTCTTATGCACCTGTGATCTTTCTAATAGCTTGTTTTCCTTTCTGATGGCATGAAATCATCCTTCTGAACTTTCTAATATGCTTCTTGGGTAAGAGAGATCATAGATTTGACAAAGTGTTCTCTTTCTAATAATGTAAGGATAAGTACACAAGAGAAGAACTTTGTACAATTTAATACTCATTCTTGTGTGAATTTCTTGATCTAACTCACAGAGGCATTCAAACACTTGAACAAATGGTTAGATAATAAAAGATTTTATTAAAGCTTGATTTATTGTTTATCAAAACCTTTTAGCTCATTAAGGTTCAAACCATGAAGTGGCTTCTGAGGGGCATTGGAGCTTACACTTGTGATCTTTATGTCCCAACTTATGCTGCCAAGGGTTATTGAGACTTTTAGGTTAAGGTTTCAAAAACTCTTCATTAATTTCGTTTCTTTGATTATCATCCACGCTATATGTAGCAACTTCCTACTCAAAGCATCAGCCACAACATTTGCCTTGCCTAGATGTTAGTTCAACTTGAAATTGCAATCCTTCAAGAATTCTATCCATGTTCTCTGCCTCATATTCAACTCTTTTTGGTCAGAGAGGTACTTTAAACTTTCATGATTGGAGAACACTTTAAATTTTACCCCGTACAAGTGGTGTCTCTTGTAACATCTTGAAGAACAATCTGTCTGATCAGCACTGTTCATTGATTTAATTCGTTGCATTAGAAAAATAAGAGCAATTAGGATTAAAATATGAATGTTAGGGTTACTACATAGAAAATTTTATAAAGATCATTCGCAACATTTTGCTAATTTAAGATAAATCAGCTCAATCTTGGTATTGTATATCGCAAGAATCGAATTAGCAAAAAAATTTATACTGTAAGGCCACATGAGTACCAGTTAAAACTTTAGAGTGAGCAGCCAAAATTCAGCAACCCACACCCCTCTTGGTGGTGCAAAATTAGCCACAAGAAGGAAGAATCAACCAAAATTGAGTAACCAAACATATCCACCAATGAGTGCCTTTAATTGACTTTCACCTTTATGACTCAATACCCAAGTTATTTCCTATCTTCTTCTTCAACTTTCGGCCTCAACACACTAGGCCACTTTCTCCCTCGTTTTCTTCATCATCTTCATCTCTTCATCCTTATTTCTTCAGCCCACTTCCATCCCTTCACCCAAACTTGCTTCCTTTCAACTTCAACTTAAGCTTTGAGGTAGGATTTATAAGTTTCTTTTGTTATTTATAATATGGTGGCTAATTGGGATTTTATTCTAACTCTTTTGTTTGATGATATACTGTGTTCATATGATCTCTTATGACTAGATTAGCATGTAGGTATTGGATTTGGATTGAAACTTGAGTTAAATGCTAAAAGAGTAGTTAACTAGAATTGGTTAGATTGAAAAACCCTAGACATGACGTACTTTGAAGTGTACGGATTTCCCTATGGCCATCAAAATTTGATGAAACCAATTTTAATGAGACTAGACATCCAGAGCTTTCCAACCATATAAATTATAAGTCCATTAGATATGTAATGAATGATATGTGAATTTTTGAAGTTAACCCTAAAATTCTATCCCTGGTCCTGACTAGACTAGATTGTGAAGGGCATAACTCACCCTATATAAACTCAAATAGAGTGCAACAAATTTTGTTAGAAAGCTAACATAAGTGTAACAGGTTATAAAAATTTCAAAATTATATTCTTTCTCTATTATTCCCAATAATTTACCAAAATTTCCCTATATCTTGACTAGACTAAAATAGGGCAGACCATTTTAGCCAAATGTGAGAGCTTATAACTTGAGCTCTACCCACTCAAATGAAACGAAACTGGTTGAAATAAAAGCTGGTTTAGTTAGCTTTAAAATGATATAAATTTCAAATAAATCCAATAAGATCTCTATTTTTCGTAAATTTTTATATTTTGGTACCTAATTCTGCTCAACAGCAGGACAAATCTATATTAAACTTCAATAACTTAATTTATACTTATTAAAACTTAATGGGACCAAAGAGAACACAAATTAGACAAATAATATTTCAACATATCAAAAATTCATATTTAAATAATTTAAATAGAAATTATGGTATAAATTATAAAACAGGGTATAATTGAGAGACTTAGGTGTAGTTGCTAAATTGAGCGCTTGGGCACCCTAATATATGAATAATCCTTATTTAAAAGTTAGATGCTGTAATTTTTAGCTCCAATACCTATCAGAAGCTATTTTAAGGATATGAATCGAAATTTTTTTAAGGGTTCTGATGAAAACCAAATCAGAATATAAACAAATCTTTTTGATGAAGAAAAGGCTAATTCGAATAACAAATTCTTCTATGAGAATGAAATTTAACAAATAGTTTAAGCACTCAAAAAGCCTTTAAAGCATCATTATCTATAGCTTTATACTATAATTGGAATATATATTTTGTGTCTCTCGAGCTATTTTGTGTAGAAACAGAATTGAAGAATTTCAGAAGGATGAAGCTACACTTCAAAAAGGAAAGACAAGCATAGAAAACTAAGATATGCCAATTCAGAAAGATGACTTTGTCCAGAAGGATGATCTAATCTAGAAGGGATATCACCAGAAACATACTTCTCATATTTGTCATACCTTCAAAGCTTCCTCAGCACACTTCATAGACAAATTCAAAAAGTCAAAAATATGATTTGACAAAAGGCAGAAAAAGCGCTGACAAATCTGCACAGCTGGTATATTAACAAATGGCTACTTTTCTATCTCTGCACAAGCTTCGAAGAATGAGGAAAAGGAAAAATTATTGCTTCTTTGTCCAGTTGATCAATTGGATTTTTATATACTTATTTTCCCTCATCCCTAGCTCATTAATTCTCTCTTGTGCCTAATTGTTTTGAATTGGACCATTTTGTATTGTTTGGATTTTGTTTGGGTTTGAGCTGACACTATTTTGGTTTTTGGGTTATATCTTGAGTTATAGAGCTCATTTTATTGTGATTCTTGATTTGTAGGAAAGCTGAGAGATAGGCCTACAAGTGATATGAAGAAGTTAGGAGCCAATTCTGGTGTTAAGGAGCTGAAATTGGGCCTAGAAGTGAACTGAAGCGGTGCAATCGCGGTTTCTGAATGGGGTGCAGTATTTGGACCATATCTTGGTCCATAGTAGCCTAATTGAGTCCATTCCAGTGGCATTTTGAAGCTGACATCCAACGCTTTAAGTGATCTTCAGACCACAAATCCAAACTGATGCGTTTTCAATACCAACAATGCGGACAAACGTTACTGACTGGATTAGAAAACATACTTGCATGTTTTTAGCATAACTTCCTTTATATAATTCAAAATTTAGCAAATAAGGTGTCCAGATTCAGAGAAGAGAGAGGGGATTAATGTAATAGCTGTTACGGATTGATTGGGAGACGTTTTGATTTGGTTTTGGCTGGCTGACTTAGGGGGAAGCCAGAATTGTAACCAGACAGATTTTGGGAATAGAAAATAGTTCGGTTTTTTGTTGGTTCTTCTTCTCCTCTCTTCTCTCACGCCCCCCCCCACCTTAACAACTCGTCTTCCTCCATTCATGCAGGAGTAAGCTTCCATCTAATCCAAGAATTCAAGGAACATCATCACTCAAGAGGATTGGCTAACAAGAGTTCAACTATTCCATTCGGTTTCTTCTATCCTTTCTCTCATCTTAATTCGGTTTTGGAATTGAAGGTTTTCATTCTAAAATTCTAATCAAGAGTTCAATTGTCTCATATCAATTTGTGATTGTTCGATTCAATTGTTGAAAGAAGAAGAATTAGAATTCAGGTCTGAGTTTTAAGGTTAATGCATTGGTGATTAAAACTGATACAACTCAACTAGGTTTTAGAGATTTCTGAACATTGGTTGATTATGTGTTAGTCAAATGCATGAAGGTTTTTGTGTGAATGCTAAAATTGGATTGAGGTTTCATTCAATTTTATGATTAACCATTGAGTCGAATTGTTGATATATATATCTAGAATTCGATGATTGAGTGATAATTGTTGCCTTTTGATTCTTGGATTGGATTTCAAAATTCTGATTTTCCAGGAAGCATGGCTAATAGAACCTTGAAGGAACTTGCAGCACCTGATGTCAACTATCAAGCTTTGGCTATCCAGTACCCGAATTTGGATGTAGATTTCGAGCTAAAATCAAGACTGATACATCTGCTGCCTAAGTTTCATGGCTTAGCTGGAGAAGACCCTTACAAGCACTTGAAGGAGTTCCATGTAGTGTGCTCAACCATGAAGCCGCATGGGGTGGAGGAAGATCACATCAAGCTGAGGGCATTTCCCTTCTCCCTAGATGGATCTGCTAAGGATTGGTTGTACTACTTGCATCCGTGTTCCATTATGAGCTGGCAAGACATGAAGAGGATGTTCTTGGAGAAATTCTTCCCTGCCTCAAGAGCTGCTTCCATCAGAAAAGAAATTTGTGGCATAAGGCAGATTAGTGGAGAGACATTGCATGAGTATTGGGAGAGGATCAAGAAATTGTGTGCAAGCTGTCCACACCATCAGATTAGTGACCAGCTTCTCATTCAATATTTTTATGAAGGTCTCATGCCAATGGATAGAAGTATGGTTGATGCTGCTTCTGGAGGGGCTTTGGTAGATAAAACACCTGCTGCAGCTCGTGAATTAATTGCAAACATGGCTGCCAATGCACAACAATTTGGTACCTGAGCCATAGCGTCAACAAGAGGAGTGAATGAAGTGCATACCACTGATGCCACTGATGCAAACTAGCAGAGGATGAAGAACCGAATAGATGAGTTGACAACCTTGGTGAGGCAATTGGCACTTGTCCAACAAAGAACCCCAAAGAACAAGAGCTATGATTTGTGGCATTTGCTCTATACCAGGACATCCAATGATCGGTGTTCGCATCTCGGGAGAGCAATGAAATCAAGCAGGTGAATTTTTCCTGGTAGGCCTTATCAGCAGCAGCAACAGCAGAAGACCTACGATCCATTCTCCAACACATACAATCCTGGTTGGAGAGATCACCCAAATCTGAGGTATGGCAATAACTTCAATCAGTTTCAGCAACCTCAGTTTAAGCAAAATTCTGCTGGACCAAGCTCAGGACAATACCATCCAACAGTTCAGCAAAATAAACCACAAAGCAGCAACAGCAGCTCAGAGCCAATCTTGGCAGAATTGGTGAAACAGATGGTAACGATGGCGTTCGGTTCGACGAGCGAAGCTTGACGATTCAGAATGCGCAAACACAGATTGGTCAATTGGCTACAACAAAGAAATGAGATGAAGTCTCAAGGCTCTGGCAACCTTCCCTCCCAATCCGTGAGCAACCCAAAGAATGTGAGTTCCATCACTTTGAGAAGCGGCAAGCAGCTTAAGGTTCCTGATGTTGCAGATTCTGTAGAGGTGGTAGCAGAAAATTCTGATTCTGCAGAAATAAAAACAAATGGGGCAGAATCGAGCAGTAGCAGCAAGCAACCTGAACAAAGTGTTCCACTGCCTTTCCCCAACAGAGTGACACAAAACAAGAAGCGGGTGGAAGCTGAATTGGACAAGGAGATCATGGACACATTCAGAAAAGTGGAGGTTAATATTCCGCTCCTAGAAGCCATCAAACAGATTCCAAAGTATGCCAAATTTCTCAAGGATTTGTGCACTCATAGAAGGAGGCTGAAGGGAAATGAGAAGGTGAGCATGGGCAGAAATGTTTCTGCAATCATTCAGCCAAATATTCCTCCAAAATGCAAGGATCCGGGGACTTTCACCATTCCATGCATCATAGGAAATGCTTGATTCAGTCAAGCTATGTTGGATCTTGGAGCTTCAATTAATGTCATGCCAAAATCAATTTACCAGTCTTTGTGCATTGGAGAGCTCAAGCCAACAGGAGTGGTCATCCAACTCGCCAACCGGAGCACAACTCACCCTGAGGGAGTTTTAGAAGATGTGTTGGTAAGAGTAAATGACCTTATTTTTCCTGCTGATTTCTATGTGCTAAATATGGAGGATGAATTGCATGTTAATCAACCAACATTAATCTTAGGTAGGCCATTTTTGAAAACTGCTAAGACTAAGATTGATGTGCATTCTGGTACATTATCCATGGAATTTGGAGATAGTGAAGTGCAATTTAATCTATTTGATGCCATGAGATACCCAACAGAAGAGCATTCTGTTTTTCATATAGACATTATTGATTCATTGGTTGATGAAGTGCATGAGAACATGTTTGCTGAATTATATTGTGTTGATTGTGATTGTGATGGTAGCAATGACTTATGTGCTGTTTGTGCTATTTATGCTGAATTTGCTGCATGCTTACAAGCTGAAAATGCTATTTGTCTTTGTTTCGAATCTGCTTTGTTTCTCGAATGTACTAATTCTGCAGATTCTGATTTAATTTCTGCACATTCTGAAAGTTTTGCTGCTGTTTCTGCTGAAAATTCTATTTCTAATTATGCAAATTCTACTGCTGTTCAAAATTTTTCTGATGAATCTGATTCTGTTCCTGCTGTTAATTCTAAAAATTATGTTCCTGCTTGTTAATTACAAATCAAAAACTCTGTTCTCTTTGTCACACTATTTTACATTGCAGAAAATGCATTTCCACTTATTTAATTTTTACTACAAAGATCTGTTTCTAGCAATTACACTCTTGTTCCTCTAGTTGCACAAGTGCAGTTGTGCACATCTTTGTTCTGCTGAAAATTCTGTTTCTAATTGTGCAAATTCTATTCTTTGTTCAAAATTTTTCGATGAATCTGATTACTGCTGCATTGTTGTTTCGCCGATTCCACATTACCATTTTACGCACATTACGCTACTTGATTTACGGTTGCATAAATGCATTTACGTAAATTTACGCTAATGAAAATTATGTTTCGCAAATTCGCTTTTTGCTGCAAATTGTTTTTGTTGCAAATTACATTTCTGGCGATTCGATGTTGATGTGAAAATTTTAAATTTTGATTCTGCTGATTCGTTTTAGCTTCCATAGGATATGATGATCTTTGTTGTAAAGAATTTTTCACGATTGCAGGTGTTGAACCTAAACCATTAGAAGCAACTCCAAGATTAGCACCTTCTATCATGGAGCCACCTACATTGGAATTGAAGCCATTGCCAGAAAATTTGAAATATGCATTTCTGGCACCAAATGAGAAGCTACCAGTCATCATAGCCAAAGATGCGCAACTAGAGCAAGAAGAGAAGTTCTTGAACATTACGAGGCGAACATGATGGCTATAGGTCGACATTGGCGGACATACACGGGATTAGCCCTTCTACATGCATGCACTGTAATTCGAGTTAGAGGAGGAGTGAAACCGGTGAGGCAACCTCGAGAGAAGGCTCAACCCGCTTATCTTGGATGTGGTGAAGAAAGAAGTGAGCAAATTGTTAGTGCAGAATTATTTATCAATTTCGCATGGCAAGTGGGTGAGCCCGGTGCAAGTGGTTCCAAAGAAGACTGGAATAACAGTGGTGAAGAACTCAAAGAAGGAGTTAGTGCCTACAAGAGTGCAGAACAGCTGGAGAGTCTGCATAGACTATAGGAGGCTGAACCAGGCCACCAGGAAGGACCACTTCCCATTACCCTTCATTGATCAGATGCTAGAGAGATTGGCAGGTCAATCACACTATTGTTTTCTTGATGGGTTTTCTGGCTATTTTCAGATCCACATTGCACCAGAAGATCAGGAGAAGACCACCTTTACTTGCCCATTTGGCACATTTGCATACCGAAGGATGCCTTTTGGTTTATGCAATGCCCCAGGTACATTTCAAAGGTGCATGGTGAGTATTTTTTCTGACTTTCTAGAGAGTTGTATGGAAGTCTTTATGGATGATTTTACTGTTTATGGCACTTCATTTGATGCATGCTTGGATAGTCTTGATAGGGTATTACATAGATGTGTTGAGTCTCACCTTATTTTGAATTATGAGAAATGTCATTTTATGGTTAGGCAAGGTGTAGTCTTAGGACATGTGATTTCTAGTGAGGGTATTGCTGTTGATAGGTCTAAGATTGATGTTATTGCTTCTTTACCTTACCCCCATGTGTGCGGGAAGTGCGTTCTTTTCTTGGGCATGCAGGTTTTTACAGGCGATTTATTCAGGACTTCAGCAAAATTGCCCTTCCCCTTTCCAAGCTGTTACAAAAGGATATAGACTTCCAATTTGATGATAACTACAGGAGAGCTTTTGACCAGTTGAAGCGGCACCTGATTTACTCTGTTCTTCACCACGGATCGGGAATACCGTTTGAGCTCATGTGTGATGCATCAAACCTTGCGATTGAGTCGTTCTTTCCCAGAGGGTTGGGAAGATTCCTCATGTCATAGCATATGCCTCCCGGACCCTAGACTCTGCACAGGCTAATTACACCACCACAGAGAAGGAGCTTTTAGCCATTATTTTTGCTTTAGATAAATTCCGTGCTTATTTGTTAGGAACTAAAGTAACTATTTTTACTGATCATGCGACCTTGAAGTTCTTACTGAATAAGCCGGATGCAAAGCCTAGACTCATCAGGTGGATGTTGCTGCTGCAAGAATTTGATATTGAGATCCGAGACAAGAGTGGGTGAGAACCTTGGTAGCGCACCACTTGAGTCGCATTTCTGCACCTTGGAGCCTCTACCTATCCGTGAGACCTTTCCCGGATGAGCAACTTTTAGAGTTGCGAGGTAAGGATCCATGGTATGCTTGATTTGGTTAACTATCTAGTTGCTTACGAATTGCACGCCTACTTTAAAAGCATCGGATAGACAAACTTAAGAGTGAGGCTAAATATTATGTCTGGGATGATCCTTATTTGTGGCGCATGTGTAGTGATCAGATTATTAGGCGTTGTGTGCATGAACTTGAAATTCCTTCTATTTTGCATTTCTATCACACACTTGCTTGTGGTGGTCACTTTGGACCACAACGCACTGCTAGGAAGCTCTTACATGCAGGTATTTATTGGCCCACATTGTTTCGTGATTCTCACACTTATTGTAAGAATTGTGAACAAAGGTCAAAAGACAGTACTATTTCCGTAGGAATGAGATGCCTCAACAACCATTATTGTTTTGTGAGATATTTGATGTTTGGGGTATTGACTTTATGGGTCCATTTCCTGTCTCATTTGGTTTTGTTTATATTCTACTGGCTGTTGATTATGTCTCCAAGTGGGTGGAGGCCAAGGCCACCCGGACTGATGATTCTCATGTTGTTGTAGATTTTGTCAGATCACACATTTTTTGCAGGTTTGGAGTGCCTAAAGCAATCATCAGTGATCAGGGGAGCCATTTCTGTAACAGGAACATGGCAACTTTGTTGAAGAAATATGGTGTCACCCACAAGGTCTCAACTCCATACCATCCGCAGACTAATGGACAGGCGGAGGTATCAAATAGGGAGTTGAAGCAGATTCTGGAGAAAACAGTGCAGCCTAACAGGAAGGATTGGAGCAAGAGGCTTGAGGATGCATTATGGGCTTACCACACTGCCTACAAGACTCCTTTGGGGATGTCTCCCTATAGGATTGTCTTTGGCAAGGCATGTCACCTTCCGGTAGAAATTGAGCACAAAGCCTATTGGGCAGTCAAGAACTGCAACCTTGATATGAGCCAATCCGGACTTCATAGGAAGCTCCAACTTCAGGAGTTGGAGGAGATCCGGTTGGAAGCCTATGAGAACTCCCGCATGTACAAGGAGAAGACAAAACTCATTCATGATAAGAAGTTGCTGCGGAAGGAGTTCTCCATTGGTCAGAAAGTGCTTCTCTACAATTCTCGCCTCAAGCTCTTTTCTGGTAAGCTTTGTTCTAGGTGGCTAGGTCCTTATATAGTGACTAAGATATTTCCATATGGTCTTTGTGCAGATTTTGGAGCCTGGGACTGATAAAGCTTTCACGGTGAATGGCCACCGCCTGAAGCCATTTCATGAAGACACACCCTTGGAGACCATTGAGAAGGTCCGCTTGTTAGCGGCCACTTACACTTACACTTGATAGGGGAGTTTTTCTATTCTTTCCCTCACCTCATTTTACTTGCCTTGCATTTCCATTGTGTGTATTACATTGAGGACAATGTAAAGTTGAAGTGTGGGGGAGTGGTTTCGACATAGGTTGTAGGTTGTGTTGTTTGGTAATTAATCATGCATTATAGATTTGTTTCATGGTTGTTTTTACTTCATTTTTTCATTTAAAAAAAAAAATTCTGCTTTGTTTTACTTCGCTTCTCCATTGTTGAATTGAAAGTTGTTAAGTTACGGCATTAGGTTATAGGGAGGATAGAGTTCCAACATGATTTCATTTTTCTATCCCCTCTTGATATATGTGAGTTGGGTGGTTGATCTTGATTTGCAATGATTGAGTATGTTGGACTTTACCTTTGTGAGCTTTTGAGCCTTATTTTGGATGGTAGCACTTCATGCCATTCTTTTCTTTCTTGTGTGTTTTCCCTCATAGATTTTGTTATTCTAGAACTTGCTTTGATTCTTCTTTGAGGCTACATTTTTTTCATACACATTCATGAACATGATAGAGGCATTTCTTTGATTTTAACCACTTAGCCATATAGCCTACCCTGCATTTTGCCCCTTGTTTAGCCCCTTTGAGCCTTATTAACCATTCTTTGGTTTCTAGCACATTACAAGCTTTAAGTGGAAAACCATGTTATACCCAACCTTAGGGAATAGGGAGTGCATTGGTTTCATCATTATTGTTGTATTTGGGATCAAGTGTGGAGGTTTGAATGAAAAAAAAAAAAAGAGAAAGAAAGAAAAAAAAAAGAAGAAGTAAAAAATAATAATAATAATAATAAATAAATAAAATGGGGACTCTTGATAAAGGGAAAAGAAAGTTTAAAGAGAGTAAGTGTGTGATGGCTTAATTTGTCTAATGACCAATGTCACTTCTATTCTCTTAGGTGTATCTTGTCATATCCTCATATTTTCCAACCCTTACCTTAGCCCCATTCAACCTTGAATAAAGTCCTCTTGATTTGTGTTTGCATATGATTGTGAGTAGTGGAGAAGTAGAAGATTAACAAGCTTATGGTAATGCATTGTCTATTGAGGTGACTTGAGTGAAACACTTTTGCCCATACACTTGAGAGTTGAGAGATTTAAACACCATCTTGTTAATCCTTTCATGCTTGATCTATTTGCATTTTGAAGGATATTGCTTAACTTACATTTTTGAGAGATGGAATGTATAATGATTTGATTGTTGGAAACTCTTGATGCCTTGTATGCTCTTATGTTCCTAAGCTTGGCACTTTTGATGATTCATTGGAGAATTTGCTTGTTCACTTTGGGTTATTCCATGATTTTTAGGTTGCATGTTTCTTTGTCCTTAGTTGAATCTTGCATGAGGACATGCAAGAGTTAAGTGTGGGGGAATTTGATCAATTGGATTTTTATATACTTATTTTCCCTTATCCCTAGCTCATTAATTCTCTCTTGTGCCTAATTGTTTTGAATTGGACCATTTTGTATTGCTTGGATTTTGTTTGGGTTTGAGTTAAAATTTCCAGCATTAGGCGAATTCTGACACTATTTTGGTTTTTGGGTTATATCTTGAGTTATAGAACTCATTTTATTGTGATTCTTGATTTGTAGGAAAGCTGAGAGATAGGCCTACAAGTGATATGAAGAAGTTAGAAGCCAATTCTGGTGTTAAGGAGCTGAAATTGGGCCTAGAAGTGAACTGAAGCGGTGCAATCGCGGTTTCTGAACGGGGTGCAGTATTTGGACCATATCTTGGTCCATAGTAGCCCAATTGAGTCCATTCCAGTGGCATTTTGAAGCTGACATCCAAAGCTTTAAGTGATCTTCAGACCACAAATCCAAACTGATGCGTTTTCAATACCAACAATGCGGACAAACGTTACTGACTGGATTAGAAAACATACTTGCAAGTTTTTAGCATAACTTCCTTTATATAATTCAGAATTTAGCAAATAAGGTGTCCAGATTCAGAGAAGAGAGAGGGGATTAATCTAATAGCTGTTACCGATTGATTGGGAGATGTTTTGATTCGGTTTTGGCTGGCTGACTTAGGGGGAAGCCAGAATTGTAACCAGACAGATTTTGGGAATAGAAAATAGTTCGATTTTTTGTTGGTTCTTCTTCTCCTCTCTTCTCTCACGCCCCCCCCCCACCTTAACAACTCGTCTTCCTCCATTCATGGAGGAGTAAGCTTCCATCTAATCCAAGAATTCAAGGAACATCATCACTCAAGAGGATTGGCTAACAAGAGTTCAACTATTCCATTCGGTTTCTTCTATCCTTTCTCTCATCTTAATTTGGTTTTGGAATTGAAGGTTTTCATTCTAAAATTCTAATCAAGAGTTCAATTGTCTCATATCAATTTGTGATTGTTCGATTCAATTGTTGAAAGAAGAAGAATTAGAATTCAGGTCTGAGTTTTAAGGTTAATGCATTGGTGATTAAAACTGATACAACTCAACTAGGTTTTAGAGATTTCTGAACATTGGTTGATTATGTGTTAGTCAAATGCATGAAGGTTTTTGTGTGAATGCTAAAATTGGATTGAGGTTTCATTCAATTTTATGATTAACCATTGAGTCGAATTGTTGATATATATATCTAGAATTCGATGATTGAGTGATAATTGTTGCCTTTTGATTCTTGGATTGGATTTCAAAATTCTGTTCATTTCTTTTTCTACTAATTTCGGTATTTTAAATTCCAAACCCCCCCCCATTTCCTGATCATATAACATTGTCACCGCTGGGAAATGACCCGGGTTGCACCCTTGCTACGAGTTTAGTGTAATTCGATTTTTATTGTAATTTGATCGAGCTCGGCACTCGAGTCACCAGTCTTAGACTAGCAATTCAAAGAGAACTTCAAAAGTTAAGAATTGAAAGCTTCAACGAGTATATTTTAGATATCTATAAAAGGCTAGATTTTGAAGAAAGAATGTTAGAATGACTGAATATGTTCTTTGCTTGTAGAGCTTCACTGTCAACTTTCTCATCCTTCTGAACCTCTAGAAAGTTGCTCTTTGTAACAGAAAATATTCTTTTCTACTTTGTATTTGATAAGATTCTCTTTTTGAGAATTTAGAGAAGTTATACACACTAAAACAACATTGTTTCTCCTCTGTAAAGAGAGTTAGTTTGAGTGTTCACAAACTATTTTTCAAATATCAAAACTTGTACACAGACCCAGCAGTGGTTAGATAAAGCTTGGAGAAGCTAGGATGAAGAATATTCGAGTTAAAACTTGGAAAGGCTTGAGAAAAGACTACTCTTGTGTAAGAAGCTCGGAGAAGCTTGATCAAAGAATACTTAGGTTTATATAAAATCTCAACAAAGTGTTGGAGACTAGAAGTTGGCAAGTGGTTGGCTGAACTAGTATAAAAATTTCTTGTGTGGTTCTTATATATCTACTTAGCTTTTTAACTTGATCGAATAAGTTATTCTCTCTACATGTTTTATTTCAATCTGTTCAGCATTTTAAACAATTATAAACATATAAGCCTTCTTTAACTAATGCAAAGCTTCTGCAATCCAAGTTTAGAACTTGAGATAGATTTTTAAATTAAAATTTTCAGGTTACATTTAAGTTTGAAACAACACGATTCAACCCCCTTCTCATGTTATCTCTTCCAACAATTGGCATCAGAGCCTAACTTTGGGGTTGAGCTTCCTAACGGCTGCAGAGGTTAAAGACCCATCAAATAGTCTAACAAATTCATCAAATCAGAGAAGGTCATTCCATAAATCGTCCTCCCTCTTTCAATGGTGAAGACTATGCATATTGGAAGGATAGAATGAAACTCTTCATTGAGTCCACACGTCTGGATATATGGGAAATAATAGAGAATGGTGACTATGTACCTACTATGGAACAACCAGCACCATAAATAGTAGTTGATCCAGAACATCCTCCACCAGTTGTAGTCAGAATCATTCCTAGAAATGAATGGACTGATCAGCACAAAATGAAATTTTAAATGAACACCAAGGCAAAATACTTGCTCACATGTGCCTTGAGCAAAAGTGAATATGACAAAATTACATCCTGTGATTCTGCCAAAGAAATCTAGGATAGACTTCAAGTGCTTCATAAAGGAAAAGATCAAGTTAAAGAAACGAAAATTAGCATGCTTGGTCATAAATATGAAATGTTCAATATGCTAGAGCATAAGAATATTGATGAAATGACTACCAGATTTATGCATATCATGAATCAACTGAAAGCTTTGGGTAAAAGTACTCAAATGCATAAATGCTAAGAAAGATCTTAAGGAGTCTTTCAAAGGCTTGGCTTCCCAAAGTTACTGCCATCTAAGAAGCTAAAAATCTGAACGTACTCAGCTTAGATGCTCTCATTGGGTCCTTAAAGACTCATGAGATCGAACTGAAGGAAATTTCTGGGGAATCTGGCAAGAAAGGAAAGTCCATTGCCCTTAAGACTACTTAGAAGAGATTCAGCTCTTCCAAAGTCGTGAAGGCCTCAGAAGAATCAGATGAAGAAGATGAAAATTCCTTTGATCCTAATTCTGATGATGAAAATGATGAAATAGCTCACTTGGCTAGAAGAATCTCAAAAGCATGGCTCAGAAGGAAAAAGAACTTTGCTCCAAAAAGGGACAAGAAGAGCCAAGTCAAAGCAAATGAAGTAATATGCTTTGAGTGCCAGGAACTGGGGCACATTAGATCAAAATGTCCCAAACTAAAGAAAGCTGGAAAGGAAAAGATTCCAAAGAAAAAGGCTATGATAGCCACATGGTAAGATCTAGATAGAGAGCAAGAAAATGATGAATCTCAAGAGGAAGAAGAGATTATTGCCAACCTCTATTTCATGGCTGATATCATCTTAGATGAAGAAACTGAGGTATGTGAGTCTGATCCTGAACTTACTTATGAAAATCTTCAAAAAGCTTATGATGAATTCTTAGATGATTCAAAGTCTCTTGCTTCTCATTATGCATTTCTGAGAAAATATTTTCGAAAATTGTCTTTAGAGTTTGAAAAACTCAAGATTGAGAATGAGAAGGTTGGGCATAAAATGAAACAAAATGCAAAATGAAACTTTTGCTCTTCAGAAGGAAGTAGCAGCCTTAAAAGGCAAAGTTTCTAAAACTCAAGATAGGATATCTTCTGATGTTTCTGAGCTTCAAAAATTAGTCAAACTTCTCAAATCTAATCTTGAGAAAATGCTTAATGGCTCCAAAAATCTAGATTTGATGTTTGACAGTCAGAAACCTTACCTTGATAAAACTAGTTTAGGCTATGAGGAAGAAGATGATAAAAAATCATTTGAAGAACTTTCAAGTTTAATTCCAAATTGTATCTATTGCTTCAAAAAGGGTCACACTTCTAAAAGATGCTTCTCCAGAAGAAGACCAAAATGATAGATAGTGAAAAAGCCAAGAAACCTGTTAACCCAAAAAGACCCAAGAAAACATGGGTACCTAAAGTCAAAACTACTTCTCATGTAGGTATGCCTTAAATCAATTCATCAAAAGGAAAAGCAGTGGTATCTGGATAGTGGATGCTCCAGACACATGACTGGAAATAAATCCTGGTTTAGAAATCTCAAACCTAAGAATAGTGAAATAGTCAAATTTGCTGACAAAATCAAATCCAAATTTCTTGGTATAGGTAATGTTGGTAAGAACAATTCCAATGTAATAAATGATGTTATGTTAGTAGAGGGATTAACTCATAATCTCTTGAGAATTAGTCAATTTTGTGACTAAGGCTATAAAGTTGTGTTTGAATCCTCACACTGTATTATTAAAGATTCTAAAAATGACAAGATTATTTTTACTGCTAAGAGGTATAACACTACATATGTGTTGTATCTAGATGATCTCTTAGATCATAATGTAAAATGCTTAACTTCCTTTTTGGATGAAAAGTAGCTGTGGCACAAAAATTTTGTTCATGCTAATATGAAATTGATCTCTGAGATCTCTCAGAGAGAGTTAGTCATAGGTTTGCCAAAAATTGATTTTGACAATGATTCTTCTTGCGAATTCTGTCTCAAAGGCAAACAAACCAAAAGTTCTTTCCACAACAAAAATGTAGTTTCTACTACTAGACCGCTTCAGCTTTTATATCTTGATCTTTTTTGACCAACTAGAATTGCCAGTCTAGGAGGTAAGAGATATGGTTTAGTCATTGTGGATGAATTTTCAAGATTTATATGGATTATGTTCCTAACTCATTAGGATGGTGATTTTGAGGTCTTCAAATCTTTTTCAAAAAGAATTCAAAATGAAAAAGGTTTTTGCATCACTTTCATCAGATCAGATCATGGTGGAGAATTTAAAAATCATGCTTTCAAAAACTTTTGTGAAGAAAATGACATTTCTCATAATTTCTCTTCTCCTAGAATTCCTCAGCAAATTAGGGTAGCAGAAAGGAAGAATAGATCTCTGTAAGAAATGGCCAGAACTATGCTTCTTAAAAGCAGCTTATCAAAAGATTTTTGGGCAGAAGCTATTAACATTGCCTACTATATTCAAAATCGTATTTTCTTAAGGCCAATTCTCAAGAAAACTTCCTATAAATTATGGAAAGGAAAAAAACCCAATATTTCCTATTTTCATATTTTTGGATCCAAATGTTTTATACTAAACACCAAGGACAAGCTCTCAAAGTTTGATCTTAAATTTGGTCTTGAAATTTTTCTAAGATATTCTTCTATTTCAAAAGCTTATAGGGTGTTCAACAAAAGGTCTCAATCTGTGCAAGAAAGTATCCACATAAGCTTTATGGAAAAGAAAAATGACCGAAATCAGAAGGTTGCTGATCTGGAAGTGAAAATGGAAAGTATGTCATTAAATGAAAACTCCCACGCCCAACATAACTTTCAGATGACCACTAGAGATCATGGTGAAAATGTCTTTGAAGTTCCTTCACATCAACATGTTTCTGATGATGCTTCTAAAGAACCAGAAATTACTCCTTTGAGAAGAAGGTACTCAGGTGTAAGAGACTTGTCTCTCAAAACCAAATTATTGGTTAACTTTCTCATGGAATCAGAACGAGATCTTCACTTAGGAACGATTCAAATCTTGCTCTTATCTCTGAGATTCAAACCAGAAAATATTGAAGAAGCCCTTATGGATCAATACTGGATTGAAGTTGTGAAAGAGGAGTTATCTCAGTTTGAGAAAAACAAAGTTTGGACCCTAGTACCACTGCCTAAAGAACAATCTGCCATTGGAACTAAATGGGTATTCAGAAACAAGTTTGATGAGGATGGAAAGGTTGTTAGAAACAAAGCAAAATTAGAGCTCAAGGTTATAATCAGCAAGAAAGCATAGATTATGATGAAACTTTTGCTCCTGTTGCAAGATTGGAAGCCATCAGAATGTTATTTGCTTGGGCATCTTACAAAGGTTTTAAGTTATTTGAAACGGATGTAAAATCTGCTTTTTTTAAATGATTTCATATCTGAGGAAGTTTATGTTAATCAACCTCCTATTTTTGAAAATGAAAACTTTCCTCAACATGTGTTTAAACTTTCAAAAGCTCTCTATGCATTAAAACAAACTCCCGGAGCTTGGTATGATAGGCTCAGCTCTTTTCTAATCGAAAATGATTTTGTAAGAGGAAAAGTTGGCACCACTTTATTCATTCTTCATGATAAAAATAATTTTTTGATTATTCAGATTTATGTTGTTGATATTCTTTTTTGGAGCAACTAATCAAAGTTTGTGCAAGCATTGTTCTTATCTTATGCAAGGAGAATTTGAAATGAGTATGATGGGAGAACTACAATTCTTTCTTGGACTGCAAATCAAACAAGAGAAAGATGCTATCTTGATTCATCAAGAAAAGTATGCTAAGGATTTGCTCAAAAAGTTTGATATGGACAAAGCCAAGAGCATTAGTACTCCTATGCATCCCTCACAAGTTTTAAAAGCTTATGAAGATGGTGAGAAAGTTTCTGAATCTCTATACAAAGGTATGCTTAGATCACCATTATATCTAATTACTAGTAGACCTGACTTGCAATTAAGTGTAGGAATCTGTGCTTGATTTCAATCAAATCCTAAACTTTCACACTTAAGTGCTGTTAAAAGAATTTTGAGATATTTAGTTGGTACTACTAATCTTGGTCTTTGGTACAAGAAAATTACTTCTTGTGATATTACAGGATACTGTGATACTGATTTTGTTGGAGATAGAGTTGAATGAAAAAGCACTAGTGGTTGTTGTTGCTTTCTTGGAAAATCTTTGATAACATGGTCAAGCAAGAAGCAGAACACTATTGCTCTTTCAACTGCAAAAGTAGAATATGTATCTGCTACAAATTGTAGTACCCAAATTCTATGGATCAAGCAACAATTAGAGGATTTCAACTTGAGGTATATCGATATTCCTATCCTTTGTGACAATACAAGTGCTATAAAACCTCACCAAGAATCCCATTTAGCATTCTAGATCTAAGCACATTGACACAAACTATTATTTCATAAGAGATCATGTTTAGAAAGGGGATATTAAACTAAGGTTTATTAATACTGAAAGTCAAATTGCTAACATTTTTACAAAACCCTTAGCAAAATATAGATTCTCCAAAATAAGGAACCTTCTAAACTTGATCAACTTTTGATCATTCACATGCATTACATCTGAACACAATCTCTATCTCGTGAGCTAAAGTAAAAGGTGAGATTGTCATATCTCAATGGGGTTTGCTTTCTGGAACATTATTATTCTTCGTCTAAGTTTGCTTCAAAAAAGTCAGATCATGAGAAACTTAAAGAGTCTATTTAGAATGTGTTCTCTCACCATTTAGAAAGATTATTTCAGAAAAAGGATGAAGATGAAAATGAGGAGAATAACAACTTTAGAATGTTAAATTAGTTTTCTCTTGGAACTGTCTTCTCATTCCTCCAGAAAGAAGGTTGTAGACTTTGATGAGTGTAGGTTCTAAATAAAAGAAATGGTTTTGTTACATGTGTCACTTGGATAATCACCCATTATCACACGATGACCATTATTTGATTAAGCGGGAAACTCCAAAAAAGCATGCCTACTTTGATAACAGCAACGTTTTACTCTAAAATTGCTCATACACTTTAATTGTTAGTCTCCCTCATTAACCATTACCCATGCCATTAACTTTTCATCTCACCAGTCTCAGAAGAAAAACCTTTCACTGTTCTTCATCCTCTCCACTCGAAAACTTTCAAACCTTCGTACCTTTTTCCATATGCCTAGCCCAAAGAAACTCTGTCCTTCACCTCTGGTTGCCTATCTCATCTGTGCATCATGACTAAGAAAGGAGACTATAGTGTGCTTTACATGTTTGGTGATGATGAAATGCAAACCAGATTTCATAAGCAGTTCTTTATATGACCTATTACTTTTGGAAGAAGTTTCAAGTTGGAGAACTCCTCAGCTTTCCCCCAGATTACAGAAGTGTTTGAGTTCCAAGGATGGAATAATTTCTTGAATATTTCTGAAGATGTCTACACCTGAGTTGTTGCCGTCTTCTACAGCATCCTCGCACTTGTTGATGAAGACAATACATCTTTGAAAAGCATCATAGGAAGCTTCGAGATCCAAGTACTTCCTTCTGATCTCACTCACATGACCAATACTCCAAATGAGGGGATTTTATGCAGAGATGGTTTAAGATGGTGGGAGCAGCTTGAAGCCATAGAGGAAGATGTCTCTGAAGTCCTTACTGGAAGAAAAGACATGCAAGTGAGAAATATTCATACTTCCTCTCTCTCATCTTGAATGTCGGAGCTATTTACTCTGTTGTTCAACACATAGTGCTTCCAAGGATGGGAAACATTGATGTCATGACTGAGGTAGACCATATGGCCATGTTTTGCCTCATGACTAGAAGAAGGATTAATCTGGCCAAGTTAATCCTTAACTACATACTCTCTACTGTGGATGATGCTAAAAGGAGTCATGCAGCCTTACTCTATGGCATGCTCCTAACCCGCGTCTTCCAAAGAGCCTAACTTCCTGTTGAAGGACACAAGAAGGATGAAAAACGCCCTACCACCACCATGAAGACCTTCTTCACTATAGGTTTGAAATCCCAAGGTCTTGAGAAGGCAGAAAAGAAAAGAAGAAGAAGGAAGAAGAAAAGAAGAAAAAAGAGAAGGAGAAGAAAAGAAAATCAATGAACCTTTAGAAGGATGTTTCTAAACCTTCTGAAGAGAGAAGATCCAAGAAAAGGCATGAGAGAGATCTCTCACCTGTTCTTGAGGAAAAAAGAGTCAATAAAAAAAGAGTACTGAGAATTGCTGAATCCTCCTCCTCCAATGCAAAAGTTGATGACTCAACCATTGCAGCATAGCCCATGAATGCTGCTGCTCCTGCAACATCTGCTCCCCAACCCCCCAGAACAAAGGGAATTGTCATCAAGGAACAGCCTCCTCAAGCTCCTCTAAAAGAACAACCTAAAGTAGAAGCTTAAAAAACAAATGAGGACCTTGAGAAAATCAAGAAGGGGAAGAAAAAGAAAGCCTATGTCAGGAGAACTATGCTGGAAGCTGCTCAAGATAGACTGAGAAATGAAGCATGGTTGCAAAGGGAAAGGGACAAAGCTACTGGAATTGGTAGCTCAGTCAGAAGAACAAGGAGCTCATCAACTTCTTTGGAAGTGGAGCAAGACTTCATTGTCATTGAAGAAGTCAACCCACCTTCTGAAATGAGGACAGTGGTTCTACCTTCTGAAGAACCATCAAGAAGACCAGCACAGCCTTCACTACAAATAGAATCTGCTCCAGAAAGATCATAACATGATAGAACTCTTGTTCTAGTAGCAGAACCAAAAACTGAAGTGGCTATTGCTGAATCTTAGCCTTTTTCATTGAGCACTCCAATGCCGCATCCAGTTGCTGCCTCTGAACCTCAAGAAGCTTCTGCCACTCTTGTCATAGCTCAGACCTTGCTGCTACTAACCTCCTAACCTAGATTTGATAGAAAAACCTCTTCTGCTGTATCTCAGCCCCAATAACACTCAGCAAATAACTCTCAGCACATTGAAAAGTTGCTTTCTGAGGAACCTTCTTCTGTTCAAGTGTTTCCCAATGCTACTGACGTTCAGATGGATCTGCTTCTTGCTAATCAACACACAATATTGGCAAATGAAGCTAAACTTCAAGCCCATCAGTAGAGAATAGATCACCGTATAGACAAATTGGAAAACCTTCTTGTGCAAATTCTAAAGAACATTCAGAAAGTAAAGGACAATCAGTGATGGTACTTCCATGATCCTACATCATTCTTTTTGATGATGTCAAAGGGAAAGAAGAAGAAACTTTTTAAGAAAACTCAAGCTAAAGAGGAGCAAAGCATAAGAGCATACACTTAGGAAGAAGCATGCATGCATACACATGCATGTTCTTTAGTGTTATATCTGTGTTTACAGCTTTGTTTATTTTAGTTAAAAACACTTATTGTTATTTTTTTTTTTTGGCTGCAAGTGCGTTCTAGATTCAATATTTATCTATCATATTTTAATTTCTCTGATTGAATATTCTATTACCTATAACACATTCTGATATGTTAAATTATTGAATGCGCTATGATATTTCAAATTATTGAATGCTTTAATCCTTATTTAAAACAATCAATAACTATCTTGATATTTGATGATTGGATATCTATTCAAATGAAATGCTTTGATCCTCATTAAATACTTATTTGAAGTTTTGAGATAATGTTTGGTTAGCTATTCTCTAACCATATGCACCCTAGTTGATTTATCTTAACTTTTGCTCTGATATATCTAGGTATTGTACTGAGATAAATCTTTAAATTCATATGCCTTCAAGTGACAATATTCAAAACTTTTTTTTTAAAAAAATATTACTCTGATATATCTCAATGATGTACTACGATAAAATGATAATCTTTGAATTCATCACTCTTCTAAGAAAGAAGTTTCTTTTCAAACAACAAATCATGTTCTTTCAAAAGATCTTTTCTGATAACAAAAAGCATTTCTTAAATACTGGTTTGCCATCATTAAAAAAGACGGTATTGTTAGCTCCAATGCCTATCAGAAGCTATTCTGAGGCTAAGAACCGAATTATTTTTTAAGGGTTTTGATGAAAACTAAATCAGAATACAAGCAAATCTTTTTTATCAAGAAAAGGCTAATTCAAATAACAAATTCTTCTATGAGAATAAAATTCAACAAATAGCTTAAGCACTCAAAAAGCCTTTAAAGCACCATTATCCATAGCTTTATACTATAATTGGAATATATGCTTTGTTTCTCTCGAGCTATTTTGTGTAAAAATAGAATGGAAGAATTTTAGAAAGATGAAGCTACACTTCAGAAAGGAAAGATGAGCTAGAAAGCTAAGACATGCCAGTTCAGAAAGATGACGCTGTCTAGAAGAATGATCCTATCTAGAAGGGATACCACCAGAAACATACTACTCATATTTGTCATACTTTCAAAAATTCCTTAGCACGCTTCATAGACAAATTCAAAAAATCAAAAAGATGATTTGACAAAAGGCAGAAGAAGTGCTAACAAATCTGCACAGTTGGTATATCAACAAATGACTGCTTTTCTATCTCTGCACAAGCTTTGAAGAATGAGGAAAAGGAAAAATTATTTCTTCTCTATCCAGTCTTAGACTAGCACTTCAAAGAGAACTTCAAAAGTTAAGAATTGAAAGCTTCAACGAATATATTTAGATGTCTATAAAAGATTGGATGTTGAAGAAAGAATGTTAGAACGACTGAATATCTTCTTTGCTTGTAGAGCTTCACTATGAACTTTCTCATCCTTCTGAACCTTTAGAAAGTTACTTTTTGTAACTTTTGCTAAACTGAAAATCTTCTCTTCTGCTTTGTATTTGATAAGATTCTCTTTTTCAGAATTTAGAGAAGTCACACACACTACAATAACATTATTTATCCTCTAGAAAGAGAGTTAGTGTGAAAGTTCACAAACTATTTTTCAAATCTCAAAACTTGTACACATACTCAGTAGTGGCCAGATAAAGCTTGGTGAAGCTAGGATAAAGAATACTCGAGTTAAAGCTTGGAAAGGTTTGAGAAAAGACTACTCTTGTTTAACAAGCTTAGAGAAGCTTGAACAAAGAATACTCAGGCTTATATAAAATCTCAACAAAGTGTTAGGGACTGGAAGTAGGCAAGTGGTTGGCCGAACTAGTATAAAAATTTCTTGTGTAGTTCTTCTATATCTACTTAGTTTTCTAACTTGATTGAATAAGTTATTCTCTCTACATGTTTTATTTCAATCTGTTCATCATTTTAAATAATTTATAAACATATAAGCCTTCTTTAACTATACAAAGCTTCTGCAATCCAAGTCTAGGACTTGAGATAGATTTTCAAATTAAAATTTTCAGGTTACATTTAAGTTTGAAACAACACAATTCAACCCCCTTCTCATGTTATCTCTTCCAGCAACAATTCTATGTTGATGCTGAAAGGTTAATGTATTATATTGATTATGATGTCTTGACTAAGTATCTAATTCAAAAAGCACTATTCATGAGAAAGCAAATTTGATCCATTATGCTGTCAATATTCCAGCAAAACTTATGTACATAACATATCATGCACTGTAAATACATATGTTATCCAAGTTCATTATTCATGAATGCATGAACTATGAGACACATAGTGTGATACGTATACATAAAAGCACAAAGCATCTGCATGCATGATAAAGTATGGAAAAGAAAAGATAACAAGAACTTGCAAAGGGAACGTACTGAGTATCCACCTCGTAGTGGGCCAGGGCAGTACTGTCTAAGGCTTGAGTCAGCCCCTGACCAAATTTAAAGAGAGTAGACTAATATAAGGGTCAGGGAAAGTAAACTCGTCACTCATGTATAGGTGCAAGCTTGGACCTGAGAAACAGACTATTACGCAGGGATAAGAGAGGCCATTCACCTTCGAGGGACTAAGTACATAAAAGCAAGATGCAAGTAAAGGAAAGATAAGTAAAGAATGCACCCTATGAATGGTGATATGTAATGCCTAGGTGTGCTAAGAAAAGAAAGTAAAGAAAGTTAAAGAACGACAAGTGCACTCACATCAAAAGCTCATTTGCATTCATTCACACATGTTATTCAATTGTTCTTTATTTTATTATGAATCACTGCATCTTAGTCAAATGTCCTTTATATTGTTATGTCAATGTTTGAATTCTTTCTCTATTTAACAAGTGTATGAATAAAATGAACTCTGCTTAGGACAATATATTTTTAAACTATAAAACTGGAAAGTTTACATAACATGTTCACCTCTTTCATAATAAATCAAAGCAATTCGAGATAATAATGATGATACGGTATGTGGTAGTCTAAGGAATCCTACTGAGAATTTATAATTCTCACTCCTATTTGTATTTCTATGTTATCTCCAGATATCTCAAGAAAGCTAAAAGATAGTCATACTGGGTAGAGTTTGGAAAGATGAAAACGGCCAAAGAGCATTGTCATATAAGGTCCATTGAAGAAACACTAACAACTCTTGAGTGTGGTACTATAACTTAATTATAGTACTGTACTTGGGAGGGTGTTACATCTCCAAATTTTCAAGGCAAACACCGCGACTGCCAACTCCAGGTCGTGAATAGGGTAATTCACCTCATGGGGCCTCAACTGTCTAGAGGTATAAGCAACTACATTCTGATCTTGCATTAGTA
Organism: Pterocarpus santalinus; assembly: GCA_031439595.1. Taxonomy (NCBI): domain Eukaryota; kingdom Viridiplantae; phylum Streptophyta; class Magnoliopsida; order Fabales; family Fabaceae; genus Pterocarpus; species Pterocarpus santalinus. Next base: position 47,300,050 of record CM062532.1, on the reverse strand, counting down.
CACATCCTAAGCCTTTTGTTGAGGCATCAAAATAAACTTCAAAGGGTCCATTAGGGTTGGTAATGCTAACACAGGTGTGGTAGTGAACTTTTCTTTTAATTCTTGGGAACTTCTTTCACACTTTGTTGCCACTCAAAAGAAATGTTTTACTAGTTAGCTTGGTAAGGGGTAAGGGTATCTAGGAGAAACCTCTTATGAACCTCTGATAATATCTTGCTAACCCTGGAAAACTCCTGATTTCTATCACTGTGATTGGCCTTTCCTACTACTTCATCACTACTTCTACTTGTTAAGGCCTATGAAAATCCCTACTTGCATATAACGTGTCCTAAAAACTTGGCTTCCGTCAACCAAAACTCGCATTTGCACAATTTAACGTACAACTTTCTTTCCCTTAGTATGCCTAACACTATCCTAAGGTGTCCTCTATTTTTGAATAGGTGAGAATATCATATATGAAAATGACCACAAACTTCTTTAGATATGGTCTGTAACATCCACCGTTTTTCGCCTAATTATTCGGTTTTATCGAATAATTGAGAATAATCAAAATTCGGTTAAATAATTATTTAGAATCAATTGATTAGCAATTACTTGAGTTTAGATATGAGAGAATTAAGTTAAGGGTATAGGAGATTTCATAAAATTTTATTGAAAACTGATTTACCGATTCAAAAGAAATCGGTAAAATTACAGTATTTTAAACTGTCGGAACCGAACCAATAGAATATCAATCCTTTACCCTACCTTGAGTGGCTAATAACTCAGTCACTTAAGCCCCAAATGTGGCACCACTTGGGCCACAACTCATGGGGAGGCTTGGCTGAATTTCAGCCATACAAGCTCCACCAATCACAAGCCAAGAAGCCACCTATATATACACTCCTCCCATCAGATTTTTCTGCTTCTCCTTCACCCATTCAGACCACTTTTCCAGTGCCATTTTCTCCTCTCCTTTCAGCCTTCTTCCTCTATTCTTCACTCATAACTCCAGCCAACATCAAGCTTAATCAAGTCTTGCTCATTTAAGCTTCAAAAAGTCCAGCAAAATCACTAGAACAAAGGTAGGGGTTTTATTCTTGCATAAATTCTGTGGTCTTGGCTGGCTGAGCTTGGATTATTTTCATAATCTTTGATGTGTTAAATGAATGATTATGATGATATGTGATTGGTTTTGGGCTGTTTGTGTGATTGAAACCGAATTGGAAGCAAGAAAGAATGAAACTAGGAAGAGCTGATGGGTTGGAGAACTAAAAACCCTCAGTAGTCCATACGGCAGAGTGTACGACTCCCCCTATAGCCGATTAAATCAGATGGAACCATTTTTATATGAAACTAGACATTTAGAGTTTTCCATAGATATGTCATATAAAGCTTTTGGATTAGAATTGAGAGAGATATGAATTTTTGAATTTTGATCTAGGGTTTTGACTCTGGTTCTAGGTAGACTGGGTTGTTCAAGATAGAACTCGCCCTATACTACTTGAAAATGAGTGAAACTAACTTTGTTAGAAAGATTACACATAGACTAATGTCCCATTAAAATTTTAGAATTAGATAAGATCCCAGCTGCTCCCAATGATCCAAGAAAATTGCCCTATGTCTAAACTAGGCCAGAATAGGGTAGTTTAGGAAGGTCAGAATTCGGGGCTTGTAACTTGTGCCCTATTGAGTCAAATGGAATGGAACTTTTTGTAAATGAAACTTTACCCTGTTAGCTTTAATATGAGTCCAATTTTGTATAATTGGAGACAGTTTTCGATTTTTACTGGATTTTTACTTTTAGTTGCCTGATTCTAACTAGCCACTGGGCAGGCCGGGATAAAACCTAAGTATCTTGAGTTATAGATATCAAAATTAGATGGAACTAAAGAGATTAGAAACTAGACACATAACATTTCAACATAACCAAAATTGAGGTCCAAATGAGTTAAATAGAAATTATGGCTTGATTTAGAAGAACAGGGTTGGCTGACTATGTTGAGGCAGAAACCTTGCCTTAGTGAGCTTATTGTCATTATGAGTTCCATGTTGAAATATGTATGTAACGTTGTGATTTTTGTAACAAATTGATGTTATGATGTGCTGGCACTATTCATGGGGAAGCGGACACGTTCCGTTATGCTGCCGAAATTTCAGTAGAATCCATGCATAAGTTATGAATTACATGTTAATGCATGTGCATTTTCAAGAAAGCTATGAAAGTTATAATAAGGAATATGTTACTATGAAAGTTCCATGCTACTTGGGCCAACCCCGGATAAGAAGTTAAGGGGAATAGATCGGTGGGAAGGTCGGGGAAAGTAAACCCGGTATTCTTGTCTAGGAAAAAGCTCGATCCTGAAAAGCAGACTATTACCCAGGAGTCTAAATGGCCAAGAACTCCCAGGGGACCAAGAGATGGAAAATGATGAAAAGTAATGGAAAATGCTTATGAAGAAAGGTTCATGCTTAAGTTTGCATGATTACATGATTGCATGGTTACATGAAATAATTATGTCAAGATGTTTACAGTTGTCTATTGTGTTTACTTATTGCTATTTATTTATTTATTCTGTTTATTATTTTATGTATCATTATTAGTATTTTATTGTGTTTCTTATGCTGTCTAAAGTAAAACTGAAATCTTGCCTTGGACCAGACATTTTCTTGAACTCATTTAAACGGATATTTCAGTTGAACACGCATTTTTATAATTAAATAAAACCCGAGGCAACTGAGAATGTATGTGACGTCAGCTAACCATTATACCCGAACCCTACTGAGAATTTCTTGAAATTCTCACCTCATTCTGTATTTCCCGCATCATTCTCAGACGCTGGCGATAGACTTCACGGCTACCCTCTTCATTGAGATCCTAACTTTACAGCTTCACCATGATCCAGTGTTGGACTCCTTGTATATAGCCGGTTCGTGTAACTTCCGCCTCTACCTCTTTAGCAACAGGAACTTTGATGTCCCTTTACATCATCCTATTTTTGATCCTGCCACTCCGTACATTGCTGTCCCGTTGCACATGGCGCACCCACCTCCAACTCCTCCTGCACCTACAGCACAGGCAGCTCCTGCTGATCTTATACTGGAGTCACCTCCGCAGGCCGTTCCCAACGTGCCGCTTAGTTCAGAGAGTGACCCTTCCGAGGCCATCGGCTTGTCACCCTCTTCCTCCTCGGGATCCAGCGCAGAGTATTCTCCGACCGGGCCTGACATGGCTAACGGCTTTTTGACAGAGTAGTTCGGGCAGCAGGAGATGTTGTACAAAGATGACCTCTTTTGACAAAGACATAGCTCTGGGTCATAGACTTGACAAAAGGATTAGCAATAGGTTATGAAATGTCCTCTGACGACCATAGGATGTTTTGACTGATACGGGCATTATTGTCTTTTTGGTATACCAGCCCACTTATGTATTCTACTTTGACACTTTGTACATAAACTGAAGCCGTGGCTTCTGATATATATACATATATGTGCCGATTATCTGATCTTTGTTATTGTACTATTCTTATCCTTTGTGATACTTTGTTAAATTCGTTCCGCTTTTAGTATAGCAACGCGCCTTTTCGTCTGTTCAAAAAAAAAAAAAGAAAGATGACGATTTAAGGAAGCACGAATCATGAAAGGTAAACAGAGTGTTAATACGGTAATACAATCTACTTGATTTCATGCTATGACTTAAGCATAACATCAAATTAGTAGGGTGTTACATTTTTGGTATCAGAGCAGTTCGTCCTAGCCAAGGCCTAAGGATTGGACTGACTATGCTTCGACCATATTCTGTACTTTTAGCTGATAATATGCACCAAATCTTGCATGTATGGTTGAGATATAATTGTGCATGTGTATAAAGTACCTGACCGTCTGAGCTGTTATTTACTAGCACATTAGACTTAGTATTGAGCCTGATCAACTCAATAACTTTTGTTTTGTGTGCTCAGAACTTAATGGCTTCCGAAAGGCGAGGCAGACCACATGCAGAACCTACTCCAGAGGACTCGACTGACTTTATGGCTACAATGCGAGAAATGGCCCATGCAATGCGGGAGCAAGCCGTGACAGCTCACCAGATGATGGAACAGCTAGACAGGCGACCTGCAGCAGGCTGTGAAGGGAACCTACATGGCCCAAAAGCTAACTAGGACTATCTCAAATTTGCTGAGTTCAGAAAGGCGAATCCACCCAACTTCCGAGGGGCGTATGACCCTGATAAAGCCGATGAGTGGATCAAAGCCATGGAGAAGATTTTCTCTGTCCTAGATTGCTTAGATCATCAGAAAGTGACTTTTGCCACCTATATGCTCGAGGCAGACACCGAGTTCTGGTGAACGGCGTACGAAGACTGTTTGAAGAATCTCAGACCATAGTCACTTGGATGGTGTTCAGAGATGTGTTCTACCAAAAGTACTTTCCTGCTTCAGTTCGAAACGCTAAAGAACTCGAGTTTATGCAGCTACATCAAGGAAATCGAACAGTATCCGAATATATGCTTGATTTGAGGAGCTATGCAAATTCTCCAAATTTATTAGAGGAACACGGATGAAGCGTGGAAGTGTATTAAATTTGAAGGAGGGTTACGAGAAGACATTCTTACCACGATAGGGCCAATGGAGATCAGGGATTTCCCCATGTTGGTGAACAAATGCCAGCTTGTGGAAGATTACAACTCAAAATTAGCTGCAGCCAGGGCATCTGGTGGAAATTTCAAGAGGGGGTTGGCCCCACAAGGCCTAAGATTTAAGCCCAACGTACAGCAACAGTGGAGATTTCCATCGGCAGGCAACAAAGGCAAGCAGCCCCAAAGGCCTTTTCCAAATCCAACTTGCACAAAATGCGGCAAGAATCATGGCGATCGGCCATGTTTGGCAGGCCAGAATGTCTGCTATGGATGTGGCAAGCCAGGCCACAAAATTTATGAGTGTCCAACCAGGAACCCATCACAACCGCCTCGACCCCAGCGACAAGGACGGGTCTTTACAATGAACGCAGAAGAAGCTGATAAGTCGGAAGGACTAATCCAATGCACCTGTGATGTGGACAGTGAGACTCTAACTGTACTCTATGATTCGAGTGCCTCACATTCATTTATTTCCCATAACTGTGTAACTGCTTTGCAATTGCCAATTTCTGAATTACCTTATGATCTATTAGTTTCTACTCTTACCAATGGGCCTATTAGAACTAGTCAAATATGCATCAATGTTCCTCTTCGAATTGAGGGTAGGACCTTTGCCGCCAATTTGATTTGTCTCCCTCTGTCTGGTCTTGACGTAATTCTGGGCATGAATTGGCTTTCTGCCAATCGAGTCGTACTCAATTGCTTGGATAATACGATGGTATTCCCCTCTGTCTCACTTTCTGAATCCCAAACTGCAACACTCTTCTATCTGAACTCTTTCAGGCCAAAGAATCAAGGGTATATCCTCTTGTCAGCTAATGTGACAGAAGCTGAGCAGGAACTAGAGGAGATTCTGGTTGTCAGGGAATATCCGGATGTTTTTCTAGAGGATATTCCTGAATTCCCTCCGAAGAGAGAAATTGAGTTTACCATCGAGTTGGTTCTAGGTGCGGGACCAATATCTATAGCTCTGTATCGAATGTCACCTATGGAGCTGATGGAACAAAAAAGACAGATCGAAGAGCTTTTAGAAAAAGGATTCATACAGCCAAGCGTGTCGCCATGGGGAGCTCCGGTCTTATTCGTCAAAAAGAAAGATGGAAGCATGCGCTTATGTGTAGATTATAGGCAGTTGAACAAAGTGACAATTAAGAATAAATATCCACTGCCAAGGATTGATGATCTTATGGACCAACTACAGGGTGCAACGATATTCTCCAAGAACGACTTGCGTTCTGGATATCACCAAATTCGAGTTCGGGAACAAGATATCCCTAAGACAGCTTTTCAAACTCGTTACGGGCACTATGAGTATACCGTGATGTTGTTTGGGCTGACGAACGCACCAGCAGTATTCATGGATTACATGAATCGAATATTTCGCCCATATCTGGACAAATTTGTAGTGGTGTTCATCGATGATATACTTGTCTACTCGAAGACGGAGCAAGAGCATGTGGAACACTTGTGGCTAGATCTGCAAATTTAAAGAGAAAAGAAACTTTATGCTAAATTATCCAAATGTGAATTTTGGATGAAGGAGGTAAAATTTCTCGGCCACGTAGTATCCTCTGGAGGAATCTCTGTCGACCCCAGCAAAGTAGAAGTAGTTTTAAGCTGGGAAAGGCCGACCACAGTCTCGGAAGTCAGGAGTTTTCTGGGCTTAGCTGGATATTACAGGTGATTCGTTAAGGATTTTTCTTGAATAGCCTTGCCCTTGACCAAGCTAACCAGAAAGAATGTCCCATTTGAGTGGATGCCGAAGTGTAAACAAAGTTTTCAGGATTTGAAGAGGAGATTGATCACGATACCAGTGTTAGCTTTACCAGACCCTCATGGACCATTTGAGGTCTATTGCGATACTTCCCAACAAGGGTTAGGGTGCGTGTTGATGCAAACTGGAAAGGTGGTCGCGTATGCCTCCAGGCAATTGAAGCCACATGAAAGGAACTACCCAACTCACGACCTCGAATTAGCAGCAGTAGTATTTGCTCTAAAGATATGGAGACATCACCTATATGGAGTAAAGTTCGAGGTCTTTTCTGATCATAAGAGTTTGAAGTACCTCTTTGATCAGAAGGAATTAAACATGAGGCAGCGGAGATGGATGGAACTCCTTAAAGACTACGAATTTGAATTGAAATATCACCTAGGTAAGGCAAACATTGTGGTAGATGCGTTGAGCAGGAAATCATTGACCGTAGCCTGGATGATGATTAAAGAGACGGAGCTTATTGAAAGCTTTCGAAATCTTAATTTGGGAATTCTTACAACTCCCAAGACCCTTCAGTTACACCAAATTAAGATAACCAGTAGCCCTAAGGACCAAATTCGGCAAGCACAGCAGCAGGATGCTAACTTTCAACATACAATTAGTCTCGTGCAATCAGGGAAACTAACGGGTTTTGCCCAAGATAAAGAGGGCATCTGGTGGTGCCACGACAGAGTGTGTGTTCCTGAAAGGAACGATCTCCGAAGAAGAATCTTAGAAAAAGCACATAGAGGCGAATTCACAGTACATCCTGGCATAACCAAGATGTATCAGGACCGCAAGAAAATATGTTTTGGTGGCCGGGCATGAAGTCAGATGTAGCAAGCTTCGTGGGTAAGCGTTTGGTCTATCAGAAGGTGAAAGCGGAACATCAAAAGCCTTCTGGGATGTTACAACCCTTGGAAATCCCTGAGTGGAAGTAGGAGAGTATCTCCATGGATTTTATAATGGGGTTACCAAGGACATTAGCGGGATATGATGCTATATGGGTTATTGTGGATAGATTAACCAAATCTGCTCATTTCCTGCCCGTTCGAGCAAATTATCCGCTGGAAAAACTAGCTCAATTGTACATTCAAGAGATTATAAGGTTGCATGGGACCCCTTCAACTATTATCTCTGATTGAGACCCGAGGTTTACCTCACGATTTTGGGGAGCTTTATAGAAGGCGTTCGGTGCGAAGCTGTGTCTAAGCACTGCATATCACCCACAAATAGATGGGCAAACTAAAAGGATGATTCAAACCTTGGAGGATATGCTACAAGCTTATATACTGGAGCAACACGGAAATTGGGATCAATACTTACCATTGGCCAAGTTCGTATACAACAATAGCTATCATGCTAGCATCGGCATGGCTCCATACGAAGCATTGTATGGATGAAAGTGCCAATCTCCCTTGTGCTGGTATGAGATAGGAGAATCAACTCTATTGGGGCTTGATTTAGTCGAGCAGACCACTGAGCAGATCAAGAAAATACGAAGCAAGATGCTTGCCGCTCAAAGCCGCCAGAAGAGTTATGCGAATAACAGGAGGAAACCTCTGGAATTTCAGGAAGGAGACCACGTATTTCTGAAGGTTACTCCTACAACAGGGATAGGTAGAGTAGTCAAAGTCAAGAAGCTAAATCCTCGTTTTATTGGCTCTTTCAAATCTTAAAGTGAATCGGATCAGTTGTGTACCGAGTCGCTTTGCCTCCACATCTATCAAACCTTCATGATGTTTTTCATGTCTCCCAACTCAGAAAATATCAACCTGACCCTACCCACTCCCTGGAACCCGAATCAATACAATTAAAAGAGGACCTAACCTTCTGTGTACAACCAGCACGGATCGTAGGCAGAAGTAGCAAACAACTTCGGAACAAGACCGTACAGCTTGTAAAAGTAGCATGGGGAAAAGAAGATGCGGAGGACTACACTTGGGAACTAGAATCAGATATGAAGAAGGAGTATCCTGAACTATTCTCAGGTACTAAATTTTGAGGGCAAAATTTTTTTTAAGGAGGGTGGTAATGTAATATCCACCATTTTTCGCCTAATTATTCAATTTTATCAAATAATTGAGAATAATCAAAATTCGGTTAAATAATTATTTAGAATCAATTGATTAGCAATTACTTGAGTTTAGATATGAGAGAATTAAGTTAAGGGTATAGGAGATTTCATAAAATTTTATTGAGAACCGATTTACTGATTTAAAGGAAATCAGTAAAATTACGGTATTTTAAACTGTCGGAACCGAACCAATAGAATATCAATCCTTTACCCTACCTTGAGTAGCTGATAACTCAGCCACTTAAGCCCCAAATGTGGCACCACTTGGGCCACAACTCATGGGGAGGCTTAGCTTAATTTCATCCATACAAGCTCCACCAATCACAAGCCAAGAAGCCACCTATATATACACTCCTCCCATCAGATTTTTCTGCTTCTCCTTCACCCATTCAGACCACTTTTCTAGCGCCATTTTCTCCTCTCCTTTCAGCCCTCTTCCTCTCTTCTTCACTCACATAACTCCAACCAACATCAAGCTTAATCAAGTCTTGCTTATCTAAGCTTCAAAAAATCCAGCAAAATCACTTAGAACAAAGGTAGGGTTTTATTCTTGCCTAAATTTTGTGGTCTTGGCTGGCTGAGCTTGGATTATTTTCATAATCTTTGATGTGTTAAATGAATGATTATGATGATATGTGATTGGTTTTGGGCTGTTTGTGTGATTGAAACCGAATTGGAAGCAAGAAAGAATGAAACTAGGAAGAGCCGATGGGTTGGAGAACTAAAAACCCTCGGCAGTCCGTACGGCGGAGTGTACGGCTCCATCTATAGCCGATTAAATCAGGTGGAACCATTTTTATATGAAACTAGACATCTAGAGTTTTCAATATATATATATATCATACAAAGCTTTTGGATTAGAATTGAGAGAGATATGAATTTTTGAATTTCGACCTAGGGTTTTGACTGCAGTTGCAGGCGAGGCTGGGTTGTTCAGGGTAGAACTCGCGCTATACTACTTGAAAATGAGTGAAACAAACTTTGTTAGAAAGCTTACACATAGGAGAATGTCCTCCCAGTGATCCAAGAAAGTTGCCCTATGTCCAAACCGGGCTAGAACAGGGCAGTTTAGGAAGGTCAGAATTTAGGGCTTGTAACTCGAGCCCTACTAAGTCAAATGGAATGGAACTTTTTGCAAATGAAACTTTACCCTGTTCGCTTTAATATGAGTCCAATTTCATATAATTTGAGTCAGTTTTCGATCTTTAGTGGATTTTTACTTTTAGTTGCCTGATTCTGGCTAGCCACTGGGCAGGCTGGGATAAAACCTAAATATCTTGAGTTATAGATATCAAAATTAGATAGGACCAAAGAGGTTAGAAACTAGACACATAACACTTCAACATACTCAAAATTGAGGTCCAAATGAGTTAAATAGGAATTATGGCTTGATTTAGAAGAACTGGGTTGGCTAACTATGTTGAGGCAGAAACCTTGCCTTAGTGAGCTTATTGTCATTATGAGTTCCATGTTGAAATATGTATGTAATGTTGTGATTTTTGTGACAAATTGATGTTTGATGTGCTGGCACTATTCATGGGGAAGTGGACACGTTCCGTTATGCTGCCGAAATTTCGGTAGAATCCATGCATAAGTTATGAATTACATGTTAATGCATGTGTATTTTCAAGAAAGCTATGAAAGTTATAACAAGGAATATGTTGCTATGAAAGTTCCATGCTACTTGGGCCAACCCCGGATAAGAAGTGAAGGGGAATAGATCGGTGGGAAGGTCGGGGAAAGTAAAACCGACATTCCTGTATAGGAACGAGCTCGATCCTGAAAAGCAGACTATTACCTAGGAGTCTAAATGGCCAAGAACTCCCAGGGGACCAAGAGATGGAAAATGATGAAAAGTAATGGAAAATGCTTATGAAGAAAGGTTCATGCTTAAGTTTGCATGATTATATGACTGCATGGTTACATGAAATAATTATATCAAGATGTTTACAGTTGTCTATTGTGTTTACTTACTGCTATTTATTTATTTATTCTGTTTATTATTTTATGTATCATTATTAGTATTCTATTGTGTTTCTTGTGCCGTCTAAAGTAAAACTGAAATCTTGCCTCGGACCAGACATTTTCTTGAACTCATTTAAATGGATATTTCAGTTGAACACATATTTTTATAATTAAATAAAATCTGAGGCAACTGAGAATGTATGTGACGTTAGCTAACCATTATACCCGAACCCTACTAAGAATTTCTTGAAATTCTCACCTCGTTCTGTATTTCCCGCATCATTCTCAGATGCTGGCGATGGACTCCATGGCTACCATCTTCATTGAGATCCCAGCTTTATAGCTTCACCATGATCCAGTGTTGGACTCCTTGTATATAGCCGGTTCGTGTAACTTCCGCCTCTACCTCTTTAGCAATAGGAACTTTGATGTCCCTTTACATCATCCTATTTTTGACTCTGCCACTCCGTACATTACTGTCCCGCTGCACATGGTGCACCCACCTCCAGCTCCTCCTGCACCTGCAACACCGGCAGTTCCTGTTAATTCTGCATCGGAGTCACCTCCGCAGGCCGTTCCCGACGTGCCGCTTAGTTCAGAGAATGACCCTTCCAAGGCCACCGGCTCGTCACCCTCTTCCTCCTCGGGACCCAGCGCAAAGTATTCTCCGGCCGGGCCTGACATGGCTAACGGCTTTTTGACAGAGTAGTTCGGGTAGCAGGAGATGTTATGCAAAGATGACCCTCTTTTGGACAGCACGTAGCTCTGGGTCATAGACTTGACAGTAGGATTAGCAGTAGGTTATGAAATGTCCTCTGACGACCATAGGATGTTTTGACTGATACGGGCATTATTGTCTTTTTGGTATACCAGCCCACTTATGTATTCTACTTTGACACTTTGTACGTAAACTGAAGCCATGGCTTCTGATATATATACATATATGTGCACGTATACAGTACTGTTATTGTACTATTCTTATCCTTTGTGATACTTTGTTAAATTCGTTCCGCTTTTAGTATAGCAGCGCACCTTTTTGTCTGTTCAAAAAAAAAAAAAGGAAAGATGATGATTTAAGGAAGCACGAATCATGAAAGGTAAACAGAGTATTAATACAGTAACACAATCTACTTGATTTCATGCTATGACTTAAGCATAACATCAAATTAGTAGGGTGTTACATGGTCTAAAAATTTGGCTCATATAGTCCATGAACACTATAGGGGCGTTAATTAACCCAAAGGAAATCATGATGTACTCACAATATCCAAAGCGGGTTCTAAAAGCTGTCTTAGGAATCTCCTTATTTCTGAGCCTAATTTGATAATATCCTGATCTCAAGTTGATCTTGGAAAATACCACCACTCCTCGCAACTGATCCATGAGATCATCAATTCTTGGCAAATGATATTTGTTCTTGACCATCACTTTGTTCCGTTGCCAATAATCCATGCATAAGCTCATGCTGGCGTCTTTCTTCTTCACAAATAAAACAAAGGCTCCTTATAATGAGGCACTTAGTCTGATGAAGTTCTTCCCTAATAGTTCCTCTATCTATTTCTTTAGTTCGGCTAATTCCAAATGTGACATCCTATAAGGTTCTATTGATATTGGTCTCATCCCAGGCACCAATTCAATGGAGAATTCTATCTCTCTCTGGAGAAAACTTAGGTATATCCTCAGGGAACACATCCAAAAATTCCCTAACTACGGGTATCTTAGCTAAAACTTGGTCCAGCTCCGTTTCATTTGTCGAGTGGAGAATGTATTCTTGATCTTCAGTCCTACAACATTTAGACACTAAGGAATTTAAATAGAGGCATATTGAGGTTACGGGCTTAGTAGGTAGAGTAGAGGGAAACACTCCAAACTGTTCTAAATACTTTAACATGACATGATTGGCTGAAAATCAATCCATGCCTAAGATCACATCTAATCTATACAAGGGAAGATAGATTAAATCAGCTATGAAGGGTCTATTACTGCTTTGAAAGGAACACTCTACACAAACTTGACTAGTCCTAACAGGTTTATTAGTAGGAGTAGAAACAAGTAAGTCAACAGGTAATTCAGATATTAGCAATCCTAATTTAGCTGCACAATTGTGAGAAACAAAAGAATGTATAGCGCCTGAATCATATAATATAGTTAAAGTATTACAATTTATTCTACACTCACCGCGAACTAGATCTTCATATTGGGTCATCTCTTTAGCATTTAGAGTGAAGACACTCCCTTGGTGCTGGGGCCCATGGGCAGGTTGTTGACCCTTGCTCGGAGAGTCACTAGCCATGTATCTCAGTTCCGCGCAAGCACATGTTCTTCTCGGCCAGACGAGGCCTTCCCTTATGCCTCTTCTCGCACTTGGATCATTCTTGTTTTGCAGGCATCCTCTATGGTTGCTTGCCTTTAAACCCTCCTGCTTAGTGTGGTTTCCTTGACTACTAGGGTTGATACTTGAATTTCTAGCCTTGGGGTGCCAGTTTCTTCTTATAAGCTTCAGACTTGGCCACAGTGAGTTTCTGATTATAGTCCTCCACCAAACGACTTTTGTTCACTAGCACAGCATAGTTTCGGATTTCCATCGACCCCACAGACACTAAGATATCCTCTCTTGGTCCTCCTTCGAACTCGATGCACTTCCAATTTTCATGAGGGTTGTGCTAGTGGATGGTAGAGAATTTGCAGAGCTCTTCGAATTTAGTAACATATTCGGAGATGCTCATGTTTCCTTGCTGAATCTTCATGAATTCCAGCCCTTTGACATTTCTTATTACCATAGAGAAATATTTCTCATAGCATGCGCCCTTGAAAACCTCCTAAGTAATGAAAGTTTGGGCCTCCTACAGCAATTGCTTGGTGCCTACGCACCAGAATTTCGCATCTGCTTCAAGCATGTAGGTAGCGAAGGCTACCTTTTGCTAGTCAATGCAAGATAAGATAGAGAAAACCTTCTCAATCGCCTTCACCCACTCGTTAGTTTTGTCTGAGTTGAAGGTTCCACAAAAACTGAAGGGGTTTGCCTTCTTAAACTCGGAGAACTTTAGGTACTCCCAGTTCACCCCAGTCCTTCTAGCATTCATTCCAGGATTCTCATTTTAGCTTGTCCATCATACGAATCACAATAGTAGCTTGATCCCTCATGGCAAAAGCCATGGCTCTAAAAGCTTGCGTCATATCTACCTCCCCTTCAAGGGCAGGTTCTTGTCATAGTCGTCCATGCTTGCCGGTAGCCATTAGTTCTTAGTCACACAAAATAAAAGATATTGAGTTGATCAAGTTTAATACTAAGCTAAGCATGACATCAACTAAGCGTATCCATAACAAGTAGTCATGCCTATAAATTCCTACATCTTATCCCAAGCATAATAGACCCGATGCATGACATTACATTAAACACTTATAAAACATGCCACAAGCATAGTCAGTCCAATCTTCAAGCTGTAATAGGACGAACTGCTCTGATACCAAAATATAATACTCTAATAAGATCACAATGCTTAAGTCATATTTATTTACTAGTTGTTACAGCTAAACTATTGGAATATTTGTGGTTATAAAATATGTCGGTTAACGAAATAGTGTATATACATTTTTTTTAAATAATAATTTCTAAAACTCAGCCTCCTAGCACTTATAATCTATAACATCATTACAATATACAATACTAGAATTCATAGTTTAATTCACATTATAACAATGTAGAGTATAGCAACACTATAAGTTACATGGATAATTATGCATTCATATATTTATAGAAATAAGTACTGGGTGTACATATTTACAAAATAATATATCAAAAATACCCAAACACGTCAAATTAGCAAGACCTTAGGCCAATCTAAACAAAATATGTATAGTCATCCAAAAGAAAGTAAACCAACATAAGAGTCCCTACAATATCCACCTGATCACTACCCAAGCATGCATGAAGTACTGTGGCACTCAAAATATACAATTTTTAAACCATAGTTAAGGCATTTGAATGCAGACATGCACTCACTAGCTCAAGGCATAAGTATCTACATAGCAAAAAGTCTAGCAACACTATTAACCAAGGCTTACAGAGTATGAAACCTGTTCTCCAGCACAAGCTCCTCAGAATCTTCCTCCATCTGCATCTCGAGCAGAAACTCCGTGCCGATAAAGGAAGAGTCAGACCCAACTACATGCAGGACTGCGTGAGGCTAACTCTTCTCGGAAGGGTCAGTCTCCATCGAAGAGGCAGAGGGAGAAGCTTCGGGAAGTATGGCAGGTGAGCAAGACACAGGGGAAATCAACATACGAAAGGCGAGGGTCAAAGTACCAGCTAATTACCTAAATATTGAATGGGCGGCAGAAGAAAATGTATAGCCTAAAGCTAACACAAGCTACGAGAACTAGTAAGTCTAGGGCAGGATCATAGTGCCAGGTCCACTCATGCACCTCCAAGAAGATCACCGCGGTCGCCATCTACTACGTTTGAGGATGACACGGGAACACACATGGATAAGAAATAAAGTATTTCTTAGTAGGCATTCCTAACTAAACACACAATTGACATCGTCATTGCCTCAACTACTTCGGTTTATTCAATAAAATCGATGAACGGATATAAATAGAATAAAGGTTCCTTTTAATAACTTTTTAAAACATAACTTTGAAGTAGGTCCATTTTATTCATTCACTTAAATCAAGACTCTCAAATATAATAATATTAATAACAAATTGAAACATCACTCTAATGCTAACATGCAATGAATGCCATGGAAAACTTGCAATGCATGCCTATGTTCTTTATTCCTTTGTGATTAAGGCTTTCTTGTAGCACGTGCTCTTAATTATTACATGCCCTTGGATAAACTTTCCTAGGATGTGAGCTCACTCTGTGACCGCCGTCACATAGTACAATCTAAATCAAACTATGGCTAACAGAGGGATCTATCCAGCCATGCGCCTCCAAAGTAAAAGTGTATCTTGGTGGTTCACTTTCCCTTACCAAAGGATTATACCTGATTATCTTGTTTGTGCAATTCACTTTCCCTTACAGAAAAATCATTTCCAAGTCTTAATTATAGAATTTGTGCATTACTTTAACATGTAATATTCTTTAAAATAAAGTTCATGACTCATGGCATAATCTTCTCTAATCTCATGCATTTATGCATTATAATGAAACTTCTAAAAACTTTTTGGCAAAGATCTCACAACATAATAGCTATACTGGAGAAATCCAAAATTTGGAAACACTAATAGACAACTAGCAAATTCCCAATCATAATCATAAAATCAATAACTACTCATCATTTCATAATTCCAACACATCTTTTACCACAAATACAATCATCATCATCATAAGTCATAAATAAAGCAATCAAGGTAAAATCATCAAGATCACAAGAGTCAAGAGTAGAATGCATACCTTGGTTTACATTCTTTGGCCTTATTGGCCATAAACAAACATTCCCAAACATTTCAATTCCAAGTGGTTTCCCACCATCATATTCGCTTTATATTCAAATAGATATGAAACATAACACTTTTCTCAAGAGCTCTTGGTTTCAAGATTAGAGTTTTGTTTAAAGGAAATTATTTTCACCTTATTAATGCTTTAATCACAATTAAATCTAGATTCCAAGTCTTTTGACCCATGATAAGGAAATAGTCTAATACCCTTATTATTCAAATCTTGGTAACATCCCTTTTTCTTGTTATTCACACTTTTAAACCAACTCTAAACCTTCTTAAACTTACCCCACATGAATATATATGGTCCAAGGCATTTAAATTTATCATAATAACTCTAAATACTCAATGAAAATATGGTTTTGGTTATCCTCTAAGTACATGGCTGAAAATAACTGTAGTAGCTAGGGAACTTGACTAATTAACACCCAATTCTCCAATAATTCACATTAAACCAATTCCAACCATTCAAAGACATTTCTAAGGTCTATATAACCTAAATAATTAAGGCCAAAAACATTTTTCCTATCCATTGAGGGATAGGAACTGAAATTCACCCTTGTAGTGGCTCAACGGAATTAGTTTAGGTCCAAAATTGTTTCTACTTATTCTTTCCCAGCCAACTACTCAAGGACAATTTTAGCATCCATATATCAAGTATTTTATTGGGTAAAACCAGTTTGCATTTATTCCTTCGACATGATAATTAATTTACCATTTTTTCTAAGTTGCTAGTGTAGAATTTTAACTACCCTTTTTGTGATAAAACCTAAGGATTCTAACAAGTTTATAGCCATAACCACACTTAAATTTAGGGTGAACTAAGTTATTCAAACCTATAAGAACTTCAATCTCACATTGATTCTTAGGGTCTCAAGCCTTGGCCCTAAAATCTTACTCTAGCTAGTTTATGTTGTAACTTGATTAATTACTTTCCTAAGAGTTTCACCTCACAAAAACCATTTTAAAACACTCAAGGCTAACATAAGCTAAATCTAAGCTTTAAACATACCACTATGTTTAACTCTTTAAACCTTGGAATAGTAACCCTCAATCCTAGAGCACATATTTCTTCAAGAAACATAACCTCTAATGTTTGAGATCCCTACCTCTTTTTCCTAGTTTGAAAACCCTTCTAGATTCGAGTTACAACATTCAAGAACCACCACTTCAAGAGAAAAATCTCTTCCTTGCTTAGATGATGCAGCTACAGCCTTCAAGGAGAGAGGAAGAGAAGATTTTGCTTCTTGGTTGATGAAGAAGAAAGGAAATGAGGAGAAGAAAAAGAGATTTTAAGGGAGATATGTGAGGTTTGTGGTGGTTGAAGAGAGAAAATGGAAAGGGTTTTTAGGAAAGGGCTACCATGGGTTTGAGAGAATGTGAAGGAGAGTGTGTTGTGTTTTGAGTTATATTTAGAGAGAGTTTGGGAGTTTTAAGTGATATTAGTGTTAGTAGGTGTTTAAAATCTAGCCTTTAGATCAAAGACAAGACTTGTAGCTTGATCCAAGCCTTTAATTAAAAGGTTTGAAATGATAGTTATTACTTCATATCACTCATTGGTATGTTGTGACATGACAGGGATACTCTATCACTCATTTGAAAAGCTTTGATAGAAATTCTAAACTGTTTCGGCATATTTTCACTAGAAACATAATTTATTAAATTTCCATCCCAAATAGGATTTTAACTATACAATTTAATCCATTATCTTATTTTGCTTCTCGATTTAATTTTTATTAACTGCATTCAAGTAAATAAATTTTTCTGCCGGATTTTATTTAAAATTTATGGTCTATAAATAATTTAGTTTAAATTTAGATTTATTTTATTTTTTTAATGACTTACACAGTATTATTTATTTAATTGGTAATGCAGAGTTACAATTGCAGAAAAATTGAGGATGTTATAGTTTGTACACTTGATAGATTCACCTATATGAGTGTCGAGATAAGGTAGTCTCTACAAGAGCTTGGGCAAACTTTCTAAAGCCATTCATGAAACCTAAGTTTAGTGCAAAGCCAAAATACACCACATCACATTAAACAACTTTGAATGAGAAGATGGCGTGAGTAATGGCATCACTGAGTCACAAGTAGAATGAAGGTTCATAGAGATTCTAATCTCATTTGTATTAATGAGTCATATTTCTTTTACTCTAAAATTAGTGTATGTTAAAAGAACTCCTTTTGTGGTAAAGGGGTTCTTTTCATATCAAAAACATTAGCCATACCATTCTTTCTCAATGTATAAAATATTATTAGCTAAATGTTGATTCCTTGAGCATTTCAAGAGAGTTCTTCTTATAATCTTGCTAATTTTAGTGCAATGTTAATAAAAAGTGGCTGTTATATTTTAAAGAATATTATTTGTGAAGAGCATATGCACCAAATAAGTCCAATGCTCTATACACCTAATATATATTTTTCTATCTTATGATAGCAAAATACTCTTAAGTTTAGTGTTTTATATACCTCGATGATCTAGATAAGCAAATTTATTTTATTTATTTTCTTATTATTTACTTTAGAATTCTTGTTATCAATTTTAGTTTTTATAATTTAAAAATAATTTTATTTTTAGTTATTTATTATTTCTAGTATTCGAATTTATTTTTCCAACAAAGGTTAGGGTGATTGTTATGGTACATCTTATAATTATATGATGATATCTAAATATACTATGATGTGAAATATTTTTATTAGTTTATTTGTATTTGTCAGTATTATAACGTCTAAAAATTTTTATACGCCCGATTTACATTATTAATTGAATTATTCAATTAATTTGCATGAACAAGGTTAATTAGAGGCAATTAAAAGCTAATTAGATATTAATTTGATGTTAATTAGAGAGATTTGGATTAGAAACAATTAGAATAGCAATATAAAAAGTCTCACAAAATTTTTCAAAACTGTTTTGATGATTTGAAGGGAAATTGATATTTTAAATTGCCAAAACAGAATAAATAAAATTATACATGCAAATCCCTAAATCTAATGGCTGAAAATGCAACCACATAGCTCACTAAAGGTGGCGCAAACTAGCCACAAAGAGTGACGAGAGTTGCCTGAATTTTTAGCCACACACTCTCCACCAATGAAAACGATTCCTCCTAACTACACCTCCATGATTTTACACGATAATTCTCCTTGCTAACCCAAGCACCATTCGACCCTCTCTCTCTCTTGTACACCTCTCATCATTTTCTCTCATCTTTCTTCCTTCTCACTTCACTTCTCTTCCATTTTCAAGCTCCAAGTAACCCTAACATCAAAAATCTTCATTTAGTCATGCTATTTTTCAATCTGGAGGTAGGATTCAACTCTTTTATTTGATTTTCTTTAGAATTGGATCTGCTGTGAAACTCATTTAGATGCATGTATTTGATGTTATTATGAGTCTATATGAAGGTTTATGATTGGATCGTTATACATAAATTAATTTTTGAATGATTATCTAGTGAAAGAAGCAAATAGAATGGATTAGGTTAAGAAACCTTACGGTGTCCATATCTTTGGAGTGTATAGCTCCACCTACAGCCACTAAAATTCAATAAAATTTTTTTTATATAAAACTAGACATATAGGGCTTTCCAATCATATAAATTATAAGATCATTGGATTATTATTGAGTGAGATATGAATTTTTGAAGTTAACCATAGGATTCTAACCTTGATTCTAAGCAGACAAAATTTTGAGGGGATAAATCGTCCTATACTCTTTCAAATTGAGTGAAACTAATTTTTTTAGAAAGTTAAGACATAGAATAACATACCATAAAAATTTCAGAATGAAATTCGATCCCTGTTGTTCCCAGTAATTCTTGAAAATTGCCCCAAGTCCTAACCATGTGAGAATAGTGTAGTGCAGGTCAGTCAAATTTAAGAGATCATAACTCGAGCTCTACTTACTCAAATGAAGTAAAACTTCTTTAGAATGAAAGTTAGTTTAGTTAGCTTTGAGTTAATATAAGTTTAGTATAATTCCAACCAAGTTTCTATTTTTAGTGAATTTTTACTTTTCAGAGTATAAATCAGCCTAGTAATAGGACAAACCTAAGTAAAATGTTAATAACTTGAGTTATATATAATAGAATCAAAGAGGTTAGAAACTAGACAAATAAATTTTAACATATCCAAAATTTAGGTCTAAATGAATTGAACAGAATTTATGGTTGAATTTACAAAATTAGGCAGAATTGAAAGGAAGTGGCAGAAGTCTAATTCAAGCTTAAGATTATGAAACTTATTTGATTATTGTGAGATTGATATAGTGCATTGATTTTCTGTATGAATGATTGCTTGGCTATTTGACACTATTTATTGGAAAGTGGACTTGATCTGTTATGCTGCCAAAATTTCAACAGAAATATGTGAATATTAAGCATGTTTAAATGTTATGTCTATGAATGCATGTCATGCAAGCATGAATGTTTGAAATCCAGTTACAGAACAGGTACATGAACCCCTTCATACTTACTTATACATGACTTTATGAATACATAAGCATATGAAATGTGAAAGAATATATCGGACAAGATGTGGGTCCCTTTACCTGGAGATAACTATTTGGGTCTCTTCCAGTGAAAGCAGCTAAAACTATTGGATCCCTCTATATCGGAGGCAATTGGCCAGCTGAGTTCCTCCAATTTAAAGGCACGTAGGTTCCCTTGAGGGCTAGTACTTTATGACAATGGTCGTGAACTGAGTTCGCTCCTAGATCAGGCTACCCAAGGGTAGCAAAGATTAAAGACAAAGACATATACATGCAGACACCAAGAGACAGCAATACGTAATAATAACTCCTCACAGTGAGTTATTTTGTTATATTTTATTTAGATTTAGGCTTTGGTTACATAAATTTATTTGAGTGTTTTAGTTGTTTTTAGTTGGTTTCTTTGATTTAGGTTCTTGTCTAGTTTGTTTGTCATTTTCTCATATTTTTGTTAGTTATTTATGTTTTCATTATGTTTCAATTGGGTAGAAGCACTTAAGCGGAAGAGGAGTTTAATTAGAGTCTTAAGTAGTCAATTTTGCTGGATTTCAAGACCATGTCACAAGAGAAAATTCATATCTAACTCTCTAGAAATCAACTTGACATGATTTAGGACTCTTTCGAAAGATGAGAAGGAGATCTCCAACTTTGTTGTTGAGAACTTTCCACGATTCTCAAGTCTTCTAGTAGGAAAAGACAAAAAAAGATTGAAGTTGCATTTTGTCTCTGATGCTGTCAACCCTGACTAGTCATCAGTATTTTGCCTATATCATGTGCTATAAAACTCCAATTAAGATGGTTCTTCTTGCATTGGAAAGCTTACTCAAAGATCTACAATTTCTATTTCTACCTCTAAGGGAAAATTCCAACTATTCTGATCGCTATTAAGCCTAGAAATGAGCAAAAAAAGCAAATCTACAAAGTTGCTGTTTTATATGCATGCTCGAGCATGAGACCCTGCGCTTGAGCATGGACTATGCTCCAGTATGTGACCCTACGCTCAAGCGTAGCCTAAGATAGAGAGAACAAGTTTATGGTGCAGTAGAGCACACTCGAGCGTGAATAGGGCACTCAAGCGCGGTTGCGATAAATGTGGAAAGTCTGTTTTTCGAAGCAATCTTGCGGGAGAAGATCTTGGGACACTATTTAAAGGACTTGGACGACCTTTTTGACACCGTTTGACACTCTAAACACTAGAGGCAACCCTAGAGGAGAGGCTTGAAGATTCAAGGAGCATTGTGAAGAGTTTTGTGAAGAGTCGGAGACATCATTCACTCTCAAGACATTGGAATCTTTGTTTTTTTTCATGGCTACTCTTTCTTTTGTTCTTTCTTTTACTTTTTCTATTGTTTATGATTCCATCATGAACTAAACCCCGTTCTAGGGTGCTGATGGATCCAACTATATGATGATGTTACTCATGGATTGATTTTATTTATGTTTTTATATTAATTATTAAGTGTTTATGATTCCTAATGCTTTTGAGTGATTGGCCGCCATTCAATTGGTTTGCAATAACTAGAGATAGGGTTTGTAAACAAAGCTTCTTATCATAAATACTGTGAGTTGAGCGAAAACTAGAGATAGATAAATGCGACTCATGTGGTTATCTTAGGAATCCATAAAGCTTCATCCTTTTCCTAAATTAGTTTGTAACTAAGAGATTAGGCAATCAATTTAGGAGAAAGAGTATTTCTTGACCTTGAGAAAGGCTTGGAATTAGTTTAGGGAATCCGACAATTAATCAATTAAGGTAAAAACTAGATAATTGAGATCCATGGTAATTGAGTTCATAGTTAGGTGGAGTTAGTTAGCCCTAGTATCTATCCTAGTGATTTGAGTTGTTTTTAAGTGCAGTTTTGTTCCCTTATTCTATTTGATTTCTTTTAGTTTTCTCTACTCATTCCATTCTTCTAGTCCAAATAGTCATTCCTGTTAGTTACTCGGTACTTGATTTATCCTCGTGAAAACGATATCTTATTCATCACTTTATTACTAGTACAATCCGGTATACTTGTCAGAGCCGCATCAAGTTTTTGGCATCATTGTGGGGGATAGTATCAATATCACTCCTAACTAATAGGATGCTAAATTGGACTTTTAGTTATTTGTTTTTTTTTTTATTTTATTTGGTTTGGTTTGATTTTATTTCTTGTAGTTTAATTTGATTTAATTTAATTTCTTTGTTTATTTTTTTTTATTTTGTGTCTTCACTTGTTCTTCTTGATTTTTACAGTTTATGCGAAGAAGTAGATCACTTGGGGAATTTCTCTTTGACCCAGAGATTGAAAAGACTTTCCAGCAGCTAAGCAAAGAGAGAAGGGCATTTGAAGACGCTCATATTAGTAACATGGCTGATGAGAATGAGCAAAACCACAGGGCCATGAAAGAACTATTTGACTCCTAATCTTGAAGGATGCTCATCTAGCATTGTGAGGCCACCAATGCCAACCAACAATTTTGAGCTAAAGACCTCCCTCATCACATTCTTGCAGTAGAATTGCCAGTTTGGGGGACTACCTATTGAAGACCCCAATGACCACATCAGTAACTTTCTAGAGGTTTGCGACACCATTAACCTAAATGGAGCCACTGAAGATGCTATTAGGCTAAGACTTTTCGCATTCTCATTAAGGGATGAGGCCCAGTCTTGGATCAAGTCACTACCTCAAGGATCTCTTACTACATTGGATGTAATAGCCAGGAAGTTTTTGGAGAAATATTTCCCTCCAGCCAAGTCAGCCAATTGAGGAATGACATCACATCATTTGCTTAGACTAAAGGGGAGTCATTCTATGTGTCTTGATTGTTGAATTTCTTGATATCTTGGATATACCTTTTGCCTATATGCTTAACACTCGTGAGGATCCATTGGAAATTTGTTTTTAATAGTATTTGGTCATTTTTTGTTTTTAGGACTTGTGTGTTTGTTTTAGATTCCGATGGTTTATTTTCGGCACCCTTGAGTATATTTTGGATTTTGCATGAGGACATGCAAAAAGCTAAGTTTAGGGGAATTTGATAAGCAACATTTTGATACATTGATTAACCCTCATATTTAGTTTATTGAACCTCTTTTGTGCTTAACTGAATAATATTGGACGCATTTTATAAGTTTGCACTCTAATTGGGCTTAATTGTATTTTTCAGCATTATTATAAATTTATACTCTTTTTGTATTATGGCTGTATCTTGAGTTGTAGATATCTAAAAATTACAAATTTTATATTGTAGAAAATCTGAGAGAAAGATCTACAACTTTGATGAAGAAGTCAAAAACTAATTCATATGTCTAGTGGGTCAAATTGGGCCACGAAGTCAGAACAGGGCTGTCATGCTGGAACCTGATTAGTGTGTACTAATTGGGCTATAATGTTAGTTGTAGACATTGGATTGAGGTGAAACTGGTGCCATTTGAAAGCTAAGATATAAAGCTTCAATTCATATGAAGAGCACTCTCCCAAATAGTGACATCTTGATAGACTTATTGGCTATTGAATTTGACTAATGCGGATAGTGATACAGCCTAGACATGCTATGAAGATTGGGCCATAACTCTCTCATTTTAAGTCCAAATTAAGCAAATTGGGTGTCCGCTTAAAGTCAAGAGGTAGAGGATTAAGTTGGGTTCAAGGGTATTTTTGAATTTTGACATTTGAGGTCCGATAAGAAGAGAGAAAACTGAGATGCAAATGAGGACACTTATTGCCAACATTTTTTTCATTTTTCTTTCTTTTCTTTTCCTCTCCTTTTTTTTTCTTTTCTTTTCCTTTCATTTTGTAAGATACTTGTTTTGGGTTCTATTTTGTAACCTTCATTGCTATGGAGGAGTAGGACTTCAAGCTAGTTCAAGGAGACTCCAAGGGTATTATGGTTGTAATCTTGAAACCCTATACTTGAATTTCAATCATGTTTGTTTTCTTGATTCTTTGCCCTTTTTTATTTGCAAACTTGCATTGAATGGTATTGATATGTGGGTTTATGAATGAGGAATTAGTTGGGTGATTGCTAATTGGTCAATTGGTGTGAACTTGATTAGTTAAAGAATTAGGAATTGGGTTTGGATTCAAACCTAGGCTAATATATTTAGGGCTAGAAATCAACATAAGTTAATAAGAGTTGAGGTCTCAATTATCTAATCAATTATGTGTTGGTTGAATTCTTAGAGTTCTCTAGGTAGAATTGTGGAGTTGTTAGTAGATGTCTCTCTAATAACTCAAATTAGCCGCACTCCATGTGTTTGATATATTGTGCATTAATGATTGATTCACCTTATGTCTAAGGAACTATTTGAACCAGTGTTTTTATTTTCATCTAATTTTCTTTTATAGCTTATTTACTGCATGTTTGCACAAATCCCCTTGTTACTTAACTAGATAGCAACAATATCCTTGGGAGATGTAACATCCTCCTGAAATGTCGTACTATGCTTAAGTCATAGTACCACACTCAAAATTTGTCATTATTACTTGAACGGACATCTTCTAACAGCACTTTCAGCTATCTTCGAAACCTCTCGAGCTATCTGGAGATAACACGGAAATAAGAGTGAGAATTATAAATTCTCAGTAGGATTCATTTACTGTCATACATAATGTCATCTTAGTCATCTCCAGTTGCTTCGGTTTGTTATGAAAAAGGTGAACATGTTATATGAGCTATTTAATTTTATAGTTTGAAAACATACTTTCCGAAGAAAAGTTCATTTTATTCATATGCTGGTAATTTGGGCGAACCAATACAAAATCAATTCATGAATTATACTATGAATAACAATTGAAACATATTAACTTATAATAGCCCCAATAAACTGAAAACATAAACTTTGTACACCCCTTTACTTGTATTTGGATTTTAGGCAGAACACACATACTTTTCCTTTATCTTTCTTCATTCGACACACCTAGGTGTTACGTGTCGCCGTCCTCAAGTGCAGCATTGCTCCTTTTCCTTTATTTGTCATACATATCCCAGAGTATGATCGCCATGTCATACTCCGTCGGGGTGTGATCGCCATGTCACACTCCTTCGGGATATGTTCATCCTGCCACGTCCCACAGTATGATTGCCATGTCATACTCCATTAGAATGTGATTGCCATATCACATTCCTTAGGGTGTGGAATCATCATGCCATATTCCAGAGTATGATTGTGATGTCATACCCCATCAGAGCGTGATCGCCATGTCACGCTCCTTAGGAATCTGGACTCATCACAACATAAATTTCGGTACTTACACTAGCTGGGTCACGCCATGCCTCATGAAAGACCTATCCCCTATACTTACACTAGCTGGGTCGATGCTATGCCTCATGTGAGTGGGGTGCTTGCATATGTTTTAATCTTTAGTCTTTACTGCCCTTGGGTAGTCTGATCTGGGAGTGAGCTCGTCAGCTCCACTCGTGACCGTCGTCACACAGACTGTCCCACACGGGGACCCACGTGCCTCTAGTCTTGGAGGGATCTTATTTTGGTCCCGTGCCTCTAAATTAAAGGATCTCTTCTAGTCACGTGCCTCAATAGAGGGATCTCGGCTGACCACGTGCCTTCAATGTAGAGGGATCTCATCTGACCATGTGCCTCTAAGGTAGCGGGATCTCATAGTTTTAGCTGCCTTCATAGGGAGGGATTCAAAGTGCAACTGCCTCCCAGTGAAAGGACCCACATCTTATCTTATTTAATTGCCTTCACAAGGAGGGATTCAAAGTGCAACTGCCTCTAGGTGAAGGGACCCACATTCATTATGTTCATATCATTGCATTCTCATACATAATCATGCATAGTCATGCTGAGTGCATTCATACATATGGTTCATCATTCACTTTCATATAACCTTACATACATGAGTACTACATACATATTCTTAACACATAAATACTCATAATTCTACCAAAAATTCGGCAGCATAATGGAACGTGTCTGTTTTTCCATGAATATTGCCAGTACTCAGACAATCAATTTTATAGAAGATTCACAATACTTCCTTTACAATTCAACATCAATTGTATAGGAACATTAGTTGCATTTAAAACATCATAATTCAGCATCAATCTCCTAGGAACATTAGTTGCAATCTTAGTACTTTCACCAGCCTGGTTCTTGTAAATTAGTCCATAAGCTCTATGTAACTTATCTGGACCTCAATTTTGGATATGTTAGAGTATTATATGTCTGTTTTCTAACCTCTTTGGTCCCATCTCATTTAGACTTGTATAGCTCAAGATATTCGAGTTTTATCCCAGACTGCCCTGCAGCTAGCTAGATTTACATACCTAAAAGTAAAAATCCATTAAAAATCGAAAACTAGTCCAAATCATATGAAATTGGTATCTTATGAAAGCTAACAGAACAAGCTTTCATTTGCAATAAGTTCTATTTCATTTGCTTTAGTAGAGCTCGAGTTATCAACCCTAAAATTTAATCTTCCTAAACTATACCATTTTGGCTCAGTTTGGACATAGGGCAATTTTTTCCAATCACTGGGAGTAACTGGGACCACAAAAAACTTGGAAATTTTCATGGGATGTTCTTCGATGTGTAAGCTTTCTAACAAAATTGGTCTCACTCAATTTGGAGTTGTATAGAACATGTTATGTTCTAAACAACCCAGTCTACCTAATATCAACCTCTAGAATCTAGGTTAAACTTTCAAAATTCATATCTCCATCAATATAAATCCAATGGCCTTATATGATATATGGATGGAAATCCCTGAATGTCTAGTTTCATTTAAAAATAGTTTTATCAGATTTAACTGGTTGTAAGCAGAGCAGTACACTTCGCCATATGGACTGCCGTGGTTTTCTCATTTAGATAGCATCCCAAATCTCCACTTCTTCAAGATTTCTCCTTCTAACCTCAATTCCAACTCAAGATTACATATTAATCCAACCATAATCCATCATACACATCCAATATAAGCTCAAATACATGAAGAAGAGTAAAATTACATGCAGCCATAGTTCAGAGAAATTAATAAATAGAAAGTGAATCCTACCTCCTTTAAGTATGATCTTGCTGAATTTGAGTTTGGATTCATGGAACCTGGTGAAGCTTGAAGGTTTGATGAAGATTGTTGAGAGAAGGAGAGAAGGAGAGAACGAGAAGGCTGAAATGAGGGGAGAATGAGGCGTAAGTCAACAGAGAGAAGAGAAAAATCTGATTTAAATAGTGGAGTGGTAGTTGGGATTGAGAGTATTGATTGGTTGAATTTCTTGTGGGCAAAGTTCAGCCATGTCTCCCTCTTTTATGGCTAAATCATTCTCCACGTCGCCTAAAAGTGGAACTCGCCTCCACTCTATCTGAAATCGGAACTCGTCTCCATTCTGCCTAAGGTTGGAACTTGCGTCCATCCTATTTGAACTTGGAGATGAAGTTGGATGTCGGAGTTCGTACCCTTCCTTATTTGAAACTTGGGAATAGATCCGGAAAATAGGAGATCGGAACTTGTGTAAATTTTGGTCGAACTTGAAGATCAACTCAGAGATCTGTGTCCATTCTAGCCAAGATCAGCTCTGAGATCGGAGCTCATATACATTGAACTCGTGATAATTATTATCTCGGAGATAGGAAATTATACATCACACAATCTCCTTAAAATTGGAAATCAAGGATAAAAAGGTGAAGCCTAAAATACTTGATCCCGAAAGTCGGGGAACTTGTCATTCATAATCCCAGAAATCGGAAATAAAAACTTTATCCTTATGTACCGGGAAATCAGAACTTACATAATCCCGGAACTCCCAATTCAATATCGGAAGTTGGTCATAAGACAAACTCGGGGACACCAATCGGAATGGAAGGCTCTTGGTGATAAACTCAGAGATCGGAAATGGATCCATTTTCTTTGAAACTCGAAGATGAAGTCGGAAATAAGAAATAATGTCCATTTTATGAAGTTGAAATCGGAAGTCAGAAATTGGGAAGATGAAGTCGGAACTCGTGGGGGTGTTACAGGAGACGACCTTGATTGCACTATACTTCAAATTTAGTGTAATTAAATATTTTAAAATTGTAATTTGGAGTAGGCTGCGACTGTTGCTACCAAATTTTGGCAACATTGCTAGGGATATTGATGCTATTTAGTTTGTAAATATATGTGTTTACTTGCTTTTGTTGGAGTTTTGCATATCTTGGTCATTTTCAGTGTTTTTAGGCTAATTTTGGGTACTATTCTGTTTTGTTTGTGTTCAGATTAACTTGAAACTTTTTAGTCCAAAGGTTTTCGGCATTCTAAGCAAGACTTACTTTCTAGTGAGCCCCACCCTATTTTTGCCAAATTCAATCATTTTGACCACTTTTTTTATTTATTTTGATTTTTCTTGGAATTTTTAATGTTTTCTTTTATGTCTTCCCTTTTTGTTTCTTGTTTATATAACCCAAAACATCTTTTGCAGTATTTTCTTAGTTGTTTTAAGCCATTTTAGAGTAGTTTTTAGTTTCTTCTTCCATTTAATTTACTCATTTCTACTTTTCTAACATGTTCACTAACTCATCTTTTAGTTCCCAGACATATGGTTATTGGAATGTTGTAGGAACTGGAGCGGTTAATGAGGATTCTTACCAAAGAATGGAACACCAATTGGATGAGATAAAGTACTTAATAGAGCAATATGCCATGAGGAATCACATCTAGCAACCGCAACAAGGATATGACCCAAGTTCCAGTATGTACCAATCTGACTGGTATGATGGAGTTAATTAGGGATATGGGGGTGTTTTGTCACAACAACCCCCATATTTTTAGTAGTAGTTCCAACCTTCACTCCCCTTCATTCAACAGCACTTACATCTACTCCAAGAGTCACATGAGCAACCACAGGTTGAGTTATCACCTGTATATCATCAAACTGATCCATTAGCCACCTCACTTGAGCCCTTTCTAGAAGATCTTGTGAATCAGTTGATGGAGAGTAATCTCCAATGGCAGCAGAGGACTGATGAAACCATTCAAGACTTGCAAACACAATTAAGCCAGTTAACTTCTACATTGAGCAAATTGCAAGCTCATGAGGGGAATATGCCAAATGTGCAATCACATGAGCTAGCTGAGGGGATTGGTGAAAGTCAAGATGTAGCTGGGCCACTAGATGAGATACCACAGGAGACATTGGTTGAGGAGATATCTCATGATCTTGTTGGTGCTAAGAAAATGAATATGTCTACATGCATGGATATTTTCACTTCTTTAGAAGAACCATGAGTGACCTCTCAGTAGAATTCCCTGAGCTAACTGCTATTGACACTTTTGCTGGATTCACATGTGCTGACTGTGATGGTGAGTATATCTGCCCTGTATGTACAGAGATTGAGGCATGTCTGAGGGGAGATCCTCTAATGCTAGAAAATGGCGAAGTTGTAGCTGATATTCAAAGAATTGAGCTACTGGAGGAACAAGTTAAAGAAACCACCTAACCTCTCCCCTCCACTATCCTTCTACCTGCAACTGAGACATACTCAAGTGGTCTAAAGTATGCACCTACACCTTTCCTGGGGCAATTTGAATATGCCCACTTGGAGAATGATGCACAACTCCAAACTATTTGTGACATGACAGCTGGCTTACGTCATCTGGGTGCATGAAGGTGCTTGGTTTATGCCTACATGAAAAATAAATCTTGCCCCCAAGCTGCCTGTTTCATCATTATAGAGGTGCTATTTGGGAGGATGCCGAGGCCATCAACACTGGTCTATCAAGGCACCAATAGCAAGGATGACAATGAATTCAAGACCACCTCATGGGATCCTGGAGGAGGCAAAAGATGCAAACATTGGTGGGAATTCCTGGACCAGTTTAAGCATAAGCCACCATGAGGGAGTTCTTACCACTTTTTACCTTTTTTAATTTTCTATCTTGCATTTTACTTTTAGAATAAAATATGTTGAGTGTTAGTTTTCGTATGCTAGTTATGTTGTTTAGTTGGATGTTCCCCTATAGTGATTCTTGAGTTGTTCACTTTAGGCATTAGAGATTCATGACTTGAGATTACAACATACTTGACTTTTCATCTCATTCTTTATGTCTTGCATGCTTGGTGGATTGATCTTCATTTGCTTGGATTGAGTACGTTGGACATGACCCATGTGAGCTTTTGAGCCATATTTGGATGGCTATGTTGCATGCCATTCTTTTCTTTCTTGTATGTTTTATTCCCTCATATGATTTGTCACTCTAGAACTTGCTTTAATTCTTTTTGAGGCTATACTATTCATTTGCATACATGAACATGATTGAGGCATTTATTTTGTGATTAGCCACTGAGTCAAATAGCCACCCTTGTATTTTTACCCTTGCTTAGCCCCTTTGAGCCTTTTTACCTATTCTTTATTTTTAGCACATTACAAGCCTAAAGCGAAAAATCATGATTCTACTTAACCTTAGGGATTAGGAAACCATTGATTACCATTAGCAATATGCATTTACATAACTGCGGGGGTTTGCATCAGAACATGCAAGACTTTATGTGTGGGGGGTGCAAAATGGTAAAAAGAGAAACAAGAAAGAAATGAAAAGATTAAAAAAAGAAGAAGAAGAAGAAGCAAAGGAAATGTAAAAAAAAAAAAAAAAAACAGCAAATAGAAAAAGAAAAAGTCAATAAATTGGTGCAATTTTGATGAAAAAAGGAAAGTAAAGAAGTGGGATAGAAAGGACTTGTTTGTTGCATTCTTAGATTTGAGGAGGGCCCTCACATTTGTGACCTCATGTCTTTACCAATGTTCTTCTATTCTCTTCGGTTTTTACCTTGCATATCCTTACTATTTCCTTACCCTTACCTTGGCCCCATTACAACCTTGAATAAAATCCTCTTGATTTATGTGTGCATATGTTTGAGTGGTGGAGAATTAGATGATAAGCAAGCTTATGGTAGTGCTTTTCCTTTTGAGATGATTTGAGTGGTATAATTGAGCCTTAAACACTTGAAAGTAAGAGTGCTAAACACATTATCTTGTGAGATCCTCCATGCTTGATCCATATTTTTTGGAGTGATTTTTGCCTTGCTTGCACCTTTGTAGAGATGTGTCTGGATTGTTGAATTTCTTGATGTCTTGGATATACTTTTTGCCTATATGCTTGACGCTCTTGAGGATCCATTGGAAATTTGTTTTTCATAGTATTTAGTCATTTTTTGTTTTTAGGACTTGTGTGTTTGTTTTAGATTCTGATGGTTCATTTTCGGTACCCTTGAGTATATTTTGGATTTTGCATGAGGACATGCAAAAAGCTAAGTTTGGGGGAATTTGATAAGCAACATTTTGATACATTGATTAACCCTCATATTTAGCTTATTGAACTCTTTTGTGCTTAACTAAATAATATTGGACATATTTTATAAGTTTGGATTCTAATTGGGCTTAATTATATTTTTCAGCATTATTACAAATTTATACTCTTTTTGTATTATGGCTGTATTTTGAGTTGTAGATATCTAAAAATTACAAATTTTATATTGTAGAAAAGCTGAGAGAAAGATCTACAACTTTGATGAAGAAGTTAAAAAACTAATTCAGATGTCTAGTGGGTCGAATTGGGCCACGAAATCAAAACAGGGCTGTCACGCTGGAACCTGATTAGTGTGCACTAATTGGGCTATAACGTGAGTTGTAGACATTGGATTAAGGTGAAACTGGTGCCATTTGAAAGCTAAGATATGAAGCTTCAATTCATATGAAGAGCACTCTCCCAAATGATGACATCTTGATAGACTTATTGGCTGTTGAATTTGACTAACGTGGATATAGATACAACCTAGACATGCTATAAAGATTGGGCCATAATTCTCTCATTTTAAGTCCAAATTAAGCAAATTGGGTGTCCACTTAAAGCTAAGAGGCAGAGGATTAAGTTGGGCTAAAGGGTATTTTTGAATTTTGACATTTGAGATCTGATAAGAAGAGAGAAAATCGAGACGCGAATGAGGACACTCATTGCCAACATTTTTTTTCATTTTTCTTTCTTCTCTTTTCCTCTCCTTTTTTTTTTTCTTTTCTTTTTCTTTCATCTTGTAAGATACTTGTTTTGGGTTCTAGTTTGTAACCTTCATTGCTATGGAAGAGTAGGACTTCAAGCTAGTTCAAGGAGACTCCAAGGATATTATGGTTGTAATGTTAAAACTCTATGCTTGAATTTCAATCATGTTTGTTTTCTTGATTCTTTGCCCTCTTTTATTTGCAAACTTGCATTGAATGGTATTGATATGTGGGTTTATGAATGAGAAATTAGTTGGGTGATTGCTAATTGGTCAATTGGTATGAACTTGATTAGTTAAAGAATTAGGAATTGGGTTTGGGTTCAAACCTAGGCTAATACATTTGGGGCTAGAAATCAATATAAGTTAATTAGAGTTGGGGTCTCAATTATCTAATCAATTATGTGTTGGTTGAATTCCTAGAGTTCTCTGGGTAGAATTGTGGAGTTGTTAGTTGAGGTCTCTCTAATAGCTCAAATTAGTCGCAGTCCATGTGTTTGATATATTGTGCATTAATGATTTATTCACCTTATGCCTAAGGAACTTTTTGAACTAGTGTTTTTATTTTCATCTAATTTTCTTTTATAGCTTATTTACTGCATCTTTGAACATACCCCCTTGTTACTTAACTAGATAGCAACAGCATCCTTGGGAGACGACCTTGGTTGCACTATACTTCAAATTTAGTATAATTAAGTATTTTAAAATTGTAATTTGGAGCAGGCTATGACACTCGCTGCCAGAGCCCAGAAGCCTAGAGGAGTATTAGAGGTGGATGTTACAACTGCCATCCTTGTGCAAATTCAGGAATTATATATACAAAATGCTGCTATCCAGAAGTGGTTGCAAATAATTGGCAATGCTCCTTTTGCCCAGGTTATGAGATGTGACTTTTGTCAAGGTAATCATCCTAATGGAGAGTATACTACAAGACCTTCCCCTGAAGAGCAAGTTAACTATATGGATACTGAAAGACATAATTTCCACTCCAACACTTATGCTCCGGGGTACAAAGATCACACTAACCCCAATCAGTACTATGGGAAGCAGCGTGCATCCAAACATCTATACAACCCACTAGCTCAGGAAAAGAAGCCCAACGTAGAAGACATGTTCCAGAAATTCATGCAAACCCACTCAAAATTTGTGAATAGGACTGAGGCAAAATTCAAACAATATGATGCTCAGTTCAAAAATCAGGAGGCTTCTATCAGGAACATAGAGAATTAGTTGGGCCAGATATCCCAAGAGCTTACTGAGAGACTATAGGGTTTCTTGCCAAGCAACACTATTGCAAATCCTAGAGAGCAAGTCAAGGCAATCACCCTAAGGAATGGAAAAGAGCTTATAGCACCGGCACAATATGAAGCCACACCACACACTGAGAATGAGGCACAGACACAGAAGGGGAAGAAGTATGAGATTCCCATAAGGCAAAATAACGATGCTGAAGTGGAAAAGAAGAGTCCTATATATATAGCACCTCCTGCTTATAAACCTCCCATTCCATATCCATAGAGGGTGAAGCAGCTGAAGAAGGAACAACATGAGAAGCAGTACTCTAAGATCTTGGAGGCATTCAAGAAGCTATATATCAACATTCCCTTTCTTGAAGCTCTTGAACAAATGCCAAGCTATGCAAGATTTATGAAGGACATTCTCTCTCGCAAGAAGAAGCTTAAGTGTAATGAGACTATGATACTCACAGAGGAGTGCAGTGCTATCTTGCAAAATAAATTGCCTCCTAATTTAAAAGATCCAGGGAGTTTTACTGTTTCATGTGTTATTGGTAACATTTATTTTAATAAAGCTCTTTGTGATCTTGGTGCTAGTGTTAATTTGATGCCTTTATTTATTTTCAGGAAGCTTGGAGTTGGAGAGGTGAAGCCTACTATAGTTTCCTTGCAATTAGTGGATAGATCTATCAAGCATCCTAGAGGCATCATTGAAGATATGCTGGTAAAGGTGGACAAGCTCATATTTCCAATGGATTTCATTGTGCTTGACATGGAAGAGGATAGAGAGGTTCCACTTATTCTCGGTAGACCTTTTCTAGCCATAGGGAGAGCCTTGATTGATGTAGAAGAAGGGAAGCTTGAATTGCATGTTCAAGATGATAAAGTCACATTTAAAGTGTTTGAAGCAACTAAGCCCCCTTTGGAGATTGAATCATGCTTTATAGTGGATGTTGCTGAGAAGGTGGTAGATACTTCTTTCATGGCACCTTCCAATACTCTACTATTGGAAGCTTGTTTGATGAACTCTAAGGTTGTGGAAGAAATAGAGGATGATGAGCTAAAATCACCCTAGGAGCTTTTGGAAGCCCCACCTTTATTATTCATGTTTGAGCCTATATCTTTGAAGTTTGGAAGGATAAGCCATCAACCTTGTGAAGAATCACCGAAAAGGGAGATGAAGAAACCACCTTAATTTAAAAGGGCCATGTCCAACTTAGGGACATTAAATCAAAGTGCTTAGTGGGAGACAACCCAAATTTTCTATCTTTACTTCTTTTTTTCTTTCATGTTTAGAGTTTATTCTGAATTTTAGTGTTTTTGAGTGTTCTTTCATTTTGCTTGGTTTTAGATTTCATTTTTTTTTTTTTAGGTTGTTCTAATTTCACTTCTTTTTGTTTTGTAGGTTTCAAGAAGAGAAGGAAATGTATAAAGCAAGAGGAATGAAGCCCAACACTTATTCCTTGGCTGGGGAGTATCTTTCCCACCCTTTCTTTGCAATTATAATTACATTGGGGACAATGTTAGTTTCTAAGTTTGGGGATGGGAAAACATACACATGCATTTTATTTTCTTCCATTTAGTTTCATGCATTTCATTTTTCTTTAAAAAAAACCAAAAAGATTTTCTATTTTTAGGCACTAATTGTGTGTTTTTGTGTGCTTTTATTGTCTTTGGCTCCATTCCTATGAGATAATTGTTTGCTCTGCTTTTTAACCCCTTAGAAACTAGGAATTTTGATTTGAGCCTTGAAAATTCTCCTATGCATTCATATTTGTTTTGGAAAAGATCACATGTTCATGCACTTTATAGGACTTAGCATCTTAGGATTGATGATCATCATTCTTTAATGCTTCATTTGAGTTGAGACATGCATCCAATTTTTGCTTGAATCCCTTTTGAAATAAATGTGAGTGAATTCTAGTCTTAGAAAGGATTTAGGCCAAGTTTGGAAGCTTTCATTGAGCCTTAATGCCTACCTGATGACATTTTATCCATAGTCACCCCTTTTGAGCTTTATAGCCTATTTTCTTGAAGTGAACTATTTTGAGCTTAGAATCTATCTTCTTTCTATCCATCTTTGAACCTTAAATTACCCTCAAGCTTGTCGCTTCTAAACTCATGAGAATAGGGTGATACCCCACCATAGTGAATTCATGTTATGCATTACCAAAGTGGTTGACTACTTCAAGTGGAAAAGAAAGAAAAGAAAAAGTGAAAAAAAAAAGAAAAAAAGAAAAAAAAAAGGCAATACAAGGAAAAGTGTGGTTTCAATGGGATAGGAAGGAGCAACCTCTTTTCCAAATCTCATGGCCACTAAAGCCTGAAGGTTCATCAAAGAAGGACATGATGATAGGCAACCAACAAGTTCAGGATGCCCAAAGTAGTGAGTTTAGGAGTAAAGGTTTCTCAAGTTGAGGGTAATACAAAGCCAAAATTCATTTCCACCATACCTTTACCCTTAGCCTGCCATTACAAGCTTTGAAAAGACCTATTGATCTTTGACTAGATGATACTCATGTTGAGATAGAGAGGGAGGATTGTGAACTTTATGATGATATTGTCCCTTCTTAAACATTACATTGGAATGAAGTGAATCAATTCTTTGTTGCTTGCCTTACATACACACACACACATACTTGATCTATTTCCTTTATAATGTGTTTGCACAGTTGAATGGTCTTGATGCTTAGATTTGAATTGTTAGTAACTTTTGGGTTAAGTTATGGAGCAATGATGAGGAGAACATGGACCAACAATACTTTGTTGCATTGAGTGTGCTTGCTTTTAAATCTTTTGAGTCCTTTCCCTTTCTTTTCTTTTTGGTAGTTAGTGTTTAGTCGGCTTAAGTGCCTCCCCGAGTTTCACGGTCTTTGTAGGGAGATGTTTATAGTGTTTGACCACACAAAAAGATTTTTCTCTTTTCTTTACTCTACTATTTCATTTTCTTCTTTGCTTGAGGACAAGCAAGCTCCTAAATTGGGGGATGTGATAACTCCCCATAATAAATTATTTTGTTCTATTTTATTTAGATTTAGGCTTTGGTTACATAAATTTATTTGAGTATTTTAGTTGTTTTTAGTTGGTTTCTTTGATTTAGGTTCTTGTCTAGTTTGTTTGTTATTTTCTCATATTTTTGTTAGTTATTTATGCTTTCATTATATTTTAATTAGGTACAAGCACTCAAGTGGAAGAGGAGTTCAATTGGAGTCTTAAACAGTCCATTTTGCCAAATTTCAAGACCATGTCACAAGAGAAAATTCATATCTAACTCTCTGGAAGTCAACTTGACATGATTTAGGACTCTTTGGAAAGATGAGAAGAAGATCTCCAACTTTGTTGTTGAGCACTTTTTAGGATTCTCAAGTTTTCTAGTAGGAAAAGATAAAACAAGATTGAAGTTGCATTTTGTCTTTGATGCTATCAACCCTGACTAATCATCAGTATTTTGCCCATATCGTGAGCTACAGAACTCCAATTGAGGTGGTTCTTGTTGCGTTGGGAAGCTTACTCAAATATCTACGATTTCTATTCCTACCTCTGAGGTCAAATTCCAACTATTCTAAGCGCTATTAATCTTGGAAGTCAGCAAAAGAAGCAAATCTGCAGAGTTGCTATTTTAGATGCATGCTCGAGCGTGAGACCCCACGCTCGAGTGTGGACTATGCTCCAGCATGTGACCTCGTGCTCCAACGTGGCCTAAGACAGAGAGAACAAGTTTATGGTGCAGTAGAGAATGCTCGAGCGTGAATAAGGCGCTCGAGCATGGTTGCGATAAATGTGGAAAGGCTGTTTTTCGAAGCAATCTTGCGGGGGAAGATCTTGGGACACTATTTAAATGATTTGAATGACCTTTTTGACACCATTTGACACTCTAAACACTAGAGGCAACCCTAGAGGTGAGGCTTGAAGATTCAAGGAGCATTGTGGAGAGTTTTGTGAAAAGTTGGAGACATCATTCACTCTCAAGACATTGGAATATTTGTTTTTCTTCATGGCTACTCTTTCTTTTATTCTTTCTTTTACTTTTTTTGTTGTTTATGATTCCATCATGAACTAAACCCCGTTCTAGGGTGTTGATGGATCCAACTATGCAATGATGTTACTCATGGATATTTTATTTATGTTTTTATCTTAATTATTAAGTGTTTATGATTGTTCCTAATGCTTTTGAGTGATTGGTCGCCATTCAACTGATTTGTTGGTTTGCAATAACTAGAGATAGGGTTTGTAAACAAAGCTTCTTGTAACACCCTAATAGTTCCATTCTATACTTAAGTCATATTGTGGAATTACTAGTTGTTACTTTTGCTCGCGGAACTAACATTACCTTTTAGAAATTACTTTTTAATGAAAATAGGGGTAAATTTTTTTTTGAACAAAACAAGTAAACCATTTTTGAAATCGAGAGCCATGAGCGCATCGTGAACGTGTAAAACAAACATCGCTATCTCATTCATACATCACATTTAACATACATAGAAGCCATAAGAATAACCACAATCTTAGATAAAGATAACATTCATTCCGCAGCCATCCATAACAATATGATAATAGTTATACCAGAGTCATACATAAGATAATAATAGGTCCAATATCTACCATTGGCTCTACACAAGAAACCTACCAAATACATGATAAAAGGAAATACATCAGAAAATCCTACTACCCAAGCATGCCATACAACAGAATGATAACCCTATAACCACAACCAAAAGGGATTATCCTCGTGCTTGGCTCCGCATGTAATCGTCACATCAGGTATCAAGTGGGAGGAAACCGTTCCTATATCCACCAGGAGAAACACCACCATGTCCCCCTCCTCGAGCACGTCCTCGCCCACAGGGCACAGCGCAGGTATGAATGAACCCACGCCCACGAACTGGGAGAGAAGCTGGGCCAGCAGATAAAGCAAAAGAATCAGAAGATAGACAAATCGCCAAAGGCTGCGACGAACCCGAACGGTGAGATCCCCCAGAACGAGTCGGATAGAAGGGCTCAGAAGGGTCGGTCTCCACATGGTAGCTCGGATAAGACAACTCTGAGGGATCGGAATCCAGTGAAACAGCCGGAGTCAAATCAGTATCTGTGTCAGTCTTGTCATCGTCAGTGGGGTATCTTAGTGGATGAAAGTAGGGGCAAATGTCATCCATAGTAACCTCGTCGAATGGCTGATGCGGTCAGAAAAATGGGCTCATCATGGGAGTCTAAAACTAGCGGTCGTGGAAGATGTAAACCCTCATCGCTACGTTCGTCGACAGCGTAGAGGCGTTCAACACCAGGTCAAAGCGCCAACGCTACACCGAGAACTCAACGTAGATCACCATCGTGCCCGACGTCGACATCCTCTGAAGATGACACGGAAAATGTAGGAGTGAGAAATACTAAATTTCTCAGTAGGATCGCGACTAGACAAACACAGTATCATTATCATCGTCCCAGTCACTTCAAGTTTAATTATAAAAATAGTGGACAGGTATAAGTTCAATTTTGATGGTTTCAGAAAACGTAAATCCGAAGCAGGTTACTTTTAAATTAATCATCATATCCATAATGTCATACATAGGCATACATGCTAATATACATAATAAACATTCACAATGCCATAAGAAATGTGATAACATGGATGACTATGCAATTCATCAACTTGACCATAGTCCTACTTGGACTTTCATTTTTAGCACGTGCTTAACATTCTTTTACCTTTCATTTGAAATAGACTGCTTTTGGACATGAGCTCATTCCGTGACTGTCGTCATGCAATACTAACCAGATCAAACTAAGCCGATATTGGTTACCTTTAAGTTGGAGGGTCCTCCATAACATCTGTGCCTCCCTTATAGAGGTTCCTTGTTTATTGCCATCTCTTACTTCCCGGAAGTGATCGAGGGGTCATGTCCCATTCTTTTGTTTCTTATCATTATACTTTACATGCATAATACTTCCTTGACTAGACACATGCAATGATATCCATAATTTTGACAAAAATCCAGCAGCATAACGGCTAGACCAGAGCTTCCCCAAAATGCCAATCATAAACTTTCATCCAACAGCTCATCATGTCTATATCATATCATCACACTCATCATTCAATCGTGAGGCAAAGCTCAATCAAACTCATCATTCATCATGTCGAATGGCATCACACATTCATACCCTAAAGGGGTTTACAGTTGTGTTATTCTTTGTGAAGAATCTTATGAATCATCACATGTTTTCTCGTAGTTACCCATGAGAGAATCATATAGTTAAGATATGTGTATGTGGTCTTTTAGTTACTTAGCTCTCATATGAAATTATTCTTTACTTGAGTTCATGTCTTATGGAACACTTGTTCAAATTAATTAAGTGATTATTTCCTTTCCTTGAGATAGTGCACTTAGTGATTCCTAGATTCATGATATGCTTAGAGGCCCTAATCATACTTCTGTTCCCAAGGAGTTATAGATCCCTCTAATCCTTGGGTTATGACAATGCATAACCACATCATGAACCCAACAACACCATATTCAGTAAACACTAAAGGTGATTTTTAACTTAACCAATTTACAAAGCTTCAAGCTTTTATCTTAAAGATTAGATCTTTATGAAATAATAATACAATTACTAGCTTTTCAACTGAAAAGTCTTGTTCTTTATGAAAGTTGACTCATTTAATTATTCTAAGACCATCAAGGTCTCAACTTTATGACTTAAAGTTGTCTTTACATTAAAAAGGTTCATACTTTATCAACTAGTGATATGAAACATTAACTTTAAGGCTAAAAAGTCTTGATCTTTATGAAAGCTAACACCTTTTAGCATTGTTTTGATTCAAGATCTAAACTTTAGGAATTAAATGTTATAAAACAACACTTTTATGACTTAAAGGTCTCATTCTTGATTAAAATTTGAAACTTTATGAAAGGTCTTTTCTTTAAGGTTTGATTTCTAAAATATAAAGTGACTAGATATCATTTTCCTAACTCAAAAAGGCTTATTATGCCAAAAAGCTTAGACTTTTACATTTATTCTTGTCTTCAAAACAAAACAAAAGAAGACTTTATGATGGCACTAAAACTTGTGCCACTTTTTGTATATCAAGAAGCAAACTTTTTAAAGTTTAAAACTTTTAGAGTGCTCATAGTCTTATCAAATCATGAAAAACATAAAAAGATAAGGCATTTCCAATCATCAACTCATCGTAAGAAAAGGAAGAACTTCAAACAAGATACCATCAAGAACACTCAATAATAAGAACATACTTTCTAAAAGTAGAAACTTCAAGAACACTTGAAAAATATCAAGAACATATTTAACCAAAAATAGAAAC
Source organism: Pterocarpus santalinus (assembly GCA_031439595.1). NCBI lineage: Eukaryota > Viridiplantae > Streptophyta > Magnoliopsida > Fabales > Fabaceae > Pterocarpus > Pterocarpus santalinus. The sequence goes on along the minus strand of CM062532.1, from coordinate 47,259,187 downwards.
TTTTGCTCATGAAGAGCATGAAAGATTTCCTCAAGTTTTCACTCAAATATCTTGGTCATGGAGAGAACCAAGCTTCAAGTTTTCTTGAGTAAACAAAACAAAAAGATTAAGATCACAACCTCCTTATCAAAATGGTGCTAAAATAAGGAAGGAGAAGAAGAAGATGATGGCTCCTTTTGGTGATGATGGTGGCGGTTTAGCTTGGTGGAAGGAGAAGCTCTTGAGATCTTGTAAAAATAGAGATTGTAGTGTTTTGATCTTATCTCCAAAGATCCAAAGATGAGATCTTTGAAGGGCTAAGTGAGTGGTTTGGCAGTGGTGGTGGAGAAAGTAAGAAGAAGAAGATGAAGAAGATGAAGAAGTGTTTAGAGAAAAGTTGGAGGATTTGATTTCAAGAAAGAGAATGGGATGAATAAAAATGAAAATGGATGAGGAAGGAAGAGAGGGAAAGTGGCATCCTACATAAAGGGAGGGAGGGAGATATTTTTGTGTTATTTTGTGTTATTTAAGGTTTAGGAGGATAAATTGGATGATGGGGAAACAAAGCATATACTAAGTCTTATATAAAGCACTCTTGTCTAATGCTTTATGCTTTAATGAGATCACTTTTACTTTATTGTCTAGTTGACTAATTTTGAATTTAATTATGTGATTAAATGCTCATACAACTTAATTAAGATGATTAAGCAAGGATTAGTGACTAACACACAAGAACATGATTAAAAAAAATTAATCTTGCAACTAAACTTAATTAACCTTAATCAAACTCAATTAAGCTAATTAAGGGCGACTAGTGCTTAATTAAGTTATCAAGGGTCTGACTTGCTTGATTAGAGATTATCTAATCTCAATTAAGCATTCTCTTGACTTTTCTCATCCGAGTTAACTCATAAACTCTTCGTTAACCCCTTAATTAGGCCATAATCTCATAATTTCTCATTAAGTGCCTAATTATTCAAGGTTACTGAGGTAATTTAGCACAACACGAAATTGAGGATGTTACACTTCTCATCATAAATACCGTGAGTTGAGCGAAAACTAGAGATAGATAAATGCGACTCATGTGGTCATCTTAGGAATCCAGAAAGCTTAATCCTTTTCCTAAATTAGTTTGTAACTAAGAGATTAGGCAATCAATTTAGGATAAAGAGAATTTTTTGACCTTGAGAAAGGCTTGGAATTAGTTTAGGGAATTCGACCATTAATCAATTAAGGTAAAAACTAGATAATTGAGATCCATGATAATTGAGTCCATAGTTAGGTGAAGTCAGTTAGCCCTAGTATCCATCCCAGTGATTTAAGTTGTCTTTAAGTGCAGTTTCGTTCTCTTATTCTATTTGATTTCTTTTAGTTTTCTCTACTCATTCCATTATTCTAGTCCAAATAGTCATTCATGTTAGTTACCCGGTACTTGAACTATCCTTGTGGGAACGATATCTTATTCATCACTTTATCACTTGTACCATCTGGTGTACTTGCCGGAGCCACATCACATAATGCCTAGATGTGTTAAGCAAAGAAAGTAAAGGACACATAAAAGTATATGCATGATCTTATGATGACCATACTGCATATACACAAGTTATGGTTTCGTCATCCTTGTTATGATCATTATTATGAAATTGCTCTCGATTTGCTATACTTATGCTTTGAATTCTTACTCTGTTTAATAAGTGTATGAATAAAATTAACTCTACTTCGGATCATATATTTTCAAACTATAAAACTGAACAGTGCATATAACATGTTCACCTTTTTTTTAAAATAAATCGAAGCAGCTGGAGATAATAACGATGACATAGTATAAGGTAGTTTAATAAGTCCTACTAAGAATTTGTAATTCTTGCTCCTATATATATTTTCATGTTCTCTCCAGACAGCTCAAGAAATATTGAAGGCGATTACCATAGGCAAAGTTGACTAGAGATATTAAAGACGACCAAAGAACACTATTGTACAAGGTCCGTTGAAGCAACAGTAACAACTCCTGAGTGTGGTCTTATGAGTTAAGCATAGTACTATATTTGGGAGGGTGTTACAAGTATCTAAACAACTTATTTAATTTATATATTTAATAAATGAGGTTGTTGAATTTTTCATTTGTAATATGGAAAAGTGGCTACTATCACTTCGAAATATCTACAATCACATTATCTTAGTTTCAAAGAATACAGATGACATGAAAAGAAAAAAAGTTAAAGGGTTGATATTAACAAATTTTGTGATATTATATATTTATTTAATAATTTTTTAATTATATAAACACAAGATGTTAAAATATTAGGTATGTATATTAAGTATTATGATTCGTTTGTTTGTCCTTATTTCTATTTATTCTTATTGATTATGTTTCTAAAATAATAAGTACTATATTATTTAGATAATTATTATATTAATAAAAATTTAAAAAATATTTATTATATAAAATTTTTTTAACACTAAATAAAATTATATAATAAAAAGTTCTTATAGTATTTAATGACTACATAAAAATAAAAACAAAATTAAACTTTTAAGAATATTAAATGGAACATTAATTAAATTACAATAATAAAAATAAAACTAGTATTTATAATTAATAATTACACTAAACTATTATTTTAATTAAAAAAGAATCTAAAAGGTATTTTAGAAAAAATAAAAAGGAAAGTTATTTGAAAATAAAGTGTCAACAAATCTTTAAAAGTAATTGTAATCACTCTCCCATATTACAAATAAAAGATTTAATAATCTCATTCATTAAATATATACATGAAATAAGCTGATTAAATGCTGACATATATAAATAAATCAATAAAAATATATCACGTCGTGGTATGTTTAGGCATCCTCCAATTATAAGATGTACGGTCAACGCAATCACCCCTTCAGTATTTAAGGTTGTGATGGTGACTTTTATATTATCTCAAAAAAGAAAAGCATAGCCACCATTTTTTATTAAAAGTTATATAGAAAAATTATGATATCGAGAGTTTTTGTTGTGTTGTAGGTTAAATGTGTGTGATTACTACATACTTTTCAAAAAAATTATGTCCCATCACACGCTTTCAACTTACACTGAAACAAAAATTCCTAGGGTTGTAATTTTTCTTAATATTAAAATGTAATTTTTCTATTCTAAGTTGCCTGCCCTAACTATCTTTTTCGGAGCTAGTATCGAAATAGAAGCCTCAAGTTATGCATAAGCAAAGTTCTCAAGATAATTACCTCAAGGTATGTTTGGTTTATAGTTTGCAAACCATAATTTGATCCAATGGAAAACCAAATTTTTCTATTTCTGCCCAAACTATGATTTGAGACTAAAAGTTATGTTAAAATGTAACTCAATATGATTTTTATCGAAGATATTAAAATAAGTTAGAGCTCAGTTTGCATACTTCAAATTATGGTTTGGTCTTTCTCAACGTCAAACCAACCACTAACTCAACAAAATTCAATACATGTCTATTTTGAGAGAAGTTATTGCATATTATTGAAGCATTATATAGTTTTGCTCACTTCACTAATTAGATGGCCTTTTAGCTTTGGCTAATGATGGGATACATCACTAACTTATACATTTACTATTTTTTATCTTTTAAATTAAAAATATGATTCATGAAATATATATACAAGTTAATGGTAGATTCCATTACTAATTAAAACTGAAATGACATCTAGTAAATATACGTAGTGCTATAGGAAGAGGCAACAATTTCTCCTATTTTGCAGAATATAATTACTTATTATCACTTAATTCTAGCACCTTAACATGCATTTCATTTGGCATTTGAAATTGAATATGAGAACTTGAAATTGGAATTGGACTTCTCACTTCAATTTTTATGTTTTGGAATAACATACAAAATTGGAAACATAATTCCAGAACCAATTTCATAGAACTGAAAAACAACTAAAGGACTTCTTCTTAATTCATATCATATATTATAAGAATTATTAATTCTAAAACTTAATAATTAAATGCCTATCTTCATTAAAGTCTTTATAATTCTACCTATTTCTCATTTATTTGCTAGCAAATATATTCATTAAAATTGAATTTTTTATAATAAATATTATAACATAAAATTTTCTAGATTCTATTTTTTATCATATACAAATAATTTTACAAAAGATATTTAATTATACTAAAAATATTTCTATACTAATTATTATAAAGTGTTATTATATTAATATATTTATTATTTTACATTTTAAATTACATATTTAAAGTAATAAAATTATAATTATAATTCATGTTTTAATTTTTAGTAAATCTAAATATAAAATTGAGCATTATATATTAATCCCAAATCTAATAATCAGAGTTGAAATTCAAGTTTTATATTATAATTTTAATTTTCTCATCTAAATGGATCTTGAGTGTTACTTTTTTAGGTTTTCCACAAGTATTTTTTCAACGGAGGTAATATTGTTGGAGTACTACAAGACACTTAAATATAGACAACTCTCTCTACTGCAATTCGAGCTATGGTTCGCCGCTTTATGGTAGACTATTGCTTTACTATTAAACCAAATCACAGTCAGTATCTTAAGTGTTCCTTTGATATATGATAATGTTTTATTTAAAGTGAATTTATCTCTAAAATTAAAAGTAACTTATACTTATCTTCAAATTAATTTAAATCAGGTTTATATTATATTTTATTAATTTGAAAATATATATTCTTAATTTTTATTTAAAAATAAATTTATTTTAGAGAAATTTATATATCTTACAAGGTATCCTTTTCTTAATTTAATTTAATTTAATTTTTTTGGAAATCTCGTCCAATCTGTGGTCGCTATAGAATACAGTTTTAGTTTAAGAAAGTTGTACCGTATTTGCACATGCAGTGTTGCAATCGCCTTAATTAGTTGTTTTGTTTGATTCCAAAATCAAGTAATAAAAATTTTCCTTTTCTCCAACTGCCTCGTTGTCTTCAAGCTTGAAACAATAAATAAATAAATTGATAAAGCTCAAACAAAACTTGGTGGATGACGCGACATATCAGATACACTGAGCTTTACAGTCAGCAATTTCAGACAATCCGACATGGATAAAAAAGATCGCTCTATTATTGGGATATATTACATATATTTCTTTATTTTTTTAGCCAATACATATATATTTTTTTTGTATGTGAATATATTTGATTTTAATCACTAAGATTATTGATCATCGTGGACATGTTAATGTAGGCTCTGACAATATCACCTTAACGTATACCACCTAGTTAATACGAGTCATGGACAATCTCTCCTCCAAATCCCAAGTTATTAATAGAATCATGAATGATTTTATATTTAATATGTTTCTTTATGTAAAAGTTTGTTGGCCACCGAGCTTCGGATTCGCTCGCAAATTTTGTTCACTTCTTATTACACTTGGTAATAACTCGTTTTGAGCAGTCTCCTTATTGTATCAGTTAGAGGAATTTTTGGATGCTTTTAAAATATCACATGAAATATACTCACAATTAATAATAAAATGATGTTTTAAATAAAAATATAAATTAATAATAGATTCTATCTTAAAATATTATTTTATTATTGTATACAAACACATGTAATGCTGTATAAGCATATACAAATTTCTCCTAGTAGTTATGTGTTATGACAGGATGCTATGAATCAAGTCTATCCTAGGAGGGCTATGTAGAGTTTTTGTCCGTTGTTTTTTGGGTGCTTGTCACCCCGTAGTTCACCAAATAGAATGTAGATAATATATAGTCCTACCATACTTTATGTTAAAATTCCAAACATTTGATCATACATAGATACTTGATATTATATCATGAATTATATCCCTTAAAAACTTAAATTATTAGATAAAGGCTTTTGTCTGAGAGTATGCTTATGCTCTCCGAAGCCTTGCACAGTTTGGTTTTAATTCTGGCAGTTGTCTGTAGGCAGTATATAGTGCTTGCTGTTATTGAAGCCTAACAAGAGGAAACGGAGAGGGAAGTATACTTAACAAATATTAATAAACGTGTCTATAGTATACTTGTATTTAATAAGAAAATTGCGTATTTGAACTGAAGTTCATGAATAAATTAAAAACTAACATCAGTGGGAAGGACGTGCTCATAACACAATTCTGAAAGAAAAGATACATTAACATGATTGGCTGGTGTCTCTTCAATATATCTTACACCGATCAAACACTGAGAAACAGTTATAATTAATTAATTAGTAACATGTGAAACATGCAAGTTAACTTTTCCTTTGTTTTCTAATTTTCTATCGTCTCATTTGTTCATGATTTTATCCACAATGTCTTTGTAGATCCTTGTTTCCTCTTTCTTTGATTATTGAGGGTACTATAGCTACTAACAAAGTACTTCAGCTGAATCACAGAAAGTAAGTTCTCCTAAGGAATGGTATGTGAAAAAAGCACCGTTATTTGTACCTAAATTTTCTATATATTATTGGGATAGTTAGAAAATCATGTATTAATAATTGAAAATTTCACAGTTATAATATTGGTAAATCTGTAAGTCAAAAAATATAAGAAATTGTATATTGATAATGGGAGGTTTCACTTATTCTAACAGTGAATATGTTAAAAGGATTTTATATTTATTATTGGGTCATCTTGCCATATTCTTCACATCTATCAATAATGCAACCGAAATTCCCATGCATACATAGTTTTTCAAATATCCAAATGATGTCCAAAAAACTTTGACCAAGAAAACATTTTTACCTGCAAAAAGACATTGGCAATACCAAAATTTGATTGGTTTATGTGGTTTAACACTTATTTCGCTTAAGCAATGTCTTAATTTCAAATTTTGTGAATGAAAAAAAAATTAGTGTTGAGAGAGATATAAGCTAACCAGGCTCAAACCAAGAAATTAATGATTTAAACAATAAATAAATAAATTAAAGACATTGACAACATCGCTACATATATACAATAAACGAAGATTTTAGGTGGATTATCTCACCTCCTCCTTTAATTTAGTGTTTCTGAGGGTTCTATGAACCAGCCTTGTATGTGCGCGCGCGCGCATATACCTTTTCTGTAAGTCAAGAAATTCTTCAAAACTTGATATGATTACACAATGGATACAATTTGCAGATCATACCAAAACATATTACATAATTTCAATAACACCGATGAGAATTCCGGCATCATTTCTGTTCGTAATATATATATATATAGCTCGCTGCCTATTTACAATAATGGGAAGGGATAATATTGTATTCTTATTTAAAAGATATATATATTTTTTTATGTGGCTTACTTAAAAGATATTGATAGCACACGTGATTGCCTTATAAATAGACCCAAGTAATATGAGGTTCCATACAACAAATCTTGCAAGCAGTTGAGCCAGAAAAATCATGGGATCCGAAAGTGGAGAGCGCGCTGCCAAACTGCTTCAATCTCAAAGCCACATATGGAATCACATTTTCAGCTTCATAAACTCCATGTCCCTTAAATGTGCAGTTGACTTAGGCATACCCGATGCCATACACAACTATGGCCAACCCATGCCACTCTCGCAACTCATTGCTTCACTGCCAATCCACCCATCCAAATCCTCCTTCATCCACCGCTTGATGAAAATCTTGATCCATTCTGGCTTCTTCTCTACACAGAATGTCACCCACAATGAGCTTGAAGTTGGGTATGTGCTAACTGATGCATCTATACTACTTTTGAAGGACAACCCCTTAAGTTTGACACCTTTCTTACTTGCCATGCTTGATCCAATTTTCACAAAGCCATGGTATCAATTGTCTACTTGGTTCAAAAATGATGATCCTACACCATTTGAAACGGAACACCAGAAAACGTTATGGGATTATGCTGGCCATATGCCAAAACTAAATCACTTGTTCAATGATGGCATGGCAAGTGACGCTCGATTGATCACCAGTTTGATGCTTGATGACAAGTGCAAAGGGGTGTTTAAGGGATTGGGATCGTTGGTTGATGTTGGGGGAGGCACAGGGACTGTGGCAAAGGCCATTGGCAAATCATTCCCACAATTGGAATGCATAGCATTTGACCTCCCACATGTTGTTGCTGGCTTGGAAGGAAGTGAGAACCTAAAATATGTTGGAGGGGACATGTTTGAGGCCATTCCTCCATCTGATGCCATTTTGTTGAAGGTAAGATATTATAAGTTTTTTATATAAGAAATTTAGAAAACAGCATATATATAATTATAGAGCATCATTCATGTTAAACATGATAAATTATATTCTTGATTAGCCATAACTGGTTGAATCAACATTCAGTCTCCTTTTATTGATTCTAATCACTATTACTTTGAATGACAAATCAGTCAATTTTGCATGATTGGAACGATGAGGAATGTTTGAAGATATTAAGGAATTGCAAGGAGGCAATCATGAGCAATGGCAAAGAAGGGAAGGTGATTATCATAGACATGGTGAGGGAAGATGAGAAGAGAGATGATGAATCAGTCGAAACGCAGCTTTTCTTTGACATGTTGATGATGGTGTTGGTCACCGGAAAAGAGAGAAACGAAAAAGAATGGGCCAAGTTGATCTTCTCTGCAGGTTTCAGTGACTACAAGGTAAGTCCAGTTCTGGGTTTAAGGTCTCTCATTGAGATCTATCCATAGCAACTTATTTCCAAAATGCTAGCACTCTGTATCATTCATATATACTCCTTTAGTTATTTAATGTCATATATATAATAAAAATGTCTAGAATGGACTCTATCATGTGTGTGCATGTAGAGTAGAGACACACCAATAAAGCTTCAAGCTAGACCTCACTTGTGTTGCACGAGAGGTTAGCGATTGATTTTGGTATTGTGTTAACCAAGGTTGGTGATTGCATTAGAATTATGAAGAACTTTAGGGGTTCGTGAGGATCGTTGCAAGCTAAGCAAAATCCTTAATGGCAATAGATTTGATTCATTTGAACATTGTAATAGAGTGGTTCTTGTATTAATTTATTGGTAGAACATTATTAATCATATGTGTTTCTACCCAGACCACAAGATCCTTATGTTTTTCACTTGTGCCTTTACTTGAAGAGGTGAATGATGTTGAGTGGACAATTCATTATAACGATACCCATTGATGAGATTCAATTTTCTCTACCACTGCCTAAGGAATTATAGCCTCATGTGATATGATTTTATTATAGATATCTCCTATGATATGACTTTATTAGAGATTTATTATCCATATGGGATAGATGAGACTAATTGATAGGACAAAAAATGCACAGAATATATATTTTTAGGTCGAGGCACTTTAGATATCATAGCACTCAAGTGTGTTTTTTCCCACGGGGTAGGGGGATTCACCAGAATATAATGTCCGTACTGCTGGAATTTGTGCTTTATTTGATTTGGAAAATATAGTTTGTACTTGACCTTTCCATGTTCACAATATTCATGAATCTTGTTCAGTTGAGAAGAGATATGTAAAAAATTGATTTAAATATGTTTTTAATCCCTATATTTATTTTGGTTTTAGTCTATCTAACTTTCTTTTAGGACTTTTGATCATTCTTTTTTCTAATACTATATTTTTAGTCCGTATCGTTAGCCAACACTATTAAATAGTAGTATTTATAAGGATCAAAAGAAGATTCTTAGAATATTTATAAAGACTAAAAATAAAATTTTTAATATTTTTAAGGACTAAACAAGTATTCTAAATATTTATAGGGACCAAACTTTAGAATGATAGAGACTAAAGCTATAATGGAAAAAAGAAGGACCAAAACAATCTATATTTATAGGAACTAAAAACATATATAAACCTAAAAATTTTAAATCTTCTTTCTTGGACTTCCCTCACAGTTATCATATCTATGACTCCACATGTGTATGTCTAATTCTCAAAGCTTTGAAGTTTGTTTAAAAAGGTTTGTATTTTTTAATATAGGTCAAGAAAAATTGATAAGATTTAATCACCTTTTGAGGGGCAATTACCAGCAATCAAATTTTATTTTCGTGAAAAATTAGTTTTCTTTTTAATGATTACATCGGAAATAATATCGCAAAAGGAGATAATTTATAGCAAGCTTAATGGACAATGGAGATAAAATTGCTATCAACCAAATCACATTATATGTGTGATTTTTAGGTTGATTATTGTAAAGATCAAACACATGTAATGATGTAACAATATATAATTAAATATCGTATTGTATTAAAAAAACTTTTTGCATTAACGGTATATTAAAATTAAATTCTATATATATGAAAAATATGTTGTATAAGAGGACTTGTTTATCCATGAAAGATGAAAGAATCTTATAACATCACTTTAATTAATATTAATCATCAAGGGTTAAAAGAATACATTAATGAGTCGCATGATTTTGTTTTTTTTTTTTTTTTGATTGGGTGAAACCATAGGTATCCACCTATTGGATGTCATGACTCAACCCAAGCCGTGACCGACATATATGGGACCCATTCCCTCACAAGCCTAATATACAATTTTCAAAGAAAAAAAAAGGACAAAGTCTCTTTTATGTTCAGGTCAATTTCCAAATACAAATTCCCTTCCTACATTATGCCACACAAGACATTTGAGATCCAGGCATTCTTAGATTATATCGAACAACATGCAGTCACAGTTATAAGAAGCACAATCCATACATTGACCATAAAAGGGAACATAATAAAAATGGTTCATGCCATTAGCTTCCATAAACATTTTCACAATCATCCAAGTTAATAAATAAGTATATAGTTAGGTTTACATATCTCAAAATACATATACAAGACTATCACATTGGATAACAAAAGGTTAGACCTTACCTCAGAGTGAGTTTTGTAACTCAATGGTAGGTAGAGTATTATAGCCCATATGAGACAATGGTGAACCATAATTAAAAATGCACAAGAGAGATATATGAGAGACTTAAATATGAAAACTATAAATCCAATAAACCAAGTATTTGAACATAAATAAATCACAATAGATTAATTATAAAGTTATCAAATTAGGTGGAGAGTTGTCTAATCTAGGATATAATAGTCATTCGTTCATGTAAGTATGTAATAGCCATGAAACCACTTCTACATGTCCATGTATAAACTAATCTCTAAGTTAAGATGCATCCAAGCTAATGCCTACTATTGTTAACTTCAGATTCTATCATACTTGAAAACAATTTAATCATATATATATATAACAAATACGGTGCATCTCAACAATTGAGACCTAAGTTTATAAACTAGATTCTTTCCAAGATTTCAATTAAAGCTCAAAATTCATCATAACATTTTTCAATTGGTCTCAACTTTACAAAACAAGTATCTACAGATCAAAGAAATAACATTCTAGTTCCATGTGTAAAATTTACATAAAACATAAATTTAAAAAGGCTTTTATACCTTATAGCCTACCATTGGGAGCCCAACCACAAATCTTAAATCTATTCAAATCATTTTTCACATTATGAATATATTTCGTACTTTTTAGCATTTTTCTTTAAAAAAAAAAAAAGAAGAAAGAAGAGAGGGGGGGGGGTGGGGAAGAGAAGGCTGAAAAAATGGAAATGGAAAGAAGAGATTTGCCCTATTGGGCGGCCGTATGCGAGCATGGACAGGCACAACGGCGCGGAGCAGCAGCGGCGAGGAGAAGATCTACGGCGGCGTGGCGGCTGCCGTGGGCACCTCGCAGTGAACGCGAACCGACGAGGCGTGCGACGGCGACTGGAAGAGACGGCGAAGGTGCTAAGCCGGTGGTGGTGGCTTGGCTTGCTCGCGGTGACAGCGGAGCTGAGGCAGTTGGGGTGACGGCGGTGATGGTTTGGGCAGCGTTGTAATGGTGATGATGGTGGTTGTGCGGTTGCACGCGGCTGTGAGAGGGGCTTGTGTGTGGTGGTGTGGCTCAGTAATTGTGTTTGGTGGTGGAGATTGAAGATGTTTGTACGTTTTAACTTTGATCTGGAATTGATCGCTGCGGGCCTATGTTTCTGGGTATGTTTGTTTGCGTGAAATGAAAGAGAGACTAGAGAAGGACTGTGACAGGGATATTGGACTCTATTTTTCCTCTTGCGAGAACAAAGAACCAACCAAGAATATGCTGCAGACTTACTATAAATGCAAAGAAAATAATGTGTTCGATGATGTTTGTTGATGTTCTCTGGTTATTGCTGATGTTTTCTAATGCTTGTTGATGTTTAAGGTAGATGAACGGTGTCGGAGGGTCTGAGTCTACTTGGTCTGGAGGGACAAAGAAAGGTGGAGTTTTGCGGTGGCTGTGCTAGTGGATTGGATGAATTTGGTTGGCTTGCTTTTTTCTTTGGATTGTCGATGGGGATAGGGAGATGATGTAAAGGTGGATTATGGATTGTAAGTGATATTGTATATAATGAAGACTTAACTAGAATGCAATGATAAATGAAAAAAATTTGGCTAGAATGTACTATCTGTTGGCCAAAGATTGACAGGATTTGTGTTTATTGCTACCGGCCTTTCTGCACACACACACACAACTTTGCTCTTACTCCACAAGTTTAATCTAGGAATCTGATGCTCTCTTGTTTTCGGTGTTAATGTTCAACCCCACCCCCCCCCCCGCGGCTTTTCTCTCTCTCTCCCCCTCTTCTGTTCTCTTCCTCTTCTCTGGTTATGTTTTAAATTTGATTAATCCTTATTGGGGATTTTGCTTTGATTGAAAACTGTAATTGACAATTTTTGACCAGATTTGAAGGATATTAATAAATAAAACTGATTGGGTACAAAATTAAATGATCCTACCCTAATTTTTAATTTTTTTAATTTTATATTTTGGGCTAAAGTGAGTTATGATAATTCAACATAAAATTGGATTATTTAAAATGAGTTATGATAGTTTGACTTAAAATTGGATTATTTTTTTGTCCTAAAAGTGGATTTCTTTCTTTCCTTTTTTTTTTTTATCTCTTTCTCTTTTTTTCTGTTTAAAACTTCCAACAAAATATGCTATTCACGTATATTAATAATGTAAAGAAGTTTTACAACATCATTTCATCTTATGCGACTAAATAAATAAAATTCGAGGTTTTGGCTATAAAAATTAAATATTTTTACCGTTGTTACTAAATAACTGTATAACTTTTAAATTAATAATATATCAAAATTAAATTCATATATTTTATCTAGTATATAATACTATTACTTGAATTTTTATCATTTCCATATTATTTTGGTAAGAAAAAAAGAAGAAGAAAGAGAATATTATTTATGTAAAATAGAAAGAAGAGAAAATATTATTTAAGTAAAAAAAATTAAATTAAATTAAGATTTTGGAACTGCAAAGGAATAGTTGTATGCTTTCGACAATAATTTTTTCAAAAGAAAAAGACAAAATTAATTAAAAGCATAAAACCAACGATGACAATATAGTTTTATGCTTTATCTTGTTTTCAACAGTTGCACCTCTCTATTTTTCTCAGCTATCCCACTCTATCAAATAATCAATTCTTTCTCTCTCTCTCTCTCTCTCTCTCCGTAGATTGGCGTCCACTTTTACTATTACATAATGTAGATTATTTAGAATGCATGGTTGGTGGCCATCATTTTAATGGCTTTATAAAATTACAAGGAACATAGATGATAAGAAACAACATGTGGCCTAGAATTTTAAAGCCTACACAGTGACAGATTTGAAAATTTGCATGGCATTGACATTTAAAAAAAAAAAAATTAAAAGAGTGTACGATTCAGAATTCATCAGTATCAATTAAGAAGATAAGAGCAATTGATGTCATGAGAACAATTATCAATTTTTTCTATTCAAAACAAACTACAAGAACGTCACACCCTAGGGCTTTTCGCTTAGCCATGGTACAAATGTAAAGTTAATTAATATCCTCCCTAACGTAGTTGCGTGCTTCTTTGCTTGTCTTTCTTTCAAAATTTCATAGTTGCTCCCAAATAAAGGAAAAGTGGTTAGGATCCATTTACATTTCAACACCTCAACTTTTGCATTAAAAAAGACGTGAAACTGAAAAATACTGATGGCTAATAAATCTAAGGTGTCGAAATGTGAATAAGCCAGAACACAACTCTTTTTTTTTTTTTTTCCTTTGAGAGCACTTAAAAATTTCTCCTATCTGATTATATATTTTATCGTCTAAAATAAAACCTATGTTTCCAAGAGCCAAATCCTGTGGTGGAATATCATACTCGGATATGGTTGTTACAATACGCATAATACAAAATGTTCCCCACACTTTGCCGAAAAACAAAATTGTAAGTGTTTCCCAAAAAAAGAAATTGTAAGAGCGATATATGAGGAGTTCAATCTCTTTTTAAATAGTTTTCATTATACGTGAAGCATCGCTTATTTTAGTGGGTATCCAATTATTTTTTAATTTTATAATATTATCGCTGTAACGAGTGTCAAATCATCGTAAGAAATTAAATAAACAACTTTTCAAATACTGGTTATAAAAGTTAAATATTTTTATTGATGTTATTGGATAACTGAGTAACTTTTAAAATAATAGTATATCAAAATTATGTTCATATGCTTATCACCTGAATTTTTCTCACTTCTATATTATTTTGGTAAATAAAAAAGAAAAAAAGGGAATATTTTTCATATGAAACAGAAATAGAGGGGAGAAAATATTATTTAAGTTGAAGAATAAATTAAATTAATATTCTCGAACTGCAAAGGTGTAGTTGTATGTTGTCAACAATTTTTTCCTTTGAAAAAAGACAAAATTCATTAAAAGCATCAAAACAGCAATGATTTATTCACCTAAACAAGATAAAAATCATCGCAAAATTAAAAAGCAGATGGTAAAGTCATACCATATGTCATAGAAATCCAGAAACTCAATATTGTTACACAACAGTTATATACTACTTTATCAAAATGAAGACGTTAGTACGTTAAATATTGTAAATAACTTCAATACAAAGATGTTTTTGACTCTCTCTCTCTCTCTCACACACACACACACTCACAACAATAAACAAGATAAAAATCATCGCAAAATTTAAGAGCAGATGGTAAAATCATACCATACGTCATAGAAATCCAGAAACTCAATATTGTTACACAACAGTGATCTACTACTTTATCAAAATGAACGCGTTAGTATGTTAAATATTGTAAATAACTTCAATACAAAGATGTTTTTCACTCTCTCCCTCTCTCTCTCACTCTCACACACACACACACACACACGCACATATTGATACACCGGTAATATAAACGTATTCTACATTATAAATCAAATATCATTATATGTGTATTTTTAGGATAATTATTGTAAAGATCACTCACACACACCCAAATATATATAATTTTGATACATTATCAATATAAAAATATTTTATATTATTAATGAAATATCATTATATGTTTATTTCAAGGATAACTATTGTAAAGATCAAACATTTATAATAATATAACAATTTTATAAATATGAAGGATATTTACAATAGATTTAAAATTCCTACAGAACAAGTTACTATAAAGGATTTATGAAATAAAATAAAATAAAATAAAAAATTTAAAATAAGAAATTCAAATATTAAAATAAAATAATATTTTATTATAATACTGAATGTTAGAGCTAAAAGGAAGAGAAATCATTAAATCTCAAACCAGAATATCACAGGAAAAAGATGAGGAAGAAAGTATAGATAAGGAATCTTCCATTAACTTACTAAGCCTCATTACTACTTGCAAGTGGCATTGTGAGATAACCTTAATTGTGCAAGATCAAAAATTTCATGTGATAGCTTTAATAGACTCAGGAGCCAACATAAATTGCATCCAAGAAGGACTAATACCTACAAGATATTACAAAAAGACTACTGAAGGAGTAACTAGTACAAATGGATCAAAAATGAATATTCAATATAAATTGTCTAATGCTAAAATATGTAAAAATAAAATATGCCACACAACATCATTTGTATTAATAAAAAATATGAATACCCAATTAATATTAGGAATCCCTTTTGTAACATCCCAATTTCCGAGTTCGGCTTCGCCCTCAGGATTGATCCATTCCGATTTCCGACTTTATCTTTGGAACACAGATAAGGAGGATTATTTCCGAATTCCGAGTTCTCCTTCGGAGTCCACATAAATTCCGACTTCACATCCTGTCCGACTTCCGATTTAATCTTCAATTTTGATTATGACCGATTTCCGACTTAGAGGTATATTGGGCATAAATTCCGACCTACGACTTCAAATGACGTAATTCGCTACTTCACGACTTCCGACCTCATGTCTTAAAGTATTTATACACGGTTTTCGAGTTTAAGTACCTGGGTTTGGAAATGTGACTCACGTTCCCGAGTTCCGACCTTAGTGTTGAACTCAATTGGAGTGGACACGAGTTCGGAACCTTGAGCCAATTCTCACAGACAAACTAGATCCGACCTCCGATTTTATATCCAGCATTGGCATTCCCAAGTTCAAATGGGGAGTTCCGAGATTATATGATTATCAGCTGCATGGCTTCCGACCTACGACTTTGATACAAGATTTCCCCAAGTCACAAACAAGCTGGTACGAGTTCCGACGTTAGGCTTCAGCTCCAAGCTCAAGTAAAAGCGACACGAGTTCCGACCTCAAGTATAATAAGGATGAGTTCCGACTTGAAATAGAGTAAATGCGAGTTCCGGTTTCAAACAGTATGGCGGCAAGTTACACTGAAAGAGAGACGTAGCTAAATTCTGTCCACAAGAAAATTCAGTCAATCAAAGCTCTCCAAGTTAACTACCACTCATGCCTATATAACGCCTTCTTCTCTGCTCATTCAAACCCATTTTCTGCGCCCTCTCTTCTCCCTTACTGCAGCTCTCTTTCCCTTCTCCACTCACCCAACCCCATCACTCCTTCAAGTTTAGTAAGGCTCTAACACTCCAAGTCTCAGCACCTAGTTCAAATCATACTCCAAAGAGGTAGGATTCTACTTTTATTCTTGAATTAATTGCCCTATGGCTGTATGAACTTGTATTCTTCTTCATGTATTTGATGAGTTAATAGATGTATTATGATGGATCATGATTGAGTTAACGTGAAATATTGAGTTGGGATTAAGATTAGAAGAAGAAAACTAAGAGGAGTACATGGATGAGGGTGCTGTCTTGGTGGAGAGTCCACGGCAGTCCGTATGGCGAAGCGTACGGAGCCGCCTACGATCGGTCAAATCCGATGAAACTAATTTTAGATGAAAGTAGACATCCAGGGCTTTCCATAGATATATCATATAAGGTTATTGGATTAGTATTGAGGGAGATACGAATTTTTGAAGTTTGACCTAGGGTTTAGGACTTTCATCCGGGCAGGGTGACATGAGTAGGGTATAACTCACCCTATACAACTCCAAATCGAGTGAAACTAAGTTTGTTAGAAAGCTTACACATAGGGGAACACCCCAATATAAGATTCCGAGTTTGTTATGGTCCCAATTGTTCCCAGTGATTCGAGGAAGTTGTCCTATGTCCAATCTAGGCCAAAACGGAGTAGTTCAGGAAGGTAGAGTTTCGGGACTTATATCTAGAGATGTACTTAAGCAAATGGAGTGAAACTTGTGGCAAACGAAAGGTTGTCCTGTTAGCTTTGATATGAGACCAATTTCGTAAGATTTGAGGCTAGTCTCGATTTTTAGTGAATTTATATTCCCAGGGGTGTAATTCGGGCTAGTGACTGAACAAGCTGAAGAAAAAGTTGAATATCTTGATTTATATAAATCAGAATGACATGGGACCAAAGAGGTTAGAAAGTAGACATATAGAGCTATGACATATCCAAATTTCAGATTTAAATGAGTTGAATAAAGATAAAGGTGGATTATACAAGATTCGGGCAGAACCGAGTAGAATTGGCAGAATGGCCAAGATGATAATTTTATAAGTGTTAGTGGAACATATAAAGTTTGAATGGAGGATTGCTAGCTTGACATTGTTATTTGTGTGTTAAGTTGATTATGTTGCTATGACTGATTTGTCCGTGTGATGCTGGCACTATTCATGGGGAAACGGACCTGATCCGTTACACTGCCGGATTCACGGCAGAAGTCTAAGAAGCCAGGAATGTTTAGATGTAAGGATGAATTTTAAAATGATATGAGTTATCAAAGATGAATTAAAGTATGAATAGGTATATAGAAACCCTATATTTGAGAATGACATAAGTATGAGATGAGATATATGAAAGTGAAGGATAAAGCATATGTATAAGTGTCGGTAGAATGGTAAAGAGGCTACGAGCCTTTACACGTTATGAATATGTACGTAAAGATCATGTGTATAATGACATATGAAAATGAATGAAGTATAGGTACAGTCAATATGACTATGCATGACCTTATATGAGAATGAAAAGCCATGAGTATATTAAATGTGAATCCCTTCACTCGGAGGCAGTTAATTGAATCCCTCCTTGTGAAGGCAGTTAAATGATAGAGATATGAATCCCTTCACTTGGAGGCAGTTGCACTTGAATCCCTCCCTGTGAAGGCAGCTACCCTCTACCTTGGAGGCACGTGGTCAGATGAGATCCCTCTATGTTGAAGGCACGTGGTCAGAAGAGATTCCTTCAACTAGAGGCACGTGACCAGAATGAGATCCCTCCAAGACTAGAGGCACGTGAATCCCCTTGCGGGTGAGTCGGTGTGACGACGGTCACGGGTGATGCTGACGAGCTCACTCCAAGGCCAGGCTACCCAAGGGCAGTAAATGCACCCTAGGGACGGCGATACGTAACGCCTAGGTGTGCCAAGTAAAAGATTAAAGACTAAAGATGGAATATGGTATGATGCTGCACTTGAGGACGGCGATACGTAACGCTCAAGTGTAGACAGATCCAAGCACCCTAGGGACGGCGATACGTAACGCCTAGGTGTGCCGAATGAAAGGAAAGTAAAATTTTATGTATATGTATGAATTCAAGTGCAAGTTAAGTTAGGTACAGATGTTATGTTTCTAGTAGATTAATGCTATGTGCGGTTTATATGCTGAAGTTATTATCCATGGTATTATTCATGAATTAATCTTGTGTACACTCCCCCAAAGGACCAGTATATGAGTAAAAATGAACTTTGCTTCGGACAAGACATTTTTTTTGAAATGTAAAATTAAACAGTTTGTGCTGCATGTTCATCTTTTCCAAAATAAACCGAAGCAAACTGGAGACGACCATGATGACACTATGTATGAAAATTAGAGAATCCTACTGAGAATTTTATAATTCTCACTTCTATTTCCATGTTGTCTCCAGATAATTTCAGAAGTTTTCGAAGACGGCTGAAGTTGTTGTCAGTCGAGGTCCACTCAGGTAACAGTAACAGCTCCAGGGTATAGTACTATGACTTAAGCATAGTACTGTGCTTAGGAGGGTGTTACACCTTTTCTAACCCTATTATATCCCTTCTAGGTCACTGAAAAAGGATTAGTATCTAAAGCTATAGAAAAAAAAAATATTGCTTGAATTCATTAAGCCTCCAAGATTAACAGAACTAAATTTATTACAAGAATCTTCAATAACTAAGATTAATCCATATATGTCTATTTTAAGGATATTGGTTGAGTTATATTATTGCTCAAAGAAATCCTATTCATTATCTTCTGCCTTTAGTAGATAGGTGTAGCTCTAAATGAAGTGTTTATGTTAGTCAGCCCTTTGATTCTGTGGTCTTGGCAGTAAACCCTAAGAGAGGTAGTAAGACCGCTAGTTTAACAGGGTAGCCTTCCGTAGAGTGTTCCCATAGCATAAAATACTAAGGTTGAAAGAAAATGGTAGAATTATAAAGAATATTAAGTAATTTAAACTTATGAAAGAGTAATAAGATAATGGTTCATCAACCAGACCAAGCTAATACATTGGATAATCAAAAAGATAAAGAGTCAAAACAAGTTGAATTACAAATAGCATATATAGAAAAATCTTTACAAAATTGGTCAATTCTTATTATAAAGAAATGTGAAGTTTATAAACAACATTTGATGTGGAATTCTTCTCATGAAGAAATCCATATGCTAGAATATAGTTACCCAGGAACTAGAAACAATAGAACTATAATAATATTAGAACAACATATGTTATATCAACACACTAAAAAAGGATACAACTTTATTCATTTAGGATTAATTCAAGTTGTTGCAAAGCCTAATTATTGATTAGGAGTCAATATGCAATAATGATATTATTAAGAGATGTAAGACTCTTACATATCAAAGATGCAGTAATTACAATGATGAAAAGCAATCTCCATGACAAACTGGCTTTCTTTAACTGATATCCAAACTTTTTAATGGATCTTAATAATCCAAAAATGGCTGAAGCCATAAAATTATACATAAGAACTCCAGATAATATAGTAGATGAAGTTTCAGGACCATTCAGAATAATTTATAGAATATATTACAAGGTTTCAAAAGTTGATTATAACTTTAAAGCATTAAGGGAAACCCCTAAGGATGAAACTCTATTAGTTGAAGCAAATTTAAGTAAATCAATAGTTCAAGTGCCTAAAAGGCTTAGTCATGGAGAAGTCTTAAAGAAAATACTAGAAAAATGGTTACTAGAAAAAGTTATGCCTCAACCTAAAATCTACAACACTCAAAGGTGTGAAATAATGCAAGAAGGAACTAACATACGGCTAGAAATGAATAGATCAAAATCTATACATCAAAAGTTATTTAGATAAGAATCCTCTAGAGCCTCAGTAGATGGATCAACAATTAATATTGATCTTAAAGGATTAGACAGTTCAATACCTAAAATATCTAAACCTATATACCAAGAAAACTATAATTCAGAATCCCCTGGGTATTCTCAAACCATGTCTCAAATACTAAACACCTTAACTAAAGACAACATTTTCAAATTGATAAAAATTGGACTAGACAAGACTTTGAAGTAGGATACAATAAAGATAAAAAGGATTGGTATTTCAAAACTTGTAATAAAGAAGAAGTACAAGAATTTAGAAAACTGTTTTATCAATATATGGAAAAGAAAGAAATAAATTTATATTTTTTTTATTGGTGTTCAAAATATAGTAAGGAAAATAACTCAAATTATCCTTACATTACAGAAAGTGAAATTAATCCTCTTGAAAAGAAAACCACCCCATAGAAAACTCTTGACGATAAAATAGTGGAATCTAAATATTATTCTCAAGAAGGCTTAAAATTACAACCATCAAAATATTTAGAAATTGAAGCAATATCATACAAAAAGGCTTATGACGAAGATAAACCAATCGATAAAAAATATATACAAAAAATACATCAACAATTGAATTACTCTAATACAATACTAAATACCATGGCCAAACATTTAACAAAAATAGGGAATCAAGCTTTAACAAAAAAACCTAGAGATAGATGAAAAACTAAAAGAAAGCCTTCTCAATACTCTAATAAATTCAGAGCCTGAAAAAACAAACCCTTCTAGTGATGAACAAAGAGAAACAAATAATGGAGAAATTTTCCAAATAGATAACACATCTTCTGAATCAAACCAAGAGTCTAACTTATGAGAATACTGTCTAAGACCAGGATTATATAGTTGTCAAGATTGTAAAAGTATAAACTTGTTAGCTAAAAGCCAAACTCAATACATTAATATCAATCATGGATAAAATGGAAAATTCACCATTAAAAATTGAATTCTTATACTAGTTAAATGACCTAATTAAAAGAGATAAAGAAAATAGGGTACAAACTAGTCCCATAAATATGAAGGATATTTACAATAGATTTAAAACTCTTGCTGAACAAGTGACTATAAAGAATTTACAAAATGAAATAAAAACCTTAAAACAAGAAATTCAAATATTAAAAACAAAATGATATTTCATTAGAATACGGAACGTTAAAGTTAGAAGGAAGAGAAATAATTAAATTTCAAACTAGAATATCACAGAAAAAAGATGAAGAAGAAAATACAGGTAAGAAATCTTATATTAACTTACTAAGCCTCATTACTACTCATAAGTGGCATTGTGAGATAACCTTAATTCCACAAGATAAACAATTTAATATGATAGCTTTAATAGACTCAACAGTCAACATAAACTGCGTCCAAGGAGGACTAATACCTACAAGATATTACGAAAAGACTACTGAAGAAGTAGCTAGTGCTAATGGATCAAAAATGAATATTCAGTATAAATTGTCTAATGCTAAAATATGTAAAAATAAAATATGCTACACAACATCATTCATATTAATAAAAAAATATGAATACCCAATTAATTTTAGGAACCTCTTTCTTAACCCTATTATATACGTTCTAGGTCACTAAAAAAGGAATAGTATCTAAAGCCTTAGAAAAAGAAACGTTGTTTGAATTCATTAAGCCTCTAACATTAAGAGAACTACATTTACTACAAGAATCTTCATTAATTAAGATTAATTTAATAGAAAGAAAATAGAAACACATTACTATGTTAAACAAGGAAATTCAATGTCAAAGAATAGAAGAATAGTTGTAGACCCCCAATGTTAACAAAATAATTCAAGGTTTTCAAGAAAAAATTAAGAAAGAAATCTATAAAACAGATCCTTCCGTATTCATCAAAAGAACAAGTAGTCAAATATTGGATATTTGGCATTCTTTTCAATTAAAGTACTCTACTATTAAAAAAGAAATTTTATCAATAGTTTTATTTGTTCTAAAGTTTCAAGATGATCCTTTCAACAAACAATTCTCAATCAGAATTGACTGCAAAGCTGCCCCTAGTGTTTTACAAAAGAATGTTAAAAATTTAGTTTCAAAGCATATTTTTGCCAAAGGGCAAACTTTATTATCATGTTTTGACTTTGAAATAACTTACATAAAGGAAGAGAAGAATGCTCTACCTGACTTTCTGACAAGATTGTTTTTGTAGGCATTGAAACGAGTGTTCGACCATGTAACATCCATAATTTTTAAAACGTTTAATTTACATCGTTAATTGATTTGTTTAGTTTTATCGAATAAGTGAGATTGAATAGAAATCGATTAAATATTTAATTAGACGCCAATTAAAGTCTAATTAGAAAGTAATTAGAATTTAATTATAGAGATTATGATTAGGAACAATTAGAATAGAATATAGGAAACCTTACCAAAATTTCATAAAACCGTTTTGCCAATTTGAAAGAAAATGATAGAGATTTGTCATTTTAAACTTCTAAAACCGAATCTACAAAATTATTCACTCAAAATCCTAATATGAGTGGCTAAAACTTAGCCACTCCTAACCAAGCATGGGACACCACATGCTGCCCCAAAAAGAGGAAGAACTTGGTTCATCTTAGCCATTCAACTCTCCTCTAATCACAAGCCACCCTTCCAACTACCTCTTGCCTTTTAAAAGTTACATAAGTCCCTCTAACTCCATCCTTTAGGATGCCATCTGCTGCTTTTGTCCTCCTTCAATTTTCCTTTCAACTTATCCCCTTTCTCCTCCATTTTCAATTTCTATTAGCCCTTGGCCTCAAAAACCCCAAACTAGCTAGTATTTGTATCAAGCTGAAGGTAGGATTACTTGTGTTTCGTTGATTCTAGACTTGATCGCTGATTGGATTCTCTTTTCTTCTCTCTTTATTATGATGTCGTGGGATGATTTTCTGATGTGTTATGGTGGCTTGAACATGGAAAGTTTAGGTTGGAGTGTAAAATTTGTGAGGAATCAAGAAAGGAAGCAAAATAGGATGAGCTAGGTTGAAAAACCCCATGGCATCCACATTGGCAAAGTGTATGGCTCTCCCTACAGCCATTGAAATTGGAAGAAATAATTTTAAATAAAACTAGACTTCTAAGGCTTTTCCAACCATACAAATTATAGGTCAATTGGATTCGTATTGAGGGAGATATGATTTTTTGAAATTTACCTAGGAATCCCATGTTCTATTATGGGCAGTACAGGTTGAAAAGGCTATAACTCACTCTATATAACTCAAAATTAAGTGCAACCAATTTTTTTAGAAACATTACATATAGAGCTATATCCCATAAAAATTTTAGGGTTAAATCTAATCCCAATTGCTCCCAAAAAATTCGTGAAGTTGCCCTTTATTATGGTAGAACAGAGATAGGATAGTCCAATATCATCGAGTTCGTGAGCTCACAACTTGAGTTCACCTTAGGCTAATGAAGTGGACCTTGTTGGATATACAAATGATTCAATAAGCTTTAAAATAACACTTTTGTAGGAATCCAAGTAGATTTCGATTTTTGGTGGATTTTACTTTTAAAGATGCAAATCTGCCTAGTTATAGGGCAGATTAAGGTAGATCGTTAATAACTGGAAATATACTTATCAAAATCCAATGGAACAAAAGGTATTAGACACTAGACATATATAATTTTATCATATCCAAAATTCAGGTCCAAAGGAGTTAAGTAGAATTTATGGTGTAATTTCTAAAATCGGCTAGAATTGGAGATATAGGCAAGAACTCACAATTTAGGTATAAAGGGTGTAGCTTTTATATTGATGTTGAAAATTTAATGCACTATTGTGATTTTCTAGATGATTGACTATTTGATTATTAGCACTATTCATGGTGAAGCAGACACAACTTGTCATGCTGCTGGAATTTTGGCAAAGATTATGCATAAATTATGAGATACATATTGATACATGTGCATATTTGCATGAAGCTTATAAGAGTTATATTATGAGAAAAGTTCCATAATACTTGGGTCAGTCCCAGATTTAATATAAGGGAATAGATAAGTGAGAAGGTCGGGGAAAGTAAACCCGACATTCCTGTATAGGAATGAGCTCGATACTGAGAAGCAAACTATTACCCAGGAGTTGTATGGCCAAAAACTCTCAGGGGACCAAGTGTGGAAAAGAATAAGTTATATAAGTTAAAGGATCATTGAAGCTAAGTGCATTTCACTTTCATTCATGCATTCATATGGTTCTGTCATTAGTCTTGAGCTAAATGCAGTGTTGCCTGTATATCCCTTGTGCTTATAGTCTTGTTTATACTGTGGTTAGTGCACAAATTGTGTTAGGAATATGTTTATGTTTCCACTTCTTGCTATTTTAAGTAAAATTAAGTCTTGCTTCATGTCATGCTTTTCTTAATATTAATTGAATAGAATATTATAGCTATGTTACATCTTTTTAATTTAAATAAAAATCGAAGCAACTGAGAATGAATGCAACGTCAATATAATACAGCACACAAATCCTATTGAGAATTTTTTCAAATTCTCACTCTGTTTCATATTTCCACGTCATTCTCAGACCCTAGTGATGGACGCAATAGCGGTACTTTTTCTTGAGATTCCAGACATGCAATTGCACTACGACCCGATATTCAACTCGTTGTTCATAGTTAGCTCTTGCCGTTTTTGTCTTTACCTTTTTAGTCACCAAGATTTCGCCACTCCCATGTTTCACCCCGCTTTCGACCCTTCCATTCTATATTTCACCATTCCACTGGACGTGGCACACCTCGCATGTCCTCCACTATTCACCACACCAGCAACCCTAGTAGTACCCCTACCTACCTCACCAGCTCAAGTAGTCCCTGACCTCTCACCTGGCTCCGACAGTGACCCCTTGGAGGCTACCAACTCTCCCTCCTTGTCCTTTGGACCAGATTCTGACTGCACCCCAGTCAAGCTAGGCATGGCAAACGGCTTCCTGACTGAGTAGATGCTCAACTAGCTGGCTAGATTGTACAGTTTGGCCCTCTATTGGTGGTGTGTAGCATTGGGCCGTAGGCATAGTCATATGTATGTAGTTAGCTAGATACACTAGTTTGAAATATCCTATGAAGACCCTGCAGGGTTGCACTCCATTGACACAGGCCATCTGTCTTTTTGAATGTATTGGCCTAGCATATGTACCCATCTTTTGTATATGTACCAACATTGGAGGTAGTATCATATATACATACATTTTGAGGTTATATCACTTTGTTGCATATTTTCTGTTAAGTTATTTACTGATTATAAATAACTCGCGTTCATCAATTATGTATACACATATGATGCACTGCTATTTTCATCTAGATATTTGCTATGCCACACGAAAGACTTGGTATATCGAAATATCTAAATATCTAAATAAAAGAAAGAAAAGGACAATTTATATACATATGCAGTAGTAAGAGTTAAAATTTCAAAGTACAGGACAAGAAGTCAGTAGCACATCTACTGAGTTTCATGCTATGACTTAAGCATAGGATTAAGCTCAGTTAGGTGTTACATTTTTGTCTTAAAGCAATTCGTCCTAGCTAAGGCCTGAGGATTGGATTGACTATGCTCAGTACACAATTTGCATCTTTAGGTAATATCATGCATAGAGTCTTGTCTGTATAGCTGAGACGTAGGAATGCATGTATATGAAATGCCTAACTATGTGAGCTATTATTTACTACACACTAGACTTAGTATTGAGCCTAATCAACTCAATAATTTTTGTTTCATGTGTTCAAAACTCAATGGCTTTCGGAAGGCAGGGTAGGCCACGCACAATACCTGCTTAGGATGACCTGGCTGACTTTATGGATAAGATGCGAGAAATGGCTCATGCAATGCGGAAGCAGGCCACCGTAGCCCACCAAATGATCGCCCAGTTAGGTAGGCAGCCTGAGCCCAGCCATGGAGGAAATCCACATGGCTCAAGGGTAGGCTTGGACTATCTTAAATTTGCTGAGTTCAAAAAAGCGAATCCACCAAGCTTCAAAGGTGCGTTTGACCTCGAAAAGGTTGATGAATGGATCAAGACTATGGAGAAGGTTTTTTCTGTCCTAGATTGCTTGAACCATCAAAAGGTGACTTTTGTCACTTATATGCTCAAAGCAAATGCAAATTTTTGGTGGAACGGTGTACGAAGACTATTCGAAGAATATCAGACAAAAGTTGCCTAGATGGTGTTTAGAGATGTTTTCTACCAGAAGTACTTTCCTGCTTCAGTTCGAAACCCTAAGGAGTTAGAATTTGTGCAGCTCCGTCAGGGAAACAGGACTGTACCTAAGTATATTGCCAAATTTGAAGAACTGTGTAAATTTTCTACAATTTACTAGAGAAATGCTGATAAGACCTGGAAGTGCGTCAAATTCAAGGGTGGATTATGAGAAGATATTCTTACGACGATGGGGTCAATGGAGATTAGAGACTTCCCCACATTGATGAATAAGTGCTGACTTGTCGAAGATTATAACTTGAAATTAGCGGTGGCCAAGGCATCTAGCAGCAGCTTCAAGATGGGGTCGACACTACAGGGCTTGAGATCTAAACTTAACTTCCAGTAGCAGAAATAGTTTCAAATAATAGGCAACAAGGGTAAGCAGCCCCAAAGGCCCTTCCCAAGGCAGGCGTGCACCAAATGCAGCAAGAATCATGGTGATCGGCCATATTTGGCGGGATAGAATGTTTGTCTTGGATGTGGCAAGCTACGTCATAAAATTTATGAATGCCTAGCTAGGAACCCAGAACAAGCCCCCAAGTCTCAGCATCTAGGATGGGTTTTCACCATGGATCTAAACAAAGTCGACAAATCTGAAGGGCTAATTCAAGATACTTGTGAAGTGGACGGTGAGATTTTAACTGTACTTTATAATTCGGGTGCCTCGCATTCGTTTATTTCTCATTGCTATGTGACTATTAACAGTTATCGATTTCCAAATTACCCTGTAATCTATTGGTTTCTACTATTACCAATGAACCTGTCAAAACTAGTCAAATCTGCATAAATGTTCCTCTTCAAATTAAGGGTAGGACCTTCATAGCCAATCTAATTTGTCTCCTTCTGTATGGACTTGATATAATTTTAGGCATGGATTGGCTTTCCGCCAATTGAGCCATGCTCAATTGTTCTAATAAGACGGTGGTATTCTCCTCTGTCTCATCTTCTGAAACCCAAGCCCTGATAAAGCTTTATCTGAAGTCTTTAGTAGTAAACAGTTGTGGGTCAAAGTGTTAAGGATATATTCTTTTGTCAACTAATGTGATGGAAATTGAACAGAAATTAGAGGAGATCCCAGTTGTTAAGGAGTATCCTGATGTTTTCCTTGAAGATATTCCCAAATTCCCCTCTAAAAGGTAAATTGAGTTCACCATGGAATTGGTGCCAGGAACAGGACCAATATCCATAGATTCGTACTAGAACTCAAAAGATAGATTGAAGAACTTTTGGAAAAGGGATTCATATGGCTAAGTGCATCACCATGGGGAGCTCCAGTTCTGTTGGTCAAAAAGAAGGATGAGGGCATACGCTTATGCATGGATTATAGACAGTTGAATAAAGTGACGATTAAGAATAAGTATCCACTACCAAGGATCAATGACCTCATGGATCAGCTACAAGGAGTAACTGTAACACCTTACCAGACAAAGTACTATGCTTAAATTATAATAAATTATCTGATAAGTGATTACGTGTAATACTGGTTAAATTCTATTTTCTGTATTAGTATTAATTACTCGCATAAAAATGCTCAATTGCGTAGCAAAATTTTCTGCATGACGGCGGGATAGATGCAGTTAATCGGTAATTTTGTAAATAATGTAACATTATTAAAAATACAATAAAGACAGAACTACTGTAAAAGGCATCATAATATATACATAGATATTTGATTTTAAAGTTTGTCAAATGGTACAGGGTAACAAAATGAGGCCCCTAATACAAAACAAAACGGCCAATTTCTATGAACAGCACCCCAAGCGGTCCCCATGAGACATTTCGTGTACATCTCCTAGCATCTACCCATCCACCCATGACCCAGACTGCCAAAAGAGGGTCATTTTGTACATCTAACCCTACTACAGCAGGCACGCTATCTAAACAGAATTAGAGGAAAGGAACCCATTCGCCACGGCGGCGTCTGTTGGAGGGTGTCCGACACTAGGAGCAGAGGACGATGAAGAAGAACTCGCAACCTCGGACGAATCCTCCTCCGAGATCGAGGCTGACGACATCAGCTGCGGTGGTAAAGCAGGAGGGGCCATGGGAACTGGAGCTGCTGGTGGTGCTAGTGGTGGTGGAAATAGATGGGCCATGTGGAGAGGTATAGCAATATAAGGGACAGTAGGATCAAAAAAAGGGAGCATCAGTGGAATGGCGAAATCTCGCTGGAAAAAGAAGTAGAGGCGGAACTGGCATCGGCCGGATATATATACAGAATCCAAAAATGGGTCAAGGTGTATATGTAGCTCAAGGAACTAAATGAATAGTACTCCAGTCGCTGCGTGCTCCATGGTCTGAGAATGATGCAGAACATACAATAGGGTGAGAAATAAATATTTCTCAGTAGGAATTCCTAGCTTCTATACATCTGTCATCGCTGTCATTCCCAGTTGTTTCGATCGTGCAATATTTTTCAAATAGTACGGTAAAATGATAATATTTAACTTAAATACTTGTTTGTAAAGCATACACCGAAACAAACTCAATTTTAATTAATGGATACACTAATGTACTCAAACAGTAATCATGGTGGAATAATAGCATATTAAGAACAATAAACAGGGATTTAGAACAATCAATAAAGAAGCATTACACTATACATATGCATGTGCAATAAGAAAATACTTCTTATTCTTGGAAGCTTTCACCTATTAGAACTTATTTCCATCCTTGGTCCCCTGGGAGTCATTGGCCATATACTCCTGGGTAATAGTCCGCTTTTCAGGACCGAGCTCGTTCCTATACAGGATGGTCGGGTTTATTTTCCCCGACCTCCCCACTGATCTATTCCCTTTAATTTATTCGGAGGCTGGCCCAAGTGATATGAAATCCTTTATAATATCATGAAATGAATGCACATCTAGCTTGATTCTTTACATATGATGTACTCAAGTTATCATAGATTTTCATAACATATGAACTTCTTACCGAAATTTTGGTAGCATAACGGATTGAGCCCGCTTCCCTATGAATAGTGCCAGACAACCAGTACAATTGCACAACTTGTAATTTCAGTATAGACTAGCAAATATATATATACATTCATAGCATCATTCAACAATTCCAAATCAAGCATCAATAAGGCTTTAGTTTATTCTTCCCTGTCCTGCCTGAGTTTGGCATGCCCCAATTTTTATTCAATTCAACTCATTTAAATTTAATTTTTGGATATGTCACAGCTTCGTATGTCTAGTTTCTAATCCTTTTAGTTCCATCTCATTTTGATATGTATAACTGTAGATATAAACAATTTACCTCAGACAGCCCTGTTCTCAGCCAGAATTGGGTCCTTACAAGTAAAAATTCACTAAAAATAGAAAACTAGGTGAATTCATACGAAATTTATATCAAATTAAAGCTATCATAATAAGCTTTCAAGTGAATTAAGTTTTATATCATTTGCATAAGTATATTTTGACTTATGAGTCCCAAAACTTGGCCCTACTAAACTATCCTGGTTCACCTTGGTTTAGACTTAAGCCAACTTCCTTGGAGCACTGGGAGCAAACAGCTATGAATTTGGTTCTGAAATTTTTATGGAATATTCCTTTACATGTTACCTTTCAAAAAAACTAAGGTTCACTAAATTTGAAGTTGTATAGGATGAGTTATAGCCTTCTCAACTCATACTGCCCGGATAGGAATCCAGATTTCTAGGTTAAATTTCAAAAATTCATAACTAATTCTATACTAATCCAATGGCCTTATATGATATATGTATAGAAATCCCTAGATGTCTAGTTTCATATAAAAATTGTTTCATCCAATTTAAACAGTGGTAGGTGAAGCCGTACACTCTGCCATACGGACTGCCGAGGGGAACCCTAACCTGCCTCTAGGTTTGCCTCCCCTTTTCAAGATATTTGCTATCAATTTCAGTTTTAATCACCACATACATGCAGAATTAATCATCAACCATCATCATCACTCTATATAAAATCAATTTTTCAGATTATTCATGATCCCTATTCAGCCCCAAATCAGAGAAAGTGAGAAAAGAAGTAGAATTTCCTACCTTGTCTAGTTGAGTTTATGTTGATTTTGTGTCTTTGGTGCAAGCAATTTGTGATGAGGCTTGAAGAAGAGATGAAAATGGAGTGGAGGTGAGAATGAGGAGAAGAAAATGAAGGGAGCTCAGCAAGGAGAAGTGGCCGAGATTGATGAGAAGAAAAGGAGAGAAAAGGTGGAGATATTTGGAAGGTGAAGGCATGTGATTGGTGGACTCCATCAAGTTCTTCATTTTGGTTTGGCTTCCACCATCAAGGGTTGTCTTAGGCGCCACTTGGGTGGGTTATTTGGCTAAATCTTAGCCATTGATCCTAGGGCACTCATGGCATAATTTCTACTGATCTGGTTCCGACAATTTAAAATTCCGAAATCTTACCGATTGCTCTTAAATCGGTAAACCGGTTTAAAAATTTTCTGTGGGGTTTTCTATGCTCCTAATCTAATTCTATCAAGCCTAATCCTTTTAAATCACATGTAATTGGTTTAAGTAAATGTTTAACCAAGTTCTGATTAAACTCACTTATTCGATAAAACCGAACAACTCAGTTGTTAACGATAAAATTTTTCGGACGTTACAGTAACTATGTTTTCCAAGATTGATTTGCGCTCCGAGTATCATCAAATACGAGTTCGAGAAGAGGATACCCCCAAGACGGCCTTTCGAACTCGCTATGGACATTATGAATATATCATGATGTTCTTTGGATTGACAAATACACTAGCGGTATTTATGGATTATATGAATTGGATATTTCGACCATATCTGGATAAGTTTGTAGTAGTTTTCATTAACGACATACTCGTCTACTCAAAGACTAAACAAGAACATATTGAGCATTTAAGACTGGTACTTTAGACTTTAAGAGAAAAGAAGCTCTACGCTAAGCTATCTGAGTGTGAGTTCTAGATGGCAGAGGTGAAGTTCCTTGGGCATGTAGTATCCCAATGGGGACTTTTCGTAGACTCCAGCAAAGTGGAAGTAGTATTAAATTGGAAAAAATGACCATAGTCACTGAAGTTAGGAGCTTTTTGGGCTTAGCTGGATATTACAAGCGATTCGTCAAGGATTTCTCCTAAATAGCTTTGCCTCTGACAAAGTTAATCAGGAAGAATGTTCTATTCGAATGGACACTAGAGTATGAGCGAAGCTTTCAAGAATTAAAGAAAAAGTTAACGATAGCACTAATGCTGACTCCACCAGATCCTCGTAGACCATTTGAAGTCTATTGTGATGTTTCCAATCAAGGATTAGGGTGTGTGTTAATACAAAATGGTAATATGGTCGCGTATGCCTCTAGACAACTAAGGCCACGTGAAAGGAATTATCCAACGCATGACCTCGAATTAGCAACGGTTGTGTTTGCTTTGAAGATATTTAAACACCACCTTTATGGGGTAAGATTTGAAGTCTTTTCTAATCATAAGAGTTTGAAATACCTCTTTGATCAGAAAGAACGAATATGAGACCGCGAAGAGGGATGCAACTTCTCAAAGATTACAAATTTTAATTAAGATACCACCTGGGCAAGGCGAATATTATAGCAAATGCCTTGAGCAGAAAATCTCTGAACATAGCCAGGATTATGATTAAAGAAATGAAGCTCATATAGAGTTTCTGAGATCTTAACTTGGGAATCTCTATGACTCCTCCTGCATCCGATTATACTAGATTAAAATAACCAATGACTTCAAAGAGAAAATCTGACAGGCACAATAGTAGGATACCAACTTTCAACATACAATTAATCTGGTGCATTTGGGGAAGTTATCTGCTTTACTCGAGACAAAGGAGGCATATAGCGGCAAAAAGATAGAGTATGCATACCTGAGGGAAGTATCTCCAAAGGAGAATTTTGGAGGAAGCACATAAAGATGAATTTACCGTGCATCTTGGTATTACTAAAATGTAGCAAGATCTCAAGAAAATGTTTTGGTAGCCGGGCATGAAGTCAAACGTGGCAAGCTTCGTGAATAAATACTTGATCTCTCAGAAGGTGAAAGCAGAACATCAAAGACCCTCTGGGATGTTACAACCTTTAGAAATCCCTGAATGGAAATAAGAAAGTATCTCTATGGATTTTGTAATAGGATTACTAAGGACACCAGTAAGATATGATGCCATATGGGTTATAGTGGATAGGTTGACTAAATCTGCTTACTTCCTACTCATTCAAGCAAATTATCCCTTGGAAAGATTAGCGCAGTTATATATTCAAGAAATTATAAGATTACATGGGATCCCTTCGACCATCATCTCTGATCGAGATCCAAGGTTCACCTTGCGATTTTGGAAAGCCTTACAGAAGGCATTTGGTACTAAGCTATGTCTAAGCACTGCACATCACCCATAAACGGATAGTCAAACAGAAAGAACGATTCAAACTTTGGAAGATATGCTATGTACGTACATAATGGAATAATGTGGAAGCTAGGATCGATACTTACCGCTAGCCGAGTTCGCATCTAACAACATCTATCACGCTAGCATCGGCATGGCTCCTTACAAAGCATTGTACGAATAGAAGTGTCAATCTCCGCTATGCTGGTATGAATCAGGAGAGTCAAATCTACTAGGGCCAGACTTAGTCAGACAAACTACTAAGCAGATCAAGAAGATAGGAAGTAAAATGCTCACCGCTCAAAATCGTCAGAAGAGTTACGCGGATACTAGGAGAAAACCCCTAAAATTTCAAGAGAGGAACCACGTATTTTTGAAGGCTATGCCTACAACAGGGATTGGGAGAGCCATTAAGCTCAAGAAGTTAAGCCCTCAATTCATTTGTCCTTTCCAAATTTTAAAATGAATTGGTTTTGTCACATATCAAATTGCACTACCTCGACATCTATCTAAACTTCACGATGTTTTTCAAGTCTCCCAACTCAGAAGATATCATCCTGACTCTGCCCATTTTCTAGAACCCGAATTGATATAGTTACAAGACAATTTGACTTTCTGTGTACAGAAGCATGGATTGTGGACAGAAGCACCAAGAAACTTCGAAACAAGAATATGCAGTTGGTTAAAGTAGTGTGCGGAGGAGAAAGTATGGAAAAGTATACATGGGAATTGAAGTCGGATATGAAGAAAGAGTATCCTGGATTATTCTCAGGTAATAAATTTTGAGGAAAAATTTTTTTTTAGAAGGGTAGTAGTGTAACATTCATAATTTTTAAAATGTTTAATTTACATCGTTAATCAATTTGTTTGGTTTTATTGAATAAGTGAGATTAATTAGAAATTGATTAGATATCTAATTAGATGCTAATTAAAGTCTAATTAGAATTTCTAATTAGACTTTAATTAGAGAGATTATGATTAGGAACAATTAGAATAGAATATAGGAGATCTTACCAAAATTTCTTAAAATCGTTTTGCTTATTTGAAGGATATCGATAGAGATTCGGTATTTAAACTGCTAGAATCGAATCTACAAAATTATTTACTCAAAACCCTAATATTAGTGGCTAAAACTTAGCCACTTCTACCCAAGCATGGGACGCCACATGCTGCCCAAAAACTTGGCTTCATCTTACCTAATCAACTCTCCTCCAATCACAAGCCATCATTCTAACTTCCTCTTGCCTTTTAAAAGTTATATAACTCCCTCTAACTCCATCTTTTGCGATGCCACCTGTTGCTTCTCTTCTCCTTCAATTTTCCTTTCAGCTTATCCCGTCTCCTTTCCATCTTCAATTTCTATTAGCTCTTGCCCTAAAAAACCCTAAACTAGCTAGTATTTGTATCAAGTTAAAGGTAGGATTACTTGTGTTTCCTTGATTCTAGACTTGATAGCTGATTGGATTCTCTTTTCCTCTCTCTTTATTAGGAAGTGGTGGGATGATTTTCTGATGTTTTATGGTGGTTTGAACATGGAAACATTGGGTTGGAGTGTAAAATTTGGGAGGAATCAAGAAAGGAAGCAAAACAAGATAAGTTAGGTTGAAAAACCCCATGGCATCTATACTGGCAGAGTGTACGACTCTGCCTATAGCTGTTGTAATTGAATGAAACTAATTTTAAAACTAGACTTCTAGGGCTTTTCAATCATATAAATTATAAGTTCATTTGATTAGTATTGAGAGAGATATGATTTTTTGAAGTTTGCCTAGGAATCTCATGTTCTATTCTAGGCAGTACAGGTTGAGAAGGGTATAACTCACCCTATACAACTCTAAATTAGGTGAAACCAATTTTGTTAGAAAGCTTACACATAGGGCTACATTCCATAAAAATTTTAGAGTTAAATTCGGTCACTATTACTCCAGAAAATTTTTGAAGTTTCCCCTCGGTCTGGTGGAATAGAGGCAGGATAGTCTAATCTTATCAACTTCATGAGCTCACAACTTCAGTTCCCCTAAGGCAAACGAAGTGGAACTTATTGGATATGAAAATTGATTCAATAATTTAAAACAAGATAGGTTTTGTAGAATCCAAGTAGATTTCAATTTTTGGTGGATTTTTACTTTTGAAGATGCAAATTTGCTCAGTTATAGGGTAGGTTCAGGTAAATCCTTAATAACTGGAGCTATATTTATCACAATCAAATGGGACAAAAGGGGTTAGAAACTAGACTTATAGCATTTTATCATATTCAAAATTCAGGTCCAAAGGATTTAAGTAGAATTTATGCCGTAATTTCTAAAATCAGCCAGAATTGGAGATAGAGACAAGAACTCACAATTTAGGTATAAAAGCTGTAGCTTTTATATTGATATTGAAAAATTAATGCACTATTGTATTTTTTGGATGATTAACTATCTGATTATTAGCGCTATTCATGGAGAAGCGGACATGACCCGTCATGCTGCCACAATTTTGGCAAAGATTATGCATAAATTATGAGATACACATTAATACATGTGCATACTTGCATAAAGCTTATAAGAGTTATGTTATGAGAAAAGTTCCATAATACTTGGGCTAGCCCCGGATTAAAGTTAAAGGGAATAGACTGGTGGGAATGTTAGAGAAAGTAAATCCCACATTCCTACATAGGAGTGAGCTCAATCTTGAGAAGCAGACTATTTCCCAGGAGTTATATATCCAAGAACTCCTAGGGGACCAAGTGTGGAAAATAATAAGTCATATAAGTCAAAGGATCATTGAAGCTAAGTGCTTTTCACTTTCATTCATGCATTCATGTGGTTCTGTCACTAGTCTTGAGCTAAATGCAGTGTTACCTGTATATCCCTTGTGCTTATATTCTTGTTTATACTATGACCGGTGCTCAAATTATGTTAGGAATATGTTTATGTTTCCACTTCTTGCTATTTTAAGTGAAATTAAGTCTTGCTTTAGGTTATGCTTTTCTTAATATTAATTTAATAGAATATCATCACCATGTTATACATTTTTAATTTAAATAAAAATCGAAGCAACTGAGAGTGAACATGACATCAGTATAATACAGCACATGAATCCTATTGAGAATTTCTTCAAATTCTCACTCTGTTTCATATATCTGCGTCATTCTCAGACCCCAGTGATGGGCACGATGGCGATACTTTTTCTTAAGATTCCAGACGTGCAATTGCACTACGACTTGATGTTCGACTCATTGTTCATAGTTGGTTCTTGCCGTTTCTATCTTTACCTCTTTAGTCACCGAGATTTCGCCAGTCCCTATTTCATGCCACTTTCAACCTTTTCGTTCCATAATTCGCCATTTCACTGCACGGGGCACACCCCACACCTCCTCCAACACCCGCCGCACCAGCAGACCCAGCAACATGCCCACTTGCCTTACTAGCCCAGGTGGTCCCTGACCTCTCACCTGGCTCTGACAATGACTTCTCGGAGGCTACCACCTCTTTCTCCTCGTCCTCTAGACCAGACGCCGACTACACCCCAACCGAGCCACGCATGGCAACCAGCTTCCTGATAGAGTAAATGCTCGACCAACTGACTATATTCTACAGTATGGCCCTCTTTTGGTGGTGTGCAGCATTAGGCCATAGGCATAATCATATGTATGTAGTTAGGTAGATACACTAGCTTGAAATGTCCTCTAAGGACCTTGTAGGGTTGCACTCTACTAACATGGGCCTTTGTCTTTTTGTATGTATTGGCCGAGCACATGTACCCATCTTCTGTATATGTACCAAAACTGGAGGTAGTATCATATATACATATGGTTTGAGGTTATATCACTTTGCTGCATATTTTCTATTAAGCTATTTATTGATTATAAATAACTCACATTCATCGATTATGTATACACATATGATGCACTGCTATTTTTGTCCAGATATTTGCTATGCCACACAAAAGACCTGGTATATCGAAATATCTAAATATCTAAATAAAATAAAAAAGAGGATAATTTTTATACATATGCATAGTAAGAGTTAACATTTCAAAGTACGGGACAAAAAGATAGTAGCACATCTATTGAGTTTCATGCTATGACTTAGGCATAGCATTAAGCTTAGTTGGGTGTTACAGATCAAGTATTAAGGATCAATATGGGGCCCCCACTAGGTTCACAAAATATTGGTTCAATAAGGCCATCTATGATGCCTCGTATAGTTTCTAATGTTCAAAAGGCTAAACAACGGCCCAATACATTGGCTCAAATTGTTCAAAACTCACCAAAACCTCAAAACCCTAATACCTATTCGAAATAGATATACCCCCCTTCATTACCAAAATACCTTAATCACCCCATCTAATCTTGAAAAGGCCACCTCTTTATCCATGCCAGCTCAATAAGAATCACCATATAAAAAAAAAAAAATCAAACTTCATTCCTATAACCATCATTGAAAAAGAATGGAAAATGACCTCACATAGAGACCTAGCTCAACAAATCTTTCTCCTTTCTTTTCAATACATGCCTCATAATCCCAAGAAAACTTGAACATATTATAAGTTTACCCTAGTAGACACCGATTCCATAGAAGTAATCCACAATATGAATAAAGATAATAATCTTATCCAGAGTCAAAATCTTAAAAACTTTATCAATAACAAACTAGAACCAACCTTTGTACAAGCCAAAATCCCTTTCAAGACAATTAGCCCCCAAACCTATACCTGCTATGACTACAAAGAAGCTTGGTACAATATGTTTTATTATAAGGCCTATCAATGTTCTTGATTCATATGGTTCAAAAGAGGAATTTCCGTTAGATTTCCAAAATGGGTCATAAGATGGTTCTTTGACTTTGGAGCATCCATTTCAATATTTTAAGAAAAACAATTTTTGTGCAAACTTACATATTAATTTCCTTTGTAGCTAGCCAAGGAATAACCTGGATCTTGACTTGGGATTATTCGATGGCTAAATTCTCATATGATATTGATTTAATCTGCTTAGTTAGATCCATTCGAATCAAATGGTGGACAAAATTGAACATTGCCCTAATAAAAAAAAAGAATTGATGAATAGGTCTGAAATTTTCAACAAGTCTCCAGTGGAAAAGTAAGGTGATAAAGAAGCCTTTTTCTTAGCAAAAAAGAACGAAATAATGGCTGCCCTACTTGCAACGACATCAAAGGAAGAATTTAAAGAATGGCTAAGAGAAATTCGAGCCCCGCAACCTCAAAATATCAAAGGTAAAGAGGCATCTAGCTTAAGCAATTATCTTCAAAGTAATGAAAATGATTGCTACAGAAGACTAATGGACATAAAGGATCAGTAATTCAAAAATCAACATCACTCAACAGTAAAAAGAAATTATCAGTCAGAATTTCCCAACAATACCAACATCGCTCAACAATATAAAGGACTATTAGCAAGAATCTCTAAATAGTATCTAAAGGACATGTAAATCTCTGATCAAGAATTTTACAGCTTTTTTAGATTCTCAATAATTGTATTCCTTCTCCCCCTTCTTGCATAAATAGCAGCTTAGAGATTGAACTCAATAGAAGGCAATCGAGCACACAACAACTCTCTCAATGTGAAAACCTATAAAACTTTTGTATCTTGCAAACTTTGTGTTTCAATTAAAATCTCTGATGAAGCTCTTCAATATTGTAAGCCTTCCAATCTTTTAATATTCCGCTATGTAATTTTCTTTATTATCATGATTCTTTTCAATGATTTATAAAAAATTTTCCTGATCCTACCACTCCAAAGGGAACAAAGGTGGTCTTATACCTATCCTCCTCCCTCACTAAAATTTGATAATAGCCAAATTTCATATCAAATTTTGAGAAAATATTTGCATCATACAATCTTTTAATGAGATCTGACTTATTCGGTAGCAAATATCTAATCCATTTAGGGACTTTATTAATAGGTTTGTAATTGATAACTAACCTTGCAGCACCCCATTCTTACTCAGAGGTGTTCATGGCATAAAAGCCTAAACAGCTCGAAGGGGATTTTGATGGTCTAACTATCTTTTCTCTATGTATTCTTGTATTTTCTTTTTGCAATAAATTAAGTATTCTTAACTCATCTATATTGCCCTTGCATTTGTAGAAATGTCTTTTTCATTAAATCCTTCAATATATCATAATGATAGTATAAAACTATTTTATACTGTCAATGAATACCAATTAAACTCTATCAAAATTACGTTCAAATATTTATATAATACATAATATTATAACTTGAATTTTTCTGACTTCTATATTATCGTGGTAAGAACAAAAAAGTAAAAAGAGAATATTTTTCATATGAAACAGAAATAGAGGAGAGAAAGTGCTACTTAAGGGAGAGAATAAATCAAATTAAATTAAGGTTCTGGAACTGCTAGTTGCATGTTTTCGACAATTTTTTTCTGAAAAAAGATAAAATTGATTAAAAGCATCAGAACGACATTGACTTTTTGTACCAATGACTTATTCACCTAAACAGGATAAAAGTCGTCATAAAATTAAATAGCGGAGGCTAAAATCATACCATATGTCATAGAAATCCAAAACTCAATATTGCTACACGACAATTACACGCTACTCAATCAAAACAAACGTGATAGTATATTAAATAATTTCAATAACTTCAATACAAAGATGCTTTTAAACAACTTTGTAAGTTTGGATAATTTTATAATTTTCTTCTATCCACATTAATTATTATACTAACTTTTTTCTTTCTTAATTAACATTTACTTTTCATTACTCTCTATTAAACTAATATTTTCTTTTTTATATTTTTTAGGTTTAATTATTCTGTAGGTCCCTATAATTTTACTCAATTTTTAAATAGGTCCTTATAATTTAAAAATTTGTAATTAGATCCTTATAGTATATAATTTTTTTCAATTAGGTCCTTACCGTTATAAAACAAAAATCGAATATTCATGGAATATTCAATCTCTATCTTCCTCTTCACCCACGAAATTCTTACATGGTCTAGGAGCACCACATGGCAGTGCTCCCAACCAATCATATAAGTGCATTTTACATGAAATTGTGTATTAATGGTGGGTCCCAT
This sequence comes from Pterocarpus santalinus, assembly GCA_031439595.1. Classification (NCBI taxonomy): domain Eukaryota; kingdom Viridiplantae; phylum Streptophyta; class Magnoliopsida; order Fabales; family Fabaceae; genus Pterocarpus; species Pterocarpus santalinus. The sequence goes on along the minus strand of CM062532.1, from coordinate 47,218,961 downwards.
ATAAAATATACTTATACGATTAGTTCGAGAGCACAGTCACGTGGTGCTCTTAGACTATGCAAGTATTTCTCCTCTTCACCCTCCACCCTCCACCTTGCCACCCCCCAACCACCACTCCAACCACCCAAACCAAGCCACAACCACCTCAAACCAAATAGCAAGAAGGAACATGGAACCCGAAACCTAATCCTAATCAGGCAACATCTACTTCATATTGGACTTTAACATATTGAACTTTTGGGTTCCAGGTTTCGGGTTCCAAGTTGCGCCATGCCATATGACCATTGACAAAGATTCCGCATTCCAGGTTCCGCTCTGCCATGCATAAGGATGCCTACAACGATGGGAGGATGAGTTCGGGATGGGAGGTCCAGTTCAATGGTCGTGGAGGTTTACTGTAGAGGATGAAGATGATGATATTAATATAGAATAGACTATATTAAGTGGGTGTATTGATAGTCTATGCTATTTTTAGTCATAGATTTCCATTTTATATACATTGAAAGTTTCGATTAATAAGGTGTGTGATATACCTGACTTCATTAAGTATACCAGAGCATTGCAAGGAATATTTTTGTAATGGCAATTAACTATGATTAAAAAAATTTATACATTTTAGGGCCTTGATTACAAATTTTTAAAGTATAGGAGCCTAATTGAAAATTATGCACAATGCACTCTAAATTAATGGTGGCTCACTATCACTATGTTTGGTTGGGGGATTTTAAAAGGAAGGAGAAGGAAGGGAAAGAAATAGAAAGGAAAGGGCCATGTTTTCTGTAACATCCCGATTTCCGAGTTTCGACTTCACCTTCAAGTTTGATCAAATCCCATTCTCGACTCCCTCTTCCATTTTCAGATCGATGGGATAAATTCCGAGTTCCGAGATCGTTTACAGAATGTTCGACTTCATGTACCGATTTTCAGTCTCATAATGTAGTCTCGAGTTTCAGTTGAGGTACACGAGTTCCGACCTAAGACAACAAGGTTCAAAATAGTGTGCTTGGTTTTCGACCTTAGAAGTTATAGTTTAACACAATGGTTACAAGTTACGAACTCCGAGTTTAATGTAACGAGTTCCGGCCTTAGAGCTGAACTCAATTGGAATGGACACGAGTTCGAATCTTTGAGTTGATTTCCAAGACATACACGATTTCCGATATCTGAGATTATTCCCAGGAGACCCACTTCGGATGGCGTTTCCAAGTTTGAATTGGGAGTTCCGAGATTATGTGATTGTGAGCTTTCGACTTCCGACATCCGACCTTGATTCTAAGTTTCGAATAAACCAGACAAGATTTCCCCAAGTCACAAACCAGATGGGACGAGTTCCGACCTAAAGCATAATAGGGACGAGTTCCGACTTGAAATAGAATAGAAGCGAGTTCCACTTTTGGGACGACGTGGAAAGCAATTCGGCCACAAAAGAGGGAGACATAGCTGAATTTCACCCACACAATTTCAACCAATCAAAACTCACAAAGCCTACCACCGCCTCAAGCTTATATATATATATATATCTCATTCTTTCTCTCCTTCAGCCCCATTTCTACGCTACTTTCTCCCTTGTTCAGCTCTCTTTTCTCTTCTTCAACTCCATTACTCCTTCAAGCTTAGCAAGGTTCTAACACTCCAAGTTTCAGCACTTAGCTGAAATCATACTCCAAAGAGGTAGGATTCTGCTCTATTCTTGAATTCCTTACACTATGGTTGCATGAGATTGTATTCCTTCTTTATGTATTTGATGAATTATTGGATGTATTATGATGGATTATGATGAATTATGATTGAATTAATAGAAGATTTTGAGTTAGAATTAGAATTAGAAGAAGAGAACTAAGAGAAATGAATGGATGAGGGTGTTGTCTTGGTGGAGATTCCACGGCAGTTCGTACGGCGGAGCGTATGCCTACAATCGATCAAATCCGATGAAATTATTTTTAGATGAAAGTAGACATTCAGGGCCTTCCATGGATATATCATATAAGGTTATTGGTTTAGTATTGAGAGAGACACGAATTTTTGAAGTGTGACATGAGGAGAGTATAGCTCACCCTATATAACTCCAAATTGAGTGAAACCAGTTTTGTTAGAAAGCCTACACATAGGGGAATATCCCAGTATGAAATTCTGAGTTTGTTACGGTCCTAATTGTTCCCAGTGATTCAAGGAAGTTGTCCTATGTTCAATTCAGACCAAAATAGAGTAGTACAGGAAGGTCACCTTTCATGACTTATAACTCGAAGTATACTTAAGCAAATGGAGTGAAACTTGTGGCAAATGAAAGGTCGTCCTATTAGCTTCAATATGAGACCAATTACGCACGATTTGAGCTTAGTTTCGAATTTTAATGAATTTATACTTCCAGGAGTATAATTCGAGCTAGCGACTGACAAGCTGAGGCAAAGGTTGAATATCTTGAGTTATATAAATCAAAATGATATGGGACCAAAGGGGTTAGAAAGTAGACATATAGAGCTATGACATATCCAAATTTCAGATTTAAATGAGTTGAATAGAAATAAAGGTGGGTCATATGAGATTCGGGCAGAACCGAATAGAATGTGGCAGAATGGCCAAATTGATAGTTTTTGCAAATATTAGTGAAACCTATAAAGTTTGAATTGAGGATTGTCAGTTTGACATTGATATATATATATATATATATATATAAATATATATATATATATATATGTGTGTGTGTGTGTGTGTGTGTGTGTTAAGTTGATTTATGCTGCTATGACTAAACATGTCTGTGAGAGCTGGCACTATTCATGGGAACACGGACCTGATCCGTTATGCTGCCGGATTTATGGCAGAAGTCTAAGAAATTAGGAATGTCTAGATGTAAGGATAAATTTTAAAATGATATGAGTTATCAAGGATGAATTAAAGTATGAATGGGAATATAGAAACCCTATATTCACGAATGACATAAGTATAATATGAGATATATGAAGGTAAAGGACAAAGCATATGTATGAGTGTCGATAGAATGGTAAAGAGGCTACGAGCCTTTATACGTTACGAATATGTACGTTAAGATCATGTGTGCAATGACATATGAAAATGAATGAAGTATAGGTACCATTAAGATGACTATGCATGACCTTATATGAGAATGAAAAGCCATAAGTATAGAAAATGTGAATCCCTTCACCTGGAGGCAATTGCACATTGAATCCCTCCCGGTGAAGGCAGTTAAATGATAAAGATATGAATCCCCTCACTTGGAGGCAGTTGCACTTGAATCCCTCCCTGTGAAGGCAGCTACCCTCTACCTTGGAGGCACGTGGTCAGATGAGATCCCTCTATATTGAGGCACGTGACCAGAAGAGATCCCTTCAATTAGAGGCACGTGGCCAGAATGAGATCCCTCCAAGACTAGAGGCATGTGAATCCCCTTGTGGGTGAGTCGGTGTGACGACGGTCACGGGTGAAGCTGACGAGCTCACTGCAAGGCTAGACTACCCAAGGGCAGTAAAAGCACCCTAGGGACGGCAATACATAACGCCTAGGTGTGCCAAGTAAAAGACTAAAGACTAAAGATTAAAGTATATGCAAGCACCCCAATCACATGAGGCATGGCATCGACCCAGCTAGTGTGAGTACAAGGGACAGAACTTACATGAGGCATGGCATGACCCAGCTAGTATAAGTATCGAATGAGAGAAAAGTAAATTTTATGTGTATGCCTAAATTCAAGTACAGACGAAGTTATGTGTAAATGCTATGTGTAGTTTCATATATTGCAATTATTATCCATGATGTCATTCATGAATTGGTCTTTATGGGTTTTTCCCAGATGACAAGTGTATGAGTAAAATGAACTTTACTTCGGGTAATATATTTTCGAACTGTAAAATTTAATAGCCCACATGATATGTTCACCTTTTTCATAATAAACCGAAGCAAACTGGAGATGACCATGATGACACTATGTATGAAAATTAGAGAATCCTATTGAGAATTTTATAATTCTCACTCCTATTTCCATGTTGTCTCCAGATAATTTTAGAAGTTTCCGAAGACGGCTGAAGATGCTGTCAGATGAGGTCCGCTCAGGTAATAGTAACATCTCCAGGGTGTGGTACTATGACTTAAGTATAGTACTGTGCTTGGGAGGGTGTTACATTTTCCTTGTTTGGATGTAGGGAAAAATAGGGAAGAAAAAGTCAACAGTGCACAATAGTGAATGAGGCCCACCAAAACACTAAAAATCCCCCCAATCGAGCGAAAAATCGATGGAGAATGGGGGGTTTCATGTTCCAAGTTTGCACTCTTTCACTCTCGCTGCTACTGTTGTTGCCTTCCTTTCTTTGTAACCTAGAGAGGATCACCCCGTTCGCCGCGCGTCATCCCAAATGCAAAGGGTGCAATTGTTAGAGGCAGAGGGAAAGACATCAGTATGGCAAGGTTTCCAGATAGTAGAGTAGGAAGCGGTGATAAAGGCTCGAGGCATAGGAAGGTTCAGAGGCTAGTAGGGCGAGAGGGGAACCGGCGAGTAGTGGCTAATGGGGGAGTGGTGTCGATAGCGATGTTGGTGTCAAGCATCCAAGAGAGGGAGAGAGAGAGAGAGAGATAAACAGACAGACAGACAGACAGAGAAAGTGGCAAGAGAGACAGGGATGTGAGATAATGAAAAAGGGGAGGCATTGAGGATACGCAACACCACGTAAGGTCTTGCGTGATCCTTCACTTGTTTTTTTCTCCCCAATCAACACTACTAAAGACTTTATCTAAACTATTTTAATTTCTCTATCGCTATATTATTAAAAATGAATATAGAACAATACTCAAAACACAAGCTATATAAAATTTTAAAATTTTTCAATTACCAGCATTTTATTCTAAACAAATATTTTATTTTAAACAGAATATTATATAAATTTTGATTTTCTTTTTTGTTGTGTTACGAGTTTAAATAATACCTAAATAATATTTTTGATATAGTTTAATTGGTAAAACATGTTTTTAAGTAATATTTTTGAAATATTAGATTAATTTAAAATAATTATTTTATTTTAAATAATTTTAAATAATTCATTATTATTAATATTAGTTAGATTCAATAGGATTATATTATTCTAAACTTTTTAAATTAAAAATATAGATGTGAATGCTATTATATAAATATTAAGGTCAATTAGTTTGACTTTTGATTACCTTAAGAGTATATACATCTATCTGCACTGTTATGTTAGAAGCCATTTGATAACGCTATAGAATCGAACTTCTCATGCCATTGTTTAGGCGTTTGTTTTAAGCCATATAAGGACTTAACAAGTTTACAAACTTTCTTTTCATTTCTGGGTAGCACATAGCCTTCTGGTTGTTCCATATAAACTTCTTCATTAAGATCTCCATTGAGAAAAGTTGTTTTAACATCCATTTGATGGATGTGAAGGTTATAAATATATGCTAATGCTACAAGAGTCCTAAAAGAAGTCATTCTTACCACAAGTGCATAGGTATCAAAATAGTCTAGACCTTCCTTTTGTCTAAACTCTCTAGATGCCAACCTTGCCTTAAAGGTTCGTAATGAACCATCTGCATTATGTTTTCTTCTAAGTACCCACTTGCATCTTATAGGCTTTGATCCTAGAGGAAAATCAACTAAGACCCAAGTATTATTAGATAATATTGAGTCCATTTCATCATCTGTTGCTTCTTTCCAAAAAGCAGAGTCTCTATAGACCATAGCCTCTTTTAATATTTGAGGATCACCCTCTAATATTTAACACAATAGGGATCTTATTTATTATAGAATCCCTAGTTCCTTCAACCAAAAAAGTTATAGCCTGAGAAGAGATAATGTAACATCCTCAATTTTGTGGGGTGCTAAATTACCTCAGTAACCTTGAGTAATTAAGCACTTAATGAGAAATTATAAGATTAAGGCTTAATTAAGGGATCAACGAAGAGTTTATGAGTTAATTCTGAAGAGAAAAGTCAAGAGAATGTTTAATCGAGATTTGATAATCTCTAATTAAGCAAGTCAGACTCATAATAGTTTAATTAAGCATCAATCACCTTTAATTAGCTTAATTGAGTTTAATTAGGGATAATTAAGCTTAATCACAAGATTAATTCTTATTAATCATGTTCTTGTGTATTAATCACTAATCCTTGCTTAATCATGTTAATTAAGTTGCAAGAGCATTTAATCACATGATTAAATTCAAATTTAGTCAACTAGACAATAAAGCATTGATGACATTACTAAAGTGAAAAAGTAAAAAATAATATTGCTTTATGTAAGAAAAGCATTAGGTATTGTCTAAAGCAAACTCCTTAATTAACCATTTTGCTCCCTTAATTACAACAAAAGAAAAATATCTCCCCTTCCCTAAGACAAAGATGCTCACGGCCACTTCATGCACAGACACATTCACTTCATTTTCAACTTCTCATTCTCTCTCTAAAGTTCTCAAACTCTCCAACCTCTCTCTAATTTTCCTCTTCTTCTTCTTCATCTTCTTCATCATTATCCACATCCATAACCAAACCTTCCTCACTATGCCCTTCAAAGATCATATCTTTTGGTCTTTGGAGAAGAGATCTAAGCACTATAAGACTCATTTTCAAGAGAACTCAAGAGCTTCCATCTTCATTCTCTCAAAACCGCCACCACCGTCATTAAAGGAGGAGTCTTCTTCATCTTTTTCTTCTTCTTCAAGGATGCCATTTTCAAGCTTAGGTAATGAACTTCACTCTTTTATTTTATTTACTCAAGAAAGCTTGAAGCTTGGTTCTTCTCATGACCGAGATCTTTAAGTGAAAACTTGAGAAAATCTTTCATGTTCTTCATGAGCAAAAGTTTCTATTTTTTGGTAAAATATGTTCATGTTCTTGTTCAAGTGTTCTTGATATTTCTACATTTGGTAAAATATGTTCATGTTCTTCTTCATGTGTTCTTGATATTTCTATTTTTGGTAAAATATGTTCATGCTTTTATTCTTGAGTGCTCTTGATACTCTTGGTGGTATTTTGTTTAAAGTTGTTCTTTTTCCTTACGATGAGTTTATGATTAGAAAAGTTTCATCTTTATATGTTTTTCATGATTTGATAAGACTGTGAACATCCTAAAAGCTTAAAGCTTTAAAAAGTTTGCTTCTTGATACATGAAAAGTGGTGCAAGTTTGGTGCCTTCATAAAAGTCTTATTTTGTTTTGTTTTGAAGACAAGATTACATGTAAAAGTTTAAGCTTTTTGGAATATTAAACCTTTTTGAGTTATAAAAATATTATTTTGTCATTTTATGTTTTAAAGATTGATTCTTGGATGCAAATCCTTTCATAAAGTTTTAAACTTTAATCAAGAATGGTGACTTTAAATCATAAAGTTATAAGCTTGCACACTAAGTCTTGAAAAGGTGTCTTGAGATGAATATATTAGTAAAGTTCCAAGCTTTAAGCAAAAATGTCATTTTTGAGTCATAAAAGTGTTAACTTTTATAAAGATCAAGACTTTATAACCCTAAAATTAATGTTTTATATCACTATTTCATAAAGTAGGAATCTTTGGACTTTAAGATAACTTTAAATCATAAAGTTAAGACCTTAATGCTCTTAGAATAAGTAAAAGTGTCAACTTTATAAAGAATGATAACTTTTATAATACTTAAGGTAAGATCTTGTTATGTTAGTGATAAAAGCTTGAAACTTTGTAACTTAATTAAGTTAAAAATCAGCCTTGGTGGTTAGTGAACATGGTATTATTGGATTCATGCGTGTGGTTATGCATTGTCATGACCCAAGGATTAGAAGGATCTCGAACTCTTTGGGAACAGAAGTATGATTAGGGCCTCTGAGCATACCATGAACCTAGGAATCACTAAGTGCACTATCTCAAGGAAAGAAAACAATCACTTAACTTAATTAATTAGAACAAGAGTTCCATAAGACATGTACTCAAGTAAAGAATAATTTCATATGAGAATTAAGTAACTAAAAGACTATGTACATATATTTTAACTGTGTGATTCTCTCATGGGTAACCACAGAAAATCATATGATGACTCATAAGATTCTTCACAAAGAATAACACAATTATGAACCCCTTTAGGGTATGAATGTATGGTGCTATTTGGCATGATGAATAACAAGTTTGATTGAGCTTTATCTCATGATTGAATGATTAGTGTGATGATATGATATAGATATGATGGACTGTTGATTAAAAGTTTTATGATTGGCATTTTGGGGAAGATCTGGTTTAGCTATTATGCTACCGAATTTCCGTCAAAATTATGGATTTAGTCGTATCAGTGCATGTGTCTAGTCAAAGAAGTAGTATGCATATAAAGTATAATGATGAGAAAAGAAATAATGGGATATGACCCCTCGATCACTTCTGAGAAGTGAGAGATGGTGATCCACAAAGACTTAAGGAACCTCTTTGGGGGAGGCAAGGGTGACATGGAGGACCTTCTAACTTAGATGTAACCAATATCATCTTAGCCTGATTTGGTTAATACTGCATGGTGACGGTTATGGAATGAGCTCATGTCCAAAAGTAGTCTATTTCAAAGGAAAGTAAAGAATGTTAAGCACGTGCTAAAAATGAAAATAAAGTCAAAGTAGAACCATGGTCAAGTTGATGCATTGCATAGTCATGCGTGTTTCTATATTTGTCATGCATATTATGAATGTTCATCCCATGTATTAGCATGTATGCCTATGTATGATGTTATGAATATGATGATAAACGTAAAAGTAATCCACTTCAGGATTTATAGCTTCAAAAATTGTTAAAATTGAACTTATATCTGTCTACTATATTTATAATTAAACCTGAAGTGGCTGGGATGATGGCGATGACATAATGTTTGTCTAGTCGTGATCCTACTGAGATATCTTGTATTTCTCACTCCTACATTCCCGTGTCATCTTTAGATGGAGCTGATGGCATCCATGGTAATACTTTTGACGGTACCTGATTGGATAAGATAAGGAGCTGCCATGTTTCTTCACTTAGCCAAGGAGGATTGAGATAGTAGCATAGTATTTTCATTTTCTTAAGTGCCCTAGTTGGGCAGTTTATGTGTAATTAAGAGCATGTAGAAAGTCATGCTACTTAATTTGACCTATTAAATATATGATACTTATTACGTGTAATGATGACTCTTGATTATCTATGATTACATTCTTGGCTTAAGGTATTGTGCTATGCTGTTTCAATTTTGTCACATCTCTTATTAGTAACTCAGCGATATGGGGAACAACGTCCATATGTATGTGAGTAAGTAAGCGCTTAAAGACTCAATTTTTAAGCATAGTGGTTTTACAAAAAAAAAAAATTACATGCTATTTTCGTATATTACACTAATTTCAACTATAAAAACTTCTGCTAGTTAAGAATAACAACTAATAATGCCACAAAATGACTTAAGCATATTACGGTATTATTAAGATGTTACAGATAAAATATAGACTCATATCCTTATTTGTCCTCATTCTTTGACTCCTTCTTGGTTCAACCATTTCATTCTCACTTAGAGGTTTATTGCTTTGATCAACAATAGTTTCTTGAGAAGCTTCTGTATTCATTTGGGGGTATTCCAAATTGGGGGTTGAATCATTAATGAATTTATTTTCAGTAAATTCTAACTCTCTTGATTCAACAACTGTATTAGACATCAAGTCCAAAATTCTATATGCCTTAGAAATTTGAGCATATCCTATGAAGATGCTTTTTATGGCTCTTGGCCCTAATTTAGTTCTCTTTTGATTGGGAACACGATAAAAGGCTAAACACCCCTACACCTTCAAATAATTTAAGTTTGGTTTTCTTCCTTTTTATATTTCATAAGGAGAAACCTTTCTATTTCTTGACGGTGTCCTATTATGAATATGACATGCCATCAATAATGCCTCACCCCAAAGATTGTAGGGTAACTTGGTATTTAGGAACATTGAATTAACCATATCCACTAAGGTACAGTTTTTTCTCTCTGCTTAACCATTTTGTTGCGGAGTATATAGAGCAGAAGATTCATGCACAATACCATGTAATTCACAAAAAGAATCAAATTCACTAGAAAAATATTCTCCACCTCTATCACTATGAAGAACTTTTATTTTCTTATCATGCATGTTTTCTACTTCCAACTTATACTTCTTAAACATTTCAAATGATTCATCTTTATTTCTTAGCAAATACACATAAGTAAATCTAGAACAATCATCAACAAAGGTTATAAAATACCTTTTACCTCTCTAGTGATATTACCATTTAATTCACAAATATCACTATATATTAATTCTAGTAAATGTGTATTTCTTTCAACTTTAGGAAATGGTTTCTTAGTAATTTTGGATTATATGCAAATCTCACATTTCTTATTAAAATCCCTATTACTAAGATTAATGTAGTTATGTTTATGCATATATTCAATTGACGTGTAATTTAAATATGCTAATCTACTATGCCATAAATCACAGGAATCAACAATATACATAGAAACATTCACTTTATCATTAATATTAAGTTTGAACATGCCTTTTATACAATATCCTTTTCCTACATACATTTCATTCTTAAGCAAGATAACTTTATTAGATTCCATTACAATTTTGAATCCTCTCCGACACAAGAGACTAGCAGAAACTAAATTCTTTCTTAAATTTGGAATATGAAGTACATTCACTAAGCTTAACTTCTTTCTAGATGTAAAGTTCAATTCTACTATTCCTTGACCACATACTTTAGCTGAGTTGTCATTTCTCATCAACACCTCTCGATTGTTCACTTCTTCATATGTCTTGAATTGATCACGATCATTGCAAACATGAATGATAGCACCAGAGTCTAATCATCACTCAAGTGATCTTCATTGTGTTGCCATATTGAGCTCTGTGATCATACCAATATGCATGTACTGAACTCCTTCAGTGATTATAGCAACCAACTCTTTTTCTTCCACAAAGTTGGCCTTGGAATTTGATGCTTCTTTTGAGTAACCCTTTTTTAGAAGTCAACAATCCTTGATATAATGCCCTTTCTTGTGGCAAAAAAAACATGATCTTTGTCTCTTTTTATCTTACTTATAATCCATAGAGGATTTCTTTCTGTTACCTTTGTTGGCTTTCTCTTCACTAACATGATTCACATTTGAATTTTGAGAAATATACACAACATCACGTTTTCGAGTTTCCTCTTCTATACGTAGATGCCGTAGTAATTTCTCAATGGTGAAGTCTTCACCAAGGTGCAGGAGTTTCTTCTTATACTTATTCCAAGTTGAAGGCAATTTTGAAATAATTACTCCAACTTGTAATGTTTCAAGAATTATCACTTGCAGATCATGAAGTCTACTAACTAGGATTTGTAACTCATGAATTTGATCCATAATAGGCACATCATCAATCATACTAAACTCAAAATACTTTAACATTATGAATTTATCCGTAACTTGTCGCTCATTGTTGTATTTCTCTTCCAAAGATTTCCAAAACTCCAATGGCGATTGAATTGACATGTACAGATCATAAAGTCTCTTTGATAAAGTTTTGAGAATGTGACCTCGGCATGCAAAAGTATCCTCATCATGCTTCTTCTTTAATTGGATAACTCTTACCTTTTCTTCCTTAAAAGCATCTTTAGCAGCATGAGGAATTAGAGTAGTATTCGGATTAAGTACATAAGCGAGATTGAGTACCGAAATGAGAAACATCATCTTATCCTTCCAACGATCAAAATTTGTTCCATCAAACCGATCTAGTTTGACAAATTCTTGATTCATGACCTCGAAAGTAGTATTCTGATCTTCAGCCATTTTTAAGAAAATATCTCTCTAAAATTGTTAATAAAATATAGTGTAGAAGATGATCAAGAACTTGAATATTGTTGTGATTTCAAGGCACGAATCACTTCGCTATCTTTAGAGAGATGTTCACCCCCACACGTAGTTGCTATTGGGTTGATGATGATACTCCCCCAAGATACAATGAAACCTCTATAAATTTCTTGATTAGCAATAACAAGAAAATTTCCTTACTCTATTTGAACTTGAGAAATTAATATAAGACTTGTAAAATTTCAGAACACTCAAACTCACACTAACACAAAGTAAAAGTGTCGAAAAATGCTTGACAATGGGGACTATATATAGTTACACAAGACACGCTCACGGATGTTCACATCTAGCCACAATCAATTGGCACATTGCTCCAATTTAATATTCAATTTGCAATGTTGCATATCTTGAATGGTTGCAATTGTACAAGGCAATGTGTCTCCTTGATTGTAACTGTGTGTTGAAGCCTTGTGTCCCTTCATAGTGCAATGCAAAGATATAGTCAAAAGTCATGACTTTCCTTAGTGACTATTCTTTAAAGTCATGTCCTTTGAAGCCACAAAAGGTACTGTTTCATGCACCCATATGTTGACAACATGTATGAACCCATATGTTGACAAGTCAATGGACATTTTGCTTCATGTACTTGGTTGAAATAGTTGCATCCTGACAAGAAAAGATATATCTCTATAATTGCCACTACCCAATGATAACCGTTTTAGAGTGGTGAAAAGGAAGAGGGAACAAGCGAAAAGAAAGGGTAAGGGCAAGAAAGCAATGCAAGAAGGAGAGCAGACAATGAATAATGGAAGGAAGATGCTTCCAAATGGTGAAAAATGGAAAAGGGAGACTAATGTGTATCATATCACTTAAACTGTACCACAGTCTTTCCTTGCTTTTTCTCTCTTCCCTTTCTTCTTTTTCACACATTTCAAAACCTCATTTAATTTATTTTAACTCTTTTATCACCATAAAATTTAAAGTGATTAGAGAAAATATCCCAAAAATTTAAGTGCATATGAGATTTTAAAGTTTTTCATTATTAATACTTCATTTAATAGGGCATTACATAATTAATCCTCTTTAAAAGTGTAAAAATTATTATATCTTTAAAAAAATATAAAATAAAGATTAAATACAATTTCTAAATTATTTTATAATTATAATAATAAATCTAGACCTCATCTAAATTATTTTATTTTATTTTTACTTAAAAATTTAATTAATGTATTTTATAAAAAATTGTGTAGTTGAATATTTTTATTAATTTAATTATGAAAAACAATAGAGTATTTTAGATAAACAAGTAAATGATTTTATTGGTGAGGGTTGCAATAAATAAAAGGAGTGGCTATTATATATAAATCATGATCAATTTCAGGCTCTAAGGGATAGTAACACAAAGGTGGATATTTTGTTTTAATGAATAAATGGGGTGAAGCGAACCAAAAAGCATAAAAGGAACGGGATGATGTTCCTTTATTAATAAGTTTATGTATAAAGTAACAAAATAAAAATATGTTTATATCAAAATTAATAAAATACGTTTTATTCCTGAAAAAAAATATTTAGCTGTAATTCATTGAATATTTTAACAATAAATGCTTCTTTATTAGAGACTTGCAGTACAAAGTGACTCTTACTTTATCATATTTCGGTGGGGATAAATAATTCGTTAAATATTTTAACAATAAATACCTCTTTATTAGAGATTTGCAGTACAAAGTGATTCAAAGTGGTACAGAGTGACTCTTACTTTATTATATTTCGGTAGTGATAAATATTTATGGTTCTTCTCCCTAGCTCCCATGATGGTTCTTCAGCCGAATATGGATGATATCGCTAGTGATAGCTTCACGTGACCAGAGGAAGTCTCGGTGGATCATGAAGTGAGTGATGAACATTGCGAAGCCGACAAAACTTGGTGCTTGGGGAAGATGATTGGTCTTTATGCCGACGAGGGGGAACGAGTTCTAAGTGCTTTGGCCAACTTTAGGAATGGAAAAAGGCTAAAAGGAGGAACCAAAAGGCAAAAAGGGAAGGGGCATCCAAAGAAAGATTGAGAGAAAAAGGAAACAATTCACATTGCAGGCTGTGGGAAGAAAGAAATAAGGAGTCAATCAGGGAGGCAAGCGCTTAATACTTTGGTACCCTGAAATTTGGAGGGTGTAAGTGCCTTTCTTAATTGGCATCAATAGAAGTGTGGCATTTGTTAATTTAATTTTCATCTCATTTAAAATTGATCAAACTTTAATTTCTGTCCTTAATACCCAATTTTTTTAAATTTTTTTTTTAATTTTACATCTAAATCCTTTGATTCATTTTCATTTGTTAGATGTATATCTTTATTTTATTTGAATCAAAACATCTCATTCAAAGAAAAATTAAAAGTCAGCAAGAATAACTCTAAATCGAAAATCACCATTCAGATCCAGACAATACTATCCTAGTCTCCTTCCAATTTTGAAATTGAAAACCGTTCCTCGGCTACACCCATCACTACCCTCACCCCACAATCTACAAAGGAAACATCCCAAATTTCGTAAACATCCGTGAATCTACAAAAGGAAACCACCAAAAAGAGACCCAAAAAAAAAACTTGATTCTCCATCATCAATCATCTCTGCCATTGCTAAATGGGCTCTTCTTCCCTACACACTGCCGACCGGCCACCACCGCAAGTGCAGCCGCCGTGACCCGCTGCCGTTACCCGCAACCCATATCGATGAAGACGGTTCCTCTTCCTTGCACCGTTGTGTGAGCCGCCACGTCACACTGCTGAGCGGTGTGCCCGCTAACATCGTCGTCCCCTGCCACGGGCATGGCTGCTCCCTGCTGCCGGCGTGGTTGCTCCTTGTCACCACACTTACAGCAATACGGCAAAGACGGAGAGCCTCGCAGCCGCGGCTGTTGGGTGGATGAAGATGATGGATGGGAGCTCCTCCCCTTTTCTGCCTTGTCACGCACAACTCTTACAGTTTTTTTTATTTTGTTTTATTTTCTATTTTTAAAGTGGTAATCCGGTGTATGGGTTGAGCATTTCTGGAATAAGATGATCTTGCGGATGTGATAGAAGTGGCGTGGAAAAGTTGATAGCAACTGTTGGTTCAGCAATGGAATATTGTGTATGCAATCTTAAAATCAAGATAAGTTTGTGGCAAAGTTTGCCATTCCGATTAACCAAAAACTGGGCGGGTGATTCAATTTGGGATTAGAGTTGCTCGTCTTTTATGAATACTGATAATTTTAATTTTAATGTAAGTTCAACGTTTTGATTTTAATAAGAGATGGACATCAGCAAAATAAGTTATAATTAGTGTAGGGATTTAAAGATAAAAATTAAAAAGTTAATAAAAAATTTAATATAAATAAAATTTAAGATTTAAAGATGGATTCTATGATATCTTTGTTATTTTGTACATTTTAATGCCTTTGTGTCATATAGCAATAGGAGAGTAACATGTGGAGGTAATATTTGCCTTTTAGTAGGCGATAGGGAATTCTGATTTTTCTACTCATCCCTGACTTCTGTCTGTCTTATAACCAGCTTTTTTAATGTTAACGAAAAGCAAGACTAATATTAGATGAATTGCAGAATCAAACACGTGTATATGTAATGATAAGTGGTTATGGTGGTAAAGTGGTGCCAATTCCACACTCCATCATGAAGTAAGGCTTCTTAAATTTATAAATGTTAATGAATTTTTAAATTTCTTATTATCATATGTATATAATTTTTCGGCTTTCAAAAAGTGTAAAATAACAAATAAATGCTAACAAAAAACAATAACAACTAGTTAAATTATGATAAGACATAAGTTTATAATGATACCCATATAATTTTAATATAAAAAATATATACATTGAAAAGTATCTTACAAACATCATAAGCTTTGTGTTTAATAATAATTTTTAGGCGAAATTAATATAATACTATATTTTAAAAAATTATAATTAAAATTACATTACTTTACTTTGAGTGATACAGAAATTTACCTAAATATTTTTATGTAAATATTTTAATTATGAACTTTTTATAAAAATAAACGACTTGAGATATATATTAAGGACTTGTTTATTAAATACAAATTATAATAATAAAGTTTCATTCAAATAATTATGTTTAAGATTATTTTAAGCAAGAAGTAACTAATAATACTAATAACAATTATGTTGACGTTTAGTCAACACTTAACAGAATCATTTTTTTTTTATAAAATTAATAGAATCATTACACACTATAGAGATGTTTACATTTGAGATTTAAAAATTATATGGTTCAGTTTTATTTTACTTATATTAAGAACAATAGCCAAATTTACTTTTTAACTAAAAATGCATTATTTAAAGTGAAAAATGCAATGATAAAACCTTCTATTTTACAAATAGATCTTTGACTTAAAAATTAATTGAATTGTTATAGTTATCTCAAAAAAAAAAGTTTACTTGACGAAATTAGTTCAATAATCTTTATTTCAAATTTACTTTACTTTTGTGTCATTAATAATGATAAAATTGAATGCCAAAATACCAAAAGAAAATTAACATTAATAACGATAAAACTAATATTTACAAAATAATTATTCCATCTATTTAGTGTTTTACAAAAATGAATAAATTAAACAAAGGGTAGCACAAAAATAAAATAATATAAAATTTATACTATTTAGAGGGAGTGACTATTATCACTACTTATTAATTGTGGACTCCCCATTTAATATGCTTTTGTTTAATTGTTCTAAAATGCCCTTAATTTTTTTTTTTTTTATGGTTAAGCTAATAATCTATTGTTATCAATATTATTCGAACTCATTATTATTAATAACAACTAAACTATAGTCACTCCATAGGAATCTTCCAAACAATGATAAACTAATATTATCAATAAATCTAAATGATTTGTTATTAAATCATGGTATTTGATTTGCCAAATACATCATTATTGTATATTCTTTCATATGTATAGCACAAGGCAATCCTTTTTTTTTTTTCAAATTTCTAATTTCTTACTCCTTTTTGAATAGAAATGTCTAATCTAAATAATAAGAAATTTACTATTGACCTTGACAATGATATATGTTATATATGTTAATCCTAGATGAAAAAATAGGCAGAATTCGCCCACAAAAGGAAATAGTTAAAAAATAAAAAGTTTGCTACAAATTGTATGCTCATGAAATATTAGAAAAGAAGGGCTAATATGTGGATTAGGCTAAAAAAATTAGAATAAAAATTAAAGTTAGCCCGATTTGACTTGACTCGAATGGGCCAGTCCATTTTTGGGCTAGGCCAGCCCGATAGCCCAAATATCTTTTTGTTGTTTTAAATAACTAATTTCAAACATATGTCATTACTACTTAATCTTAGGTTTTGTTAGCCCAATTCTTCTCTTAAAGAATGTTTAAATTGCAAAAAATATATTGACAAAAATAAAAAATCATCATCTTCACTTTTGTAACAAGTAAAACTGCTAAATCTAATTACTAGAAAAAAATTATACTTTTGTCCATTGATTTTTCATATGGACCATAAGACAATAATAAGATCATTCCTTTTTTTAAAGAAAATTATTTTTTTAATTATTTCAAAATATATTTATTGCATTTGAAAAATTAGCAAGCTGGCCCGATATCTAGCCCGTGGCTAGAATAAGATTGGGTTGGACTAGCAAAATACTAACCCGAAACTAGTTTAGATTGATCAAGTTCGACCCAAAATGGTCCAACCCAAAATGGGTCGACCCATTTTGATATCTCTCTCTATATATATAATAGCTTGGTTGAAATTTAAAAATTCAATCATTAAAATAGAGTACATTAAACAATTGAATTGTTTGGATGGTATCAAGAAAATAGAATACTAATTCCAATTTCTTATTTCTTATTAAGTTAACCAATCAACTTACTTTGCTATAGAGCATTTCTTTTTTATTTGAAAAAATCTTCTAATATAAAGAATGGATATATTTTAATATGAAAATAAATCTTACTACTTTTGGTCCAGAGGTTGCTGTGCTTGAAAAAAAACAGAATTTGGGACGTATTGAACAAATAATTGATTTGGTATTGGATGTAGTTTCCCCTATGAGGCAAGATCTAGTAGTAATTGTTATTGTTATGATTCAATTTTATTATTATTTATTATAAAAGTTAGATGTACTTCTTAATGATGGATACACAATTCAGTGGGAAAGAAAAATCACGAACAAAACTTTTATTATGCAAAATACATTTCTAAAATCAATGTGATTAGATTATCAAATTTTTTTACTTAGAATTTTAAATATAGTTATTTACATTTTATTTGTAATTGTTATTAGTATCATTAATTACTTCTTGCTTAAAATAATCTTAAACATAATTATTTGAATGAAACTTTATTATTATAATTTGTATTTAATAAACAAACCCTTAATATAGATCTCAAGTTGTTTATTTTTATAAAAAAATTCATAATTAAAATATTTACATAAAAATATTTAGGCAAATTTCTGTTTAACCCAAAGTAAAATAATGTAATTTTAATTATAATTTTTTAAAATATAGTATTATATTAATTTCATCTTAAAATTATTATTCAACACAAAGCTTATTATGTTTGTAAGATACTTTTTAATATATATATTTTTGATATTAAAATGACATAGATATCATTATAAACTTCATGTCTTATCAAAATTTAACTAGTTGTTATTGTTTCCATTTTTTAGCATTTATATGTTATTTTACACTTTTTAGAAGTCGAAGAATTAATAAAGTATACATATGATAATAAGAAACTTAAGAAGTCATTAACATTTATAAATTTAAGACGGCTTACTTCTTGATGGGGTGTGGAATTGGTGTCACTTTACCACCATAACAAATTACCCATTACATGTATATGTGTTTGATTCTGCATTCATCTAGTACTAGTCCTGTTTTTTGTTAACATTAAAAAAGTTGGCTATGAGATAGATAGAGGTCAGGCATGAACAGAAAAATTAGAAGTTACTATGACCCATTAAATGACAAACACTACCTCCACATGTTACTCTCCTATTGCTACACGACACAAAGACACCAAATGTACAAAATATCAAAGGTACCAGGGCAAGCACCAAATTTAAATTAGAGATTTTAAAACAAATATACAAAGTTTGACTAATTTTAAATGATACGACAATATTATAAACATATGTCACTTTTTCAATTGTATCAAGTGAAAATGGTAGTTAAACTCTTTCAAATCTAAGGGTACAAGAGAAACTACCAATAATAATATTGTTTGGATTAATTATCATATTGGAGGGTGGATGTTTGGCTTAGCATTAGTCTTTTTCATTGTCGGTTTTTTTTAAATGAATCTTGTTGCTATGTTAGTTACCGGGTGGCTTGTTGTTGTATTCTTTTTCCGAATATGGTATCGTGGTGTGCGTAAGGAAAGCTTTGGTGGGGCTTCTAGTTGTGGAAAAGATTTAGATTGTGTTGGGATATCAATTTAATAGATTGAAGGTTTCTGAATTTTATGGCTATGTTATTGTCTGCTGCAATTGAGCAGTGTGGAGCGATGGGTGTAGCAGTCCAAGAAATGGAAGGGAAATTATAATTCAGAGGTCTAAGTGAGGGTTGTTTGAACTTGGTGCACTTGTATATTCATTTGGTGAGGATAACCTATATTCATGAGGAAAAGGATGGCGTAGTCATACCTTCTGCAGCATTTTTCGGGATCTGGTGTTAGTGTTGTAACTATGGTCTATTTAGATATCATGGAAATTTTTCTTTTGGTGGGTCCTTTAGTCTGAATTTGGGTTCAATAAGTGATGTTTTTATGTGTATCTTTGGTGGTGTTTTCTCCTCTGGTGGTTGAATCTTAAGGTGTTGTTGTGGATTTACATTTATCCATGAATGTTTGAATTCTATTATGCGATTATGCTGGTCTCCTAATCTGCTGTGAATTGGTTTGGTTACTATATTTAATTTTCCCAAAGTTTGGTGTATTCTAGTGTCAGGGTTTTGTGGCATCAGCGAGTGCATTCTTCTTTATGTGTTGGCTGCTTGTTGAAGATATCCAAGGAAGCTTTATGGTGTTTTCATCTTACTCTAGTTGTTTCCAATTGGCCGCCGGTGGTGTGGATCTGGTGACTATTGGTTGAGGCTTCTTCTTTTGCTACATTTTTGCTTGGATGGTGTTTTCCTGTGGAAGCCTTGCTGTTAATGGCCTTGTATTGGATGGTTTTGGCTTTATGTCTTGGTGCTTTTTTGGTGTTAGTCTGCTGTGTTGTCGTTTTCTTTTTTATTTTTTTTGGTCTCATTTTGTTTCAAATTCTTTTTATCGTGGCTCCTCATTTGTTGAGACTATTTGGCTCTCATTTTAACTATGTATTAAAAAAAATTATAACTTATGAAAAGTTATTTTTAATATTTATTAAAAAGTTGAAATAATTAACTTCTCAAAAATATCTCCTACCCATCTTTCTAGAAATAAATACTATCAAATAAAATAAACATTTCTATTACCATGAGTATAAATATAAAATAATTTATTTATAAGTTATTTTGCATATAAATTCTTTTGTAAAAAATTATTTTTACATAATAACCTAATTAAACTGTTTATATAAACAGAGCGAGGAAGGTTGTTTATGAGTTACTTTTATTTACTTATATATAAGAAAATGCTTCAAAAGTAGGTAACGCGATCCTCCCTTCAAAAAAAAACCGGCAAGTCCACAGATAAGAAATGTTACGATATAAACAAAAAGCAAAATGAGAAACCAAGGAACAATTTCAACTCGAAAACAAATTTGACTTGTCTATATCAAGTGTCAAAGACACCGTACTTCTTAGAAACTATTCAATGACCACTTCATCCTGGCAAGCAAAAGATATCGAGAAAAACATAACATAAAAGAAAACTAAGCACGCAAAATCAAACTAAGTAGAAAGATCCAAATTACGAGAATTTCAAAAAGTTTATTCTCCTAAATCCCTCCAAAATTTTCCCATTTTCTGGCCAACTGAGACAGGATCTGTGTTGAAGAACCGCCTTCTTTCAGTGCATTAGCAGCAGCTTCTTTTAAATCCTTCATTCTTTTGAGCATTCCTTTACCTTCTTCCCCTTCCATTAGACATTTTATCACCATTGCAATCTCCTCCTTTTCTACTAGTCCATCCTCTCTAACTTTCGGCCTCATTGCCACTTTAAGGCCATCAACTAACATTACAGTATTCATCCTCTGCTCCGCAAAGAGTGGCCATGTTATTAGTGGCACGCCCTCTTGCAAACTTTCCAAAATTGAGTTCCAACCACAATGGCTTAGGAAACCACCAACTGAATTGTGACTAAGGACTTGAACCTGAGGTGCCCATGAAGGCACAACCAAACCTTGCTCTTTGGTTCTTTCCAAAAATGCACTTGGCAAGAATTGCAAAGGGTCCTCATTTGCTGCATCTAAGTAAGCAGCACTAACTGAATCACTTGGTGCTCTAAAAACCCACAAGAACCTTTGACCACTCAATTCCAAACCCAGAGCTAGCTCATTGATTTGGTTTTGAGAGAGTGTTCCACCACTTCCAAAAGAAACATACAAAACAGAACTAGGTGGTTGGTTGTCCAACCATCTTAAACACTCTGATCCATCAACCTCATTGCTTGACCCTTTTTGTGTAATGGGTCCAGCAGGATAAATGCTCATATTGCCTTTTCCCTCCTCTCCCAATGCTTTTATGGCACCCGATTCCATTGCTAAGAAGCTGTTGATTATGATTCCATCCGCAATACTCATTCCTTTGGCACGTTCCAGAAAAAGTTTGTAAGCCTCACTTGATCGATTTTGGGTTGGGGTTGGGAGATCGCGTCCCTGGAGTGGTGCACAGCCTGGTAATTGTATAGGGTCTGTTAGGTCTTTGTACTCACCTAAAATTTCCTCATCCAGTTTTGGCATAGATAGAAACAATGACAATGCCATAGCTGAACCAGGGAAGTAAATGTAGGACAAGGAGTTGATCTCCTTTGCAAATTCCAGTGCTGGAAATGCAAACATATCTGCAATCAAAGCAGCCAGTGGTTGTTTCGATGCCAAAGATTTCAGGACCTCGTGTATTGATGGTAGAGAGAGAGCCACAGTTCGTTGAATTAGGACTCCAGTGTATGCTCCTTGGGGCAAGTCTTCTTTGTTAATTAGAGGGAGAAAGATGGAGTCTATGTTTGAAGGAAGAGTTTCAAGGTAGGCTTTGGAGGAATCTGGGGGTGGTCCAAGTGAGGGAATGATGCAAATGACATGAAAATTTGGGTGAAGCTCTACGAGTCTCTTGGAGAACTCAGCTATTGGAACTAGGTGGCTGAAACCCGGACTTGAGACAACAGCTATGTGAGTTGTTTTTGCCATGGAAATGCTGCCTATAGGGTATAAGTTTTTGCCTGCTTACTAGTGCGTGAAAAGCTATGGTTTTGCTCTGGGTCGGATATAATCATGTAAAGGTTCGGCTTTATATAGAGAAACGTTTGCCCCTTGTGCTTGTATTCAACTTCGAATATGCAATAGGGACGGTCTCTTTATTGTTTTTGCTTTCTTTTTCCCTTTTGTAACGATTTTATGTTTACTCTTAATTTTAATTTTGTTCATTGTTGAAGAAACTTAGAAATTCCAAGGGTAGATACGCAGTGATGTAATACGCACCTAAGCCGTCTGTGTTGAATTTTTCATACGCCATATCTTTGTCATTTAATATATTAAATATTTAAAAGCTCTACCTTTAAACCCTGGACAATGAACGGAATGGCATCTCCTTTATCTTGGGTTATACTATGTATACATAAAATGTGTAGAACACTATATTAACTCATACCCATCCATCATTGTGACCAAGTGGATGAAGCGGTTTGGTTCAGATTTCAATTTTTCATCCTCCTTCTCTCCTATTAGTCCCTACTCCCTATAGATGATCCTAAAAGGGGAAAAAAAAATTGCTTACTGTGGTTGCAAAAGCGGCAATATTGATAAGGATCATATTTGAATCTTTATTTTATATTACAGTCCATTTTAGAATTTTAACAAAAGTTAATTATTTTACGCCAATTCTATTTGTATTTATTATAACTTTATTAATTATTGAACTCTTGAAAACATGTTATTAGTAGGTAATATATTTTTATTTTTATTTTTAGAAATATGGTATTAAAATTACTTATAAACGAATATATAGAAGGAATAAAAAATTATGAATAAACAAATTATAATTTATTAGTTGCATTGGACAATCCATTTTGTCCTCTTCTTGTGTCAAGATTAAATTATGAAAATTTAATTAAAAAGACATCTTTTATCCCTAGTATCGAATATTGTATACTAACAAATCAACAAATTATGAGAGTAGATCCTCTCAAGTTTTTTTTAAAAAAAAAGAGGAATAATTCATTCCAAATAAATTATTGTTATCGTAGTGGAAAATGATGACGTAAGGTCAAACGTAAACCCGTTTGTTTGATACTCTGTCATTTATTTAATGATGATGCAACGTCAAATGTAAACTTGTTTGTTTGTTTTTCTCTGTCATTTATTTATTTCAGAGTTCTTTACTTTAAAGCTGATGGTCATGTGCTCCCCCGCAGGGCCGGCGAGAGAGAAGAGAAGAGAAGAGGAGAGGAGAGGGGGGCGGCGGAAGCTTAAATACCCAAAATTAATGAAGTTGATTTGGGTTACCATAATTATAATATCCTACTAATTAATTATTATTGTCTTATTTATTTACCTCATTTTACTTTGATAATAATAATTAGCTAACAAAATATCACTTAATTTACCATTTTAAATTTTGCATAGGTAAAATTTTTAGGCGATTGTCATTACAAATTTCATTCTTTAATTGTCTAATGTAAGCGGAAGAAATAATTCTACTATATGTTAGTAAGTAATTTCTACAATTAAGGTAACTATCGTCTATTGAAAACATATATCACCAATGATACTATGTCATAGGGTATACAAGAGTAGCTGTACATAATATATAACTAAAATATAAAAAAAAAAAGGATGCCATATACTATTAACCATCTCATTTCGACTTATGTACAGCCCACAAAACTATGAAAACAAAATATATCAGATAAAGATGCCAAAAAAAGAAGCAAAATGGGCATCCTAGGCTACATTAGAACATGTTGAAGTCTAATCATTTATAATAGTAATAATAAGGACTTTATCAACAACATATAATAAAATCCTATCATTAAGTAGATCAGGCTCAAAAGCCAAATCGATTTCAATATTGAGGATGATCCAGGCCATCTGGAAACACTAAAGAAAAACATGTGAGAGAAATCTCTCTACAAGGTGGTGTTCCCAAGGGAGTCCGACTTTATCCAAAAAATTCTAAGAATAAGGCAGGAGTGCAGCAATATGCATAATATATAATAATTCAGATCACATAAAAAGTTATTAGAAAACTTAGCAGCAAAATGACACATAATAAGTTACATGCAGTGGACAAGATAAATTATCGTTTCCAACCATTTTTTAGAGTCTAGCAAGATGGAAGTGCATCATAATAATAAAAGCAGTAAAGCAATAATATAATCACAGTGATTAATAGGAAAAATTGCAAGTATACTGTCAATCATTTTTACTACTTCCTATGTCCTTTCTAATGGCTGAAGCTTGCAAGGTCTGTATCATATATCCGGATTTGTGAGAGCTCTCGTTGCTAGAGCTTCCCTAGTTAGATCAGTGACTACAAAGTCCTTATCCACTAACATGGTGAGGCCCAAGGCATCATATAACGATCATAAAGTTCTTATCTGCTAGTATGGCGGGGCCCAAGATGTCGTTTAATCCACTGCAATATTTAGTTATCAACAAGTCCTGATCCACTAGCATAGTAAGGCCCAGTATGTCACTTAGTGAGATGCATGGCTTGTCCACTATATGATGGGATCTACATACTCACTTATTCATTTATTTTCATATAGCTGCCATATCACATAGTGCACATAACTAATCTTATTCCCAACATATAGTGCACAAAATATCATACTTAATTCATAATGCCATTAATCAAGAACATCTAAGTCCACCAAAGAGCACATGCTATTAAGGGTCATAATCATATTCGTGTGTATATTCCAACAATTCCACTTCATAATCGATCCAAAGCAATTCCCATTATTTTCAACACTATCAGAAATTCCAAGGCTTTTGAACACAAAATCTCTTTCACTAGAAACTTGTATCTTAAGTACACACGTAGTAGCACATATTCCAAGCCAAACTTCCATACTCATATCCAAAACATATTCAAACAAGGATAGACATATTCTCATGCAATTTTAGGGATGCAAATATGGATCAAACAAAAATTCTTAAAACAACTTTCAAATAATAGTTCAAGAAAAGCATTTGTTCTTAAACCAAATTTAGAATACCACTTCAAATATGGAATTGGCTAGTCTATATGAAAATTTCTAATGAGACCTTGGCTTAAATCTTTATAATTAAAATTTATTAGTATGATTAAATATGCATACAAGTCCATAGTCCAAAGTCCATAGTCGAAAGCACAGGTAAGACCATAAATGGTCTCAAATAGGTCCAAGTGACTCAAAGATTCATAAAAGTTCAAACAGTCTATACAAGGTCTAATAGCATGGGTACAAGTTCATAAGGTCAGAAACTCTAGCGCATAGGTCATGGTTCATTTTAACAAGTTTCAAGTGTCTTTTAGAAGCTTGTTAAGTCTTAATGGTCCAAAAAAAAACAAACAATCACATAAGCCAAACTAATTCAAATAAGCTCAAAGGTTTGAAAACATTATATAATAGTAAAATAAATAAAATAATTTCATGAACCAAAGAGGCATATGGCCAAAAGCATATATGGGGCTACAACCAAGTCTTTTTGTTTCATAACTTCTTAAACTTATGTGCAAAGCTTCATTAAGTAAAAATACATGATTTAAAAACATCAAATCAAGTTTATAAATCATTTAAATGACAAAAATAAAGATTGTTTACTGTCCAAAATAGGGCAAATTTGAAAAACTCATTTTTAATACATGTAATCAATTCTAAAATTGAAGAAACTTAGCAAACAAGCACATAGCATGATAATATAGACTCTTAAGCTTCAAGCCATCATTTTAAGAACATTAAAACACTTCAAAATCATGTTACAAGGTCACAATTCATATGGGACAGGATTTAAAAATTAAGTTGTTCACATATTTCAAGTCCATAGATTAAGGAAGTAGGCATGTATCTTGTATATATCAATCCAAAGCTTTATAAAGTGAAAGTAGGGATGGCAAAACAGGCTCAACCCGTCGGGTTGGCCCGCCAAACCCGCCAAAAATAACGGGTTGTGTTGACATATTTGGTCTGCAAAAAATTTTCAACCCGCCTAACCCACGGCCATTCATGTCATGTGTGCTGGACAAGCTTGTCTCTTTTTTTTTCAGGTTCAAGAGTATTTTAAAAAAAATTAGATGTTTATTATAAATTATGTTATTATTATACTTTTATTAATTTTTGAACTTTATACTATAGACTTTATATTATAAATTTATTGTTAATTATTATTTATAAACTTATTTATATATTCTAATTAGTTTATTATATTTGTATTTGAGTTAAATTTTGATACAAATTATGTAGTTTAATTATTTTATTCTATTTTATTTAAATAGATTTTTCGTTTAATATATTTTTCTAATTTTTAAATTAATTTAACTCATAAAAAATATTAAAATAAATTCATTTATATTTTTTATTTTTTTGACGGGCTAACTTGCCAACCCACTCTTAAACGGGACGAGCTAAAATATTAAGTCAACCTTCTTAATTTGGCCTGGCCCGCCCCGCTTTTGGTGAGTTAGGGCAGGCCGGCCCGCTTTGCCATCTCTAAGTGAAAGTTCACCATCTACGACACAAATCCAACTATTTAAACGCCTAAGATAGGCGAAATAAAAAGAGCTAAGATGCTACCCAATATAGGGTAGCCCTCAAAAACAACTTTAAACGTATGTTTAATGCCCCAAAATCAAGTAGAATTAACATATAGGCAAGTAGCATCAAAATATAACATACCTTAATATATAGGAAAACATGCTAGAAAACTAAACTCAAAAATAGGGCAACAACTATATATTAAATGAAAATCACAAGTTTATGTTCTAAATTGCATCTAGTAAAGAACTAAGTTTCTATTGAGCAAAATCAACATGACAAGGTCATAATCCATCAATTTCAAGTTCACAAACACATTTAAGACTCAAAGAATACCCTCAGCCCATAGCTTGGCCATGAGCTTTATAGGGAATAAAATAAAGGATTTTGAGCTTAAATAATGAAAATCCATGGAAACTCAAGCATAGGTTCCATGAGCAATCAAAAGAACATAGATACATCCATCAATATTCATCATATCACATATTTCTCTTATAAACCCTAAGAGGGCCATGAACATCATGCATGAAATATAAGAGTTTTAATTCAAGAAACAAACGAAACATGTATGTAAGTTTATAAACACAAACAATACATAACTTAAGCTATAGGACCATGAAGAGAATCATCAAGTTTATGCAAGTCACAAGGATTCTCAA
This sequence comes from Pterocarpus santalinus, assembly GCA_031439595.1. Classification (NCBI taxonomy): domain Eukaryota; kingdom Viridiplantae; phylum Streptophyta; class Magnoliopsida; order Fabales; family Fabaceae; genus Pterocarpus; species Pterocarpus santalinus. The sequence continues at coordinate 47,191,583 of CM062532.1, read as the reverse complement.
GAACCCTTACTATGGCTGAGACACATATATGAGAGAAAATGAAGACTAATTTTGCAAACTTTCAAGAACACATGTATTTAGATGCTTAAACACATAAACATATGATTAGAGCTTCAAATCCTTGAAAGAAATCATCAAAAACCAAACTAGTCATGAACTTTTAGAAGTTTAAAGAATGAACATATATTTTGAAAAATATGATTTAAAATTTCAAATAACACAAATGATCACATAGAATTCATGCATCAAGCCTAAAGAGTGAAAAAGAAAACCCTCCTTGATTTAAAAGAGTGAAACTCGAATTGCACCAAGCTAGGTAGCAACCTTGCTCGAGTTTTTGGTTCTTTTTAGAGGCTTGAAGAAGAGCTTCGAGGGTGAGGGATGCTAGTATTTGAGGGTGATGAGGATAGGTGATAGTTTGGAGGTGTTTTAATTGTGGTTTCTTGGTATTTTTGAGAGAAAATGGTGGAGGATGAAGATGGAGAGAGCTTCGGCCAAGGGAAAGCAGTTTGGGCTGAAGACTAAAGTGTCTAATTATATTAAAGTGAGTTATTTTTATAGACCAATGGGCTGGTTTGGTGGTAGGTTAATTAGATGATTAGTTTAGCTTAATTAGGTAATTTGATTGGTTAATTGTCATCTTTAATTAATTAATTTAAGAACTAATCAAAACTGATTTAGAGACATAATAATACTCATCTTATGTGTCTAATAGTGGTTTAGAAAAATATTGAAGTGATTTGGTGCATAATTAGTGCAAAATTTAACAATTTAGCTTAAGACTAGCTTAGGCAATTTGAGCTTTAATTAACAAAATATTTAGCAAAAAATTAAATTTCTTTAATCCATCATCAAATTCATGTTTGTATATACATTATCATTTAATTTTCAGAATTTAATTTGAAATTTATAGAATTTTTGAATCATTTTTACCTTAATTAAGCTTATTTTTCGATTAATTATCATAATTAAGTTTCTCGAGTTAATAATGTTGGATGGGATAGCACGAGAAGGGGGTTGAATCATGCTTTCAATAGAGTTTAATATTTGAAAAACTTATAGTAAAACGATCTATCTCAAGTTCTAAACTTGGATTATGGAAGCGATTGTGTTAGTTTATAAAATAATTTAGTTCTATATAAAATAGAAATAAACTTTGTTTCAGATAAAGTTTAAACAGAGTTGAACCTATGCGGTAAAATCAAATAACAAGATCAGAGATTAAATAATCACACAAGAGATTTTTATACTAGTCAGTCAAACCACTTGCCTACCTCTAGTCCCTAACTCTTTATTGAGATTTTATATACTACAAATATTCTTTGTCCAAGCTTTTTACAAACGAGTAGTCTTTTCCCAAGCCTCTCCAAGCTTCACAAACGAGTAGTATTTTCCTAGCTTCTCCAAGCTTCTCACTGACCACTACTTGGTCCTGATACAAATGATGTGAATAATATATTTTGTTTGAACACTCACACTAACTTTCTCAATAAATAATGGGCTATGATGTACTTTGTATGAGGCTTCTCAAAATTCTCAAAGAGAGAATATTATCTATTACAAACCAGAAGAGAAGATTTTTCTTATAAACTAAAGTTACGATGAGTAACTTTCTGGTGCTTTAGCTAGTTGAGAATGATGAAAGAAGGAAGCTCTTTTTACATAGGAAATATTCAAACAGTCTAACTATTCTTTTTTCGACTTCCAGCCTTGTATAGACTTTGAAATATGACCATTGAAGCTTGCAGGCCTTGATTCTTGTGATTCCTTTTGGTTTGCTAGTTTACGACTGGATAGAGAAGAAATAGCCTTCATTTTTCTTGTTATTCAAAACTCACACAGAAGTGGAAAAGTAGCCATTTGTTGATTTGCCAACTATTCAGACTTGTCAGCACCTCTTTTGCATCTTGTCAAATCACTTTTTTGACATTTTGAATTTGTCTAATGAAGCATGGAGAGGAAGCTTTGAAGGTGTAACACTTCATGAGAAGTATGTCTCTGGATATTTTCCCTTCTGGACTAAGTCATCTTTCTAGATGAATAGTATTTGCTCTTGAGGCACCATTTTCCCTTTTGATATTACAGTTTCATCCTTTTGAACCTTATTTTCTATTTCTTCCATGATAATCAAGAAGTATACAAAGCATATATTCCATATCAAGTATATTCAAATTAAAATACCAATGGATAACATGGCTTTGTTGATTTTTCAAGCATATAATACACATGATTACAAAAGAAAACACTTCTAGAAACAATTCATTCATATATAGCAAGATTAGCTTAAACTCTAATTTGTTATTTATCAAAACCTTAATGCTCCTTCTGGTTTACAACCATAGAGTGATTTCTGAAGGGTATTGGAGCTAACAATTTCCCTCTTTCTAATGATAGCAAATCAGTATTTAAGAAAAGTTCTTGTTAAAAAAAAATAATGAGCACGAATTTTTGTTTAGAGAAAGTAACATTCTAAAGAGCAGTAACACTCATAATATTAGAAAGATTGAATCCTTTCTCAAAAACATATGGTTTTGATTGTATTCTAAGTAAAAGTGCATGAGATTCTTATGCTATATAAAATTATCGTTGAAGCATAATGACGTTTCTAATCATATCAGAGTAACAGTTCAGATAGTTCAAATTAGATTCAAACAATTGGAAAGATTATATAGTAAGAAATTATATCCATATAGATTCCATAATCTTATTGCAGAGTAATCTCATAGTAACTAAGCAATTATCATCTCAATCAGTTTAGATATCAGAACAACTATTAGAACATTTAATAACTCACATATCAAATCATATAATAGCTTACACATAATATAATTGCAGTAAAAATTGATCAAGAGATATAAAAGCATAAGTGATAAAAATCTAGCACTCTTCTTCTATTTCAACACTTCAAAAAACAAAACCCCTCTCAGCAAAAACACTCCCACCACTAACATCACTCCCCTTCACTTATAGTGCTCCGAGTCTAATTGATAATAGTGGTCAAGATTCTTTTACTTGCATTGTTTCAAATTTTGCCTTCCTACAGGTAGAAAAACGTGACTGTGACGCAACTGAAGGACAGAGATTCTCCTGAGCATGGTGTGTCAAATTTCGCCCTTCATTGGGTAGAAATGCTAGCCATAACGTGACTAAAGTTCTATCCCATTGTGTGTCAATTTTCGCCCTCCAATAGGTAGAAATTCAGGCAGCGTCAGAATCCTCGCCCTTTTGCAGTCTTTGCAGTATGTTATCCGGGTGCTCTTAGGTTTCGCCATGGAGCATGTAAAATTTAGTTAACAAATTAATATACTGCTGATTGTAGGGTGAAATATGCATTACTATCCCACAATCTCGTATTTCAGCTCTTAATCCCATATTATGATATTTTAAACTCATTATTCCCATAAAAAAAATTTAAAAACCTCTTTAGAATTGCTTTTCAACAATATTGTTACCAATTAATTTAACAAGTCTCATATTACAATTTATTTAAACAAAGTTAATATATTAGATTCACTTACAATAATTAATTTATTTTTACAAGACATAACTTACGTGAAAAAAATGCATTTTTCAAAAAATATATATTTTAGAATTTTTAATGATAATTATTTACAAATTTTAAGAAATTAATATTTTATTAAATTATTATTAAAATATATTTATTTAGTATTTTTTATTACAATATTTATTTTGCTTATAATAATAGAATTTAATTTAAATACACTGACAGTGTAAAATAATTTTATACTATTAACCAATAAAAATAGTTAAAAATACCAACTCATGCAAATAACCACTTATTATAATGAGGGACCTATCATAATTTCTCACTTTCCCCTATTTCTATTGGTTGACAATGTAAAACTATTTTATACTGTCATTGCATACTAATTAAACTCATAATAATATTACTTCCATTTTAATTATTAATATATACTTTTTTCAATAATGGAGTGAAGTGTCTATTTTTTCAAGTTTAGAATTCAGTTTGTTGTATTTTTGTCTTCAAAAAATAACTATGTAAATTTTATTTTTTAAAAAAATTAATATATTTAATACTATTTTTATGAAGTCAAAAATTTACCTAAAAGGGAGGTATGTTAGTTCAAGGCTCAATTTTTTTTTAATATGGTATTAATGTGAAAGATTTATTGAATTATAATATTTTAATTAATTTGGGATAATATGAAATTTTAAAGGAATCCATCAGCTTCGCTGCCGAAGCACCATCACTTTCAAAAAATCGCTGCCATTGGAACCAACTGCCGCCTTTGTCTACCTCTCCTCCCCCACTTCCACTGGTCAGTATCAACTGCTGGCTTTGGTCCGCTCCCTCAACTCTAGCACTATCGCCCTTGTGTAACAGGCCCAAAAGGCCCAACTAAGCAAATAGGGTTTGAAGCTGAATTTGAGAAGGGAATGAGAGTCTCTTTGGGGGGAAACTCAATTGGTGAAAAGAGTCACGTGGGGAATGAGTTGGGACATGCGGGAAGTGGGAAAGGCAAGAGGGTCAGGTTCCCTAACAAACTGCTGAAGGATTTCGTGACTCATTGAGAAGAATATAGGAAAGGCTAACTAATGGAAGGGCCTTAGACTGGCACGAATGTTCTTGTCCCTTCCTTCCTTGATTTCTGTCTCCTGTCTGCCTCATGGTTTTGAATTCTCATCTACATCTTAATTCTTCTTTTGCAGGTGTGAATGTTCCCTGGTTCAAGTTTGTCTTGAATACTTTACTAATGATACACATTATAGAGTTTTCTTAGTTCTTCGTGTTAATAGATTGCTGTTATTACTTTTGTTTCTAGTTGTGTTGAGAAATCCGAGATTGTGTAATCTGACTTCATTTCCATTGTTAACTTCATATGCCATTCTTGAGTTTCTTTACAATTGGTGCTTTTATTCAACTCCATGGCTGAAGGGACTAGAATTAAGGAATTAGCAGCGGACAACCAAAGATGCATGAATGAGGTGAAACAACTCACTGCAGACTTTGCTCGAATGAAGGAGTGATTAGCCTTGGAGATCTGGAATCGTCCAACGTCAAGCGATGATGATTCTTCAAAGGGAACTCCGCATCAGCTCAACAATGGGGAGGGAAATCGTACTCCATTTCAGGTGTGTGGGTTGAAAGTGGATTTTCCTAGATTTAATGGTTCATATGCTTTGCAATGGATCTATCAGGCTGAGGAATTTTTAGAGATTTATCACATTCCAAAGGAACAAAAGGTTCCTATAGCAAGGGTTTATTTTGATCTTGATGTATTACCATGGTACTAAATGACTCGTCGTAACTCCCCTGGAATCCCTTGGCCACTGTTCACTAGAGCATTAGAGTTAGAGTTTTGACCATCACCATTTGACTACCCTAGGACAGCACTGTTTAAGCTAATTCGGCAAGGCTCTATCCATGAGTATCATTTGCAGTTTACCACGTTAGTTAACCATACTATAGGGATAGCCCCAAAAGCTCTTCGAGACTATTTTATCAGTGGGTTAAGGCCCGAAATTAGGTGTGATGTTATTACTTTCAGACTTATAACTATGTCAGATAGTGTGGCTCTAGCCAAACTATATGAAGAGAAGTACCCATATCAAACCAAAACAAACTCCTGGTTTCCAAAACAACATTATACTCCATATCAACCTAACACCAAATGCAACAACAACACAGCAATGCCTACCAATAGTACCTCACCAAAATCTACATTACCTCCACTACTTCCTACCCCGCCTCCTAGTCAAAAATTGTTACCATTCACAATACAAAAACTCAATAGGGTTCGCAAAATAACACTAGCAAAAATGCAATTACGGAAGGATAAGGGCCTGTATTTCCATTGCAATGAGAGATATTCCCTTAATCATAAATGCCCAAATAGACACATGATGTTGTTAGAAGTGGATGATGATGAGGAAGAAGCACAAGAGGAAGAGCAAGAACATCAGCAAGACATTGAGTCAGTCCCGGCTAGATCTCCACAACACCACTTATCATTCAATGCACTCCGTGGTTTTATTGCAGTAGGTACCATGCTTTTTGAGGGTTGAATACAAGGTATAGTGGTTCAAATTCTATTGGACAATGGCAGCAGTGACAATTTTATTCAACCTCGCATAGCTAAGTCCTTAAAGTTACCAATTCAGCCTAGTTCTCAATTTCAAGTCATGGTAGGGAATGGTCAGACTATGCCTATAGAAGGTGTTGTGCAGGATCTCAAGTGACTATTCAAGGGCATGAATTAACACTACCAGTGTACCTGTTACCAATTACTGGAGCTAATATCGTACTTGGTGCGACGTGGTTAGCGACCTTGGGCCCTCATATTGCGAATTATTACAGGAATATGCCTCGATGGGCCAAATTTCACCAAATGCGGAGATTAATTCAAACGGATACAATTTATGAGGTTTTTACACTGCAAGTTCGGCAACAGGAACATGCTGATACAGTGCTTACAACTAGACATTTGCTAAATTTGCCTGACTTTATTGAATCCAGAATTGGCACTACTTCTGTATACATATAAAGACGTCTTTGCTACTCCAGTTGGTTTGCCTCCAGAGAGGAACCAGAATCATTCAATTCCTTTGTTGCAGGGCTCTAACCCGGTTAAATGTCATTCGTATGCGTATCCCCATAGCCAAAAGGAGCAGATTGAAATCATGGTGCAAGAAATGTTCAACAAAGGGATTATACAACCTAGTTGCAGCCCATTTTCATCACCCATAATTCTGGTTAAGAAGAAAGATGGGACATAGAGATTTTGTACAGACTACAGAGCTCTTAACTTTATTAAAGTTAAGGACAGTTTCCCCATATCTACTGTAGATGAACTACTCGATGAGTTATGGGGTGTTGAATACTTTTCGAAGCTAGATTTACGCTCAGGTTATCACCAGATTCTAGTGAACCCTGGTGATAGGCACAAGACAACTTTTAGAACACACTAAGGATTATACAAATGGTTGGTTATGCCATTTGGTTTAACAAACGCACCAGCAACATTTCAGTCATTAATGAATAGCATTTTCCAACACTTGTTAAGGAAGAGTGTGTTGTTTTTCTTTCATGATATTCTGGTCTTTAGTCCCTCATGGCAGTCTCACTTGATACATTTTGGGGAAGTGCTTCGAATATTGCAGGAATACACATTATTTGCAAAGCTTTCAAAGTGTCAATTCAGCCTCACGAAGATTAAGTATCTAGGTCACATTGTTTTGGGAAAAGGAGTTTCCATGGAGGCAAATAAAGTACAAACAGTGCTTCAATGGCCAATCCCAAGAAATAAGAAGCAATTGCATGCATCCTCGACCTTACTGGCTATTATGGGCTTTTCATAAAAGGTTACACCACAATTGCTGCTCGTCTTACTGATCTTCTAAAAAAGGATGGTTTCACATGGCATAATGTAGCAGAGCAGACCTTTACAACTTTACAGAAAGTAGTCACACATGCACCAGTTTTAGCTATACCAAATTTTGATAAATAATTTGTTTTGGAGATAGATGCAAGTGGAATAGGCATTGGAGTAGTGTTAAGTCATGAAGGGCATTCGATTGCACTCTTTTCTAAGAAGTTAAATGAACAGATGCAACACAAGTCAGCCTATGTTAAGGAGATGTATGCCATCACAGAGGCAATAGCAAAATTCTGACATTATCTATTAGGCCATCGCTATATTATCAAATCGGATCAACAGAGTCTTCGGGCATTGCTGGACTAGAATTTACAAACACCGGAATAGCAAAAGTGGCTTCCTGAATTGCTGGGGTATGACTTCAAAATAGAGTACAAGCTGAGGAAAGAAAATATCCTAGCTGATGCTCTGCTACATTGTTTTAGTTTAGCATGGTCAGAACCTCAATGTGCTTTGTTGCAGTAGATTCGGGAGGAGAAACAACATAGTGACAAATACCAGAAAATAAGGTCACAAATGAGACAACAAGATGATTTAGTAGCATATTTCTCCATAAAGGATGGTATCTTGTACTGGAAGTCACGACTTTGGATACTTGCCATCTCGACAGTCATCAACAAAGTGCTTAACAAATTTCATTACTCCCTAGTGGGTGGACATGCAGGTACTAGCAGAACATTTGCTAGAATAGCACAACAATTTTTCTGGCATGGCATGAAGAATGATATCAAGGAGTTTGTAGCTCAATGCCAAATCTGTCAAAAGGCTAAAACGTCTACTACTAGTCCAGCAAGACTGCTACAGCCCTTGCCTATACCACACTCAATTTGGGAGGAAATCTCTATGGATTTTATTACTTCTCTCCTTTTATCGAATGGTTACTCAGTGATCATGGTTGTCGTAGATCGTTTGTCAAAGTATGCCCACTTTTTGCCACTGAAAGCTGACTATACTACTAAATAGATGGTTGAGTCCTTCTTTACCAACGTAGTTAAGTTGCATAGAGTATCAAAGTCAATTGTCTCATATTGCAACAAGGTCTTTACTAGTCAATTCCGACAGCATTTATTCAAGTTATAAGGTACAACATTGCAAATGTCTTCAACCTATCATCCACAATCTGATGGACAATCAGAGGCTGTAAACAAATGCATTGAAATGTATCTAAGGTGTTACACCTATGAGAATCCAAAATCCTGGTCAAAAGCACTTGCATGGGCTGAATTGTTGTACAACTCTGCATTCTACACGAGTGCTAGCATGTCTCCTTTTCATATAGTGTATGGAAGACCCCTTCCTGGTCTGGCCTGTTATGACAAATCAGAAAAAGATCCTCCAAACATTCAAGAGTTGCTGACTGTTAGAGATGAAATCTTAACAAGCCTGAAAGTTAAGTTGCAAAAAGCCTAGCAGAGGATGAGTGATCAAGCTAACAAACATAGGCAAGATGCCGAATTCCAGATCAGAGATTGGGTACTAGTAAAGTTTCAACCTTACTGACAGCACTCGGTGGCATTTCGGAAGAGTAGTAAGCTGGGGTTGTGCTATTTTGGACCATGCCAAGTTCATAAGTGAATTGGTGCAGTCTCCTATAGACTCAAGTTACTAGAAGAGTCCAAAATCCACCTTATTTTTCACATCTCAATTCTAAAAAGGTTTAAGGGCTGCCCCGCAGAACCATACATTCCTATGCCATTGACTTTCATAGATCAAGGTCTGCTTCTCCGTCCCACAGCTATTTTGCAAAAGAGACAAGTGAAGAAGGGAAACAAATGGGTTGCCGAGGTGCTAGTTCAATGGGAAGGGCTAAACACTGAGGAAGCAACATGGGAGGATCATCAATCCATACAGGACCTCTGTGCATCACTCAACCTTAAGGACAAGGTTGTTCTCAAAGAGGAAGGCAATGTAGCAAGCCCAAAAAGCCCAACTGAGCAAATAGGGTCTGAAGCTGAATTGGAGAAGGGAATAAGAGTCTCTTTGGGGGGAAACTCAATTAGTGAAAAGAGTCACGTGGGGAATGGCAAAGGCAAGAAGGTCATGTTCCCTAACAAACTACTAAAGGATTTTGTGACTCACTAAGAAGAATATAGGAAAGGGTAACCAACGGAAGGGCCTCAGACTAGTATGAACGTTCCTATCCCTTCCTTCCTTCGTTGATTTCTCTTTCCTGTCTGCCTAACGGTTCTGAATTCTCATCTGCGCCTTAATTCTTCTTTTGCAGGTGTGAATGTTCCCTGGTTCAAGTTTGTCTTGAATACTTTACCGATGATACACATTATAGAGTTTTCTTAATTTTTCATGTTAATAGATTGTTGTTATTGCTTTTGTTTCTGGTTGTACTAAGAAAACCGAGATTGTGTAATCTGACTTCATTTCCGTTGTTAAATTCATATACCATTCTTGAGTTCCCTTACACCACGCGGGCCCCGAGATCAAAATGTAGAAAAAACACATCTAATGAACAAAATACAAACTTGAACCTTCATCACCAACAACAACAATACACCCTCATTGCTAACGTTGTTATCTACTCACACGGTAGCACTCCAGAGGTTCATCCTCAGAGTCCTCGTCCGGCTGTATAGCCGGACAAAAGCCGGAAATGAGAGTGGCGGAGGGCACCATAACCAACTCCTTCGGTCCATCTACACCATGTGCAGGCAAATGCAGGACCTCCCTTTATTCCCTCACAATGAACTTATCTACACTATCATTGCACAACACATAAACTCAAAACTTGATCTGGAATATACAATTCACTTAGGCGTTAATTGGAATGATTCTAACCACATAGTTGACAAAATTTGCAAGAAGAACCAACCGGAAGAAGAAAATAAGCGAGAAAAAGGGGAGGCATTGAAGAGGTGAGAAACGTAAAGAAGAAAATCAAAAAAAGAAAAAAAAAAGTACCAACAACAATGAGTAGGAAGAGGTGAGAAACAGAGGCAAGGTGGGCTCAGTAAGAGGGAGGGAAGAGAACGCAAAGTGGGTAAGAAGGAGAGAGAAAGTGCGGAATAAATTATGAAGGTAAAACAACAATTTTGCTGCCTCTTTTGGTATTTTACATTACAAGGATTTCGACGGTGATTGATGAATAGTATATTTAGTTTTATTTTTATAAAATTAATTTTATTTAAAATTAATTTAATTAAAATTAATTTTAAGATAAAATAATTTATATTTAATAATTTTTTAAAAAATAATTCTGATATAAATTAAAATTTTTAATTCTAAATATTAAAATTAATTCTAAAAATAAATAATCAAATACCATAAAAAAATTTTAAAATTAATTTTAGAAGTCTAAAACCCATTCTAAGAAGCCAAACCAGCTTCCAACTCACGTTAAGCAAAGACCATCTAAGAACTCGCTCTGAAAGTGGTGCCTACGCGTAGGTCGTAGTCAAAGTCAATGAAGTAACTGCTGGGGATAACTTCGACAGCAACTACCCAAAAGAAAAGGAAAACGAAGAAGGCGCGTGCACTTTTTTCTCGGCAATGTCACTAATAATGGCTCATAGCGAAGTTTCCTGGAACTCTTTGTTGAACCCTTTTCAGCTTCAATTGCCATCGCCTGAATGAGTCCAATATCTTAATTCTTGTCCACTTTAGCTGCACAACTTAAGGGTATCTGTTTTCATTCGCATCTTTGCACTCTGTTTCGAATTCTATTGATCTCGCCCTTCTTTTCCTTGTTCGTAGTCATGCTTCGGTTCTTTCGCCTTTGCTCTCATGCGAGGTGTAAGCGAGCTCCCATTCTGCTAGAAAGCTACCAGGTGTTTAGCGAAATTCATAATCTTTTTCATTTCCCCCTTTCTTTCTGCATAGTTTTCTAACTTTTTATGTACGTATTTTGACCGTGTAATATTTTAGTTTAGTATCCCTCTTGACGGTGTAATACAAGGTCCTATTATTTTTTCCAGGGGCAGAAAGTGATTGGCATTAGCTCATTTTCTACAGGTGCGTTAAATTTCATCTTAATTATTTTTTACCCCTTTTTTTCTTTATTACTCTTGCATTTGAATGACTATTAGCACCATCAGGAGTGGACGTTGATTGTTTTAAAATTATTGCAAAAGGATAACTTTCCAATGAACTTAACTAATATTACATAGTAGCCTAATTGCTATGCACTCATATGAAGCTTTATTATTATTATTCCTTAATCAGACTAAAGTGATTTTATGTAGACTAGTTATATTATTAAACTTAAGTAAGGTAATTACGTGTGTAACACCCCCAAAGATCCTTTATGTTTGAAAAATCAGCAAAATGACACAGTTTGAATGGGATCCCTAGCAGAATTTGCACGAAACTCTTCCTTTTCTTTATGGAAAACACCATCACAACTTCCACTCCAACAGCTACCACCATCACCATCCCAGTCACGATCACTTTTACAACTTAAATAAAGACCCTTGGCATCATTTTTCTGCACTCCACTTCCCCTTTTCTGCATTCCATTTTTTCTTTCTTCATTCTGTCTGAAGCCCAACACATCATTCTCTAGCTCCAGGGAAAATGGATTCAAGAGAGAACGGAAACCAGAGTCCCGTTTCGTACCAGAACGTCATCGTAATGAGGCATGGCCACCGCTTAGACAACTTCGAGCCCCTGTGGGCGTCCACAGCGGCGCGCCCATGGGACCCGCCCCTCGCCCCAGCTGGTCGGATTCTGGCATTCCGAACGGGTCGGACGCTCCGACGGAGTCTCGGGTACCCTATCCACCGGGTCTTCGTGTCCCCCTTCCTCCGCTGCGTCCAGACCACATCCGAAATCGTCACCGCTCTCTCCGCCATCGACGACGCTCCCGACGCGCTCACCGGCGACTCCGTTCCCATCGATCCTTCGAAAGTCAAGGTCAGAGATCACTTGGCTATTTTCTAATTTTGTTCACTTTTAAATCTAATCGAAAATTCAATAATTATATTTACCATTTCTTTTTCCCCTTATCTTCTTCTTCCATCTTTTTTTTTTTTCGCTTTCTGGTTGAAATTCCTGTTACTTTGACCTCTTCTTTCTAGTAACAGTCACAATTTTGCTTCTTGCGCTATCAGCAATGGGTTATTAGAACAGTTCGGTATTTGGCTAAAAATGGGCTAAAAAAATTCAGGTATTAGTTTCCATCCTATTTTACTAAAAACATTAATCTATGAATATTTTCACGGCCATCAAACTCTCAAGTTATGTTTATGAATAAAAGTGATTTTTTTATGGCCAAATTATAAAAAATAATATTTAAAAAAGGTGAGAGAGCTAAGAATCAAAAGGAATTAAAAAAAGAGAATAGGAATAATAATTATTGATAAAAATAAATAATATTTTTAAAAGATAATTTTATTAAAAAATATTTTTATTTTTATTTTTTTTAAAAGCTAAGTATAAATAGATTAAGAAAAAAATGATAAATTAGTTTTTTTAATTATGGATGCATTTTTTAAAAGCCAATTTAATCGCACTCTTATTACTTTAGTTAGGATTTGGTCCAAGCACCAAAACATAGAATTTTGCAAGAAGCAATTTAATTAGGCCTTCCAAAGTTGAATGCATGATACCTTGAGTTAAATTATTTTAATTTTTAACATCTCAAAGTCCTAGTCTATTATTTTTTTGTGATTTTAATTTGTATTTCATATTTTGTGAGTTATGCTTATTTTATTATGATGTTGTGAGTGAAATTTTGATATATTTTTATTTTTTAATAAATTTATTTTATTATAATTAGATGTTATAAATATTTTTTAATATTACTTTCAAAATAAGTAAACTCTTACGAGTTTACGAATCTATTCTATGCTACGAGTTTCCTAATCTTCAAGGGTGTAAGTAAACTCACGAGCCTAGCAACCTTTAATTTTTCACATAATTTTTGTCATAATTTTTGTCATATACCAAACTAATATGATTTTTACTATAATGAGATTTAGTATTTAGGAAACAACATCAATGCACCATATTTTACAAAGTGCACAACACATGTTGTTATTCAACGGCTAAGATATGATAGTGTATCCCATTTAAGCTATACTATAAAATTATCTTTGAACTCGGAACTCATAAATTTTAATTCGGAACTCGTAAACTTGAACTCGGAACTTGGATCTATCTCATCAACTTGGAACTGAGTTAAACTTAGAACTTGGGACAGAGAGAATTTATGGTATACCATACCATAAATGGGATCCACTATTTCCTGAGTTCCGAGTTAAAGTTTCCAAGTTCTAAGTTAAGGTTTCCTAGTTTTGACTTAAATTTTCTAAGTTTCAAGTTAAAGTTTCTGAGTTTCAAGTTCAACAGGATTTTAGAGTATTATCACAAATACGCAAAATATGGATGCGTGAACACTTTTTAGCCTTTAAATTATAAAGTGTGTGATGCATCTTATAAAATGAGGTGCTCTCCAGCCTTCACCTTAGTATTTATCAATGATTCTTCGCTACACATTCTATGTTTAAATTTTCTGTATGAAACTTGGTCTTTCCTTCTTGATTGACATTTCTGTTAATATTGTAGTCATGCATTATCTCAAGAACAGTTGAATCTTGCTCCCGGAACAATAACCAATTATTTATTAGAAAAATAGGTGAAAAAAAACAAACTCCAGATTTTGACAAGTTTACTATGCATACTGAATATGTTTACTGGTGAACAATGCCAAGGTAATATTTCAATCATGGCTTAGTGTGGAAACTACATGAATGCACAATTGTAAAGAAAATGGTTCCTTTTCTATTTTTTGAATTACGAAGGCGCTTTATCACTTGGTTTGGAGGGGAAGGTAAGCTAAAGTTTTGGCAAGACAACTTGGGTAGTGGGATTTCATCCTAGGATGAAGCAGTCTTGGCGCTACTTGAAGCTGTGGCTCTTGAACGAAAATGGTTTGGTTTTACATTTATAACTGGAGACTTCCAGGATCAGTTTTAATTTACCTATCTGAAGCTATGGCGTCAGAGAAGACGCAGAGCGGATGATACCTTGACAAGTTTATGAATTTGTGAAAATGAAACTCTCATTCATATCAGTGAATATATATACAGGTTACACACTGAAGAGTCAAAGGGAATTAACTAACACAGCTGTAATGAACTTGTGATTAAATTAAACTCTAACAATTCTAACCAGCTAACAGATTTGACCGTTACTACTAACTAACTCCAGTTGAGGAGTTGGGGCTTTGATCCGGTAATAGTTCCTTTAAAAATGAAGGTGAATGTTTTAGTCACTGAAAAATTGCATGAAAAACAAATTGCATTTGACTCTTTGCGAGTGAAACTCTGATGTGGTGTGTGCATTTAATGATCTTAAAATGCTTAAATGTGTTACATATACAGTCATCATGCGGATAAATCGGCCATGAAGTTTATAATTCTCTCCCTTCCATCGACAACTGTAGGTATCTATTGAATATGGATTATGTGAAATGATAAACAATGTGGCAATCCGTCCTGATGTTGCTCCTAAAGATGGAAACTGTCGTTTTGATATATCACTACTATCAGAGCGTGAAGCCATGCTCCCAGCTGGGACACTGGATAGTAACGCAAAAAGGGTGTGTAAAGAGGTAAAGAGGACTTCATCTCATTTTCAATTGTGAACTTTCTGGCGGTTTCATATGCATGCAAACATTACTGGGGCTCATGAAAACATTTTTTGCCTGGTAAACTTCAGTTGCCCCAGTGGGGAGAGTCAGGTCCGCTAGCGAGGGCTAGATATCAGCAAACATTTAAGGACCTTGCAGATAAATATCCGACTGAGAACTTGCTGCTTGTTACACATGGTAAAAGCAATTCAATTCCTTGTCCATATAGTTACTGAAAGAGAGATCTATTTTGATTCCTAGGTGTAGAATAACATCTTTACAACTGAAAAGGCACCTTCCAGTTGTGATTCTGTTTTCTACCTTTTTACCTTGGTTAACGAATAGTCAGCATAAACAAATTTTTAAATAAAGCAAGAAAGATCATGAAGCTGCCTTGCATTTAAAGTGCTGAAGAGAACTTTCTCAACTTGAATTATAATTGAATTGAACCTTTGCAGGGGAAGGACTTAGGGCGGCTTTAAAAGATGCTAAAGTATATCGACTGCAGTATTGTGCATATGTGGAACTTAGACGCCCTATTTTCAAGAAGGATCAGTCATTTACTGCTGGAGAATTCGATGTACTTACTGATAGTGGTCAAACTGGCATAAGCTATATGCTTCCAACCCCTTCGACCAATGACGCCACCCAAAGTTCATGATCAGGCTTATACCATTATTCTCGTTTGAAGTTTGTAAGCTCTTACATTGGAGCCCAAAGAAATGAAATAATTATGGATACCGATAGCAGTAAAGTAGGAACAACAGAAAGTGGCGTTTGAAGTTAGGATGATTTTTTTACATATTTCCTATAAAATTTATTTATGAATTTTTCATATAGTTTTTTAAGGGAAAACTAAACCGACGGTAAATCTATTATGTTATAGTTCCATGGAATCCTGAACTAATATTTTCATTTGGGCGCTGCTGAGTGTGAGATTTACTTTTGCTAAATAGTAATAACTTGGACTGTTAACCGAAGTAGCAGCTGAACTCTTGACATGCAAAATCTATCCACTAATATAAAGAAGGCATGTGAGTTGTAATGCGTGGAAAATAGTGTTATAGATTTGGAGAAGGCTGTGGTGCCCCTTACTTGACAGGGTGTACCACACAATAGAGTAATCTAGTGACTCAAATCTAAGGTGTATTGATGCATTGATATATCATAATGCACTATAGTAATTTCTTTCTCCCCCACATGTGCTACTCTCACCCAATGCCCTCCACTGTTTTGGGCTGTTTCCACCCTTCACCACTAGCCAGCAAACCTCAGCCTCCACCTTCCCTTTTGCAGCAACCATGAAGCTACATCAAGCCTTTGCAACAGCACTGTCTACAACCGCAACTCCCTCGTCACCTTTGGTCTGTGCCGTCGCCTTGCGAGTGCATCATCGTGCCACCACCTACCTGCTGTCCATGGTGTTGTCGCACCATTATCGAAGCTCCAGTCCCAACACAGCCTTGCCACTGTCGAATGTCGACCGCCCTTATCCCTCACACCCGCATTACCCTCCCTCTTTTCCTTTCGCGCTGCCAACCTGAGCCAAAGCCTCATGTGGCATCCTCCACAGGTTTGACTTCGCGTCAAAATGCTTCGAGAGCGCCATCGATTTGGTCTTAAAGCTCGGCGTTGAAGGTCAATTAGAGGCAAACGCTCACAAAGACAAATAAGCAATGTTGGGGCTGCGTGATGTAGAGGTCCTTGAGCTTGTGGAAAACTTCAGCAGCATCGGTGGTGTCTGGCGGATCTTTTAGCGGACGATGGAAGTGGTGGTGATGAGAGGGATTGAGAGAGGAAAAAAGAAAAATTTTATAGTGTATTACAGGTAATTATATATACTGATACACCTCCTATTTTCACCCTTAGATGACAAGTTGTATTATACACCTTGTCAAGTAAGTGGCACCAAAGCCTTCTCCCATAGATTCATGGGAAAAATTCAATGCTAACTATTTCGGCCAAATTTATGGAGTCCAAACGGCTAGCAAAGGTTGGTCAAGCGGGATGATAGGCTAACGGATTTAGGTGTTATAACTGCTAAAGAGTACATTGGAATATACTCTGTCTAGTTTAGGGAGAGTTGTTAATTGGTAGTTTTGAAACTATAAAAGATGTGTAACCATTCAAGAAATACTTGGGCAGTCTTGGAACACCATCTGGTTATGCTCACAACCAATAATATCACAGCATTTAAAATGAAACCCACCACTAACTTGTGAGTCCCACCTCCAATATTGCGATATTATTGGCTGTAAACATAACTACGTGATACTCTAAAACCACCCAAGTATTTATCGTAACCATTCCTTAGATAATCATTAAGTAGTTTAATGTGATCACAATTGCAAGGTAGTTAAAAGCCATATTTCACAAAAAAGAACTTGAGATCTTATAAAAGCAATGCGTAAAAACATGGATATTACATATTGTAAATAATTTTATGATTTAAAAATAATACATGTACTTTTTTTAACTAATATGTAAGTATTTTAAGTCATGTTTGATTCTTAAAATCACACATTTCATAACTTAAATATAATCACAATTTAGAAGGAAAAGAAAAGAACATTTTTAAAGCGACATGATGCATAGCCGAGATGTTAAATATAATCGCCTAGCCTGCAAGTGCATCGTCTGAATTAATGATGTTAAATGAAGCTTTCTAGATGAGAGCAATAGACGGCTGGAATAATGGAGGCCATAGAGATTAAGGAAGCAGTACCTTAGAGATCAGAGGAGTAAGTCTCAAATCTATGTTGGGTTTTGATCTAAAATTGGTATTGCAAAATCGTTAGAAAATGTGATTGAATCCACATTTTTATAGCTCATTTGGGGTGTAAACATAAAATTCTAGCTTTTACGATTAAAAGCGAGTTTTTATTGGTTTGATTGCTTTAAAGCATATAGCATTTTATTTTTACTAAATTTTGATTCTAAGTAACATCTAAAGCGTTTTTAGGTATTAAAAGCGTAAAAGCGTTCACTTTTAAGCTTTAAAGTGAGATTTTAACAACCTTGAGTGGTCGGTTATGAGACCTTTGGTATTCACCCTCCAGCGGATACTAGTCAGATCGACCCAAAGCCTCATCCCCAGCAACAGCTAATAAGTCAACAAAATTGGCTTAGTGAGCAAGAATTTAATAAGTCTGAGCCCTGACAAGAAGTCAGCAAATTCAGATGTGATGAAAGAAGCGAAGGGCGGAAGAACCGTGACATCTTTGGATTCCGTGGGAGAAGATGACGATGAAGTTGAAGATAATGCCTCTAGAAAAACGTTTACTCATGTTATGTTCTCCGCCTTTGAAGATAAGGCATGTCGTAACCAGTTAAAGGATCATATACCTGTTTGCAAGGTTAAATGTGAGAATGGAAATACAGTAAGAAACAAAACATATATGTAATTACATATCATCCAACAGATATGCAATTAATTTCATGAGTTAAAGCCAGCCAGTATAAGATTGCCAACCTTTCACCACAAAATACTTTTAATGAAGCGTAAGTTTGGTGTGTTTTCAATGATGCACCTAGGACTATTCTAATCAAGTATCACAATGCCCTTCTTCCTATCAAGTCCGCACAATACATAATGAGTGCTTCTTTCCAGTTCAATCGTGTATGCCTCTAAAACCACTTTATCTAATTGCTAGTCCCATATTTTGAGCCAATAATAACTTCGCATTCACCCTAAGCAAAATTTCGATATTAAACCCAGCATATCATGAGAATCTTGCTGTTGTTGCGACTTAGAAGGTGCATAGGGAGGATGTTATGCAACCTTTGGCTGAAAGGGAGGAAGCTGATATAAATGTAAGGGCAAATCCGGAAGAGGGCAAATTAGTTAATGAAATGAGCCACGTGACTACTAGTGGGGAAAGCATGGGATCGAGAAGGAGCACAAGAAGGAGGGTAACTAACTCACTCCTCAGAGAATACATGACGTGAGGTGCATAAGGCGGGAGAAGCTCCAAGAGAGGGATTATGCTTGGTATGAACATTTCTTTTCTTCAGTAGCGTTCCCCTGTCTTTCTTCTCCTCCTCCTCTTATCATTGATTCCAATCCCTTCTGTTACTGCAGGTGTGACATCAAGGGGTCGATGGTTCTAGTGATTTGTGTAGTATTCTACCTGTATTATAATTTCTTGTTGTAGTTTGTTACTCATAGATTTAGTATAGACACACGAAAGACTATTATCTCTGTTACTGGGATATTGATATACCACACTACAGTTTATTCATTGTTCTACTATTACTCTGTAATTGTGTGAGTTGTTACATTTGGTGCTTTCATTGCCACACCATGGCTGATGGTACTCGGGTCAAAGATGTAGCTGCCAGAGTCGACAAGTTGAATTTGGAATTCTCCAGACTCTTGGATGTGATCCAACAGAAGGAAGAAGCTACAACTGACAGGATGGACTGAATGGAATGCATTCTCGAACAGATCCAAAAATCCCTGGCTACCAATGGTGAAACATCCCATGGTGCTCGATTTAGTGCCTCAAAGAACAACTCCCCTCAAACTCAATTTGTTCCTTGACATGTTAAGTTGGATTTTCCACGTTTTGATGGTACGGATGTTCTCCACTTCATTTTCAAAGCTGAGCAATTCTTCGATCTGCATTCAACACCAGATGAACAGAAAATACAAATTGCTTCATTACATCTAGATCGGGAGGTAGTTCCATGGTTTCAGATGATGCAAAGGAACAACCCTTTTCCCTCTTGGCAAATGTTCCTGCGAGCATTGGAGATGGAGTTTGGACCCTCACCTTTTGAGTCTCCTCGAGCTGCTATGTTCAGAATCACTCAACAAGGGTCAGTACATGATTATTATCTTCAATTTACTGCTTTGGCTAATAGGTCACATGGTGTTAGTCCTGATGCAATACTTGAATGTTTTGTGGGAGGTTTAGAACCCGAAATCAGCAAGGAGGTGTTAGCCCAAAGTCTGATGTCCTTGGTGAGAGCAATTTCTTTGGCAAGGCTATATGAGGAAAAACATTCATATAAACCCAAACACCAGTATTAGTCAACCACACCTCAATTTATACCCAAACAGCAAAACCACAACACCTATAACCACAATGCCAATTTACCCCCATTGCTACCCACTCTTTCAACAAAATCTGCATTGCCATCAACCAGAAACAACAGTGTTAAGAAAATGTCTCAGGCTGAAATGCAAATGCGAAGGGAGAAAGGACTTTGTTTTATGTGCGACCAGAAATACTTCCTAGGACACAAATGTTCTAATAAACAGATGTTGCTATTACAAATGGAGGATGATGAGGAGCAAGACCTTCATTATCACATTTCGGATCCAGGTGGCTCAATTCCTGAAGTAAGTCAGGAAAGTTATCAGTCACAACTATCCTATAATGCTCTAAATGGCATTGGCAGTGTCACAATAATGAGGTTTGCAGGATCTTTACAAGGGAAGCCAATCCAAATATCAGTTGATAGTGGTAGTTCAGATAATTTCCTCCAACCAAGATTGGCTCAATTTTTGAAACTCCCTATTGAGCCGAGCCCGGAATTTAAGGTGGTGGTAGGGAATGGCGATTTTATCACTGCTGAAGGCCGGATATCAAACCTCTCGGTAAACATCTAAGGCCACGAACTTTTTCTTCCAGTATATTTAGTGCCAGTTTCAGGTGCTGATTTGGTTTTGGGAGGATCATGGTTGGCAACTCTTGGCACATACATGGCTAATCACACGGATATGTTAATCAAATTTTACTGGGGCAACAACTTAATCACCTTGTATGGGTTAAAACCCTCCAGGCCTGCAGCTGCTCAATATCATCACATCCGAAGGATGTCTCAGACCCAATCTGTTGCTGAAATGTACACCATTCAGGTCCAGCCACTAGAGACCGACACACCATTACCATTACTTGAAAATATGGAACTAGAACTGGCCTTACTCCTTCATACATACAAATTAGTGTTTGACAAACCAGTCGGACTCCCACCTGACAGAAGTCATAATCATGCTATCCCATTGATTGAAGGTGCAGCACTAGTAAAGTCTCGGCCCTATAGACAACCTCATAGCCAGAAGGAGATCATTGAGAAGATGGTTCATGAAATGTTAGAGGAAGGAATCATTCAGCCTAGTTCTAGCCCATTTGTGTCACCCATACTGCTCGTCAAAAAGAAAGACGGAACATGGAGGTTTTGCACAGAGTATCGGGCTCTCAATGCCATTACAATCAAAGATAAGTTTCCAATGCCCACTGTTGATGAACTTCTAGATGAACTGCATGGTGCTAAGTTCTTTTCTAAATTAGATTTAAGATCTGGTTACCATCAAATACTGGTGCAACCCCAAGACAAGTTTAAGACTGCTTTTAAAACACATCAAGGATTATATGAATGGTTGGTCATGCCTTTCGGATTGACCAACGCCCCTGCCACTTTTCAATCCTTAATGAACAGTGTGTTTCAAACTTTGCTCAGGAAATTTGTACTGGTATTTTTTGATGATATCTTAGTATATAGCTCCTCTTGGCAGGCTCATTTATCACACCTGGAAGCTGTCTTGAAATTATTACAGCAGCATCAGCTCTATGCTAAGCTTTCCAAATGTTCATTTGGACTAGAGGAGATTGATTATCTTGGGCATGTAGTGTCTGGTAAAGGAGTGGCAATGGACAAACACAAAGTCCAAGCGGTGTTGGAATGGCAAATTCCAAGCAATATAAAGCAGTTAAGAGCATTTCTGAGCATTACAAGATATTATCGCAGATTTATCAAGAATTATGCATCTATTGCAGCACCGTTGACTGACTTGCTGAAGAAAGAGGCATTCTTCTGGTCTGAAATTGCTCAAGATACTTTTGAACGACTAAAAGTAGCTATCACAAAAGGGCCTGTTCTTGCATTGCCAGATTTTACATAAAGGTTTGTCCTAGAAATTGATGCCTCAGGTCAGGGGATAGGAGTAGTATTAAGTTAGCATGGCCACCCCATCGCTTTTTTCTCACAAAAATTGAGCCACCGAATGCAGAAGCAAGGAGCATACGTGAGAGAACTTTATGTAGTAATAGAGGCAATTGCAAAATTTTGGCACTATCTCCTCGGTCACAAGTTCATAATTAGAACAGATCATCAAAGCCTAAAACATCTATTAGATCAATCTCTGCATATGCCAGAACAACAAACGTGGCTGCATAAATTTTTAGGCTATGATTTTCAGATTGAAAATAAGGCAGGGAAAGATAATGTGGGGGTTGATTCATTGTCACGTTCTTTTTATATGGCTTGGAGTCAACCGCATTCAGAGTTACTGGACATCATTAAACAGGCTCAAGTTCAAGATCCCACGTTGGCAGCTATGAGACAGCCAGTGAACTTAGCAGAAGCAGAAAGTGCTAATTTCACAGTTAAAGATAATGTTCTATATTGGAGAAACAAGGTGATGATTCCGAAGAACCCGACAATTATTGCTAAAATTCTTGAAGAATTTCACTCATCCCCAATTGGTAAACATGCCGGAATTAAACAAACCTTGGCCCAAATAGCTGCTGTTTTTTACTAGCAGGGTATGAAAGAAGATATTAAAAGCTTTGTAACTAAATGTGTCATATGCCAAAAAGCCAAATCATTGAACACGTCGCCAGCAGGGCTATTGCAACCATTATCGATTCCATCTAACATTTGGGAGGATGTTTCCATGGACTTTATCACAGGCTTACCTAACTCTCATGGTTTTACGGTGATACTAGTAGTGGTAGACAGACTATCAAAGTATGCTCATTTCATGGCAATGAAGCATGACTTTACTGCAAAGCAAGTTGTTGAGGTCTTCTTCAATCATATTGTTAAGTTACATAGGCTGCCAAGCTCAATCGTATCAGACCGAGACAAGGTCTTTACCAGTGCTTTTTGGCAATATCTTTTCCGTCTACAAGGCACCACACTAGCCATGTCCTCTTCATATCATCCTCAGTCGGCCAGACAGCGAAATTTGTCAACAAGTGTTTGGAGATGTTTTTGAGGTGTTACACTTTTGAGAATCCGAAGGCCTGGTTTGAAGCGCTTGGTTGGGTAGAACTTTGGTACAATTCCTCTTTTCATACCAGCACAGGCATGTCGCCATTCCAAGCAGTTTATGGCAGACCAACACCTCCCTTTATGAGATATGTTAAAGTAGATACCGATCCCCCAGAAGTGACTCAGTTGTTAGAAGACAGAGATCAGTTATTACAGAAATTGAAGACAAATCTGGAAAAGGCTCAAAACAGAATGAAAAATCAGGCTGACAAAAATAGACAAGATAAAGAGTTTCAACCAGGAGACATGGTTTTGGTGAAGCTACAACCATACAAACAACACTCGCTGTCACTCAGGAAGAATCAGAAACTTAGTCTCAAATACTTTGGCCCATTTCCAGTCCTGGAAAGAATTGGCAACGTGGCTTACAGATTGCAACTTCCCCAATATGCCAGAATTCACTCAGTATTTCACATCTCTATGCTCAAACCTTTTCAAGGGGAGGCATCAAATCCTTACATACCTCTGCCATTAATTACCACAGATCAGGGACCAGTTTTACGACCAATGGTGGTGTTAGGCAATCGAAATATAACAAAGGCAGGCCGACTTATTCAACAAGTCTTAATTCAATGGGAAGGTTTGCCTCAACAGGAAGCAACTTGGGAGGATGCTAAGGAAATGGCAGCACATTACCCAGAACTCAACCTTGAGGACAAGGTTGAAAGTAAAGGAGGCATTCTTATGCACCCTTTGGCTAAAAGGGAGGAAGCTGATATAAATGTAAGGGCAAATCCAAAAGAGGGCAAATTAGTTAATGAAATGAGCCACATGACTACTAATGGGGAAAGCATGGGATCGAGAAGGAGCACAAGGAGGAGGGTAACTAACTCACTCCTCAGAGAATACGTGATGTGAGGTGCATAAGGCGGGAGAAGCTCCAGGAGAGGGATTATACTTGGTATGAACATTTCTTTTCTTCAGTAGCTTTCCCCTGTCTTTCTTCTCCTCCTCCTCTTATCACTGATTCCAATCCCTTCTGTTACTGTAGGTGTGACATCAAGGGGTCGATGGTTCTAGTGATTTGTGTAGTATTCTACCTGTATTACAATTTCTTGTTGTAGTTTGTTACTCACAAATTTAGTATAGACACACGAAAGACTATTATCTCTGTTACTGGGATATTGATATACCACACTACAGTTTATTCATTGTTCTTTTGTTACTCTGTGATTGTGTGAGTTGTTACAAAGGACTACTTTCACGTACCAATCCAGTATTGGCATAATTGTCCTGATACTGAGGGCTTGAGCAGTCTTTGTTATCAGGCAACCGTTGCTCAGAAGCGACACGATTCTTAGGAGAGTCGAATCTGGTATTTCCGACGTGGTCATCCAGCAAGTCTTCCTGCTTACTCCCAGAAACATCGTCAGGGGACAACTCTGCAGCAGGTACTATCAAGCTGACATCAAGTGTTAAATAGCGTTACAACTAGCTTATGGCAAATGCATAACGATAGTCATGTTCTTACTAGCAGTATATAAGCATAGCGGAGTTATGTCTCTCATAGATATTTTCTTGGGAAAGTTTATCTTGAAGCTCTGCTGTATCAGATTCTATATCTTGAAGCTCAACTCCCGGCTTGATTTATGTTTGCACTCTTTATTATGAAAAGCCCATCAAGTTTCTAGACATGGATTAAAATGGCTAAAGCAAAAAATCTGCCAAAAAAATAAGCAGATTACAAATCACCTCATTAGACTAAGTGGACAGTGTTGTTAATTGTGAGTTCTGTATTTAGATAAGAAATGCAGAAAAGAAAAAGAAGCAATCAAAGGGTTACTACATACTGATAGAAGACATTGCAAAAGCAAAGAGCTCTACAACAAGTATCCCCCATCAAAATCAGGTTTATAAGACAAAAGCAAAGTAAAATCCTCCCATTCAATGTTTTCAGATTTCTAACGTAAAAGCTTCTGACTACTGACTGAACTAAAATGCTTCATATGCCGCAAAGTAAATAAACAAATAAATAAGAGCAAACCACATACAATAGTCATGCGTTTACTAAAGATCATTACCCTTAAAAGTGAAGCACAAAATCATACTTAAAATGAATGTTAGTGATTGAATGTTCAGTTATGTTAGTTTGACTAAGTTGTTTAGTCTTTGAGATAACAACAACTGAATGAAATGAATCTGCAGATGTACCATCTTTTAAGATTGAAACCTTTAATATTGTATATAAAAATTGTCCGAACAGTGCATTACCACTCCAACTAATCACTCTTGGTTTACAAATGTTTTATTGACTTCAATCTAAACACAGGCCAACAACCAACCATTTTATTTTAAAATCGTAGTTAATAACGACACTCAATGGCCCAATCTCCAATAACGCTGCTACCTGAATTAAATCTAAAGTGCCCAAACAACAGAGAAAACTGAATTAACATAAACAAAGGAAAAATGAGATTCTGCAACAGAGGCTCTAGTCCTGGTGAAAAGGGAGGGGCCTTGTGCAACGTGCAATGTGAAACAGAAGACTGGAAATTGATGATTTGTTGATACAATGCTAAGGACCTCTCAAATTGGCAGCCAATTCTGACAGAGCCATTGTTGACGATCCATCTTCCTTCAAAGCGTTAGCAGCAGCATTCTTCAAGTGTTCCATTCTTTTCCTAATATCTGTGCCTTCTCCACTTTCCATCAACCCTCTTACAACCTTAGCAATTTCTTCTCTTTCCACTATTCCACCGTCGTTAACTTTAGGTCTCAGTGCCACTTTTAAATCATCAGTTAGTAGCACTGCATTCATGCTTTGCTCAGCAAAGAGTGGCCATGCTATTACTGGAACGCCCTGCACAACACTTTCAAGGACTGAATTCCAACCACAGTGACATAGGAACCCACCAGTTGAGCTGTGACCAAGTACCTGAATCTGTGGTGCCCAAAATGGAACAACCAAGCCTTGCTTCTTAGTTCTCTCCAAAAACCCATGTGGTAAGAATTGTAAAGGGTCCTCAATCGCAGAACCAAGGTAAGCAGCACTAGCACTATCACTTGGGGCTCTCACAACCCATAGGAAATTTTTACCGCTAATTTCCAACCCAAAGGCTAATTCAATGAACTGGTCTTGAGAAAGTGTGCCACCACTTCCAAAGCACACATACAGAACAGAGTTGGGTTCTTGGTCATCCAACCATGTAAGACACTCCAGCCCATTTTCCTGATCAATTGACCCACTCTGAATAATTGGTCCTACTGGATAAATTTTTGGCTTCCCTCCGATCTGTTCTTGCAAAGCCCTTATAGCCCCTTTTTCCAATTCAAGGAAGCTATTGACTAAGACACCGTCCGGAAGAGAAACACACCGTTTGGCACGTTCAAGAAAGTGCTTGCAAGTTGTGCTTGATGGATCCTGACAATGTTGAGGAAGATCTCTGAAACGAACAGCTACAGAACCAGGAAACACTACAGGTTCTTGTGGGTCAATATACTCAGAGCTACGTATCGGGTCAAGCTTTGATGAATAGATGTAGAGTGAAACACTCATAGCAGCTAGTGGGATGTATACGTAAGACAAAAGGTTGAGCTCTCTAGAAAAATCTAGCACTGGGTGTGCGAAAACGTCCACAACCAAAGCTACTACTCGACTTCTGGAACACAAGCACTTCAGTTCCTCTTGTATGTAAGGCAGCGAGTGAGTCGCAGTGAGTTGAACTTGGGATGTAATATGAATATGATCTGGCACTTGGTCTTTGGAGATGGGTGGAAGAAAAATGGACTGTATGGTTGATGGAAGGGTTTGAAGGTAAGTTTTGAAGGAAGTTGGGGGTGGCCCAAGTGAGGGAATTAGACATGTGACACGAAAGTCAGGGTGGAGATGAAGCAGGCGCTTGGAGAACTCGATAACTGGGACCAGATGGGTGAACGCAGGACCGGCAACTACTGCTATGTGCGGATTTTCCATGGAAAGCCGAGCTGCAATTACAGTAGCCTTTGAGGCGAAACATTTATGCTGAAGGACTTCAACATGAAGTTCATTTTATACCAGGATTTTGATTCTTCGAGAAATAAAGAGAAATGTTTTTAGTATCACTGGGGTAGGTAGACACCTTAGACACCCAGAGATAGAAAGGAGAAAAAAAAATTGTAAAAGAAAGTGAAAAGAGTGAAATGATTAATGGAGAAAGAAAAAGCTAAGAGAGGGTATTGGGGTGTTTGAATTTTGGGTACGTACAAATAACATAACCCAGAAACAAATGGCGTTTTCTTCTTGAGAGGTGTTATTGGAACAGCAAAAAGAAAGTGTCGTATCCACATAATGCATTATCATTCACAATTAAAATCCAATTTCATTTATTTTTAATCTTTTTTAAAATATTTTTATACCAAATCACTGTCGCGATAACTAATGCATGTCTAGTATCTCTCCTCCTTCTTTTGGGCATTGAGTTGTTGCATATAAGAAATGTTATTCGCACATTGTATTTAAAGAGGAAATAATTTTTTAATAATATTAATTTAATTTTAAAAAAACTTTTGGTATTAATTTAGTCTTAATAGCTTAAAATTAACATCAATTTGGTCATAAAAATAATTTTAATATTAATTTAGTTCTAATATTTTGAGATTTAACATCAATTTAGTCTTAACAAATTTTTTGTAAAATCAAATTTTTTATCAAATTTCAATATAAGACTAAATTGATATTAAAATTCAAAATAATATGACTAAATTGATATCAAAATTTTTTTTAAGACTCAATTGATGTCAACTTTAAAATGTTAAAACTAAAATTGATATTTACTCTATTTATAAAATACTGTACCAATATATTTTTATCTACAATTAAATAAGATATAAGATTTAGATCAAATAAAATTTATATTTTATTCAATAATAGATAAAAATATATTAATACACAAATATTATATTCAAATATCATTATTCTTTGCATATTAATTAACAGAGTTGAATGAAACGCGAGTGAGGTTTCCTTACTCGTACAACCACATAATTTTTTATGATTGTAACGAGAGAATAAGGTGACGCGATCTTGAATCTTGTTTGTAGTCTTCAGATTCAAAACAGAAATAAATTTAGATCCAAGGATATATGTTTTCTTGTTAATAAAGATTAAGGTGCATTTGTTTTATTTTTTTAAAAAAATAATTATAAAATTTAAAATTTATATATAATTAAAAAAAGTTAAACATTGATTTTTTTTTCCATTCATAAAACTTGAACCCAAAACCTTTAATCAAAAGGAACAAATATCGAATCACTTGAATTAATTGAGTATTCATAGATGGATAATATTAGTTGAACTAATATAGAAATGATTAACTAGATATTGTCTTAATGATTTAAAGTTAAATAATTATTTAATATATGCTTTTGTTTTATTACATTATTGACAATGAGATTCAAATTTATGAACTCATGCAGTCTACCAAAACTTCTCACCACTAAACCAACTCTAGTATCTTAATATATGCTTTATTTGAAATAAATAATATATTGTTTATGTAAGATTAGGTTTGATAACATAAATAAAAAAAAGTTATTTATCTGTTATGGTCATTTTAAACATAGTGAAACCATATATATTATAATATTCGATGAATTTCATACTTTTGATACTATCTTTGTAATTTTTAACCTTTTTTTCCTCATATTTATCCTCTTTTGCACTTATATTACTTTATTTCTTTGGTAGGGCTGCGTATATGTTATGTTTGTTTAGAATGGTTTCTCCTATTACTTCTAATTATGCTTGGTTATTTATCTAATGATGATGTCTGCTTTATTTCCATTGATATTGTAACATCCCGATTTCCGAGTTCGGCTTCGCCCTCAGGATTGATCCACCCCGATTTCCGGCTTCATCCGTGAAACGCAGATAAGATATTATTCCCGAGTTCCGAGTTGGTCTTGCTGAATTCTCAAATTCACGTCCGAAACGACTTCCGAATTCGTCTGTATCATTTTCCACGACTTCCGAGTTTAATCCTCAAGTCCGAACACATGAACGTAATTCCATGAGATCCGACTTCATGTCTCAAGGGAAATGTACACGACTTCCGATTTAAGCTTCTATTTTGATTGTGACCGATTTCCGACTTAGAGGTATATTGGGCATGATTTCCGGCCTACGACTTCAAGTGGCTTAATTTACTTCTTCACGACTTCCGACTTAATTTCTCAAAGGTATTTATACATGGTTTCCGAGATTATAGGATTACCAGAGGCATGTCTTCCGACCTCCGACCTAAGATAACAAGGTTCAGAATAGTGTATGTGGTTTCCGAGTTTGAATTGGGAATTCCGAATTTATGTGATTGTAATCTTTCGACTTCCGGAATCCGACATTGATACAAGATTCCCCAAGGCACAAACAAGGCGTCTGAGTTAGACATTAGGCTTCAGCTCCCAGCTCAAGTAAAAACGACACGAGTTCAGACCTCAAGTATAAGAAGGATGAGTTCTGACTTGAAATAGAGTAAATGCGAGTTCCGATTTCAAACAGTATGGCGGCAAGTTACACTGATAGGGAGACGTAGCTAAATTCTGTCCACAAGAAAATTCAGCCAATCAAAGCCCTCCAAGTTAACTACCACCTCAAGCTTATAAACCCATCTCTTCCTCTCCTTCAGCCCCATTTTTCCATGCCACTTTTCCTCCTTGTTCAGCTCTCTTCTCTCTTCTCCAACTCCATTATTCCTTCAAGCTTAGTAAGGCTCTAACACTCCAAGTTTCAGCACCTAGCTCAAATCATACTCTAAAGAGGTAGGATTCTGCTCTAGTCTTAAATTCCTTGCCCTATGATTGCATGAGATTGAATTCTTCTTTGTATATGTGATGAATTATTGGATGTATTATGATGGGTTATAATTAAATTCATAGTAGATCTTGATTTAGAATTATGATTAGAAGGAGAAAATTAGAAGAAATGGATGGGTTGGGATGCTGCCTGAGTGAGAATTCCACGGCAGTCCGTACGACGGAGTGTACGGCTCCGCCTACAATTGGTAAAATCCGATGAAACTATTTTTAAATGAAAGTAGACATTCAGGGCTTTCCATAGATATATCATATAAGGTTATTGGATTAGTATTGAGGGAGATACAAATTTTTGAAGTTTGACCTAGGGTTCAGAACTTTCATCCGAGCAGGGTGACTTGAGGAGGGTATAACTCACCCTATACAACTCCGAATTAAGTGAAACCAATTTTGTTAGAAAGCTTACACGCAGAGGAACACCCCAATATAAGATTCCGAGTTTGTTATGGTCCCAATTGTTCCCAGTGATTCGAGGAAGTTGTCCTATGTCCAATCTAGGCCAAAACGGAGTAGTTCAGGAAGGTAGACTTTCAGGACTTATATCTCGAGGTATACTTAAGCAAATGGAGTGAAACTTGTGGCAAATGAAAGGTTGTCCTGTTAGCTTTGATATGAGACCAATTTCGTAAGATTTGAGCTTAGTTTCGATTTTTAGTGAATTTATATTCCCAAAAGTGTAATTCGGGCTAGTGACTGAACAAGCTGAAGAAAAAGGTGGATATCTTGATTTATATAAATCAGAATGACATGGGACCAAAGAGGTTAGAAATTAGACATATAGAGCTATGATATATCCAGATTTCAGATTTATATGAGTTGAATAGAGATAAAGGTGGATTATACAAGATTCGGGCAGAACCGAGTAGAATTGGCAGAATGGCCAAGATGATAATTTTATAAGTGTGAGTGGAACACATAAAGTTTGAGTTAAGGATTGCCAGCCTGAGATTGACATATATGTGTTAAGTTGATTATGTTGCTATGACTGTTTTGTCCGTGAAAGCTGGCACTATTCATGGGGAAACGGACCTGATCCGTTATACTGCCGGATTTACGGCAGGAATCTAAGAATGTTATGAATGTTTAGATGTATGGATGAATTGAAATATAAAGGTGTATATGGAAACCCTATATTCAAGAATGACCTAATTATGTTATGAGGCATGTGAGAGTGAGTGATGTAGCATATGTATCACTATGTTTGAATATGTTTGAGAATGAAAGAATGTGAAAATGTTGAATGTGAATTCCCTTCACTTGGAGGCAGTTATTTGAAATCCCTCCCTGTGAAGGCAGTTAAATGACAAAAATATGAGATCCCTTCACTTGGAGGCAGTTGCACTTGAATCCCTCCCTGTGAAGGCAGCTAAGATAATGAGATCCCTCTACCTTGGAGGCACGTGGTCAGATGAGATCCCTCTGTGTTGAAGGCACGTGGTCAGATGAGATCCCTCTATGTTGAAGGCACGTGGTCAGACGAGATCCCTCAATTTTGAGGCACATGACCAGAATTGATCCCTTCAACTAGAGGCACGTGACCAGAATCGATCCCTTCAACTAGAGGCACGTGACCAGAATCGATCCCTCCAAGACTAGAGGCACGTGAATCCCCTTGCGGGTGAGTCGGTGTGACGACGGTCACGGGTGATGCTGACGAGCTCACTCCAAGGCCAGGCTACCCAAGGGCAGTAAAAGCACCCTAGGGACGGCGATACGTAACGCCTAGGTGTGCCAAGTAAAAGACTAAAGACTAAAGATTAAAGTATATGCAAGCACCCCAATCACATGAGGCATGGCATCAACCCAGCTAGTGTGAGTACGGGGGACAGAACTTATATGAGGCATGGCGATCATACTCTGGAATATGGCGTGATGCTGCACTTGAGGACGGCGATACGTAACGCTCAAGTGTAGACAGATCCAAGCACCCTAGGGACGGCGGTACGTAACGCCTAGGTGTGCCGAATGAAAGAAAAGTAAAATTTTATGTATATGTATGAATTCAAGTGCAAGTTAAGTTAGGTACAGATGTTATGTTCCCAGTAGATTAATGTTATGTGCGTTTTATGTGTTGAAGTTATTATCCTTGGTATTATTTGTAACACCCTCCTAAGCACAGTACTATGCTTAAGTCATAGTACTATACCCTGGAGCTGTTACTGTTACCTGAGTGGACCTCATCTGACAGCAACTTCAGCCGTCTTCGGAAACGTCTGCAATAATCTGGAGACAACATGGAAATAGGAGTGAGAATTATAAAATTCTCAGTAGGATTCTCTAATCTTCATACATAGTGTCATCATGGTCGTCTCCAGTTTGCTTCGGTTTATTTAAAAAAGAAAGGTGAACATCTTTGCCTGATCGTTTAATTTTACATTTCGAAAAAATGTCTTATCCGAAGCAAAGTTCATTTTAATCATACTCTTAGCATTTGGGAGAACCCATAAAATTCATTCAAATATAACACGATGAATAATAACTGTAGCATATTAAAACACACAACATCACTATGCTAGGAACATATCTTCTACACCTAACTTTACTCATACTTAAATTTATGCTTATACATAAAACTTGCTTTTCTTTCTGCATCTTTCTTTTCTTTTGTCATCATGAAATCTTTACGTGCCACATTCCAGAGTATGATCGCCATGTCATACCCCATCAGAGCGTGATCGCCATGTCACGTTCCTTAGGAATATGGGATCTTCCTTTGGTACTTACACTAAGCGGGTCAAGCCATGCCTCATATAAGTTCTGTCCCTATATTCACACTAGCTGGGTCGATGCCATGCCTCATGTGAGTGGGGTACCTGCATGAGCTTTAATCTTTAATCTTTATTCTTTAGCTTTTACTTGGCACACCTAGGCGTTACGTATCGCCGTCCCTAGGGTGCATTTATTGCCCTTGGGTAGTCTGGCCTTGGAGTGAGCTCGTCAGCCTCACCCGTGACTATCGTCACACCGACTCACCCACAGGGGATCCATCGCCTCTAGGTTGGAGGGACCCAAAGTGCAAGCCTCCAACATAGAGGGACCCAAAGTCTTTATTTGCCTTCACAAGGAGGGACCCATGTGTAGCGCCTCAGGTGAAGGGACCCATGTCTTTATCATTTAAGCGCCTTCACAGGGGAGGGACCTCAATTAATCGCTTGCCTCAGTGAAGGGACCCACATTTTATCTTATTTAGCTGCCTTCACAAGGAGGGACCTCGAATAACTGCCTCCGAGTGAAGGGACCCATATTCAATATATTTACCTTCTTTCATTCTCATGCATATTCAAGCATAATTATAAAGAATGTACTCATACATATACTTCATTTATTTTCATGTATCATTGCACACATGATCTTCACGTACATGTTCACTACATATAAAGGCCCGTAGCCTCCTTACCAATTTACCGGTACTCATGCATATACTACATCACTTATCCTCACATACCTCATAACATAATTATGTCATTCTTAAATATAGGGTTTCTATATACCCATTTAAACTTTAATTCATCCTTACATCTAGACATTCAAAGCTTCTTAGACTTCTGCCGTAATTCCGGCAGCATGACGGATCAGGTCCGTTTCCCCATGAATAGTGCCAGTTCACATAGACAGTATAATCAATCTATTCATATATATGGATTAATATAAAACTGGCAATCCTCAACTCACACTTTATATGTTTCACTAACACTTGTAAAATTATCATGTTGGCCATTCTGCCAACTCTATTCAGTTCTGCCCGAATCTTGTATAATTCACATTTATCTCTATTCAACTCATTTAAATCTGAAATTTGGATATGTCATAGCCCTATATGTCTACTTTCTAACCCCTTTGGTCCCATGTCATTCTGATCCATATAACTCCAGGTATTTAAATCTTACCTCAACTCGTTCAGTCACTAACCCGAGTTACACTCCTGGAAGTATAAATTCACTAAAAATAGAAACTAAGCTCAAATCATGCGAAATCGGCCTCATATTAAAGCTAACAGGACAACCTTTCATTTGCCACAAGTTTCATTCCATTTGCTTAAGTACATCACGAGATATAAGTCCTGAAAGTAGACCTTCCTGAACTACCCTGTGTTGGTCTGAATTAGACATAGGACAACTTCCTCGAATCACTGGGAACAATTGGGACCATAACAAACTCGGAATCTTATATTGGGGTGTTCCTCTGTGTGTAAGCTTTCTAACAAAATTTGTTTCACTCGATTTGGAGTTGTATAGGGTGAGTTATACCCTCCTCAAGTCACCCTGCTCGGATGAAGATCCTGAACCCTAGGTCAAACTTCAAAAATTCGTATCTCCCTCAATACTAATCCAATAACCTTATATGATATATCTATGGAAAGCCCTGAATGTCTAGTTTCATCTAAAAATAGTTTCATCGGATTTGACCGATCGTAGGCGGCGCCGTACACTCCGTCGTACGGACTGCCGTGGACTCCCTCACCAAGACAGCATCTCACTTCTCCATTCCTTCTAATCTTCTCCTTCTAATCATAATTCTGACTCAAAGTCTTATATTAATTCAATCATAAATTCATCCAATACATCCAATAGTTCATCAAACATATAAAGAATAGCACAAATCTCATGCAATCATAGTGTGAGGAATTCAAGAATAGAGCAGAATCCTACCTCTTTGGAGCAAGATTTGGCTAAGTGCTGAAACTTGGAGTTTGGATGAACAAGGCTGGAACTTAGCTTGAGTTCTGGATGTATGAGCAAGAGAGAAAGAGAGCTGATGGAGAAGAGGAAATGCAACGTGAATAATGGTCTGAATCAAAGGAGAAGGATGTGTTATATAGGCATGAGTGGGAGTTAGCTTGGAGGGTTCTTATTGGCTGAATTTTCTTGTGGACAGAATTTAGCTACGTCTCACTTTCAGAGTAACTTGCCGCCATACTGTTTGAAATCGGAACTCGCATTTATCCTATTTCAAACCGGAACTCGTCCATATTACGCTTAAGGTCGGAACTCTTATCGCACTTACTTGAGCTTTGAACTGAAACCTAACGTCGGAACTCGTATCCGCTTGTTTGTGTCTTGAGAAAATCTTGTATCAATGTCGGATTCCGGAAGTCGAAAGATCAAAATACAAAATTTCGGAATTCCCAATTCAAACTCGGAAACCACGCACTATTTTTTGAAGCTTGTTATATTAGGTCGGAGGTCGGAACTCATGTAACTGGCAACCCTATAATCTCGGAATAAACTCGGGAATGTCAATGCTCGATATAAAATCGGAACTCGTGTGACTAAAGGTTTACTCAAGGGTCCGAACTCGTGTCCACTCCAATTGAGCTCAGCACTAAGGTCGGAACTCGGGAACGCGAGTCGCATTTCCAAACGCAAGATCTTAAAGCTCGGAAGTCGTAATTTATATACTGTATGGTGTTGGTCACTTCGGAAACCGGATATACTTGTCTTGAGGCACGAAGTCGGATCTCATGGAATTACGTTCATGTGTTTGGACTTGAAGGTTAAACTCGGAAATTGTTGGAAATAATCCATACGAGGTCGGAAATCGTGAAAGGTATGAAGTCGAGAATTGGGCAAACATGAACTCGGAACTCGGAAAAATACTCTTATCTGTGTTTCAAAGACTAAGTCGGAAATCGGAATGAATCAGTCCTGAGGGCGAAGCCGAACTCGGAAATCGGGATGTTACATTATTCATGAAATAATCTTGTGTACATTTCCCCAAAGGACCAGTATATGAGTAAAAATGAACTTTGCTTCGGATAAGACATTTTTCGAAATGTAAAATTAAACAATTTGTGCTGCATGTTCATCTATTTTCAAAATAAACCGAAGCAAACTGGAGACGACCATGATGACATTATGTATGAAGATTAGAGAATCCTACTGAGAATTTTATAATTCTCACTCCTATTTCCATGTTGTCTCCAGATGATTTTAGAAGTTTCCAAGGACGGCTGAAGTTGCTGTCAGACGAGGTCCACTCAGGTAACAAGAATTGATTCAGGGTATAGTACTATGACTTAAGCATAGTACTGTGCTTAGGAGGGTGTCACAGATATCCTTCTTGTTCATTTATAAATGCCCTTTTTATATAAAAATATTTTATCTTGCATTTACTTGTGATGATTTTTCCTTGATATTTGTATCGATAGGGACTCCTCATCTGATAATACTACTGTTGATGAATATAGTTTTTGAATTATGATAGAAATAAATATTAAAGCTAAAATTTGTTTACTTTATACGAAGGCAATTATATGTTTTCCATTTTTTTCCTTTGATTTCATAATTTTGGAATAACAAATATATGAATTCTATTTGAAGGGTAGTTCATGTTTTATTTCTTTCAAGAGGGGTTAGGGTTCAAAGTTGTTTTTCAGAACAAAAGTTTTTGTGGTTGAATAATTCTTTTAGGTTATAATAATTGCTCATCTTTATCTAAAATATATATGTGTGATGACAAAGATTTTATAATATTGATGGTATGTCAGAGTTGATCCACATGATATTTACTATTTATTTAGTGATATAATCTTATTGATTTGTGATATTTTATAGACTTATTTTTGTCATATTGGATGGTGAGATTATTAAAAAAGATAATAAACTAAAAGGAAATATGTTAAATAGTTGATTAATTATCTATGGAAGGTTGATATTTTTGTAAAGTGTTTTTCAATATTTAAAATTAATATCTAATTGTAGTTTTTTTTTTTTTTTGGTTTTTTGAAGAATTATTAGAAATTGGAATTTGAAAAATGATAATTTTTTAATAAATTTGAGTAAGAAGTTAAAGGTATAAAATTAATTTAAAATATATATAATTAATTATTTTAATATTAGTTGTTTAGTACATCTTATCATAATTAAGTAGTGAGACACCAAAAGTTGATATGGTTGAGTGACAACTTGCATAATAGGATGACATGACAACATCATGAGATAGAAAATAAAAGAGATATCAATGTCACATCTTGTATTTCAGATTTTATATATTATAAATAGATAGATAAATAAATTAATGACATGTCAGAGTTAATTCATGTAACTTTTCTTATTTATTTGGTGTTATAATTTTACCTATTTGTAATGTTCTATAAACTTATTTTTGTCATCTTGGGTGGTGAGATTATTAAAAAGATAAAAAGGATAAAAGGAAGTATCTTAAATAGTTGATTAATTGTTAGTGGGAGATTGGTATTTTTGTAAAAGTATTTTATTATTTAAAATAAATATCTAATTGTAGTATTGTTAAAAATATTATAAATTAGAATTTGAAAAATATTAATTTTGAATAATGTTGACTAATATATATATATATATATATATATATATATTTTTTCTTAATATTATTGGCTTAGTGCACCTTGACATAATTAAATAGTAGGGCATCAAAGGTTGGCATGGCTGAGTCACAGCTTATATAATAGAATGGCATATGTGACAGCATCATGTGATAGGAGATGGACGAGGTGTCAATGCCATAACTTGTGCTTCATATATTATAAATAGATTGATAATATATCGGAGTCAATTCATATGATATATATATATATATATATATTTTAGTGTTGTAATGCTTTTATGATATTTTGTATACTTATTTTTGTCATTTTGGGTAGTGAAATTATTTAAAAGCTGGTATGGATAAAGAAAATATGTTAAATGGCTGATTAACTATTAACGGGAGATCAATATCTTTGTAATAGTGTTCTTTAATAATTAAAATAAATATCTAATTGTAGTATCTTTTTAGTTATTGAAGAATCATTATTAATTAGAATTTGATATAATTATAGGATTCAAATAATGTAAGTTGTTTTATCTATTAATTTCGTAGGGTTAAAATCAAAATAATTACATTAATTTTTTGGCTTATGATAACATAATTTTTGTAACTCATTGTGATTTTAGTTTTGTAAATTAATTGGCTTGAAATCTTAAAATAAACATGAAATTAAATTTATTTTTAAAATTAATGTATAATTTTTTTCACTTAAAATGATTTAAATTCAATTTTAAAAGAAGAAGTGACCTTACAATCCTCAAGTAAAATTGATTTTACTTGACATTTTGTGTAAACACAATAAACATTACATGAATAATATTGTTTGGGATAAATAAATCATACTATTTTTAATGAATATAATACAAATGATGAAAAAAATTATTGTGTTATTATATTTAATTATATTTTATAATTTTTTAATACAATACTTTTATTATTCTATTTTTGTAATATCCCGGTTTAAAATAAAACACTAGTTAACAATAAAACATGAGTAATAGAAAATTTTAAAATTTTATATAGCTTTTGTCTTTGGGCATTTCTCTATTCGCTTTAAATTATAAAGCGGTAGAAGTTTTTAACTCAATTAGATGAAAGTGATTTGTTGTATTACCAAAAAAAAAAAAAAAGAAATAGAGACCATGGTGCATCATAAATAGCATGGTGCACTATAGACCTCTTTCTCCTTCCACTTTCATGTCTAGAATATTCTTCCTGACGCTCTAACGCTCTATTCTTTCATTTTTTTGTTTTCCTTCTCCGTTACTCTCTTTCACTTTCGCTCCCTCTCTCTCTCTCTCACTTGTGATCTCTTTCTCGGCCCCTTACCCACTACTGCTCTCTTCCTCTCTCCGCTGCGGTCTGACACTCTCCGCTGCGGTCTGACACTCTCTCCACCGCAATCTGTTTGTGTCCTTTCTGCCATGGTCTCTCTTTCTCTTCGCCGCAATCTGCTTCTCCCTCCACTGCATTTTCCCCTCTTCGTGGCACCCTTCATCGTTCCAATTTCATTTCTTTTTCATGGCTGGAAGTTGATTTGCTTCCTCCAAGCTGCAGCTCTTGGGTAAGTTCCTTCTTCGTGTTTTGTTTCTATCCTCTAAAGTGGGTGTGGATACCTTGCTTTGTCTTTTTTTGCTGTTTAGGAAAATTTAAATAGCTAACATGAAATTGAATCTTGGTTGGTATGGATTTGGGATGGATTGGCAATTTTTACTTGGGCAAGGGCTTTGATTTGTGTCAATTGTGTTTGTGTTAATTCTGTTCACCTTCCATGTGAGTGTAATTATATACTCTGTTGCTTGTTTGGTTATTTAATTCTAGTATAGATGCATCGCTTGGGTTATTGGATGTTAATTGTGCAATCAAAAATTGACACTAGTTAGTTCCTCAAAGATGAAAACAATGGCACTTAATTGTCATTTAAGGGCTAATTTTGTGGTATTATATGGGTTATAGGTATAGAATTATGTAGACTGGTTTTAGTTGCTGTGATTGATTTAATTAAAGGTTATAACCAAGTAGTTATAGATAAGGGTAATTATGCATAAGTCAGCATTGATGTAATATCTCCTTAGTGAAAGAGATATCTTGGATAATTCCTGGCTCTAGAGGTTAATTGGCATGTAAAAGGTGATTTTTTGGTGTTGGATTCTCTTGGGTACCGACCGAGGCTTTGAGACACTATAACCTCCAACCACTTCTCAGTTTAGTCTGTGAGTGATAATATATTTATAACTTGTTTTTTGTTCTTCTATTTTCCTAAATATATGTTTTGATAGCTACTTACCTTCTAATTGAATCTTTAAAGTTGCTTATAGTATTATTATGTTATTAAGTTTGTACATCTGTAGGTGGGACAAGCATATTGAGAAAATTACTCTTTGATACTCGATTTTCATTCAAGAATTTCCTGTATTGTTATCAATTGATATTTGAATCTGATTATCTAATTGTTTTGAAATCGATATGATGTTTCCAGTTAATATTATGAACTCGGACAATAGAAATTATAGACTTTGATATAGTAAGTTTTGAAATTGATTTCCTTATATTAATTTTAAACTTAATATTATTGGCATGATTGCAAAGAGTTTGGAAATTATATTGGATTTTAATATTATAGGACTTTGAGACTCTAATGAATTTGATTTCTGAAATAAAGTTAATTATGAACTTTCTTTGAGTTTTGGATAAATGGTTTTTTCTTGGGAGAGACTTTTAACAGAACTATATGCTAACGGTAGTATACATTAGCCCTGGGTGCACCTTGGTTTAGCCAACCTAGCTAGCAGGGGTGTTGCTAGCCTGGTATGACGGCCTCACGTCCGGCTCTGTTTGTCAATCCTTTGGCATAGGACCGTTCGTGAGATATCTGTTCTCATTGATCCTTTGGGGACGCTCGTTGGTGAGACGTGTGTGTTTTATTCTGTTCTAACTCTGTAATTGAGACCTTTCCCTCAGAATTTTAGAATTTATTTTATGTTATTTTTAAACTAGTTCTAACTCCATATTTAAATGTATTCGAATTACCAAATTTTGGAAGTACTACTTTATTAACAATGACTTTTTATTAAAATTTTGCTTTATTTTCTACTTTACCATATTCTGGTTTCATACATCATGTTTGATTTGGGATATATATATATATATATATATATATATATATATATATATATATAATTTAATATGAGAATATTATTCCATTGAATATGTTTATTTTATGAAAAACTCGTACGTGCACTTGTCCCACTCCCCGTTATAATTATATTATCTCTCATTAAGTCAGTTTGACTCACTCCTCATTCTTCCTATCTTTTAGAGCTAGGTACAGGTTGTGAATGGTTCGTCTTAGTAGCTAATGGTATAGAAGCTCCACGAGCTCGACACGTTAATCTTTGTGGGCCTCCATATTGTCAATGTATTTTGATCCATGTATAACTAAATACTAATGTAAATATCTTTAGTTATGCTCCATAACCCACAGGCAAGGTCTACCTTCTATATTATATATATATATATGTTTTGCATGTTCTAAATTTTGAGGGCATTCTGAGAATGCTTGTTGCCCTGAGTTTGTATTTTAAATATTATTGCTATTCTGGTTCTGTGGCTAGATTGCATCCTTCTAGCTTGTAACGGGAACTTTTGTACTTCGGTAAATGCCAAAATTTTAGGGGATATTCTGTCTGTTTTGTGAGAAATTCTTGGGTAGGCTTACTGGGGAATTGTATTCCCTAAGCGCCAGTTACAACCCTGGTTGGGTCATGAAAATTTTTATTTTCAATATTAATTACAAATATTTTTATTTAGATTTTATTTAAGTTTATATTCTTCCTTGTTAATGAGTATTTTACGAAATAAAATTGTATATACATACCAATATTGGCAATTAGACAATATACAAGAGTAAGAGAAAATATTCCAACTTAGATTAAAATATTAAGACTAACATAATACATGAATTGAGCGGGAGGGGAGAGAGAGAGAGAAAGAGAGAATTGAACTCAGATTAGATGTGAATGAAGACATTAAATTATTAAAGGTGACTATATAAGTGCACTCACTAGTTTGTATACAAAGTGTACACAAGGCAAGTTAACTAACATAACTAACTTGCATAACTAACCATCATAAATAACTTGTCACAAATATGATTCACCCAATAGCCCTCCTCAAATTGGAGCATGTATGTCAATCGTGCCCAGCTTGGAGGTTAACGAAAGAAAGGACTTAGGTAATAATGCTTTGGTGCAAAGATTAGCAATTTGTAATTGTGTGTGAATTAGCAGCAAATGAAGAAAACCATCTCGAACTTTCTCCCACACCAAGTGGCAATCTAGTATGTTCTTTATTCTCTCATGGAAGACCGGGTTTGTAGCTAGGTGTACAACATATTTGCTATCATGATAGAGAATAACATGGGAAGTGAAATCAACCTGAAAATCCTTGAGGAGATAGGTTGGCCATTAGACCTCATATATGGTAGCAGCCAAGGCAAAATACTCAGCTTGGGTGGAAGATCGAGAAACCCATTGTTGTTTCTTAGATTTCCACAAAATAAGGGAATTACCAAAGAAGGCACAATATCCAATAATTGAGCTCCCAGTGTCTAGACAAGTTGCCCAATCCAAATCACTAAAGGCCTTGAGTTGTAACTCGTAATTAGAAGGAAAGAACAGTCCTCGGCTAGGGGATCTGAGATAATTAAGGATCTATATTGTAATATTATGATAAGATTGCATAGGTTTACAGAGAAATTAGTTGAGATAAGTGACTACATAACAAATGTCTAGTCTATAGTTGGTAAGATAAAGCAATTGTCCAATCAAGAGCCTATAGGCAGCAACATCTTCAAAGGGCTAACCATCATCTCAGACCAATTTTTGAGAGTGAACCATGAGGGAAGCTACTAGTTTTCAGGCTAATAAACCAGTAGACTTAAGAAACTCTAAAGTGTATTTCCTTTGACATAAGGAGATCCCTTTAGAGCTTCGAGCCACTTCTAAACCAAGAAAGAACTTGAGTGGCCCTAGATCTTTTTTTTTTTGAAGAAATCAACAAGTTTCCTTTTGACTGAAGTAATTTCATTTGGATTATTCCCAGACAAAATCATGTCGTCTATATAGATTAATAAGGCTATGAAAGAAGTGGGAGAGGATCTAATGAAAAAGGGAGTGATCAATCTATGATTAGGAGTACCTGGAAACTAGAAGAACAATGGATAACTTCTCATATCACTGCCTACTTGTGTGACGAAGGCCATAAAGCAATTTCTTCAATCTACACGGTTGGCCAAGCCATGGAGGAACCATAACTTGATAAAGATCTATGTACCTCTTCTGAAGGTCTCCATAAAGGAATGCATTATTAACATCAAGTTGTTCGACTAGCCAATTGTGTTTGGCAGCCAAGGTAAGGAATAAATGAATATGCTAAGCTTAGCAATGGGTGCAAAAGTCTTGAAAAAGTCAATTCCTTCGGTCTGGGTGAAGCCTTTAGGCACCAACTGAGCCTTCTACCTCTCTATTATACTATCAACCTTATGGTTAATTTTATAGACCACTTGCAACCAGCTATTTGCTTATCTGTAAGAAGGTCAACAAATTCCCAAATCCTGATTTAAACAAGAGTAGATATTTCAACAATTATAGCCTTACTCAATTCCTCATATTTGATAGCTTGATGAAATGTTTTGTGTTCTTAAGCAGAAGAAAAAAGAGAACAAGGTTTCTGTAAGAAGGAGGAAGGTGTGAGTAATCAATAAACTGAGAAATGGGATAAAATAGTGACTGAAATGAGGTTAGATTTGCTGTAGTAGTAGAGTACAATGCACAGTGGAAATCCTACAAATATGTAGGAGGTTTTCTTTGTCTGTATGATTTCTTAAGTGAAGTGAAGGAGTAGGGGCTAGAACAATAGAATGAATGGATGCAGAAGCTATGACAGGATCAAGATTTGTAGTTAAAAGTGGCATTGCGTGTATATATTTTGAATTACCTATGTATGTATTGCCAAAATATTTGACTGCTTGGCTTAATTATGCTATGTGAGCAAGAATGTTTTAAGGCTAAATTGCAGTTACCCCTTTCAGATTTGAAGAAATTGTAACTTACCCCATTCTTCTCCTTCAATTGCACCTCACCCTCAATCCCTTATTCCAAGTTCTGAGTTCAACGTGTCGCTTGACACGGGATAAAGTTCACTTCTTGCTTGTCCCCTAGGTTTTTGAGTTCCTAGTTATGAATCTTCCAAGTTCCAAGTTCAGGCTCCCTAGTTCTAGGTTTTGAGAAGAAACACTAATAAAGACATCTGTCTTTCCCTTTGGCTTTGGGGCGGGGTGCAATTTTGGGAGAAGAATTAGGTTAGTTGCAATTTCTTCAAACCTAGAGAGGGTAAGTGCATTTTACCCATGTTTTAAAGATCCATGTGCAGTTGCCTTAATATATAGATATCCATGCTTTATGAACCTATGAGAATAATTGTGATTAGTGTTTATCTAGTGGTATATGTGTATGCTCACTATAGTTGCTTTAATTGAGAGCATGATATAAAGAATATTTGTTATGTATTCCTTAATGCATGGATATAAGGATTCTTTGCATAATATATGCTTAATGTCACAATATGATCTTATAATGATAATGAATTGATTAATTATGCATTATGTGAAAGTATATAGCTGCTATAAGTGATAAATAAATAAGCGAGTGTGTGGGCCCCACCATAGAGTGGACAAGCCATGTATTTCACTAAATGACACCTTAGACCAAGCTATGCTAGCGAATCAAGACTTGGTAATCATTAAATCTTGTAGTGGATTAAAATGACACCCTAAGCCCAACCATGCTAGCAAATAAGGATTTGGTGATCATTATGTGATGTTTTGGGCCCCACTATGCCATCGAATAAGGACTTGGCAATCATTGATTTGACTAAAGGATGCCCTAACAATAAGAGCTCTCGTAGATTCGGATAAAT
Organism: Pterocarpus santalinus; assembly: GCA_031439595.1. Lineage (NCBI taxonomy): Eukaryota > Viridiplantae > Streptophyta > Magnoliopsida > Fabales > Fabaceae > Pterocarpus > Pterocarpus santalinus. The sequence continues at coordinate 47,147,468 of CM062532.1, read as the reverse complement.
TTTGCAGACCCTGCATACTTCCGCCATAAAAAAGGAAGTAGAAAGCAGTAAAAAGAGAATTGACAATATGCTTGCTATTTTCCATGCTATTTGATATGATTATATTACTGCTTTACTGCTTATGATTAGTGTCACATATTTTCATCTTGCTTGACACTAAAATGGTTGAGAATAATAATTTATCTTATTTATTGCTTGTGACTTATTTATATGTCATTCCGCTGCTAAATATTCTAATAGTTTTATATGTGATTTGATTTATTATGTTGATATGCATATTGTTGTACTCGCGCCTTATTCTTAGCATTTTAGGTTGAAGCAAAACTCTTCCGGGAATACTACCCTTCTGGGAGATTTCTCTCACCATTTTTCCTTGGTGTTCCTGGATAGCGTAGATATACTCAACATTGAGACGGACTTGCCCTTTGAGCTAGACCTACTAAATAATAGGATTTTGTTACATGTTGTGGATCGAGTTCTTACTATTACTATTATTAATAGCTAGACTTTTTAGTATGTCATGAATTGTAGGACACCCCATTTTGCTTCCCTTTTTGGCATTTTCATCCAACATATTTTATTTTGTAGTTTTATGAGCTATACTTAGGTTGGATGAGGATGAGTTATAGATTAAGGCATCCTTTTTTTATATTTTGGTTATGTATAATGTAATATTACTTTTGTACACTCTATGACCCCAAGATAGTGGTGATGCATATTTTTTTGTAGATGATAGATATCTTAACTATGGAAACTATTGACTAGCATGCAGTAGAATTATTTCCTTCATGTGAAATTAATAACTTGAGAATGAAATTAGTGATAACAATCTGCGAAAAAAATTTAACCACACAAAATTAAGATAATAAGTTAGGTAATATTCTGCTAGCTAATTATTATCATAATAAAATAAGGTAAATAAATGATACAGTAATAGTTAGTTATTAGGGTGTTACTCCACGAATCAGCAATGTTCAAAACATACAAAACATATGTGTACAAGCATTAATATACTTGTTCAAAACTAAATCTATTACAAGTATATATGTCACAACAGAAGCTAAACCTTGCCTATGGTTTATGGAGCACAACTAAGAATAGATATAGATTATTAATCAAGTAAACATTGATCAAATACAAAGCCAACCTTATGGCATACACAGACAAATGTGTCAAACATGTAGAGCTTCTAACCTTTCGCAACTAAGATGAACCATTCATAATCCTACACTTAGGTTTGAAATGGTGGAAAAATAAGGAGTGAGTCAAACAAACTCAGTAAAAGGCAATAAGTCTATAACATATGAGGACAAACTCTAGGGATAAAGCAAAATTGTACACACACACACACACACACACACACACACACATACACATAGTTGAAAAGATAGCAGTTAGCACGATTCTTAAACACATAGTTCGAATCGATAACATGTTTCCAAGCATAGATACCAAGATGGGGAGGCTTCACATTCAGAGTTATATTCGAACAAAGATTTAGCCATCATGGTTATAATTAATTATATATTTATTTTTATCTTAATACACCTTTAAACCTAACACTCACTATTATTTTTTTTGGTTTCACAATTAAAAAAAAAAAAGAATAGAAACACAATAAGCCCAACCCAAAAGAACTTAAAGTGAAAAACAAGAAGCCCAAAAAAATAAAAAAGGAAAACAAAACTTAGCATTGCTTGCAAGCCTCCTGGGAGTGAATTTCGAACAAAAAGTAAACCTAGGGTTCTGAAAATAGGACCGGACATTGAACCAGATAAGCTACTAGTTCAGAAGTTCAATGATTCAATCGGTTTAACTAGGGTTCAACTGAGATATAACATATATATATGTTATAGAAATCATTAAATCATTAATATAACTTAGACAACATAACATAATTCATAAATTGATCAAAATCAACATAATCCATGTAGACCAAATCTCTCAAGTCTCAATTTCTAATATAACATGACAACATTAACTCACATGATCATAAGTTCATAATATAAATAAAATTACAAAAAGCATAAGTTCAACCATATTATATCAAAAACAAATTTTGAAGTTCATGAATCAAATAGGATAATCAAAATATGCATTAATGTGTTGAATGTCCCCTTCATCAAGATCTTCATATCCATGTTCATCTTCGTCATCATCAAACAAAACAAAGCTTGAACAATGAGGTATAAATTTGTGTGTGGTTGTGTGCCCTATTAAGTGTTAATGAGTGGTAGAGCTAGCATTTCGTTGAATCATTTCACTTATTCCAGATTCCAGTACACAATATGCATACACTAATTTGGAAATTTTATTAAATAATAAATATGCGAAAGGAAATTACTCAAAATTAGAAAGTAGAAACTAGAAATAGAACAAAAGTTATGGAAACATGGTGTGTGGATTATGGAGAAGAGGTGTGGGAGTGTCAATGGCTTTTGGCTGGGGTTCCCCAGCCTCTACAATTTCCTTTACTCTTTAGTCTCCTTCGTTTAGAATTGATATCCAACGTTCAATGCAAATTGCAAAACGAAACTGTTCTAGGCCTTTTTTTTGTTTTTTGTAAACTAACCAAAACAATGTTGTTTTGAGTTTTTTTTTTTTTTCAAAAAAACCTCCCGACTACTAGAATCGGTTGGGTTCATCCAGTTCGGCAGTTTTTGGGTGGTTTGCAGCGGCTTGCTTTCGATTTTTAAAAAAAGGGGTTTTAAAGTTATGACCAAACCGGAAGCTTGGGTCATTCCCTGTTCAACCCTGTTTTCAGAACTATGAGTCAACCCTTCTGTCCAATGGCTAGCTCAATAGTCAGTACCCCTCCCTTTTATTCTTCCTCTTTTGCCCTTCTTCCTACCATTAATTTTTCACTTTCCCATTACAATGCAAACTTTGATTTTTTACTCCTCATTGAGAAGCTTTTACATTTAGTTACTAGTGGCGAATAATGTAACGCCCCTTCTCTGTATAGTACTATGCTTAAGTCATAGTACCACACCCTGGAGTTGTTACTATTACCTGAGCGGACCTTATCTGACAGCAACTTCAGTCGCCTTTGAAATTTCTCGAACTATCTAGAGATAACACGAAAATTGGAGTGAGAATTTTAAATTCTCAGTAAAATCCACTAAGAAATTTCATACTGTATCATCGTTATTATCTCCAGTTGCTTCGATTTATTATGAAAAAGGTGGACATGTTGTATAAATTGTTTAATTTTATAGTTTGAAAACATACTGTTTGAAGCAGAATCCATTTTATTCATACACTTATCATTTGAGTGAGCCCATACAAAATCAATTTGTGGATTATGCTATGAATAATAACTGAAATGCATTAAAATATAATAACATCAGTATACTAAAAACATAAAATCTGCACATGCCTTTACTTATATTTGAATTTATGCAAATACACGTAATTTTCTTTTACTTCCTTTATCTTCCATTATTTGTTATACATATTCCAAAGTACGATCGCCATGTCATACTCCATCGGGTGTGATCACCATGTCACATTCCTTAGAGTGTGGGATCATTATGCTACATTCCAGAATATGATCTCCATGTCATACCCCATCAGAGCATGATCGCCATGTCACGTTCCTTAGGAATATGAACTCATCATCAAATCTTTTATCATAGAATCATCAATACACAAGCTTCATACCCTATTCTCAAATGATCATACATGCATGGTATTCATATATGTCGCGTAATAACATTAACATACAAACATTTAGAACTATCACTAATTTCTGCTGAAAAATTCGGTAGCATGACGGATCATGTCCGCTTCCCTATGAATAGTGCAGGCTACTAGTAAAACCAATCAAGCATGCAAATAAATATGGGACAGCAAACTTATAACCACAATATCAATCATATGGTGTGTCAAAATCAACAAGAATATGAACAGAGCTTTTTGCTCTCTCTATCCTCTTCTGCCTAAATTTTGTAAAGTCCACCTTTACTTCTATTCAACTCATTTAAATCTAAATTTTGGATATGTCATAGCTCTCTATGTCTAGTTTCCAACCCATTTTGTCCATCTCATTTTGATTTGTATAACTCAAGTTATTAGCATTTTGTCTCAGACTGCCCTGTACTTAGCCAGAAATGCACTCTTGTAGGTGAAAATTTACTAAAAATAGAAATCTAAGTGAAATTATGTGAAATTTATATCAAATTAAAGCTAACAGAACAAGCTTTCAAATGAAAGAAGTTTCATATCATTTGCATAAGTATATCTTGACATATAAGGCTCGCAAATTGACCTTACTGGATTATGCTATTCTAGCTTAGTTTAAACTTAAGGCAATTTCATTGAAGTGCTAAGAACAAATGGTAATAAATCTGACTCTGAAATTTTTATGAGATGTTTTCTTACATATTAGCTTTCAAACAGCTTAGTTGCACTCAATTTAGAGTTTTATATGGTGAGTTATACCCTTCTCAACTCATCCTGCCCAGATGATAATCCAGGATTCTAGGTCAAACTTAAAAAATTCATAACTAATTCTATACTAACCAATAGCCTTATATTTTATATGTATGGAAAGCCTTAAATGTTTAGTTTCATATAAAAATAGATTCATCAAATTTAAACAATTTTAGGCAGAGCTATACACTCTGCCGTATGGACCGTCGAGTGAAAACCTTAACAGCTTCTTGAATTCTCTTTATTCTTCAAGTTCTTTTATACCAATTCCAATCCTAATTACAATATACATGCAAAATCAACCATAATCCATCATCATCACTCCAAATCACATCAGTATTATGAGAAAAACAAGATCCCTACACTGCCCCAAATCAAGAGAAAAGTTGGATTCCTACCTTTCTAAGGTGAAATCTTGGTGGATTTATGTCTTGGATTGAAGGAATCTTGACATAGCTTGAAGAGTTGATGGAGATGGCAATGAAATGAGATAAGATAAGGAAGAGGGAAGATGGAGGAGAGGTCAGCAATATATGGCTGAAATTCTAAGGGAAAAAGAAGGAAAAATTGCAAAACTTTTAAAGGAAGCTACTAGGTGATTGGTGGATTCCTTCTCCTTACTCAATTTAGTGCAGCTGCCCACATTTGGGGCTAATTCTTGTGCCACTTGGTAGGATGTTTTGGCTAAATCTTGGCTATCCATCCTAGGGCTCTTGTAGCATAATTTCTATTAGTTCAGTTCTGACAGTTTGAAATACTGAAATCTTACCGATTTCTTTTAAATCAGCAAAATAGTTTGGAAAACTTTTTATGAAAATTTCTATGTGTCTATTCTAATTTCCTCAAGTCTAGTTTCTCTAATTAACACTTGATTAACTCCTAATTTACCTTTCTTTAATTTCTAATTAATTCTACAAATTCAATAAAGACAAATAAATCAATTAATAACGTATATTAAACTTAATGTAATATCGGACATCATACTAAATAATTTCTAATAATCTACTATAATCTAAATTTTCTTTAGCTCTAATATTTATAATTCATCCCTAATTACTCTTATTTTTCTAATAAATTGATTAATAGCGCAAATCAATTGCACTGTTTCTTTGGGATTGTTATCCTTTCGCTTTTTCGTAAATCCTTTAATATTTTCTATTTGGTTTTCGTAACTAATGACATTTTCGTAATTATGGGCAAGTCTAGGGCATCCCACGTCATTTCACATGTGGCACCTCCGTTGCCCAATTGGCTAAGAATTTAGTTTTTACGTTTCTGCTATGTGATTCTATTTCGATTAAAACCTTATTCTGCTGATTCTATTTACTTAGGGACCTAAATGTTATTTTTTAAAAAGTTTGGGGGTAATTATGGAAAAAAATCTTTAGGAGGTCAACATGTAATTACTAAAAGTTCTGGGCAAAGCTATAGTTATCAAAAGTTTATACAGGGGCATTTTTTTTTCTCATTTCTTAATTAGATGCATCTTTTTAATGAAACAAAATTCAACCAACAATACTAATTAGAAGTACCATTTCTTCGGGATGTTACAAATAACAGTGGTGGGTTCTATTTGCGATGGACGAGCTAGACGGCATGATGGTGAGGTGCTAGTCTATGACATGAATGACAGAACAGACCGCATGGTGGCAAGGTGCTAATCTTCTTCCCCTCCTCCTCCAACCTCTCCTCTAGCTGCTCCTTTCATTTTTACACATTTTTTAGTGAAAAAAAAAATACTGGTCAACCGTGAGAGCTAGATTAACTCAGCAAGTTCATCGATTTTTAGTCAGTTCTCATGATTAAAATCTGATTTCTCTGGCATGACTAGACCGGACAAGTGATTAGCTCCCGATTGAACTAGTTGAACCAGCCACTTCAGTCCTGTTTTCTAAACAATGTCATCTGTTCGGATGGTACTAAGTTGGTCGTGCACGTTGGCCTCATGCATGCACTTAGCTAGCAACTCCCCTACTAGCTGGGTTTGAACCACTGTGCACCAAGAGTAGCATCAACTATCGTTAGCTATCAATTGACTGAGAATCCTCCTACAACTTTATCAAAAAGTTTTAGAGTACAAATATTAAACAAAGTTCCAAGGTGCAAAAGGGCTAAGCAAAGTCCAGTGCATACTTTCTTTACAAAGTTATTCAATAAACCAAATAATTGCTCATAGGGCTTGTCCTAGGTCATAAAAGTCATAATCCATTTCCTAAAATCTTTTAGAACATTCAATAAGTTCAAACTAGTTTAATTTCCTTGAAAACTAAAATGAGCATTCACCATTGGCTGAGCATACTAATTACACATTAATTTATATAAACAAAACAGGATACCCACAATTGATGAAATATGTAGAAATAAGCCTTCAACATAGATTATAAAATCAAATCAAATACTAATCGTACAAAACACATAGGCCATAGAGGCATTGTCGATCCACTCCCAGAACTGTAGAGATTGGCAAATCTGTGTCTTAAGGGCCACTAAACTTGAGAGTTAGTTAACTGGAGAGTCTGAAACCATCATGTAACCAATTATTCTCAATATAAATATAGTTATGGCTTAGAATTTATTCAATCACAAGTCAAGCATTATCCTAAAATTATTTGATTCTCTTGGTTCTATAATTTTATCGGACTAATTGTAAGGAGGAATCTCGCTTCAGAAAAAAATCAATGAGAATGATTTGGAAACGTAGATGGTAAATGTCAATCATGCTGCACAAGTGATCAAGTACTAGACCTCGGAACAATTATTAAGAATATTTAGGTGCCTTGGCTTGTAGTTTCAAAATATGAGAAAATTTTTATTCAGAAATGAGAAACTTATACCCACATCCATGTTGAATATATTACAATACAAAGGCATGTTTTTGTAACTCGAGGGAGAATTAGGTTTCGGAAATCAAAGAATTAGAATTGGGGTGCATTATTAGATTTCAGAAATCAAAGAATTAGAATCCGGGTGCATTATTGCAATGAGTTGATAAAGTTTGGAATGCATGCTTCAAATTTCATTTTTTTTTTTTTTAACAGCTTCACATTTCATTCTTGTGACTAGCACAATACTATCACCAGCAGGACATGCCACTTGCCAATTCTTCCTCTTGTATTGTAACCATCCAACCTGCATGCTTTCTAGAGACTAACCGTGCTTAGAAATTAATATTATATGACGCATCTAAACACAAGACTATCATTTTACAGTTTACATGAATCATCATATTTTAAAAATATCGACAGTCCTGGTTAAAATAATTTAAATCATGACATTAATATAAACATAAACCTCTAATTTTTCTTTTCAACGTAAAATATGATAAATATTTAGTGCTCCTTTTTATCGTACCATATTACACTTAAGAAAAATTGTGTAACTAATCCATCATGTTAGTAATTTTCATTAAGAAATATAATTTTTATAATAATTTTAAAAATTAAACCTTTATCAATGGGGAAAAAATTAAACCTTTAACAAGGTATTTAAAATTTGTCTGAACAGAGCATTATCCACTTCAACTAATCACTGTTAATTTATCAACATTTTATTGAGTTAAATCCAAATACAAAGCAGGAAGAACAACCTGCCATTTTATTTTAAAAAAGGAAGTTAATAAAGACACTCAATAGCCCAATCTGCAAAAACAAATTAAAATATGAAGAGCCAAACAAAAGAAAAACTAAATTAACATAAGCCAAAAATCAACCAAGGTAAAATAAGATTTTGCAACAGAGGCTCTCGCTCTGGTGAAAATGGAGGGGTCTTGTGCAATGCAGAAAAAAAGGGTTCAAATTTAAAGATTTGCTAATATACTGCTGAAGACCTCTCAAATTGATAGCCATCTTCTTTCAAAGCACTAGCAGCTGCAATCTTCAAGTATTCCATCCTTTTCCTAATATTTGTGCCTTCTTCACTTTCCATTGAGCCTCTTACAACCTTAGCAATTTCCTCCCTTTCCACTATTCCGCCTTTGTTAACTTTGGGCCTCAGTGCCACTTTTAGATCATCAGCTAGTAGCACTGCATTTAGGCTCTGCTCGACAAAGAGTAGCCATGCTATTACTGGAACACCCTTCAAGACACTTTTAGGACTGAATTCTAACCACAGTGACATAGGAACCCACCAGTGGAGCTGTGACCAAGTACTTGAATCTGACACGCCCAATGTAACATCCCAATTTCTGAGTTCCGGCTTCGTCAGCAGGATTGATCAATCCCAAATTCCGACTTCATCTTTGGATTTCAATAAGATGATTATTTCCGAGTTCCGAGTTCATTCTTGCCCAATTTTCGACTTCATGTCCAATCCGACCTCCGACTTCACGTGATGGTTACGGGTTGAATGAGATGCTTCTGATTTCCAATATACGACTTCATGTAAACGATTTACGACATTATGCTCGAGTACATGATATCCGAGTTCCGACATCAGGTGATTCAAAATGGACACGAAATGCGACTTACGAGTTTTAGCTGAATTGGATTCCGAGTTCATTACCAAGGTCTTTTATCTTTTTCCCGAGTTCCGACATCGAGTTGAAGTGCCATATCCTGTAAATTATGAATTCCGACTTCATCCGAATCGGTATGTACGAATCACGACTTATGAGTTTAACCTTCAAGTCCGAACATATGAATATAATTCCATGAGATCCGACTTCGTGCCTCAAGGGAAGTATATCCGGTTTCCGATGTCACCAACCATATAGTATATAAGTTCCAACTTCCGAGTTTAAGTATTTGGGTTTGTAAATGTAACTCGAATTCACGAGTTCCGACCTTAGTGTTGAACTCAATTGGAGTGGATACGAGTTCGGACCCTTGAGCTGATCTTCAGTCAAACGAGTTCCTATATCCGATTTTACATCCAGCATTGGCATTCCCGAGTTCATTCCGAGATTATAGGATTGCCAGTTACATGAGTTCCGACCTACGACCTTGATTCAAGATTTCCTCACGTCACAAACAACATGGTACGAGTTCCGACGTTAGGCTTCAGCTCCAAGCTCAAGTAAAAGCGACACGTGTTCCGACCTTAAACAGAATATGGACGAGTTCCAACTTTAAATAGGATAAATGCGAGTTTCGATTTCAAACAGTATGGCGGCAAGTTCCACTGAAAGGGAGACGTAGCTAAACTTTGTCCACAAGAAATTCAGCCAATCAGAACCCTCCAAGTTAACTACCACTCATGCCTATATAACGCATTCTTCTCTGCTCATTCACACCCATTTTTCTGCGCCCTCTCTTCTCCCTTACTGTAGCTCTCTTTCCCTTCTCCACTCACCCAACCCCATCACTCCTTCAAGCTTAGTAAGGCTCTAACACTCCAAGTCTCAGCACCTAGCTCAAATCATACTCCAAAGAGGTAGGATTCTACTTTTATTCTTGAATTATTTGCCCTATGGCTGCATGAACTTGTATTCTTCTTCATGTATTTGATGAGTTAATAGGTATATTATGATGGATCATTGAGTTAACGTGAAATATTGAGTTGGGATTAAGATTAGAGGAAGAAAACTAGGAGAAATGAAAGTTGGAATACTGTCTAGTTGAGGAATTCCACGGCAGTCCATACGACGGAGTGTACGGCGCCGTCTACAATCGGCCAAATCCGATGAAACCATTTTTAAACGAAAGTAGACCTTCAGGGCTTTCCGTGGATATATCATATAAGGGTATTGGATTAGTATTGAGAGAGATACAAATTTTTGAAGTTTGACCTAGGGTTTAGAACTTTCATCCGAGCAGGGTGACTTGAGGAGGGTATAACTCACCCCATACAACTCCAAATTGAGTGAAACTAGTTTTGTTAGAAAGTTTACACACAGGGGAACACCCCAATATAAGATTCCGAGTTTGTTATGGTTCCAATTGTTCCCAGTGATTCGAGGAAGTTGTCCTATGTCCAATCTAGGCCAAAACGGAGTAGTTCAGGAAGGTAGACTTTCAGGACTTATATCTCGAGGTGTACTTAAGCAAATGGAGTGAAACTTGTGGCAAATGAAAGGTTGTCCTGTTAGCTTTGATATGAGACCAATTTCGTAAGATTTGAGCTTAGTTTCGATTTTTAGTGAATTTATATTCCCAGGAGTATAACTCGGGCTAGTGACTGAACGAGTTGAGGTTAGATTTAAATATCTTGAGTTATATGGATCTAAATGATATGGGACCAAAGAGGTTAGAAATTAGACATATAGAGCTATGATGTATCCAACTTTCAGATCTAAATGAGTTAAATAGAAATAAAAGTGAATCATATGAAATTCGGGCAGAACCGAATAGAAGGTAGCAGAATGGCCAAAGTGATAGTTTCACAAAGTGACCCAATTGAGGATTTCACAAGTATTACGGAAACGTATAAAGTTCGAGTTGAGGATAGCCAGTTTGATATTGATATATATATGTGTTAAGTTGATTATGTTGTTATGACTGAGTTGCCCGTGAGAGCTGGCACTATTCATGGGGAAACGGACCTGATCCGTTATGCTGCCGAATTTACGGCAGGAGTCTAGGGGACCATGAGTGTCTAAATTACAAGAAATTTATGATATGAAATATATGAGAATAAATCAAGAAGCAGTAGGATGTGAGATATGTGAGAAATACTGATGTAGCATATGTACGAGTACATTTAGCATGACTATGCTTGACAACGCATGAGAATGAAAAGATTTAAATATATGCCCCACTCACATCAGGCATGGCATCGACCCAGCTAGTGTGAGAATATGGGGGGTAGGACTTACATGAGGCATGGCATGACCCAGCTAATGTAAGTACCGAATGAAGATCCTATATTCCTAAGGAACGTGACATGGCGATCACGCTCTGATGGGGTATGACATGGCGATCATACTCTGGAATATAGCATGAAGATCCCATATTCCTAAGGGACGTGACATGGCGATCACCCTCCGACGGGGTATGACATGGCGATCATACTCTGGAATGTGGCATGTAAAGATATAATGATGAGTCTATATTCCTAAGGAACGTGACATGGCGATCACGCTCTGAAGGGGTATGACATGGCGATCATACTCTGGAATATAGCATGAGGATCCCATCTTCCTAAGGAACGTGAGATGGCGATCACGCTCTGATGGGGTATGACATGGCGATCATACTCTGGAATATGGTATGATGCTGCACTTGAGGACGGCGATACGTAACGCTCAAGTGTAGATAGTAAATGCACCCTAGGGACGGCAAACGGCTAGGTGTGCCAAGTAAAAGACTAAAGACTAAAGATTTTATGACGATAAAATTTTATGTATATGTATGAATTCCAGTGCAAGTTAAGTGAGGTACAGATGTGATGTTCCCATTAGATTAATGCTATATGCGTTTTATATGTTGAACTTATTATCCATGGTATTATTCATGAATTAATCTTGTGTACACTTTCCCAAAGGACCAGTATGTGAGTAAAAATGAACTTTGCTTCGGATAAAACATTTTTCAAAATGTAAAAATTAAACTGTTTGTGCAGTATGTTCACCTTTTTCAAAACAAACCGAAGCAAACTGGAGATGACCATGATGACACTATGTATAAACATTAGAGAATCCTACTGAGAATTTTATAATTCTCACTCCTATTTTCATGTTGTCTCCAGATGATTTTAGAAGTTTCCAAAGACTAGTGAAGTTCTTTGTCAGACGAGGTCCACTCAGTAACAAGAATGACTCCAGGTATAGTACTATGACTTAAGCATAGTACTGTGCTTAGGAGGGTGTTACACCCAAAATGGAACTACCAAGCCTTGCTTCTTTGTTCTCTCCAAAAACCCATGTGGCAAGAATTGTAAAGGGTCCTCAGTTGCAGAACCAAGGTACGCAGCACTAGCAGTATCACCTGGGGCTCTTGCAACCCATAGGAATTGTCATGCCTTAGGATTAGATATATGTTTAGAAATGTGTGTAAAAAAAAAAAAAAATTCAGGGCGCCAGCAGTGTTATCAGCATATTGGGTTTCAGGGGTTTAGGCACCCAGGCGCCCGCTGTCAGGATAATTGAAGGTGTTTCAGGCTGTTGGGCGCCCAGGCGCTCGAAGATGGCCGCCTAGGCGCCCACTGTCCGACGTTTTAAGTGAGTTTCAACTCTTTCTCTCTCATTTTCACTCAAACCCTCTCTCTCTTAGGTTCCTCTCTCTAAAAATCCTCCACTCTCACTTATCTCTTAGGTCCATCATCCTTCCCTTTGGATTTCCTTACAAACCCATCTCTTCTTCTTCATCATCACCATCACCATCATCATCATCTTCCTTGAGCTCTCTCTCTCTCTACCTTCTTGAAGTGAGAGAAAAAGGAAGGTGGAGGAGACCCAAAACTCCTCCCTTGCTCCACTCCTCCTTCCAAGGCTTTAAGGTAAATTATCATTACTCTCTACCTCCTTTTAGCCATAGATTGGTTATTTTGTTGCTTGGAGTGGAGTATGGGTTTTGGGGTGGAGAAGGTTAGGGCTCAAATTGGGGATTTTATGTTTAGGTGTTGATTGGGGTTGAGTTTGATTTCTAAAAGCTTATTATGTTAGTTTTTTATGTTTTGTAGCTTTGGACTCTTCCGGGGAGACTCCGGTTGGCTAAGAGGCAACACCCACTTAAGCTCTTAATTTGGAATCTTAGTTGTGAGTGAATAGTATACGCATAGCTAAATTTTTATATGAAGTTATACATGTATGATACCAATTCATGTTGCTAACCACTTTGAAAAATGATTCAAATTTATATTGTTTTTAGTTTGGAATTTAATTCTTTATGAAAATATGTTAAACTCTAGTTTACTAATTAGAATTTACATTCAGTGGATGTTAAATGTTATAAGCATGAGACAAGACTTAAGAATTATGTGTGTTAGAGTGTGGAAGTTTTCTAAATTTTCATTATGCATTAATGCTATAATAAGAATGTACAAGTTAGATTAAAAGAAGAGCTTGTTGATAAGGATTTTATTATGAGTAAACTTTTCCAAAAGGGAGGAAACTGTAACAGAACTGTTTGCTAATGACAGTATCATTAGCCTTGGTGTACCTCGTATAACCCAGCTAGCAGGGTGATTGCTAGCTCGGCATGTCGGCCAACATGTCCGGAAGTTATAGACACGCACAGGCGTGCAGTTATTATCTACTGCTGGAGTTAGGCCACAGGGCTACCGATTAAGCGACTATTTCTGGAAATGGGATTCTCCCTTGAAGTTTTATCATAGTATGAACTCAATATTTTCAAAGACTCTTTTGTTGAGAGAAAGTGATTGTATTCCATCTTCATAATTTAAAGATTAGTTGGATGTTTTTGCTTGTCTCACGCCACCTATGAGTACATTATTTCTCATTGAGTTTTATAACTCACTCCGTGGTTTCCTTATCCATTTCAGATTTAGCCGTTGAGGCGGGTTCTGCTCCTCCTGCTCACTAGGATTTCTGCTTGTCCCATTTTGGTGAGCCCACTGGAAGGGCCTTGGCTTCTCTTTTGGATTATTGTTTGTATAGCTATGAATAGCTTGTGATGATATAGTGCTCCATGAACTACAGGCAGAGTCCGGGGTTGGATTAGAATTATGTGTATCAATCTAGTTTTTCATTTTAGGACTAATGAAGCAAATACGTTATTTTGTTGAACTTACTTTAGCTACACAACTCTTTTTGATAGCCTTATGTGTGTAAGGTTTCCAAACTATAATTATATATACGTACATAGACATGTGTAATTGTGTTTAAGCTGTGTTGGATTGTCTGGACAATTTTTGCAGATTTTGTATAATTGGGAATGACCTAGTTTTAGGGGAAACTCCGTTAGTTTTTACATAGATTTTTGGTTAGGCTTGCTAGGGAATGGAAATTCCCTATGCGCTGGTCACAGCTATGGAGGGTCGTGATAGGAATTTCTTGCCACTGAGTTCCAACCCAAATGCTAATTCATTGAATTGGTCTTGAGAAAGTGTGCCACCACTTCCGAAGGACATATACAGAACAGAGTTGAGTTCTTGGTCATCCAACTAGGTCAGACACTCCAACCCATTTTCCTGATCAATTGACCCACTCTGAGTAATTGGTCCTACTGGATAAATTTTTGGCTTTCCTCCAATCTGTTCTTGGAAAGCCCTTATAGCCCCCCTTTCCAATTCAAGGAAGATATTGACTAAGAGACCGTTCATAGGAGAAAGACATTGTTTGGCACGTTCAAGAAATTCCTTGTAACCTATGGCTGATCGATCCTGACAATTTTGAGGAAGATCTCTGAAGTGAACAGCTACACAACCTAGAAAAACGATTTGTTCCCGTGGGTCAATGTGCTCAAAACTAAGTATCTGGTCTAGATTTTACGAATGGATGTAGAGTGAAACAATCATAGTAGATAGTGGAATGTATAAATAAGACAAGACGTTGAGGTCTCTAGCAAAATCGAGTGCTTGGTGTGCAAAATGGTCCACAACCAAAGCTGCTACTCGACTTCTAGAGCACAAGCACTTTAATTCCTCTTGTATTACAAAGAGCGAGTCACAATGAGTTGAATTTGTTGTGAAATATAAATATGCTCTAGTACTTGGTCTTTGGCTAAGGGGGGGGGGGAAGAAAAATGAACTATATGGTTGATGGAAGTGTTTGAAGGCAAGTTTTGGAGGGAGCCGGGGTTGGCCCAAGTGAGGGAATGAGACGTGACATGAAAGTCAGGGTGGAGATGAAGTAGGCGCTTGGAGAACTCAATAATTGGGACTAGATGGGTGAACCCCGGACCGGCAACTACTGCTATGTGCGGATTTTCCATGGAATGCCAAGTTGCAATTATAGTAGCCTTTTAGCCAAAAGATTTTTGCTGAAGGACTTCAATGTGATGTTCATTTTATATCAGGATTTTACAAATTTTGATTTCTGGGGAAGCAAATGGTCTTTCTTTTTTGAGCGATGCTAGTAAGCCGAAACCCATGCCCAGTTATTACTACCAGAAACACATGGTAGGGGAAAATTTGAAAAATCTTGGATTGTTTGATGGAGAAAGAAATTTAATAACATGGCTTGTAATCATTCATAAAAATGTTATATTTTGACGAACTTTTTGGCTATATATCATTTTCCTTCTTTTTTTGACATTTTTTTTGGAAGAAACAAGCAGTCCTTTCTTTCTTTTTTTTTTTGGGGCCTTTTGACATTTGTATATTAATTAACAAAAATAAATGAAAAATGGTTGGGGTTGTCTTATTAGGGGTAGCAGTGGGCGGGTTGGGTTGAGCCGAGTTTTAGCTTAGCGTGACCTTGCCTCGCACCCTAATAAACAATTATCAATTTGCCCCACACTCTATCTGTGGATTTTAACAATCAAAATTCAGACCCTAATTACAAAGAACACATTTCAACCTATGCCCTACTCGTCTCTACTCGCTACTTTTCTTTAAATTCTAAAAAAATTATTTTAAAACATAATAATCTAACGTAATACTCAAATATAGCATAATTATTTCAACATAATAGTTATAAAAATTAAACCAACATTATATCCTATTATAACCGCTAAAAAGAGGAATTAAAAACAACAAATAATAAACTAAATAAGTCTAACACAATTATTGTTAATCAAGATCATTTTCGTATTTGAAAAATAATCTTTTAACATTAGACATTGTTATCGTATATAATATATTGTATATTAACATAAATGTATATAAATATTAAAATATATGGATGTCAACAGGAAAGAAAATAACAGAAAGAAATAAAAGCATAAAAAAAGAAAAAATATATAATATATTAAATTATATATATAATTTATATTATGAAATTATATGCAAAGATCGTGTGTATATATATATATATATATATATATATATATATATGGGATGCGAGGTAGATCAAGTCAAGTTTGCACTAAATCCGAACCCGAATCTGACCTTGGCTGCACTCAAATCCCACCCGGTGCCAATCTACTTTGCTACGAGGCAGTTTAAGACCCGACTTGACTGAGTTGGATAGAAATAGATACCCGCAGGTCGGATTATATTTGCCGTCCCTAGATGTCTTACTCTTGCCGCCACATAATTTTAGTGATTGAAGCGAGGAAAATGAGTCGACGTAAGCTTCTTTTTAGCCTTCCGACTCAAAACCGAATTAACACGTTACTGCACGGAAGCTCAAGCAATCGGGTACTATTCAATTCTGGAAAATTCAATTTAATGTATTTTTGAGTTAAGTTTTGATTATACGTGTGCCAAAAAAATGTATTTTGAATATACTTTATGTGTATCAATCGATTTATGGTGATTTATATATGTTAGTGAGAAACTTATTTATATTATTAAAAAATCAAGTAATAATATTGTAATTTAATACTGCATTCATCTTTCTCAATTATACAAATTGATATTCCATTTATTTATACATGAATCATTGATTTATTATGAGTCAATTGACACACATAAAAATGCGACTAAATAACAAGACTCTATACTTTGGTATGCTGCAACTAATGTTATATAACATTTTATAATTTTACAATTTTAATAAAATTTAAAGTTATAAAATTTTTAATAATTAACAATTTATACATAATATAATAATTTTCTTAATTAATATAATTTATTTAAAAATTACATAATGTTTCATAATTTTAAAATTTTTTATAGCTAAATTATTAAAGGAAATTCTTAGATTAATTCTTTAAATATTAGTGTGTAATCATATTAAAGTGACATTTAAAAGTATAAAATAATTATTAAAATTGTTTTTATAAAATGCTAAAGTGATGGCACAAATTATGTACTAATTAGGTCTCCTAAACTTTGTGTCACCGTATTAGCAAGGTTTTAAAAATCAGACTATGCATCAAATTGGATAAAACACTGATTTAAAAGTTCATTAGCTCAACCAGAGTTCTACTAGAATATATATATATATATAATACACGCATAAATTGGAGATTATAACAAAAGAAAAAACCTGCCCAATTAACAATTTTTTTTCATATAATTTAAATTTCATTAATAATTGATAAGGAACCACCTCAATTTTAACGTGGACATATATTAACAAAGCACAAGTAGCTCACAAGTGAGCGTACGAGGCCATGAGACAAAAAAGTCCCTCACATGGGGACTGATTAGATAAAATCTTATCGTAATGCAATCTTCCCTACCAATCATCGTTTAGATTTCCTGCAAGGCTACTAAATGAGTGTGGCAGCCTTGTAACTCTCTCTCCTATACCCAGAATATGCAAAACGTGCATAAATCAAAATGAGGAACAACTAAAGTTGTAATAGAATGTTTTTAGGCTTGCAGTAGTGGTTGTTAACTCCAGCTAGCACCACTACGATCGACGATGGAGGGTGCGAAATGGCAAGGAAGGCGGAGCACGACACGCAAACGATGGGGGGAGGATGTAGGATGACACGTGAGCGGCAGTTTTGCACAGCTGCTTAGTTTCTATTTCAGGATTAGTCTTCTCTTCTCTCTCAAATCTCAATGTTGGAAGCTAAACACGGGGGTGCGAGGCCTCATTTTTCAATTTTTTTAAAGTAAAAATTGCTAACATGAAAAAGCCGGTCAGATTTGGCCGATTTACCGATTTTCAGCCGGTTCGAATGACTCAATCACAGTTTTTTAAATTCTGATTTTCTCAAGGTAACCAAACCGATCGCTTAGCCAGTTTCCAATTTAACTAGTTGGACCAGCCAATACGGTCCGTTTCTCAGAACTATATTAGCAACAGAATTTCAGTATCTAGAGCCCTCCAAAATTCGAAAACAAGTTAATGTAACATGGCTTGATAAAAAGCACCCATTTGTAGGAGAATAAAAAGTAAATTTTTAAATTGGTCTTTGATAATATTTTTTGCAGACAAGTTGGTCTTTAATAAAAAAATCATTGGTTTCAATATCCTGATAATTGTAAAAATTAGAAACTCATAGTCCCTAATAATTGTAAAAATTGGATATTCGTGGTCCCTAACTCATTTGCAACTGATAAAGAGTTTGGTATTACAACACCCTTATAATTATGGCATCATACTTAAAGTCATAATAATTGCATGTATACGCAACTACATTCCTATCAATATATCTGTTACAAGATCACAGAAACCATACCTTACTTCTTTCAACTGTTTGCAAAATCAAAATATATTAACACTAGAGAATAAATACATAATATGTAAACATAATTATCGAGTACGCATACACACACAAACACACACATACACACACACACACACACACACACATATATATATATATATATATATATCACAGTAGTCTTAGTTATAAATAGTATGTTATCTTCAGGGGGTGTGGCACTCGTTCTTCAATGCTACTACCACCTTTACTGTCTCAAAATGATGTGAGAACATAGATAGAGTGAAAATTATAAAGTCTTAATAAGAAGTTCTAAGTTACAACAATTGATGTCATTATCATCATCTTAGCTACTTTGGTTTAATTTTGTCGAAATCATGATCATAGCATATAATAAAGTAAGGGTTGTTTTATTAAGTTCGACAACATTCCTTCTGAAGTAGATTTATTTTAATTATACACTTGTAGATATCTCACCAATAATAGGCAGGATAAATGATAAATGAATAATGCTTGATGCAACATAATAAATGAAATGACTTTCTTAACATGCATATCATGTTTCAAAGAAGCCTAGTGACCAAACCAATTTCATCGGTTATAAGTCATATGAAAAATAATAATTATTTTTGGTGGGCCTAAAAAAAGAAAAAAATCAAACTTTTGGTGGTCCTTATAATACTTTACTAGACAAAATACTATGCTTAAATTATAATATATTACCTGATAAGTTGTTACATGTAGTTGTCCAATTAAAGTTTCATACAAATCCAGTGTTATATAACCATAACAGAGTTAATTGTTCATTTGTTTATTTATCTTTGGCCATAGTGTAAATAATGGGTTAACGTCATAATAGAATAGAAATTTGTGGAATAAATAGAATTACTACACTACGTCCTATATATACACAGATGTTTGTTTTCAAAGTTTACAAAAAGCAACCATAAACAGTATAGGGTATAGAAAATGAGGCCACTAAAACAAAATAAATCGGCCTGTCTCTACAAAACAACAGCCTAATTGATCCCCATGGATATTTCATATACTAAGCATCCATGCGCACCATCCACTAAGCTACTTCCTATGGCCCAGAATGCCAAAAGAGGGCCACTCTATACATCTCCTCCTACTGTGCTACATAAGTCCCCTAGATGGATTCCGAGGAAAGGAATCCATTTGCCATGCTGGCCTTTGCCAGGGCATAGCCACTACCGGGTGTAGAAGATGAAAAGGATGAGCTCGCCGCCTCCATGGATCCTCCTCCTCAGAAAATGAAATGGAAGATGTCTGTTGAGGCGGTGAAGCGGGAGGTACAACAGGAGCTGCTGGTGGTGGTGGTAGTGGAAATGGACGTGCCATGTAAAGCGAGATGACAATATAGGCTGCGCAAGGGTCAAATAGTGGGTGAGTAAGTGGGACAGTAAAATCTCTGTGAAAAAAGAAATAAAAGTGAAATCAGCAACTACTATATATATATATATATATATATATATATATATATATATATATATATATATATATATATATATATAGTCTAGAAATGGATCAAGATGGATGTGTAGGTCGGGGAACTCAATGAAAAGGATGCCTATCGTTGCGTTCTCCACGATTTTGAGAATGACACGGAAATATACAATTGGGTGAGAATTTAAAGAAATTCTCAGTAAGAATTCTAATTCTACGCACATCTACCATCGCCGTCATTCCCAGTTGTTTCGATTTTCTTAATTTTAAATAGTACAACATAACAGTAATATTCAACTTAATTCATGTTGTGGAAAATATAACCCGAAATAAAACTTAATTTTAAATTAGTGTAATAAAAGTATATCTAAACAGGCATGCTAACATAGCTAAAATAGTAACCATATGTAAATCGTAATATAACATGAGGAATATAGAGATAACTATGGAATTAGCTTAGAAATTAACAAACAGAGCACACACACACACACACACACACACACACACACACACACACATATATATATATATATGGAAAATGCATTTAGTCTTTGGGAGTTTTCGACTCATGTAACTTATATTTTCCACTCTTGGCCCCCTGGGAGTGTTTGGCCATATACTCCTGGATAATAGTTTGCTTCTTAGGACCAAACTTGTTCTTATACAGGATTGCCGAGTTTACTTTCCTCGACTTTCCCACTGATCTATTCCCCTTAAACTTATTCAGGGGCTGGCCCAAATAATATAGAATCCTTTAATAATCTTCATAAGTTAACATGTGTAACACCCCTACTAATTTTA
Source organism: Pterocarpus santalinus (assembly GCA_031439595.1). Classification (NCBI taxonomy): domain Eukaryota; kingdom Viridiplantae; phylum Streptophyta; class Magnoliopsida; order Fabales; family Fabaceae; genus Pterocarpus; species Pterocarpus santalinus. The sequence continues at coordinate 47,126,703 of CM062532.1, read as the reverse complement.
TGTTATGCTTAAGTCATAGCATGAAATTAGTTAGTCTGTGTTACATGTTAATACTCTACTTAATTTTCGTGTTTAGTGTCTCCTATAGTTGTAACGGCGCGCTGTTATATAATAAAATGTGAATAGCGTTATAAAATGTAATAAAGTTTAACGTAATCTAACAGAAAAGATATAGATAAGTGATATATACTCTCAATAGTTTATGTACATATATAGGTCGGAAGCTGACGCTTCAGCTTATACATATGGATATATATTAAAAACAGATAAAAAAAAAGAAATGTCATAATTCCTATTTGCTAAAAGCAGAGGTAGAAATAGCAGAGCAAACTGTGTCCAACAAGTCCATCTCGGAGTCATAGAGAAGCTGCAATTCTGGGATCTCAAGGAAAAGAGTGGTCGTTGAGTCCTTCGCTAGCATCTGAGAATGATGTGGAAGTACAACACGGGGTGAGAATTTCGAGAAATTCTCAGTAGGGTCTATGTATGACGTTCATCTGACGTCACATTCATTCTCAGTTGCCTCGGCTTTTATTTAATTGGAAAAGCATGAGTGTGAACTAGGCTATCCATTTTAATGATTTTAAGGAAAAGTCTGGTCCGAGGAAAGGTTCAGTTTTACTTTAATTGGCATAAGAGACAAAACAGATTATTGATAGTGATTCACAGGATAATAAACAGTATAAATGAACAAATGGCAGTAAATAAACTTGGTAAATAACTGGACATATCTTAACTTAACCATTCCATATAATCATACATTCATGTAATCATGCATGCTCATTCTTGATTCTTTCTTCATAAGCTTTTCCATTACTTTTCATCATTTTCTATCTCTTGGTCCCCTGGGAGTTCTTGGCCATTTAGACTCCTAGGTAATAGTCTGCTTATTAGGATCGAGCTCGTTCCTATACAGGAATGCTGGGTTTACTTTCCCTGACCTTCCCACCGATCTATTCCCCTTAACTTCTTATCCGAGGCTAGCCCAAGTAGCATGGAACTTTCATAGTAATATAATCCTTTTCATAACTTTCATGGCTTTCATAAGAATGCATATGCATTAACATGTAATTCATAGCTTGTACATGGGTTCTACCGAAATTTCGGCAGCATAACGGAACGTGTCCGCTTCCCCATGAATAGTGCCAGCCAACCAGTACATCAAATTATCACAAAGAACATAACATCACATTTATATTCCAACATAAAACTCATATCAACATCAAATTCATTAAGGCAGAATTCCTGTCTCAGCATATTCAACCAACCCGGTTTTTATAATTCAAGCCATAATTTCATTTTAACTCATTTGGACCTCAAATTTGAGTATGTTAAAGTGTTATGTGTCTATTTTCTAACCTCTTTGGTCCCATCTAATTTTGGTATCTATAACTCAAGATATCTAAATTTTATCTCGGCCTGCCCAGTGGCTAGCCAGAATCAGGCAACTAAAAGTAAAAATCCACAAAAAATCAAAAAGTGACTCAAATCATACGAAATTGGTCTCATATTAAAGCTAACAGAACAAAGTTTCATTTAGAAAAAGTTACACTCAATTTGGCTTAGTAGGACTCGAGTTACAAGCCCCGAATTCGGACCTTCCTACACTGCCCTGTTCTAGCCCGGTGTGGACATAGGGCGAATTGCGTGGAGCACTGGGAGCAACTGCGACCTGATCTAATTCTGAAATTTTTATGGGATATTCTCCTATGTGTAAGCTTTCTAAAAAAGTTAGTTTCACTCATTTTCAAGTAGTATAGGTCGAGTTCTACCCTAAACAACCTAATCTGCCCAGAGCCAGAGTCAAAACCCTAGGTCGAAATTCAAAAATTCATAACTCCCTCAATTCTAATCAAAAAGACTTATATGATATATCTATGGAAAGAAATAAATGTCTAGTTTCATATAAAAATGGTTTCATCCATTTTGATCGGTTGTAGGAGGAGCCGTACACTCCGCCGTACGGACAGCCGAGGGGTTTTGGTTATCTAACCCATCAGCTCTTTCCATTTTCATGGTTTCTTGCTTCCACTTCGGTTTTAATCAATCAAACAGCCCAAAACCAATCACATATCATCATAAACATTCATTTAACACATCAAATAAGGTGAAAATAATTCAAGTCCAGCCAGCCAAGTGCATGGATTTGATGCAAGAATCAGAACTCCTACCTTTGATCCAAGTGTTTGTGCTGGATTCTTGAACTTTGGATGAACAAGGCTGGAATTGGCTTGAGTTTTTGGGTGTGTGAGCAAGAGAGAAAGAGAGCTGAAGGAGAAGAGGAAAAGTGGCGTGAATGAGGGTCAGAATTGGTGATAAAGGCAGCAGAAAATCTGATGGCTTTGAGTGACTTTTTGCTTGAATTTGATTGGCTCAAATTGCTTGGCTGAAATTCAGCCAAGCTTCTCCATGGTTTAGTGGCCTTGTGGCGCCACTTTTTGGCTGGTAAGTGGCTGAGCCATCAGCCACTCAAAATAGGGTTTGAGGCTTGCAATTTTATTGGTCCGGTTCCGACAGTTTAAAATACCGTAATGTTACCGATTTCCTTTAAATTGGTAAATCGGTTTTCAATAAAATTTTTATGAAATCTCCTATACTCTAACTTGATTCTCTCTTATTTGGACTCAAGTAATTGCTAATCAATTGAGTCTAAATAATTGCTTAATTGAATTTTAATTATTCTCAATTATTCGATAAAACCGAATAATTAGGCGAAAAACAGTGGATGTTACAACATGCATATCTAATCTATCATGAAGGGTTTATGCACATTTGAATGTCTTGCTTAGTATAAGAAACCTTCTGTCGGAATTTCGATAGCATAACGAATCGACTCCACTTTCCCATGAATAGTGCCAGGCTTTTAGAAAGATCAATCAAACACTCAAACCAACATGGAGCATCAAGTTTATAATCAAAATATCAATCACATAGTATGCCAACATCAATAACGTTTCTGCTCATTCTACTCAATTCTGTCCGATTTTGTAAAATTTTCCAAAATTTCTATTCTCTTTATTTAGCCCTACATTTTGGATATGTTATAGCTCTACTAGTTTCCAACCCTAGTCCCATCTCATTTTGATTTGAATAGCTCAAGTTATTCAAAGTTTATTTTAGTCTGCCCTATAACTAGCCAGAATTGCACCCTTAGAAGTAAAAAATTCATTAAAAATAGGAAACTAAGTGAAATAATACGAAACTTATACCAAATTAAATTAACAGAACAAATTTTATTTGAAATAAGTTGCATCTCATTTACATAAGTATAGCTTGAGTTATAAGCCCTGTAAATTGACTCTTTTGGACTACCCTGTTCTAGTTTGATTTGGACTCAAGGCAACTTCATCGAATCACTGGGAATAATTGGGAGTGAATCTAACTTTGAAATTTTTATGAGATGTTCCTTTATGTGTTGGCTTTCAAAAAGAATTAGTTTCACTCAATTTAGATGTAGGGTGAGTTATATCCCTCACAACTCGTACTGCCTAGAAGAGGACCTTCAAATTAAACTTCAAAAATTCGTAACTCACTCAATACTAATCCAATGGCCTCAAGATTTATATGATTGGAAAGCCCTAGATGTCTAGTTTCATAAAAAAATAGATTCATCAAGTTTTGATGGCTATATTTTGGGTTGTATAAGACAAACATATGGATGCCATAGGGTTTTTACCCAAACAACATCTTGCTTCTTTCTATTCTCAAATTCTTCCACTCCAACTTTAATTCTAATCCAAACATACATACAAAAACAACCCTATCTCATCATCTCTACTCAATATAGCATCAAAATCATGAAAGAAAGAGGAGACCTAAGCAGCTCCAATCCAAAGAAAATAAGAAGATAAATTGAATCCCTACCTTTTCTAGGTGTAGTCTTGCTAGATTTGTACCTTGGATTGAAGAAATCTTGTTGAAGCTTGAAGATTTGATGAATATGAACATGAGATGAGATGAGGAAGAAGAAAGATGAAGAGATATCAGCTGTATATTAGGTCGAAAATCTGCAAGGGAGTAGGAAGGAAATTTTTGAAAACTTTTGAAGGAAGTTGAAGGTGATTGGTGGATTTCTCCCTTCATTCAAATTTGATGTGGCTACCCTTTTTTAAGGGTTGAGGTTGTGCCACTTATAGGGATGGGTTGGCTAAATCTTGGCCATTCAATCTAGGGTTTTCAAAGTATAATTTCTATTGATTCGGTTTTGACAGTTTGAAATATCGAAATGTTATCGATTTCCTTTAAATCGATAAAACGGTTTTGGAAAAATCCTATGAGGTCTTTTATGTTTCTAATCTAATTTCCTCAAATCTAATCTCTCTAAATGATACTTAATTGGCTTTAACTAAATACTTAATCAAATTCTAATTAATCTCAATTATTCGATAAAAATCGAACAACTTGGTTAAAAACGATAAAATTTTTCGGATGTTACAAGCCTCATTTATTCTGTTATCGCTTTTTAATTTGGCGTATGACACTCTTAAATGTCATTTGATAATGTGGTTGAGGTTGTGGATCAACTGGCAAATTTACCAGCCTCTACAAGAACCACACCCGGGTTTGATCCTGCTAGAGGCAGGAAGTTGTTGATGAACCCACTCCCCCACCCCCTTGGTCGGCGACCAAAAAAAATTTATTTGATAATAATGTTAAACATTACAATATTACTATTTATGAATAAAATTCCACATTATTATAGATTATTTTAGTTAATCATTAAAGTTTGAATGTATTAAGATAAAATGAATTATATGTGGCCTTATGTGTAGAATTTATTTAAGTCAAAAGTTGTCGAAATATATAATTGACTAAAAATATGTTGAGATTAATTTTTACGCACTAATAGAGCAAAATAGTTTTACACTGTCAGTCAATAAAATTTGATGAATATGACAAATCACAATAGATAGTTATCATAATGAGTAGTTACTCATCATAATTTTGTATTTTTCTCAAATTTTATTGACTAGTAATGTAAAGTTATTTTATATTATTAGTATATAGAAATTAAATTTTAATATACTAATCAAATTGTGGAAAAGATTAAGATATATTATTTCAAAAACTTAGTAATGGAAGCTGAAAAAATTATATAGGTTATTTTTTTATGTAAACAATCACTAATATCACATTTAAAAATTTAAATTACTTTTCAGAAGAGAAAAAATTAATTTCTTATGTAAAAATATATCATTGACAAAAAAATATATTAATCAAATGGTAAAAAAAAATAATATTTCAAAAACTTAGTAATGGAAGGTGAAAATTATATAGGTTTATATAAAAAATCACTACTACAATATCAAAAAATTAAATTACTTTTGAGAACAGAGAATTGTATTATTTCATGTTAACCGTTGAATGTATGATTTTTGTATTTATATAAAATTCTTCACTAAGATATATCTTTTTAGCTAATCATCGAAGTTTGAAAATTTTGAGTTTAAAATGACTTATATAAGACCAAAGTGTATATACAAATTTACGTGAGTTTTTTTTTTTTTTAAATGTTAAGAGAATAGTTGTCAAAATATAAAATTGAGTCAAAAAAATTATTAATCAAATGTAAAAAATTACACCTAGTTTTTATTCACAAAACACTAATACAACATGATAACATAATTAAATTACTTTTGATAATAGAAAAATATTGTATTATATATTATATATCAACTATTAAATGTATAACTTTTTATCTATAGAATTATATTCTGGAGATTGACCCCATTTGGTCACCATATTTCAGTTTCTCAATTAGTCATTCATATCTAACTAAACGCTGCTTAAATTACGGAAGACGTAATTTAAAACTTTGAAGCATGTGATTACTAAAAAAACTTTTGTGCCAAATATTGCTTACATGAGTATTTTAATATTCCAAAATCTAAGAAGCTATTTTTTTGAGGACTTACTTTTTATATTTGAAGAATTATTTTTAAGTTAATTTTAGTAATTCTTCTATACGATATATAATGATGATTCAATTTTTGTCTTCAATTTTCTTTTTACAAAAATGTCATTGTTTATTTATTTATTTATTTTTTGATAAAATGAATAGAGGGTATAAATGTCTTAACTCACGACATCCATATCCTTTCTCTGTAATTTCACAAATATATAATTATTGTCTCATTAACTCCAAACTAATACTATTTTTTTTATTAAAACTTTACTTTTTAGCCAACAGTAACTAAGGAATAATTTGTTTTCAATAGTAGGACTCACTGATTCTTAAAAAGTCGAAGATGTTTGTTATTATCTATTTGTGATGTTAGAGTAAATTTATGTTTGGAACAGCTGTAAAATTCAAGTATCTTTAATAATTGCTTATTTGTATAATAATTTTTTTTAATATAATCAATTATATAAGAATTAATTTATGATTGGATATTTCAGCTGAAAAATAATTTTAAAATAATTTGTTTTATTTGATTGGTATATAAAAAGTTAATTTTGTATAGTAAAATTACTAAAAAAGATATAAAATGATGGTTTATTATAATATCCTATTTAAAATTTCGCTTAAGTTGACTCTCTAGGATATTCTCCCTAATTGCCCTAAATTTTATCTTAATAGAGGAATTAAAAATTAAAATGAAATGGGGACATTTCTCTCTAAAATAAAGAAGTATACATAAGAAAAAGGGATGAGACTACACAACACACTAAGGTTGGTGATGCACCCAAGTTGCCCTTTATTTTTTTTTCCCTTCTCTTCTTCCTAGGGATGTCAATGGAGTGGGGATAGCCCCCATCCCTTGCCTTGTGGATAAATATCCACCGCCGTCTCCTACCCCAAATTCATAGGGTACTTGCTTTTGACTTCCCACGGATTTATAGGTATCCACGGATATCTATGGATACCCAAAATGTTAAAAATTCAAAAAATTTAAATTAAATAAAGAAATTTTAATATCATAAAATATTTAAAATAAGCATAAATAGTAATCTAATTCCACAATCCAATACCGTTATGGCCATGATTTGTATTGTCTGTGAATTGTTGTGGTCATTGGTTCATTACCTTAGCTATCTTAATTGGATGGAGGATATCATGTGCTAGAGAATATTGAATCTTCACCAAAGTAACCAAATAGTGTTACTTGAAGGAAATTTAAATAGCCTCGACGTGGAATTGAACTTTGATTGGCAATTTTAGTTTTAGGTCATGAGTGTGGGGGAGGTGTAGAGTGAATAGGGTATCTATGACATATTTTTCTATAATTCTTTACCTATGAAATTAGGATAATTGTCTTTGAATGTGTTATTTTAATCAAGGTGACTCTTGATAAGTCGGCATTTTTATATTGTGGAACTTATGTTTTTAAGAGCATTCCTGATACGATCTCAGGAGGGCAAATTGGACATTCCAGTATTAGAGGATAAGATAGAAATTTCAATGTGCCCGTGGGACCTATCACAAGGGTGTAACATTCTCCCAAGTATGGTACTATACTTAAGTCATAATATCTCACCTAGAAGTTATTACTGTCACTTAATCGGACCTTGTTTGGTAGCAACCTTCAGTCACCGTCAATCTTACTAATCAACTTCACCTCTGAGGGACTTCTTTGGAATTTCTGAATTATCTGGAGATAACACAGAAATAAACATAGGAGTGAGAATTTTAAATTCTCAGTAGGATTCACTAAGAAATTTCATACCATATCATCGTTATTATCTCCAGCGGCTTCGGTTTATTATAAAAAAGGTGAACATGTTAATAGACTTTTCAGTTTTATAGTTCGAAAATGTATTATCTGAAGTAGAGTTCATTTTAGTTGTCAACTTGATAAACAGAGATGAACTTCAAACAATTAACTTATCAACATGAAGGATAAGTAATCATAATGTAACAATTCATAATAAGAAACAGCACAATTGAATAACGTGCAAAGATGGATGCAGATAACATCTTGATGTGAGCACATTCATCTATCTTTAGTTTTCTTTACTTTCTTTTTCCTGGCATACCTAGGCGTTACGTATCGCCATCCTTAGGGTATGAGCTTAGACGTGCCTCTAATTGGAGGGATCTCATTTTGACCACATGCCTCTAATTTAGAGGGATCTCATCTGGCTACATGCCTCCGAGGAAGATGGATCTCATCTGGCCACATGCCTCCAAGTAAAGGGATCTCATTGTCATATCACAAGCCAGAGTATGATCACCATGTCATACTCCATCGGGGCGTGATCGCCATGTCACACTCCTTAGGATGTGTTGATCATACCATATTCCAAAGTATGATTGCCATGTCATGCCCTATTGAGGTGTGATCGCCATGTCACACTCCTTTGGAATATAGGACCTTCATCATGTCTTTTATATACCTTCACATAGAGGGATCCAAATAACTGCCTCCGAGTGAAGAGATTCATTCTCACATATTTATATATCTCTTTCTTTGCGTGCAAAGATGCCATTTTTCATAAAAGGGATCGTGATCATCTCATCATGCAATGTTTATATGCATTATAGTGCACTTACTTTTGAACACTCTTGCATTTAGAATTTCATATTCATAGCTTAAATCTTCATAACACAAGCTATCATAATTTCATTTACTTTTGCTGAAAATTTGGCAGCATGACGGATCAAGTCTGGTTCCCCATGAATAGTGCCAAACTACTAGTAAAATCACTCAAACATGTAAATCAATATGGAACAGCAATTATATGTTCACAATATCATTCATCAAAGTCAATGCAAACATCAATAGAGTTTTTTGCTTACTTCATCCTATTCTACCTAGATTTTGTATAATCCACCTTTAGGCCAATTCAACTCATTTAAACCTGGATTTTAAATATGTCATAGATTTATGTGTTTAGTTTCCAACCCATTTAGTCTCATCTTATTTTGATTTGTATAACTCAAGTTATTAGTATTTTACCTTAGACTACCCTGTACTTAGCTAGAAATTTACCCTTATAAGTGAAAATTCACTAAAAATAGAAATCTAAGTGAAATTATATGAAATTAAGATAATTTAAAGCTAACAGAACAAGCTTTTAAATGAAATAAGTAGCATATCATTTGCATGAGTATATTTTAAGATATAAGTCCCGTAACTTAACCTTACTTGACTACCTTGTTCTAACCCAATTTGAACTTAAGGTAAATTTATTGATGTGCTGAGAATAATTGGCAATGAATCTGACTTTGAAGTTTTTATGGATATTCCCTTATATGTTAGCTATTAAACAATATTCGTTTCAGTCAATTTAGAGATGTATAATGTGAGTTACACCCCTCTCAACTTACACTATCCAAAAGGTAACCTAAGATTCTAGGTCAAACATCAAAAATTCATAACTAATTTTACACTAATCCAATGGCCTTATATTTTATATGTATGGAAATCCTTGAATGTTTAGTTTCATATAAAAATGGATTCATCAAATTTAAATGGTTGTAGGTGGAGCCGTACACTCTGCCATACGGACCGTCGAGGGAAAAATCCTAACAACTTCTTGGCTTCTCTCTATCTTCAAGTACTTTCATACCAATTTCAATCCTAATCACAACAATAGTCATCAAACCAGTCAATAATCATCATATACATCCAAATGCCACATCAAGAAGTGATAAAAATGAAAACCCAAATAGCTTCCATAACCATGAAAACAAAAAAAAGGGTTGAATCTCTACCTCCTTTGAATGTGATCTTGCTAGATTTTAAGTTTAGATGGATGAAATCTCATCAAAGCTTGAAGGTTGATGGAGTAGAATGAAGGACGAAGAGATGAAGGAGGCCGAAAGGGAAGGGAGAGGGCACAATCTGCCTTGAAGGAGAGGAGAAATAAAATCTGACCCAAGCTTAATAAAGTGGTTGGTTTACTAAGTGTTGATTGGCTCTTGAAATAGGTGGTGGCAAACTAACAAAGTCTCTCCGCCCATTGTTGAAACATGTGGCGCCACAATCCAAGGGCTAGGTGGCTGAATTTACAGCCTTATAATTCAGGTCTTCATATGTGGAATTCAATTGTTTCGACTCCGACATTTTAAAATATCAAAATTCTACCGATTTCCTTCAAATCGGTAAAACAGTTTTTGAAGAATTTTGTGAGGTTTTATATGTTTCTATTTTAATTCTTCTTAATCTTAATCTCTCGAATTAATATCTAATCAACTCCTAATTAATATTTAATTAACTTCTAATTGCCCTTTCTTGCTATTGAAACCGAATAAATAAATTAATGACATAAATTAGACATTTTTGCAAATTCGGAGCCTTTTTGTTTTCTGTTTTTTATAAATAATGGCATTTCCATAATTTTGAGCAAGTCCAGGGACACCCCTTGTCATTTTTACACCAGACTGCCTCCATGGCCTAATCGGCAGAGATTTAAACTTCTACGATTTCACCACATGATTTTGCTCTGTTTAAAAATCCCATTCTGTTAATTCTACAAATGTAGGGATATAAAGATCATTTCATGAAAAGTTTTAGGGTTATTATGGGAATAAGTCTTTGGGGTCAAAATATAATTTCTAAAATCTCTGGGCATCACTGCAATTAGCAAAAGTTTACAAGGGCCCTTTTACCATTTCTTAATTTTTAACATATGGCAATGCCATATTTTTAACGGCAGTGTTACACTATCCTATAATTCTAAGTGTGAAGATTGTTATGGCATAACGCTGCCTGAGGAATTCTCATATTGCCTAAGGGAAATAATTCAAAGTTTTCATTACGTTCTGTTTACGAAAATAGGGATGTTACAAAGGGCAAGAACAAAGATGCTAAAAGAAAGCTTTGGAAACTTAGGCAAGTCATTTGTGGAAGAGATGCATCAAGAATGGGCTAAGGAAGAGAAGACAAAGCTAAATGGGTCAAACGTGGAAAGTAGGCAGCCCAAAACTCTAATTGTGGCACAATGGCTCTAAAATGTATTACGTCCATATTGGGCCAAGTTTTGTTTAGTGACTCTATTAGTTTTTATTTAAAGACATTTAGTTATTTTGAGGATTAGCCTAATTGTTAGTTTAGTAAGTTGGGCCTTTTTCTAATGGGCTTAGATTTATTTTAACCTACTGTAAGAGTTATAAATACCTCATAAACAATTGTAGCCGTAGTTTTTTTGGTTGAATGAAATTTACATTTTCTGGTTTCTTCTAAGAAATTCTCAAGTGCGTGTAGGTGAGGAGTGACTATAGTGCGTGTACGTGAGGAGTGACTATCTTTACTTGTTGCATCAAGAAACTGAATAAGCTATTACAAAGGTAAATTCTCTTGTGATATTTGTTCAGTTTCATCTTCCTTCATCCCAATTATCTACATTTCTAAGAATGGGTTTCTTAGGGGTTTAGTAGGGAGGGTGTTTATCCTATTGCTTGTTTCCTATCAAAGTATATGCCTGGGGTTTTGGAATCGTTATATCCTTAGGGTTTCGCATCATTTAGTATCAAGAGCAGGCTGTAAATAAATTTCTCTTTATCTACGCTTGTGTTGGTTGTATTTCTGTCAATTCTTTTTCTAGGTTGCGTTTTTGTTCTATGTGTTTGTGTGCTATTTTGTTCTTCTTTTTCTACTATTTCTGTCTGCTAACCTGCATTTCCCAAAAAAAAAAGTGACAAAAAAATGAAAAAAAGGCAAAAAAAAAAATGCAAAAAAAAAGGGAAATCTGCAGAATTTTAGAATTGTGTTTTGCTAATTGTTGATGATCTTGTGAATTGTTGGGTTGAGTCTTTGCGTTAACTCTTTGTTCTGTCACTTTTACTCCAAAATTAAAACTAATTTTGGTGTGTTTCTTGTTTTGTTTTTTGTTTTTTTTTTTTTTGTCACCATTTCCTTTGGTTCTAGTCTTGTATTTTCTTGACACATTATCGATCTTAATTTGCAATAGTTTTCCTTCATTTGTCAGTGTATATTTTGTTGCTGGTTTTGTATTTCCGTTGGTTCTAAATTTGAGTTTTATTTTTCCGGTTTATTATTCCTTTTCTATTCTAAATATTGCTTGTGAATTTGACCTTGTTTGAGTTTGTTTGATTTCTAAAGTGCAACAATCAAAAGTGGTCAAGAGAGGTAAAAGGCAATAGTGGTGAGCTTAGAAGAAGGTAAAACCCTGAATTGAGTGCAAACATGAATGCACCCAAATTTTTGAGTGAAAAACATTAGAGAGTAAACTATGAGGCTATTTTCATTAACACTTTGCCGGTTGTCCAAATGGCTGAAGAGGAAGTTTCCATGACAATAGATATGAAGGTGATGTACAAAGCCTTTGTTACTCATTTTCAGAAATTGAATAGTAGACTTGATGACATGGATGAGTGGAGAAGGGAAGTGACACAGGTTATCGTCGAGAGTAGCAGACGGGGTGATCCAAGGCATAGACGGAATCATAATGATTTCAATCGTGAGCCATCTGAGGAGGAGTCTGACAGTGCTGAGTCAGTTAGACCTAAGAGAGCTAGGAACAGAGGAAGATAGGATAGCAACATTAATGCTATCAAGATGCAAATACCTCCGTTTAAGGGAAGAAATGATGCTGAAGCCTATTAAAATGGGAAAGGAAGGTTGAGCTGATCTTTGCATGCCATTACTATGTCGAAAAGAAGAAAGTGAGATTGGCTGCAGTGGAGTTTTCAGATTATGCACTAGTTTGGTGGAATGAGTTAGTGAAATCTATAAGAAGGAATGGTGAGCGCCCTATTGAGACTTGGTAAAAGATGAAGCGAGTGATGAAGAAGAGGTTTGTACCTTCTTATTATTACAGGGATGTGCACCAGAAATTACATAAGCTAACACAAGGTTCTAAATCAGTGGAGGATTACCATAAGGAGATAAAGATGCTTATGATGAAGGCTGTAACACCCTAGTAGTTCCATTCTATGCTTAAGTCATATTGTGGAATTATTAGTTGTTACTTTTGCTCGCGGAACTAACATTACCTTTTTGAAATTACTTTGTACCGAAAATAGGGGGAATATATATATTTTTTTTAAACAAGTGAACCATTTTTGAAATCGAGAGCCATGAGCGCATCGTGAACATATAAAGTAACACCGCTATCCCATACATACGTTGCATTTAACAAACATAAAACAATAAGAGCAACCACAATTCTTAGATAAATGTAACATTCATTCCACGGCCATCCATGATAATACAATAATAGTCATATCAGAGTCATACATAAGATAATAGTGGGTTCGATATCTAACATCGGCCCTAACCAAAAGCCTACCAATACATGATAAAAGGAAATACATCAGACAATCCTACTACCCAAGCATGCCACATAACAGAATGATAACCCTATAACTATAACCAAAAGGGGCTATCCTCGTGCTCAGCTCCGCATGCAGTCGTCACATCAAGCATCTGGCGGGAGGAAACCGTTCCCATATCCACCGGGAGAAGTACCATCACATCCTCCTCCTCGAGCACGTCCTCGCCCACGGGCACGCAGTGCGATGCGAATGAACCCACGCTGAACCGGGGTGAAGCTGGGCCAGCGGATGAAGCGTAAGAATCGGAAGATAAACGAATCACCAGAAGGCTGCGGCGAACCCGAGCGGTGAGATCCCCTAGAATGAGCCGGATAGAGGGGCTTAGACGGATCGGTCTCCACATGGAAGCTCGGATAAGACGGCTCCGAAGGGTCGGAATCCAGTGAAATAGTCGGAGTCAAGCGGGTATCCGAGTCAGTCTCGTCATCATCAGTGGGGTATCTCAGTGGCTGAAAGTAGGGGCGGATGTCATCCATAGTAACCTCGCCGAATGGCTGATGTGGTCGAAAAAATGGGCTCATCACAGGGGTCTGAAACTGGCGGTCGTGGAAGATGTAGACCCTCATCGCTGCGCTCGCCGACGACCGCAGGCGTTTCAAAGACCGGGTCAAAGCGCCAACGCCACACCGGGAACTCAATGTAGATCACCACTGTGCCCGACGTCGACATCCTCTAAAGACGACACGGAAACGTAGGAATGAGAAACACTAAATTTCTCAGTAGGATCACGACTAGACAAACATAGTGTCCTCGTCATCGTCCCAGCCACTTCGGGTTTAATTATGAAAGCGATGGGCGGATATAAGTTCAATTTTTAATGGTCTGAAAACTTAGACCCCGAAGCGGGTTGCTTTTAAACTTAAGATCATAACCACATCATCATAACTAACATACGTACTAGAACATAGAATAAACATTCATAATGCAAATGGGCAATATACTTACAGGCAAAGACATGCATCATCATAGACGTAACAATGGTTATACTTAGACTTTTCTTTCATTATCAGCACGTGCTTAACATTCTTTACTTTCCTTTGAAATAGACTGCTTTTGGACATGAGCTCATTCCGTGACCGTCGTCACTTGAGCACTAACCAAATCAGACTAAGCCGATATTGGTTACCTCTAAATTGGAGGGTCCTCCAGAACACCCTTGCCTCCCTCATAGAGGTTCCTTGTGGATCGCCGTCTCTCACTTCCCTTACCGAAGTGATTGAAGGGTCACGTCCCATTGATTCTTTTCTTATCTTTATACTTTACATGCATAACATTTCCTTGACTAGACGCATGCAATGATATGACTAAGTCCATAATTTTGACGGAAATCCAGCAGCATAACAGCTAGACTGGAGCTTCCCAAAACGCCAATCATCAGCATTCAACCAATAGTTCATCATATCCATATCATATCATCACACTCATCATTCAATCATGAGACAAAGCTCAATCAAACTCATCATTCATCATGCCGAGTGGCATCACACATTCATACCCTAAAGGGGTTTATAGTTGTGTTGTTCTTTGTGAAAAATATTATGAATCATCACATGATTTCCCATGGTTACCCATGATAGAATCACATAGTTAAGATAGGTGTTTGTGGTCTTTTAGTCACTTGGTCCTTGGATGAAAATATTCTTCACTTAAGTACATGTCTTATGAAACACTTGTTCAAATTAATTAAATTATATGATTGTTTCCTTTCCTTGAGATAGTGCACTTAGTGATTCCTAGGTTCATGGTATGCTCAGAGGCCCTAATCATACTTCTGTTCCCAAGGAGTTCGAGATCCCTCTAATCCTTGGGTCATGACAACGCATAACCACATCATGAACCCAACAACACCAATGTTCACTAATCACCAAGGGTGACTTTTAACTTATTCAAGTTACAAAGTTTTAAACTGTTACTAATAACATACCAAGGTTTTTGTCTTAAATATTATTAAAGTTGCCATTCTTAGTAGAGTAGTCATAAAGTCTCATTCTTTATGAAAGTAAGTGCCTTTGACATTAAGCTCTTATCTTAAGATTGGATCTTTATGAAATAATGATACAAGTTACTAGCTTTTGAATAAAAAGTCTTGTTCTTTATAAAAGTTAACACCTTTTTGCATTATTTTGGTTCAAAGTCTAAACTTTATCGATGAAATGTCATAAAACAACATTTTTATAACTTAAAGATCTTATTCTTGAATAAAGTTTGAAACTTTGTGAAAGATCTTTTCTTTAAGGTTTGATTCCTAAAGCCTAAAGTGACAAGATATCATTTTTCTAACTCAAAAAGTTTAGACATTCACATGTATTCTTGTCTTCAAAACAAAACAAAATAGAACTTTATGGAAGCTTAAAAGTTGCGCCACTTTGAAGGAAATCAAGAAGCAAACTTTTTAAAGTTTAAAGCTTTTAGAAGGTTCATAGTCTTATCAAATCATGGAAACATAAAAAGGTGAAGCTTTTCTAATCATTCACTCATCATAAAGAGAAAAGAACAACTTTAAGCAAGAGAACAATAAGAACATATGTTTCCGAAAGAGGAAACTTAAGAACACATGAAGAATATCAAGAACACATTTTTTCAAAAGAGGAAACTTAAGAACACATGAAGAACATCAAGAACACATTTTTCCAAAAATGAAAACTTTGGCTCTTGAAGAGCATAAAGGATCTTCTCAAGCTTTCACTTAGAAATCTTGGTCATGGAAAAACCAAGCTCCAAGCTTTCTTGAGTAAACAAAATGAAAAAGATGAAGATCACTACCTTTCTTGAAGATGGCGCAAAACAAGAGAGATGGAGGAAGAAGATGATGGCTCCTCTTGATGATGAAGGTGGCGGTTTTGCAAGAAGGAAGGAGAAGCTCTTGAAATCTTGTGGAAATGGAGGTTGTAGTGTTTTGATCTTGTCTCCAAAGACCCAAAGATGAGGTCTTTGAAGGGCCAAGTGAGTGGTTTAGGGTGGTGGTGGTGGAGAAAAGAAGAGGAAGATGAAGAAGATGAAGAAGTGTTTAGAGAGAAGTTAGAGAATTTGGCTTGAAGAGAGAGAATAGGATGAGTGAAAATGAATGAGGGAGGGAGAGAGAGAAAGTGGCGTCCACTTTGAAGGAGGGAGGATGAGATATTTTTGCTTTACTTTGTGTTATCTTGTGTTAATTAGTGATTAAGGGGACAAAGTGGATGATGGGGAAACAAAACATGATCAAACTCTTACATAAAGCACTCTTGTCTCATCCTTTATGCTTTTATGACATCACTCTTTACTTTATTGTCTAGTTGACTAAATTTGAATTTAATCATGTGATTAAGTGCTCATACAACTTAATTAGGGTGATTAAGCAAGGATTAGTGATTAACACCCAAGAACATGATTAACAAAAATTAATCTTATGACTAAGCTTAATTAACCTTAATTAAACTCGAGTAAGCTAATTAAGGGCGATTAGTGCTTAATTAAGCTATGAGGCTCTGACTTGCTTAATTAGAGATTATCTGATCTCGATTAAGCATTCTCTTGACTCTTCTCATCCGAGTCAACCCCTTAATTAAGCCCTAATCTCAAAATTTCTCATTAAGTGCCTAATTACTCAAGGTTACTGAGGTAATCTAGCACGACATGAAATTGAGGATGTTACAAAGGCCAACATAGAAGAGGACATGGCATTAACTATGGCACGATTTATGGGTGCTCTAAACAAAGAGATTGCAGATGTGGTGGAGTTACAACTATATGTGGAGATGGAGGATTTAGTTAGCATGGCAATGAAGGTGGAGAAGCAACAGAATCAAAAGAGAGCAGCCAAGGTGTTTGCCAACTCCAACTCAAAGTGGAGTTCTAAGCGGCCTAAATATGAGGACATAAAGAAGAATAAAGGTTCAGATTCTAAGGAAAAGGTGCTAGAAATAGCAAAGAAGAAAGGTACTTCTAACTCATCTTCTTCTGTTGCTACTTCTAGACATAGGGATATCAAATGCTTCAAGTGTCAAGGTTTGGGTCATTATGCATCTGATTGCCCAAACAAGAGGATGATGGTCATTAGGGATAGAGAAGTTGTATCTGAATCTGATGATGGTAATGAGTCTGATGTGAATGAGAATATGCCACCTTTGGAGGACTGTTCTGACACTGATGAACATGTACAGTATGCTGTGCATGGTGAATCTCTTGTTGTTAGGCATGCACTAAATTTGCCGGTTAAGAAGGATAGTTTGGGACAAAGGGAAAATATATTTAACACCAAGTGCTTAGTTGGTGGAAAGGTGTGTAGCTTGATCATTGATAGTAGGAGTTGTACTAATGTTGCTAGTACTACTTCAGTTGAGAAGTTGGGGTTGAAGTGTAAAAGCCATCCTAATCCATATAAGTTGCAATGGTTGAATGATAGTGGAGAAGTAAAGTGCCACGACCCAAAACCGGGCTGTGACTGGCGCATAGGGACAAGTCCCTACACAAGCCTTTCGCCACAGAATTTTATAAAAATTTCGACAGAGTCCCTTTTGTAATTAGGATATTTCCCAATTACAAAAGGTTATCTTGCAAGATAAACAAACACAATCTTTCATCGGGGATCCGGGTATTCTCAGAATACACCCCTCAGCACACAGTATAATAGTAAAATATATAAATTGAGTTCTTCAAAAAAAAAATTCCTTTACACTACTTTAATTCCAACAAGTTGAAATATATACTTGTGTATGTATGTGTGTGTGTATGAATGAATACACAACAACAACAAAAACAGAACAAGGTCGGACCCTGCCTGTAGTACTATGGAGCTACATACTAAGATTATAATTGAAATAGAATTACAAATCAGGGCCCTTACTCTTGAGGGCTCACCAAAATAAGAATCTAATGATGCTGAGTAGAAGAGTCGGCTCCCAAGTCTGAACCTGTATCTGAAAATGATATAATAACCACGGGATGAGTCTTGAGAAACTCAGTGAGAGATAGAGTGTCCCTAACCCACATGAGACAATGTGCTAAATTGGAGATATTAAGATAATATAATAATATGTATAATAAAACAAAAATAGAAATCTTAATCAAATATTATCCAACTTTTCTTTTCTAAAAATAGAGTCTATCTATTCCAGGATAATCCATCAGGAAGCACACTTAGGTGGCCTTTTTTTCGTGTGAAACCCATAATCAGGCATGCACCACCCTTTTTGTGGCCGTGAATATCAGACACACGCCACACTATATGTATGGTCGTGAATAACAGGCACGCGCCACTCCCTTGAGTGGCCATGAAATACAACATCCTAGGTGCACCCAGGGCTAACGCCTACTGCTATCAGCCTACAGATCCTGGCCTAGACTTTCCCAAGTCTTTCTTTTCTATTATACAAAACATTTAATAAAGATTCTTATAAAATATACCAATATACCTTATATAAAACAATAAAATTGTAACTTCAAAGAAAAATAAAGCTTTAACACTTTAATAAATAAAAAATGAACAAAAGTTCAAAGCTTTTATTCAAAAATCTTTCGAAACAAAGAAAATTTTCCAAAGTTTAATAGGAAACCAAGGTAATAAACATTTGCCACATTTTTCTTTTTGAAAATGAAGTCATTGTCTCATGTGAACCAGTAGAAATAGATAAGCTACCAAAATTTAAATTATATTGCTAAGACATATCAAATCATTTGCATATGTATATATATAGACATAATACATTAAAACTAAGATAGGGATAAACTATCTACTCACAGACTTAGCGCCAATCACAGAATCCTAATCCCATGAACTCAGAGAGCCAAAGCTAGTCCTCCAATGGTATGTACTATTAATAATATGGCAATTTACTTGAAGGTCAGTCACTTAAACTTAGGATTAATCTGCTTTACTCCCAAATATGAAAATTCCTAATTCTTCCAACCTAGGGTTTCAAGAATTCTACTAACAATCAAGGAGTTGAAATTTTTTAAGAAGAAGAAGAAATGAGGCATGAGAATTACCGTTAGAATTGGAGTGAAGAGGAAATGGATAGAGATATGCCCTCCAACTTCAAAGCCACCCAAGCAAGTATGAGAGAAGGAGGAACGGATTAAATGGATGATTTGTGTTTAAAGGGAGTGAAGATTGTGTTTGTAACACCCTAATAAATCCACATTACGCTTAAGTCGTATTACGGCATTTTATTAGTTGTTACTTATGCTCGTGGAAAACTAAACTTCACTTAAAATTAAATTACGCGGAAAATACAGTAAATTTTTTTTTTGAAATATGTCGTTGCTTTTGAAAAGTAAAGCCTTGCGCGAGAAGATGGCGGTAAACGAGCGTATCGCGGAGATTTCGATATAAATGGAAAGGTCAAGAGATAAATCATAATATCATACATTCAAATTATAACATCAACTACATAATATACTTAATCTCATAATATCCAAATAAATACATATAAAGGAAACTCATGGTCATGCCATGGCCCCAAACATCAAAGGTTCACAAGTCTGATAAAATCCAATACAAAATGAAATACAAGAGTTAAGGAGCGCAAATCAAAATAAGCCCACGTAGACATATGCTGACTTCTCTGCCCCTTCCATGCCCTTCCATCGAACGGACTCAGGTCCTCGAATGCCTAGTCCCCATGTCGCTCGGCTCGGAACGCGGAGTGCGAATGATGCGGGGGTGCCTGCTAATCACCTCGATACGACGGATGCGACGGCCAGGAACATAGCTGCCCACCGAAGAACGTGCCTCGGAGGGATCCTCCTCAGATGCAACAGGCTGATACTCGGGGAGTGGCAGTGAAGCTGCTGCGGCCCTAGGGGTGGCCGTCGAACTCACATCGACCACGGGAACCTCTGGCAGCGGCACAGGCTCGGCTACGGGTAGACCAGGAGACATAGGCTCCATCTCGATCTCAGGCAATGGCTCGGGCGGGAAATCCCAAGGACCTAGCGGCTGTCCAAGGCGTGAGGATGATACGTCCACAGGGGCTGGCGGGATCTCTGGCTCCTCCTGGTCAAAAACTCGACCCGGATAGAAGTATGTGCGAACTATCGTGGTGGTCGTGGCCACGATAGCGTGCGCCTCCTCGTCATAGGCCCACTCATGGTGGGGAGGCTCCATGCTCCATGCCACGTGAGGCTCCATGAGTATCTGGTGACGAGACGGAAAAACAACTAGGATGAGAAATAAGATTTCTCAGTAGGACTCGACCCTGACACACAGGTGTCATCGTCATCGTCCCAGCCACTTCGGTTTTTAAATGAAAAACTGTGGGCATACAATAGGTTCAATTATTTGATTTTCGAAAACGTTACTACCCGAAGTGGATCCCATTTTTAGTACTTATCCTCGTTGTATTAACAACATCATGGCATACATGAAAACTTATATGACTATTCATAACATACATAAACAGGTTGAGGGTTATATTCTTTACTTGGGTTGGACCGAAGTCCCTTTCTTTCCTTAACTTGACTTATCTTAAGTCCTTTCTTTCCACCCACTAAACATAAGTGGTAATAAGCTCATACCGTGGCCGTCGCCACCATAAAATTTCGGTACTTACACTAGCTGGGTCATGCCATGCCTCATGTAAGCCCTATCCCCTATACTCACACTAGCTGGGTCATGTCATGCCTCATGTGAGTCGTGGATGAGGGGAACTTAAATTAGGTCACCTTCCCTTTTGAAGGATCACACACTTTATTGAATCTTTGCTTATTAAACTTATGATGCAAAATATTTCTAAGTCCACAATTTCTACAAAATTTCGGCAGCATAACGGCTATACCGAAGCTTCCCAAAATTTTGCCAAATAGAAAACCAGTATCATATCATCATATCATATCATCATCATCACTTCATCATTGTCATGGCATCATAATCACATCATCATCATAACATCATGCTTGAAACATAAACATAGGCATATACTCAAGCAAAGTCTTATGAGCTTAGCTTAGTAAAGTAGGTGCAAGCTTTTACATTGGCTTTCGTTTTATTCGTTTCTCTTGTTAAGGATTAGGTGAGCTTAGTATTTTATTCTATCTAGTCTACATTAAGTAAGTTATGAAGTTTCATTGCTTTAGGCTAAGGCCTTTTACCTTTTTAAGTCATTTATGCATAGTCTTACTTAAGGTTAAGTTTTGACAGTTTTACTTTTACCCTAGGCAGTAAATTTAAAAATTCACCATAATTTGGTATTTTATCATTTTAATGCGAAATTTTATATGCTTATAGGGTTCTGAGTCTAGTTTTTAACAAAACAAGTCCCACTCAAAAATTCGTTTTCTAACTCCAGTTATGCATATTTTATTATGACTGGTTCAGTTTCTAAGTTCACTCCCGGTACAGTGGATTGTTACTTCTCATTATAATTGCTCAGAAGGAATCTGAGAAAACTGTTTCATGGGTTTGTTCCTCTATGTCTTAGCTTTCATTGAAACTTGGTCTCACTCAAAAATCATTTTTGTATCTCGAGTTATACACATTTTAGTGTAGACTGCCCAGACAGAAACCAATCCGAGAACAGTCCACTTTGAAAAATCATATCTCGCTCATCTTAACTCCGAATCTTATGTATTTTATATGTATGGAAAGCTCTCTGAGTCTATTTTCATATAAAATTGGTTCCACTAATTTCTGAGTTTTCTGGAAAAAGTTATACCATTCGCTTTACAGACTGTCAGAAAATCCAGATTTCACGTTTTGATTTTTCTCATATTTTCTCCAAAACACTCAACCTCACTTTCAAGAAAACATTCTCAAGTTATAAAACACTCAAATACCATGAAAGATTAGTGAAAAACTAACATGTTGGAGTTCAAAAATATTGAGTTCAGCCATGCATCACACCAAACCGAAAACATGTTTTCAACAAACAACCATACTAGCAACAACATCTCATTTTATGACAAGAATGGCTATGATGCCCATAATCAATCTTTAAAACCACCTAGCTATGGAGAGCATAGGAGTTCTAAAGCTTGAAAAACAAGAGAGAAAAAGGGTTTAGAGCCACTACCAAGAAGCTTTCTTTGAAGGAACTTGTGATGGAAAAAGATGATGGTGGTGGTGCTCCTCCTCTTAGATCTTGAAAGAGGCTTGATATGTGATTGTCTTTGATTCTCCAAGAGCAAGAAATGGTGGCTCTTGAAGAGTTTGTGAGCGGGATGAGGAGAGGAAAGGATGAGAGAAGTGGAAGGATTCTAGAGAGAAGTTGGAGAGTTTAGAGAGAAGGAGGAGAATTTTGAAATTGTGGAGAGAGAAGAGAGCTTTGTGTGTGTGTCTTTGGGAGAGGAGTGAAAGAATGAAATGAGGAGAGAGGAGGGCTGATGGGTGGCGAGTTTGAGGGGGGAAGAGATGATGTGACTTTGCTTCTTACAACAAGCAAGAGAGTGGAAAAACCTTGGGGCAAAAGGGTGAGTTGTTTTTCCTTGAGTCTTGGGGGCATTCCAATGTCCAATTTATGCTTTTCTCTAGGGGTTAAAGGGGAGTACCCCTCTTAGGATTTGGTTGCTTGTTTAAGACTCATCCAAGTGTCAAGATCTAATGGTGGATGACAAGGATCCTAGTCTTGGCTTTTGATCTAATGGTGTAGGATTAAAGAGATTGAATGAAGGGTGAGATGTTGCTCCTCCTTGGTATGTCTTTTTAGGGCCTATGCATGGAAGAACTTTTATCTCTAAATGTTATTAGAATTATTTAAATATAATTTAACTTAATTGGCTTAATTACCCATGAGTTAACTCTTGTCAATTACACTTTTTATGATGTCTTGCATTACGGTTAAGCATATGCTTAATTTGGGGTTTAATTTTTCAAGAGTTGTCTTAAGTGTCTTAATCATTATAAACTTAATTAGTAAAGTTAGGTTGTCTTACTTTTGTCTTGGCACCTTCGAGTAATTAAGGATTAGACGATTAAGGTTTTATTAAAACGCTTAGGACATTATGATTGAATTGTTGGCTAGACTTAATTTACTAAGCTCTTGCTCTCAGGATTAATCGATTAGTTCTCAATTAATCGCTAATCCCTCTAATTAGCCGGGAACACCGAGCTAATTAGCTTAGGTAAAATGGGGATGTTACAGTGTTATTGTCATTGATTTAGTTGGAAATGATGGAATGGAGTTAATAGATGTAAGAAATGATGGAAGAAGGAATTCTAGAGAGAAGGGAAAGAGTTTGGGTTAGAGAGAGAAGGAGAATTTCGAAAAATAAGGGCGTGGGACGCGTCCAGGCCTATATATTGGCCTGAGGTAATCAATTACCACGAAGAATTGGTAATCGATTACCATGGCCAAAGAGCTGGCAATCGATTACCAAATATGGTAATCGATTACCACGTGGAAAAATTTTAACCCGTGGCGTACAGGGAGGATTGTAATCGATTGCAAGTCCTCTGTAATCGATTATCGACTCCAAAACTTAGTTCCCTCCTTCTGCAATCCTTTTCCAGGTCCAGGATATTGCACAGACTTATTTACTTAATTTTAAGTTAATGTCCCCTTTAACTTTACTCTCCATTAACTTTAAAACATAAATGTAAATAAGGGAATATACCCCATTTGGATTCAATAAAAATATCTAAAAATTCAAAATTCTTAGGAATTGGAATCCAACTTTTGGGTTTTAGTACAATTTTCCGAAAACTTGCGTTTTATAAACTTGAGGGTTGAAAATAAAGGGGTTATCCATCCCCTAAAATTTGTTAAAAATCCCTCTTCAACTCATTGATGCCCAGGGAAACATTACCGAGACTTTTGATCTTAAGAAGATGCCTCATACCTATAGCCCTCCAAGGAGGTATAGGGTTCAGACTCAGAATTTTTCAGGTTCCGATTTCGACAAGTAATTGCTACTCAGGCTGGGGTGTTACATTCTCCACCCTCAAAAGAATTCGTCCTCGAATTCTTAAACAACTCGAAATTATTCCAATCTCTGTCTTAACCAGAGGTGAAGCCTAACTAACTAACCACTTCCATTAAACATCACACAAGTATCAACCATCCATTATTGCCGATTACTACCTTCCTTCCATAAACTTCTAACCTTCGGATCATTACTCGAGTTTTAATCATATTCCTCATTGTCTTGTACATGTCAGAACATCTGAATTTTCTAACTCCTCATCATAGCCTGCCGGTGCATTAATTCTAATCAAAAGAACCATGCCATTGTGCCTCATTCCTTGCTAAAAGTCATTACGAATTTCAATTCTACGGTCAAACTCTGACACATACCTATTAGAGTTAGCCGTTTCCTTCCTTTTCTTTCCTGCGTCACTAACCAATGGGGAAGTCATCATTTAATCCCTCGAAAAATCCCTATCTTGCTACTAATCTATTATTTCTCCTCCATCTAAGGTATCTCTCAAAACTATCGAGAGATTTCAAACCTTTGGCATACTATCAAGGACTGAACTTCAACTTCCATCCTAGCTTCTCATCATGCCCTTGGGAACTCCTTGGCATCCAAGACCTCCCTAATTCAAGACTGGATAACCTTTCCTAACTCCGTTGCCATTGAAGTAGGCCAATTCCCTATCAATACTCCTCACTTCCTAACACTGCTGATAAGATTTAAAGTTAAGTAATTCCACACCAGAAGGTATCTCCTACACATTGATATTCCACCATAGTCTTATGTCTCTTAATTCTTCCTCTCTAGGTGATGAAGTCATACGCAAAAGATCCCAGAATTACTCTTTTGATCCTTTTACTTTTATTATCGCCATTTGGGATACGACATGAAAGTCAAGTGACCTAAGCATACACTCGCCTTCGCCTTCAATAGTTATATTCGTAGAGCTCCTTACACCAGTCCCTTCTAATTCGTCTAGTCAACCTCACTGTAACATCTATATGTATCCCAACCCCTCTTCTCCTTTCTTACCAGGCCTGTGTGGGTTCAAGATTCTCCCTGTTACTTGAAACAAGAATCCCTCATTCAAACATTAGAACCTCCAACTTTTCCTCAACATTGCTCCCTTTAACGCAACGGCTAAAGCTCTACTTCATCACCCTCGAATCATAGGTTAGTCCAAAATCTCAAGCCTTAATGTCTCCTTAACTCATGCCTTGCTTTCACTGTACATCCTAGCTGCTACCTTTGGCCTATTAGCCTTCTCCATCTCATCAATATACTCATTTGAGGGACCTCATTATGAGTATAGTTGTCACCATTCAAAACTCTCCAATGCACTTACCAAGAGTAACATACACTAAGTAATGCTCCACCAAGTGCTTTTGGATATACCTTGAGCTGCCATTGAAAACTGGATAGCCTTCCTTTTTATCTTTACATGGTATGGAAACAATACCCATGGTGCTAACGTAATTTGCTTGAAAATATTTAACATAAGTTATCATCGGCCATAGTTGGGAGGAATTTCATTAACTCTATTGGCTGCAACTGCCAAAACAATCTCTGAGAGTCTGGAATCGTACCAGAATATGAATATCCAATATAAGGAGTAGCTCTTAGGTAGGTCACATTATTCAAGTAGCCCTAATTGATTGGAGTGTATCCATTTGACAAGTCAAATAGCGATTTCAAACTTTATTCAATATATTACTCAATTGAGGTAACGATTAAGACCAATTAAGGAAATTGGTAATCACTTTCCAGCATCTTACATCCTTCGAAACGAGAGAATTACTCATTGGCCTGAGCCCGTCAATTGCTTGTTGTAGTAACTAGGTTGATATTCTTTCTTGAACTCAGCATGTTTAGTCGATGCTCGAAAGCTTTGCATAGCAAGCTTCTCCATGCCCTTTTTGCAACAAAGGACAGGACGAACTTCACCGTAGGTTCTAAACATGTGACTTGCATTCTTGAAGAAACCAAGCACAAGGTCTTTATGCATCCTGATCATTGTTAAGTTGTCTTCTCTCTAAGATTTCTAACATTCTTCCCACGAGCCATGGAAACAACCTTTGAGACGGGGGGGTTCTCTTTGCCCCCATACTTCATCTAATCCCACTGGACCAAACCTGCTTGTTGCTTAACGACTTAGCAAGTCCTCTTGATCTTTCCTACCTTAACAACATCCTTATGCCAGGTTATGGATACCCGACCCATGTCCTTTGCCCGAATGGCCTTCTAGCTTGCCTAATCCACTATGCCCTATTGTCCAACCCTACTTCATTTCAGACTCTCTTGCCACAAGAAAGGAGATCACATTTAGATCGCATAATGGAAACCTTGCGTCTTATTGCTTCCACACGTACTAGGAGGAATAAGCTTACTTAGCGAAATGAACCTTTAGAGTGAAAGGGGAAGACAAGAAGTGTGACCAGAATAGGAATAAATAACATTTGAAGGAGTATAATCAAAGATGACATTTCTAAAAGCCTCTCGTAGTGCCACAATCTGTGAAAATAGGCGCGCTTCTATTTGCATAGTTGTGATCCTACCAAAGAACACTTGCTCCATAGTACACAGGGAAACCTAAAGATCTAATACCATCTTTGTCACGACCCAAACCCGGGCCGTGACCGGTGCATAGGGACAATTCCCTATGCAGGCCTTCCGCCATAGAATTTTATAAAAATTTTGACAGAGTCTCTTTTGTAATTAGGATATTTTCCAATTACAAAAGGTTACCCTGCAAGATAAACAAACATAATCTTTCATCAGGGATCCAGGTATTCTCAGAATACACCCCTCAGCACACAGTATAATACTAAAATATATAAATTAAGTTCTTCAAAAAACAAATCCTTTACACAACTTTAATTCCAACAAGTTGAAATGTGTGTGTGTGTATGTGTGTTTGAATGAGTACACAACAACAACAAAAATAGAACAAGGTCAGACCTTGCCTATAGTACTATGGAGCTACATACTAAGATTACAATTGAAATAGAATTACAAATCAAGACCCTTACTATTGAGGGCTCACCAAAATAAGAATCTAATGATACTGAACAGAAGAGTCGGCTCCCAAGTCTGAACCTGTATCTAAAAAGGATATAATAACCACAGGGTGACTTTTGAGAAACTCAGTGAGAGATAGAATGTCCCTAACCTACATGAGACAATGTGCTAAATTGGAGATATTAAGGTAATACAATAATATGTATAATAAAACAGAAATAGAAATCTTAATCAAATATTATCTAACTTTTCTTTTCCAAAAATAGAGTCCATCTATTTTAGGATAATCCGTCAGGAATCACACTTAGGTGGTCTTTCCTTCATGTGAAACCCGTAATCAGGCATGCACCACCTTTTCCGTGGTCGTGAATATCAGGTACGCACCACACTATATGTATGGTCGTGAATAACAAGCACGCACCACTCCCTTGAGTGGCCATGAAATACAATATCCTAGGTGCACCTAGGGCTAACGCCTACTGCCGTCAGCCTACAGATCCTGGCCTAGACTTTTCCAAGTCTTTCTTTTCCATTATGCAAAACATTTAATAAAGATTCTTATAAAACATACTAATATACCTTATATAAAACAATAAAATTGTAACTTCAAAGAAAAATAAAGCTTTAACACTTTAATAAATCAAAAATGAACAAAAGTACAAAGCTTTTATTCAAAAACCTTTCGAAACAAAGAAAATTTTCCAAAGTTTAATAGGAAACCAAGGTAATAAACATTTGCCACATTTTTTTTTTTGAAAATCAAGTCATTATCTAATGTGAACCTGTAGAAATAGATAAGCTACCAAAATTTAAATTATATTGCTAAGACATACCAAATCATTTGCATATGTATACATATAGATATAATACATTAGGTCTAAGATAGGGATAAACTATCTACTCACAAACTTAGCGCCAATCGCGAAATCCTAATCCCATGAACTCAGAGAGCCAAAGCCAGTCCTCCAATGGTATATACTATCAATAATATGGTAATTTACTTGAAGGTCAGTCACTTAAACTTAGGATTAATCTACTTTACTTGCAGATATGAAAATTCCTAATTCTTCTAACCTAGGGTTTCAAGAATTCTACTAACAATCAAGAAGTTGAAATTTTTTAAGAAGAAGAAGAAATGAGGCATGAGAATTACCATTAGAATTGGAGTGAAGAGGAAATGGATAGAGATATACACTCCAACTTCAAAGCCAACCAAGCAAGTATGAAAGAAGGAGGAACGGATTAAATGGATGATTTGTGTTTAAAGGGAGTGAAGATTGTGTTGTTATTGTTGATTTAGTTGGAAATGATGGAATGGAGTTAATAGATGTAAGAAATGGTGGAAGAAGGAATTCTAGAGAGAAGGGAGAGAGTTTGGGTTAGAGAGAGAAGGAGAATTTCGAAAAATGAGGACGTGGGACGCGTCCGGGTCTATATATTGGCCTATGGTAATTGATTACTGTGAAGAACTGGTAATCGATTATCATAGCCAAAGAGCTGGTAATCAATTACTAATGATGGTAATCGATTACCACAAACCCAGAACTGGTAATCAATTATCATGCGGAAAAATTTTAACCCGTGGCGTATAGGGAGGATTGTAATCGATTACAGGTCCTTTATAATCGATTACCAACTCCAAAAACTTGGTTCCCTCCTTCTGCAGTCCTTTCCCAAGTCTAGGATATTACTAATTTGTTTGTCAAATTTGAGATATACAGATAACCTATTGATGTGTAATTATGTAAAATGCGTACACTACATATTGAGTTCATTCGATATACACTAAATATATAACACGAAAAATAACTACGGGCCTCAAGTTCAAAATTATATGGTTTTCTATATTTTCTTTGCTGTATTTTACTTTACTCTCTATTAACTTTAAAACATAAATGTAAATAAGGGAATACCCCCATTTGAATTTAATAAAAATATCTAAAAATTCAAAATCCTTAGGAATCGGAATCCATCTTTTGGGTTTTCGTATAATTCTCCGAAAACTTGCGTTTTTATAAACTTAAGGGTTGAAAACGAAGGGGTTATCCATTCCCTAAAATTCGTTAAAAATCCCTCTTCAACTCATTGATGCCCAGAGAACCATTACCGGGACTTTTAATCTTAAGAAGATGCCTCAAACCTATAGCCCTCCAAGGGGGCATAGAGTTCAGACTTAGAATTTTTCAGGTTTTGATTTTGACAAGTAACTGCCACTCAGGCTCGGGTGTTACGTAAAGGTCACTAGACAAGTTGTGGTTGCGTTCTCTATTGGGAAGTATAATGATGAAGTTGTGTATGATGTAGTGCCCATGCAGACCAGTCATTTGTTGTTAGGCACGGCGAGACAAGCCCTATGGGCGACCTTGTGCTATAACACCCATTCATAGTAAAGCTAATAACACAACTTTACATAAAAAAATTCAGAGTAAGACATTAATATACATAGATATAGCACAGAGTTTAGGAACCGGAGTAAAGTTTTGCTCGTTATAAGCTAGACATTTTTAAGCCAGATAATGAAACTATAACTTATTTAATTACAACTTTACATGTTTTTAGTAGCTGGAAGAGTCCACCTTCCTCTAGGGCTTTACTTGACTAATCTTAAACCATAAAAAATAGAGCGATAATTTAAAATTCTCAGTAGATAATGATTAGTTCTAAAACATTTGAACTATAATGGTTTCAGTTATGTCTTAGCATGGAAAT
Source organism: Pterocarpus santalinus (assembly GCA_031439595.1). Classification (NCBI taxonomy): domain Eukaryota; kingdom Viridiplantae; phylum Streptophyta; class Magnoliopsida; order Fabales; family Fabaceae; genus Pterocarpus; species Pterocarpus santalinus. Next base: position 47,096,906 of record CM062532.1, on the reverse strand, counting down.
TCACACGGCTATGGTATCATCATCTTATCACATTACTTATAAGAAGATCATAATATCATGGGCAATAAATGCTTAAAAATATATGTTATGAAATACATAAAGTGGCAAACATTAATATGAATATAATTTCTTTACTTTAATTTCCACTTTCCTTTATCTGTGTGTCTCACACATATTTGAACGCCTTCTCTTAGGGAATTCCCATTCTCTGGTGTTACTTTTATCATCGTGACGATAAAGCTAGACTTCTATACCACACTAACCAAGGCAGGTAATATAAAGGATCTTATATCTTATCCCTCTGCTTTCTTGGTGGTTAGCGGCAAAATCTTAAATATCTTCTTTAAAATTCTTTACTTGCCATTATAAATTTGCAATAAATATAAAGATGCATAATCTTGAGAAATAGGTAGAACTTACAAGAACTCAAATAATATAATCCATAAGATAACTAAATTCATCGTAATAAATTAAATAACAAGGCATAAAATAAAATGAATAAAAGTGCACAAAATATAATTAAAGTTATAAACTGAAAATAAATAAAGTGCACAAGAATTAAAACAATAGCTATTACTGTATAAATGATATCTTAATAATAATAATAATAATAGTATAAAAGAACATCAATTAAATTAACTTGAAAGGATAAATAAAATCAATAGGAATGATAATTAGTAATAATATAAATTAACATTCATGGAAATAACTTGGAACAATAAATAGAATATATGATAATGATAATAATAAAGAGCGATAATATAATTGACCAGTAAATAAAATAACTTTGAATGATATATACAATAAATTGTAACAAGAATAATACTGAGTAACTTTAACAAATAAAAGAACTTGGAACATAAAATAAACTGTGATAGTAAATATAAAATAACAAAACATGCAATGAGTAAATAAAGTCATGGTTTTACTTCGCAAATAATTTCATTATCTACCTTTATATTTTGTAAGGATGGCGATCCACTAAGCTCTTTGGTAATCCCTGCCCTTTGTCTTTTCTCTTTTCTTTTCTCTACTTGTTGTTCTCACTGTCTCTCTCTCTCTGCCCCCCCTCAAATCTCACATTATTTTCGTCCTCACTTTGCCTTTCAAATGATAAAAGCTACATCCTACTATTTATAATGGTTGGAAGACTTGTTGGATACATCATTACATGCCCTTTAACAAATTTTTCCTTCTCATCTGAGCCTTCATTAAATTTTGAAGACAACTTTTTTTCCCACCTTTGCGTTCCTTTCAATCTACTGCCCTCTAGCCTTAGAAATTTGAACATTGTAGTCATGATTATATTTGACTTTCAAGTGGTGCATAAGCACCTTCAACTGCTTCCTTATTTCCAAATACTGTTAGTAAAATTTATATTTAGTTGATAAGCTCCATCGTTTGGAAGTTCTTGGTTGCTAATGTAACATTCTTCTTCATTTCTAATTTATTACCATGCTCCATTTTTCTTCAAAGACTAACACCAAGTCTTCCTACCAATTGACTAGTTCCTCTCTTTTTTTTTTTTTTTTGACTTAATACAAAACTCCCAACCGTGAGTCTCTTCTTCTTCTTCTTCTTTATTTTTTTATATTATGATTACCATATTATTATAATGATATTATGGTTATTAGTTTACCTTTAGAAATGTTTAGCTAGTATTATTTATTATCTTTATAAATATGATTTATTATTATGCTTACTTTAAATAGAGCAATATATTTTAAAGTTATCATTATTAATTTATAGTCTAACTTTGGGAGGTTATTGTATATAATTTAACTATTTGATTAATCAATGGTTAACTTAAATAAATGAATTTGTTTTATAGAATATATTTTATCATAAAGGGGATGTTACAATTCTCCCCTCTTTTTGGGATAGGATTTCTTGATTTTATCTTCCATTTCCCAAGTTGCATTTTCATGTGAAAATCCCTTCCAAACCACTTTAACTAAAGGAATTTCTTTTCCTCTTAAGTGTTTGATAAACTTATCTATGATTTGTACTGGTTTAATTTCATAGATCAAATCATCTCTTACTTGCATCGTTTCATTTTCTATTATGTGTGAAAGGTTAAAGCAGTATTTCCTAAGTTGAGAAACATGAAAGACAGCATGGAGATTTGAAAGATTTGGGGGAAGTGTAATTTGATATGCAATAGGTCCTATTCTTTTGAGAATTTGGAATGGATCAATAAATTTTGGATTCCACTTTTTGGATTTAAGGGCTCTGCTAAGCCCAATAGTAAGAGCAATTCTTACGAAAATATGGTCTCCTTATTCAAATTCTAGAGGTCTCCTTCTACGATTAGCATAACATTTTTGTCTACTTTAGGCAGTAATTAATTTTTCCCTAGTGAATTTGATCTTTTCTGTGGTCTGTTGTACCAAATCAGGTCATAGCAAACTTTTCTCTCCCACTTCAGATCGACACAAGGGTGACCTACATTTTCTACCATACAAAGTTTCAAATGGTGCCATCCCTATGTTGGAATGGTGACTATTGTTATAGGCAAACTCTATCAATGGTAGATAAGTATCCCAACTTCCTTGAAGTTCTAACACACAAGCCCTAAGCATGTCTTCTAATGTTTGAAAAGTCTTCTCTGTTTAACCATGTGCTTAAGGGTGGTAAGCTATACTAAAGTGAAGTTTAGTACCTAAGACTTTTTGCAGAGCTACCCAAAACTTAGAGGTAAATCTAGGATCTCTGTCTAAAACTATACTTGTAGGTATCCCATGCAGTCTTACAACTTCCTGGATGTAAACTTGAGATAGCTTATACAATGGTCAACTAATCCTTATCGACAATATATGGGTTGACTTAGTTAGTCTGTCAACTATCACCTATGCAGTATCATACCTTGAAGGAGTCCTAGGTAATCCCACCACAAAATCCGTTGATATGCTATCCTATTTCCATTCAAGAATATTCAAAGTTTGCAAGAGTCCTACAGGTTTCTAGTGCTCTATCTTGACCTTTTGACAGGTGAGATATCTAGCTACAAAACTAGCTTTGTTCAGCTTTATTCCATTCCACCAAAACATTTTCCTAAGGTCTTGATACATCTTGGTTGCACTAGGATGAATAGTAAACTTACTGCAATGTGTCTCAGATAAAATCTTATTTCTCAGTTCTTCATTATTCGGCACAGATAGTCTTCTTTCATATGTTATAGTCCCCTTTTGATTAACATGGAAATGCTCAAGTTGCTCTATTTGAATTTTATTCTTTAGAGATCTCAAAAATTTATCACTTTCTTGGGCTTGTTGTATTCGGTCACTCAAATCACACTCTATCCTAATCTCACTAGCATATAAACAGTGGGGTTTCAAGGATATTGAAATCTTCAAATCCCTAAATTTCTCCAACAACTTATGCTCCTATATAATCATTAGAGACATGTGTAGGGATTTTCTACTTAGGACATCAGCAACCACGTTAGCCTTGCCAGAATGATATTTCAATTCAAAATTATAGTCTTTTAAAAACTCCATCCATATTCGCTATCTCATATTTAACTCCTTTTGATCAAAGAGGTATTTCAAACTCTCATGATTACTATATACCCCAAACTTCACTCCATACAAATAATGTCTCTAGATTTTTAAGAAAAACACTACAGCAGCTAGCTCTAGGCTATGGGTTGGATAGTTCTCTTCATGGGACCTAAGTTGCCTAAAGGCATAAGCCACAACTCTCCTTTCTTGCATCAACACAAAACTAGTCCTTTCTTGGATGCATCACAGTACACTACAAAATCTTTTCTAGGATCAGGAATTATTAAGACTGGAGTAGAAGTAAACTTATTTTTTAACTCTTGAAAAATGGGTTCACACTGTGAGTTCTACTCAAAAGACTAGTTTTTCCTAGTTGACCTAGTTAAAAAATAAAACTAGTTGAGAGAATCCTTTGATGAACCTCCTATAATAATCTGCTAATCCTAGAAAACTCCTAATTTCAATGACTATCTTTGGTCTCTCCTAGTGAACTACAACTTCAACTGTGCTTGGATCTACTGCAACCCCTTCTTGAGTGATCACATGACCTAAGAATTTTACCTCACTCAACCAAAACTCACATTTAGCTAAGTTGGCATACTGTAATACCAAGCATGAGTTGCAATTACCTATCGATATTGGAACCTGAAAAATTCAAAGTCAGAATCCTATGCCTCCTTGGAAGGTTATAGGATTGAGATATTTTCTTAAGATAAAAAATCCCAATAATGGTTCCCTAGATATTGTTGAGTTAAATGATGATTTTTAACGAATTTTAGGGAATGAATAACCCATTCGATTTCAAACCACCAGTTTATAAAAATGTGAGTTTTTGGAGAATTGAACTAAAACCCAAAAGTTGGATTTTGATTCCTAAGGATTTTAAATTTTTGGATATTTTTATTAAATACAAATGGGGAGTATTTCCTTATTTATATTTATGTTTTGAAGTTATTAACTTTAAGTTAAGAAATGTAAATAAGTGTATGATACCCATGTCCCCAAGCTGTGAGTATGTCATGAGTCTGTCCTATTGAGGTGTTTTTCATAATTGTAATTGATTATAATTGTCTGAGATAGGTTTCTAACCATTCTGGTAATCGATTACATAGGATTGTAATCGATTACAAGTAACTGGGCCTGAGGCAATCGATTACATAAAATTGTAATCGATTACCAGACGGCTATATAGCGACTGGATGCATTTTCTCTCTTCATTTCACACGAAACTTTCTCTCTCTAACCCCAAAAACTCTTTCTTCTCTCTCTAAACTCACTCTTTTCCTCACCTTATCCCTCCATATCAAATCTTTTCACTAAACCCACTTAAAAACACTGATTAAACACTTCAATCTACTCAACATTGTAACATCCACCGAAAATTTTCTTATCATTTTCGTCTAATTGTTCGGTTTTTATCAAATAATTAAGATTAATTATAAAATTGACTAAATATTTATTTAGGATCAATTAATTAGCAACTAATTGAGTTTAGATATGAGGGAAGTAGGTTAGAAGTATAGAAGATTTCATAAAAAAGATTTCTTAAACTAATTTACCGATTTAAAGGAAATCGGTAAGATTATGGTATTTTAAACTATCGGAACCGAACCAATAGGATTTTCAACTCAATAACCCTACATTAAGGGGCTGAGAACTCAGCCGCTTAACACATGAAAGTTGCATGAGAAAGGCTACAAGGAAGGAGGGAGTTGGCTGAAATTCAACCATATGTTCTTCAACCAATCAAATTGCAAGATTTCACCTACCACCTCAAAGCTTTGTTAACATATTTCTTTCTTTCTCTCCTCAGCCAAATCTGTGCCCCTTTTTCCCTTGCTTTAGCCCTCTTCTTCTCTTCTCCACTCACCCAACTCCATCAAACCTTCAATTTCAATAAGGTTTTGTTAATCCAAACTCCAAAATCAAGCCAAATCACATACAAAGAGGTAGAGGTTTAATTCTTGCCTTACTATTCTGATTGTGGGTGGCTGGTGGTGGCCTTATTTTCTCAATTCTTGATATGATGATTGAATGAATATGATCATATTTGGCTGGTTTGTTAGTTGTTTGTGATGTTAAAATCGATTAGGAAGCAAGAAAGGATGAAAGTAAGAAGAGGAGAGGAGCTGGAAAACCAAGAACCCTTGGCAATCCGTACGGCGGAGTGTACGGCTCTGCCTATTGCATTTAAATTTGACAAAACTATTTTTATATGAAACTAGACATTCAGGGCTTTCCATACATATATCATATAGAGCCATTGGATTAGTATTGAGTGAGATATGAATTTTGGAATTTTGACCGAAGTTTTTGAGTTTGATTCTAAGTAGATTGAGTTGTTCTGGGCAAAAATCGCCCTATACTGCTTGGAATTGAATGAAACAAACTTTGTTAGAAATTCTACACATAGGCGAATATCTCATAAAAATTTCAGAGTTAGATAAAGTCTCGTTTGTTCCCAATGATTCGAGAAAGTTGCCCTATATCCAAATTGGGCCAAAATAAAGCAGTTTAGGAAGGTCAAATTTTGGGGCATATAACTCAAGCCGTACTAAGGAAAATGGAGTGGAACTTTTTGCAAATGAAATATGGTCCCATTACCTTTAACATGAGACCAATTTCATATGATTTGAACTATTTTTCAATTTTTAGTAGATTTTTACTTCTAGGTGTGTAATTTTGGCCAGCTACAGGGCAGGCCGGGATAAAACCTTAATAGCTGGAGCTATATTTATCAAAATTAGATGGGACGAAAGAGGTTAGAAAGTAGACACATAAAAATTTAACATATCCAAATTTCAGATCCAGATGAGTTAAAGAAAAATTGTGACTTGATTTACAAAAATCGGGTTGAATGATTGTGCTGAGGCAGTAACCTTGTCTTAATGTAACTAATGCTCCCATGAGTTCAATGTTGAATTATGAATGCAATGTTATGACTTCTATGAGAAATTGGTGTTTTGAGTATTAGAACTATTCATGGGAAAGCGAACACATTCTGTTATACCGCCAAAATTTCGGTAAAGTCTATGCTTGAGTTGTAATATACATGTAGATACATGTGCATTTTCAAGAAAACCATAAAGGTTATGTTATGATGAACATGAAAAGTATGTTATGATGAAAGTTCCATGATACTTGGGCCAGCCCCGAATTAAAGTTAAGGGGAATAGATCGGTGGAAAGGTCGGGAAAGTAAACCCAGCATTCCTGTATAGGAACAAGGTTGATCCTGAAAAACAGGCTATTACCCAGGAGTCTAAATGGCCAAGAACTCCCAGGGGACCAAGTAATGGAAAAGTTTATGAAGATCAAGTTGCAAGTTAAAGAAAGACACGAATTAAGTCAAGTGCACTTGCATACAGTCAAGTATAAGCATTTTATGTGCATTTTCAATTATCTAGTTAAGTCATAATGCTCTTATGTTTCTTGTTGCAACATATTTTACTATTCATATTTTTATGACTGTCATATGACATGGCAAGTGATTGTTAAAATATAACCTGCTTCGAAAAAGATGTTTTCAACTTAAAACTGAACCACTGGTTGTGAATATGTGCTCACATTATTTTTATAAGAAACTAAAGTGGCTGGAATGTTTATGATGACACTGCATGGTTTGTGTTTATCTACTGACTACTGAGAACCATAGGTTCTCACTGCATACTTGTACGTTTTTCTTTTCCGTAAACATTCCAGTACCTAAGTTAGAGATCAAGTATGATATAGAATACTAGGACATTCACAGAGCAAGACACGAAAGCCATCAAAATCAATAGACTATTGAAGCTAGTTGATGACCAGCGGAAGCAAGTTCTATGTGGCATGTTAGTCACAAATTTCTTTTAAATTGTAAATTTATGAGCTATATTTTGGTAATAAAATGTATAGTTGAAGGGCCATGTATCATATTTTCTGTATTTTAAAGATTCTTTTAGCATAGTGACAACCTCCTAATATAACTCCGTGACTCGAGCATGGCTTATATAAGGGAGGGTGTTACATTAATGGTATCAGAGCTGTTCGTCCTGTATAGGCCCATGGATGGACTGATTATGCTTTTGAGGCATACTCTGAGAATCTATATAAACCATGCTTTAGGTCCTCGTGCAAAGAGGACATAGAGATATTATGCACGGCAGCCTTGTTGTGAGTGTTGTGGACTACCCATTGCACTCTATTGAATGTTGAGTCTAATCACCTCTATATAAGGTTTTTGTGTAAATAGAAGCCTAAAACACCTAGCAGGCTTACTAAGCACCTTCTATACACAATTATTAGGCATATGACTCCTAGAAAATAGCGATGGCATAAAGGGATAGGTAGCGGACAAAGTTGAGGAGTACAGAAAATTGGGGAATCAATCAATGGAATTATGTTGGACGATTTGCTATGGACATAGTAAATCTATTTATATCAAGGAGGTTGTTTGCAAGGTGTTACCGAGTGGCTGAAGACTTCCTATTATCAAGGGCAGAATTTTAGTTGGAAATGACCGTGATGGGGCTTGTTTCAAGCTTTATTGCAATTATTTAATTTGGTCCATCTTTTCTATATTGAATCTAGGGGATTCTTTTGCCTAGTTTTGTAACTTTAGTACTTGACAAGAGCAAGATTATTACCCGCTGATCAGGTAATTTCATGCGGCATGGAAGGTGTCCTTACTTTCTTCATGAATAGGACTGCCCTAAAGGTACCTTGTCAGCAAAATTCAGTCAATGGTTTTTACCTTGGATTGTGGTAATACCACATTATAAAGACCTGATCCTTCATTAAGAAAATTTGTAAAGTGGACGAATAAAGCGGAGAATTAGCAAAAGAAGCTAGAGGTAGAAGCTTCAGTTAGGTATACGGGAGACTTTTGTAAGTCCACGTCTAGAGGATGGAGCGGGTTTTTCCTTTAGAATAATCAAAATCGACACCATAGTGATCACGATCATCTAGACCTCAACATCAAGGACGGGTCTTTATAATGAATGCAGAAGAAGCTGACAAGTCCGAAGGACCAATCCAAGGTACCTGTGAAGTAGACGGTGAGACTCTAATTGTACTTTATGATTCGGGTGCCTCTCACTCATTTATTTCTCATGACTGTGTGATTGTTTTGCGATTGCAAATTTCTGAATTGCCCTACAATCTACTAGTTTCTACTCCTACGAATAAACCTGTTAAAACTAGTCAAATATGCATCAATGTACCTCTCCGAATTTGGGGTAGGACCTTTGCAACTAATTTGATTTGTCTCCCTCTATCTAGACTTGACATAATTTTGGGCATGGAATAGCTTTCCGCCAATCGAGTCATGCTCAATTGCTCTGATAAGATGGTGGTATTCCCCTCTGTCTCATCTTCTAAATCCCAAGCCTCAACACTCTTCTATTTGAACTCTTTATTAGCAAACTATAGTGGGTCGAAGAGTCAAGGATACATCCTTTTTTCAGCTAATGTGATGGAAGTTAAACAAAAACTAAAGGAGATCCCAGTTATTACGGAATATTCTGATGTTTTCCCAAAAGATATTCCTAAATTCCCTCCTGGGAGAGAAATTAAGTTCGCCATTGAGCTGATTCCAGGTGCAGAAATAATATCTATAGGTCCATATCGAATGTCACCTCTGGAGCTGACCGAACTAAAGAAGCAGATTGAAGAACTTTTGGAAAAAGGATTCATACGGCCAAGCGCATCGCCATGGGGAGCTCTAGTCTTGTTGGTAAAAAAAAAAGATGGGAGCATGCGCTTATACGTGGATTATAGACAGCTGAATAAAGTGACGATCAAGAATAAATACTCACTGCCGAGGATTGATGACCTCATGGGCCAACTACAAGGTGCAATGGTATTTTCTAAGATTGACTTACGTTTCGGATATCATCAAATTCGAGTTCGGGAACAAGATATCCTTGAAACAACCTTTCAAACTCGTTACGGACACTATGAGTATACCATAATGTCTTTTGGGCTGACAAACGCACCAGTAGTATTCATGGATTATATGAATTGGATATTCCGCCCATATCTAGACAAGTTTGTAGTGGTCTTCATCAACGACATACTTGTCTATTTGAAGACTGAGCGGGAGCACATGGAACACTTGCAGTTAGTTCTGCTAATTTTAAGAGAAAAGAAACTCTATGCTAAGTTATCCAAATGTGAATTTTGGATGAAAGAAGTAAAATTTCTTGGCCAGGTAGTGTCGTATGGAGGAATCGCAGTAGACCCCAGTAAAGTAGAAGCAGTACTAAATTGGAAAAGGCCCACCATAATCATTGAAGTCAGGAGTTTTCTAGGCTTAGTTGGATATTACAGGTGATTCGTTAAGGATTTTTCTCAAATAGCTTTGCCCTTGACCAAGCTAATTAGGAAGAATGTTCCATTTGAATAGACACAAAAGTGTGAACAAAGTTTTCAAGACTTCAAGAGAAGGTTGACTACGGCACCAGGGTTAGCCTTGCCAGACCCTCGTGGACCATTTGAGGTTTATTGTGATGCTTCAAAACAAGGATTAGGGTGTGTGTTGATGCAAACAAAAAATGCGGTCGCATATGCCTCCAGGCAATTAAAGCCACATGAAAGGAACTATCCTACTCACGACCTCGAATTAGCAGCAGTAGTATTTGCTTTGAAGATATGGAGACATCATTGTATGGAGTAAGGTTTGAGATTTTTTCTGATCATAAGAGTTTGAAATATCTCTTTGATCAGAAGGAATTAAACATGAGGCAGCGAAGGTGGATGAAACTTCTTAAGGACTACAAATTTGAATTGAAATACCACCTAGGTAAGGCAAACACTGTAGCAGATGCTTTGAGCAGGAAATCATTGACCATAGCCTGGATGATGATTAAAGAGATGGAGCTTATTGAAAGCTTTCGAAATCTTAATTTGGGAATCCTTATAACTCCCAAGACCCTTTAGCTACATGAAATTAAGATAGCCAGTAGCTTTAAGGAGCAAATTCGGCAAGCACAACAATAGGACGCTAATTTTCAATATACAATTCATCTTGTGCAATCAAGGAAATTAACGGATTTTGCTGGAGATAAAGAAGGCATATGGTGACACCATGACAAGGTATGTGTGCCCGAGAGGAATGATCTCCGAAGAAGAATCTTGGAGGAAGTACATAAAGGTTAATTCACAATACATCCTGGCATTACTAAAATGTATCAAGACCTTAAGAGAATATTTTGGTGGCCAGGCATGAACTCAGATGTGGCGAAATTTGTGAGTAAGTGCTTAACCTGTTAGAAGGTGAAAGCGAAACATCAAAAACTCTTCGGGATGTTACAACCTTTGGAAATCCCTGAGTGGAAGTGGGAGAGTATCTCTATGGATTTTGTAATGGGATTACCAAGAACGCTAACATGATATGATGCCATATGGGTCATTGTGGGTAGATTAACCAAATCTGTTCACTTTTTACCCATTCGAGCAAATTATTCGTTGGAAAAATTAGCTCAGCTGTACATTCAAGAGATTATAAGGTTGCATGGAACCCCTTCAACCATCATCTCTAATCGAGACCCAAGGTTTATCTCACGGTTTTGGGGAGCCTTACAAAAGGCGTTTGGCGCTAAGTTGTGCTTAAGCATTGCATATCACCCACAAACAGATGGTCAAACAGAAAGGACAATTCAAACCTTAGGAGATATGTTATGAGCTTATATATTGGAGCAACATGGGAATTGAGATCAATACTTACCGCTAGCCGAATTTGTATACAACAATAGCTATCACGCTAGCATTAGCATGGTTCCTTACGAAGCGTTGTATGGATGGAAGTGCCAATCCCTGCAGTGTTGGTACGAAACAGGAGACTCAGCTATATTGGGGCCCGAACTAGTTGAGCAAACCACTGAACAGGTCAAGAGAATTTGAAGTAAGATGCTTGCTACTCAAAGCCGTCAGAAGAGTTATGCGGAGATCGAGAGGAAACCTTTGGAATTTCAAGAAGGAGACCATGTATTTCTGAAGGTTACACCTACAGTAGGGATAAGTAAAGCCATTAAGGTCAAGAAGCTAAATCCTCACTTTATTGGTCCCTTCCAAATCTTGAAGCGAATCGGATCAGTTGCATATCGAGTCTCTTTGCCTCCACATGTGTCAAACCTTCATAATGTTTTTTATATCTCCCAACTCAAAAGATATCAACTTGACCCTACACACTTCCTAGAACCCAAATCAATACAGTTAAAAGAGGACCTAACTTTTTGCGTATAGCCAGCACCGATCGTAGACAAAAGTAGCAGGCAACTTCGAAGCAAAACCGTGCAACTAGTCAAGGTAGCATGGGGAAAAGAAGATGCTGAAGACTACATACGGGAATTAGAATCAGACATGAGGAAAGAGTATTCTGAACTATTCTCAGGTACTAAATTTTGAGGACAAAATTTTTTTTTAGGAAGGTGGAAATGTAACATCCACCGGAAATTTTCTTATCGTTTTTGTCCAATTGTTCGGTTTTTATCAAATAATTAAGATTAATTATAAAATCAACTAAATATTTATTTAGGATCAATTAATTAGCAACTAATTAAGTTTAGATATGAGGGAAGTAGGTTAGAAATATAGAAGATTTCATAAAAAAAAAAAGAAAATCTTAAACCAATTTACCGATTTAAAGGAAATCGGTAAGATTACGGTATTTTAAATTGTCGGAACCGAACCAAAAGATTTTCAACTCAACAACCTTACATTAAGTGGTTGAGAACTCAACCACTTAATACATGAAAGTGGTGCAAGAAAGACCACAAGGAAGGAGGGGTTGGCTAAAATTCAGCCTTATGTTCTTCAACCAATCAAATTGCAAGAGTTCACCTACCACCTTAAAGCTTTGTTAACATATTTCTTTCTTTCTCCCTTCAGCCAAATCTGCGCCCCCTTTTCCCTTGCTTCAGCCCTCTTCTTCTCTTCTCCACTCACCCAACTCCATCAAACCTTCAAGTTCAACAAGGTTTTGTTAATCCAAACTCCAAAGTCAAGCCAAATCACATACAAAGAGATAAAGGTTTAATTCTTGCCTTACTATTCTGATTGTGGGTGGCTAGTGGTGGCCTTATTTTCTCAATTCTTGATGTGGTGATTGAATGAATATGATCATATTTGGCTGGTTTGTTGGTTGTTTGTGATGTTAAAATCGATTAGGAAGCAAGAAAGGATGAAAGTAGGAAGAGGAGAGGAGCTGGAAAACCCAGAAGCCTCGGCAGTCCGTACGGCGAAGTATACGGCTGATCCTGCCACCATTTAAATTTGATGAAACTATTTTTATATGAAATTAGATATTCAGGGCTTTGCATACATATATCATATAAAGCTATTAGATTAGTATTGAGTGGGATATGAATTTTGGAAATTTGACCTAAGTTTTTGAGTTTGATTCTGGGCAGATTGAGTTGTTCTAGGCAAAACTTGCCCTATACTACTTGCAATTGAATGAAACTAACTTTGTTAGAAATCCTACACATATCCCATAAAAATTTCAGAGTTAGATAAGGTCCCGTTTGTTCCCAATGGTTCGAAAAAATTGCCCTATATCCAAACTAGGCCAAAACAGGGCAGTTTAGGAAGGTCAAATTTCAGGGCTTATAACTCGAGTCTTACTAAGGCAAATGGAATGGAACTTTTTGCAAATGAAATATTGTCCTGTTAGCTTTAACATGAGCCAATTTCCCATGATTTCAACTAGTTTTCGATTTTTAGTGGATTTTTACTTCTAAGTGTGGAATTTTAGCTAGCTACAGGGTAGGCCGAGATAAAACCTAAATAACTTGAGCTATATTTATCAAAATTAGATGGGACCAAAGAGGTTAGAAAATAGAACATAAAACTTTAACATATCCAAATTTCAAGTCCAGATGAGTTAAATAGAAATTGTGGCTTGATTTACAAAAACCGAGTTGAATGATTATGTTGAGGCAGTAACCTTGTCTTAATGTAACGAATACTCCCATGAGTTCAATGTTGAATTATGAATGCAATGTTATGACTTCTATGAGAAATTGGTGTTCTAAATATTGGCACTATTCATGGAGAAGCAGACACGTTCCGTTATGCTACCAAAATTTCAGTAAAGTCTATGCTTGAGTTATAATATACATGTAGATACATGTGCATTTTCAAGAAAATCGTAAAGGTTATGTTATGATGAACATGAAAAGTATGTTATGATGAAAGTTCCATGATACTTGGGCCAGCCCCGGATTAAAGTTAAGGGGAATAGATCGGTGGGAAGATCGGGGAAAGTAAACCCGGCATTCCTGTATAAGAACGATCTCGATCATGAAAAGTAGACTATTACCCAAGAGTCTAAATGGCTAAGAACTCCCAGGGGACCAAGTAATGGAAAAGTTCATGAAGATTAAGTTGCAAGTTAAAGAAAGACATGAATTAAGTCAAGTGTACTTGTACACAGTCAAGTATAAGCATTTTATGTGCATTTTCAATTATCTAGTTAAGTCATAATGCTCTTATGTTTCTTATTGAAGCATATTTTACTATTCATATTTTTATGACCGTCATATGATATGGCAAGTGATTGTTAAAATATAACTTGCTTTGAGAAAGATGTTCTCAACTTAAAACTGAACCATTGCTTGTGAATGTGTGCTCACATTTTTTTTATAAGAAACCGAAGTGGCTGGAATGTTTATGATGACACTGCATGGTTTGAGTTTATCTATTGAGAACCATAGGTTCTCACTGCCTGCTTGTATGTTTTTCTTTTCTGTAAACATTCCAGTACCTAAGTTGGAGATCAAGTATGAGATAGAATACTGGGACATTCACAGAGCAAGACACGGAAGCCATCTAAATCAATAGACTATTGAAGCAAGTTGATGACCAGCAGAAGCAAGTTCTATGTGACATGTTAGTCACAAATTTCTTTTAAATTGTAAATTTATGAGCTATATTTCAGTAATAAAGTGTATGATTGAAGGGCCATGTATCATATTTTCCATATTTTAAAGATTCTTTTAGCACAGCGACAACCTCCTAATATAAGTCCGCGACTCCTGCATGGCTTATGTAAAAGAGGGTGTTACAAAAATCATCTTCAATCCATTTCTCTCTCACACACACTCTCTCTACCTCCACCATGGATGAGCTTGGTGTTTGGAAGAGGAAGAAGTCGAAATCCACCATCATTCTTACTCTCATTGGCTTCCCAAAGGTGAATCCTAACATCTTTCCTCCTTCCTTTTTCTGAGAAATTCGAATCTATGCTTGGGTTGAAGTTGTTCTTGAATCCAAAGTTAGGGATTGGGGGATTTTATGTTTTATGGGTGATTAGCATTAATTCCTTGTGCCAACAACTGATGGTTGGTTAATCTATCGCAATTGTGGTGCTAGATGACTCTAATGAATGCTAAATGAACCTTGGAGCACCGTAGGATCGAATTCCACCTTTGGGCTGGTAAATTGTGAGTATATAGTCTATCCCTAGCTTATTAATTAGTATATTTACTTAGTACATGTGCAAATAAGTTCGTATATCATGGATTTACAATTTTGATCTTGGTAGCATATTATTTCAAAAATTTATCACATGAGACAATGACTAGATTTCCAAAAAAGTATAGTAATTATTGTTATATTGGCTTCCTATTCAACTTTGGAAAATTATTTTTGTTTTGAAAGGATTTGATATACTTAATGGTCTATGGCTTGGTTTGGATTGCTCCACATTTGAATTTTGAATGACTATGTAAGAGATGAAATGAAAGGTTTTCTAGATAAAGCTTTATTTTCTTTGAGGATACGACTTTATGTTTTATATAATATATATCGACATGTTTTATGAGAATCATTGTTAAATGTTATGTATAATGGAAAGGAAAGGCTTGGAAACTCTAGACCGAGATTTGTAGGCTAACGATAGTAGGCACTAGCCCTAGTTGCACCTACAATAGGATATTATACAGCCACACACATAGTGTGGTGCGTGACGGATTACAAGGTCACATGAAGGAAAGGCCATCTAAGTGTGATTCCTGACGAACTGTCCTGGAATAGATGGTTTTCCTTGTTTTTATTTTATATATCAAATATTTTTTTGGGAATAAAGGATTTCTTCTATTTAACTTTATATGTTATTGTTATTTTGAATTACTTTATATTGTCTCATGTGGGCTAGGGACACTCTATCTCTCATTGAGTTTCATAAATTCACCCTGTTGTTTCCTTTTCTTTTTCAAGTGTTCAAGTAGAATCTAATCCTTTGGTCTTTGTTAGTGAATTCTGAATATCGTGGGTGAGCCCTTCTTTGTTCGAGGTCATTTTGTAAATCATTCATGTTTGAGAAGCTCTTAGATTATGCTAGCTCCATGATACTACAAGCAGGGTCCGACCTTGTCCTGAATGTATTGCTGTTGTTGTTATATTTTATTTATGTATATCAAAATTGTTGGATTTCCTAAAGTATTGGAATTAGGTGTTTGAATTAAAGTTGTTGAAAAGGATTGGTTTTCTAAAGAATTAAAGCTATGTATTTGGATGAATAATTGTAATTATATTTCATTGTTATACTGTGTGCTACAGGGTGCATTCAAAAAATGCCTGAATCTCCAATGGTTTGTGTGTTTGTGTGTTCTGTGTAGGAGGAGGATCCATATTCGAGAGTAGTTCTAAATGCAAAGGAAACTCTGCCGAAATTTTAAAGAAAAATTGCTTGGTGTAGGCTTGATAGGGGACTTATCCCTTATGCGCCGGTCACGGCTTGGGTTAGGTTGTGACACATACAATTGCTTCTCCTTCAAGATTTGCAACACTATTCTAAGGTGTTGTTTATGTTCCTCCCTAGTCTTAGAATAGATAAGGATATCATCTATGAAGACTACTATAAACTAGTCAAGGTAAGGCCTAAATACTTTATTCATGCAATCCATGAATATTGCAGGATTATTGGTAAGTCCAAAAGGCATCACTAGATATTCATAATGCCTATACCTGGTCTTGAAGGCTATCTTAGGTATATCTTCTTATTTCATTCTTATTTGATGGTATCCTGACCTCAAATTTATTTTGGAGAAAATCGTAGCTCCTAGCAATTGATCCAACAGGTCATCTATCCAAGGGAGTGGATACTTATTCTTGATTGTGACTTTATTCAATTGTCTATAGTCTATACATAACCTCATGCTTCCATCTTTCTTTTTGACTAAAAGAATAGGTACATCCCAAGGAGACACACTTGGCCTAATGAATCCCTTAGTCAACAATTTCTCAATCTGTTTCTTAAGTTCAATCAACTCTAAAGGAGACATTCTATAAGTTGCAAAGGATAAAGGTCCTGTTCCTGGTATAAGATCAATGGAAAACTCAACCTCTCTTTCAAGTGATAGGTTCACTATATCCTTGGGAAATACTTCTGGGAATTCACTCACTATTGGTATGCTATATATTTCCTGCTCGACCTCTGAATTTAAAAAATAGAGCAGAAACCCTTGAGCTCCTTCTGAGAGGCACTTATTTACATGGGTGGCATTAAGGAATAGGGAGTCAGAAGACTTATTTATTGAATGGGTCATTGGGAAAATAGGCAAGTCTTTTGGAACGATCTAGAATGATGTCATTACTAGATAACCAATCCAATCCAATTATGATATCAATACCAATTAAAGGCAAACAAACAAGGTCAATAATAAAAGGTTTTCCTTCAATTAAAATGAGACAGTTCAAATAGGCTTGAGAAGTAGAAACTTTTCCCCTTATCGAAGTAGAGACTAGCAAATCAAAAGGTAAAGGAGACAAAGGTAAATTTAACTTCTTCATACAATCAATAGATATAAAGGAGTGCGTAGCTCCTAAGTCAAACAATTCAATTAAGAGACTATTTTTGATAAAATATGTACCTTTGATCATATCAGGAAATCGAGTTGCCTCTTCTCCACTTAGAGAGAATACTTTTCCTTTAATTTGTGGTCTAGACATAGGATTGCTCAATGGATTTCCAGTGTTGCAATCTTTGGCATAGTGTCCTGACTTCCCACATTAATAGCAGACGTTTTGACCAAAAAGGCAAGGTTTGGAGCCATGTAATTTTTCGTACTTGTTGCATGGAGGTAGGGGTTCTCTAGCTGGCATTTGCCTAGCCTTCCCTAGGTTCACCTTACTCCTAAAATTATTTTCTTTTGCATTTCTGCTACCTTTTTTTCTTTTGAGAAAACTCTGTCTTTCTCTCTCAAACTCCATCTCTAAGAAACTCTTTTCTGCTATCCTACACTTGCTCACTAGAGTGGCAAAGTCCTTAATCTCTAGGGCGGATATCTTCTCTCTTATCTCAAGCCTTAACCCCAACTCAAATTTGGTAGCCAATGACCATCTGTGTTATTTTTCAAGTAAGAGGAGAATTTGGAGAGTTCATCAAATTTGGCTATATATTGATCTATGGTCATACTTCCTTGCTTTAGTTAGATGAATTCAGATTTTTTTTCATTATTAACACTATCAAGAAAGTATTTGTCAAAGAAAGTGGTTAAAAATACTTTCCAAGTGATTTCAATTCCACTAGATTCTAACAGACTTTTGGCACTCTACACCGGTGTTCCGCCTCTCCTTTTAGCATATATGTGGGAAAGACCACCTTCTGTGCATCCACACATCCCATGACTGTAAAAATTTTCTATAATTGTATAACCCATTTTTAGCTAAGACTAGGTTGTAATCTCCATGGAATAAGGGTGGTGTAGCCTTCCTAAATTCAGAGAGTCCTTGGTAACAAGGATTAATTATAAGGGCTTCTCCTATAGAGTTCCCACTTACTTCACCATGGTTATTGTGGTTCCTGTCTTGAGTCTCCTGCATGCATTACAGAACCATTCTGTCTAGCCCATGACAGCTTCAACCAGACCCTTGACAGCTTCCATGATCCCTGACAAAGTATCATTTGGTGTACTCTGCACTTCTAGGATCCCTTCTCCTTCTAATACCATATAGTCCTACAAGTGCATAAATAACCCAATATTGAGTTGATCAGGTTAAATATTGTATAATTAGTGCATTGAGAATACTATAAGGCATATAGAGAAAATTTTGGAGCCACTATGCAGATAACAGAGACTCACCTAACATCTATTTATGTCTAGAACGGGGCTCTGATACCAAAAATTTAGCACCCATTCATAGTAAAGTTAATGGCATAACTTTACATAGAAGGTTCAAAGTTGGAGATTAATATACATAGATACAACATATAGTTCAGGAAGAGAAGTAAAGTTCTGCTGGCTATAAGCTAGACATTTTTAAGTCAGATAATGAAATTACAATTTATATAATTATAACTTCACATATTTTTAGTAGTTGAAGAGTCTACCTTCCACTAGGGCATTGCTGAACTAATCTGAAACTACTAGAAATAGAGTGAGAATTTAAAATTCTCAGTAGATAATGATTAGTTCTAAAGCATTTGAACTATGATGGTTCCAGCCATGTCTTAGCACAGAAATTTACACGACTACGGTATCATAATCTCATCACATTACTTGTAAGAAGATCATAATATTATATAGGCAATAAATGCTTAAAAATATATATTATGTAATATATAAAGTGGCAAACATTAATATGAATATAATCTCTTTACTTTAATTTCCATTTTTCTTTGTCTGCTTGTCTCACACAAATGCGAAAGCATTCTCTTAGAGAATTCCTATTCTCTGGTGTTACTTTGATCATCGTGATGACAAAGCAAAACTTTTACGCCACACTAACCAAGGCAGATAACATAAAGGATCTTACATTATCCCTCTACCTTCTTGGTAGTTAGCGGCAAAATCTCAAATATCTTCTTTAAAATTCCTTACTTCTCATTATAAATTTGCAATAAATATAAAGATGCATAATCTTAAGAAATAGGTAGAACTTAAAAGAACTCAAATAATATAAACTGTAATATAATTAAATTCATCGTAATATATTAAATAACAAGACATAAAATAAAACGAATAAAAGTGTACAAAATATAATTAAAGTTATAAACTAAAAATAAATAAAGTGCACAATAATTAAAACAATAGCTATTATTGTATAAACAATATCTTAATAACAATAATAATAAGCAATAGTATAAAAGAACATCAATTAAATCAACTTGAAAAGATAAATATAATCAATAGGAATGATAATCAGTAATAATATAAATTAACATTAGTGGAAATAATTTGGAACAATAAATAGAATATATGGTAATGATAATAATAAAGAGCGATAATATAATCGAACAGTAAATAAAATAACTTTGAAGACAAAACACCCATGTTGGTCATTGAGGAAAATTTTTGGGGACAAATTAGAATTTGAAAGTCTATAAATAGTCCTTCACCATTCAAAAAAGGGACATATTAGTCCCTCTATACATAATCTATACAGGTTTTTTGGCAGTACGGATCTGTATAGATTCTATATGGGGGACTAATATGGCCTCTTTTTTTAATGGTGGGAACTATTTGTAGATTTCCAAATCTTGAGAGATTAATTTGTCTCCCAAAATTTTTCTCAGGGACCCAAATGGGTATTTTGTCAACTTTGAATGATAAATAGAATAAATTGCAACAAGAATAATGTTGAGTAACTTTAATAAATAAAAGAACTTGGAATATAAAATAAACTGTGATAGTAAATATAAAATAACATAACAAGCAATGAGTAAATAAAATCATAGTTTTACTTTGCAGATAATTTTATTATCTATCTTTATATTTTGTAAGGATGATGATCCCCTAAGCTCTTTGGTAATCCCTGCCTTTTGTTTTTTTCTCTTTTCCTTTCTCTTCTTGTTATTCTCTCTCTCTATTTCACTTACTCTCTCTCTCTCTCTCACACGCACGCTTGCTCCCTCAAATCTCACATTATTTTCATCCTCACTTTGCCTTTCAGATGATAAAAGCTACGTCGTGCTATTTATAATGGTTGGAAGACTTGTTGGATACATCACTTGTGACATTTGTTACATGTCCTTTAACAAAATTTTCCTTCTCATCTGAGCCTTTTATTAAATTTTGAAGACAATTTTTTTCCACCTTTACTTTCCCTTTCAATCTTCTGCCTTCTAGCCTCAGAAATTTGAACACTGTAGTCATTATTGTATTTGACCTTTAGGTGGTGCAGAAGCACCTTCGACTGCTCCCTTATTCCCAAATATTGTCAATAAAATTTATATTTGAGTTGATAAGCTCCATCGTTCAGAAGTTGTTGGATGCTAATGTAACAGTCTTCTTCATTTCTAATTTATTACCATGCTCCATTTTCCTTCAAAGACTAACACAAAGTCTTCCCACCAATTGACTAGTTCCTCTGTTTTTTATTTTTTTGACTTAATGCAAAACTCCCAACCGTGAGTCTCTTCTTCTTCTTCTTCTTTATTTTTTTATATTATGATTACCATGTTATTATAATGATATTATGGTTATTAGTTTAACTTTAGAAATGTTTAGCTAGTATTATTTATTATCTTTATAAATATGATTTATTATTATGCTTACTTTAAATAGAGCAGTATATTTTGAAATTCTCATTATTAATTTATAGTCTAACTTTGGAAGGTTACTTTATATGATTTAATTATTTGATTAATCAATATTAGCTTAAATAAATGAATTTGTTTTATATGATATATTTTATCACAAATGGGATGTTACACGTGCCATTGAGGATGGTCAGCAAGCATTGTCCTATGCGTCTGAGGAATTGCATTGGGGTGAGTACATGGGTCCGTGTAGCCAGTCCAATCTAGTGTTTAATTACAAAATTTAATATAAATTATTTGATAACCTTTACTAAAACAAATTCTTAGACACAATAAACAATACATTTATAAAACCTTAATGAGTATAAAACTAATGACAAAAATTTTATTTTATTTTTATATTAAATTATATTTTATTTTTAATTAAAGTGTAAATTTTATTGATATAGTATTTTTATTATTCTATTTCCTATTTTTAATACTATTGCAATTCTACTAAGTTAGAGTTTATTTATTATATAATTTTATTTATTAGTTTTTATTTTATATTATAAATATTCTACTTTAAATGAATTAAATATTCCTATTTTATATATTTCTATTTTATTCTGATTTTATAGTAAAATAAAAATTAAGCATCACATGAAAATTGATGATTTATTTTTCATTTGGGATTTTTAAATCGAACAAAATATATCTACCTATCTACATATATAAGTAAAAGGATTAAATTTGTACACACAGCTAATATAAATTTTTTTTACACAGATATCTAACTATATATTATTAAATTAGCTAAAGTATTTGACCTAACCACCTACAACTTTAAAAATTTTACAAATAGAAGAATCTAATTAGATGACAATATACTTTTACATTATCAATTTATCAAAATTAATCTCTAAATAAAATTCATAATTCGTTGTATTTAATGTTCACTCAACTTTTTATCTATCAATTTCATAAGGTTAAAATCAAAATAATTACATTAATTTTTTAGCTTATGACAACATAATTTTTATAACTCTTTGTGTTTTTAAATTTGAGAATTAATTTGCTTGAAATCGTAAAAAAATATGAAATTAAATTTATTTTTAAAATTGATGTAAAAACATTTTTACTTTAAAATTATTTGATATTCAATTTTAAAGAAAGAAACGATCTTAACCTCCTTAAGTAAAATTGATTTTATGTGACACGGTTTTTAGTTTTCATATAACAAAATTAATTTTTAATCTATGAATTAATAAGGTTAAAATTCGAATAATTGCATTAATTTGTTAGCTCATAATGGCATAATTTTCGTGACTATGATTTTGATTAATTTGTTTAAATTTTTTAAAAAAGTAAAATTGAATTCACTTTTAAATCGGACAAAATTTAGTTATGTATAAATAAAATTCACTTCTCTTTGTAAATAATATTCACTCCACTTTGCAATTATTATACGATTCAAATAGTGTAATATGTTTTATCTATGAACTTCGTAAGTTTAAAATCAAAATAATTACTTTAATTTATTAGCTTATGATAGCATAATTTTTGTAACTCTTTGTCATTTTAATTTTGAGAATTAATTGGTTTGAAATCTTAAAAAAGCATAAAATTATATTTATTTTTAAAATTCACGTAATTGTTTTTACTTTAAAATGATTTAAATTCAATTTTAAAGAATGAAGCAACCTTATCGTCCTTTAAAATTGATTTTACATGACACTTTTTAAAGTTTTCGCATAACAATGTTAATCATTAATCTATGAATTTTATAAAGTTAACACTGAAATAATTACAATAATTTGTTAGCTCATAGTGGCATAACTTTTGTGACTCTAATTTTGAGTAATTTGTTAAAATTTTTGGAAGTGTAAAATTAACTTCATTTTTAAATCGGAAAAAAATCTATCTATCAATTGATATCAATATTAGTGTTATATAAGGAAAAATCACTCCTCTTTGTAATTACTGCTCACTGCAGTTTACAATTTTTATATGATTCAAATTATGTAATTTGTTTTATTTATTAATTTCATAAGTTTAAAATCAAAATAATTACACTAATTTATTAGCTTATGATAACATAAATTTTTTTAACTCTTTATGATTTTAATTTTTGAGAATTGATTTGCTATTAAAATCTTACAAAAAATATAAAATTAAATTATTTTTAAAATTGATATTCAATTTTTTTTTTTTAACTTTAAAATGTTTTAATATGCAATTTCAAAGGAAGAAACAACCTTAACATCTTTAAGTAAAATTGATTTTACGTGACATTTTTTAAATTTTCACATAATAACACTAATATTTAATCTATGAATTTTATAATGTTAAAATTTAAATAATTACATTAATTTGTTAGTTCATAATGGCTTAATTTTTTACTCTGATTTTGTTTAATTTGTATAATTTTTTTAGAATTGTAGAATTAAATTGATTTTTAAATTGAACAAAATCTCTCTCTCTCTCTCTCTCTCTCTCTCTATATATATATATATATATATATGTACATATATAAAATTAAAATTCACCACTCTTTGCTTATGATAACATAATTTTTGTAACTCTCTGTGATTTTAATTTTGTGAATTAATTGACTTGAAATCTTAAATAAATATATAATTTAATTTAATTTTAAAATTGGTGTATAATTTTTTTACTTTAAAATATTTTAAATTCAATTTTAAAGGAAGAAGCGGCCTTACCATCCTCAAGTAAAATTGATTGTACTTGACACTTTTTGTAAACACAATAAACATTACAGCAAATATTTTAATTAATACATATGAATACAACACCCCCAATTAATACATATGAATAAATCATATGAATAAATGAATAAATCATATAAATCATATGAGGTTGTTTCATATGAATAAATCATATTATTTTAATTAATACAACACAAATGATAATTTTTTTTGTTGTTATATTTAATTCTATTTTTTATTTGGAAAATATTTTTTGGACATTGTAAAGTTCAACACCCCCAAAGACACCCGACTAGGATTTTAGAAAAAATTGAAAAAATAAATTAAAATATGAAATTAAATAGATTGAATGGTTGGATGTGAAAGGGTGTTGATGGGACACCCACTTTTGGATGTTCAAATAACACACCTCTTTTTATTTTGTTCATACAATATTTTTATTATTTTATTCTTATTTTCAATATTATTTACAAATATCTTTATTTAGCTTTTATTTTAGTATATATTCTTCTTTAGTAATGAATATTTTATGAAATAAAATTTTTTATACATACTAAAAGCAGACAATATACTAGAGTAAGAAACTACTAGAAAATAGTAAATAACCCGCAAAAATTACTGACAGACGAAATCCATTGGAAATATTGATAGATAAGTAGTTGGTAAACTCGAAACCAAAATTGACGTTTTATTTTATTGGCAAAAAATTATCCTTCGGTAAATGTGACAATAAATGTTCGTGTCTAATGGCACCATAATTTTATCGATTGATATACTGTCGATAAGTATTTACATTTTAATTTTGTATTTTTTAAAATTCTAAAAAACTGCTGACGAACAATCCATCGGTAAATTAGAAAATTACTGACAGAATGTTCGTCAGTATTTTATTATCTATTCATCTTATAATCTTTTAAAAATAAAAATGTTATCAGCACAACATCCATTGATAAATAAAATAATTTGCTGACCTTGCTAATGAAGTATCTGTCGGTAATTATTTTATTATGTTATTCTGTCAGTATTTGAAAATTAGTTTGCCCGCCTGGGTCTTTTCAATTTCCATATTACCAACAACAAATTCGTCTGTAATATAGAATTAATAAAATGAATTGTTTCATTAATCAACTACCGATGAAAAATTCGTCAGTAATGTTAACACTGATCATTCAAATGTGAGCCCCCTTCTTCTTCTTATTCCTTATTTGGTCAATTTCTCCCTCTTTGCTCTCTCTCTCTCTCCCTCTCTCTCTCTCTCTCGCACCCCCTACAGCCATTGGCCATTTCGCCACCGTTGGAGCTTCCATTTCACTGTTGGGGATTGACATTGTGTTGGTGGTATGTTATTAAGCATTTTAATTGGTTTAGTTTTTTTCTTTAGCCTTTTTTAAAATTCTATTTCTTTCCTCGAAGTTTTTAATTTCTTAGTTAGTTAACTAACTTATTTTGTTATGTTAATTGTTAAAAAATTTCATTTGGAGCAATTGGAGTGCTTCTATTCTAGTGCATGCATTGATTTGAGCATTGCAATGTATTATGTAATACCCCATTTAGAATAAATGCTTAATTAGAATAACACATTAGTAACTGGGGAAAAAAAAAAAAGTTGTGAAGGACCACGGTGCACCATGGAGCCCTCTCCTCCATTATTTCCATTCCAGAGGCTTTCTTACAGCACTATTCATTTGCCTTCCTTCTTTCTTCTTTCTTCTTTCTTCTTTCTTCAATTTTTCCTTTCTCCTTATTATGCTTCCATCATTCTTTTCCTCCTAAGTTCACCTTCTCTTTTATCTTCACTCATTCTCAACCTCACATCATCATCACCATCACGTATCTTCCCTTCCGCCACCCTGTCGCTACCTCACAGTTTCTTTCTTCGTCCATCTCTCCCTCACCTGCATCTTTTTCTCTCCATCATCTATTCATATTTTGCTTCTTGAGGTGGCTGGGTTATTATTTTGCTTACTTCTAAAACCAACACATACTGGTGAGCTTTTGTCATGACCCAATGTAACATCCACCCAAATTTTCTTTTCATTTTTTGCCTAATTGTTTGGTTTTTATCGAGTAATTGAGATTAATTAAAATTTGACTAAATAATTATTTAGGATCAATTGATTAGCAATTAACTGAGTTTAGATATGAGGGAATTATGTTAGAAGTATAGAAGATTTCATAAAAATTTTCTTAAAACCGATTTACCGATTTAAAGGAAATCGGTAAGATTACAGTATTTGAAACTGTCGAAACCAAACCAATAAGATTTTACATCCAATAACCCTACATTAAGTGGCCGAGAACTCAGCCACTTAACCTATGAAAGTGACGCAAAGAAGGCCACAAAGAATGAAGAGGGTTGGCTGAATTTCAGCTTTATGATTTAGACCAATCAAAATGTAAGAATTCAACTACCCTTTTTTATTTGAATCAGATTTTTCCTCCCTCATTTCTTGCTGACTTCGACCCCTTCCAGCAACCTTCCTCTCTTTTTTTCTTCATTTTCTTCATCTCCTTCCTCCCTTTTCAGCTTCCATCAAACCTTTTGCATCCATATCATTCACTAAAACTCAAGACTAGCTAGTTGTTGGTTCAAGATGAAGATAGAGGTTTAATTTTTGTCTTGCAATTCTAGTTGTGGGTGGCTAGTGGTGGCTTTAGTTTCTCAATCCTTGATGTGTTGATTGAATGAATATGATGATATTTAGCTGGTTTGTTGGTTGTTTGTGAGGTTAAAATTGACTAGGAAGCAAGAAAGGATGAAAGTAGGAAAAAGAGAGGAGCTGGAAAACCAAAAACCCTTGGCAGTCCATATGGCGGAGTGTACGGCTCTGCCTACTGCCATTTAAATTCGATGAAACCATTTTTATATGAAACTAGACATCTAGGGATTTCCATACATATATCATATAAGGCCATTGGATTAGTATTGAGAGATATATGAATTTTTGAATTTCAACCTAAGTTTCTAAGTTTGAATCTGGGCAGATTAAGTTATTCAGGGCAAAACTCACTTTATACTACTTGGAATTTAATGAAACCAATTTTTTTAGAAATCTTATACATAGGAGAATATCCCATAAAAAGTTTAGAGTTAGATAAGGTCCTGTTTGTTTCCAGAGATTCAAGAAATTTGCCCTATGTCCAAACTGGGCCAAAACAGAGCAGTTCAGAAAGGTCAAATTTCAGGGCTTATCACTCGAGCCCTACTAAGGCAAATGAAATGGAACTTTTTGCAAATGAAATATTATCCTGTTATTTAATATGAGACTAATTTCTTATGATTTCAACCAGTTTTTGATTTTTAGTAGATTTTTAATTTTAAGTGTGTGATTCTGGCTAGCTACAGAGCAGGCCGGGATAGAACTCAAATAACTTGAGCTATATTTATCAAAATTAGATGGGACAAAAAAGGTTAGAAAATAGACACAAAACACTTTAACATATCCAAAATTCAGATCCAGATGAGTTAAATAGAAATTTTGGCTTGATTCACAAAAGCCGAGTTGAATGATTGTGCTGAGGCAGTAACCTTGTCTTGATGTAACCAATGCTCCTATAAAGCTAATGTTGAATTATTAATGAAATGTCATGATTTCTTTAATAAGTTGGTGTACTGAGTACTGGCACTATTAATGGGGAAGCGGACACGTTCCGTTATGCTACCAAAATTTCGGTAAGACCTATGCATGAGTTATAAGATACATGTGCATTTTCAAGAAAGTCATAAAGGTTATATTATGATGAATATAAAGATTATGTTATGATGGAAGTTCCATGATACTTAGGCCAGTCCCGGATTAAAGTTAAGGGGAATAGATCGATAGGGAGGTCGGGGAAAGTAAACCTAGCATTCCTGTATAGGAACGAGTTCGATCCTAAAAAGCAGACTATTATCCAAGAGTCTAAATGGCCAAGAACTCCCAAGGGACCAAGTAATGGAAAAGTTTATAAAGAAAGGTTCAAGAATGAGTTTGCATGATTACATTGAACGCATGATTACATTGAATAGTTATTACAAGTTGTTTACAGTTTGTTTATTATATTTACTTACTGCTGTATGTTCATTTATTCTGCTCAATATTCTAAGTGTCACTACTTATTAGTTTGTTCTGTTTCTTATGCTGTCTTAAGTAAAATTGAACCTTGCCTCGGACCAGACATTTTCTTAAACTTATTTAAATATGGCTAGCTCAGTTTGAACCCATGTTTTTATAACTAAATAAAAACCGAGGCAGCTGAGAATGAATGCAACATTAGTTAAATACTATATGCGAACCCTACTGAGAATTTCTTTAAATTCTCACCTCGTTTTGCATTTCCACATCATTCTCAGACGCTGGTGACGGCCACTCTATTCATTGAGATTCCAGACCTACAGCTCCACCATGACCCGAAGTTAGACTCGTTGTACAAAGCTGGCTCCTACCATTTCTGTCTCTACTTTTTTGCAATAAGAATTTTGTTGTTCCTTTATTTCACTCTATTTTTGAAGCATATATATATATAGACTGAAGCATCAGCTTCCGACCTACATATGTACGTATACAGTTGATGATAGATCACTTATTCCTATCTTTTCTGATGTCTTTTATTAAACTTTATTACGTTCTACAATGTTATCCACATTTATTATATACAGTGCGTCGTTTCATAGGTATATTCGTCAAATATATACATACATATCGGAGAAGAAGAGAATATAATATAATGAATACAAATATAGATGGAATACTAACACGGTAATGCAACCTATCCAATTTCATGCTATGACTTAAGCATAATATTAAATTGGTAGGGTGTTACACCCAACCCAAGCCGTGACCGGCGCATAGGGAACAAGTCCCTTAGCAAGCTTATACTAAGTGAATTTTCTAAAAAAAAAATATTGGGTAGAGTCTCCTCTGTATTCATGACTATTTCCCAAATACAGATGCTCTCCCTGCACAACAGAAACACAAACACTCAATCTATTGGGGATCTAAGCATTCTCAGAATGCACCCCACAGTACACAATATAAAAGTAAAATATACAATTACATTTATTCATCTAAAATACATAATGTAACACCCTAATAGTTCCATTCTATGCTTAAGTCATATTGTGGAATCATTAGTTGTTACTTTTGCTCACGGAACTAATATTACCTTTTAGAAATTACTTTTAACGAAAATAGGGATAAATTTTTTTTTGAATAATAACGAGTAAGCTGTTTTGAAAACCAAGAGCCATGAGCACATCATGAACGTGCAATACAAACGTCGCTATATCATTCATACATCACATTTAACATAAATAGAAGCAATGAGAATAACCACAATCTAGATAAAGATAACATTCATTCCATAGCCATTCCATAGTCAATATAATAGTAGCGATGGTAGAAGTCATACATGAAGATAATAATGAGTCTAATACCTACTGTCATCCCTACAGAGTACCTAACAAAATACATGATAAGAGGAAATACATAAGAAATCCCAATCTGCCCATACATGCCAAATGAAAATGATAACCTTCGCTACAACCAAAAAGGGGCTATCCCCATGCTCAGCTCCACAAACAGATCAACACCTCACTCATATGGAGGGAGGAAACCGTTCCCGAATTCACCGGGAGTAACATCACCACGTTCCCCACCTCGACCATGGCCACGCCCACGAGGCACGACACGGGTGCGAATGAACCCACGACCACAAACCAGGGGTGGTGTGTGACGAGGGGCTGCAAAAGAAGAAGATGAATCGGATGACAGACGGATCACAGACGGGTAGGAAGGCTCAGACAGGTCCGTCTCCACGTGATAGCTCGGATAAGACGGCTCCGAAGGATCAGAATCCAGCGAAACTGTCAGCGTCAGATGAGTGTCCGAATCAGAATCTCCATCAATGGGGTACCTCGGAGGATGGAAAGGCGGGTGAACTTCATCCATAGCGATGTCCTTGAACGGCTCATGAGAGCGGAAAAATGGGCTCATCACAAGTGCACGGAACTAGCGGCTATTGAACATGTAGACCCGCATCGCTGCCTGAGCAGTCAGCACAGATGCATTTAGCACTGAGTCGAAGTGCCAATGCATCACCGAAATCTCAATGAAAATCACCACTAGGCCCGACGCCAGCATCCTCTAAAGATGACACGGAAACATAAGAGTGAGAAATACTAAATTTCTCAGTAGGATCGCAACTAGACAAACACAGTGTCATCATCATCGTCCCAGCCACTTCAGGTTAATTGTAAAAGCAGTGGATAGATGTAAGTTCAATTTTAATGGTTTTGAAAACTTAAACTCCGAAGCAGGTTGCTTTTAAACTTACATCATAACTACATCATCATAACTAACATATATACTGAAACATAGAAAGAACATTCATGATGCAAATGGATAATGTAATTACATGCAAAGACATGCATCATCATAAACTTAACCATGGTTATACTTTGGCTTTACTTGCATTTTTTTAGCCATTCTTTACTTTCCTTTGAAATAGACTGCTTTTGGACATGAGCTCATTCCGTGACCACCGTCATGCAGTACTAACCAAATCAGACTAAGCCGATATTGGTTACCTCTAAGTTGGAGGGCCCTCCATGTCACCCTTGCCTCCCTCATAGAGGTTCCTTGTAGATCACCGTCTTTCACTTCCCGGAAGTGATCGAGGGATCATATCCCATGGTTTCTTTTCTTATCATTATACTTTATATGCATAATACTTCTTGACTAGACACATGCAATGATATGACTAAGTCCATAATTTTGACGGAAATCCGGCAGCATAATGGCTAAATTGGAGCTTCCCCAAAATGCCAATCATTAACTTTTAACCAATAGTTCATCATATCTATATCATATCATCATACTCATCATTCATCATGCAGCATGGCATCACACCTTCATACCCTAAAGGGTTTTACAGTTGCATTATTCTTTGTAAAGAATATTATGAATCATCATATGATTTTCCATGGTTACCCATGCGAGAATCACATAGTTAAGATGTGTGTACATGGTCTTTTAGTTACTTAATTCTCATATGAAATTATTCTTTACTTTAGTTCATGTCTTATGGAACACTTATTTAAATTAATTATGTGATTATTTCCTTTCCTTGAGATAGTGTACTTAGTGATTCCTAGGTACATGGTATGCTCAGAGGCCCTAATCATACTTTTGTTCCCAAGGAGTTCGAGATCCCTCTAATCCTTGGGTTATGACAACGCATAACCACATCATGAACCTAACAACACCATGTTCACTAAACGCCAAGGGTGATTTAACCTAATCAAGTTACAAAGCTTCGAGCTTTTATCTTAAAGATTAGATCTTTATGAAATAATGGTACAAGTCACTAGCTTTTTAACTAAAAAATCTTGATCTTTACAAAAGTTAACACCTTTTTGCATTGTTTTGGTTCAAATTTAAACTTTATGAATTAAATGTTACAAAACAACACTTTTATGATTTAAAATAATTAAAGTTTCAAACTTTATGAAAGGTCTTTTCTTTAAGGTGTGATTTTTAAGACATTAGTGATAAAATATCATTCCTCTAACTTAAAAAGGCTTATTATACCAAAAAGCTTAGACTTTCACATGTATTCTTGTCATCAAAACAAAACAAAAGAAGGCTTTATGATGGCACTAAAACTTGCGCCACTTTTTGTGTGTCAAGAAGCAAACTTTTTAACGTTTTAAGCTTTCAGAATGTTCAAAGTCTTATCAAATCATGGAAACATAAAAGATGAAGCTTTTCTAATCATCAACTCCTCGTAAAAAAAGAAACAACTTTAAGCAAGATACCATCAAGAACATTCAAGAACATATTTTGCCAAAAGTAGAAACTTAAGAACACTTGAAGAACATCAAGAATATATTTTTCTAAAAGTAGAAACTTAAGAACACTTGAAGAGCATCAAGAACATTCAAGAACATATTTTTCTAAAAGTAGAAACTTAAGAATACTTAAAGAACATCAAGAACATATTTTACTAAAAGTAGAAACTTAAGAACACTTGAAGAGCATCAAGAACATTCAAGAACATATTTTTCTAAAAGTAGAAACTTAAGAATACTTAAAGAACATCAAGAACATATTTTACTAAAAGTAGAAACTTAAGAACACTTGAAGAACATCAAGAACATATTTTTCTAAAAGTAGAAACTTAAGAACATTTGAAGAACATCAAGAATATATTTTGCCAAAAAGGGAAACTTTTGCTCTTGAAAGGCATGAAGGATTTTCTTAAGTTTCCACTTAGAGAACTTAGTCATAAAAGAACCAAACTCCAAGCTTTCTTGAGCAAACAAAATGAAAAAGATGAAGATCACTACCTTTCTTGAAGATGGCGCAAAAACAAGAGAAGTGGAAGAAGAGGATGATGACTCCTCTTGATGATAATGGTGGCGGTTTTGAATAAGCAAGGAGAGAACTCTTGAGCTCTCTTGAAAATGAGTCTTGTAGTGTTTAGATCTTGTCTCCAAAGACCCAAAGATGAGGTCTTTGAAGGGCTAAGTGAGTGGTTTACGTGGTGGTGGTGGAGAAAGGAAAAAGAAGATGAAGAAGATGAAGAGAGTTTTAGAGAGAAGTAGGAGGATTTGGTTTGATGAGAGAGAATAGGATGAGTGAAAATGAAAATGTGAGTGTGTGTGTGTGTGTGTGTGTGTGTGTGTGTATGTGAAAGTGGCGTCCACATAAAGGAAGGAAAATGAGATATTTTTGCTTCACTTTGTGTTATCTTGTGTCAATTAGTGATTAAGGGGACAAATGGGATGATAGGGAGACAAAACATGGTCCAACTCTTACATAAAGTAGTCTTGTTTCATGCTTTGTGCTTTTATGACATCACTCTTTACTTTATTGTCTAGTTGACTAAATTTGAATTTAATCATGTGATTAAGTGCTCATACAACTTAATTAAGATGATTAAGCAAGGATTAATGATTAACACACAAGAATATGATTAACAAAAATTAATCTTGCGATTAAGCTTAATTAACCTTAATTAAACTCGATTAGGCTAGTTAAGGGCGATTAGTGCTTAATTAAGCTATAAGGGCTCTGACTTACTTAATTAGAGATTATCTAATCTCGATTAAGCATTCTCTTGACTTTTCTCATCCGAGTAACCCCTTAATTAAACCTTAATCTCACAATTTCTCGTTAAGTGTCTAATTACTCAGGGTTACCGAGGTAATTTAGCACGGCATGAAATTGAGAATGTTACATTTCTCCTCACCTTTAAAAAGAATTTTGCCCTCAAAATTCGTTTCCTGTAAATAAATTCGGATACTCATTCTTCATTTTGGCCTCCAACTCCCACGTATACTCTTCCATA
This sequence comes from Pterocarpus santalinus, assembly GCA_031439595.1. Classification (NCBI taxonomy): domain Eukaryota; kingdom Viridiplantae; phylum Streptophyta; class Magnoliopsida; order Fabales; family Fabaceae; genus Pterocarpus; species Pterocarpus santalinus. The sequence goes on along the minus strand of CM062532.1, from coordinate 47,063,899 downwards.
ATTCCTCTACCCCAAGCCACCTTGACCAAGGGTACCGTCTTATTCCTCAGCTGTTCTGCCCCGTGATCCACGATCCGAGATGGTGGTAGATTGAAAGTTAGGTCCTCCCTTAACTGTACACTTTCAGGCTCAAGTAGATGACTAGGATCGGAATGGTATTTTCTCAATTGAGACACATAGAAAACATCATGAAGGTTTGATAAATTTGGAGGTAAGGCCATTTGGTAAGCAACTGACCCGACACGTTTTAAAATTTGAAAAGGGCCAAGGAAACGAGAGCTTAACTTTTTGACCTTCATGGCTTTACCTATGTCGGCCGTAGGAGTGATTTTCAGGAACACATGTTCTCCTTCTTGGAACTCTAGAGGCTTTCTCCTCTTATCTGCATAACTCTTTTGACGGCTCTAGGCCGTAAGAATTTTGTCCCTAATCCTTCTAACTTGCTCTGTGGTCTGCCTCACCAGATCAGGTCCTAATAGGCTTTGCTCACCTAGTTCAAACCAACATAGGAGAGATTGGCACTTCCTTCCATACAAAGCTTCATAGGGTGCCATACCAATACTTGCATGATGGTTATTGTTATAGACAAACTCAATCCAAGGTAAGTATTTGTCCCAACTTCCTCTGTTGTCCAACACACAAGCTCTCAACATATCCTCCAAAGTTTGGATAGTCCTCTCCGACTGTCCATCTGCCTGGGGGTGATAAGCTGTACTTAGGCAAAGCTTCGTCCCAAATGCCTTTTGCAAGGCTCCCCAGAATCTAGAGGTAAACCTCGAGTCCTTATTTGAGATTATGGTTGAAGGTACACCATACAGTCTTACTATCTCTTGAGCATATAGCTGGGCTAACTTTTCCAAAGGATAAGTATCTTGAATGGGCAAAAAGTGAGCAGATTTGGTTAATCTATCAACAATTACCCATATTGCATCGAACCCAGCTTGCGTTTTGGGTAAACCCATCACGAAGTCCATGGAGATACTTTTACATTTCCATTTTGGCATCTCTAATGGTTGCAACATACCAGAGGGTTTTTGGTGTTCAATCTTTACTTTTTGGCAGACTAAACACTTGCCTTCCAACTCCGCAACGTCCCTCTTCAATCCTGGCCACTAGAACATCTTCTTAACGTCTTGATACATCTTTGTCACACTGGGGTGTATGGCGAAATGGCTCTTATGAGCCTCCTCCAAAATCCTTCTTTGGAGGTCACCACTTGCTGGTACACAGACTCTTCCATCAAATTTCCATAGCCCATCTGTACTTTGCGCAAAACCCTTCAACTTCCCTTCTTTCACCAATGTTAGGGTTTCCAAGAATTCCTCTTCCTCACCTTGGGCTTGAGCAATTTGACTCTTGAAATCGCTCGTCATCTTAAGCTGATTCAATCTTCAACTATGAGGGGTCAACATAACTTCAAGGTTAAGGTCTCTGAAGCTCCTCACTAGTTCATCCTCCTTGACCATCATCCATGACACATGCAAGGATTTCCGACTTAATGCTTCAGCCACCATATTGGCTCTCCCAGGATGATAGTTCAACACAAAATCATAATCCTTCAGAAATGCCATCCATCTCCTTTGCCTCATATTTAACTCTTTTTGATCAAAGAGATATTTCAAGCTCTTATGATCAGAGGACACCTCAAACCTTACACCATACAGATAATACCTCCATATTTTCAGGGCAAACACTACTGCCGCTAGTTCCAAGTCATGGGTTGGGTAGTTCACTTCGTGAGGCTTCAACTGCCTAGAGGTATAAGCCACCACGTTCCTATTTTGTATCAAGACACAACCTAAACCTCTCCCAGAGGACCTCAAACGGTCCACTAGGGTCCGGCAAAACTAATACTGGGGTTGAGGTTAACTTACCTTTTAGCTCTTGAAAGCTCTTCTCACATTCCATTGTCCACATAAACGGGGCATCCTTCGTTGTCAACTTGGTTAAGGGTAAAGATATCTGGGAAAATGCTTTTATAAACCGGCGGTAGTAACCGGCTAAATCCAAGAAACTCCTTATCTCAGTCACTGAGGTTGGTCTCTCCCAATTCATCATAGTCTCAACCTTACTTGGGTCTACAGCAATACCTTTTTGTGACACTACATGCCCTAAGAACTTTACTTCCTCCATCCAGAATTCACACTTATATAACTTGGCATAAAGCTCTTTTTCCCTCAGGATCCTTAACACAACCCTCAAATATTCTTTGTGTTCCTCTTTTGTTCTCGAATAGATGAGAATATATCTATGAAAACAACTACAAACTTGTCCAAGTAGGGTTTAAAGATCCTGTTCATATAATCCATAAAAATAGTAGCAGCATTAGTCAATCCAAACGACATCACCGCAAACTCATAATGCCCATACCTTGTCCTAAAAGCCGTTTTGGGTATATCCTCCTCCTTTACCCTTATCTGATGATATCCATCTCAGATCAATCTTAGAGAACACAGCTGCATCTCGTAGTTGGTCCATGAGGTCATCTATCCTAGGCAAGGGATACTTGTTCTTAACTGTCACTTTGTTTAATTGTCTATAATCCACACACAGCCTCATGCTGCCATCCTTCTTTTTCACAAAAAACACCGGGGCTCCCCAAGGTGAAGCACTAGGTCTTACAAACTTCTTCTCCAACAATTCTTCCAATTGTCCCTTCAACTCCGACAACTCCATTGGGGACATCCTATAGAAAGCTATTGAGATTGGCCCAGTACCCGGCACCAACTCTATAGAAAACTCGATTTCCCTTTCTAGGGGAAACTCGGGTATGTCGTCAGGAAATACATCTAGGTATTCCCTAACTACGGGGATCTCATCGAATACCTGCTCGAGTTCCACTTCACTTGCCATAAGGAGAACATATCCCTGATCACCAAACTCACTACTTCCTACCCTAACAGAGTTCAAAAACAAACTAACATGCTCCACAGGCTTAACAGGTACAGGGGGAAGAACAACATATTTTTCAGAGCAATTTATCATAGCATGGTTAGCCGAAAGCCAATTCATGCCTAAAATCAAATCCAAACCAGACAAAGGCAAACAAATCAAATTCGCTACAAAAGACCTACCATCAATTTGGAATTGACAACTCAAGCAACAATGGCAAGTCTTAACTGGTTTCCTAGTAGGAGTAGAAACAAATAACATATAGGGCAATTCAGACATAGACAATCATAATCTATCTACACAATCATGAGAAATAAAGGAGTATGTAGCTCTAGAATCATACAGCACAGTTAAGGTCCTACCATTGACCTCGCACTTACCTTGGATCAGATCGTCGGACTGAGTGCCCTCCTCAGCATTAAGGGTAAAGACCCTTCCTTGGTGTTGGGGCTTGTTAGTAGGGGACAACAGCTTGACAGTGCAGGCTCTTGCCATATGCCCAGGCTTTCCGCATCGGAAACAAGCATTCTGGCCAGCTAAACAAGGGCGTCCTCCATGATATTTGCCACACTTAGGGCAAGCTTGACCATTTGTCGGCTTGGGTGGATTCCCAGTAGGCTTCTAGAGTTGCTTTCCTTTGAAACCTCCAACTTGAAATGGTTTTCTCAGGGGTTGGGGCTTGAACTTCTGCCCTTACGGTGCTAACTTCTTCTTGTACGCTTCGGACCTTGCCACTGATAGCTTGCGGTTACAATCCTCCACCAAACAGCACTTGTTGACGAGTGCAGCATAGTCACGGATCTCCATTGGTCCTACAGATGCCAATATCTCCTCACGCAATCCCCCTTCAAACTTCACACATTTCTAGCGCTTATCCGGGTTCCCTTGATAAATTGTAGAGAACTTGCACAGCTCATCGAACCTAGCAGTATACTCGGCAATATTCATGGTCCCTTATCGCAGACTCATGAACTCCAGCTCCTTCGCATTCTTCACGGATGCGGAAAAATACTTCTCATAAAAGTGCGTCTTGAAAATCTCCTAGGTGATGTGGGTTTGGGCTATTTCCAATAACTTCTTTGTGCCTACCCACCAGAACTCGGCATCAGCTTCTAACATATAGGTAGCAAAGGCTACCCTCTGCTCCTCGGTGCAGGCCAACACCGTGAAAATCTTCTCAATGGCTTTGATCCACTCATCGGCTTGATCGGGGTTCTACGTCCCTCTAAAGCTCGGCGGATTTGCCTTCCTGAACTCAGCAAACTTGAGGTACTCAAGGTCTACCTCGGCTCCTCCATTGTGCCCTTCGGGATTTTCTTCATCTCTTTGCTCCATTTGCTCATCATGCGATGGACAGTAGCAGCTTGCTCCCTCATGGTAGCAGCCATTTCACGGAGCGTCCCCATGACTTCCTTGGGACCTTCCGGCTCGTTACGAGGCCTACCACGTCTTCCTGAAGCCATTACTTCCTGGTACACAAGACAAAAGACATTGAGTTGATCAGGCTCAACATTTATGTTGAGTGAACTAGCAACTAACCACATTGATGCGGCTCCGGCAAGTATACCGGATCGTACAAGTAATAAAGTGATAAGTAAAGTATCGTTTCCACGAGGATAGATCAAATACCGAAATAGTCTAAGGGAATAACTATTTGGACAGAATGGAATTACTGATGAGAAAATTAAAATTTAAATAAAATAAATAAATAAAATACTAATGCAAAGAATTCTAACAATATGGATAAATGCAATGGGATGGATGCTAGGGCTAATTAATTTCACCTATTGCAGACATATTTACTATGAATTTCTGTTAATCTGTTCCTATCCTAATTGACTCACGGTCGGTTCCCCTTAATCTATTCCTAGCCTCTCTCGAGGTTAAGCAATACTCTTTATCCTAAACTGATTGCCTAATCTCTTAGCACAAACTAATCTAGGTAAAGGTTGAAGCTCTATGGGTTCCTATGTTGACCGCACGAACCGCGTTTGCCTATCTCTAGCTTTCGCTCAGTTCACGGTGTTTATGTTAAGAGGCTCTATTCACAAACCCTCTCTCGAGTTATTGTAAATCCCCAAATTAATTAATTGGTGATCAAGCAATTAAAAGCATTAAGAACAAACAAAAACACTAAGTAATAGAGATAGAAAACAAGATTAACATTAATCCATGAATAAACTTGTCATACAAAAAGGATCTATTAACGCCCTAGCAAAAGAAAACTAGTTCATAACTGAATAAAAGAAAACAATGAAAGAGTATGAAGATGAGAAGATAGAAGAAACAAAAGCCATAAAGATTTCTGGCGAGAGACAAAAGATTCGCAAGAATGTGGATCTCTCCGTGTTGAACTTGAGCTCTGGAATCCTTGAATCTTCGCCTTCAATCTCTCTGGAAAAAGGTCTTCTCTCTTCGGAAGGGTGTGTGAGTGTCTAGGGATCCCTTTGTGATATGTGTGACCCCCATTTATAATGCGTATGTCCCTCTTTTAACTCTCAGCTCGAATGGATAATCTGCTGAACTTACCTCTTCCTAAAATACATTAGCTAAGTGATGTTGCATGGATTTGCATTAGACCTTACTCATGGTCACACAACGCTTGGCTAAAGTTCTTGATGACAAGTTATCTAAGATATGAATCCAATATATGCCAGCAAAATGGACACAAAAAAGCCACTTCAATGCTTTCTTCAATGACAATTTCATTAACAAATTTAACTACACTACAACAAACAAAAATGACATCAAATATCAACAAATTAATCTAAAACTACTCATTAACCATAACTCCATACATGACTACAGGAAAAAGCTATTTCAATATAATTCTTCTATATCTTTTTCCACAAATTTGTTTTCATCACAACCACCAGTTCATTATTTTCAATTTGATACGACACAAGCTTCAATAGTTTCATATATAGCTCGACAATACAACACAATCAATCACAATAACAAATCACAACCTTAATCACCATTAATGCCGGAACATCTCAACACTTCTACGAATATGGATTTTTACTCTGACCAGTCATTGCCACAAGAACTACAGGTGCCTCTAGTGAAAAAAAATTATGCACCAATATATAGTATTTTAGATGAATAATTAATGACAGCATAAACAATCTTCCACAACAAAAAAAATTCTCCACATTCAAAATTAAAAAATACATTCCCAATATCTCAGCTACAGTTGGCCTCCCGGCACACCGTTAAGTCGTTGTACTTTGCTTAGTCACCTTCAGTTTAGCGATTCTGAAGTCCATAACCCACTGTTGTCTTCAATGTGTCTCAGATCAAAGTCCACTGTTGTCTTTAACGTATCTTAGAACAAATACCATACACTATCACCAAAAGTTCATCACCTGTAATACGTGCCTATGGAAAGCACTGCATCTCAAATACTCCCGATTTCGCCACCAAGTCTTGCTTCGAGAAGTGGAATTTTCCCTCCAATAAAAAGGCAGGTCAATAGACTCTGTTTTCAAATAAAAAACTAAATAACTTGAACTGTAATACTAACTTTAAAGAAGTGGAGTTACTCTTGTACATATTTTTGCAGGACCATCACAAGTCCAAACCACATAGTGAACCATAATAACACTCACCAAAATTTCAATCCTATAGTGGGGTTTGTCAATCTTTTGTTTTTTTTGGTCAGTAAGGGGGAGGGGGGAAGGGGGAAGGGGACTCTGCCCCCACAGAGTCGAACCCATGACTCCTCCTATGCATACTTTTATCAAATGCAGTTAAACCATCGTACCATTGGCACATTTGCAAAATTTTTTGATAAAGTTAATCCAAATGATGTAATAATAATAGATAGCAAACTAGAATGAGCCTTTTTTTTTTTTGGGGTCGTGAGCAGTAGGGGTATGCATGGGTCAATCGGGTAATCAAATCTAATCAGGTAAAACTAGATTGACCCATCCAATATTCGGTTCGGGTAACGTGTTTAAAAATTAAACCTGTTACCTGACCCGAACTCCAACCCCAACTTCTTTTTTTTTTTATAAATAATAACTCTTAAACTCTATTAATATATTAGTGTATAATTAATTTATTGATGATTAATATTATATAATGTATGATATCTAATATATTTTATGGTTATGATTATGAAATTATCAATTATTTATATAATTTTTTTAAAAAATATATTTGATTATATTCAGATTTTAAAAACACAATATAAAAGTTTTAAAATGTCACAAAATAGAATATTTTAATATATTTTTCATCCACAAATAAAAGAGAAGTTGATTACCCTACCCGAATACTCAACCCGATCCAACCTGGAAGTGTCGGGTTGGGGGTAAAAAAAGCCAAAAAGCTGACCCGATCCGACTATATTTGATTGATTTGGGTATTTTTTCCCCTAAATCCGATCCAATCCGACCCGACCCGTGCACGCCCCTAATGAGCATGGGCCTTATGATTGACTCAAACACCGAATTTTTTTTTTTCGCAGGAAATTGTTGTTCCGAATGGCCCAAGATTTCCGAATGCCCTTGCAGTTATCTCAAGGTCCAAACCAGCAAGTTAGGCTAGAATTCACAGCGTTGCCCACAAAAAAATAATAAAAAAAAAAAAAGATGACACCGCTGGCAAAAATCCCTCCCAAAGCAAAATTTGAAATTCATACGAGCCGTTTCGTTACTACGTGGCCACTTTGCGCCACATGTTGAATTAATTCCCCTTTATCTGATTTGATTTGATTTGATTTGAGATTAAGATGCACTACAAGATTTGATTTGATTTGCGCCACTTTGCACATGAAGATGCATCAGCTTGTGCTTTGATTTGAGATTGAGCACTATAAGTGCGCCCATTGTTTTCATTCTGAAAACTTGCCATTTCGGTCTCCGTTCAAAACTTGCTTTCTCCTCTTCTTATTGTTCTCTCTTGCAAGCACTGCACTGCACAGAAACAAAGAAAGAAAACCCTGAGAGGTACTCCAATACAATACACAACACAAACACAAACACACTCTCCTTTTCTTCACATTTCCTCACTTTTGATTTTTCCCCCTTTCAGAACCATGCCAGAAGCACGAGACCGCCGCTCAACCCCGCTCGACATTGCCGCCATCTTTGCCCGCCAGCAAGCTTCCATCCTCGGCGTCGCCGACGACGAACTCGACACGTGCGTATTCGGATCCACTCCGAGGCGGGGAGGTGTTGGTTCTTCACGCAACGTACTTCCTTCTTGGTACCCCAGAACCCCTCTTAGGAACATCACTCCTGTTATGCGGGTAAATCAATAAGACCACGCCGTTTTGCTTTCTTTTTCGCATCCTCCATGTTTTCTTCTTCTTCTTTTTCCGTTTGGTTAGTTTTGCTACCTTTTTTCTTTATTATGTTGCTTAATTTTTTGAAATTAATTGTGGTAAAAAAGTAGTTGTGTTTGCTTTGTTAAGTGTGCAGTTTTCTTGATCATTTCTCTTGGCGGTAACTTGCCGCATTTGTTTTGTAATGTTGTGGATTTGCTTGCAATCGTTGCGTAAGCAATTTCAACTTGGACTATTTGTTGCTTGACTTTTAAGTTTCAGTGAGTGTTTGGATTGGTTTATTATGTATTTTCGTATAATTAGCTTGTAATCAATGTCTTATCAAGAGTTTTTTTTTTTCTAAATAATAAATAGTAAACAAGGAAGAACCGCTTTTATAATCCGAAGTTGCACCCATTCAAAATTTGATGTGTCTTGGGTGGTGGGGATTATGGTCAAAATTAAATCTTTGTCGTTCCAGATGATGTGTGGTTCGTGTTCTGTAATATTGTATGTTGTGACCCTCGTTCGTGGATCTTTCATCAACATTGTAACTGGTTTATATGATGTGCTGGTTTTCCAGTGTCAACATAAGTTCAGTTTTTACTTATTAGCATATTTGGTTTCTTGTTTGGAAACCTTCAAATCATTATTTTGGTAAATACTTCTCTCTTCTGGCTTCATAGTTTTTGGGACTTGCAAACAGAATCCGAACTACCTATTATATATTCTGTATTATTAGCAATGCACTTTCATTGAGCAGAATTTCTTCTCATGAGGCATATGGCTGTAGTCATCCTGTTGTTTTGGGATTGTGATTTTACTTCTGTTTCTTTCTTTGTAAGTCATTGGAGCCTCTTCTTGACATGCTAATTTGGCTTCGGACCTCTGTTTTTAGGCAATTGAAAGGAGGAGAGCTCGTTTGGGAGGGAAAGAATGCCAGCAAACTGGGACCTCGTTCCCTGATCAGCTGCTTCCTGATCCTTCTATGTCCGCAGATAATGCTCACCTTGAGCATGGTGCTTCCGTGATCACTCCAAAGCCAGCGTTAGGTGTTAAGCTCCAAACACCCGGTGGCAAGTTTCCGAAGATTGTGGTTGACATTGCCAATCAAACGGACGAGGTAGGGTCAGAGTTAATGCCCCAGAAGAAACTGCTCAACTCTATTGATAATGTTGAGAAGGTTTTGAGGGAGGAGCTCCAGCGACTGAAGAGAACACCCAGTGCTAAGAAAGTGGAAAGAGAGAAAAGGGTTCGTACTTTGATGTCCATGAGGTGATTTTAGAGGCATAGAAAATGGATAATCAGATTGAGACAGCGAAGATAAATTTTTGCTTCTTATCTTCGACTTGAAGGTCCTAGATTGATGATATTTTTTCATTTTAATTCTTGTTCTATCATATATGCTGAAGGTCTTGGAGTAGGACTAGTAGGCTTGCGCTCTTATTCTTTCCATCATTCTTTGATGGCTTTGGGTAGGTATTGCAGGAGTTGGGACTATTTCAATCCCGTGTACATAATTCCCATGTTTCATTTTGTGTCCAAGAACTTGTCGAGTTTACTTTTGTACCCTCACTTACAATGTATGCTGAGAATTTTGCGGCAGATTTATGCACAGTTCTTTCCAGTGTTTGATATTTGTTGTTCCTTTCCCATTTATCAATAAGGTTTATAATAACCCAAATATCACAATAAGATTATGGACAAAAACATGAAAAGTTTCTCATGACACACTCGAGTATATGTGGTTGCGTACCGGTTCCACTAGCTTCTAATTGAGGCAAAGAAAAATTTGATCTCATTTTTTGTAAGTAAAAAGTACACTTTCATTTTTTAAATTACTATTGTATTTTTTCATTTTCTAAATTCATTATACAACTATTTATATTGCCACATCATTATCTTTATGCCTAACTTAGTTAATACAATAACAAAATATTTTCAATTGATTTTTTGGGGCTTTTCGATCTTTTATGGGAACTATGAGTTAAAATTTCTCATGCCACTTGATTATATGAGGTTGCGTACCGGCTCCACCTAGCTGCCAATTGAGGCAAAGAAAAATTTGATCTCATTTGTTTTAGGTAAAAAGTACATTTTCATTTTTTAAATTACTATTGTATTTTTTTTATTTTCTAAATTCATCATATAACTATTTATATCACCACATCATTATCTTTATGCCTAACTTAGTTAATACAATAGTAAAATATTTTCAATTGATTTTCTGGTGCTTTTCGATCTTTTATGGAAACTATGAGTTAAAATTATCATAATATGGGATAGTTTGCATAAATACGAGAATGGGGTGTGGTTGCACACATTTCGCCCTCCACTAGTTAGTGTTTTGAGGGAATTAATATTTTAATAAATCCTACAAGAGTCAGGGCATAATGTGTAATGCATAGTATCACGTCATGCTTTTCTGCATGGTGGAACCATATAATGCCCATTGCAAAGAAATCTTTGTAACATGGTAGGAATCTTGACCGCTGTTATTCGTTGGAATCGGAAGTTATATAAGTGGAGGGCAGAGGATATTAATCATGCGCATTGTTAAAAATATATTTCAATTTAATAAATTAGTGAATTTTTTTTTTCACTTGCTTGAGCAATTGTTTTAACTTTTTTCATTTTTTTTTTTTGCTGGTATTATTATTAGTATTGTCATTATTTTGTAAATAAGAACTGATAATATAAAAGTAATGTTGAACAATGTAAAAACTAGCTCATGAGAGAAAAATTACTTAAGCACTTATAAAGACTATTTAAGTCATATCCTTAATCAATGCAAAATTCTATCACGCCCTCTTCATACCTAGATTCTAACAAAAATGCTATTAATAAATAAAACTAAAATACTATATTAGGCTGGTTAGTGTTTAGGCTAGAAAAATGTTTGTGCTACAAGAATTTTTGCTTTTAACCATCTAGTTATAAAATTCTCAAAATATTATAAAAATAATTTTAATGTTACACTGTTTGATAAAGATCAAATAAGCAATCAAATAAAATAATGCTCAAGTAAATAATTTTTTTAATTGAAGAAATGGTGAGTTAGAGAGTCGAACTTGAGACATTTATGTGAAAGAAAGAATAAATAACTACTAAACCACAACATTTTATAATAGTATTATGCATACTTTACATTTTAAAAGTATTGAATAACCACTAGAATATGGACAATGTTAGCTTCAAATAAGGAAACCAACCACAAACCACCATCTTGGCTTTAATAAAAGCACATAAAAATTAATAATAAAATTATATAAAGGGAAAAAAGTACAAAAATAAAAAAAATTGACCAACAATAATATTTGTACTCTTATCCAAATTTTAGTTCTTACCCTTAAAATTAGCTTGCTTATTTTTTTTTTTATAAGCAGTTCATTAGACATTTTAGAATTTTAATAATAGAGCTATTAAAATGTGCAACAATAGTAATATTTGTACTCTTTTCCAACATTTTAGGGTCCACTATGCTATACATAGACACTAAAAATAATATTTTTTTTCGCATTCCTACATGATGGGAGGCGAAATCTCTAACAATCTTTTGTCTCCGATTTCGTCCCCTTAGAAGTAGGAATTTTCCCAACATATTTTTACTTCTTATGGGGCAAAACGTCTAACCCCATCACCATACGTCAGTAATAAAATTCACAACACTATATTATAGTCAAATTGATACATTAGTGTCATATTCAAATAATGGAGCCAATTTCTTGTTGATAAAAATAAAACTGTCAAGTGTCTGATATCTACAACTAGCATAAACTATTAACCATATAGCATCACCTTCTCATTCCTCCTCCTCCTCCTCTCTTTCTATTTCTTTGTTTCTCTTTGTTTCTGTCTTAGGGTAAATGATGAGCATAGGTTGGAACATTACTTTCACTTGCCAATCAATCTTCTTAATATGTAACAAATTGGATATTTAATTTCAATATATTATCACTGTAAAATCTTTTTACATAGTTAGTTAAATATGAAGAAGTTATACGGGCCAGCTTAGTCTATATTCCCCCAGCTCGCGATGGACCAAGCTTAAGCGAGCCAGAGTAGGTTGGTTTATAAACCAAATAAGTGATAAAAATATCAGTTCGTGTTCGCCTTGTATACGCTTGCACATTTGTAGGTTAGCCTACATCACACCTATTTTTTTTAATTGTATTTAAAATTAGGAAAAAAGATACTTTATTCCCTGAATTATAAGTCGTGTGCATATTAGCTCTTACATTTTAAAAAGGTGTCAATTAACCTTTTTAACTTTTCTAAATATGCAAATCAATCCTTCTATTACTTTCTTTCAATTGTTAATGAAAGAGCCCACATTTGAGAAAGTTTATGATATTTGAGTTGCATGTTTATGAAAGTTCAGAGGAATGATTTGCACATGCATTAAAGTTTGGGAAATATAGTATACTTATTTTGACTAAAATGTATATTTGAGGAGCATGTGGATCAAGGAATATTTTTCATTTCAAATAATACTATTATGGGAAAAGCTATTCTTAATGCAATTAAAATGTGTTTGGTACGCAAAAGCATTATCGGAAATACAGTATATTTTCTTCCAAAAATGCCCATGACAAAATGGTGCCAACAATCTCATCTTTTTACCTTCAAAAAATTCCCTTTCCATGGGAATCCAACTTTCCCATGTACGAGGGTGAAAATAGAAATTAAATATTTTTCATTCTTGGGATTCCAACTTGCCTAGGAATATTTTTTCAAACTATGAACTGAATATGAGAATGTGATATTCTCAAGCTTAGATTCTCGAGATTCCTTAAAATTATAAAACATCATAGACCAAAATCAATATATATAAAACAATAGTAGGAATACATGAAGAGGGGGTGTAGGGGTGAGCAATGGTGCCAACAATCAATGTAAGTGCAAAGAACTATGAAGGTGGAGGCATGAGTAGTGGTAGTTGTGGCTTTGAACTTTAGTGGGGAGGAGAGGAAGAATGAATACAGAGATTAGTGTGATATGAGGAAGAATGAGTGTGTAGTGTGGCAGAGTGTTGGAGTGTGTAAAGGATTTACTGGAAGGTTGAAATGAGAGTAAAATGTGAATATATGATTTTGATTTTTTTTTTTTTTTTGGGTCAACATGATTTTGGTTAGGTTAGTTTTAGTCTTAGTTTTAGTTTGTGGGCTTGATCAATAATTAAATTGTATACAAAAATAAAAGCAAGTTAGCATGTATATTTAAAAATAAAGAGTTAATTCGTGAAATTTACCCCGCTTAACCTTAGGGTATATTCACAAAAAAAGAAAAAACAAATTGAAAAAATGCTTAGCTTTAACTTGAGCGGATTGTTATTTAACAGATTAGTTTGCGGATCGATATTTAGCTCTAATAGCTACACTTAGAATAAATTAAAATTGATCTCATAAATTAGTTCTTAAATTGTGGTTGAGGCTTAGCTCAAATGGTAAAATTAATGTCTTATAAATCCACATATAAAAAGTTCCATCTCCATCTGCTTGACGTAAAAAAAAAAAGAAAGTTCTTAAATTTACAAAACTTATAATAGTTAGTTCTTTTTATATTTTATTTTAAGATAAAATTGATATGAACTTTATAAAGATGCTCTGCATATGAAAGATAACTTTAAAGACTAAAGTCAGATAAAGAAAACTAAATTACTAAATTACTAATTTACTCTCACATGGATCATTGTTGTGAATGGTCTTTTATTATATGGACAAATTGGTGTAGTTATTAATCTATGAGATTTATTTTAATATATTATTAGTTATAAAATATCTTTTATTATCAATTAATTATATCCTATCTTTTATAACTTTTGATATTGATATAATAAAAGTTACACATATTTAATGACATGATTAAATAAAAGAAAATGATTGTGTAAACAAATTTATACTAATAATATATTAAAATTAAATTATTTACTTATTATTATTACAATAAATCACGAAATTACTAAAAATGGCGTAAATTAAACAGTGATCATTTAAATAAGAATTTTTCAAAAATATAATACGTAAAGTGTCATTTCTCTATTGTGATTTGTTTTACGATAAATTATTTTTAAAATTATAATTCAATGAATTAAATAATGAGATCATTAATTGCACGTTCGTAATTTTATTTTTTTTTTTCAAGTTGCGGGGTGGTATGCGTCCCTCTTCCTTGTGCCCATGGTACTCCGTCAAGTTCAAATTGATGCCGTGCTGCACGTGGAAGTCACTACTGGGGCAAATACGAGAAGCTGCCACGATTAAAGTTTTTCGAAAAGGACAAAAGTTCCTGTCCTCTGTCGTCATCCTCTTTATTTTATTTTTTTGTAATGGGCGTGAATCATTTAGTTATCAATTTTTGACGAGATTCTTTCATTGAAATGAGGCTACGGGAAAATAGATATAAAAGAAACAGAAAAATCCTAGATATATGATATGATGTTTGTTTTTTTTCGGTGGCCATACATGTGGGATGATGTTGATCAGTCGAAAAATGGAAAATCGGAAGTCAAAATCAGGTATCCTATTAGTGAAGGGACCCACGGAGATGTACTGATCATTTGCACTGTATCTGCAAGTGTTTTTGCTAGAGAAATATTTTTTATAATATTGAAGTAGGTAAATATTTTAAATATTTAGAGATAGAAAAGAGAAAAAAATTATAAAAGAAAGTAAAAAATGTGAAATAATTGATAGAAAAAGAAAAAGTTAAAAGAGGGTATTAAAATATTGGGGTTCTGGATATATACAAATAACATAACCTATATGATATGAAGTTATGATATTCTCTCCCATCTTTAAAATTTACACTCCTTTCACGTTTGATAAATCACGAATAAATTTATAATTAATAAAATTATAATAGAACTAATGTGAAATTAGTTAAAATAATAGGTATCTTGACTTTTAAATAAAGGTCTTATATTGGAGTTCTAGGAATAGAAAAAATTCTGGTTAGAAGATCCATACCCCCTTCAGAAATCTAAGATTGAATACCGGTAGTTTTATCAAAAAAAAATTATAATAGAATATTATTATATTCATTATAATATTTACAAAATAATTATAAATTTATATTTAATCAACTATATGATATCTTAATAATTAATAATTATATTATCAATTACATTACATAAGTAATTAATTATAAATTAATACTTAGGTGTTAAATTAATGTAGAAAACATGGTATAAAACCATCACTTTTTTTTATAACATTTTAACATTATAACTAAAACGATATAAATTAAATAATATATAATAATAAATTTTCCTTTTAAAAATACTCAAACAGTTTTAGTTAAAATTTCTATTATAGAGATTAGAATTAATATTAAAAGATTTTAATTTTAATATATTATTAATTTAAAATATTTTATTTTATTAAT
Source organism: Pterocarpus santalinus (assembly GCA_031439595.1). Taxonomy (NCBI): domain Eukaryota; kingdom Viridiplantae; phylum Streptophyta; class Magnoliopsida; order Fabales; family Fabaceae; genus Pterocarpus; species Pterocarpus santalinus. The sequence goes on along the minus strand of CM062532.1, from coordinate 47,048,349 downwards.
TCATTATATTATATTATTTATAACTTTAAAATATTATTAAAAATTAAATACTTTTATAAATACAATAATATATAGTTAATTATAATATAATTTCTTTTACACTATTACTATATCAAAATTAAATTCATGCTTAAATTTCTTTATATGTATTAATTGTTAATTTAAATGCCTATGAGAAGTTGTTACTTCTGGAAGTGAGAATTTGTCACACGTAAGTATTGTAAACTCCCGAACTCCTTGCTATATCGATCCAACCAATAGCGATAGAGGTCGATTATATATATATATGTATATATATTATGGGTTCTTAATCGCATGGTTTTAGAGTTCCTCTGTGGACTCAATTGAAACGAAAGAGGTCGGGGCAGAAATAGTAATGTTTACGTAGTAACCGAATAATTGTTGTTTGGTTCCAAACTTTCTTACTGAAAAAGATACTTTTGTTAAAAGCAATTAAAGAGAAGTTTCTAATAAAAGTGCTAAGAGAAGTCAAATTTATCATTTTTTTGGTGAAAAGAATGTAATCCAACAAGCACATAATCTTCCTATTGATGAGATAAAATGAACTACACTTTATTTCTGCTTAATCTTATGACGTACAAAATCTAATAGATCCACGAATGTATAATGTGATATCATCTTTGATTTATCAAACAATCATATATATGAAGAACTTTTACCATTTACACATCCCATTATTATTATTCCTACGATTGGTATGCCTTTCAACCGTGCAGAGAAAACTAAAGTACAGAAATCCAAATGAAGAGAGCCAATGAGTGCCTCAAGAGCTTGATGAATAGTACATTACTACTGGAATCGAGAAGGACCGGGATTCCACCAATACCTCTTTCCATGAGCAACTGTTCACACACCATGCATCAACCTTGTATGCCACTAGGAATGAAGAGCAAGCGCAAGCATCTGTGTTGTAGGTAAGTTTGCACATAGACCAAGAGGGACTATGTGGCTGAATTGATCCCAGCATTGTGCTAGTGATGTAGGCATTGGTCTATACACATTGAAGGTGTGAATGTTACACAAGAGGAATATTTTCCTACGAAAAAGCATAACATGGCTGTCCACAAAGAAGGTGATACTAGAGAGAAACCAAATAAGGAACAAAAGATAGTAATATTGGCAACCGATCAAGGTTGCCATGGGAGTTGAAGGCATACAGATCTATTAGCATTAGTCGGTGTTTCTTATAATGGCCTTCACAATTGTTATTACACAGAAAAAAGCACGCTTTGCAAATTTGCTTTATTTTTTATTTGCTGCGTGGAGCGCGAGGCCTCAGGAGGGAAACATTATTTTGGTCAACAAGTTGAATTGGGAATAATAATCTTTTTTTTTTTTTAATCCTTTTTTGGGGGTGCGGGGGTTTGCCTACCTTACCTCCACTGTCCACTTGGCCATTGTTGCTTTCGTCCACATGGCAACATTTACGTCGTTGTAGGGAGAGAGGTAACAAAAAAAAAAAAAATCAACGATTGGGAAATAGAATAAAGTAGAATGTGCAAATGTGGCCTTGCCTACCCTGCCTTGCATAGCATTAATTTAGCCTTTCTCTCTCTCAATTTTTTTTCAGAAGTGTCAGGACTTATTTTGTGTGAGGTGCTATATTGATTTATTATTTATTTATTATTAAATAGTATGTGAATCTAATTTAATTAAAGTTTATATTTCATCTAATAGTAAATGAGTAGTAAGTTAGTATGATGTTCCACAAAAAATAAGTTCCTTAACATTTCTCTTTTTTTTTTTCTTTTTCATTTGCTAATCGTTGGTTTTGCTTTAATTTACAGTGCCAGTCAATATAAGCATACAAGTATGTTTGGTTTATTTTTTGCGGGAATGTGTTTTAGAAAGTGATTTAAAAAATTTCGCAATCTGAAAACGTTAAAAACAATTTTAACATTTGCTTTAATGTTATGTTATATTATATTATATATGAAAGAAGTCCATTGTGGTTTAGTTATATTATACTATGGGGTGGTGGTGTTCTCTTACGTCGTAGTGTCTAACTACTGTTGTTTAGCCATGATAGGGTGTAAATTGATTGGTTTGGATTAGATTTGAGTGAAAAATAAATTTGAACGGATCAAATTTAATTAGATTGGTTTGATTTGATTTGATTTAAATTTTAAATTTTTTTTTAATAAATCCGAATCAAGCCAATCTGATTAAGACCATATTGGTTTGATTCAGGTCATTAGATTGAAGTAAAAAATAAAAAATTATATTTTTTAAAAAAATGTATTTTATAACAATTAATAATAATATAAAACTTGATTATAATATACTTAATAATAATATAAATAGATAAAATTTTCAAATAAATATTAATAAAAAGATAAAAAATGATTATATTACTAAAAATTTAAGTACAAAACTTTGAAATATTAGAAATTTAAAAAAAAAATAGTTGATTGGTGATCATATGGGATGTTTGGATAATCGGATTGAAAAATTATAAATTCGAAATTAAATCAATAATAAGTGGTTTGATTTGGTTTCACCTTAAAAATGAATCAATTATTTGAATCAATCCAAATCAATTCTATTGATTTAGTTTAAATTTTTGGGATCATTTAGATCAATCCGATTTATTTACACCACTAAGTCATGGGGTATGGCTCGTAATCTAAGGTTATGCTTAGTTAGTTTTATGGATTCGCTTTTGTTTATATTTCACAGAAATTATGAACTGATGTAGACCTTTTTGACTGTTAGTCCGAACTGATGTAGATTGTGACGTCTCTCTGTCTGGAGAATTGTTTGTCCCCATGTTTCAATTATTCAAGGAGTACTGAAAGAAATCCATTGGGCCTAAAGGAGGCCCAACCGTGAGATACCCCTTCAGATGCCGAAGGGAATGTGCATGGGCGAATGGGACGGAAGAGTACAAATTGAGAGAATGAACCATGAGTAGGGTGCATAGGGTGCATAAGGGGCGCGAGTTCGAACTCGCAGGGGCAGAGCCCCGTGCCCAATATCCCCCCTCCCGGATGACAAAAAAAAAAAAAAGAAACCATGAGTAGGCATGCTCTGAAAGCAGGCATACTAAACCAATAAACTACAAGGTCACGCTCTTATGAATATATTGATATATTGTTGACCCAAAAAAAAAAAAAAGGAATATATTGATATTTTTTGGTTACTGAATATATTGATATTGAAATCAATAAGAAGGTGATGGCATTTGTAGTTCCAATTATAAAGCGAGGAGGCATAAAGATTAGACATGGCATCAGCATAACTAGAGTCCCCAGCTGAGCTCGTCTTGAGCTTTGTAATTCTGATCTTCTCCTCCAGCCTCCAGCTAAAAGATTTATCACTGCATATAGCATTCTTAAAAAGAAAATATTAGATAGTTGGACTTTTTTTTTTTGGCACTGCTATGCTCTTCGTTGATCAAATTATATATATTTTAAATGCAATCAAAATTAAAAAAATATCCTGATTTTAAAAAAATTTAAAAAATAAATTAGATATATTTTAAATGCAATCAAAATTTATTTGTATAATCTTAAAATTAAATAAAATATTTTGAGATATTTTGAATAATTTTAAAATATTATAAAATATGTTTTTGATTTATCTACATGATCCTAAAATTAAGTAGAATTATCCTAAAGTTAAACAAAATTTTTCTATCAGAAATTTTTTAAAATTTTATTGACTGATAATATAAAATTTATATTGTCAGTGTATAATAATTAATCTCTAAAATATATCTAATCATTTTTTTAAGTTTAATTAAAATTTACAAATTATTATAATTTATTATAGATGATTTATGTATCGATGCACCTCATAATCTTTACCAATACATTGTCAGGTGCACTAGAGCCTAGCAGATGGCCCCCTTTTTGTTTATTAAAATTTCTTCTAAAACAAGCTAACATTGTTAACAACCTTTGTATAGATTAATGGTGAGCGCTCTTTTTCCACTGTAGCTCCATAAAATATCCATTAGTCTCCATTAACTGGGGATTTGAGGTTATTACACTCTTAACTTGACATTTCACATAGGTTTAAAAATTAGATAACATATATTTATCCTAAGTATTTAATAATTAAAGGTATAAATATGTTTTTAATTTCTATAAAGATAGGTCGTTTTGATTTTGGTCTTTTTAAAATTTTTACTTTGATTTTGGTTCATCATTTTCCCTTTTTTTTTAGTTTCAGTCATTCTAAATTTTGCTTTTTATAAGTAATTTAAAATATATATTTAACCTTACAAATATTAATTTTTGTTTGGTTATCATAAATATTTTTTGAATCTTCTTTTTTAGTTGTTATAATTTATAAATATTAACACTTAATAATAAGTCTAAACGATAAAGATAAAAAAAACCTAATAATGGAAAAATATAAAGACCAAAATCAAAGTAAAAATTTTAAAAAAATTAAAATTAAAATGACTTATATTTATAGAGATTTAAAACATATATAAACCTTAATTAAAATTAGATAATTTATATTCAAAAAACAACCCAACCAACTAAAAATGATCATGTCATCTAGACAGTAAAAATATTGACTTTTGTTTTTTTTTTTTTTAAACTTTCATGTGAAGCACTGACACCCAAGATTTCCTATCTCCCAGCATATTTTCAAATGATACATATTTGTTGAGATCTTCTATCTGATTCAGAATTAGGAGTGGTGAAATTCAATCTAAATTAAATAAAAATAATAAATCATTCTAAACAAATGGAAAACCGATTAAATTAAAAAGTTTAATTTGAATTAGTTATTATTGTTTGAAAAAAATTGATTAGATTGAATTAGACTTTGGTTTTAATTTTTAAAACTAATATTTTTTTTTGACGGTTTCAAAGCCAATATTATCCTATAAAAAATTAATATTATATAAGTTATATTTTATTATTAAAGTTATACTTTTATTGATAATAATTACAGTTCCTTACACAATTTTTTATTTATGTTTAACTTTTAATTAAATATGCTTTTATGTGTATTAAATTATTTATATTATTTTTTAAAAAAAAACTCACCTTTAAATTTATAATATTTAATGATTAATTTTTTTTTTGTAAAAAATTTATTGAACAAATCTAACCTAAATAGATAAAAATTGGAGACCCGATATATACATATAAAAAAAGAAAAATAAATATTGGATCAAATTTAAAATCTAAACTAAAGTAATTAAGTTAATCAAGAGAGTGGCTATTGCCTTATCTAAATATCTATTGTCACTCCATATTTTATTACGTATTTAATTTTGATATATTGACGGTGTCAAAAAATTTTATATAAATATTTAATTATATATTACCATATCAATAAAAATATTTGATTTAATCAGCCACTATCTTAAATATTTTACTAATAGAAATATATGATTAATTGATAATATAAAATTTTTTTATATTAACAGTATATTAAAATTAATTTTTTTTAATTACTTTCTCTAAAATATCCTTTCATATTATTTGTTAATTTAAAGATAGTTTAATGTTAAATATTTGTTATCAATCATAATTTTATGTACCATTGCCAGGAATGAATTAAAAATAAGAATTATTAATTTAATAATACAAAGAGAGAACTCATTTTTCTCCGCAAAGTCACGAAGGAAATTAACACTAATAGCCATTGCAATCAATAGATACTTTATAATAACTTTATAAATATATAATGAGAAATAAAAATGTCAAGCAGTTATGTTTTTTGGTAAAATTATTTTTGGTTTCCATTATTCCACCATAATTTTAGGGAACATACAATGGGCTTGAGGGGAAAATAGGGAAACTATTCTCAAGTTCCTTGCCCTTCATATTAGTTAACAAACTCCCAAATATAAGAACTTGTTCCCCTTTGCATCATTCCTTTTATCTTTCTCTATTGCCTCTCATCCAATCATACTCTAAAAGTGGCCGAGTCCTAAATTGAGTAGTAACATGTATTATGCAATTCTCCTATATCTTGTCTAATGCATTCAATTAATTATTGTTAGTTCCTTCCAGTAGCATTGAGGACCACTTTTCATAATCGAGTAGTATTAGGACCATCTGATATTTGCTTTTTGTTCATTGATTTCCAATTTTCCGAATTATTTGATGATTTGCAACAAGTTTGAGACTTCACATCCATTGAGGACATCATTCTATTTAAAAAACTTGATCCCAGCGTGGAGGCAGGAGCGACTCGTAGTAAGAACAAAATAGCCAAACAACAGGTCTTATCATAATCAAATGCAAATCGTGCCAAGTAGAGGATTCTTATATTCTTATCTGTCGTATAAAAAGTTTGTGGTAATTTTACATGCAACTTAATATGCAGAGCTGTATAAAACTGAGAAGTATTAGTGGCACGTGCCTTTCATTTCACACACTTGTAATATGTTTCGGACCTTTGGTAAAACTAGAAAGACTTTATTTGTCTTTTTTTTTTTTTTGGACTAGCTAGTGGTAAAAAGATATTTTGCAAAGTTTGTGGGAAAAAAAAAAAAAAAACAGATGTGTAGCTATCATTTTTCATACTAAACATTATCTTCCTTTTTTCACATTAAAAATATTATATTTTTTTTTGTCGAAAAGACGTGTTTGCATAAAATATTTTCAATATAAAAAGGTTTGATCAAAGTCACTTGTATACCAAAAAAAAAAAAAATCGCTAGTTCATTATAAGTAAGCTAAGAAGCATGGTAGTATATTTGGGGTATTAATATGTCTTTGGTATACCTGAATATGTATCCATTACTTTTTTTGAAAAAAAATTGGATATGACTTGGGTACAGTTGGATACGACTCAAGATATGGAATTTAATTAAACTATATCGTTTTGGATGGGGTTTTTTTTTTTCTTTGGTGCCTTCCTTTTTTTCTTTTGATCAGAACCCTATCAAATCCTACTCCCCTTCTTCTTCTTCTTTCTTTCAAAACAACCAAAACTTCAGAAGATTTAGACCTATCCTCTTTTTTTTTTGTTATTCAAAACACTTTTCTTTCCCTAGCCCCTTCTTCTTCTTCCTTTCATTTGAAACACCCTTCATCCACAAGTACCACCACTCAACTATTCCACCAGTGGCGGTCCTCACTGCATGACAATTGTGGCAGTACTGTTAGAGTTTGATTATTAATTATATTTAAATGATTGTTATGTACTTATTTTTTTGAGTAATATATGTTTTAAGTATTGTAGTTTTTTATTTTTGTGATGTGATGTTGAACAATTAGGCTTATTTTATGTTGAAATTAAAGTATTTTCTAATTTATTATGTGAAATTTTAATTTTTATTTTATGAAGTATATATATATATATATATATATATATATATATATATATATATATATATATATTATCGTATCTGCAACCCAACTTTTACAAAATTATCGACACCGTACCCGGTACAGGTACTATATCCTTATCTGTGCAACATAGTAAGTAAGGCATGGATTTTGCATCTTTGCAAGCGTTTCAACTCCAAGATAAAGAACCAAATTCTTTGTCCCGAAATTAACCTATGACTATTGTTGATGCTAATGTTTTCTTCTACATGTTCTCCTCCTCCTTAGTTTTGCTCGTTTTCACTTTACTTGTCAAGTCCCTTAGTGAAGGTTCCAGGGCCAAGGACAAAGTTGAGAGAAGAGAGAAAAGAGAACGAGACGTTGACTGAAGAGTGAAAGATATGAATCAATTCTTAATTGATCAGTACAAGTATATCACACATATATATACACACACTCTGTAACTTGCATTGCAAGCTACAGTAACTAACATAACTAACATAACTGCCAGCTACATAACTAACATAACTGCCGTAACTGCTAGCCTAGCTAACTTGATTACCCTTGATCTCTTACATCCCCCCTCAAACTCAGGAGTTGAGGACTCTCAATTCTGAGTTTGCTGCGAAATTCTAAGAACTTGGAGGTGGAGACAGCCTTGGTGAGTACATCGGCCACTTGAGCGTGAGCAGGAATGTGGCTGATGGATATGTGTCCTTTAGCAACATGATCACGGACAAAGTGCAAATCAAGTTCAAAGTGCTTCGACTTGGAATGCAGAACAGGGTTTGCAGCAAGAAGAACAGCCCCAACATTGTCACAATACACCAATGGGGGTGAGATAGAGACTCGCAACTCACTGAGGAGGGAAGAAATCCAGAGCAAATCAGTTGTGAGAGCTGCAATTCCACAGTACTCAGCCTCAGTAGTTGAACGAGATATTGAATGTTGCTTCTTAGAGGACCAAGAGATCAAATTTGGACCTAAATAGACACAAAGGCCTATTATGGACTTTCTATCATCAGGGTCAGATCCCCAATCAGAATCAGAATACCCTGTAATCCTCAAGTCAGTCGACTTTCGCAAATGAAGACCAAATGAAGAGGTACCACTGAGGTATCTGAGAATTCGCTTAACAGCTTTCCAATGAGTGTCCAATGGAGATTGCATAAACTGGCATACTCGGTTGACACAGTAGGCCAATTCTGGTCTAGTAATTGTGATATATTGAAGACTCCCAACAATAGTGCGATAAAGAGCAGGATCATGAAAGGGAGATCCATCATGAGAAGATAGTTTGCAACTGGAGACCATAGGAGTGGGATAAGGCTTTGATTCAACCATGTGAACTTTCTGCAGTAGGTCTCGAATGTACTTAGTTTGGGTCAGAAGTAAGCCACCAGCAGGTGTAGTCTGCACTTCAATTCCAAGGAAATAATGAAGAGGACCCATATCTTTTAGTGCAAAGGCATGATTGAGCTTCAAGATTAGCTTGCTGACCTCAGAATCAGAACTTCCTGTGACAATAATATCATCCACATAGACAAGCAAGAAAGTAGTTGAAGAAGGAGTAAACCTTGTGAAGAGTGAAACATCAGATTTTGTGGATGTGAAGCCAAGGGAAAGGAAAGCGGTGGACAGTTTTTGAAACCAGGCCCGTGGAGCCTGTTTTAACCCATATAATGCCTTTGTCAGCTTACAGACCAGCTGACCACCACCAACTTCATAACCCTTGGGCTGAGTCATAAACACATCTTCATGAAGATCTCCATTTAAAAAGGCATTGTTGACATCAAGTTGCCTGATATTCCACCCATTTGCTAAAGCTAAGGATAACACCAATCTGATGGAGGTAGGTTTGACTACTGGACTGAAAGTTTCATGATAATCAAAACCAGGTTTCTGATTGAAGCCCTGAGCAACCAGCCTGGCTTTGTACTTATTAATGGAGCCATCTGGATTGAACTTGGTTCGAAACACCCACTTGCTGCCTATGGCTGATCTTCCAGGTGGTAATGGAACCAGCTTCCAAGTGCTAGTAGAAAACCCGCTTGATTTCTAATTTACTTTGGATTACTATTAAACAGAGTAGAGCGAATCGCTTTTAAGGACGTAAGTTTCTACCTGTGGATGGTTCACATGATCACTTCTATATGCGGCTAATTCCTTTTGCTATTGTTTCTTCTGCAAATGTCGCAATTACATATTACACGTATAACGCTAGAAGACATTATTATGCTAAGAAATATGTTATCTGTATACTCAAGAGTAGACATATTAGAGATTAAAAAGGCGCAAAATTTTAGGTTGTGATTAATGGTTAGAGAAGAAAAAAATTAAAAATTTATATTTTTTCTTTTAATCATGTCTATAGTATGTCTACTTTTAGGTGTCCAAATAATGTTACTTTTAAAGCAAAAACTAGTGAAACTTCAGAAAAAAAAAAAAAAGACTGTAAAACAAAAATGTTCCTTTTGAGAAATTATGATAAGAGGTCAAACCTTTCATAATATAATTTTTAATTAAGTCGTCATTTTCATAGTGGCAAAATCACAAACCAAGTGGCTTAGTAAACAAAAATAACCGCAGGTATAACTTTAGTTGAAAGTTGACAAAATTCTCAATATATTTAATATTTTTGTTGTATAATTTTTTATATTCTTCTTTTCTTTCAAAAGAACAGAATTAGTTTAATGTCTGCCATGTGATTCATACGTAAAAAATAAAATTGTTTAGTATATTAAAAAAATGATATTGGTTAATGACGCGCAAGAATTATATGTAGAGAAAAGCGTAAGTACAAATTAAGCAACGCAAAAAAAGAGAATGCCGTCTATTGAATGACCAGCTAGTGAACGGCTTCAAATTCAGGCATGTCGCCATTTACGGAGCTTTCTATGCCTTCGAAGACAACTACTAACATTTCTATTACATGTTGAATTTGATCCAAACGCGGTTTAAAGTATGTAAAATACAAGTGGAAGTAGGTCCAAGTGATATATATATATATATATATATATATATATATATATATATAAAATATGTTCTATACTTATTTTTTATGAGGATTCTATATATTAAAAATATATCTGATAAATATTTTAAAGAAATTGCATTAGCTAGAGCACTAATAAAACATTACTATTATTGTGTACTTATTATTATTATTATTATTATTATTATTCTGTTTGTTATTATTGTTGTTGTTGTTGCTGTTGCTATTGCAATATAAGATATAAAGTATACTCTATATTTGCCTTTAATGACGATCCTTTATATCAGAAATATATCTTATATATATTGAAAGTAGCTGCATTAGTTGGAGTAATAATAAATTATTATTATTATTATTATTATTATTATTATTATTTAGTTTCATTTTTCTTATTAGGAATCAAGTAGGTCAATTAGATAAAGATCATTAGATATAAAAAATTAGGTAAATTCCGTTAGATATAGAAAGTGAGGTAAAGACTGTTAGTTAATGGTAGTTACATAATTCTATTATTATCTTGTTTAACAGATTTTAATCAATAATTTTAACTTAAGATTAAGACTTTAGTTTACTATTATCGATAAATCTTAGTTATATAAGATATAAAGTATGCTTTATACTTACCTTTTATAGGGATTCTGTGTATCAAAAATATATCTGGTATATATTTATTAAGGAATTTTTACATTATAAATAAATATAATTTTAATATAAATTATCAATAATGAATTTAGTATTTGTATGTTTATGATATTTTATTTATAGTCAAGTATTTATCATTTATTAGTTAATAAAATTAGCTTATAATATTGTATTCTAATTATCAAATTAGGTCTTGTAGAACTTATGAAGTAGTAGTAGTAGCAATAAAATATTATCATTGTTATAATAATATTATTTCTGATGATATGTGTGTTTTCTTTTGTTTATGTATTACTTTATGTATTAGCATTTTTCTTATTTATACCTCCTAATTATTCTATTTTTATGTTTCAATAAATTGTAACAAAAAATTAGAATACTACAACCCCGAGTCTTGAATTTGAAGAAATTGGTATCGAAGATACATAACTACTTATGAGATGCTTGATTGCTGATTATTTCTATGATGGACCACTTGGAAGCAAATGACCAATTTATCAATGCGTTGGTTGAACATTAGAGGCTAGAAACGCACATATTTCACTTTCCGATTGGCCAATGTACGATCACGTTAGAAGATGTGACACTTCATCTTAGGGTTGATGGTCAACTTGTTATTGGGTTTACATCTTTCAGTAGAGAAAGAGTTGAAAGTTTATACCAAAGGCTTCTTAGTGTTAGGCTTAAGGTGGGTGACATTCAGAAATCCTCAATCAAATTGACTTGATTGTTTGATAAATTATGTGAAGAAAGATTGAACAACCTTGGACCGGATGTATCTGATGAAATATTACATTGCTATACTCGCGGCTATATACTTTGGCTGTTGGGGATACGACTTATATTGAATAAGAGCACATCTTTGATCCATTGCAAATTTTTCCCATTACTTGAAAATTTGCAAGAGGTTGGCAAGTACAGTTGGGGTTCAACAATGCCTCGCCATATATTTTTTGAATTTATGCCATGCAACGCGCCATAAGATTTCTGAAAATCAGTGCTAGCTTGTAGCTATTATAGTCATGAACATGACACTGACTCCGATTCTTGGTTCTTATCTCTAACAACCCCCACTGCATTTTCCTCTAGCCTCCAGGTAGAATTATCCTCATTGAATAATTTTCTGTAGTTAAGATTTGCATCTAATTAATATAATATTCCGAAGGTGAATAAACACATCAATCTAGCTAGAATTTCCCTTTAGGAACGTGGGTAGTATAAGGCTGCATATAAATCTAATGCCTAATAAGGTAGCGATCAAAAAATTGTAGAGATTATTTTAACAATTAATATAGTTGCTGAGACTGATGTAATTTTCTTTTATAATATAGTTTCAGTGGCGACTATATCACCGATCAATCATTAATGCGATAATTCCGCACATCTTGGCAAATGAGTAGCCACTATGGTCAACTACCAATCCATTCACCTATTTTGAGATCATTGAGTGGTATTCAACTGACTGCTTAATGTGTCAATTTAGGCTGGAATAAGATACCCCTAGCAAATCGAAAAGCCTGTTGAAAAATCATAATAAAGATTTGAGGGAAGCACAGACCACTGATTAGATAGAAAAGTACGCGGAGTGGTTGCAACGTTGGGATCATCCATGGCAGCATATATTACATGGTCATTCCTCCCATGCTTTATCTCCATCTCACTAATATTGGAATTGGTATATTTAATTTACTATGGGTCAATATTTGTCACCTGAACCCCTACTACTATCACAATGTGCTCGGAGGGTATTGTGACGAGAGGCAACAGAAAGTATTGAAAAATATAATTTCAATGGAGTCGCTACTAATTTTTATTATGGGAAAAATCAAAAAAACCTTTTTATTTTACAAAAACTGGTCTCTTAAAGAGATTAAATTCGAGAGTCTATTTATGCATAAGAAAGAGTGGAAACTTAATCCCGCTGTATCTCTAATACATCCGTCTTGCAACGGTTATCCTAAAGTTTATTATTATGTAAATTAATTAATAACTTTTATAATATTTATTTTTCTCCTTAAAAATATAATAACTATTTATAAAAGAAAAATAAAGCAAGATTAGTATAACAATTATTTACAAAAGAAAAAAGAAGCAAAATTAATATAACAATTTAAAAAAGAGAAAGAAAAGTAAAATTAATATGATGTTTATAAAAAGGAAAGCATAATTTTTAAAAAAATAATTTTGGCTTGAGTTGCACTTCTACGTATCCTCTAATATAATGTGGAACTCAAAGCCACGTAATTCTTATAGAAAACAATTGTGTATTGAATTAATTTTATTCATAAAAAGATTTTTTTATAAAAATGATAGACAAATCCACTTTTGCATATGATTTAAGATAGCATGAACTATACAATAAACTCTTAGAATTTTTACAACTCTTGAAGATGGCCAAATCATATATCAATGTCGTAAGTATGTTGCATGTAAAAAATTATAAAAAATATATTTTTATTTTTTTATTTTATCACAAAAAACTTTATTGCTAAGAATCATAAAATAATTCAAAACTCAAATGTTTTATTTCTTTTTATTTTTTTCATTTTATCTTTTTCAATCTTCTTATTGCTTTTTGGCACACATAAAATAACTTCATTCTTTCAAGAAAGAAATAAGTCTAATCAAACAAACCCACACAAATAAATAATTAACCAAAGAATAAAAAATAAAAAAATAAAAAAGTTTAGCACACACAAAGAGAAAAAGAAATAATTAATCCCAAAAATCTCTCATATTAATACCAAAAAATACAATACAATAAGAATAAAAGTAAGAACGCTATGCGCAATAGCAAATGCTATGAAATTTTTGGATTGTACTTTTTGATTTTCCCCTTTATACATTGCGTATAAATACTATGAGAAAATGAAACATATTTGATGATGGCAAATAGATAAAAGTGATAAAAAAAAAAAAAAAAGATAAAGAGCTTCTAACCTTTATGACAAAACCTGAGTTATGGAGCTAGAGATTTACTCTCACGAGAGCAAAGAAAATGACCAAAAACACTATAACAACACTTGCTACTCAAATAAGGATTGACAAAGAGGGTAGGAGCTAATGATTTTTTTTTTTTTTTAATTTCTGATTATTGTTCCTGGTTCTCTTGAGGCTTGATACTTATTTATAGGTGCCTGGGAATAAATAGAAGAATTAATGACAAATAATTTAAATTGATATTAATTGTGAGATTTGATTTGATTGAGATTGATTAAAACTAATTAAAAGATGATAATTGACACTACTTGACAAATTAAGATATGTTAATGGATACTAATTGACACTAAATAGATGTGATTTGATGCAATTTTGATTTTTATATATCTTTTTATTTTCTGATTGTATATTTTTTTATATTTATTAATTTTTGGACTAAGATGTTGCTTGGGCTTGGGCCAAAAAATTGGACTTTTCTTTTTTTTGCCTTTCTTTTTTTTTTTGTTTCTTTTTGTCTCTTTATTTAAAATTTTTTATTTTTTGCATTTTTAGGACTTTTTTTTGTAAAAAATTCGGACAAAATATAGTGTTTATAATTGCAAGACCTGCGACAATAAGAGTTATCCCCAAAGTAGCAGCATGCCTAAATACTTCCATAGCCACCTCTATATCATTATTATGTTGAGATGCACTCAACACCCCCATAATATCCTCCTTTTGGTGACAGGCACTAGCCACTCCTACAGTATCTTCCTTATGACTACATGCTCCCGACACTATGGCAATATCCTCCTTACAGCCACATGCCCTTACTATCATAGCCACATGATAATATTTCCCCTAGTATTTTCACTAGCTATTTTTCTCTCAAGTTTGGCAACTCTTCTTATTTCTTCATTCGCCTGTGAAGTGCCATTTGAAGGGATAATCCTTTCATGTTGAACCTTTTTGTCATCAACCCATTGAAAGTAGTTGCATGATGTGTTTAACTGCAAACACCAAAAAAAGAAAAAAAGAAAAAATCCACACTTCAAGTTTGTGAGTTCAAATAATGGTGTAAGGTTGGAAGCATGATAATTTACATTCCAATTTTGGCATCTCCAAAATAATCTACCTAGGTTTTTTTTATTAGTAGACTCATAAATCACCAGTTCTTCTCCACACCCACAAAGCTTCTTCCAAAAGCTTGGCCTAAAGTAGATGATGTTGTTGATGTCACTGCCATCGAGGTTAGAACCTTTTTGGGCGTTAATTCTCCAATGTAAAGGTAGTGGGTTGTGATTTAGCAGAGGAAGGGTGTGGTGGGAGGGACGATTGCTTTTTACACTCTAGGATTTGGGTTTAAGAAAGATGGCTTTATTGAAGGAAGGAAGAAAGGGTTGGGTCATGTGAGGTGCATATAGATGACCTCACATAGAACATTTAAGATTCCTGCTGGGAAAGGACACGTGGCATTTCGTCAGTCACATCAGCACTTAACAGAGGGTGACTAGCGGCGGGGATTGAAATTGAACACTTTCACAAATTTTTGGACTAAAACCAAAAATTCGTTAATTTTATGGGGATAAAAAATGTATTTAACCCTAATTTTTATAATAATTTTATGAAATAAATCTTTACCAATAGAAAAAAAGAATTAAACCTTTAAGATGGTATATAAAATTTGTTTGAATAGTGCATTTTCAACTTCAACTTATCACTTTATTGAGTTCAATCCAAACACAAAGGAAGAACAACCTACCATTTTATTTTAAGAAAGGAAGTTAACAATGACACTCTACAGCCCAATCTGCAAAAACTTTGGTACTTGAATTAAAATTTAAAGAGCCAAACAAAAGCAAAACTAAATTAACACAAACCAAATTCAACCAAGGTAAAATAAGATTATGCAAGAGAGGTTCTTTCTCTGGTGGAAATGGAGGGGTCTTGTGCAATGTGAGAAAAAAAAGGTTCAAATTTAAAGCTTTACTAATTTAATGTTGAAGACCTCTCAAATTGACAGCCAACTCTGAAAGAGCCATTTTTGATGATCCATCTTCTTTCAAAGCATTAGCAGCCGCAATCTTCAAGTATTCCATCCTTTTCCTAATATTTTTGCCTTCTTCACTTTCCATTAAGCCTCTTACTACCTTAGCAATTTCTTCTCTTTCCACTATTCCGCCTTTGTTAACCTTGGGCCTCAGTGCCACTTTTAGATCATCAGTTAGTAGCACTGCATTCAGGCTCTGCTCAGCAAAGAGTGGCCATGCTATTATTGGAACTCCCTTCAAGACACTTTCAAGGACTGAATTCCAACCACAGTGACATAGGAACCCACCAGTGGAGCTGTGACCAAGTACTTGAATCTGAGGCGCCCAAAATGGAATGACCAAGCCTTGCTTCTTAGTTCTCTCCAAAAACCCACGAGGTAAGAATTGTAAAGGGTCCTCAGTTGCAGAACCAAGATAAGCAGCACTAGCAATATCACCCGGGGCTCTCGCAACCCATAGGAATTTTTTACCACTGAGTTCCAACCCAAATGCTAATTCATTGAATTGGTCTTGAGAAAGCGTGCCACCACTTCCGAAAGACACATACAGAACAGAGTTGAGTTCTTGGTTATCCAACCAGGTAAGACACTCCAACCCATTTTCCTGATCAATTGACCCACTCTGAGTAATTGGTCCCACTGGATAAATTTTTGGCTTCCCTCCGATATGTTCTTGCAAAGCCCTTATAGCCCCTTTTTCCAATTCAAGGAAGCTATTGACTAAGACACCGTCCGGAAGAGAAAGACATCGTTTGGAACGGTCAAGAAATTCCTTGTAACCTAAGGCTGATCGATCCTGACAATTTTGAGGAAGATCTCTGAAGTGAACAGCTACACAACCTGGAAAAACGACTTGTTCCCGTTGGTCAATGTACTCAGACCTAAGTATCTGATCTAGTTTTGATGAATAGAAGTAGAGTGAAACAACCATAGCAGACAGTGGGATGTAAACGTAAGACAAGAGGTTCAGTTCCCTAGCGAAATCTAGTGCTTGGTTTGCAAAAACGTCCACTACCAAAGCTACTACTCGGCTTCTGGAACACAAGCACTTCAGTTCGTCTCGTATGTAAGGCAAAGAGTGAGTCACAGTGAGTTGAATTTGTTGTGAAATATGAATATGTTCTGGCAATTGGTCTTTGGAGATGGGGGGAAGAAAAATGGACTGTATGGTTGATGGAAGGGTTTGAAGATAAGATTTGGAGGAAGTGGGGGGTGGCCCAAGTGAGGGAATTAGACATGTGACACGAAAGTCAGGGTGGAGATGAAGCAGGCGCTTGGAGAACTCGATAATTGGAACCAGATGGGTGAACCCAGGACCGGCAACCAGTGCTATGTGTGGATTTTCCATGGAAACCAAGCTGCGATTACATTAACCCTTTAGCTGAAAGATTTATGCTGATGGACGTCAATATTGCCAGCGAGATTTGTCAACGAAGCTTTTAATGCTACGGCCCAAAAGGTTACTGCACAAGGAAATTACAGCTTGCAACAATTCTATATGCAATTTCGTGCCAAGATTTATTGCTCTATTAAAGGATTTAATTTGTTTATTTATTTTTTTTATTATTTTTCTACTATAAAGAAGTTGAGTCGTGACAAAATAATGAGGTTGTTGCGGGGAAGGATCTCAAGATCACGAGTTCAAATTGAAAAGAAAAACCCTCTTTGCTTATGGAAATAAAAATGCATATATTCTACTTTTGGCATTGAGATATTTTTATATTAATAAACAAAAGTGAATGAAAGATTCTAGGAAGCAAACGTGATTGAACTGTAACCCTCCAACTTTCAGTGGGGCTGTCCCACTCCTAAACAATATTATTTTATGATTGTAGAGAGAGAATGAGGTGACGTAAGGTCAAACATAAACGTTTTTTTATTGGCTTTCAGGTACGTACAAAAGTGAAATAACCCACCCTATACGGAAATTAAAGTAGCTGGGTCAACTACGACAATTTATTTCAGAGTCAAGCCCCCAATTAATCCGTGACAACATTTTCAATAAATAAATTAATTTTTGATAAAATTAAATTTGTTTCACGATTTTTAATAATTATAAAAATTGAATAATTTAGTCCCTAATTTATTTATAACTAATAAAACGTATGATATATAAATTGAATATTAATCAGAATATCTTAATTTCAACCTATGTGATATTCCTTAAATTTTTCCAAACATCCAACCCTCCCATTCCAAACTCAGGTCGAGTGCAGAATTTGGATACTATAACAATGGTAAAACTTGCAAGGGAGAGAGAGAGAGAGAGTGAGAAGAGAGAACTCAAATTTTAGATATGAAGAACTGAAAAATAAACTTTCAGTTTGACGCGAGTTCCAGGCTTGACATGAGTTCCTCTTTGGTTGCATATTTGGAGGTGTTATTGTCACATGATATAAGATTAGAATATCTTGATCAGTATACAACTTACATATTACATTATTTATAAGTTGTAAGTAAGTTAGGGATTAAAATATCTAATTTTTGTCATTATCAAAGAATTAGGAATTAATTTATTTTTATTAGAGAATAATTTATCCACCAAAGATATTATTAGGACTAATTTGAAATTTACTCTATATTTCAATTTAAAATTAAATTAAAGTTATATTTGTATGGCCAAAAAAAATAATGCAAACTTATTCACAACCACTGCAAGCACGGACACAACATTTAAGAAGAATGACATTACAAATAAAAAATTTAAAAAACAATACAGTAGAAAAAACAAGAGAAATTTTATTTGGACATTGGGTATGTCGCGACACACACCTTAAAAGCCCTTGGATTGACTGAATTTAAAAAAAAAAATTTAAAATTAAATATTAGTGAACATCAACGATAGATGCAAGTGTGTCGGGGAAAAAGATGTCTATGGCTATGTTTATATAACACAGCTCAAAAAACAATATGCTCAAAACAATGGCGTGGAATCCGAGAATGCACGTACAAAACGAAAGATAAAAAATTGGCGCCTGACGTCTTACGACTAGATAGGGTGATTTTTTTTATGTTGTTTTGAGTGGTTTATTGAAGGAAGCGGGCAAGTATCACTACTTAGTGCTTCTTTCTCGGCTACTAATGATGCTCACGAATTTTCAACAAAGACGGAATCGGGTGAAACATGAAACATGAATGATAACTTTATAGAGATTTGTTCTAGTTCTCATGTGAGGTACTGTCGTCCTAACAAATTTTATAGGCCAAGATTGTGATTATCATTTGCATGACAGTTTATACATGTTGGGAAGCTCAAATCTCTTTCCATGATTTGTTTGCATGTTGACTAGTCGAGGAACACGAACAAACAACTAAAAATAATTGTGTAAACTGTGCTTTGGTTTCTTGGTGGTCAAAAAGTATGGTATCATGGAACATTAAATAAAATCATTATGCAGAGAAATTGTAATAACTATAACCAATGCACAAAGCTAAAATGAAGGTGTCTTAGCATTAATTACAAAGCTAAGATGATAATGAGGGGGGAAAAAGAAAGACAAAGAAAAAAGGTTCTTGTTATTAGACATGTCTCAAACAATATATAAGAATGACACAATAATTTTATAATAAAACAAATGACATTTCCACGTCCAAAAAGAAAAAAAAAAAAGAGAATGACATTTAAATTTATAACATAAATTGTTTTTAATGTGATAAAATATCATGGTTGCCAACTCGAGTATTGAGAGCTGGGTACTCTAATAATGAAAATAGGGGGAAACAATTTGTTCTTTGAACAGAAATATCTATGTAGCTCATCCTACATTATAGTTGTTGAATATTTCCGAACAGTCCATACACTACGATTTGAAAATAAAAATTGGAGTTTTTCTCTTCAAAGAAAATATTATTATGTCTTAGCAATTGGCACATGGAAAAACAATGAACTAGGCTTTTTATTTTAACTCTTTTTAGTATAAATTTTATTAATTATATATTAATACAGTTTCTCACTTATAAATACCCTTTTCAGTCTAACGTTATTTTAGAGTAAATAGACAACTTGGTTTTGAAAAATATCTTTCACTTATAATTTAGTTTTGATATTTAGAGTAAACTATCATTTTACATTTTTTTAAAAAATTATTAACATCAATTTGATCTTTGAGGTATAAGTAATATCAATGTTGTTCCTCAATGTTAGGACGTTGCATCGAAATTATCCTTTCACAAACAAAATACATTTCCGAGAGACTAAATAGATGTTATTTTCTATTATTGACCCGTTGAATTGATGTCCACTTTTTATTATTGAGCATTAACATTATTTTTTCTCAACAGACTAAATTGACATCAATTTTTCTAAAGGAATGAATTGATGTTACTCTCAAATTTTAAGGGACTAAATTAACATTTTATATCTTTCATGATTCAATTTAATATTAGAATTTATTTAAATGTACTGACAATGTAAAACAGTTTTATAATGTCAACCGATAGAAATAGTAAAAAATATCAAATCATACAAATAACCACCCATTATAATAAGGGTTCCACCACAATTTCTCACTTTTCACTATTTCTATTAGTTGATAATGTGCATACCAATTAAACTCTTAATATTAAATCAAAATTTTAAGGAATAAAGCAAACATAATGCTAATGCAGATTTTGAATTAATTCACTTGGCTATATGGGTCTTTTCAATGTAACTTCAATACATGGACGCAAGTATTTTCTAACAATTTTGGATGATTATAGGCCATTTTTTATACGCCAACGACGATTATAGTCTCTTCACGAGGGTTTATCTTCTAAAAACAAAATCCGAGGTTCCTAACAAGGTCCAAAGTTTTGTTAACTTTGATGGACCTGAATTTAACATTTCCACGAACCGATGAATTTAAACTCAACAACTTTTATTCTTCAAAAGGGATAGTGCATCAAATGAGATGTGGAAAAACACCATAACAAAAGGGCTGAGTAAAATGCAACCACCAATACATTCTTAATGTGGCACGTGCCTTGCTCTCCCAATCTCACCTGCCAAAAATATTCTGGTCATACACCGTTTTGCATACGATTTTTCTCATCAACCGCATCCCTCACCCATTTTGAAGAATAATTCTCCCTATGAGTTGTTACCAAGCCAAGCTCCTGATTATCACATTTTAAGATCATTTGGATGTCTTTGCTATGTTTCAACCCTTCAAAACTAACGCAAAAAGTTTTGACACTAGAGCAAACAAATGCGTTTTCCTGGGTTACCAAATTGGTGTCAAAGGATTTTTATTCTATAACTTGGTTGCAGGGGAGATCAATGCTGCACGAAATGCCATATTCTCTGATATGATTTTCCCTTACTCAGACATTAGCCCAGAAAGCCAACACCAAAAGGAAGAAAGCACCCCTACACCTCACTCTAACATGGAGCCCATGGATGTCCAGCCCATTACACTGCGGCCCAATCTCAGCCACCATTTACTGAATCTCCCGAAACTCCTCACTCCCCGTCCGGCCTCGCATAGAGCACATGGGTGATGTACAAGTTGACAATTCTTTTGGGCCTGCATGCATTGACCGCTTGCCCAACGAGAACAGGCCCACCATATCTTAAGATCACCCATTACCGTCTAATTATAATGATTGATTCTTTCGGACCTTAAAAAAAAACCAAGATTTATTCTTAAATTTATTTATGTAGACCTAGCATTTAAATTTACAAAATCTATATCGTATTATCCGTTACAAAACAAGGGCCAATGAGACAAAAAAGAGAACAAACATAGAGCTCTTTGAAATTACGTTCTTAAATTCAGAAAAAAAAAAAGAAAAGAAATTATGATCTTAAATTACATGTGGTTTTACGTTCCTTTATTATTCTTTGAAACTATTAAAGAATAATACACTACGGCAGCCAAATCAACAAGATGAAAGAATCATACCGCTGAAAATGGCAAGATAAACATTTCCTCTTCTGCCGAGGGGCTGAGTTAGATTACATTTCATGAAATAATGATACCACCATGTGCGAATACACAAAAAAAGTGTTATCAATTCAACACAATGAAAAGTGAAGTACATTTGACATAATGGATTACAAACTGCACGGCAAAAAACTGAATACATCAGTTGGATGTAGTGCTTTTAACTCATGATTATTGAGTACTGCGCAAAAAATCTTCACCCTTCAAACTACCATCTCATGAATGTTTTAAATTGTTGCTTCCACCAGGGAACCAAACCACCAAATAACAGAGTAAGTCATGACTGAACTTTTTGTTATGAATCGTCCACATTCCTACCCAAATAAACATGTTACTTTTATTACATAGAAGGCCTACTACAAGGAATTAAAAACCCATCAAAAAACAAGACTAATGCTTCCATATGCTCATCAATATGAAAAATGAATTAATCTCAGCTAGTCTAAGAAGATTGGGTTGTCCTAATAAAGAACTTATGAAGCAAAATAGACCTTCTAGAAGGGCATAAAAAGTAGGGAAAGATATAACTTGTGCAAGAGCATAAGGCGGGGTGACAAAATTCTTTTTATAACGATAGGACTGCTCAGGCAAGGTTCCTACCTTGCGATCTTGAGATCATAGGTTCAGATCTTGGAAATAGCCTCTCCACTTGGGAGGGTAAGCTTGTGTATATCTACCCTCCCAAGTGCAAGCCTCATGGATTGGAATGCCCATTTAAACAATTGTACCAAGTAACTTTGAATCCCTATCGTTTTACCATGGTCTTGGATGGGTTTACTGAACATATCCAAGAACTTGTGCCACGGTGCATGCTTTGTGCAAATAATATAGTTCTGTTAGGAGAATCGAGAGAGGTAATAAATGGGAAATTAGAACTGTGGAGACAAACTTTCAAAGAACATGTTTAAAAGTAAGACAGTATATGGAATATGAGTTTAACAAGAGGCACACAAGTCCTAATTTAGAAGTGAAAATTAGGGAAGATATCATAGCAATTCACAAAGCTTAAATATCTTGGGTCTCATTTAAAATTAAAGACAAATAGATGGACATGTAAACCATAGAATTCAAACTGGATGGATGAAATGGAAGAGTGCTTTAGAAGTTATTTGTGATAAAATAGTACCACTCAAACTTAAGGGAAAATTTTACTCACAATTATAAGACCGGCGATGTTGTATGGGACTAAATGGTAGTTAATAAAAAGCCACCAAGAAAATAAGATTAATGTTATAAAGATGAAGATGTTGCAATGGATGAGTAGACACTAGACAAATCAGAAATAAAATTAAATGCATTAGAGAAAAATTAGTGCAGATCTATTGTTGGAAATATAGTAGAATCTAAACTTAGGTGGTTTGGGCATCTGTAGAGAAGGCTTGTAGAAGCCTTGGTAGGAAGAGTAAATCAGATGAAAGATACTCTGTTAGGACCCCAAACATAAATATTATTACCGCTGCCCGCGTCACTGGTAATGTTACCCCAAGTAATTTTGTTTCACCATATGCTAAGGTCTATAGTAGAAAGCATAGAAAGAGAGATTGACATGGGCAAGGCATGTGGCCAAGAGGGGTTGGGAGAGACTTGTAACTAACTTTGCCTAGCTGGCAAGGTTAGTGGGGAGGAGGCCTTTGTTAGTACATTTATGGGAAGAGGAGGGAAATATATGGGGTGAGGGAGAGTGCTGAGGGGAGTAGCTCAGCAAGTTGGAATAGAATAGAACTTAGGAGGGTGCTAGGTCTCTCGAACACCTAGCTGGTTCTCATACACTTTTATTTTCTTCTTGTGAATAATACGTATAGCAGAGGGAGGAAGGGAGCTAATACTACACTGGTATTGCTCTTCTTCCTGAAATTTCATATAGCTTCTCCTCTTTAATTTACTTACCTGGTATCAGAGCTCTCGATCTTGGGAGCTCTATGAATGGTCACCACGCGAGCTGCAATGGAGGCTAGGTTGGATGATGTGGAGCGCAGGTTGGCTGAGATGCAGGAGGAGAATGTATGTGCCATGGCGAATCTGACTACGACCTTGGCTCATCAGATTGAACAGATAAGACATGATCGAACCTCAAGTGGGTCACGAAGCCGAGACAGCGATCGGCGCCACCAGAATCATCATCACTGGCGAGGGATAGGTCGTCACGGTGAGGGGGAGAGAGAGAGAGGACGACTCACGCTTGCAACGAGATGAGGAGTCACAGGAAGGGAGTGACGACGACAATGACCAATCCGAGGTGAGATGGAACGGAGACAAACGATCACGGAGGGTGGAGGTGAGTCGGAATATGGATATCCCATTTTTTCCGGTGAAGACGCGTATGGGTGGCTTGTGCGAGCAAAACGCTACTTTTGGGTTGCTCAAGTCAGTCTGTGTGACAGACTTGATTTGGTGCTGGTGGCCATGGAGGGTGAAGTTTTGACGTGGTATGAGTGGTGGGAGAAGCAGACTGATTTCCCCTCATGGCGGAGGTTTAAGGAAGACTTGCTCCGACGATTTCAACCAGGAGAGGCTTAGAACCCCATGGGACCGTTGTTGGACGTGAAACAAATGGGGTCTGTGGTGTAGTACCGGAGAGAGTTCGAGCTAGTTGCGAGAGCCAAGAAGAATATAGACCCCGAGATACTCGTGCATCTACATGAATGGACTTCAGAAAGAGGTGAGAGTAGAAATGACGGTGGGGGAATTTCGTAACTTGACAGCGATGATGAATTGTGCTCTTGAAATAAAGCAGAGAAATTTAGCTTGGGTGGAAGCTGGAGTGTACCCAGGGGTGAAGGGTGTAGGTGGAGCTTCAAGGAGTCCAAGCTCATTTCGGACCCAACCTCTAATCAGATACAATGCTGGAAGTGGACCCAACCTCTAATTAGATACAATGCTGGAAGTGCTCAAGGGAGTGGATTGAAGAATAACATTGGCCCAGACCCTATTAGACCCCAAGGTGGGGGGCAAAATAACTTGGGTGGGGCTTGCGGGAGAATGGGTGGCGGCGGTGTTAATGGGCGCGGCGAGAACAAGTGGTATTAGGAGGCTCTCCAATGAAGAATGGCAGGAGAGACAGAGAAAAGGGCTGTGTTTTTGCTGTGGGGACAAGTGGAACCCCAAGCACATATGCCAACTACGCTATCACAAGTTCATTCTGATGGAGGAAGGAGCGGAGGGGGACCTGGGAGGTGAAGATGCGGGAACACCCATAGAAGAAGAGCTGGAGGTAGAACTAAGGGAGCTGCAATTGTCTTCACTTAGCTATTGGGGGCCAACTTCAAACAAGTCTTTCAAGGTGTGGGGGGAGATTCAAGGGGAGCAAGTGATAGTGCTAGTAGATTCAGAAGCCACTGCCAATTTTATTTCTGCTGAGGTGGTAGAGAAGTTAGAGCTGCCAATAGATAAAGTGAAGGGATTCAAGGTGGAGGTGGGTAATGGAGCCATTGAAGAAGGGGTTGGAGTATGTAGGGGAGTAGAGCTGCTAGTGCAAGGCATAAGAATTATCCAAAACTTTTTTGTCTTGGAATTAGGCAGACCCGAAGTGGTGTTGGTGGTGGATTGGCTGGCTGGCTTGGGAAATTTTGTAGGGAAATACAAGAACATGACACGAAGTTGGGTGGAAAAGGGGAGCAGTGTATTATTGAGGGGGGATCCCACTTTTTGCAAGAGCAAGATGTCTTGGAAAGCAGCTTTGAAAGCTCTCAGAGCTGAGGGGGAAGGTTATTTAGTGACACCAGTGCAAGTTGAAACAGCAGGGGAGGAAAATTCTGATTTAGCGGAAGAGGTGCAGAACTTATTGGCTCAATATGAAGACCTTTTCCGGCCTCCCATAGGCTTGCCGCCAGCTAGGGAGCATGATCACGCCATAGTATTGAAGGAAGGAACTCAAATTCTCCATATCCGCCCTTACAGGTATCCTCATTACCAGAAAACTGAAATTGAGAAGATCATAAATGAGATGATGCAATCCGAAATTATAAGCCCTAGTACTAGCCCCTTTTCTAGCCCGGTGATTCTAATAAAGAAAAAAGATGGAGGATGGCGTTTTTGTGTGGATTATAGGGCCTTAAACAAGATTACCATTCCCGATAAATTCCCCATCCTTGTTATTGATGAGTTACTAGATAGGATGCAAGCATTTTCTCTAAGTTGGATTTGAAATTTGGTTATCACCAGATTAGGATGAAGAGTGAAGACATCCCAAAAAGAGCTTTTAGGACACACGAAGGACGTTATGAGTTCTTAGTTATGCTGTTTGGACTCACAAATGCTCCCTCAACCTTCCAAGCCCTCATGAACAAGGTATTGAAATCTTTCTTGAGGAAGTTTGTTCTAGTATTCTTTGATGACATATTAATATACAGCCCAAATCTTGAGTTGCATCTTACACACCTTTAGAAGATTTTTGAGGTCTTGAGGATTCATGAACTATATGTCAACAAGCAACAAGAAAAAGTGTTGTTTTGAACAATCACAGGTTGAGTATTTGGGGCACATTATCTCGGGAAGGAGTGGCTGCTGACCCCAAAAAGATTCAGGATATGGTAGATTGGCTTGCACCTACGGACTTAAAGGGTCTTAGAGGATTCTTGGGGTTGACCGGGTACTATAGGAATTTTGTGGGGAACTATGGCAAGATTGCCTGGCCACTAACCCAACTCCTTAAGAAAGACAACTTCAAGTGGGGAGAGGAGGCTCAGATAGCTTTTGAGAGGTTGAAGAATGCTATGACCTCATTACCCGTGCTCCTCATTCACCAAGCAATTTGTGATTGAAATTGATGCATCCAGTAAGAGACTTGGTGCTGTTTTGATGCAAGAGGGGAGACCCATCGCATATATGAGCCATGTTTTATTTGAAAGAGCCCAAAACAAGTCCATTTATGAGAGAGAATTAATGGCCATAGTGTTGGTAGTGCAGAAGTGGCATCATTACTTGTTAGGGCAGCATTTTGTGGTACATATAGACCAGAAGAGTCTGAAATATTTGCTAGATCAGAGAATTGTGGGTGAAGACTAGCAGAAACGGGTGACAAAACTCCTTGGGTATGACTTCGAGATCAAGTATAAGGCAGGGAATGAGAATCGGCTGGCTGATGCACTATCAAGGAAGCTTCAATATTCTGCCATTTCCATTATCAGTGTTGCTGATTGGGCTGACTTAGAGGCGGAAGTTCAAGCAGATGCAAGGTTGCGGGGTATTATTCAGGATTTGCTGCAAGGAAATGACTCTCATCCGGGTTTGAATTGCGGAAAGGGAGATTGTACTATAAGGGAAAGATGGTGATTGCTAAAGAATCAACGAAAATTCCTTAGATCTTGCAGGAATTCCATGACTCTAGCACTGGGGGTCATTCCGGTTTCTTCAAAACTTACAAGAGAATTTCGGGCTTGTTGTACTGGGAGGGCATGAAATCCTGCATCCAGAAATATATCAAAGAGTGTGATGTTTGCCAAAGAAACAAACATCAAACTCTTTCACCTGCAGGGCTCTTGCAGCCGCTTCCAATTCCGGGCAACACATGGATGGAAGTGACCATGGATTCAATAGGTGGGCTGCCTAAAGCGCTGGGAATGGATACAATGATGGTGGTGGTTGATAGAATGATGAAATACGCCCATTTCTGCCCTCTAACCCATCCTTATACTGCTAAGGAGGTGGCTACCATTTTTGTTAATGAAGTGGTTCGCATTCATGGGTTTCCAAGTTCAATTGTTTTAGATCATGACTGAGTGTTTATGAGTAACTTTTGGATAGATCTCTTTAGTATGGCGGGGACTAAACTGAAATTTAGCTCCACATATCATCCTCAAACTGACGGGCAAAGTGAAGCGGTCAATAAGTGTCTTGAAACTTATCTCCGCTGTTTTACAGGTACTAAACCTCGATAGTGGCCTAAGTCGCTTCCTTGGGCTGAGTATTGGTACAATACCAATTACCATGGAGCTATTCGCATGACCCCCTTCAAGGCACTTTATGGAAGGGACCCTCCTACACTTTTAAAAGGTGGTAAAGAGTCCACAGTTGAGGAGGTGCATATGCTAATGGAGGAACATAATCAAATGTTGGATGAGCTGAAATTCCAATTGGAAAGGGCTTAGAATCGAATGAAGTCTTATGCAGACCTCAAGAGAAGAGAGGTGGAATTTGAAGTGGGGGACAGGGCTTACTGCGGCCTTATAGGGCTCCAAACACTTGCCAAAGCTTGGTCAACCAAAGTTAGCTCGAGATACTATGGACCTTATGAGATTGTGGAGAAGATAGGACACAGTCTGCCTGCTAAAGCTTCCAAGTGACTCTAGAGTGCACCCTGTCTTTCACATATCCCTATTGAAGAAATGTGTTTCTCCGAATGTGCAAGCCCAACCACTCCCAGTTGCTCTATCAGAAGGGTGGGAACTTCAGGGGCAACCGGAAAGGGTTCTTGCAGTCCGCATCAACTCAGCAGATAAGCTGGAAGTCTTGATTCAGTGGCAAGCTTTACCGAATTTTGAAAATTCCTGGGAGCTGGCAACAGACATTCAGAAGATGTTCTCTTCTTTCCACCTTAAGGACAAGGTGGATTTTGAAGGGGGGGTGTTGTTAGGACCCCAAACATAAATATTACTACCCCTGCCCCCGTCACTGGTAATGTTACCCCAAGTAATTTTGTTTCACCGTATGCTAAGGTCTATAGTAGAAAGGATAGAAAGAGAGAGATTGAAACGGGCAAGGCATGTGGCCAAGAAGGGTTAGGAGAGACTTGTAACTAACTTTGCCTAGCTGGCAAGGTTAGTGGAGGAGGGGGACTGCTTTGTTAATTCTGTTATGGGAAGAGGAGGGAAATATATGGGGTGAGGGAGAGTGCTGAGAAGAGTAGCTCAGAAAGTTGGAACAGAATAGAACTTAGGAGGGTGCTAGGTCTCTCGAACACCTAGCTGGTTCTCATACACTTTTATTTTCTTCCTGTGAATAATACATACAGCAGAGGGAGGGAGGGAGGGAGGGAGCTAATACTACACTAGTATTGCTCTTCTTCCTGAAATTTCGTACAGCTTCTCCTCTTTAATTTACTTACCTAATACCAGTTCTTACCTAGTCTAACAGTTAGAAGTAGAGGGAGATCAAGAAAAACCACAAGTAAAACCACTAAAAAGATTTAAATATTAATAGTGTGACCACTGACATGGTTTGCGATAGGACACTATAGCGTTGATTGATTCATGCAACCGACCCAATCGTGGGACAAGGCATGGTTGGTATTGTTTTTGTTGCAAACTGTCATCATAAACTTTAAATTCGTTTCAATCAGTCCTTGAACTTCAACTAATTGTTGAAGATTAACATAAATTTAAATGGAAGGGGCTGAATACACTTTTTTTCCCTAAAAGGTATTACAATACTATGTGGATATAACTCATCATTCACCAATAACTACGTATGTAATTGTGATAGAGTTCAAGCCATGCCTAAATTATATTTTACTCTCATTTCTGTGATGTTTAAACTGATTTTCTTTCTTCTCCCACATGATTTGGATTGGCAAGAAAACATAAAAAAACAGTTTGCAAATATTATTTCTTTACATAAACTAAAAGCATATGCTTACTTATTCTGTGTACGTGGAGGCAACCCAAATTTTGCTCTTAAATTTGCACCTGCTTCCATGAGATCATCCACCTATTAGCACTACCATAAAAACATGAGAATAGTTGTGTAATCAAAGGCAGACATTTTATTTTACTGAAAACCAACATCAACAGAATCAGACACCATGGTCAAGTGAAGAAAACATGAATGATTCTCTTAACTGTTATAATAGCTTGAAGAATTGTGGGGTCAGGGTTAGGGAACAGGGAATAGAAAGAGGCCACAAACATAAAAACAAATAACGTTGAATATAATTACTGATCACCAACAAACAACTCCACAACTTTTGTCATGCACCAAATGCACAGCTTTGTCAAGTGAAACATTAGGCCAGTCAAACAGATTCATCAAAAAATCTCTTACAACAATGCGCTCCAGTAAAGTGAAAGGTACACTTTACAGAGAAAAACACAAGCAAATAGGATCATTTTCTCACTGATGACAAAATCTAGAAGTGGGTTGCCGCAAATGCATAGATTGATCCTCTGTACAAATCTAAACAGTTGGTTTCTTCTCACAGCAATGATGCAAGTTGTACTTCACTCTCTATAGTGCACCATGCATTGTAAAGGATACTATAAAAAGTAAAAAAAATAAGGATTTAAGAGCCAAAACATTGCAAGTCTGCCTTAAATACATTTCCGACATTCCTTTCATCAACTTAACACAACATTCTCAATTTAAACATTCCTCTCATCAACTTAACACAACATTCTCAATTTAAACTGCCTCAAGTCATTTTTGTACATTTCCAATAAAAACAGCAATACCTAGTCATTCCTGGGTTAAACATAATCCTTCTTGACATACTTTCATCTTGACCTAAGTTTTAGCCTTGTGTGCGTGTGTGTGCGTGCGTGCATGTGTTTGTTGATATCCTTAACCATACCTCTGACTTTTTGCCACCACTCACCGCCCATTCCTAACCTGCCTCAACACCCTCACAATACAGACCTATTAGAGACATAACATGGAAAACCTTCTAGCCTCTCTTAGAACTTGCTTTGACCTCATGTTTGCTATGTCGACACAGTATTTAAGTCAAGGAACACTTTGATCAAAATCCAAAATACAAGGATAACATCTAGACGCTTCTTTCTCACTTATTTAATAATGCCAGAACCGCAATGGCTCCTAAACTATCACTCTACATAATGTAAAGGTTCAATAATAATTAACTAGCAATTTAATCTCAAGAAAATTACAGTCATGATAATAGCTCTGTTGACTTAATTAAATTAAAATATTTCTTGTTCACTGTTTTAACCACATGAACTCTACACTAAAAGAGAGCTGTTCAATTTAATCGTAATTAATTTAACTTGACTCTAGACTATTTTCAATCAAGCCAACATAAACTATCTTGTACATTTTATAGATTTTGCTGAAAATCATTTGTCAGTAATTTTGCAACCGATGCACTCAAGAATAACAAATTTGATCAAGAGCTGCCAGAATGGATATCATAACTAAGACTGTGGTGGAAGATGATCACTACAGCCAAAATTTGACCATACCTTCATAATAGGTAAATCAAATCTTCAGGGAATTTTCAGAAGACACAAAGTAATTTTTCTTGAGAGCCAATGATTGTTTTAACTTCAACAATTATACCAGTAATTTATTCCAGCTCAACCTCAAAAGAAATAAAACACTATAGTTTCTCCCACTCTAACAGTAAACATGATATCCTCTTTCTTGCTCAACCTTTCTCGCTACTTGAATTGCTTAGTAACACAGCTTCTTCCATCACTAGAAACCAATAAGTCCTAAACAAAACAAAGCCCCATTTCATAATTCACTCTGCAGGATTACCTGATCACGCAAAATAAAGCCATCCATTTTTTCCCCCTCTAAAAACACATATCATTCCATGCACAACTCAGTCTACAAGCAACAAATGCTTTCTGACATCTTAATTCAGAACATGAATTCCATCACCTAGTTCACAATATTCAAACATTTATATGAAAATTTGCATTGCTCAACCTCTGCACTAACTTAATTTGCTTAGTAGAAGCAGAGCTTCTTGCCATCACCAGAAACAAATAATGAACAAAAAACCCAAACCCCAATTCACAATGCATTCTCCATAATTACCTAATCACATTAACCCATCCTTTTCACTCCACTAAAATCACATACATTTTGATCCATACACACTTTAAGTCTACAAGCAACAAAATCCATTTCATTGCAAATTCAGCCATATGACATTTCATTGCAAATTCAGCCATATGAATATCCTCTTTCTAGCTCAACCTTCTGCAAACACCAGAAACCAATAAACCACAAACAAAACCCAAACCCATTTCCTAATTCACTCTCCATAATTACCTAATTGCATAAACTCATCAAGTTTTCTTCCGCTAGAACCACATTTTCATTAAAACCCATTTCAGTCTACAAGCAACAAAACCCAATTCAAAGCAAATTCAGTTACACGAATATCCTCTTTCTATCTCAACATTCTGCCACAACAAATAAACCAGTAAACTACAAACAACCCAAAACCCACTTCACAATTCAATCTCCCGAGTAACATGATCACCACCCAAAAAAATAAATAAATAAATAAAAGAAGAGAAAAACCCTCTCCAGACCTTCAACTCACAACATAACTCACATTAACCAAACACACTACCATGACCCTCAATCCACCGGGAAAAAAAAAAAAAATCCAACACCATCACTCACATCCCATATCACTCTAAAATGAGCTCCAGTTATCACAATTCACAAACTACAAATTGCAATACAGAAAATGGAATCACGACAACTGCGACAAAGAGAGACAGCGGCAGTACCTTGTGGATGCCGTTAGCTCGGAGGAGGACGACGGAGGCGGAGGCGGCGCTGCCGACGAAGAGAGAGGCGACGGCGAAGGCTTTGATAGGCATGAGGCGCGAATCCCCTGCATATCCCTTTGAGTAGGAACGCACACCCCATCCCAGTTGAGCAGCACTGGCCGCACCCCACAACCACTCAGTTCCCTCCACGCCGCCACCAATGGCTCCCTTCTCCATCCCCGATTCTCCTCCCGCTTCGACTCAATCTCCAAAGGGCTTCCTTTGAGTTATTATAGGTATATCAGCTTCGTTTTTTGTTTTTGTTTTTCCACTTCCAAGAGGACATTTAGTTTTGCCCGCATCGTATAATTCAACTATCCATCTATTTTATTATTTTCCACGAGGGGACCCTACTGATCCTTTTTAATAATAATAGTAATAATAATAATTTTGATATTATGATAATGTAACCAAAACTTTTTAATTGCATAATAAATGTGAAATTCAATTAAATGTGAAATTCAATTATATTTGCTGTTATAGTAATATATTATTAAATAATAATATAATTTTTTTTTATGTTATCAATACATATAAATTAAATTAATATTAATAATAATAATATAATTGTTTAGTACCAAACGCACACGAATTTAGGTTTGTTATTTATCAAAGAGTAATTTTAATGTAATATTTTAATATTAATAATATATTAAAATTAAATTTTATTTAATAAATAAAAAATTCTATTTGTTATTATTATTTGATAATAATTAATTTATTTTAAAAGTAAATAAAATATAATTTGCGTAACAAAATTAAATAATTTAATTTTTTTCATATTTTACAATTTTTTATTTTAATTTATGTATATATTCATGCATAAATATTTGATAAAAAATTATAATTTAGAAATTTTAAAATAATTATCCACTAACATTCGAAAGAGTTAAACTCAAACAATTTTTGAAAAGTAATGAAATAAAAGCATAAATAATTTATTATTAATATATTTAAAAATTTATCTTTGTTAAGAAAATTAAATGTTGAAAGAGTTATCATTTTTATAATAAGAAAAGTTTTCATACATTGTGACTGTTATCTAATAAAAATTAATAAAATTGTCATGTCATTTCATATATATAAAATCATAATATGATAATTTATTTGATTTCTATTAAGTAATAATGTAAAAGAATTTTACACCATCAATACACGAAAATTATTCTCTTTTATTATTAGTAATAGATAATATTTTTTTGGTGAACTTAGTAATAGATAATATAGATAAATAAATAAAGAAATATAACCAAATAAAAAAACAAAATAATTGGAGATGTATCTAGAGCTATCAAAATAGGCCGGCTGGACCTATTTAAGGTGACCCATTCAAGTTGGGTCATTCATAGGTCGGGATTAATCAGGCTAAGCTAGTTTCGAACTAGTATTTTGTTAACCTGACCTAATCTTATTCAGGCCACGGGCTGGATATCAAGCCAACCTACTAATTTTTTAAATACAATAAATATATTTCGAAATACTTAAAAAAAATTAAAAAAGGATGATCTTATTATTATCTTATGGTCTATATGAAAAATTAATCAACAAAAGTATAATTGTTTTTTCTAGTAATTTGATTTAGCAATTTTACTTGTTACAAAATTGAAATGATGATTTTTTTATTTTCTTCAACATATATTTTTGGGAATGGATTCTCTCAATTAAAAATTTTACATGACTTTATGATGTGTTGATTTTTACTATTTATCATAGGTACTGTCTCTCTTCCCACTATCTCCGCCTTATCCTGAGCATTCTTGGAAGACCCCTCCCTATTTCACTTCGGACTATTGTCACTTTATTCACTAGTAGTCTTTTGCTGACTTGCCTTCGATCTACTCATCAAAGCCTTCATAGCCACTGGTCTTGACAGTAGCCAAGAATTGTCGTTATCTCCTCTTGCACGCATTTAGTCTCCATACTGGCATTATTTTTCATTCTCAACTCCTGGCATGTCACGCTGCTTGCAATCCTCAAAAGAGTGCCCTAGCAAACCGCAGCCATAACAAAAATTTGGGAGGCACTAGCATTTAATTGGAAACCATTGAGTTTCTTTCTCCTTACCCACCATGAGTTTTACCCCTATATCTTAAGGGTTTCCTTATGTCAATCATCATCTGAATACATAGGTTTGTGCCTTTTGTGATTCCTTTCCCATCAACATCCACCCACATACGTGTTCCGATTGAGTCTCCGATGAGTTTCCCTATTATCGATGTCATTATCTTTAGTGGGAGGTCTAGAACACGCATCCAGAAGAGTGTGTAATCAATGATAATCCCTAAGGATTGTCGCATCCTCACTTTTCTTAATATAGTATAATAGGAATTTCGATTTATTTCATTTAGACAGTATGAGAATTTCTAAGATAGCGATATGCCACGACGATCCTCACACTAAGAACTATAGGGTAGTGTGACATTGCTGTTGAAAATATGACATTTCCATATACTAAAAATTAGGGAATTATGAAAATGCTCTTGCGATACACACTTTTGTTATTTATAGAATTGCCCCAAAAACTATTTATCCTTAGGTCTCAAAGCTTTTAAAAAATAATATTTATGTCCCTGTACTATTAAAATTAGTAGAAAAGGTGTTTAAGCGGAATTGTAGAAATCCTAAACCCTAATCTTAAGCTGATAACATAGCAGAACTGTAGAAACTCAAATCTCTGCTAATTGATCTATGAAGGTATCCAAGTGTGAAATGATATAGGATGCCCTTAGACTTACCAATAATTACAGAAATACCATTAGTTACAAAATATAGAAAATACAGTAGAAACTCATAAAACACCAAAAGGCTTATGGAAGGCCAAAAACTACCCAAAAGACCCTAAAAAATTCTAGAAAAATTATAAATACATTTTTAACATAATTTTGAAGATTAATACTAATTTTTAGCAAATTTGAAGAATATTTACATAATTATACAAAAACAATCTTACTAAACAATCTTACTGGCGCATAACGGGCACCGAAAACCCTATAAGACCACTTAAATTTGCAGTGGGAAAATGTTTTAGTAGAGTTTTAGCATTGGATCAAGAGGACCATGAGATTGGGCCTCACAATGGGCCATGAATTGTGGCGAAACACTAATGGACCTAATTAGTTGATTTTGGGCCTAATTAAGCATAAATCACCTAATTAACCTCTTAATCACGAAGATAATCAACTAAATGAACCTTAATTAAACTCACTAATCACCATGAAATCATCATGACTTCATGCTTATATAAGCCACATGTAGAATAGTAATATTTTATTAATTAAGAGTTTAAGAAAATCAAGTAAGTTTAAGATAAGTTTTGAATATTCAAAGATTTTCTTTTACCATATTTAATGAGTCAAAACCTTCTCAGCCTATTCCAACCCTAAATCACGCCCCCTTCATCATATTTTCAAATAGGATAAATTTTTTTTAAAATAATAAGTTAATATATGTAACACCCTCCCAAGTACAGTATCATGCTTAAGTCGTAGCATTATACTCAGGAGTTATTACTGTTATCTGAACAGATCTTGTCTAACAACAATCTCTGGCCGTCTTCAATATTTCTTGAACTATCTGGAAATAATATGGAAATAAACATAAGAGTGAGAATTAAAAATTCCCAGTAAGATTCCCCAGTAAGATTCCCCAGACTATCACATACGTATCATCGTTATTATCTCCAACTGCTTTGGTTTATTATGAAAACGGTGAACATGTCAGATAAATTGTTCAATTTTATAGTTTAAAAATGTATTATCCAAAAGAGAGTTCATTTTATTTACACATTTGAATTAGTATGAAAGTAACATGGTAAATGCATAATTCATATTTGGAATAACAGTCACAATATACTCAAATATAATAACTTCAGCATATTAAGAATTTGGAACATACATACGCAAATATTTCAACTTGGACTCATGCAATAGCACTTGAAGTTTCTTTAATTATTTTTTCTTGACCTTCCTTGTTGACACACCTAGGTGTTACGTATCGCCGTCCTCAAGCGTAGCCTTACTCATCTTTCTTGGCATACCTAGGCATTACGTATCACCGTCCTTAGATTGTTTGTATGTGTTTGCACTTGAGCGTTACATACTGCCGTCTTCAAAGTGCAGTCTTTCTTAATTTCCTTTACTTGTCATACACATTCCAAAGTATGATCACCATGTCATATCCCATCGAAGCGTGATTGCTATGCCACGTTCCTTAGGATGTGTTTGTCATGCCACATTCCAGAGTATGATTGCCATCTCATATCCCATCAGAGTGCGATCGCCATGTCACATCCTTGAGGAATGTCTTTAATCATAGAATCATATTATGCAAGTACTTCATATCTTACTTTCAAATATTCATACTTACATGATATTTATGCACATCATATGTAAACATTAACACATAACATTTGTAATTATCACTAATTCCTTCTAGAAATTCGGCAATATAATGGATCAAGTCTGTTTCTTCGTGAATAGTATCAATTAGCCAAGTAGTTATTCATATAGAAATTCAATACAAGGTATATATCCTTCAATAATCAAACAAGATTTAGAGCCTTGATCTTGAATTTTGGTTTTTGCCACTTTCTTTCAATTCTACTCGATTTTGGAAATTGAGCTATAAATTCTATTTAACTCATTTAGAATTGAATTTTGGACATGTTAAAGTGTTTTTTTTGTCTAGTTTGTAACCTCTTTAGTCCCATTAAGTTTTGATATATATAACTCAAGTTATTGAAGGTTTGCGTAGGCTTGTCCTGTATTGGATAGATTTAAGCCTTGAAAAGTAAAAATTCACTAAAAAATGGAAAACTAATTGAAACTATATGAAACCTATATGGTTTTAAAGCTAACTGAACAGAGAAGTTTCATCCCTTTTGAATAAGTAGAACTCAAGTTATGAGTTTTTAAAGTTGGCTATCTTGAACTGCCCTGTTCTAGCCCTGTTAGGACTTGGGCAACTTTCATAAATTACTGGGAATAATAGCTATTGAATTTGGATCTAAAATTTTTATGGCATGTTACCCTATATTTTAATTTCTAATAAAATTGGTTGCACTCAAATTGAAGGAGTATAGGGCGAGTTATGCCTCTCAAAATCTAGTCTGCTTAGAATCAAGGACAAAATTCTATGATTAGTTCAAAAATTCATATCCCACTCAATACTAATCTAATGGCCTTATATTTTATATGGTTGAAAACTGCTAGATGTCTAGTTTCACATAAAAATAGGTTCATCAAGTTTTGGTGGTCATAGACGGAGCCGTACACTTTGCAAATACGGACACCATGAAGGATTCTAGGTTTTGAGATTCTGATTCTTGTTTTCCATGCAAGATTCAATCTCAATCCAACCAAATACTTGCTACACTAGCCAAGAACACTTACATAATCTCAATTAAACATAAAATACACTTACACAATCAAATGAATCAATAGCCACTAGTTACAAGAAATCAATCAAAAAGGTGGAATCCTACCTCAAATCTTAAGTTGAAGGTAGAAAGAAGCAAGTTTGAGTGAAAAGTGTGGGAGTGGGGTGAAGAAATGAGGATGAGGAGGTGAAGTTGGGGAAGAAAATGAGGGAGAAAGGGGTCTGCTACTGGAGATCCAAAAATGAAAGGAGAATATGGAAATAATTTGGTCTTGGGTCATGAAGAATGAAAATGACCCATTGTAACACCCTCCCAAGTACGGTACTATGCTTAAGTCATAATACCTCCTCTAGGAGTTGTTACTGTCACTTAATTCGACCTTGTCTAGCAGCAACCTTCGGCTGCCTTCAATCTTACTAGTTGACTCTGCCTCGAAGAGCTTTCTTCGGAACTTCTGAACTATCTGGAGATAGCATGGAAATAAATATAGGAGTGAGAATTATACATTCTCAGTAGGATTCATTCATTATCATACATAATGTCATCGTTGTCATCTCCAGTTGCTTCGGTTTATTATGAAAAAGGTGAACATGTTATACAAACTGTTTAAATTTTACAGTTCCAAAACATACTGTCCGAAGCAAAGTTCATTTTATTCATACACTTGTAATTTAGGCAAGCCAATACAAAATCAATTCATGAATTATTCTATGAGTAATAACTCAAACATGTTAACTTATAACAACACCAATCTACTGAAAACATAAAATCTATACACACCTTTATCATATCCTTTATTCGATACTTACACTAGTTAGGTCATGCCATGCCTCATGTAAGCCCTATCCCTTATACTCACACTAGCTGGGTCATGCTATGCCTCATGTGAGTCGTGGGTGAGGGGAGCTTAATTTGGGTTCTTTTCTTTCTTTATTTCTTTTAATATTTATCTTTACTTTCTTCATTCGACACACCTAGGCGTTACGTATCGCCGTCCCTAGGGTGCTTGCATCTGCTTACACTAGCTGGGTCATGCCATGCCTCATGTAAGCCTTATCCCCTTTACTCACACTAGCTAGGTCATGTCATGCCTTATCTGGCTGAGGGGAGTATATATTCTAGAGTACGATCGCCATGTCATACCCCATCAGAGCGTGATCGCCATGCCACGTTCTTTAGGAATATATTCATCCTGCCACGTCCTCGAGTATGTTCGCCATGTCATACTCCATCAGAATGTGATCGTCATGTCACATTCCTTAAGGTGTGGGATCATCATGCCACATTCCAGAGTATGATCGCCATGTTATACCCCATCAGAGCGTGATTGCCATGTCACGATCCTTAGGAATATGGGACCTTCATTATATCTTTTAACTGCCTTCACAGGGAGGGATTCAAAGTGCAACTGCCTCCAGGTGAAGGGATCTACATTCAATATATTCATATGCTTTCATTCTCATACATAATCATGCATAGTCATGCTGAGTGCATTCATACATAGGGTTCATCATTTATTTTCACATATTCTTGCATACTTGATTTCCATTCATAACATACAAATGCTTATAGCTTATAACCTTCTTACAATTTTGCCGAAAATTCGGCAGCATAACGGATCAGATCCGTTTCCCCATGAACAGTACCAGTCTCAACAGACAATCAGTCACAGTAAGAGATCAAAAGTAATGCATCAATCTTTCAAGCACCAACATGGAATTGCAAGACTTAGACTTTAAGTGAACTCACATATGCATTAAGATGCCCAATTCTTTACTTTTGGAAATCTTACTCATATTCTTCAATTCTGCCCGTTTTTAGAAATTAAGCTTTAAATTCATTTTAACTCATTTGGACCTGAATTTTGGATATGTTGAAGTATTATGTGTCTATTTTCTAACCTCTTTAGTCCCATCTCATTTTGATAACTATAGCTCAAGTTATTTAGGTTTTATCTCGGCCTACCCTGTAGCTGGCCAGAATTACACTCTTAAAAGTAAAAATCTACTAAAAATTGAAATTTGATGCAAATCATACAATATTGTTCTCATATTAAATCTAACAGTACAAATTTCATTTACAAAAAGTTCCATTCCATTTGACTCAATAGAGCTCGAGTTATAAGCCCCGAAATCTAACCTTCCTGAGCTGCCTTGTTCTGGCCCAATTTGGATATAGGGAAACTTTCTGGGATCACTGGGAGCAAACGGGACCTTATCTAATTCTAAAATTTTTATGAGACATTCTCCTATGTGTAAGCTTTCTAACAAAATTAGTTTCACTCATTTTCAAGTAGTATAGGGCGAGTTCTACCCTAAACAACCCAGTCTGCCCAGAATTAAAGTAAAAAACCTAGGTTGAAATTCAAAAATTCATAACTCTCTCAATACTATTCCAAAAGCCTTATATGATCTATGTATGGAAAGTTCTAGATGTCTAGTTTCATATAAAAATGGTTTCATGGGATTTAAATGGCGGTAGGCAGAGCCGTAAACTCCGCCGTACGGACTGCCGAGGGGAAAACCCTAATAGCTTCTTGAATTCTTCTTGGATTCATGTTCTTCTCTAATCAATCCATCCAATCTTCAATTCAAACTCACATATACACCTTAAACCAACCTTAATTCATCATATCCAACCAACATAACATCAAAATAAAGAGAGAAGGAGAAGCCCTAGGCAGCCCCAAATCAGAGAAAAGAAGGAGAAAGTTGAGATTCCTACCTTGGTGGTGTGAAATCTTGATGGAACTTGATCTTGGAGTGAAGTTGATGGTTGGGGCTTGAGCTTGGGGATGAGAGGAAGTGGAAGAAGATGAAGAAGAGTAGGGAAATGAGGCTGGTAGTGGGGAGGCCGAAATTCACACAAGAAGAAGGAAGAAAAGGTGAGATATTTGGAAGCCAAATGCATGTGATTGGTGGATTTCTTCATGCTATCCATTTTGGTTTGGCTTCCACCATCAAGGGCTGCCTTAGGCACCACTTGGGTGGGTTATTTGGCTAAATTTTAGCCATTGATCCTAGGGCACTCATGGCATAATTTCTACTGATCCAGTTTCGATAGTTTAAAACATCGAAATCTTACCGATTTCCTTTAGATCGGTAAAATGGTTTTGAAGAACTTTGTGAGGTTTTTATAAGTTTCTATCTTAACCCTAATTTCTCTAATTTAAATTCTAATCAACTCCTAGTTAACCTCTAATTAACTTTTTAATTAACTCTACAAACTTAATAAAATCGAGTAAATCGATTAACAGTGTACATTAAACGTTTCGCAAATTTTAGGGCCTTCTGTTTTTTGTTTTTCAGGGCTAATGGCATTTTTGTAATTATGGGTAAGTTTAGGGGCATCCCATGTCATTTCACATATGTATACCTCCGTGGCTCAATCAACCAAGGTTTAGGTTTCTACATTTTCGCTGCGTGATTCTGCTTCGTTTAAAACCTTATTTTACTAATCCTGTTGATATAGGGACCTAAATGTCATTTTCTAAAATATTCAGGGGCAAGGTTATAAATAATATATAAGGATCTAAAGGTCATTTTCTAAAAAATTTAGGGGTAAGATTGTGAATAATAAAAGTTTATTTTTATTACTTCCTATTACGTTATATGGGGATGTTACATCCATGGGCAAGTGATTAGTGTATTTGTGGGTAGTAGGATTTTGGTCACACCTCACGATTTTGTGGCTACAAGTGGCATTATTTTGAGGGGTGGAAGTGGCTAAATTTTTGTCCACCCATCTTAGGGTTCTCAATGTATAATTCTATTGATTCAGTTCTGGCAGTTTAAAATACCGAATCTTTACCAATTTCCTTCAAATAGGTAGAATATTACTAAATAATTTTGTAAGAGTTTCTATATGTCTATTTTAATTTTTCTTAAGACTAATCTCTCTAACTAATATCTAATTAACTCCTAATTAACCTTTAATTCATTTCTAATTAATCTTACAGATTCAATAAAATTGAATAAATTGATGAACAGTGTAAATTAAATATTTTGCAAAATGAGGGCCTTTTTGTTTTCTGTTTTTTATAGCTAA
This sequence comes from Pterocarpus santalinus, assembly GCA_031439595.1. Taxonomy (NCBI): domain Eukaryota; kingdom Viridiplantae; phylum Streptophyta; class Magnoliopsida; order Fabales; family Fabaceae; genus Pterocarpus; species Pterocarpus santalinus. Next base: position 47,006,661 of record CM062532.1, on the reverse strand, counting down.
TGATATTTTTGTAATTTTGGGAAAGTTTAGAGCATCCTATGCCATTCCACTTGTGGAAACCTTTGTGGCTCAATTGGCCAAGAATTAGGTTTCTACATCTTTAGTACGGGATTCTCCTTTGTTTAAAATCTTATTCTACTAATTCTATTGATGTAGAGAGCTAAATGTCACTTCCTAAAAGGTTCAGGGATAATTATGGAAAGGATCTTTGGGGTCCAATATGTAATTACTAAAAGTTCTAGGGCAATGCTACAAATAACAAACGTTTACAAGGGATGTTACAATATATATATATATATATATATATATATATAGTTAATTAATTAATTAAGCTAGAAAAGTGAATAAAAATGCACAAAAATGCAACCAATGGCCAACTAATTTGTATTGGCTGAAATAACACTTAAAAAAACTCCAAATAATCAAAATTTGATAGGAAATATAGGGAGAATTGAAGAAGAATGATGAAACTTGAAGAATTATGTAAAATGGTTAAGATAACATAGTCAAAATTATCTTTTTTACTACATTTAATATGTCAAACACACCTAAACACACCGAAACCTCTAAAATTCATGTAGATCCATCTGAAACTGTGTCAGAATAATTATCAAAGATTAAAATTAAAATAAATTAGTATTTTGATAATTTAATAAACCAATTTTCCTTAATTTAGTGAATAAACATGTAAAAACCCTAAAAATTAGAGATTAGGGCTAAAATTTTATTTAAGAGCATATAATCCTCTAGTATACATATGTAAAGATGATTTTGATGATTAGATTAGAGAAATTTTACCATTTACTAGTTATTTGAAGCAATTAACCATAAACAGCTTAAGTAACTAAGGTCAAATTATCATATTTACACTAAATTGATGAATAACTCATGTAATACTGTATTATCATTCTAATAAGTCTCTAGACAATGTTTATGAAGTTTCTAAGTTAGTCAATGATAGTCTTAATAATTAACTAAATTAACCAATTAATTAAGCAAAAACTAATCAAGTAATTGACCTATCACAAACCTATCCTTTTTCTATAAACAAAACCACATGAAACACCATCCCTACACTTTAGACACCCCATTTTCGTGTAGCTTAAGTGCAGAAAAGAACTTGAGAGTTCCATCCTCCATATCACCTAGTTTCTTAAGAAAAACACTATAAACCGTTAACAATCTTCCACCACCATCAAGCACTACCAACTCTCACCCTTTTAGCTTGTAAATAGGCTTCCAAAGAGAAGAGAAAAGGCTGGAGAAGTTGCAATTCCAGCCCTTCCAATTTCGAGTTTCAAAGTCCCTAAACAAGTAGGGTTTTCTTTTCACCTTTTTGGGCTTCATGAATGATTTTTGTGTGAATCTTTGTGTATTTTAAGTTTCAAACTTCATTTTTAGAATTTATGATCTTCTTTTAACCTTTTAAAAGTTCATGAAGGGTTTGAATTTTGATCGATTCTTTTCAGTTTTGAAGCTTGAACCATTGTTCTCGAATTCTTTTAATTCCTATGCTTGTTTCTTTGAGTGTTTGTGAATTAAACCTTTTGATTTCTCCATATATGACTCACAGCCATGTTCTTGGCTGACACTATATGATGAGTTTTTGTTATGTTCTTGAATGATTCATGATGATTTGAATATGGTTAATTCATATATACATGAGTTTCTTTGGTTTCTAGACGTAAAAGCTTAAAAATCATCATGTTTGGTGCATATACATGTAGTCTCAGCCATGAATGGGCAGCCACCTTTAAGTCATGTTTTTGAAGAGTTTTTGATTGATATTTGATGAAATTTAAGTGCTTGATCCATATGTATTAGTATACCTTCATTTGTGATATGCTTAAAAGCTTGAAAAATTATGCTTCGGGGATGTTTTGTGAAGGTAATACTTCCTACATGTGAAGACTATTGAGTTGCACACCAAATGCTTGATAAAATACCCAAAATTCACCTTAGTTAAGTCTTCACAAAGAATATATTTAAAGTTTTGAAAGTTATGAGGTGTTTTTGAGTTATTTTGATAATTCAAGCCTTAACACATGGAAACCAGCACCAACCACTATTAGTATGGCTAACCCTACATGATTGTCTTGATGGTGAATTGGTTATACATGTTCACAAGGCTAGATGATGATATTGAACATCTTAAAAGATGACATCTTGCATTATTGGATTCTTGAATTTGTTTTTTGAGTTTTCTTTAATAATAAAGCCTAAAGTCATGAGGAACCATACCAAACCCTCCATGTATAGCTATGCCTATAGAGGGTCTCCATGGTGTTTGGTTCTCATGAGTTTGAAAGGCTAGAGAATGGATATGATAACCTTTGTTGTTGATAAGAATGTTTTATATATCCTATTTTTAAAATATTGGACTCTTCAAGCTTGAGTGCACTTGGAAGTCATCCTCCTAGTGTGTAAGTTTCATGTGTAAGTTTTGTGAAGTTTTGAAACAAAACAGTCAAGATATGGCTCTTAAGTGTTCGGGCATATATTTTGATAGGGTAAGATATTTTCTTTTTTTAGTTTCTTAATCTAGGTATTTTCAAACTTTTGAGCATGTTTGAATTGGCTATGTCTGTGTGATAGTTTCTTTTGGGACTGTTAAAACTTAATAATCCATTAAAAGACACTTAAAACGTGATAACTGAACCATGAACTATGTGTATGGAGCTATGGACTATGTTGGATTATATTGAGCATTTGAGGCTCATTTGGACTTATTGGAGTCCTTTAAGGTCTTACTTTATGCTTTGGAGTACTTGTTCCATGGATTTGAACTCTTGGACTTAAACTTTAATCACTTTGATAATCACTTAATACAAAGATTAATGTTAAGGTCCCATTAGAAATTTCATATAAACTAGCCAGTTCCTTGCTAAAGTGGTTTTCTAAAGCTTAAAGTGTGTTCAATAGGTTCTTCACTTAAATCATTACTTTCACTCATTCTTATCCTTTGTTTGATTTATGTTAGGCTTCTTACTTAAGGCAAGTGTTCTTTTATGGCATGGATGTATGTACAATTCACATGGTGCTTGTGTGAATTGTTGAAGGAATTATTTGTTTGGTTTGGCTATGATGTGTGAATATGGCTAATTTAAAGGATTATGTTATGTTGCTTTGGTAAATATTCATACTTTGTAAACTTATGAATATTTGTGACTACATGGTTAGTATTTTCATGAGAGAATTGGGGAACCTTATGATAATTGAGCAAGAAATATGAGCTATGTGATGTGCACTTTACATTAAAAGTATACGAGTAATGATAAGTTTATCTTATGGCATGGAAAGTGAAGTTCAAAGACTTGAATTATGCTATGTGCACTTTGAGCATATTGGTTTGATGGCTAAGCATTGAGTATGGCATGTGCACCTTTATTCAAGCATGTGAAATTCCATGGCATATGATATATGATGTTGTGCACTATATGTTGAATATGAGATCCTATGGCATGAATTATGCACTTGCATGATTGCTATGAAATATTTGTGCACCATGTGATGGTTATAAAATACTTGTGCACTATGTAATATGAAATATTTGTGCACTACATGATGAAATATATGTGCACTATGTGATTAAATATGATATATATGAGTGCTATGAAAATAAATGGAAAAATGACACCTTGAGCTTGGCTTAATAGTAGACAAGGACTTGGTGGTCGTTACATGACACCTCGAGCCCTCTCTTGTAGCAATCCAAGACTTGGTGATCACAAAGTCTTGTAATGGTTTAAATGACAGCCGGGTCCTACCTTGTCGAGAATTAGGACTTGGTGGTCATGATGTGACACCTTAGGCTTGCCTTATAGTGGATCAAGATTTGGCAGTTACAGAGTGATGCTTTAAGCCCCACCATGTTAGTGGATAAGGACTTGGCAATCACTAATTTGACTAGGAGATGCCCTATTAACGAGAGCTCTCATAGATTTGGATATATGTTGCAGACCTTACAGATCGACTTCAGCTATCCGAATGGAGCAAAAGGCCATCGTTTGAGAATATAACAGTACATCTGTTTAATTAATTATAATTATTATGCTACTTATGTTTATTATTATGCACTGATATCTTGCTTAACATTAACAAATAGTTGGGAATGATAATTTATCTTGATATGGCCATCAGTTACTATTTATAATTTATAGATGTCACATTTTGCTATTAAGTGTTCTATTAATGTTATGTGTGAATCATTATAATACTCTGCATATTATTGCACTCATGTCTTATTTGTAGGACTTTTGGGATGTAGCAAAACTCCCTTAGGAGCACATCCCTACTGGAAGACTTCTTTCACCCTGTTTTCTTAGTGTTTCTAGATAGCATAGTTATCCATAATGATGAAGATAAGAATAGCATGAGACCTTATTCATATGAGGAAGTACATTATGTAGCTGAGTTGTATTCTATTAAGCACTAGCTTTATGAGAAAATATGGGCATCTATTTTTTGGTTTGTAACTCAAGTGTCCCCATTGTAATTTTAGAAATGTATCTGAATAATTCATATTTATAGTGGTCAGTTGTTTAAAATATAGGTTACCTGTGGGATGTAATATAAAGTAGATATTTAATTATGTTTAGAGTTGATAAATAGATTTAAAATATAATGGGTAAAATCATAGATAAAACTAACTGAATAAAGAAAAGAGTTTTGCAGCTTCCACCACAAAAAAAAAAATTGCTCAAATTTTGCTTAAGAATTAGGGTGTTATAAGGGCTGTATATCCCCACCAAATTCTTGAATGATGAGGAGTTGCTTATCGAAACTATATGGTCTCCCTTCTAAGATCTTCTCATAATCTCTTTTGCTAAATAGTTCGAAGAGAACCTTATTCTGACCAATCATTTCGTAGTGCATCCCTTTCAAGGGTCTCCAAACCTTCTCCATGGTCCTCCCCAAAGCCCCATGGTTATAAGGCTAAATAGATATTAGAGACCCGACCAAGCAAAATTTCTCTTCTACATCTGAAGTCCCTTCACTGCTAATCTCCACAACCCCGATAGCTGCATCTTCTTCCTCTAATAGCTTCAAATTCTTCCACTTTCCAACAAGCTCATCCGACATGTTTCATAAACTCGAACAATCCCTTACTCCAAAAAAAGACACATAGACACATCAATAGTGGGAGCAAACTCTCATGCAAAGAGATCAAACTCTCATACCAAGAAGATGGTGTTGTGAGAAACCTTAGCAAAGCCACTTAGAGGAGAGAGACTTTTGATAATGTAAAATAACACATAGGTGCACAATGATTGATGCCATACTATATCTATATTACTCCCTTTGTTTCAGAATATCTATCCAATTTTGACATTTTAGGGTTTCTGATTATCAATCCATTTCTAATATAAGATAGCATTAATTTTTTTTTCAACTATGTCTTTAATTTAATTGTCACCTACTGTTATCGTAATTAGAGTTGAAGAATATGCTAGACCAACCCACTATCATTGTAGATAGGGGTAATCTCATCTATTTATATAATTTTATGCCATTAACAAGGTTAATTTTTTTTCTTAATCTATGTGTTTTTTGATTTTGGACAGATATTCTGAAATAGAGAGAGTGTTATATAATAGTAGAATAGTGGCAAGGATTCTTTGCTCTTGGAAACCATGGAAGGGGATTTTTCCCTCCAAATATTGCACTAGCAAGCCGACAAATAGTTGAACTTAGTATGTATTTAATGGATAGTGAAATTTAATTACTGGCATGGTGAGTGTAGTTTTAATTATTTTCTTGAACTCATCAATAATTGTTAATTTGATATTTATAGTTTTAATTGCTTCTTAAGGTTCATGTAGGTGTGTAGTGTTAATTATTATTTTTTTTTTTTGATGGTTGACCAACCTTTGAACAAATAAAATTTAATAATCATTGGTATGTGATAGGACAACTTGCCAGTTCAGTTAGTTAGTTAGTTAATGGTTAGCTAGTTAGTGGCAGGTAGTTATGCTAGGCTGTCATTTCTTTAAGCTATTGGCTTGTATCATGCATAGATAACTCAGTGTATCAATTGTTCAATGAAGATAGAATTCATTTTCTCCTCAAACACTCTCTCGCTCTCACTCTTTTTCTCTCAGCTTTCATTTCACCTTTTATCTATAATCTGATATCTCACATGGTATCAGAGCCAGAGAATCCATGGAGACCCGAGAGATTTCATCACCTTTCGCTACACAACCTCAAGCTTCAACAGCTTCTTCATTTCAACCAAAAACCTTCTCAAATCTTGTTTCCTTTAAGCTGGATGAGGAAAACTTCCTCTCATGGAAGCACCGAGCCTTTGCTATAATCAAAGCTGACAAGCTTCAAGATAACTTGAATGAAGAGAAAATTTCGAAAAGATTTGCCTCAGAAGATGATGAAGAATCTGAGATTGAATCACAAGTGTATTTGAACTGAGAGCAATAGGATCAGCACTTGGTTTCTTGGTTCTTGGCTTCAATGGATCTTACCTACACTAACAGAGTAGTTGACTATGACTTTGCTTACCAGATTTGGAAGAAACTTGATGTGTATTTCGCCTCAAAGACAAAAGCCAAAGTTCGGCAACTCAAATTGCAGTTGAAAGCGATCAAGAAGCAAGGAATCTCTGCAATAGAATATGTTCTCAAAATCAAGGAGCTTACAGATTCTCTAGCTGTTGTGAAAGCTCAAATTTCAACAAAAGATCATGTAAAAGCCATTTTAGATGGATTATCAGAAGAATATAGCTCTTTCATCACCACAGTGATTTCAAGATCAAATCCTTTCTCTGTTCATGGGCTTAAAGCTCTATTGATGGCTCAGGAAGAAATTCTTGAGAGATTCAAGAAAACTAATTTAGGTCCTGTACAAGCCAACGTGGCTCAAACTTCCTTAGGAGATTTCAGATCTGGTAAGGGTAAAGGAAAACGAAGAGGAAATGGAGGTTGAAGAGGTAGAGGAAGGTCTAGAGGAGGAAAGTCTTAGAATAATGGCCAAAGACCTCAATGTCAACTCTATGGAAAGGCTGGTCATATAGTATGGTAGTGTTGGTACAGGTTTGATCAAAATTTTTAGAATCCAAACAAATCTGCAATTGATGCACCACCACCTCCTCCCTCTTCATTCCACAATCCTCCTAGAGCTTATCTTGTTGCACCAATCATAGTTGATGATAGTGCATGGTATCCAGACTCTGGAGCCGTACATCACCTCACATATAACTCAAGAAACTTGCTAACCAGCTCAGAATTTGAAGGACTTGATCATGTGCATATTGAAAATGGTACAGGTATGCAAATTCAACACACTAAAAATTCTTTTCTTCATTCTCTTAAGTCAAATATAGTCTTTAACCTCAGAAATTTACTTCATGTCCCTAAAATAACCAAAAACCTAATTAGTGTTTCACAATATGCTCTTGATAACAATGCCTTTTTTGAGTTTCATGCTAATGCCTCTTTTGTGAAATCTCAAGTTTCCAAGGAGATCCTTCTTCAAGGAAAACTTAGAGATGGACTATATGTGTTTGAAGAAATTTTGGTTCCATCATGTGTAGTTGAACCTGTTCACAATTCTAGTTTCAAGTACAATTGTAAATCTAGTATAACACCTAAGATGTTTAGTTCCACTTGTAAATCATTTGTTGAAACTTTTCCTTTATGGCACAAAAGACTTGGCCATCCTTCAAAGAAAATTGTATCACAAATGTTATCTGAATGTAACATTTCATTGTCTTTCAATAAATCAGATTCTAGTTCAAATGTGTGTATTGCCTGCTATATGGCTAAAGTTCATCAATTACCATATTCATTATAACCAAATCGATACATTGTGCCACTTGAACTAGTTTATTTGGATATTTGGGGGCCTGTGCTAGTACAATCTAAATCTGGTTGCAGGTACTACACTTGTTTTGTTGATGGTTATACCAGATACACATGCATTTACCTTTTAGAAAATAGATCCCAAGCCTTACATGCATTTCAGCTCTACAAAGCCCTATTTGAAAATCTCTTAGGCCACAAAATTAAAGCCCTCCAAATAGACAATGGCAGGGAATACATTTCGAATGCCTTTAAAACCTTCCTTCAGACCAATGGCATATACCACAGACTCACCTATCCTTATAATCACCCTCAAAATGGCAAAATTGAGAGAAAACACAGGCACATCACCGAAACAGGCCTCACCTTGCTTGCCACTACCTCCCTTCCCACCTTATTTTGGGATGAAGCCCTTACCTCAGTAGTCTATCTCATCAATAGTTTGCCCTCCCTCATTACCAACTCCAAGTCACCCTATGAGCTCCTCTTTCACCACAAACTTGATTATTCTAGCCTCAGAGTTTTTGGTTGTGCTTGTTACCTGAATTTAAGACCATACAACAACAACAAACTTGAATACAGATCCCAGTTATGCATTTTCATTGGCTATGCTCCTAATCATAAGGGTTATAAATGTCTTGCCCCAAGTGAAAAAATATGTCTCTTTAAATGTGGTATTTGATGAACTTACCTTTCCCTACAAACAACTCACTCACTCCACTGCATCATCTTCCACTCAACCAATCCACAATTCTGTATCTGTACCTTCCATCCCCATCATTCCAACTTTGTTGTCCATTCTTGCACCTCCCATCCACTCACCATTATCTTCCACTGCCAATTCTGCTGATTTGCCTCCTATTACCACTTCTGCTGTGCCCTTATCTACTACTGACAATTCTACTTCTATTTTAGTTGGTTCTGATCATCCTGTGCAGGTTGGAGCTAGTTCCTCTGATCTTCTCCATCCTGCAGGAGAAGTTGTTGTTCTTCAAAATGCTTATAGAATGCAAGCAAGGGCCAAATCAGGTATCTTCAAGCCTAAGATATGATTGTATGCCTCTGAACTAAAAAATAGCACCATTGATCTACTGAATCAAGAACTACCTCGGTCACTCAAGCCTTGCAATTTCCATAATGGAAAGCCGCTACGTGTGAAGAATTTGAGGCCTTTCTATGAACCAAAACATGGACCTTAGTCTCCCCTCCATCAAACATAAAACCCATAGGCTGCAAATGGGTATTCCAAATCAAGTGAAATCAAATGACAGCATTCAGAAATACAAAGCTTGCCTAGTAGCTAAGGGGTTCCACCAGAAAGAGGGAGTTGATTTTGGGGAGATTTTCAGTCCAATAGGTAAGCCTGCTACTATTAGAATCATCTTTTCACTTGCAATATCCAAAGGGTGGAATATACGCCAATTTGTTTTCAACAATGCCTTCTTGAATGGTGACTTGACTGAGGAGGTTTACATGAAGCAATTTGAAGGGTTCTCCACTAGTTCTCACCTGGTTTTATGGGCTCAAGCAGGCCCCAGGGCTTAGTTCTCAAAACTTAGCTCCATCTTTCATAGATTTGGATTTCAGAACATGTGCTCAGATTCCTCTCTGTTCACCAGATTGCACCCTTCTCCTATCTACATTCTGGTATATGTCGATGACGTTCTTATCACAGGTGCTAATCTTGTAGAAATTTCCTTTTTGATACAGCAACTTCATCATGTGTTGGCCTTGAAAGATCTTGGTCACATGCACTACTTTCTGGGAATATAAGCAACTACCACTCCCTTAGGTTGCATTCATCTCTTCCAAAAGAAATATATCCATGACCTTCTCAATAAGGCTAGAATGGCTTTAGCCAAGCCTATGCCTACACCTAAGTTGAGCTCCCTCAAACTATTAGTTCATGGCTCTGCCAAATTTGATGATCCAAGTCTATCCAGGTTTGTGGTCGGTGCTCTTCAATATGTCACCATCACACGTCCTGATCTATCCTATGCAGTTAATAAAGTTTGTCAATTCATGCACACTCCTTTCATTGAGCATTGGAAAGTTGTCAAACGGATATTGCATTATCTGAGTGGCATTAGTGACCAAGGGCTGCTGTTTTGACCTTGTAAGGACCTCAGACTGTGGGCCTTTTCAGACTCAAATTGGGGTAGTGACATTGATGATCTCAAATTGACCAGTGGCTACTATATTTTCTTAGGACCCAACCTCGTGTCTTGGTCTTGTAAGAAACAGCATGTTGTCTCTAGAAGCAGCACTGAGGCTGAATTTTGCAGCATGGCTGCTGCACTAGCTGATCTCACTTGGATTCAAAATCTACTCACTAAACTTCAATAGCCCTATACTCTTCCACCATCGTTATTTTGTGACAACATCAATGTTGTCCATCTCTCAGCCAACCAATTTTATACACCCACACAAAGCACTTCGAACTTGACCTCTACTTTGTTTGGGATCATGTCATCAAGAAACAGGTTCATGTCACTCACATTTCATCATTGGAGCAAGTTGTAGATGTGTTAACTAAACTACTCTCAGCTCAGTCCTTTCTCAAATTTAGGGACAAACTCAAGGTCTTACCCACCCTTGTGTTTGAGGGGGGATGATAGGATAGCTTTCCAGTTCAATTAGTTAGTTAATGGTTAGGTAGTTAGTGGCAGGTAGTTATGCCAAGCTGTCATTCCTTAAGCTATTGGCTTGTATCATGCGTATATAACTCAGTGTATCAATTGTTCAATGAAGATAGAATTTATTTTCTCCTCAAACACTCTCTCGCTCTCAATCTCTTTCTCTTAGCTTTTATTTCACCTTTCATCTTTAATTTGACACCTCACAGTATGAAAAAATGTTTACTTGTTCATCGGATGAATGCAAGTCTAGTGATATTATATCCCTTGATAGTTTTGAGGTTACCATTTGCTAGATGCGTTTATATATTTTTTGTACTGTTTAGTGTCTAAAATTTCGGTTGCATGAATTAATAGGTTCTTTGGGCGCTTGATTAAAAAGATTTTTTATTTAAAAATACCTTTTTTATTTTTTTATATGTTTATGTAATTTTTTTAAAAAAAAAAAGAAAAATCACTAAAAAAAATATAAAAGATCTCTTTTTAGAAACTATACTTTTGATCTTCTAGAAAAAAATCTCTTTTATAATATAAAAGGTTGTTTAAAATATAAAATAATTTAATATCCAAATTTAAAATAATGTTTACTTTTTTTGAAAAAAGATATTTTTAGATAAGAACATCCAAATGAGCCCTAAATGTTTGCTAATGATGTTATGCTGTCTATCACGGAGGCCATTCATTCTAGCTTACAACTGGCAGAAAAAAATTCTTCCAACAAAAGTTATTTGCACCACAAAATTTCTGAACTTTGTACCAACAAGTGAGTCCCATATAAGCTTTAGAGTAATTCATTGTAGAGGAAGGAACTCTTCCTCCAGGAGTAGGTCAGAATGTTTACCGTGAGCCATTAGTTAGAAGTTTTATTTTTGTATAAGTAGTTGAAGCTACTAATAATGCAGGTATGATATATGTCAAAATGGATATGACCTTCAACTTGTTTAGTGATCTAGTAGTGAAAGGCTGTTTAGTTGCTTGTTTAGTTATAGTATAATCCCCTGATATTGATATTTGCACATGATTAACATTGTTCCTGAGAACAATCATCTTGGCTTCATGATTAAGGGGCTTGTCTGTTGATTGTACAATTCTTTGAATCTGATAGAAATTCTTTACTTTGGTTGCTGCAATATGTGCTTCTATTGGTCTTAACTTACGCAAAATGGTTTTACCATCCTTTTTCCATATATTGCTTCCTTATATGATATTGCGTTTCTATTATTGATATTATTAAATCTAAACTGCACATTTCCTTTTAACTTTTTGTGGACAGATATTGTATTGCGATTCAACGTTTGGATCTGAGTCTTAAACATTTTAATCATATATTGTATGGTTTTTCAGTTTTACTAATAATGTTTAGATTACAAATACGCATATTAAGGTGTATATGTGGAACTCAGAAGACTGACTCGATATTCGTATGAAAATAACTATAAGCTTAAACTGATACAATTATATGGCAATACATGATATTAGATTTAGTAACAGATAAATTCTTGTGCACGTCGCGATCTTTTGTCAGTTTCATAAAGAATAAATTCAGGTTAAGGACCTTGAAGTGCTTGGCTAAACTCACTTGCCTCCGTAGTAGAGGTGCTTCATAAAAAGTCCGCATAGGAAGGTTCGTTTCTTCATAAGAGAGTTCTGCTCAACTACTTGAATGAGGTTGTCTTATAACTCATTGATGACCCTAAAACTACATTGCAACTAATTAAGGTACATAGTTTACCTTTCAAATTAACCCATTTTGTATGCAAACCTATACTACTTTTCAACAGCATAAAATGTTATATGGCCATTAGCTTCACATAAACAAATATTGAATAAAAATAATATTCAATAATTAAATTTTAGTGTTAAAGCTATAAGTATATATGATCAAACAAAAAGTGACGTGAATATAAGTCTATTCTGGCTTTTACTACTCTTACAGATTAATTAGTATTTAGGAAAAGGGATAGATATAGGAATGTGAAATCTTTTCTTCTGGGGAAATGTGAAGTATGTATTGATGTCTTCTGGGTTTGGAATCTATTTATGCATATGATAAGCAACTTTTGAATAAGGTGAAATCAAGAGAAGATATCTATTTGTACTTATCTTGATTTCCCAAGATTATACTATTGTCTGCTATGTTGTCCCAAGAAAGAAGCAGCTTGGTGAATGAAACCACTTTAGTTACCATTTCCATCAAAGTTACTTAAAGCTCAAAAACAATAATGAAAACTGAATTGCATTGGATTAATGCCCAGTTATGGCTTAACACAGGAATGCTTAGAAATGCAAACCTTCATCACTATGTCATCACTATTGTTTATCAGCTCGAACGAGCAAGCATCTCCTACATTCAAATCGTTTTCCCTTGCAAATACTGACCAGCCTGCAGAAAGGCAACTCATTGAGCGCTTTTCGTAATGGATCAAACGGAGCCTCCATGATCTTTCCCCAACCAGCAGCGTAACATTTTGCCTACCAGGTTTGGTGTAACCCTTCAAGGAGTCCCTCGGCAGCCACTACATGAAATGAATTTTTCACCTGTGTTTTAATTCATGAGGTTGGATACATTTATCAAATTATTATACTATAGAAAACATACCATGCACCGCCGATTCGTTTTGCTTGATTTTATTATTCCCGTGAATAAAGCATTAGCAGCAGCTTCCTGAACTCCATAATTGTTTAAAGATGATCGTTCAGTATGCAGGTCAATGGTCCTCTTCTCTTCACTTGGATTCTTCAACTTACCTAAAAGAAGGAAAGTAATTAAACATAAGGTAAATATATATGAGCTCGTAAGGCTATCATCTAACACTTAAATACTGATAAATGCAATTGGAAACAAGCCTTTGCTGTCTCTTATTATTTGATGGAAGGCAGAGTCCCGCAAATTGAAAGTGCTCTCACCTTTGTTGTTTGCATTTGTTCTCCTTGTTTTAAGTGGTCGAAGTTCTTCACTAGTTTTTGCCCTTTTACAATCTACGTTATTGAAAGGGTAGTCTATTTCCACGGCACTCATGTCACAGATGAGCACATGAAAATGGGATGTTCCTTCATATCTGAAAACCAACAGATGCCCATATTGTAGAGGGTGGTACTCCACAAACTCTTTCCAACCTTTTTGAAACCAAATTCCACCGTCACGTTTCTCCAAATTTACTTCCCATTCTGCACTATTTGGAAGCTTAAGAAGCATTTTGTTGGATAAGCGTTCTCCATATTTCCTCACAAACTTTCCAGGAATCCTCTGTCATACAGATCCAGATATATCAATATATCATATATAGTATGGCTTAACAAATTACAGTTTTGGCAGTATGCGCCAATCAACTTTACCAAACCTAATTAACAATTTAAATAATAATGCATAAACACATGCTATGAATGTTTTATATGCATATACCACAGATGGGCTAAGCGAGGTGACAAAAGAATATGTACTTAATAGCATGAGAAAGTGGATAGAGTACGATCTTGAAAAGAAACCATATGTATTTGCTTACTAGCTTTCCGTCCAAAACGGTGTTAGAGAGCATGATCTTGAAAAAGTGAACAGGCTTGGATGCATCATCGCCATTGGAGCCATCTCCATGGTAAAGTTTAGAAGTCATTCCCAGTGTTCAACAATGCAATTAACAGATCTGAGCTTGTTGTTTGTGACCCAAAGTCTATGGAGAACGCTAGAAAGTGTTACTTCATATCTGTTAGCTTGAAGTGTTATTAAATTTAATCGAGAACTCCTAAAACATGAAGTTACAAGAAACCGTATTAAGAAACGTTAATTTCTGGGAAAGGTTAATTTTTGGGAAAGGATGTTGATAACTAATGATAAGTTAAACCTAACTAAAACATGGTAATAACTGTGATAACATTATGCTATCATTAAATAAATAATAAATGTATGTAACAACATATTTTGACGTTCACTTTCAAATAACATCTTTCACTTTTCAATTTGTGTGTTTTAAGTCCATAAGATTTATTAAAAGATCTGAGTAGTAGAGTTAATTATAAAATAAATGTTAGCGTTAAAATGGAACCCGTACCTGACTTATTCTACTATCGATTTAGATGCCAAATTCCTTGTCAAACTCTTATGATAAAGTTATTTCAATGTTTCTTTTTCAATTGATACTAAAACTAATATGTTTAATCTTTTCTTAGGACATAGTTTAAATTAAATAAGATTTTATAAATTTATTTATTTTTTTCCAAAAGAAAACTTCAATAGTTAACATTGTTTAAGAAGCAGTATATGCATCTGGAAAAGAATTGAGTGTTTATCAATTGAATTGTTATCTTTCAATTATATAATTTCTTTTAAAACTTAGCTTCGAAAGTAGATTTGTACCATCAACATGTTGACACCTAAAAGTTAGCTAACAGGCTGAGGATAGCGCGATAAGTGTCAGTCGAGCAAAGAAGTGACGGAATAGCCGATATCTAAGATATTAGGCCATTACTTGCGCCTGGGAACTAGCCGAATAATTGACTGCTATATATAAGCCAAAATGGGACACTGGTCTTACCACCAATCGATTTCAATAGCGGAGGAAAAGAATATACCAAGTCTTAAACTATTTTATAAAATATAGGAGCGCTGATAGGGAGTGGTTTTCCAATTCAAATGGCGTGGAAGGCAGTCGCAGAGTTAAAGGTGCTGAAACTGGTGCATAATGATTTCTATAATGTCAAAAACATGGTGGATGCATTAACCAGCGGGTGCAACGAGTATGAACATAATGATGCATAATTAATGAGCCAATATAGTATTATTTAGTCTTATATGTTGTTGACCATTGGGTACAACGTAAGAATGTCGTTCGTGGATTGTTGTTATGTGCTGAATAAGTGTAATTTAAGGTCTATAAATAGCAAAAGACACATGACCATCAATACGAACAAGCCTATTATTTCCATTTCTTTCTTTTTTTGTTTAACATTTCAGCCTTTATTTTTTATAATTTTCTTTCTTGCATTTACTTTCAGCAGTTTATAGTCTTTCTTTACTGTATTTCTTTTATTGCTATCCCTTAGTTTTAGCTGCTATGTCTAATTTGTTCTTGATCTCCCTTATTAGCCATTAATCGTGCGCTATTTAGGGGAAAGAAGGGAAGACAAATGAGAGTTTTAACTAATGCTTTAAAACTCTCCAAAACCTCCCCCCATTTCATTGTTCCCCCAATTCGGCTGGTTTTATTGAGATTTGAATCTAATTTATTATTCTATTCCTATTGAAATATATAATATTATTTTTATCAATTCATTCTAATTTTATTTTAGCCTTTCATACAAATTATACTTCCTTCCTAATTTTTTTATCAACTTCCATTAAAATTTGTTCCCTCCTAAAAAATATTTAGAAAGGAAATATTTTTTAAATTGACAAAAGATATAATATTTTCTAAATTGTTTTAAAATTAGTATTACTATAAAATATATTAATTAAAATTAAATACTTTGGTAAAGGTAAAATTATAAAAATATAATATAAGTCCCTCATGTCATTTCCCTTATCAATTTTAAACTTGTGAATAAAATTGATTAAAACTATCTAAACCCTTTCCTTTCCCTCATAGCTCCTGAATACACTCTGAGGGGTAATCACAGTCAATTTAGTTTGGTTTTGAGAAAAATTTTAACCAAATCAAACGAATCAATTAAAGTCAAATATTATCCATTCAGTATTTGTCAACACTATTGAATTAAACTAAACCAAACTGAACCAAGAGTGATTGGTTTAGTTCGATTCAATTTTTGGTTTTAAATTAACAACAAAACAAAACTTGATTATAATGATGTAAAATAACAATTTTGACCATGAAAAAGAAGTGAACAAAATGAAAAACAAAAATTACCAACATATTTGGTCTGGACGATCTTCCTAGTCGACCTACTCCATTATCTCATCTATACGGATCTACCGTGCAATCATTGGAGGCCTATACTCGGCTGGATGGTACGTCATTTCATTGCCACTCCAACCTTACAACCCCACATACCTTAATATGAGGGGTTTTGTCGGATCGATCGACCTAAGTAGGTCCTACCGCAGAGATATACGTTACCACATTTATTCACATTTGTAATCGTAACAGAATCCTTTAACTCTCCTTATCCTTTAGAGATTCCTTTCTGGGTTCCATCTACTCCAATCATAATGATATTAAATCTTACATACATACATATATATCCCTTCCCTCCATGGGAAAGGGGGTAAAGGCAAGAAACACTAACCTAACCAACCTCAAACTATCTTAGCTACCTTAGTCTAAGATAGGAACATTTTGGCGCCGTCTATGGGGAAAAGGTAAAACTTTTCCTATTCCACTCTCAAACGTTGCAAGTAGTGCTCAAGTCACCATTTTTATGGTCAATTGGCATAGCATGTAATTTTCCAGAAAAAAGACTTATCTTCATAACTTTTACCCCTACTTTGTTCATAAGATTCATCAAGAGTATGGACCTAAACACTAATCATGACCCTAATGTCAACATACTAAATCCTATTGTGGATGCTTTACTCAGAACTTTACAAAGCATGCAGGAGCAGATTACGCACTTGCAGAACAACACTCAACATTTAGAGGATCATGGAGAGTCTTCTTAACCACGACCTCCCCCACTTTCCTACACAAATTCTTACTACTCATACCAACCATCACACCTAGAAATGCCTTAATATTTTCACCACCCTTTTATTGAATTCATCATGATTGAACCTGTTCCTCAAATATATCGACCTCTAGCTCACCTTAAACTATATGATGGCACTAATGATCCTTAGAGTCATATTGATGCATTTAAAAATGTAATGCTGATCTCAAGAGACTTTGATGCCATACCTTGCAAAGCTTTTCCATCCACATTATATGAAGCAACACAACAATGGTTTTCGTCCTCGCTCCCTTGCTCTGTTGGAAGCTTTGTTGATTTGACAGATAAATTCCTCAATCATTTCACTGCTAGTCGGGCTTATAGAAAGATAGCTGGGAGTTTTCATGGTCTCACCCAAGGAGAATCGAAGTCCATCAAGGATTTCATTGGAAGATTCAACCATGAAACGACACAAATAAGGAATCTTAACCAGGAGGTAGCGCTATATGCATTTAATAGGGCATTGAAGCTTAGCTTGTCTATAGAATCTTTAGATATCTCACTTCCTGACACGCTTGATGAACTAAGAACTCGAGCAGTTAGGTATATTAGAGCTGAAGAGGGTGTAGAGAATTGGAAAAAGGCAAGAGCAGATCAAAGGACACTAGTCAAAGATTCAAATGACAAACGGAGAATAAGGGAGGATCAGAATCCAAGGCCAATGAGTCAGGGCTGAAGGAGATAGGATCGGGGCATTTACTATGGTAACCGTGACCCCTTGCAGCCACCAGTATATCATACTTATACTCCTTTCAATATAGAGAACTTAACTATTCTCTAGGAGATCTAAAGCAAAGATCTACAGTATAGGAGATTTTCCACTAGCTTCGATGTTCCAGGGTTCACGAGTAGATAGGACGAAGATATGTGAATATCACAGAATGTTCGATCATTCCACTGAGGAATGTATAGGATTTTGAGATTACTTGAAGGCTTGGCAAGAAGTGGCATATTAGACTGGTACATATAAAGAAGTCCCTGGCATCCTCTACCTCCTCCACCTTCACAGCAAAACTCAAGGTAGGATGCATGTTTAACTGAGCCACCGAATAATCCAACTCAAATCCCAAAATAGGCTATGCCTATCCGAGAAATAATCGAAACAATCGTTAGAGGTTTTGCAGGAGGTGGACAAACAGAATCGGCAAGAAGAAAGCATTTTCGGGCTATTTAGGTGGTCATGACTGTTGGTCATATTCTACTACACCGACTTACATTGACTGTTGCTATTACCTTTACTAATGATGACTTTTGGCGGGTTGATTTTAATCAAGATGACCCAATGGTAATTCGAGTAATAATTGGAAACTTTGAGGTCAAGAAGGTATTGGTTGACCAGGGGAGCTTAGTAAATATCTTATTTGTAAACACATTTAATAAGCTTGATCTCTCGAAAGAGCATGTTTCTTCATTCCATAGTGCTTTGGTAGGATTTGCAGGAGAGCAAGTATGAGTGAAAGGGCATATTGAGTTATTGACAACATTTGCTTGAGTACTCTCTATCTCGATGAAATTCTTAATTGTAGAACGAGAAAACCCATATAATGCTATTCTTGGAAGGCCTTTGCTTAACAAAATTAGTGTTATTATCTCGATGCCACATTTGGCAATGAAATTTCCCCTTCTTAATGGTTAGGTTGCGGTCGTTCGAGCATATTTGAAGGAGGCTAGACAATGTTATTTAGATTGTATAAGGGTTAAGGAATCCGAGCCAATAGTATAGTCTGAGCTAATAATGTTGACCCCTTGTACTATTGAGGGATTAATATTTCGATCAGCTGATGTAAATATGGCTAAGTTAGGCTTAAAGGATTATTTCAGAGAAGAAAGACCCTAGCTAGAAGGTAAACTTACTCTGGTCAAAGTGAACCTAAGGGAGGATAGTTATGTGAAGATTAGAGCCTAACTGCCTGAAGAGTTGAAGAAGAGATTGACCTAGCTTTTGGAAAAATATGCCGACATATTTGCTTGGGTACTAACAGACATGCCTGGGATAGATCCGAGTTTCATGTGCCATCGTCTAGCAATCAAGCCCACAGCTAGGCCTGTGACCTAGAGAAAAAGGAAGCTGACCAAAGAAAAAAGGAGGATAGTAAGAAAAGAAACTAAAAAGCTCTTGGTAGCAAGGTTTATACGGGAAATCAGGTATACTACTTGGCTTTCCAATGTGGTTGGGGTGGAAAAAAAGTCCAAAGGAACATGGGGTATGTGCGTGGATTTTATTGATCTCAACAAGGCTAGTCCCAAAGACTTTTACCCTTTGCCAAACATTGATAAGTTGGTAGAAGTAGCATTAGGTTATCAATATCTAAGCTTCCCAGACGTTTATTCAGATTACAACCAGATTCGGATGCATCTTGATAATGAAGAGAAAACGACATTCATGACTTACGGCCCCATTTACTATTAGCAAGTAATGGCCTTTGGTCTGAAAAATGCTAGAGCTATACATCAAAGGTTGACGGATAAAATTTTTGAAGAG
Organism: Pterocarpus santalinus; assembly: GCA_031439595.1. NCBI lineage: Eukaryota > Viridiplantae > Streptophyta > Magnoliopsida > Fabales > Fabaceae > Pterocarpus > Pterocarpus santalinus. The sequence goes on along the minus strand of CM062532.1, from coordinate 46,987,075 downwards.
CAAATTAGCAGGAGCGTGGAAGCGTATGTAGATGGCGTGGTAGCAAAAACACCTAGCCTAGGAGATCATTATGCTAACTTAGAGGAAATTTTCGTGTTGCTTGGGATGAACAATATGCACTTGAATCGCCTCAAGTGTGCCTTTGGAGTAGAGGCAGGGAAGTTTCTTGGCTTCATGATAACGAGAACGATAATTGAAGCAAATTCGGACAAACGTAAAGCTATACTTGAGATGAAAAGTGTAGCACAGTGAAAAAGTTGCAAAGCTTGGCTAGGAAGATCACGGCCTTGTCACGATTTATGTCCAAAGTTGTAGATAAAACTGCTCTTCTCTTCAAATGCATCAAGAAAGCAAAAAATTTTAGGTGGACTCCAGAATGTAAAGAGGCATTCCAGTAAGTTAAAGCTTAACTAGCAACTCTACCTATTCTCACTAAACCTGACCTTGGAGAAGATCTGTTGCTTTACCTCACTGTATCTGACTGAGCTATAAGTTTAGTCCTAGTTAAAGAAGAAGGATGTGAGCAAAGGCCTATATATTTTGTTAGCAAAATTCTCCAAGAGGTTGAAATCCGATACTAGAAGATCAAGAAAGTTGCTTTGGCAATAGTTACCATAGCTAGAAGACTTCGACCATATTTCCAAAGTCATCAGATAACTGTCAAGACTGATCAACTGATCAAGCAAATCCTGACTAAACCCAACCTTGTACGACAAATGATCTCATGGTTGGTAGAGCTTTCCAAATATGGAATCAGCTATTAGGTAAGAGGACCAATCAAGTCTCAATTCTTAGCTAATTTCGTTCTGAAATGGTATGTTGTGGAGTTGGAAGGAGAGAAGCCTTGGGTTCTATTTGTTGATGGCTCCTTAAATTTGAAAGGAAACAGAGCAAGAATCATACTTGAAGGACCGGATGGGATCATGATTGAGTAATCTCTCAAATTCGGATTCAAAGCAAGCAATAACCAGGTAGAATATAAGGCCCTGATTGCAAGTCTATAGTTAGCAAGAGAAATGGAAGCAGCTGATCTTACTGTGTGAAGTGACTTTCAGCTAGTCATAAGCCAGGTATCTTACTCATGTAGGTGCATAAAAGTTGAGCAATAACTTAATTTACATTTCTATCTATGCTTAACATTTTTGTATTTTCAATTTTGTTATTGGTTGCATTCAATAAATGATATCTCGAGAGATAACTCAATTTACGTTTCTATGCTTGACATTTTTGTATTTTCAATGTTGTTATGTTACAGTTATGATATCTTGAGCTTGCTCGAAAGTTATCACATTTCTTTTAAATATCAATAAATCTCAAAATCCTTGAGCCAAGTAAAAGGGGAATTTCAGGAGAAAGATGAATCGTTGGCTAGATATATTCAGGTTGTTCATCAACAATATAAGGGATTTAACATTTTCAAAATTGAGTACATTCACCGAGTAGAAAATGAGAGAGCCAATCTACTTTCCAAACTCACTAGCATGAAGAGACCAGGCAACAATCACACAATCATACAAGAAACTTTGGACAAACCAAGCATAGACAAGAAAGAAGTTATCAACATACAAGAGGACTCATCCTCTCGGAGGTTCCTGATCTTGAGATATCTACAGACCGAACGATTGCTTGAGGATCAAAGGAGGTAGCAAAAGTAAAAAAATTAGCAATATTTTACACCATCGTAGATGGCCAGTTATATAAGAGAGGATACTTAGTACCCCTCCTCAAATGTGTTGATAAAGATAAAGCCTTATATGTCATGGCTAAGGTACATGAAGATGTTTGTCATCATCATCTTGGTGGAAGATCTCTAAGGGGGGAGATTCTCAAGGCAAGGTATTATTGACCCATGATAAAAACCGATTGCATGATGTATGTATAGAGATGTGAGAAATGCCAAAGGTTTTGCCCAGATGCATCAAGCACCTCCAAAAGAGTTACATGTTCAGAAAATTCATGGTCATTCTGCAAATGAGTAATGGATTTATTAGGTCCTTTTTCCTAAGCTATCAGACAAAGGAGGTATTTGATTGTAGCTATTGACTATTTTACAAAGTGGATAGAGGCCGAGCCATTGGCTAAAATCATAGCCCAAAAAGTTGAAGATTTTGTTTGGAAAATATCATATGCAGATTTGGTTTGCCCTTTGTTATCGTAACTCACAACAGAACACAATTCTCAGACAAGAGTTTCCAAGGATTTTGTGATCGACTTGGTATCTAACAATTGTTTTCATCAGTAGAACATCCTCAGACCAATGGACAAGCTGAGCCTGCAAATAAGGTGATATTACAAGGATCAAAGAAAAGGTTGGATCAGTCCAAAGGCAAATGGGTAGACAAGCTCCATAGTGTACTGTAGGCATACCATACAACTCCCCAGTTCACAATCGGAGAATCGCCTTTCCGACTTACCTATGGGGTGGAGACCATGATTCTCGTAGGATTAGAAGAACCGAGCTAGTGAAGAATAAATTTCGACAAGGAGTAAAATGAAATGCAAAGGAAGGCAAAGTCAGGTACGCTCCAAGAAGATAGAGAAATGGCACTCATAAGGACCGAAGTAGTGAAACAAAAAATTGCAAGAAGATATAATTCCAAAGTAGTTGACTGGAAGTTTAATGAAGGAGATTTAGTCCTGCGTAGAGTTGAGAAACATCTAATAGAAAGTAAATTAGCCCCAAATTAGGACAATCCTTTTTGTATAACTAAAAGTTTAGTCAATGGAGCATACAAACTATTCGAGCTAGCTGGGAAAGAAATAACTCAAACTTAGAATGCAGCCAAGTTAAGAAAATACTTTAGCTAGAGTATCTATTGACACTGGCATGATTTAATTTTCATTCCTTGATTAATTGTCATGTTGTTTTCAAATAATGTAGCCTTACAGGCATACAAGCGCTTTATATCTTGCACAAACATTTAAATACTTGCTCACCCACTTATCTATTTACTCATTTATTATTCATTCCTTAATAACATGGAAGCCTGGCCATGCCGACATGATCTCTAAAAAATCCAGCCATTGTGGTAGCTGCCAAGCTTGGCCATGCCGGCACAATATCCAAAAAACTATAGTCATTATTGGTACTCGCCAAGTCCAGCCATGTCGGCGCAATCTCAAAAAAAGAAAATGATATTCGCAAAGCTAGGATGATCTCCAACAAATCTAGCCATTGCTGGTATTTGCCAAGCTTGGCTATGCCGACATGATCTCTAAGAATCCTAGCCACTACTAGTGCTTGACAAACCCGACCAAGCTAACACGGTCTTCCATTATTTCTCTTCCAAGTTTGTTACTCCTCCAAGTTTCGTTACTCTTTTGAGTGCCAAGATTAAGCTCACTGACCTTATTTACCAAGTTTCATGATTAACTTTGTCAATTTCTTAGTTTCTGATTTTCGAAGTCAATTCCAAGGTTGGTTTCACTAATTTATTTAGCCAAATCCCAACTGATTATAGGAAGATCATTGTAAATATTGAGTTGTGGCAACTACACTACTAATATACTCAAGTCCTTTTAAGAAATTTGTTTCTACCAATTAGCCGACATAGGATTGTGCTTTTGTACCAACCTACCAAGCCTAAATTTAGAAAATAATGCAGTGAGAATTATTCATCGAAATTAATGACTTTATAGAATTACTCTACCATAATTTTTGTTAATGAATTTTTAAACATAAGAACACTGCACAAAATAAACAATAAGATTATGTCAAGAACACATGAAATGCCGAACAAGACCATCCAAGAAATATTCAGTTCTAAGGGAAGTTCCTTGATCATAGTGCATACAATTTGATAGGACATTCCCTTCCCAATAAAAATACATATGTATCAGGGCATATAATGGTCTTCAGTCCGTTGTTGGGTGATCCTCGACTGCAGCATCATCTTCACCTTCATCATTGGAAAGAGGAAGGATGGCTCCACTTTCTAGTTTATGCTAGGGACTGACCTGATCAAATAGGTGACCATAAAGAAGCTTAGCCTTCTCAAACCTAGCTTTAAAATGTTGAGGAAGATCATCTTCAATTGCCTTCCTTTCTTCTGCTATCTTTTCTTTCCTTTGCTTTAGTCGATCTTTAGCTTCTTTCTAGTTGGCTTTGGCATTGTTCTCCTTTTGCTAGCATCTTCAGCTTTATGCTCAGACACTCTTAGATCGGCCATCAATTTAGTTACATCTTCTTCCAGCACCCTTGCTATAGATTCAAAAGGTTCCAACCTCTTTACTTCTTCTTTTAACTGACCCATCTCTTCCTTTAGTTGATCCACTTCTACAGCATGGTTGTCTTTGATTTTCTTTAGAGCTTCCTTGTGGTAGGTTTCTAAGGTGGAAGTGCTCCTCAATGCCAAGGCTTGTTGAGCACGTAGCAATCCAAGAAACCCGACCATTTGACACTTCTCCTTATTAGTGGACATGCTAAGATTGTATGAGATGTGGCCTCAAATCTAAGCAACCAACATAAAAGATGAAAACATTAGATGAACGCCCACCCATTCAGATGTATTTGGATCCGTGCCACTCGAAGAATAGAGAGTATCCTACTATAAAATCTAGGAAACAGAAGTTTGAGCTTCACCCGGGTAAGAACAGTTTCACATAGAAAGAAACAATTTGGCTTCATATCCCCTGTTACTCGATCTGAATAACTGCAAGCCACCAACTCATAATCCTTCGGACAGCTAGGAAGTCGAAGAAAGGGAGGAAGTCAAGTTAATTCTCTGGAAGATCGAAACACAAAAGTAGTTTATGCAACATTTTCTACTACATGGAAAGATTGAGACATTGCTTCGTTGGAAGGTTGGTTAGCCATATCCCCAGAAGAATTGGAAGTATCTACACCTTCCCATCCATTAGAAGAAGGAGATAAAGGATCATACAACTTTAATCAGTCATTAACTAGTTCTCTCCATTACCAATTTAAATTGAATTTGATCTTCCATTTAGGCTTGTCTAGGCAAGCCTAGCCCATAATTCATCTTACCTCCAAATACTTCATGCGAACAACCTATCTCGGGAGCTAGCCCATCTCGTGATGATTGACTACACCTAAACCCAATCTTTGGACCATTAAAACCATCATTATTCCTTCTTCTGCCATCATTCTCCCTAATCATGAGTATTCAAAATAAGCAGAAACATACCAATTATCAAATGCGAAAACATACTCATGGAAATCCACAACAAACCAGATGCACCAAAAGATAAATTATAACTATTATGCAAGTAACTATTATGCAAGCACAATCAGTATTATTACATTTGACACAAAAAGGGGTTCACACAAGAAAGCGTAGAAATAAAAACATAGAAAATGGAAAAAAACACTCAACAAGAACTAAGATAAGAAAATGGCACTTCAAATCTCAAATGCCTCGCACACACTTTTCAGCAATAAGTGTATAAAAGAAGGCACAACACCAATAAATAAGAAATTTAAAAAAGAGGAGGAAGTTGAAAAAAAGTCTGAGGTAAAGAAAAGAAAGAAATAGAAGAGGAAAGGATGAGAGCACCATAATAGAAGGAAGTAGACGAAGAAGTGAGAACATGAAGAGGAAAAAGAAATAGGAAAAGATGAGAGAAAAAGTCTTTCTCTTTCTCTTTTATTAAAAACCAACATCACATTCAACAATTGGGGAAACAAGACTCTTCGTAAATCAATAGGTGTGATTAAATCATGACACAAGCAATCCAATGGCAAACATTTTTGAGATGACACGAAAATACATCATCTAATGAAAACAAGACACGTGACACAAACTGCATCATCTACAAGACTACAAAGCTATATGCATAACTGCCCATTTCCCTATTTTTAGCCAACTCTTCACTCTCATAAGCTTGAGGTTAAAGAGATTGCGGTTTAATCGGTCTTTTCGACCAACATACTCCATTATCTCAGCCCACCTGACCTCCATTTATAAACCTCTTTGCTCTCTTGAGCTTGAGATTGAAGGGCTTGTGGTTCAGATGGTCTTCCCTTCTGACTTACTCTATCATCTTGGCTAGCTTGACCCTCTTTTATAAACCTCTTCATTTTCACAAGTTTGAGGTTGAAGGGCTTGTGGTTCAAATGGTCTTCCTGATTGACTTACTCTATCATCTTGGCTAGCCTAATCCCCTCTTATAAACCTCTTCATTTTCATAAGCCTGATGTTGAAGGGCTTATGGTCTAGTCGGTATTTTCGATCAACCTACTCCATTATCTTGACTCACCTGACCTCTGCTTATAAACCTCTTTGCTCTTGTGAGCTTGAGGTTAGAGGGCTTGTGTAACACCTTTTCAAGTACAGTACTATACTTAAGTCATAATATCTCCCATAGGAGTTGTTACTGTTACTTAATCGGACCTTGTATAACAGCGCTCTTTGGCCATCTTCAACCTTGCTAACTCTGCCCAATATGATCATCTTTTAGCTTGCCTGAGATATCTGGAGATAACATGGAAATATACAAAGGAGTGAGAATTATAAATTCTTAGTAAGATTCCTTAGACTATCACATATCGTATCATCATTATTATCTCCACCTGCTTCGGTTTATTATGAAAAAAGGTGAACATGTTGTATAAACTTTCCAGTTTTATAGTTTGAAAATATATTGTCTAAAGCAAAGTTCATTTTATTCATACACTTATTAAACAGAGAAAGAATCCAAATATTAACATAACAATATGAAGGACAATTGAATAAGATGCATCAATTCAAAATAAAATAAAGAGCAATTGAATAACATGCATGAATGAATGCAAATGACTTATTGATACGAGTGCACTTGTCTTTCTGTATCTTTCTTTATTTTCTTTTTTTGGAACAAGTAGGCATTATATATTGTTGTCCCTAGGGTGTAGTCTTTACTTATCTTTCTTTTACATGCATATTGCTTTTCTATACTTGGTCCCCCAAAGGTGAATGGCCTCTCACACCCCTAGGTAATAGCCTGTTTAGGTCTGAGCTCATGCTTATACATGAGTGACGGGTTTACTTTCCCCAACGCTCACATTGGTCTGTTCCCCTTAAATTTGGTCGAGGGTTAGCTCAAGTCTTGAATAGTACCACCCTAGCCCACTGTGAGGTAGAGGCTCAATACGTTCCTTTGCAAGGTCTTATTATCTTTTGCTTTCCATATATGTTCATGCATGCAGGTTCTTTGTGCATTTATGCATGTGTCTTGTATTCTATCACAATAATACTCGCATGCATGGCTTTCATAGACATGATACACACACACACACACACACACACACACACACACACACATATATGCTCGCATGCTAGATACATACATACAAATGTCCATAACCTTTACTAACTCCTGCCGGAAATTCGGCAGCATAATGGATTAGATCGCTTTTCCATGAATAGTATTCTTTAATTCAAATGGCCAGCCAGAGTAGCAGAACCAATATAATACATTAAGTTTTCAGCATCAATATGGAATTCCAACATTCAATTTTAAATGAAGCTCATACATACATTAAGGTGTCTAAACACTCAATTTGGCATTTCTGCTTAAATTACTCAATTATGTCCTGTTTTATAATTTATGCCACAATTTCTACTTAAATTATTTAAATTTGAATTTTTAATATGCTGTAGCATTATGAGTTTATTTTTATTCCTCTTTAGTTCAACTAAGTTTTGCTGAGTGTAGCTCAAGTTATTAAAGATTAAGTTAGGTCTACCCTATGTTAGGCAGAAATAGGGTCTAAAATGTAAAAATTTGTTAAAAATAGAAATCTTATTGGATTTGTTGAATCTTATATCATATTAAGGATAACAAAACCAGCTTTTATTTCCAAAAGTCTTGCTTCATTTGAGTAGGCAAAGCTTAAGTTATAAGCTCTCAAATTTGGTTGAATTGGTCTGACCAGTTTTAGTCTAGTCAGAATATAAGGTAATTTTGGTGAATTACTGGGAAAAATAGGGAAGGAATCAAGTCTTGAAATTTTTATAGCATGTTACTCTATGTGTTAGCTTTCTAACAAAATTTGTTGCACTTTATTTGAGTTGTATAAGGCAAGTGATGCCCTAAACAACCTAATCTAGTTAGTACTAGAGTCAGAAATCTAAGGTTAACTTCAAAAGTTTATATCTCACTCAATATAGATCCAATGACTTATAATTTATATGATTAGAAAGTTATAAATGTCTAGTTTCATATAAAATTGGTTCATCAAATTCTAATGTCTGTAGGCGAAGCAGTATACTTCAAAATACAGACAGCCTTAGGGTTCTTCAACTAAATTAGATTCTAATTAACTTCTCTTCTAACTTTTCATTCAAATATTAATCCTAACCCAATAATTTCATGTTAATCCAGCCATAAAATATCACATAAACACAATATATCATCAAATAAGAGAGTGAAACTAAAACCCTCATTAGCCACAAAATCAGAAGAACCATGAAAAGTATTGAATCCTACCTTAAAGCTTTAGTTGAAATTGAAAGGAAGCAATTTGGGTAAAGGTATAGAAGTAAGGTGAAGAAATAAGGATGAAGAGATAGAGATAATGAATAAAATGAGAGAGAGAGTGGCCTCATGTGTCGAGGCCGAAAATTGAAGGAGAAGATGGGAATTAACTTGGCCTTGAGTCATAAAGAATGAAAATAATTCATGGATGGTGATTGGTGGATACATGGGTGGTTGGTGGTTGGCGAAGTCTTCCTTTCTTTATGGGCAATACATGGCACACTTGCGTGGGGGTAAGAGTGGCTAAATTTCAGCCACCCAATTCAGGGTTGTACAATATATAATTCTAAGGATTTAGTTCTTGCAATATAAAATACCGAATTTTAACCAATTTTCTTTAAACCAGTAAAACGTTACTAGTAACCTTCTAAAATTTTCTGCATGTTTGTTTCAAATTCTCCTAACCCTAACATTCACAGTTTAATTCTAATTGCTCTTATTTTTCTAATGCAACGAATCAAATAGATTAACAGCGCTAATCAGATGCACTGCTCTTTGGGATATTACAGCTTGTGGTCCGGTCATTCTTCTCGACCGACCTACTCTGCTATCTCGGCTCACCTGACCTCGACTTGTAAACCTCTTTGCTATCATGTTCTTGAAGTTGGAGGGCTTGTGGTCCGATCAGTCTTCTTGATTGACATGCTCCATTATCTTGGCTCGCCTAACCTTTGCTTATAAACCTCTTTGCTCTCATGAGCTTGAGAATGGGGGGCTTGTGGTTCAGATAGTCTTCCCGGCTGACCTACTCCATTATCTCATCTATGCCGACCTACTGTGCAATCATTAGAGGCCTATACTTGGCTAGGTGGTATGTCACTTCATTACCAATCTCTAACCTTACAACCCTGCATACATTAATATGAGGGATTTTGTTCAACTGGCCGCCCTATGTAGGTCCTATCACACAGACATATGTTATCACATTTACCCACATTTGTACTTGTAATGGAATCCTTTAACTCTCCCTATCCGTTAGAGATTCCCCTCTAGGGTCCACTTACTCCAATCATAATGGCATTAAACCTTACACACACATACACAAAGATAAATATATCCCTTGCTTCCATGGGAAATGCAAGAAACACTAACCTAACTTGCCTCAAACTATCCTACCTCAGTCTAAGATTGGAACAATATTCATGATAATAGAGAAGCCAAATTAGAGTTCAAAACCAAATTAAATTGGCTTCATGAACACAAATTAAATCAAAGTCATTGATTTATTATAAAATAATTCATAAAATAAAGATATAAAAGGAAAAACCAAATCAAAACTAAATAAATTAAATTAAAAACAAATTAGAAAATGAGAAAGAAAAATGAAGGACCAAATCAAAACAAAATCAACCAAATAAAAACAAAATCAATTGAATCAAAATAGAAATCAAGCAATACACAATAATAGTAACAAAGACCATGAACTTGGATCACTTTGCCTCCGCGTAACACCTTTCTAATTACGGCATCATACTCAAGTCATAATAGCCAATCAAAAGTTATTGTTGCTTTTCTTAAAAGGGAACCTTTATAGAATGTAGAGGTAGTAAATATGAAAGTAGAATTTTTCTAAAAAAATTGAGCTTCTACATGAATTGTGGTTGTAATACATGCGGGTATACGTCACTAGTTTGCCTACCATCACATCTATTATAGATGTCGTAGAAGCTTGTCTTGCTCTTTATACTTCTCGAGAAATTAAAAATACATAGACTCTAAAGAATAAACACAAATTATGTCTCCATAATTGTCAAGTATGTAACATCCCTAATTTCTTATAAGCTAATTAGCTTATTGTTAATGAGTAATTAGTAAATTAATCAAGAATTAATTCGCCAAGTAAATGAGCAAAAGTTTGGTAATTAGTGAAAGTAAAAAGAAAAAGTCAATATAGTTAAAGGAAGGGCAATAAGTTAATCACAAAATAAGCTTGCTAATTTAAAAGTTAGAAAACAAAATATGATAGTAAAACCATAGTAGGTACCCACGGCAAAGCTATGCTTAGATAGGAAGGAATATGCAAAAAATTTTAAATGATCAACATTCTAATTATGAGGAATATTCATACATTTAATCACACTCAATAACACTTAATCACACTAAATGCAAATGAAAACCTCACAAAAAACCCTAATGTAACTGCCCCATGCATATACTAAGGAAAGAGTTACAAATTGATTTGGATTGAGACAAATTAGGAAAACTCATAATGGCCATCAATGGTAAATGGATCAAGTTAAGGAAAAACAACACAACACCCCCTAAAAACCATAATGTGGCTGCATCCAATACCCCCTCTTTTTTTTTTATTAACTTTCATTCTCTTATTTCTTGCGATTCCAAAACTCTTTCAAAGCAAAAACACTGCCCTCTCTTGCTTTCTAAGCCGCGGCCATCATATCGCTTTTGTTGGAGGAGATTTTCTTCAACACTAAGAGCTTGAAGTCGATAGTAAAGCTACCTTCATAAGGTAGGATTCTTCTTCTCTTTAGCTTTTAGTGTTCTTGTGACACAAGTGTAGGAGGCTCTAGTCCTCCCATGGCTAAGAATAACTACCTTTTTCAAAAGTTTGTTCATGATTCAAATCTTTGTGTTCATATCTTTAATAAGTTTTAATCGGTTAAATATATTCTTTTCATGTTTTCAAGTGATCTAATTGGTTTAAAACGTCTCTTTAGTGTTTTTAAGAAGATTAATCAGTTAAAAGAATTTTCCTTAAGCTTTTAAGAAAATTAATTGATTGAATTCATCCTCTAATATCTTTAATTGGTTAAAAGTCCTTAAAAACACTAAAACAAGAGATCTTGTAATGAGAAAGAAAAATTAAAAAGGGTTACTGTATGTTAGTATTGTTTTGGCCATGCTTGGTTTTTAGGGAAGGAAAATGAGTTTGAACCTTTGGTGATTAGATTTGGTTTATTCATAAAATTTTAGGTAATTTTGTAACAATAGAAATAAAAATCAAAATTCAACCTTATTAAGTTAATGAAGAAAGGAAAGTTTTTAATTTGTAAAGATGAAGAATAATACTCTTACATTGCCTAATTAAGTAAACTAGATAAGCTGCTAGGAGAAAAATCAAGAAAAAAAGGTTAAAAAGCCTACAGTATGCGAGTATTATTTGCTCTTATGCGAGTATTATTGATGTTAATTTGATGCCCATGCATGTTATATTTGTGCTATGAGTGAAGAAGCATGCCTAAAAGGAACCTACTTAAGCTAATTATGATTTCGAACTTTAATAAATGAACTCTATGTATGTACATCTTTTTATAATAAACCCAAAATAGCTAGGATGATGACGAAGACACTTGTTTGTCTTGATAGAATCTTGCTAAGAAAGTATTTTTTCTTACCCTTACTTTTCGTATTATCTTCAGACATAGATAGCGTCAACAGTGAAACGCTATGTGACTCTTCCAATAGCTGAGTGGTACTACGATGGAGATCATAATGGCATAGTGGTTATGACCACTACTGTGGCCTACACTATATTGTACTTGGGGTCATCTTAATGTTGCTATTGTACCTCCTGTACCCGCACTAGCTATACTTTCGGAGTTTCTCCAGCCTCCACCTGTCTCATCAGAGTATGAGCCTAGACCAGGGTATCAGCCTATGCTAGATTACAAGTATATGTCTCCTGATCTATCCCCTTTAGAGCCTATTGTCCTAGAAGTATCCGTCATTGAGATTAGTTCATTTGACTCTCCTGCCTAGGCCTTGGAGCCTTTTCTGACATTGAACTCAATAGAGTTAGACTAGTTTGAGACAACGTCGACTACTGCTAGCTGTGTTTCTAGGCGCATTCCTATACCCCGCTAGATCCGTACCCCGATCATCCCTCGAGGATGTAGTCGTCATGGACTCAGTTTCTGAGTTCAAACTTAGGCTAGATTAGGAGGAGGATGGATACTTTTATATTTTTGTATTTGTGGTGTCACCTTTACGAGGATGTTTATAATGTTTTATTTCCTTGTCCTTCCTTTATATTATTATTATGCTTGTTGAATTTGGATGTAAAGGTTGGAAGTTTATAACCAGCCTAAGTTTATAATTATTAAGAATTACTGGTATTTATTATGATGATGTGTGGTTATTTATTTTACTGTCTCAATGTTTTGTCGATGCTATCTTTTGCTTATGCATCGTATGTGAATGTTCACTCCATGGTCAAGGCTCATGTTTTCAAAAGAGTTTTTCAAAAAAAAAAAAAATTTACCCTATATTTTCAAAGAAAGTAATTTCAAGAAAAAGTCAAGTTTTTTGCAAAGCTAAAAAGTAAAAACTAATACAATCTAAATGTGACTTAAGCATAAGTTGGAACTATTAGGGTATTACAAAATACTTGTGAGTCCACGTATGTCTCCAAGTAGTCCTAGTATAAATACTCTGTAGTCTTCAAGGGGTGTAGAACTTGTTCACCCATGCCGCTACCACCTATATTATCTAGAGATGACATGGGAACACATATAGATGCATGCCTTCTTCTAGCAAGTTCTTACCAAGGGTAAGATTCCCTTTTTTACTTCTTGTGATGTCCTACCGTTCCCACGGGGATATTTGTCTCTATTTCAGTATGTTGGAGTCTCTCACTATATTGTTATCTTAACTTGCTGAGGTTGGTTGCAATGCCCTTAGTTGCAACACACCCCTTCATGAATTCCTAACCTTCATCACCCTATCTTAGATGTAGGTGCTTCAATATCAAATTAATCCGCCCTCTCGGCACCTCAAACCTTTTTGTCAATAACATGTCAAAGATGACATTTACATATATCTTATGGCATAGATGTTATGGTTATTCAAGTTTGTTCAAGTTCAGAGTAACTCGACCAATACCTCTGACACTTAACTTATCCTTAATGGGTAGGGAATGTTGTCTTGGATCCGTTCACTTGCCTTTCATGGCTGGAGAGTGTTTTCATTTCTGAGTTAGTAGGAAATTTTCCACATTCTCTTTCAGAGGATCTTCTGAATTTTACTCTTATAGCTCTATCTTCTTTTCGTTATTGGAAATAAGTAGAGATTTCATCTTAGTAAGATATGGGATTAGATGAGTTCCTTCAAGATTTTTTTCCAATTATTCCTTACTTCCCTAAGGCCTCATTTGGAGTTTCACAAACTCACAACCATTATCGTGTCGATCCTCGGTATACCTAAAGAGAAGTCTGTTCTATTCATTAGGCGGAGTCTTAGAGAGGTCTTCTTCGTGCATATTTGGGATTTTCAGTATTGATCATTCCACTTGGTCTATAATTCACCCATCCAAGCTCTTTAAGAAAGGGATCTAGCCTTAATAGGGTGGCATTACCATAATCCATTATAACAAAGCTTATCTAAGCTTGCCGGTAGGTTACCCTAAAGGTAACCTCACTTGTGAATGAGATAAGGCTGCTATCCACACAATCTAAAATAATCCTATTAGTAGATAGTTATCCTACTCATATGAACAATGTATAGATTCAAGTAGGAGAATTCCTTATATTCAATCTAGAGGGAATAGTCCAAATAGGTTAAACACACTTGAAACTATTCTTCTAATAAGGTAAACACTGCCAAAACTTGAAACAATCTTTGTAGCAACAATTCATCATATCTATACACATCCAAATGCAAATACTTAACCTCCAAAACTACATCATGTCAAACTTTATCAGCAGTCATCCAATACTCACCTTGTCGAAGTTAAAGTGGTCTTCATCTTGCTTGCCGAATACTAAGACCACATTTGTAATGACTAAAGCTTTTGACTTCTTGCTACTACTGGATTAAAACAATCTTTTTCCTCTTATGGCTGAATGCACCATGTGCATAGCAAATTAGCTAACAAGTCTACTCAATCTAGTTTCCAGCTTCCTGCAATCCCTAACATAATGGATATTCACCTTCCCATGGCAGTAGCTATTTCTTAGGAAATTCCCCATGTACCTACTACACTGCCAATTTTTATATAAAGAAGGTTCCTAATAATCCTGTCAAATGTCAAAGGCCCTTGCCCACATAGAATATTATATTGAGGTGATTAGGCTCAATATATAGTTAAATACAACAGACAAGTTATAGCATACACAACAAGGCTGTCATACTCAAATATCTATGTCCTTTTCATGCAAGGACTTAAAGCATGACCTTTATAGAGTCCTAGAGTATGCCTGAGAAGCATAGTCAGTCCATTTCCAAGCACTATAAAGACAAACTACTCTGATACCAAAATGTAACACTCTTCTAATTAAAGATGGCAAAATGGGCTCAACTCGCTAGATTGGCCTGCCAAACCCGCCAAAAATAACGGGTTGGGTTAATATATTTAGCCCATCAAAAATTTTTGGCCCGCCTAACCCGCTGGCTTTGTCGGGCCAAGCTTGTCTCTTTTTTTTAGGTGCAAGAGTATTTTTTAAAATTTTTTTTAAGTTTTTATTATAAATTATATTGTTATTATACTTTTATTAATTTGTGAACTTTATACTATGGACTTTAAGTTAGAAATTTATAGCTAATTATTATTTATAAACTTATTTATATATCTTAATTAGTTTATTATATTTGTATTTGAGTTAAATTTGGATACAAATTATGTAGTTTAATTATTTTGTTCTATTTTATTTAAGTAGATTTTTCATTCAATATATTTTTCTAATTTTTAAAGGAATTTAACTCATAAAAAATATTAAAATAAATTTATTTTTTATTTTTTTTAGCGAGCCAACCCGTCCTTAAATGAGGCAGGCTAGAATATTAAGTCTGCCTTCCTTAATTCGGCCTGCCCTACCCCGCTTTTGGCTGGCTGGGGTGGGCCGACCCGCTTTGCCAACACTACTTCTAATTATGATATTATGCTTAAGTCATAATATTCACTTAGAATTTGTTACTACTTTTCTCAAAAGGGCACCTTTATAGAATGTGGAGGTAATAAATATGAAAATAGAATTTTTCTAAAAAATTGTGCCTATACATGAATTATGGTTGCAATCCATGCGGGTATACCTCGTTAACTTCCCCTATTATCACATCTATCATGAATGTCATAGAAGCTTGTCTTGCTCTTTATACTTCTTGAGAAATTGAAAATACATATATAGGCTCTAAAGAATAAACAAAAATTATGTCTACATAACTGTTAAGTGCATGTGAGTCCACATATATCTCCAAGTAGTCCTAGTACAAACACTCTATATTCTTCAAGGGGCATGGAACTATTCATCCATGCCATTGCCACCTATACTGTCCAGAGATAACATGGGAATACACATATAATTGAGAATTATATATTCTCAGTAGAAAAACCATAGACTACAACATACAGTGTCATTGTCATCATTCACAATTGTTATGGTTTATTTTTTAAAATAATCATGTTCTCAATAGATAAGAGAGTAAAAGTTTATTCATTCAGTTTCTAAAACTCTTTATTCACAGCAGGTTCACTTTATTCACATATTTGAAGTTAAAGAATAGTGAACAATTCATAACATTTATGATAATATAGCAAAATAATAGAATATGTGTATGCAAAGACAAATATGATGAGCTATGCAAATGCACTTGTCTTCTTATTCTTTATTTAAACTCCTGACATGAGCACCTATGCTTGGTACCCTTGAGATGGGTAGATGGCTTTTCTTACTCCTAGATAATAAGCTGCTTATCAGGACCAAGATCATTTCTATATATGATTGCTGGGTTTACTTTCCTCGACATTCATACAGACACATTCCCTGACTTAACTGGATTTACTGTCTTTGGTCCAAGTAATTTAAATTCATAGTCATCGTGCGAGCTCATGCATTCATATACTTTCTCAGCTCATATCTTGATATGCATTCTTTATTCATAATTGTACATGATCCATTTATGCTCATGCTACATAACTTACATTCAAAATATTTCTATAGAAAATTTAGCAAGTATTCCCAAAATTTACAACAACAATTTAACTAGCTAGTCAATAGAGAAAACAATTCGAGTACACGCAACAAGATTCCAATCACACTTGTAATCATATAAGGCACGAGCTGCTTCATTTTCATAGATTCCAAATGAATAGCTATATCATGGCATATATATCAATATGGTACTAGAACGAACAAATAATCCTCAACCTTTCAATTAGATTTGGTCCCACAAAGTTTGGAGACCTCTAAGTTAAGTTATGCACAATTTAACTACAAGTTAGATTGAATTCCTTCAATTCTGTCCAAAATTTTAAATTACACCAAAATTCTATTGTAAATCCTTTTTATCTCAAATTTTATAGAAATGTTGCTTAGCTCTAATAAATTTTGATAAGTATAACTTAAGTTATTCAAGTTCAATTTACTGTTGCCCTGTTATGGTACAATTTTGGATATCTAAAAGTGAAAAATCACTAAAAATCCATCCTTTGTCATTTTGCCCTGAGATTTTACATGCTTATACTCACTCGCATGAATCATCTTCTAAACAAATAAAGGCCCACTCAATTTGTCTCAGCAGAGCTTAATTTATGACCTTATATTGGGGCTGCCTTATATTGACAATTATAGAGCATAGGGTAACTTTGTAGAATTAATGGGAATAACTCACCTAGAGTTTGGATCTGAAACTTTCTGTGCTTCTTATCCTATGGTTAACTTCCTGAAAAAATTGATTGTACTCAAATTAAAGGCCTATGGGGCCAGTTATGTCTGTTAGAACACATACTGCTTAGATCCATTCCTCTATGCCTACTACCTATTTCAAAAATTGATAACTTATTCATCTTAATTCCAATGGAAGACAAATTTTGTGGGTATACTCTCCTTACGTTTCAATAAAATTTGTTCCATCTCAATTGAAGATTCCTAGCTTGAGATATAATCCATGGCTTCGCTACTATTCATAGATGTCTAGATTTGCCTATTTCTAGTTATGAGTATCTTTAAGTTCCTAGTTTGTTTTTCTCATCAACTCAAGTTTCACTAGTCCTAGATCATTGAAATAAGACTAAAGAACATCATCTTCAGTCTAAGACATGTGAGAAATAATAAAATGAAAACCCTAGCTCATCTAGCAACATATCCATATTTAGGGAGTTCTAGGAGTCTACCTCACTTTCAAGCTTAAAAACACTTTAAATCTTAGTTCCTTCAACTCTAGAACTCTCTTAGAATCATAAGACAACTCTTAACCTCTTCCTTTTCCTTCTTGGCTAAAGCTATTTGTTGTCCAAGGGAAGAGATTTTTGGCCTCTACATGGTTTAGAAGATGGCAAACAAGCTCAAAAGCTAGATAGTAGTTGAAGAAACAAGAGGAAACTAAGGGTTTAAGAGCTTGTATGAACAATAATGGACGAGAGTGTAAGAAAGAGAGATTTCGAGTGTGCGTGAAGATAGAAAAGAAGATAAGGTAATTAGGGTTTCCTAGAGATTTAACAAGCTTTTTGTAAAAAATAAAAAGTGATCAACTTTAATTTATGTAATCCATATTGCTTCTTAGAAATTTGGACCACATATAATAAGAGTGATATCCTAATCGTTTAACTCTCTTATATTTTAAATTTCTACCGAATTAATTTCTTGTGTTCTAAGAAACTGTTTAGAAAATTTTTATCGTACGATTAAAATTCTATTTTCTTAAAAACTCTAATCATACAATGTCATTGCATTTATTACTATACATCCCTTCTTTATTTTCAAAATTTTTATTAGTAATTTAGCGTGTGACACTATTAATTATACACACTGCTAAATTGGGTATTCAAATAATATGCAACTCTTGAGGATTATTTCAAGGTGTTTGGTGATTAATTTGGGTACTCAAAGTCACCCGAGATATTATTTATATGTAAGTAATCTCACACTTTTATTTAGAACCATGCTTATAAAATATCATTCATAAGGTGATTACATGTCTATTGTTTAATTCTTAGTATCTTGGGCCCACACGTTCCCGAAATTGGAATTTTTCCTTAATACCCCTCCTGACAATCATAACCCATTATTTATGGTTCTGTTATTCCTTAACTATAGTTCAACTATCTATTATTTTGCCCTTACCTTGGGATTGGGTTTCCTCTATACTGGGCTATTCTCAAAGTTGGGGATGTTAGACTCTTACTATGCCACTTGCTTCCACCTAACAATGACCTCGTCAAGGACAACCTTGAGAGTGGAAATGTAGGGGCATTTGCAAATGAAGGTAGAGACATGGGAGTGCCAATGATGAAGATGAGCTACAGTGGCATTCACATTTTGAGATCCACACCGATGAAACTAAGGAGCTGACGAGTTGAGGATGACATCGAAGAAGCAAGAGAATAGAGATGTAAGTTAAGCAATAACTAGAATATAACACAATCCAGTTATTAGAAGAAAAAATGAACCAAATAAGCACAAATTAAGATGAGGAAATGAGAAAAATGGGCTTTTCAAAGAAGAATGAGCAAAACCTTTTGAATAAAATTACCTGATTGGAATAATCAACAGTTACTAAGTTTCAATGAATACTTTGACTCCAATGACTCTAGCCCAAAATAGAAGAAGTTTAAACAAATGACTGATGTCTAAAACAGAACAACAAGAAACACCGTGTTAATACTAGGGGTTTTTTTTTTTTTTGATAATTTGAATATAGGCTTAAGTCACCAAAACTAGGTGAGAAGCAGCTCTTCGAAATGGTTAGGATCACTAAAGGGAATATTGTAACATCCCTACTTTTCTTAATATAGCACATTAGAATCATTTGCACATTTATCATATGCAAGCTGGGAGTTGCTCACTATGAGAACTATAGGATAGTATGGCCCTTCAATTGAAATTATGGCACTGCCATATACTTTTAAGTGAAATAATGAAAATGTCTTTAGTAACTTATTTGTAGAAAGGACCCTGAACTTTTGTGCAGTTATAGAAACATGCTAATATTTTTATTAACTATAGTTAGACCCCAAAATTTATTTACATTTAGGTCCTTAAATTACTAATTATTACTTTTGCTTGCGAAACTAGCATTACCTTTTTGAAATTACTTTACTTGAAAATAGGGGTAAATTATTTTGTTGAACAATAATCAAATAAATTGTTTGAAAATCAAGAGCCATGAGCACACCATGAACGTGTAATACAAATGTCACTATCTCATACATACATCGCATTTAACATAAATAGAAGCAATAAGAATAGCCACAATCTTAGATAAAGATAACATTCATTCCATGGTCATTCATAATAATATAATAATAGTCATACCAGAGTCATATATAAGATAATAATGGATCTACTATCTACTGTCGGCCCTACACAAGAAACCTATCAAATACATGATAAAAGGAAATACATCAGAAAACTCTACTACCCAAGCATGCCATACAACAAAATGATAACCCTATAACTATAACCAAAAGGGGCTATCCTTGTGCTAAGCTCTACATGCAATCATCACATCATGCATCAGGCGGGAGAAAACCATTCCCATATCCACCGAGAGAAACATCACCACGTCCTCCTCTTCGAGCATGCCCTCATCCACGGGGCATAATGCGGGTATGAATGAACCCACACCTAAGAACTGGGAGTGAAGCTAGGCCAGCAGATGAAGCAGAAGAATTGAAAGATAGATGAATCATCGAAGGCTGCGATGAACCTGAACGGTGAGATCCCCTAGAATAAGTCGGATAAAAGGGCTAAGAGAGGTTAGTCTCCACATGATAGCTCGGATAAGACGGCTCCGAGGGATTGGAATCCAATGAAGTAGTCGGAGTCAAATGAGTATCTGAGTCAGTCTCATCATCGTCGGTGGGGTATCTCAGTAGCTGAAAGTAGGGGCAGATATCATCCATAGTAACCTCATCGAATGGTTGATGTGGTCGAAAAAATGGACTCATCACGGGAGTCTGAAACTGGCGGTCGTGGAAGATGTATACTCTCATCGTTGCATTCATAGACAACACAGAGGCGTTCAGCACCGGGTCAAAGCGCCAATGCCACACCAGGAACTCAACGTAGATCACCATCGTGCTCGATGTCGATATCATCTGAAGACGACACAGAAACATAGGAGTGAGAAATACTAAATTTCTCAGTAAGATCGCGACTAGACAAACACTGTGTCACCGTCATCATCCCAGCCACTCCGAGTTTAATTCTAAAAATAGTGAATAGATATAAGTTCAATTTTAATGGTTTTGAAAACTTAAACCCTGAAGTGGGTTGCTTTTAAACTTAACGTTATAACTACATTATCATAACTAGCATATATACTAAAACATAGAATGAACATTCATAATGCAAATAGACAACATAATTACATGCAAAGACATGCATCATGTAACATCCACCATTTTTCGCCTAATTATTCGGTTTTATCGAATAATTGAGAATAATTAAAATTTGGTTAAACAATTATTTAGACTCTATTGATTAGTAATTACTTGAGTTTAGATATGAGGGAATTGAGTTAAAAATATAGGAGATTTTATAAAATTTTATTGAAAACCGATTTAAAGGAAATCGGTAATATTACGGTATTTTAAGCTGTCGGAACCAAATCAATAGAATTCCAATCCTTTACCCTACCTTGAGTGGCTGATAACTCAGCCACTTAGCACCAAAAGTGGTGCTACTTTGGCCACACAAAGCCAAGAAGGGCTGGCTGAATTTCAGCCTTGCAAAATCCAACCAATCACAAGCCAAGAAGCCACCTATATATGTACCCTTCAATCAGATTTTTCTGCCTTTTCCTTCACCCATTCTGACCACTTTCCAGCGCCATTCCTCCTCTCCTTTCGGCTCTCTTCCTCTCTTCTTCACACACACAACTCCAGCTAACATCAAGTCTTGCTCATCCAAGCTTCAAAAATCTAGCAAAATCACTTAGAACAAAGGTAGGGGTTTGATACTTGAATTAATTCTGTGGTATTGGCTGGCTGAGCTTGGATTATTTTCATCATCTTTGATGTGTTCAATGGATGATTATGATGATATGTGATTGGTTTTGAGCTATTTGTGTGATTAAAACCGAATTTGAAGCAAGAAAGAATGGAAATAGGAAAAGCTGATGGGATAGAGAACCAAAAACTCTCGGCAGTCCGTACAGCGGAGTGTACGGCTCTGCCTACAGCCGATTAAATTAGGTGGAATCATTTTTATATGAAACTAGACATCTAGGTATTTCTATAGATATATCATATAAGGCTTTTGGATTAGAATTGAGAGAGATATGAATTTTTGAATTTTGACCTAGGGTTTTGACTCTGGTTCTGGGCAGACTTGGTTGTTTAGGGTAGAACTCACCCTATACTACTTGAAAATGAGTGGAACCAACTTTGTTAGAAAGCTTACATATAGAATAATGTCCCATAAAAATTTCAGAATTAGATAAGGTCTCAATTGCTCCCAGTAATCCAAGAAAGTTGCCCTATGTCCAAATTGGGCCAGAACAGGGCAGTTTAGGAAGGTCAGAATTCGGGGCTTGTAACTCGAGCCCTAATAAGTCAATGGAATGAAACTTTTTGCGAATGAAAGGTTACCCTGTTAGCTTTAATATGAGTTCAATTTCGTGTAATTTGAGTCAGTTTTTGATTTTTAGTGGATTTTTACTTTTAGTTGCCTGATTCTGGCTAGCCATTGGGCAGGCCGGGATAAAACCTGAATATCTTGAGCTATAGATATCAAAATTAGATGGGACTAAAAGGGTTAGAAACTAGACACATAAGGTTACAACATATCCAAAAATTAGGTTTAAATGAGTTAAATTGAAATAAAGGTGGGAAATACCATAACCGGGCAGAATAAGCTAAAAGCCCTATTGATGCTTTATTGAAACTAATGAATGAATCTATGAATGTATATGCATAATTGCTGCTCTATACTGAAATTTCAAATTGTGTAAATGTACTGGTTGGCTGGCACTATTCATGGGAAAGCGGACAAGTTCCGTTATGCTGCCAAAATTTCGGTAGAACCCATGCACAAGTTATGAGTTACATGTTAATACATGTGCATTTCAAGAAAGCTAAGAAGGTTATGAAAAAGAATTATGTTATTATGAAAGTTCCATGCTACTTGGGTCAGCCCCGGATAAGAAGTTAAGGGGAATAGATTGGTGGGAAGGTCAGGGAAAGTAAACCCGGCATTCCTGTATAGGAATGAGCTCGATCCTGAAAAGTTGACTATTACCAAGGAGTCTAAATGGCCAAGAACTCCCAGGGGACCAAGAGATGGAAAATAATAAAAAGTAATGGAAAATGCTTATGAAGAAAGGTTCATGATTAAGTCTGCATGATCACATGCCTGCATGGTTATATGAAATAATTATGTCAGGATGTTTACAGTTGTCTATTATGTTTGCTTACTGCTGTTTATTTAGTTACTCTGTTTATTATTTTATGCATCATCATTAGTATTTATTTTGTTTATTATGCCGTCAAAAGTAAAACTGAACCTTGCCTCGAACCAGACTTTTCCTTAAACTCATTAAAACGGATAGCCTAGTTTGAACACATGCTTTTATAATTAAATAAAAACCGAGGCAACTGAGAATGAATGTGACGTCAGAAGAACGCCATACATGAACTCTACTGAGAATTTCTTGAGATTCTCATCCCGTGTTATATTTCTACATCATTCTCAGACGCTGATGAAGGGCTCAACGGCCACTCCTCTCATTGAGAACCCAGACCTGCCACTTCACTATGACTCCGAGTTGGACTCGTTGGACACAGCCTGCTCCTGCTATTTCTGCCTCTGCTTTTAGCAATAGGAATTTGACGTTCCTTTGTTTCATCTGTTTTAATATATATCTATATGTATAGACTGAAGCGTCGGCTTCCTACCTATATATGTACATATACAATTGAGAATATATATCACTTATTTATATCTTTCTGTTATATTACATTAAACTTTATTACGTTTTATAACGCTATTCACGTCTATTATGTAACAGCGCGCTGATTCAGCTGTTTAGTGATACTAATCACGAGATTTAAGTAGAACGTTAGCACGGTAACATAGACTACCTAATTTCATGCTATGACTTAAGCATAACATTAAATTAGTAGGGTGTTACACATCATCATAGACTTAACCATGGTTATACTTTGACTTTACTTTCATTTTTAGCACGTGTTTAACATTCTTTACTTTTCTTTGAAATAGACTGCTTTTGGACATGAGCTCATTCCGTGACGGTCATCACGTAGTACTAAACCAAATCAGACTAAGCCGATATTAATTACCCCTAAGTTGGAGGGTCCTCCATGTCACCCTTGCCTCCCTTATAGAGGTTCCTTGTGGATCACCATCTCTCACTTTCTGGAAGTGATCGAGGGGTCATATCCCATGGTTTTTTTTTCTTATCATTATACTTTACTGCATAGTACTTCTTTGATTAGACACATGCAATGATATAGCTAAATCCATAATTTTGATAAAAATTCGACAACATAACAACTTGATCGGAGCTTCCCCCAAAATGCCAATCATAAGCTTTCAGCCAACATTTTATCATATCATAATAATCAATCAATCATGAGACAAAGCTCAATCAAAGTCATCATTCATCATGCCGAATGGTATCATACATTCATACCCTAAAGAGGGGTTCATAGTTGTGTTATTCCTTGTAAAGAATATTATGAATCATCATATGATTTCTCGTGGTTGCCCATGAGAGAATCACATAGTTAAGATATGTGTATGTGGTCTTTTAGTTACTTAACTCTCATATGAAATTATTCTTTACTTTTGTTTATGTCTTATGCAACACTTATTCAAATTAATTAAGTTCAATGATTGTTTCCTTTCCTTGAGATAGTGCCCTTAGTGATTCCTAGGTTTATGGTATGCTCCGAGGCCCTAATCATACTTTTGCTCTCAAGGAGTTTGAGATCTCTCTAATCCTTGGGTCATGATAATGCATAACCACATCATGAACCCAACAACACCATGTTCACTAATCACCAAGGGTGATTTTTATCTTAACCAAGTTACAAAATTTCAAGCTTTTATCACTAACATAATATGATCTTACCTTAAGCATTATAAAAGTTATCATTCTTATAAAGTAGTCATAAAGTTTTATTCTTTATGAAAGAAAGTGCCTTTAAAATTAAGCTCTTATCTTAAAGATTAGATCTTCATGAAATAATGATACAAGTTACTAGATTTTTAACTAAAAAGTCTTATTCTTTATAAAAGTTGACTCTTTTAATTATTCTAAGACCATCAAGGTCTCAACTTTATGATCTAAAGTTGTCTTTACATTAAAAAGATTCCTACTTTATCAACTAGTGATATAAGATATTAACTTTAAAGTTATAAAGTCTTGATCTTTATAAAAGTTAACACGTTTAAACATTGTTTTGATTTAAGATCTAAACTTTATGAATTAAATGTTACGAAACAACACTTTTATGACTTAAAGGTTTCATTCTTGACTAAAGTTTGAAACTTTATGAAAGGTCTTATCTTCAAAACAAAATAAAATAAGACTTTGTGAAAGCTTAAAAATTGTGCCACTTTTAAGGAATCAAGAAGCAAACTTTTTAAAGTTTTAAGCTTTTAGGATATTCATAGTCTTATCAAATCAAGAAAAACATAAAAAGATGAAGCTTTTCTAATTATCAACTCATCATAAGAAAAGGAACAATTTTAAACAAGATACCATCAAGAACACTCAGTAATAAGCGCATATTTTTTCAAAAGTAGAAACATCAAAAATACTTGAAGAACAACAAGAACATATTTTGCCAAAAAGGGAAACATCAAGAACATTTGAAGAACAACAAGAACATATTTTGCCAAAAAGGAAAACTTTTGCTCATGAAGAGTATGGAGAATCTTCTCAACTTTTTACTTAAAGATATTGGTTATGAAAAGAACCAAGCTTCAAGCTTTCTTGAGTAAACAAAATAAAAGATGAAGATCACTACCTCTTCTTGAAGATGGCGCAAAATCAAGGAAGAGAAAGAAGATGATGGTGGTTCATTTCCTTCAAGATGGTGGCGGTTTGGCTTAGTGGAAGGAGAAGCTCTTGAGATCTTGTGAAAATGGAGATTGTAGTGTTTAGATCTTGTCTCCAAAGACCTAAAGATGAGGTCTTTAAAGAGCTAAGTGAATGGTTTTGGTGGTGGTATGAAGAACGAAAGAAGAAGAAGAAGTGTTTAGAGAGAAGTTGGAGGATTTGACTTTGAAGAGAGAGAATAGGATGAGTGAAAATGAAAATGGATGGGGTAAAAGAGAAAGAAAGTGGCGTCTTCATCATAAAGAGAATGAGGGAGATATTTTCTTAATTTTGTGTTAATTAAGATTTAGGGGGACGAAATGGATGATGGAGGAACAAAGTATGTACTAACTCTTATATAAAGCACTCTTATCTTATACTTTATGCTTTTATAACATCAATTTTTACTTTATTGTCTAGTTGACTAAATTTGAATTTAATCATATGATTAAGTGCTCATACAACTTAATTAAGATGATTAAGCAAGGATTAGTGATTAACACATAAGAACATAATTAACAAAAATTAATTCTGCGATTAAGCTTAATTAACCTTAATTAAACTCGATTAAGCCAATTAAGGGTGATTAGTGCTTAATTAAGCTATAAAGGCTCTGACTTGCTTAATTAGAAATTATCTAATCTCGATTAAGCTTCCTTTTGACTTTTCTCATCCGAGTTAACTCATAAACTCTTTGTTAACCCCTTAATTAAGTCTTAATCTTATAATTTCTTATTAAGTGCCTAATTACTCAAGGGTGTTGAGGTAATTTAACATGACAAGAAATTGAGGATGTTACATGCACTATAGGAATCAAGTATCAAATATATTAGGAATCCATCTCAATCAATTAATTTGATAGAAATTCATTAGATTTAGGAGCTTAATCAATTATAGGATCAATTAGGTGAAATCGAATCCCTAGTGCTCTTAACTTTGATATCTTCTATATTTGTTTTGCAAGTCTGTTTGATTTTGAATTATTGTGATCTTCTCACATTTTATTTTGTTAATTGCGATACTCTCTTTGCTAAGAACGTCTAAATAGTTTCTAAGTTAAGGAGTTGGTAGTTGGTTGAATCAATCCCTGTGGAAACGATACTCGACTCACACTTTATTTCTTGCACAATCCAATATTCTTGCTGGTGCTCGTATCACTATTCGTCATTAACAAAGAGATATAACAGTACGGTTAGCTGTTAGCGAAGAGATATAATAGCTTATATGCACATAGCATTATATAGTTGAGATACAAGATAAAAGGACCTTGATTATGAAACAATATCGAGTGAAGCAAGGCCCCTAGCTTGAGATAGATGGGTTGAGATTATCCCCCATTATAGTTGAGATATAGGGTGAGAGCACCTTGATTATGAGATAGTACCAAGTGAGACCAGGCCCCAGCTTGAAATAGATAGATTAAGATTACTTCCCACATGAGTTAATTCTTTTTATGTAATTCTCATGCAGTATTTAATTATTTGAGGAAAGATTTGGTTTTGAACGAGTATCTATTTATGAAAAATATTGCAAAGGTATAAACTTGATATATTATTTCCACGAATTACCTTTGGCGATTGTACGATTATTAAGTTAATCCCCTTTTATTTTTAATGCTCGTGCGTCTATTCATTTCTCTTTCTTATCCATTTTATTCATATGCCCTCACTAAGTTTGTTTGACTCATCCCTATATAAATTAAAATATTTGCAAGTTGTTCATTGGGTTGCTGACTTTTTCAATTAACTGATATTGTTAATATGCCTTTGACATGGTTTGGGCAAATATTGTCTTGTCTGATTCTAGAGTATGCAAGTATAAAGTTACATATTGATTTGTTCTAGTTATTTTAGATAAATTTGAGATGTATGCATTATCTGACATTGGTAGAGTTTGAGATTAAAAAATAGTTATGCTTTTACAAAGAATGTTGACACTTGGAAATCAATTTGTTTTGTCAGGTTAGCTGAACTATATTAGATTTGATATAGTCAATGCATCAAATACAGACCCAAAGACTGGTTGTGACAGTGGCACTTCCTTGGCCATCACGTTCAACTCAATAGCACATGGGAAGGAAACCCACCAAGCTTTTTGGTTCCCTTGTTAAGCTCTGATCCTTCAAGGCAATAGAATGAGTTTCCCCGATTTTAAAAAAGGTACTAATCAGACTGTTCTTTTCTACTCTATCCAATACTTTTATTTTTCTTCTCCTCCAATTTGGGCAAAATAGGATGAAATTAAATCAGAGTAAATAACTTGAAAATCTTTATCATTCCATCTCAAAATGCAATGAAGTGAAAACTTCTCTCCATTTCAATCTTTGATATCCAGAGAGTGAAATAAAATTCCTAATCTACTACATTTCATTCCATGTCATCCCATCACGTTCTATTCTGTTTCATTCATAATAGAATATCCAAAAATGACCAACTCACATTACGTAAAATTAAACGAGATAATTTAAAAAAAAAAAAAAAAAGCTATCTAAGCTGGTCGAAATTAAAAAATATAAAAAAAAAAATGAAAGAAAGAATCGTAATAAAATCAATTGTCTAAGCTCCGCAAGGATACTATAAAATTAATTCTATTTCTCAAATTGTGCAATACTTGTGGCACAAATACATTGTTCACTAAATTTCCTAAAAGGTTCTTCCAAATTTCCAACTTTCAAACATTGGAGAAACAAGTTGCTACTGGCATGGAGCTTCCAGATAGCAATAACACATATCAGGCAATAAATGTTTCATTTGGTCCGCACATTGCAACTGTTGATTCATGTCAATCCTATTTATGACAACAGAACAAAGAGATGTTTCGCCAGCGCCATTAACCTTGGCTTCCCATTAAGAAATTAGCAATATATATAGTACTCCTGATAGCCCTACATAAAGACTCAATGGGTCAGGAGAGGAGAGTACGAGATTTGAAGTGGTAAAAGATGAGACACCCTTGAAATGGTCAAATGGCTGATATGGGCCATAGAAAAAGAATTTCCATTAACTTAAGTGGCACAGTGGTAGCCTAAAGTCCTGCAAACTTGAGGACTTTAAATTGCACAAGAGACATTCCCAACTGTGGCAAAGCCACAAAGGCATGCCACTAGTAGCCTCAAATTCATACAAAGTGAACGATTTTTAAAGTGCATAGGATCCATGACAAGGCCCAGCTGTCCAAAGACAGTGAAAGAAAAATGGCCAACTAATCAACGGGTATTGAATCCTTAAAGGCTTAAACTCTATTAAACAACACTCTGGGACAACAAGGTTTAAACCATTAAATGCTGCAATGCTAATGTTAAAAAGAATATAGCTTTCAGGCTCCATGTTGCCATTATCCAGAGGAATGGCACGTTCTCCTTCACAGAAGTTGATTCTAGCTTGAGCTTTGACTATTAGCATTTACAAAACCAGAAAAACGATTATCTTTTACCTCAGTTTCTATTGCAAAAATTCCCCACATGGCTTTCATAGGGATCCTGAGCAAGGAAAAATTCCTTCATCAATTAGTCACAGCAAAATTGAATTGTCTAGCAACAATACAGTCCATCCAAAAGCAACCCTGGATCATCTGCAATGAATAATCTGCTTCTTCCACTTCTCAAAATCAGAAACAGGAGTGCAATATTTCAAATCTATAAAGCCAGACCAGTGACAAGAAAAATACATCAAAGCAGATGATGATTGGGATAATTCATCAACTTTGGGAAACCTCATTTCTTAAAAGCTTATGCATGAATTGACAACTTACACCCGTAAGCCCAAAGGGAATGCAATAAGGCATAGGACAACAAAGATGCTAGTCATTATCACAATTTCCGGGACAAATTACTAGTACATAAATTCACTTCTTAACTATATATACATGTGCTTGAGATTCAGCCAGTAAGTTTTACTTCCTGTGCCTATGTATACTCAGTACAGTTTCTCATCCTTATAAACCAATATTTTGCAATTGAAAGATCTTACAAAGGACACAATAGATGCTGAATAAAATCTTTGAAAGAATCCTAAAATACCAACCTTGGTTAAAAACAGGCTTAGTTTTTTTCAACCCAAAAAAAAAAAAAACAATCAGAAATGAGACATTCAATGAAGCTCAAGAGCTGTGAGCCTTTGAACAAATTCCTCTTACTCTTGCTCAATTTCCTTCAAGTGCTTCAAAGCACCAACCATGTCCCCCTCGAAGACCCTTATTCGAGCAACCACCTTGCTTAACAATCTAAGACAAAGCTTCACATCTCCATTCTCCCTCTCACACCTATCCATGGCTAACTTAATACCCTTCAACAGGCCCCTACACTTGTCGACCAATTCGAGGTACTCAAGAACACGGTCTTGATTGGCCTTGTTACAATCCCGGTCATTCTCCAATATCTCCTCAAACCCAATCCTCACAAGCTCCAATTGCTCGCTGCAGCTAAACACCTGCGCTTTCAGCACTTGCCAAGCTTCATCATCATCGGTTCTCGTTTTGTTGAAACTGTGCACGACGGGGATTTTCTCCTTGAGCTTCAAATGCAAAATAGATCGAAGATAACATGGTTTGCTCCCCAGAAACTCTTCAAGATCGCTCTTCTCATCCAATGATTCCTCAATGGTTTCCACTGAGGACAGTGATGTCAGTGTCACTGGCTTGTGGATAAAACCGTTTCGACAGAAACCCAGAAAGAGAAACGCTGATGCTGCAGTTGTGGTGGCAAGAGAGGGAACAATACGAACAGGGTTGAAAAATTCAGGAGAGTTTTTGGGTTCGGGAGGGTTGAAGAGTTGAGGGCTTTTGTTGGGTTCTGGGTATTGGAGATTTTGCGGGGGAGGGTCGGATGAAGGAGGTGAGGGTGAAGAGGAAGCTCTGATAGAGGGCGATGGAGGAGGTGATGATCCAGCAGGTGGGGAGCGAAGGAGGGAACAACAGGTGGATTGTGTGAGGGAGGGACAACAGTAGTGAAGGGAAGAGCATAGATTTTGATGGTGGTGGTGAATTGTAGGAAGGGCCTCCATAGATTGAGGAACGAGGAGATTTGGGAATGGCAGGGTCAGAAATGCGGTGGTGGCACTGGCAACTCTACGTCGCACTAGTCTTCAGCTCTTCACAAAAGGCCAACCCAGGTGGCAGTTTTTGGGTAGTGGCACCGAATGGGTCACTATTCCTCTTCTGGGCCGTTCCATTCAATTGAAGCAGTAAAATTTGAAAGCGGTCCTTATTTAGTTTTTATATCGAATAAATTAGCGGTGTGCGTGGCTCCGGTTGGGCAGGAGTCTAAGGGAAAAAAAATACATAAATCAATTAATTAAACTCGAATAGGATTGGTTAGATTTTAAAATTTTTAACACTCAACTTGAACTAATCCAAATCAAACACTTTTGAGTCAGGTCGAGTTGGGTGGTTGGATTATTCTATTTTAAAAAAATAAAAATTTTGTTATATATATAACCAAAACAAAAAAAAAAAAAGAGAAAGGACAACACTCTACCCCTACCTAATTCCTAACCCTTTCTTGCATTCTATCTTCTCCACATCTCTCTAATCTAGTGCAAAAAAACCTTTCATGGTCTTTCTCACTTCATAACACAGAATTGTTTTAGAGGATCAATAATAAAAGAACTAGAAGTGGGAAAAGGCAAAATAGGTGAGAGCTTGAAGGGGTGCCTTCTTATCAACCAAATTTGTAGCAATGAACCATGGCAGCATGCTTCTAACAAGTCATGGTGGCATGCTTCTTCGCGAAGCCGCGGTGATAGCAATAGCAACGGCGCAGCATGGTGGTGGTCTTCGCAGTGGTTGAAATGGCTGAAACTGGAAGTAGGAAGCAATGATGGAAGCCCAAAAATGAAGCAACTAACAAAGAAGGTGAGAACTAGTAGTAGCAGCGTGGTGGTGCAACACCGGCAGCACTGAAGAAGGGCAAGAGGACCGATCTATAAAAGTGAAAATGTGAGCGTAGTGTGATATGTGTTACAATGTGTGGTTGGTTTTGTTAATATGTTTTTTTCTAAAAAAAAAAAAGAGAGAAGTGAGAGATTGAGTCATCGGGTTGGGTAATGGGTATAAAATTCATATCCGTTATTCGACCCAATAAATGGATAGGTCAATAGATTTATACCTGAATAGATCTGATGACCTGACCCAATTTGGATTTTTGTGTTTGGATCGGGTTGGGTTGGTCGAGTTTGCGAGTCAACCTGGATCTATGAACATCCCTAGACTAAATTAGTCTTTAATAAAAGTAAACTGAAAATTTTATCCCTAACTACTTAAAACTTCATACACATTAATCCGTAACAAAAATAAACAAATAAATTGGACTCTAATCTTTTTAAAATCAGATAATTTAATCTCTCTATCAAATCTTTTTAACAAAACTAAATTGTCTAATTTTGAAAAGATTTAGGATCAATTTGTCTATTTATTTTTGTTAGCGACTAATGTGTCAGACTTTTAAAATGTTAAGGATTAATTTATCAATTTATTTTTGTTATGGACTAGTTTGTGTAATATTAAAAAGGAGAAAGAATTAAGTATTTTATTGATTTGCAATTTGCATCAAGCAGAATTAAATTCGATTAACCAACACTTAGTGGGTTTAAGTGGTTTGGCACTTGTTCCCTTTAAGCAAGATCTCGGGTTTGAGTCTTGTAGATGAAAAAAAGTTAGCATTGGAAGAGCTTTACCCCTATAATAGGTTGATCCAACTTGAAATAGATTAGTCAAAATCTAGTGAACTTTTGGATACAGGTGGTTGATACCCAAAAGAAATTAAATTCAATTAATTATAAGTTTATGAGTTTAATTTGTTTGATTCAATGATTAAACGAATTATGAATTATCAATATTGGCCATCAGTACAAAAACCAACTAAACTTTAATTAATTTGATTTAAGTTGAGGCAGCTCATTGCAAGGATAAATTAACACTAGTTTTTTCTATCCACAAGACTCAATCTAACATCTTACTTCATAGAAACAAGTACCAAATTATTTGAGCCAACCAAGCGCAGGTTTTGTCAATATTTTTTGAGTATATTAAACATTTACCTTTTAAAATAGACATATTATTTTGGAGGGTTCTTTAGCACTCCTATAAAATTTATGGGTACTAATAGACTCTTTACTTATTTATGGTTAAGAATTAGCCACATATTCCACTAACTACCAAAATTTTAAAATTATTTTTTAATTATATTTAAGATCTATAAAACTTATGATTAAATATAAAAAGTACCTGTACCCTTACAAAAACAAGGGTAATGAACGAAATTCGAATTATCTTGAGGGATTAATTTTTTGTACTATCAATTTAAAACAAAATTTTATATTGTCATCTAATCACATGTTACTATATGTTAATTGTTGATGTAGTGGGTGTAAAAGTCAAATATTTTTTATGATGTGGCAACATATTATTGTATGTCTATATAAAACTCTTTTACATTGACAGTTCATCAAAATTAATTTTTTATTTTAATTATTATTTATTATTTTATAAGTTTTTACTTAATAAATATAAAAAAATTAAATTTAAATTCTAACGATTTAAATAGTAGAAATGTTTAAATAGATAGTAGATGATTAATGAGTAATAATTAATAATAATTTCTCTTTCTTGAAACAAAAATATTATATAATCATAATTTTTTATATATAATTAATCACCATTTTTAGACAATGCACAACATAAAGGCAGTGGTGCCTCCACCTACCAGGAGCAACTTTGGGAGTGAATGAGTGTGTGATAAATGGCACTAATTAATGAGGAGGTATCTCATGGATTGTTCTTTAGGAGGCATTTGGAAGACGAAATATTTTCACGTTCCCGAAATATTACCATAGGAATATAAGAATCTCACGTTTGGCATGTGGTTTAAAAAATTATTCTTGGCTAAGTTACATTCTCAGAAATAAAAATTGACCCATTTTTATTCTCAGCTACTGGACATCCACTGATAGACTATTGCTACATGCTTTCTTTTTCTTTTTATCCAATTAAAAGACATGACCATTTTAATTGAAATAAAGGAGTATTGGACTTCAAAGAAGACCGGGCCCATGGGTTAAACATACAAGTTAAATGTCAAATAAAAGAATAAAGCAATACATGAAAAGAGTTAGGACTTTAGTGGTGAAGAAGGTTCTCACACATTTTGGGGGAAAGAATTCGTGTAAGCACAAAGAGGAGCAGAGAGAGCAATAAAAAAAGGCAGAGACGGGGGTCTGAGGTGGAGTTGTGCATGGAAGCCTGAGCAGCTAGGCATCACTCTGACGTCAGCAACAAGGGCACGAAGAGGATGGTGGCGCTGTTGTAGTGTCCGAAAAATTTTACCATTTTTAAACAAGTTGCTCGATTTTTATCAAATAATTGTGATTAATTAGGATTCGATTTAGTATTCGCTTAAATCTAATTAAGTGTGATTTAGAAGAATTAGAATTTAGGCAATTAGATTAGAAACATGGAAGACCTCATAGAATTTTTCTAAAATCGGTTTACCGATTTAAGATAAATCGGTAAGATTTCGGTAATTTAAACTGCCGGAACCAGACCAATAGAAATTATATTGTGAAAATTCTAGGATAGATGGCTAAGATTCAGCCAACTCATCCATACAAGTGGCGCCACAATCAGCCTTGGAGAGTGGTAGCCACATCAAATTGAATTAGCCAAACACATTCACCAATCACGTGAAACTTTGCTTCAAAAGTTTGTGATTAATCCCGTCCTTGCCCTTGACAAATTCGACCATCAAGAAGGGGCAGACCCCTCATCATTCTCTTCCATCTCAACTTATCTCCACTCCTTCTCCATCAACTCTTCAAGCTTCATCAAGAATTTCTTCAATTCAAGATACCAAACCAACAAGATTTCACCTAAAGGAGGCAAGAATTAAACTTTTCTTCTTGTCTTCCTTGGTTTGGAGCTGTGTGGGGCTTCTGTTTCTCTAGTGATTCTGATGTGATTTTGAGTGATGATGATGAATTAGAGTTGATTTTAGATGTATGTTGTCATTGGAATTGAAATTGGAATGAAAGGACTTGAAGATAGGAAGAACCAAGGAGCTGTTGGGTAACAACCCTACGGCGTCCGTACGTCCATTCCATGTGGACAAAAATCTAGCTATCAAAACTTAATGAATCTATTTTTATTGAAACTAGACATCTAAGGCTTCCCAACCATATAAAATATAAGGTCATTGGATTAGTATAGAATTAGTTATGAATTTTTAAAGTTTGACCCAGAAATCTGGATGCTCATCTGGGCAGTATGAGTTGAGAAGGTTGTAACTCACCCTACGCAACTCTAAATTGAGTGAAACCAATGCTGTTTGAAAGCTAACATGTAAGGAAACATCCCATAAAAATTTCAGAGTCAGATTCATTGCCATTTGTTCCAAGAACATCAATGAAGTTACCTTAA
This sequence comes from Pterocarpus santalinus, assembly GCA_031439595.1. Taxonomy (NCBI): domain Eukaryota; kingdom Viridiplantae; phylum Streptophyta; class Magnoliopsida; order Fabales; family Fabaceae; genus Pterocarpus; species Pterocarpus santalinus. Next base: position 46,952,227 of record CM062532.1, on the reverse strand, counting down.
GTTCAAACTAGGCTGGAATAGGGTAGTCCAGTAGAGTCAAGTTACGGGGCTTATATCTCAAGATATACTTATGCAAGCTTATTCTGTTAGCTTTAATTTGGTGTAAGTTTCGTATGATTTGACCTAAGTTTCTATTTTTAGTGAATTTTTACTTTTAACGGTGCAATTCTGGCCAATAGTAGAACAGACTGGAGTAAACTTCAAATAACTTGAGCTACACAAACCAAAATGAGATGGAACCAAAAGGATTGGAAACTAGACACATAGAGCTATAACATATCCAAATTCAAGTTTAAATGAGTTGAATAGGAGTAAAGGTGAATTTTACAAAAATTTGGGCAGAAGATATAACATCCGAAAAATTTTATTATTAATAATCGAGTTGTTCGGTTTTTATCAAATAATTGGGTTTAATCAGAATTCAATTAAGCATTTACTTAAAGCCAATTGAGTGTGATTTAGAAGGAATAGGTTTGATGGAGTTACATTAGGAACATAGGAAATCTCACAGAATTTTTCTAAAACTGGTTTACCGATTTAAGAGAAATTGGCAAGATTTCGGTATTTTAAACTGTCGGAGCCGGATCAATAGAACTTATATTATGAGTGCCCTAGGATGAATGGCTAGGATTTAGCCAAAATACCCCTACATGTGGTGCCACTTTTAGCCAAAGATGGCAGACCCAAAATCAAGTTGAAATGGCCAACACAAATCCACCAATCAACTTCAACTTGCTTTAGAAGTTTTCTTTTTTTTCCTTTTCTGCCCTTGCAATTTCGGCCCCTTATGTATGCCGACCCCTCTCCATTCTTTTCTCCCTCATCTTATCTCATCTCACCTCTCACAAACCTTTAAGCCATAATAAGATTTCTTCAACTCAAACCACAAATCTAACAAGGATCACACCTAGGAAAGGTAGGAATCCAACTTCTTTTCCTATTTTTCTTTATATGAGACTGTGTGGGGATCTTGTTTTCCTCATGATACTAATGTGATTTGGAGTGATGATGATAGTTTATGATTGATTTTGCATGTGTGTTGAAGAATAGAGAAAACTCAAGAAGCTGTTAAGATTTTTCCTCGGTGGTCCATACAGCAGAGTGTACGGCTCTGCCTATAGCCTTTTAAATTTGATGAATCTATTTTTATGTGAAACTAGACATTCAGAGATTTCTATGCATATAAAATATAAGGCCATTGGATTAGTATAGAATTAGTTATGAATTTTTGAAATTTGACCTAGAAATCTAAATCCTCATTTGGGCAGTATGAGTTGAGAAGGGTGTAACTCACCCTATACAACTCTAAATTGAGTGAAACTAACGTTTTTTGAAAGCTGACATATAAGGGAACATCGCATAAAAATTTCAAAGTTAGATTCCTTGCCAATTATTCCTAGCACATCAATGAATTTACCTTAAGTTCAAACCGGGCTGAAATAGGAGAGTCCAGTAAGGTCAAGTTTCGGGGTTATGCAAATGATATGCAACTTATTTGACTTGAAAGCTTGTTCTGTTAGCTTTAATTTGATATAAATTTCATATAATTTCACCCAGATTTCTATTTTTAGTGAATTTTTTCCTTAAAAGGGTGCAATTCTGGCTAAGAATAGGGCAGTTTGAGGTAAAATGCTAATAACTTGAGTTATACAAATCAAAATGAGATGGGACCAAAAGGGTTGGAAACTAGACACATAGAGCTATGACATATCCAAAATTCAGGTTTCAGTGAGTTGAATTGTACTAAGGGTGGATTATATCAAAATCGGGTAGAATAGGAGAAAGTAAACATAAAAACCTATTGATGTTTGAATTGAATTTGATGAATGATGTTATGAATATATATAATTGCTGTCCCATTTTGAATTGCAAGTTTGAATAATTGTACTAGTTGTCTGGCACTATTCATGGGAAAGCGGACTCGATCCGTTATACTGTCGAAATTTCGGCAAGAAATTCATATGTTGTGTGAGTTACAATTTGCATGAACACATGATATTTGAAAGAATAAAGTAGATGTGCATGCAACTCATGAATATTACAAAAGATTCCATATTACTTGGGCCAGCCCCTGAATAAGTTTAAGGGGAATAGATCAGTGGGAAGGTCAAGAAAAGTAAACCCGACAATCCTGTATAGGAATGCGCTCGGTCCTAAAAAGCGGACTATTATCTAGGAGTCTATGGCCAATAACTCCCAGGGGACCAAGGATGGAAACAAGTTTAAGAGGCGAAAGCCTTAAAAGATAAGATGCATTCCTTAGTTACACATTTATATATACTATATGATAATTCTTAATTGATTGCCATAGTTATCTATTTATTTCTCATGATATGCTACTGCTTATTTATGGTTACTGCCTTAGTTGTATTAGTATATCTGTTAACTATATCATTAATTGTCCTAATTTAAAGTTTAATTTGTTTCGGTGTATGTTTCTATAGTAAGAAGTTTAAGTTGAATATTACCACTATGTCGTACTATTTAAGATTACGAAAAAACCGAAATAACTAAAAATGACAACGATGATAGATATGTATAAATTTAGGAATTCCTACTGAGAAATTTTTATTTCTCACCCCACTATATGTTTCCGCATCATTCTCAGATCATGGAGAATGCGGCAACTGGCATTTTGTTTATCGAGTTTCTTGAGCTCCACATTCATCTTGATCTATTCTTAAACTTCGTGTATATATCCGGTAGATGTCAGTTTCGCCTTTATTTCTTCTTCTAGAGGAATTTTACTATACCACTCATGCATCTGCTATTCGACATTGCCATCCCTTATATTGCCATCCCTCTCCACATGGCCCATCCCTTTCCACCTCTAGCAGTAGTAGCAACAGCAGCATCAGCCATGGCTCTGCCAGCCTCACCACTACAGCAGATGCCCTCGATCTCAATGTCTGGGGAGGATCCATCTGAGGTAGCGAGTTTATCTTCCTCATCCTCTACTCCGAGCGTGGACTACACTCCTGTTGATGCTGGCATGGCGAACGGATTCCTTTCCTCAGAGTCCATCTAGAGTGCCTGTGTAGTGTAATAGTAGAATATGTATAGAATGACCCTCTTTTGGCAGTATTGACTCATAGGCAGTAGTTTAGTGTATGCTGTATGTGGATGGGTAGCACACAAAATGTCTCGTAGGGATCGGATAGGGCTTTGATTATAGTGACAAGCCAGTGTTATTTTTGTTTTAGCAACCTCATTGTTATACCTTATACCAGATATGTACTTTGATAAACTTGGAAAAACAACATCTTTAGTGCATATATATATATATATATGATGCAATCAGATAGTTCCATTTATTTTGTAGATTCTCCTTATTTATCGATTTATTATTTCTGATACAGAACTCACCAACAAATTAAATGGTTTATTGAACAATTAACATTCTATGTATAATTATTATTAAATCAGAGTGTGATATAATTAGGTAACCTCACGTAATAACTTATCAGGTAATATATTATGACTTAAGCATAGTATTTTGTCTGGTAAGCTATTACATTTTTTGATATCAGAGTAGTTTGTCCTAGTATAGGTCTGAGGATTGGACCGACTATGCTTCACATATGCTCTATGATATTATCATGCACTGAGTCTTATCCATATGGATAAGATGCATGTGAGGGGATTGCCTAACTGTATGCTGTTATTTACTAGCACACTGCACTTAGTATTGAGCTTGATCAACTCAATTATTCTTATTTTGTGTGTTCAAAACTTGATGGCTTCCGGAATGCTGGGTAGGCGACAAATGAATTCAACTCAGGAGGAGTCTACCAAGTTTATGGATACAATGCGAGAAATGGTGTACGCTATGAGCGAGCTGGCAGCTGCAGCAACTCAAATGATGGGCCAACTAGAAAGGCAGCCAGAGGTGGGTCTTGGAAGGAATCATAATGGCCCTGGGGTGGACCTAGAGTATATCAAATTTGCCGCGTTTCGAAAGGCTAACCCGCCCAGCTTCAAAGGAGTCTTTGACCCAGATAAAGCAGACAAGTGGGTTAAGGCCATGGAGAAAGTCTTTCCTGTTAGACTGCATAGATCGTCAGAAGGTGACCTTTGCCACCTATATGCTGGAAGCAGATGTAGAGTTCTGGTGGAATGGTGCACGACAGTTATTAGAGGGAGCCCAAATAGATATTACTTGGGGCGTATTCAGAGATGTATTCTATCAGAAGTACTTCCCTGCTTCTATCTGCAATGCTAAGGAGTTGGAGTTTATGCACCTCCGTCAAGGGAATAGTAGTATATCGAAATATATCGCCAAATTTGAGGAGCTATGCAAATTTTTCACCATCTATCAACAGAACCCCGACGAAGTGTGGAAATTCGTGAAGTTCGAAGGTGGGCTATGAGAAGACATTCTTACTGCCATAGGGCCAATGGAGATCAGAGACTTCCCTGCATTGGTGAACAAATGCCGCCTAGTGGAGGATTGTAACAAGAAGTTGGTGGCTGCTAGGTCAACCAGCAGTAACTTTAAGAAAGGGTTAGCTCCGCAAGGCCCAAGATTCAAGCTCAGCTTTCAGTAGTAGAGAAAGTTTCAGCCTGTGGATAGCAAAGGCAAGCAACCTCAAAGGCCTTTTGGGAACCAGACTTGCAGCCAATGCGGCAGGAATCATGGCAACCGCTCCTGCTTGGCAGGTCAAAATGTCTATTTTGGATGTGGCAAACTAGGCCACAAAATCTATGAATGTCCTGCCAAAAACCCTCAGCCGACTCCCATGCCACCACAACAGGGAAGAGTTTTCACTATGGATGCATAGGAGGTCAACAAGTCGGAAGATTTGATTCAAGATACGTGTGAAGTGAATGGTAAGACCTTAATTGTTTTATACGATTTAGGTGCATCTCACTCTTTTATTTCTCGTAATTACATGTCAGCCTTGCAATTACCTATCTCTGAATTACCCTATGACTTACTAGTTTCTACTCCTACAAGTGAACCTGTTAAGACCAATTATATTTGTATGAGTGTCTCTCTTCAGATAAGAGGTTAGACTTTTTTAGCCAATTTAATTTGTCTCCCCTTGTTTGGACTTGACATTATTTTGGGTATGGATTGGCTTTCTGCCAACTGAGCCCTGTTAAATTGCTTAGATAAATCCATTGTGCTTTCTTCTATTTCATCTTCTGAATCAGTAACCCCTATAAGCCTTTATTTAAGCTCCTTAGCAGTACACCATTGTGGGGATAGTAGTCAAGGGTATATTCTCTTATCAACCAGTGTAGTGGAGGTTGATTAGAAGTTAGATGATATTTCAGTTGTTAGGGAATATCTCGATGTGTTCCCCGAAGATATTCCTGAATTCCTTCTCGAGAGGGAAATTGAGTTCACCATTGAATTGGTACCAAGAGCAGGACCAATATCTGTAGCGCTATACCGAATGTCACTCTTGGAGCTGACTGAACTTAAGAAACAAATTATAGAGCCCTTGGAAAAGAAATTTATTAGGCCAAGTGCATCGCCATGGGGGGCCCCAGTCCTGTTAGTTAGGAAGAAAGATGGAGGCATGCAACTATGTATGGATTACATATAGTTGAATAAGGTAACAATCAAGAATAAGTATCCGTTGCTAAGGATTGATGATCTCATGGATCAACTACAAGGGGCTACTGTATTTTCCAAGATTGATTTACAGTCTGGATATCACCAGATTCAGGTTCGAGAAAAGGATATTCTGAAGACGGCATTTCAGACTCGTTATGGGCATTACGAATACACTGTGATGTCCTTCGGGCTGATGAATGCTCTAGCAATATTTATGGATTATATGAATCGGATATTCCGACTATATCTTAACAAATTTGTGGTCGTATTCATTAATGACATACTTGTTTACTCAAAGATGGAGCAGGAGCACGCAGGACATTTGTGATTATTTCTGCAAATTCTAAGAGAGAAGAAACTTTATGCCAAGCTATCTAAATGTGAATTTTGGACGAAAGAAATAAAATTGTTTAGCCATGTGCTATGCCATGGGGGAATTTCCGTGGATCTCAGTAAGGTAAAAGTAGTATTTGTAACACCCTACTAATTTGATGTTATGCTTAAGTCATAGCATTAAATTAGATAGTCTGTGTTACCGTGTTAACGTTCTACTTAAACCTCGTGATTATTATCACTAAATCGTTGAAGCGGCGCACTGTTACATAATAGACTTGAATAGCGTTATAAGACGTAATAAAGTCTAATATAACATAACAGAAAAGATACGAATAAGTGATATATTATCAACTGTATACGTACATATGTAGTTTGGAAGCCAAGGCTTCAGTTTATACATATATATATTAACAGCAGATGAAATAAAGGAACAACAAGATTCCTATTGCTACAAAGCAGAGGCAGAAATAGCAGGAGCAGATTGTGTCCAACGAGTCCATCTCAGAGTCATAGAGAAGCTGCAGTTCTGGGATCTCAATGAAAAGAGTGGTCGTTGAGCCCTTCGCCAGCGTCTTAGAATAATGCGGAAATACAACACAGGGTGAGAATTTCAAGAAATTCTCAGTAGAGTTCATGTATGGCGTTCCTCTGACGTCACACTCATTCTTAGTTGCCTCGGTTTTTATTTAATTATAAAAGCAATGTGTTCAAACTAGGCTATCCGTTTTAATGGGTTTAAGGAAAAGTCTGGTCCGAGGCGAGATTCAGTTTTACTTTAGTTGGCATAAGAAACAGAACAGATTATTGATAATGATTCACAGGATAATAAACAGTATAAATGAACAAATGGCAATAAATAAACATGATAAATAACTGGAAATATCTTAACATAACCATTTCATGTAATCAGGCATTCATGTAAACATGCATGCTCATTCTTGATTCTTTCTTCATAAGCTTTTCCATTTCTTTTCATCATTTTCCATCTCTTGGTCCCCTGAGAGTTCTTGGCCATTTAGACTCCTGGGTAATAGTCTGCTTTTCAGGATCGAGCTCGTTCCTATACAAGAATGCCGGGTTTTCTTTCCCTAATCTTCCCACCGATCTATTCCCCTTAACTTCTTATCCGGGGCTGGCTTAAGTAGCATGGAACTTTCATAGTGACATAATCCTTTTCATAACTTTCATAACTTTCTTAAAATGCACATGCATTAACATGTAACTCATCACTTGTGCATGGGTTCTACCGAAATTTTGGCAGCATAACGGAATGTGTCCGCTTCTCCATGAATAGTGCCAGCCAACCAGTACATCAATTTATCACAAAGAACACCACATCACATTTATATTCCAACATTAAACTCATATCAACATCAATTTCATTAAGGCAGAATTCCTGCCTCAGCATATTCAACCAACCCGATTTTTATAATTTAAGCCATAATTTCTATTTAACTCATTTGGATCTCAAATTTGAATATGTTAAAGTGTTATGTGTCTATTTTCTAACCTCTTTGGTCCCATCTAATTTTGATATCTATAGCTTAAGATATTTAGGTTTTATCACGGCCTGCCCAGTGGCTAGCTAGAATCAAGCACCTAAAAGTAAAAATCTACTATAAATCGAAAACTGACTCAAATTATACAAAATTGGACTCATATTAAAGCTAACACAGTAAAGTTTTATTTTCAAAAAGTTCAATTCCATTTTACTTAGTAGAGCTCGAGTTACAAGCCCCGAATTCTAACCTTCCTAAACTGCCCTGTTCTGGCCCGGTTTGGGCATAGGGTAACTTTCTTGGATCACTGGGAGCAACTGAGACCTTATCAAATTCTGAAATTTCTACGGGACATTCTCCTATGTGTAAGCTTTCTAACAAAGTTAGTTCCACTCATTTTCAAGTAGTATAGGGCGAGTTCTACGCTAAACAACCCAGTCTGCCCAGAACTAGAGCCAAAACCCTAGGTCAAAATTAAAAAATTCATATCTCCCTCAATTCTAATCCAAAAGCCTTATATGATATGTCTATGGAAAGCCCTAGATGTTTAGTTTCATATAAAAATGGTTTCACCCAATTTAATGTGCTGTAGGCGGAGCCGTACACTCCGCCGTACGGACTGCCGAGGGTTTTTGATTCTCTAACCCATCAGCTCTTTCTATTTTCATGCTTTCTTGCTTCCACTTCGGTTTGAATCAAACCAACAGCCGAAAACCAATCACATATCATCATAAACATTCATTTACATCAAATAAGGTGAAAATAATTCAAGCCCAGCCAGCCAAGTCCACAGATTCGATGCAAGAATCAAAACTCCTACCTTTGTTCCAAGTGATTTTGCTGGAATTTGAAGGCTTGGATGAGCAAGGCTTGGATTGGCTTGATGTTGGCTGAAGTTGTGAGTGTAAAGAAGAGAGAAAGAGAGCTGAATGAGAGGAGAAAAGTGGAGCAAGAATGGTTTGAATGGGTGATAAAAAGGGTGGAAAAATCTGACCATGTTTGAGTGTTGTGATTGGCTTACTTTGGCTTGTGATTAGTTAGCTTTCCATGGCTGAAAATTAGCCAGCCCTCTTGCCTTTGTGTGGCCAAAGTGGCGCCACCTTTGGGGCTTAAGTGGCTGAGTTATCAGCCTTAGATGTTAGGGTTTTAAGCTTGCAATTCTATTGGTCCGGTTTCGACAGTTTAAAATACCGTAATTTTACCGATTTCTTTTAAATCGGTAAATCGGTTTTCAATAAAATTTTTATGAAATCTCCTATACTCTAACTTAATTCTCTCATATCTAAACTCAAGTAATTACTAATCAATTGAGTCTAAATAATTGCTTAATCGAATTTTAATTATTCCCAATTATTCGATAAAACCGAATAATTAGGCGAAAAACGGTGGATGTTACAAGATAAGTCGGGACTGACCAACAACGATCACTAAGTCAAGAGTTTTTTAGGTCTGGTAAGATACTACAGGAGATTTGTCAAGAACTTCTCTCAGATAACTTTGCCCCTAATGAGGTTAACCAGGAAGAATGCCCTATTCAAATGGACACCCGAATGTGAGCAGAGTTTCCAAGAATTAAAAGAAAAGTTGACGATAGCCCCACTATTTACTCTATCGAATCCTCATGGACTATTCAAAGTCTACTGTGATGCTTCTAAGAAAGGATTGAGGTGCATGTTAAAGTAGAACAGGAATGTTGTCGCGTATGCTTCCAGGCAATTGAAAACTCATGAAGGAAATTATCCAACGCATGACCTCGAGTTAGCGGTGATAGTGTTTGCTTTGAAGATATAGAGACATCACCTCTACGGAGTGAAGTTTGAAGTATTTTCTGATCACAAAAGCTTGAAATACCTTTTTGATCAGAAGGAATTGAACATGAGGTAGCAAAGGTGGATGGAGTTTCTTAAAGATTAAGAGTTTGAGAAAGTACCACCCTGGCAAAGCAAACGTGGTGGCAGACACCCTGAGCAGGAAGTCTTTAATTGTGGCATGGATGATAACCAAGGAGACGGAATTCATAGAGTGTTTTTGAGACCTCAACTTGGGAATCTCTATGATCCCCAATGCCATTCAGTTAAACCAACTTAAGATAACCAATGATTTCAAAGATCAAATCTAGCAAGCACAACAAAAGAATGATGACTTCTAGCATACAGTGCAACTAGTACAATCTGGCAAGGTAACAGGATTTACTCAGGATGCAAAAGGACTATGGGGGTATCAGGGGAGAATATGCGTACCTGAGGAGGACAACCTCAGGAAGAAGATCTTGAAGGAAGCCCATAAAAACGAGTTTACTATACATCTTAGCATTAACAAGATATATCAAGATCTCAAGAAGATGTTTTGGTGGTCAGGCCTTAAGACAGATATGGCAAATTTTGTGAACAAATGTCTAACTTGCCAGAAGGTAAAATAAAGTATCAGAAACCAACAGGGACACTACAACCCTTCGAGATTTCAGAATGGAAATGGGAGAGCATTTCTATAGATTTCGTGATGGGCTTACTCTAACACCATTTCTTATATAAGCCATGCTCGAGTCACGGAGTATATTAAGAGGTTGTTACTGTGCTAAAATAATCTTTAAATTGCGGAAAATATGATACATGACCCTTCAATTGTACATTTTATTACTGAAATATAGCTCGTAAATTTTGTTGTCTCTGACATATAGAGAATAAAATAATTACAATTTAAATTTGTGACTGACATATCACATAGAACTTGCTCCAACTGGTCATCAACTAGCTTCAATAGTCTCTTGATTTAGTTGGCTTCCGTGTCTTGCTTTGTGAACGTCCTAGTCTTCCACCTCACACTTGATATTCAACTTAGGTGCTGGAATGTTTATGGAAAAGAAAAACATACAAGCAGGTAGTGAGAACCTATAGTTCTCAGTAGATAAATTCAAATCATGCGGTGTCATCATAAACATTCCAGCCACTTTGGTTTCTTATAAAAAAATGTGAGCATATATACACAACCAGTGGTTCAGTTTTAAGTTGAAAATATCTATCTCAAAGCGGATTATATTTTAACAATTACTTGTCATATCATATGATAGTCATAAAAATATGAATAGTATAATATGCTTCCACAAGGAACATAATAACATTATGCCTTAACTAGATAATTGGAGATGCACATAAGGATACTTATACTTGACTGACTGTATGCAAGTGCACTTGACTTAATTCGTATCTTTCTTTAACTTGCAACTTGATCTTCATAAACTTTTCCATTACTTGGTCCCCTGGGAGTTCTTGGCCATTTTAGACTCCTGGATAATAGTCTTCTTATCAGGATCGAACTCGTTTCCACACAAGAATGCTGGGTTTACTTTCCTCGACCTTTCCACCGATCTATTCCCCTTAACTTTAATCCGGGGCTGGCCCAAGCATTATGGAACTTTCATCACATAACATAACTTTCATAACTTTCTTGAAAATGCACATGTATCAACATGTATATCATAACTCATGCATAGACTTTACCGAAACTTCGGCAATATAACGGAATGTGTCCACTTTCCCATGAATAGTGCTAGTACTCAGTACACCAACTCATCAAAGAAGTCATAACATTTCATTCATAATTCATTATTAACTTCATAAGGGCATTAATCACATCAAGATAGGGTTACTACCTCAGCACAATCATTCAACCTGGTTTTTATAATTCTGGCCATAATTTCTATTTAACTCATTTAGACCTCAATTTTGGATATGTTAAAATGTTATGTGTCTACCTTCTAACCACTTTGGTCCTATATGATTTTGATGACTATAGCTCAGGTTATATAGGTTTTATCTCGGCTTGCCCTGTAGCTAGCCAGAATTACACATTCCAAAGTAAAAATTTACTAAAAATCAAAAACTGATTCAAATCATACGAAATTGGTCTCATATTAAAGCTAACAGGGCAAAATTTTCAAAAAGATCCGTTCCATTTGAGTTAGTAAGGCTCGAGTTATAAGCCCTGAAATTTGACCTTTCTGAACTGCCCTAATTTGGATATAGGGTAAATTCTTTGAACTACTAGGAGCATATGGGACCATAACAAACTCAGAATTTCATTGTGGGATATTTTCCTGCGTGTACGCTTTCTAACAAAGTTGGTTTCACTCAATTTGGGGTTGTGTAGGTGAGTTACACCCTTCTCAAGTCACACTGCTCGGATGAAAGTCTTGATTCTTAGGTCAAACTTCAAAAATTCATATCTCTCTCAATATTAATCCAATGGCCTTATATGATATATGTATGAAAAGCCCTGGATGTCTAGTTTCATATAAAAATGGTTGCATGAAATTTAATTGGCTGTAGGTAGAGCTGTACACTTCACCATACGGACTGCCGAGGGTTTTTGGTTTTCCAACTCCTCACCTCTTCCTACTCTCATTCTTTCTTGCTTCCTATTCGATTTTAACATCACAACAGCCAACAAATCAGTCAAATATCCTTATATTCATTCAATCATCACATCAAAAATTGAGAAAGATGAACCACCACCAGCCACCCATAATCAAAATCAATACAAGAATTAAACCTCTACCTCTTGTTATGTGTGATTTGGTTTGATCTTAGAGTTTGAATCAACAAAACTTGGTTGAACTTGAAGGTTTGATGAAGTTGGGTGAGTGGAGAAGAGAAGAAGAGAGCTAAAGTGAGGGAGAAGGCAGCATAGAAATGGGGCTGAATAAAAGGAGAGGAATGTGGTATAAAGCCATGGAGTGTTAGGTAAAATGAAGGCTTTTGATTGGTATAAAACACAAGGTTGAATTTCAGCCAACTTTCCCTAAGTTTTATGGCCTTTCTTGCGCCACTTTCACAGGTTAAGTGGTTGAATTTCTTTGGCTGATTTCCAGCCATGCTTCCTTTTGTTTATAGTCTAATGTGGCTTAATTATCCTCCACGCAAAATGAGAACACGTTTGCACTTGGTCTGAACTCGGAACTCGTATCCATCTTGAGTAAAGTCGGAACTCTTGTCCATCTAATTCGAACTTGGAGATTAGTTTTGGATATCGGAACTCGAGTCACTTGGAAATAGGTTATGAGATGGGAAATCACAGCAAACAATTTACCTTAAAATTGTCGGGCACAGACAAGACTATGAAACGTAAGAGACGTGAACTCAGAAGTCGGGGATGTTATGTAACGACCGAAAAATTTACCGTTAACAATTGAATTATTCGGTTTTTAATCAAATAAGTGAGTTTAATCAGAACTTGATTAAACATTTACTTAAGGCCAATCAAGTGTAACTTAAAAGGGTTAGGCTAGATAGAATTAGGTTAGGAGCATAGAAAACTTCATAGAACAATTTCAAATCGATTTACCGATTTAAAGGAAATCGGTAGGATTTCGGTATTTCCAACTGTCGGAACCAGACCAGTAGAAATTAAACCATGAGTGCCCTAGAATCAATGGCCAAGATTCAGCCAAATGCTCCCCCAAGTGGCGCCTAGATAGCCATTAGATGAGGAGGATTGAATGAGATTTTATGACCATTTTAGGTCCACCAATAAAAATCAAGCCAACTTCCAAATATCTCACTTCCTTTTCTCTTTCTCTATCAGCAAAATTTCGACCCTTCCATCAGCTGAAACTCCCTTCTTTCTCTTCTCCTTGCTCATATTTTCTACTCCATTCTCATCCATCTTCAAGCTTCATCCCAAGCCACCACCATCCAAGAACACAAAATCAGCCAAACTACTCAAGACAAGGTAGGAAATCCTACTTCTCATCTTGCTTCTCTGATTTGGGGCTGCATGTGGGGTTTGTCTAATTTGAGATTTGGATGTTTTATAGAGTGATGATGATTTTTTATGATTGATTTTGCATGAGTGTTGTGATTAAAATTGGATTTGGGGGCAAATAACTTGAAGGGAGGAGACAAACCTAGAAGCAGGATAGGGTTTCCCTCGGCGGTCCGTACGGCGGAGTGTACGGCTCCGCCTACCACCGTTTAAATTTGATGAAACTATTTTTATATGAAACTAGACATCTAGGACTTTCCATAAATATATCATAATAGGCCATTGGATTAGTATAGGATTAGTTATGAATTTTTGAAGTTAGACCTAGAAATCTGGGTTCTTACCCGGACAGTATGGGTTGAGAAGGGTATAACTCACCCTATACAACTTCAAATTGAGTGAACCAAAATTTTTTTGAAAGCTAACATGTAGAGGAATATTCCATAAAAATTTCAGAACCAAACTCCTAGCCGTTTGTTCCCAGTGCACTAAGGAAATTGGCTTAAGTCTAAACCGGGTTGGACCAGGGCAGTTTAGTAAGGCCAAGTTTCGAGACTCATAAATCAGAATATACTTATGCAAATGACATAAAAATTAGTTCATTTAAAATATTGTTCTGATAGCTTTAATTTGACATAAATTTCGTATCAATTCACTTAGTTTTCTATTTTTAGTTAATTTTTACTTAAAAGGACCCAATTCTGGCTGAGAACAGGGCAGGCTGAGGTAGATTGTTTATATCTAGAGTTGTAGACATCAAAATGAAATGGGACAAAAAGGGTTAGAATCTAGACATATGAGGAAGTGACATATCCAAAAATCAGATTTTTATGAGTTGAATTGACTGAGAAGTGAGGCACACTAAATTCGGGAAGAACAGATGGGGTTAAACTGGAACCCTATTGATGTTAATTTGAAATTGTTGATTTAGATTATGAATGTATATGTATAATTGAGATTGTTGATTTGTGTTATGGATGTACATGTATAATTGTTGCCCTATACTGAAATTGTAAGTTGTATAAATGTACTGGTTATGCAGCACTACTCACGGGAAGCGGACTTCGATCGATTATCTTTGTAGAAATTTGATAAAGAAGTTTATATGTTATGAATGCCTATGACAACTTGAGTGCATCATACATAAAGAGACAAGTTAAATGTGCATTCATTTCATGATATGATAAAGAATTCCATATCACTTGAGCCAGCTCCGGAATAAGTTAAGGGGAATAGATCAGTGGGAAGATCGGGGAAAGTAAACTCGGCCATCCTGTATAGGATCGAGCTCGTCCAGCGGACTATTAGGGAGTATATGGCCAATGACTCCCAGGGGACCAAGGATGGAAATGAGTTTTAATGGGCGAAAGCCTCCAAGAATAAGATGCATCTTCTCATTGCACATGCATATGTATAGTGTAATACTTTTCTATTGATTGTTCTAGATCTCTGTTTATTATTTAGAACCTGCTATTGTTTCGCTGTGATTACTATTTGAGTACCTTAGTATATTAGTTAATTAAAATTGAACTTGTTTCGGTGTATGCTTTACAAATGAGTATTTAAGTTAAATTTTATTATTTTACCATACTATTTGAAAATTATTGCACGACCGAAACAACTGGGAATGACAGCGATGACACATGTTAGAACTAGGAATTCCTACGGAGAAATTTCTATTTCTCACCCTACTGTATATTACCGCATCATTCTCAGACTATAGAGCACGTCGCGACAGGAGTCCTCTCCATTGAGTTCCCCGAGCTTCACATACACATCGATCCATTTCTGGACTCTGTATATATATCTGGTAGGTGCCAGTTTCGTTTATATTTCTTCTTCCAGAGAGATTTTGCCGTACCCACACGATGCATCCCCTGTTTGATCCCGCTGTCCCATACATCGCCATTCCACTTCATGTGGCCTAGCCATTTCTACCTCCTCCAGCAGCACCAGCCACACCGGCAGCCCCTGCTCCTATGGCCCCTCCTGCTTCACCACCATAGCCGATGCTCTCCGCCTCGATGTCAGAGGAGGACCCATCGGAGGCAGCGAGTTCTTCCTCTTCCTCTGCTCCCAGTACGGGCCACCCTCCCGTAGATGCACCCATGGCGAATGTGTAACATCCCCATTTTTACCTAAGCTAATTAGCTCGGTGTTCCCGGCTAATTAGAGGGATTAGCGATGGTGAACTAATCGGCTAATCTCGAGAGTAAGGGCTTAGTAAATTAAAGGCAAGTCAACAATTGAAGCATAATGCATTAAGAGTTACAATTAAAAGCCTAATTGCCCAATCCTTATTAATTCATGATTTAGAACATAAAATCAAGGTGATCTAACCTAATTAACTAAGAGCACATAAGTCTCAAAACTCAATCACATTAAAGAGGAAAATCCTTCTTAATTAAAATGTGCTAATGAGTAATTTAAACCAATTGAATTAATTAGCATTTAGATAATTGTAACAATTATAAAGATGTAGAAACTTCCTTTTAATTATAGTTTGAAAGTTTGGTCAAAGCAAGAGCTACATCTAACCATTCAATTGCCTTCTCATCATACACCACTAGATCAAGAGTCCATATTAGTAGATCCCTTAAGTCATGACAAGAGTTGTACTCTTCTTCATCAAGATTGTGACACTTGGAGTGATCACAATCATCCAATGCCAATCCTAAGGTAGCTCATGCTTTTAACCAATTGTAGCCACAAGCCTTTTACCCAAGTACCAAGACTCGGAAACACAACACCCATTTTGCCCCATGGTTTCCCACTCCTTCAGCTTTGTGTAAGCCAAAGTCACCTCACCTTTCACTCCCTCTTTTAGCCACCCATCAGCCCTCCCTCTCCTCATTTCATTCTTTCACTCCTCTCCCAAAGACACACACACAAAGCTCTCACCTCTCTCTAAACCTCTCTTTGTTCTTCCCCTACTCTTCTTCTTGTTCTTCTTGTTTTCCTACCTAAGTCCTCACTTTTCTACCACCATCACCCTCATCTCCTATCACCACACTCCACCATCCTTTCAGGACTACCATCTTTGGTCCTTGGAGAAACAAAACCACTCATATACTCCCCACGATATCAAGCTCAAGGAGAAGGAGTCTCCAACCATCTTCATCTTCAAGCCTTCAAGAGGAACTTTTTGGTAGTGACTCTAACCCTTCCTCTCCATATATTTTTCAAGAACTAGAACCTAAGCTCTTCACTTAGCTAGGTGGTTTTAGGACTTGCTTCAGATCTCATGACCATTCCTTGTTCTATGAGCTTTCTTGTCTTGTTGAAAAGTGTTGTTTTGAAAGAAAATCTTGTGGCATGATGGTTTTATGTGTCTTGCTTTATTTTGTTTCAAAATACTGATTTGGTAACTAAAACATTGATGATAATGTTGAGATAAAACATGAAAATGGTGTTTTAAAGTGATATAACAATTTCTCCATAAGGCAAGTGAAAAACTTAAAAACTAGTAAATCTGGAATTCTGGCAGCCTGTAAAGCGTGCGGTATGTTTATTGCTACAAAACTCAAAATGCAATGAAACTAATTTTCTGTGAAAATAGACTCAAATAGATTTTCATACATATAAAATATGCGAGATTTGGTTTTAAAATGAGAGAGATATGAATTTTTAAAGTCTGCTGTTCCTGGATGGGTTTCTGTCCGGGCAGTAGGTAATAAAACGTGTATAACTCAAGCTATACATAACATTTTTGAGTGGGACCAAGTTTGTTGGAAAGCTAAGACATAGAGGAACATCCCCATAAAACAGTTTTGTCAGATTCCTTGTGAGGATTTCACAGTAAATGTTAAAAGTCAGTAACCCGAGATGAACTTTCAAGTCTGATCAGTCAGAATAAAATGTGTATAACTCAAGCTACAAAATGAATTTTTAAGTGGGGCTTGTTTTGTTTAAAAATATACTCAGAGAAGTACATCCATATCAAAATTCGAAATAAAAGAATAAAAGATGAAATTATGGTGAATTTTTAAAGTTACCGCCCCACTGTAAAAGTAAAACTGGTTAGGGTAAAAGTTAAAGGTTAATGAAGAATAAGCCTTAAGACATTAATACCCTTATACTAAGTATTAGAAAACCTTCATAACTCAACTTAAAAAGTATCAAAAAGTATATTAGATAAAAGTGGCCCTACAACAATTAAAAGAGGATATCCAAGAGGTAACCTAAATTAAAAACTTGCACCAAATTTACTAAGCTAAGCTTATAAAACTTTACTTGAGAATATGCCTATGTTTATGTTGCAAGCATGATGTTATGATGATGATGTGATTATGATGCCATGATAATGATGATATGATGATGATGATATTATATGATGATATGATATGATGCTGTGATACTGGTTTTCTGTTTGGCAAAATTTTGGGGAAGCTTCGGTCTAGCCGTTATCTTTGAAATTTTGTGAAAGTATGGACTTAAGAAATATTTTGCATCATAAGTTTAATAAGAAGATTCAATAAAGTGTGATCCTTCAAAAGGGAAGGTGACCTAATTTAAGTTCCCCTCACCCACGACTCACATGAGGCATGGCATGACCCAGCTAGTATGAGTATAGGGGATAGGGCTTACATGAGGCATGGCATGACGATAGTGTAAATCTTAGAAATTCTATAGTGGCGACGGCCACGGTATGAGCTCATTACCACTTATGTTTAGTGGGTGGAAGAAAGGACTTAAGATAAGTTAAGGAAAGAAAGGGACTTCGGTCCAACCCAAGTAAAAAGTATAACTCTCAACATGTTTATGTATGTTATGAATAGTCATATAAGCTTTCATGTATGCCATGAGGTTGTTAAACGAGGATAAGTACTAAATATGGAATCCACTTGGTGTGTGTTTTCGAAAATCAAATAATGAACCTATTGAATGCCCACAGTTTTCATTCAAAACCGAGTGGTGGGACGATTCACGATGACACCTATGTGTGGGTGAGAGTCTTGAGAAATCTTATTTCTCATCCTAGTTGTTTCTGTCTCGTCACGGATACTCATGGAGCATCACGTGGCATGGGCATGGAGCCTCCCGCCATGAGTGGGCCTATGATGGCGCCACGCTATTGTGCCACCACCACCAATAGTCCGCACATACTTCTACCGGTCGAGTTTTTGGCGGGAGGCAGATCCGGCCCACGTGGGCGTATCATCGCGGCACACCTTGGACAGCGGCTGGGGTCGCAGGATTTCTGCGACCATTGCCGAGATCGAGATGGAGCCTATGTCTCCTAGTCTACCCGTAGCCGAGCCCATGCCGCTGCCAGGAGTCCTTGTGATCGAAGTGAGTTCGACCGCTACTCCTAGAACGCGGCCGCTGCTCCTCGAGTACCATCTGCCACGTCAGGAGGATCCTGCGAGGAATGTTCTTCGATTAAATCGTCAGCTATACTCCTGGCGTCGCATTAAGTCGGCGCGTGGTGATCGATCGGCAACCCTCGCATCATCCGTACCTCCTCACATTCCAGAAGTGAGGCGAGGGGACGAGGCACCGAGGACTGGTCGGATTGATGGAAGAGCGTGGAAGGGCGAGAGAAGTGATATGTCTACGTGGGCCTATCCCATTATTGTTCCTTATCTGTTGTATTTCATTTTGTATTAGACCTTGTCAGACTTGTACTTTTGATATTTTAGGGCCATGGCATGACCATGAGTTCTCTTTTATGTATTTGTTGGATATTATGAGGATAATTATAATTATGTGGCTGATGTTGTAATTTGAATGCATGATATTATGATTTATCTCATGTTCCTTCCATTTATATCGAAATCTCTGCGATACGCTCGTTTACTGCTATCTTCTCGCGTAAGGCTTTACTTTCCAAAAGCGAACGACATATTTCAGAAAAAAAAAACTTACTGTATTTTCCGCGTAATTTAATTTCAAGTTAAGTTTAGTTTTCCACGAGCATAAGTAACAACTAATAAAACGCCGTAATACGACTTAAGCGTAATATGGATTTATTAGGGTGTTACAGAATGGGTTTCTCTCTTCGGATTCTGCTTAGATAGTAGGTGTACTGTAGTGGTAGTAGATGTATAGAATGGCCCTCTTTTGATGTCCGGGTCATGAATAGATGAGTATGGATTAGGGGTAGTATATGAAATGTCCCATGGGGACCACTCAGGGTAGAGTTCTTAGGGACCGGCCATTTTATTTTGTGCTAGCGGCCTCATATTTTTTTTTACCCTGTATCGTTTTGTCAAACAGATAAAGCAGATGTTTATGTATATATATATATATATGTTGCAGAAATTCCGTCCTTACTGCACTCTTATTTATGTTATGTTACTTACAGTATACCGATTAATCAGAATTTATTCCGTCGTCATGCAGGAATTTTTATTATGCGATTAAGTATCCTTATGCGAGTAATTAGTACTAATACAGAAAGTAGAATTAAACCAGTAGTACACGTAATCACTTATCGGATGATTTTATTATGACTTAAGCATAATACTTTGTCTAGTAAGGTGTTACATGTTACATAGACTCGGAAGTTAGTATCAGGACATAAAACCTTATGTACCCGAAAATCGGAACATATCTAATCTAGAGAGCTGGTCACAAACTCAAACTCATGAATGTATATGGAAATTAGAGCGTTCTTGACTTAAGTTCGGATATTGGGAAATAAATAAACTCGGACATCGGTAATCACTCAAGAAATCAGAATTTGTTCGAACTTGGAGATCAACTCAGGGATCTGAACTAATGTCCATCCTATTTGACATCAACCCTGATATCGGAAAATCATGAAAATTTCACCTTTCATTTGAAACTTGAAGTCGGAAATCATGACTATTCATTCGAATTGGAGATGAGGTCGAAAACCGAAAAAAATTGTTCATTTCACTTGAACCTTGGCAATAAGGTCAGAAGTCGGAACTTGTGGCTGATGTTACACTTACCAAGAACACCCTCAGGATATGATGCTATATGGGTCATAGTGGATAGGCTAACCAAGTCCGTTCACTTCTTACCCATTTGAGCGAATTATCCTCTAGCGAAGTTGGCTCAATTGTACATTCAAGAAGTGGTATGGATACATGGTATTCCTTCAACAATTATTTCAGATTGAGATCCAAGGTTCACCTCACAGTTTTGGGGAGCACTCTAGAAGGCGTTCGGTACTAGGCTATGTTTAAGTACTGCATATCATCCACAAACGGATGGTCAGACGTAATGAATGATTTAGACCTTGGAAGATATGTTGCGAGTGTATGTTTTTGGAATAACGTGGAAGCTGGGATGAATACTTACCGTTAGCTGAGTTTGCGTACAACAACATTTATCATGCTAGCATCGACATAGCTCCATATGAGGCTTTATATGGACGGGAGTGTCAATGTCCCCTGTGTTGGTATGAATCAGGAGAACAGAGTCCGTTAGGACCAGAACTAGTTAGACAAACTACAGAGCAAATCAAAAGAATCCGTAGCAAAATACTTGCAGCTCAAAGCCTTCAGGAGAAAGCCCTTGGATTTTCAAGAAAGAGACCATGTGTTCCTAAAGATTACAGCCACAACTGGAGTAGGTAGAGCTATTAAAGTTAGAAAGCTAAGCCCTTGCTTTATAGGTCCTTTTCAAATTTTCAAGCGAATTGGGCCAGTTGCGTATCGAGTCGCCTTACCTCCACATCTGTCAAGTCTTCATGATATTTTCGATGTTTTTCAACTCAGAAAATACCAGCCTGATCCCACTCACTTCTTGGAGCTTGAATCAATCCAGTTAAGGGATGACTTAACTTTTCATGTACCGCTAGTATGGATAGTGGATAGGAGCATCAAACACCTTCGGAACAAAGCCGAACAGTTAGTGAAGATGGCATGGGGACATGAAGACTCAGTGGACTATACGTAGGAATTAGAATCCGATATGAGGAGGGAGTATCCTGAATTATTCTTAGGTACTAAATTTTAAGGACAATATTTTTTTAAGAGGGTAGAAATGTAATATCTGAAAAATTTTTCATTAATAACTAAGTTGTTCGATTTTTATCAAATAATTGGGTTTAATCAGAATTCAATTAAGCATTTACTTAAAGCCAATTGAGTGTGATTTAGAAGGATTAAGCTTGATGGAATTAGATTAGGAACATGGGAAACGTCACAGAATTTTTCTAAAATCGGTTTATTGATTTAAGAGAAATCGGTAAGATTTCAGTATTTTAAATTATCGGAACTGGATCAATAGAACTTGTATTATGAGTGCCCTAGGATGAATGGCTAGAATTTAGTCAAAGTACCTTTACATGTGGTGCCACTTTCAGCCAAAGATGGAAGCCCCAAAATCAAGTTGAAATGGCCAACACAAATCCACCAACTTGCTTTAGAAGTTTTCTTTTTTTCCTTTTGTGCCCTTGCAATTTCGGCCCCATATGTATGCTGACCCCTCTCCATTCTTTTCTCCCTCATCTTATCTCATGTCATCTCATCTCATCTCCCACAAACCTTCAAGCAACAACAAGATTTCTTCAACTCAAACCACAAATCTAACAAGAATCACACCTAGGAAAGGTAGGAATCCAACTTCTCTTCTTGTTTTCCTTGATTTGGGGCTATGTGGGGATCTTGTTTTCCTTATGATACTGATGTGATTTGGAGTGATGATGATGGTTTATGATTGATTTTGCATGTGTGTTGTGATTGGATTTGGAATTGGTATGAAAGAACTTGAAGAATAGAGAAAACTCAAGAAGCTGTTAGGGTTTTTCCTCGGCGGTCCGTACGGCAGAGTGTACGGATATGCCTACAGTCTTTCAAACTTGATGAATATATTTTTATACGAAACTAGACATTTAGGGATTTCTATGCATATAAAATATAAGGCCATTGGATTGGTATAGAATTAGTTATGAATTTTTAAAGTTTGACCTAGAAATGTGAATCCTCATCTGGGCAGTATGAGTTGAGAAGGGTGTGACTCACCTACACAACTCTAAATTGAGTGAAACTAACATTTTTTGAAAGCTAACACAGAAAAAAACATCTCATAAAAATTTTAGAGTTAGATTCATTGCCAATTATTCCCAACATATCAATGAATTTACCTTAAGTTCAAACTGGGCTGAAATAGAGGAATCCAGTAAGGTCAAGTTTCGGGGCTTATATCTCAAAATGTACCCATGAAAATGATAAAACTTACTTCATTTGAGATCTTGTCCTGTTAACTTTAATTTGATAAAAATTTCATATGATTTCACTAATATTTTTATTTTTAGTGAATTTTTACTTATAAGGGTGCAATTCTGACTAAGAACAGGGTAGTTTAAGGTAAAATGCTAATAACTTGAGTTATACAAATCAAAATGAGATGGGACCAAAAGGGTTGGAAACTAGATACATAGAGCTATGATATGTCCAAAATTCAGGTTTAAGTGATTTGAATTGAACTAAGGGTGGATTATATCAAAATCGGGCAGAATAGGAGAAAGTAAACAGAAAAACCTATTGATGTTTGAATTGAATTTGATGAATGATATTATGAATATATATAATTGCTGTGCCATTTTGAATTGCAAGTTTGAATAATTGTACTGGTTGTCAGGTACTATTCATGGGGAAGCAAACTCGATCCATTATGTTGTCGAAATTTCGACAAGAAATTCATATGTTGTGTGAGTTACAATTTGCATGAACACATGATATTTGAAAGAACAAAGTTAGATGTGCATGCAACTCATGAATATTACAAAGGATTCCATATTACTTGGGCCAGCTCCTGAATAAGTTTAAGGGGAATAGATCAGTGGGAAGGTCGAGGAAAGTAAACCCGATAATCCTATATAGGAACAAACTCGTTCTTGAAAAGCGGACTATTACCCAGGAGTCCATGGCCAATAACTCCCAGGGGACCAAGCATGGAAACAAGTTTAAAAGGCGAAAGCCTTGAAAGATAAGATACATTCCTCAGTTACACATTTATATGTACTGTATGATAATTCTTAATTACTTGTCATAGTTATCTATTTATTTCTTATGATATGCTACTGTTTATTTATGGTTACTATCTTAGTTGTATTAGTATATCTTTTAACTATATCGTTAATTGTCCCAATTTAAAGTTTAATTTGTTTCAGGGTATGTTTCTATAGTGAGAAATTTAAGTTGAATATTACCACTATGTCATACTATTTAAGATTACGGAAAAACCGAAACAACTGAGAATGACTGCACTGACAAATATGTATAAATTTAGGAATTCCTACCGAGAAATCTTTATTTCTTAGCCCACTATATGTTTCCTCATCATTCTCAGATCATGGAGAACGCGGCAACCGGCATTCTATTCATCGAATTTCCTGAGCTCCACATTCATCTCGATCCGTTCTTAGACTCCATGCATATATCTGGTAGATGTCAGTTTTGCCTTTATTTCTTCTTCCAGATAGATTTTGCTGTACCACTTATGCACCCCCTATTCAGCCCTGCCATCCCCTATATTGCCATCCCTCTCCACATGGCCCATCCCTTTCCACCTCCAGCAGCAGCAACAGCAGCACTAACACCAGCATCAACCATGGCTCCGCCAACCTCATCATCGCAGTAGATGCCCTCGGATGTCTGAAGAGGATCCGTCTGAGGTAGCAAGTTCATCTTCCTCGTCCTCTGCTCCGAGCGTGGACTACACTCCTGCTGATGCCGACATGGTGAACAGATTCCTTTCCTCGCAATCCATTTAGAGTGCCTATGCAGCGCAATAGTAGGATATGTATAGAATGGCCCTCTTTTGGCAGTATTGGGCCATAGGCAGTAGTTTAGTGTATGTTGTATATGGATGGGTAGCACACGAAATGTCCCGTGGGGACCGGATAGGGTTCTGATTGTAGCGACAGGCTAGTGTTATTTTTGTTTTAGCAGCCTCATTGTTATAACCTACACCAGATATGTACTTTGATAAACTTGGAAAAGCGACATCTATGGTGTATATATATATATATATATATATACATATATGATGCAATCAGATAGTTCCATTTATTTTGCAGATTCTCCTTATTTATTGATTTATTATTTTTGATACAGAACTCATCGACAAATTAAATGGTTTATTGAACAATTAACGTTCTATGTATAATTATTATTAAATCAGAGTGTGACGTAATTAGGTAACCTCACATAATAACTTATCAAGTAATATGTTATGACTTAAGCATAGTATTTTGTCTGGTAAGGTGTTACAGAAGAGGGTAGAGTAAGTAGAAAACTTTGTTGATACTTGTGTTGATTTTGATGATTGATATTGTGATTAAATACTTGCTGTCCCATATTGCTTTGAATGTTTGATTGATTTTTTACTGGTAACCTAGCACTATTCATAGGGAAGCAGACTCGATCTGTTATGCTACCAAAAATCCGGCAAAAGCTATACATAATATGTGATATACTTGTACATGCATGCAATATTCAAATTAAGTATCCATTATTATGAGACTTACAAGGAGGTTTGAAGATAAGTGTACTGAAATGCATATGAACATGATCCTCTTTATGAAAGTTTGCACATTTGCATGCAAATGAAGAAAGTATATGATTATATATGATTGAGTCCCTTCACTTGGAGGCAGTTATTTGGATCTCTCCTTGTGAAGGCAGTTAAAGCTATGAGATCCCTCTACCTTGGAAGCACATGGCCAAAATGAGATCCCTCAAAGACTAGAGGCACATTTATCCCCTTGTAGGTGAGTTCTATGTGACGATGGTCACGAGTTGAGCTCACTCCTAGATCAAACTACCTAAGGGCAGTAAAGATTAAAGACAAAGATATATGCATACAGACACCCTAGGGATGACGATACGTAACACCTAGGCATGTCAAGTAGCATGAATTCATGATGAGCCATTACACATGCACAATCTGCTATTGTTATTATTACGAAATCACTCACAATCAGCTATGTTTATACTTTAATTCTTCTCTGTTTATCAAGTGTATAACTAAAATGAACTCTGTTTCGGACAATATGGTTTCAAACTATAAAACTAAATATATTTATATAACATGCTCACCTTTTCATAATAAACCGAAGTAGTTGGAGATAATAACGATGACACGAAATGTAATTTCTTAGAGAATTCTACTGAGAATTTATAATTCTCACTCCTACGTACATTTTTGTGTTCTCTCCCAATAGCTCAGGACATACTGAAGGCAGCCACCTAGAGTTGACTAGAAATATTGAGAACGGCTGAAGAGTGTTGTCATACAAGGTCCGTTAAAGCAACGGTAACAACTCTCGAGTATAGTACTCTGACTTAAGCATAGTACTGTGCTTAGGAGGATGTTACATCTACAGTGGAGATGATGGTGGCTAATGGTGGAAACAAGGCAAGTTATGTTTTCTTCTTCTTATTTTTTTGGGTTATATTCCTTGACCTTTGGCTTGGGGTTTGATTTGTGTTGGGTTAGTGTTATGGATGATGATAAGTTGTTTCTGCTCTTTTTTTATTCTTGTTTTTTTTTTTTGTCAAAAAAAAGAGATCTTGATGATGGGGTTTTGATTTTGTACAGGGGATCGATGATTTTGATTTGGCTTGGGTTTGAGTTGTGGAGAAACGATGGAGGCTACTATTTGGGTGTTTGATCTGCAATGAGAAAAAGAAAAAGAGAAAAAAAAAAGGGTTGCCGGATTTGTATTGTGATAGTATCATGAGGTTTGAAGCATCTAGGTTGCTAATTCTTGAAGTAAAGATTTCTAGTTTGAACCTTCATCTTCCTTTATTTATTTTTTCTTTATATTATTTCCATGTGACATTTTTAATTTGATTTGCAATTCCTGTCAGTCATTTTTGGCTCTATTTTTGCGGATGGTCTACGAATGTGAGTTGAGAAGGGATGCCCTATGTCAATATTAATCTATATTGTGCATGGGAGTTTGATTGTTTATTTTCTTATTTTTGGTCGCTCTTATTACTATTTTTCTATTTTATTGTTCCTGTGATGCAAGAGGTAAATTTATTTGGGTTATGTGTATGGGTGTGTTGTAACATCCTCCCAAGCATAGTACTATGCTTAAGTCATAGTACCACATCCTGAAGATGTTCTATTGTTAGCGGACCTCATCGTGACTTAACCCAGTAGTCTTGGAGCTTCTAAAATCATCTGGAGACAACATGGAAATAGGAGTGAGAATTATAAAATTCTCAGTAGGATTCTCTAATTTTCATACATAGTGCCATCATGGTCGTCTCCAGTTGGCTTCGGTTTATTATGAAAAAGGTGAACATGCTGCACAGCTTTTTAAATTTACATTTTGAAAAATATCTTATCCGAAGCAAAGTTTATCTTTATCGTACACTTGTTCTTTGGGGAGAACCCATACCAAATCAAGTCATGAATCATATTGAGACTAATAATTGAAATACAATAAGGTACGATAGCATCAATGCACTAGAAAGCTTCTACATATACTTTACTTTGACTTCTGGTATATTGGATGATACCCACATTGACATCAGTTATCTTTGGGAACATAACATTGCACATAACTTTAATCTTTAATCTTTAGTCTTTAATCCTTAGCTTTTACTTGCTTTACACTGGCGTTACTGTATCGTAGTCCCTAGGAGTGCATTCTTTAGGTACTTTGGCCTTGAGTGAGCTCGTCGGCTTCACCGTGACGTCGTCATACGCGCGAGCTCACCGCGAGGATTCACGTGCCTCTAGTCTTGGAGGGATCTCATTCTGGTCACGTGCCTCTAGTTGAAGGGATCTCTTCTAGTCACGTGCCTTCAACATAGAGGGATCTCATTTGACCACGTGCCTCCAAGGTAGAGGGTAGCTGCTGCTCGCAGGGAAGGATTCAAAGTGCAAGCTGCGCCAAGTGAAGGGATTCATATCTTTATCATTTAGCGCCTTCAGCGGAGGATTCAGTATGTGCAACTGCCTCCGGGTGAAGGGATTCACATTTAATATACTCATGGCTTTTCATTCTCATATAAGGTCATGCATAGTCATACTGACTATACCTATACTTCATTCATTTTCATATGTCATTGTACACATGATCTTCACGTACATATTCATAACGTGTAAAGGCTCGTAGCCTCTTTACCAATCTACCGACACTTATACATATGCCTTATCCTTTACTTTCATATATCTCATCTCATACTTATGTCATTATCAAATATAAGGTTTCTATATACCCATTCATACTCTGATTCTTCCTTACATCTAAACATTCCTAGTTTCATAGACTTCTGCCATAAAACCGGCAGCATAATGGATCAGGTCCGTTTCCCCATGAATAGTGCCAGCTCTCATAGACAGTTCAATCATAGCAACATAAATCAACTTAACACATATATATCAATGTCAATCTGGCAATCCTCAACTCAAACCTTATATGTCTACTAACTCTTGTGAAACTATTACTTTGGCCATTTTGCCAATTCTATTCGGTTCTGCCCGAATCTTCTATAACCCACCTTTATCTCTATTCAACTCATTTAAACCTGAATTTTGGATATGCTATAGCTCTATGTGTCTACTTTCTAACCTCTTTGGTCCCATGTCATTCTGATTTATATAAATCAAGATATTCAACTTTTACTTTAGCTTGTTCGGTCACTAGCCCGAATTACACTCCTGGGAATATAAATTCACTAAAAAGTGAAACTAAGCTCAAATCTTACGAAATTGGTCTCATATCAAGTCTAACAGGACAACCTTTCATTTGCCACAAGTTTCACTCCATTTGCTTAAGTACACCTCGAGTTATGAGTCCTGAAAGTCTACCTTCCTGAACTACCCTGTTTTGGTCTGGATTAGACATAGGACAACTTCCTTGAATCACTGGGAACAATTGGGACCATAACAAACTCGGAATTTCATATTGGGATGTTCCCCTATGTGTAGGATTTCTAACAAAACTGGTTTCACTCAATTTGAAGTTGTATAGGGTGAGCTATACTCTCCTCATGTCAACCTGCTCAGATGAAAATCCTGAACCCTAGGTTAAACTTCAAACATTCGTATCTCTCTCAATACTAATCCAATAACCTTATATGATATATCCATGGAAAGCTCTAAATGTCTACTTTCATCTAAAAATAGTTTTATTGGATTTGACTGATTGTAGGCAGCATGTACACTCCATACGGACTGCCGTGGACTCCCTCACCAAGACAGCATCCCACTTCTCCACTCCTTCAAATTTTCTCCTTCTAATCATAATTCTAACTCAAAGTCTTCTATTAATTCAATCATAATTCATCATGATCCATCATAATACATCCAATAGTTCATCAAATACATAAAGAAGAGTACAATCTCATGCAATCATAGTGCAAGGAATTCAAGAATAGAAGTAGAATCCTACCTCTCTGGAGTATGATTGGAGCTAAGTGCTGAAACTTGGAGTGTTAGAACCCTGCTAAGCTTGAGGGAGTAATGGAGTTGGAGAAGAGAAAAGAGAGCTGAACAAGGGAGAAAGTAGCGTAGAAATGGGGCTGAAGGAGAGAAAGAATGAGTTATATATATAAACTTGAGACGGTGGTCAACGTGGAGGGCTTTGATTGGCTGAATTTCTTGTGGACAAAAATTTAGCTACGTCTCCTTTTTAGTGGAACTCACCGCCATACTATTTGAAATCAGAACTCGTACTCTTTATAAAGTCGGAATTCGTGAACATCCTGCATATGAAGTCGGAACCCGGGAATATCAGTGAATAAACCCTATGAGGTGAACTTCGCCTCAATGCCTTGAAGTCGGAACTTATGCCATATTTATTTGAGCTCATAGCTGAAGCCGGATATCGGAACTCGTATCATGTTGTTTGTGACTTGAGAAAATCTTGTTTATATTGAGACTTGGAATTAAGGTCGGAGGTATCAACTGATCTCGGAACTCCCAGTTCAGAGTCGGGACTCCCTCCTTGTAATAAGATCGTATATCGGAACTCGTGTGTGTTGTGGAAATCAGCTCAAGGATCCGAACTCGTGTCCACCCTAATTGAGTTCAACACTAAGGTCGAACTTCGGAATTGTCAGTCACATTTCCAAACCCAAGTACTTAAACTCGGAAGTTGCTCCATTTAACTCGAACTAGAACATCAAGTCGGAAATCGAGAAGATGTGTGTAAGGAGGTCGGAAATCGGAAATTATGTGGAATCCGAGGGCGAACTCGGAACTCGGAAATTAGGATGTTACATGTGTGATAATGGCGGATGAATTGATACTCAGTTTATGTTGTTCATTTCAATTTTTGAATGATGGCTGGTGCTGTTGATGGGTTCTATTATATTTTGCTTTTAATTTCTTTCATGTGATGGTGTAGTTTAATTTCTATTGGAGCTTATGTTCTTCTAGGCACTGGTGTGAGTTGTGGATTTTTTTGGTTAACTATTTTTGATAGTTTCACTATGAAAATATTTAGCTCCCAGTATGCATATACCATGCATTTAAATTTGCCAAGAAACAATGAGTTTTGGTTGTTCATTCCATAAACACAATAAACAACACAATAGTATTAGGCAAAACAATCGGATTAAAGACATAAAATTGATTATGGCGAAATAATTAGATTAAAAACATGAAATTGATTATGACATGAGTCAAACTAAAATAGAGTAAGCTGAAGCTGATTTCTTACCCTTTTGGAAACAGTGAATGTTCTTTGTTCTAGAATTCTTTTCCTACTCTTGGTTTCTCTTATTCTTCTAATCTCACCTGTCTGCTTTTTTTTTTTTTTGTGTTTTGTGTGTCCCTTTGATTTTTAATTGCAGGTCTCTATTTATAGAGCAACCTACCGCCCAAAATTAATCAACTTGCATCCCCCATGATGAAGCCTACAAAGCTACAAGGATAACAGCGAAGTGTAAGGCAGTGATTTTTGATGGAGAATGGCGGTGATTTTTTTTTAAAATTTTTTATTACTCTTGCAAGCTGAAATTTGGCTGCTGTCTCCTCTATTTTGTTTCATTGTATATGGGTTCTACAGGGTTAAAGAAAAAAAGGCTACCTCCCCTTTTTGTTCTTGTAACTTTTGTTTATAACAAAACATAAATTCCATCTTTTTTTTTAGGAGAAAATGGATTGTTTGGGGCCGTAAGACTCCATTCTTCTTTTTTTTTGGTTTTTTTTTTATTTTTTGTCATGCTACTAAATCAATTAAAAAAACTTGGCATAATATTTTTTATGTGATTTTTATTTTCATTGTAAAAATAAATACACAAATGTATAGTAAAAAAGCGATGACAATAAACAAGCAAATTTGCACACTACTGGAGTGTTTGAAATATTGAACACTACAAAAAAAAAGCAAGAATTAAATTGAAATATGGACAAATTTGAGTATCAATAGTTGCCCCCTTTGTTTTCCAGTTAGAATAAGTGAAAAGCAAAGGAGTTGATTATGAAAAGTTTTATTTAAAACAAACACATAAGGGATGGTGACACATCCCTGATCTGAGCATATGGACATGGAAATTTAGGGTAAAAGACTTGAGGAAAAATGACGGATACAAGGACCTGAAGACTAAAACACTATTCACTTATCCTGAAATTAAAAAGCAATGAGTTTAGTGTCCCAAAAATTTAAATGGCTATGGGTATCGATCGATGCGACTAACCCAGAAAATTAAATGGCAATGGGTACCGATCAATTTGGCTGTCCTGGAAAAATAAAATGGCAATGTTTATTGGTGGGTTCAGCGACCCCATAAAATTAAAATGGTATTGCATAACCATAAAACTAAAATGACAATGGATGTTGGTGAGTGCAACTGTCCCGTAAAATTAAAATGGCACAATGGGTATCGGTCAGTTAGGCTACCCAGAAAACTAAAATGGCTATGGATACAATCCATTCGGCTATCCTAGAAAATTAAAATGGCTATGGATACCAATCGACTCAATTGCCCTAGAAAATTAAAATGGCAATTCGTATCTGAAGATAGAAAACTCTTGGCAGTAATGCTGACTTGCTTGCCCTAAAAATAAAAGTAGTAAGAGAGTTATTCAAATGAAATGATGCAAAAAAAAAAAAAGACTTTCGTTTTGCATTTTTATGATGCAATGTTGAACTTATTTACAAATGTCTTGGCATTTTTTTGATCATCATCATTTGTTTTTAATCCTCGATACCTGCCCTTTGAGGCATCGATTGCAATCAAGGGAATGAACTAGAACTTCTTTTCTTTTTCTATCTCTTTTTTCGTCCTTCCTTTTTTACTTTTTTTTTTTTTGGATATAACGCATCTGAGACTTGCCTTTCGTTCACCTCTATTGTTTTTTTCATATATCTTTGGTATTAGAAAATCTCCTTGTGACCTTTTTGTATTTTTTTTTTGAGGGGTAAAATTTAACCAAAAATTTCACATTTCAGTATCGGCTCATAAAAAAAATGTATATTGAAATAAACAAGTGTGGTAATATTATTAGTTATAATAGGTGGAGTATATATTGAGGACAAAGGTTAACAAGGGAAAAAGGATTGCAAAGGATAATAAATGTGAGTATCTTCAGTTCATCCCATGAATCTCTAAATCGACCAGAACTAGTACCCTTATATGGTCCTAACCAAACTGTAACCATCCCATGAGAATATATACATGCTAGATTTGCCCCTGCTTGGTATAGTCTACTCCAATCTTCTTGACGTAATTCCATGATGGTGTCAGGTATTTATTGATTGCTCTTACTTTTGCCTAGGTAGCCTTTCGATTTTCTACCTAGCAAGTGCCTTTTTTTTGTTTTTTTTTGTTTTTCACTTTCTTCTCCTTCTTCTTCTCCTTCTTCTTTTTTCTTTTTTTTATTATTTATTTATTTTTGATAACAAATCCTTGACACTCATTCCTTTCATGCGTAATACTTCTTTACAACATCTGAGTTGACTAGAAATGGTAAATCCTCCCCATCCATTTTTGTGAGAACTAAAGCTCCCCCAAAAAAGGTCTTCTTCACAATATAAGGACCCTCATAATTTGGTGTCCACTTTCTGCATTGATCCTTCTGAATTGGCAAGATCTTTTTGAGAACTAGGTCCCCTTCTTGAAATTGCCGAGGGTGGATTTTCTTTCATGAGCGCTCATCAGTCTTTTTTGATAAAGTTGTCCGTGAGTCAATGCGGCTTATAGTTTTCCTTCAATAAGGTTTAATTGATTGAATCGAGTTTGAATCTATTCGGACTCTTCCAATTCTGTTTCCATTAATACCCTCAAAAAAGGAATTTCAACTTCAATAAGGAGTATGGCTTCTATCCCATAAACTAAGGAAAATGGCATTACCCAAGTTGATGTGCAAACAGAGGTACGATAACCATGTAATGCAAAGGGGAGCATTTCATGCCAATCTTTATATGTGACCACCACCATCTTTTGAATAATTTTCTTGATGTTTTTGTCAACTGCTTCAACTGCTTCATTAATCTTTGGGCAATAAGGTGATGAGTTATGGTGTTGGATTTGGAACTTCTCACATATCTCTTCCATCATTTTGTTGTTGAGGTTATTGGCAATGTTAGTAATAATCTTATTTGGTAGACCATAGCGACAAATTATCTCCATTTTGATGAATTTAATTACCATATTCCTAGTTATATTAGCATAAGAAGCAACTTCAACCCACTTTGTGACATAATCAATTGCCACTAAAATGAAACGGTGTCCATTTGAGGCTTTGGGTTCGATGGGTCCAATAATATCCATACCCTACATGGAAAATGGCCAAGGTGCAATCAAGACATTTAAGGGCCCAAGTGGCACATGAATTTTATCACCGTAGGTCTGACACTTATGGCACCTCGTTACATAATTGAAGTAATCTATTTCCATGGTTACCAAATAGTATCTGAGTCTTAGAATTTTTCTTGCCATGGCATGCCCATTTGCATGGGTTCCAAAGAGCTTTCATGTACATCTTTAATGATCTTATTTGCTTCTTTTATGTCAACAAATCTAAGAAGAACCATGTCATGATTTCTCTTGTAAAGCACATCCCCATTTAAGAAGAAACCCATTGCTAGTCTTCTTAGAGTTCTTTTATCATTTTCGGATGCATCCGGGGGATATTTCCTTTCTTTAAGGTAATACTTAATGTCATGATACCATGGCTTCCCGTCTGGTTTTGTCTTTACCATTTGGCAATATGCTAGACGATCACGAATTTGTATTTTTATGACTAGCAAGTCCCCTACCGTGACTTACTTTGAACATTGATGATAATGTGGCCAAGGCATCATTAGCCAATTGATTGTCTTTGTAACATCCCCAATTTTTGTCTAAGCTAATTAGCTCTGTGATCCTGGCTAATTAGAGAGGTTAACGATTAATTGAAAAATTAATCGATTAATCTCGAGAGCAAAGGCTTAGTAAATTAAAGGCAATTCAACAATTGAAGCATAATGTATTAAAGATTATGCTTAAAAGCCTAATTGCCAAATCCTTATTAATTCATGAATTAGAACATAAAATCAAGGTGATCTAGCCTAATTAACTAAGAGCACATAAGTATCACACCTTAATCACATTAACCCTCACACCTTCTTTACATAATTAATTAGGAAAAATCCTTTCATTGAGAATGTGCTAATATGTAATTAAACCAATTGAATTAATTGACATTTAGATAAGTATAACAATTATAAAGATTTAGAAACTTCCCTCTAATTATTGTTTGAAAGTTTGGTCAAAGCAAGAGCTACATCTAACCATTCAATTGCCTTCTCATCATACACCACTAGATTAAGAGTCCATGTTAGTAGATCCCTTAGGTCATGACAAGAGTTGTACTCTCCTTCATCAAGATTGTGACACTTGGAGTGATACTGATCATTCAATACCAATCAAAGGTAGCTCATGCTTTTAACCAATTGACAAAAGCACACCACAAAGCCTACTATGAAACCAAAATGAAACACAACCTCCTTTTGCCCCAACATGGTTTTACTCCTTGGCTTGTGTAAGAAGCCAAAGTCACCTCACTTTCCTCCCCTCATTCTTGCGCCATTCAGCCTCTCTCTCTCCCCTCACTTCATTTTTCATTTCCTCACCCAAAGACACAAAAGCTCTCTCCTCTCCAAGTCCCTTTCCTACTCTCTTGTTCTTCCAATCTTCCTTGTTCTTCTTCCAATCTCTCTACTACTTCTCACTTCATTTCTATCACCACCATCACCATCCCTTCAAGGACTACCATTTTTGGTCCTTGGAGAAACAATCTTCATTACAACCTCAATATCAAGCTCAAGGAGAAGGAGGCCATCTCCAACCATCTCCATCCTTCAAGCCTTCAAGAGAAACTCTTTGGTAGTGACTCTAACCCTTCCTCTCCATATATTTTTCAAGAACTAGAACCCCTAAGCTCTTCATAGCTAGGTGGTTTTAGGACTTGTTTCAAGGTCTCATGACCATTCCTTGTTCTATGAGCTTTCTTGTCTTGTTGAAAAGTGTTGTTTTGAAAGAAAATCTTGTGGCATGATGGTTTTATGTGTCTTGCTTTATTTTGTTTCAAAATACTGATTTGGTAACTAAAACATTGATGATAATGTTGAGATAAAACATGAAAATGGTGTTTTAAAGTGATATAACAATTTCTCCATAAGCTTGAAGTGAAAAACTTAAAAACTAGTAAATCTGGAATTCTGGCAGCCTGTAAAGCGTGCGGTATATTTATTGCTACAAAACTCAAAATCCAATGAAAATAATTTTCTGTGAAAGTAGACTCAAATAGCTTTTCATACATATAAAATATGCGAGATTTGGCTTTAAAATGAGAGAGATATGAATTTTTAAAGTCTGCTGTTCCTGGATGGGTTTCTGTCCGGGCAGTAGGTAATAAAACGTGTATAACTCAAGCTATACATAACATTTTTGAGTGGGACCAAGTTTTTTGGAAATCTAAGACATAGAGGAACATCCCCATAAAACAGTTTTGTCAGATTCCTTGTGAGGAGTTCACAGTAAATGTTAAAATTCACTGACCCGAGATGAACTTTCAAATCTGAACAGTCAGAATAAAATGTGTATAACTCAAGCTACAAAATGAATTTTTGAGTGGGGTTTCTTTTGTTTAAAAATAGACTCAGAGAAGTGTAAGCATACCAAAATTCGAAATAAAATAGTAAAAGATGAAATTATGGTGAATTTTTGAAATTACTGCCCCACTGTAAAAGTAAAACTGGTTAGGGTAAAAGTTAAAGGTTAATGAAGAATAAGCTTTAAGACATTAATACCCTTACATTAAGTATTGGAAAACCTTCATAATTCAACATAAAAAGTTTTAAAGAGTATAATAGATAAGATTGGCCCTAGGCCTAATAAAAAGAATTTATCGAGGCAACCCCAATTAAAAGCACCAAATTTACTTAAGCTAAACCCATAAGACTTTGTGTGATGTGTATGCCTTCCTGTATTAATATGATGACAATTATATGATGATGATGATCATGATATGATGATAGTATGCTATGATGATGATGATGACATGATAATGATAATGACGATATGATATGATGATAGTATGCTATGATGATGATGATGGCATGACAATGATAATGATGATATGATATGATGATTATGATGGTGATATGATGGTGGTATGATAATGATACAAATATGATATGTTAATGATATCATTAAAGGAACCACATTTAGGGGCGGCGATAAATGCCTTTAAATGTGGAAAAAGAATTGAAATGATTTTGCATCATAAGCACTAAGAAGATAAAGTAACTAACGGTATGATCCTTCAAAAGGAAGGTGACAAATTTAAGTTCCCTCACACATCACATGAGGCATGGCATGACCCAGCTAGTGTGAGTATAGGGGATAGACTTACATGAGGCATGGCATGGCCCAGCTAGTATAAGTACGAAGTGCGTGGTGGCGGCGGCCACGGTATGAGCTCATTACCACTTATGTTTAGTGGGTGGAAAGAAAAGGACTTAAGATAAGTCAAGTTAAGAAAAAGAAAAAGGGACTTCGGCCTAAACCGCCCAAAGGAAAAAGTTAAGAGAAGCTTATAAATGTACAGTCATGCATGTTTCATGTGATTATACTTATGCCCATGTATGTTATGATATAAATGATTAGAGTATGTTAAAATTGAATCCGCCGGATATTCATGTTTTTGAAAACCTAAGAACTGAACCTATGCATGCTCACTTTGTTTTCATTATAAACCGAAGTGGCTGGGACGATGGCGATGACACCTAAAGTGTCGGGTTCGATCTCTTGAGAAATCTTATTTCTCACTCTAGTTTACTTTCAATCGTCACGAATCGATGCACACCGGTGGAGGTAGAGCATGGGTCACGACACTTGTGGCGGACCAGACGGCGTGGGGCGCTTGAGCGAAGCTATTTTGGGACTTGTAGCGATCATCACTTTGCATCTTCGTATACTTCATTTTGAGATGAGCTTTGTCATTGGAGCTTGTATTTAGTACCTAGAATTTGGATCATGGCAGTCGCAGAGCTTTCTTCGATGTAATGCTATTATATATAGGTATGTATATAAATATTATGAACCTATATGGATGTAATGATTAGTTATGTAATGCAATGTATTTGTGAATTACTATTTATTTATCTTTCTCTTATTTTATGAATGGGTTATGTATCCTATGCGACACGCTCTTTCTCTATCTACCTTCTCGCTCAAGGCCTTACTTTCCAAAACAACGACGTATTTCACAAAAAGAAAAATTTACCATATTTTCCACGTAACTTAATTTCAAGTGAAGTTTAATTTTCCACGAGCATAAGTAACAACTAATAAAATGCCATAATACGACTTAAGCGTAGTATGGGTTTATTAGGGTGTTACAGTCTTCACATAAAATATGATGGAATGTAATTTCATCAAATTCCTCAAGTAACTCTTGAATGTAATCATGGTCTAGGATCAACTTGGTATCCCGAGTTTCCCATTCTCCTCTAAGTTGGTAAATGACTAGGGCAGAGTCCCCGTATACCTCACCTGCCTTGACTTTGAACTCTATTGCTGCATGAATTTGCATGAGGCAAGCTTCATATTCAGCCACATTATTGGTACAATTGAAACATAACCTAGTCGTCATGGGTATAGAATTAACTTTCAGGTGATACCAACATAGCTCCTACTCCATGGCCTTGTGCATTAGAGGCTCCAACAAAAAATAAAGTCCACTTTTCTTTTTTTGATGGTTCTCTATCTTTGAATAATGCCATTATATCTTTATCTGGGAACTCCCACTACATTAACCCATAATCTTCTATAGGCTAATTGGCGAGAAATTCTACGAGGGCACTCCCTTTTATTACTTTTTGAGTGACATATACGATGTCATATTCAGACAATAGAACTTGCCATCGTGCAATTCTTCCAGTGAGTACAGGTTTTTATGAAATGTAGTTAACTGGATCCATTTTAGATATCAACTAAATGATATGACACAATGTATATTGCCTTAATCGATGAGCTGCCCAAGCTAATGCACAACAAGTTTGTTCTAATAATAAGTACTTGGCCTCATAATTGGTGAACTTTTTACTTAAGTAGTAAATGGCATGCTCTTTCCTCCTCGATTCATCATGTTGCCCCAGTACACATCCCATGGACTCATCGAGCATAATCATATACATAATGAAGGGTCTGCCCTTTACCAAGGGTACCAGCATTGGAGGAATTTGCAAATAATATTTGATTTTTTCAAAGGCTTTTTGGCAATCTTTATTCCATCTTACTATTTGGTTTTTGTGTAGCAATTTGAAAATGGTTTCACCCATGGCTGTCAGTTGTGATATAAATCGAGGAATATAATTAAGTCTTCCTAAAAAGCCCCGAACTTCCTTTTCTGTTTAAGGAACCGAAATTTCTAGATAGCTTGAACTTTATCAGGATCTACTTCTATTCCTTTTTGACTAACCATAGAACCCAACAATTTGCCTGACTTTACATCAAATGTGCATTTAGTTGGATTTAACCTAAGCTTGAATTTTCTTCATCGCTTAACAAGCTCCCACAAATCCTCAATATGACCTCTTTTAGTTTCTGATTTCACAATCATGTCATCCATATAAACTTCTATCTCCTTGTGCATCATGTCGTGGAACAAAGAAACCATTGCTCTTTGATAAGTTTCCCCGCATTTTTTAGATTGAAAGACATTACTTTATAGCAGAAAGTGCCTCATGGAGTGATGAATGTGGTTTTTTCCATGTCATCATGTGCCATTTTGATTTGATTATATCCAAAGAAACCATCCACGAAAGAGAAGAATGAATGTTGAGTAGTATTATCTACTAGCACATTAATGTGTGCCATGGGAAAATCATCCTTAGGACTAGCCTTATTCAAATCCCTGGAATCTACACATATCCGTACCTTCCCATCCTTTTTTGGAATGGGAACTATATTAGCAATCCATTCTGGGTACTTAGCAACTGCCAAGAATCCAATGTTAAGTTGTTTTTTGACTTTTTCTCTAATTTTCAATGACATATCTGGTTTCATTCATCTGAACTTCTGCTTAATCAGGGTGCAACCCGGTTTTAGTGGCAACTTGTGCTCGACTATGCTAGTAGCCAGCCTTAGCATGTCTTGATATGACCATGCAAAATGTCACTATAGTCCAACAATAATCTGACTAATTCCTTGTGCATGTTCTTTTCAAAGGAAGAGCCAATTTTGACTTCTTTTTTATCCTCTTTGCTCCCTAAATTAATTATCTCAATTGGCTTTTCATAAGGCTGTATTTCTTTAGCTTCTTATTCAACCAGTCTCTTTAATTTAGGGGATGGCTCCTAGTCATTTTCATAATCCTCATTGGCATCGTTAACAGTATGGTCAAAACTATATAACGGGATTTTAGCATTATCATTTTTGAGAAAGTCACTTTCAGATGTGCATTTATTTGTATTTTAAAAGAGAGGAAGAAAAAAAGGAAAATAGGGAAATAAATGCAAAATGAAGGATCAGTAAAATGGAAATGTAAATGAGAAAAACAAAAGAAAAAAATAATAAATGGGCATGGATGCAAGAGGCAGGTTAACTGAAGGAAGAGTTCAAATGCATTTATTGAAAGACTGAAATGG
Organism: Pterocarpus santalinus; assembly: GCA_031439595.1. Taxonomy (NCBI): domain Eukaryota; kingdom Viridiplantae; phylum Streptophyta; class Magnoliopsida; order Fabales; family Fabaceae; genus Pterocarpus; species Pterocarpus santalinus. Next base: position 46,913,040 of record CM062532.1, on the reverse strand, counting down.
AAACAATAAGCCATTTTACAAAAAATCATCCTAAAGCCTTGGGTAGAGCTAAAGGACTAATAGTATAGAATTACTTTGAATAACACTGAGTAGTCACTAGGAGGCTAACAATCTCCCAGTTGTCAAGTTCCACACCCAGAGGGCTAAGATGCACCTAACTTTGAGGGTTAGTAGAGTCTTCACTTATGACTGCCATGGTATCTAGAACAATCCATCCTGTGCTTTGGAAGCTTTGTCGTATGTCATAGATTGGGACCTTTTTAGTTTTAGGCTCTTAGTTTCCCAATCAGGCCAGCATTTTTTCCTTTTTTTCCATCATAATTCATTTTCGATTAGCTCTGGTGAGTGTGTATCCTAATCCACACTAGTCTTTATTTCCAAACAAGTGTAAAAGCTTAACATTTCCTTGGCATATTTTTCCTTGTCCACCGCCAAGTTGATACCCTTCATCTATCATAACTTAGCCATCATTATAGATGAATTAGAGGGCTGTGGTTCAGGGATTAGGCCCCTTCTTGCACATAGGTGGCATTAGCAATCTCAAAAGTTTGGAAGGTCATTTCAAGAGCTTCTTCAACAGCCTCAATGTAAGGAATATCCGAGGATTTGCTAACCAATCTTCCTCCCCTAAGATGATTACCAACTTGTTGTTGACAATGAATTTCACTTTCTAGTGCAGTGTTGAAGGTAGTGCCCCAGTAGAGTGAATCCATGGTCGACTTAGGAGACAACTATAGGCAGCTGTGATATCCATCACTTGGAATAGTATGTTGAAAGTATGTGGGCCAATTTGAAGTGGTATCTCAACTTCTCCTATGACTCTCCTTCTTATTCCATCAAAAACCTTTACCACCATTAAGCTTGGCTTTATATATGACTCATCAATTGGTAGTTTAGCAAGTGTTAATTTTGGCATTACGTTTAGGGATGAGCCATTGTTGATTAATACTATGGCCATGATATGATCTTGGCATTTGATAGAAATATGAAGTGCCTTAGTATGCCCTTTCTCTTCGGGGGAAATTTCATCATTAGTGAAAGTGACGTAATTATTGGTAACAATATTGTTGACAATGCCATCAAACTTATCAATAGTGATATCATGGGAGATATGTGCTCGATTTAGCACTTTCATTAGTGCCTTCCTATGTGGCTTAGAGTTCAAGAGAAGGGATAGTACGGATATTTTTACTGGAGTATGATTTAATTGATCCACTATCTGATACTCACTTTGCTTGATGAACCTCAAAAACTCATGTGCATCCTTATTAGATACTTCCTTCTTGTGCTTTTCAATCTCCAGTTTTTCAACATGTTCATTGAGACCTTCCACCAATTTAGCTTTCCCTTTGTGGCTCCTTTCTAATTCTTCTTCCTATTCTTTTTGTAACTTTTCTGGACTGTACACATGACCATTGCGAGTCATTTCACTAACTACAGCAATGTTAGTGACTATAGGAGTTTTATCAATGCTCAATATGTCATTGGGGGAATCAGTTTTGAGAACTTCCACACCATACTTCCAAGGTACTGCCTTGGAATCCTTGTAAGGAAAAGGACTTGGTATTTGAATTGTGATTGGTCTTGGGAATATATTACTTTGTAGAGTGTCATTTTTTGTATAATGGATTGTTAAAGATTTAGGTGTAACCCGCTTAACAATCTCATTTTCCTGAGTGTCTTTGGTCACTTGATTATTTCCAAGTGCCAATTTGTCAATCATATTCACATTGCTATCATAGCAACAACCTACTTGGATCAACTGCATGTCCATCAAGTCTTATAAAATTTGCTTAAATTCCTTATACTCTTCAATGGATTACCGTACTTTGCCATGAAGGATACATGTTGATAGCATATTGTTGGTCTAACTGAGCCCGGTTGGAACTTGCATTAACCTATATTCGCAAAGTTTTTGGACAATAAATCTCATTGGGGTCTTGATATCAGCTACTTTGGTCTTTAGGCATTGTTCCAAAGACCTCTCAATAGCATTAATTCTTGAGTTCTCATGATTAGGCAAAGGGTCTTCACTTATTTTAGGAGCCTTTTCCTTAAAACTCAACCATTTAGCATTGGTCAATTCTTGTATTTTGTATTTCAATGCCTTGCAATTTTCTATAGAATGGCCAATAGCTCTCGAATGATAATCACACTTAGCATTTAGGTCATGTCCTTTTGGATATGGGGGTTCTATGGCCTTTATTGGGCATGGGACCACAATGGAGTTTTGGATAAGTTAAGGAAGTAATTCAGAATAGGTCATAAGGATTAGATCAAAATACTCAGGTTTTCTTTCAAAATTGCATATAGTACTTTTTTGACTTGTATCCATATTTTGATTCCATGGCTGGGTAGGCTATGGTGGTATGAAAGCAAGTCTTTGACTTAGGAGTAGAGGTGGAGTAGAATATGGTGTCATTGGTGGATAAGGTAATGGACATAGGACTTACAAGGCAGTAGCAACATAGGAAGGTTGTTATGGGCCAATGGCTAAGTAACTTGGTATTTGATTTCTCCTTTGATCAATTATCAGAGCATTAGTTTCTCCTTCCTTTTTTCTTGATGTTAGGATCATCTTCATATTATTCGTCCCAATGAGGCTTTCAGCAAATTTCCCATTTCTTAACCCATTCTCTATACTTTCTTCGATGACAACTGTAACACCTTAATAAACCCATACTACGCTTAAGTCGTATTACGGCATTTTATTAGTCGTTACTTATACTCATGGAAAACAAAACTTCATTTATAAGTTAAGTTACGCGGAAAATATGGTAAATTTTTATTTTTGAAATACGTCATTGCTTTGCAGTGTTTTGGAAAGTAAAGCCTTGAGCGAGAAGATATATAGAGAAAGAGCATGTTGCATAAAATACATACCCCAATATCATAAAATAAGAGAAAGGTAAATAAATAGTAATTCACAAATATATCGCATTACATAGCTAATCATTATATCCGTATGGGTTCATATATATATAAGCATTACATCCGCCATGATCCAAATACTAGATACTAAATACAAACTTAAATGACAAAGCTCATCACAAAAAAGAATATGCGAAGGTGCAGAGTGACGATCGCTATAAGTCCCAAAACAGTTTCATTTGACATCCCCCATCATACATCCACTCAAAGTGTGGTGGCTCCAGGCTCCACTCCATTGGATGTGCCATCGGAATCTGATGATGATGCAGAAAATAACTAGAATGAAAAATGGGATTTCTCAGTAGGACTCAAACCCGACACGAAAGTGTCACCATCATCGTTCCAGCCACTTCGATTTTAGTAATGAAAATAGTGAGCATTCATAAGGTTCAGTTCTTAGGTTTTCGAAAACATGAATATCCAAAGCAGATTCAATTTTAACATACCTTTTAATCATTTATATCATAACATATATGTGCACAAGTATAATTACATAAAACATGCATGGCTGTGCTATAAGCTTCTCTTAACTTCTTCCCTTCAAGGGTTTGGACTGAAGTCCCTTTTCTTTTCTTAACTTGACTTTATCTTAGGTCTTTTTCTTTTCACCCACTAAACATAAGTGGTAATGAGCTCATATCATGGCTATCGCCACCATAAATTTTTGGTACTTACACTAGCTAGGTCATGCCATGCCTCATGTAAGCCTATCCCCTATACTCACACTAGCTGGATCGATGCCATGCCTCATGTGAGTCATGGGTGAGGGGAGCTTACTTTGGGTCACCTTCCCTTTTGAAGGATCAAACCCTTAGTTCATTTCTTCTTATTAAGGCTTATGATGCAAAATTATTCTAATTTTTTTCCATATCTAGGTGTTACATATCACCGTCCCCAAATATGATTCCTTTATCACATATCATTAAGCATCAAATCATCAACATATCATATTGATATCATCATCATTTGTTATCATAATCATCATCATCATTATCATATTATCATCATCATATCATTGTCATCATGTTGACACATAGAGGTATACATATCATACAAAGTCTTATGAGTTTTGTTTAGTAAATTTGGTGCAAGCTTTTAATTAAGGTTGCCTCTTGTATAAATTCTTTTATTAGGCATAAGGCCAATTTTGTCTATTATCCTTTTTTAAAATTTTAATTTGAATTATGAAGTTTTCCCATATCTTAAATTAAGGGTCTTAATGTCTTTAAGCTTATTTCTTATTAACCTTTAAATTGAACCACAACCAGTTTTTACTTTTATAGTAGGGCAGTAACTTCAAAATTTCATCACAATTTCATCTTTTACAATCTTGACTTGAATTTTGGTATGATTATAGTTCTCTGAGTCTATTTTTAAACAAAACAAACCCACTCAAAAATTCATTTTGTAACTTGAGGTATGCACATTTTATTCTGATTGCTCAGCTTTTAAGTTTATTCTTGGTACAATGACTTTTAAACTTTACTGGGGGCTCCTCACAAGGAATCTGACAAACTATTTTGGAACATCCTCTGGAATTTTCTTATCGTTTTGCGCCTATTTGTTCGGGTTCTTACCAAATAATTGATGTTAATTAAGATCCAACTAAAATTTTCCCGAGTTCCGACCTCATAATTGGTGTTCAAGATCAACTAGAATGGCCATGAAGTCCGACCTCCGAGTTTATATCCAAGTTCAACAAGAATGAACATGAGTTCCGACCTCAAAATTGATCCCAAAGATTCAACTACACAAATTCCGACCTCCGAATTGATCTTCAAGGAGCTATACACGAGTTTCGGTCTCCGAATTTCTCTTTCATTTCTATTGATGTTCCCGAGTTTGAGCTTAGGACCAACTTCCGATATCGAATTAAGCTCCGAGATTATATAAATATCGATTTCCCCGCACATAAGGTTAATGTATTGATTCCCGATTTTTGGTGCTATGCCTAGAATCGATCTCCGAGTTTGATCATAAACCGAGTTTTAGAATTACATGTAATAAGAGTTTTAAAGTGTCCTTGTTCTCGAATTCCAAGTTTACGTTAACATACCTAACTTCCGGGTTTAAGTATTTTCGGTTTCCTATTTTGTTCTTGACTTTCGATTTTAACGTAATTAGTGTACTGTATGATTTCCGACCTCCGACCTTATGTTTCAAATAAATTATGCATGATTTTCGACATCCGACCTTGTTTCCAAGTTTTGAATAGAGCAGACAAGATCTCTGATCTCCAATTTAATTTCCAAGTTTCAAATAAATGGGCATGAGTTCCAACTTTAAGCAGAATCGAGACGAGTTCCGATTTAAGATACAATGGAAGTGAGTTTCACTTTTAAGTGACGTGGAGAATAATATAGCTACAAAAGAGGGAGACATGGCCGAACTTTACCTACAAAGATTTCAACCAATCAAAACTCACAAAGCCAACTACCTCTTCAATGCTTAAATTATATTTTTTTCTTAAATCTGCGCCACTCTCTCCCCTGATTTCAGCCTTTTTTTCTCTTCTTCTCTCAACCAACTCCATCAAACTTTCAAGCTTTACAAGTTTCTATCAATTCAAACTTTAACACCTAACAAGGTCACACTCCAAAGAGGTAGAGGTTCAATTTTGTGCTGTTACTCTGATTAGGGTGACTGATTTTGGCTTTATGTTCTCACTTTTTGATGTGATTAGTGAATTATTATGATGATCTCTGACTGGTTGTTGGCTGTTTTTGTGTTTAAATTTAATTAAGGAGTAGAAGAGGGTGAAGATAGAAAGATGTGAAGGGTTGGAAGACCAAATTCCCTCGGCAGTCCGTACGGCAGAATATACAACTCTGCCTATAGCTGGTTAAAGTGGATGAAACTATTTTTAGATGAAAGTAGACATTCAGGGCTTTCCATACACACACACACACACACACACACACACACACACAGATATATATCTATATATATATATATAAGGCCATTGGATTAATATCGACAGAGATATGAATTTTTGAAGTTTGACCTAGGAATCAGGACTTTCATCCAAGCAGTGTGACTTGAGAAGGGTGTAACTCACCCTACACAGTTTCAAATTGAGTGAAACCAACTTTGTTGGAAAGCTTACAGGTAGGGGAACATTTTGTAATAAAATTCCAAGTTTGTTAAGGTCCGATTAGCTCTCAGCGATCGAAGAAGTTGCCTTATATCCAAACCAGGTCAAGATAGGATAGTTCCGAAAGGTCAGATTTCGGGGCTTATAACTCGAGCTCTGCTAAAGCAAATGAAATAGAACTTGATGCAAATGAAAGCTTATCCTGTTATGATAGCAGTTTCATATGATTTTGGTTGGTTTTCGATTTTTAGTATGTTTTTACTTTTAAGTATGCAATTCTGGCCAGTGTCAATGCAGGCCGGGGTAAAACTTACATAACTTGAGCCACACTTATCAAAATTAGGTGGGACCAAAGAGGTTAGAAAATAGACACATAACACTCTAACATATCCAAAATTGAGATTTAGATGAGTTGAAATGAAGTTATGTCCTGATTTACAAAAATTAGGTTGAATGCAAGTGTTGAGACAGCAACCATGTTTTTAATTACAATGATTGTGCCATGAATTTGATATGTGAAATATGAATAAAATGTCATGAGATTTATGAGAATTTGGTGTTCTAATTATTGGCACTATTCATGAGGAAGTGGACACGTTCCGTTATATTGCTGAAACTTCGGTAAGTCTTATGCATGAGCTATAATATATATTGAGATCTATGTGCATTTTGCATGAAGTTCACAAAGGCTATGTTATGATGAACATAAAGGTTATGTTATGATGAGCATAAAGATTATGTTATGATGAAAGTTCCATAATGCTTGGGCAGCCCCAGATTAAAGTTAAGGGTAATAGATCGGTGGGAAGGTTGGGGAAAGTAAACCCAACGTTCCTGTATAGGAACGAGCTCAATCCTGATAAGCAGACTATTACCCAAGAGTCTAAAATGGCCAAGAACTCCCAGGGGACCAAATAATGGAAAACTTTATGACGATAAAGTTGCAAGTTAAAGAAAAATGTGAATTAAGTCAAGTGCACTTGCATACAGTCAAGTATAAGCATCTTTATGTGCATCTTCAATTATCTGGTTAAGACATAATGTTATTGTGTTCCTTGTTGAAGCATATTATACTATTCATATTTTTATGACTATCATATGACATGGCAAGTGATTGTTAAAATATAACTCTGCTTCGAGACAGATGTTTTCAATTTAAAACTGAACCACTGGTTGTGTATATATATTCACATTTTTATAAGAAACTGAAGCGGCTAGAATGTTTATGATGACACTGTATGGTTTGAGTTTACCTTCTGAGAACCATAGGTTTTCACTGCCTGCTTGTATGTTTTTCTTTTCCATAAACATTCCAGCACTTAAGTTGGAAATCAAGTGTGTGGTGGAATACTGGGACGTTCACTGAGCAAGACTCGGAGGCAAAATAAATCAAGAGACTACTGAAGCTAGTTGATGCGTAGCAGAAGCAAGTTCTATATGATATGTTAGTCACAAATTTCCTTTAAATTGTAATTATTTTATTTTATTCTCTATGCATCAGAGACAATGAAATTATAAACTATTTTTCAGTAATAAAGTGTACTGTTGAAAGGCCATGTATTATATTTTTTCTGCATTTTAAAGATTCTCTTAGCATAGTGACAACCTCTTAATATACTCCGTGACTCGAGTATGGCTTATATAAGAGAGGGTGTTACATGTTTTATGAAGATGCTCCTCTATGTCTTAGATTTCGAAAAAACTTCAATCCTATTCTAAAATGTTCTGTATAACTTGAGCTATTAAGATTTTATTATATACTACCCGAACAAAAACATATCTGGGGATAACACACTTTGAAAATTCATATCTCTCTCGTTTTAAGGCCAAATTTCATGTATTATGTCTATTTTCATTTAAAATTAGTTTCCTTGCATTTGGAGTTATGTTGAAAGAGTTATTAGTCACACCATATAGACTGCTAGAATTTTTTAGCTTCAATAGTTTTGGTTTCAATGAGTTTTCTTGTAAAAACATTAAGTCTTTTCCTGAAGTGACCACTTTTTTCTTCCAAACCAATTTTATACTTTGAGATCTTGATGAAAAATCAATATTTTGAGTTCTAAAAAGTTTGGTTTAAAATAAGAATAAATGCACAACAAGTCATTTTCCAAGAAAAGAGTAAAAATCACAAACAACTTTTTATAATGAAAGCATGGCCATGAGGCCTTTACAGCACATCCTAAAACCACCTAGCTATGGAGAGCTTAGGAGTTTCAGAGCTTAAAAAACATAGAAGAAATAGGGGTTTGAGTCACTACCAAATGGGTTTCTTAAAAGCATGAAGAGTGAAAATAGTTGGAGATGGCTTCCTTCCTTAGAGCTTAAGAGAATGTGGCTAATGTGTGTTTACTTTGTTTCTCCAAAGACCAAATAAAGTGGCCCTTGAAGGGTTTGTAACGATGGTGATAGGAAATGAGGGTGGTGGTGGTGGAAGAGCAAGAAAAACATGAAGGAAAGTAGGAAGAACAAAGAGAGGTTGAAAGAAAGAGGAGTGGCTACTTGATATCTTTGGGAAAGAATAGAAATCACAAATAAGAGAGTGAGGGGTCTATTTTGGGGCCCAAAAATGGGGCTGATGGCTGATTGGTTTTGCTTCTCCAATATGTAAGAGGAAGTAGGTGAGCTTAACTTCTTTTTCAAGCAAGAAGGCTAGGAACCTTGGGGTAAAGGTAAAAGAGTGGGTTGTGTTTTCCTTGAGTCTTGGTGCATGCTATGGACTATTTTGTGTTTTCTTAAGTAGACAAAAGCAAGGACACCTCTTGGGATTGGCTTGATTGAATAAGATCACTCCAAGGGGCATAATCCTAAGGGAGGAAGGTACTTCTCTTGTCTTGACTAAAGAGATACCACTAACATAGACCCTTGATTTAAGAGTGCATGATGAGAAGGCAAATGGATGGTTGGATTTTGCTCTTGTCCTCGGTTGAAATTTGGTGCATCAATTAGGAGAAATTTTTAAATTTTCAAAGCTATTAGAATTACCTAAGTTGTTAATCAATTTGATTAGTTAAATTGTTCTTTAACCGATTTCGATTAATTACACTTTTAAGATCTTTTCCTCTAAAAGAATTGCCCTTATGAATTATGTAATTAGGGTGTAAGAATTAATCTATCTCAATTGGTAAGATAGAACAATTGTCTTGTACTTAATTAATAAGATTGAATTAACTTAATTATATTTCTAAGTTACGAATTAATGAGGTTCGAATAATTAGGTTTTAATTAAAACATTTAGTGCGTTATGATTCAATTATTGACTTGACTCAATTTACTAAGCTCTTGCTCATTGAGATTAGCCAATTAGTCCTCAGTTAATCGTTAACCTCTATAATTAGCCAGGATCACTAAGCTAACTAGCTTAGACAAAATTGGGGATGTTACAACGACAACATCGAAAAATTTTGATGATACAATGCAAAGTGATAATAAACATGGTAATTATTTCCCTTTCTGCCAATTGAGGTTCTACTTGTGTAGCGACCTTTCTCCATCGCTGGGCATGTTCTTTGAATGTGTCATCGTCTTTCTTGACCATATTTTGTAGTTGTGACTGATTGGGAGCCATATCATTATTATACCTATATTGCTTCAGAAAAGCATCTGCTAGTCCTACCAACTTCAAATACGAGATTTTTCCAAATGCATATACCAGTTTGCTACTACCCCCGCTAAGCTATCTTGAAAAAATTGAACTAACAGCTTATCATCATGGGTATACGAAGCCATCCTTCAACAGTACATGGTTAGATGGTTTTTTGGGCATGTGATACCCTTGTATTTGTCAAACTATGGAATTTTAAATTTCAAAGGTATTACCACATTCGAAACCAAACAAAGTTCCGAGGCTTCCATCAGACCATAACTATTTACTCCTTCGATGACTCGTAGTCTTTATTCTATGATTTTTAGTTTTTCTTTAGGTTGTGAAGAACTTGCAACATAAAAGGAGAGGTTGATATACAGAGAATTGTGGGTTTTCATTACAGTGTGATATTTGAGATTGAACAATTGGCATCCCTATTGGTGCACTACTGTTAGTGGAATGGTGTGGCTGAACACCATAAAGTGGGAATGTAGGTGACGTCTCATTAATGCCTAATTAGGGATTTGATATGGGAGTTGTACCATCTGGTTGATTGGTAGCTACGAGTGGTATATATCCTGAAGGGAGACCATAAGGTGGTACTAATGACGCCCCAGTAATTGTAGGTTGTGCAGGGTTATTTGGATGAATAGTGAGGGGCATCATAATCCTTTGCGGAGTCAACACTAGAGGATAGTAGGTTGTTTCTGATTGTTGTCCAACTGATCAATTGTAGAGCCTCTAGAATCTTTATTTGTTCTTGCGTTTGTTCTAGTTCATCCATGATCTTGGATCACGATCGAGTCCTATAAAGGCATCACAATGATAGTTTTTTCTTCTTTTTCTTTTTTCTGTTTTATTTGGTATTTAATGTTATTAAAAAAATAGTAATAATAGAATAAAGATAATAAACATGCATGCAATAAGATGTGGTCCAAGATTGTAAATGATATCATCTAAATCCCTTTCATGATACAAGGGTCATCAGTTACCAGCCACTGTTACTACAGCACAAAATAGCTTGGTTAGCGAATAATATCAAAATTAGCTCTATCATTACAAGCTACAAAGTCCAAGCCTTTCCAAAACTACTTCCTATGGATCTTGCTGCCATTAGTGGAATCTTCGAAGCTGATGGAGTTCTGCTGCCAATTCTGATAGAACTTTCTATGTTTCACCTAGAGGTAGTTTAGCCTCTAACTCTTGCACCTCTCTGGCTCTTTTCCTTACACGATAGGTGACCTTTTAGACATCTTCTAGTAAGGCATTGGTCCCTTGTTCGGGTTCTATGTACTTTTTGCTCTAGAGATTATTTGTCATGGTATGATCCAGGATGCTACTCTATAGGTTAGCTTTCTCATGTTGCAAGAGGGCAATTATTTCATTATTGATTTCTAGTTCATGGCCTTTACTCATTAAGTCTTACCATAAGCTCTCCATCTTTATCCCGTGTAACCCCAACATATGATCTTTTTCATGAATCACAACCTCCATAGATTGACATCATCCTCGCAGTCAGATAACCTCAGATTCCATAGTAGTTGCCTTTCTCCTTTGTCTCACTATTTCTTCCATAGCCTTATCCATGCGAGTGATTAAAGTAGGTTTTTCATTGGTCCATTTTCCACTTCTGGCGACAAGTGTGGCTTCCTTCTCTTGAAGTTGTTTGAAAGCATTTTAATACCTATATTCAACTTCTGCTTTATAGTCCATAGGTTCATCGAACCTATGAATTGGAGGTTCAGGACCTCGAACTGCGGGAGCTATAAATCTTTTCCCCTATTTGCCTGATGGATACCCCAGAGTGATGCTGGATGTAGGTATGCCAGACTTCAAAGCTTTAACATCTTTCTAGTCTAAAATAACTTCTTTCACCTTATTAGCAGTCCCTTCATCACCATACATGAAATCTGCTTCAGTAAGACCATGGGTGATAGAGATGAACTAGAAGGAACCCATTTGCCCCCTTACCATAGCCGGAACGTAACTGGTTACTCCCCAAGGCCTAATAAGCAGAACCCAAGGTTTGCTCCCACAACGATATATGGTATGGGTCAATGGAAGCCATTTTGCATGCCATACTATCTCTTGTATCTGCAAAAAGCAGTTGATCCATTGATTTCAGGTTGTAGACTATCTCGGCCAGCTTACAATGCTATATTGTTGTAGTGGGTTCTTGAACCTAGTATGCATGTCACATTTAATTGTGGGATAATTAAAACAATCGAAGCTAGGTAGATGACTTCACATCCAGATCATGAGCAACTATAGGCACCCCCAGAATCTACTTCTTGAGTGGATCCAACAGTAGTTAAGAGAACATATGGTATGTGCTAGAATTGCTAGGGCTATATGCGTCCAATGGATAACCTGCTCAAACATTTTTATTACTTGGCCATCTATTTGGCCTTTACCCCTTGGAAATAGTACAAGCCCATGAATGGCTAACACATACATAGTCATTCCTCTGTCATCATCAATGCCACTCTGAACATATCACAGTAAAACACCTAAGTCTAGGCCATTCTCATATGGCTTTCCAGTTCACTCGCATGGATTCTTATTAGTTTTGAGAGAGTTCTTTTAAGGGTCTTTTTTTGGTCATAGCAGTAGACTTTATCTTTAGACAAGTTTTCTCTATTCAAAAGTTTTGCATATTCTTAAATAGTGGGTGTCAAGTCAAACTGGAAACATGTGAAACAATGATAGGAGGTATTCCAAAAATGGAGCATGGCTTTTAGCATCTATGTGTCAAGAGGTATAAAGAGAAGATGAGTAACATCTCCGTATCTTTCACTGAAATTTGCGTGCCTCGTTGTTTTAAACCATATATCTTTTAGCACTATCACATTGTTTGGTTCAAAATCATACCTCCTAATTGGCAGTATGTAGATAACTATTCCATGAGGTATGAAATCACCTTTTTCTCTTTGCATGTACTCTGACATTTCCACCACAGCCCTTTTCTCTTCAGTGGTAACATTAGTCATCATAGGAGCCTTCCCTTTATCCATGTTATAGCTTTGATGATATCTTTGCAAAATTGGACCATGAATGCATATGCAAGGCAAACAATGAAAGTCATAAGTCAATATCAAATAAGAAAAGAATGACATTTACTTATAAAGATAAAAAAGAACACAAGAAAAGAAAATAATAAATAAATAAAAGAAAGTATGCCAATGTGATTCATGGGTTCACTTAAAGGATGGCACTGAGGTTATATCGACAAGTGCAAGTGTTGGTTCTAGACCCTTAGAAGGTTCTCAAATTGCCTCTACTGTTGCCTATACTTCGACTAGCAGAGGGCCTTAGTCAGAACTATAAGTGAAGAGAGTTCAATTCAAGCAAGGAGTTTTCATGTGCTTATATGGAAACTAGAGGTTTCTCAAAGCGACACTACTTGCTCCTCTATCTAGCCTACAAGGTATCGAGCTTAGGTTTAGAGCCTGTGAGTGAAAGTGTAATAGTAAACAAAAAAAAAAATGTAGAATGTGCAAAGATAATGCAAATGAATAAAATAATTATAGAAGACATAGAAAGAGGAAGAAAAAAAAAACAAAAAAAATCAAATACCAAACAACAAATGAATAGCACCGGGCTTAATCCTCGAATTATCCCCAGTGGAGTCGCCAAGCTGTCGCAACATACCTGTCTAGCATGATGCGATACGGAGGCAACTGAGAAAAATGAATAAACATTTCTTCTTTTTTTATTTTAAGGATTATGAAGATGAGAGAACTGTGTGTTGAGATTTGGAGTCGCCACCAATCAATTTTTTTCATTAAAAATAAAATGGCAGATTAGACGCCAAAAAAAGAAAAGGTCTGCAATACCAGAGTTCAAGTTCGGGGGTTGATTATGAGTAGGAAAAGTATTAGCACCTTACAACATCCATTCCAAGAACGATTACCTGTTAGTCTAATGTTATTTGAGTATTTGATTACGTTGCTCCATTTTTTTCAATTAAACAAATTTATTTTTTTTCTTTTTTAAATGTCTCATTTTGTCAACATATTCTCAAGGACGATAAATGATTAAGATAGGGAATGAGTGGCTAAACAACCATTTTTGTTGAACAAAATTCAGGCACACAATATATTGCTTAAAAATGGTGAATTAAGAATATAAATTTTTTAGAATGATTTTTGTAAAAATATTTTTACTTATTAGAAGACATTATTTAAGAGAAAAAAAAAGTCAAATTTAGAAATTAATTTTTATCGTAATAATTATTTCTATTTTTATTAAGTTGTTTTTTTTCTTGAGCAAACGGAAAATTCTAAATCACTATCATTATAATTGTGGCCATATGAATTTGTTCACCATTATTATTTTTGAATAAATATGAAAATATTTTTAATTAGTTTTTAGTATTTTGATATTAAACTCAGATTTTGCCAGCGCTTCTAGCAAAGTCTAATATAAAATTTCAGGAAGAGTTTGTTTAATCAGAGCTCTGATCCTCTCCTAATTTTTCTATCGTTGGCCAATTTTGAATTATTTTATTAACATTAAATCCTAAACAGAATAGTAAACTAAAAGAAATTATCGTTTAATTTAAGTGAGCGTAAAAAGAATTAGGTGGTCAATTATATCGATCGATTCACGCAATTATGAAAATATTTTATTTTATTTTGTTGTTGGAGTCATATCTCACCAACACTTTTGGTAAGACCTGATATAAAGCCTCAAAAATTTCAAAAAGAGTTTTCTTGATCAGTACTCCAATCTTCTCCTGATTTTTCCATTGTTGGCCAATTTTGAATTATTAATATAAAATCCTAAATGAAATGATGAAATGATTGAAGAAAGTTATTCTTGTAGTATTTAATTGGGTGTTGAAATATTTTTATAATGATATTGAAACTATACAAATAGATTTTATTGTGTATAATAAAATTATGAAAATATTTTATTTTAATTTTACTATTAAAATCAATTTTCACCAACATTCCTGATAAAACATGAATTTCAGGAAGAGTTATTTTGATTAGCACTCCAATCCTCTCTTGATTTTTTTTTTTTTTATCATTGATTGATTATTTTAATAATATGAATATAAATATGATTTAAATTGAAACCAAAAATTAATAAATAAATTAATGAAATATTCATGAATTAGAAGGGATAAGCATCAAAATATAGCAATTCTTATATCTCATCGGAGCTCCTGGTAAAATTATAGAAATTCTTATATCTTAGAAAAGCTAAAATATTATCATCATTGCAATCAATTTTGATTATTCATCATTGAAATACAATAAAATTTACCTTATGAGAATCATTATTGAAAAAGGACAGGAATAAATAAATAAATACACAAAAATAAATAAAGAAAGAAGCCAAACGCACAAGATAGAAACCAAACGTAAGGACATGCTTTCTTTTTTTTCTTTTTATCCAATTGAAAGACATGACCATTTTAATTGAAATAAAGGAGTATTAGACTTCAAAGAAGATCGAGCCCATGCGTTAAACATACAGCTTAAATTTCAAATAAAAGAATAAAGCAATACATGAAAAGAATTGGGGCCGTAGTGGTGAAGAAGGTTCTTACACATTTTGGGGAAAAGGATTTGTGTAACCACAAAGAGAAGCAAAGAGAGCAATAGCCAAAAGCAAATGCGAGGGTCCGAGGTGGAGTTGTGCATGCAAGCCTGAGCGGCTAGGCACCACTCTGACGATGGCGGCAACGATAAGAAGAAGATGGTGGCGTTGCGGTGGTGAGGATGGTGGCTAATGGTGGAGATAGGGACAAGTTATGTTTTCTTCTTCTTCTTTTTTTGGGTTCTATTCCTAGAGCTTTGGCTTGGGGTTTGATTTGTGTAGGGTTAGTATTATGGATGATGATGAGTTGCTTTTGTTGTCTTTTAATTCTTGTCCTAGAGTTTTTTTTTTTTGGTCTAAAAAAAGAGATCTTGATGATGGGGTTTTGATTTTGTACATGGGATCGATGATTGCTTGGGTTTGAGTTGCGGAGAAAAGATGGAGGCTATTGTTTGGGTGTTTGATCTGCAACAAGAAAAAGAAAAAAAAAAAAAAGGGTTGCCATATTTGTGTTGTGGTGGTATCATGAGGTTTGAAGCTTCTGGGTTGCTAGCTATTGAAGGGAAGATTCCTGGTTTGAACCTTTATCTTCCTTTATTTATTTTTTCTTTGTATTATTTCCATGTGACATGTTTAATTTGATTTGCAATTCCTGGTAGTCATTTTTGGCTCTGTTTTTGTGGAAGGTCTGCAAATGTGAGTTAAGAAAGGATATCCTGTGTCAATATTAATTTGTACAGTGTGTGCGAGAGTGATTGTTTATTTTCTTATTTTTGCCCACTCTTATTACTGTTTTTCATTTTTATTGTTCCTGTGATGCAAGAGGTAAATTTATTTGGGCTATATGTATGGGTGTATGATAATGGTGGATGAATTAATACCCAGTTTGTGTTGTTCATTTCAATTTTTGAATGATAGTCGGTGCTGTTGATGACTTTTCTTGTATTTTGCTTTTAATTTCTTTCATGTGATGGTGTAGTTTAATTTCTATTGGAGCTTATGTTCTTCTAGGCACTTATGTGAGTTGTGGATTTTTATGCTTGATTGTTTTTGATAGTTTCACTATGAAAATATTTAGTTCCCAGTATGTAACATCCCCATATAACGTAATAGGAAATAATTAAAATAAACTTTTATTATTTATAATCTTACCCCTAAACTTTTTAGAAAATGACCTCTAGGTCTTTATATATTAATTACAGCCTTGCCCCTGAATATTTTCGAAAATGACATTTAGGTCCCGATATCAATAAGATTAGTAAAATAAGGTTTTAAACGAAGTAGAACCACGTAGCAAAAACGTAGAAACCTAAAACTCGGC
Source organism: Pterocarpus santalinus (assembly GCA_031439595.1). Classification (NCBI taxonomy): domain Eukaryota; kingdom Viridiplantae; phylum Streptophyta; class Magnoliopsida; order Fabales; family Fabaceae; genus Pterocarpus; species Pterocarpus santalinus. The sequence goes on along the minus strand of CM062532.1, from coordinate 46,896,558 downwards.
CGATTGAGCCACGGAGGTATCCATATATGAAATGACATGGGATGCCCCTAGACTTACCCATAATTACGAAAATGCCATTAGCCACGAAAAACAGAAAATAAAATAGCCCCAAATTGGTAAAACGATTAATTTACGTTGTTAATCGATTTATTCGATTTTGTTAAATCTTTAAGATTAATCAAAAACTAATTAAAGGTTAATTAGGAGTTAATGAGATGTTAATTAGAGAGATTTGAATTGGAAACAATTAAAATAGAAACATAGTAAACCTCAAAACCATTTTACCGATTTAAGGGAAATCGGTAGAATTTCAGTATTTTAAATTGTCGGAACTGAACCAGTAGAATTTCAACCCATTAACCCTACTTTAAGTGGCTGAGAACTCAGCCACTTAATCCCTCAAAATGGCGCAAAGAAGGCCACAGAAAGTGAAGAAGGCTGGCTGAATTTCAGCCTTAGATTCTAAGCCAATCAAAAGCCAAAGCAAATCAATAACAACCACTCATGTAATCAGAATTTTTCCTCTCTTTTTAGCACCCATTCAGACCCCTTTTACGCCACTCTTCTCTTCTCCTTTCAGCTCTCTTTCTCTCTTCCTCACACACCCAAAAACTCAAGCCAATTCCAGCCTTATTCATCCAAGCTTCAAGAATCCAGCACAAACACTTGGATCAAAGGTAGGAGTTCTATTCTCACATCAAATCTGTGGTATTGGCTGGCTGAACATGGATTATTTTCATGATTCTTGATGTGTTAAATGGATGATTATGATGATACGTGATTGGTTTTGGGCTGTTGGTTTGGTTAAAATCGGATTTGAAGCATGAAAGAATAGAAATGAGAAGAGCTGAGGGGCTGGAGAACCAAAACCCCTCGGCAGTCCATACGACGGAGTGTACGGCTCTGCCTACAACCGATCAAAATAGATGAAACCATTTTTATATGAAACTAGACATCTAGGGCTTTCCATAGACATATCATATGAGGCTTTTGGATTAGGATTGAGGGAGATATGAATTTTTGAATTTCGACCTAGGGTTTTGACTCTGGCTCTGAGTAGATCAGGTTGTTTAGGGTAGAACTCGACCTGTACTACTTGAAAATGAGTGAAACTAACTTTTTTATAAATATTACACATATGAGAATGTCCCATAAAAATTTCAGAATTAGATAAGGTCCCAGTTGCTCCCAGTGCTCCACACAATTTACCCTATGTCCACACCAGGCTAAAACAGGGCAGTGTAGGAAGGTCCGAATTCTGGGCTTTTAACTCGAGCCATACTAAGCCAAATTGAGTAAAACTTTTTTTAAATGAAACTTTGTTCTTTTAACTTTAATATGAGTCCAATTTCGTGTAATTTGAGTCAGTTTTCGATTTATGGTAGATTTTTACTTTTAGTTACCTAATTTTGGCTAGCCACTGGGCAGGCCGGGATAAAACATAAATATCTCAAGCTGTAGATATCAAAATGAGATGGGACCAAAAGGATTAGAACCAAGACACATAAGGCTACAACATACCCAAAATTGAGCTCCAAATGAGTTAAATAGCAATTATGGCCTGATTTACAAGAACCGGGTTGAATGTAAGTATTGAGACAGCAACCATGTTTCAATTTCAATAATTGTGCTATGAATTGATATTTGAAATATGAATGAACTATGTTGAATTATGAATGAAATGTCATGATGTCTTTGATGAGCTGGTATACTGAGTACTGGCACTATTCATGGGGAAGCGGACATGTTAAGTTATCTTTGAATTTTCTGAATTATATGAAGTTATAATAGCTCGTGTTATGGAACTTTAAGTTATGAATATGAAATTTACATGCAAGGATATATGAGAGTAAATGACGAAGCATGTGTATGATTATGTTCAGAATGTCTATGCTTGATTATGCATGAGAACAAAAAGACATAAGTATACTAAATATGAGATCCCTTCACTTAGAGGCAGTTATTTGGGTCCCTCCAGGTGAAGGCAGTTAAAGGATAAAAGATGTGAGTCCCTTCACTCGGAGGCAGTTGCACATTGGGTCCCCCCTTGTGAAGGCAGCTACCCTCTACCTTGGAGACACGTGGTCAGAAGAGATCCCTCAATTTGAGGCACGTGACCAAAATGAGATCCCTCCACGGCTAGAGGCACGTGAATCCCCTTGTGGGAGAGTCGGTGTGACGACGGTCATGAGTCGAGCTGACGAGCTCACTCCAAGGCCAGGCTACCCAAGGGCAGTAAAGGCTAAAGACTAAAGACTCAAGACTAAAGATTAAAGCATATGCAAATACCCCGCTTACATGAGGCATGGCATGACCCAGCTAGTGTAAGTGCCGAATGAAGGTCCCATATTCCTAAGGAACGTGACATGGCGATCACGCTCTGATGGGGTATGACATGGCGATCATACTCTGGGATATGGCATGTAAAGATTTTATGATGAAAAGGAAGCAAAAGAAAAAAAAGTAAACTTTATGTATATGCATGAATTTAAGTACAAGTAAAGTTATGTGCAGATGTTATGTCCCCAGTATATTGATACTATTGTATTTTATTATGTTTCAGTTACTACTCCTAATATAATTCATGAAATTTGTTTCGTATGGACTCTCCCAAATTACCAAGTGTATGAGTAAAATGAACTTTGCTTCGGAAAGTATATTTTTGAACTATAAAATTGAACAGTCTGTATAGCATGTTCACACTTTTCATAATAAACCGAAGCGAACTGGAGATGACAACGATGACACAGTTTATGTTAGTTTAATAACTCCTACTGAGAATTTATAATTCTCACTCCTATGTTTATTTCCGTGTTATCTCCAGATAGTTTAGCATTTTCGAAGAAGGTCCTCCGAGGCAGAGTTGACTAGCAAGATTGAAGTTGGCCGAAGGTTGCTGCCAGACAAGGTCCGATTAAGTGACAGTAACAACTCCTAGGTGAGGTACTATGACTTAAGCATAGTACCGTACTCGGGAGGGTGTTACACAGTATGCATGTACCATGCGTTTAAATTTGCCATAGAAACAGTGAGTTTTGGTTGTTCATTCCATAAACACAATAAACAAAACATAAGCAGAATAGTATCAGGCAAAACAATCAAATTAAAGACAAGAAATTGATTATGGCAAAATAATTAGATTAAAAACATGAAATTGATTATGACCATAGTTGTCAAATGCAAATAGCGGCGTATAGTGGCCGATCTCAAAAGTGCTATAGCGGGATAGCGGATAGCGTTCCGGCCGCTATTTGATAAAAATGTATATAATTATTATTCAAATTATATAACATATATACATGTTCAAAAATAAGAAATCATTCACAATTAAACTCATTCATATCAATAATGAAAATTCATAATCCATTCCATGTTCTAAAAACATGCAATTACCATCAATCTAATATAGAAACATGAAGTTCTAAGGGCAACAAAACCAAAAAAATAGCACCATCAAGTACCATAAGAACAACAAAATATAAAAGACAATAATCTCTACTCTCTAAAACTAACAAAATATCCTATAAATCATTCATCATCATCATCATCATCCTCCTCCACCACTGCCAAATTGTTCTCTCCTTCATTTTCTTCACTACTAGACTTATATATCTATTCTTGCCCTTCCTCAGAGTCTTCCTCATCATCAAATTCTTCTTCCTCTTGAATAGGCTCCTTCCCTCTTCTTGAACTAGAATGCTTTGATACTTTTTTCTTCAATCTTGTAGCAAGCCTAATGTGTCTAGGAGGCTCCTCAGCCCAAACTGCAGCAAAAACATCTCCCTAAGTCAATCCATCATCACCAAAAACAAATTCTTCTTTAGCATCCTCTATGTTAGCACCCATTTCTCCTAACAACCGCTAATTGCTATCATCAATACCATTTAGGAGAATAGGATCAATCTCATCTTGGCTCTCAAAGCGCTCTTTAAGATGCTCAAGCTTGCTCCTTTTCTTAGAATGAATATATGATATTCATATCATAAATTAGACAAAAATGCTAGCTTTAAAATCATTAAATAGAAACATAAAACTATGCAAAGGAAAATTATTTCCATATGCTTACATGCTCAAAAGTGCTCCAATTACTCTCACATCCCGTTGAGCTACAAGTTAGGCTCAACACTTTGACTGCAAATTGTTGCAAGCTAGGAATGGATGCTCCATACTTCCTCCACCATTCAGCTATGATTCAATAATCAGAAAATCACCATTATTAAGAAACATTATGAAATTAAATTTATCAAGAATAAAGTACATATTTCTTAATTCTTACCAAGAGCCACGGTGTTCCTTTTTTTGATTGCTATCATTTTCCAAATATATCACCAGCCCTCTTAAATATTTCAATCTCATTAGTAATCTTTTCGACCATGTCTTCATTTGGAATCAACCTATCAATAGTCTTATAAAGTCCATCCATTACTTCATGATCACTCTCGATCTTTGTTGCATTGGGATAGTAAAACTCAAGATTCAGAAAATAGCTAGCTATATGTAATGGATGATGAAGTTATGAGTCCCATCTCCTATCAATAATAGCAACAGTATCCTTGTACTTGGCTTTATTATGCTTGAAGGACTTTTGAACGGCTTCCTTAGCTCTATCCATTACTTCATAATTGTATCCCATTGCAAGCTTTTTCTCATTATCAACATGCCTAAGGACATGCACAAGAGGCCCCATAAGTTTAATAGAGTACACAACATCATTCCAAAATATTGTGTTGAGCACAATATCACCTTCCTTCTTCCCCTTAGGTTCTTTAGCCGTCTTGGAGTTCAACCACTCATCTAAAGTGAACATCCTTCTAAGGTTGTTCTTTTGTTTGTACAACCTTTGTAGTGTAAGGAAGGTTGTAGCAAACCTTGTCACTCCATGCCTAACCAACTTTATCTAACTCCATCTTGTTAGTAAATTTCCTCATTGTGTTCAATGCCAAAGTGTGGTTGTAGACAAAGCCCACAAGACTAATGCCTCTTTGCATTGCCTTCTTAACTGGAGGAAGCTTTCCAATGTTCTCCAATATTAAGTCTACACAAAGTCCAACACATGAAGTCCAAAAAAGGTTATTTCTCTTAGCCTGAAGTAGTTTGCCTAAGAAGAGCCAAATTAAATAAAATTAGAGAAGTAGCCAAATATTAAAGGAAGTAATAAGAAATTTAAGTAGTTCATAGTTTCTTATCGGCCAAGACATAATTACTTTCATTATCAGTCACCACTTGAACAACATTTTGTTCTCCAATCTCCTCTACAAAACTATCCAATTGCTCATATACTTTCTCCCTTGTCTTTATATATGCAGAAGCATCAACACTTTTCACAAACATTGTCCCAGCTGGATAATTTACCATGAAATTAATCAATATCCTATTCTTCTTATCTGTCCAACCATCTGACATTATTGAGCATCCATATCTCACCTTTTCCTCCTCTTGACCCTTCAACATATCCTTTGTTAACTCCAACTCTTTTTAAGGAGTGAAACTCTCAACTTATGATAACTTAGAGCTTTAAGGTGTGGACCATAATTTCCAACAGCTTCAAGCATCAACTTAAAGCTTTTTGATTTAGCAACATTGAAAGCAATCCCATTCATATAAAAGAATTGGGCTATGTATTGAATAGTTCTAGCCCTTGCTTTCTTATCACAAGCATCATTAATGCTTGTTTGTCGATGAGGCTTCCCTAATTTAATGGTAGCTTCAAGATTTTTTAAGAACATCAAATCCAAAGGACCTTTTAGCTCTTTTCTTTCATGGGCTACTTAAGAATAGTTGAAGGAATAGAGCTACTCCCACTTGATGTTGATGAAGATCTTTTCCCTCTTCTAATTTGTAAGATTTCTTCAATATCATCTTGTTTATCATCAACTCCTCCAACTGCACCAAAATTTAATTCTTTATTCGCATTTTTCTTCTCAAGAGCTTCCTCGAGAAGTTGCTTAACTTCAGGTGGGACTTTTGTACAAGATTTTGCATATTCTGTAATACCCATTTGGTGTCTTTTTGCTCTAATTATTCCCCCATTAGTTGTTTTGCCACAAAAATCATATGTTACACTCTTCCTATTATTGATATCTTCTAAGCTATTCCATTGCCATGTTATATCAATGTTGTCACCAGTGGGTTTCACCAAACCATAAGAAGAAAGAGCAACACTAGAAGCTTGAGTTGATGATGTTGCCATTTGCTGAACTAGAAAATAGAAAAAAAAAAAAAAGGAAAACAGAGGGACAAAAAAATAGGGAATAGAAGGAAAAAAGAGATAGAGGAACGAAGCAAGTAGAAAAAAGGAAAAAAAAATAACATGAAGGAAGGAAACAAACAAAAAAAAAAGAAAAAAGAAAAACAATGAATGAGAGAAGAAAGAAAGAAACAAGCAGAATAGGAGAAAAAGAAAGAAACAAGCAGAACAATGTGATGGAGGAAGGAGAGGGACCAACTACTGCTACCACCACCGAAAACTGACACCACCGCTGTGGCCGGTCTCCCAAACGCAGGCCATCGCTGCCACCGGAGGTTGAACAATTGCAGGAGAGTCAAAGGGGTGGTGGGGGCGAGAGATCGATTGAGAGAGGGAAGAGATGGGATGAAAATCCCAAAGTAATCAAAGGAAAAGTTGAAAAAAGGAGGGGGAAGGATCGAAATGACCTTCTAGCCCCTTCACTACCGCCGGAAGTTGAACGATTGCAGGAGAGTCAAAGGGATGTTGGGTGAAAGAGATTGATTGAGAGGGGGAAGAGACGGGATGAAAAGGAAAAATTGAAGAAACGAGGGGGAAGGATCAAAATGACCTTCCAGCCCTTTCACTGTGTCCAAAACGGTCCAAAAATAGGGGTTTCTTGTCTTTTGGACATCACGAACAAATAACGGCCACGATGGTTGTGATGACGAAGCGCTACGCTCCTGCCTTCTCCATCGGGCTCTTCCTCCGCTTCGTCGCGATAGCGCCACTATCGCGTGCAATTAACATGATTATGACATGAGTCAAACTAAAGTAGAGTAAGTTAAAGCTGATTTCTCACCCTTTTGGAACCAGTGAATGTTCTTGTTCTGAAATCCGTTTCTCTTCTTCTTCAAATCTCACTTATCTTTTTTTTTTTATGTTAGTTTCTATGTTTTGTGTGTCCCTTTGACTTCTAATTGCAAGTATCTATTTATAGAGTAACCTGCCACCCAAAATTAATTAACTAGCATCCCCCATGATGAAGCCTACGAAGCTACAGGGATAAGAATAGAGTTAAGGTAGTGATTGTTGATGGACAATAGTGATGATTCTTTTTTGTTTTTCATTACTCTTGTAACTGAAATTTGGGCTGCTATCTCCTCTATTTTGTTTCATTATATATGAGCTCTACAGGCTTAAAGAAAAAAAGCTTGGCTCCTTTTTTTGTTCCTGTAACTTTTGTTTGTAACAAACACAAATTCCATCATTTTTTTAGGAGAAAATGGATTGTTTGGGGCCGCAAGACTCCTTACTTCTTCTTTTTATTTTTTATTTTTTTTATTTTTTGTCATGCTACTAAATCAATAGAAAAAAACTTGGTAGAATAGTGATTTTTATTTTCATTATAAAAACAAATAGACAAATGTATATAAAAAAAGCAATGACAATAAACAAGCAAATTTACACATTATTGAAGTGTTTGATGTAACATCCACCGTTTTTCGCCTAATTATTCGGTTTTATCGAATAATTGAGAATAATTAAAATTCGGTTAAACAATTATTTAGATTCAATTAATTAGCAATTACTTGAGTTTAGATAAGAGAGAATTAAGTTAGAGTATAGGGGATTTCATAAAATTTTGTTGAAAACCGATTTACTAGTTTAAAGGAAATCGGTAACATTACGGTATTTTAAACTGTCGGAACCGGACCAATAGAATTACAAGCCTAAAACCCTAGAATCTAAGGCTGATAACTCAGCCACTTTGCCCCATAAAAGTGGCGCCACAAGGCCACACTCTATGGAGAAGCTTGGCTGAATTTCAGCCAAACATTTTGAACCAATCAAATTCAAGCCAAACCACCCAAAAAGCAATCAGATTTTTCAGCTCCTTTTGACTACTCCCATTCAGACCACATCCAACGCCACTTTTCTCTCCTCTTATTCAGCTCTCTTTCTCTCTTCTTCACACACCAAAAACTCTAGCCAACATCAAGCCAATTCAAGCCTTGTTCATCCAAGCTTCAAAAATCCAGCACAATCACTTGGAACAAAGGTAGGAGTTTAATAATTGCATCAAATCTGTGGTATTGGCTGGCTGAGCTTGGATTATTTTCATGATTCTTGATGTGTTAAATAGATGATTATGATGATATGTGATTGGTTTTGGGCTGTTGGTTTGGTTTAAATCGAATTTGAAGCAAGAAAGAATAGAAATAAGAAGAGTTGAGGGGCTGGAGAACCAAAACCCCTCGGTAGTCCGTACGGTAGGGTGTACGGCTCTGCCTACAGCTGATCAAATTGGATGAAACCATTTTTATATGAAACTAGACATCTAGGGCTTTCCATAGATATATCATATAAGTATTTTGGATTAGAATTGAAAGAGTTATGAATTTTTGAATTTCGACCTAGGGTTTTGACTCTGGCTCTGGGCAGATTAGGTTGTTTAGGGTAGAACTCGACCTATACTACTTGAAAATGAGTGAAACCAACTTTTTTAGAAAGCTTACACATAGAAGAATGTCCCATAAAAATTTTAGAATTAGATAAGGTCCCAGTTGCTCCCAGTGATCCAAGAAAGTTTCCCTATGTCCAAACCGGGCCAGAACAGGGCAGTTTAGGAAGGTCAGAATTCGGGGCCTGTAACTCGAGCCCTACTATGTCAAATGGAATGAAACATTTTGAAAATGAAAGTTTACCCTGTTAGCTTTAATGTGAGTCCAATTTCGTATAATTTGAGTCAGTTTTTGATTTATAGTAGATTTTTACTTTTAGGTACTTGATTCTGGCTAGCCACTGGGTAGGCCGTGATAAAACCTAAATATCTTAAGCTATAGATATCAAAATTAGATGGGACCAAAGAGGTTAGAAAATAGACAGATAACAATTTAACATACTCAAATTTGAGGTCCAAATGAGTTAAATAGAAATTATGGCTTGAATTATATAAATCGAGTCAGTTGAATATGCTGAGGCAGGAATTCTGCCTTAATGAATTTGATATTGATATGAGTTTAATGTTGGAATATAAATGTGATGTTGTGTTCTTTGTGATAAATTGATGTACTGGTTGGCTGGCACTATTCACAGGGAAGCAGACACGTTCCGTTATGCTACCGAAATTTCAGTAGAACCCATGCACAAGTTATAAATTACATGTTAATGCATGTGCATTTTTAAGAAAGTTATGAAAGTTATGAAAAGGATTATGTCACTATGAAAGTTCCATGCTACTTGGGCCAGCCCCGGATAAGAAGTTAAGGGGAATAGATCGGTGGGAAGGTAGGGGAAAGTAAACTTGGCATTCCTATATAGGAACGAGCTCGATTCTGAAAAGTAGACTATTACCCAGGAGTCTAAATGGCCAAGAACTCCCAGGGGACCAAGAGATGGAAAATGATCAAAAGTAAAGGAAAGGCTTATGAAGAAAGGTTCATGATTAAGTTTGCATGACTATATAAATGCATAATTACATGGAATATTTATGCCAAGATGTTTACAGTAATCTATTATACTTATCTACTGTTGTTGTTCATTTATTCTGTTTATTATTCTATGTATCATTATTTGTAATCTACTCTGTTTCTTACGTCAACTAAAGTAAAACTGAACCTTGCCTCGGATCAGACTTTTTCTTAAACTCATTAAAACGGATAGCCTAGTTTGAACACATGCTCTTATAATTAAATAAAAATCGAGGCAACTGAGAATGAATGTGACGTCAGAAGAATGCTATACATGAACCCTACTGAGAATTTCTTGAAATTCTCACTCCATATTGTATTTCCGCATCATTCTCAGACGCTGGCGAAGGGCTCAACGGCCACTCCTTTCACCGAGATCCCAGACCTGCAGCTTTACTATGACTCCGAGTTGGACTCGTTGGACACAGTCTATTCCTGCTATTTCTGCCTCTGCTTTGTAGCAATAGGAATCTTGTTGTTCCTTTATTTCATCTACTGTTAATATATATAAACTGAAGCCTTGGCTTCCAAACTATATATGTACGTATACAGTTGATAATATATAACTTATCCATATCTTTTCTGTTTTGTTATATTAGACTTTATTACGTTTTATAAGGCAATTCACGTCTATTAAATAACAGCGCGCCGTTTCAACTGTTTTGTGATACTAATCACGAAAAATTAAGCAGAATGTTAACATGGTAACACAGACTACCTAATTTAATGCTATGACTTAAGCATAACATCAAATTAGTAGGGTGTTACATTTGAAATTTTGAAAATTACAAAAATAAAATCAAGAATTAACTTTGAAATATGGATAAATTTGATTATCCACAACTGCTATTTCGTCCATTGTATTTTGGGAAAAATATATAATATTTCCAAGTTGTCATTATCTACCAAACACAAAAATATTTATTCCCAGACATTTTGTAGGATTCCTAGGATTTTAGTTCATCTATCGAATGCTCCCAAAATATCATGCTTAAGAAAACTATTCCTCGGAGTAACATTCCCAGGAATGAAAACACAATTTGTCTACCAAATGCCCCATTGAGGATAAAGTTCTCAGGAATAAGAAATCTCCACTTTACCAAGAAAATGTTGATCTCTTAAGCTAGAAATTAGTTAGGTAGAATATGTGATGGGACATGTGATATGGTCCAAGTTTTATTTGGATAATAACGTGCAAGAAGAATCAAACGTACTATGGTAGGATGCTTTGATCGTGAAATTGTTGGGAAACTTTACTGGTTATCTTGTAATGAGAGACCGATTAAGGTATGTTTGTAGATTACTTAGCAACTTCAACATAGTGGATATTAGTCGTTGTTTCATTATGGTTAAAGTCGATAAAGAAGATGACAATTCCAAATTTATGTCTTGGAGGGGTGATGGATGATTGATCACGAACTCTCAATTAGAAAATGGGTCTCAAAATTTGTTGGAATGACTACCACAATTGAATTAGCAATGATATGGGTTTGTTTTCCTAGTTTAAATGTAATTTATTATGATGAGGGTGCACTCTTGACGTTAGCAATTGCAAGAGGGAAACTAATTAAGGTCAATATGAATACATTAAAAGTAACAAGGGGAATATGTGTTGATATTATCCTTATTTACCCTATAGTTGGCAAGGCATGGGTGGAAATCATTAGCACAATGTTGAATTTAAGGGACTAAACATATGGTGCACAAAACACAAGTGTTATGATCATGTAACAAGGGAGTTCAAATCAATCAACAACCATCCAACCAACCATAATAGGACTAGCTGCAATAGTTAGCAATGAGTTTGAAAACATGGGAATGATTAGATTAGGGAGATTCCTTTGTCCTCAAGAATGAAATTGGAGGTAGAGAGCATTCACAAAGATATAATGGTTAGGCAGTAGACAAAGATGGGGAAAAAACCAATTTGTTAATGTTCTAGAAAAATAAAGGCAAATAAGAAGATCATGGTCGTAGTTGATTTAATATTTTGGAGTAAGATAAGGTTGTTGTTAAAGCTAAAAATGTAATAGGAGAATTAGTCACGAAAATTCCCTTAGATGTGGAGACTTAAAGTAGCAAAAGTTGACCAATAAGAAATGGCCTTGGAAGGAAGGAGTTCAAAATGCATCCCCCTTGGGCCCCTAACCTCCCTTGGTTCAATTCCAACAAATCAATGTGAAAAAACATTCGAGGTGCACCATGATTGATAAGGAGCATGGACCTTTTTTAGGTGTGTGTCATGACCCACCTTGAGTCGTGACCAGCACTTGGAAGTGACAAACCTCCAGCAAGCCTTAAACATTACATTTTTCATGACAAAGAATGGAGTCTCCCCTATTTTTCCAGCTTCCCCGTAAAAGCCAGACCTGTTCCAATAATCAACCAACACATATATCCCATTTGAGGCTCTCAGAGCACTTTTAGTACTTTGCATATACCCGAGCATTAGGCATTCATTCCTCACAATAGTAAAATAATTCCGTCTACCTATTCATACATGTGAACATATAAATATATGCATCTTTAGCTACTACAATTACCCAGAAACATGGTTTACCAAGTAAACAAGTTCCTATACACATATTCCTTCCAAAAAGAATTTCAAGTAGCAGGATCCTGTCTGTGGATCATGGAGCACCTCTAAGGTGGCAATCATATTCAAAACATCAAAATAAAGGCTAGAAAGAAAAAGGCCCTCACATATAGAAGGGTTGTCAAAAAGTGTCTGCACCCTACACCACTGGAAGGCCCGAAGCATATACCACACTAGGATCTGAAATAGGAAAGGAAAATAAGTGAGTCTAACTGACTCAGTGAGGGGTAATGGTGCTATAGCATATGAGGATAAGCTCTAAAATAACACAGGTTACATATAAATAAAAAGTTAATATCAAAACTAAGTATAACTAAGAAATTAACATAGAACTATGCAATATGTCAAGAATAAATATTATTTCACAATTTGAATGACAATTCTCAAAATAAATAGAATTAATATTATCTTACAATTTCGAAAATATATTTCTTAAATGTGAATATCAAAGCAGGGAGGGTTTTAATTCTGAGAATATCCAAACAAGGGTTAGTCCCTTAAGATTTGACTGAGTCGGCAGTGTATGTTGGCCTCACACACTCACCGAGCTGGCAACACCCCTGTTAGCTGGGTTCGAACCAAGGTGCACCAAGGCTAACGTCAGCGACCGCTAGCTACCAGTTAACTAAGAATCCTCCCACAAAGTATATAAAAAAACTGAAATAATAGATATTAATAATACTTCAAAATAAAGGTATAAATATACAATAGAGTTTCCAACTCAAATTAAGGTTCTCAACAATTTAGTTTAATAATTTAAACACTGTTTCAGAGCTTGTCCTAATATTTATAAAATTTGTAATCTATTTCTTTAGAAGAAAACTTTTGAAATATTCAACAATTACATACTAACAAAACTTTCCCAAATTCAAAACAGACACCCATGAATAGATATATATATCAAACCATAAACAGAATATTCACAATTAACTAAATATATAAACTAAATTGCCAATATATATACCAAAACCAATTCAATATTAATTGCATAAAGAAAATCATATGCCATAGAGGCATTGACCACTCACAAAATATCAGGGAACATCCGATTTAGGTCCTGGGGGCTGTTGAACTGGGAGGTTAGTCTCCTGGGAGATCTAAAATCATACGTAAGTGGTTATTTACAATTTAAATATAAGTTTGGTTCCGCTTAGAGCAATCTCTCATCTACCAATTTCTATCCTCACTCTCACATAATCACCCTATTAGTTTAACTTACAACTAACAAGTCAATCTAATTTACTTATATCTAACTTATTAACTCACAACTCTTTTAATCTTCTCAATTTAAAACTAAAGTTTCCGAGTCCTATTCACTCTTTATAATAAACTCACCCTAGAACCCCTCTATTCACCATCAAAATTACAAAGTCATAGACTAGTAACTTACTAGGAAGGCTATGAGTTTGGAAAGAGCAAAATCACCCTAGCCGCTTAAAGCCAGAATAGCCAAAAATTGAAAGAGAGAGAGAGGAAGAAAGACTGGTAAGGGAGAGATGCAAACAGAAGGAAAATACGAACGAAGGGGTTCTGTGGTGGTGAAGGTGGCGCAAATAGATGATGTGGTGGTGGGATGAGTGGAAGGAATGAGATGGAGAGAGCAAAAGAGAGGAATGGTTGAGAGAGTGAGAGAGAAAGACGTAACAGGGGGAAAAGGAAACGAAAAAGAAAAGAATGAGGATACAAAGCTGAGAAGCTTATGGCGGTGCAATCAAATAAAAGGGGGCCTATTGTGTGCCATAGGAGTTATGGTGCACCGTGATCTCCCCTTCTTTTTTTATTTATTAATAAATGCTAATACTTTTAAAATTTTATCTAACAATTTTAATTCTTGTATCACTATATTAGGAAATACCCAAAAACGTATACTATGAATTTTTTTATTTTTTTCTGATTACTGACGTGTTATTCTAATTAAACATTTATTCTAAACCGGGTATTAAATTCTCCCACCTTAGAAAATTTGGTCCCCGAATTTGGAAGGAGCATTACCTTGAGATAGGAATAGATGGGGATAAGAAGCACGCATAGAATCCTCCGTCTCCCAAGTTGTTTCCTCTATGGAGTGATTCCTCCAAATTACTTTAACTAGAGGTATCTTTTTTGAGGGAAGTTTCTTCACTTGTTTATCAACAATGGCCACCGGCTCTTCTTCATACGTCAAGTTCTCATCTAACTGAATAGCAAGTGAGGATAGAACATGTAAAGGATCCGGCAAATACTTGCGAAGCATAGACACATGAAACACTGGATGTATCATTGAAAGTTCAGGTGATAATGCCAAACGATATGCAACAGGACCCACTCTTTCCAATATTTCAAAAGGTCTGATATAACGAGGACTAAGTTTTCCCCGTTTGCCGAACCTCATAACCCCTTTCATAGGAGAAACTTGTAGAAACACATGCTCGCCCACCATAAATTCCAAATCCTTTCTCCTACGGTCCACATACGCCTTATGTCTGCTCTAAGCTGCTAACAATCTTTCCTTAGTCAACCGAACATTATCCATAGTATCTTGGACCCTAGCCCAACAAGTTTTGCCTCTCCAAGTTCAAACCACCCAATGGGTGACCTACAATGTCTCCCATATAAAGCTTCAAACAAAGCCATTTGAATACTGGTTTGATAGCTATTATTGTAAGAAAATTCAATCAAAGGTAGATAATTACTCCAACTCCCACCGAACTCCAAGATATACGCCCTTAGCATATCTTCTAAAGTCTAAATTATTCGCTCTGATTGTCCATTCGGTTTTGGGTGGAAAGCTGTACTAAGATCCAAACGGGTCCCCAAGGCTTGTTGAAAGGTTTTCCAAAAATGTGAAGTGAATTGAGGGCGGCGATCAGATATGATATTTATTGGAACGCCATGAAGTTTGAGGATCTCATCAACGTATAACTAAGCATATTGAGCAGCATTGAACGTTGTTCTCATTGGAAGGAAGTGAGCTGACTTAGTCATTCGATCAACAATTACCCAAATAGCATCATATCCTTTAGGGGTACGCGGTAACCCTATCACAAAGTCCATAGTAATCCTTTCCCATTTCCACTCTAGAATTTCAATTTGTTGGTGTAAACCAGTAGGCCTTTGATGCTTCGCTTTCACTTGTTGGCAGACAAGATAGCGAGAAACAAACTCAATTATATCTCTTTTCATACCTTCCCACCAATATAGTTGTTTAAGATCTTGATACATTTTAGTGGCACCTGGGTGCATAGAGTATTTGGAATTGTAGGCTTCTTCTAGGATTGTTTTCTTCTAGTCCCCAATATTGGGTACACAAAGTTGATCACCAAATCGCAATACACTTTCGTTATCAATTTTGAAACCAACACCCTTTCCACTCTTAACCTCAGTTATTACTTTGGTCATCTTGGGATCCTCTTTCTGAGCTTCTTGAATTTGTATATTAAGTGAAAATTGAGCCTTCACATGAGCTAGAAACACCCTTGACTCTCCAAGGTCAAAATGCACATTCCTAACTCCAGTTTGTGAATATCTTCTAGCAATAGTCTCTTGACAGGAGCTATATGAGCCAAACTACCCATTGATTTCCTGCTTAAAGCGTCTGCCACCACATTCGCCTTTCTAGGATGATACAATATGGTGTAATCATAACCCTTAAGTAGCTTTAACCATCGCCCTGCCTAGGATTCAAGTCTTTTTGCTAAAAAGATCTATTTCAAACTCTTGTGGTCTGTATAAATTTCACAGGTTTCCCCATAAAGATAATGCCTCCAGATCTTCAGAGCAAAAACCACTGCAGCCATCTCTAAATCATAGGTGGGGTAGTTTTGCTCATGCCTCTTCAATTGTCTCGAGGCATAAGCAATCACCTGGCCATGCTGCATCAGAACACACCCAAACCTCACTCTTGAGGCATCACAAAATACTGAAAACCCTCCTCAACCTGAGGACAATACAAGAACTGGGGCTGAGGTCAAACAATCCTTAAGTTTCTATAAACTAGCCTCACAATCGTCTGACCATTCATATCGCACATTTTTTTGAGTGAGTCTAGTCAACAGAGCAGCAATCTTGGAAAAATCCTTAATAAATCGACGATAGTACCCAACAAGTCCCAAGAAACTACGAATCTCAGTCACAAAAGTAGGTCTTGGCCATTGTTGGATGGCTTCAACCTTTTTGAGATCTACCATGATTCCTTCCCTAGACACAACATGCTCGAGGAATGCCACCTTCTCTAACCAGAATTCACATTTTGAGAATTTAGCATATAATTAGTGATCTTTGAGAGTCTACAAAGCAATTCTCAAATGATGCTCATACTCTTCTCGACTTTTGGAATACACCAATATATCATCAATAAAAACAATAACAAAGCGATCTAGAAAAGGCTTGAACACCTGATTCATCAGATCCATGAAAGCGGCCAGAGCATTCGTTAACCCAAAGGGCATTACTAGAAATTCATAATGCCCATAGTGGGTTCCAAAAGCAGTCTTAGGAACGTCTGATTCTTTAATCTTTAGCTGATCATAACCTGAGCGAAGATCAATCTTAGAAAAACATGTTGCTCCTTGCAATTGATCAAAAAGATTGTCAATTCTAGGGAGAGGATCCTTGTTACGTACCGTCAACCGGTTAAGTTGTCGGTAGTCAATACATAACCTCAGAGATCTATCCTTCTTCTTCACAAATAGCACTAGTGCATCCCAAGGCGAAGTGCTAGGACGAATAAAACCTTTGTCTAACTATTCTTGTAGTTGTTCCTTTAGTTCCTTTAGTTCTGCTGAAGCCATACGATAAGGAAGTACACTTACAGGTTGAGCATCGGGCACAAGATCAATACAAAATTCAATCTCCCTATCTGGGGGCATCCCTGGCAATTCATTAGCAAATACATCCAAAAATTCTTTGACTATCGGAATCTGTGTGATGGAGGGAACTTCAAGTGAAACATCTCACACCGTAGCCAAATATCCCAAACACCCCCTTTTTAAGAAGTGCATAGCTCTTAGAGAAGAGATAAGTTCAGATAGCGAGGTACTAACTTTGCCTCTAAACTCAAAAGGTGCTTCGCTTGGCATGGCAAATCGCACTATTTTCTAATGGCAATCGATGGTGGCATGACAAGAGGCCAACCAGTCCATTCCCAAGATAACATCAAAGTCAACCAAATCTAGAACAATCAAATCTACCTTGGAGTCTTTGCTATTTATGGTCACTAGACATGATCTATACACAGAAGTGACTAAGAGAGATTCTCCCATTGGAGTACCAACCCAAAATGGTTGGTCCAAAGGTTCAGGCAGTCCTCCAAATCGAGAAGTAAAGTATATCGACACAAAGGAATATGTAGATCCAGGATCGATTAAAGCATGCGCATCAAAGGAACAAACAGATAGAATACCTGTTACCACCGCATTAGATGCCTGAGCATCCTGGTGAGTTAATGCATAAACCCTCAACTGTTCTCTACCAGCTGAACCAAATCCTTCGCCCCAGGCACCTTTACCTTTGCTTCCTCTACTTGCTAATCCGACGGCATCACCTTGGGATTGATTGGCAAGAGATGATAATGACGGAGTAACAGGCTGAACTAATCCTCGGCCTTGACCTCTAGGTACTTGAGGATAATCCTTCCTCAAATGTCCACTCTGACCACACTGAAAACAAGCTCCTGTTATTCGATGGCGCAATCCAAAATGCGTCTTTCCACATGTCTAACATAATGGGACAGAAGGAGCTGAATGCCCAGAACTCCGAAGATTGGATGGAAATGTACTCCTAACTTGAGAAACTAATGTAGGAGCACTCATAGGAAATGGTTCAGAGGATATGACCCTTTGTAGAGGAGTGTGCTGTGTACCCTGCTGGTTAGGTGCTCCATTAAAACTAGCACGACCAGAATAAGAACCCCGAGTCTTCATTTTCTTGGTCACCTCCCTAGCAGCCTTCTTGTCTGCCTTGCTAGATTCAATTCTAAGGCAGCATTCACGGCTGCTGCATAAGTAAGCTTCCCAATCTGAGGTGATAATGTTGTAAAATATGGATCCGCCAACCCCCTAATAAATCTGGCAACTCTCATATGCTTGTTATCTACTAAATGCAAGGCATGACGTGATAGCTGAGTAAATTTTGTGTCATACTCTGTGATAGTCATCCCTTGAGTCTATGTCAGTCTCCCAAACTCTATAGCAAGTCTTGCTCTTATGCTCGCAGGAAGAAATCTTGTCATGAAAGCTTCAGTGAATTCTTCCCAAGTCATTGGCTGTGATCCAGCTAGTCTCTCTCGTAGTACGTTTTCGTACCACTGTTCAGCTACACCTTCCAACTGATAAGCTGCAAGTTCAACAACTCTTATAGTGGACCATCTCAATGCTCTAATGGTTTTGCCCACCTTGTCTATAAACAGTTGTGGATCTTCAGTCACTAGATTACCCGAAAATGTTGGTGGTTTCAGGTTAAGAAACTCTTGCACGAACACCTCTATGCCAGGAAAGGGCGGAGCTTGTCTCTGAGCATGCGGACCAGCCCTTGCTCGAGGCTGTGGCCCCAAAACCCCTACTAAAGTTTCAACTGCTTGCTGTAACCCGTGCATTCCAGCAATTACTTCAGCCATACCCCCTTCAGGGGCTGGTTCTACTACTCGCCTAGCTGTTCTCCCACGACCTCTACCTCTACCTCTACCTCTGGTTCTACCTCTACCTCTGCCCCTATCCCCAGGCATAGGGGATGAGGCTTTATCTGATCCAGCATCTGAGGGCTCATTTTCCTCATTTCGCTACCTCCGAGATTGCACCCTAGGTGGCATCTCTACCTATTCATGAGAGAAACACTTTAGATTCTTAGAAGAGACCATAAGAATTCAAATTCTAAAAGAAAATCAAAGACATTTAGAAAAGAATTTCCTAAAGCCTCTGGTAGCATTGCATTTTTGTGAAAATGGACCGGCAACCATTTACACAATTGCAATACTACTAAAGGGCATTTGCTCCACCAACCACATTTAGACCTAACCTGGCTCTGATACCACCTTTGTCACGACCCACCTTGAGTCGTGACCGGCGCTTGGAAGTGATGAACCTCCAGCAAGCCTTAAACATTACATTTTCCGTGACAAATGGACAAGTCTCCCCTATTTTTCCAACTTCCCCATAAAAGCCAGACCTGTTCCAATAATCAACCAGCACATATATCCTATTTGAGGCTCCCAAAGCACTTTCAATACTTTGCATATACCCGAGCATTAGGCATTCATTCCTCACAATAGTAAAATAATTCCGTCTACCTATTCATACATGTGAACATATAAATATATGCATCTTTAGCTACTACAATTACCCAGAAACATGGTTTACCAAGTAAACAAGTTCCTATACACATATTCCTTCCAAAAAGAATTTCAAGCAGCAGGATCCTGTCTGTGGATCGTAGAGCAACTCTAAGGCAGCAATTATATTCAAAACATCAAAATAAAGGCTAGAAAAAAAAAAGGCCCTCACATATAGAGGAGTTGTTAAAAATTGTCTACACCTTACACCACTGGAAGACCCGAAGCATGTACCACACTAGGATCTGAAATAGGAAGGGAAAATAAGTGAGCCTAACTGACTTAGTGAGGGGCAATGGTGCTATAGCATATGAGGACAAGCTCTAAAATAACACAAATTACCATAAATAAAAAGTTAATATCAAAACTAAGTATAACTAAGAAATTAACATAGAACTATGCAATATGTCAAGAATAAATATTATTTCACAATTTGAATGACAATTCTCAAAATAAATAGAATTAATATTATCTTACAATTTCGAAAATATATCTCTTAAATGTGAATATCAAAGCAGGGAGGGTTTTAATTCTGAGAATATCCAAACAAGAGTTAGTTCCTTCAAATTTGACTGAATCGGCGGCGTATGTTGGCCTTACACACACACCGAGCTAGCAACACCCCTGCTAGCTGGGTTCGAGCCAAGGTGTGCCAAGACTAGCGTCAGCAACTGATAGCTACCGGTTAACTGAGAATCCTCCCACAAAGTATATAAAAAAAACTGAAATAATAGATATTAATAATACTTCAAAAATAAAGGTATAAATATACAATAGAGTTTCCAACTCAAAATAAGGTTCTCAACAATTCAGTTTAATAATTTAAACACTATTTCGAAGCTTGTCCTAACATTTATAAAATTTGTAATCTTTTTCTTTAGAAGAAAACTTTTGAAATATTCAACAATTACATACTAATAAAATTTTCTCAAATTCAAAACAGACACCCATGAATAGATATATATATCAAACTATAAACAGAATATTCACAATTAACTAAATATATAAACTAAATTGCCAATATATATACTAAAACCAAATCAATATTAATTGCATAAAGAAAACCATATGCCATAGAGGCATTATCCATGTAACACCCTCCTAGGCACAGTACTATGCTTAAGTCATAGTACCACACCCTGGAGTCAAGTATCGTTACCTGAGGACCTCATCTCGACAAAGAACTTCAGCCTTCTAAACTCCTACAATCATCTGGAGACAACATGGAAATAGGAGTGAGAATTATAAAATTCTCAGTAGGATTCTCTAATCTTCATACATAATGTCATCATGGTCGTCTCCAGTTTGCTTCGGTTTATTTTGAAAATAGATGAACATGCAGCACAAATTGTTTAATTTTACATTTCGAAAAATGTCTTATCCGAAGCAAAGATCATTTTTACTCATATACTGGTCCTTTGGGGAAATGTGCACAAGATTAATTCATGAATAATACCAGGGATAATAACTTCAACATATAAAACGCACACAACATTAATCTGCTGGGAACATAACATCTGTACCTAACTTAACTTGCACTTGAATTCATACATATACATAAAGTTTTATTCGTCTTTCATTCAGCACACCTAGGCGTTACGTATCGCCGTCCCTAGGGTGCTTGGATCTGTCTACACTTGAGCGTTACATATCGCCGTCCTCAAGTGTAGCATCATACCATATTCCATCTTTAGTCTTTAATCTTTTACTTGGCACACCTAGGCGTTACGTATCGCCGTCCCTAGGGTGCATTTACTGCCCTTGGGTAGCCTGGCCTTGGAGTGAGCTCGTCAGCATCACCCGTGACCGTCGTCACACCGACTCACCCGCAAGGGGATTCACGTGCCTCTAGTCTTGGAGGGATCGATTCTGGTCACGTGCCTCAAAATTTGAGGGATCTCATCTGACCACGTGCCTTCAACATAGAGGGATCTCATCTGACCACGTGCCTCCAAGGTAGAGGGATCTCATTGTCTTAACTGCCTTCACAAGGAGGGATTCAAGTGCAACTGCCTCCAAATGAAGGGATTCACATCTTTATCCTTTAACTGCCTTCACAGGGAGGGATTTCAAATAACTGCCTCCAAGTGAAGGGATTCACATTCAATATTTTCACATTCTTTCATTCTCAAACATATTCAAGCATAGTTATACATATGCTACATCACTTACTCTCATATACCTCATAACATAATTATGTCATTCTTAAATATAGGGTTTCTATATACCCCTTTATATCTCAACCCATCCTTACATTTAAACATTCATGACTTCTTAGACTTCGCCAGAAATCGGCAAAGATAACGGATCAAGTCCGTTTCCCCATGAATAGTGCCAGCCTTTCACGGACAAATTAGTCAAAGCAACATAATCAACTTAACATACATATAACAATGTCAAGCTGGCAATCCTCAATTCAAACCTTATATGTTCCACTAACACTTGTAAAATTATCATTGTGGCCATTCTGCCAATTCTATTCGGTTCTGCCCGAATCTTGTATAATCCACCTTTATTTCTATTCAACTCATTTAGATCTGAAATTTGGATATGTCATAGCTCTATATGTCTACTTTCTAACCTCTTTGGTCCCATGTCATTCTGATTTACATACTTCAAGTTATTCAAATCTTACCTCAACTCGCTCAGTCACTAGCCCGAGTTACACTCCTGGAAGTATAAATTCACTAAAAATAGAAACTAAGCTCAAATCATGCGAAATCGGTCTCATATTAAAGCTAACAGGACAACCTTTCATTTGCCACAAGTTTCACTCCATTTGCTTAAGTACATCTCGAGATATAAGTCCTGAAAGTTTACTTTTCTGAACTACCCTGTTTTGGCCTAGATTGGACATAGGATAACTTCCTCGAATCACTGGGAACAATTGGAACCATAACAAACTCGGAATCTTATATTGGGGTGTTCCTCTGTGTGTAAGCTTTCTAACAAAATTGGTTTCACTCGATTTGGAGTTGTATAGGGTGAGTTATACCCTCCTCATATCACCCTGCTCGGATGAAGATCCTGAACCCTAGGTCAAACTTCAAAAATTCGTATCTCCCTCAATACTAATCCAATAACCTTATATAATATATCTATGGAAAGCCCTGAAGGTCTACTTTCATCTAAAAATGGTTTCATCGGATTTGACCGATTGTGGGCGGCGCCGTACACTCCGTCGTACGGACTGCCGTGGACTTCTCACTCAGGCAGCATCTCATCCATCCATTTCTCTTAGTTTTCTTCTTCTAATTCTAATTGCCACTCAAGATTTCATATCAATCCCATATTAATCCAATCATACACATCCAATATATCATCAAATAATCATAAAAAGTAATCTTCCATGCATCCTTAGTTTAGAGAATTTAAGATTAGAGATTGAATCCTACCTCTTTGGAGTATGATTTGAGCTAGGTGCTGAAACTTGGAGTTTGGATGAACAAGGCTGGAACTTAGCTTGAGCTTTGGATGTGTGAGCAAGAGAGAAAGAGAGCTGAAGGAGAAGAGGAAAGCAACGTGAATTATGGTCTGAATCAAAGGAGGAAGGATGTGTTATATAGGCATGAGTGGAGGTTAACTTGGAAGGTTGTGATTGGCCTATAAACATAAGGTCAAGTTTCAGCTCCACGTTGCCCTTTGTGTGGTAGTTTCTAGCATATTCTGGAAACGAAATCGGAACTCGTAGGCTCTATAAAGTCGTAACTCGTGAACCTCATGTATATGAAGTCGGAACTCATCCTTATTATACTTGAGGTCGGAACTCGGGTCATTTTTACTTGAGCTGGGAGCTGAAGCCTAATATCGAAACTCGTACCAGCTTGTTTGTGACTTTGGGGAAATCGGAGGCCGTAAGTAGAAAGTTCACCATCACATAATCTCGGAACTTCCTATTTAAACTCGGGAATGCCAATACTGGATTTAAAATCGGAATTCGTGTGGCTGAAGGTTTACTCAAGGGTCCGAACTCGTGTCTACTCCAATTGAGTTCAACACTAAGGTCGGAACTCGGGTACGCGAGTCTCATTTCCAAACCCAAGCATTTAAACTCGGAAACCGTGTATAAATACCTTTGAGAAATTAAGTCGGAAGTCGTGTACATTTCCCTTGAGACATGAAGTCGGATCTCATGGAATTACGTTAATGTGTTCGGACTTGAGGCTTAAACTCGGAAGTCGTGGAAAGTGATACAGACGAATTCGGAAATCGTACCAGACATGAAGTCGAGAATTCAGCCAGATTAACTCGGAACTCGGGAATAATGTCTTATCTGTGTTTCAAAGACGAAGTCGGAAATCGGAATGAATCAGTCCTGAGGGCGAAGCCGAACTCGGAAATCAGGATGTTACAATCCACTCACAAAATATCAGGGAACGTTCGATTTAGGTCCTGGGGGCTGCTAAACTGGTAGATTGGTTTCCTAGGGGATCTGAAATCATACATAAGTAGTTATTTACAATTTAAATATAAGTTTGGTTCCGCTTAGAGCAATCTCTCATCTACCAATTTCTATCTTTACTCTCACATAATCACCCTATTAGTTTAACTAACAACTAACAAGTCAATCTAATTTACTTCTCAAGTCAAGTAATATCTAACTTATTAACTCACAACTCTTTTAATCTTCTCAATTTAAAACTATAGTTTCCGAGTCCTATTCACTCTTTATAATAAACTCACCCCAGAACCTCTCTATTCACCATCAAAATTACAAAGTCATAGACTAGTAACTTACCAGGAAGGTTGTGAGTTTGGAAAGAACAAAACCACCCTAGCCACTTAAAGCCAGAATAGCCAAAAATTGAAAGAGAGAGAGAGGGAGAGACTGGTGAGGGAGAGATGCAAATAGAAGGAAAACGCAAAAGAAGGGGTTCTGTGGTGGTGAAGGTGACGCAAATAGATGCTGTGGTGGTGGGATGAGTAGGAGGAATAAGATGGAGAGAGCAAGAGAGAGGAATGGTTGAGAGAGTGAGAGAGAAAGATGTAACAGGGGGGAAAGGAAAACGAAAAAGAAAAGAATTAGGATACGAAGCTGAGAAGCTTCTGAAGGTGCAATCAATTAAAAGGGGGGCCTGTGGTGTGCCATAGGAGTTATGGTGCACCATGGTCTCCCCTTCTTTTTTTTATTAATAAAAGCTAATACTTTTAAAATTTTATCTAACGATGAAATTTTTTTATTTTTATTTTTTCTCTGATTACTAACGTGTTATTCTAATTAAACATTTATTCTAAACCGGGTATTACAGTGTGAGCCTAAATATGGAGGAATGTGGCTTTCATGTTGATGTCAATAAGGGGGGAGCAGCATGGTCCTTATGCAATGAGAGTGTACTCTCATAAAGAAGAGGGAATTTTCAAATGACAAATTAGCAAACTTGAGGGTGGCTTTGTCGCATAAAGGAAATAACCCCCATGTAGATATGGCGAGAGGCGAAACAACGGATGGTGAGAGTGTGATTAACCCTTGCATGAATCAAGCTTGTGTTAAAAAAGACATGTTGGTAGATACCAAGTGAAGTCAGGCGGCCTAGGCTCTTCTCTATGTATTCGATGACTGTGTTTAGTGACTTTTCTATCCTCCCTTGGAACATTAGGTGAGGAATTAGGAAAAGATATGAAAGATGTATAAAGAATTTTGTTAAGGATATAAACCATCATTTATATTCATCAGAGGCAAGTGGAGGTAGTTTTCTCATACTAGTACGATGGCTTTTGCTGGCATACTTGAGGGTTGCTCCTTAATGGATCTAAGGGCAATGGGGGCAAGTTTACCTGCATAATAATACCAATTCAAACTAATATAAAAAAAGGCTTGACTAAGCTATTGTAGATTATGCTTGGAGAGTAGCTTTTCGAAAAGTGGTGGTTGAAAATTTTTTGCTTACAGTCAAATCATGGTACTCTTTTGTTATGATGTAGTGGATCTACTAGGCTTGGGAGGTATAGTCCCTTTCATATTGAAGCAACAGGGACACTTCATGATGATTATCACTGAGTAATTCGAGAAGCTTGGTAGAATTGTCAATAATGCTCCCTTGGGTTTGGAAGAGGTAAAAGAAGCATCCTTTCACTTCAATAAAGGGGTGATTATGAATATCTTTAGGAAGTAGAAAACTATTGAAAACAACTTTAGGGGATCCAGTAAGCTACAGGAAATATAGATTCTATTTTCTTTTTGAGCTTGGAGCAAACTATTCACCAGGAATTCAATGAGATTACTAAGGTGGAAGCATATTTGTATTTTCAAAAATCACATGATAAATTGATTAAGATGGTGACCAGAATGTGGAAGTTTTTTCAAACCCAAATGGTAATTGGTGTTCTATGCTTTTTTACTAGCAGAGGAAGCATATAATTTTTATGGACATCATTTTTGTATTGTTGTGGCTAGTTAATCCCATTTGCTTCCTAGTTTTGCATTGCCTAATTAAATTGGGAAAGAATAGTAAAAAGCTTTTGATTAGAAATATGACTAAGAGGTTTAGCAAGTTGTTAACTCAATGCAGCCCCAAAAGCTCTTGGCTTGGATGGATTTCACACCTCGTTTTATAAGAAATACTAGGAAGTGATTAGAGATGATATTTGGAAGATGGTGCATAAGGCATTTATTTTTGGTTCCTTTAATCCTTGTATCTTTTACTAATATTTTAAGTGAATATAAGATATTAGGTAATCATACAAATTTGTTTTATGATTGTTATGTTTCCTCTTTATTCGGTCACATAGTTATATATTTGAAAATAATCACTAACATTATATATATGTTTATTATTCCTTGTGTAAAAAGGTTTTGAATATGATGACTATGATTGGTGTACTTTTACTAATGATGCTTGCTATGTAAAGGATCATTAGTTATATGGTGAGAGTGAACAACAAGGTTATTATTCCTCATCCATTTGAATGTTAGTGAACATTTTTTTCTTATATTATCATGATTTTGGTGACATAGCAATATTGTGCAGGGACTATGGTGCTTTGGTGTGGTATGAGGAAAAGACAAAAATAGTTTTATAAGTATGTTAATTCAAAATCTTCTATTTGCGACACAAAAAAGAAAGTTAAACTACCTTTACTTAAAGAACCTCCCCCCTAAGAAAAAAAACAAATTATTGGCTTATCTCTGTTTTGGGGCACATATGAAGAGTTTTCATTTTTTAAAAATTTTCCATCTCTACAACATGTTTTCTTTTATGTCGATCAATTAAAAGGTTCAATATTCAATTAATTATGATGGCTCCACCCCCCCCAACAACAAAGTTTATTTTGAACGGTCAAAGTTACCATCGTATTGATTCTTTGCTTCCACATGATAGAAGCTTTAAATTTGCTCAGTTGTATATATATGACACTCAAAATAAGGTTACAAAGAGGCTTCAAAATTTCAATTATTTATTTCATACAGTTTTTGTTGTTTCATTTTTTTTTTATTTTGCCATTTAAATTATCGATTAATTTTATAACACTTTGTTAGAATATGTTTATGTATATGATAATTTTCAATATTTCAATTTGTTTGAATCTCTAATGGCTTGGATGAAAGTTTAGTTGGTTAATTAATTAATATAATTGATAAGTATAATGTACTAGGAAAAAATTTCAGGCATTTAAGGGATTATTCAATTAGTTTAGGCGCCAAAAGTAAGTCTTTATTTGTATTGGAGTCGAGGTGTTGATTTGAGCATTTACAGCTTACCAAATATTGTTGAAGTTGCTACTTTGATTGTTAAGATCTTTATTCTTCTAAAATCACCTTGGTATTGTTGTTCAATGTTGTGATTATGTGTGATTATGTATTATAAATAATCCATGAGACTCATAACACTTATATCCCACTTCAATATCCTTTGTTATTTTCATAAAATAATGATGGATATCAAGGATGTAACATCCTCACTCTAAAAGAAGCCTCGTATGGAAGGAAGCTCGCCCCTGGGTAGTGGCAAAACGGTAAATAATTGGGCTGTAATAGCAGCAGGGCAAAACTATAATTATAAACTTTGGTTGTTAAGAGGGTAAAAATCTTGATTTTAGGATATATAGGCCCCAAAATACTTGTAGATAAATAAAATATATGTAATAACACTAAAAATGATATTTTATGCATATTATTTTTAATAAAAGTGTAGGATTACTTACCTATGTAAATAATGTCTCTGGTAACTTCGAGTACCGGAGCAATCACCTGACACCTTGAATTAATCCTCAAGGGTCATATATTGTCTACGATGGATTCTAAGAGTGATATTTTATTTCTTTGAGCATGATAAATTAAAGAAAATAATCCAGCAGAGAATTATGAGAAGTGAAGGTCCCATGCATGCTTGTATACTTCCATGCATGGCCACTTTTATAATTACTTCATTAGTAAATCTGCTCCTCATAATACACCATCACAAGTCTCTCACTCTCTTCTTCCCTCTTTCTCCATGTCCAAACACCCCACCACCACCATCAACATCACCTTCACCAAACCTTCACAGCCGTTACCTTCTAAGCCTTGAATGGTGGGCCTTTTACCTCAAACACATTGCTCCTTTTATAAAATTTGCTCTTTTCTTGGACACAAGAGCATCAAGAGGCATTCGATCAAATCAAGGCATATTTGGCCAAACTCTCAATCATGGCTTCCCACAGGCATGAAAAACCAATGAAGCTATATATTTCAGCATCCAAAACAATGATAAGCAGTATGCTAGCGCAAGATGATGAGCATGGTGTCGAAAAAGTAGTGTACTATCTTAGTCGAACAGTAGTTGATCCTAAAACTAGATATAGCCTGATTGGAAAATTGTGTTTAGACTTGTATTTCTTTTATAAAAAACTCAAGTATTATTTAATTCCATGTGATGTTTTTGTTATTTCTCAAATTAATATTTCCCCTATGATGCACAATAGAGTTGGAAAATGGATGTTAGGTCTCATAGAGTTTTCACTTCATTTTGTCATAGCCAAATTAATAAAGGGATAAGTTTTGACCAATTTCTTAGTTGACCATTTGGGGCATGAAATTGAAGTAGTTAACTTAATTGAAACAAAACCCTAGAGGTTGTACTTCGACGACTCAAGACATCAAAAGGGTGCTGGATTAGAATTTTGCTTATATTCCCGACGGGAGAACCCACCAAATTCTTTTTTTGAAATCGACAAAGATTGTTCCAATAACAAAGCTGAATATGAAGCCTTAACATTGGGAGTAGAAATATTAATTGAGAAAGGAATTAAAACTACTGAAATCATGGGAGATTCCCAATTCGTCATCAAACAAGTGTTACAAGAACATAAATGTGTGAATGAAAATTTAATTAAATATTTATCACTTGCTCTAAGGTTATTTGATCAATTCGATGATGTTATCATTTGCTACATACCTAGGGAAGAGAATTTCAAAGCTAATGAACTTGCCTAATTAGCTTCAAGATACAAATTAACACTTCAACATTAAAAAAGTTGATTAAGTTAAAGGGACATTATGTCTTTATCAAAGAACGAGAAGTATATTTGCTCAATCAATTAAATTCCTCAGATTAAAGAAAGCCTATTGTCGGATACGTGCGAGACTCCAATGCAATCATCGATAGAAAAACAAAAAACAAGGCTTTGAATTATGTAGTTTTAAGGGATTCTTTATTTAGAAAGTCCGTCAATAGAAATTTATTAACTTGCATAAGTGAATTAGAAGCCTATTTTGCATTGGCCAAGGTTCACGAAGGGATATGTAAGGCTCATCAAGCAGCGGGAAAAATGAAGTGGGTTTTGTATAGACAACGAGTATATTGGCCATCAATGGTTAAAGACCATTTTGAATTCGCGAAGTCTTGTGAAAAATGTCAAAAGCATGGTCACATTCAGCATGTACCAACTACAGAGCTACATTCAATTGTAAAACCATGGCCTTTTCGAGGATGGGCTCTTAACTTAATCAAGCAAATCAATCCCCCTTCATCAAAGAAACACAAATATATTTTAGTGGTTGTAGACTACTTTACAAAGTGGGTCGAAGCAATACCACTAAAAGAAGTAATCCGAGATCATTGATTTCATCGAAGAACATATTGTACATAGGTTTAGAAACCCACAAACATTAACAATTGACCAAGGAACAATGTTTAATAGTCGAAGGGTGTTAGAATATTTTGAAAGTAGACAAATAAAAATGATTACTTCTACACCCTATTATGCTCAAGCAAATGGTCAAGTCAAAGCAGTTAATAAGTCAATAATTGCTTTGATAAAAAGGAATGTTGATCAACGTCCAAGAAATTAGCATAACTTGTTAAGCCAAGTATTATGGGCATATCGAAATTCACCTAGAGATTCAACAAGCACTACAGCCTTCAAACTTGCTTATGGCCACGATGCAATCTTGCCTATTGAAGTCAATTTACAAAACATTCCAATTGCAAGGTAAGATGACTTGCCTATCAAAGATTATTGGAACATATTATTTGATGAATTAAATAAGTTAGAGGAAGAAAGGCTCAGTGTGTTAGAAAGATTAACTCGACAAAAAGAATCGAATCCAAAAAGTTATAATTGTCAAGTTATGTTAAAATTGTTCAATATCGATGATCTGGTTTGGAAAGTTATTCTCCCAATTGATAAAAAGTGAAGAACACTTGGAAAGTGGTGCCCAAATTAGGAAGAACCTTTTAAAATTGAAAAGGTGTTTTTAGGAAATGCATATGCACTGATCGATGTTAACAATGGCTTTAAAATTGCATTGATAAATGGAAAATGTTTAAAGTAGTATAAGCTAGAAATATATGAAATAAATATTCAACAATAAGAGAGTGCTTGCAAAATTTCAAAAGCCACGCAAGGCTCAAAATGACGCCTTTAAAGGCCAAATAAATTCATATACAACTTTGAAAGAAAACCAATGAGAAAACTATGTTAAAAAGGCCCTAACAAATAATTTCAGCTCTTCCTATTATCGAACCAGGTTTTCCTTTGTAGATCAAGCCTTTTCACCAACTGCTACTTTTTCTTGGCATTGGGATTGTTTCTTGGAAAGCTTGTTCACTTTAATAATATCAATTTGAAGCTTCCCAACAGCCTCATCAAGTTTCTCTTTTTTTCTTTTCTAAATCCTTCAACCTCTATTAAGCAACAACAATTTCAGAAGCCATTGTAAGCTCTAATGCCCAACTGAAATAGTCTTTCTGCTTTAGACGTTTCAAGTTTTAAAGATTTTGATGGATATTGTAGCACCCTAGTAGTTCCATTCTATGCTTAAGTCATATTGTGGAATTACTAGTTATTACTTTTGCTCGCGGAACTAACATTACCTTTTTTAGAAATTACTTTGTACCGAAAATAGGGGTAAAATTTTTTTTCTACAAAACAAGTGAACCATTTTTGAAATCGAGAGCCATGAGCGCATCGTGAACATATAAAGTAACACCGCTATCCCATACATACATCGCATTTAACAAGCATAGAAACCATAAGAGTAACCACAATTCTTAGATAAATGTAACATTCATTCCACGTCCATCCATGATAATACAATAATAGTCATACTAGAGTCATACATAAGATAATAAACGGTCCGATATCTATCGTCGGCCCTATACAAAAAGCCTACCAATACATAATAAAAGGAAATACATCAAAAAATTCTACTACCCAAGCATGCCACATAACAGAATGATAACCCTATAACTACAACCAAAAGGGGCTATCCTCGTGCTCGGCTCTGCATGCAGTCGTCACATCAAGCATCTGGCGAGAGGAAACCGTTCCCATATCCACCTAGAGAAGTGCCACCACGTCCCCCTCCTCGAGCATGTCCTCGTCCACGGGGCACAGCGCGGGTACGAATGAACCCACACGCGTGAACCAGGGGTGAAACTGGGCCAGCAAATAAAGCAGAAGAATCAGAAGATAAACGAATCACCGAAGGCTGCGACGAACCCGAACGGTGAAATCCCCCAGAATGAGTCGGAAAGAGGGGCTCAGATGGATCGGTCTCCACATGGAAGCTCGGATAAGACGGCTCCGAGGGATCGGATTCGATGAAAGCGATCGAGTCAAACGGGTATCCGAGTCAGTCTCATCATCATCAGTGGGGTATCTCGGTGGCTGAAAGTAGGGGCGGATGTTATCCATAGTAACCTCGCCGAATGGCTGATGCGGTCGGAAAAATGGGCTCATCACGGGAGTCTGAAACTGGCAGTCGTGGAAGATGTAGACCCTCATCGTTGTGCTCGCCGACAAAGACAGAGGCGCTCAAAGACCGGGTTAAAGCGCCAACGCCACACCAGGAACTCAATGTAGATCACCACCGTGCCCGACGTCGACATCCTCTGAAGACGACATGGAAACATAGGAATGAGAAATACTAAATTTCTCAGTAGGATCGCAACTAGACAAACATAGTGTCATCGTTATCGTTCCAGCCACTTCGGGTTTAATTATAAAAATAGTGGATAATATAAGTTCAATTTTTAATGGTTTTGAAAACTTAGACCCCGAAGCGGGTTGCTTTTAAACTTAAGATCATAACCACATCATCATGACTAACATGCGTACTAAAACATAGAATAAACATTCATAATGCAAATGGGCAATATACTTACATGCAAAGACATACATCATCATAGACGTAACCATGGTTATACTTAGACTTTACTTTCATTTTTAGCACGTGCTTAACATTCTTTACTTCCTTTGAAATAGACTGCTTTTGGACATGAGCTCATTCCATGACCATCATCACGCAGTACTAACCAAATCAGACTAAGCCAATATTGGTTACCTCTAAGTTGGAGAGTCCTCCAAAACACCCTTGCCTCCCTCATAGATGTTCCTTGTGGATCGCCGTCTCTCACTTCCCTTACCGAAGTGATTGAAAGGTCACGTCCCATTGATTCTTTTCGTATCTTTATACTTTACATGCATAACATTTCCTTGACTAGACACATGCAATGATATGACTAAGTCCATAATTTTGACGGAAATCCGGCAGCATAATGACTAGATCGGAGCTTCCCCAAAATGCCAATCATCAGCATTCAACCAATAGTTCATCATATCTATATCATATCATCACATTCATCATTCAATCATGAGACAAAGCTCAATCAAGCTCATCATTAATCATGCCGAGTAGCATCACACATTCATACCCTAAAGGGGTATATAGTTGTGTTGTTCTTTGTGAAGAATATTATGAATCATCAAATGATTTCCCATGGTTACCCATGATAGAATCACATAGTTAGGATATGTGTTTGTAGTCTTTTAGTTACTTGATCCTTGAATGAAAGTATTCTTTACTTAAGTACATGTCTTATGAAGCACTTGTTCAAATTAATTAAATTATGTGATTGTTTCCTTTCCTTGAGATAGTGCACTTAGTGATTCCTAGGTTCATGGTATGCTCAGAGACCCTAATCATACTTATGTTCCCAAGGAGTTTGAGATCCCTCTAATCCTTAGGTTATGACAACGCATAACCACATCATGAACCCAACAACACCAATGTTCACTAATCACCAAGGGTGACTTTTAACTTATTCAAGTTACAAAGTTTTAAACTTTTACTAATAACATACCAAGGTTTTGCCTTAAACATTATTAAAGTTGTCATTCTTTATAAAGTAGTCATAAAGTCTTATTCTTTATGAAAGTAAGTGCCTTTGACATTAAGCTCTTATCTTAAGATTGGATCTTTATTAAATAATGATACAAGTTACTAGCTTTTGAATAAAAAGTCTTGTTCTTTATAAAAGTTAACACCTTTTTGCATTATTTTGGTCAAAGTCTAAACTTTATGAATGAAATGTTATAAAACAATATTTTTATAATTTAAAGATCTTATTCTTGAATAAAGTTTGAAACTTTGTGAAAGGTCTTTTCTTTAAGGTTTGATTTCTAAAGCCTAAAGTGACAAGATATCCTTTTTCTAACTCAAAAAGTTTAGACTTTCACATGTATTCTTGTCTTCAAAACAAAACAAAAAAAAACTTTATGGAAGCTTAAAAGTTGCGCCACTTTGAAGGAATCAAGAAGCAAACTTTTTAAAGTCTAAAGCTTTTAGAAGGTTCATAGTCTTGTCAATTCATGGAAACACAGAAAGGTGAAGCTTTTCTAATCATTCACTCATCATAAAGAGAAAGGAACAACTTTAAGCAGGAGAACAATAAGAACATATGTTTCCAAAAGAGGAAACTTAAGAATACATGAAGAACATCGAGAACACATTTTTCCAACAGAGGAAACTTAAGAACACATGAAAAACATCAAGAACACATTTTTCCAACAGAGGAAACTTAAGAACACATGAAGAACATCAAGAACACATTTTTCCAACAGAGGAAACTTAAGAACACATGAAGAACATCAAGAACACATTTAACTAAAAATGAAAACTTTGGCTCTTGAAGAGTATGAAGGATCTTCTCAAGCTTTCACTTAGAAATCTTGGTCATGAAAGAACCAAGCTCCAAGCTTTCTTGAGTAAACAAAATGAAAAAGATGGAGATCACTACCTTTCTTGAAGATGGTGCAAAACAAGAGAAGTGGAAGAAGAAGATGATGACTCCTCTTGATGATGAAGGTGGCGATTTTGAAAGAGCAAAGAGAGAACTCTTGAGTTCTCTTGAAAATAAGTCTTGTAGTGTTTTGATCTTGTCTCCAAAGACCAAAAAATGTGATCTTTGAAGGGCTTGGTGAGGAAGGTCTGGTTATGGAGGTGGAGAATGATGAAGAAGATGAAGAAGAAGAAGAAGAAGAAGAAGAAGGAATGTAGAGAGAGGTTGGAGAGTTTGAGAACTTTAGAGAGAGAATGAGAAGTTGAAAATGAAGTGAATGTGTGTGTGTGTGCAAGAAAGTGGCCGAAACTTTTAGTAGGGTGGGGGGAGATATTTTTGCTTCATTTTGTGTTAATTAAGGTTTAGGGAGACAATTTGGATAATAGGGGAACAACGTATGGTCAAACTCTTACATAAAGTACTCTTGTCTAATGCTTTATGCTTTTATGACATCACTCTTTACTTTATTGTCTATTTGACTAAATTTGAATTTAATCATGTGATTAAGTGCTCATACAACTTAATTAAGGTGATTAAGCAAGGATTAGTGATTAACACACAAGAACATGATTAACAAAAATTAATCTTACGATTAAGCTTAATTAACTTTAATTAAACTCGAGTAAGCTAATTAAGGGCGATTAGTGCTTAAGGAAGCTATAGGGGCTCTGACTTGCTTAATTAGAGATTATCTAACCTCAATTAAGCATTCTCTTGACCTTTCTCATCCGAGTCAACCCCTTAATTAAGCCCTAATCTCAAAATTTCTCATTAAGTGCCTAATTACTCAGGGTTACTAAGATAATTTAGCACGACATGAAATTGAGGATGTTACAGATATTAAATCAAACTTTAAGTAAATCTCTTGAACTACAAATGATTTATTAAAACACATTCTTATTTGTGTAAAATGATATGCTTTAATGCTAAAATTGTTTTTTTTTTTGGATAAATCAAAGCATCAAGTGCATGGTACATTTTTCGAATGAGATTATATTAGATATATCGCTTTTTGTCCTATATGTTTACTCACTCAGGAATAAAATCGAAAGTTCAAAAGAATAATGATAATGCACAAGAAAGGAAAAAGCATGTCACGAGAAAGGTCACACCTCATTTAGAAAGATGACTTGATCCAGAAGGGTGAATTCTCATGAAGTGTTTCACCAATAAAGCTTCTTCTATATGCTTCATTAAGAAGTTCAAAAAGTCAAATATGATGTGACAAGTTGCAAAGAAAGCACTGACAAACTTGAAAAGTTGGTGAAGATTTCAACGGCTATTTTCTCCCTTCTATGTCATCCAAACTTGTTTAAGAAGAAAGTTGTACCCTCTCTTTCTAGTTATAGACTATTGGATCATAGTAGCACAAGGCTCAAGGTCTGCAAGCTTCAATGGTAAGATCTTAAGTCTATATAAAGTTGGAACTCGAAGAAGAAGAGAAAGATGCTGTTCAAATTTTCAAATTAATAACTATTTCATATCTTCATCCTTTCTGACTTTCTAATTTTCCAGAAAGTTACTCATTGTAACTTCTACTGTAAAACCTTCTCTATACAAATGTAATAGATAATATTCTTAGTTTGAGAATATAGAGAAGTTACTCCTGTGCCTCATTGATTTATGCTCTGTCTAAGAAGCTTAGTGTGAGTGTAAACACAAAAACTACAAATATCCCTTGTAACCAAACCTATTAGTGGTCACTATGAGCTTGGAGAGATTAGGAAAATTACTACTCGTTTGGCTTGAAGAGGCTAGAGAAAGACTACTCAATTGTAAAGCCTGGAGAGGCTTGGAAAAAGAAAACTCTTGGTATAAAAAATCTCAACGAAGAGTTAGGGACTAGACATAGGTATTGTTGTGGCTGAACCAAGATAAATCCTTCTGTGTGATCCGTTTATCCTTCCTTTATTCACTAGTAGTATTTATTTTATTCTTAGATTTGTGCAACTTTCAAATAACTCAATTATTCTTTATAAAAACAAATATTTTTCTATCTAACAACTACTTCTGCATT
The DNA here is from genome assembly GCA_031439595.1 of Pterocarpus santalinus. Lineage (NCBI taxonomy): Eukaryota > Viridiplantae > Streptophyta > Magnoliopsida > Fabales > Fabaceae > Pterocarpus > Pterocarpus santalinus. The sequence continues at coordinate 46,860,460 of CM062532.1, read as the reverse complement.
CCAAGTCTAGAATTTGAGAAAATTGCTTTATAAAAGTTTTCAGGTTTAAGAAATTTTTGTGAAGACACGATTCAACCTCTCTACTCGTGTCATCTCTTCCAGCAGCCATGTCTTGCACCTGAGCCTCTCCTGGCGATAGTTTGGACGAGGCTAAATTCTTCACCTTCATAGAACCCTTGAGCTCTTTATCAAAGGCCTTAAGCTGTTGAAAGACTTAGGCAAAAGAAGCTTCAATAGCACCAACCTTTTGGCACTTGTTCCAAGAGGTCCTCCATGAATCAACAAAGAGACTAATATAAGGGTTGGATGGAGGAGGGTAGCATAGCTTTGCTCAGCGAAGAGATGTTCTGAACCAAGGACTGCTTAGCTTTACCATTAACAGACAAAGAGTCCAAGGTATTGTTAAGAAGAATGGAAATGGAGCCCAATAGGTTAATAGGCAGCTCAATTGGTAGTGGTTGAGTTGAAAATGGAGTAGGATTCACTAGAGCCGAAGAAGATAGATTTCCAATAGACTTTTGTACCTCTTAACCAGAAATAGCAGGAATTCCTTCTTCAGGAACTTCATAACTAGCTGAAAGAATTTCGTCAAAGGCACGTAGGTCGCCAAAGTCAAGAAAATCATCATCATCAACCTCTTGAGTCTTATCACGAATAGGCTCTGAGGAAGTGGCATTTAAATTGGTCAAACTAGAAATAATGATAGTTAGAATTTAAACAGGACCTTTTGTTGGTTGATCAACAGCCTCCTTCTCTTTGCCATCGATAATAATAGCATCCTTGTCCAGGGCAGGGGACACTATGCCATCATCCTCATGAGGATTTTTTTGCCCTAAGGTAGCCTTGATTTCTTCTTCTCTTTCTTTTTTGAGTTCTTCCTCGTGGTCTTGAGTGTCAATTCTGAAACTAAGAAATAAGGAACTTAAGCAATTTATAAGATTTTGGAAGAGAAAGAAGTGAAGGTCAAAATCTCGCCTTTTACTTGGATTCCAGATAGGTAGACTCCCTATCATCTTAGATCTCAGTAGGATTCACAGAAGGGGAGTTACTCAAAATTTCCCTGTCCCAGACTAAAAATAAATAAATTTGATGATAATAACAATGGTCGAATAAGTGAGGACAATTAGTAGAGAAAGCTTTGGCAGAATGAGCCATTTTTGAAAATCGACTCAAAAGGAAGAAGCATTCCTTATCAGGACCTTCTTTCTTAGAAAGATTTTTTTCTTTGCCTTTTTTAGTGGCAGGAGCTTTTCTTTTTGACCCTTAGTAGGGGCTTGATTGTTGTGTTCTAGATCGTTCCAGTTCTCTACAGTCTTGTCGAGAGCAACTTCATAAATTTTAATGGCTTCGATAGTTGTGAAAGGAATAGTTTAGGATAACAAAATTCAAAAATAAAACAAATAAAAAAAAGAGCAAACTACCTAGTGGTGGAAATTCAAGAACCCTTGATTGAGATTGAACAAGAAGTTCAATTATCTTCAACAAACAAAGACCAGTAAAGGTCATGACTTAATGTCTAGGGTGTAAATAAAGGGTACCAAGGGGTCCTTGAGGTGGATTTGGATACCGATTAGCTATGGCAAAAGGAGCATTTAGTAATGGGGAAACAAAAATGGAGTCATGTAGGATTGATGTCAAGTAAATGGTTCAAATACTTAGCTTTTTCAAAAACATGCCAACATCGACCCTCATGTTGCTCTTTTTTTCGTTTAAAAATATTCATGGCATCCCGAACCACCCTTAAGACCACTTGTGGATTATATTTAACTTTAAATAACCTTTTGAATTGAAGGATTTCTCAAAGATGTATATCTTTGGTCTTCGATGAATCCATTCCTTTCTGCAGAGAAGGATCAGGAAAGTTGGCAATGAAAATATCTTTGTAAACCAAAATATTTTTACGTTGAGACTTGTAATATTCAATCCACCAATCAATGAAGGATAAGGTAGGAAAAAAGTTGTTCTCAAAGTCAAGAGGAGAGTATAGATTTCGTTTCTCCTCATTTTCATTCAAAAAATATTCAAGGTGAAAAAATGGTCGAACTAATGATCCATACAATTGGACTTTCTGATCGAGTGAATATGGTGCAGATATTTCTTGGGAAAACCCAAATTGTCTAGCCACAAATGAAAGGTTATGAAGTTCGACATTTTTATTCTTGGAATCTGGAAGGCCAGTAGCAAAAAGTTGGCAACACAAAGAATTGGACCAAATTTCATCAAGTTCTTGCTAGATAGTGGGATTTGAATCAATTCTCGAGGAAGTAAACCATGAGGGGTCTACAGTTCGATTATTGGAAGGAGAAAGTTTTAGGCCTCTTGTGCCAGGAAAAGAAAGTTGACAAAGGTGTTTGAAGAAGAAATAAAACTCATCAATTACTAGACTAGTTTTTGGAACATCTAGATGTAAGTAGCAAAGTTGAGGCCTGTCTATTCCTTTTGAGAGATCTGTCGACATAGAGGAATGGAGAAAGGGTTTAAGCATAGTATTGGCCCATAATTGTAAGAACCTTATAAGCCCCCAGGATTGATCAATTCATTATTCTAGAGTTTGGTCACAACTAATCCCATTTCTCCATAAAGTTGAGCAATGATCAGTTTTGAAAAATAAAGTTGGCGGCCTTCATGCAACACAACTGCTAGAGGGTAATAGCACTATTGCATTTGAAGACTTCAAGAACCAGAAACCACAACATTTAACCTGTAAGAAAGGAAGGCCACATGCTCATTATCATATACAGGTGTCGATGAGGTGCTCATGTTATTTTGAAGAAAGGCTGAATATGAAGGTTTAGAATCATCAAAATTGTATGATTTTACATATTCAAGTTTGTGATTGAAGTGAATAGCGTTCCCTATAAGTCGAAGCCCCATAATGGCAGCGAGTTTGAATAAGATGAGTGTAATCATATCATAAGGTAGTTGTAGAGTATTAGTAGTTTTGTTCCAAAAGTAGAAAATTGGTCCAAGCATGGAAGGATTACAAGGGATTTGGTGGCGAAAGAGTTGCACGAAGTCGAAGATCCTTATGTCTTTCCGAAGGATAAACTCAAGGGCATTTTTTGGCGGGTTTCTAAAGGGACATTTGGAAAAACAAATTGTTTTATAAAGATTTCTTTCTGACTAGCTAAGATAGACTGGCCAAAAGCACTAGGAAAGAAAGCTTGGGTCTTTTGAACTTCTAAAGGTGTAAGAAGAGGACCAAGAAACACATGAATTGTTGAACCAAAGAAGGGAAGATTACCTAACTTTGCAATAATTTAGTGACCTTCAGGTCCAGAGCCATACGATGGCTTCCATCAATAATGGGCTCTGAAGCGAAGGCAACAATTTAAGGATGAGGATTGCTACCTATTCTTGAAAGACAAGAAAATGAAGAAGAACACGAATAGTGGTGAGAGAATGAGATGTGAATATAAGAAATATAGAGGCAAGGTGAAGTGCTAAAAGAATAGAGGATGAAGAAGATGAACAATTGAAAGAAGAAGTGTGTAATAGATGAATGGGATAGGGAAAACGTATTTATAAGAAGAAAAGGAAAAGAGAGAGAGAAGGAAAAAATGGATTTTGGAAAAGACGGTTGAAAGAAAGAGAAGTTAAAGGGGTTTTTGACGGGCAGTAATAATCAGTTTCTTGGGAATGTGCAAGAAAAAGGAAAAATGCACCAAAGAATGGTAATTGTCAGAAAGATCAGCTGAACAACTAAGATTTGATTTTTCTCATCAAAAATTCAAATCTTGGGGGGCATCATGTTGGGACAAAATTCGAAGTGACACCTTGATAGTGTTGAAAGGATCGAAATTTGGGTAATAAGCTTGGTCAAAAAAATGGAAGAAGAGGAGTCGATGTTGTCAAGCTATAAGCAACATAGGATATAGGCTTAATCGAATATCAAGGGCATCAAATCAAGCTATTGAGGACTAAGCTGAAGCAGTTCAAAACTGGGTGGAGAAGAGGTGCAAGAAGATTGCAAAATGTGGGCAATCAAGGGGTACCATAAACAATTCTCAAACATGGATGTGGATGAGTTTGGACATGAATGAACATGGGCTTTAAGCATGAAATTGAAGAATGTAAGGTTAATAGGCCTAGTTATTTAGAGATCTTTTTTGTTTATAAATAGGAGAATTGGATTGGGATCTTTTTGTCTATAAATAGGAGAATTATTCTATAGTTTAGTGCAAACTTTTACACACTTGAAGTACCTCAAAACTCTGTCAAAATGTTCACTTTGACATTAAAAAGTATGCAGAAATTCAAGTAAGCATTCTTCTTGCCTTTAGTTTCTTTTATCATTTAATCTTGTTTTTTACATTTGACATTAGTAATTTCTTGTTTGTGAATATTTTATTCCTTATTGTTACTTTGTCATTTTTATTTTGCTTTATTTAAATTCTATTTATTTTTCTTTAATTGACACTCTTAAAAATCTAAAATCCATCAGAGGAACCGCTTACGTTCTCCAAATTGAGATTCATGAATCAAATTAATAATTATTGATTTATTTGTCTTGTCAACAAAAGATCAAGTAAACATGAAGTAATTCAGTTCTATCATAAAAAACAATCCCTGTGTCTTTACCCTACTTAAATTCCAGCCACTCAATTCTTTGATTCTTCACTTACTTTATTATTATTATTATTATTATTTTGCATTTTCTATACAGTTATATTTTTTCCTGTGAACATTGTCATATAGTTTAAATTGAACAAACTCTTCAAACTCCCAGCTTTCTCATTGTGAAAAGATCTTCTTACACTCGTGTGATTGGTATCCAGCTGTAAGGCCCGCGTCAATCATAACAACATGTGGACTCGCTGCTGTTCCGGGAAACTAGCCAGCACAGCCACAGAGGAAAAAAAAGGAGAAAAAGAGAAGGGAAACCAGCCAGTCTAGCTCTGAAGTAATGTTTCTCCCTTTTCATGGCGTATGCACCAAGGCAAAACCTTTGAACATGTACTAGTTTATTCAACCTATAAACTATAAAGCACCTGTTATTGAAAGTTGAATGTGGAGCCTAATTACTTTGATTCAGCAGCTCTTGCAACAAAAATTACTGGTAAAGAAAAGATAAGGCATTTAATAATATATAGTGTGGATCGTGGACAGAATGAGCTTCTCAAAGGTAATTGGTCAATATGTTAAGCAATTGTCATGCCCCCCATTTTCCGCATATCCTCCAAATAGCATGAGAGCTACCTGTCTATCACAATTCTCGGATAGATTGGAAAGGTTTTAGGAAGGCCTACGCTAATGACATAACTGTTGCAGTCACATGTTAAATTTGGTTTGAGTCATGTATGCAATTTTAGATGTAATGCACTGTAAGCAAGCATTGAGAGACGAGGAATTTGCGGCTGCTTCGCTGCATGCCAATAATAATAAAATGAGTAATCCTCATGTACCATGTACCATTAAACATCTTTTTCCCTTAATGCTATCAGACAAGTATTCTTCCATATAATCACAGTTCACCAGAAACGCAAGAATCAGAACAAGTTACAGCACTGGTGTTCAGCAAATCTTACAGCTTTAACAGATTAAATTAACCTTATATTCCTTCTTAAATGGAAACATGAGATTCAAGTCTAACAATAGAACAAAAAAAGATATCAAAACCTACCAGAAACATTCAGTAGCTTAATACCTTAGGCAAGATTCATGATGCCATAATCTGTAAACAGAACCAGACAAGTATGAAACGCAGAATATCTGTTTAAACCTCAATGCTTTTACCAAATATTTCAAAAATTGGAGAAATGGCCATTTCACCATGAACAAGACCCAGGTGACTTTCAGGAGTACTGTTAGGCAGTGACTATTAGAGACGTAATATTTCATACCAACACAATCTCTTCCAAATTATGCTCATCATGCAAACTTGACCACTCTCCCTTCACAAAAGTAATTCTTTCCATATGAAAATGGGCCAATCATGGAATGCTTACAAAAAAGGAAATGGAAAGAATGTTTGAAAGATCATACATACAAATTGAAAACAACAAAAATATCTCTGACGGAGACTAGAAAGGTTCCTCAATTTTTGTTCCTAACCAGTAGGTTGCTCAAGAAGAAATGGTGTCTGGTGCAACATGGCAACCTTCAAACTTTAGCAACATGGAAGGTAATAGAATCAGGCAGAATTATTAATTCTGGAGTCCGTTTACAGATGAAAAATTACACATCCAAATAAAAGAAATGTCTTATTGAGATTCAGTCAGCCAGAAGTTTTAAATCAAGCTATTGTGTGCTATGTTATTAAATTTTCTTAAAAATTATACTGCCACCAATCGGCATATGCTCTTGCAGCCATAAATTCTACAATTCTAAAGCTACAACAATTACATTCAGGGAAAAGAGTAAAGAGAAGAATGTGATTCTTGTTGTTGCTTTGACAATGCTTATAGGTGCCCAAGCATTCATCTTCACCAACAACAAAACCTCCTCAGCGTAGGAAACAAGGCATCTCCTCATGATGACCAGCCAACGAATACAGATATGCTAAAGAACAACCAAAAGAATCATAACGAACAAGAATTCAAAGATCCTACCACAAGGTACCAAGAGTCCTTCACTGAACAGCTTTCTTCCCGGCGGAATAGTAATTGAGGTACCACTGGACAAATTTCTTCAAACCAGTCTGCAGATCTGTTGTAGGCTTATAACCAAACTCTCTCTGAGCATAGCTAATGTTCGCATGAGTAAATTGCACATCCCCATTCCTCGGCAACTTCATTATGTTCCTCTTGGCCTTAGCCTTCAAGAGCCTCTCCAAAATGGTCACAAGTTCCAAAACCGGCACAGGCGAAGTATTCCCCAAATTGAATACCCTCAACTGAGCGGGTCCTCTCTTCTTCCCACCACTGCCAGTGCTCTTCTCAGCAGTATCCAATGCCCCCAAGCACCCTCTCACAATGTCATCAATATAAGTAAAATCCCTGGCAACCGTGCCATGATTGGCCGCTTCAAAGATCGGAATCGCCTTCCCCTTCAAAATATCCCTTGTGAAAAAGAAGTATGCCATATCAGGCCTTCCCCAAGGACCATAAACAGTGAAGAACCTCAACCCTGTTAAGGAAAGTCCATATATATGATTATAAGTGTGAGCAATCTCTTCACCAGCCTTCTTAGTAGCAGCATACAAGCTAGCAGGCTGGTCAGTCCTATCCCTTTCGGAAAATGGCACCTTTGTATTCAATCCATAAACCGAGCTAGAAGATGCCCAAACTATAGCAGGTTGTGGATTAACACCCTTACAAACCTCAAGCAAATTGACAAAGCCAGCAATGTTACTATGCACATATGATCCAGGATTTTCCATAGCATACCTCACACCAGCCTGAGCAGCCAAGTGCATGACATGTGTGAAAGGCACAATCTCAAAGAGCTTCTTCAAGAGTGCTGCATCATTGATATCCCCTTCCACAATGAACACCCCAGTGCGCTCCAAGAGAGCTTGGCGTGCACGTTTCAGTGAAGGTTCATAGTAGTCATTGAAGTTGTCAAGGCCAAGCACCCCATCACCCCTACGCTTGAGTGCAGCAGAGACATGGGTTCCCACGAACCCTGCAGCACCAGTGACAAGCACAGAGACCCCATTAGGGGACCTGACCCTTGCAGAGGAACGGACCCTTTTCTCCCATGCCGCGCCACCGTAGCCGTAGGTCCTTAGGGACCTGCGAGAAGGGTCTGCAGGGAGGGATGAAGGTGATGATATCGTTGGGCTTCTGAAGAAGAAGATGAACATGAGGCCCAAGAATACAAAGGACCAAAATGTGAGCTTGGCCAGGGAAGTGTGCCACCGAGACCTGTGAAAGTAGGAACCTTTGTCCATCTTGAACTTGCCTGGTGTGGAGGGAATGTTGTCCATCTGAGACAATCAATTTCTTAGTGAAATGTTTATGTTGATGCAAGATTTTATGTTTGGTGTTGTGGTGTTCTTTTGTTTGTTTTCAGAAATAGTGCATTGAGAACGGGGCTTTCAGAAGATTGGGCATTGCTGCAAATGATTTTATAGAATGTTGTTCAAGATAAGGATAGTGATGTTTGGTTTGGTGATGCTCTTCCTCACCACTTTTTCATCGCTGTATATGGAGAATCTTCTTGTTTCTTGGAGGTAAGGGTTGTTGGTGGTGGTGATGGTGCTGGCTACTCTTTTTGGATTTATGGTTTCTCAGACAAAGAATGGTTCAGCAGTTCTTTCCTTTTTTTTGCCCCCCCTCAATTTAAAAGAGAACCTTCATTGGCTAGATAGAGAAAAAGGAGAGATTGAAGCATTCGAGTAGCGGTGAATCAAGGGAGAGTTAAGCCAGGACTCGGAATAATTTAATGAACTAGGATTTTGTTTTCTGTTACTGTGTCTCCTTTTGATTTTGCCTGCAAGAAAGAACGAAGGTATATTTATCTCTTGAAGAAATGCAAGTGAGGAGTAAAAGAAATCTATATGTTACCTGAAAAATAGAATTCTATTATTTCTCTTCTGCGTCTAAAATAAAGCTAACTTGATTGGCTGTGAGGCCTTGAATTTGGGAGTTCCAATAGTTTATATGCCCCCTTTTATTTGAGAATATATTGTGTGGGGGAAATTTTGTTTTCATTTGAGGGAAGAGAGTTTAAGTTCGAGATTAGAGGAGCATAATGAGTAATGACCGATTTTCAGCAAATGGATGACATTTTGAGGCTTTGCCATAAGAGGCTCCCTCTTTCTCCACCAGTGGAAAGGTGTGACATTTGTGGGCGTGTAACTTCTGATCATATCTATATTCAGAGAAATAAGAAGATTAAGGTGTGCATTCTTACCCTGTAGAGTTTTAGCTCTATAATATTTGATTCAGAAATTGTAGACTTCAACAATTATGCTTCCAAGAATCAAACCATAAATTGCTCTTACTAATTTGGAGCCAGGGTCTCTGTCATATTATATAGGCTCTTAACTACTGTTATAATTATGGCGATTAAGAAATTAAAAAAGGTTTATTTTAATATATTATTAATATAAAAAAATTATATGGACATTTAATTATATATTATTATGTAATTAAAAATATTTTACTCTAGTAACAACCAACTCAAAAGTCATACAAATAATAATAAGTAATTGGTTAATAATGTAAAATATTGTGTATTAAAATTAGTCTCATTAAAAATGTTTAAATTCCCAACCTATAGTCAAATGTGTAGAAGTACATGCTTACAAAAAATAAAAAATAAAAGAGTATAAATACATGTAGTTATACAAATATAATAATAACAATAATAATAATAATAATAATAAATTGGCGCTTACGTATAACACTTCAATTTTCAGAAAATTTCACATATTTCAATTGTTTTATCATCTATAAGGAGAATACTATAATTGTATGACTTATTGTGTGTTTGCTTTAATTTGGGAGCGTCCAAACCATGTTTTGAAGAATACAAAATGAATTTCAACTTATTTTAACATATTTAACAAGAACATGTTCAATTATATTTTAATATAATTTTCAACTTCAAATCACAATTTCAACAGAATTAAAAAAAAATTACTTTTCCATTAAACCAAACTATCATGTGCCAAATAAATCAAAGACACTTACTGTCCAAAATAGAAAACATGCAACTAGGCCATTAGGCCGATTGTAATTATAGTATTTTGGACAGCTTTATTGATGCAATTAAACCCAAACAACCTTAACCCAGTTTTTTTTTTTATTCAAATTCTTACTAAAATGATTTTGGATTATTTTCTTATGTAAATTTTTCATATTTCAAAGGTTCTTTTTTCTCGCTATGACAAGTGTGTTTCTTTTTAATTCCTCATGTATATTATGTTATAAAGTATTTTTATCAATTATTTAACAATACATTTTAATAATTGCATTTTATATATACGTAATATGTAATTATATTGTATTATGTTATTAATGTTAAATTATGATTCAAATATACAATACAACTAAGTTGTAGTCTATTACAATTATAAGTAATTATATACCTTAGACTGGGTCAGCCTCCTATTTATGTTATAAAACTATGAAAAGTAGTAACAAAATCATATAAGTAATAAGCACAATATGTAAATATAATTTTTGTAAAAGAAGTACAGGCGTAAAAATATAGTATAAAGTAAGAAATGTGATTCTCATCCTTTTTGACATGACAAAAAGTAAACTTAGGCCACAATAACGTGAAAGAATCTTGAGCCTTTTTAAAAATTTTAAAAAAAAAATTAAAAATAAAAAAACTAGAAGAGACTGCTTGAATTTCATATTTCATCCGATTGAACCGCATCAATGGATCATTTAGAAAGCTTGGACCAATTTATCGTTACAGTTTAGAAAGAAAAGTTTGCTTCTACGACATATGAAATTTTATTTTAAGCCATTTTAATGATGGCAAGCTTCAAGCATCAAAGATAGGCCCAACTTGTGGAATCCGGCAGTATTAGTGTTGTTATTGTCGTCCTACTTTCCCTTTTATATGATGTTCCCTAATGATCATGCCAACACAAGACATATTTTAATGAACGCTTTACACTCTAAGAATAACGTACAATTAAAGAATGAAATAATCCTAACCTCTGGTCACCAAAATATTTCATATTAAATTTGAGGAATTATTATTATTATTATTATTGAATGAAAAATGAAAAAGCAAGAGAGGACACTGACTGAGCAACTAGAAATGCATACAAACTTGAAAAAGAAGGCAAAAGCATATCCCTAAGAATCCTGATTGTGCAATTTATGTTAGGGGGGAAAAGTATCATCTGCGCCAGCACATGTTCAGACTAGTGTAGAACAACCACAAGCACAAGAAAAGATTGCTTCATTCAATGGCCTTTGAGATTTCGAGACTAATACTTAAGAGTAATACTCAAGAAAAACAAAATGCGCAATTCGTACCCCACATATTCTACTATCATCCGCATCATCCTTCGTAGTCGAATTATCGCAGTCACTATGAGAAATTTTATGCATCAAATACCAATGACCTTGTTGCTAGAAATTTTATGCATCAAATACCAAAAATTTATAACAACAATTTAAAGGTTACGCCCTGTGAGTCTCCAATCTCCAATATAAGAATTTGTAAAGTTGAGAGGCTGGGTTTTCCTCTGCAACTCCCACTCTTCCTCATAGCGGCCGTCAATGGGACAACCCGTAAAGCAGCAACAAATAGGGTTACAGAGTGTAGAGGGGACCTACTCTATATAAAAACATAATCCAATGGGCCTTCCCATCAAAAGCCCATAAGGTTGAGGCCTATACTATTATCCACACTAATCAGTTATAGATATCCAAGCCCAAAATAAATCACTCAAATCAATAATTTGGACTTTAAGACTGCATCTTAGTGTAGATCATATACTAGCCCATTTTTATCAAAACCAAAACATCTCAATTAATTGAAGCTCACAAGAATTATTAGATAATTGCAACATTCTCCTACTTGGGCAAAATCAATTGAGTAGTTTTAATTTTAAAAAATAAATAAATAAGTAAATCAAAAGCATTTGTTTTGAAAATGACACTTGCACTAATAATTAATTTTGTTAATGTGGCCATATTTAAGAAAACACATGATCCATGATGTAACATTTGAATATAACTCCATCCAACTAAAGCCAAGCAACACCGAATCATGGTAGTCATTATATCCTTTATTGATGTAAGACCAATCCATAGTTACAAATGCCATCGGCTCCGTCGACTAGCCATTAGTATGGAGTGTGGCAAGAAAACAACATGCCAATATGATCCAATAGCCATAATGTTATTTTCATTATCGATCCTCACAATTTCTCTCAATACTTTTAAAGCCAGAGAAATTGTGTGGTCCATAAAGAACCATTTTGCCTCAACTCCAAAATAGTGTCACCCATTGGCACAGTAGTCCTAAAGACATTGAGTTTGAAAATATCATCATGTCTCAAACTTCATTTTAGTGTCAATCATGGGCAAAGTGGTTCTAACAACACTGTGTTCCAAAAAATATCATTATTCCTCAAACTCCAATCTGTTGTCAACCACGAGCATAATGGTCCCAATAACACCAAGTTCTAAAGATATTATTATACCTCAAACTCCAATTTGGTTTCGACCATGAGCACAATGGTCCAATGACACCAAGTTTTAAAAATTTTGCAACTGATATACAGATGTAACAAAATGAATAAAAATTATCATATTATCAGCAACGCATTCAATTAAACACAAAATGTGCTCAAAATCAAGGTGTGATATGGCAATATAAATTTTCAAGCTCCTACTAATCAAGTATATCAAAAGAACTCAACATGTTTTTCAAACACCATGGGCCTTAGACATCTTTCTGAGAGATTAACTAGATGGAAATATTCAATGTGTTCAGTGAATACAATTTTGGTTTTCATAAGATGTAGCACATATACTAAGAAAAGAAATATAAATTTTCCCAAAACTCTATAATAATATCCAAAGTGTCTCAATATTGAGAACTTCTAAACCATTTAATTCAATCAAATATTTTAAGAAATTATTTTACTACAAAATTTGACATCAAATAATGACTATAGTCATAATCCTTCCAATGATGTTAAGATCCAACATAACTTGTGCACCAAATTTCATAAGCAACACAATTTCAACAAAAGAATTTGGTAGTAACTCATAATTTTAAACTTTTGGAATTTGAGAAACACTACCAAAATTAAAGAAAATTCTTTAATGAAAGAAATATCAAGTGGGATAAAATGTATAATAATATATATCATTCCATAAATTTCCAAGAAAATTTCATTGTGTAATTGATCTTCTTCCCAATTCACATATTATTAAGAAATTCACATATTATTGGCAACCTTTCCTATATTTTTTTGATACGTCAGTGGCAATGAAGTTTGAACCTATAACCTTATGCACACTATCCAAGTCCCTCATCACTAACACACTCCTAATGGCTTAAACCCTTCCTATATGATCAAATTATATTTAAACATGTGGCAAATTATTATCTACATGGACATTGACACGTTAGTTTAAAATTTAGATTTAGGCCTCCTTAACTTTTTTTTTAATTACAATTTACCTTAGTGTCTCTTTAAAAAATTAAAAGTTTTTCAATCTCACACATCAAACAAATATTGTTATTTTGATTTTTAAATATTTAAACAATTTTTTATCATAAAAATTCTAAGTACCCTAACTCAAAATATGATGAACCTTAACTCTTTCGTCTAAACCTTTGCCAACCTCCCTCACCCAACTAGTCAAATTTGCAAGTCCCTTTGAAACAAGCTATTCAACAATTGATTTAATTGCCCATGTGATTGAACATGTTGATCAATTGGGAATGAAGCCACAGTCTCATTTCCATTAACCACCAATGACAACATGGTACTATTTTTCGGTGAATAATGACAATGCTCTATGTGTGCTACAATAGACATGCCTCATGATGCTAAGGTCTAAGCGAACATTGAGAACATGGCAAGCATATCATTTCCTAATATCCTAAAGACCGCAATATGGAATATGCAATCCATGTCAAAGAGGCCCTTTCAATGACATCTTTGTGGATAACATCCCCTTGCATGTACCGGATTCCCTTATTTTTGAGGAGATGGGATAAAGGAGAAGCAGAGTGCAAGTCAAAAGCTCTCCTGCCTAGTGCCTTTTCAAATGAGCTACAACATGATCGTGTTTATCTAACTGTGATTGTGCATGTCGACTTGTGTGTCCCAAGATTAGATAGGAAGATTGGGAAAATCAGGATTCCAATAGATTAGAGGAAAAAGTTAGGGTTCTTCATGTTTTGGGTTGGGATTCTTAAACTTTTTAGAATAAAAAAGATTGTTTAGATCTTTGAAATTTAGTAATAATATTTGTTTGATGTTTGAAATTAAAATAATTTAATTTTTTAAAGGTACATTAAGGCAAAATTGTAATTAAAAAGTTAAAGAGACCTAAATCTAAATTTTAAAGAACTGATATGTCAATGTCCATGTAAATAATAATTTGCTACATGTTTAGATATAATTTGAGCATATACAAAGGGTTTCAACCCCTTTTAAATTAGAGAGATACCATAGAACAACCTTTGTTTGGAACATGACCATTTGGTCCCAAGGCTATGGTCACATTTTGCTACATGCCACTCACATATTTTTTGACTAGAAACTTTTTCTTTAAAAGCTAGAAACTTTTAGATGCTCCTAGCTAAGGTGCAAGATCATGCATAATAATTTGAAATTCCTTCATCATTTTAATTTGAAATTATGGTGGGCACAAGTAATAATAAGATTACATGAAAATATGATGATGGAATTGTCCTGATTGAATCATTGGAGGTGATCATAAGAATCCACTTGAATGAGAAAGATCTACTTTTATCTTACCATAGTTTACTTTTCATTTTTTTTTTAAGAGCACAATAGTTTACTTTGGCAGTATTAATGAGCTAACTATTACATTATAGTAACTATGAATATGGATATTTCCCTTATGTATAGATAGCAACTTTTTTTTTTTGGTCAAAATATTTGACTCCAACAAAGGAGAACGACTGACAACCATAAAGCCCAAAGATACAATAAAGAAAACAAAGGCTTACATGGACCAAAACATACACTAACATAACATAAGTCACATCTATCAAAGGCCAGAATCTTATCTAAAGGATGAGGAGTTCTAACACACTAACTAGAATCTACATTTCTAGAAAGAGACAACTTTGCTATCTCAAGAGCAGTAATGTTAGCTCTTTGATCAGTTCAGAGGATGCCACAATGGGAGAATGATTCTTTTAGTTTGAGAATGTCCTCCATGATGATTGTTGCTTCAAGGATAAGGACTCTTTGCCTACAAGCTTGGATAGCAGCTAAGCAATCTTATTCGGTTAAAATTGAATCACATAGATAGCTTACGGCAAGGGGAATTCCTTTTCAAATAGCTAGCGATTTTGCCATAAAACTAGAGGAAGTGTGAACTTTACAAGCTTTCCTTATGAATAAATTGTCATGATGGTCTCTAATCAAGGCTGCCACAGATCCAATCATTTTCTCTTTGTTAAAGGCAACATCCATGTTACACCTGTATTTACCCAAGGGAGGGGGTTGCCACTTCGGCTGGGTTTGAGTTCTAGCCAGGAAATGAGGGCTATGAGGTAAAGGAAAGAATTGGGTAGCACTCTTTAGTGAGTAAAACTGCTTTATGAATAACTCGAATGGGATTTAGGCTATGATTTCTAGATAAACTATCATTCCTTTCTTTCTATATTAGCCACAACTGATTAGCCAACAAAGACATCATCTGTTGCGAAAATTCTTTCACTTTTATGATATCATTGAATTTTTGGAGTAGCCACTCATCTATTCTAGTGATAGTTTAGCTGAAGGGATACATTGAAGCTAAGAGCAAACCAAACTGGTGCTATCCATAGGCATAGGAGGAGGGCATGCTCAATTGATTCTTTCAATTGGCCACAAATTATGCTAATGGGTGAGTCTGGAATCTTTCTTTTGAATCAATTCTCTCTATTGGGCATAAATGGTTGGTGGATTGTTTACATTCACTGCCTCTAAATTATTTGCAAAATGATATCCTGATTTGTAAAATGTTATCATGATTTTACTAAGTGCTTGCCATCTCTTGTATAAGGCCAAAGGAATTGGTCTAGAGCGTCAATATAGCTTAGAGGAATTTGAACCACTTGCTTGGCAACTTGGGGAAGAAATAACTATCTTACCTTAGCATAGTCTTGTTTTCATGAGGACTCATCAGTAACAGTATGCAATAATGTACTAGTGGAATTTCTAGGTTGGAATTGCTTGATATCTACTTGAATCCAATTATCCTCCTACATATGAATCCTCCTTCCATTTTCTACTTCCCATCTTCCACTTAACAGCCATAAATCTCTCCGTTGGGGAAGACTATGCTAAATCCATGAAGAACCTCTTCTCCTTTTTGCTCTTAGAAAATCCCTACAAGGGAAATAAACCATTTTCAAAAGTTGAACCCATAGTAAATTCGAGTTCTAAATAATTCTTCATGCTTGATTTGTAAGAGGAGCTATATTTAGAAGATCGAAATTGCGGAACCTTAGACCACCTTTTTTTTTCCTTTATTGATAAGGTTCTAGCTTTTCTAGTATATGCTCTAATCTTTGGCATTCTTTGACCAATAGAAGTAAGCTACCTTTGACCATAAATTTTTACAAAAACCTTTAGGGAAGTTTAGGGCAACCATAACATAGGAAGGAATAGCTTAAACGACAACTTAATGAAAACTTATTTTCCCACTAGATGAAGGAATTTTTCCTTCCATCCTTCAATTTTCCCCATAATAGCTTCTTTAATCTAGGCAAAAGTTGACTTCTTTGATTTACTTCAATGGACTGGTAACCTCAAGCATTTACATAGGGAGTCTTAGGAAGAGATTTTGAGAACTTGACTTATCTAGGATCTTTTATTGTAGGTAACTTTTTGGCTAAAAATTAATTCTTATTTTTGGAGATCGATTCTTTAACCTGAAGCTTTAGAGAACTTATTTAAAATTCTCATTAGTTCATAGGCTATCTCCACATTAGAATTGCAAAATAGAACAACATCATCTACAAAAAGCATATGAGTTAAAACTAGGGAACTAGAAGAAAGCTTAATTCCTCATAACCACCTATTCTCATTGGCCTATTTAAGCATGTATGATAAAGCATCCATAGCTAAAATAAATAGATAGGGGGAAAATGGTCACCTTACCTCAAGCCTTTACTAGCCCTTACTTTTTGAGACGGGATACCATTGATTGTATACTAATATGTCGCCCCTTCAACAGAATTCATCACCAAATTAACCTGATTCTAGCTGAAACCATAGGCTAGGAGACATTTTTCCAAGAAACACCATTCAATTCTATCATATGCTTTGTTCATGTCTATTTTTGTAATAGAGCTATTCTTACTTCCACCATTCATTTTCTTCAATGCATGAAAAATTGCATGGGTCACCAACATGTTGTCTTGAATTAATCTACCATCCACAAATGCACTCTGATGTTGTAAAATGATATTATTCATATATTTTTTCAATCTTAACACAATAACTTAAGTAATAATTTTAAGTAAAAAATTACAATAGCTGATGGGGCAAAACTTACTAACCTATTCCGGGCTCTTAATTTTGGGATAAGCACGATAAGAATCTTATTTACATCTTCAGGAATGGCCCTTTTAGTAAAGAAATTGTTAATTACTTGGCATACGTCAGAGCCAACTATATCCCAATGCTGTTAAAAGAAAAGCCCATTGAGGCTATCCCCACCTGGAGCTCTTAGAGCTCCTAAAGAGAAATATACTTTTTAATATTGTCAACTAGCATTGGGCAATTCAAGTCAGTATTTATCTCCTCTGTTATGCATTTAAGGATGACCTGCATACACTCATCCATGTCTTGTGTATCCAAGGCAGTGTAAAGGGCCTAGTAATGATCCATGATTACTCGAGTTACCTCTACCTGGCCTTCCTTCCACTCTCTACTAACATCTTTAATTCTATGGATTTGTTTCCTTTCCCTCCTCTGAATAGTAGTTGCATGAAAAACCTTGAGTTTTATCACCCTACTTCAACCATTTAATTCTAGATCTTTTTCCGCAGAACTTCTCTTCTTAGTTCCATAACTATTTAGCTTCCTCATTTAAGGACTTAACTCGATCCCAATCAATATTCTCCCCCATCTAATTAAGAAGATCTGTCAGGTTCCTTTTAATTCTTGACAGCTCTTTTGTAGCATTGTTAAACAATTTGTCTCTCTAACCCGTCAGTTTCTGCTTATAGGATTTAGTCTTTTCCAACAAATTCTACCAACATCCTAACTCTAAACCACCTTTCCCCTAACCTTTTGTGATAACTTGGTTGTGATCATCATCATCCTTCCAATAGGTCGTGAACTTAAACTTGCCCCCATCACCAACCTTGGGCTTGTAATGTAAAACAATAATGCAGTGGTCAGATATAATAAAAGGAATGGCAGTGGCTACTATATTTGGAAAGATTCTTCTCTATTCCCAATTTGCCAAGCATCTACCTATCCTTTAACCACAAACCCATCCATTAGGTTACTAAACTAAGTGTATTTATAGCCCTTCACATGAAAATGCATAAAACCCATTTTATCTAGGAACTCCTTGAAAGAGTTAATTTGACTCTAACTAGAAGCCTCAAACCAATGTATTCTTCATCATTTAGTATCTGATTGAAATCCCCTATGCACATCCAAGGGCTTCTAAGCTCAAGTTGAAGGCATTAAAGTTTGCACCACAAAAGTTTGCTTTATCTATAAATTAGGTTCCTATAAACAAAGGAACAATCCAAAAAACACCACCTTCCTTCTCCCTGCAGTAAGTATGAATGAAATTCTAACAGTCCTCCAATACCTCTATTTCAATTTCTTTCTTCCAAAGTAAGCAAGACCCCACCCAGACAAGCCATACACTTTAGCACACCAGCAATTGTCAAATTTCAACTTAAATTTAAGCTTTTCTACTCTTTCTTTATTAGCTCTCATTTTCATAAGAAACAAGATTGTAGGATTAATCCATTTGCATAGATCAACTAATTCTTAGACTATTAAGATTCCTGCAATACCTCAATAGTTCCAACTAAGGACAATTATGGCTGGGGCCAGGGCATGATAAGGCCGCCTTCTTATCCATGAAGATAACAATTTGATCTTTATCTTCCCTATCTCTTTTATCTTGCTTCTTCCTCCTTTTTATTCTTCCCTCTCACTCATCTACAGACTCTTTCCCATTGCCTAGCAATAATAATTCCTTCTCCTTTCTTTCCTTTTTTAGGTTCAAAACTCAAGCCAAACCAGTAGCTAGCACTAAATCTATCGAATCTTTGCTTTACTTTCTGCAAATTCCCAGTTGGCACCTTCTTCTTCTAGGAGTTAGATAAGATAGCACGAGCCTTGAGATTTAAGATTGCCTCTATCGCTAGATTCACCTTCAAGTTTTTTACTTAATCTTGATCTATCCCCATATGTTTCCCAGTGGCTTCTGCAACTCAGGCTTGTAACTTTTTGGACCTTACTATAGATAGCACTTCCAATTAAGAAATTTGCACAAGGCTCTTTTGGTTGCGGATTGCATATCATTTAGGCCAAAACTTAAGTATCTAGCCTAGAAATTGACTCAAAAATGTTATTTTGCCTACCAATATTTTTGCTTGAGGTGCTTCCAATATAACGCTGCTTCTATTGCTTATCTATTTGTGTCTTTTCTTGCTGTAAATTTTGTAGGGCCTTTCTAATGCATTGTACCTGACCACTTGAGCCCTATTGTTTCCTTAGTATACTTTTTTTTTGTCAAATTATCCTCAAGATTAGCAATATCCATATTGTCTCGGTAATGCTCCTCAACCTCTTACCAGTTTGGACACTTATTTTAGGAGCTACACGCGCCCCCTTCAACTACACTTCTAGGCACCTTTTCTTTAGCCTCTTGCCCATGACTCTTCTTCGTCCTCATCATATTCTCCTTCCTTATAGCATGTAAAGACTTTGCCATTAGCACTCCTAACCCAGCTCCATACCTAGGTAGGTTCAGTTTCAATAGAGAATGAGCCTTTTCTTCTTGAGAAGCTCTCTAGTCATGGCCTATATGACCGCAATTGTAGTAGTAACCTTGTAGCCTCTCGTACTTAATCCCAAACATTTCTCCTATCTCTTCGAGGAATCCAAAACTAGTTTTGTGAGTTTTCTCTATATCAATGAGGACTCTTAGTCTCCAAAAACTTCTCAACACCTGGCCTTTTGCAATAGGATCCTCTATTTCCATGACAGCTCCTAGCTTACCCCCAATCTTACATTAGCTCTAATGGTGTGAGCTTCTAGCAAAACTCCATGAATCTAAATCCACAAAGGAACTAGTTTATAAGTCACTTCTAAAATGGAGCCCTAAGGACACCATCATTGTAAGCTAAAAAGATGTCCCATTACATTCCATGGTCATTCCTCCATAACTCTTCTAGGTGTTTCATCTTTTGAGAAGTTGAATATAAAGCAATTAGGCCCTAAATAAGTGATTGACAAGCTGATAAGCTCTCCCCAAGCCTTGGTTGCTGTCTCTTTTACAACACGTCTATTGAGAGTCTTTCCATATATTGTTTTACCCACAAGTGTGGATGTAGTGGTTAGCTTGTCTCCTTCCTCACAATCCTCAAAAAGGACAATATCACCCTTGAAAGGAATATTTTCATCAATCGACTCAATCACTTCTTGAACTGTTGTTTGGCCCTCAGATTCGACCTTCATAAGTAGATATGACCACCTTTATCACCTATTTTTCCCTGTTGCTATCTTCTTTTTTCCTTGATAGCTGAGTATCATGTATGAATAAAGTAAACTATAATGAATATAGATTAGTTTCTACTAGGGAAAGGAGCACTCCTACCTATCATGGTATGTACATGCAAAAGACCCAATAAAATACTCACCAACGAATAGTGTTTGTTAACAATAGGCCCAATAACAATAACACTAGCAAGTTTTGGGCCAAAACAATATGATATAATTATTTTTACATCGAGCTAATTCAGATTTTTTATAAATTAAACGTGATGTTTGCTTATGTTAGTCAACAAAAACTATTAAAATAGTCTCACACTAGATGGCATAAGTCAAATCATTATAGTTTAATAAAAAATAGTCCTCTAAAGTAATTAAATAATATGTAGCCACAACAAGATGTTAAAGTTGAGATAACAGTTTTAGCTAATAGTCCAAAATAAGATTATGAGCACCTTAATAATGTAGAAAATCATAATTGATAGGAGTTCATCATACATATAAGATACTCATATCTTGATTATATGACCAAATCATGGTACATGGATAAATGAAAAGCATAACAAAATAGTACATCAATACATGATTAAAGTGCAATTTCCAACTATATGGGCCTAGTATCCGCCCAAGATACTTTATGAGGTTTAACACTACCATCTTATCACAATAATTAAATGAGATCAAGTCCAAAAGGTCTCCACAATATGCCATAATTTAAAATTGTACAAAATGATGGTAATATTAATAACATATGGCAATCATAATAGCAACATAATTATTCAAGCTCTCGATACATTACAATAGCAATGACTTCACTATAAAATCTCAAAATCAACTCTCCCTAACCAAAAACATTGAAAGGTCTCTTTAGATCCATTAAAACAACTCCGACGTATCCTAACAAAAGTAATATCAAGGTATATACCAACTTGAGCATAAATACAAAATATATGGAAATAGCAAAAGTATAGGCTGAAGCATATCAATATTGTATTTTTATGGGTTAAATAGGAAAGTATGGTAATTTAAACATATTTAGGAGGATATGGTGTTTTAGGGGATTTTTTTTTTAAAAAAGAAGGTACCTAAAACTCGCAACATTGTAACACAAATTCTGGGAATTTATGGTTGAGTGTTGCGAGTTCTTAAAATAATAATAATAATAATTGGTAACTTACCCAAACTCTCGCCTATAAATAGAGTGGCACCCCGCAACAATTCTACAGAGATGTTTGAGAGTACTTGATAGTGTTTGAGAGTATTTGAGAGTGTTTAAGAGTTTGAGATAGTTTACCCAAAAAAAAAAATGGGTGGAAAAAATATGGATAGCAGTGTAGTTACTGCTGTTGTATATTTCAATGGTTTTGTTACAATAATTGATGAAAGTGTGATATCTATGGTGATTATCTTGCATTAGTATCCCTTCCCGACACTATAAGGGGGTTTTACACTGTGCTACATGAGAGGAGACAGGTTTCCTAGCTGGGGAACAGTAGAACTCATAGTGACTTGGCCCATTTATCCCTGAAAATTGCAATACATCACCCCAAGTTCTCCAAATTTGCAGTGATTTATTGCTGATAACTCCCCATAGTGAATTATTTTAGTTTTGTTTTACTCAGATTTAGGCTTTAGTTACATGAATTTACTTGAGTATTTTAGTTGCTTACTTTGATTTAGGTTCTTTTCTAGTTTGTTTTTCAATTTCTCATATTTTAGTTAGCTACTTATGTTTTGATTGTATTTGAATTAGGTACAAGCACTCAAGTGGGAAAGAGGAGCTCAATTGGAGTCTTAGGGAGTTTGGAAATAAGCAAAAGAGACAAAGTTGCTGTTTTGGCAGCCATGCTCAAGTGCATGACCCCAAGCTCAAGCATGGGTCAAACAAAGAAGTCCCAATTTCAACAAATGGACCACGCTTAAGCACGCAACTCCAAGCTTAAGAGCAGACCCAAAATAGAGAAAACAAGATGTTGGCTCAATGGAGCGCACTCGAGTGTAGCATAGCTTGCTCGAGCTTGGCTATGATAAATCAAGAAAGTCTATTTTTCGAAATAGTCTTGTGGAAGAAGATCTTAGGTCATATTTAAAGGATTTTTACGATCTTTTTTACACCTTTTGACACTCTAAATACTGGAGGCAACCCTAGAGGAGAGGCTTGAAGATTCAAAGAGCTTTGTAGAGAGTTTTATTAAGAGTTGGAGACATTCCTCACTCCAAGACCTTGGAACCCTTATTTTTCTTCATGGCTACTCTTCCTTTTGTTCTTTCTTCTACTTTTTTCTATTGTTTGTGATTCCATCATCAGTTAAACCCTGTTCTAAGGCATTGATGGATCTAACTATGTGATGATGTTACTCATAAATTGATTTTATTTATGTCTTTATTTTAATTATTAAGTGTTTATGATTATTCTTACTGCTATTGAGTGATTGGCCACCATTCAATTGATTTGTTGGTTTGCAATAATTAGAGATAAGGCTTGTAAACAAAGCTTCTTATTATAAACATCGTGAGTTTAGCGAAAACTAGAGATAGATAAGTGCGATTCATGTGGTTATCTTACAAATCCATAAAACTTCAATTTTTTCCTAAATTAGTTTGTAACTAAGAGATTAGACAATCCATTGACGAAAAAAGGAATTTCCTGACCTTGAGAAAGGCATGGAATTAACTTAGAGAATTCGACCATTAATCAATTAAGGTAAAAACAAGATAATTGAGATCCATGGTAATTAAGTCCATAGTTAGGTGAAGTCAGTTAGCCCTAGTATTCATACCATTGATCTAAGTCATTTTTAAGTGTAGTTTTGTTTTCTTATTCATTTGATTTTTAGCTTCCCTTAATCATTTGATTTCTTTTCATCCAAATAGTTATTCCTGTTAGTTATCCGGTACTTAATCTATCCTCATGGGAACGATACTTTTCTCATTACTTTATTACTTGTACGATTCGATATACTTGCCGGAGTTGCATCAGTTGCGATTTCAGGTATTATATCGGACTAGAAATACCATATTTCTATAATTTCTTGTTAAACACAACAAAACTCTAATAACAATTGAAAAGACAATAAAAATTTAAAAACCTCCTAAAGTATATGCATTTTTTTACCATTTCCTCATTTTATCGAACATTCTAAGGACATTGGATATTTTAAAGGCATCCCATGCTTAGTCTCATATGGATAATTTAGATCATTACTAGCCTAACTAATATAGTATATCACTATTATCATCATCATCATCATTATATACAAAAAAAAACAATAAATTCACTCCAAAAATTATTTGGTTAAGGATGCATTTGTTTTTGCTTATTTTGTAAGAAAAATAATTTTTTTAAATAAGATCACTTCTTAAATTTTCATAATTATATACAATAAAAACAATAAATTTGCTGCAATTATTATTCAGTTAAGGATGCATTTGTCTCTGCTTATTTTGTAAGAAAAACAATTTTTTTTAAATAAAATCACTTCTTAAATTTTCATATATCGCTTGGATAAGATTCTTAAAAAGGAACAATTAAAAATTAATCAATTTTAATCAGATAAGAGTTGCTTATGATAAATCAATTATAGAAAAATCAATTTTAAGGTACTGTCTTAAAATCACTTTTTTAATTCTAAAAAATCTTTATCGAAATGCACTCTACATGTCATTGATCAATGCATTTCAGAACAAAAGATAGTAGAATCATAGTACAAGGAAACCTTTTAATTATAAAAATAGAAAGAGTAGCTATAATTATCCAAAACATAGTTAAACCTCGTGAAAGGTATCTAAATAGTGTATTTCAAACTAAATTATGGCAAGTTCAAAAATTTAAAAGCAAAAATTATTATATGCTTTACCTTAATACTAACTTCATTCCTATTGTGGTCATCAACTCTCCCTCACTGAGTATCTTTTTTCTTCTCAACTCTTTTCTTCTTTTAAAGTCAACTCTTCTAAAATTTGGTTGCTTATTCCCAAATAGAATTTGCAGTGTCAATTGAAACGATACTTAAGAGTTTAACATTAGAAGTTTCACTAGACTGCTGGTTAGAAGAATGTCCACGTTTATCGCTTTCCTTCCTCTTAATGTGTGACATGTTGCTTTTGATTGTTCTTCTCTTTTCTTGTACTTCGGTTCATTCTTAATCAAGTTTTAATTCAGATCTACATTATTTGGTTCATTTCGTTCCGAGACCTTGAGGGCAAGGTCGTTTTTGGAGCCCGGGGTACTGATATGCCTTTTTTTTTCTTGGATATGCTTGGAGACTGTGAAGACATGGAGCAACGCAACCCACGGAGGAGCAGGCCCAATTCTCGAAGAACTAAACCCAAGTCGCAGAAAGGAAAATGCTGGGCCGGATGAATCAAACGAGCCAGTCACTGCAAAAATCAGAAAAGGAAAGGAGTGCTCCAATTTGGACTAAAAACTACATTTTAAGTGAAACTGACATGTAACAAAATGCTCATTAGATGGTAGCCTATTAATATATAATATAAGAAATACTTACATGATGCAAAAACATCATACGATTGTACTCTCAATCAATTATATAAATATATTTTATATGAAATTATATATTAATGGTGGGTCCTATATAAAATACATTTATATAATTGGTCTGAGAGCACAGTCACGTGATATTCTCGGATCATATAAGTATTTCTCATGAGTAACAAGATGTAAGGAATGATAGAAAGGTGTTTAGGAGTTCCCCTGGTGCTCGAACACAGGGCTTTTCAGGTTCTTGTCTTGAAATTTCCAGTTTCTCGAATACAAACAACCAGACCAGCCTATGTCCTGTTGCATCCACTTTCGAGAGTTAGCAAATGCTGAGGTGGAATTTCCAACAATGTCACTTCCAATAACACCAAGCTTTCGCATTCAGTTCCAATTCACTCACGGGCTCAAGTAGCTCTGCTATTGAGGAGAAGTAAGGACAAACGAATAATTGACTCAAAGTTCACGTGCAAGTGAAAGGTATAGCGATGCATTACCATGTCCAAGGCAGTACATCATCATCACAAGGACATCATTCTAGAGATTGACATGTCACACATTGAAGAGTTTTAATTAATACTCTTACCTCTGGTTTACACATGAATGGGAATATTAAATTAACGGTGTGAAACTACAGTAGTTTATGCAAGCAATTGCATTATAAAATATTGCCAGTGACTCTCGTGGTGTAAGTGTAAAAATAAAAAGTAACATTAATTGACAATCTAAGTATAATAATTTATTAGATAATTATATCAAAATAATTTATTAGATAAATATATCATACAAAAATTGCTAAACAGTATTTAATTAGTTTCTCAAAATTGATGTAAATGAGACGCGGAATAAATCCTTCAAGTCTTGAATATGATGAGGATTATTTTATTTATATTGGGCCCATAATTTTTTAAATTTATGCTTAAAATATGGTACATAAAATTCGTGCACCACTCGTAGAAATCATTTTTGTAACATACTACTGTTATTATGATAGTGGGATATGTTGGTCTCACCCCTCTTTTTTTTATTTTTTGGTTGACAGGGTCATGTAGTAGTAATTTATAAAATGGGGAAAAAATGTAAGTAATAAGCCCGGGCGTGAGATTTTAATTTTAGTGGGAGCTGTTGTACATATTCTCATTCATTCGCTCTTTGCGTTCATGTCTACTCATGAGAGTTCCTCTATCAAATATGTTCAAAGCACAAATCAGCACAACCGATGTGGTAATTGCCGTCACAATGTGATGTCCCAATTTCAAACTTTCTAATTTGTCAATTACGAAATCTTGCTTCAAGCTAGTTACGGAAAAAAAAAAATATTATTAAAAAAAAATTGTTTGTACATATTCAATTACACACCTAATTGATAATCAGTAATTGTAATCTAAATAAGTATGGATCGCAGTTCATGTATAAACCAAAAGCAGAACCATCGATGACGCAACTCCAACGGCAGTGCAGTAGCGAAGCTCATTCGGTGGCCTGGCAATGTGGTAGGCCACAACCTGTTGGCTTTGTGGCGAGGTGATGCGCGCTACGATTTTGTTATAGCGAAGGTTGCACAATGGTGGGTGTTCTACGATGGCTTGCAATTGGGTTTCAGCAATGGCTCATGTTCGTTTTTCGTGTTCAGGATCGCTCTTGTGGCTGCGATATTGTGGATCTTGGAGTTTCCTTTTGTGTGTCTTGGCCTTTGTGGATGTTTCTTCGTTGTTGTTTCTCATTTTGGTTTTCTTCTTTTACTGCTTAGGCCTTCGTGTTCTATCATGTGTGCCCTATTCGTAGTGGTGGTGGTGCGTTAGCTCGTCTCAGATGTGTCAATCGGGCGACGATCGATGCAAACCAAAGGCACTTTTTCATGGTTTGCTATGAAGGTGAAAGGTTGCAAGATCTGTAAGATGATGCTAATGTTGGTCTCAAGGTTCCTCGTCCTCGAGCGTAGTGTATTGTGTTTCGGGTTTCGTTTTTAGTGTTTTGTGTCTTCAAGCATCATGTATGGGAAAATCATGTTTCGTATATTCTTCTCATTTTTGGGCTACTAGATGTATCCTATTTGCTCCTCAAGCCTTATACAATTATATAAAAGTTAAGAGTTAAAAATAATGATAACTGATAATGGAATATATATTTATCATGACACTAATATATTATTTCAATATTTATATAATTAAAATCGACGTTTATTTAAATTGCAAGTACTATATTTGTTACTAAAAATAATACAATAATTTAATATTTATATAATTAAAATTTATATTTATCTAAAATATAATTATCAAATATGGTTAAGGTATCTAACTCACTATATATATATATATATATATATATATATATATATATATATATATATATTATCAATTAAACAAGGGGAAGAATAATTGAGAAACTCACTTTCATTGCATGTCCATCATGCAAAGTGGGGCATGGATGTTACACATAGGAATCTGATCAAGCAACAGGTAGCCTCTCGTGAACACGTTAGCGGATCATAATCAACTAGACAATTTCCTCTATCAGTAATGTGTGTTTTCCACTATAGAGGCCCCACTGTATCCAATCACACCACGTTATTCTGATACGAGTCTGTCATTACTCTAGAATCTTTTTTTTCATCCTTATCTTTATGTTCACGATAAAGTGTGCTGTGGAAAGCGCAATCATGACAATTTTTTTTAGAAGTGTAGTACTATTTATTTATAATAAGATAGTGGACTTCGCTTCACATCTATAAAATTATATATAAATAAGTGAACATAATTGTGAATTTGTGTCTATGAAAATATAGAAAACTATATATTAATTCTAGATTTTACTTAGTGAATCTGATAAAATAATATTTCTCGTATACTATTAATTATTTTACTATTTTCTTTATATTTACTAAAAACATAAATAATATTTCTGATTATTTACATATTGATTCCTAAATGTTAAAAAAAAAATTCTGAAATTTATATATATGCAAATAATTTTTTCTTTTAGAATATGAGTCACCTTTGTTCTTAAAATTATACACATCGGTCATAATAATTTATGGCTTCAAGAATCAAGAGTATCTAATAGAGACTAATTTAACTGATAAAGTATAGTATTAGGACACAAAATATAATATTAGAGACTAAAAATTTTTATCATAAAATTAAGGATTATTATAATTAATACTTACTATTTTAAAGCTTAAAACAAAGGTTTACTAATACTGTACATGAATCAAGCTCATTTTGAAAATTAACACCTCTTTCAATAATTAATTTTCTTCCTAAGTTGCTATTCACCAATCTTCCACCGTTTAATCATTCTTCCTTGAAATTTAAAATATGGGAATGGCGAATGTTATTCTTTATTGTTTATTGTCATTTTCTACACAATTAGTTTTTGTTTGATTGTATTAAAAGGCCATTTTTTTAATTTCATAATTAAACGAATAGTCTATTATTATTTCTCTTGTTATTCATGCTTAATATTAGTAATATTTTTCTTCAAAACTTTTATAATATTTCTATAATATTTTATTTTATGTGAATCTTTTAATTTTTGACTCATTTTTATTATGAAACATATTAAATTTATATTTTCACACAAAGACAAAAAAAAGTATAGTTATGTAACAAATTAATTCTCTTAACCTTAAAGATAGTTTCTAAATCAAATTAAGTTTTTTACTTCACATAACCTTCTTTAAGTATAATAGTATTTTTGTACTTTTTATTTTAATATGAAATGAAAATAAGTTAAGTAAATTATTGTTAAGATAATAAATCTAAGATCTAAATAATATTCATTATCAGTGTCAAAAAAAAATCACTATCATCCAATAATTTTTTATTACTTTATTTATTTAGTTTGATATCTTAAATATTGTTGAAACCTTAAGTGATGTGAAAATATATCATCAAAGATTAGTATAAAATTTTTATCCTCACAGTGTGTATAATTATTAAAAAAATAACTAATTTAATTATTATATTAACTTAATTTTTTAAAAATAAAAATAAAAGTAAAACTATAAAAAAAATTGAGAAATCGACATGGCAAATACCAATATAATATATTTATTTAATACCAGATTAAATCATATAAACATAAGATGATAAAATTTAGATATGTATGTTGTATATTACAAATTATTTGTTTACCTTTTTATTATTTTTTATCTAACATATTTGCTACTGTGTTTTATAGATAATTATTACATTATAAAAATTTAAAATGGCAATAAATTAATTACAAATGCTTAGAATATTTAGTGGTCACATAAAATTAAAAATATAACTAATGTTAAACATTTTAACGTTAAACTAATTATCATTTAATAAAATGTATATAAAATTATTATGAAAACCTTTTCAAGAAAAAAATACAGAAGCACAACCATGAAATATTAAAAGAAGATTTATTAAAATATATTAATATTAATAAGTTTGAATAATATTGAAGTAACAATAGATTATCAATTTAATCATGAAAGAGATATAAGGGTATTTTAGGATAATTAAACAAAAGCTAATTAAATGAAGAGTGGTAATAGAAAATAAGGAGTGATAATAGCCACTCCCTTAAGATATATTATCATAGAACAATTCACCCTTCTTTACTACTTCAAATAAAATTTGCTTTGATGAGAGTACTCAACTAATTAATTTGGAATTAGATATAGAAGCTTAATTTTATGGTTTTTCCAAAATATTCAAGTTTTAAATATTCTTGATGAATGAGAGAATCTCTTCAATTTTCTTTGTAGCTCATTGTTAATGGATTTCTATTTCAATTACATGTTTTCAAATCTTAAGATATTGAAAATTATACTTAGGTCAAAGTATGGTATAGTGCAATTTTGTTTTTACTTTTTATTTAGTGTCACTTTACTAACAAGAAGGCTCCACCTTCGCTGGAAAAGAAGGATCTTCTTGAGGTTAGTTTAGCATAGATGGAGTTGATAGATGGAAGTCAGTTAAAACCAATGATCTATTTGGACAAGAGCGTGGTTGAGGAGCTCGGTCTTCCTTGGAAGGATGTGTTGGTGGTGAAATTTTTGGGGAAGAAGATCATGAAGGTGGAAGTAGCAGAAGAATGGGGGCTTGAATCATGCTTCAAAAAAAAATTTTAAGTGCCTGAAACTTTAAACAAATTTTTTCAAGTCTTTGGACTTGGAATACGGAAGCATTTTGAGTTAGAAACAGAAGTTATTGTATTCAAAATAACTTTTTTAGGCATAGAATAAAATAAACACATAGAATAATTCACAAATTATGAAAACTATAAAGAGTGATAAGGATATAAGATCACACAATGAGATTTGTATACTAGTATGACCAAACCAGTTGCCTACATCTAGTCTCAACACATTAGTTGAGATTTTGTATACTTGAGTATTCTTTATCTAAGCTTACAAACAAGTAGTTTTACAAAGCCTTTCCAAGTTAACAACAGAGTAGTGTTGACCTAACCTCTCTAAGCTAACAAATGAATAGTATTTTATCTTAGCCTCTCCAATCTCACAATGACTACTACTAGGTCAGATTACAATGATAAGTTTGAAAGGTTTGTGTTTGAATAACACTCACACTAAATCACTCAAAGATGTATAGAGTAATTAAGTTTAGTGTGTAGTGACATTTCAATAATCTCATTAAGAGGATTTTGGCTAATATAAAGCAAAGAAAAGATTTTCTTCACGAGAATTTACAGCAAGTAATTTCTGGAAGTTTAGAAGGTTGAGAAAGATGAAAGCTTGATAGAATAATCAATGTGCAAAGTTCCAACTACTTCTTCATCATCTTCCTAATTTATATGGACTTCAAAAATTTAGTCATTAAAATTTTGGACCTTAAGTTTAGAGCTTTTTGATCCACTAGTCTAAGATTAGAGAGAGAAGTTGATTCAGCAAGCAAGTACATTATCAAAAATGAAAACTAGCTGCTTGGGTCCACTAGATTTTAAGAGTTGTCAACGCTTCTTTTGGATCTTGTTATGTCAAGTTTAACTTTAAGAATGATCCATGAATCATGTAGAACAAGCTTTGAGGGTGGGGTACTTCATTTAAATCAACTTTTTAGAGATCACCATTATGGTAAAAGCCTTCTGGATAATTCATCCTTCTAATATGCTTGTGATCCTTCTAATGGCTTGATATTCTTTTGATGACATAAATACATCCTTCTAATCCTTTTGATACGCTTTCTTGTGAGAGAAATTTTAGAATCATAGACTTTCTTGTAAAAAAGTTCTATTCTTTGGATTATATATACAAGATATATAGAAACTTTTAATTTCGTATGAGCCAATTCTCATCCTTGTATGTATATCGAGATCTATCGCAAATGAGAACAAATACTTGAACAAACCATTAGTACATATAACAGATTTTATTAAGAATTGATTTGTTATTTATCAAAACCCTTAGCACGATATAGCTCAAACTATTTAGTGGTTTCTAAATGGTATTGGAGCTTATAGGTCGAGGTTTTGACTATGCATCATTGTTCAAAGGCTATCTGGAGATTGGCAAGAGGATTTGAATTACAGACATCACATTCAATCTTGATAAGGATAAAGCCAAGGTGATGGAAGGTGGCCCTTAGGTATATTT
This sequence comes from Pterocarpus santalinus, assembly GCA_031439595.1. Lineage (NCBI taxonomy): Eukaryota > Viridiplantae > Streptophyta > Magnoliopsida > Fabales > Fabaceae > Pterocarpus > Pterocarpus santalinus. The sequence goes on along the minus strand of CM062532.1, from coordinate 46,829,062 downwards.
TTTTATCATTATGCGTCTATCCAAACTTGGACACCAAAGTTTGCTTCCTTATTGGCCTAGATTGAGAAAATCGTGTGGATTAGGTTTCTAGGGTTGAATATGTTGCCTTACATTGAAAGTGTATTGAGATTATTAACATCAGCTGTAGATAGACTAGTTAAAGTGGACTTCAATACAACAAATTATGCTAGAAGGAAGCTTGCAAGAATGTGTGTGGAGGTTGATTTCACCAAGCCTATAATGGGAAAAATGGGATTGGAAAATGGCTAGTACAATGTTGAATAGCTATGCTCGAAATGTGGATGCTATGGCCATTTTTCTAAAGATTGTTGTCATGTAATGGAAAGACCAGGGCTAGTGGCCAATCAACTGCGGCTACTATAAAGAAGGGTTAGGTGGACATAATGTAAGCTAGTAAGGTCTCGCTAATGTTGGCGAAAGAGAATGGTGATGGAAATTATAAATTGCAATATATGAAAATCTCAAAAGGATATTCTTAATCAAATCAAGTCATTATTGAGAATTTTATGAAAGAGAATCTTCATGGGGATTGGTTGGTGGTTACAAAAAAAAAAAGAATCAAAAATCAAGATTTAAGGAGAGAAATAAGAAGGGAAGTCTTGGCATGCAGGGAATGTGAAATCTAATAAGGGTGACATGCATGCAAAAAGTGGCTTAACTCTGGTGAGTCCAGACATGAAGGAAGTTATTATTAGGCTAGATGAGAAGTAGAACCAAGTAGCAAGTCATATGCAGAAATGGGTCATAAAAAATAGGGCCCACAAGGATACTTCATTATCTGCTATTTCTCAACCTGGATTTAGGGAAAAGATATGTTTTAAGCCCTTCAGAAAGGCGGGCCCATAGCATATCTCAAGTCCAGCAAGGAACCCTAACTCTAGAAACATGTTTGTTGTAGGCACAAATAAGAATGTGGTTATGGATGAGCTATAGGACCATGACACTTGCATGCACAAAGCTCTGCTGAATGTTTCATCTTCAATGAATGCCTTCGTGGTAGTCGCTAGTTCCATCAGTGATGGAAGTGAGAATGATGAGATGGTTGTATATACCCAAGTTATGGGAGTACAAGAGGTAGATGCAATGATCGGGGAAGCCTTCCCAAAGGACTCATTCTCTCCATTTTTGCTTATTCCTCATGATGGTGTTTTAAGAATTGTTTGTGCTATCCTAGAATATCAGGGGAGCTTTATAACAAGGATGTTAAAAGCCAAGTCAGGAAATTGTTAAAGAGGCATAGGCTTAATGTTTGTTTCATTCTTGAAACACATGTGCAATTTGCAAAGGTGGAAAGGTTCTTGAAACAATAAGGTTTCTCACTTATTGTAGTGGAAGAAGCTCAAGGGCACTTTAATAGGCTTTGGTTTCTCATAACTCAAAATGATTATAAGTTTAGGGTGCTGGACAAGTTTCATCAAGCTATTATCATCCAAGTCAAGAAAGCTGGTAAGATGTGGCTTATTATGCAATCTACACAAGTCCTATATCCACTTTGCATTCTCAACTTTGGACTCATTTAGTGAACTTGCGATAGCAAATTCGTATTCTATGGTTACTTTTGGGGAGAGTTTAATGATATTCTAGTTCCATCAAATTTAGTTGGAGGGTCATTTGGTTAATCTTGAGCTTCGAGGTTTGCTAGAATGCTTGAAGACCATTATTTAGTGAATTTGAGGTTTGTTGGAGATAGGTTCACCTAGTTCCTAAGCATTGTGAATGGGAACCAAATTTGTAAGCAGTTGGATAGAGGGCATGGTGACTGTGAATAGCGCATCTTCTTCTCTAAAACTATAGTTGAAACTTTGTAGAGGGGTTTATTCTGACCATAACCCTATTTTGTTGAGGTGCATCACTCCCCTAACAAACTTTGGTAGCAAATCTTTTCATTTTTGGGCAACCTGGAATAATTACCCCAATTATTTAGGTCTTGTTCAGAAGGTTTGGGAGAAGCAATTGGGATCAATGTGCAGAAAGCTTCATAAAGTGTAGGAAGAATCTGTTATTTTTAATAAGGAAACCTTTAGCAATGTCTTTCATTAAAAGAGATTGCTAGCAAGTAGGGTAAAAGGGGTGCATGAGGAGTTGGTGGCGGCCTTCTCTTCTAATCTAATTTGGTTAGAAAAGCAATTGTAGCAGGACTTGTTAAATATTTTGCATCAGAAATAATTGCTTTAGTTCCAAAAGTCTAGGAAGAAGTAGGTGAAATAGGGGGATTGGAAGATCAAATTCTTCTACAATCAGACGATTGTTAAGCATAGAAAGAATATTATTTCAGGCTTGTTCATTGATGATATTTAGTGCTTGGATGCTAAGGTTCCGTAGGTAATTATTTTAAAAACATTTTCTGTTGACGAGAGTCTTGCTAGCCCTTCTTTTATCTTTGCCTAATGTTCCATGTTTGAATTCTTTGGTTGTGGAGCTTCTTTTGAAAATAGTTACTAAGCATAAAGTCAATTCAACTCTAATGTCTATGGACTCCTATAAAGCTCTTGAGCTAGAAAACTTCCAAGCTATCTTTTTTCATACTTACTGGGATACAATGTGTGATGATGTTTAGTAGGTCTTAGGAGGCCTTTGAGATAGGTAGAGTGGATATCAAGTTTGCAGAAACATTGGTGGTTGTAATCCCAAAATTCGATCCTCTATACTAGTTTGAGGATATGAGACTAATTAGTTTGTGTAATATGGTTATTAAATTAATCATTAATGTGTTGATTAATTGAATCCATCCTTATTTTGATTGCATTGTAGGTCTTCCCTAAAGCAATTTTAATCTTTGGGATGACACTTCTAATAAAGCCATTATTGCTTATGAGGTCATTTATTTTATGAGGAAGCAAAAGCTTAAGAGTGGGACATTGCTTTTCAAAAGTGATCTTGAGAAAGCTTGTGACAAGGCAATTGGGACTTTCACTCTCGATGAATTTGGGTTTCCTTCCATCACTATTGAGCTCATCATGAATTGTGGACATCTTCTTCCTTGACACTTCCTTAGAATGAGTGTTGGCTCTAGAGTTTTAAAAGGAGACCTCATTATCTCCTTGTCTTTTTGTGCTATGCATGGACACATTATTGCTCCTTATTGCTACAAAGGTGCAAGAAGGTCTTTGGCTCCTTGATTAGAGTTTCTAACAATGGTCTAGCTATCTTCCACCTATTCTTTAATGATGATTGTTTGTTGTTTATTAAGGCCAAAGCTTCTTAGGTGAAGGTCTTGAATGTTCTCTGTCTCTTTTCAAAGCATCAAGCCTTTAAAGGTTAACCTTGATAAGTCCAAATTTATGGCTTCAAGGAATATTTCTAAGGTGAAGGCCAACAAGTATGGCTAGATTGCTTCCATTTACCAGACCGCTAACATAGTGAAATATTTCACGTTCCCTCTTATTAACGTAAGAGCTTCTAAAGAGGGTTCCCAATTTATTGTTGAAAAACTTCATTCTAGGCTTTCTATTGATAACTCTTATAGCCAATCCTTTTGGAAAAATAACAAATTGTTTTTAGAAAGTGTTAAGTCGTGGTTTTGATCTTTGAATTTAACATATGCTTTGATTTCACAAAAGACTTGTGTTTAATTCACTCTTATGAAAAACATGCTTTTCAAATGAAAAAAAAAATCATGTTTTAGCAGTGGTAATCGATCAAATGATGTTGGTAAATGATTAAATCCATTAAAATTTTCAAAAAGTCGTTAAAAATTAGTTTTAAGAAGTGGTAATCAATTATCACAAGTTGGGACTGAGTACAAACATCTTGCCTAGATGCAAAATATAGCAATAATGGATTCTAGCATACTACAATCCATTACACCTTATTTATACCCAGAAATGCATTTTTACACTTAGCAATTGACCATACCGAGGTAATCAATTACATACGTCAATAAATCCCTAATAGCTAGCTTTTGCATGTTATATCCAATGGGTAAAACACTAATAATGGCTAGGAAAACATCAAAGTCTATAAATATTCATTCATTAACAACATTTAAAGGTTTAAGAATCTCAAACTAACAACGCTTAATTGAATACAATGCAATAAATGCATTTTAAATATATAAAAACAGGAATTATTTGATAACAATATTATTAAATTCAATTTTGTTTAAATTTGACATAAATGATTAATATGATAAATAGTTATAATTTAGTTATTGTATTAATAAAAATTATATTCTATAGAACATTATTAAACACACAAATATATAAAGTTTTACCGATACTAGCTGATTTCTCTTTATCAAGAAATAGATTTTTTAACATAAAAGACTAGACATAAATTAGGGGAGTGGCTACAGCCACTCTTAAATATCTATTATCACTTCTATTTTATTGACTTTTATTTGTTTTCTTTAAATTGTCCCTTTTGTTTTATTTATTAACCATGAGAGTTAATTTAACATAAATTTGTATTATCACTTATAACTTTATCTAAACTTATTATCTTTTATCTAATATATATTTATTTAAATTTTTAAAAATATTTTCTACTAATCTCATTTTTTTAATTTTTACGTAGGCACTAAATATCAAGGTTAAGAAAATCGGATTAGGCATTAAACCGATCAAGACAGGGGTTCAAAGGTTCAAACGGTTCGATCGGAGGTCCAAACGAGATATAATAAAATATATATTTAATTATTTATATATATAAATATATACATATGATTAATTAAAAAGTAAAAAATTATATTAAATTATTAACAATAACATAACTAATGCAAAATAATATTTAGTATGAGGCATTTTATCAAATATCTTAAATGTAAAATTTATTTATTTTAATTTTAATTTACATTTCTTTTAGAAAGTACTCACAGACAGTATAACAATTATTTTTTATTTTAAGAGTATATAGCAAATAAGTATACTAAAAGAATCAAGGTTCGAAAAAAATGAATTTTTGTTTTGATTGAGCTTTTTTTTAATAAAAGAAATAAAAGTATTTTTTATCAATTTTTTTTAAAAAAAACAAAACCGGTCAGCCGGTTTGACTGGTTCGGTTCACACCAATTCATCGATTTTTTTCGATTTTGACTGGTTCTTGACCGATTTTGTGGTGAAGATTGGACTGGCTGGTTGAGTCCAATTCTTTCTTCCCTGCTGAATATCAAAAGTACTTACATAATTTATGTGATATAAATATTGAAATTTATGTTTTAAATTATTTTATTTAAAGTTTTCTAAATGCAATAGTTACATAAACAATATAAGATTAAATATTTTAGAAAAATAATAATAAGTAAAAATGAATAATAACAAAGATATTTACTAAATCTAAATGTATAACACCCATATCAGTGTTTTACTATTCGTTATTTATATAATTTCAAAAAAATCTTGAAATAAGCATATGATATCAAGAATTTTTACTTTGAAGTGGTTGGTCGCAGTGAAGTGACTTGAGATGAATTTGATTTATAATATTAAGGTTTGGATTCTAGAGTTGTCACTTTGAGAAGAGCTTCACTTAACTATCAACCCTAACCCGAAATTGAATGGCTAATAATTCCTCAGATTAGAAAAAATATTAGGATAATTTTATATATTAATTAGTTATTTATTTCATTGGTATGTGCTCCTATTACTAGTGAATTGAAATGCATGCTCATCAATTCATAATTTTCAATTTCTTTAAAAGTATATAAAGTGTAATTTATCTAACAGAAAATAAATAATTTAACATGTATAATATTTGAGTGTTTCTAATGTAGATAAATAACTAACTTAATATATCAAGTTATCTTATTTTATAAGAATAGAAATGAATAAAAAAACTATAATAAAATTTAATTCGTCTACAACGATAAATCCTATATGTTAAAAAATAAGTATGTATATTATATTATTTTTTTGTAATTTATATTATAATTTATTTGTACACTTTTATTATTACTCATTTTTACTTACTTCTTTTTAAAAAAATATTATATTATTTTGATAATTATTGTATCAAGAAATTGAAAAAAAGAATTCAAGATTTTCATCTAAATAATTATCTTGAGCAAGTTAATTATCAACACTTGTAATATCTATATTGACCATATATAAATTAAAAAATGAGATAAATATTAAAGATTTTTAGATAATTAAATTAATTTTTAATTAAACTAATAATAATAAAAAATTAATATAAAATTATGATTATTAAAATAGATAATATACTATTATTTTGATTAAGATGAAAGAAGAAGGGCATTTTAAAAAAATAAAATAAAATAAAAGCCACTAAAATTGGGAATGGCAATAGATATATATAGAACATTAATGCTGCTTTATTTTATTTTTCCTTCAATAGAAAAAAGTTAAAAAAAGAAAATTTCCCTCGCGACACCTTTTGTTAAACTGTGCTATATGTGTATTTTATTTTAGTGTCCCCTAGACGGTGCTGAAATAACAATATTCAATTATTTAATAACCTCGTGTTACAATTACCGTACCTACAGAAACCGCACATTTTTCCATGCTGCCATTTTCTTGTTTCAATCTTTCCTTTCCGCCTTTTAAGTTTTTCTTCTAATAGACCAAATATCTGAGCCTAGAAAACAGACGTCTTTCTGACGTTTTCCCTCCAGGCGAAGGCTCCAAAGCACCCTATTATACAGGAAGCACCTTAATATGAAACGGAAGGTGCATCCATACGCCGTATTATCTTCAATGCACTATAGTAGGATCCATTTAAACTCTCTCAAGCCGGACACCCAACTGCCCCCGTTCCCCGACCATTCCATTTCCACCTCGCCGGCTACCGCCCCTTCCCCTTTGCCAGTGCTGGTCACCTTAACTTCGATATAGTAATAGCACTGAAAACCAACAAGAAGCGAATTAAAAAAAGATAAAAATAAATAAATAAAAGAAGTCGGAACCCATTTATGGACCAGTTGGTGAGTTGTTTCACCACCATTCAGCTTGAAAACCGAGGCTTGGGAGAGAGGGAGAGAGACCCACAACAGTTCCACCATTTACCAAAGACAAAAATGTTTCCTTTTCTTGCTCCATTAGGCGTGTTTAGTGACCTCTTTATTCTCAAGCTCTGAAAACTGGAAACTTCCCCTATTATTCAGCACTCATGTTCTTAGTCTTCTGAACTAATAAGATAGTATTTAAGTATAACTGTGCTAAAAAATCATGGCTCAACTTGAACGGTGACAATAATCGAAAGGTGTTATGATACCAGGTGCACTGCTAAGAATCAAAATTTGATTTGCTTTGGAATCACCCACATAGCTTCTAAAAATATTCACGGCGGGGCTGGTGTCGGTGGAGGGTAGGGGAAGCATGGGGAGGGGTGCTGGGAGAGTTTAAATAGATTTCACTATAGTACATCAGTAATAATACGGTGTAGTATACACCCTCCGTTGATGTTAAGGTACTTGAAGCACCCTGTTAAATAGGGTGCTTCAGAGGCTTCGTCCTTCTGGCTATGCAGTAACTCTTTTCTTGGCACCACGTCCTTTTGTTCCCCTGCTTGCACATTGCCCCATTTTCAGTCTTCACTCTACTAAGTTCTCACCACTTCAAAACGCACAAACCTTTGAACAAGCACACCTCCTAAACTCAATTTTCCAGGGACGTTCTCACATTTTCCCTTGAACCAAACATGTCTTTGCTTCTGTACCTCGTGCTGAAACTTCAGCTCTACCTCATCTGTGCTTCTCAATCTCTTCCCTCTATGACTGAAATTGACGCTCTCATGGCCATCAAAGACTCTTTAGACCCAGAGAACCGTGTTTTGGTCTCATGGACCCCACATGCTGACCCATGTAGTGGCGCTTTTGAGGGCGTGGCTTGCAATGAGCAAGGCCTTGTAACCAATATTTCACTGCAAGGGAAGGGTCTCTCTGGAACGATACCTGCAGCCATTTCTGGGCTCAAGAGCTTGACTGGTCTGTATCTTCACTTCAATGCTCTGAATGGAATATTACCAAAGGAGATTGCAGGCTTGACTGAGCTGAGTGATTTGTATCTGAACGTGAATAGTCTATCTGGTGATATCCCTCGTGAGATTGGAAATATGTCAAATCTTCAAGGCAGGTTGCTAATTTTTTTTGTAGGAAAACTACATATTTTGTCAGCGAAATATGGGGTGTAATAATTCGTGGCTGAATTATAGAACACATGCAAATTAGTCTTTAAATTTATCCACAATAATAACAAGTTAATCTTTTTGGGGACTACTATGTTAGATTCAGTGACCAAAATTTTATTTCATTTGGTATAACGTGGGTAAATTCAGAAACCAAATTACATGTATTTTCTAATGTAGAAATGAATTTGTTACACCCCGTGCTTCAGGACAAAATTGTAAAGGATTTTTTTTTTTTTTAAATCTTTGCTCTGGCTGTCTTGCTTTACAATTGTGTTTCTGATACAGATTGCATATTTTGTCACATTTAAGATCCCATAAAATGGACTTCCAGAATTTTTTAACTTTATTATCTGCTAGTAATCTTAACTTGGTTCCTCTCACTATTTTTTGACCATTTGGGTATTTTGAGCAACTCTACATTTGATAGTTTACAATGTCTGGCCATTTCAGTACCCTGGATGTAAATCTTCATCTCTTTCTTTGTCTCTGCCTTCTCAATGTGTTTTATTTTTTCTTGTCGAAATCATTGTCATATACTTGATGTTTACTTGTTTTCTTCCCACTTTGGGCATGAATTAATAATTATTTTGATTTACTCAGTCATTTGAACTGTAAAGTTTCGTGGGTGAAAGAGGATGCCTTGTATAACTGAGGAGAGAGACTAAGCATGAAATGATAGCAGGAGGAGGGAAAGACGAGAGAATAAGAAGAGATTGATTGTATAAGATATGGAAAACTCCGATATATATGCCTCAACATTTTCTATTCTGAGGCTGATCATTTGCATTTTGCTATTTATAATGTGTTCTTGTCATGTGAATTTTCTCTTCTAGTAGGGTAGAATTACAAGGTCTACTGCAAGTTTCTCTTGTCTCATGTGCTTGACCGTTGCAACAATGCTTTCTTGCACTTATTTCTTTCTTTCTAAAATAGCTCAAAATTTATCTAATATGTTAACTTTCTGCAGTTTTGCAGCTTTCTTATAATGAGTTTACTGGGAGTATGCCTACTGAACTGGGAAATTTAAAGAAGCTTAGTGTTCTCTCACTGCAATATAATCAATTAAATAGCGCAATTCCTGCAAGTTTGGGTGAACTGGAGGCACTTACACGATTGGATCTGAGTTTCAACGGCCTTTTTGGTCCTATTCCAGTGATATTGGCTAATGCACCCAAACTGGAGAGACTAGATGTTCGAAACAATTCTCTCTCGGGGGGTGTCCCTGAAGGTAGTCGATCCTAGGGTGCTAAGATGATTTTCGGCTTTTGATTTAGTTTCTATATTCTTTTTCAGTTTTGATATCTTTTCACGCTTAATTACAAGATTGACAACTTATTTTCATTCTATTCCCTATTTCAATATTTTGTTAAAGAAATGGAAAAAACATCGATATCTTGTTTTCACCATTTCATCTATGAAAACATGAAAACAGGAAACAAAATGAAACAAGGTGTAATTTTTTGCAATTATGAATAAAAACATATAAACTGAGAATGAAAACATAAAACAAACAGTGTGCACTCCAAAATTTGTATGTTGATCTCCTTTGTGTGTTAATAATGCAGCTCTGAAAAGACTGAAAGGTGGGTTCCAGTACATCAACAACCCTGGTTTATGTGGGACTGGATTTGCCAATTTAGCTTCTTGTAAAGAAGTATTCAGTTCAGATCCAATTAAACCTGAACCATATGAGCCGCCTAGTGATCTTTCTACAAAGGATCTTCCGGTAACGGTTGAACCGACAGCAAAAAATTGCAATGAGGCTCATTGTAAAAAGCAATCAGAATCTTCAAGAATTGGTTTGGTTTTTGGGCTAATTGGAGTTACTTTTGCCTCCACCATTTCTGGACTCTTTATGCTCTTATGGTATCGCCGTCAGAAACAGAAATTCGGAAGCAAAGCTGACATTTCTGATCGTCAGCTTAGTACAGACCAGGTCAAGGCAGTATGCAGGAAAAATGCATCATCCCTGATAAGTTTGGAGTACTCTAATGGATGGGATCCATTAGCCAAAGGTCAAAGTGGTTATTCCCAGGAATTTCTTGAGAGCTTAATGTTCAATCTTGAAGATGTAGAACGTGCAACTCAGTGCTTCTCAGAGCTAAATTTGTTGGGGAAGAGTAATTTTTCAACTATCTACAGGGGAATATTGAGAGACGGATCTGTTGTGGTCATAAAGTGCATTTCCAAGACCAGCTGCAAGTCTGATGAAACTGAATTCTTGAAAGGGTTGAAGATATTGGCCTCATTAAAGCATGAAAAGCTAGTTCGGTTGAGAGGCTTTTGCTGTTCAAAGGGCCGGGGGGAATGTTTTCTGATTTATGATTTTGTATCGAATGGGAGCTTGTTACAGTATCTTGATGTTAAGAGAGGCGCTGCTAAGGTTCTTGAGTGGTCCACCAGAGTATCCATCATCCATGGCATTGCCAAAGGTCAGTTATTTTGTCTCATTCTTTTTGATACATTTACCTGAATTCGCTCATTTTCCCTTTCATGAAAGGGGAATTCTTGCCCGCAGATTCCCTCCCTATATAACCTAGAAGCTCATGATTGTTAGTGATTCAAGATGACCTTAGATGAGCTTGAATTAATTGACCTTGGCTGTTTCGAAGCACATGCTCTTACAGTGGTCAAGTCAGAGCCTGATCATACTGAACCAATTATAAATGTATACTCAATTTTCTATGATGTCTATAACCTGATCTGCTTCTTAATTCTTCTACTCAAATGAGCTGAGCTGATTATCCCTTGACTGCAATCTTGGTAGTATTTGCATGTAAATATTATTTTCTTTCGAGGAAACTTCCTATAATATCAAGATTAAAAGTGAAAAAATAATAAGAATGTGAAGCCATCTTTTTAGGCAGTATTTGGCTCCCTACCATGCAGACCACATTTCCTGATTATTTCATGTCCCAGGTATTGCTTATCTGCATGGAAAGAAAGGAAGCAAAGGCACTCTAGTTCACCAGAATATATCAGCTGAAACGGTGCTCCTAGATGCTCGGTACAATCCCCTACTCGCGTATTCAGGATTGCACAAACTCCTTGCAGATGATGTTGTTTTCTCCACCCTCAAAGCCAGTGCAGCCATGGGATATCTGGCTCCGGAATACACAAGAACGGGTCGTCTGACTGAAAAGAGTGATGTATATGCATTTGGGGTGATAGTTTTCCAGCTTCTTACTGGAAAAAGTGACATCACTCAGTTAAGTCGCCAAGGGGTAGAAACTGTTGGTTATAAAGATATAGTTGATGAGAATCTTGAAGGGAAGCTCTCAGAAACAGAGGCAGCCAAACTCTGGAGAGTTGCTTTGCTTTGCACCCATGAATCTCCCCATTTCCGACCGTTTATGGACAGTGTAATTCAAGAACTGGGTGATGCAGAGTAGCAGTTAATGTCAAGAATGAATAGTGCCTCGCCTCTCTAGTCGAAGGGATAAAGATGGGAATCATTGTAAAATATTACGATTTCCTTGAGGAACTCACGTTTGTTTCAACAGCTGTGTGTTATAGTTGAGAAGTGAGGTATGTTGAAATAGCTATGTATTATAGCTGAGAGCGCGAAGTGTGTTGAAATAGCTATGTATTATAGTTGAGAGCGTGAGAGTGTGAAAATCCTCGTGTTAAAAAGGAAGGCTGCATTTTAGGTTCCGAATGTGAATTTTGATTTTGATGGATTTGGCTGTTGAAGTTGTTCGGCGTAAACAAAAGTTGGTTCTAGAGTTGATAATAAATAATTGCAAATGATAAAGCCATTTGTAATTTCTTGTTTTTATTTCCCTACAAAATTCTAAAAACAACAAAACAAAAAATGACAATAGAAATCAAATAGATCTTAAATTCTTTTAAATAATGTGACTAAAAATTCTCCTAATTTAAAATTTTACTCACATTTATTGAATATTTTTTAAATATTATATAAATTACAATTTATGTTATTGTGGTAACAATAATAATAATAATAATAATAATAATAAAATTTTACTCATATTTATTAAATATTCTTTCAATATTATATAAATTACAATTTATGTCATTGTGATAACAATAACAACGACAATAATGATAATAGACCCAAAAAAAAAAAGGAAGAAGAAAACAGTGAACTTTAAACTTTATCAGAACGAACATAAACCCCAGAAAAATGTGAAGAAAAAATGGAGAGACACAAACAAAGAGAAGCAAAAGACATGCTCATATTGTTGGCCGTAATCACTATAAATTGGTTTAGATTGATTCTTATTTTATAAAAATTGATTGGTTAAATTCAATTTTTGGTTTTATTTTTTAAAATCAATCAAATCAAACCGAACCAATGATCTATTAGACAAATATAGTATATATATTTATATATATATATATATATATATATATATATATATATATATTTATAAGATATATTATATATTACATGTTACTTATCTATGTGTATATCCATATAAATTTACATATAAGTTAATTTTATAATATTTGAGTAAAAGTTCACTTTTATCTTTGAGGTTGTATACATATTTCATTTTAGTCTTTAAAATTAAAAAATTAACTTTTTAATTCTTGAAATAGCAAAATATGAGTCATATTAGACCTTGGCCCCATTTTCGTTAGTTTGTCATCACAAAATCGATGATATGAACTCAACTTGACAAGCTGGTGTTCCACGTGGCCTCTAAGGTGATATTGATGATCAGTAGCTTCAAATTACTACCTAAAGTTTCTAAACTATGTCAAATAAATCAAATCCGCAAATTTCTCATCTTCACTTTCATAAACTTCATAAACTCTAAATTTCCAATCTAAACTCACTCATTCTACTTCCATTTTTGCAACCTCTGGAGAGTAGATCCTTCACACCCATTTTGCTTTGTCATCATCATTAGAGTTTCTGTCACTCTTAGCTCTCTCTTAGGTACCATTCTTCTTTCTATTTCTCTTTCCCTTCTCAGTTTTTTTGTTTGTGAATTTCTTTCTGTGTGCTTTTGCTGAATCAACTTGAAATTAATGTTGGTCCTTCTTTACAATGACAAGTTTTTTTGTCCAGTTCAATAAATCTGGGTATGATAAATAATGGGTTGTGGCAGTTTTTGAGATAAAGCGTAGGATTTATATGCAATTTGAAACACTTTCACTTTATGCATTGGTAAATAATCTGATAATCTTATGTCATGAAATTCGATTTTTCGTAATTCAGTTGATGTGAATTAGGTTATAGCTTGGTAAAAAGAAATGAGAACTTTCTATAGTTTAAGAAAACTGGGGCTGAAATAAATAATGGGTTGCAAATATGTAAGGGAATTTATTGAAACGAGACATTTTTATTTTTATGTGTCAAAGATTTTCACTTGGAATTACCAAACCATTTTTATTTTTTACCTGTTACTAGCTATTTAATATTCTGAGCTTGGCTTAAGTCGTGGCAGATTTTTACTTAAAACTTCATTAGAATTGTGGCGCTTAATTTGAGGAAAACCAAATAAATTTCACTTGTATTATGAACAAGAAGATAAAGAAAGAGTTGGACGTCGAATTCGTGGTACAATTGCTTTCATTGTAGTTGAAATTTTTTAGTAAGGTTAAGGAGAATGAGCATCTAATGTCCTTCTCAATCTAAATCAATAACCCGCTGATTTGTTTTTCTCCCTTTATTCTTTTGGCTCCATTTGATATATATATATATATAATATAAACCCTTTAGACATTATATATATATATATATATATAATGTCTAAAGGGTTTATATTGAGATGATTTGGTGATCTCCCTCAATCACATAGTTTCATTGGAAGAATAAGAATCAATAAGAAGATAGAGAGTTAGAGTGACAAAAAGAAGATTGAGGCTGATACTAGTATTCCTTGGCTTATGGTTTGCCTCCCTTTTTCCCTTGTTCACTATTTTATGCAGATCAGTGAGGTGGGGTGCAAATTCAGCAGTGCAGTTGAAGAAAGAGGCCACAATTAGGCATCGTGGTGCTTGTGTGATGCTCGAGGGTTTGGTTCAAGGTCACGATGTGGTGCGGCGCCATGAGAGTTGAAGTGGTGGTGCACAACGGTGTGACAAGGAATGTTTGCAAGCTTGTGATGTGGTCGCAACTAAGCTTGTAGCAGTGATATGGTCTTGTGGGTCCAGTGCAGCAAAGCAGGATAGGAACGTCAAGCCTAAGGCTCATCTCCGAGATGTCCAGGTGGTCGGTTAGCGGCTATGGAAGTCAATGGGTCTTCTCAGGAAGGTTGCCGAGACGTTGAAAGGGTGTAAAAATTGTTCCGTTCAAGTAAAATTGGTCTCAAGGTCCCTTGAGCTCATGTACCGTGTTTTAGGTTCCGAGTTTAGTGAGTTGTGTTGTCGTACTTCATGTTTAAAGAAGTATGTGTTGTGAGTTGTGCCTTTCATTATAGACTTTTATGTATCATAATTGGTCCTCTTTTTTTAAGAGTTGAGCTTTATCCAATTATCAAAAAAGATGATAGGATATATCATTTAATGCTTTAAGTTTGACATAAAATGTAATATTGGTAGCTTTATGAATACATTGAATTGATGAAAACTTTTGTGGAAAATACATGAATCAGTGTTTCTTTTCTCCTTAAATCAAACAATTGTTTGATGCTACTATGCATGATCTTAACCTCACAATTCATGAGTAATTATACACTTGCTAGTGTTAGGAATTATAGCGGAGGGGACACTAGGTCCTATAGCATGTTCTTCTAAATTCTACCTCATCACATTGCTGTAACTCCCGTGTACATTCTTGTTGTAAGATATTTGAACTACTAGTAAATGAGAGTGAATGTTTATTTGAGGTTTTTTTTGGTACCTTCTTAGTAGTTTTCAAGAACTTATTTGATGTCATATGTATTTTTCAGGGATCAAAGTGATATGATATTTTGACTTTTAGAGACCTATTTGATGCCAGATAACTTTCAAAGACTAATGTAATATCAAGTTAACTTTCAAGGATCTCTTTGATATTAAAAATATTTTAGAAATTAGTGGCACACAAATTTTTCAATGACTAAATTGCATATTCATTTTGTTATTTTATCCACAAAATAGGAGATATATTCAACTTAGTTTATTGAATTTCATTTATACCATGAGGACACCATTTGTGAATTGGGTTCTTCCTTACTCATTCTCCCTTACTAATACCTATAATTTGCTCCGTTGTCTTTAAGTAATAAAGGAAATAACTTAGCTGGATATTTAGGCTCTGATATCACTCTGCTAGGAGCCTCCTCATTCTTACTATACAATCCTTATTTTGGCAAGGTGACTATTCAGCATTAACTCGATAGCCTACCTATCCAGCCATAGTTACTCCTAAGAATCATATACTAAAAATAAAGAGGACCGTAAAACTAGATCATTAGTTGGAATCTTTCGAATGCACAGATTTCTATAATAGAGGCAAGTGCAAAGCATACTTTATATCTTCTATAGTCCAATTATTTCTTTTATTTTGTTCAAGATTACAAGAGCATATCAAGAGTGAGAAGGTAAGAATTTTTACTATTAGGAAGATAGAGAGAGGTTTAGATTAGAAACTCATGGTTACAGAAATATTTTTGTAATATTATTTTTGGTGTTCGATGATAATACAACTAGCAAGCTTCTCCTTTTATAGAAGGAGAAGACACTACCACGGGCTCTTGCTACTTTTTTCATTACAAGCCAGCGAGGACTGGTCTACTTATTGCAAGAGGACACCAAGTATTTGACACTATTTATTACAGAAGGACATTGCATTTACTACAAAGTACTTGATTGGACAAGACTTTTGTAACTTGGTTACGACTTACTATTATTACAAGAAGACATATTAAGTCTAAACACCTACTTTGGGATGATAAGGTCTTAGCATTTATTACAAAATGATAAAACAAGAACTAGTATTTGTGATGTCTATTTTGTTCCTATTCTTGCCATGGCTTTGCCTTTGATGTCCTTAGCTATTGGGTCTTTTGTATGGTTGACACCTTTACCATTTAAAGATAGGTTCGTGACTTGGTGATAGGTTAGCTCTCATCTCTACTTTCTCTTTTTCTGTGCTTTCTTAACTCTGCTTCT
The DNA here is from genome assembly GCA_031439595.1 of Pterocarpus santalinus. Taxonomy (NCBI): domain Eukaryota; kingdom Viridiplantae; phylum Streptophyta; class Magnoliopsida; order Fabales; family Fabaceae; genus Pterocarpus; species Pterocarpus santalinus. The sequence continues at coordinate 46,812,886 of CM062532.1, read as the reverse complement.
AGCAGTAGTTCTTCAACGTCCATCTCTTCATCTGGATTTTTATTAGGGCTTGTGCTGGTTTGGCCCCACTCAATTCTTCCAGTTGGAGCTTCGTGTAACATCCGATTTTCGAGTTCCGAGTTCGCCTTCAGATCCACATAATTTCCGACTTCACGTCCTGTCCGATTTCAGATTTCATCTTCTATTACCGATTTTCGACTTCGAGTTAAGGTATATTGGGCATAATTTCCGACCTCTGACTTCAAGTGGCATAATTTACTACTTCACGACTTCCGACTTAAACTTCAAAGTTAGACAACATGGACGTGATTCCCGATATCTGACCTCATGCCTTAAAGCAAATGGACCCGACTTCCGATCTCATAACTTATATCCAAGTTTCAAGCAAGATGTACGCGAGTCCCGACCTAAGACTTCATGTTTCAAAATGAAATGTGCACGGTTTCCGATTTTAGAGTTTCTAGAAGCGATCTCCGGGTTCAATATGAAGAGCTTCGTCCTTGGAGTTGAACTCAACTAGAATGGACATGAGCTCGGATCCTTGGGTTGATTTCCAAGTCATATACAAGTTCCGATCTCCGAGTTTGTTCCTAGTAGCTTTCCATTTCTGTTGGCGTTCCCGAGTTTGAATGGAGAGTTCCGAGATTATATAGTTGTAAGCTGAAGACTTCCGACCTCCAACCTCACTTCCAAGTTTCGAAATAAACCAAACAAGATTTCCTCAAGTCGCAAACAAGAAGGAACGAGTTCCGACATCCGGCTTCAGCTACGAGCTCAATTAAATATGGCATGAGTTCCGACTTCAAGCAGAATAGAGGCGAGTTCCGATTTCAAATAGTATGGCGGTGAGTTCCGATTTCAAATAGTATGGCGGTGAGTTCCACTAAGAGAAAGACATGGCTAAACTTTGTCCACAAGAAATTCAGCCAATCAAAGCCCTCCAAGATAACTACCACCTCAAGCTTATAAACTCATCTCTTTCTCTCCTTCAGCCTCATCTTCACGTTACCTCTCCCTTGTTCAGCTCTTTCTCTCTTTTCTCCACTCACATAACCCCATCACTCCTTCAAGACAAGATTCTCACAATTTAAGCTTCAACACTTAGCTCAAATCACACTCCAAAGAGGTAGGATTCTATTCTGTTCTTGAATTCTTTGCAATATGATTGTATGAATTTTACATTTCTTCATGTGTTTGATGACATACTGAATACATATGATGGATTATGATAGGATTAATATGAAATCTTGAGTTGGAATTAGGATTAGAGGAAGAAAACTAGGAGAAATGGATGGATTAAGATGCTGTCTTGGTGGAGATTCCACGGCAGTCCGTACGGCGGAGTGTACGGCGCCGTCTAAGACCGATTAAATCCGATGAGACCATTTTTAGATGAAAGTAGACATTCAGGGCTTTCCATACATATGTCATATAAGGTTATTGGATTAGTATTGAGGGAGATACGAATTTTTGAAGTTTGACCTAGGATTCAGGATTTTCATCTAGGCAGGGTGACATGAGGAGGGTATAACTCACCCTATACAATTCCAAATCGAGTGAAACCAACTTTGTTAGAAAGCTTACACATAGCGAAACATCCCAATATGAAATTCCGAGTTTGTTATGGTCCCAATTGTTCCCAGTGATTTGAGGAAATTGCCCTATGTCCAATCCAGGCCAAAACAGGATAGTTCAGGAAGGTTGACTTTCGGGAGTTATAACTTGAGGTATACCTAAGCAAATGGAATGAAACTTGTGGCAAATGAAAGGTCGTCCTGTTAGCTTCAATATGAGACTAATTTCGCATGATTTGAGCTTAGTTTCGATTTTTAATGAATTTATACTTCCAGGAGGGTAATTCGGGCTAATGACTGAACAGGTTGAGTAAAAGTTGAATATCTTGAGTTATATAGATCAAAATGACATGGGACCAAAGAGGTTGGAAAGTAGACATATAAATCTATGATATATCCAAAATACAAGTTTAAATGAGTTGAATAGAAGTGAAGGCAGATTATACAAAATTCGGGCAAAACTGAGTAAGATTGGTAGAATGGCCAAGTTGATGGTTACACAAGTGTCAATGGATGCATAAGGTTTGAGTTGAGGATTGCCAGTTTTACATTGATATATATATATATATATATATATATGTTAGATTGAGTATAATGCTATGACTGAATTGTCTGTGAGAACTGGCACTATTCATAGGGAAGCGGATCTGATCCGTTATCTAATTCAATTCAGAAATCTATGCAATTAGAAATATTTATATGCAAGAATGATATAAGTGTGATATGAGATATATGAGAATAAATCAAGAAGAAGTATGATATGAGTTATCAAGGATGAATTAAAGGATGAATGGGTATATAGAAACCCTATATTCAAGAATGATATAAGTATGATACGAGGTATATATGAAAATAAATGATGAGCATGTGTATAAGTGTATTCAACATGTTTATGCTTGACTATACGTGAGAATGAAAAGATATAAGTATATTAAATGTGAATATAAAGATATGGATCCCTTCACTTGGAGGCAGTTGCACTTTGAATCCCTCCCTGTGAAGGCAGCTAAAACAATGAGATCCCTCTACCTTGGAGGCACGTGGTTAGATGAGATCCCTCTATATTGAAGGCACGTGGTCAGATGAGAGATCCTCGCTTTGAGGCACGTGACCAGAAGAGATCCCTTCATTTAGAGGCACGTGGCCAGAATGAGATCCCTCCAAGACTAGAGGCACGTGGATCCCCTTGTGGGTGAGTCGGTGTGACGACGGTCACGGGTGGAGCTGACGAGCTTACTCCAAGGCCAGGTTACCCAAGGCAAAGACAAAGACCCTAGAACGGCGTCGAACGCCTAGGCGTGCCAAGTAAAAAGCTAAAAACTTAAGACTAAAGACTAAAGATGACAGCATATGCAAGTACCCCACTCACATCAGGCATGACATCGACCCAGCTAGTGTGAGTATCGAGAATAGGACTTACATGAGGCATGGCATGACCCAGCTAGTGTAAGTACCAAATGAACGTCCCATATTCCTAAGGAATGTGACATGGCGATCACGCTCTGATGGAGTATGACATGGCGATCATACTCTGGAATATGGTATGATGCTGCACTTGAGGACGGCGATACGTAACGCTCAAGTGTAGACAGATGCAAGCACCCTAGGGACGGCGATACGTAACGCCTAGGTGTGCCGAATGAAAGAAAAGTAAATTTTATATATATGTATAAATTTAAGTACAAGTAAAGTTATGAGTAGAGGTTATGTTTCCAGGATATTGATGCTATTATACTCTATTTATGTTCCAGTTATTATCCATAATATAACTCATGAATTGACAAGTGTATGAATAAAATATACTTTGCTTCGGATAATGTATTTTTCAAACTGTGGAATCAAACAATTTACATAACATGTTCACTTTTTTTTATAATAAATCGAAGCAAACTGGAGATGACACTATGTATGAAAATTAGAGAATCCTACTGAGAATTTTATAATTCTCACTCCTATTTCCATGTTGTCTCCAGATAATTTCAGAAGTTTCAAGAAGGCAGTGAAGTTCTTTGTCGGATGAGGTCCGCTTCGTAACAAAGAATATTTCAGGTGTGGTACTATGACTTAAGCATAGTACTGTGCTTGGGAGGGTGTTACACTTCGCCTGTGTAAGTAACTTGCATTTCCATTTTTGATGGTAGACAGATGATGTCTAAAGGCTTGAGCTTGGTGCAAGTGGAATTGATTATTGGTGATTTCCCATTAATTTCAGACAATGTAGAAAGGATGTTCATTATTTCTGTCCAAAGCTTTTAAGCTTGGAAAAGTACTATACAGCCTTGCTTGGTTTTGTGTCCAAAAGAGTTTAGCCTAAGGATGTTGGAAATAAGGATGGTGAATGATAAAAACTATGATAAAATAATTTCGCTTTCATCCAATTTCCAGATATTAAACTTAGACAACTCTTGATCAAATTCTTTAATCCACCAATTTATTGGTGCAAACCATTGCAAAGTGTTCCAAAGAAGTGGATGGTAGCTGTCAAGTTCTACAAGAAACTGTCTTAGTTTGAAGATCAGACATAAAATAGGGTAGAAGTATAACATAGAGACACACTATAAATACCACATGTTAGATTCTATAAATAGTGTTCCCATAATAATGGTAAAGATGGTGAAATAAGGTGTAATCAGGTCAAATCAGGTTGATTGAGGAACAAGGTTATGTGTTTGGATAGAAGTGGTTAGGTAAAGGAACATGTGAGACATAGCAAAATCCTATATGTATGTGGGAGTGAGAATAGTGTTAGGAGGTATCTCAGGAGGATAGGTTCTTTGGGTTTTATTTTCTTCAGAAGAGGTGAATGGTTAAGTATTTATCATAATGAGAGGATAATAATGGGTGGAAGAGATTATGGTGATGGGTCTTACATAGTTTTGGTTTGGTTTGGAAAAGAAGTCTAGGATAATATTCTGTGTTCCTTTTATATGTTTCATAAAAAAGTCATATCTTGAGAACCATTCTTTTATTCTGAGAATTTGAGGACTTGTTGACACTTTGTTTTTAAATCCAAGGAGTTTTGGAAATGAGAAATTGTCAAAACGTACCTCAAATTGATATTTTCTAAATTCCATATTTGACTGCTAGAGTTTTCTTATAGGTAGTATGGTAGTGGAATTTTGTAGGTTTGAATTGTCCACTAGCATGTTCACAGTAAAATTTTTGTCCTTTGATTTCTTTTATGAGAACTATTCCCTAGTATTGATCACTACATCTGTTTGTAGGATCTATTTCCTTTCTCTTGGTATTTTTAGAGGAGGTGGATCTTGACTACTTGTTTCAGAAATTTAACAGCTTCAGTTTGCTCTAGGCCCCATGAAGAGCCATTTTTCTTGAGGAGTTTGGATAACTTAGGAATGTGTATGAGGAATGAAATCTCGGATGTAGTTCAAGATTCCCAGGAATTGTTGAATTTGTTTTGTGGACATCTTTTCATCAGGAATTTAGAAAGTTCTTCAGCAATATGTGTTTGGGGCACATATTTTCCCTAAATAAAGTGCATTCCCAGAAAGTCTACTTCAATGGTTTCAATTTGGGATTTTGTTGCTGAGAGTATTGCTCTGTACCTATCACAGATTTCATAAAATCGTTCTAAGAGTTGTTTGTGATTATCTTCATTAGGTGAGAAGAGGAGTATGTCATCAATGTAAATGAGAGCACTATCAAGGAGTGATTCAAAAACCTTGGTCATGGCCTTTTGGAATAGTGATGAAGCTACCTTTAATCCAAAAAGAAGGACGGTCCATAGGTAATGGGCATTAAGGATATAGAATATTATTTTTTGCCTATCTTTTGGGTCAAGGCCCAATTGCCAAAACCTTGACTTTAGATAAAATTTTGAAAAAAATGTAGGTATTCTGAATATATGAATAGAGAGAATAGATCTTCGGGACAGAAAACTTATCATCTTTGAGAAATTGATTTAATGGGCAATAATCAATGACAAGTCTTTTCTTTCCCCAAACTTGTTCAGATCTCTTGTTCATATAGAAAGTTTGGCATGCCTAGTCAGATTTGGTTGGCTTAATTAATCTTTGCTTTTGCAATTGTTGACATTCTTCAAATGTTGCTGCTCTGTTAGATGGAGACATCCCTAGGTGAACTGCTTTGGTTAGATTTATATCTTCATTTAGCTTAAGTGGCAGTTCTACAAAGAATTTTTCATTCTTCCAAAATGGTCGAGGATGTTCAAAGAGTTCATGACTATCAACACTTATCTTGAGAAGTTTATCCCTTATTTCTTCATATCCCAGTGGTGCATCTATAAGAGCAAATAATTTTGGGATAGTTTTAAACTCTCTTTTGAATTTGATTCCCTGAGAGAGGATTTGGAGTCTATAATTTTGAGTATAGACATCCATATCAATAACAATATCTTTGTTGGGCAGGTCTATTCCAATGACTTTGGTCCAGATAATACATCCTGGGAAGAATTTGATACTAATATTGGATTTGGTAATTAGATCTGTTTGAAGATTTTTTAATCCACTGCTTTAAAGAAATGAACACCAGGTTCCCATGCTAAGGATAGAAAAATGGTTGGATTCATCAAGGTCTTTTGTGCACTTGTGTCCATAAATGCAATTGATACTTCTTTTGCCTACATGACAGGAAAATTTTCTTCATAATCAGAAGGGTTTGATTCATTATTGCCGCTAGAGTCTATGTATTCAAGTCCGAAAGTAGTGAAGGCATATGGTTGATCCTATTCATCATACCAGAATTCAATGTCTTCATCTTCTGCTAGATCGAGGGAATGAATTAGCTTAGAGGCTTTTTCCTTTTTATTTGGATAATTTTTTGAAAAATATCCTTTTTTCCCGCAAATGAAACATCTCTTTTTAAAGAATCTGACTTTTTTTTTCCCTTTTTTTATCTATGAAGACTTTGTTTTTCTTCTTGGCGGACGGCTTGTAGCAGCAGCTACAGTCTTTCTCTCTACATTTTATTTCAAGGTAATTCTTCTTGCAAGCTTTGATGTACTTCTTTTTATCTTTGAGGATATTCTCAAAGAGGACTTACTAACTACATAATTTGTCCAATGCTGTCAGGCAAGTTTGGTGATCTCTCCAAGAGTCATATTCATAACATTTCTTTGCATGGCAGTGATCATCCAGTATATTTTTGCCTGGAGTTCTTCAAGAAGAGAGCTAATATAAGTGTTTTTAAGGCTAGGATCATTATAGTCATTTAACTGGTAGAATCTTTGCGCCATCCTTTTGAAATGGCATTTTAGGTCTAGCTTCTTTAAGGAACAACATTTCATATTAAAGAACTCTTTTCTAATTTCCTTTTGATAAGGCTTTAGTTTCCAAGAAATTCATGATGAATTGCTGCAATGACAGTATCTATGCTGTCGACTCTGTGTAGTTCATCTTGCCTTACAAGGCCAAGGCTACAGTATCATTCTTTGAGGACGCTACTCATATGGGCACAGAATTCTTCAATGACTCTATACCGCTCAGTGTCTAGCGCAATCATCTTAGCATCTATCCAAGCTTTGAAATCTAAGAATCTTTTCCTTTATTGGGATGAAGGGATATCATCCATTGTGAATAGTGGTCCTCTAGAAGGAAGAGTGTTGATCTTTTAAGGATTCAAGGATGATAACTGCTGTCCTTTAACTGTTTTGGCTTCTATGGAGGTGGCCATGAGAATCCTAGTAATATCAGCATATACTTCTTCATTAGGAGTTTCTATATAAGCTTGGACATTCTGGTCATCATTATTTGACTGTTCTTGATAGGCATGTGAAGTCATCATGGCTTGGAACAAAGGTACTGTGCAGGATTAATACTTGAAGTTTGTGTATTTTTTGGAGATGGTTCAGTGTTAGGAGATTTAGGATATTTAGGAGGTTGATTTGGAGAGACAGAGGCTTACTCAACAACTTCTTTTTTTTTTTTTGGATTTTCTCCGAAGGGTCGAGATCTTCTCCAAAGAGTGTTGTTTTTGGTGGTAGAATTAGTGGTAATAATGGTGGAGGTTTATGATGTTGCAAGGATGGTAACAAGCTAGGAAATATCTTGGGTGGTAGAGCGAAGAATGGGTTTGACTTTAGTTGTCTTTGAAGACTCTTTGTATACTCATAGAGTTCTTCAATACGTTGGCTAAGTTTTTGAAGTTCTCTTTCTCTTTGGTCAAAGGCTTGCTCATGTATATTCCGAATGGAAAGTTGCTGGATTTCCATTTCCAAGACTTCAATATTAGCTTTTGTCTCCTTATAATATTTCTGTAGTTTTTCTGATAATACCCTAGCGTTTGTTCTATAGCAGGCATGAGGCTTTCCACTTTTTGATTAATTTTCATTAGCAGACCATTTTGGGCTAAGTAGTTTTCTATTTGCCAGTTGAGAACTTCTTCAGTTTGAGTCAAAGGTTTTAGTTTTCCATCTGGTTGAACTTTAGTAGTTTGGACAAAAGGTTTTGTATATGTTTGAGTGGTAGGATTAATTTTTCTTTCCAAGGTTGGAAATTCGAATCCATAAGCGGTTGAAAAGCGAACATCATACATGGAATTTCTGGTACTACTGGAACAGATGGTGTTGGTATTGAAGCTTTACAAGAAAAGGAGTTTAGGATTTTTTTTGGTGGCCAGGTAATGAGATCAGGATCTTTGGGTGGAGGTGGATGCCTTTCTTGTTAGAGTATTTTAAGGGCATCTTTGCAGATCGGCAAGAATTCTTTCTTCTTTCGGGTCCCTACCTAGGGATCATTGTCTGGGTCAAACCTTTTCTGTGGTTTGAGAAGGGGCTTACAAGAAGTAGTAGGATGCCTTTTGCAAGCTCCAACACATGCTTTGCACTATAAATCATTTTCTGGCATGGGATAGAATCATGAGTCACAGTTGTAATTTAGTTCACACATTTCTAATCTAGAGACATCCCACAAAAAGTGACTGTCAATCTTATCAGAATAGATAATCTGTCCATTTGGTTCATTAGCATGGATTGGCAATTTCTTTTTAGCTGCTCCAAGAGTGATCATCATTGCATAAAATACAAGAGAATTCCCACCAGAGATTTCTTCTTCATTTGGCCTTTTAAAGATGGTTTTAACTGTTTCATCATCAAATCTCTTGAAGGTTGCTTTAGTGGCTACAGTAGAAGTACTGTTTTTCGTGAAGTTTTTGCAATGGCTTATCCATTCAAGTGGCATACGTTGTAAGAGCTCCTTTTTTGGAATCTGCTTCGGAATTTGGATGATGGAAGGTGTTTCATCATTTGAGGTAGCAAGAACCATTAAGGCATTCTCATTGAAGCCTCTTGGAGTGGGCAGATCAAAATAATGATCTTGAAGCCTATAAATAAGTTGATGCTGTAATGAGGTAGCCAGAGTAACTCCATCTTGTGGAGCCCCTATGAGTTGAACCTCTACCTTGAATCTGGTGGTCAAAGTAGGATCTTTGAGATGAACATTAAAGTTAGGAAACATGGTTAAAACAACACTGCCTGCATGTAGTGTTATCAGAATAGTTTCGATAATGGCATGCTCGAGATTTTGGAAGGTAGTATCTAATAAGCTTAACCTGGTGGTAAGAGAAAGTCATTTTCTTCCATGAAGAGAAAGGACTAACCTAATAGCCCCAAGGTGAAGACTGAAATATCCTTCCTTATGCCAAAACTTGATAAGAGTAGGATTGATATCCAAATAAATGTACTATTTAGCACTAGTGGCTTGGAGAGTGCACTCATCCATTTTAGTATTCTAGATATATTCTTTTACACCAAGACGAGGGGTTGAGATAAGTTTCTTGTTGAGCCATCGCAATGGCCCTTTTTTTCTCGTAAATACATTATAGGGACTAAGAAGAAAAGGAACAAAGCTTTCTATCTGGGCATCTTCTGGGACATAAGAGTATTTTATGAGATTTTCTATTTTAGAGGAAAGAGTTTTTATACAGGATTCTGAGATAGATAATTTTGAGGTTAAAGTTATGGAGTTTTGAAGGGCGGTATCTAAAGAGGATGCCATTTGTGAGTTGGGTTCTTCTTTACCATGTAATGTCAATATTTACTCATAAAATTCATATGAGAGATGTTATATATATATTTTAATAATTGTTAATTATCATTGTCATTTTCATTTCAGTTTGTTGATTTTTTAGTGCATGGTGAGATTCGTTTTATAGTACCGCGATAATGTTATTTTAGAGAGTAGAAATAAATTATTGCTATAGCTAGTGAATTAGTTGTTATAGTAAATGGTGACTAGCCTAGTAGCCCATTTATTAAGCTAATAGAATAATCTATTGAAGCTAGTAGTAAATGATGACTAGCATAGAGCACTCTTATCTTGGTCAAACTAACCTGTAAGCTCTCTATGTTAATTAAAACTATAGTCCAACTAATTATTTTGATTTGCACTCTATGTATGTGTCATATCTTACTTTTGAGTAAATTGGTATTTTTCTTGTCACTTGGGTTATGTAGTTTCGTGAAGTAAATATTTTGTGATGTGTTTCTAAAGAAACATGGCAGAGGGAAGATTATGTACGAAGTTGGAATGGTTTATTAAAGCGTAATGTCATCCCTATTTTTGAGCTAATATCCCCAATTTCTCTAAACTAATTATCTCATTATTAATGAGTGATTAGAGTAATTATTAAATTAACGAAGAATTAATTTACTAATTAAATGAGCAAAATCTTGGTAATTAAAGGAGAGTCAACTAGAAGTCAACATAATTAAATAAGGGGCAAAAAGGTAATTTTGATAACTAAACAAGCCTGCTAAAATTAAATGTTAACCATTAAAAATATGATGGTAGGAACATAGGATATCCACGGCTAAGCCTTGGAGAATAACATGCAAAAAAATTTAATTGATTGACATTTTAATTATGGAAGAACATTTACCACACTTAATCACAAACTAAAGGGCAAACTATAAACCCATTTAAATCCAAGTTGTAACTGCCACCCCTCTCATAATGGGGCATGAATCTTAGAATTCAAGCTAAGTGAAATAGAAATTTGAAATAACCATTATAAGATTAAATAGTGATGGCTTAAATCTAGGAACAAGCTCGAAAACCACCCAAGTGAAATAGAAATTTAAATAATCATTAAGAGATTGAATGGTGATGGCTTAAATATAAGAACAAACTCAAAAACCACCCGAAAACCCTTAAACCATCCGTGACCTCCTCTCTTTCACTATTCCGTTTCACCACTTTCTCAATTTCACTTAACTCACAAAGACACTCAAGCATGAGCTCCTCTTTTCCTCTCTTGCTGGCCGCGACCTCAAGTGTGCTTTGGAGAAGAATTCTTCAACCTTCAAGCTTTTGGTTTTAGTTAGATCACTCCTTCTAAGATAGGATTCTTATCCCCTCTTTGTTTGTTCTTGTATGTTCACGACACATGAGTAGGAACTCTAGTCTTTCCATGGCTAAGAGCACCTATCTTTGTCAAAATACTTCTTTGTGGTTTGAAACCCCATGTTCCTTTTTTAAACACATTTTAATCAGTCAAAAATATTCCATTTGGATTTTTAAAAGATTTAAGTAGTTTATATCTTTCCCTTGAAGTTTCTAAAAGATTTTTTCGGCTAAAAGCTTATAAAACCATGAACTTACAACCTTGTAGTAAAGAGAAATTCTTTTAATTTGTAAAGCACATAATGATGTAATCTCATAAACTAGAAGAAAATTATAAACCTATAACCTTTTCTTTATATAACCTCAGAAGTCGGTAGGCTAATAGAATGTAACTCTTTACATATCTTAAGCTCGAGGATCGATCACGAGTTAACCTCAGAAAGTAGTCGAAAACTTAATCTCAGAAATCGATCCCAAGTTAACCTTGCAAATCGATTAAAACTTAATTTTAGAAGATCAATTATAGTTTCATACCGGAAGTCGGTAACCCAATTAACATAAAACCCTTATTCATATAATTCTGGAAGTCAGGAATACAGTAATCTTGTGTAACCCTTTTCCATGGATTAACCTCAAAGATTGGTCATGAATTTAACCCCAGAAGTTTGTAGACCAAACAAAATGAAGTTAATAGCTTACAAGATAAACTAAGATTAAAGATAAGCTTTAAATTAAAAACTTGCACCTATGTATGTATGTGTGTATATGAATGCCTATGAAGTTTGTATATTTGGAATGAATTATGATATTGATGGTTATGTATAAATGGCTAAATTTGCTTTGATTCATCATGGTATATTTACAAGTTAAATAAGAATAAGCAATTAAGGCATATGTTATGCATTAATCAAGAAAGAAAGAACTAAGGATATGATCCTTCCACAAGAGAATGTGATACCCCAAGATTCTTCCACAAGGGAAGGTGACAACCATTTTCCTTCTCTCCTATATGGGAAGCCCAAGGAGGTGACAGCTATGGTATGAGCTAATTACCTTCCAAGAGACACAAGGCTTATGAGGGTGAACCAAGTAATAAGACTTTAAAGGAGTTAAGTAAGTAAGAAAGTCAAGAGGCACAAGGCTTGATATCAAGTTACTAAAGTTGCATTAAGCATATGCATACATTCTTATTTAGCATTTTTATTTAGTATGCATCATTATCATATGATGATTATGCTTTATTATTCTACGTTCTAGACTTATGTGAAGAGGTAAGTTAAAATGAATCCACTCCAGCTAATCACGTTTTCAGACTTAATCAAATAAATTGATTGTATGTACATCTTTTCCTAATAAACTCAAAGTGGTTGGGATGATAACAAAAACACACTAGTTGTCAAGTTAGAATCCTACTGAGAAATCTTTATTTCTTACCCCTACTTTCAGTGTCGTCTCCAGATGAAAATGACATCTCCAGTGGAGCACTTCGTGATGCATTGAGTGTTGAGTGGTATTATGATTGGGTGCATAATGTTGTAGTAGTTGCGCCCACTACTATGACTTGTACACTACCATACTTAGGTTGTCTTGACAATGCAGCTGAGGTTCCTCTTGCTCTTACACCTGCAGACCTTCCAAAGTTCCTACAGCCTCCCCTAGCCTTAGTAAATTACAAACTTGTGCTAGGAGTTAGGGCTAGAAATGAGCTAAGCCGGGCCCGAGCTTGACATAGCTCAAGCTCGGCTCATTTGATAAACGAGCTCAAATCTTTAGCTCAAGCTCAGCTCATAAACTCATGAGCTGGCTTGACTCAATTCCAATCCTACTAGGAGTAGAGCCAATTCCAAAGACTAAACCACTACCAGAGTGCATTCCCTTGCCAAAGTTAGAACCTATGTCTCTTGACCTGTCACCCTTAGAGCTTATTGTTGTAGAGGTACCAGTCATGGAGATAAGCTCGTCAAATTCTCATGTCCCAATAGCAAAGCCTATTTAGGCATCAGACTCAACTGAGTTGGATCTATCAGAGGCAACATCTACATTAGCCAGCCTAGTTTCCTTACATAGTTTTGGATGTGAACATGCTTCTGGTTCACATTGGATTTACACTCCGATCAATCTCCATGTGCACGGTCATTGGGAGCGTGGCCATTGTGTTCTTGCCTGTTGAGTTTTAGTAGGAGAATTTGTTTTCTTTGGACATTTAGTAGTTGTAGAAATTATCTATGGATGCCTATGACAGCTTTAGAGTGTGTTTGCTTGTTTATTTTGAGATGATTAATGATATTATTGAATTGATGAGTTTATAATTAATGTTAGTTAATTATATTACTATGATATGTCCTATTATTATTCACGTTTACCATCTCCATGCTGTTATCAACGTCTCGCTTATGATAATGCATTGCATGCGCATATTATTCCATGATCAAGGCTCATGTTTTCAAAATATATTTTCAAACAAAAAATTTACCAGTCATTTTCAAATAAAATAATTTAAAGAAAAGGTTAAGTTTTTCTGCAAAGCTAAAAAGTAACAACTAAGAGAATCCAAATATAACTTAAGTATAAGTTAGAACTGGTATGGTGTTACAATTAATGGTTGTGAAGGCTCATATTACTACGGTGACTTAATCCTAGAGTTAGCAGAGCTACCTCTTTAATTCATGGGTAATGTTGTTGCCTAGATCACTATGCATTAACCAACCCTTAAAAGATTTTATATATGTGTTGCTTCAAGTAGTGTAGAAAATTAGTAGTATAGTAAATTTGAAATTATTTGATAGTGAAATTTTGTTGTCTATAAATGTTGAATTTTCTGAAATTGTTGTGAATAGTAGATTCTCTAACCACAAGAGAGTTTATACTTATATGTTTTAAATCCTGTTACAACAATTACCACTAATCATTGTTTATTTGATTAACTGAAGGTTGATTATATTTGTTCTGAAATTCATATCAAATTTTTTCTTAATAAAATAATTAGACTAAAATATTTCAAATTTTGACTAAAATTCTAAAAGTATGCCAAGCATATATAGTGATGCTTTTGAATTTGTACTTAAGTTGGTTTATTATTGGCAAGAAAATTTAATTATTTCAATAAGTGGTAGCTAGTATGTGCTGTATATTTTGTCCACAAGCGACTACACAATCATATACTTAACCTTCTATCAAGAAGCTAATTGCTAATTTTCTGGTTATATTCTTGTAACTTTTTTATATGTTAAAAAATTGAGCAACTGTAAGAGAATTGGATGAAAGTATTATTATGAATTTACTCCTAAGGCATAATTAAGAGTAGTATAAAACATATATTTCCTTTTTCCTATGGAAATGTGGGAGTATTTATTTGGAATATATATATATATATATATATATATATATATATATATATATATATATATATATATATATATATATATATATATATATATATATATATATATATATATATATATATATATATGGGCATTTGATAGTAGTATTTGACGTAAGTTTGCACTTACATTGTTAAAATTTGTTTGATCTTTGATAAAGATGAGAGTATGTTTATACTCTAAAAAATATTTTTATTCCTATACTTGGGAAAATTTTTGGGGCATATTTTTTATATAGGACTAATCGTACTTGTTTGCCTCTAATTTTTCTTGTTATCTATTTGAAGGGATTATTGAGATTAAATAAGATTCTTATTACAAAAATATGCATGGTCCTTCAGGATTATAAGGTTATTATTTGACTCATTTGTGAATTGATGACATGTAATCAATTTATTATGGAAATGATTAACCTTTGCACACTATATACATCTTTGGTAGTCAAAGTTCTAATAATTAAATTTTTATGCTTTTTTTCCCCATAACGACCAAATGCTCAAACTCACACAAAGAGAGAAGCAAAGAAAAGATACGCGAAAAACCTTATACAATACAAAAAACACCCAAAATGACTCGAAAACACCCAACAAAACCAACAAACCACCCCTTCAAAAGGCCAAATAGCGACAAAATGAGCACCAACCACTAAAGAATTGTAAGCTACCCAAGGCACGAAAACATGTTGGATTATTTTTGTGGACTCTCATAAATCAAATAGTGTTTAATTTTGGATTCAAAATAATTGGATGTCAAAAATTGATTAAAGTCAATTATTTAAGCCTAAATTATTGTAATTATTGTTGTTATTGAGTCTACACACTGCTTATTGGTGAGTATTGTTATGTTTTCCTGTGTGTATAGACTTTGCTGTAATGGGTGGCTTGGGCTATCACTTTTGTTGACATAGGGAGAAGTTCCTTCTTCTAACCCTATATATAGACACTTGTTACCCCATTAAGATAGTATGCGCATTTTGGCTATATCAGGAATAGGAGGAGTTTTTCTCTCTCTATAATCTCCTTTGGCCAGCCTCTTTCCTCTCTCTTCTCTCTTCTCTCTTCTCTCTCTATAGATTCAAAGGAACAAAAAATGGCTATGAATCAATTGTTCTTCCTTGATCAACTCAGGTATTCCTCACCTAATATTTTTTATATTTTCCTTCTTGATTTATAGGTTGTAATCAGAATCAAATTTAGATAGAGGGCCTCAAAATTTCAACAAAACAAACATCCTGCACCTTAGTTGAAGAAAATGCAGCCCCACAAAACAGGCCAGAAATCAAGCTAAACAAATGACCATCAAAACAAGATAAGACAATGCTCCCATGCACCCCAATACTTCAAGTTGGAATTCTTTTCGCTCAAACTCCTAAGTCTTTCTCCTTTTTTTAATCACAAAACCACCATTGGATCCATACCTTCAAAACCTAGGGCCGAAGGAAATAGACTTGCCATGGCCCACATTGATAGGCCCACTAATTCTTAACTACTGAAGAGCTTCACCTGTCCTTCTATTATCCCAAAGGCTCCTTGCATGACTCTCCCTAGTTTCAAGGGACTCTTTTCCATAACATTACCGCTCTTCATTAATAAGATCATTAGCATTCCTTGGATATACAAAAACCTCCATTGCACTACCCCCACCACCTATAGCATTTAAATCCACTCCCTTCCCAAAGTATCATAATTATATTTCCTCATTTCAACAACACAAGATTTGAATGTAGAATCATTATGTAACACTGAAGGCCGTTGATTGATATTCTAAGCATCGTTCAAATGGACTACATCAGACCAAGATCAAGCAGCCAAACCATCTTCCAAATGTTGAGAACCAGCAGGGGACAGTGGCCACGGTTTGCTTGTAATGGAATTACCAATTTCACAAACGTAGATATCACATCTCGTCTCACCCATAGACAAAAAAATCCGACCTTTAATAAAATGTCGAACACAAGTGTCAATCATGATCCTAGCAACACTAAAAGTCTTCATGTTTTCAGTGTAATCAACTAAAGAAACCACAAACCCTCACATCTCTCCAATCTTACGTGTATTTGAAAAAGACCATACAAGAGGAGATAAACCATAACATTCAAGCCATATCCTTTGAGTATGGCAATATTCACTTAAAGATCAAGGCCTAACTTCAGAGAAGAAATTAAGCCGCTAATACAAACCAGAAGATAGAGCTATTTACATATCATTTCTTGAAGCAAAAGTGATCAATGCCATATAATCACCCATTTCTCCGATATCCGTAACACCTTTCCCTTCTTTTAACAGCTTCCCATAGAGAGAACTATAATCAGTCTTCTTAAAAGACTTAACAACAATGTTTCTCTAAAGCCATTTCTAGTTCTTCCCAATGAACTTCCCCATGAACAATTGTAACACCTTCAGACTCCTCAGCATCTTTAACCACCTATTTCTTGTTGTTTTTTCCTCATAGCATATTCTATTGTGAGAGATTGGCACAAAGCTTTTGTCGTTAGTCACGGTTTCCTTGATTTTCCATGCTTTCCTTAAAGCATCAAAAGACCATTGCTCTTTTCGAACCTCCCCTGGAGCCTTGTGAACTTAGTTTCATATGTAGTCAATCTGAAACTCTCCAGCTCTTTCCCATTCACCTCATGTATAGCTCTGAGAGCATCACATCTATGATAAAACGTAACAAAAGCAAAAGGTGTTGACCCTGACCTTCGCTTTTTCCTTCAGAGGTAAATGTTAGAAATCTCTCTCATAAAGTTGAAAACATGAAAATGCCAATCTCTGGTTGTTGAAGATGGAATGCTGTCAACAAAGACCAAAGGACAATACTCCTCAAGACTCCTATACATCCTATTTGCCCACGACCATCACCTTGTACTCCTTAACCGTCACCCTCAGCTCTTTAACCCCTCCTATTCTCTCCTTGAACTCCTTGACCCCTTATATTTTTATGCTAGTTTGATTAAAATCGTGTATTTAAACCTTAGTGATTTATGTCTTTTTAAAGTGTTCGATTTGCGGAAATGATAAAATTGTGATTGTACCGGACTTGTATAATTGGAATTCCCATGAATTTGAGTTATATTATGTGCATATGGTGGTAATTTCATGAAAAAAAAATGAGCTTACCATGTTATAATATTATTTTGGTATCATTAATATATATCAATATAAATTGTTTTTTTTAGACAATATTGATCTTTCTTTTCCTTTATATATGGAAATGATAATTTTATGAGAAACATGTTTTGGTTCCCTTATTGCATGGTTATTATGGGATTAAGCTTGGTCTGAAGTGAAATTGGCAATGAATTAAATCAAGAGAGACAGATGGATAACAATTCTTATATGGTCGAAATCTATAGATTTCCCCAAGCTTCAGTGTGACCTTATGTTGTCGTACTATAAGTCTAGGCCAATGTCCAATAAGCCTAAAAAATTATGTGAATTAGGCATTCGGGGTTCTAAATAAGTGACAAATGAATTATTTTTTGATTCAATGACAAATGTAGTATCTTTTGATTCAATGACAAATGAAGTATTTGTTCCATAAGAAGTGACAAATGAAGTGCGCAGTATATATTAAGTACTAAACTACTAGCTTTTGGCGCCTTCTACTGTGCACTTTGCGGTCAAAGGTGCACGGCGTACCTTGCTATCTAGCGGTAGGATATTATGGTCCATTTGTGAAACCAAATATATGTGATCCACTATAACCTTCTCCATTCTTTTATTTTTCAGTCGTCCCCGCACTCCCACAATTCTCCACCGACGCATCGCACATGGCCACTACCCGCCACGGCCTTCGCCCCCGGCGCCACCGCTTTTGCTCCCGACGCCTCCGCCACCAACGATGCTTTTTACCACCAATAGATTTTGCCGTGGGAGGCGACAGGAACAGGAGCAACCCAGTGCCGCTGGGTGGCTGCAGCAACTGCGGTGACTGCGAAGCGGAGCACTGGAGGCAAAGCTACATCGAGTTCGGTGGGTGCAGCGCCAATCGCCCTACCACCATTCCTCGCCCGTTCTCTTCTCCGCCGGCACTACCATAGCCGCCGGTGCCATTGCCACCGTCACCTGTGCCAGAGGATGCAGCTCCACAGGCCAGTAGCTTTTGTTGTTCCTGGAACAAAACAAGAAAGCTTCAAACCCATGAGGCTGTGGTGAGAATCTGTGGTTGAATATTTGGAACTTTTATGGAATTTGATGAGAGAATGAAAATGGCGTCAGAGAAGAAAAATAAGGAGGAAGGGGGAAGAGACTGAGTTCTGAGCGGAGCTTGGTCGCCTGCGAAAGCAGTGGTAGTAGTGGCTAAAAAGGAAGAAGTCAGCGGAGGAGCGCGGAGGGACGGAGGGAAAGGATTTTGGGGTTGGAGAGAGTTGTGAGAATTTTAGAGTGAATTAGGAGTGTTTGGTGTATGTATAAGCCATAACATCCACACCTTAGATTGCAAGGTGCTTCATGCACCTCGACTAGCAAAGAACACATTAGATAGAACCCTAACTTTCAAGGAATGAAGATACATACTTCTATGTTTACATTTTATAATGAGGCTCCATCCGTGATGCACTTTGACAAAGATATTGCATAATACACTTTGAATCAAATGGATTAGATTGGATGGTATATTGATACAACCTATAATAGAATGCACAATAAAATCTCTTTAACTCTCCTTCCACCTCCCCGTCTCTCCATCTTTGAACCCCCTCCCTTACTCACAGTCCAATCCTCAGTGCCCGACTCCTCTACCGGCACTGCTGACTCCGGCTACCCATAGCATCATGGAATTGTATAAACACCGCCAAACTCCTTCCTAGCTCCTCAAAGCCTCCATCAACACCAACAGAATCACATCCTTAGGAAACATTTATTTCACAACAATAAGCAAAGACCCAGTAAGAAAAACACAAACTTGAGCACTATTAGGCACAATTTATTAGCTCTTACTGAACCATGAAATTGGGACCCCCCAAAAATAAAAACCAAAAACAAAAAAGGCACAAACTTTATGGCATTGGGAAAAGTCGGTAGCGGCTAGAAACACTTATAGTGGCTCTTACAAGAAAGGTTGGTCTTCTTCTGTAGTGAAAGGGAATGGAGATAAGGACATGTAGCACCCAGATAATTGATTTTCAGCTTTCTTAATGGAACTTGAGCTGGGAGACGAGACACCAATGTGAACACCGAGGAAGATGAGAGTCGAGACACCAACAATAGCGAGGAACAGAGACCACGAGGCAGGCCTCGAGGTCCAAGAACGAGGCCAAACCTCCCATCGTGATCATCAAGGAGAGTCAGAGTGGACGGGTGTGGCTTGAAGCAGGGTGTGATTGTTGCATGGAAGAATGGAGATGGAAGGAGGGGTGGGGGTATTTGTGGCGTATTAGTGCTATGTGATATATGCATACTCCAGCTAAATATTACATTGACACACCGCCAGTGCATAGTGCATCATAAATAATGAGATGCATAGCAAAACGCGCCTTTATAATGATATATTAAGTACTAAACTACTAACCATCAAGAAATGAAGATACATACTTGCATGTTTACATTTTATAATGATACTAAATCGTATTACAAATGTTATAACCCATGTAAGGCTATCATTTCCTTTTGCAGTTAATTGTGTACTGTTATCAAACTTTGATTCAGATGCTTATGCTCATGCATGCGTAATAATGCTTTCGTGTGTGCAAGTAGTTACCATGCTTACAATATTATGACTCAATTGTCCTTGATCTCATTAAGCAAAACGCAACCTAAATTCTCAATTTTAATAAATAGTAATAGTATATGTATCTGCATTCTATAGGTTTTATTGACATTTTAGACCATTTGTCTATTAAATAAAAATGATTTGATCAATTTTTTTAATCCTATAATATAATTTAATTTACAATTTTTTAACTTCAAGAATTTATTGATAATAAGTTATATGAAAAAATGAGAAGAATCCTTAATAGGTGTTCCGACTCGTTCTTGGCTATGGCCAAATTATTGTACTTGGTGTGCCAAGCTTTGAAATCGGCTAGTTAGTCTTCAATTCCAAGAGTCAAATGATTATTCCAAAGAGGAAATAAAAAAAATATATAATGCAATTAGCAGAATTTGTATTGAGTTTCTAACCAATTACAATAAATGTCTTTCTGAAACTCCTATGGCCAGGCTGTGTGGAAAGCTTAATGAAAGGAATCGGTAAAAGTGACAGGCTAAGAGGCTAAAAGAACTAAAACTAAATTGATATCAAACTTAAATGAAAGGGTAAAAGTACAAGTTAAATAAAGTAAAGAAAGATAAAAAGCTGTGAGTCTAGATTTCTGTTGCGGATTCTATGCAATGACTGAGTCTTGCTCTATTTATAGGTAAGGCCTCTTCCATAATTGCCCTTTGATAACATATATAACTCGATGATATCTACATTTCATAGTTTTGTGAATGAAATTTGTAAATACCTATCAACATTTATACTTTATAGATTTTAAATATTGACGTGAAATTAATATTTATGTTAATTTTATTGATTTATAATGTTGATGTTTGTAAATTTTATAATGTATTACTTTACATGCATGAATTTAATTATATTATTTCCCTAAAACATAAAAAGGTGGCTTAATAGGCACGAAAGTACCTATTAAGCCGCTAGTATTCATAATGAAGTTAAATCCTTAATCCACTCTTGGCTTCTTTAGCAGCTCATTGCTCCATTGATGGAAAAATTAACGAGAAAAGGATATGTTGGGATAACTAATAATCAATAAAATAGAATAGAATATAATGGAATGGAGTATGGAGTGGATTGAAGTGGTGTAAATTGGAATAGAGATTCTATTAAATTGTTTGGATATCCGAGGATGGAATGGAGTAAAGTTGTCACTCCATTGTTTAAAAATTAGAGTGGAAATAAATGGAATGAAGATGATTACAATTGAAAAGTAAGGATTTGATCCCCTTCCACCAATCCACACATAGCCAAGGGAGCTCTATTCCTAATTTATACGTGTGCGTGTCTATGGGTGTGCGTTCGTGTGTTTAGTTCTATTCCTAACATATACATGTATATTTGTATTGCATACTGTTATTGATTCATCATATTATACTGTTATTCTAAATCCTAATATAAATCTAGTTAAGTTTCCATTCAAAAGCTAACAAAGTCCCCATGTTGCCACAAGATCTCACTCTCCTATCGCTAGACAGTTAAAATCTCACCCAAAATCATATCCCTGTATTTCATCGTTGTTAGTCTTGTATTGTGAGTGGAATTGAGTAAATTTGCTTGAAGTTGGCTGCATCGTAGACTATAGAAAAAGATGGTCTTGGCAGAGAGACCTATGAATTTGGCGCATTTGGTCTTATGGTGGTTACTATAGGTAGAGGCTCGGGTGTGACGAGTTTTGGGTTTTATGTTAAGCATGCATGCCGGGTCCTGTTTATTTGAGGTGTTGTGGGATTTGGGTAAGGTTGATGGTGGGGTTGTTTATCTAGCTTGAGGTGGAAGTTATGTGGCAGTTGGAACTTAGAAATTAGGCATTTGGGTGGTGGAAGATTCTAATTCTGTTTCAAGTTTGTGGAGTTTGGGTGAATTTTTGCAATGGGTTTTTGTTTTTGGTTTGGAATGAAAATATGAGCTTTAAGTTTTTGGGTCATGATTTTAAATTGTAGTTACAAATGCAAATGTGGTTGTGATATACTGTTGTTGTGACTTGAAATTTTTATGTATGTGCACATAACAAACTATAATGACTTTCACTTTAAAACGTGAGTAAATCCCTCAAAGCAATCCCTATCAAGTTTTTATATCGGACAAATTAGTTTGTAACAAAAATAAACAAACAACTCGGTCTCTAACTTTTTAAAATATTGAAAAAATTAATCTCTAACAAAAATAAATAGATAAATTGATTCTCAACCTTTTAAAACGTCAAACAATTTGGTCTTTCCATCAAATTTCTCCCTTAAATATTATAATGTGGCCCATAAAATAGTTAACGTGACACTGTTATCTTTTATCCTATTATTCTAATCACTCTCATTTATTAAAATAACGCCACTTTTGCAAAACTCCTCTTATTTGCATATTATATCAAAATATAAAATTCAATATATTAACTTGAAAATCTACAAATAAAAAAAAAAACATCATTTTGTGGGAGATAATATGTCATGTCAACTATTTAACAGCTTACGTCATAGTATTTAATAAAAAGACTTGATGAAAAGATTATATTATCTAATTTTTAAAAAATTAGAGGCCAATTTGACAGCTTATTTTTGTTAAAGACTAATTTATTTGACATTTTAAAAAGTTAAGGATTAATTTGTCAATTTATTTTCATTAGAGACTAATTTGCACGATCTAAAAAAACAATAAGAAACAGTTTTTTTTTTGGGGGGGGGGGGTTTATTCTTGAAATATTTTAACATTATTAATCACTCATAACAACAAAGACCCAATTTACTCATTACCCAACCCAACATGCATGGCACTAAGACACTAGAGAAATGCTAAGAGAACTTGATGTGAGATGTGAGTAGATACAACAAAAAAACTAGTTATAATGCACCCTGATGTAATCTGTTGCGGGCTCATTGTGACTGAATGACCATTATGTTGCGGCAAGGGCGGAGGGAGGGGAGACATGGGTGGCCATGACCCCCTTAGGTTTGGAGTTTTAGTGGCTTCTCTTGATAAAAGAAAAATAATTATATCTTATTTTCACTAATATACAAAAGATAAGTCTTCTCTCTTTATAAAAATAAAAAAATAAATTAAAAGATAAAAAAATAGATTCCTATAAAATAAATGAAGAAAAATAAAAGACAAAAGATAATCTTTTTAGGAAGCTTTTTAGTTTTTCTTTCTTAAACAGGTTTAGTATAGTACATATATCTTTCAACTGTTTCTATTTATCCATTTGAATTTGAGAAAATAAGCACCTAACCATTACTACTTAAAGTCTTAAATCACTTTCACTTTTGACAAATTATTAGTAGTGGATCAAATAGAACTTACATAGAGTCATAAACCCATTTGCATTTTTACTTTTAGTCCAAGACCGTCAATTCTCACTTGTCTACTGCTCTCTATATTTTTCTTCTTGTTTGTTTGTTTGTATAAATTATCAAAACTACAAAAAAAAAAAAAAAACCGTCTTCACTTCTTGTATATTGATTTTCTTCACTCATCTTTATATTTTCATGTATCAACAACAGCTACTGAACATATCTTTTCAGTTATAAAAATTAAAACAAAGGCCATAAAACAAGAAGAAAGACTATTTTATAATAGATCAAATGTTGGTTTAAATTGAAAAAGAAAATGCTGAAAAATTTACCGCAAATATAATAATAGACGACTTTTATTATATGAAGTATCAGGTCTTGGCCCCCCAGAACTAAAATACTG
This sequence comes from Pterocarpus santalinus, assembly GCA_031439595.1. NCBI lineage: Eukaryota > Viridiplantae > Streptophyta > Magnoliopsida > Fabales > Fabaceae > Pterocarpus > Pterocarpus santalinus. Next base: position 46,789,207 of record CM062532.1, on the reverse strand, counting down.
GCTCTGCCCCTATGTTGCAGTGAATTCTTATTATTTTAAAAAACAATGCAACACTTGGTGATACAATTGTGGTCAATTGCAATAATGCAGCCACGTGATTTGCAATTTAAAACCATAATTTGGTTTGTCAGTTTGAGCAGCAATGTCAATTCGAATCTGTTTGGTACTATGGTTAAGTTTTAATGGTAGAAATGCAAAATAATTTGTGTTATAGGCATGAACCAAGAAGTTTGGAGGTGTTTCATCTAATAAAGTGGTCCTGGTACCTTGATGCTGGATTGGGTTACAGACTAACACGAGATACGGGTTTTTTGGGTTCACAGAAGAAAGAAATAGACAAAGAAGAGGAGAGGAAGAAGGAGGGTGATGATTAGGCATCTGTTATTTGAAACTTTAACCATGTCACCGCAATCATCTTAACAATAGGAATTCTAATAATATAATTTTAAAAAAATTTGGACTAAAATCAAAATTAAAAATAAAGAAGAATTGAAATTAAAAATAAATAAATTTATACCTAAAACTTCTATTAAATAAGATGAATTCAAAACTAATAACCATCTAGGAAGGCTCCAGCCTGGATGTAGATCCCAGTACACCAGACCCTCTGAAATATCATATATGCAGAGCCCGTCTCACAAAACATTGAGCAGCAGAGTTTGCTACTTTAGGAACACAGGCAAAGACATCATTTCAGAATAGATATAGCATAGAACCATTTTATGTTATGAAATTTTACTTGTACAAAAAGTTTCGGCATTGATACCTCACAAAAGTCATGAGTATTATTGATGGAGTAAAAAAAGTAAATGAAAAAATAATAGAGAATAAACGAGGACACTAATGTAGCTCTTTCTAGTTTTGTTGTCTGCAAAACTAGCAAACAGTATAGTACTGTAACACAATTTATTTTTTACTTTGTTAATCTATTTTCATAGATTCTGTTGAATTTTTTTTAATCTTTTACATAAAATACAGTCAATTAATAATTTTTTTTCTTAATGTGTGCGTCTAATTGTTCATTAATACAATGAATTTCTTTGTTATCTATTTATTGAATGTCAGTTCATACTATTTTACATAAATAAAGTATTTTCATATTGAAGAAAATAAGTAAATAAACCAATAACAAAAATTAATTTCACTAATATTATTTAAATAAAAAATTGTACCATTTTATAAAATCATGTGATAATGCTCCATTATCAATTATTTTAGTTAGACTACACAGTTTACAGAGTCAACTCTCACACAAATTGCTAAAACACATCTATGAGGGTTAAAATTATATCAAATTCATATTCCTTTCTTTGATTCAGGACTTGGAAGAGTCTCAATAATGATACACAAGCTAATAAGTTTCAAAAAATTAGCGAACATATCATTCCATTTGGAAGAATAGATTTCATTCACTTACCTTACTTTGTGAAGATGGATCTCTTCTTCATATTCACCACTCCACTTTTGTTCCATTGTTTCACTTTGTTCTCCTTCAATTCCTCTTGATAAAAGTATATGAGATGCGTCTCTCTGTGCAGCTACTGATCAGCTTCATTGTGATTTAATATGTCAGCAACAGATAATCTTCTTTGGCTCATGTCCAACTCGTGCCTCTCCATCTGATCCACATTCTCCTCATTGTTAGCACCTTCAATTGGCCACTTTTCTTGAACTTCAGCACCAAAATCAACCACAACTTGTTGCTGTGAACTTGGCTGGGAACTCTGAATAACTACAACAACATCAATCCTTTGATGGTATTCCAAGGAATTGATAATGATGCTTGCTGGCGCTTCCACCAATGCCGCATCTCTTTGATTTGGAGAAGAATTGGTGGAGGAGAAGATATTGGAACGGCACAAAGGACAACTAGCATGTGATTTCAGCCAAGTATCAATACAAGGAAGATGAAAGGCATGGTTGCATTTTGGCAACAATCTCAAGGTCTCATTCTCTTGGAACTCACTCAAACAAACAGAACAATCACTACCCTCAACCAAGCCATCACCTTTCACGTACTTACAAACAGCGATGGATTTGATTTGAGCCTCATCCAAGCCAGAAGATGAAGAAACTTGTGCCAATTCGTTGTTCACAGCATCACCATCCTCATGATCTATATGTGAAATTGGATCATCGGTTCTTCTTCCTCTACGCCTGCAGAACCTTGAGATAATGGTATAATAGGTGACCAAGATGAAGGTACTTGCCAAGATTCCAATAATAGCTACTATGAGAGGAGAAAATTCAAAGCCAGAAGAAGGGTCATCATCTGTGTCATCACCAAGAATGATTGAAGGAGGGGGAGGAGAGTACATGATGTAGCACCATTGGGGACAATAGATGCTGCAAACTCCTTGGGAACAGTCTTTCAAAACAGCATTTGGAGCCCATGGATTTGAGTTACTGACAGAACCCATCATGTAAATCTAATTTTTTTTTTCTCTTTTTAACTCTATAAATCATGGGCAAGTCTCTGAACTGTTTGATTTTCTGCCATTTTCTCAGATTGAGTTCATTTTTCCATCAAAAGAAGTGGAGAATCAGGAACATGAGAGAAGGGAAAGTAGGAGACTAGGGTATCCGAGAGAGTAAATAATGGAGCGTAGTTGGAAAGCAAAGCAAAAGTAGGTGGGGGGAAATTGCGTGGCTACCGTTTCGCCGCTCCCCTAAGTTCTCTTCTTGGTCTTATCTCTCTTGACTTTTTTAATATATAAAGTTGTTGAAGCTAATATTTAATCATTATTTGGTCACCGACAAAAAGCAATAACTTCTGCACATGCACGAATTTAGCTGTGATAAACATCATTTAGAAGTTGAATAATTTATTAACGTAATAACACGAAATAATTGCATAATATTATAATCCCGCTGACAATAAATTAGAATTAAAATCCCAACATAAACGTCAATAGTTATAGTTTATTTTAAGAGGATTAATTTTGATACATTAATTAATTAAATATTATTATGCATGTAATTTTTGAAATATTTATTATAAAAATTAAGTATTTTTAATTATATGATACTATATAATTGAATGATTGTAAAAAAATATTTATATTGATGGTATATAAAAATTAAATTATTATTTTAATATCTAAGTCATTGTATTTGCCAAAGTTAAGAAAATTGAACTAGATATCGAACTGATGAAGACATTAATTTAAAGGTTTAAAGGATTAAAGGTCTGACCGGTTTAACCGGAGGTTCGACCAAAATATAATAAAATATATATTTAATTATTTATATATATATAAATATATACGTATAATTAATTAGAAAATAAAATATTATATTAAGCCATTAACAATAATATAACTAATATAAAATAACATTTACTATGAGACATTCTATTAAACATCTTAAATATGAAATTCATTTGCTTTAATCTTCACTTACATTTCTTTTGAAAAGTGCACAAACAATACAACAACTATTTTTAATTTTTTATTTTTAAATTAATTTAAGAGTATATAGTAAATAAATATACAAAAAGAATTGACGTTTTAAAAGAAATGAGTTTTTGTTATAATTGAGCTTATGTTTTTTTTTTTTTTGTGTTTTTAAAAGAAACATCAACATTTTGTCCAAAATGTAAAAAGAAAAAGAAAAACTAAATAGGTTTAACCGGTCTGGTTCACACCGGTTTACTGATTTTGTTTCTGGTTGGTTTGTCACTAATTTTGAGGGCAGCCAATTTAATGGTGATGACCAGACTGACTTGGGGTTCGGTTCCTGATAACTCCCCATAGTGAGTTATTTTTATTTTATTTTATTTAGATTTAGACTTTAGTTACATGAATTTACTTGAGTATTTTGGTTGTTTTTAGTTGGTTACTTTGATTTAGGTTCTTTTTTAGTTTGTTTGTCAATGTCTCATATTTTAGTTAGCTACTTATGTTTTAATTGTGTTTCAATTAGGTACAAGCGCTCAAATGAGAAAAAGAAGCTCAATTGGAGTCTTAAGGAGCCTGGAAGTGAGCAAAAGAGGCAAATATGCAGAGTTGCTGTTTTGGCAGCCACAATCGAGCACACGATCCCAAGCTCAAGTGCAGGTCAAACAGAGAAGTCCTAGTTCAACAAAAGGAGTGGACCATGCTCAAGAATGCAACCCCAAGCTCGAGCATAGACCTGAAACAAAGAGCATAAGATTTTGGCTCAACAGAGCACACTCGAGCGCAGCATAGCATGCTCGAGCGTGGTTGCAATAAATTAAGAAAGTCTATTTTTCAAAGCAGTCTCGTGGGAGAAGATCTTGGGTCATATTTAAAGGATTTTTACGACCTTTTTGACACCTTTTGACATTCTAAACACTGGAGGCAACCCTAAAAAAGAGGTTTGAAGATTCAAGGAGCTTTGTAGAGAGTTTTGTGAAGAGTTGGAGACATCCTTCACTCTCAAAACATTGGAATCCTTATTTTGCTTCATGGCTAATCTTTCTTTTGTTCTTTCTTCTACTTTTTTTGTTGTTTGTGACTCCATCATGAACTAAACCTTACTCTAGGGCGTTAATGGATCCAACTATGTGATAATGTTACTCATGGATTGATTTTATTTATATTTTTATTTAAATTATTAAGTGTTTATGATTATTCTTATTGCTATTGAATGATTGGCCACCATTCGATTGATTTGTTGGTTTGCAATAACTAGATATAGGGTTTGTAAACAAAGCCTCTCATCATAAACACCATGAGTTGAGCAAAAACTAGAGATAGAAAAACGCAACTCACGTGATCATCTTAGGTGTAACACCCTAATAAACCCATACTACGCTTAAGTCGTATTACTGCTGCTTTTATTACTAGTTGACTTATTGTGGGAAAATTAAACTTCACTTGAAATTAAATTACGCTAAAAATACTAGAAGATTTTTCTTTTAGAAATACGCTATCGCTGAAAGTAAAGCCTCTGAAATGGCTTAGATAGAGAAAGAAAGCGTTTATAAAATAAATACCCAAATATCATAAGACAAGAGAAAGGTAAATAAATAGAAATTCACAAATACATTGCATTAATTAACTAATCATTACATCCATATGAGTTCATAATATATATATATATATATATATATATATATAAACATTACATCAAGAAAGCTCATGGTCATGCCATGACCTAAGTACTAGGTACTACAACAGACTTCAATGACAAAGCCCTCCTCTCAAAAAGAATATGCAGATGTAGAATGATTTGCCGATATGAGCCCCAAAATACTGCTCCGCATTCCACGCCAGCACGTCCGGCAGAAGGCGGTGGCTCCAAGCTCCACTCCATTGGGCCAACAAAATCTGGTGACGATATGAAAAGTAAACTAGAGTGAGAAATAAGATTTTCAAGAGGACTCAAACCCGACACGTAGGTGTCATCGCCATCGCCCCAACCACTTCGGTTTTATAATGAAAACAGGGCATGCATAGGTCTGGGCTTCTTAGGTTTTCGAAATGTGAGTATCCGGTGGATTCAATTTTAACATACTTTCTAATCATTTATATCATAACATACATGGGCATAAATATAAGCACATAAAGCATGCATGACTGCATTTATAAGCTTCTCTTAACTTTTTTCTTTAAAGCCGCCGGACCAAGTCCCTTTTCTTTTCTTTTTCTTAACTTGACTCATCTGAGTCCTTCTTTTCTTAACTCGACTCATCTTGAGTCCTTTTCTTTCTTAACTCGACTCATCTTGAGTCCTTCTCTTTCACCCACTAAGCATAAGTGGTAATGGAACATACCGTCTGCCGCATACCATAACATTGGCAGCATTTACACTAGCCGGTCATGCCATGCCTCATGTAAGCCCTATCCCCTATACTTACACTACCGGGTCACGCCATGCCTCATGTGAGTCGTAGGGAACTTACTGGGTCACCTTCCTTTTGAAGGATCACACCCTTTAGCTTACTTTTCTTCTTATTAAAGCTTATGATGCAAAATATTTCTAAGTCCATTAATTTCTACAAAATTTCAAAGATAACTACTGGACCAAGCTTCCCAAAATTTTGCCAAACAGAAAAACCAAGATCACATCATCATAGCATATCATCATTATCATTATCATGCCATCATCATCATCATAGTATACTATATCGCATCATATCGCCATTATCATTATCATGTCATCATCTTTCATAGCATACTATCATCATCATATCATGATCATCATCATCATATAATTGTCATCATATTAATACATGAAGGCATACACATCACACAAAGTCTTATGAGCTTAACTTAGTAAATTTAAGGTAAACTTTACTTGATTGTCTCTCGCAAGTGTCCTCTTTATTAGTTGTAGGCTAATTTTATCTAATATACTTTTTGATACTTTTTAAGTTGAGTTATGAAAGTTTTCTAATACTTAGTATAAGGGTATTAATGTCTTAAACTTATTCTTCATTAACCTTTAACTTTTACCCTAACCAGTTTTACTTTTACAGTGGGGCAGTAACTTCAAAAATTCACCATAATTTGGTATTTTATCATTTTAATGCGAAATTTTATATGCTTATAGGGTTCTGAGTCTAGTTTTTAACAAAATAAGTCCCACTCAAAAATTCGTTGTCTAACTCCAGTTATGCATATTTTATTCTGACTGTTCAGTTTCTAAGTTCACTCCCGGTACAGTGGATTGTTACCTCTCACTATAATTGCTCAGAAGGAATCTGAGAAAACTATTTTATGGGTTTGTTCCTCTATGTCTTAGCTTTCATTTAAACTTGGTATCACTCAAAAATCATTTTTGTAGCTCGAGTTATACACATTTTAGTGTAGACTGCCCAGACAGAAGCCAATCCGAGAACAGTCCACTTTGAAAAATCATATCTCGCCATTTTAACCTGAATCTTATGTATTTTATATGTATGGAAAGCTCTCTGAGTCTATTTTCATATAAAATTGGTTCCACTGATTTCTGAGTTTTCTGGAAAAAGTTATACCGTTCGGTTTACAGACTGCTAGAAAATCCAGATTTCACGTTTTGATTTTTCTCATGTTTTCTCCAAAACACTCAACCTCACTTTCAAGAAACCATTCTCAAGTTATAAACACTCATATACTATGAAAGATTAGTGAAAAACTAACATGCTTGGAGTTCAAAAATATTGAGTTCAGCCATGCATCACACCAAACCGAAAACATGTGTTCAACAAACAACCATACAAGCAACAACATCTCATTTTATGACAAGAATGGCTATGATGCCCATAATCAATCTTTTAAAATCACCTAGCTATGGAGAGCATAGGAGTTCTAAAGCTTGAAAACAAGAGAGAAAAAGAGTTTAGAGCCACTACCAAAGGAGTTTTTCTTGAAGGCTTGAAGGATGGAGATGGTTGGAGATGGCCTCCTTCTCCTTGAGCTTGATATTGAGGCTTGTGCATGAGTATTATTTGTTTCTCCAAGGACCAAATATGGTAGTCCTTGAAGGGATGGTGATGGTGGTGATGGAAATGAGAGTTGATGGGGGTGTGAAAGTGGGAAGAAGAACAAGAGGAATTAGAAGAGTAGAAGAGTTAAATGAGGCTTAGAGAGCAGGTGAGAGCTTAGGCTTGTAGTGAGAGGATGAAAACCACAAATGAGGGGAGCGAGAGGGTAAGTGGCACAAAATGGGGCAAAGTGGGCTAATTGCTTTGCCTCTTCAACAAGCAAGAGAGTAGGTGTGTCTTACTTCTTTTTTCAAGCAAAAGTGGCTAGGGACCCTGGGTAAAAGGGTGAGTTGTTTTTCCTTGAGTCTTGGAGGCATCCTAATGTCCAATTTGTATTTTTCTCAGGGGGTTAAAGGAGCACTTCTCTTAGGATTTGGTTGCTTGTCTAAGACTCATCCAAGTGTCAAGATCTAATGGTGGATGACAAGGATCCTAGTCTTTCGCTTGATCTAATTGTGTAGGATTAGAGAGATTGAATGAAGGGTGAGATGTTCCTCCTTTGGTATATCTTTTAGGGCATATGCATGGAAGAACTTTTATCTCTAAATGTTATTAGAATTATTTAAATGTAATTTAACTTAATTGACTTAATTACCCATGAGTTAACTCTTGTCAATTACACTTTTTATGAGGTCTTGCATTACGGTTAAGCATATGCTTAATTTGAGGTTTAATTTTTCAAGAGTTGTCTTAAGTGTCTTAATCATTATAAACTTAATTAGTAAGGTTAGGTTGTCTTACTTTTGTTTTGGCACCTTCGAGTAATTAAGGATTAGACGATTAAGGTTTTATTAAAACGCTTAGGACATTATGATTAAATTGTTGGCTAGACTTAATTTACTAAGCTCTTGCTCTTGCTCTTGAGATTAGCCGATTAGTTTAATTAATCTATCTTCTAATTAGCTTAACACCGAGCTAATTAACTTAGGTAAAATGGGGATGTTACATTAGAAATCTATAAAACTTCAACCTTTTCCTAAATTAGTTTGTAACTAAGAGATTAGGTAATCAATTTAGCATAAAGAGAATTTCTTGACCTTGAGAAAGGAATAAAATTAACTTAGGGAATCCGACCATTAATCAATTAAGGTAAAAATAAGATAATTGTGATCCATGGTAATTAAGTCCATAGTTAGGTGAAGTTAGTTAGCCTATTGTCCATCCCATTGATCTAAGTTATCTTTAAGTGCAGTTTTGTTCTCTTGTTCATTTGATTTTTAACTTTCTTTAATCATTTGATTTCTTTTCGTCCAAATAGTTATTCCTGTTAATTATCCGATACCTGATTTATCCTCGTGGGAACAATACTTTTCTCATTACTTTATTATTTGTACGATACGGTATATTTGCTAGAGCCGCATCAAGTTTTTGGCATCGTTGCCGAGGATAGTATCAATATCACTTTTGACTAATAGGATACTAGATTCGACTTTTATTTTGTTTTCTTTCTTTATTTATTTTTTTAATTTGTTTATTTTGTATCTTTACTTGTTTTTCTTGATTTTTGCAGTTTATGCAAAGAAGTAGATCGCTTGGGGAATTACTCTTTGACCCAGAGATTAAAAAAACTTTGTTGCAACTAAGGAGAGAGAGAAAGGCATTCGAAGACACTCAGAGTAGTGACATGGCTAAAGAGAATGAGCAAAATCATAGGGCCATGAAAGATTATTTGACTCCTAAACTTGAAGGATGCTCATCTAGCATTATGAGGCCACTAGTGTAGGCCAACAATTTCGGGCTGAAGGCCGGCCTTATCACATTTTTGCAACAAAATTGCCAGTTTAGGGCACTAGCTAGTAAGGATCCAAATGACCACATCAATAACTTTCTAGAGATCTGCGACACCATCAAGATAAACGGAGCCACTAAAGATGCTATCAGGATGAGACTTTTCCCATTCTCATTAAGGGATAAGGCTCTGTCCCGACCCAACCCAGGTCATGACCGGCGCATAGGGGACGGGTCCCCTAGCAAGCCTCAATCACACAATTTTTTAAAAAATTTAAGCAGAGTTTCCTCTGTATTTAGGACTATTCCCAAATACAGATCCTCTCCCTGCACAAAAGAAACACAAACACACAATCTATTGGGGATCCAGGCATTCTCAGAATGCACCTTACAGTACACGGTATAAAAGTGGAATATATAATTACATTTATTCATCTAAAATACACAACTTTAATTCTTTAGAAAACCAAATCCATTTTAAACAACTTTAATTTAAACACATAATTCCAATCCTTTAGGAAACCCAAGAATTTTGATCAAATACAGAAAATACAACAACAACAATAATCAAGACAAGGCCGGACCCTGCCTATAGTACTATGGAGCGATCATAACCTAAGAATTTCTCAAACCTAAAGAATTTACAAAATGGCCCTCGAATAGATAAGGGCTGGCCACAATTATAGAAATACTCTACCAAGGGCCAAATGCTCAGATAAATTGAACACTTGCAATTGAAAAAGAAAAGGAAATAACAGAGTGAGTTTATGAAACTCAGTGAGAGATAGAGTATCCTTAACCCACACGAGACAATGTGCAAGTTTATGGATATTAAGATAATACAATTATATGTGTATATAATTAAAACCAATTAGAAATCTTGGTAAAATATTATCCAAATTTTTCCTTTCCAGAAACCATGGAGACTATCTATTCCGGGATAATCCATCAGGAATCACACTTAGGTGGCCATTCGTTCGTGTGACCCTGTAATCTGTCACGCACCGCCTTTCTCTGTGGCCGTGCAATATCCGTCACGCACCACACTATGTGTGTGACTGTGTAATATCCATCACGCACCACTCCCTTGAGTGGCTGTGTAATACCTCATCCTAGGTGCACCCAAGGCTAACGCCCACTGCTGTTAGCCTACAGATCCTAGCCTAGACTTTCCCAAGTCTTTCTCTTCCATCACACATAACATTCAACATGAATTCTCATAAAATATACCTTACATGAAATAAAAAATTATATCATTAAAGAAAGATGAAACCTTTAATAACTTTATCAAGAAAATCTTTCATGTAAAACCATATATCCTTAAGTATATCTAAACCTTTCATTCCAATTTCATATAAAATCCTCATAAATTTACTTTCTTTCCTTTCAAACAAAACAAAATCCAAAACTTCGTAGAAAACCAATATAATAAACAATTACCATACTCTTGCAGAATCCAAATCATTGTCTCATGTGATTAAGTTGGAATAAAATAGGCTACCAAATCATTTGCACACACACACATGCACACACACACACACACACACACATATATATATATATATAATGAAAACTAAAATAGAGATAAATCATCTACTCACAGTTCACCAGCCCAAAGATGGAATTTGATCTTATGGAGCTTCGGGGCTCGTATAGCAGTCATTGGAGTCATCTAGTGCCATAATCATAACAATATAACTGCACATTAGCTACATAACATGAGAGATTACACTATCTACCCCCAAACTCAAGAATTTCCCCAAATCCAAACCTAGGGTTCAAGAACAACTTCAATCCAAGCATAGGTTCGAATTTCTTGGAAAAAGGAAGGAGGAAGGATGCTAGGATTTACCTTTGCAAAGCCAATGGGAGTGAGAATCATGGTGGATTTCGAGTTCTTCCCCCTCCAAGCTCCAAGCTCATCCATGGAGGTAGAGAGAGAGAGAGAGAGAGAGAGAGAAAGAGCAAAAGAGAAAGAGTGAGACGGATTGATGGTTATTTTCGGTAGATTGAAGTGTTTAATTGATGTTTTGAAGTGGTTCAGTGAAAAGATTTGATATAGAGGCATTGGAGCAAGGTTAGGGTGAGTTTAGAGAGAGAAAGAGACATTTTTTAGTTTAGAGAGAGAGAGAGAGAGAGAGAGAGAGAGATCGCGAGAAATGAGAGAGAGAATGGCTTAGAATGTTATATAGGCGGTTTGTAATCAATTACAACTCTTTGTAATCGATTACCAAGAATCTAGAAACTGTAATCGATTACAAGCCTGTGTAATCAACTACCAAAGAGCATCAGGAACCTAAGAACCCATTTAGCCATATGTAATTGATAACGTAATCGATTACAAGTGAAGAAAACTTTATTTACGTATCTCATCAGTCATTGGTAATCAATTATCATAGGGAAAAAATGCACCATCAGAACACCTCAGAACAGACTCATAGCTTGGAGACATAGATATCATACACTTATTTACATTTCTTAATAACTTGTTTTAAATGTAAATAAGAAAATATCCCCCATTTGGATTCAATAAAAATATCCAAAAATTCAAAATCTTTAAGATTCAAAATCCAACTTTTGGGTTTTAGTTCAAATATCCGAAAACTCGTATTTTTATAGATCAGTGGGTTGAAATTAAAGGGTTTATCCACTCCCTAAAATTTATTAAAAATCCCTCTTCAACTTATTGATGCTTAGGCAACCATTATCGGGACTTTTGATTTTAAGAAAATGTCTCAATCCTATAGCCCTCCAAGGAGGCATAGGGCTTAGACACAATTTTTAGGATCCAATATCGACAGATCACTGCAAATCATACTGGGGTATTATAGGCTCGCCCTTGGATCAAGTCATTACCTCAGGGATCTTTCACTACATGTGACATAGTAACTAGGGAGTTTTTCGAGAAATATTTCCCTCTAGCCAAGTCAGCCAAATTGAGAAACGACACTATGCATTTGCTTAGACTGAAGGGAAGTCATTATGAGGCTTGGGAGCATTATAAAGGGTTGTTGGCCAGATGTCCTCACCATGGCATCCCTTTTTGGATGCAAGTACAAACTTTCTATAATGGTTTGTTACTCACCACACAGATCATGGTGGATGCAGCAGTAGAGGGTTATCTCAATAACAAAACCCCTGAGCAGTCTATTGAGTTGTTTGAAGTAATGGCTAGCAACAATCATCAGAGACCTAGTGAGAGAACCTAGAAGCCCAAAAGAATATTAGAGGTGGATGCTACTACTGCCATCTTTGCGCAAATTTAGGCACTATCTATATAGAATGTTGCTATCTAGAGCAGTTGGGAATAATTAGCAATGCTCCTTCTACCCAAGTTATGAGATGTGACTTTTGTTAAGGCAACTATCATAATGGATAGTGTACTGCAAGCCTTTCCCCTAAAGAATAAGTTAACTATATGGATGCTCAAAGACATAATTTCTACTCCAATACTTATGTTCTAGGGTACAGAGATTACACCAACCCCAGTCAGTACTATGGGAACTATGGGAACTAGGGTGTACCCAAAAACCCATACAATCCACCAGCTCAAGAAAAGAAGCCCAACTTGGAAGACATGTTTCAATAATTCATGCAGACCTATTCCAATTTTGTGGACAGGACTGAGGCAAAATTCAAGCAATATGATGCTTAGTTCAAGAATCAGGAGGCTTCCATCAAGAACATAGAGAATTAGTTAGGGCAAATATTCCCATAGCTTAAGAGATCACAAGGTTCTTTGCCGAGCAATACTATTGTAAATCCTAGAAAGCAAGTCAAGGCAATCACCCTGAAGAGTGGAAAAGAGCTAATAGCACTAGAACAATCTAAAGCCACATCACCTATGGAGAATGAGGCACAGACATAGAAGGGGAAGAAGTATAAGATCCCATAAAGTAGAATAAGGATGTCATAGAAGAAGAGATGGGTCCTATATATATGGCACCTTTTACTTATGACCCTTCCATTCCATATCCACAGAGAGTGAAGCAGTAGAAGAAGAAACAGCAGGAGAAGCAATACTCCAAGATCTTGGAAGTGTTCAAGAAGCTACATATCAACATTCCCTTTTTTGAAGCTCTTAAACAAATGCCAAGCTATGCAACATTCATGAAAGATATTCTCTCTCGCAAGAAGAAGCTTAAGTATGATGAGACCATGATGCTTACAGAGGAGTGTAGTTCTATTTTGCAAAATAAGTTGCCTCCTAAATTAAAACATCTAGGGAGTTTTACTATTCCATATGTTATCGGTGGCATTTATTTTAATAAACCTCTTTGTGATCTTGGTACCAATGTTAATTTGATGCCTTTATCTATTTTTAGGAAGCTTGGAGTGGGAAAGGTGAAGCCTACTATGGTTTCCTTGCAACTAGTAGATAAATCTATCAAGTATCCTAGATGCATCATTGAGGATGTGTTGGTAAAGGTGGACAAGCTCATATTCCCAGTGAATTTTATTGTGCTTGACATGGAAGAGGATAGAGAGATCCCACTTATTCTTGGGAGACCTTTCCTAACCACAAGGAAAGCTTTGATTGATGTAGAAGAATGGAAGCTTGAGTTGCATGTTCAATATGATAAAGTCACATTTAAGGTGTTTGAAGCAACTAAGCCCCTTTGGAGATTAAATCATGCTTTAGAGTGGATGTCACTGAGAAGGTGGTGGATTCTTCTTTTATGGCACCCTCCAACACTCTACCATTGGAAGCTTGACTGATGAAATCCAAGGTTATAGAAGAAATAGAGGATGATGAGCTAAAATCACCCCATAAGCTTTTGGAAGCGCCACCTTTACTATTCATGTCTGAGCGTATATCTTTGAAGTTTGTAAGGAAGAGCCATCAACCTCGTAAGGAATCACCCAAGAAGGAGATGAAGAAACCATCTTGAATTAAAAAGGGTCATGTTCAACTTAGGGATATTAAACCAAAGTGCTTATTAAGAGACAATCTAATTTTTCTATCCCTGCTTCTTTACTTTTCATGTTTAGAGTTTATGTTTGAATTTTAGTGTTTTCAAGTGTTCTTTCTAATTGCTTGGTTTTTGATTTCATTTTTCTTTTAGGTTGTTCTAATTTCACTTTTTTTTTGTCTTGTAAGTTTCAAGAAGAGAATGAAGTGCATGAAGCAAGAGAAATGAAGCCCAACACTTATTCCTTAGTTAGGGAGTATCTTTTCTACTTTCTGTTTACACTTATTTTATATTGGGGACAATGTTATTTTGTAAGTTGGGGGATGAGAAAGTGTACACATATATTTTATTTTCTTCTATTTAGTTTCACACATTTTATTTAAAAAAAAGATTTTTTGTTTTTAGGTAGTATTTGTGTCTTTTTATTGTCCTTGACTCCATTCCTATGATATAATTGTTTTCTCTGCTCTTTAACCCCTTAGTAACTAGGAACTTTGATTTGAGCCTTGAAATTCTCTTATGCATTCACTACTTGTTTTGAAAGAGATCGCATGTTTATGCATATTGTAGGACTTAGCAACTTAAGATTGATGATCACTATTCTTTAATGCTTTGTTTAAGTTGAGATATGCATCCAATTTTGCTTGAATCCCTCTAGTTCTAGAAAGGATTTAGGCCATGTTTGGAAGCTTTCATTGAGCCTTAATGCCTACCTGATGACATTTTATCATAGTCACCCCTTTTGAGCTTTATGGCTTATTTTCTTGAAATGAACTACATTTTAAGCTTAGAATCCATCTTCTTTCTATCCATATTTGAACCCTATATTACCCTCAAGCCTATAGTTTCTAACTTCATGAGAATAGGGTAATACCCCTACCATAGTGAATTCATGTTTTGCATTATCAAAATGGCAGACAAGTTCACGTGGAAAAGAAAGAACAAAAAAAGTGGAAAAAAAAGGCAGTCCGAGGAAAAATGTGGTTTCAATGAGATAGGAGGGAGCAAACTCTCTTTCGAATCTCATGGCCACTAAAGCTTGAAGGTTCATCAAGGAAGGACATGAAGATAGCCAACCAAAAAGTTAGGGGATGCCTAAGGTAGTCAGTTTAGGAGTAAGGGTTTCCTAAGTTGAGGGTAATACAAAGCCAAAATTCTTTTCCATCATACCTTTACCCTTGGTCTGCCATTACAAACTTGAAAGAGACCTATTGATCTTTGGCTAGATGACACTCGTGCGAGATAAAAAAGCAGGATTGTGAACTTTAGGATGATGTTATACCTTCTTAAACATAGCATTGGTATGAAGAGAATCAATTCTTTGTTGCTTGCCTTACACACACACACTTGATCTATTTCCTTTATAATGTGTTTGCACAATTGAATGGTCTTAATGTTTAGATTTGAATTGTTAATAACTTTTGGGTTAAGTTGTGCAGCAATGATGAGAAGAACATGGACCAAAAACACTTTGATGCATTTTGTGTGTTTGCTTGTAGATTTTTTTGAGTTCTTTCTCTTTCTTTTCTTTTTGATAGTTAGCGTTCAGTTGGCTTAAGTGCCTCCCCAAATTTCATAGCCTTTGTAGGGGATGTTTATAGCATCAGTCGCATAAAATGATTTTTCTCTTTTCTTTATTTTACTGTTCATTTTCTTTCTTGCTTGAGGACAAGCAAGTTCTTAAGTTAGAGGATGTGATAACTCCCCATAGTGAGTTATTTTTGTTTTATTTTATTTTATTTAGATTTAGGCTTTAGTTACATGAATTTACTTGAGTATTTTAATTATTTTTAGTTGATTACTTTGATTTAGGTTCTTTTTTAGTTTGTTTGTCAATTTCTCATATTTTAGTTAGCTACTTATGTTTTAATTGTGTTTCAATTAGGTACAAGCACTCAAGTAGGGAAGAGGAGCTTAATTAGAGTCTTAAGGAGCTTAGAAGTGAGCAAAAGAGACAAATTTGTAGAGTTGCTATTTTGGCAGCCACGCTCGAGCACGCGACATCAAGCTCAAGCATAGGTCAAACAGAGAAGTCCCAGTTTAGCAAAAGGACCATGCTTGAGCACACGACCTCATGCTCAAGCGTGGGCCATGGTCAAGTGCGCAACCTCAAGCTCGAATACAAATCAGAAATAGAGAACATAAGATTTTGGCTCAGTGGAGCATGCTCGAGCGCAGCATAGCACGCTCAAGCATGGCTGCGATAAATCAGGAAAGTCTATTTTTCGAAGTAGTCTTGTGGAAGAAGATCTTGGGTCATATTTAAAGGATTTTTACAACCTTTTTGACACTCTAAAAATTGGAAGAAACCTTAGAAGAGAGGCTTGAATATTCAAGGAGCTTTATGGAGAGTTTTGTGAAGAGTTTGAGACATCCTTCACTCTCAAGACATTGGAATCCTTATTTTTCTTCATTGTTACTCTTCCTTTTATTCTTTCTTCTACTTTTTCTGTTGTTTGTAATTCCATCATAAACTGGACCTTATTCTAGGGTGTTGATGGATCCAACTATGTGATAATATTACTCATGGATTGATTTTATTTATGTTTTTATTTTAATTATTGAGTTTTTATTATTATTCTTACTGTTATTGAGTGATTGGCCACCATTCAATTGATTTGTTGGTTTGCAATAACTAGATATAGGG
The DNA here is from genome assembly GCA_031439595.1 of Pterocarpus santalinus. Taxonomy (NCBI): domain Eukaryota; kingdom Viridiplantae; phylum Streptophyta; class Magnoliopsida; order Fabales; family Fabaceae; genus Pterocarpus; species Pterocarpus santalinus. Next base: position 46,772,487 of record CM062532.1, on the reverse strand, counting down.
CTTATAAATAAAGCTTCTCATCATAAACACCGTGAGTTAAGCGAAAACTAGAAATAGATAAAGATAACTCACTTGGTCATCTTAAGAATTCATAAAGCTTCAACCTTTTCCTAAATTAATTTGTAATTAAGAGATTAGGCAATCAATTTAGGATAAAGAGAATTTCTTCACCTTGAGAAAGGTTCGGAATTAACTTAGGGAATCTGACCATTAATCGATTAAGGTGAAAATAAGATAATTGAGATCTGGATCCATGGTAATTAAATCCATAGTTAGGTGAAGTCAGTTAGCCCTAGTGTCCATTCCATTGATCTAAGTCATCTTTAAGTGCAGTTTTGCTCTCTTGTTCATTTGATTTTTAGCTTTCTTTGATTGTTTGATTTCTTTTCCAAATAGTTTTTCCTGTTATTTATCCGGTACTTGATATATCATTATGAGAACGATATTTTTCTCATCATTTTATTATTTGTATGATCCGGTATACTTGCCGGAGCCGCATCAGTTCTCGGCTGGTCCAGTCCAATTTTCTTAGCACTGATATTTAGCTTATATTTTTTAGCTTTAACATTTTAAAATTTTTTTTGTAAAATTTCATATTTTATATATTATACATGGAATTTCTTAAAAGAATTAAACACAAATTATTATTTTTTTTCAATATAATATATTGTACTCCACCTTTTGACTTATATAGTAATCATTCTTAAATCTTAGCAAATTCATACTAAAGTTATGTTATTTATATGTATATTTTATTGGCCTTCATGTTGATGAACTTCCATTCACCATTGGATGGGGTGTAGGACCCAGATCAAGTGGGGTCCATACCCCATTCAATGGTGATGGGAGTGGGTCAGCATAGAGGCCAAGAAAATATGAATACAAATAACATTTTTCTTCATACTAAGTTCTTTCAATTTTTTGTTATTATATAACATTATTCCCATAAAATAATAATATATTTAAAAGATATATTGTAATTTACTACTTTAAGATATTCATAAAGTAAAATCCAATTTCTTCCTTTACTGGAATAGTATTAGACATATTACTCTCTCATAAATGAAAATTTCTAACATAATCCCTAATAATTAAAATTTTCAATCATAATATTTTTCGAGATTATCATGCCCAAACATTAAGAGTTAAAAATAAATTATACAATGATATTTTTAATTCTTAGAAATTATGTTGAGAGTTTCATTTCTTAAGGACTAATGGGCCTAATTTTGTTTTAATTAGCAACGAATTTGGATGTTTACTCATATAATATAAACAATCATATAACTAGTGTAATATTTAGAGTATACCCCGAAATTGATCATTGACAAATTCAATATGTTGGGTACATTCATTCCTAAGAAGGAGAAAAGTGCAATGTCCTTATGAGTGCATAAGTGTATAAATATTTGTCGTGGTAGTCCTTAATTGTTAGACACATAAGTCTTCGAAAAGGATTAATATGTGATAATGAACCTAAGGAGCATAGGGAAATGCACTAAAATCTACGAACGTCCTGCAAATGATTGAGGATTGATGATTATGAACCTAACCTATTGATACACCTACATTTGATAGAAGAATGTAACAAAGAGTGGACATGAAAGATTCTAAATTATCATTGATTTATTCCAATCAGAGCAGTTAGCTCATATAATTGAATGCAAGTCTTTATTCTATTACCATCAGTTAAGGATCTAGTGCCACCTCAGTCATTCTAGAATCTCTAATCATTATTGCGTACCTGTCTAACAAAAGAGAAATGATAGAAATATAGAAAAGAAATAGTAACATCAACTATATTAATTGTAATAATGGCCACTGAATATGTATGAGTGTATGTATGACTATGGCCAATTGTTGTCTCAATAACCCCTGCAACAAATCCTTGTCCTTAAAGATGAAAATCATGGAACCTTGTAACAAAATTTGAATAAAATTACCAAGTACCAGCTTTGATATGCAAATCCTTCCATTTAACTAGAATCTCAGTGGCAACTTTCCACGTATGTTTGACCATCTTACTCCCCAAGATTACTTCAAGCTCCACGTGCTTTTAGTACTCAGGGAATGACATTGGCATTAGAAATAGGGTAAAAGTGGTGCAATCAACACTCTTTATTAATTGAAAATATGGAAGACATTGTAAATGGTGGATTCTGCAAGAAGATTAAGCTTTAGGCCACTTGCCCCATCTTATCAATCACCTAATAGAGACCAAAATACTTTGGTGAAAGTTTATGCACTTGTCTTAATGTTACTGAGTGCTGTGTATCATATTGCAATTTAAGGACAACTGTAACACTCTACTAATTTAATGTCATGCTTAAGTCATAGCATAAAATTAAGTAGCTTGTGTTACCGTGTTAATATTCTACTTAAGTTTCGCTTATCCGAATCATTCCTCTTATTTATTTATTTATTTTTTTTTGTAACAGGAGGAATGGAATGTCGTACAACGAACGTGACAGAGTTTATTTCATCATAACAAAAAGGTAAGCATAAATAACACACATGCTATCAACTATATATAGGTATATATATATATATATATGTGGACAGTAACCATTGTTTTGATTTACATACAAGTTTCAAAATAGGATACATAAGTGGGGTCGTGTACTAAAAGACATAAGACCCATGTCAGTCAATCCGATCCTATGTGGTCCTCGGAGGACATCTCAAAATCTACCACTGCGTGTATGACCCAAAGCCGCATGCTACCAAAAGAGGGTCATGCTGTACAATACGGCCCGTGGCTGACCTACTCAGTCAGATAGCCGTTGGCCACCCCGGGCCCGGCTGGTGAGTAGTCAGGAACTGATCCAGAGGAGGAGGAAGATGAGCTCGTGGTCTCTGAGGGGTTGCTCTCGGAGCAGAGCAGAATGTCCGGTACCACCTGCGGAGGTGACTCCGGTGCAGGGTCAGCAGGAGCTACAGGTGCTACAGGTGCAGGAGGCGCTGGCGGAGGATGTGCCGCGTACAACGGGACTTCAAAGTATGGGGTGGCAGGATCAAAAGCAGGATGATGTAAGGGGACAGTAAAATTCCTATCACTAAAAAGGTACAAGCGGAACTGGCAAGAGCCGGCTATATACAACGAGCCTACTGCAGGGTCATGATGGAGCTGTAAGTCTGGAATCTCAATGAAAAGGGTAGCTGTCGCGTCCATCGTCCACGTCTGAGAATGAGGCGGAAATGTGAAGCGAGGTGAGAATTTGGAGAAATTCTCAGTAGGGTGTGCATATAGTGTATAGTGACTTCGCGATCATTCTTAGTTGCCTCGGGTTTTATTTAATTTTCGTAAAACATGAGATTAAACTCAACTACTCATATTCAGTAAAGTTGAGAAAAATGTCTGGTCCGAGGCAAGGTTCAGTTTTACTTAAAATAACATAAGAAACAGAATAAACCATCAACATTAAAACATAGGACAAAGGGCAAGATAGTGAATAGACAACAACAGATAGACACAACATACAAATCGCAAATATCTTGTAATGACATGTTCAATACAATCATGTGGTCAATGTAATCATGTAAACTTCATTCTTGAACTATTCTTCATAAACATTTTCCCATTACTCTTCATCAATTTCCATCACTTGGTCCCCTGGGAGTTCTTGGCCATTTTAGACTCTTGGGTAATAGTCTGCTTTTCAGGATCGAGCTCGTTCTTATATAGGAATGCCGGGTTTACTTTCCCCGACCTTCCGACCGATCTATTCCCCTTAACTTTTTATCCGGGGCTGGCCCAAGTAGCATGGAACTTTCATCATAACATATTCTTTGGGTTCATCATAACATAACTTTCATAGCTTTCCTGAAAATGCACATGCCTCTACATGTATCTCACAATTCATGCATATACTTTACATAATTTAGTGGCATAACGGAACGTGTCCGCTTCCCCATGAATAGTGCCAGTATTTAACATATCAATTTATCAAAAGAAACACCTCATTCCATGCATAATTCAACATAGTTCATTCATGTTTCAATCCTCAAATTCAAGGCACAAGTATTGCACCTTAGAATATGCTCACTGCTTCACTGCTTGTATTTAACCCGGTTCTTGTAAATTATGCCATAATTTCTATTTAGCTCGTTTGGACCTCTATTTCGGATATGTTAAAGTGTTATGTGTCTATTTTCTAACCTCTTTGGTCCCATCTGATTTGGATAAACATAATTCAAGGTATTCGGGTTTTATCCCGGCCTGCCCTGTGGGTGGCCAGAATTGCACATTTAAAAGTAAAAATCTACTAAACATAAAAAACTGGCTCAAATCATATGAAATTGGCCTCATATTAAAGCTAACAGGACAACCTTTCATATACAAAAAGTTCCATTTCATTTGCCTAAGTAGGGCTCGAGTTACAAGCCCCAAAACTTAGCCTTCCTGAACTGCCCTGTGTTGGCCTGGTCTAGACATAGGGTAATTTCTTCAATTCACCGGGAACAACTGATATGGTAACAAACTCGAAATTTCTTTGGACATTGTTCTCCTGTGTGTAAGCTTTCCAACAAAATTAGTTTCACTCGATTTGGAGTTGTATAGGGTGAGTTACACCCTTCTCAACCCATATTGCCTGGGTGGATGTCCTAATTCCTAGGTCGAACTTCAAAAATTCATATCTCTCTCAATATCACTCCAATGGTCTTATATGATATATGTGTAGAAAGCCCTAGATGTCTAGTTTCACATAAAAATTGTTTCATCAATTTTAAATGGCGGGAGGTGGAGTCGTACACTCCGCCATACGGATTGCCGAGGGTTTGAGTTTTCTAGCCTCTCAACCTTTCCTATCTGCATCCTTTCTTGTCTCTAATTCAGTTATAGTCTCACAACCAGCCAATAACCCAGCTATAATTCCTCATAATCAAACAATCAACATATCAAAACTAAGGAATTAAATCACCACCAATCATCCAAGAAAATCAGGCAGGAAGAAAACCTCTACCTCTTATTATCAGGTTAAGCTTGAGTTGGTAGCTGAAATGAAGGCTGGATGGAGTGGGTGAGTGGAGAAGAGAAAAGAGGGTTGAACTAAGGAAGAGAAAACAACGTAGGAAAATGGGGCTGAAGAGGCAGGAGGAGAATATATATATATACACAAGGCTCTGAAGTGGTAGTTAGAATGAGTGGCTTTGATTGGGTGAAATTCTTGTGGGTAAAATTCAGCCATGTCTCCCTCTTGTGTGACAAAAATGCTCTCCACGTCGCTTAAGAAGTGAAACTCGTTCCCAGCGCATCTGAACATGACATCGGAACTCGTGAACTTCTTAAAGTCGGAATTTGTGCATATCTATTCGGATGAAGTCGGAACTCGGAATTATCTTCTGGTTTATTCAAAACTTGAGTGTAAAGTCGTAAGTCGGGAATCGTAAGGCACAGCCACCTTAAAAGCGAAAGTCGGGGCCAGAACGTGAAACCAAAACACTCAAACCCGGAAGTCGGGGCCATTATGTAAACTTGAATCGATTTTAAACATAGCACCGGATAAAACATTAATCTTGTGTACCAAGAACTCGGAATTTATAGGACCTGGCACTCCAACTCGATATCGGATCTCGGGAATGGAAAGAAAAGATCTTACTCGAGATCAGAACTCGAAAAATTTTGGTTGAACTCGGAATCCAATTCGGCTAAACTCGGAAGTCGCATTTCGTATCCATTTTGAATCACCTAATGTCGTAACTCGGATATCACGTTCGTTCCTACTCGGGCATTAGGTCGGAAATCGGAAGACACAGCCATCCCTTTTGTAAGCCTTGGAATGAAGTCGGAAATCGAAACAAATATTGAGGTCGGAAGCGGAATTATAAGACAAACTCGGAAATCGGAAATTTCAACATTAAATGGAATCGGAAATCAGAAATTGTGAATACTAATGAGATCGGAAATCGGAAATTGGGGACGTTACAACAACATTGTCTACAATGCTAAAACTCATTTCCTCCTTTTGCGATTGGCCATTTGCACCATATGCTTTTGAGCTTTCAACATGTGAAATTTGAGAAATTGAGTCATAAACTCAAGGTTCTACAAACTTCTGTCAACTATCACGATATTGGGCTCCCTAAGCAAGCATGGAATGTGGATGAGAGGCAGATTATCATACAAAAATCTCATAGGAGCTGCAACGTTATGTGTATGAAAATTGGTGTTGTGCCACAGTTCAACTAGTAGAAGCCATTTAGACCAAGTGTGGGGTTTGTCCTAGCATATACTGTAACATTCTCCACGAGCTTCGACTTCCGACCTTAATTCCAAGGTTCAAGTGAAATGAACAAGGTTTCCGATCTCCGACCTCATCTCCTATTCGAAATGAGCAAGTCATGACTTACGACTTTAAGTTTCAATTGAAATGTGAAGTTTATACGATTTCCGACCTCCGGGTTTATCCTAAATAGAATAGACCCGAGTTCAGATCTCTGAGCTGATCTCCAAGTTCGACCATAATTTACACGAGTTCTGATCTCCAACTATATTCCTAAGCTTCAAATAAAACGGGTACAATTTTCGATTTCCTACTTATCCTTCAAGGTCCAAACCAATTGGATGTGATTACCGATGTCTGACCTTATTTATGTCCCGAAATCCGAACTTAATCAAGAGCGTTCTAATTTTCATTTACATTCATGAGTTTGAATTTGTGACCAACTTTCAGGATTATATACTTTCCGATTTCCAGGTACCTAAGGTTTTATGTCCTGATACTAACTTCCAAGTTTATTTAACATCCCCGACTTCCGAGTTTAAGTCTCTTACGTTCCATAGTCTTGTCTGTGACTGCCGATTTTAAGGTGATTTGTTTGCTGTGATTCCCGATCTTTGACTTTATTTTTCAAAGAAAACGGATATAATTTTCGGCCTAATAAATTTCCATGCAACTTGGGTTTCGACATCCGAATTAATCTCAAAGTTCGAATAAGATGGACAAGAGTTCCAACTTTACGCAGAATGGACACGAGTTCTGAGTTCATACAGAGTGCAAACGAATCCCATTTTTTTGTGTGGAGAGTAAGTAAGCGACATTAAACCACAAAAGAAGGGAAGCATGGCTGGAAATCAGCCACAAGAATTTCAGCCAATCAACACTCACAATTCCAACTACCCTCTTTATGTTTCTTGCTCCACTCAGCTGACTTACACGCCTCTCTCCCTCTCTTCACTTCAGTCTTCTTTCTCTCTTCTCATTTCCCTCTTCTCTTCTCCACTCAACCAGCCTTCAACACTTTGCAAATCCCCATACAAAGAGGTAGAGGTTTAATTCTACTTTGGTTGTTCTGATTATGGGTGGCTGTTTTTGCCTTTATTTACTTATTTTTTAATATGATTAGTGAATGAATATGATGATTATTGGACTAGTTGTTGGCTGCTTTGTGTTTAACTTTGATTGATTAGGAAGGGGAAAGGGTGAGAATAAGAAGTTGTGAGGGGCTGGAAAAGCAAATTCCCTTGGCAGTCCGTACTGCGGAGTGTACGGCTCTGCCTACAGCTGGCTAAATCCGATGAGACTATTTTTATATGAAACTAGACATTTAGGGCTTTCCATAAATATATCATATAAGGTCATTGGATTAGTATTGAGAGAGATATGAATTTTTGAAGTTTGACCTAGGAATCAAAAATGTCATCCGGGCAGTGTGACTTGAGAAGGGTGTAACTCACTCTACACAACTCCAAATGGAGTGAAGCCAACCTTGTTAGAAAGCTTACACATAGGAGAATATTCCACAATGAAATTTTGAGTTTGTTACAGTCCCATATGCTCCCAGCAGTTCAAAGAAATTACCCTATATCCAAATCGGGCCAAATAAGGGCAGTTTAGGAAGGTCAAAATTCGGGGCTTATAACTTGAGCCCTACTAAGTCAAATGGAATGGATCTTTTTGCAAATGAAATCCTGTTAGCTTTAATATGAGATCCATTTTGTATGATTTGAGTCAATTTTTGTTTTTTAATAGATTTTTACTTTTAAGTGTATGATTTTAGCTAGCTATAGGGCAGGCTAGGATAAAACCTATATAACTTGAGCTATATTTATCAAAATTAGATGGGACCAAAGAGGTTAGAAATTAGACACATAAAACCTTAACGTATCCAAAATTGAGGTCCAAATGAGTTAAATATAAATTATGGCCTGAATTACAAAATCAGGCTGAATGATTGTGCTGAGGTAGTAACGCTATCTTGATGAAACTAATGCTCCTATGAAGCTAGTGTTGAATTATGAATGAAATGTCATGATTTCTTTGATAAGTTGGTATACTGAGTACTGACACTATTCATGGGGAAGCGGACACGTTCCAATATGCTGCCGAAATTTTGGTAAGACCTGTGCATGAGTTATAAGATACATATGCATTTTCAAGAAAGTCATAAAGGTTATGTTATGATAAATATAAAGATTATGTTATGATTAAAGTTCCAAAATGCTTGGGCCAATCCCGGATAAAAAGTTAAGGGGAATAGATCAGTGGGAAGGTCAGGGGAAAGTAAACCCGACATTCCTATATAGGAAGGAACTCGATCCTGATAAGTAGACTATTACCCAGGAGTCTAAAATGGCCAAGAACTCCCAAGGGACCAAGAAATGGAAAAAAGTTTATGAAAATGAGTTCAATAATGAAATTTTGTATGGTTACATTGAATAGTCATTATATGATGCTTATAATTTGACTGTTATACTTACCTATTACTGTATGATTGTTTACTTTGCTCATTAATCTGTATCACTATTTAATAGTTTCTTCCATTTTCTATACTGTCTTAAGTAAAACTGAACTTTGCCTTGGACCAAACATTTTCTTAAACTTATTAAAATTGGATATTCTGGTTTGAACCCATGATTTACAATTAAATAAAAACTGAGGCAACTGAGAATGAATGTGACGTCAGTTAAATACCATGTGCGAACCCTACTGAGAATTTCTGTAAATTCTCACCTCGTGTTGCATTTCCACATCATTCTCAGACACTGGTAATGGACTCGACCGCTGCCCTTTTCATTGAGATTCCTAACCTACAGCTCGACCATGATCCCTTCATGGATTCCCTGTACATAGCTGGTTCCTGCAATTTCCATCTCTACCTGTTCAGCAACAAGAACTTTGCTGTTTCTCTGTTCCACCCTGCGTTTGACCCTGCCACACCATATTTTGCATTCCTGTTGCATATGGCACACCCTCTTCCAGCACCTCCCGCACCCGCAGCACCCGTAGCTTCCGCTGATCCTGCACCAAAGTCTCCCCTACAGATAGTTCCCGACGTACCTCTCAGCTCTGAGAGCGACCCTTTTGAGGCCACTAGCTCGTCATCTTCCTCGGGACCGAGTATGGACTACTCCCCAGCCGGGTCCGGTGTGGCCAACGGTTACCTGATCAAGTAGGTCCCAGTCGAGAGCTCGTTTGTGCAGCATAACCCTCTTTTGACAGCGTGCAGTTTTGGGTCATAGTCTTAGGATCATCTTGACTGATATGGGCCTTATGTCTTTTGTTACACCGGCCCACTCATGTATCCTATTTCACATGTTTACTTAAAATGAAGCGTCGACTTCTTCCTATCTATATATATACTTATGAATATAGTTGATGATGTATTACCCATCTGTATCTTTTCTATGGTGTTATTACAATTTCGTTATGTTCTGCGGTGTTAGCCACGTGGGTTATATACAGCGCGCCGTTTCGCCTATTTGAACAAAAAAAAAAAAGAAGAGAGAAAATAAAGAGATGTGATATGATAAACAAATCATAAGTAGAGTATCGGTAACACGATCTACCTAATCTCATGCTATGACTTAAGCATAATATTAAACTGATAGGGTGTTACATTTTTTGTATCAGAGCAGTTTGTCCTAGCTAAGGCCTGAGGATTGGACTGACTATGCTTTGCGCATATTTTGTATTTTTAGATGATGGCATGCACTAAATCTCATTTAGAAGTTGATATACAGACGTGCATGTGTATGAAGTGCCTAACCGTGTGAGTTATTTACTAGCACATTAGACTTAGTATTGAGCCTGATCAACTCAATAACTTTTGTTTTGTGTGCTCAAAACTTAATGGCTTCCGGAAGGCAAGGCAGACCACGCAGGAACCCGCTTAAGAGAACCCTGCTGACCTCATGGACACGATGCGAGAAATGGCTCATGCGATGCGGAAGCAGGCCGCGGTAGCTCACCAGATGATGGATCAATTAGGCAGGCGACCTGAGGCAAATTGTGGAGGAAATCCACATGTCCCTAGTGCTAACATAGATTACCTTAAATTTGCTGAGTTCAGGAAGGCAAATCCGCCCAACTTTCGAGGAGCTTATGACCCAGATAAGGCTGATGAATAGATCAAGGCCATGGAGAAGATTTTCTCTGTCCTGGACTGCTTGGATCATCAGAAGGTGACTTATGCCACCTACGTGATCGAAGCAGATGCAGAGTTTTGGTGGAATGGTGTACGTAGACTACTTAAGGAATCTCAGACAACAGTCACCTGGACGATGTTTAGAGACGTTTTCTACCAAAAGTACTTTCCTGCCTCAGTTCGAAATGCCAAGAAGCTAGAATTTATGCAGCTCCGTCAAGGAAACCGGACGATATCTGAGTATATTGCCAGGTTTGAAGAGCTGTGTAAATTTTCTACCATTTATCAGAGGAATCCTGATGAAGTTTGGAAGTGTGTCAAATTCAAAGGAGGGCAACAAGAAGATATTCTCAGTGCAATAGGGCCAATGGAAACTAGAGACTTCCCCATGTTAGTAAATAAATGCCGACTTGTGGAAGATTGCAACTTGAAACTTGCTGTAGCCAAGGCATCTGGTGGTAGCTTCATGAAGGGGTTGGCTTCACAAGGCCCAAGATTCAAGCTCAACTTCCGATAGCAGAGAAGATTTCAACCGACGGGCAATAAAGGCAAGCAGCCCCAGAAGCCCTTCTCAAATTCGGCTTGCGCGAAATGCAGTAAGAACCACAGTGATCGACCGTGTTTGGCAGGCCAGAATGCCTGCTATGGGTGTGGCAAGCTAGGCCACAAAATTTATGAGTATCCAACTAGGAATTCAACCAGGGATTTACCATAGCCGTCTAGACCCCAACATCAAGGGCGGCTCTTTACGATGAATGCAGAGGAAGCTGACAAGTCCAAGAGACTAATCCAAGGTACTTGTGAAGTGGGCGGTAAGACTCCAACCACACTATATGATTCGGGTGCCTCTCACTCATTTATTTTTGATAACTATGTGATTGTTTTACGATTGCCAATTTCTGAATTACCTTATGACCTACTAGTTTCTACCCCTACCAATGATTCTGTTAAAACGAATCAAATTTTCATCAATGTTCCTCTTCGAATTGAGGGTAGAACCTTTGCAGCTGATTTGATTTGTCTCCCTCTATCTGGACTTAACATAGTTTTGGGCATGGATTGGTTTTCTGCCAATCGAGTCATGCTCAACTGTTCTGATAAGACAGTGGTATTCTCCTCTGTCCCGTCTTTTGAATCCCAAGTCTCAACACTCTTCTATCTGAACTCTTTATTAGTAAACTGTAGTGGGTCGAAGGGTCATGGATACATCCTCCTATCAGCTAATGTGATGGAAGTTGAACAGAAACTGGAGGAGATACCAATTGTTAAGGAATATCCTGATGTTTTCCTAGAAGATATTCCTAAATTCCCTCCTGAGAGAAAAATTGAGTTTGCCATGGAGTTGGTTCCAGGTGCAGGACCAATATTTATAGCTCCGTATCGGATGTCACCTCTGGAGCTGACAGAACTAAAAAAACAGATTGGGGAACTTTTGGGAAAAGGATTCATACAGCCCAGTGCATCGCCGTGGGGAGCTCTAGTCTTATTGGTCGAAAAGAAAGATGGAAGCATGCACTTATGCGTGGACTATCGACAGCTGAATAAGGTGACGATTAAGAATAAATATCCACTGCTAAGAATTGATGACCTCATGGACCAACTACAGGGTGCAATGGTATTTTCCAAGGTTGACTTGCATTTCGGATATCATCAAATTCGAGTTCGGGAACAAGATATCCCTAAGACAGCTTTTCGAACTCGTTACGGGCACTATGAGTATACCGTAATGTCATTCGGGCTGACCAACGCACCAGCAGTATTCATGGATTACATGAATCGGATATTTCGCCCATACTTGGACAAGTTTGTAGTGGTTTTCATTGACGACATACTTGTGTATTTGAAGATGGAGCGGAAATACACGGAACACTTGCGACTAGTTCTGCAAATTTTAAGAGAAAGAAAACTCTATGCTAAGTTATCCAAATGTGAATTTTGGATGCAAGAAGTAAAATTTCTCGGCTATGTGGTATCCCATGGAGGGATCTCCGTAGACCCCAGCAAAGTAGAAGCAGTACTAGATTGGGAAAGGCCGACCACGGTCATTGAAGTTAGGAGTTTTTTGGGCTTAGCTGGATATTACAGGCGATTCGTTAAGGACTTTTCTCGAATTGCCTTGCCCTTAACCAAGCTAACCAAGAAGAATGTTCCATTTGAATAGACATCAGACTGTAAGCAGAGTTTTCAAGACTTAAAAAGGCGGTTAACTACGATGCCGGTGTTAGCTTTGCCAGACCCTCATGGACCATTTGAGGTCTATTGTGATGCTTCCAAGCAAGGATTAGGATGTTTGTTGATGTAAACCGGGAAATTAGTAGCCTATGCCTCCAGACAATTAAAGCCACATGAAAGGAATTGTCCTACGCACGATCTCGAGTTAGTAGCAATAGTATTTTCCTTAAAGATATGGCAACATCACCTTTATGGTGGGATGTTCAATGTCTTTTCTGATCATAAGAGTTTGAAGTACCTCTTTGATCAGAGGGAATTAAATATGAGGCAGCGGAGGTGGATGGAACTTCTTAAAGATTGCGAATTTGAATCGAAATACCACCCAGGCAAGGCAAATGTTGTGGCAGATGCTTTGAGCAAGAAGTCGCTGGCCATAGCTTGGATGATGATTAAAGAAACGGAGCTTATTGAGAGCTTCCAAAATCTTAATTTGGGAATCCTTATGACTCCTAAGACCATTCAGTTATATGAAATAAAGATAGCCAGTGATTTTAAGGAACAGATCCGGCAAGCATAGCAGTAGGATACTGGTTTTCAACATACAATCAATCTTGTACAATCAGGGAAACTAATGGGTTTTACTCAAGATAAAGAAGGCCTATGGTGACACCATGACAAGGTGCGTGTACCCAAGGGGAATGATCTCCGAGGAAGGATCTTGGAGGAAGCACACAAAGGTGAATTCACCATACATCCCAGCATTACTAAAATGTATCAAGACCTTAAGAAAATGTTTTGGTGGCCAGGCATGAAGTCAGATGTGGCGAGCTTCGTAAGCAAGTGCTTGACTTGTCAGAAGGTGAAAGTGGAACATTAAAAACCCTCCTGGATGTTATAACCTTTGGAAATCCTGAGTGGAAGTGGGAGAGCATCTCCATGGATTTTGTAATGGGATTATCAAAAGCACTAATAGGATATGATGCTATTTGGGTTATCGTGGATAGATTAACCAAATCTGCTCATTTTCTACCCATTCGAGCAAATTATCTGTTGGAAAAATTAGCGCAGCTATACATTCAAGAGATTATAAGGTTGCATGGGACCCCTTCAACCATTATCTCTGATCGAGACCCAAGGTTCACTTCACGATTTTGGGGGGCTTTACAAAAAGCGTTTAGTGCTAAGTTGTGCCTAAGCACTGCATATCACCCACAAACAGATGGGCAAACGGAGAGAACAATTCAAACCTTAGAAGACATGCTGTGAGCCTATATACTAGAGCAACGTGGGAATTGGGATCGGTACTTATTGCTAGCCGAATTTGCATACAACAATAGCTACTACGCTAGCATTAGCATGGCTCTTTACGAAGTATTGTATAGACAGAAGTGCCAATCTCCATTTTGTTGGTATGAGACATGAGAATCAACTTTAGTAGGGCCTGATTTAGTTGAACAGACCACTGGGCAGATCAAGAAGATTCGAAGTAAGATGCTTGCCGCTCAAAGCCGTCCGAAGAGTTACGCAGATACCAAGAGGAAACCTTTGGAATTTCAAGAAGGAGACCACATATTTTTGAAGGTTACGCCTACAACAGGGATAAATAGAGCCATTAAGGTCGAGAAGTTAAGTCCCCACTTTATCGGTCCCTTCCAAATTTTGAAGTTGATCGGATCAGTTGCATACTAAATCACTTTACCTCCATATCTGTCAAACCTTCACGATGTCTTCCATGTTTCTCAACTCAGAAATATCAGCCTGACCTTACATATTTTCTAGAACCTGAGTCGATGCGGCTAAAGAGGATCGACTTTCCACGCGTCAAGCAAGTGCGCATTGTAGGCAGGAACAGCAGGCAACTTTGAAACAAAACCATGCAATTAGTGAAGGTAGCATAGGGAAGAGAAAAAGCGGAGGACTATACTTGGGAGCTAGAAGCAGACATGAAGAAAGAGTATCCTGAACTCTTTTAATGTACTAAATTTTGAGGACAAATTTTTTTTTTAAAGGAGGGTGGTATTGTAACATCCTCCACAAGCTCCGACTTCCGACCTTAATTCCAAGGTTCAAGTGAAATGAACAAGGTTTTCGATCTCCGACCTCACCTCCAATTCGAATGAAATAGTCATGACTTACGACTTTAAGTTTCAATTGAAATGTGAAGTTTATACAATTTCCGACCTCTGGGTTTATCCCAAATAGAATGGACCTGAGTTTAGATCTCTGAGCTGATCTCCATGTTCGACCACAATTTACACGAGTTCCGATCTCCAACTATATTCCCAAGCTTCAAATAAAACGGGTACAATTTTCGATTTCTTACTTATCCTTCAAGGTCCAAACCAATTGGATGTGATTACTGATGTTCGAGCTTATTTATATCTCGATATTCGAACTTAACTCAAGAGCGTTCTAATTTCCATTTACATTCATGAGTTTGAATTTGTGACCAACTTTCGAGATTATATACTTTCCGATTTCCAGGTACCTAAGGTTTTATGTCCTGATACTAACTTCCAGGTTTATGTAACATCCCGACTTCCGAGTTTAAGTCTCTTAAGTTCCATAGTCTTGTCTGTGACCGCCGATTTTAAGGTGATTTGTTTACTGTGATTCCCGATCTCCGACTTTATTTTTCAAAGAAAACGGATATGATTTCCGGCCTAATAAATTTCCATGTGACTTGGGTTTCAACATCCGAATTAATCTCAAAGTTCGAATAAGATGGACAAGAGTTCCAACTTATTAATAGTCATTATATGATGCTTATAGTTTGACTGTTATACTTACCTATTACTGTATGATTGTTTACTCTGCTCATTAATCTGTATCACTATTTAATAGTTTCTTCCATTTCCTATATTGTCTTAAGTAAAACTGAACTTTGCCTTAGACTAGACATTTTCTTAAACTTATTAAAATTGGATATTCTGGTTTTAAACCCATGATTTACAATTAAATAAAAACTGAGGCAACTGAAAATGAATGTGACGTCAGTTAAACATCATGTGCGAACCCTACTAAGAATTTCTGTAAAACCTCGTGTTGCATTTCCACATCATTCTCAGACACTGGTGATGGACTCGACCGCTACCCTTTTCATTGAGATTCTCAACCTACAGCTCCACCATGATCCCTTCGTGGATTCCCTGTACATAGCCGGTTCTTGCAATTTTCGTCTCTACTTGTTCAGTAATAGGAACTTTGCTGTTCCTCTGTTCCACCCTACGTTTGACCTTGCCACACCATATTTTGCATTCCCATTGTATGTAGCACACCCTCCTCGACTCTCCGCACGCACCTGCAGCTCCCACGATCCCGCACTGCAGTCTCCCCCACAGATGGTTCTTGACATACCGCTCAGCTCCGAGAGTGACCCTTCTGAGGCCACCAGCTCGTCATCCTCCTCAGGCCCGAGTATGGACTACTCCCCAGCCGAATCCAGTGTGGCCAACGGTTACCTGATCGAGTAGGTCTCGGTCGAGAGCTCGTTTGTACAGCATGACCCTCTTTTGACAGCGTGCAGTTTTGGGTCATAGTCTTAGGATCATCTTGACTGATATAGGTCTTATGTCTTTTGTTACACCGGCCCACTCATGTATCCTATTTCACATGTGTACTTAAACTGAAGCGTCAGCTTCTTCCTATCTATATATATATGTATACACTTATGAATATAGTTGATGATGTATTACCCATCTGTATCTTTTCTGTGGTGTTATTACAATTTTGTTACATTCTACGGTTTAGCCACGTAGGTCATACACAGCGCGCTGTTTCACCTATTTGAACACAAAAAAAGAGAAGAGAGAAAATGAAGAGATGTGATATGATAAACAAATCATAAGTAGAGTATCGGTAACACAATCTACCTAATCTCATGCTATGTAAAGATACTCCTTGCAAGCTAAAGAATTCCTCCCATAACTTGCTCACAAAAATGGCATCTCTGTCATTCACTATGGTGCTTAGAAAGCCATGAACTCTAATCACATGCTTCATGAATAGATGGGAAATGTCCTTTGCAATATATTGGTATGATAAGGATCGAATACCAACTCACTCATTCTAGAATGTCTAATTATTATTACGCAACTTCCCTTACTAAAAACAAAAAGGAAATGACATAAATATAGAATAAAAATAGTAACATCAATGGTAATAATGATCACTGAGTGTGTATGACTATGCCCAATTGCTATATCAACATGATTGATAACTGTAATAGTCAGGGATAACATACTAATCTTTTTTTTTTTTTTACCTCATTGACCAATGTAGCCAATATTGAATTTTTCAATGACTAATTTATAATTTTACTTTAATATTTATATACAGTCATTCAGGGCTCCCTAAAAGGTCGGAAAGAGCTATCAACTTGAGCATATAAACTTCAAAGCTTTGTTGGAGATAGTTTGAAAAATTATAATTTTGATGATAGTAGTGGAATATAGTAGAATATTTTTAGAAGTTTATTCCATGAATTTTTTTTTCTCTCAGCAATTGAGGATTTTCCACATTAGATTTTGGTGTTCTTTTTCCATATGCTTTACACATATTTATTACTGTTATGCTGCATGAATTGAAAGATCTAGTTTTATCATATCCGCTTTAGTATTCAATGCTAGACTGCAACATCAATTTAATTTACACTTTGAATCAATTCCTGTGCCCAACAATTTAAACTTAGATGAAGCTATTCACATCAAAGTCCTTTCTATTCTCTCTACCCTACCTCATCTTTAAAATGTTTGATTATGTGTTGCTATGTCTATGTAACAGTTTTAGGTGCTAATTAGTTTGCATTGGACAAATAGTTAGTTTAATTCAAGTCAAATATAATGCAAGTCACTTACTGTTAATTTAATTCTCAAACATTTATTTTTTTTAACTGAAATGAACACTTGACTTAATCACCTAACTAACTATTTTTATTAATTTTTAAGCATGAAATATAGTTTATTTAATCTTTAGTTTTGATCACTCTTTAACTTTTTCTCAATTCATTTGACTCATGAACCCAAACCATTACCATGTATCTCCTACCCTAGTCTTGCACTGCTAATAGCTACCATAAAAATACAAACCATAGGAAAAAGATTAAAAGTACTTGCATTTTGAATCCTGGTTAAATTGATCAAGTTCGGTAGATGAAATTATCAAAAACCAAAACAAATAGCCCAAATACATCTAATTGATTTGAATTTTAGCCTCAACTACTAAATTAACTTGTGAACCCCAATAGTAAAATATATTTGTAATTTTACCCATTCATATTTTTCTAAATCATGAAATAGGTAATTAACAAAGATAATTTTAATAAAGCAAACATTAAACATAAAGTCAAATATGTACCAAAAACACACTAAAGTCAAATAATCTCCATAGTAGGCTCTAACTTCTATATAGGGTCCAACCCTCCCTCTTCCCTTCCATTCCTCTTTCTTCCCCCAACCCCTACTCCACCTTCTTCCTAATGATTTTGGGAATCTCCCTTTCCTTTCCTTGTTCGACTTTTCTTCTACCCTTGACCTCACCTTTCAACCATTCTCCCTACCATCACCACATTTCCAACCATGCCATCTATACTGTCGCATCCTACTACCACACCTTATCAGAGGTCTTGCTCTGATGAACAGCCACCAACAGGGATGTTGAATTTATTACATTTTTGTGCCTCTCTGAAGCACTAGTTAAGGCACTTGGACCTTGGGTTGTGCAACATCATTGCCACAATGTGCTCAAAGCAATTGGGCTCTTGGGTTCCCTCAAAGTTTTGAATTAGGAGGGTTGCTCATTGATTATGGATCATGGGTGCAATGTTTTGGCTTTTATGTCATTGTGTAAAACATTGAAGAATTTGGTTTTGGCAAAGTACAATCAAATCGCAAACCGTGGGTTGTGCCTGTTGAAAAGGTGTTGTGTTTGGCGGTGAACATGTTGAACATCACAGATGTTGCAATAGTGGAGCTTGGGTAGAGCTTGGTGGCTGTGGACTTGATAGAGTGTGAGCATGTGAGTGGGGATTAATTCAAGCCTTTGAAGGCTAAAGAGTTTGGAATTTTTGGTGATAGATGATTACTGCTATGCAGCCCATATTTTGGAAGGTACAGTGAATGGTTGCAAGTACCTGAGCGTGAAGGAGATCCTCGGGACATGTGCCTCTATCAAGTGCACCATCAACATGAAGGATATGGAGGACTTGATCATTGATGGAGATGTTGAGATTTCTCTTGATTGAGGTGTTACCTATAGAGCCTCATGATGTTTCATGCTTCAAGTATTGTATGTGTTTTGTGTTTCAAGTGTTGTGCTTCATATTTTTATATTTAGGTTGGCATGTTTTTCATGGAGTAGGTTATGATGTTTCATATTTCTTTTTTGTGAAGTACGATGTAGCCTAATTCCTCCTTAATGTTTAACAAATGTTCCAATATTGCCGTTCTCATAGACGCAATCTAAATTGTAGAAAAAAATTGATGACATGTCCATTTGTGAAATGTTAGGGATATAAATAGAATATTAAGGTTTTCTTCTTGTAACTATCTTCTTCCCCCCAAATCTCTTTTTCCTGAATTATTTGATATTTTTATACCCTTACCATTCTCATCCCCAACTCCTGCTCTTCACTTCAATTTCATCTTCTTAACATTCATAACCCTCATTATTTTATCCTCCATATCCATGTCCTTTCAATAAGAAAACATAGGAAAATCAAAGTGAGGAAGTAAACCCATCTTCAGAGCGTATCTAAGAAGAAGAATTCATGAGAAGGAGGAGAAGTGGTTTTGGAAGGTTCTATGCTATTGTGAAAAGAGACACCATTGATAGAGGAGGAGTAGATTTAGGAAAAGTAATGTGCCTAGAACAGAGAGCAAGAGGAGATGAAGGGGTGGAAAAAGGAAACGCATGTGAGAAGAAGGGGGTGTGATGAGAGTTTTATTGGTGCTGTGATGGTGGTGGTGTAAGGTTAAAAGGAGTAAAGGATATTGTGTACCTAAGTAGAAAAGGCATGGTGGTGGTGGAAGAATAGCATAGAAGAGAACATAGTAAAAAGAAGAAGAAGAAGAAGATGGGAGATAAGGAAAAAAAGAGTTGGGGAAGAAAACCTTCACATTTTTTTATGTCCCTAATGGAAGAAAACCCTAATACTCTATTTATGTCTCTAATAGGGGTAATTTTTTTTTTTGGGATACAAGTGCTTAATAATCATCATGTAATAAGTGCATCTAATATATAGGTAAGCGCGTTGCAATAAATAAACATTAACATAAATAAACATAAGCAAATATTCATACTTTATTAGCATACAAAATCATTACCATATATATATATATATATATATATATATATATATATATATATATATATATATATATATATATATATAACCAAAGTAGTAGCAAAAGAACCAGTAAACCATATTCGATAATACAGATAACCATAGTCATGAGAGAGATATAAGTACTACACTAAGCAAAAGAAAATACAAATCACCGGCCTCCATGAATCGTATCATGACATACATGCCATAAAATATATGCAGCCTAAAACTATAAAACAAAAAGACAGCTACACTAGCAATCCATAGCTCTACATATGTTACAACACACCCTTCTATCAGCCTCTAGAAAGGAACAAAATCATTTCCAAACCCTCCAAAAGTATCACCATGCCCTTTACCTTGTGCAAACCTTTGTCCTTGGGGTATCTCCCCAGTGCAAATGAAACCTCACCCACGCCTTGGGCCAGGCACTATGCTCTTCGCTAAAGATGATGTGTTTGATGTTAGCTGGATCACTAATGGGCAGGATGACTTCGTAGGGTCGGACTAGATGATGTACGTCAATGTCAGAAGCATGTCAAAGTCCATCTCCTCATCTGTAGGGTACATAAGAGGATGGAAAGTTGGTCCTACCGCATCTACGGTGATGCCATCAAATGGGTTATGGCAGCCAAAAAAGGGACTAATAACATAAGATCTAAATTGATGGTTATGGAAGATACAGACCCTCATTGCAACCTACACCATCAACACAATGACATTCAGCACAGGGTCGAAATGCCAATACCACTTAGGAAACTCAATGTAAATCACCACACTGCCCATCAACGTCCTCTGAAGACAACACAAAAACATAGGTGTGAGAAATATAATTTCTTAGTAGGACTCTAACTAAACAGTTAAGTGTTATCATTATCATCCTAGCCACTTCAGGTTTCTTATAAAAATAAGTAAGCATGGATAAATTCAATTTTAAATAGGTTATGAAATCATTCATTCCCAAAGCAAAATTGCTTTTAGTCTTTCTCTTATGAGCATATCATAATAAATAATGGCATCATAAGGCATACATGTATAGGTATATTGTAACATCCAAAAAATTTTATCGTTTTCAATCGAGTTGTTCGATTTTTATCAAACAATTGTGACTAAAGAGAATTCGATTGAGCATTCATTTAAAGCCAATTAAGTGTGATTTAGAAGAATTAGATTTGATGAAATTAGATTAGGAATATAGAAAACTCATAGAATTTTCCTAAAATCGGTTTACAGATTTAAGAGAAATCGGTAAGATTTCTGTATTTTAAACTATCAGAACCAAACCAATAGAATTTATACCGTGAGTGCCCTAGGATGGATGGCTAAGATTTAGCCAAAACATCCCCATATGTGGCACCACTTTCAGCCAAAGGAGGCAGCCACAATTCAAGTTGGATGACCATTACACATCCACCAATCAAATGGAACTTGCTATAGAAGTTTTCACTTTTTTTCCCTTCCTACCCCTTGCAATTTCAGCCACTACATGTAGCTGACCCCTCTCCATTTCCTTTCTTTCTCATCTCATCTCATCTCATCTCATATCATCTTCACCTCCAACAAACCTTCAAGCCACATCAAGATTTCTTCAGCTCAAAACACAAATCTAGCAAGAATCACACCTAGGAAAGGTAGGAATCTAACTTCTCTTCTTATTTTCATTGATGTGGGGCTGTGTGGGGATTTTGTTTTTCTCATGATACTGATGTCATTTGGAGTGATGATGATGGATTATGGTTGATCTTGCATGTATGCTGTAATTAGGATTGGAATTGGTATGAAAGAACTTAAAGAATAGAGAGAATGCAAGAAGCTGTTAGAGTTTTCAC
The DNA here is from genome assembly GCA_031439595.1 of Pterocarpus santalinus. Taxonomy (NCBI): domain Eukaryota; kingdom Viridiplantae; phylum Streptophyta; class Magnoliopsida; order Fabales; family Fabaceae; genus Pterocarpus; species Pterocarpus santalinus. Next base: position 46,750,794 of record CM062532.1, on the reverse strand, counting down.
TCGATGATCCTTACGGCGGAGTGTACAGCTCTGCTTACAACCATTTAAATTTGATGAATCCATTTTTATATGAAACTAGACATTTAGAGCTGTCCAAACATATAAAATATAAGACCATTGGATTAGTATAGAATTAGTTATGAATTTTTGAAGTTTGACCTAGAATCCTAGATTTCCATCTGGGCAGTGTGAGTTGAGAGGGGTTTAACTTACCCTACAGAACTCTAAATTGAGTGAAACTAATGCTGTTTAAAAGCTAACATATTATGAAATATCTCATAAAAATTTTAGAGGCAGATTCTCTGCCAATTATTTCTAGCATAGTAATGAATTTACCTTAAGTTCAAACCAGGTTAGAACAGGGTAGTCCAGTAGGGTCAAGTTACAGGGGTTATATCTCAAAATATACTAATGAAAATGATGTGCAACTTATTTCATTTGAAAGATTGTTTTGTTAGAATTAAAGTAATACAAATTTTGTATGATTTCACCCAGATTTCTATTTCTAGTTAATTTTCACTTGTAAAGGTGCATTTCTGGCTAAGTACAGGGCAGTCTGAGATAAAATACTAATAACTTGAGTTATACAAATCAAATGAGATGGGACCAAAAGGGTTGGAAACTAGACATATAGAGATATGACATAGCCAAAACTCAGGTTTAAATTACTTGAATTGGACTAAAGGTGGATTATACAAATTTCAGGCAGAATAAGATGAAGTAAGCAGAAAACTCTATTGATGTTTGTATTGAATTTGATGAATGATATTGTGAATATATAATTGCTGTTCCATATTGATTTGCATGTTTGAATGATTTTACTGGTAGTCTAGCACTATTCATAGGGAAGCGGATTCGATTCGTTATGCTGCCAAAATTTCGGCAAGAAATTCATATGTTGTATGAGATATACTTGCATGAACACATGATGTTTGAAAGAATAAAATTAGTTGTGCATGCAATTCATGAATATTATAAAGGATTTCATAATACTTGGGCTAACCCCTGAATAAGTTTAAGGGGAATAGATCAGTGGAAAAGTTGGGAAAAGTAAACCCAGTAATCCTGTATAGCAATGAGCTTGGTACTGAAAAGCAGACTATTACCCAGGAGTATATGGCCAATGACTCCCAGGGGACCAAGAATAGAAATTATAAGTTACAAGAGTTGAAGACTCTCAAAGACAAAGTGCATTTTTTTCGTATATATATCTGCTGTGTTTGTTGATTTCTAACTACTTTTACAATTATCAGTGTCCCACATATTATGTTACTGTTTAACTATGATTACTATTTTATTCATGTTAACATGCTTGGTTTAAATGTCCTATTATTGCTCTAATTTAAAATAAAGCTTGTTTTGAGTTACACTTTTTATAATATCAATTAAAGTTGAATATTATTATCTTAGTGTATTATTTAAACCTACGAAAAATTGAAACAACTGAGAATGACAATGATGCCAGAAGTGTATAGGATTAGGATTCCTACTAAGAAATTTTTATTTCTCACCCTACTGTATGTTTCCGTATCATTCTTACACCATGGAGAACGCGACTACAGGAGTCCTGTTCATCGAGTTCCCTGAGCTTCATATTCATCTTGACTCGTTTATAGACTCTGTGTACATATCTATTAGTTACCGATTCCGCCTTTATTTCTTCTTCAATAGAGATTTTGCATTCCCACTTACTCACCCCCTTTTCGATCCGTCCGCTCCTTATATCGCTATCCCTCTCTACATGGCACATCTGTTCCCACCTCCACTCGCAGCAATAGTAGCTCCCATGGCTCCGCTAGCTTCACCACCGTAGCAAATCCCCTCTACCTCACTATTTGAGGAGGATCCATCGGAGGCGGCGAGCTCGTCTTCCTCGTCCTCTGCCCTGATCGTGGACTACCCTCCAACTGATGCTGGCATGGCGAATGGATTCCTTTCCTCGGAATCCATCTAGATAGCATATGTGCAGTAGCAGCAGGAGGTGTACAGAGTGGCCCTCTTTTGGTATTTTAGATCATAGGCAATAATCTAGTGGGTGTCAGTACATGAAATGCCTTGTGGGGACCAATTAAGGTACTACTCATAGAGACATGCCGATTTATTTTGTTTCAGCGGCCTCATTTTATTACCCTGTACTATTTATATATCTTTTGTCGGACTTTGAAAACATATATATATGATGCAGTTTCAAAAGTTGTCTATTCCACATTTTTATTTATTTTATTTTATTTCTATTACAACGATTATCCATTACTTATTTCGCAACCAAACGGAAATTAATTAAGTGAATTGTTAACTCTATATGGATAATTAACATTGAATCAGAAAATGGAATTTAATTAGACTATTACACGTGTTAACTTATCAGGTAACAAATTATGACTTAAGCATAGTATTTTGTCTAGTAAGGTGTTACATTTTTGGTATTAGAGCAGTTCGTCCTAATATAGTCCTGAGAATTGGACTGACTATGCTTCGCATATGCTCTGTGTTCCTTAGATATTATCATGCACTGAGTCTTGTCCATATGGATAGGATGCATGTGAGGGAATTGCCTAGCCATATGCTATTATTTACTAGCACACTGGACTTAGTATTAAGCCTGATCAGCTCAATCACTCTTGTTTTGTGTGTTCAGAACTTGATGGCTTTCGGAAGGTGGGGTAGGCCACAAATGGATTCAACTCAGGAGGAATCTACCGAGTTTATGGACACAATGCGGGAAATGGCGAATGCCATGCAAGAACAAGTAGCTGCGGCAAACCAGATGATGGCCAACTAGGAAGGTAGCCTAAGGTTGGTCGTGGAGGGAATTCTAATGGTCTAGGAATGGACCTAGAATACCTCAAATATGCCGAGCTCTGAAAAGCTAACTCGCCCAACTTCAAATGAGTCTTTGACCCAGATAAGGCAGATGAATAGGTTAAAGCTATGGAGAAAGTCTTCTCTATTTTAGACTGCATAGACCGTTAAAAGGTGACCTTTGCCACCTATATATTAAAAGCAGATGCAAAGCTCTGGTGGAATGGTGTACGGTGGTTATTGGAGGGATCCCAAACAAATATTATTTGGGACATATTTAGAGACGTGTTCTATTAGAAGTATTTCCCTGCCTTTGTCTGCAATGCTAAGAAGTTGGAGTTTATGCACCTCCGTCAAGGGAATAGTAGCATATCGGAGTATATTGCTAAATTTGAGGAGTTGTGTAAATTTTCCACAATCTATCAACGGAACCCTGATGAGGTTTGGAAATGCGTAAAGTTTGAAAGTGGACTACAAGAGGATATTCTCACCACCATAGGACCGATGGAGATCAGAGATTTTCCCACTTTAGTTAACATGTGCCAATTGGTGGAGGATTGTAACATGAAGTTAATCGCTGCTAGATCGGCTGGCAGCAACTTCAAGAAAGGATTGGCACTACAGGGCCCAAAGTTTAAACCCAACTTTCAGCTGCAGAAAATGTTTTAACTGATAAGTAATAAGGGCAAGCAGCCCTAGAAGCCTTCTGCGAATTAGATTAGTAGCCAGTGTGGCAGGAACCATGGCAATCGCCTATGCCTGGCAGGTCAAAATATCTATTTTGGATATGGCAAGCCAGGCCACAAATTCTATGAATGTCTAGCCAGAAACCCTTAGCTGACTCTCAGGTTGTTATGCTAGGAAAGAGTTTTCACTATGGATGCACAGGAGGTCGACAAGTCAGAAGATTTGATTCAAGATACATGTGAGGTGAATGGTAAAACCTTGACTATTTTATACGAATCAGGTGCATCTCACTCTTTCATTTCTCATGATTGCATGTCAGCCTTGCAATTATCTATTTCTGAATTACCCTATGACTTGCTAGTTTCTACTCCTATAAGTGAACCTGTTAAGACCAATCATATTTGTGCGAATGTCCCCTATCAAATAGGAGGTCAAACTTTTTCAACTAATTTAATTTGTCTCACCTTGTCCGGACTTGACATTATTTTGGGTATGGATTGGCTCTTTGCCAACCGAGCCGTATTAAATTGCTCTGATAAATCCATTGTGCTTCCCTCTACTTCACCTTCTGAATCATTAATCCCTGTAAACATTTATTTAAGCTCTTTAGCAATGCACCATTGTGGGAATAGGGGTCAAAGGTACATTATGTTATCAACCAATGTAACGGTGGTTAATCAGAAGCTAGATTATATTCCAGTTATTAGGGAATATCCTGATGTGTTTCCTGAAGATATCCCTGATTTTCCTCCCGAAAGGGAAATTGAGTTCGCCATTGAATTGGTACCAAAAGTGGGACCGACATCCATAGCATCGTACCGAATGTCACCCTTGGAGCTAACCGAACTTAAAAAGCATATTGAAGAGCTCCTGGAAAAGAAATTTATTAGGCCAAGTGCATCATCATGGGGAGTCTAGTCCTATTAGTTAAGAAGAAAGATGGAGGCATACGACTGTGTGTGGATTACAGGCAGTTGAATAAGGCGACTATCAAGAATAAGTATCCGTTGCCAAGGATTGATGATCTCATGGATCAACTGCAAAGGGCAACTATATTTTCCAAGATTGATTACGGTCTGGATATAGCCAGATTCGGGTTCGAGAAGAAGATATTCCAAAGACGGCGTTTCGAACTCGTTATGGACATTATGAATACACTATGATGTCCTTCAGGCTGATGAATGCTCCACCCATATTCATGGATTACATGAATCGGATATTCCGACCATATCTTGACAAATTTGTGATGGTATTCATTGATGACATACTTGTTTACTCGAAGATGGAGCAGGAGCATGCAGAACATTTGCGATTGGTTCTGCAGATTCTAAGAGAGAAAAAACTCTACGCCAAGCTATCCAAATGTGAATTTTGGATGAAAGAAGTAAAATTTCTTGGCCATGTGGTATCCGATGGGGGGATTTCAGTGGATCCTAGTAAGGTGGAAGTAGTATTAAGTTGGGAACGACCAACGACAGTCACGGAAGTCAGGAGTCTCTTAGGTCTGGCAGGATACTGTAGGAGATTTGTCAAGAACTTCTCTCAAATAGCCCTGCCCCTAACAAAGTTAACCAGGAAGAATGTCCTATTCGAATGGACTCCTAAGTGCGAGTAGAATTTCCAAGAATTAAAATAAAAATTGATAACAGCCCCAATGCTTACTCTGCCAAATCCTCATGGACCATTCGAAGTCTACTATGATGCATCCAAGAAAGGATTAGGGAGCATGCTAATACAGAACAGGAACATCATCGCATATGCTTCCAGGCAATTGAAAACTCATGAAAGAAATTATCCAACGCATGACCTAGAGTTAGTAGCGGTGGTATTTGCTCTGAAGATATGGAGACACCATCTCTATGGAGTGAAGTTTGAAGTATTTTCTAATCACAGAAGCTTGAAATACCATTTTGATCAAAAAAAATTAAACATGAGGCAGCAGAGGTGGATAGAGTTTCTCAAAGATTACGAGTTTGAGCTAAAGTACCATCCTGGCAAGGCAAACGTAGTAGCAGACGCCCTCAGTAGGAAGTCCTTAACCATGGCATGGATGATGATCAAGGAGACAAAACTCAGAAAGTTTTCAAGACCTCAACTTGGGAATCTCTATAACCCCTCATGCTGTTCAGTTAAACCAAATTAAGATAACCAGCGATTTTAAAGACCAAACCCGGCAGGCACAATAATGGGATGTTAACTTTTAGCATACAGTACAACTGGTGCAATCCGAAAAGCTAACAAGATTTACTCGAGATGCAGAAGGTGTATGGCGATATCAAGGAAGGATATGCGTACCTGAGGAGGACAACCTTAGGCAGAGAATCTTGGAGGAAGCCCATAGGAGTGATTTCACTATACATCCTGGCATTAACAAGATGTATCAAGACCTCAAGAAGATGTTTTAGTGGCCAGACCTCAAGAAGGATATGGCGAGTCTTGTGAATAAATGTCTAACCTGTCAAAAAGTAAAAATAGAGCATCAGAAACCAATAGAAACTCTGTAACCCTTAGAGATTCCGAAATGGAAATGGGAGAGCATTTCTATAGATTTCGTTATAGGCTTACCAAGGACACCCTCGAGATATGATGCTATATGGGTCATAGTAAATAGACTAACCAAGGTTGCTCATTTTTTACCCATTCAAGCAAATTATCCTCTGGAGAAGTTGGCTCAATTGTACATTCAAGAAGTGGTGCGGCTACATGGTATTCCTTCAACAATCATTTCAGATCAAGATTGAAGATTTACCTGGCAATTTTGGGAAGCATTTCAGAAAGCATTCGGCACCAGATTATGTCTGAGCACAGCATACCATCCGCAAACAGATGGTCAGATAAAGCGAACTATTCAGACTTTGGAAGATATGCTGCGAACGTACATCTTGGAACAGTGCGGGAGTTGGGATTGATATTTACCACTAACCGAATTTGCATACAACAACAGTTATCATGCGAACATTGGCATGGCTCTGTACGAAGCATTATACGAACGGAAATGCCAATCTCCACTATGTTAGTACGAATCAAGGGAGCAGAATCTACTAGGACCGGAGTTAATTAAGTAAACTATAGAGTAAATCAAAAGGATTCGTAACAAGATACTTGCAATTCAGAGCCATCAGAAGAGCTACGCGGATGTCAGGAGAAAACCCTTGGAGTTTCAAGAAGGAGCCCATGTGTTCCTAAAGATCACACTCACAACTAAAGTAGGCAGAGCTATTAAAGCTAGAAAGCTAAGCCCTCGCTCTATAGGTCCTTTTCAAATCTTTAAGCGAATCGGTCCAGTTGCATATCGAGTTGCCTTACCTCCGCATCTGTCAAACCTCCATGATGTTTTCCATGTTTCTCAACTCAAAAAATACTAGCCTGACCCTACTCACTTCTTGGAGCCTAAATCAATCCAGTTAAGGGATGACTTAACTTTTCATGTACCCCCAGCACGTATAACGGACAGGAGCATCAAACACGTTCGAAACAAAGTCGTACAGTTGGTGAAGGTGGCATGGGGAAACGAAGACTCAGTGGATTGTACGTGGGAATTAGAGTCCGATATAAGGAAGGAGTATCCTGAATTATTCTCAGGTATTAAATTTTGAGGACAATTTTTTTTTTATGAGGGTAGAAAGTAACGTCTGAAAAATTTTATTATTTTCAACTGAGTTGTTCGATTTTTATCAAATAATTATGACTAAAGAGAATTCGATTGAGCATTCATTTAAAGCCAATTAAGTGTGATTTAGAAGGATTAGATTTGATAAAATTAGATTAGGAATATAGGAAAACTCACAAAATTTTCCTTTAATCGATTTACCGATTTAAGAGAAATCGGCAAGATTTTGGTATTTTAAACTGTTAAAACCAAACCAATAGAATTTATACCATGAGTGCCCTCGGATGGATGGCTAAGATTTATCCAAAACATCTCCATATGTGGTGCCACTTTCAGCCAAAAGAGGCAGCCACAAATCAAGTTGGATGACCATTACACATCTACCAATCAAATGCAACTTGCTTTAGAAGTTTTCACTTTTTTTCCCTTCCTACCCCTTGCAATTTCGGCCACTACATGTAGTTGACCCCTCTCCATTTCCTTTCTTCCTCATCTTTTCTTATCTCATATCATCTTCACCTCCAACAAACCTTCAAGCCACATCAAGATTTCTTCAACTTAAAACACAAATCTAGCAAGAATCACACCTAGGAAAGGTAGGAATCTAACTTCTCTTCTTATTTTCATTGATGTAGGGTTGTGTAAGGATCTTATTTTTCTCATGATACTGATGTGATTTGGAGTGATGATGATGGATTATGGTTGATCCTGCATGTATGTTGTAATTAGGATTGGAATTGATATGAAAGAACTTGAAGAATAGAGAGAATTCAAGAAGCTGTTAAGGTTTTCACTCGATGGTCCATACGGCAGAGTGTACGGCTCCGCTACAGCTGTTTAAATTTAATAAATCTATTTTTATATGAAACTAGACATTCAAGGCTTTCCATACATATAAAATATAAGGCCATTGGATTAGTATAGAATTAGTTATGAATTTTTGAAGTTTGACCTAGAATCCTATATTTCCATCTAGGCAGTGTGGTTTGAGAGAGGTGTAACTCACCCTACACAACTCTAAATTATGTGAAACTAACACCATTTAAAATCTAACATATAAGGTAATATCCCATAAAAATTTCAGAGGCATATTCATTGCCAATTATTCCCAGCACATCGATGAATTTACTTTAAGTTCAAACCGGGCGAGAATAGGGTAGTCTAGCAGGTCAAGTTATGGGGCTTATATCTCAAAATATACTTATGAAAATGATGTGAAACTTCTTTCATTTGAAATTTTAGCTTTAAATTGATATAAATTTCGTATAATTTCACCCAGAATTCTATTTTTAGTAAATTTTCACCTATAAGGGTGCATTTCTAGCTAAATACAGGGGAGTCTGAGGTAAAATACTAATAACTTGAGTTACACAAATCAAAATGAGATGGACTAAAAGAGTTGAAAACTAGACACATAGAGCTATGATATATCCAAAATTTAGGTTTAAATGAGTTGAATTGTACCAAAGGTGGTTTATACAAAATTCGGGCAGAATAGGATGAAGTAAGCAGAAAACTCTATTAATGTTTATATTGAATTTGATGAATGATATTGTGAATATATAATTGCTGTTCCATATTGATTTGCATGTTTGAATGATTTTACTGGTAGTCTGGCACTATTCATAGGGAAGCGAACTCGATCCATTATGCTGCCAAAATTTCAGCAAGGAATTCATATGTTGTATGAGTTATACTTGCAAGAACACATGATGTTTGAAAGGATAAAATTAGTTGTGCATGCAATTCATGAATATTATAAAGGATTCCATATTACTTGGGTCAGCCCCTAAATAAGTTTAAGGGAATAGTTGGCGAGAAAGTCGGGGAAAATAAACCCGATAATTCTATATAGGAACAAGCTTGGTCCTGAAAAGCAAACTATTACCCAAGAGTATATGGCCAATGACTCCCAGGAGACCAAGAATGGAAATTATAAGTTACAAGAGTTGAAGGCTCTCAAAGACAAAGTGCATTTTTTTAGTATATATATCTGCTGTATTTGTTGATTTCTAACTGATTTTAAAATTATCAGTGTCCCACATATTATGTTACTGTTTAACTATGAAGCCTATTTTAGTCATGTTGACATGCTTGGTTTAAATGTCCTATTATTACTCTAATTTAAAATAAAGCTTGTTTCGGGTTACACTTTTTATAATATCAATTAAAGTTGAATATTATTATCTTAGTGTATTATTTAAACCTAAGAAAAACCGAAACAACTAAGGATGACAGCGATGCCAGAAGTGTATAGGATTAGGATTCCTACTAAGAAATTTTCATTTCTCACCCTACTATATGTTTCCGCGTCATTCTCAGACCATGGAGAACGCAGCTACAAGAGTCCTATTCATCGAGTTCCCTAAGCTTTGTATTCACCTCGGCCCGTTTATAGACTTTGTGTACATATCTGGTAGTTGCTGGTTCTGCCTTTATTTCTTCTTCAGTAGAGATTCTGCTGTCCCACTTACTCACCCCTTTTTCGACCTGTCCACTCCTTATATTGCCATCCCGCTCCATATGGCACATCCGTTCCCACCTACCCCCGTAGCAGTAGTAGCTTCCATGGCTCCGCTAGCTTCACCACCGTAGCAGATCCCCTCTGCCTCATTGTTTGAGGAGGATCCATCGGAGGCGGCGAGCTCATCTTCCTCATCTTCTGCCCCGAGCGTGGACTATGTAACATCTGAAAGAAAATTTTATCGTTAATAGCCGAGTTGTTCGATTGTTATCGAATAAGTGGGTTTATTCGAAATTCGATTAAGTATTTACTTCAAGCCAATTGAGTGTGATTTAGGACTGATTAGACTTGATGCGATAAGATTAGGAACATAGTAAACCTCACAGAAATTTTTCTAAAACCCGTTTACCGATTTAAGAGAAATCGGTAAGATTTTGGTATTTTAAATTGACGGAACCGGATCAATAGAACTTATGCTATGAGTGCCCTAGGATGAATAGCTAGGATTCAGCCACAACACCCCCATAGGTGGCGCCATTTTTAGCCAAGGAAGTAGCCAGAAAACCAAGTTGAATGGGCAACACAAATCCACTAATCACATTCAACTTGCTTTGGAAGTTTTCTCTCTTTTCCTTTTCTGCCCTTGTAATTTCAATCCTTATCTATACTGGCCCCTTTCCACTCTTTTCTCCACCGTCTCATCTCATCTTAACTCATATCATCCTCTTGTCCCACAAACTTTCAAGCCACAACAAGATTTCTTCAACTCCAACCACAAATCTAACAAGAATCACACATAAGAAAGGTAGGAATCCAACTTCTCTTCTTATTTTTATTGAATTGGGCTGTGTGGGGATCTTGTTATCCTCATGATATTTATGTGATCTGGAATGATGATGATAATTTATGATTAAATTTGCATATGTGTTATGATTAGGATTGGGGTTGGTATGAAAGAACTAAGGAAAAGAGAAACCCAAGAAATTGCTAGGATTTTTCCTCGGCAGTTTGTACGGCGGAGTGTACGGCTCCGCCTACAATGGCTTAAATTTCATGAATCTATTTTTATATGAAACTAGACATTAAGGGATTTCCATAAATATATAATATAAGGCCATTGGATTAGTTTAGAGGTGGTTATGAATTTTTGAAGTTTGACCTAGAAATCAAAACCTTCATCTGCGTAGTATGAGTTGAGAAGGGTGTAACTCACCCTACAAAAATCCAAATTGAGTGAATCTAAATTTGTTGGGAAGCTAACATATGAGGGAACATCCCATAAAAATTTCAGGTTTAGATTCGTTGTCATCTATCCCCAGTACATCAATGAATTTACCTTAAGTGCAACCCGGGCTGGGATAGAGTAGTCCAGTAGGGTTAAGTTTCAGAGCTTATATCTCAAGTTATACTCACTCAAATGATATGAAACTTCTTTCATTTGAAAGCTTGCTCTATTAGCTTTACATTGACATAAATTTCGTATGATTTCACTTAGATTTCCATTTTTGGTGAATTTTCTCTTATAAGAGAGTAATCTTGGCTAGAAATAAAGCTATATCGAGTATACTTAGGGTTGAACTTGGGACAGTATACTTAGGGTTAAACTCGAGAGAGTATATTTAGGGTTAAACTTGGGAGAGTATACTTAGGGTTAAACTCGAAAGGGTACACTTAAGGTTGAATTCGAAAACTTATTAGACAAAGAGCTAAATCGAATATACTTAATGTTGAATTCAGAAACTTAGCGAATCGTAAATTAGATCGGGTATAGTTTATATCAGAACTCGGTAATTAGTAAACACCCTCATGAAAGTCTTGGGAGACCAAATATAGACTAAGATCAGAGGTCGTGATCAATCCAAAATCAATCTAAGAGATCGAACATAACCCCGGAAGTCGGAAATTATATAATCTCAGAGATCGAACATAACTCAGGAAGTCGGAACTTAGGTAATATCGGAACTTGGGAACAATTCAAACTCGGAAATCAAGCTCGGGAATAGAAGCTAAAAGCTTGCAAGATAAATTAAGACTTAAGGTTTTAAAGTTTACACCAATTGATATTGTTATATTATTGCTATGACTATAATGTTATATATTGAGTTTGCTGTTTGATTAAAGTTTCCTGATTTCCTGATACTATTCACGGGGAAGCGGACATGATTTCATCATACTGCCAAAATTTCGGCAGAGATTCTAATTAATATGAATTTACAAGTTATGATGCATTGGTCAAAGCATGAAACAAGTAATACCACACTTATAAAAATAAGGAAGGATTTCCATGTGACTTGGGCCAGTCCCTAAACAAAGTTAAGGAGAATAGATCAGTGGGGAAGTCGAGTAAAGCAAACCTGGCGACCCTGTATAGGAACAAGCTCGATCCTAAAAAGCGGACTATTACCCAGGAGTCTTATGGCCAATATACTCCCAGGGGACCAAGTATGGAAAAATATGAGTTAAAGTCAAGTGCATTATCATTTCGGCATATCCATAGTTTCTGTTAGCATGTTTTGAGTTAATTGCACTATTATATGCTATATATGTACTTTTGTTTACTTTACAGCTGCCACTTGATTATGTCAAAAATATATGTCTTGTTGCTTTTTTTTTTTTGTCTTATTTTCCTTTATCTCCTTAAGTAAAACCAAGTTGTGTTTCGGTCTATGATTTCTATAACTAATTGAGTAAAACATCCTATTGGTGTAACGTTTTCTTTTAATTAAAATCTGAAACACCTGAGAATGGCAGCGATGACAAATATATATATATATATATATATATATTAGGATTCCTACTAAGAAATCTTTATTTCTCACCCTATTATTCATTTTCGCGTCATTCTCAGAGCATGGAGAATGCGGCAACCGGCGTCCTGTTATTGAGTTTCTTGAGCTCCACATCCATCTTGATCCATTCATAGACTCCGTGTACATATCCAGTCGATTCAATTTCACCTTTATTTTTTCTTCCAGAGAGATTTTGCAGTACCACTCATGCACCCACTTTTTGACCCTGTCGTCCCTTACATAGCCATCCCTCTCCACATGGCTCATCCCTTTCCACCTCCACATGCTATGACAGCAGTACCGGCAGCAGCAGTAGCTCCCATGGCTCTGCCAGCCTCACCACCGCAGCAGATACCCTCAGTCTCAATGTCTGAGGAGGATCCATCTAAGGCTAAGAGTTCATCTTCCTCGTCCTCTGCTCCAAGTATGGATTAGACCCCTGTGGATGCTGGCATGGTGATTGGATTCCTTTCTTTGGAATCCATCTAATGGGAGTACCTGTCTTAGCAGCAGTAGGTGTACAGGATGACCCTCTTTTGGTAGTCTGGGTCATGAGCATATGGGTAGGAATTAGTAGTTGTACATGAAATGTCCCGTGGGAACCAGTTGGGGGGGTTGTCTATATAGACAGGCCGATTTATTTTGTGTTAGTGGCCTCATTTTTTACGGCCTTATACTATCTTACATATCTTTTGACAACTTTAAAAACAAATGTATATGTATGTATATATGATGCAGTTTCAGTAAGTTCTATTTCATTCATATTTTTATTTGTGTTACTTCACTCCCGGTACAAGATCTGTTTAGTGTTTATTTTGTTGCCAAACAGAAATTGACTGATGTAAATAGTTAACTCTTAGTTCACCACACGTAATAACTTATCAGGTAATATATTATGACTTAAGCATAGTATTTTGTCTAGTAAGATGTTACAGACTACACTCCAGCTGATGTTGGCATGGCGAACGGATTTCTTTCCTCAGAATCCATCTAGATAGCATACGTGTAGTAGCAGCAAGAGGTGTACAGAGTGTGTAACATCCCCATTTCTACCTAAGCTAATTAGCTCGGTGTTTCCAGCTAATTAGAGGGATTAGCGATTAATTGAGAACTAATCGATTAATCCCGAGAGCAAGAGCTTAGTAAATTAAGTCTAGCCAAACAATTTAGTCATAATGTCCTAAGCGTTTTAATAAAACATGTCGTTTAATCGCCCAATTACTCGGAGGTGCCAAAACAAAAGTAAGACCATCTAACCTTACTAATTAAGTTTATAATGATTAAGACACCTAAGACAACTCTTGAAAAATTAAACCCCAAATTAAGCATATGCTTAACCATAATGCAAGACATCATAAAAAGTGTAATTGACAAGAGTTAACTCATGGGTTAATAAGCCAACTAAGTTAAACTACATTTAAATAATTCTAATAACATTTAGAGATAAAAGTTCTTCCATGCATATGCCCTAGAAAGACCTACCAAGGAGGAGCAACATCTCACCCTTCATTCAAACTCTTCAATCCTACACCATTAGATCAAAAGCCAAGACTAGGATCCTTGTCATCCACCATTAGATCTTGACACTTGGATGAGTCTTAGACAAGCAACCAAATCCTAAGAGGTACTCCCTTTAACCCCTAGAGAAAAGCTTAAAATGGACATTAGAATGCCTCCAAGACTCAGGAAAAACAACTCACCCTTTTGCCCCAAGGTTTTCCACTCCCTAGCTTGTGTGAAGCAAAAATCACATCAATCTCCCTCCCTCTTTTTGCGCCCCAATCAGCCTACTTTCCCCCTCATTTCATTCTTTCACTCCTCTCCCAAACACACACACAAAGCTCTGTTCTCTCTCTTCAATTTCAAATTCTCCTCCTTCTCTCTAAACTCTCCAACTTCTCTCTAGAATCCTCCCACTTCTCTCATCCTTTCCTCTCCTCATCCATCACAAACTCTTCAAGAGCCACCATTTCTTGCTCTTGGAGAATCAAAGACACTCACATATCAAGCCTCTTCCAAGATCCAAGAGGAGGAGCACCACCACCACCATCATCTCTTTTTTCCATCCCAAGTTCCTTCAAGAAAAGCTTCTTGGTAGTGACTCTAAACCCTTTTTCTCTCTTGTTTTTCAAGCTTTAGAACTCCTATGCTCTCCATAGCTAGGTGGTTTTAAAGATTGATTATGGGCATCATAGCCATTCTTGTCATAAAATGAGATGTTGTTGCTAGTATGGTTGTTTGTTGAAAATATGTTTTCGGTTTGGTGTGATGCATGGCTGAATCCACTATTTTTGAACTCCAACATGTTAGTTTTCACTGATCTTTCATGGCATATGAGTGTTTTATAACTTGAGAATGGTTTCTTGAAAGTGAGGTTGAGTGTTTTGGAGAAAACATGAGAAAAAGCAAAACGTGAAATCTGGATTTCCTGACAGTCTGTAAACCGAACGGTATAACTTTTTCCAGAAAACTCAGAAATGAGTGGAACCAATTTTATATGAAAATAGACTCAAAGAGCTTTCCATACATATAAAATACATAAGATTCGGAGTTAAAATGAGTGAGATATGATTTTTCAAAGTGGACTGTTCTCGGGTAGGTTTCTGTCTGGGCAGTCTACACTAAAATGAGTATAACTCAAGCTACAAAAATGATTTTTGAGTGAGACCAAGTTTCAATGAAAGCTAAGACATAGGGGAACAGACCCCTAAAACAGTTTTCTCAGATTCCTTCTGAGCAATTATAATGAGAGGTCACAATCCACTGTACCGGGAGTGAACCTAGAAACTGAACAAGTCAGAATAAAATATGCATAACTGGAGTTAGAAAATGAATTTTTGAGTGGGACTTCTTTTGTTAAAAACTAGACTCAGAACCCTATTAGCATATAAAATTTCGCATTAAAATGATAAAATACCAAATTATGGTGAATTTCTAAAGTTACTGCCTGGGGTAAAAGTAAAACTGTCAAAATTTAACCCTAAGTAAAACTATGCATAAGTGACTTAAAAAAAAAAGGGTAAAAGGGCTTAACCTAAAGTAATGAAACTTCATAATTTACTTAATGAAGACTAGATAGAATAAAATACTAAGCTCACCTAATCCTTAACAAAAGAAGCGAATAAGACAAAAATCGGATGTAAATATAGTCAATGTACTAGATTAAGTTCATAAGATTCTAATCAAACTATAATGCAAAACCTAAACTATAAATCTTCCAAATTAAAATATGAAAATCATATAAGTCAAGTTAGAATGATTGAGAAGATGGAATCAATAAAACGAAAGCTAATGTAAAAGCTTGCACCTAATTTACTAAGCTAAGCTCATAAGACTTTGCTTGAGAATATGCCTATGGTTAGGTTGCAAGCATGATGTGATGATGATGTGATTATGATGCCATGATATGATGATATGATATGATGATATGATGATGATGATGATGATATGATGATCTTTGTGATCTTGGTATTACGTCATGGCAAAATTTTGGGAAGCTACGGTATAGTAGTTATCTTTGCCGAAATTTTGTAAAAGCTAATGGACTTAGAAATATTTTGCATCATAAGTTAATAAGAAAAGATTTGATAAAGTGTGACCCTTCAAAAGGGAAGGTGACCTAAGTTAAGTTTCCCCTCACCCACAACTCACATGAGGCATGGCATGACCCAGCTAGTGTGAGTATAGGGGATAGAACTTACATGAGGCATGGCATGACCGGCTAGTGTAAGTGCAGAAATTTTATGGTGGCGGCTGACCCTACGGTATGAGCTCATTACCACTTAAGTTTAGTGGGTGGAAGAAAGGACTTAAGATAAGTCAAGTTAAGGAAAGAAAGGGACTTCGGTCCAACCCAAGTAAAGAACATAACTCTCAAATACATTTATGTATGTTATGACTAGTCGTATGAGCTTTCATGTCATGCCATGATGTTGTTAATACATCGAGGATAAGTACTAAAAATGGGACTCACCGGATAATGCGTTTTGAAAATCAAATAATTGAACCTCTTGTATGCCTGATTTTCATTTAAAAACCAGAAGTGGGTGGGACGAAAGCGATGACGCCCGTGTCGGGGTCGAGTCCTCTTGAAAATCTCATTTCTCATCCTAGTTGTTTTAGTCTCGTCACCGGATACTCATGGAGCCACACGTGGAGATGGAGCATGGAGCCTCCCCACCATGAGTGGGCTTACGAAGAGGGCCCACGCCTTATCGTGGCCCACGACCACCACGATAGTTACTTTGCTTCTATCGGTCGAGTTTTTGAACAAGAGGCGGAGATCCCGCCCCGGTGGACGTATCATCATCCGCCTTGAATGACCCAGCTGGGTCCTTGGGATTTTCGCGAGCCATTGCCGAGATCGAGATGGAGCGATGTCTCCGGTCTACCGTAGCCGAGCCTATGTTGCCGCGCAGAGGTTCAGTGGTCGAGGTGAGTTCGGCGGCCACCCCTAGGGCGTAGCGACCGCCGCCACTCCCCGATATCGCTTTGTCGGCGTCGAGGAGGATCCCTCGAGCCGCGTTCCTCGATGAGCAGCTATGTTCCCGACCGTCGCGTCCGTCGTATAGAGGTGATCGGCCGAGCACCCAGCATCATTCGCACTCCCGCGTTCCCAGGCCCGAAGCGACATGGGGACTCGACATTCGAGGACCTGAGTTCGATGGAAGAGGGTATGGAAGAAGCGAGAGAAGTCGACATATGTCTACGAGGGCTTATTTTGATTTGTGCTCCCTAACTCTTGTATTTCATTTAGTATTGTATCTCATCAGACTTGTGTACCTTTGATAATTGGGGCCATGGCATGACCATGAGTTTCCTTTATATGTACTTGTTTGGATATTATGAGATTAAGTATTTTATGTAATCGCTGTTATAATTTCAATGTATGACTTTATGATTTATCTCATGTTAAAGTCCATTTATATTGAAATCTCACGCGATCGTTAGTCTCTTGCTATCTTCTCGCGCAAGGCTTTACTTTTTTAAAAGCAACGACATATTTCAAAAAAAAATTTACTGTATTTTCCGCGTAATCTAATTTCAAGTAAAGTTTAGTGTTCCACGAGCATAAGTAACAACTAATAAAACGCCGTAATACGACTTAAGCGTAATATGGATTTATTAGGGTGTTACAGAGTGGCCCTCTTTTGATATTTTGGGCCATAGGCAGTAATCTAGTAGGTGGTCAGTACATGAAATGCCCCATGGGGACCAGTTAGGGTACTGTTCATAGAGACAAGCTAATTTATTTTGTTTCAGCGGCCTTATTTTATTACCCTATACTGTTTATATATATATATATATATATGATACAGTTTTAGTAGTTCTGTCTATTCAGCATTTTTATTTATTTTATTTTATTTCTGTTACAATGATTATCCATTACTTATTCCGCAACCAAACAGAAATTAATTAAGTGAAAGTTAACTCTTTATGGATAATTAACATTGAATCAAAAAATGGAATTTAATTAGACTGTCATACGTAATAACTTATCAGGTAACATATTATGACTTAAGCATAGTATTTTATTTGGTAAGGTGTTACACATATCCATAAGTATAAGATATTCATAACTATGAATACAAGAAAAAAAAACATAGATGCATGCACATTTTATGCAATTCCATTTACTTTGACTTTTTTGACTTTAGCTTACTTTGACTTTAACTTAACCAGAGTCTTAATTTTAACTTTACTTTCTTACTTTCATACTTAATACATGCATAACATTCTTTCTTTTACCCTTGGATAGATTGGTATAGGATACGAGCTCATTCCGAGACCGTCGTCGCATAGTATTAATCTAAAATTAAACTCAGTTGACAAGGAGATAGCTCTAAATTGGAGGGGTCTCTCGGCTGCTTGCCTCTAAGGTAGAGAGGTCTCTTTATGGGTCACCTTCCCTTATCGAAGTGACTGAATATACCTAATTATCTTATCTTTGTAGATCACCTTCCCTTACCGAAGTAACCAAAGGATCATATCCAATTATATCTTTTCTTTTCTTATCATAACACTTGGTGTTAAGTCCTATGTCATGAGTGCCTTAAGTTAAAGGACTTAAGTCTGTCTTATCTTAATGTAAAATATATATATATATATATGAATGTAACAAATATTTTTTAAGTCCACGATTTTGGTGAAAATCTGATAGCATAACAACTCGACCAAAAGATTCCCCAAAACTGCAAACCTACACATAACTAGTATACAGAGCTTTCACCTCACATTCATTCATTCATAAACATTCCATCACATGCATAGATCATGATTCTTGTGGATTTCTCCTCAAGAATCATTCCCAGTACAGTTATGATACATAGACGAATATTCTTATGAAGAAGCAACTTTATCATTTACCATACGATTAGAGAATAGAATACACCAATGCACACAAGAGTCTTATAGACATATTTGGGTGATTAGGTGCAATCTTTTAAATTACCATTTTGCCCTTAAATCTTTGATTAGTCTTGAAGAGATATTTTTTATCTTCTTATCTTCACTTATTAACCTTTTAAGTTTACATTTTTACTTATTGTGGTCTCTTTTAATTCTATTATTTCCTCTTGATGATTTTTTAAGGTCGTGACTTTTCTTAAAATTTTATCTTGTGATTTTTATTCAAGAGTTATGCATGTATTCCAAATTTTATGACAAAGCCAATAGCCCTAATCATTTCTCCAAGGAGGCTACAAGGACTTCACCTTGCTCTATTTGGAATATGAGAATTCATGGCTAAGTCATAACAGTTGGAGCAACACTTATTTAATCACTTAGAATTATTAAGTTTTATACTTAAAAATGTAACATTCTACCAGATATAATATTATGCTTAAGTCATAATATTTCACCTAGTAGTTTGTCACGTGTGGATATCTCTTAATTCATTTATCCTTAATTTGCTGACTAGGTCGAGGAAGTTTTAATCGTAAAACATGACTACTGATTTGGTGTTAATTTATGTAGGCAATATATATATATATATATATATATATATATATATATATATATATATATATATATATATATATATATCTCTGTGTGTGTGTGTGTGTGTATGTGTAGTCAAAGTATTCAGAAGTACATGTACATATAAAATAGTGGATACAAAATAGTGGGACTGGTAAACAAAATAACTCGGCCTGCGATCATGAGGTACTACCCTCTATTGTCCTCCAAGGACATTTAGTCTACTATCTCTCTAAGAAATATAAAAAGAAACTAAAACCATGGCCCAAGGTCATAAACATGCCAAAAGAGGGCCGCTCTATACACTAAGTCAGCAAGGAGGATGTTGTCTCTAGTTGGATGCTAAAGATAGGAACTCGTTAGCCATATCGAGCTCCGCTGGGGTGTGACTATCACTAGGTCCAAAGGATGAGCTAGAGGATGACTCTGAAGCCTCTGAAGGATCCTCGTCATCAAAGGAGAGAGAGGGAACAACCTGAGGTGGTGAGGCGGACGATGTAGCTGCTGGTGGTGCTAGAGGTGGGACAGGGTGTGCTGTGTACAGTGGCATGGCTATGCAGGGTGCAGCGAGATCAAACAGAGGGTGAGAAAGAGGAACAGCAAAGTAGCTATGGAAAAAAAGAAATATAAACGGAAATGGCAAGTACTAGTGATATACATGGAGTCTATCACCCGGTTAATGTGGAACTGCAGATCAGGAAACTTGATAAAGAAGATGGTCATCGCTACCTAGTCCACGGTCTGAGAATGACGCGAATACATACAGTAGGGTGAGAATTTGTAAAATTCCCAATAGAATTCTTACAACTATGCTACGCTGACATCATGTTCATTCCAAGTTGCTTCGGTTTTTGTTTAATTTTATGAAAATGTGAATGATATATAAATAGTTTGATTTCTCATTGTTTGAAAAATATAGTCCAAAACAAGGTTCAATTTTACTTCAAACAGGGAGATATAGAATGAGCATCACGCAAAATATGATACAGTCAAAGCACAGTGCAAGTGAATAGTAATAGTCATAAAGAAGAGCATATGATATTAGTCATACAAAACTGCATATATAAATAGCACAATTTAAAGCACAAACCATCATCACATCTTCATAATGCATTAATGCATGGAAATGGAATGTACTTCATCATCATCGATCCTTAAATTGGTATTTCATAAGCTTTCCATACTTGGTCCCTTGGGAGTTTTAGGCCATATAACTCCTGGGTAGTACTCTGCTTTTCAGCATCGAGTTTGTTCCTATACAGAATTATCAAGTTTACTTTCCCCGACTTTCCCACCAATCTATTCCCCTTAACTGTATTTTCGGGGCTGGCCCAAGTAAATGGAATCCATATAGTCTTTATAGATCATAGGTTTATAACCAATTCAACTTGAATGACATGAGAAATATATGCAAAGTACATAAATTCTGCCAAAATTTCGGCAACATAACAGATCAAGTCCGCTTCCCTATGAATGTACCAGCTCAACTAG
Organism: Pterocarpus santalinus; assembly: GCA_031439595.1. Classification (NCBI taxonomy): domain Eukaryota; kingdom Viridiplantae; phylum Streptophyta; class Magnoliopsida; order Fabales; family Fabaceae; genus Pterocarpus; species Pterocarpus santalinus. The sequence continues at coordinate 46,729,973 of CM062532.1, read as the reverse complement.
AAAGTCAGTCATAATAGTAGAGCAACATCACACATTAATATCTCAACCTTGTCATAGGTTTACAATATCTATCATTAATTGTAACTTACTCATGCATTAAGGTAGCCAATTACTAAATTGGCAATTCTGCTCATACCGTTCAAATCCACCCATTTTTGTGTCTTATGCCATAATTTCTACTTAAGTGATTAAATTCTAAATTTTTTCTATGTTGAAGTTTTGTTGTCTAATTTTAAACCTCTTTAGTCCCATTCATTTTTTATAAGTATAACTTAAGGTATTGAGAATTTACTTAGGTCTGCCCTGTGTTAGATAAAATAGGGGTCTAAAATTTTAAAATTTGCTAAAAATAGAAATCTTATTAGATTTGAGTGAATCTTATATCCTTGTGAAGCTAATAGAACCATCTTTCATGTTCAATAAGTTTCATTTCATTTAAGTGAGCAAAGCTCAAGTTATAAGCTTGTAAAATTGGTAGAATTGGTCTGTCCTATCTCTATCCAGTTAGAACATGGAGTAATTTTGTTGAATTACTGGATGCAATAGGGATCAAATTCTTTGAAATTTTTTATGGCATGTTATTCTATGTGTAAACTTTTTAAAAAAATTGGTTGCACTCTAATGGAAGTTGTATAGGGCAAGTTGTGCCCTGCACAGCCCATTCTAGTCAAGTCCAAAAGCAGAAATATAGGATAACCTTCAAAAAATTATATCTAACTCAATACTAATTCAATGGCCTTATAATTTGTATGGTTGGAAAGCTCTAAATGTATAGTTTCATTAAAAATGGGTTCATCAAGTTTTGATTGTTTTGGGAGAGGCTGTATGTAACAACCTCTATCATATAAGTCATACTTGAGTCACGAAGTTATATTAAAAGGTTGTCACTGTGCTAAGAAATTTTTAAAATATGGAAAATATAATACATAGTCCTTTAACTGCACACTTTATTATTGAATAATAGTTTATAAACTCTGTCATCTCTGATACATAGAGAATAGAATAATTACAATTTAAAGGAAATTGTGACTAACATAATACATAGCATTTGCTTTCGACTAGTCATTAGCTAGCTTCAATAGCCCCTTGGTCTGGTTTGTGCCCGAGTCTTGATTAGTGAATGTCCCAGTACTCCACGTCACACTCGATTTCTAACTTGGGTGCTGGAATATTTACGGAAAAGAAAAACATACAAGCAGGCAGTGAGAACCTAAGGTTCTCAGTAAGTAAACTCCAACCATCATTCTTATAGTGTCATCGTAAACATTCCAGTCACTTCGGTTTATTATGGAAATATGAGCACATATACACAAATAGTGGTTCAATTTTAAGTTAAAACACCTTTCTCGAAGCGGGTTATATTTTAACAACCACTTGCCATATCATATGACAGACATAGAAATACAAATAGTATAATATGCTTCAACAAGAATCATAATAACATTATGACTTAACGAGATAATTGAAGATGCACATATAGATGCTTATACTTGACTGTATGCAAGTGCGCTTAACTTAATTTGTATCTTTCTTTAACTTGAAACTTAATCTTGCTCTTCTGTACTTGGTCCCCCGGAGGTGAATGGCCTCTCTCATCCCTAAGTAATAACCTGCTTTCCAAGTCCGTGCTCGTACCTATACATGAGTGACAGGTTTACCTTCCCCAACTCTCACATCGATCTATTCCCATTAAATCTGGTCGAGAGCTGGCCCAAATCTTAGATAGTACTGCTTTAGCCCACGCTAGTTGGGTCTATGTCATGCCTCACATGGTAGCTTAATATGTTCCTTCTACAAGTTCTTATTATCTTTTCCTTTCCATATCTTATCATGCATGCGAATGCTTTGTGCATTCATGGATATGTCTCATGTCTTACTTCTCATATCAGATTCTAATTATGCTTGCATGCATGATGTACATGAACATGACATGTAAATGTAATTATATTCAAAGTATAATCACCCATAGTACAAGTTCTCATAACTTCATAAACTTCTACCGAAAATTCGATAGCATAATAGATCGAGTCCGCTTCCCCATGAATAGTGTCAGACTACTCGTAAAATCATTCAAACATGCAAATCAATATGAAACAACAATTATATATTCACAATATCATTCATCAAATTCATGAGAACAATTGTTGCATTTAAAATATGGTTGCTGTCTCAACACTTTCATTCAACCTGATTTTTGTAAATCAGGCCACAATTTCTATTTAACTCATCTGGACCTAAATTTTGGATATGTTAGAGTGTTATGTGTCTATATTCTAACCTCTTTAGTCCCATCTAATTTTGATAAATACAGCTCAAGTGATTTAAGTTTTATCTCGGCCTGCCCTGTAGCTAGCCAGAATTATACACTTAAAATTAAAAATCCACTAAAAATCGAAAACCAGCTCAAATCAAATGAAATTGATATCATAATAAAGATAACAGGACAAGCTTTCATTTGCAATAAGTTACATTTCATTTGCTTTAGTAGATCTTGAGCTATAAGCCCCAAAATTTGCCCTTTCTGAATTGCCCTATTTTGGCCTAGTTTGAACTTAAGGTAATTTCATTAATGTGCTGGGAATAATTGGCAATGAATCTGACTCTCAAATTTTTATGGGATGTTACCTTATATGTTAGATTTCAAACAACATTAGTTTCACTCAATTTAAAGTTGTGTAGGGTGAATTACACCCTTCTCAACTTATACTGCCCAAATGAGAATCCAGATTTCTAGGTCAAACTTCAAAAATTCATAACTAATAATATACTAACCCAATGGTTTATATTTTATATGTATGGAAAGCCCTGAATATCTAGTTTCATACAAAAATGGATCAATTTTAAATGGCTATAGATGGAGCCATACACTCCATTGTATGGACCGCTGAGGAAAAAACCCTAACAACATCTTGAACTTATGATTTCCTTAAATCAATCCATCCAATCTTCAATCCTAACTCAATCATACATCTTAAACCACCCATAATCCATCATATCCAACCAATATAAGATCAAAACAAAGGGAGAGGAGGGAGTCTTAGGCAGCCCCAAACCAGAGAAAAGTAAGAGAAAAGATGAAGTCCCTACGTCCTTTAGGTGTGATCTTGCTAAATTTGAGTTTAAATTGATGGAACCTTATCAAAGTTTGAAGGTTTGATGGAGTAGGTTAAGAGGAGAAGAGGAGAAGAGGAGAAGAAGGCTAGAACAAGAAGAAGGAGGCACAAATCTGCTGAAGGGAAAAGGAAGGAAATATGTCATAAAGCCTTAACGAGGTAGTTGGAAATGTGAGTTTTGATTGGATGGAACTTTGTGGCCATATTTTAGCCATATCTCCCCCTCTTTGTGGCTTGTGTGGCGCCACCAAGGGATGATTAAGATGCTGAGTATTCAGTCATTGAGTCATAGGATTTTGGGTACATAAAATCCTATTGATTCAGTTCTGACAGTTTAAAATATCGAAATCTTACCGATTTCCTTTAAATCAGTAAATTGGTTTAGGAAAATTTCTACGAAATCTTCTATGCTTCTAATCTAATTCTCTCCCATCTAATCTCAATTATTTGCTAGTTAATTAACTTTAAATAAATATTTAGTCGGATTTCATAAATCTCAATTATTTGATAAAAACCGAAGAACTAGGAGAAAAACTATAAAAATCCGATGGAGGTGAGGCCAAGTTTCTCCGCTATCTTGAGCAACACTTGACGCCACTCATATGTGGTAGGGGTGGCTGAATTTCAGCCACTTAAGTGAGGGTTTCTAGTAGAAAATTCTACTAGTTCAGTTCTGGCGGTTTAAAATACCAAATCTTCGTCGATTTTCTTCAAATCGGCAAAACTTTACTAAATGACTTTGAGAAAATTTCTATATCTGTATTCTAATTGTTCCTAAGCTTAATCCCTCTAATTAACTTCTAATTTACTCCTAATTAATATTTAATTAACTCCTAATTAACCTTACTTAGTCAATAAGATCGAATAAATTGCTTGTTAACGTGAAATAAGCGTTTTTGCAAATTCGAAGCTTTTCTATTCTCTATTTTCCATAGCTAATGGCATTTTCGTAATTTTGAGTAAGTCCAGAGACACTCCACATCATTTCACACCCAACTGCCTCCATGGCCCAATCGACAGAGATTTAAACTTCTTCGGTTTCACCACGTGATTCTGCTTCGTTTAAAACTCCATTCTGCTAATTCTACATATGTAAGGACATAAAGGTCATTTTATGAAAAGTTCTAGAGTTATTGTGAGAATAAGTCTTTGGGGTCAAAATATAATTTCTAAAAATTATGAGCATCATTGCAATTAACAAAATTTTATAGGGGCACTTTTGTCATTTCCTAATTTTTAACATATGGTAGTGCCATATTTTCAATAGCAGTGTCACACTATCCTATAATTCTGAGTGTGAAGATCATTATAGCATAACGCTGCCTGAGAAATTCTCACACTGCCTAAAGGAAATAATTCAAAGTTTTCATTAAGTTCTGCTTACGAGAGTGGGGATGTTACACCATACACTCTACCAGTACGGACACCGTGGGGTTTCTTAGTCTAGTTCATTCTATTTGCTTCCTTTTTCATTCCTTCACTCACTAGTCATTCAAAACTCAATTTATAGCTGATAACCCAGCTATGAACATTCACATAAACTCATTATAACATCAAATACATGCATATAGATGAATTTTCCAATAGCCACCAATTCACAAGAAGATCAAATAAGGAGATTGATTCCTACCTCTAGATTGGTGTAAGAGTTGGCTAGATGCAAGTTTTGAGGTAGAAGGTGAGTAGGGCTTAAAGGTGGAAGTGGAATGAAGGGAAGTAGGGGAAAAATGATAAGGGCCTAGTTGCTGGAAGTAGTCGAACTAGAATGGAGGAGATGAGAGGAAATTTTACAATTTTAGTCACATTGGGTAGTCGGAATTCTCAATTCTTATTGGTTGTTGCTTGAATGGTTAATAAGTGAGTCAATCCTCCCCATTTCTTGTGGCTGAAAGGCCCCACTTAGAGGGGTAAAGTGGCTAGATTCTCAGCCACTAAGTTTAGAGTTTTGTAGTGTTAAATTCGGCTAATTCGGCTCTTACAGTGTATAATACTGAAATTCAATCGATTTCTTTCAAATCAGCAAAACGTTACTAACTTTGTAAGATTTTCTATATATCTATTCTAATTTTAACTATCATCTATTTAACTCTAAATAAATCTGTAATTAACCTTCAATTAACCTTGCTTATGCAATAAAATTGAATAAATCAATTAATAACGCAATTAGATATTTTAAGAATTTTCGAATGTTACAAAAAACATCTATTTTCTTTTCTCTTTCTTTTTTTTTCGCCTAAGTTCTTAAATTTTGTTTCCTTACTACAAGTGTCACTAAGTTTTTTGGATAATCAAGATTAACTATTTTAAAGTTTTGATACATTTTTCCCTTGTATTTTCCTTTATAGTGGCTGAAGCCTATATGGTTGGCCAGCATCAATTTTTACTTGGTTTTACTTCATGATTTTACTTGTCTATGTCTTATTGAGGCTTATGGACTTAGAATCTAAGCTTAAAAAGCTTTACTCTTATGAGAAACTTGATAAAAATTAAATCTTTTGCTTGGTTCATGTCTTAAGACTACTTTCTCGTAGTTACTTTTCCAACACTCAACCAAACAACTCAAGAAAGCAACTTTATTAAAAATGTGATCACAAAAATGTGAAACAAGCTAAAGAATCAAACAAATACTTAAAACGGTGGCAACTTTAGACTTTTCTAAGAGCTAAAAACAAGGAATAAGCCAAGAGCATCATAAACATGGCTAAGGCTAAGTGCTCATGACTAAAAATGAGTAAAGAATAAAAGTTCATACACTATTTCCAAAGACGAACACATTAGAAAGTTAAAAGGAGTAGTAGAAACATGAAAGATGGCATTTTTCTCAAGAGGCTAGAAACTTTGCGTTAAAGTTTGAAGTCTAAAGCTATGGTCAAGCTTGAGCATTCATGGCTTATCGTAAAAGAAAATAAGGATAGTTAGAGGTTCCTACCCACAATATGATGAAACCAAGCAAGAAAAGGTTGAAGCTTTGAAGTGAAAATCCTCCTTCTTTGATCCAAGATGCCCACGATTTTGGTCTTGAGAGGGAGATGAGTCTTTTTGCTTCTTTTGCCTAGATGAGAGAGTGTATGAATGTGTTTGCAAGAGCTAAAAGTTGTAGCTCTCATAAGACTTGTAGTATATGTTGTCCAAAGGCCTAATTGGTAACTAGATATGTCCATCTTATTACCTGGTATTTGTTAATGGTATGTATCTTTAAGGAAGTCATTGAAGCAGCATTCCAGATGAGGTTTGCTTGTGAATTATAGGGGATGATAATGCTAATCTATTCTCCTCCAATTCCATTTTTGACCAATTCCTTTGCAACCTGCAATACCAAATGAATGAATAATTATTTAGCGTAGGGGCTAGTCAAACAACATTAATTGAAAATGGAACATGTCCACTAGAGTGAGTCATGTCAACTTTGGAACATGCCTGAGCATCATTCCTTAGCAAGCTCAATTATCATGCAAAATCTCCCATTACCATTATTTCTTATGTTGTTTGGATTTTGAGTTGAGTTAATACCATGTTTCTGAAAATCGGACTGGACCGGCCAATCCAACCGGTTGAATCGGGAACCAACCAAGCATCCGATCCGGGTATAGCATAAAAAATCGTTTGAATCACTAGAAAACCGCTGAACCAGACAAACTAGACCTATTCAAGCGGTTGGGTGATTTTTTTTCCCAAAAAAAACCCAAAATGACGTTGTTTTGGTGAGGTTTTTTTAAGAAGAAGAAGAAGAAGAAGAAGAAGAAGAAGAAGAAGAAGGGTGAAACGGCTCATTACACACTCAAGAGAGTTAGAGTAGAAGTAGATATAAGGGAATAGGGGATGAGTATGATTGTGTAACGAGCCCTAACACCACTAAAGCCATGAAAGCCATCGATCCTTCCTTCCCTTCGACGATCTCACTACGCCTCTAGCACGTTGTTCGCAAGGCCATCTACCACACCGTTCTTCTTCAGCTGTCCACCATGTCACGCCCTCCGCTGCAGCATGCAACGACTTTGAGCAGCTACGTAGCCCTTCCTGCATCACTGGCATCATAGTTGGGGTTAGCCATTATTGAAGCCTTGAAGGTAGCTATTGCCTGCAACAATGGAGGCCATAGATGCTTTGGATAGGCAGATCAAAGGCAAAGAACTTTGATCAATTTCTTGGTGTATTGTCCTGCTAGTAGTGCTTTGTGAAGTCTATAGATGCTTCAGATGTGCTTAAGAATGCTTCTACATTGTACAATTTGTTTGTTGAGATTATTGAATGGGTTGGGCCTAATAGTATTGTGCATGTGGTAACTGACAATGCAGCCAATTATGTTGTAGCAGGGAGGCTTATTCATGAAAAATATGATGACATTTTGTGGTCTCCTTATGCTGCCCACTGCTTGGATCTCATTTTGAAAGATATAGCAAGCATGTCCTAATTACAAGTCTTGCATCTAATGCTTCCAAGATTACTGTGTTTGTTTATAATCATATGGTATTCTTGTCTTGGCTTACAAAAAGGCCTGGTTGGAAAGAGATTATTCGTCCTAGAGCGACTTGCTTTGCTATTGTCTTTCTAACATTGAAAAATATATATGAACATAAGGCAGATTTGCAAGCTTTAGTTGTAGACACATATTTCATTGGGCACAACTTAGGAGAGAGTGCTAATGGGAACGCTATTAGTGCTATTATCTTAGACAATAAATTCTAGGATAGTTGTTATAGCACATGCAAGCTTGTAGGCCCTTTAATTAGATCACTGAGAATTGTAGTATCTGATGAAAAGTCTTCATTGGGATATGTTTATGAAGGTATGCAAAGGGCTAAAACTACAATCAAAGAGATGTTTAGGAACAAGAAAATTGCATATCAACCTTACACGAAAATCATCAAGAAAAGGTGGGATAAGCATTTGAAGCGAAGTCTCCATGTAGCAGCTTACTTTCTAAACCCTACTTTCTTTTATAATGAGAAATTCATTGAAAATTAATCAAGTTATAGTGCTCCAAGTTTACAAAAGATTGCAATTCGTATTCTTGGCCAAACATCATCTTCCTCAGAATGTGAGTGAAATTGGAGTCTTTTTGAACAAATCCAATCTAAAAGAAGGAATAGACTGGAGCATCAAAGACTAAATGATATTGTTTATGTCACCTATAACTTGCACCTTAAATCAAGGTATTATATGATTTATATCATTAGATTACTTAATATTTATGAATGCCACTATGTTATTTTTGAAATCTTAGATTAGCAAACTTAGAAATTGTTACAATATTTTTTGTATTTTTTTTATTTTGTTAGGATGCAACAAAAGAAAAGGTCTTATAATCCACTTGATTATGAAAGTATTGACCTTGTTGACTTTTGGGTGACGGAAGAAGTTGAAGAGCCAGAACTTCCCAATGATATTCAAGAGTTGATATATCAAGATAATTATGTTCCTTCAAATCATGGTGGTAGGTCGTACAGTTTATTATATAAAATACTTTGCTCATAAACTTTACTATATACTTTTAACATGTTTTGCATTTTATTAGATGATGATGAGACATATCATATTGATATGAATTTACCTCATGGTCCAAGCTTTGATTCGTTTGGTGTTGATGGAGATGAACATGGAGATGAAGATCTTGATGAAGGGAACATTTGACACATTAATGCATATTTTGATGATCCAATTTGATTAATGAACTTCAAAATTTGTTTTTGATGTAATATGGTTGAACTTCTGCTTTTTTGTAATGTTATTTCTATTGTGAACTTATGATCATGTGAGTTAATGTTGTTATGTTATTAAGACTTGAGAGATTTGGTCTATATGGATTATGTTGATTTTGATAAATTTATGAATCACGTTATGTTATATGAGTGTTATTAATGATTTATTGATTTTTATTTGTTTTATAATAAATAATTAATTATGTTATATATATAACATGAACCCCAGTTAAACCTATCGAACCATTGAACCTCTAAACCAATAGCTTATCCACTTCGATGTTTGGTTCGGCTTTCAGAACCTTGGTTAATACCAAGTATCTATATTTTGTTACTTTCATTTATCATTGTTCTAGATACACTTGGATATTTTTATTGAAAAATCACTTTGAATTGTTTACTAATTTTCAAAACTTTTGCAAAGAAATTCAAACCCAATTTAGTTATACAATTCACATTTTGTGTAGTGATAAAGCAAAAAAAACAAAAGAAAAACATATTTTTCTGCACGTTTTAAATCTTTTATGGCATCCCATGACATGGTCCATTCGTCTATTTGTCCCTATACTCCATAGCAAAAATGGTATAGTGGAAAGAAAATATAATCATATTATTGAAAACTACTGATACTCTTGTTGCATATTAATACCCTATTTTGGGGTGTGATGTTCTCACTATTGGTCACTTAATAAATCACATACCACCTATTTTGAAAAATAAGGTGCCCTTTTCCCTTCTTTTTCCTAAAGACTTTCTTTACACTATTCCTTTGGGTTTTTGCTTTCACTTGTTTTGTGAATGATCTCTTTCCAAGTCTTGATGAATTGTCAACTCATGCTATTAAGTGCATTTTTTGTGGGTACTCTCAAGTCTAGATAGGGCATTGGAGGTATTCTTTTTCTACACACTATTTTTACATGGCTGCAGATGTTACCTTTTTTAAGGAGACTCCTTACTTTTCTTATCCCATGGAACACAATACTTTCTCCCAAGTCTTACCAATTTCTGTACTTTGATTTTGTAAATCTCCCATGTACCCGAGTTTGAGGCTTCCTAGTCCCTTCGTTCCTCTCTTGTTCACTTATCACTTATAAGCATTGACCATGTTTAAAAAATCCAAAGGTTATTCCAACTCTAGCTACAATGATTCATCTCCTACTCCAACATCTCTACCTATACAAGATTTATTAGAACATCCACATGACCTACCCATAGCTCTTCAAATATAATCGGTCTGCCTGTGATCTACATCCTATTTATATATTTTTGAGTTATCATCATTTATCTTCTTCACACTATGCCTTTTTATCTGTCTTGTCCATTTCTATTTCTAAAATAGTTTAAGAACCACTTTCCTATCCAAGATGGTGATAGGCTATAATTGATGAGATGGCAGCCTTAGATTCGAGCCACACATGTACTCTTGTTCCACTACCCCATGGCAAGTCTACAGTTGGTTATAGATGAGTTTTCATTGTCAAAGTGGGTCCTAATAACAAGCGGGTTGGATAAAAGCTTGCCTTATGTTGAGTCTATACCTAGATTTTTGACCTTGACTAGGGAGATGCCTTCTCTCCTGTTGTCAAAATGGCCTCAATTCATATCCTTTTGTCCATGGCTGCCACAAACTATTTGCCATTATATCATTTGGATATTAAAAGTGTCTTTCTCAATGGTGATTTAGAGGGAAAGCCTTCATGGAGTAACTACTTAACTTTGTTGCTAAGGGAGAGTCAAGTCTTGTTTGCAAATTTAACAAATCTCTTTATGGTCTTAAATAGTTCCTTCGAGCATGGTTTAGTAGATTTAATAAGCTCATACAGCAATTTAGTCTAGACCTTGCTAAAGATAAGATAACCAACAATCCTCCTCCTAGCACTTGTTATCCATAACGATGCCTTTATAGAAATTAAGCTTTTAACCTAATTTGACTCTAACCCACTTAGCCTTGCTAGGTTAGAATGTTAGCATTCCCAGCCCTTGCTAGTAGTCAATGCCTATTTGGAAATCAAACTTGTGACCTTGACTTTGATGCCACTTGTTGGATCAAGCGCTTAATAGTAGGACAAAATCTATTGTTGTTAATCATAGTGCAACTCTTCTTACTTACATCCACTACCAAGTGTCACAATCTAATCTAACTCCAACTATATCTAGACCTTGCCAAGATATCATGCTGACCCACAACCAACAATCCTAGAGTGAGGCAAACCACATTATCATTGTCATTATGGATGATCTTATTTTCACAAGAGATGATGAACAAGGAATTCAAAGCCTCAAACAACACTTGCTTCATCATTTTCAAACTAAGGACTTAGGTTGGCTATAATATTTTCTTGGGATTGATGTAGCCTAATAAAAAATAGGGATTGTCATTTCCCTAAAGATGTATGTCGTTGACATTTTGAAAGAAACTAGCATGCTAGATTGTTAACCAGTTGATACACTTATGGAGCCAACTGTTAAACTTCTACCAGATCAGAGGAAACCTTATTCAAACCTAAGTAGATATCGAAGGTTAGTGGGAAAATTAAATTATCTCACTATAACTAGGCCAGATATATCTTTTGCTATTTGTATTGTGAGTTAGTTTCTCAATTCTCCATATGACGATCATTGGAATGTGATGGTGCAAATAGGTATGTTGAAGATTTTCTTCGGAAAGGATTAATCTAGGAAAATAGAGATCATTTTGACATTATTGCTTATATAGATGTAGATTAGGAAAGATCTCCTAGTTAGAGGAGATCAACTTCTACATATTGTGTTCTCATTGGTGCTATTCTCATTTCTTGGAAAAGCAAAAAGTATAATATTGTTGCTAGGTCAAGTGCATAAGTAGAATATCAAGCAATAGCTCTTACTACATGTGAAATTGTCTAGCTAAAACAACTATCCTAGGAATTAAAGTTTTTCAAGATTACTTCCATCTGTAATACACATTGCATCCAATCCAATCTTTCATGAATAAACCAAACATATTGAGCTTGTCACTTCATTAATGAAAGAGTTATTTTTGAAAAGAGATCACTACATCCTTTGTGAACTCTAATGATCAAATACAAGATATCTTTACCAAATCTCCTTGAGGATCAAACAAGTTGGATGCATATGACATACATGCACCAGCTTAAGGGGAAACAAAGTAGTTTAAGCATATGCATGGAAAATTAAATTGGTTCCATTTATGGTAGCAAACTCCTAAACGACCCAAATTTGTGCATTGATTAGTGAATACTCATCCTAATACATGTGGTTTCAAATTTTAGGTAAATTAGAAGTTGAGGATGCCATTCATTTTCAATCCAAGTTGTGAGACAACAAAAAGCTAGAAAAAAGAACTTAAATTATACATAATAGAAAACCAAAATCAAATTTAAAGATTAAAAAATAAAATCTAACAAAAAAAAAAGAATATGGATACCATTCTAGGTAAGAATTTGAAGTGCTTAAGCAATAGAGATTTAGAAATATCAGGAGACACCTCAGAGAGGCTTTCTACTGCATCAATCCCCAGTACCACCAAAGTATATGGAGTATTCTGCAAAGATGGTTTATCATCCTTGTAACTATTATTACCTTCCGCATCATTAGGTTTTTGCAATGGCACAACCATTTATAAACTCAAATGATTTTTTTTTTTTTTTGGCTTGGAGAGGAATAGACCCCAATTGAACAACATTCACCAGTAGATTCTGGGAGGTTGATGCCCTAGAATCAAAATAGCTGGGATTTGCATTGTTGCTTTGCAGCTTTTGGGAGGCAAGGAAAGTAATGTTTTGGGTATGGCATTCAAAGAAGTGGTGGATGCCGAATTTGGAAGGTTAAGGGCTAGGCTTCTTGGAGGTAAAAGAAGAAGAACAAGAAGAAGAATAAAAAGAAGAGGTGGGCTTCTTCTTGGGTGGCATTTCTGTAACATCCTCCCAAAATACAGTACTATACTTAAGTCATAGCACTACATTCATGAGTTGTTACTGTTACCTGAGTGGACCTTGTTTTACAGCAACTTCAACCGTCTTCAAAACCTTTCTGGCTATCTGGAGATAACACGAAAATAGGAGTGAGAATTTTAAATTCTCAGTAGGATTTATTAAAAAATTTCATACCATGTCATCGTTATTATCTCCAGCTGTTTCGATTCATTATGAAAAAAATGAACATATTATACGAACTGTTTCGTTTTATAGATTGAAAACATATAGTCCAAAGCAGAGTTCTTTTTATTTCACGCACTTGAGTCACATTGGCAATATTTCATATTTAGAATAATAATCACCGTATAAACAGATAGAATAGTCTCAGCACCAATAAAACATGGGATATAATCATGCAAATACTTATATTTGAATTCATGCAAATGCACTGGTGCTTTCCTTTAACTTTCTTTGCTTTCTTTTCTTGGCACACCTAAGTGTTATGTATAGTCATCCCTAGGGTGCTTGCATCTATTTTAATCTTTAGTTTTTACTGCCCTTAGGTAGTCTGATTTAGGAGTGAGCTCAACTCGTGACCGTCGTCACACAGTACTAACCCGCAAGGTGACCCACATGCCTTTAGGTCGGAGGGACTCAGTTGGCCATCTGCCTCCACCATTGAGGGACCCAAAAGTTTTAGCTGCCTTTACAAGGAGGAACCCAATGTGTAATTGCCTCCAAGTAAAGGGACCCACATCTTTATCTTTTAACTGCCTTCACCTGGAGGGACCCAAATAATTACCTCCAAGTGAAGGGATCTCATGTATTCTTCTTTCATTCATATACAAATATGCATGCTCTCATAAGAATAATTCATGATCATATTATTCGTAACTGTATAGCTGTTCACCTTTGATCATGCAAGTGAATGCTCTACGTTCTTATACATGACTCACATTATACTTGAATCATATTTGCATGTATAATTATCATAGTCACCACATATACTTACTCATAATTTTAAATTCATAAAAATGAACTTAATTGGTAAAAACTATCAATCCATTAATCTTGCAATTTCTACCGAAAATTCGACAGTATAACAGATCGAATCCGCTTTCCCATGAATAGTGCCAGACAACCAGAAAATTTTAATCATACAACAAACTCAATATAGGACATCATATTTCGATTAGTTTTCATGCACAACAAAGTCTTAATCTACCTTGCAAGCTTTTAACTTTTATAGATGTTCCCGAGTTCGAGCTTATGACCGACTTCCGAGATTACATTTTCTGAGTTCCGAGATTATATAAGTCCTAACCTCTGGGGTCATGCACGATCTCCGAAATCGATTCTAGATCGAGTTCCGAGGTTATATGCTTACTAAGATACCAAGTTTAGGAATTACGGGTATAAAAGTGTTAAAGCGTCCTCGTTCTCCACTTCCGAGATCGTTTTATGTGCTGTGAAATTTCGATCTCCAACACTAACTATACCCGATCTAGTTTTATATTCATTAAGTTCCAAATTCAACATTAAGTATACCCAACCTAGCCCATTGTTTGCCAAGTTCTAAGTTCTGAGTTCCGATATTAACTCAAGTTGTTTGTGTTTTATTCCAGACTACTCTATATCTAGCCAGAATTGCACTCTTATAAAAGAAAATTCACCAAAAATAGAAATATAGGCAAAATCATGTGAATTTTATATCAAATGTAAAGCTAACAGAGCAAGCTTTCAAATGAAAGAAGTTGCATATCATTTGAATGAGTATGACTCGAGATATAAGCCCCGAAACTTGACCTTCCTAAACTGCCCTATTTTGACTCAGTTTGGACATAGTGCAATTTCTTTGAACCACTGGGAGCAAACGGGATTGAATCTAACTCTAAAATTTTTATGGGATGTTCTTCTATGTGTAAGCTTTCTAACAAAGTTAGTTTCATTCAATTCCAAATTGTATATGGCAAGTTTTGCCCTGAACAACCTAGTCTGCCCAGAATCAAACTCAAAAACCTAGGTCAAACTTTCAAAATTCATATCTCTCTCAATACTAATCCAATGGCCTTATATTATATATGTATGGAAAGCCCTTAATGTCTAGTTTCATATAAAAATAGTTTCATCAAGTTTTGGTGGCCATAGGCAAAGCTGTACACTCCGTCGGTATGGATGCCGTAAGGTTTTCAAGGTTCTAGCTTCTATTTTGCATCCCTTTTTGAATTCTCACCCAAGTTCTCATCCAAACTCAACATTTATACATTAATCCAACCATAAGAATTCATATAAACAACATATATCATCAATCTAATTGAAAGAATAGGAATTCTACTCAGCCATAATAGCACTAATAATAGAAGAAGTTGAAGAATCCTATCTCAAATTGATATAGAAACTAGTTCAATTTGAGTTTTTGGTGAAGTATATGGGTGGAACTTGAAGATAGAAGCTAGATGAAGTGAAATAGGGGAAGAGAGAATGAAGAGGGGTCAGCTGCCGGTGGAAGTACGAAAATGAATGAGTGAGGAGGGATTAGAGAGAGTTGTGATTTTTTTAAAAGGTGAAATGTGGTTAAATTGAAGGCTTGTAATTAGAGGAAGGTTGAGTGGTTTGAAAGAAGCCAAATCCTTCCTCCTTTTGGGCAGCAGCTGGATGCCCAAGTTTGAGTGAGAGTGGCTAAGTTTTAGCCACTTATTTTAAGGTTTAGGTGCATAATTTTGTTGATTCTGCTCCGGCAGTTTAAAACACCGAATCTTTACCGATTTCTTTTAAATTGATAACAAGGTTTGGAAAATCTTTGTGAAGCTTTCTATATGTTTATTCTAATTTATTCAACTCTAATCTTTTTAATTAATATCTAACCAATTTCTAATTAGCCTATCAATTAAATATCTACTTGATTTCTAATTAATTTCACTGATTCGTTAAAATCAAACAAAGCGATTAAAACGATAGAATTTTTCGAGCATTACAATTTCAATCTTAAACTAATTTTTCCAGTTCTACTTTCATACACATAGCCACCATCACAGCCCTGGACACATAGCACATGTAACACACTTCCTAATGTAACATCCCCCATTTTCTTAAGTGAAATATAATAAAAATTTTGAATTATTTCTCTCAAGCAGTGTGGGAATTTCTCAGGCAGTGGTATACCTCGAAAATCCTCACGCTCAGAAATATAGGGTAGCATAACACTGCCGTTAAAAATATGGCACTGCCATATGCTAAAAATTAGGAAATGACAAAAGTGTCTCTATCAACTTTTGTTAACTGCAATCTTGCCCAAAAGTTTTAGAAATTGTACTTTAACCCCAAGTGGATATTTTCACAATAACCCTAGAAATTTTTATAAAATGACATTTATGTCCCCACATCGGTAGAATTAGCAGAATGGGGTTTTAAACGAAGCAGAATCATGTGGTGAAACCGTAAAAGTTTAAATATCTACCGATTGGGCCATGGAGGTAGTCTGATGTGAAATAACGTGGGGTGCCCCTGGACTTGCTCAAAATTATGGATATGCCATTAGCCACGGAAAATAGAAAATAGAAAAGCTCTAAATTTGCAAGAACGATTATTTCACGTTAATAAGCAATTTATTCGATCTTATTGACTAAGTAGGGTTAATTAGAAGTTAATTAGATGTTAATTAAAGGGATTAGGTTTAGGAATAATTAGAATAGAGATATAGAAATTCTCTCAGAGTCATTTAGTAAAATTTTGCCGATTTGAAGAAAATCGGCGAAGATTCGGTATTTTAAACCGCTAGAATGAAACCAGTAGAATTTTCTACTAGAAACCCTCATTTAAGTGGCTGAAATTCAGCCACCCCTACCACATATGAGTGGCGCCAAGTGTTGCTCAAGATAGTGGAGAAACTTGGCCTCACCTCCACTGGATTTTTATCATTTTTCGTTTAGTTGTTCAATTTTCATCAAATAATTGGGATTAATTAGGATTCGATTAAGCATTCACTTAAAGCCAATTGAATATGATCTAGAAAGATTAGACTTGATGGAATTAGATTAGAACCATAGGAAACCTCATAGGACTTTTCTAAAACCGTTTTACCGATTTGAAGGAAATCGAGAATTTAGATATTTTAAAGCCCATTGGGGTGGACAGCACTAATGGAAATTATACTATGAGAACCCTCTCATAGGGCTAAGATTTAGCCAAAACATCCCTACAAGTGGCACCTCAATCAGCCATAAAAGAGGGGAGTCAACCCAAGTTTAAATGAGGATTGAAGTCCACCAATCAAAAGCCAACTTCCTTCATAAGTTTTCTTTTTTTTCTTCCTTCCCCCTTTATATTTTCGGCCTCGCCATAAGAGGTGGAGACCAGCCCTCATTTTCCCACTTTCCTTCATCTTCTTCCACTTCCTCTCATTCCCAAGCTCAAGCCCTAACCATCAACTTCACCCCAAGATCAAGTTCTATCAAGATTTCACACCACCAAAATCTCAACTTTCTCCTTCTTTTCTTTGAATTGGGGCTGCTTAGGGTCCCTTATTCATCCATGATTGTGATGTTGTGATGGGTGAGGATGATGAATTAAGGTTGGTTTAAGGTGTATATGTGAGTTTGAATTGAAGATTAGATGGATTGATTTAAGGAAAACATCAATTCAAGAAGAATTCAAGAACCTATTAGGGTTTTTCTCTCGATGGTCCATACGGAGGAGTGTATGGCTCCAGCTATAGCCGTTTAAATTTGATAAATCTATTTTTATATGAAACTACACATTCAAGGCTTTCCATACATATAAAATATAAGGCCATTGGATTAGTATAGAATTAGTTATGAATTTTTGAATTTTGACCTAGAAATCTATATTCTCATCTAGGTAGTATGAGTTGGGAAGGGTGTAACTCACCCTACACAACTCTAAATTGAGTGAAACTAATGTTTTTTGAAATCTAACATATGAGGGAACATCTCATAAAAATTTCAAAGTCAGATTCATTGCCAATTATTCCCAGTACATCAATGAATTCACCTTAAGCTCAAACCGGGTTGGAATAGGGTAGTCCAGTAGGGTCAAGTTACGAGGCACATATCTCAAAATATACACATGGAAATGATATGAAACTTATTTCGTATGAAAGCTTGTCCTTTTAGTTTTAATATGATACCAATTTCGTATGATTTAGACTGGTTATCGATTTTTAGTGAATTTTTACTTTTAAGTGTGTAATTCTGGCTAGCTATAGGGCAGGCCAAGGTAAAACTTAAATAACTTGAGTTATACAAATCAAAATGAGATGGCACAAAAAAAGTTGGAAACTAGACACATAGAACTATGACATGTCCAAAATTCAGGTCTAAATGAGTTGAATAGGAGTAATGGTGGACTTTACAACATTCAAGCAAAAGAGGGTAGAGTGAGTAGAAAACTCTGTTGATATTTCTATTGATTTTGACATACCATATGATCAATGTTGTTGCTGTAACTTGCTGTTTTACATTGAATTGCATATTGTATTGGTAGCTTGACACTATTCACGGGGAAACAGACTCGATCCGTTATGCTACCGAATTTTCGGCAAGAATTTATGAGAACTTATGCTATGGGTGATTATGCCTTGAATATATTTATATTTATATGTCATGTTCACGTACGTCATGGATGCAAGCATAATTAGAATATGATATGAGAAGTAAGATAAGAGACATATCCATGAATGCTCAAAGTATCCGTATGCATGATAAGATATGGAAAGAAAAGAATAATAAGAACTTGCAAGAGAGACGTACCAAGCTACCACGTGAGGCATGGCATAGACCTGCGAAGTAGAGTGATATCTGTCTAAGACTTGGGCCAGCCATCGACCAGATTTAAGGGGAATAGTCCAGTGTAAGGGTCGGGGAAAGTAAACCCGTCACTCATGTATAGGTATAAGCTCGGACTTGAAAAGCAGGCTATTACCCAGGGGTAAGAGAGGCCATTCACTTCCGAGGGACCAAGTACAGAAAAGAACAAGATCAAGTTATAAGTTAAAGAAAGATACGAATTAAATCAAGTGAACTTGCATACAGACAGGTACAAGCATCTTTATGTACATCTTCAATTACCCCATTAAGTCATAATGTTATCAAGATTCTTGTTGAAGCATATTGCACCATACGTATTTCTATGTTTGTCATATAATATGGCAAGTGGTTGTTAAAACATAACCCGCTTCGAGAAAGATATTTTCCATTTAAAATTGAACCATTGTTTGCATATATGTGCTCATATTTTTATAATAAACCGAAGCAGCTGGAATATTTATGATGGCACTGTATGAGAATAATTCATGTTTACCTACTGAGAACCTTAGGTTCTCACTGCCTACTTGTATGTTTTTCTTTTCCGTAAATATTCCAGCATCTAAGTTGGAAATCAAGTGTAAGACAGAGTATTGGGACATTTTCTTAGCAAGACTCGGGCACCAACTAGACCAAGCGACTATTGAAGCTAGCTAGCGACTAGTCGAAAGCAAGTTCTATGTGTTATGTTAGCCACAATTTCTTTTTAAATTGTAATTATTTCATCCTCTATGTATCAAATACGACAAAATTTATGAACTATTAGTTAGTAATAAAGTGTGCAGTTAAAGGGCCATGTATTATATTTTTCATATTTTAAAGCTTTCTTACCACAGTGACACCCCTTTAATATGACTTCATGACTCGAGCATGGTTTATATAATAAAAGGTGTTACACCTAACACTGCATTGCGTCATAGAATAAGGTGGAGGAAAAAGGCAAAGGAGTTGGATTAGAAGGGTTAGATGTATGGGTGGCTAGTTTTGGATAGTGGAATTGAAAGGAGGTGGTGGGTTCATGTAGGAGAATAAAGTGAAGGAGATGAAATGGTGGGTGCTGGGGGAGTGGGAGAAGAAAAGGTAACATGAGAGGGTATGGGGCTATATGAAAGATGAGAAAAGGGCAACGAGGAATTTTTTTTTTTATTAAAACCTTTAAGAAACATTCAAAAAAATTGGTCGTAATTGAGTTGCTAGAGTAATGTGTCATATTAATAACTCTTGGATGGATAAGTGGGCCCTATCACTTTATTTTATCTAACAACTCGCATAATTTCTATCAAAAATTCTAACAAAAATTATATGATTATGTAACTTTATCTTAAAATTAAATTATAATGTTAATTTAATTAACGTTGGTCCTACATGAAATTTAAGAGCGAGTGATTTTTTTTTTCTCGAGTCCATGCATTATGAGGTAAAACTCTCTTAGCATTAGCTTCTTTTTATTCACAAGATTCAAATTTGAGACTTTGCTTAAGGAAAACCAATGCCAAATAACTTAAATCAATCAATGGTTTGTTAATAATAAGTGATGTAATATTATATTTCAACACCACTTAAAATATTTACATTTAGGAATAGGTTAGGGCAAGCTAAGATTTGGCTTAAGTTTGTATTTCACCGATGCGGCCTCATCCTGGTCTATTACCTGATATAGGCTTTTTGTTAATGCTTAGTTTGACTTGTTTAAAAGTTTGGTTTAGCTTGAACAACCTATTTTGAGGATTATTTTGTAATAAGGCCTTTAAACATTGACAAAAATTTATTCAGATATGGCAGAAGTCTATTTGATTCCACAATGATAATAAATAATTAAATTAAAGTAATAAAATGCTCATGAATGAAAAAACAACAACCAAGATTACTAAATAGACAAATAACCAGCAACCATTTTAGAGCAATAAAATACTTATGAACAAGAGAAACAACCAAGATTAAAAGGAAAACAACTATAATGTTAATTTAGTAAATAATTTTCGTACTTGAAATTTAATAACAAGTGATATCATTTTAACATTACATTTCAACACCACATGCAACATCTAGAATAGGAATAAGCCTGGTCAAGCCAGACTTTGGTTTAAATAGACTTAACCTTTGTTTCACATATGGAGCATGAGCCTGGGCCTATCCTTGCACCTAATATAGGCTTGTTTTTAAACCTAGGCTAGCCTAAATTCCTATTTAGAAGCTTATTTTGTAATAAGACCTTTAAATAAGTCAAAAACATTGTACTTAAATAGGCCAAGAAGCCTTTCTCATTCCATAATCATGAAAAATATTTAAATTCAAACGAATTAATGCAACAAAATGCATATGAATGAGAAAACAACAACTAAGATTCAAAATAGTAGGGGTGGGCATGATTTGGTTTAGAAAGAACCAAACCACACCGAATTGGTTTTCTAGTTGAAAAACTGAACTAATTCAATTCTTAAACAATTCATAACCAGATGAACCATTTTTGAACCAAATAAAAATCAAGTGAACTATTTTTGAGCTACAAATCGGTTCAGAAATCTAAAACTGGTGAACCTCCCAAAACCAAATCTAATTGTTGCATATGTTCTACCACATACTTGAAGTCGTTCTTCGCATGATATGACACATTGGATAGTGGTGTCTCTTTAACATTAAACACCTTCATTTCTATTCCATCTCTAACTAACCTCATGCTCTTCACTAATGCCAACATATGATTCTTGATCACCTTAAAATTTGACAAGCACCATTTTCTGGCCAAGAACTCCTCCATGAACCACGTGCACCTCATTTGAACTTGTTTCCAAGTTCCAACGTTGCTTATCTCCACAACTAGACTCTAGCTATCGCAATACAATTTGTCATCAATGTGGTGAAGAGCGTGAGGTTTCATTCACAGGTTAAAGACTATAACATGTTAATAATGGAAGCCAGTTTAGTTTTAAATTTTGTTAAAAAAAATCAGGTTTTTAAGGTATGTTTTGGTTTGATTACAAAATTGGTTTGGCTCAAGAGTCTTTTTTAATGCCCCTACTAAATAGACAAATAATTAGCAACCATTTTAGAACAATATAATACTTATGAATGAAAGATACAATAACCAAAATTACAATTTTTAAAAAATTAATAAAAAACCAACCCACAAGCCAATATTCAACTATCACGACCCCCTCCCAGGCCATTACCAGTGCATAGGGAGTGTCAACCCCCTAGCAAGCCTCACTAGCACTTCGTGAAAAAACTGACAGAATTTCCCCTATAAGCTAGTCATTTCCAGATTGTTTGGTGCCCTGATAATAGTTCAAATGGTTTAAAACATGTAGGAGCAACATAGATCGGTTGGGCATTCTCAAATTGCCTTCAAGCTTTACCATACATCCATATATCTATGTATGTACATACAAGCACTCATATAGTCACCCCCTATTAAGTTTATTACAACCAATTACTTAACAAAGCGAGACCCTGCCTGTAGGTCAATAAAGCATCACTAAAGGATTGCCAAATCGAGGAGACAATAAAGCTTTAAGCAGAAAGCCCATACTTTAGTGCCAGACTCACAAATAAGAAGACAAGCAAGGATCCTACTAAGAAGGCTAGTTTGAAAGTGTACCTATGCCTGTATCTAAAACATGGGAAGATAACGGAGTGAGTTATAGACTCAGCGAGAGATAACCTACCTATAATTTTGCAAATTAGCCAGTTACATATCTTCCCCCCCTTGTTTTTTTTGCAAAGTATACATTTAGAGCTATGAAGTACCTTTCAAATCATTCACACAACACAATCATCATTAAATACAAATTCTCAAAGCATAAGCATATCCACAACTAAGTGCAACCCAGGCTATCCTCAGTGTGACTTGTAAACAGACGTATCTAAGACTCAAGAGGTGGCCCCTGAATTCCTTATGATCTATGGCACATTACTCTTGACCCTTCTAGATTTTAAGAGGTGGCCCCCAAATATCTTATAAAATCCATGGCACGTTGTGCCTAGAAGGTCAAAACACCCACATAACAATACGTAACAATCCTTATTCTAATCCGAATATACAAATCAAAGCTCAATTAACAATTCAAGCTGCGTATATAGTCATAACAATATAAATAATACCAAGAACAATCCAAAGTAATAAACAACAGTAAATCGTATAGTCAATTCACTTTCCAACATATTCAACAATATTTCACATATATTTATAGAATTAACCCATTTGAACTTGATAAGTGAAATGGTTGCTACAAACAACTACCTTTCCATGGAAAATTTGGCTCTTTAGTCATAGCTTTAACCTTCAATCCTTTGAAAATTTATGTAAAAATAAAACTGGAAATTTAATAGAATTACATTCGAATATATTAAAAAAAATGACTTTATAGATATGTTATCCACTCACAGTACTCCAACTAGAAAGGTAGGAGCTCCTTGGCAGAATCACTAGGCCCACTTGTCACTCCCAGAATAGATCTGATATCACAACATAACAATACAACCAAACCTCAATTTTAAAGGTAAAAGATTAACTTAAACTACTATTAAACCTAAAAAATTCCAAGACTCAGGACTCTAGGGCTCCAAATCCTTGCCAAGAGCTACTTCTTCGGGAAAAAGTTTCCTAAACCTTGATGTAGAAGGATTTTAAGCTTAAGAATTACCTTTGAGTACCAAAGAATGGAAAGGAACGTGGTAGAGAGTTTGGGTCTTCTTCCAAAACTTCCCAAAGCTTCTTTTACTTTCTTAAAGGAGAAAATCAATTGGTAAATAGGTTGAGAATATAGCTAATAAGGGGTGGCAAGGGTTGAATGGGGATATGAGCTGATAAAAATACCAAATAGAGGTAGTTTTAGAGAGAAGGGAGAGAGGGTTTGAGAAAGAGGAGAGAGAAATTATTTCTCTCCTTTTGGGGGCTTTGCCCCCTTTATTATTTTTTTTTGCTGCCTTCGCTGTGTTTGTGCACAGATAGTCGCGCTCTATCATGGCCCCTGCAATAGAAACAACCCTTCTCTATTGTCATCACGCTCAAGTGCAAGTAGCTGTGCTCGAGCATGGCCCCCTTGAATCCAAATATGCCCAAATGAGTTCAACTTGGTATTTCTGGCTTTATAATCACTTAGATCAAGGTCTCCATCAACTTTAAAATATAAATATAAATAATGGAATACCCCCCATCTGAATTCAATAAAAATATAAAAAAAAATCAAAATCCTCAAGAATCAAAATCCAACTTTTGAATTTTAGTACAAATTTCTGAAAACTTGTTTTTATAAACTTTTTGGCAAAAAACAGATGGGTTACTAACTTTCTAAAATTCATTAAAGATCAATCTTCAATTCTTTTATATCTAAAGAATATTTGTCGTGACTTTTAATCTCAAAAAAATATTTCACTCATAAAGCTTTCCAAGGAGGCATAAGGTTCTTAGTTGGAAATTTTTCATGGTTCAAAAAGACAGAACCACGATTTACATGATTGTTGATTGGGGTATTACATCAATAGTCATAATTAGAACCTCAATAGAAAAACTAAACCTCTTGAGATTAATAGAAAAACAAAATTATTTTTTTTCTAAATATGAGACTTTTTAGTAGTTAGAAACACAAGTTTTCTCTCCTTGGCTTGGACATCCTAAACCCTATAATATACATCCTTTACGCATAATTTCAATATTCTCTACAAATGTCATATGCTAAATGACATGATAAATCAATGAAACATACGGAATTACCTTCAAACCACGACCTAAGTGTGGAATTTTCTGTATAAACATTTATCACTAATTAAAGTCTACCTTATACTAATTTGTATTTGGTTTACCCCAACACCCAATAGCAAGTTTTGGGCTCATGCCCCAACCCCTTTCCCTTTACAAAAAAAAAAAAAAAACAAAACAAAACAAAACAAAACAAAAAAACAAAAAAAACCAAGATTTACATGCCCATATTGCCTCATACCCACTTCCACTAGAAGTTCAAAATGATTAAGTTCCACTAGTACTAGGAAGGCTAAAGATATTGTATGTGCAATTGATGGTGAGGAGAAAGAGGGTTTGTGTGTATAATTAAGAATGGGGAGAAAGAGGGTGAGAAGGGTTAGGTTTAGGTTTTCACATTAGAGTATTAAAAATAAATATATAATACAATATAAGTACGCCAGGCTATCAAGCCTAATAAGAATTTTTGCTAGCCTAAAGTCTGACATTTTTAGTTATAAAAGCTTTTCAAAAAGTTTTGGCCTAGTTTGTTTACTAAACAAGCCACATTATGCTAGACCTAATACTAGACTAAACCTAATACAAGCTGTAGGCCCCTAACAAGTTATCTGACCTCGTTCCATCCTTAATAATGCCTCTCTCACATAAATATATACAACATCTCTTTCATCTTGATATATGCGTACCTCAATACTTACTCAACAAACATTAATATGCCATGTTTATATTTTTTATTAAAAAAATATGCCAGATGTATACAAGAAGTGTTTAGGAAACATTTTCCTTTAATAAGTTATTACTAAATTAGTATGTATTATAAAAGTATAGTCCCTCCATTTCATAATAATAACCATTTAAGGTAATGACTATAGACTTAGCAAAATAATTTAATAGTTTTGATTTTCTAAACAAATAAATTGAAAATGCTGAATTACCATTTAACTTATTAAAACCTACCCGACTATTTTATTGCACCAAAATTAATGAAGAAAAGGATATAATAAGTATAAAAAATTAAATTATATATTGGAATTTTAAAAAGACAAATAATATAGAACGAAGAAATATTTCTAAAGTGGCTATTTTGCAAAATGGGGGGAGTATTTATAATTATATATTCATATGTTTAATAAAATGTATTTAATTGAGAAATATACATAAAAATATATTTGAATTTTATTATACATATAGTATCTTCTTTTTCTCTATTTTCTATTCATCAACGCTCAAACTGATTTTTGAAATTATAGGTCTCGATTAACATTATCTTTGACATTTAAAAATCACCATTTATTTTTTGATATTATAATGTATTAAATAAATCAATCTCAATGTTAATAGGCGTCAATATTTTTAACATATATGCTTATGTGGCACTATATCTCTTGTTGCCCCCATCCACAACACCTAAGCGACATCATTTTCAATTAAGCAACCTCAATTTTCCTAATCGCTCTTCCCCTTCATGGAAACCCTAAATCATAATCCCCCAAAAAAGGCTGAGTTGATTAACGGATTACAATATCAGGTCTGCAAAATGGTGATTTTAAACTGTGAGGGACAATTTTGATTGAGGCTTACAATTTTACAGTCCAATTTGAAGGTTGACTCTTTTTCTATTAGACGTTCTGTTAGACAACGAAGGTGCTAAGTTATAAATGCTATTAAAACATTCGTATGCTATCTATATTCTTTAAATTATTATTTTAGGCCATGTGATGATTTTTTTATAGCAATTACCCCTATAAACACAATAACTATCATAGTGATATTTTTAGAGTCTAAATTTTCTTATGGAAAATTTACAATTCTCACATATGGGTTAATGTTTTCAGATAAGGTTGTTAAAATGGGTTGAGTTTGACAGGCTTACCTAATCGTCCAACCCAAAAAACCTGACAAAATGCATCAGCTGGGCAACCAAAATTCATTTCTAAATACTGACCCCAAAAAAAAAAAAATCATTTCTAAAGGTTGGTCAACTTGTCTCTGGTTAGCATTGGCATGGTATATAATATTTTTTTTAACATAACTTACTATAAGCGAAGATTTTGTTTTTCCAATCAGTGATTGATTATGGGCTTGGTGGAAGCATAGTAACCGAGTACATGATACATTTAACGTGTATTTGTTTGGGATTATTTTGTTAAATAATTATTTTTTTATCAAAAAAATTAATTTTCATATATTTAGATAAATTTTTAAAAATCAACATAATCTCAAAAAGAAATCTATTTTCATTTGTTTGGAGAAGATGAAAAGAGTAATTTTTGAAAAAAATTAATTTTTAACTTTTTTAACTAAATATAAAATTTAAACGTCAAAATTACTTTTTTTAAAAGTTTAAATAAATATACCTTTAATTGACTACAAGTATACTACAAATGATTTTTACTGAATTTTAAAAAAGTCAAGCCTTGTAAAAGACTACGAACAATTTTAATTGATTACCAACTTCAAACTTGGATATTTAAACAGATGAAACATGTTTTCCACAAAAAAAAAAAAAAAAAGGTTTTATGAAGATCAATTTCCAAGATTTTTGAAAGGATTAAAATTAAAAGATCAAGGAATTAGTATTATGATATATCTAATATCACTTTCAGATAAGATCCCAAGTCTGTAAATCTAATGTCTTGCAGCTTCCATCGACTCGATCTTGGACCTTTATCATCATCCTTCATGGATTAATTTTTTTTTTATTTTGGGTTAACATGAATCAAGTATTCGCAACCTGGTGTTTTCAAATAAAATTTTAAAACGGGTTGAGCACAATAGGCCCGCCTGATGGGCCAATCCAAATAAACTGAGAAAATATGTAAGTTGGGCAAACAAGATTCATTTCCAAATTTAGGCCAACTTGTCTCAAGTTGGTCTTGCATATTGGCCTGATGTATAATCATTCTCAATTAAACTTGCTATCAGCAAAGAGCATACTCTAATTTGTTTTTGAAAAATTGCAATCCAAATTGTGATTGAGCTAACTCGCTAATTTATTTGCATTGGCCCAAAACCATTTTGCCTAAATATCTTATAGTTCTTTCTTTCATTCTTTTTAAAATAGTAAACTCCTTACTTTTTTTAAAAGAGAAAAACAGAAAAAAAAAAATTAGCAAACTAGTTGGCTGTCTCACCTACCCTACCCCGTTATGTGTTGGGCTAGGCTAACAAAATGCTAGCCCAAAAACTTATTAACCTAATTTCTCATAGCCTATAGCAGTATGGCCCATTTTGATATCCTTTTTTGGAAATGGAAAATGGAAAACTTTTGGTGGTGTTTGGTTTGATATTTTTCATTGTCATTTTCACCAAAAATAGAAAATAAAAGCCAAAATATGTTTGATATTCAGTTTTTGAAAATATTTTCAGAAAATATTTTTTAAAATAACTGAAAATCTAAAAACACCAAATCCATGTTTTCAGTGTTTTCAATTTGTGAGTTGAAAATATTTCCATCCAAAACACGGTGACATTGTGGTAATAAACGGAGCTCCTTCCCTTTTTTATTTCCATCTCCCCTGTTCGAATCATGCGAAAGGTGTATTTTTTTTTAACACAGCTTTTTCTTTCTTTTAAGAAATGCCCTAATATAGCCTCTCCCTCAACAATTCCATTTTGTCTCCATCCCTCCCCTGAACCAGTCTCGCGCCGCTCGCCGCTCGCAGCACGCCATCGTCGCTAGCCCTCGCCGCAGCTTCCCTCTCGCAGCACGCCGCTCGCCCTAGCCACAGCTTCCCTCTTACAGCACGCCGTCGCTACTCGCCGCTCGCCCTTGCAACAGCTTCCTTCTCGTAGCACGCCACTCGCCCGTGCCGTAGCTCCCTTTTCGCAGCACGCCGCACGCCGCTGCTTCCCTTCCCTCAACCTTGTGTTTACTGTTGGCTTCTTTTTTGCTTCTGTTTGATGTTCTTGTTTGGAATGCTGAAATAATGTTAGTTTAATGAAGTGTTAAAATTTGCTGTATATTTTGGAAATCTCAGAGGATGATTTTTCCCTCGATTTGCTATAAACTATGTGTACTTGAATTTCCCTGTTTTTGCTGATATCATGGAGGTTTTCTGTTGCTTTGCTGCCTTATTTTATTTTTATAAAAATAGTACTATGGTTGAACTTATAAGGTCATAAAAGTTACAACATTGTAATGTCTGTTGCATTATTTTGAATTTATAAGCAACAAGACAAAACGTGCAATTTGTTTTCTTGTGCATATTACGTTTTACACTAATATATATACACACGAACATGTGAATATATATAGCTCGCCGGTTTGGAATATTGTTTGATAATCTTATGGTGATTGTTTTGGTCAAATTATTTGAGAGGAACAAGTAAGAGCTTTGTCCTTTTTATTTATTCATGTGTTTTTGGTTCATGTGTTTGATTTATGTATTTGGAATGTTGCATGTTGGATGTTGGAATATTATTCTGGTTATTGTTTGATAGCCTTCTAGTGATAGAATAGTGTTTATTATTCATGTGCAGCCATGCATGTTTTGGATTGGATCATTGGAAAGTTGAAACTTTTTTTGAAAAGTACCAATTCAAGATTCTTGGCATTGGGGCTTGTTTTGATTTTGTTTTGTATTCCTTCGTGATTCATCTGCCAAGTGCTTTTTTCTTTTGCTGGATTTGTTAATGGAAGGGATCTGTATTGACTAATTTTGTTTTAATATGTTGGATCTTGATATGTTGATTGCTATATGTTCACCATATTTAACTGATATTTTCCAATTTATATTTGTCACTGAAATGGCACAGATAGATTATTTGGTGATTACTCTGGAAAAGACATGAATATGGATGGACAAAGCTTTAGGGTAGATCAAGAAGGTGTTCATATTAATACTACTGAAGCGACTCAAATGTTATAAGTTAGGGAGACAATTGCGAATAAAATGTGGGATGATTATCATCTATAATTGATGACTATCACTTTTTTATTTTGTTGGAAGATGATGTATTTCTCTCTCTCTCTCTCTCTCTCTCTCTTGTATGTTTTAGTTGCTTGACAAATTGAAGTATAATAAAGATTGTAATTATAAATAGTATTAGTTATTTTGTTTAATTATATTTTTTTTAATATGGCTATAATTTAATCACAAATCGAATATATTTTAAACATATTTTGTCATTACAAGTAATTTTTGTAGTTAAAATTTTCTTTGTAGTATTTACTAATTATATAATAATTGATATTGATAATAAAATTACTTAAAAGTGAGTAATTTATTTTATTGTTAATTTTAAAATTTTATAGAATTATTTTATTTTAATAAATATTTTTAAGGTTATCTCAAATTTGCAAATAATAAAGTCCACCTAAATGTACAAAAAAATATAGAACATTTTTATTATTTAATAATAAATATCATTTTATTATCTCAAATTTGATTTTGAAAATATATTTTGAAAATAGATAAACCAAACATATTTTCATTGTTTTCCTTTTTTGAAAACAAATAAACCAAACGCATTTCCTAAATTCAGAAAATCTAAAAATGAAAATGCTTTTCAGAAAATTAAAACAGAAAATGAAAATATGAAATATTTTCACAAACCAAACACCACCTTTGTTTGCCCAACAGGGAGTAAGATTTTTCTTGCTTTCATCTAAAGATAATTTGCAAGGTATTAAGGCCAAAGGGCCACAAGATAGGTTGCATCACACTGAAGGTTTGCCCTGCGCGTCCAGGACTTAATGATCCACTTCTTTTTGTCGAGAATATGTAGTTTTATGTAAATAGGTACTAACTTTTATATGTACTACTTCACGGAGCACAAATTGACCGGGTAGGCATATACTCCAAAGCTTCAGATGTATGGAGGTTTTTTAACACATCAAACTTTTGATTCTGAAGGCACTATGCAATGTTGTAAGTGGAATGAATAGCGCCTTAATTATCTTCCTCTGTCTCCCACATCTTGCCTATTATTTCCTCATTTCGTATTTGGGAGTTTCAATTTCTCGATTAAAGACGCTTTTCTCTCCTTCCCACTTCTAAGGGTGATCGACTAGCACTTTTCAATTGTATAACCTATTAGATTTAAATTATGTAGTACCAGGGAGGCTTCCTTGAGATCTAAAGTTAAATGCACTGACTGTTTGACCCAATTGTGTTTGATATAGAGAAAAAAATATGGGAGAATTTTTCATGGATTAAATTTATAAGTAAAATTAAATATAAAACTAATTTATGAAAAATTCTTTCTCAATTTTGCCTCCATACGAAACACACCCTAAGTCTCAAAATTTAGGCTGATCTACATTTTAGCATTAACCAGTTATTTCCACAAG
Organism: Pterocarpus santalinus; assembly: GCA_031439595.1. Lineage (NCBI taxonomy): Eukaryota > Viridiplantae > Streptophyta > Magnoliopsida > Fabales > Fabaceae > Pterocarpus > Pterocarpus santalinus. Next base: position 46,699,429 of record CM062532.1, on the reverse strand, counting down.
TACTGAAGGAAAGACACAGCTTATCATTCTAGCCCCAATTCTTTCTGCTAAGCTTGTCTAAAATTTTAAAGTACTTTATCAGATCTTGATTTTACATATCTTAACGAAATATGCATCAAGACAACTGGAAACTGGGGAAATACAAAATAATTCCAAATTTTTATATGTAAGAATATCAGGAGGATGGCAAGAAGGGCTGTAGAAGATAAAGAAGTCCATTCTATCTTGCACTGAAAACTGGTTCTGTTTCAGGCGATGGTTGTGTCCTTCGAGTGTATTTCAATAGCAAGCCTTCTGAAGAAAGGCCTGGTACATTCAGATCCCTGAAACATTCCAAAAATGAAATTAATTCAAATGTTAAAAGATGATACATTTTAAGGTCAATGTATTATAAGAGATCCAAACCTGATATAGGGCTGCAGATCTTTCCATTCCCATTTTGGCCGCTCTCTGAAAAGAATTGAGAAACGTTCAGCTGGAGTGGATGGCAAAGAAGAGACACTGAAGGCGCGAACCCATGTCTCAACTCCAACTTTCTCTGTCAAGACTTCTCCTTCCACAAGATCAAAAGTGGGCTCCATTCCATCTGGAGTCCTCTGCCTCCATTCATCCATAAAACTCCCCATCTTTCTCTTTCCACCTCTCAGGATTTCTCTTGCAAAATGTACACAGACCCGTTTCTCATCCAACTTCCAGGCACAGCTGTGCATGCTATCATTTACTTTGTTACCATATACATGCAAACAATGCCTTGCAAGTATAGCAGGAAATCCATCTGATTCCAGCATACTTACAACTTCATCTTCATTAAGAGAATTAAGCGACCAATCATTCAACACTGCATTTCTCAAAAGCATTTCCAGAATCATGTTCATATATCTCTCGTCTACTAATCTCCAATAGCCACTAATCTCCACAGCTGAAAGTGCCTGCAGTCCAGACCTTAATTCCTCATCACTAGCTTGAATATTGGCTATAAGATCCTTCCAATTATATAATCCTGTTCTAGTTTCCTGATTCTCTTCTAAATTTCCCTCGTCATACTCCTCAAGCCTGTAAGGGTTCTGTGAAAGAAGGAATTTAAGTTTATCGAGTCTGGGGGAAACCTCAACAAGCTCCATATTACCAGGTACAACTTTGATCACAGGTGCAACAACTTTCTCCTCACAATTACTACCATCATTCTTTTGTGGATTTTGATAAGATACATAATGATTTGCTGGTGGTACAAGCATAACAGAATTGGAAGTTCCAACAAACTTCATTGCATACGTTTTGGATTGAGTACAAAGAACTGCATCTTCATCAGGCTGTCCTCTTATGACCACCCTAAAACAGAATATAAATCATGAAAAAGCAAAACACAAGCTGGGGAACAGGAAAACAGGGAAAGAGTTGCAAACAACTGAATATCAGTCAATGCATACCTTTCATGCAGAACATCTGGGACAAGTTTATCATCAAGCTCTAGAAGGATGAGATCATCATGGGGTCCAAAAAGAGGGTGATATGCAACAGAAACTGATGATCCAGGAGACATATGTAGAAGTGCCTCTGCTCCTCTAGAAGCTGTCTGTGGTGGTTCCATTTCTCCCTCTCCCTAAGTATCAAGCAGTACAAATAAAAATATTGAAGATTACTTTACAGATTACACAATGCCAGAAGTCAGCAGAATAAATATAACATAAGTTTGCATCTATATGATAGCATAGATGCTGGGTTCCACCAATTTCTTTATGCTCCTGGACATTTGTCACAGAGACACTGCATACTTCAGAACAAAATTACAGCTTGAATCAAAAGAATAATATTAGTAGAATTTTATGTACTAATATCCTAATAGTTTTTATCTTTGATTGTCAAAGCAGGTAAATAACCTGATTGCTCCAAAGCATCAAACAAAACTATGTAAAACTGCAAAGATGTGCATATAACTTCTTCACTCATTTTTCCACACAACTCATTTTGCTCATAAGTAACCTAACATCACTATTTGTCACCCATTTTATGAGATTATTACATTGTACAGAATGCTACTGCATATAAACTAGTAACTAGAATGAAGGCTGGTCAGTTTCATTCTAGTGGTTCCAATATAATCTTTTAAAGGAGCTACAAGAACTTTGGTGCTGATTAAGTACTTAAGAAGATTATTTTAAGGACCAAAACCCAAAATGTTTCTTCAAATGCTAGACCTTGGCCTCAGCTATTTACCATTCTATAATTTGGTCAAACTGTACAGAATGCTTTCAATCCCCATATTATTATTGTTTAACTCATATATCTCTGCTCTACCAATTGAAGAGAAGAAAATAAAAACAAGCCTAGGGTGGATTGATTTTTCTGAGAAGAACAAAATAGAAGCTTCAATGAGAATAGTGAATCACATACAATTACAAGAGGTGAAGATAGACAGACGAAAACTTAAGGAAAAACCATTTAACCACACCTTACTATAAATAATTTTATTGAAAAATCAGCTTCTTGATATGACGTAATAGTTCGATTGATTCGCGTTCACGACCCAATCTAGTGCAACTCGCACTTCAGTGTCTCGAGTCTGGTTAGCAATGTTCAAATTCAGTTTGTGTGGGAGCGCAGGCGCGTGCATGTACTAAACCTCGAAGCTTCTGCAGACACAAATTTGTAGCTATCGCTTTACAAATTAGAACTCGGCTGCTTCAAAAACGGCATTAGTGTGTTACCACTTGGCTACAATTATTGCTTCAATCATCCTAATCCGTCGTACCCAAATACCAGTAATTTCCAACTTAGCAGCAAGACAGCAATAATACCCAAAATCAAGCATTCAACCAACATGCAGTGGGTAAAAGAGTGACATTACTATTTTACCCATTTTGCTATAATTATAAGTTCACTTAGCAGCAACACAACAAGAAAACCCACAAGCAAGCAATCATTTATCAAGAATGCAACAAGTGAAAAGAAAGAAGAGGGATTTAAGCTTAGGGGCGCCGATCTAAAATCTAATGGAATGAAATTGGCAAGCTCGATTTGAACGAAGAAAATGTCTGTGAAATGAGATTTTACCTTGAAATATTGGCGGCGCTGGTGAAATATGGAACGAGATTGGTTCGTTTGTGGATTTCTTGGCTGGCTGCTTCCAATTCGAATGTGACGGTAAAGACGGAGAAGAGGGAAAACCGGGAAATAATGACAACCCTTTCGCGCCCATATTTAATTGCCACTTGTGAACGTTCATTGATTACCACAAAGTAAGTAGATCCAAAAAAGGCCAAATTCAAAGGATCACGAGGCCCGTCCTCAAATATCAGCAAAAATGGAGTTGGGCAGTAGGTTGGGTCCACGTACCAAGTCACTGGGTTTCAATCTAACCCAATCTACTAAATGTGAGTGGGGTTGGGTCGACTGATTAGATAAGATTGAAAAATTTATAATACATGATATATAGGTTGGGCTATAGGCTTGAAAATTTTTGACTCAGACAACTCAATATATCTACGAAAAATTGATGGAGCATCTAATAGATTATTATGATGAGAGTCTGGTGGATTATTTAAATGATATTAAATATCTTGAAAAGATTGAAAATAAAATTAATAATTATATCAATCCATATACTATACATGATGACACTGATTTCTATGAGCTCACATAAGGAGCGTTTGGTATGCGGAATCTTTTTATTTTCCCGGGAATGTTAAAACATTCCCATGTTGGGTAGGAGGTTTGAAGTAACATTCCCAGGAATATTGCATTCTCGGGAAGGAGTTTGACCCCCAAAACATTATCACCTCCTCCTATGGGAATCCAACATTCCCATAAGAAGGGAATATTTACCATGTGAAAAGACCAAAATACCCCTATCACCACTCAAAGCCATCGGTCACCGATCACCGCCACCAGCCACCGATCACCGCCACCAACCACCGATCACCGCCGCCGGCCACCCTCCGCCGTTGGTCGTCGTCGCTGTCGCCGGTCACCCTCCGCCATCGATCGCCGTCGCCGTTGCCGGCCACCCTTCACCACCATTGGTCGCCGCCACCGCCACCCTCGCCACCACTGGTCACCGCCGCCATCGGCCACCCTTCGCCGACCGACCGCCGCCGGTCCGCCATCGCCACCCTTTCGCCATACCGGTGGCCGCCACCACCATCACCGGCCACCCTTCGCCACCGTTGGCCACCGCCGCCGCTAGCCACCGTTGACCATCTGTGCCATCGCCATCGCGTTGGCGGTCGTGCCACCCTCAACCATCGCCGGCCATCGCTGACCAACCTTCGCTGCCGCCGCCGCCGGCCACCCTTCGCCACTGCCGGCCATCGTCATCACCGTCGACCTCCACCTCCATCAAGGGTAATTTTGGAAATTTATCAAATATTTCCGGGAATTCAATTTGCATACCAAATACTCCTAAAATATCATACCCGAGAAAGTTATTCTCGAAATAAGATTCTAATCTATTCAGAATGAAAATTCATTCCGTCTACCAAACGCCCCCATAGTTTGTTGTATTTTCAGGGTTATATATTGTTTTGAAAACTACTAGAATGTAAACATGTCGTTTTGAAAGCTTCTAGAACTTATGAATACTTTTTTAAATTTATTCATTTAGATATTATTATATTTATTAAAAAATTTGATATTTATATTATATTTTATATTATATATGTTTAAATTTATTTTATATATATATATCGAGCCAATAGGTTTAACCCAACTCAACCTATTTGTGAGTAGACTAGGCTAGATAGGATTGAAAGAAAAAATTTAATTCAACCCAACCCACTATTTGGATGAGTAGGTTAGATTAAAAAAAAAAAAAAAATCCTTGCAATTCCATCCAATCCAGCTTAAGTAAAAATGTCAATTAAGAAGGATTTTAATTTTGATAAAGTCTTTCTAGATAGTTATCAAATAACTCTTCTAATTATTATTTTATTATTTTAAAAATTACATATATAATATAAAGATAAATTATACTGATCTCTCTAAAGTTTAATAAAATTATACTTGATACCTCTTTATTTAGAAAATTAAAACTATAGATCCTCAAACTTGAAAATTTATAGCATAATCTGCCCTCACTATTGAACGTATGTTAATTTGTTAGCTTTATGGACCATTAATGATAATTTTTGCAGTATTTTGGATTTATTTGACGTATGAATTGGCTATAATACCCTTTATGTGTCATGAGTTAAAAGTTAAAGACTCCTTGGTTGGCTTTTTATTTTTATTTTTATTTTTTTTTTGAGGTCAGACCTTGGTTGGCTCTGATCTCCGTTGTTGGTCGATTTGCTTGGCTTTGTCATAGGCGTTTGAGGATTTGAGATTGTACAAGGTCGAGCACCATTTGATTTCTTTAAAACTAACAGTGCATTCCAAAATATTCTTCAAAAATAACACTAAACTCCTTAAGCTTAACTAGGCTTCAAAACTTCTATAAAACTAACATCCCACTCCAAACCCCTCCCTAAAAGTAACACTCCACTCTATAGTGAATTATTTTAGGACATATTTTATTTAATAAGTTCAAAAGCGGATTAAAAGAAAATAAAATGTGAAACATATACAACAAAAAGATTCGACTTTTGGTGCAACTTTCTCTTAAGTCTTTTGAATGTGCTAAAAGGAAAAAGAATAATAAGATTTTTTATGAGAATAATAAGATTTTTGACTGAGAAGAAAGAATAATAAATTGTTCATATAAATTATATACTAAAATTCATAGTTATATATTTAATAATGCTAACAAATTGCTCATATACGTACCTACAAAAAGCAATTTATTGTTACTACAATACAAAATTTAACCACAATTGAGTCATATCACATAATTGTAATCCCATCAAAGGATCTTAAATTACAATGCATGAATAAACTCTCACAAACACCAAAATCATATCCCAAAGCTAGTACTGAGAGAATACTGAGAACTTTGAAGATACAATTAAAAATTTATCAAGAATTATATCAATAAAGATAAATCGAAGGATAAGTGCTTTATTAACATAATTCCCAATGCAACACTAATAGCAATATTGTTTACAAAATATAGCATTTATCACAAATTGGTCCCACGAATGTAAACCCAATCATGAAAATGCCAACAATAATTCCAAAATGTCATAGCAAATCTCAAAATAATGTTGCACAATACAAAAAATTGTAATGTTCCAAAATTAATATATATACAAAAGAGGCCCCAAAATTATTTCAATAGTCAAAATGCATCAACTCTAAGAGTGCACAAGATATGATATGCTTAGAATTGTCATGAATATCCACAATAATTTTTAGAACAAAATTTGGAGTGTATCATATATTTTTAATCAGCTTAAGTTTTGGAAAATTCAAAATAAATGAAATATTTTTGGCACTCAAAAAAATTAATAAAATTCCCCAAAAAATCACATTTATTGAAAAATAAAAGCCTATAAAATTTGGTGAATTTTAGGCAAAGTTTGGGCTTTACAAGCACCTGCATGCACGAAGGCTGTGAGTAGGCCTTGCCAAATAGCCTAAGTGAGTGTTCTCCCTTACTCAGTAAGTCAACATGTACAACACTTTAATAACTCCATGCTATGCTGAAAAGTATTATGATAATTATTAGTTGTTACTTTTGGTTTGTGAAAACTAAACTCATTTATTAAAATACTTTATGATAAAAATAGGGTAAAAATATTTTTAAATCTATTACTAAAATTATCTTTTGAAAGCGCGAACCATAAGTACATAATAATCATCACATAATCGAAGTGTCTCATACATAAATATTTGCATTGCGGTAGATAAATACAAACATAAATAAACATTCACATTTGCATCAACATACATAACCATCACCATAATATAATAACAATAGTAGCAATAGAATCGATAAACCATATTCGGCTATGCAAGTAATCCTAGTCAAGGAAGAGATATAAATACTATGCTAGACAAATAGGAAATACAATTATCCGGCCACAATGATCTATAAAATAACATACATGCTAAAGAAGTGCAGCCTAAAACAAGATGACAAAAAGAAATCTGCATTAGCAATCTAGAGCTCCGTATGTACCACTATACACCCTCCCACCAGTAGCTAGTAGTGAACCAATAGTAGCATCACCACGTCCACCTTCTCGTGCACATCCGTGACCACAGGGCATAGCTCAAGTATGGATGAAGCCACGCCCACATCTCAGGTCGGGCACCTAGCTTGCTCCAAAAAAAGATGACTTCAAAGTCAATCAGATCACACATGGGTAAGAAGGCTCTGTGGGATTCGATTCTATAGTGTAGGTCAACGTCAGGTGCATATCCAAATCTATCTCTGCGTCCGATAGGTACATAGGGGGATGAAAAGCAGGATGTATTGTAGCCAAAGTGATGTCATCAAATGGCTTATGAGGGTGAAAGAAAGGACTCATAATAGAAGAAGTAAACTGATGATCATGGAAAATATAAACCCTCATCGTAGCCTGTGCCATCAACATGATTGCATTGGGCAAGGGGTCAAAGTGTTAGTGCCAAGTAGGGAACTTAATGAAGATTACCACAATTCCCATCAACTTCCTCTAAAGATGACATAAAAATAGAAGTGAGAAATAGAATTTCTTAATAGGACTTGAATTAGACAATTGAATGTCATCATCATTATCCCAACCACTTTAGGTTTTCTCATAAAAATGTGAGCATACATAAGTTCGATTTTAAGTAAGTTTGAAATTATTAATTTTCGAAGCGAATTGCTCTTATCTACTCTTTTAAAAGCATAACATAATAGATAATGGAATTATAAGGCATTCATAAGCATGCATAAGGCATTCATAGCATGGGACATAGAAGAAACATAAATCCATGAACACTTTTTTTAATTCCATTGATTTTGACCTTTCTTTGATTATAGCTTACTTTGACTTTTTACTTTACTTTGATTTTTAACTTTATTTTGACTTTCATGCTTGCATACTTTCATACTTTCATACTTAGCATGTGCATTAAACTTTTACTTGTCCTTGGATAGGTTGTCAAAGCTAATGAGCTCATTTCATGACCATCGTCACACAGTACTAATATAAAATTAAACTTAACTGACAAGGGATTCTCATGCCTTTAAATTGAAGGGATCTATCTCAGCCGCCTGCCTCCAAAGTAGAGGGATATCTTGGTGGTCCACCTTCCCTTGCCGAATTGACTGAAGGATCATATCTAATTATTTTGTTTTTGTGGATCACTTTCTCTACCGAAGTGACCGAAGGATCATATCCAAATATCTTTCTTTATCAAGAAACTTAGTATTAAGTCTTATGCCATGAGTGCCTTAGATTAAAACTCTCCACCAGCTCAACCTCTGTAACCACCATCCAGGACGTGTGCAATGACTTCCTAACTCAAAGCATCTGCCACAACGTTAGCCTTCCTAGGATGATAGTTCAAGCCAAACTCGTAAGTCTTCAAAAACTCCATCCATCTCCTTTGCCTCATGTTCAACTATTTTTCATCAAAGAGATACTTCAAGCTCTTATAATCAAAAAACACTTCGAACCTTACCCTATACAAATAATGTCTCCACATCTTCAAGGCAACCACTATGACCGCTAACTAACTGCTAACTCCAGGTCATGGTTTAGGTAGGTCACTTCACTAAGCTTTAGCTGCTTAGAGGTGTAACTCACTACATTCTAGTTTTGCATTAAGATACAATCTAAACCTTTCCCAAAGGCATCGCAATAAACTCAAGTGGTCCATTTGGATCAAGTAACACTAACACAAGGGTTGATGTCAACTTTTTTTCAACTTTTGGAAACTTTTCTCACACTTAGGAGTCCAAATAAAAGGGACATTCTTCCTTATCAACTTGGTTAAGGGTAGGAACATCTGGGAAAATACTTTTATAGACCTATGATAATAACCAGCCAAACTTAAGAAACTCTTTATCTTTATTATCGAGGTTGGTCTCTCCCAATTCATCATAGCTTCAATCTTATTAGGATTACTGCGATTTTTCTTTATGATACCATATGCCCTAAGAACTTCACTTCTTCCACCCAGGACTCACAATTTGATAACTTAGCATAAAATATTTTGTCCCTTAATATCTCTAGCACAACCTTCAAATCCTCTTCATGCTTCTCCTTAGTTCTCAAATAGATTAGGATATTATCTATGAAAACAACTATAAACTTATCCAGTTAGGGTCTAAAGATACCATTCATGTTATCCAAGAAAATGGCAAGGGTATTCATCAATCGAATAGACATTATCGTAAACTCATAATGTCCATACTGTGTCCTAAAAACTATTTTAGGTATATCTTCCTCCTTCACCCTTATTTGTTGATACCCTGATCTTATATCGATTTTTGAGAACACAGCTACTCCTTGCAGTTAGTTTATAAGGTCATCTATCCTAGGCAAGAGATACTTATTCTTAACTGTCACTTTATTCAATTGCCTATAATCCATACACAACCTTATACTTCTATCTTTCTTCACAAACAACACTGGAGCTTCCCAAGGGGAGGCACTAGGTCTCACGAACTTCTTCAATAACTCATCTAATTGGCTCTTCAACTTCGCCAACTCCATCGGGGACATTCTATAAGGTGCTATAGAGATTAGTCTCATTCTCGGTACCAAATCTATAGAAAGCTCAATTTCCTTTCCGGGGGAAACTCAAGTATGTCATCAGGGAACACATTTAGGTATTCCCTAATAATGGAGATCTCGTCTAACACCTATTTGACTTCCACCTTATTTGCTAAAAGGAGAACATATCCCTGATTCTCAGTCTTACAACTCCCTAAGTCTACGAAATTCAAGAATGGAAAGATAGATTTAACAGGTTCAATAGGCATAAGAGGAAACATAATGGATTTTTCAGAACAATTTATCATAACTCAATTAACTAAAAGCCAATCCATGCTTAGAATCAAATCCAAACTAGATAAAGGAAAACAAATCAAGACCTACGATCAGTTTGGAAATGACATTTCAGGCAACATTGACAAGTTCTAATTGGATTCCCAGCGGGAGTAAAAACTATCGACATGTAAGGTAGCTTAGACATAAAAAACACCAATCTACATACATAGTCATGAGAAATAAAGGAATGCATAGCACCGAAATCATACAGTATAGTTAAGGTCCTATTAATAACTTCATACTTACCTTGGATCAGGTTGTTGGATTGAGTGGCCTCTTCAGCGTTGAGGGTGAAGACTCTCCTTTAATGTTGGAGCTTGTTGACAGGGGGTAGTAACTTGACAGTACAATCCTTGGCAATATGTCTGGGCTTTCCATATCGAAAACACGCATTCTATCCAACAAAGTAGGGGTTACTCCCATGGTTCTTGCTACACTTGGGACAAGGTTGACTTGCAGCACGCTTTGGTAGATTCATAGCTAGCTTCTAAGGCTGCTTGCCTTAAAACTTCCACCTTAAAAAGGCTTCTTTTGGTGTTGTTGCTCGAACTTTTGCCCTTGTGGTGCCAACTTCCCTTATGGCACTAGCTTTTTCTTATATGCTTCAGACCTTACAACAACTAGCTTCATTGTAGTCTTTCACCAGACAGCACTTGTTCACTAACACTACATAGTCATGGATCTTCATGGGTCCTACAAACACCAAGTGGCCTTCTCTCAATCCTGCTTTGAGTTTGACACACTTCCAATTGTCATCAGGATTCCTTTGATAGCTTGTTAAGAAATTACATAGCTCCTCAAACTTGGCCGTGTATCCAGCACTGGTCATAGTCTTCTATTGTAGCTTTATGAACTTGAGCTCTTTTGCATTCCTCACAAACGCAAGGAAGTATTTCTCATAGAAATACTCCTTGAAGACCTCCCATGTGATGTGAGTCTATGCACCTTCCAGTAGCCTCTTGGTGCTCGTCCACCAGAACTTAGTATCTACTTCCAGTATATAGGTAGTGAAAGCCACCTTCTGCTTCTCGGTGCAGGCTAACACTGTAAAGACTTTCTCAATGGCCTTGATCCACTCATCAGCTAGATTGAGATTGTACGTTCCTCTAAAACTTGGCGGATTTGCCTTTCAAAACTCAGCAAACTTGAGGTATTCCAAGTCTACTTCAACTCCACTGTTATGACCTTCTAGGTTCTCTTCAGACCTTTTCTCGATCTATTTATTGTGTCTTGATATCTTTTGAAGTGTAAGGTACCTCTAAGGATCTTCCTATTGGTTCTGAAGTGCAATTAAGTGGAATTCCCACCTCTTGTTCTTGATTTGTGACTAATAGGACATCTATAACTTATTTAATGTGTTACTTGTAACACCCTAATAAACCCATACTACACTTAAGTCATATTATAGCGTTTTATTAGTTGTTACTTATGCTCGTGGAAAACTAAACTTCATTTGAAATTAAGTTATGCGGAAAATATGGTAAGATTTTTTTTTTTTTGAAATACATCATTGCTTAGCAGTGTTTTGGAAAGTAAAGCCTTGAGCAAGAAGGTAAATATAAAATAGCGTGATGTATGAGAGTCCGATTCACAAGTGGAATGAAAATAATACGAGATACATAATACATAGAAATTCTTACATACCAATAACATATAAATATAATTCATAATATCCATCATTACATAAAGGTACTTATAATTAAGTCATCATTACATATAGAATGCAATTATCACAGCAAGCTTTTAAGCAAAAAAGATACACAAGGAAGCAGAATCTCAGAAGTCTACGTGCCTTAGCTCCACACCGAATCCTAAGATCAGTCTCCAACAATGCACCCTCCGATCTACTGATGTCGCGGTCCCAAGACGCGACTCCTCCTAGCTCCTCGCCCTCGGGGGATATGAGGTGTGCGTATGATGAAGGAGGCCTACAAATCACTTCAATTCAACGAACGCAACGACTTGGGCCGACCTGATTCAGGTCACAGTTGGCTATTTGCGAGGGCCAGCTCCTCAAAGGGTCACTCCTCAGTATCGGGGATGATACTCGAGTATGGCACAGGCTAGCCCTAGAGATGGCCATGGAGCTCAGCTCAATCACAGGAATCGCCGGCTGTGGCGAGGGCTTGGCTACAGGTAGCTCCGGAGACATCGACTCCATCTCAATATCCGGCAGCGACTCGGGCGGAAAAATCCCAAGGACCCAATGGCTGTCCAGGGTAGGCGGCAGGAATGTCAGCTTGGGCAGGCGGGACATCGAGCCCCACATCCTCAAGTATTCGGCCAAGGCAAAAATAGGTGCACACCACTGTAGTGGTCGTCGCCATGGTGGCCTAAGCGTCGTCATCGAAAGTCCACTCATGATGGGGCGGATCCATACTCCACTCCATAGGGTATGCCATCGAGATCTGGTGATGATACGGAAGAATAACTAGGGTGAGAAATAAGATTTCTCAGTATGACTTGAACCTGACACAGAGGTGTCATCGTTATCATCCCAGCCACTTGGGTTTTATAATGAAAATAGTGAACATGTATAAGGCTCAATTCTTAGATTTTTAAAAACGTAGCTATCCGAAGCGGATTCAATTTTAATATGTCTTCTGATTATTTATGTCATAACAAGTATAGGAACAACTATAATTACATAAAACATGTATGGCTGTGTTGTAAACTTCTCTTAACTTCTTCCCTTCAAGGGTTTGGACCGAAGTCCCTTTTCTTTTCTTAATTTGACTTTATCTTAAGTCTTTTTTTTCTTTTCATCTACTAAACATAAGTGTTAATGAGCTCATACTGTGGCCATCACCACCATAAATTTTCGGTACGTATACTAGCTAGGTCATGCCATGCCTTATGTAAGCCTTATTCCCTATATTCACACTAGCTGAGTCTATGTCATACCTCATGTGAGTCGTGGATAAGGGGAGCTTACTTTGAGTCACCTTCCCTTTTGAAGGATCACACCCTTAGTTCAATATCTTCTTGTTGAAACTTATGATGCAAAATTATTCTAATTCTTTTCCACATTTAGGTATTATGTATCGCCGTCCCCAAATGTGATTTCTTTATCGCATATCATTAAGCATCATATCAACAATATATCATATTCATATCATCATCATTCATTATCATATCGTCATCATATCATTATCATAATTATCATCATCATATCATCGTCATTATATTGACGCATAGAGACATACATATCACATAAAGTCTTATGAGATTAGCTTAGTAAATTTGGTGCAAGCTTTTAATTGAGATTGCCTTTTGTGTAAATTCTTTTATTAGGCATAGGGCCAATTTCTTCTATTATCCTTTTTGAAGCTTTTTAAGTTGAAATATAAAGGTTTTCCAATATCTTAATTTGGGGATCTTAATGTTTGTAAGTTTATTTCTCATTAACCTTTAAACTTCACCATAACCAGTTTTTGCTTTTATAGTGGGGTGGTAACTTCAAAAATTCACCATAATTTCACCTTTTACTCTTTTGCTTTGAATTTTGGTATGATTATACTTCTCCGAATCTATTTTTAAACAAAACAAACCCACTCAAAAATTCACTTTGTAACTTGAGATATGCACATTTTACTCTAACTGCTCAGCTTTTGAGTTTATTTTCAATACAGTGACTTTTAAACTTTACTGGGAGTTCCTCACAAGAATCTAACAAAATTATTTTATTGGAATATTCCTTTATGTCTTAGCTTTCTAACAAACTTAGTCCCACTCAAAAATGTTCTATATAACTTAAGTTATTAAGAGTTTATTATATACTACCCAAACAAAAACACATCTGGGGATAGCACATTTTGAAAATTCCTATCTCCCTCGATTTAAGGCCAAATTTCACGTATTTTATATGTATAAAAAGCATATGAGTCTATTTTCATTTAAAATTAGTTTCGTTCCATTTGGAGTTATATTGAAAGAGTTATTAGTCGCGCCATATAGACTGCCAGAATTTTCCAGCTTCAATAGTTTTGGTTTCAATGATTTTTCTTGTAAAAACATTAAATTTTTTCCTCAAGTGACCACTTTTCTCTTCCAAACCGCTTTTATACTTTGAGATCTTGATGAAAAATTAATATTTTGAGTTCTAAAAATTTTGGTTTAAAATAAGAATAAATGCACAACAAGTCATTTTCCAAGAAAAGAGCAAAAATCACAAATAACTTTTTATAATGAAGGCATGGCTCTGAGGCCTTTAGTGTAAGTTCTAAAACCACCTAAATATGGAGAGCTTAAGAGCTCTAGAGCTTGAAAAACATAGAAGAAAAAGGGGTTAGAGTCACTACCAAATGGGTTTTTTGAAAGATTGAAGAGTGAAAATGGTTGGAGATGGCCTCCTCCTTTTTGAGCTTGATAATAGGGCTAAGTGAGTATTTGTTTTGCTTCCTCAAGAACCAAAGAGCGTGGTCCTTGAAGGGCTTGCAAGGGTGGTGAAAGAAAAGAGAGTTGGATGGGGTGTGAAAGTAGGAAGAAAAACAAGAGGGATTGGAAGAGTAGAAGAGTTAGAATGAGGCTTAGAGAGAAGTGAGAGCTTAGACTTGTAATGAGAGGATGAAAATCACAAATAAGGGAGTGGGGGCTGTTTTGGGGTGCAAAAATGGGGGGAAGTGGGCTGATTGGTTTTGCTTCTCCAATAAGCAAGGGGAAGTAGTGAGTTTAACTTCTTTTTCAAGCAAGAAAGCTAAGAACCTTGTGGTAAAAGGGTGGGTTATTTTTTTCTTGAGTCTTGGCATTTGGATAAAGACCATTTAGTATTTTTCAAGTGGTTAAAGGCATGACCACTCTTGGAATTGGCTTGATTGAATAAGATTACTCTAAGTGGCATAATCCTAAGGGAGGAAGGTACCTCTCTTGTCTTGATTAAAAATATACTACTAATATAAACCCTTGATCTAAGAGTGCATGATGAGAAGGCAAATGGATCGTTGGATTTTGCTCTTGTTCTTGGCCGAAATTTGGTGCATCAATTAGGAGAAATTTTTAAATCTTCAAAGCTATTAGAATTACCTAAGTTGTTAATCAATTTGATTAGTTAAATTGTCCTTTAACCGATTTTGGTTAATCACACTTTTAAGACGTTTTTTCTTTAAAAGAATTGATCTTATGAATTATATAATTAGGTTGTAAGAATTAATCTATCTCAATTGATTAAGATAAAACAATTGTCTTGTACTTAATTAATAAGATTGGATTAACTTAATTATATTTCTAAGTTACGAATTAATGAGGTTCGAATAATTAGGTTTTAATTAAAACATTTAGTGTGTTATGATTCAATTATTGATTTGACTCAATTTACTAAGCTCTTACTCATCGAGATTAGCCGATTAGTCCTCAAGTAATCGTTAACCTCTCTAATTAGCCAGGATCACTGAGCTAATTAACTTAGACAAAATTGGGGATGTTACATTACTTAGTAAGAGCATGTTATTATTAATGATAATGTTTGGATCATGACAGTAGAATGTGGTTGGCCTATTTAGTGTGCTTATTAAATTTTTTGATGATGCATATTATGAATGTGAATTTGAATTTCGAGAATAGAACAAGCTCCTATGAAATGGTATTGGAATTGTTGTCTGAACTTTGATCCATATGACAGTTAAGCTGTGATATCTTGATCAACATGCCATTTTTTTTCATAAATATGTGTGAAGTGTGAACTTTTATATATTGGTTCTATGACCCTCTAGGATGCAAAGTGCCGCGATTTATAAAATTATCCGGGGGCCACCTCTTGAGATCCTAGAAGGGCTAGGAATAGCTATATGTTAGTTTTGGCACTTAACCTCCTAGGAGCAAAGTGCCATGGACCTAACAAGTGTCCAAGGGCCACCTCTTGAATTCTAGAAGGGCCAGGAGCAAAGTGCCATAAACCTAGCGAGTGTCTGGGAGCCATCTCTTGAGTCCTAGGCAGACTGTGTCAACTGGTACATTAATTTCAAATTTTATCAATTTATATATCTATATGCGATTATAATGATTTTTTGTGTATTGCTGCTTCGCGTTGTTGCTATGTTCGTTTTGGGTAAAATGTGTGTCTATTTTGAGAACTGGCGCTAATTGTTTGTTACTACCCTTGTTATAGATATGATATTACAGATTAAGTCTGTTTGACTCACCCTTTATCCTTCCCTGTTTCAGATTAGGTGCAACTTGGCATTCCTTAACTAATCAAAGGGTAGGGTCTTTGAAGAAGCCCACACACTTGTTCATGTGGCTGGAAGGTTATTTTTATGTTTAGATTGCACCTCTTTGAGTATACTTCGTATAGAAAATCTTTAGTAATACTCTATTAATCTACAGGCAAGATATTGCTTCTGCCATATATTCAATAGTACTAGATTCAGCTTGTAGAATTGTATCCCAGATTATACAAGACTATATATATGTAGTTGGACTCTGGAAGCATTCCAAGAATGCTTGTTTGACTTTGAGGTTGTGTTTGATTATAGTTGATTTATGGATTCCATGGTTAGACTGTATACTGAGCTGTTACAGAAATTTATATATTATAGAAATGGTTAATCGTATTTTACCCACTGCATTATATGCCATATACATTTTAGTCCCTACATTTTAAAAATATACAAATCAACACCCTACATTTTTCTGAATGTGCATTTTACCCAAACTAAGTGTGCCATATGCCTTTGAACTTTGGATCATATGCAAATCGACTCTTTCTTGAATGTGCAATATGATATCCTATGCTTTCTTGAAATGATGGAAAATTGATGAAAAAATTAACAATTTGGGTAAAATGCATATTTAGGAAAATGTAGGATGTTGATTTACATATTTTTGAAATGTAGGGACTAAAGTGCATATGACCTATAATATAGGAGGGTAAAATACAATTAACCCTATAGAAAATGCCAAATTTTAGAGGATATTCTGTCAGTTTTTCATAAAATTTCTTGGTTAGGCTTACTAAGGGGTCAAGACTCTCTAAGTGCCGGTCATGGCCCGGGTTGGATTGTGACTAGTATTATAAAGTTAGCTGCAATAGAAATAAGAAGTTACGAACACGGTACCATTATATAGGTATTTGGTGTGGTTGGTTTCTTGTTTATTACGATGAATGTCATTCCTTCTTTACAAAATTGAAATTACTTCTCTTTACAAGTATTTTTTTGGACTCTGAATTGTTAACATTACGTAAGTATCTCAATTGCATAAGTATCATCATTTTAACTACTCTTTTTATTCGGTGTAATTAATTAGGGATTTAAAAAGTCATATTATCAATTTAAAATTAACTGATGACTATGTGAGATTGTATATTTACTAAAAGTTTATTGACTCTTCGTATGTTCTATATTTATTTTTCTAATCTTATATCCAAATTAATTATTAAAATTAATTGAAAGTGCATAACTTTTATACTTTTGTTATCTAATGGTGATTAATTTTACGGATAATTCAAATAAGTGAAATATGTGAGGATACTTTGCGTATAAAAAAATTAAATAAAAAATCTCTCAAGAACAATAAATTTCATTTAGGATTTTGATATTTGCATAAACTTTATGGTCACAAATGTTTCAAATATTTTTTATAAACCCGTGTAAACCATTCACAGATGTTATTCTTTACGGTTCAAAATAAATATTACTTTGAGTAAAATTTCTTCACTCATATTATCTATCATTTTCACATTGCAATAAAATATTTATTCTAAATTTTTCTATTTTACCCTTCATACAATTTGAAGTACAATAAATAATGAAATATTAATATAATAAATTAGTAATTCAATAAAGATATTTTAGTAAACATATTTATAATTAATTCTTAATTTTGGATTCCTTAGTACTCATGCAAATGATTAAAGTGGCAGTTATTTTAAACTAAAGGGAGTAGTATAATGCAATCAAGGATATTTAATAGCTTGTATGAAAGTTTGTAAATAGTGTCTCAATTTAAGATGTGTGTGTGGGAACCTTAAAAAACTAAATATCTAGGTAAATGGGATCAGGTTTTAAATAAATGTTATTTGGCCACTAACAAAATATTTTAAAATTAATTTTTATGTAACTTAATTTTAACCTAAAATTAATTAAAAAATTAATTTTAAGTTGGCTTTACGCAATATATATATATATATATATATATATATATATATATATATATATATATATATATATATATTACCTTATCTTTTCCTAATAATTTAAAAAATTAATTAAACTAACTTTTAAGGTAGTTTGAAATCAAACACTATTTTAATTATAAACTAGTAGTTTATTTTTATATAGTTTAATATCACTTTCTGTTAGTTTATATCAGAAACTCACCTCCTGTACACCTGAAACCATACTTGTATTGATCAATCAGAGAACGGTAGCAGTTAGCTGTTCTCCAAATTAAAATGCATTTAAGGAGATATGGTTTGCGGTTGAACACGTTGTTCTTTCAAAACTATATAAGCAGCCGTCTGCACTCATGCATTATACAATCAGATTTTCACAATATGGCTTCCAAACCGGGCATTCTTACAGATTGGCCTTGGAAGCCCCTTGGAAGTTTCAAGGTTTACTCTGCTTTCATTATAAAAACTGTAGCCTCCATTTTCAATTCCAGTTATTGATGTAACTCAAGATCTCCCATTTCCTTATTCTCTTTCCCTCTTTATCTTATGTCCTTTAATTTCCTCTCTCCTTTTGTTTGTCCATTTTTCTTTTGTTTTTCTTTTGGGTGTGTATCTTCTCTATGAAATACTCTTGATGAGCTCAGGAGCTAAATTTAATTACTACCTGATAAAATATGAAAAGTAAAAGTGGACATCATGAAATTTAATCTACATTGCATGTACACATTTATGTCGTTTTTTCAGGGCAACACATGTGCCAGGTTGACAAATTCTTTCTTCCTCCGGGAGTAAAAGATCTTTTACTCCACAAAACCATCTTCACCATTAAGTTTGTCTTTTTCCCTTTTCTCTCTCACAATTCCAACATAAATCAAGGGTTAAAATATTCCATGGAGAGAGAAATCTCTTCCTCTGAGAGTATCTAAGTATGGCTCAGGCGATGACAGCCTTCCATATTTGCATTACTTAAAGACTTAGGTGAATGCTAATTGAGTTACAGTCTCGTTGATTTGCCACATGCATATTTTGTCATTGTCTCCATTCTTAATTAGCTACCCACTCCTAGTGCTATACGTTATTATTATTATTATTATAATAAAATAATATTATGTCTACTTCAAATTTAAGAACGAATTGAATTCGTGCTTTCTACTCCAACTTGTCCCTTTCTTATCTCTCGGGTCAACTCATGTTACTTCACTACCTAATTTTGTCGTAGTCTTGCTATTCATTATAACACATTTACCCATTCACGTGTTGATGCTGACATTTTTCTCTCTGTCTTATTTGTCTTTTATTGACCATGGCTGGATCCCAAGTTCGTCATTTTAACTCCATGGATTGCGCATAGCATGTATTCTCTCAGATCTAATGAATGGGACCCAGTGTATTATCTTATATTGCCATTTATATTGGTGAGGATGCTGCACAACCAGATTTGGGTGTCCGTCTCTCGCTACCGAACTGCTAAAGGCAAAAGCAGGATCGTCGATAGAGGCCTTGAGTTCGATCAAGTTGACAGAGAAAGCAATTGGTTCAATAACTTAACCTATCTTTCTGTCTCTCTTGTGAATTATTTATGGGAAAAACTTTCGATCGAGCACTGAGTGTGTCTGTCTAAATTCAGTTCGGATAGAAAACAATGTGGTGCATCCTACCACTGTTAGGTTCAGTGGTCAGACCCACCACACATTGTGTCTATCTGGGCTGCATCGATGCAGATATAACTCAAGCTACATAAGAGGGCTCTTATTGTGTTGTGTTTAGTTTTTAAAGTAACTTTATTTGTATTGATTTTTCAGATACATTATAAACTTATAATGAGAGAGAAAGACACAAGATGATATGTTTCTTCACCTTCTCTTTTAACATTTATCATTTTCGTGTCTCTCTCTCTCTTTGTGAATATCTACAATGAATTTAAAAAAAGAATGCAAATAATATTTTTCTAGTTTTTATCAATTATTGATATAATTTGTTTATATATTATCGTTTAACTATGTAGTAATATTTTCCTACGACATATTAAAAGAGTTTGATAATAATTGTTATAGTCAAACTCTTTTAAAAATAGTAACATACATAATTAAATGATATAAAAAAGGAAATTAATTTAAAATAGGTCAAAATCAAATGCATATTTTAAAAATTTGATTAGAGTGTGACTTGTGGGCGTGTAATACTTTGCAGGGATGACCAGATTTTGTTCACTGCGCTCCTATTTTATATAGGGTACATGATATTCCCATTTGCTTCTCACTTGCCCTGGTGGAGAACAGATGGTGTAGTTCTCACAGCTCTACTGCATGCTGGACCAGTGGAGTTCATTTACTACTGGTTACACAGAGCACTTCATCACCATTTTCTCTACTCTCGATACCATTCTCACCATCATTCTTCCATAGTCACTGAGCCTGTCACCTGTATGATATTTTCTTCACTTTCACATGCTCTGCATCCAGAACAGAGAACTGAAGTTGGTTTTATACATATCAATATTGAGTGTCACACTGTCCACATATACCTTTCTATATTGGGAACAAATTTTCGTCTCCAAAGGGAAATTAGTATTTAATTTTGCTATAAATTTAGTATTACCAACATGGCAATTCAAACAATTCTTCGTTAATTCTATATATATATAAATTGTGTGGAAGGAAAGGAATGATGTTATAAAACATTTTTATACAACTATGTTATATACAAAAAGGAGACTTTATCATAAATCTAATTTCATGCATTCGTTTGAAATTGCAACATCCATCTATTTATCTATTTATCAAAAAAAAAAAATATATCTATCTATTATATAATGTAAAAGTTGTTCCACTAAAATTGTTATATGACATTTTAATGAATTTGATTTTTTTAATTGAATAACTCTTTAATTTCTGCTATTTATTTTTCATTTTCTCATTCATATTTCTTTTATAACATTTCATCTCTTATAACTTTTTAAATTTATATTTTTTATTTTTAAAATTAAATTGTATTTATTTTTTGTAGATTATGTTTAATAAAAAAATACACAAGTTATTCAAAATATTAATCTTTAGTAATAAAAAAAATATACATTAGCAAAATATATTTTAAATACCATTATTTTACATATTTTACACACATACACACACACACACACACATATATATATATATATATATATGTGTGTGTGTGTGTGTGTGTGTGTGTGTGTGTGTGTGTGTGTGTTATTTGAACACTTTAATTGAATATCATGCAATGGAACAGTTATGTTGAAATATTAACAACTTTTCTCTTTCAAATTTTTTATTTTGATTTGCTTTTTCTCCCCACTCACTTTATGTTCAAGAAGTTATTCAATATTCAATATTGATGTACAAAAGACATTTATGCTAATAATACTAGCATGATGCATCTAGGTTTTATGAACATATATAACATGACATTGTAAATAAACGACTTGCTTAGTACATAGTCGTTTCAACGAAAAGTCATGAAAATATAATTAAAATTGAATGAGAAAATTATTTCCTAAAATGAGAAACTTATAAAGTAGCAATTTTATGAGTTTTATGTGTTGTTGATATGTAATAGTCCTTTTCATTTAAAGTTATATATATAAAGTTAATAAATATATATTTAATATTCATGCAAACAGATAACATAAAGTCTAGTTATATAATTATTAAATTTTAAATATTTATCTCTATTATATTTTACAAGATTATAGGTACGGTTTTATTGATTTACTTTATATTAAAAACTCTTTAAGCCAAAAAAATTTTTAAAATAATTTTACTCAGAAATTTTTTAAAGAAATATAAGGTAATTTGAAGGTAGATTAAATATTTATCAATTAGATAATTATTTTAATAAATATTTAGTTTAAAGACCTGCAACGTGTATGGATAATAAGAATAATTTGATATAATATTCAAAGAGTTATGTTATATAAATATAATTTTTTTTAATATCATATTGATTCATATTACATCTATTATCAAATAAAGTGTAGATCCAATATAAATAAAATACATATTTTATCAAATAATAAATGAAATGTGAATAAGATAATATACAAAAAAGTTATCTTCACGGGGCATTTTTATAGTAAAACCAACGAAAGAAAAGGTCAGGTAAAGGCGAAATAACATTGATATTTTGAAAGTTACTGGTTATTTTTAATCCTTTGACAGCTGTTACGCATCCGTTTGCTGAGCATTTGGCATATTTCACGTTATTCGCAATACCAATGATGACAACATTGATCATAAGGAGATCCTCCATAGCTGCACTTTATGGCTACATCATGTACATCGATTTCATGAACAACATGGGGCATTGCAACTTTGAGTTCTTTCCGAAGAAACTTTTTTCCTTCTTTCCCCTGTTGAAGTATCTCTCATACACGCCAGTGTAAGTCTGCATTATTGCCTCATCTTAAATTTACTCAGTTTACTCATCTATAAGTTCGTGATTTCGTTAATCAAAATCTTACTTTTTCTTCCCTTCTCGTTTATCTAATGTTGTTGTCAATCTTTACGAAGCAATTTATTAGAGAGAGAGAGAGAGAGAGAGAGAGAGAGGAGGGGGGGGGGGGCTCCTAAACTTTATCATAGTATCTGAAATAACTTGTAGAAGTTCGGACAAAAATAAGTAAGCATGGAATTCTCTCTTTATAGTTTTTATACAAAACCGTTACTTTTCAGCTTATATATTCTTTATGCCATTGTGCCTCAAATTCAAGGGTAACTAGTTTCAATTGGTAACTAAACTATAAGATAGGACTTCCCAAACCTTATTTAAAATAATAATAATGCATATTCGTGTGTCTATGGGTGTGCTCTACAAAGATTTCTAGTAATTGCCATATATAGATTTTTTTTTTTTTGGTCGGGGAGAGGGTATTTTTTGGTTTTTGTTGTTTTGGGGGGGTGCTTCTATCCCTGCGAGTCTCGAACTTGCACCCTGCACCGTGCTTTTCCTAAGAGGCAGTCTATTGAGCCATGTGTGTTGGCCTCTGGGCGCACATACAGACTGAAAAGATAAAGAGAAATGTTTTTTGTACATACTATCAATTGACATACTTTGACATCCTGTATCTATCTCTCTCCTTTCTCCTCTTACTTTTTCACTTTTCCTTTTTCTTTTATAATTTTTTTTTCTAATCTTTGTCTGCAGGTGTACGGATGTCGCATAAAGAGTGGTACAAATAACACTCCTCAAAGATAAATATATGTGATTTACAATGAAAAGCACATTTTGGCCCAAATATTTCCAAAGCAAACCCAACTCATTTACATATTAATAAAATAAATCATTTAATTCGTTTGCTTAACTTATATAACAGAAGTATAATCGTTTTTGTAACTGTTTTTTGCCAATATCAGAATAATTCAATCTAAAGTTCGTACCCTTAATAGAGAAAACTTATTATTTGTGCTAAGTGGTGCTTCTAGACATTTTTTTTTTTTTTGACGGGGTGCCGCCAGACATGTTAATCATTAAAATTATATAAAAAAAATAAAACTTGGATTATCTTCTTCCTTATTTATTTCAAATTATCTATTATTACCACAACTTCATGATGATGTAAGAAAAATATTGTTTATAATTTCATATATCTACCTACTATGACAATTTTGAAGGATAAAAATGTAAATTTGAAAATGACTCTAAATTAATTGGATAATATATGGAGGTCAAATAAATTTTTTAATTTCAAACCATCTAGAAATTTGGGAAATTCAATAGAACTCAAATGTTAACAAGATCATTCTATGTAGAAGCCCTTCAAAAGTTTGTGCACAGTAAGATTCATTTAGAATTATTTGTCAATGTCGTACCGCAAATTACATTTGAATATTTATAGGAAATTTGGCAATAATTATGGAACAGAGTAGGCATAGTGCAATTCAGGGTCAATAAAAAATTATTTTATTACACACACACACACACATATACAGATGTAATACAATGATACATTTTTAACATTTTCTAAGTTCATAATTTTATTATGATTTTTTCTTATTGAAGTTAATTAAGAAGAGATTCATTCAATGATGGTTTAACAGGTTTCACTCGCTACATCACACCAAATTCAGGACAAATTACTCACTTTTCATGCCTATATATGACTATATTTATGGTACCGTGGATGCATCCACAGATGCTACGTACGAAACATGTCTGAAGAAACCAATGGAGTCCGCAGATGTAGTGCACTTAACACACTTAACCACGCTAGATTCCATTTATCAACTGCGCTTAGGGATTGCTTCCTTAGCCTCCAAGCCTCAAACATCTAAATGGTACCTACATTTGATGTGGCCCTTCACAATGTGTTCTATGCTAATGACTTGGGTCCATGGTCGTGCCTTTGTATTAGAAAGCAACACTTTCAAAAATCTCAAGTTGCAGTCCTGGGTTATACCAAGATTTAAAATACAAGTAAGATTGTTTCCCGTTTGTTATGACATTCTATTTTGCGTTCTCATCAAAAGGAAAACAATAATTTAGTGATTATCAACATGACACCTGTTTGATTTCGCGTTGCAGTATTTCCTAAAATGGCAGAGTATAACATTGAACAACCTAATTGAAGAGGCAATAATGGAGGCTGAGTTAGGTGGTGCGAAGGTGGTAAGTCTGGGGCTTCTAAATCAGGTAGGTTCATCTCCCATGTCAATCTTTTAATTAGTTAGTTTACACCCCCATCCAATAATGGATGTGCGGTATATCTGCTCGGAGTATGAGCTGGGCTATGTCAAAATAATATTACTCTTATAATAATTGGTATCACTTTCTTTCTTTCAAAATAAACTGCACAACGAGATGTGCTTGGTAATACATTGAGCAACAAGCTTTTAAGTACTTGTGCTATTTACTAATATATGGTTAATAAATAATTCAAAAAGCATGTTAAAAGTGTTGATTTTGACAGCAAACGTCTCCTTTACACTTGTATCTTTTCATCATTTGTTACTTGGTGATCTTATAACAATATTTAGTTCAATAATGTGAAAAAAAAATATTTTCAAAATATAATTTCTGAGAGGAAAATTACAGCTCTGAAACTCTTTTTAATTAAATATGAAAATGTTAACAGAAGTAATATTTTCTATAAAATTTTCCAAAAAAATAAAATCTTATGTTAGTTTATTAATAAAAATCGGAATTTTACAGCAGCATATATAAATAATATTTTGATTTCAATATTCTTCCATGCGTGCAGAGAGAAGAGCTTAATGCATATGGTGAACTTTATATCAAAAGGTTCCCACAGCTGAAGATAAAGGTTGTTGATGGTAGTGGCTTAGCTGCTGCTATTGTGCTGAACAGCATTCCCATAGGGACAAATCAAGTGCTTCTTCGAGGCAACTTTAACAAGGTTTCTTTTGCTATAGCCAATGCTTTATGCAAACGAAATATTCAGGTATATATGATTAATATGGATCTAGTACAAAGATTATGCGTCCCAGTTCTGAATTAATCTCAAACTAAATTTTTATTATCGTCATTAAATATGAGAATTTTGAGATACTCTAAACAATTTTTAAATTCACTTGAAAAACTCCTTTTCTAAAGTGAGCCATTAACGTAATATATATTGGGATACCACTAACTTGTCCTGCATTGTAACATATCATTTAATTTTTAAGTTTGATTCTGATGATGGATAGAATTGCAAGCAGGTAGCTTTATTATATAAGGAAGAGCTGAAGACGCTTCAACGAGGAGTCACCAAGTCCAAAGGACGCTTTGCTCTTTCACCAATCAATACTCCAAAGGTTTACCATTTTTCAAAATAAAAGCATAAAAATTTTGTTAACAAATTTCAATTATTTCTTAAAAGGGATTATCTAATTATATTGAATAAAAAAACTTCGATGGAGTATTTTCAGAAATGACAATACTATACCTTTACATTGGTCCCAAACTGAAAAGAGCTACACTATTATAGATTCGTCATATCGATTGTTATTGATTGTGCTATGGATTTATATTTGAAAGCTGTAACGATAAACTGCACTGCATCAGACGTTTGAAGATCACATGTGATCTAGCACTACCTTACTCAAAAACTTAGAGCACTTGAAATTTTACCTGCATGTTCGTTTTTTTTTTTCAAAAAAAGAAATGCTTATTATCATAGCCTCAACTTTCATCTTGCTTCTATATATTTTGTTTCCCCGTCCCTTTCCAGGTCTTCGTACACTTTGAATATTCATAACATAAAGTAAAGAAAATTATTTGAAAACTGTAACCAAAAAACAAAAAAGAAATATACTTAAAAACTAATATAAGCCCATGAAATAATGAATTTTAATAAACTGATATAATATTTCATCATGTAACGTTATGAATCTAGCAGATATGGATAGTTGGAGATGGATGGGATGAAGATGAACAAATGGCTGCACCAAAGGGATCATTGTTCATACCTTTTTCTCATTTCCCTCTGAAGAAAATTCGAAAAGATTGCTTCTACCACTACACACCAGCAATGAGCACTCCTGCTACATTCATGAATTTGCACTCTTGCGAGGTTTGTGGCTAGCTACATTCATGAATTTTCAGCACATATTATGTTATAATTGGACAAGATCCCACCCTACTGATATGTATATATATTACCATATAATAATTTACCGTAAAATCTGTATTTTATTAAAATTACACTTTGCTAATATATTCATAATGAATATTGAATTTCATAAAAACTAGATAATTGCAAGAATGTTTTCAAGAGATAGATATTTATTTGTCTTGGTAACCTTATAATTTATTTTAAGTCCCATACTGATTAAGAATACGGGCAAAGTAGCTTTTATAAAAACTTCAGTATCCCTCAACTCTCTCTATATATATTTTCGGGTGGAGTTATGCCAATGTTGCGAATTTAAAATAATAATAAACTAAAAATATATTAAATTAATCTAAAATGCCATGAACGTATTACATACACACAAATTATGAGACGATCATCCAGAAACAATTGGAATGAATATATTGGAAAAATTATTTTAAAAAATATGAATGAATATAGTCAAAAAATTATTTTAAAAATAATTAAGAAAGAAACGAAAAGCACCGTAGGTATGGGGTGACAGCCTCCCGGCCTTATAAATTATGATTTAATAATAAATTAGCAATGTAAATCTGTAGTTTTTTTAATATATAAAGACTCAATAACGAATCGTCGCATTATTACAAAGTTTAACTCACAATATTTATATAAAAAATATGTTCTTTTTTAATACTGTATTAATGCTTGAGTAGGTGGTAATGTAAAAAGTTTTTGAATTTGATTTTGAAGCATTATATAATTATTTAATTTTATATTGATACATCAGCAAAAATATTTAATTTTTTACAATTACTATCTTTAAAAACATGCATATACTATCATATAATTTGATGACTCCTTATACTAATAATGTCTTTATTTTATCAATCTGACAGTGTAGAATGCTTTAAGTCACACTAATATATGCTAAATAAAACTGTTGATAAGTTTTAATGTTAAAAGTTTAATTCATATTTTTATCTCATATTCTGCTCCAATTCTTTATAAGAATGCTCATTATTTAATTTTCAAATCATAGAAATGTTGAATCTATCTATCTATACATATAATAAAATAGAGTCATTAACAGGAAACTTTTGCTGTGTGTCAATCAATTAGTGAGTTGTATTAAAATTGTTCTTTTTTTATTTATTAATAATACAAACTTTTCATCTAAAATTATGAAAAAAAATTAATTTTAATTTTAATTTAAAAATTTAATTCCTACCCACTATTCCACCATGTCCAATAAAATTGAATCCTTATCCCCTACTTCAATGCATGTCATTTATTTTTACTCATATTTCCAATACATTCTTCCTTTGCCTTTATCTCTAAACATGAAGCATGATTCATGAAGCAAAATTAAAAAATTAATTTGATTAAATGCCATTTAATGATAGTTATTAACATGATGTTTTATATATGATACACCTAATACATATGATTAGAGTACAAATACTATAATTAATATATATTAATTGGTGTAAAATAATTAAATTATCATGAAATTATGTTCTTTTTTTTTTTTGCATCACCGACATGTCCACCTTCTTATGTAGTGTAAGGTAATTTAGAATTATGAATATTAAATTGAACTTAAAAATTACAAATTTGTGAAAGAAAGATTAATTAGTAATAATTCAAATATTTGTAATTATAAATAATTAATAATGATTGAGCGTGGTCGTTTTTATTGTTTTGTTCATCCAGAACGTATTATATTATAATTAATAATAAGTATCATAATTAATATTTTTACTTTAATATTCAAAATATAGGAATAAGTTAAAATTTATATTGACAATAGACATAAATAATTTCCCAAAATAATTGAATACATCTTTGAAAATCATTATTGTAACTTGCAAATGATTAGTGTGTGTTATGGGCTTTGTTTGCTTTGGATTTGTGAATTAAAATTTATAATTATTATGTAATTTATAGTGATTCTATGTTATCTTTACAAGGGAGTAATTTATTATTTTTGAGACATTGTTTTCGGTGCTTTGGGATAAATAATAGCTTTCTGAAAAGGAAAAATAGCCAAGTGAACACATTTGGTAAATGAATTCTACTCACCTTGAATCCATTTTTTTTCTTCATTCCTAATTATATTATTTACTTATTGAAAACAATAATATTTATTCTTCTTGCAAAGTATGCTCAATTGTCGAACATAATTTGTCTTTTTATTATTTATTTTTAATTCATTATATCAATAATATTCATAATTATTTCATTCCAATATTTTACACAATCATCAAATTTGAATGCCAAGTCAAACATGAAGAACTACTTTATATTAGATTAGACTTTATTATTATGTTGAATAAAGTTGTTGTGAAATAGTATACTAAATTTTTTATATTTATCATTTGTATTGTAAATTTTATGTCAAATTACATGATGTTTACATTCTATTAATTTGATCAAATTATTCTTATAATTATTTTATTTTAATTTTTTTATACCGAACTTTGCACGAATTCAAAATACTAGTCTTCATAATATGTGAGCAAACTAATGTACACCACATATTGCAGAACTGGCTTCCGAGAAGAGTACTAAGTGCTTGGCGTATTGCTGGTATACTTCATGCCCTAGAAGGATGGCATGTACACGAGTGTGGGTACACCATACTTAGTATCAAGAAAGTGTGGCAAGCAAGTCTTCGCCATGGTTTCCAGCCTCTGAAGATTCCTACCGATCAAGACTCACTTATCAGTTAAATAAATAAATAAATAAATATATATGGATAAATAAGTCCTTGTGGTTTGTAGTTTTCAGAATGTGTCTTATTTTCTGTATTCTTAAATCATCTAAACTTGTTGGTATGATTCAATAAGTTAAAAAAAATATGCATATCGTCTTCATCTAGTTAAATATTAGAGAACTAATTATTCCGTCGATATCATTGATCCTAATCTCTTTGGATCGTAACGAATTCGTCAGAAAAACAATTTACAGCAGATACGTCTGACTTCCAAGTAAGAGAACATTTGAAAAAAAATAAAAATAAAAACAAAAAAAAATTCGGAGAGGGGGGGGGGGACTGAAGGAATGAACCTAGAAGTTTAAGTGCAGTTGAATAAAATTGTACCTTGATTAAGATGCTCTCCAATAATGTGCTCTATGTCACCAAGTACTCAACGATCATATATGATCACCAATGAAACCTGTTGTGTTGAGTAGCGTGTTTGTACCACTTTTTGGAATATATTTCAAGCAACACTTTGAGGTGTTATAAATTATATGTCTATTTTGTGTTAGCCACAACAAATACACCTAAGTCCAAGGCTTTAGTTTCTCTTTAATCAAAATGGTGTCTCACACCACTTTCAGGCATTCAGGAGATGGATTGATTTTTTATTCTTAAGAATAGTACATTCCCAATAATAATTTTTTAAGGCATGATGTTTTAGAAGTATTTGATAAATGGATTAAAATCCTAATAATTTTACAAAATATGCCTAAGAATAAATATTTATATGTTTAGTTGATTTGATATTCTTAAGAATATTATATATTTTTCAAAAATACCCTCGATAAAATAGCCGTTGGTAGTAATATGGAGTGGGCGATGGTGGTGGTGGATGGCGGTAACCAACGACAGCAACTGTAGACTGGTGGTGGTTGTGGGCCAAACCCATTGGGCTAACCTATTTTACCTAAAAAAAATAGGTGGGTTGGGCTTAAAAAAATAATAATATTCTTAAACTAGCTCATTTTTAACTCGATTCATTTAGCCTATGAATTAAACGGGCTAGCCCATAAGGGTAAATTGGGTGTCTCATTTACCCGTGTTTCTTTTTTTTTAATTATATTTTGAGGAAAAGCGGTATAAATCTAGGATTTTTTTTTATTTTTAATAAAAAATTTACCCTTTTTTAAATCAAAATTAATTTTTTAAAACCTATAAAAAAAGTTAAATGGGTTGGGCTAGTAAAATGCGACTGACGGGCTAAACGAGTTAACCTATTTAACCTTTTTGTTTTGTGGTCTTAAACAGGCCAGGCCTAAATTAGTCGGCTTGGTCCGTTTGACACCCCTAATTTTCACACAAGAGCTCCAATATTCCCTTTCCATGGAAATCTAACATCCCATAGGAGATGGAAATAAAAATTAGGTGTTTTTCATTCTTGAGAATATAACTTATCTAAAAATATTGTTTTGTTAAAATTGTGTACCGGATATGGGAATCTTATATTCCTATGTCAAATATCTAGAAATATAAAAATATTTCATATACCAAATGCCGCTTATATATAAAGATCCTCTCATGTTGGCATATAATATGTATTTGACAACCTTGCAACCCTACACTTCCCCACTCTTCGGAAGTTATTGATTTTGAGGCTTATGTAACGTTAGATTTATGAGTCTTGAGAGCATTTTAAGTCTAGAGAGCTTATCCCTCTATTTTGAATAAGCATAAAGTCCCATATTGTTTAGATGGATTCCTGAGAAGTCCTTATATATAGAGATGTTTTAGGTTTTGATGTATTGTGATGTATTGAGAAGTCCCATGATGAGTTAGGATTGTTGAATTTCGTACTTAATGGATTGCACCATAGCTGATAATGTGTACTTTTGTTAATACCTAATTTTGATCAAGCTTTATTTTTCAAAAATAATAGATTTCAAAAATTAAGAAATGGAAAACAAAATGAAAAAAAAAAGAGAATACGAAAAAGGACCCAAATCCAAATTTAAATATTTTTGACCCAAATTAATTTTTATAGAAGTTATCATACAGCTTCCAGTCAAAAGCTAAAAAAATCTATTTTTAGCTTTTGAATAAAAATTGAAATAAATAACTTTTGTGAAAGTGATTTTTTAATAGTTAAAAAAAATATTATTTTTTATTAAAAAAAGCTGAAATATATACACCGTAAATAACATGAAAAAATAGAAATAAGAGGAGCTTGTTTGATTTGAGAAAATGTTTTTCATTTTTATTTTATTTTTAATTTTAAATATAATCATAAAATTGTTATCGTATTTTCATTCTATTTCATACTTTCAAAATTTTGTGAAATAAATAGTGAAAAATTAAAAAAAATTATTTTTTGTGTTTCTTTTACAAACTTTTTAAAACATGAAATAAAATGAAAACAAGGTGACAATTTATTATTAATATTGAAAATAGAAAATATAAGTAAAAAATATTTTCTAAAACTAAGCAACCCCTTAGAGTGTCTTTGAATAGAATATTCTCAAAGTTCAAAGAATTTAAAATGCAAAGAAATATTTTAATTTAATTTCCTTCATTTTAAATTTTTTTTTGTTTGAATAAAATAATTATATATGGGTAAAAATGAGAGAGGATTTTAGAATTTCTTATAAAGTGGTAGAAATTGAAATCCACTCTTTTGAAGTTTAGAAAACATCTCCTAAAAATACTTGAAAATTTTAAAATTCTTTCATATTATTATCCAAACAAAAAAATTTAGGCTAAATCAATTGAAATCTTCTCAAAACATATATTATTCTCTAAGAATACTCCATCCAAATACACTCTAAATTTTATTATTTTTTGAATATTATTTATTATTTAAGATACTTGATTTTAGTAACATAAGTACTTTATAAACTAATATTCATTTTTTCCTATGCGTACTAGTTGATTCATATACAAACCATCGGAGTAATGTGAATCCTAACCCTTTGCCAATTGTCGACAAGTTAATGTTCACTTTGATCTATGACTTTTTATGCCCGAGTCATTTTCATATCTCTGACTTTTTAAAATTATCAAATTACTCCCCCATTTTATTAAATGTGAGTCACATCAATCCCTCCCCGCAAACTCCATTAGTCCACCGTCACTGGTCTACTGACATGTCATGTGTTATGTTAGTGTCAAGTGGCATGCCATGTGTCATCTAACATGATGCAATTTTATATAGATTCAAATTAATCCCTAAAATTTCTAAAATATGTAAAAAAAGAAATCCTAAACTCAGAAATCTCTCCTCTTCACCTTCATTAACTCTGAATCCTTAATTTTTCTTAAACCCACTCATTTCTCTTCCATTTTCACACTTACCTAGACCAAATCCTTGCTACATAGAATAATAGGAACAAAATGTATAGAAAATGAGAGTATTATTATTACCATTATTACAAAAAATAAAAGATGAGAGTTTTCTACTAGATATATTGTATTTATAACTAAACTTGGCTAATCGATTTAAGTATAAGCAATGGCAGGAATTTTTTAAAGCTATCGATGTATGCTAATTATTCTCGTAAATTGTTAAGAAACCTTTGATATTAGACCAAAAGTTACAGTTAATGGTAAAGGCATAATCTTTTCTCTCTTTTTTTTTTTTTTGTAAAGTTTCTAAGCACTATCAATTATAAAGAATCATGTCTATTACAAGTGTCAAAGATTAAAATGTTAAAGCTCATCATATCATAGGAGAAATATTTACCAAATAAAGTTATGAGAAAGGTGTTACTATTAGCATGCTTCTTTTTATGGAAAATGAAAATCTAGGTATAAAAGAATATCATAGCAGAGATGCTAAGTGTAACACCTTCTAAACATATACACTATGTTTAAGTTATCAAGTTATATTTAGAGGTTATTAGAGGTTTTGTGAAAACTTTTAAATTGAGAAAAACATGACATGTGACCCTTATAGTATAGTATTTCATGAATAAATAAGGACTTACAAAAAAATCCGAATTGTGTGATTGGAGATATAATTTAAAATGCAAATGTTCAAACTTAATTGCTTATACACACAAAATATTTCTTGTTCTACACTTTTCACTTCATTCCATTGACAATCACCTTGACTAGTAGAAATCCTTGACAGTCACCTGGAGTTCTAGGTGCCAGACCCAAGTCCACATCATGCAATTCGTAGAAATCCCAAAATTCTACTGCAGATTTAAAGGCATGCTCTTTGTATTGGAATATTTACGGAGATATACAAATAGGTAGTAAGAATTAAAAATTCCTAGTAGATACACTCAATCCACTAAGCACGTAAGGTATCATCATAAATATTCCAGCTACTTCAGTTTATTATGAAAACATGGACAAGTACACATAGGCACATGTTCACTTTTAAGTTTGAAAACATATTATTCGAAATAGGTTACTTTAACAATCACTTGGCACCTTTCAAAGCAAGTATAATAGCAATAATAGTATAATTTCCAATCGTAAAAATGGTAATCGTATAGTATATAATAGAATAATGGAACATGCATATGTACAGCATAATTGAAAAATATACAACATTATTGTGAACATATCATTTGTGGCACATTAACCATAGGGATTTGATGTGATTCATCCTTAGGTCAAGCTTAGTTTCAAAATTAAGTCATTTGCTATAACCATCACATATCTCAGGACCCAAACTCATAGCTTTATATCTCAATTAACACTTGGGTTATAAGCCACTTGAAATTTGCCCTCATTTTAGAAATTCGTCGTAAGTCTATTTCTCATTATTTGCCCTTGCATTTTATAGAGGCATTCCTTATCATGTCCTTTACTCAACTTTTTTGGTCCCATTACATTTTAATAAGTACAACTTAAGTTATGTTACCTCATGTTTCAACTTCAAACCTATATAGCAATGTTACAAAATTCAAAGTAATTCCATTTTAGGTTAATAAATTCTAAAACTTTTCAATTTGGTTCTACTTAGATTAAAGTTTCGAATGAACTTTGTCTTACTAAATTTCAAGCTCTAGGGATTGAGATATTAACTACACAAAACAAGGTTTATGGTTTTGATTGGGTCTTGTCCTATTTTACCTAAAAATTCATAACTAATTCAATTGGGCTTGGATGGCTGAGATTTTTGGTACACATACTCTACTCATCTTAAATTAATAGGGAAAAATGGGTTTAGCTTCATAAGATCACCCAAGTAGTGCAGTTTTGCTAAATATCATGACTGTCCTATTTTAAACTCTTACTTTAGATAGCTAAATTGTACAAATTCCTAAAAATTCATCTTTAGTTGGAAAATTACCAAATTTTACCAGGGTGTAATAATATGTCTTAGCTTTCATTTGAACAAGTTTCATTCAAATCCAATCACTACAAGTCCAAATATCACTCACACAACACAAGGTGTTTAGAGTATAGCTCAATTGCTCTCATTGTTGTAACATTTCACTTTGAATGGTACCAACTCATAACCTACTAATTCTAATTAAGTGATTCCCACTTTATTAACTTCAAATTTCATAAGTATAATTAAATATACCCCTGGTTCCGCTTATTTAACTCCCTAGCCCAAGATGATGTGAGCTTAAACATACTAATCATTGATAGCATTACAAGTTATCCTATGATCAGTTTTTGTTCCATTTCTCATAACAACTAATCTTAATCTTTATTTAACTTGCTAAATCCACCAAGAAACCTTCATCATTAATTTCTACCCTACATCAATTGTAAGCATTCACATACGTAATATGTAACATCCTTCCAAAATACAGTACTATGCTTAAGCCATAGTACCATATTCAGGAGTTGTTACTATTATCTGAGCGGACTTTTTTTGATAGCAACTTCAACCGTCTTCAAAACTTTTCGAGCTATTTGGAGATAACACAGAAATAGGAGTAAGAATTTTAAATTCTCAGTAAGATTCACTAAGCTATCACACGTAATGTCACCACTATTATCTCCAACTGCTTCGATTTATTATGAAGAAGGTGATCATACCAAATAAATTGCTCAGTTTTATAGTTTGAAAATATATTGTTCGAAGTAGAGTTTTTTTTATTCATACACTTAAGATATAAGAGTTATTTTAAAATAAATTTACAACTTATAACTTAAATAATAGTTGCAGTATATTCAAATATAATAATTCCAATATAATGGAGAAATAGAATAGATCATGCATATACAAATACGTTCACTTGAGTTCATACAAAATGCACTTGTACTTCTTTAACTTTCTTTGACCTCTTTTCCTTGGCACACCTAGGCGTTACGTATCGTCGTCTGTAGGATGCTTGCATATGTTTTAATCTTAGTCTTTACTGCCCTTGGATAGTTTGATTTAGGAGTCAGTTCAACTCGTGACCGTCGTCATACAGTACTGACCCGCAAGGGGACCCACATGCCTCTAGGTCGGAAGGACTCAATTGGCCAACTGCCTCCAATATAGAGGGACCCAAAAGTTTTAGCTGCCTTCATAGGGAGGGACCTAATGTACAACCGCCTCCGAGTGAAGGGACCCATATCTTATCTTTTAGCTGCCTTCACTTGGAGGGACTCAAATAACTGCTTTCAAATGAAGGGATCTCAATATTATATAATCATGTCATCATACAATATTTACATTCATATCATAAATCTTCATAATATAAGCTATTATAATTTCATATGCTTCTACCGAAAATTCGGTAGCATAATGGATCAAATCTGTTTCCCCATAAATAGTGCCAATTTTAACAAACAGTCAGTTATAGTAACAGATCAAATATAATACATTAATCTTTCAAACATCAACATGGAATTGCAACACTTAGACTTTAACTGAACTCATATATGCATTAGGGTGTCAAATCCTTTAATCTTGGAAATCTTGCTCATATTCTCCAACTCTAATTGATATTGTAAATTCAGCCATAAATTATATTTAACTCATTTAGACCTAAATTTTGGATATGTTAAATTATATGTCTAGTTTCTAATTTCTTTGGTTCCATCAAGTTTTGATATATATAACTCAAGTTATTAATATTTAACCTAAGTCTATCCTGTTACTAGGCAGATTTGGACACTTAGATGTAAAAATCTACTAAAAATAGAAATCCTAATGGATTTGTGTGAAGCTTATATCGTTTTAAACCTAATTGACCCATATTTCATTTCTAATAAGTTTTATCTCATTTTACTAAGTATAGCTCGAGTTACAAGCTACTAAATTTAGGCATTTTAGGCTACCCTGTTCTAGCCCGATTTGGACTTAGGAAAACTTCATCGAATTACTAGAGCTATTGGAATAGAATCTAACTCTGAAATTTTTATGGGACTTTTATCTATGTCTTATCTTTCTAATAAAATTAGTTTCACTTAATTTGAAGGAGTATAAGGAAAGAAATATCCCTCGAAATCTAGTCTACTCAGAATCAGGGTCAGAATCCTAGGATAAATTTAAAAAATTCATGTCTCTCTTAATACTAATCCAATGGCCTTATAATTTATATGGTTGGAAAGTTCTAGATGTCTAGCTTCACATAAAATTAGTTTCATTAAGTTTAAATGGCTCTAGGGGAGCTGTACACTCCACTGTATAGACTATCATAGGGTTTCTTGGTTAACCTCACTCTAGTTGCTTCCATTCTTGATCCTTTCACTAATTAACCAATCAAAACTCAATAAAAACCCAATAATCCAGCCATGAACAATCACATAATCCTAATATAATATCAGGTACAAGAATATAAATAAGTTACCAATAGCCACCAACTCGCAAGAAATTAGTTAAAGAAGTTGAATCCTACCTCTAGTAAGTGAGTTTCTTGATTAAGATTGATGTTTGTGGGTAAGGAAGTGGATGAGGGCTTGAGAGGAAGTGAAATGAAGGAGGAGAAGAAGAAGAACATGGACGAGGAGAGGGAAAAGAGAGAGATCCGAAAATTGAAAGACCAAGGGGGATTTATTGAAGTTAAAATTGGTATTTGCTAGGAGGCATAGGATTGGTTGACCCATTGAGTGGGTATGCTTTAACCAACCCTCCCCTCCTTGTGTGGCTAGTTTGGATGCCACTTAAGGGAATAAGGTGGCCAAGCCTTTGGCCACAAATCTTAGGGTTTCCAATGCGTAATTCTATTGATTCGATTTTGGCAATTTAAAATACCGAATCTTTACCGATTTCCTTCAAATCAGCAAAACATTACTAAATAGTTTTGTAAGAGTTTCTATATGTCTATTTTAATTCTTCTCAAGTCTAATCTCTTTAATTATCACTTAATAAACTCTAATTAACTTTTAATTAATTTCTAATTAACCTTACTTATGTATTAAAATCGAATAAATCAATTAATAACACAAATCGGTAAAACATTGCTAGTAACCGTCTAAAATTTTCTACATAACTATTTCAAATTCTTCATTCATTAATCTCTTTATAATTCATTCCTAATTACCTTAACACATTTTATAAAATTGAATAAATCAATTTGCAGTGCAATTTAAACATTCAAAAAAAAAAAATTCCAGACGTTACACAATAAACCAACCATGCTCATAAACAAGTGCAACACACCTTCACGGGTTCAAAAGTATCACGTATCGATATCAATCAACAGTAAGCTAGTGAAACATCATCAAAATTAGATGAAAAACTTAGGGTTTGGGTAGCATATATAGTGTTAGAAATTAGAAGAAAGAAACTAGGATTTGAGCTACCTATCTCAAGGTTCTTGGAGTTGTGGAAGCAAAGGACCCAAAAGCAACTCCTAACTTTCTCCCTCTCTAGTGGTTGCAACTTTCAAGGCACTGGAAGAGCTCCAAAGTGACTTGAATCCTTTAATTTTTTGAGGAGTTTTAAAGAAGAAAAGGTGAGGATTAATTTTCATAAAAGGAGCAAAGTGTTTTAAGGCCAAGAGGGCCATTAACCATGAGCTTGAAGCTCATGGCTATGGTGATGTTGATGAAAAAGATGGAGAATGTGAAGATGGTGTGTGTATGGGTATGTGGCTATGGATGAGGGAGAGAAAAGAGATCAGAAGAGTGTTGTGATATTTGTTGGAAGGAGTGGTGGTGATTAGTCCATCGATTGAAGGTGGTGTAGCACTCTCATGTCCCTTCTGTTACCTAACATAAGGTGTGGCTCATTTCTAGCACTTACTTTGACTACTCTCATGACATGTTCATATAATCTCTATAGGATTATTTTCTTTGATTTATCTTGTTAAAAAATAATATGGACCCTTGAGGATTAATTCAAGGTATCTGGTGATTAATTTGGATACTTTAAGTCACTCAAGATAATATTCACGTATGTGAGTAATCCCACATTTTATTTAAAATCCTATGCATAAAATATCATTTATAAAATTATTACATGTATCTTATTTATCCACTAGTGATGTAGGGCTCACATTTTCCCAGAATTGGGATTTTTTCTCCAATGCCCCTCCTGACAACCGTAATCATTTATTTACAATTTTGCCATTATAATCTACTAATTATATTTTCACCTCTTCTTCTACTATAGTTCACCTATTTACTATTTTTGCCATTGTCTCAGGTCTAGGCTTCCTTTTATACTGGCCTACTCTCATAGTTGGGGATATTACATTGATCAAATAAAGTTGAGTCAAGAGAAATGTGCTATGTAACATCATAAGTTTTGAGGGTAGGCTAATATAGAAGGAAGCTCGAGTCCAAGGTACGGGCAAAATTGTAATTAGGTAAATCATAGAGAAATTGGGCATGAAATTATCATTATTAGATTATAATGGCAACACTATAATAAAGGCCTTACAGTTGTCGAGAAGTGCAACAGTAACAAAATTTCATTCCTGAGATTTTTATGGGTATTATGGCACCAGTAGATAATTAAAACACTTGTAATGACATTAAATTGAGATTTTCTATTTACAGTTTTAAACAAAGTGTAGGACGACTCACTATGTTGTAGGAACTTGGGTAACTTGTAATATCCAAATTGATAGTTGGACACCTTGAATTAATCCTCAAGGGTCCTACATTGTCTATAAGCATGAGTATCAATTAAAATCCTCTTACTAGCTTAGGATGAGCCACTCAAAAAGGTCAAGCCTAGTAGAATTTAAATTGTATTCCAAATCCACCAATGAAATTTAACCCACAAGGCTTTCTAAACAAGCCAACCCAAGCTTACTAAGTAAGCCACCCAAACTTAAATCATAAGCCAACATCTCCTCCGTTTTTTCTCAAAAAATTCAGCCACCACCACCACTCTCCCTTCTCCATTTTCTTTCTTCTTTTCTCCACCTCCATGGCTATGAGCTTCAAGCTCATAGTTCATGCTCTTCTTAGCCTCAAAACCATATGCTCCTTTTTTGAAAATTGATCCTCCTACTTTCCTCTAAAATATCCCTCTATCAATTTGATGATTAAACCTCAAGAGAAGTCTTCTCCTCCCTCTATGTTGCTGCCATGATGAGCAAAGAAGGCTAAGATGTTGCCTTGGTGTTTCGTGCTTCATAGTTTCAAGGATTTTGAGGTTGGTAGCTCAAATCCTTAAGTTATTTGATGTGTTGTATGATTATGTAGCTGATGTTATCTCTTTGTGTTATCATGTATTCAATCTTGCATAGTGTTTATATGATTTCTTTTTAGTGATTTAACATAGAAAAACTTAGTTTGGGTTGGATAATAGCCAAAAAGATCAAAAGGAAACCAAAACAGAATAGGCTATGAGAGGAAACCCTAGGCAACGTCTGTAAGGCAGAGCTCATGTCTCCCTTTATGGAATTCAACATTGAATGAAATTAATTTTAAACTAGACTTAAAGAGCAAACCAGGATATAAATTATAAGGCATTAAATTTAAAATGAATTAGTTATGAATTTTTAAAGTTTACTAGTAGAATTCATTCTCTACCTTGACCAGATAGTGATGTGAAGGCATAACTCGCCCTATATAACAGATAATGATGTGAAGGCATAACTTACCCTATATAATTTCAAATTAAGTGAAACTAATTTCATTAGAAAGCTAACACATAGAGGATTACGTAATAAAAAATTTAGAGTCATATCATGAGTATAATTTCTCCAATAATTCGTGAAAGTTGACCCATACTTTGCTTAGGTTAAGATAGGGTAGCCAATGTGAGGAGCTCATAACTTGAGCTCTAGTTATCCAATTGAGGTGCAACTTGTGAGAATTGAAAGATGATTCAAATAGCTATATAACAATATAAAATTCGAAATAAAATATGAATAATGGATTTTTGGTGATTTTCTAAAATCAAGTGTGCAAGTCTGTCCTGAAACAAGACAGCCTTGAGTAAAACTTTAATAACTTAAGTTATACATATCAATATTTAGTGAAACTAAAGATGTTTTAAAATAGACAAATAGACTACAACATATTAAATTTTCAAATTAAAATGAATTAAAATGAAATTATGAAGAATTTAGAAAATAGGGCAAATTTAAAAGAAAATGGCATAAATTGAGAATTGCTTTGAATTAGAGACTCCATAAGCCATAAAAGTTCAAGAACATAAGTTTTATGTAATGTCACACTGAAATAATGTTGTATTGACCTATTATCTATGGTGAATTCTAATTTATGGGACTAGTTGACTATTTGTATATTGGAATGCATCGATATTTAGTTGTTATGCTGCCAAAATTCTGGCAGAAATATGTGAAAGTATATGAATGTTATGATTATTTATATGTTACACTCATGAAACTCATGCATGCAATAAATGTTTGAGAATAAGCTATAACATATCCATAAATATATATAGCATGTGCATGCATGATCATATTCAAGAATGAAGAAAAATATTAAGAACTTGCAAAATGAAACATACCAAGTCTCCACCTTGCAGTGGGCTAGGGCGGTACTGTATAAGAGTTGGGCTAGCCCTCGACCAGATTTAAGTCGAGATTTAAGGGAAATAGATCGGTGCGAGGGTCAGGGAAAATAAACCCATCACTCATGTATACTCAGACTTGAGAAGCATGCTATTGCCTAGGGGTGAAAAAGGCCATGCACCTTCAGGGGACTAAGTACAGAGAAGCAAGGTGCAAGTTACAGAAAGAAAGAGATAAGTAAAGTCAAGTATACTTGCATAAAGTCAAGTATAAATATCTGCATATGCATAGTTAAATATCTCATTATGTCATAATATTATTATGATTCTTATTGGAGTGTTATATTATCATTGTTATTATATCTATCGTGGAACATGCTAAGTGGTTGTCAAAATATAATCTACTTCGAGAAAGATATTTTCAAACTTAAAATTGAACTGGTGCTTGTGTGCATGTGCTCACGTTTTCATGGGAAACTGAAGTGGCTAGAATGTTTATGATAACACTGTATGATTAATGGTTTGAGTTCATCTACTGAGAGCTTCAAGTCCTCACTACCTATTGTATGCTTTTCTGTAAACATTTTAGTATATAGTATCAAATTCAAGTCGGTATTGGATGTCTTGGAATACTTACAAGACTTAAGACCTGGACCCTGAGCTCAATCCGAAAGACCAAGGTGGGCGGCCGATAGCCACGGAGTGATGACAATAGGCTAAGACAAGATTTGTGTGCAATATTGGTTAAGTTTCCTTTAAGTTGTAATTATTTTACCTTATATGTATTGATATTCGGGGTTATAAACTCTTATTCAGGAAAAGATTTTGAAGTTTTAGGGCCATATATATAATATTTTCTCACTTATAAGTCCTTTATAGTAGCAGTTACAGCCTTTAGATATAACTCTATTACTTGAGCCTGGCATATATGCTAGAGGATGTTACATGCCATTACTAGCAAACTTCTTCTTATGCGAAAAGTAAAAGATAAGGTTTGTAATATGCTGGTTTTGCATAGCACAAAAATCAATATACTTAGATGCTCATCAATATTCAAATATTGTTTCTTTGGTAGATATATAACAAAAATAGTGCATGTACATAGATAACGTCCACGAAAACTTACTAACACATAAATATCATATCAACATATCCTATGAAGGCCCAAATGTAAAATGTAAAAGCAAAGAAAATATATCAAAACTCATAATTCATGAAAAAAAAAAGAACAGCTAAAATGGCAAGAGTTTGTAACTAAAGGTAGTGTTTGTAAATTTGGAGATAATACTATAAGAACTTATGGCTCTGATGTTCTTAAAGGTAGTGTTTATAACTAAATAGTAATTGAGATTTGCCAATATGAAGCATCATTTTAAAAGTATTATTATTACTATTCTTGCATTATTGTTGAGATATTAGGGTTACATTATTTTGATTTTTATATGGGAATATTATCCCATTTATTTAAATGAAAAATTGAATATATGTGAGCTATTAAGAACTAAAACTATAAAATTTTGATTATTTATATTAAAAAAAGTGTGAAAGAATAATTTCCTTCTAATGTCAAATTAAAAAAGTCATTGATTTTAATTTGCAATTGTAATATATAATGATATATGAGTCCCTATTTGGAAAATAAAATTAGAGTTGAAAGCATATATAGGTTAAGTTGAAAATTATATTCCATTGTTTAATTGCAAAATATGCACATTGGTATATTAATATAATAATAAGAAAGAAATTAGTGAGTTTAAGAAAAATTGATAATTCAGAGTTAACAAAAGTCAAGAGGAGAGATGTCGGGATTTGATATTTTTTTCACAAATTTTAGAAATTTTAGAAATTTTTTTAACATTTTTTACAATTTTAAGGATTTTTTTAATCATATTTTATATATTTTAGAAATTAATTTAAGTCTATATAAAATTGTATTACATCATATGACATATGGCACTAACATGATATGTCAGAGGCCACACGGTATTTCACGTGTCACTTAATATGACATATTGGTAGAGCAGTGATGGTGGATTAACACAGTTTGGAGATAGATTAAGGTGATTCACGATTTATAAAATGAAAAATTAATTTAATAATTTTGAAATATAAAAAATAAAAGTGACTGACACATAAAAAGTTGGAGACTAAACTGATAATAGTCAACCCATTTTAATCCATATTATTCCAACTTCATTCTTATCCCACGTAATAACAATTTTTTACATATTCATTGGATCTAGAAAATCTTTTTTATTAAAAGAATTCTTACAAATTTCTGTCACGGCAACTTGACAAAGTTGACCTTTAGATGCCGAAGAAAGCCAAGGAAGAATGACTTTCAAGGTTTGACTGGCGACATTTTGTTCGGCTGTCAGTTGAATCGGATCCCTTTAAATCTATCAGAGATGGATAGTTGTCGTTTTCGTTGAAACCAGAAGTAAGCGAGGCAGCCATCATTTTTTTTCAGTCAACTAATCAAACACAACGCTTCCTCGTTTGTGTTCTGCTTCCCGTGACAAAGAGAAATAAGGCCAACAAAAGGCATGCGCCAAATACGCGTGGGCCGTCTTCTAGTCAGCAAGGTAACCCTCTAGAACTCATGGCTTAGCTTCTGTCTTAGTTTGTTTTTTATAT
The DNA here is from genome assembly GCA_031439595.1 of Pterocarpus santalinus. Lineage (NCBI taxonomy): Eukaryota > Viridiplantae > Streptophyta > Magnoliopsida > Fabales > Fabaceae > Pterocarpus > Pterocarpus santalinus. The sequence goes on along the minus strand of CM062532.1, from coordinate 46,655,692 downwards.
TTTTGTTTTCCTCTATACATAAATGCGGATTTCTCTTCAATTTCAACATTTTGCTTTCTTTGTTTAGTTCTTTGTTGTCTTCTGGAGGCTTATATGGTTCCCTTAGCAAATCTTCGTTCACTTTAGAGGCGCTATTTTTGTCTGCAAAGGTTTAGTGTTGTGAAGGTTTTTTTTTTTTTTTTTTTTTTTTAATAGTTTATTTTGTCTGGGATTTTTCGTTACTCAATCTTTTTTCCCGTTTTTCTCTCCACCTTGCTATCTGTGGTTGCTGAAATTTTCAAACTTTTTGTCCTCTTGCATTACGTATGCGTTTGGGGAACTTATTCTCGAGTATTGACAGTTGACATTGATTGGTTGCCTTTTTTTTTTCCCTCCTTAGGTGGTAATCTCTTCTTTGAATTCACTGTTCTGACGACTTGTTGAATTGAATGATATGCAATGAGTTGCTTTCACTATTTCAAAGACAAATCCAGGAAATGGAAGCGAAGATCAGCACCTGAACTGAAAGAACAAGAGAAATCCAAGTTCACAGCGGTTGAGAGAGTCACCAAGTCTTCAGGGTCTTCGTCCTCTCCTCGTGGCATACCAGAATTGTATGAGGAGAAAGCGCATAATTTGCGGGTTTTCTCCTACAATGAGCTCAGACACGCAACAAATGATTTCAGTAGGCTTTCTAAGATAGGAGAAGGTGGATTTGGGAGTGTATATAAAGGTTCAATTAAACCTGTCAATGGGAATGGTGATCCTATTTTAGTTGCCATCAAAAGGCTTAACCAGAATGGATTACAGGTAAGAGACTCAAAATATCCCCTTTTCTTGGGAAGCAATTTGTTAGTGAATGTTGCAAGGAAACATTCATTGTTGAATATTTGTTTTGAATAAATTGCACAAGGGAAAATTTTATTGTTATGTCCTCTATTTTCTGGCTATTGCGTTTGCTGGCCATGGTTAAGGATATTTCATTGTTTCAAAATCAAACTATTAACCATTAACCTCATTCTAATATTAGAGTTTCAAAGTGGTATCCTCTGTTTCAGAACATATAAATAACAATAAGAACATGTCGCCTGTTGTTCTACCCTTGGTGTAAGAGCAATCTGTCCCCAATCTATTGCATGTGATTTCTTATTGCCTTGGTTGATCAGCCTCTTAATCACAGTGGTGGTCTATTTTCTCCAAATAGCACTTAAAGATTCACAGTAATGCGAATGCTGTCTGTAGTCACGTAAACTGTTCTGCTAAAAGCTGCCTAAAGGGTGATAAGCTATTTCTTTTTCTTTCATGTGCATTATAATTTATATATGAACTGATATTCTTGGTCCTCAATGGACTCGCCAATTTTGTACTGTACAGATGATTTACATCATCAGCTTCATCTTGCCATGCTTTTAAAGATTTATAATAGCTTGGAGATCGGCTAGTAGGAGAGGATAATATTTCCTCCTGGTTATTTAAAATTTTTTATACTACCTCATTACTTTAGTCTATAGTTGACTCCTTTGTCCTTGGACCGTAGGTTAAGGAAAAAAGAATGGGTAAGAGATATTTTGCTGATGCATTTGTAGTCTATTTTTCTTCTTGGAAAATTTATTTTAGATTGAATTGAGTGCTTCTCATGTAAAGATTTGTTCTACAAAGTCACAGACATCTAGAACATTGTCATGTAACCCCATCATAACGGGCTTCTGCATGTTAGGTATAGATTTTTAACAATCTGCGCATTAGGTATAGATTTTTACAACTGGGAATCACGTTTCTGCCTCTGGCAATCTCTTTTATCATAAAGCGCCTTCTGGCAGTTAGGATGTTAAGCAGATATTTTGTGCCTGAAGAATTTGAAGTTTCTGTGCACATTTTAAGGTTCTGAATATTTGAATTTGTAAATAAAGATTCAACTTTCATTCTGTGTTTTTTTCTCGTGTCCTGTTTTTATAATGTTGACTTGGCCTTATTTGGATATATCTTTTAAGTTTTAACCATTTCTTTTATACTTCTGTCATGTAGGGGCATAAGCAATGGTTAGCTGAAGTTCAGTTTCTTGGTGTTGTGCAACACCAAAATCTTGTCAAACTCATTGGATACTGTGCTGTGGATGGAGAAAGAGGAATCCAAAGGCTACTTGTATATGAATATATGTCAAATAAAAGCTTAGAATCTCATCTTTTCAATAAAGCCTATGATCCTCTTCCTTGGAAAACAAGACTTGGGATAGCACTTGAAGCAGCTCAAGGGTTAGCTTATCTGCATGAAGAATCAGAAGTTCAGGTTTCAGTTAAAGCATTATCATCATATATTAGCCCTGCTTCCCCACTAAAGAGATGCTAGAAATTAAAATCCATTCATGTTCACTCACTTAATAGTTTATGCTTTTTGGTGACTTGGCCTTTGAAATGTTAACGACACCTACATGACCATGTGGTAAGGAGTTTGATCCTCTCCGCCCTAATTTTTATAACTAAATGATGATTTCAGCAAAATGTGGAGTGATATATGCTTTGTCTATGCTTAAAGCCCAAAGGCTTTTGTCTCAATGGACATGTTAAAGATTTGACATTCTTGATTCTTTGTTGAATGGAAAAAAAAACCATTTATGATTCTTTCCACAAGTTGTTCAAGCTTCTCCGACATTTGGTCATGGACAGAATGTATCAGTAAAAACACAAAAATAAACAAAATGAGTTACATCTAACTGTTGACTAAAATGCTAATGCAAATTCCAGACACTATATGGTTGAGCACTTGAGTTCCTTAACTCAAAACCATGATAGAACTAGGGTATTCTTACCATGCATATTTATTTTTAAATTTTTCAGGAAAATCAATATGGATAAGTTAAGCGTACTGTCTGCTAATATTATGAGCAAACAGTCTCTATATCTCATGATTTTGCAGTCATGAGCCTGTGTTTTGGTTGTTCAGGAGCTGTTATGACAAAATTGCCTTTGAAACAAAATTCTTTCTATTTTATTTTTTACATTGCTTTGAAACAGAGAACTGCCTGATAATATGGAGATGTGCCAGAAAGCAAGAAGATAGAAAATGGATTGTTAACTTAAGAACCTCCTTTTGCAGCTGAATTAGGGCCATAATTTTGATATTCTTATTTCAATAATTGAGATAATCCATCCTTTTACTTTGTCTAAAATGATTTATTGCACATGTAGCAATGAATTGTTGCTGGCTTGCACGATCTGATTTATTTCCCTTTGGAATTAGGAACTTACGCCAATTATGTGATCATGTACTTAACAACTCCTACATGTTCTTGTACATTTTGGATCACAATGTGAAGCTGTGTTTAATATAAGAATTAGGATGTTTGATGGGACACTTAGTTAGTTTCTTGTAATTGTTAGGTGGTAGTTTAGTATAAATTGGAATAAGAGAGGGAGGGAAGGCAGACTGGTAATTGAGTAATTGAGAGAATTTTGGGAGAGTTGAGGGAGCTCTTGATTTATCCCTCACCGTTGTAGAGATTTAGGGTTCTTGGCGACATTGACCAAGAAATCCAAGCAATAAAGCATACTTGTAGTTTCTGATCCAGTTATAATAATAATGGTACAAAATATGTTGGTATGCTTGAAGTATTAAGTTAGGGAAATCATTGTAAATAATATGTATTAAAACCTAAAATTAGGTTAACTTTGCCAGAACAAGAGAGCAAGTATTGTGTAATTTGCCAACAAGGCTATGTCAACTTATTTAGAGAGAAATGTCGACACAATTTGAATACTTCCTTAAAGGACAATAGTGGCAATGACAGAGTAATGTCGATCACCAAATAATTTCTTAGTAGTTTTTAGTATTCATGAATTTTTAATGATATCTGCATTTTTGTTTATACTTGTTTTGCATTCAATATTCCAATTTCCTGAATTTAACTTTTTTTCCTTTTTCTTTTAAAATTTTGTTTGCTAAATGCTGTAGGTGATATATCGAGATTTTAAATGCTCAAATATATTGCTGGATGAAAATTTTAGGCCAAAACTTTCTGATTTTGGACTTGCTCGGGAGGGACCAGAAGCTGGGCACACTCATGTTTCAACTGCTGTAAGTGTTTATGTGCCTTTTATATATATTGTACTTGAGTGCCTTGTATTCATTCAGTAGAATTTGCTCATGGCGTTAATGTAAAGGTATTGATGGCATCACGGAATGTTAAATGATGAAGATTTTCATGTTTGATTATTCCAAGGATGTAATTTCATATAGCTTTTATCAATTTACAAGAGCTCGTGAATAGAAGTGACCACTACTAGTAATAAATCTAGTAGAGATATAATGAAAGTAGGAAGGAATAAGTTTCACAAAAAGTTGTGAACACTAACATCTCTTTGTAGATGGAAAAATATTTTATGGTTTTTAATTAGGAGCATGATAACTAGTTGTTCGATAATGTTTCCGTGATTGTTGGTGATATAGCTTCCAATGCACATTGCACATATATTTTGTTAACCTTTTCTTGACTGTATATTGTTAAATACCTATAAGTGTTGCATCCCTAATACGTATTTCCCAATACGAGGAATATTTCAATGATGATCGAGATTATGTAGTCCTCATGTAGAGTATTTTATGTCAGGTGATGGGAACATATGGTTATGCTGCTCCAGATTATATTGAGACAGGCCATCTCACTACAAAGAGTGATGTGTGGAGTTTTGGTGTGGTGCTTTATGAAATACTTACAGGAAGGCGTTCAATGGAGAGAAACCGGCCCAAAACGGAGCAAAAACTTTTGGAATGGGTGAAACAATATCCTTCTGATACCAAAAGATTTCTCTTGATCATGGATCCAAGACTTGTGGGCCAGTATTCAATTAATGGAGCACGGAAACTTGCCAAGCTTGCAGATAATTGTCTGAGTAGGAGTGCAAAAGAACGACCAACAATGAGTCAAGTGGTAGAGATATTGAAGCAGATAATCCAAGCTTCTGATGATGAAAAATCTGCAGAGGAAAACATTGACATATCAGAAGATGATCCAGTTGAGCCTGAAGAAAAGACGAATCAATCAGCTCCTTCCGAATTATGGAAAAAGAGGATGGACCATCTTGCAAAACTTGGTGAACATGTGGAGAGTGCTAGTCGAAGAAGATTTATGATCCTACAGAGAGCCAAAGTTCCTTAGTAGTTTCATCTCTAGAAACACTGAATACTGTCTCAGTTTCATTCTTAGGCCATGATGTTGGATAAGAGAGCAGGATAAATGTATCTGTCATGTATAGAATGGTGAGCAGAAATACATTGGCAACAAACTTCTTGTGTTTAATGGGCACTTATTGTCAATTATATGTGCATGGAAGGGATAAATATAGAAGTGATTAATGCAAGTTGAATTCACACATTAGCTTCTGTAATTTCATGTCTTGAAAACAATAGATACTCTATCCGGTTTATAATAATTGTCAATTTAGTTATTTTCACATATTTTAAGAAACCTAAAATCAATGCATAATTATGATATAGGTTTACTAAAATATCTTTATTAAATTTCATTATATAGTGAAAAAGAATGATTTCATTATGTAGTGAAAAGTAGCCATTTTTTTTGACCAATGAAAATAAAGGGTAAAATTGAAATATCAATAATAATTATTGTATTGATATATGAGAATAACAACTATTGTGAACGGAAGGAAGTAATAGAGAAGTTTTTGAGTGAATTACTTAGTGTTCAGCACTTAGTATGCATACTAGTTGTATACATCCAGATTGCATCAATTATTTGCATTAAGAATGCATATTCCCTATGTACAATTGTTTTTTATGTACATGAACCTAATTAGTTTCTAATGCTATTTTCAACATACATGAACATGTAGATGGTGAACGCTTTGGTACCATGTCACAATTGTACATTTTGTGCATTTTTGTGTTGAACGGTGAGGATCGTGACACGTCTTATTACTGACTACGGTGGGCCAACAATTCACTATGGTGGTTAAAGGGAAATTTTCCCCTAATGATTTTGTTAAGTTGCTTTTGTTTTATTTTTTTTTTATACTGGAATAAGAAAAGGAAAATAGGGAAGGAAGGAGAGTATATGATGCGAAAGACACGTTGGTGTGAAAGTGGACAGCTCCATCGAAGAAATAGAGCTCTAGCGTGGGATCCCTTCATAACCAAATTGTCCATTGAATATAGCATACGACATTTGGGAGGTTCGGAGTTGTGATTTGTGTATGCAAAGTTCCCCTTTGAGAGGGGAACAACATCGTTGGGCAGTTGCTGTTGTGTCACATTGGGCCAAATACGTAGTGGACACAAGACTAGTTGATAGCGGGCGAGCAAGTGGCACATTGGAAAAGGTATGCGTTATTTTTGCTTTTTTGTTCATTTTCCAATTTATAGTGTAGTATATATTTTAGGCTTTATGCGTTGGTGCGGAAAAATTGGGTGAGGATATAATGTCGTGAATAAAAGGTTGAGTTTTGTATAGTTGAGTAGAAAATTGGGGAAGAGGTAGAAAATGGGTCAATTTTGTTGGTTGTGCACAAGGGGATCTTTTTATTTTAGTGCTCTGTTTCTCATTAATGAATGTCAATGGGAAGGATTGTAGTTGGCGGTTTTCCTTGCTAGTTGATATTGTCAATTGCATGGATGGGCGAGAAAGAGTTGTTATTGAGTTGGTGTTCTATTATTGGTAGAAGGAATTCCTTTTAGGCCTTATAATAACAATATGTCCAGTGGTGCTGGTTTTGGTATTTAGGCTTTAGTATAAGAATATATGAAGAGGAAAAAAAAAAATGCAAAAGGATGGGGTGAATTTTGTGTGTAGAAAGTTTGGCAAAGGTATTTTGCAAAGAGCAATATGTGTTTGGTTATCTTGGTCTGTTTATGTTATACAATCTGATGTTGTATGTCAGTTGTTTGAATTTACATGTTAGGTAGAAAGTTAAGACCGTTGTGGCAATTTGGTGCATGTAGGAATTTTAAGACTTGATAATAGAAAGTTTAGGGGTCGAAGAATACTGCCTGCAATGAGCTATTACAAGCACTTCCACCCTGCCACTACTGCTGTCAAACACCCTCTCTGACACACTACTTCTCCATCCCCTATTCCATCATACCACTCGATATTCAGCTACAATACAATTCCTCATGAGGCCAGATTTCAAAATCTGACTTCAACAGCCAGTTATAAATGTCTCTGATACTCTCTTTTAATTACCGCATACTTATAGTTTCTCCAAGTCATTTAGTTTATGCACCTTAGTACATTTCATAAACACATGACTACCTCCCACTTCTCCAATTCCACTTGCACGTATGGCCATCCAAACTGTGAATGGCAAAGTTGCTGTACATCAATCAATACCTGCCATTCATTCTATTCTGCAAACAGTGTTCATATTCAACCAAACCTGACATTTATACTTATAAATGACAAACAAATATTCTATTTCCTCAACTATACTAGACAAAATTCCACAACAAAATAACAATCACCACAGCTAATACCTCCCTTGAGCTCCATTTCACTGCCTTATTACTCATAATTTTCAACCAAATAATACTACTCTGTAGCACGACTATTGACTCAATCATTCATCCACAACATCACAAATTTGAATCGGTTGGGCAACTCACCTGAGACAGTTGACATGCAAGCCGTTCCCTCTTTCTTTGCAATCTACCAACCTCCTTACCATCGAAAGCAAACCCCATGCTACTCCTGCTTGCCACTATTGCTGTATTCTCCACCCACCTTGCTCACTTAGTGGGTTGCGGCAAATAAAGCTTCCCTAGATATCATCCTTATAGAATCACAAAAACCCCCCACGCGTCGTCACAGAGACCGTCACTCAAGTAGGAAGCTACTTTGCATCCCTGATGCCAGCGCCACCTCTAACTGCCATTCCACCACAACACACAAACTTGCCGAATTTGGTGTTTGTACCATCTACCACTGTCTTCTTTCACCCCCACAATGACAGATTTAATGGTGGTCCACAATCGCTATGGACTTCTGCCGCCGTCGTCCCCTTTAGCTTTTCCTGTTCTATTTTCCCATCCATCTCTCTTTATCTTTTTTTATTATTTTCGTAACCCACAATTATTACATAAATCACCATCGTTTGTTTTAATTACCATTTGTGGGCGTTGTCTATTGTGCACCAACAACATCACATGCATCCTCTCTGCATTTGGTAACGGTCAAGAATGCACAAAATGTGCAATTGTTGAGGGGTACCAGAGAACTGGCCCATGTAGATACATCTTATCTCTTTCCAGTACATCACTAAATATTATAGCTATTTCCAACATAGACAGCACACATCTCATTATAACCAATGTGGGACCTCACAACAATCCCCCTCAACCTAGAGAATAGAGATCGATCATTTCCAACTTGCAAGTGAGGTTCTGAAACCTTTTAGTGAGAAATCCTTTTGTTAACACTTCTGTTAGCTAATGATATGAGGGAACAAATGAAGTAGTGACCAGCCCATTATCTAACTTTTCCTAATGAAATGACGATCTATATCAATATACTTGGTTCTCGCAATGTTGAACTGAATTGTGGGCGGCACAAGGATTTGTTATCATAACTTCATGGGAACAAAACATTTTGTCCTTAAATCATCTAAGCTAATCTTCAACTATAACAATTCAAAAATCCCTTGTGCTAAAGCTCAAAATTTTGCATTTGAGCCACTTTTTGTTTCTTACTTCTCCAAGAGACTAAATTCCCTGCCAAGAACATGCAAAAAACCAAAATTTAATCTCCTATCTGATCCAGCATAATCATGATCACAATATATTTCAATGGATAAATCTCCACACTTTTTAAATAACAAACCTCTTCCAAGTGTAGCCTTGAGATATTGTACAATTTGATTTACAACTTGTGTCTTTTTTGTGGATCATACACAAATTGACTAATAAATTGATCTTCCCACCCGTCTACGATATTGAACTTTATAAACAGTAGGGCTTTTCTCTCCTCTTTGCTTACCATTTTATGGTTTTGCTCAATGGGAACTCTAGCATCTCTCTACATCCTAATATCCTTGTTGCCTTTAATGAATGCAAAAATTTTTTTTTTGATGGTTGGTAGAAAGCTCTACACTCTCTTAGGAGAGAGGAGCAAGAGCTTGAAACAAGCTTACACATACAAATCTAGGACTCAAAACTCTACTAAAACCCATAAAATAATGACTCCAATACCTCAATGCCACTTGCTTAAACACTAACTCAAAAAAAACCCCCCATGTTAAATATAGACAATTAGAGACTCAACAAACTGGACACAAGTCCAACCCCATTACATCCGTGAAAACCTCACAAGCTTACATAGAATAGACCTCAACAAACATGGACACATGACTCAAAGAACACCATATAAAGGTCCTTTCTACTCTATCCTCTTTAATGAATCCAAACATACTTTCTTTGTGATATAAAAATGACTTGTTTTGAATAGGCAATCTCAATATCAAGAAAATATTTCGATCTTCACAAGTCTTTTATTTCAAATTTTGTAGATAATTTATGCTTTAGCATCTCTCTCCATCAAATCTTTTTTTTTTTTTTTTTTTTGTTTTCCGGATATATATCAAATCATCTCTAGAGATATTAATATCATCTAGGTGCACAAGAATAACTGTTATTCTTCCTTTTAGTGAATGTTTAAAGAACAATTTATAACTTTGCCTTGGTGAATCTTCCAAACTATGTACTAGGTGATTGCTTCAAACCATTTTACACCCCTTGTCCCCTCTACAATTGGAAATAAATTGTGGTAGGATCTCCATATATTCTTCTTCTTCCTCCAAGTTATCATGGAAGAAAGCATTTTTTTTAATCATCAAATTGTTGTAACTCTCAACCAATATGAGCAGCAAGTAACAATAAAACTCTCATAACATTTATTTACGCTAGTGGTGCAAATGCCTCTTAGTAATCAATACCATAAATCTGAGCATATTCTTTTGCCATTAGCCTTACTTTATATCTATCCAGAGTTCCATTGAACTTGTACTTCAAATTACAAATCCATCGACATCCTACAGGCCCATTTTCTTTGGGCCGATCAACAATATTGGTTTGGTGTGAAAACTCTAAACAATGTAACATATAATTATCCATAACAAATTATAGATTTTAAAAAACGTAACTCCATAAATTCAATTATTGGCTTTGACTTTTGTTTGTTACTAATAACTGCATAGCACACCTCTATTAGAAATTGTTTCTTTCTTAAAATAAAAGGTGACATTGAGTCATTTGTAGTCAAAACTATTAAGGAGATAAGTACTTTTATACCAGCACAGTTGTAATTATTTTTCTTCTATTGTTCGGTGTCCAAGGGGTATAGTTGGTAGTCTTGTTCCATTGCACGTTATTAATGCGAGATTTGTGTTCCTTGGTAGTATAATTGTCATTCTTCTTTTAGTTGAAAGCAATGATTTGGAAATCCAGTAAAATTAAAAAATATTCAAGAATTTTGAAGCATACATAAGCTCCTTGTAAATAACATAAAATATTCAATTGTAAATAAAATATTTGAAAATATTATTGTAATATCATAACACAAAAAATTGCATATTTGAGTAATTGTATAATCACATTAGCTTCTAATATGTATATGTTGACACAAGTCTTGGTCGACCTAGATGAAAAGATAGACAACTCTCTTACAACTAATAGCAGATTTTGTTGAAATCGAAAGAACATTATAGCTAGCTAAATCGAACACCTTTACTATAAAATATGACATCATAGGATTATACCTCACATATTGCAGATGAACGTTCCTGGTATCAATATCTAGTATATTCATCCCTTATTTTTTTCAATTGGTTTTACACCAATAATAACTCCAATCACATCTACTGATTTTTAAAATTAAAATATTTATGCCAACTAGGACCAAAGTATTGATGTAATTATTTAAATTTTAACATAATAAAATTCAAAAAGAAAAGATTAATATTGTTATGTGCAATTAAATAAAATGTTATGTGAACTAATTTTTTCTTAAGGATGTCAAGGTTGTTTCTTACTTCAAATTTGACTATTAAATAATTTAAAAATAAAGATATTATATTTTTCTGCTTTAAAAATAAATTTAATTTTAAACGTTTAAAATTTTAAGCAAATTAATTTAAAAATTAAAATCACAAAAACAATGCTATCATAAGCTAACATATTAATATAATTATTTAAATGTTAAATCGAATTAAATTCAAAGATAAAAGTTTTTTTATCCATAAAACAAAATATTAACATGTGCAACAATTTAAATGATATTGTTATGAAATTATTTCACGTTAGAGTAAATTTTAATTTAAAACATGTAGATTGATATAATAATTATAAATTATATTGAATATTAATTGCAATCATAATCTTAGCATATTAAGTAATTTATTACTAAAAATATTTTATTTGACATATTTAGAAATAAGTTTAATTTTATATTTTTTTTTTTAAAAATTAAGCGGATTAAAGTTTAAATTTGAAAAATTATGCTGTCACTCCGATATTGGTCATGAGCAGTGTATCACCACTCATCACATTTTTCAGGTTGCTACATAATGGTCAAGACTCAAGACCGTAAAGCCAATTAATTGATATTTACAACATTTCTTCAGGAAATGGTCATAACAAATTGGTCCTTTCACATGCCAGCTCCCGAGCCGTCTCCCTATATATGTCGCTCGAGTGATGGTGGCCTTGGTGCCTCTGGTGGATATTCAATGTACGATCCCTGTAACATGATAAGAAGAAAGGAGCAACATTGACACGAATAATAGCACTCTTGACCAATTTCTGAGTATGAACAAGCTCGTTTGATGCATTATAAACCACATCAAGAATAGCAAAGAAGCACTAGTGAGGAAGGCTGAAGAAAGCAATGGCTTTCAATAGAGTAGCTGGGTTTCCCCAGTACAACGGCATATATAAGAGCATTGAGTTTGAATAGAGTCGTTTGTCTGGCTTTGAGGAAGGCGGAAGAAAGTAATGGGTTTGAATAGCAACGCCGTGGGAGAGACGCTTCGATGAAGGAGAAGAAAGTCGCAGCGTTTAATGTTGTAGATTTTTTTTTTAATTTCTTTTAATTTTTTATCTTTATGGTACCACCGGTATCCGAAGCCTATTACTAAGAATTTTGATAATCCAAAACCTTTGATTAAAGGATCAATACACCTATTACCTTGACCAATTCCATATTAATTTAATATTGTAGAATTAGTTATATTTCAATTCTAAAACTCAATTTCATAAATAAAAAAGTTATCGGAATTGACTCAATGATATTAATACGTCAAATCTAACATTATCTATCACCACCTAAAGTGGTTTTCAATATAAATATAACAATCTAAATATCTAAATATTAACAACTATCATGTTTTAATTAACAACTTAGGAGAGGGATCATTAGAAGGGATGCTAGAATTTTTTCTGTAAAGTTATTAAGATCGAGGGATATTGGAGTTTCTTTATTGAAAAGGATACCAACTATTTTGGTGCTAGGTTTGATATTAATCATGAAAAAACTTTGATATTAAAAAGATGTTTTAAATAAAAGATTGGTTAAATTCAAGTATGATTTATATTGAGAAGCTTATTATATAAATAAAATGGATATAAAGATAACTTATTGGATAACAACAAAATAGAATATAAACCTACAAATAACACAAAAGATAAAAATAAACGTATAATTAAGAATAAGATAAAACAAATTGAATTTAAGTTCTAGCAAACTAACACCCTATTATGTCAAAATGAATCGCTACAAGTTCATCTGCGTGACTTGATCCAGAGTTTCTTAGGAATCACGTTGTATAAAAGCAATTGACATTGTTCGCGCAGTTTCTAAATTTATCGAGCACTTCTTAACATCTTTCTCTCGAAAGGGTAATAAATATTCCATGCGTAGAAGACGAATATGTCAATCTTAATTCAATTAGGAATTTACATCTGATTTTCACGTTATTCTCTTCGAATTCATTTCTGAAGCATATTCTAAGGCCTAAAGGAAATATAAGAGGAATCCTTTGACACCATATGGAGATGTTTATCTTGAGTTTATCATTTCTCAACAACATCAGCAGTTTTTCAATAGCAAGAATTCTCAGCAGGAAATTCAGGAGAAACAATAGAAAAGTCCACAATAGAATGTTACATAAATATTTTCACCAAAAAAAAAAAAAATCCAAAAGAACATAAAAGAAATATCATAAATTATAGCAAGAAAATTTGAACTCAAATTTTCTGCAAACGACACCAATCAGTTTGACGATGTCTATTTATCTGGATTGCAAAAGCCTTCCTTCTATTAATGGGGTACTCCGTCAAACGTTTGGGACATTTCATTCTTCAGTTTGTCGTATAAGTACGGCGCTCCCTTGAACTTCCTACTTCCATTGGAGCAGAGCGCCCAGCTCCTGCTGCTTCCATGGCAGCAGCAGAGCGACCAGTTCCAGAAGATTCCGTTACAGCAGAGCGACCACTTCCTGCAGCTTCCATTGGAGCAACATCCATTCCAATTATGTCCACAGGATTCGACCTATTAGATTGGTTCTTCGCTATTTCTTTTTCAGCTATTTCCCCTGCCTTCGCCACGTGCCGGTCCATTTCTGCTTCAGCCTCTTTTGCCAACCTTGCCTCGTGAGCTATCTCCATTCTCGCTTTGGCAAGTTCCTTCTCTGCCTGCATAAACACAATGAATATGTCCATATCTGCCTGAATTTTGAAGGCACAGTGGCCACTTTTCTTTTTTCTTTTTTTTCTTTTAAAGATATCATATGACAAAATAAAAGATGGATTCAAAAGACTAATGAAATAAATTGAATGGACCTAATGCTCATAATGAAAATTAGAATTGTTAACTTAATGCCTTGTACCACCAACTCGTTTATCAACAGATTGGTTATACGCGGAATTATCAGAGAATTTAAATCGCTTTGGTTTTTTTGTTTTTTTTTTTTTGTTTTTTTTTGCCCCACTATGACTAACGCCTCAGTCGTAGAACAGCATTAAGATCCACAATAAATTATATGTCCTCATCATAAATGGCTCCTCTTAAACAATTGAGCACCATTTAAGTTTCTTCTTGCAAATTTATGTCGCTTCCCCAAGAACAATTTTGCACAGTTGTCTACCTAAGTGATGTGCATGTCGTCTTTCTGTCTCTCCAATCATCTTACCCGTTCATGAACGGAAAAGAGTTAGTGTTGGAAGGGTATTTTTACAAGAAATTCCAACAAAGATAAACGGCAAGAAACTTTCGAAGAAAAAGAAAGGCTAAATCATATAAATAAAGAGGAATAATAGGTGAACCCCAAATATTTGATCCTCACTGACCGACACATTGCCAGCTAAGAAAAGGGTTTTTTTTTTTTTTTTTTGTCATTGCATGTATATTTTAATGAAAAAAGGAGAGGGTTCATATACCACAAATCGGTCTCTATCTCATGTTACACTTAGCTGCAATTAATAAGAGATCGACATATTAAAATACATTGCTTCATCAATGAGTCGGACAGGGTCTCAAATTTTTGAGTTCATATATCATTTTTCATAAATAAAATAGTTTCAATGGCATATTTTTCCTTAAAAAAAAAAGAAAAAAAAAACCTGTATTTATAGTGCTGGATCGACTGCTACAAATTGTGTTTAGTTCAGTATAATATTCAAAGTACCTTTTCTTCAGCCTTTAGTTCCGCCTTGGCCTTACGCGATTCTTTCATATCTTGTATCTTTTCCTTTATAGCCTGCATTTTCACTATTTTTTTTTCTTAATTTCCTATTTCACAATAAAGCGTAATAGATACTAGTTAATGCTCCCTGTACATATATATAGACGAAGAAACAACGCTGGCTATATTATTACAGGTTCTGATTGTCTCCATTTCTTTCTCATTTTAATGGTTCTTTTTGGCAGCGTCACCTATAAGCACGTTAGGACCATTTTGTGGATCACGCTGAATTGAAGTTAAGAGCTATTTTCTGGATCACATCACCTTAGGACCATCATGTGGATAAGAGTACACAAACTTCAACACGATGTTCATATTTAGATATTGTTCAAATCCGTTGATACTGATAGTTGATTTACCACACTTCTAATACTTGACTAGCCATTGTATTTATTGTATATAAAAATATTTTGTACAGTATCTAATTATATATTATTATATTAATAAAATTACTTGACTCTTATATTTATAATACTAAAAATTTTGGATATAATAATATATAATTAAATAATATTATAAAACCTTTTATAATAAATGTAGTGTACTTTTATTTAATGTAAATTTAATATAGATACTTCATTCAATAATTGAATTATCTAATATTATATGAATGATTGAATATACTAAATTTTAGAAAACATACACATTAATAATAAATAATCTAACAATCGATATTTATTTATATTTTCAAAAATATATTATACATTAAAATAAAGTAGCAGTAGACATCATATAATATAGCTCGTATAGCTGCACACACATTTTTTTTTTTTTTTCACTTTCAATTTGCTTTCATAATTTAGACATATAGAGACCTTGTTGTCTATATAGTTATATGATACATAACATAGGGATTTATTTTTAAACATTCCAAGACAAAAAAATATAATAAAGAAATAAAAAAAAAAAAGGTTTTAACCAAGAGAATTGGGGAGTGACTATTGTCACTCTTTTTTGTCTATTGCCACTCATACTTAATAAATATATTTATTAATCCCTCTAAAATGCCCTTTACTATCTTTCATAGTTAAATTAATAAAAATGTTCAACTTCACAATTTTTTAAGAAATACATTAGATTAAATTTGTATGTAACAAAAATTAATTAATTAATTAAAATAATTTAGATGTGACATATGTTTATTATCATGATAATAAAATAGTTTGGAGGATGACTTTAATATTTACTTCACAAATTTTCTATACTTTTATGTTGTAATATTAATTAAACATATATGAGAAGAAAATTTAATAAATTTTATTAACATATCAAATTTTGAATTTAAAAGAATAGTGTTTAATAATCTAAATACACGAATTTATCATTAAATAAATAAAATAATTTAGATGCGACTTATGTTTATTATCATGACAATAGATATAGTTTGGAGGCCAAAATCATTCCTTACTTTACATATTTTTTAAGATACAATATTTTTATACTTTATATTGTAATATAATTTTAAAAAAATATAAAATAAATAGTTGGATAAATTTTTATTAGCATATCAAATTTTGAATTGAAAAGATTTGTTTATAATAACATTAATAGATTAATCTATCATATTTTTTGAGGATTAAAAAGACTTAAAATCATGTTAACTTGATATTTTAGGTTTATATTTATATTAAATAAGTAAATTTACAAATTCATAAAATATTTAGTTGTCTCAAAAAATTTAAAAATCAAGAGTGATAATAAAAAATTAAAAGACTTTTAAGAATTTAAATAAAATTAGGAGTTATAATAAAAATAATTTTAAACAATTTGTTTAATTAACAAATAAAGAAGAATATTTTAGAGAAATTAAATAAAATTTAATTAAATAGGAATGACGATGGATACATTGGTATAACAATTGATTCTCTTTAAAAGCATAAAAATTATTATATCTTAAAAAAAATATGAAGTAAAGATTGAATTTCGCCTCCAAACTAATTCCATAATCATGATAACAAATATAGGTCACATTTAAATTATTTTTTTATTTTTTATTACTTGAAAATTTAATTTAATGAATTTTTTTAAAATTGTGAAGCTGAATTTGTTTATTATAAAAGATAATGAAAGGTATTATAGAGAAACTAGTAAATAAATTTATTAAGTGGGAGTGACAATAGTTAAAAATGAGTAATAATAGTCATAGCCAGAGAACTGATCCAAATTACTAACCCCTGAGCCAATTTAAAAACCCAAATCGGACAGGCTACTACTCATTGGGTCTAGCTTAGATTGATTTTCCTTTTAACTCATTCTCTATAGTGTAAATGGGTCTTTGGCTTTGTGCTAGAACTGCACATGGTAAGAGTCTGCATTCCCTCCCCCCCCCCCCCCCCAACCGAAAAAAAAAAACCCCAAAGAAAAAATCTCTATAGTCTTACTCCGTCTTTGTTCTCTTTTCTCGCCATTGTAACCTCTCAACCCAGGTGATTAGTACAGCATGCACATGGATATTCTATATCATTTTGAAAATAACTTAGATTATGAGAAAAACTTGCTTTTAAGTTACCCAAATAGGGAATTAAAGTACTTAGTTAGAGGTTGCATTAATAAATCATAAATCATAATAGGAAAAGAAATCATTGGTCAATGATTTGCATGGAGGTATTAGCGTAGAATTTCTCTACACACGTGCCACTTAAATAAATTAAGATTGGTCAGGAAGTATGAATTAGTGATTAAACATACAAACATCAAGTATTGTTTACTCCTTTAGGATGTATTTTAGTTGTGACTTAGTAAGATATACATAAAAATTAACGAATTTGAAATCAAGACTCATTTATGAATTTTCTTTTAATCAAAATCTATCTATCTATCTAATTATGAGGTATAGTAAAATTCACTTAAAGGTTCATTCATTGCAATGTGCAATTAAAAACTTTACATTATATAATAACAAGTACAATAAATTAAGGTTGCCACTTATTTATCATTACCTGCTGGACTAACGTGTTTAACCAGTGGATTAGACAAGCATGATATATATACTATTAATATTTCAAAGGTTGAAACAAGAAAATTGTTATAGGTGTCATCTACTGGTGCATTTGCGCCTCCACTACTTAGGAATCTTTCCACTATTGAAAAGCATTAAATGAGCACTGCAACGATCGAATACAAAATAAATTTAATTTCTATTGGATTTATTGACACAGTCCTCAATCATTAAACTTACTGCCATTTTTCTATTAAGCCCAATGGCTACATCATGGCCCAATATTGAGTTGCGCCACAAAGCAGAAGCTCTCTTTGCGCACAACCCTGCCACCCGTTTCCACCTTCTTTGTGAGCTTCTTTCATTTTCCAGCTAACTCAGTCTTTTTCATTTTCTTGAAGGGGGAGCTGGCCCCATAGAGGCAGCTTATCTTCTCCGTGGGGGATTTCCGATGACCCCTTCTCTAGGAGGATATTTTTATTTTTTATTTTTTTCTTGCTTTTGTTTGACATTTTCATTAATTGATAGTGTGTTTGATATTAATACCGAGCAAGTTTTTTGGATGCAAGATGTTTGGATCATAAGCATGCAGTTAGGTTCTTGTGGTTGCATATACATCTTGAAATGGAAGACTTGTCTTGTGTCTATTGATAGATCGGCAGCCATAGCTAGTGGTTAATGTTGTTTGTTCATGTAGACCTTAAGGTCGTCATTGTATTTGATTGGTGTTTACTTGAATATTGGTCTCTCTCTCTCTCTCTCTCTCTCTCTCTTTATATATATATATGTTCTTAGTCAGCTCCATAAACTATAGGCAGGGTCTAGCTTCTGTTGTGATATATAGTTGTAATAGATTTAGTTTGAATAAGTAGATCAATGCTTATGCATGTGTGTTTTATATATTCTGAACCTTGAGAGCATTTTGACCATGCTCATTGTTTTTGAGTTTGTAACTCAAATATTGTTGATCTGTTAATTAGATAGTTGGGTTGTGTAATATCCCCAACTCTAAGAGTAGACCAGTATAGAAGAAAGCTTGCACTGACATAGTGGCAAAATAGTAAATAGGTGAAGTATGGTAGAAGAAAGGGTGAAATTACAATTATAAGATTATAATGGCAAAATTGTAAATAAAAGCTTATGGTTGTCAAGAGAGACATTAGAGGAAAAATTTCTGATTCTAGGAATATGTGGGTCCTATGACACTAGCAGATAAATAATATATATATATAATACCTTTATAAATGATGTTTTATGCACAGGGTTTAAAATAAAGTATGGGATTACTCATATATGTGAATATTATCTCAAGTGACTTAAAGTACTTGAATTAATCCCCAAATACTTTGAATTAATCTTCAAGGGTCCCATATTATTTTTGAGCATGATAAATCAAAGGAAATAATCCTACAGAGATTAAATAAACATGTCATGAGAGTAGTTAGAGTAAGTGGCTAGAAACAAGCCACATCCTATGTTACAAGGTTAAAGTTATTTTTCTATATTAGTTTAAGATGAGTAGAGTATGTATACGAAAGATCTCGGAAATCCAAGCCCATTTGAATGATGTGTGAATTTTTAGGTAAAACAGGACAAGACCCAAATAAAACCGTAGACCCTATTTCATGCAGTTAATATCTCAGTCTTTAGAGCTTGAAATTAAGTGAGACTAAGTTCATTTGAAACTTTAATATAAGTAGAACCAAACTGGGAAGTTTTAAAATTTATTGACCTAAAATGGAATTACTATGAATTTTGTAACATTGCTGCCTAGGTTTAAAGTTGAAATAGGACAATCTCACTTGAGGCAACATAACTTAACTTATACTTGTTAAAATGTAATGGGACCAAAAAGGTTAAGTAAAGGACATGACAAGGAATGCCTTTATAAAATACAAGGGTCAGATGATAAAAAATGGATTTATGATGAACTTTTAAAGTGAGGGCAGATTTCAAATAGCTCATAACCCAAGTATTAACTAAGACATAGAGCTATGAGTGTGAGTCATGACAATCCTTAGGTATGTGAAGGTTATAGCAAATGACTTAAGTTTTGAAACTAAGCTTGACCTAAGGATGAATGCACAATGAATCCTTATGATTAATGTGCCACTAGTGATATGTTCACAATAATGTTGTATATTCTTAGATCTGGCTTTAATATTTGAGAATGTAATGCATGCAAAAATTGTATAAAGTGAATGATGTATTGGGCCTCCACCAAGCAGTGATCTAGGATGATACGGTCATACAATGGATACTTAATGTCATGAGCATACAGTATATTTAAAGAAAGAATATTTTGAAAGTAAAGTTATGAAGCATGTGCATAAGTACATATAACATTCTCATACATAACCATGTATGAGAATGTATAAGGTAATGTGAACTCACAAGTTAATTAAGTGACATATCGGACCTCCACCTAGTAGTGGGCTAGGACAATATCATCATAAGTGATTTACTTGGGCTAGCCCTTGAACAAATTAAAGAGTATAGATTAGTATGAGTGCCACTCAAAGTAAATCTAGGAATCATGTATAAGAACAATCTTGATCCTGAAAAGCAGACTATTACTCAGGAGTGGGAAAGGCTATCAACTTCTAGGGGACCAAGTAAGGTGTTCATGTTGCAAGTTAAAGAAAGAACTAGAAAGACAAGTGCACTTACATGATTCAGTTTATATGCAACTACACATGCATGCTCCATTATTTTATTGTACTATATGGCCACCATTATTATGATTGGAAATATATTATTGTTGCTATTATACTTGCTCTGAAAGGTGTCAAGTGATTGTTAAAAGCAACCTGCATTGAAAAATATGTTTTCAAACTTAAAATTGAACCTATGCCTATGTGTACTTATCCATATTTTTATAATAAACAGAAGTGGCTGGAATACTTATAATGACACTTTATGTGCTTAGTAGATTGAGTGTACTTGCTGGAAATTTTAAATTCTCAATACACGTTTGTATATCTACATAAATATTTCAGTACAAAGAACATCACCTTTAAGTCTGTGGCCAAATTTTGGGACTTTTATGAACCCCATGATGTGGGCTTGAGTCTAACATCTAGAACTCTAGCTTGAGGGTAAAGGAGGACTATCGATGTAATGAGGTGAAAAGTGTAGAATAAGCAATATTTTGTGTGTATAAGTAGTTAAGTTTGAACATTTGCATTTTAAATTATATCTCCATCACACAATTTGGATTTTTTGTAAGTCCTTATTTATTTATGAAATACTATACTGTAAGGGCCATATGTTATATTTTCCTCAATTCAAAAGTTTTCACAAAACTCGTAATAACCTCTAAATATAACCTTATGACTTGAGCATAGCACATATGTTTAGGGAGTGTTACATGTTGTATATTCTAGTTTGTAACAGGAATTACCTATATCTTAGGAAACATCTATTTTTTAGGAGAGATTCTATATGTGTTTTCATAAAAATCACTATTAGGCTGGCTAAGGGGTCAAAGCCCTCTATGCACCAGTCATGGCCTGGTTTTAGGCAATTAAAAAATTGGCATAAGAGCTCTAGGTTTTCTTGTGGTTAATAGAGCAAGTAACTTAGGTAGGATCACAATTGCGTAAATAGAAGCACAACTATTTTCATGTATTGTGGCACTACCAGAGGCCTATGGGAATGTTGTCATTGCCCTTCGTGCCTCGATTACTCTATATAATACTTGATGACTTGCACTTTGTCTATGTTGCATTTTGGAAATCCCTGTTTCTTTTTTCAGCTTCGTACCTCATCCACAAAGTTGTTCTGTATTTCCCGATTTGTCATTTGGTCGTTCAGTCCCTCTATGAAATGTGTGGTTTTTTGTGTTATTTTATAGTCTCATAGTTGAATCTGGGGAATTGCATGAAGAGGGAATGGTATGCATGTGAACTTGGATGTCTAATGGTGAATTGGATAATGTTTAGTTTTGTTCTGCCCCCTCATAGTGACATATATAATTGATGTGACCCAATGTATATGGCTTGATTTTGTATGTTGATCATGAAATACCTACATTTGGTGAGACGATTGACTTAAGGTTGTTAATTCTTGAGTAATGTGTGAATGCATGAAAATCTTTTGGTTATTTAGTATATGTGTTCCACTTTCATAAGGTTCTCCATAGAAAATAAAAAAAAATCCCCTAATTACCTTTTATTTTACTAGTTTCTTGAATAATCTTGATTCTAGCTAGTTCTTGGCTTTGGGTTGTTCCCACGACTTGCTGGGAGGTTAGGAATTGTAGTAAAGGTTGTAGTGGTGTTGAGTAACAGCTTGAAAATTTTTTATGAGTCCCTTGTGATGCAGTTTGGATATGTACATAGTTTTGGTGGGGTGACAATGTATGGTAATTGATTGAGTGTTTGAGTTTAAGGAGGGAACTTTAAGGAGAATAATAGTTGTAACATCCAGAGAAACAATGCATCTGATTAGCACTGTTAACTAATTTACTTCGATATTAGAGATATATGAATAGTCAATATTAAAATGTGAATATATTAGGGTTAGAAAATTTAAGTTTTCTTGTAGGAAGAATTTCATGAAGACAAGTAGTATAGTCTTGTTAGTTGAGGAAAACCCATTAGTTTTGGTGTCTTGTAATGCAAGAATTGAGTTGGTATGAATTTGTACTACATGATGATATGAGTAACAATTAAAAACCCTAGAATATGTGGCCCAAATTTAGCCACCACCATACTCTTATTGAGCAAAATATGGCCACACAACTTGGGAGGTTGAGCAAAATTAAATTGTTTTGGAATCCACCAATTACAACACACCAAGAGTCATACTTACTTATGACTCAAGAAACTAAATTTTTCCTATTTGGGTCCCCATAATTTTTGGCTAGCCCTCCCCATTTACACTCTTTGATTTTCTTTTTCATGTTTACTCCATTTCTAACTTTTCAACCCTCACTCAAGAACCTTGGTGATATTACTTCTTCTTTTTTTTTTTTTTTTTTTTTTCCAAATTTCTCACTTTTCTTTGTATATCCTCAAGCAAACCCTAAGAACAACTCAAAGATCCTTTCCCTTTAACCAAGTACCATAAGCTCATCCAAGATCAAGAAAGGATTTATACATACTTCAAGATTTTGAAGGGATAGCACCATTAAACTTCAAGTAGAAAGGCTTAAACCTTGGATAATAGGTAGGATTTTCTTGGAGTTGGTTGTTTCTAATGGTTCAGGGTTGATTAGGGTTTCTTTATATTATCCTTATTTGATGATGTTTGATGATGATATGACTTGTTTGTGGCAATTGAGAAAGAAAATTATTGGTTTGGATTGAACATTTGATTAAAAGATAAGAAAGGAACACAAACAAAAATGATGAGATGAAACCCTAAGTGCATGATCTGTACATAGAATAGTACTGCGCGACCCATAGACACCAAATTTGATTCAAACTAATTTTAAATAAAACTAGGCCTCCAAAGCTTTCCAATATAGGTTCATTGGACCTAAAATGAGAGAGTTATGAATTTTTAAAATAGATTGTTAAGTTTCATTCACTACTCTGACCAGTGTGCATTAAGAAGGGTATAATTCACCTTGTACAACTTTAAATCGAGTGCAACTAATTTGTTGGTTAGATAACACATAGATAATTATGTTATAAAAATTTCAGATTCATATCTTAAGTACATTGCTCTTAGTAATTTCCTAAAATTACCTTATGTCTTGTATAGGTTGAAACAGGGTAGCATAGGGTAGCTTACTTGAGGATTTCATAACTTGATCTCTTCTTATCCAATCAAGATGAAACTTATTGGGATTAAAAGGTGATTCAATTAGCTACAATTTGGTATAAAATTCGTTTGAAAATAACTAGAATTGAAGTTTTAGTGATTTTCTAAACTTAGGTGTTTAAGTCTGTCATAAAATAGTGTATCATTGAATAAAACTTTAATAACTAAATTTATACACGTCAAAACTTAATGGGACTGAAAAGGTTTAAAACTAAACCAACAAGGCAACAACATAATAAATATTTGGATCAAAACAAGCTAAAATGAAATTTTAGTGCAATTTATAAAACAAGATAAATTTTGAAACAAGTAAAGCACATTGGCAACTTCAATGATTAGAAGCTCATAAGCCACAAGAGACCAAAGGCTGAACTGTGGATGCAATCCTTTGTGATATATTGTGATATTGATGTATGAACATATTGGATCTTATTACTATTACTGATTGGTTGTGAATTGACTATCTATATATTGGAAAGTTTCATATTTTAGCTATAATGCTGCCAAATTTTTGGCAGAAGAATATATGAGTCATGCATTATAGTTTCAAGTCATTCAAGCATAATGTTCATGAAAATATGATTTATAATGAAAGTATGATTTCATATTACTTGGGCCAGCTTCAGAATAAATTAAGGGGAATAGATTGCTGGAAAAGTCGGGAAAGGTAAACTTGGCGATCTTGTGTAGGAGCTAGCTCGATCCTAAGAAGCAGATTATTATCGAGGAGTTTACATGGCCAAATACTCCCAGGAGACCAAATATGGAAAGATTATAATGAAAGTTAAGAAATGAAAAGTCAAGTGCACTTGTATCAAGTGTCCAATAGCATTCATTATGCATAGCATATTATTAAATTGTTCTATTCATTATGTATATTATTTCATTGTTCCTTACTTTGTTGTGTCCTTGATTTTATCCTTAATTGTTTTCCTTCTCTGTTGGCTAAGTTTACGAATAAAAATGAACTTTGCTTCGGATAATATGATTTTAAACTATAAAAGTGGCATAAATACTTTGTCATTTACATAATTCACCTTTCTCTGAAATAAACTAAAGCAGCTTGGAGTGATTGCAATGTCATCAAATTATAGCCTAGGAAATCCTACTGGGAATTTCTAAATTCTCATCCTATTTGTATATCTGTGTCATTCTCAGACGACGATGATGGCAGCGATGGCATTTTTTGCCGAAGTGCCTTAATGGCAGTGGCACTTTGACCATGTCATGGACTCCATTTACTTAACTGTGACTTCGCTCATCCATGTGTACTTATTCTTTCAGTGCAGGTTTGCTGTACCTATTTTCAACCCACTTTTTGACCCCACAGCTCTGTTCGAGGGGGTCCTACTGTATATGGCCTATCCAGACCGCGTGTCAAAAAACATAGCCCAACCTGTTCATGTGTACTACCTTTGCCTGCACCTCTTGAGTCTCCTAAGAGTGACCCATTAGAGATGGGTTTGTCCTCTTCTTCTTCTTCATCTTCCCCTGATAATGATTTTGCACTTGATAACCCGCATGAGTCCTGTAGCAAACGAATTCCTCTCTTTAGGGTCCGCCTAGATGGAGTGTACCTTTCTGAGACAGTAGTACTATAGAGGGTGGCCCACTATTGGTTTCTTTTGTATAACCTTGGGCTGTAGATGTAGTTGCTTTCCTTTTACCCTCGTGTATTCTTATTGGCTTTTCCTTTTACTCGTATATGTCTTTTTTTTTTTTTTTAATTCTATCTTTTGTACAATTTTGACTTTTGCCTTGTTTTGACAAGGAACTGTCTTGTTTTTGGCCATTTCAAAGTAGTTATCTATAATCAAATCTTTAAGTGAGAGTTAATGTCATTGAATTGCAATAGAGTAGTGCATAGATAACCAAATTACCTACTTGGCTACCTTCTTTTCTATGATAATTCGGTTCGTTGTTTTCAAATTGAAGCTATCTAGGAGTTTACTAATTGAGTCCTTTAGAGGCATGTTTGGAACAAAATTTTTACGTCATCCGGTGGTTGATATAGATAAGTGTAGTGATTTATGTTTTGTACATTCTGCTTTATAAAAAATGTTGTTTTGTGTTAGGTTTTGAATTGAAGCTACCTAGGTCTTGCCAATTGCAAAATAGATATTTTTTAATTGAATAATTTCTGGTGAGACTTTAAATCAAATAAACATGCAGAGTAGTGTTGCTCTATGTATATTTTGGAACTACTTATACTTATCTGCCATAAGTTTTGCGAGTTTTCCATTCTCCTGCCATCTATGTTTGAAGCATTTGCTTGTATTATGATTTTTGTTAGAATGTATTTGCAAGACATCTGCTTGTATTAGGCTGCTTCAAGTTTACTTAGTGCATACTATGTATTTATATCATTTTTTTTTTCATGTTGATCCCTTGTGAATATGATTGGTTTTATGCATTTTTCTGAGGCCTTGTCCTTACTTTTGATTATCCACATTATTTCCTATGTTTTCAAATTTGTTTAGACTATGGGACCCTTATTTATTGATATGTTGTGTTGGCATGAATCCTCTATGATGTTGCCTGCAATTACATCTTGCCCTTGTCTCATGATTCATCCTTCATACATTACATATGTATCTAATTATTCTGTGAATTATTTATGTCTATGAACTATTAATGTTATGAACTAGATCCCCTTGCTTGAGTTTGAGGAAGATATCTAACTCTCAAAATAAATATGCCCTTACATAAAGTCAGAGAAAGTAAATCTGATAAGATCGCCTTGCATGAGGCAAAGGCACGATAGTCTCCACCAAGTCAGAAGTGAGCATGCTCTCAGCTAGTAATAGAGTAGGAAAGTGGGCCCAAAGTCACATTCCCTACCTATTATGGACATTCTAAGTATTGGGCAATGTTGGTTGAACCACTTTAGACTCTAACCAACAATAGGAACCATAGGAACCGCCTCACAAGATGTGCTCAACCAATCTCTTTAACATGTTGTCGACCAAAAGTCTAAGGTACTCGATGATAAGGAAAGGATACGCTGACCATCTTCGGACAACACTATGGGCCCTCAGGGTAGGACAGCTGAATGGCGAGACAACTAGAGCTACATCGGGGTAATGAAAGTTGAGTGCTTAGAGCGTGGTAGGTTGCAACTAAGAGAATGACAACCAATCTTAGCCTCACCAGACAATGGCCAAGTGGGAGGTCACACAGGTAGAGACAGAGACAATTGTCTTCACAAGCACAGTAAGACACTACAAAGAGGGTGTGAGAGACTCCCTACAGTTTGTTAATTATCAAATAAGTAAGTATATCATGTTTATTCAATAACAATTCTTGTGCTTGTTAACAAATTTAATATTTTTTAGTCCAAGCAGTATTCTTTTTACGAACACCTCATTCTGCCTCCAATTAGACAATTGTCATTACCAATTAGCAATAATAAACCGCAACACATATATCGGTAAAAACATATTACATGAACTTCATTTATTTTTCTTTAAAAAAAGACGAATCAATGTTTGAAGATTGGTTCTTCAAAATTTATAAGCTAAAACGACTTTAATAATAGCTTGAAAGTAAGAATGTTTAAAAATTAACAGGTAGCAAAATGGTGGGTTAGTTTATGTAAACTGGGAGTCAAATGAATTAGGGCCTAAACTTCTTTTTTTATTGTTTGTTGAAATCATAAGTATCCTCTTACTAGATATAATCATATTTAAGTATTTGAAATCTTAAAAGAGGCATGACTCTCTCAACAGAAGTTACTTTATACCCAAAACTCAAATCTAATGCCACTGATAAAAGGGGAATGAATGTTTATCACTTCAGCCAATTATGTGTTCATTAAATTCAGCCTAAACTTGGATTGATATATAAGTTAATTCTAATCCTAGTTGCAAAAATTGACCCAATGGCAAAACCCAATATACTTGAATTTAATAGTATTATTACTAAACACTTGGCTATCATCCACACCTTCACAGAGAGATTAGTGAACTTTATATTATTTTGGACAAAATGCTCACCCTTTCTTTTTTTAAGTCAAATTATAGTTATGGGTAATTTTGTAATTGTATTTTATTTACATTAATTACTACCTGAACATTTTCTCTTAAGCATGCCTTTAAAATGAAAAATAATAGAATAAAATAACAAGAATTGAAAAAAATAAAATAAAATCATGGCTGGGATTCCAAAATCTAACATAAAATAGTGAAACAACTAAAAATATTTAAGTGCTAAAGTCTGTAACTAAAATATTTATTTTTTATGCTAAATATGTTTTTTTGTACAGGCTTCATAAATGTCAATATGTAGATACACAGGTTCAAACTAGATTGAAGGGAGGAGGAATGAGATACTCTGATCTTACCTAAGGCTTTCGAATCAAAACATGGGCATCCGCAACTAAGACGGAACAATAGACTGTCGGTCGATTAAATAGCCAATTCAGTAAACTTCTATTAGAACTTCTTTTGATTATATATATATATATATATCTTCTTGTAGTGAGAGAAAATAAAGTTTCGAGAAGAACCATCACTCTTCTCTTACTCTGCTATTTTCCTCCATACTCTAAGGTAAATTTTTGAGCTCATCCTCTCTTTTGTTACCATGGGTCAACTAATTCATTCATAAATTCAAATTTTGATCAAGTGAAAGGGGTTAGGGTTCATGGAATTAGAGGTTTTGGGTGTTTAAGCTTTAATGTGTTGATTCATAACCTAGTTAGCTCATGAATGATATTCTTGTCATGTCTATTCTGTTAGATTATTTCAAGGACTGCTCCTTTGACTCTGTGGCTCCATAGGATTGGAATCCTATCTTTGGGTTAAGTCTATGAGTAGATGGTATATCTATAGCTAGTTTTCTAACTTAATTACTTTATATTTGTGGAAGGTGATTTTATATGCAATGGAACTGTTGGTTTAGGTCTTGGTGGCATATACTATGAAGTTAATCGTCCCTCCACTTATTTGTGTTATGTTCAAATACTATCACATGGGACGATGAATTGATTTCTATGAATTAAGGATAAACATGTTGGCATTTCTTAGAAAAACATCACAAGTATATGGCATGGGATTTATGTGGAATAAATTTTAGATTTTTCATTATAATTTTGACCGATACCCTCAAAAGGAGATTTCAAGTATAATTATAAACTAATAAAAAGGATTTTTGGGAAAGTATATGATAGGATCTGCATGCTAACAGTAGTAGGCATTAGCCTTGGTGAACAATAAGTTGATATTTATATAGCCACTCAAAGAGTGGTGACGAATAAGGGGTCACACAAAAGGATGGTCACTTAAGTGCGATCCTGATGAACCATTCTAAATTAGATAGCTTCCCACCTATTTTAAGAACTTGTTAGTATCTTACTAGTGTCGCTATTTTGAAATAACCATAAGTTGGTATTAAAGTTTTTGATTTGCCTATATATGTATCTATGTTTGTGCACATTGTCCTATGTGGATTGTGGATATCCTATCTCTTATACTAAGTTGCGAAACTCACCTCGTTGGCTTTCTTTGCTTTTCAAATACAGGTGCTAAGCAGGGATCTGATCTTCCTACCTCCCAGTAGTTGAGCAATCATATTTTGGTGAGCCCTTCTTGTCCAAGGGCACCTTTTGAGCATAACTCTTTTGTTGAACTATTTAGAATTATAATGATGCTTCATAATGCTATAGGTAGGGTCCAACTTTTGCTTGTGTTATGAATGTATTAGAATTATGATGATTGGTATGGAGTTGTATTTGGATATGTAAACCTAACTATCTATAATCTTGCTACCTTGGATGATAGAATTTATATTTATTTATTGATTCCAGATGAATTGATGTACTTATATGCCTTCATTATTGTGTTGCATGCTGTGGGGTGTATTCTAAGAATGCTTGGATGCCCGATAATTATGTATGAATGTGTTGTTTATGCAGGAAGAGAAACTATATTTGAGAATAAGGAGATGCTGCCCATTTTTAATGGAAAAATGTTGCATGTTAGGCTTGCTAGGGGACGTGTCCCCTGTACACCGATCACGATCTTGGTTGGGTCATGATATCTAAAATATTACTAGATGGATTGCTTGCAATGTCATCATTTTCTATAAATTAACCATTTATGATTTCAGCCAAGTTGAATAAATTTTCAATTAAATAAATTAGTTTTTGTCAGGATTCAGATGAATTTTCTCATTCTTCTAAAGGCAGAGAGTGGAACTTATTTTTTATTAAAAAATTCTACATACTTGCATGCCCGATACATAACTATTAGAAAGTTGACGACAACTAATAATGTGGTTTAGTTCTTACAAGAATATAACATCTATTATTATGCATTTGACAATTATACTTGTAAATAAGCTCCATTCCATCAACACTATATGACATGATCATCTTCCATACTTTAAAAGATAGGAATTAAAGAGGCACCCCTAATTAGTTGTATTCTCTTGTAGCCACGTTGAGAAAGCATCAAAAGTTCCTTGGTCAACCCTATAATGCCTTTGCGTAAATTGATGAAAAGTTGGCCATTTAAAATCTGGATATTTTCTTTGGATTCTCCTTGTTGCTGAGTTCTTTTGGAGGAGTGACTACTTTGTCCGCTCTTGGGCATAAAAGGAAAGCAAGTGATTTTCTTGCAGTCTTGCTGTTCACGTACAACAGCTCTGTGCAAGCAACTCTTATAAATCCCATTCGATAGAGCCTGGAAAACAAATATCAGAATTCATTATCATTTCAAGGACATTGTACAATAAGCTTTAGGAAATCATGCAGAATATAATTCAAATGTCAATTCAACTCAATTAGCATATTTAGTAATTGATATACTTAGCATTTTATGTTATTTCATTATTTCAAGGGTATTATGATTCTACCGAGCATAATGTAGTTGGCCTTTCAATTATCAAATGTATGTCGATTATCATCCAAAAATCAGGTTAACAACATTCTAATATGATTCATACCATAAATGTGTCGCCAATGTTAACAATGAAGGCAGCTTCTTTTGGAGAAATGGAGTACCATTGTCCATCCATGAAAACTTGTAGACCTGCAACTTGATTTTCATGAAGTATGGTCAAGGAATTAGGGTCACAATGAGGCACAGTTCCCAAGGTCAAAATCAGATTTTTGGTACATTGGATAATAATTCAGCCTCATTATAGAGTTATTTTCTTCGTAGAAATCTCTAAAATACTTGCCAACTCTAAGCTCAGTCCCAGAAGTTCCATGATCTTGAGTGCGAGATTGCTCGTGGCTTCACAGTAGTCTTCATAGAACTGGAATGGTATGTCAGATCGGTATGCCATAAAAGATGAATCAAAGATTAAATTTTCTTTAACCTCATCATTCTCTTTTGGGTTTTGAGGCGAAAGAAGCGCTGGTTGATGAAACATATTGTTATGTTTGAAGTGCACAAGATGACCAAGGAGAGACAATGATGGTAAGAGATGTCAACAAATGACCAAGACAAGTGAGAAGGATAATATAGTTGGTGAAACAGGCCTTTATACAACTCATCGAAGAAGCTGGGGAGTTATAATGAAATCTTAATATTTTTCTTACACTATTAATATGTACACAATAATTAGTAAATTTTAATTAGTACTAGAAAAACTTTAATGAATAGACAATATTAAAATGATACAATTTAATAAAGAAAGAGAAAAATAGATTGTAGTTTTTAACAGAGAGAAGTATTACATTTAATAATTAATTAAGAAAGAGAATTTGATTATATAAGTTTAAAATTATAACATTTGGAGAAATCAAAATAACAAAACTTTTTAGTGAAATAAAAATAAAAAATTTAATATAAAATTTGCATTTTTTAAATAATTATAAAAAACATAAATATCTTTACATTGAAATTTTAAAATAATTATATAATTTAAAAAGTTGAAAATAAAAAAAAAGATTTTTTATGATTATTGAAAAAATTAATAAAAATAAAAGACATTTTTATGTCTATTTATTATATATTTTAATGTGAAAATATTTATTAAGAACGTAAATATTTTGACATAAAAGATTTTAATAAATAAGTATAAAAATGTAAAAGATTTTAATAAATAAGTATAAAAATTTAAATGAAATGAACTAGAATAATCTGTTAGTTTCACAAGCAAATAATCAGAAATTCCTAGAGAAAATTAATGTATAAGAAAATGATAAACCGCCTTGCTTGTGGAGGTGAAATGATGAAATGAAAAATAGAAATTTTATTAGAAAATATTTACGTTGTCAATAAATAATTAAAAACACATAATTTTTATGTCATTTACGTTAAAAATATTTACGTTTTAATTAGTAATTAAAAACATAATATTTTTACTAAAATATTTTTTATGTCATTTATGTATTTATCTAATTATTGAAAATTTCAACGTCAATATATTTATGTTTTTCATAATTATTTATTAAAAATTAAATATTTTTATAGAAAATTTTAATTATTATTTCAATAACTATTTTCTTACTTTTTGTTCATTATTTTATATTTTTAACTTATATAATTAAATTCTATTTCTTGATCAATGATTAGATTTATTGTTTCTCTTTTCAATTAAAGCACAATATGATATTCTCTTTCTTCTTTAAATTATATAATTTTAAATCATTAGATTAAAATAAAATTAATAGTTAGATCTTCGGGTAAGAGTAAAACTTTTAAACCAGTATCAACAGATCCCTTCTTATATATATATATAGAAGCAAGATCAAATAACACCATTGTAAGAGTAAAATTCTTACACGGATGGCTAACCATTCGCTTTATTATAATCTAATGGTTGAAGATGTATAATATAATAAAGAGAATAGCATATTGTAGTTTCAATGAAAAAAGAGAAACAACACATCTAATAATTAATTAAGAAAGAAAATTTAACTATACAAGCTAAAAATTATAAAATAATGAAAAAAAGATTTATTAAAAATTTCAATGTCAAAATTTTTTTATAACATTATATTAAAAACATAATTTTTATTTCAATTTCCAACTTTTATTTCACTAAAAATTTCTATTATTTTTATAATATTTCTAATTTTCATTTTATTTATATTTTGTTAATATTTGTTAAAAGTTTTAATAAAATAATTAATTTTTTGATACATATATATGTAAAAATAGTTCACCTTAAAATATATAATAAACAGCTATAAAAATGTAAACGAAATAAATATTAAAAGTATTAATAAAAAGTAACAAAATTTTTCCAGTGAAAAATTTGGAAATATTAAGAAAATATGTTTCTGTTTTTGATTAATAATAAAAAATGTAATTTTGTTTTTACAAAATTTATTAAAAAAGTAATATTTTTGTAGAAATTTTTAATTTTTATTTACTAACTCTTCTATTTTTTTCATTAATTTATAATTTATAGCTTATATTGTTAAATTTTATTTCTTAATTAATTATTTCATTTATTATTTCTGTCTTTTCATTAAAACTATATCCTACTTTTCTCTTTCTTCATTAAATTATACATCTTAAATCCACAGGTTAAATTGTAACTTTTTACTCAATTTGTAATTGTGGGTTGAACTATAATTTTATTCCATCTACATTAATTATTTTTTAAAATTTTTCTCTCTCTTATTTAATATCCTCTCTTCACTATTTTTTTATTCAAATAATTTTTTTTCCATTTTTCTCTTATTTAGATAGTACATATTTATAATAAAGTATATAATTACAAGAGGTAAATAAAAAAAATACATGAATCTTTTACATTAAATGTTCAAGTATATTTTAGAGAGATATTAAATAATATTAAAATAATACAAATTCAACTTTTATAATTCCTATATCTTTTTATAATTCAAATAATATTTATGTGAATTAAAATTAAATAATATTTTTAAGAGATATTCAAGATCTATGTAATATAAAAAATAATATTAATTCAAGTAAGACTAAACACGGAAATTAGTATAAAATATACTACTTGAACTTGGCTTTGGTCTTTGACTGTTGGTATTCAGTTGACCTTTGACCCACCAACTATGTTTTGCTTGAGGAACTGAAGGACCTATTAAGGGAATGACTTCTTCTAATATAGGTTTTTTCACTCTCACAACTCGAATTCAAGACTATTGGTTAAGGGGTTAGAGTTTCCTATCACTTAAACTAACTATATGTTATATATTGCTTGCACTTTAATTAATATTAAATATATTATATATGTGAATGATTGAATATTTCATGAATATTAAAAATGTCTTAATACTTTACAAGCTTTATAAAAAATATTTTATCGAATTACCCAATATGTAATAATATTACTTCAATTTTTAATAACTTATATGTTATTTAGACAAAATAAAACTAGGAAAAATAATATTATTCAAGTAGAGAGAAATATTATAGAAAATATTAACTAGAGAGAGAAAAAGTTAAAGGAATAATTAATTTGAATAAAATAAAATTATAGATTTACCCACAACAAGAAATTGATTAAGGAACGAGAAAAGTGAGTTTTTATGTTCAAAATAAAATATGGAGTTTACTAATCTTTTACATAAGAGTGCGTGGAGCAAGGTTAAGAAAATCGGACTGGGTATTGAACCGGTTAAGACAGGGGATCAAAGGTTCAGAGGTTCAATTGGGGTCCGATAGGGACATAATCAATATATATATATATATATATGATTAATTAAAAAGTAAAAAATTATATTAAATTATTAACAATAATATAGACAATGCAAAATAATATTTAGTATGAGGCACTTTATCAAATATCTTAAATATAAAATTTATTTATTTTAATTTTTACTTACATTTCTTTTAGAAAGTATTCACAAATAATATAATAATTATTTTTTTATTTTTAAATTAATTTAATAGTATATAGCAAATAAGCATACTAAAAAAATAAGGTTCGAAAAAAATGAATTTTTGTTTTGGTTGAGCTTTTTTTTTTTAATAAAATAAATAATAGCATTTTTATTAAAATTTTTTTAAAAAAATCCCACAACTGCTTTAACTGCTCCTGGCTCATAAAGCTCACCGATTTTTCCCTATTCTTGACAGGTTTTAACCATATCCGGTTTTGAGATGAAGACTGGATTGGCCTTGGGTCTGATTCTCGGTTGGATCGGTCCGACTGGCCAGTCCGGCCCGGTCCAGTTCTCTCTTCGTTGGCGTTGAGGTATATATAGGTCGATCAACTATGGAGATAAAACTCTCTCAGTACTAATTTCTTTTGTATTCAAAAGATTCAAAACTCGTAACTTTATTTTAGAGGAACAAATGTTGAGTCATTTAAATTAACCATATGTTGGTACCTTAATATAATTATTATTAGGGTATTTATGACCTGTCCTAGCCCCATAAACTCTAATAACCAAAAGTATAACTCAAACCCAATATGAAGTTAAATAGGTTTTTAAAAGTTATATTTCTTAAAACAAAGTAGTAATAAATGATAATATTTGTATATTTTAATTAATATATTTTACATAACATGATGTTATTTTTATATTGATATAATATATTTGAAATACACATTATCAAATATTTTATGAATTTTGTTTCCTACTTTCAAAGTTTCATGATTTTACTATAACTAATATTTAAATCTTTATATGTTGACTAAAATCAAATTAACCTAGTCTAACCTGATGATCAGTCAAGTTATTATCAAATCAAGTCTATGTTTAAAAAGATGACCCAACAAAAAAATCAAACCATATTAAAGTCTCACTTAATTCGATCCAACCCTTTTTTATACGCCCTTATATTTATATGCAAGCAAAGACATATATACAGACAATTGAAGTTGTTGGCTATATATATTACTTGCCAAAAACGAATTTCTTTTTTAAGAAAATTAGTACCTTCATTTTGTCATTAGTTTTTTTTTTTTTTTGTTTTAAAATTTTTTTACACACGGTGTTTGTTAGTTCAAAGTGCAATAAAGTAAGCTTCGATAACTTTACCCTGTTTTAGAAATAATATTTTTGATTTTTTTATTTATCAAGACTAAGCATCGATTGGAACTATTTAAAATTACACTCCTCACATCATATTCATGTATGTTAAAATTTAATTAATTAATTCTATTGCACATTAATGAAAGTTTTAGCTGCATAATTATAATAGGAATGGGCTACAGCTGCCTTGCTATTTCCAATAGAAAATGAGACCGCAGCACTTTCCTACGTTCACGCATTAGTGACTTGGCTTTGGAAGAATCTAGGCGAATGGTAGTGAAAATGACTGGGAAAAGGGACAAACATCAATCCCTTCATTATTCCCTTATCAACTTTGCTCTTCTAAATCACAATTTAAGGAGCACATGATAATGACGGTAGTGGCCTTCAACAGATTCTTACAAATTTTAAATATGAATGCATGCATAAGCTGATGTGAATTTGACAAAGCAACTAATAATTTACCTGGACAAAAGCTTATATATTGAGTAGATTATGCTCCTAAAAAACTAAATTTGGCATTAGAAATTTATGCATCCAGTAGTAATGGCAAACGGATCAACCCGCCCCGCTCTGCACCGCACTGTTGCAAGTCAAGTTTTAAGTGGGGCAGGATAGGCCAACCCATATTAGTAATTCGAGTTGAGTATGCCAACCCACCCTACCCTGCCGTAGGTTAGCGGGTTAGCCCACAAAAAAATAGAAAATAAAGAAAAAATATTATTTTATATAAATTAATTCATCTAAGTTTAAAAAAAATAAAGAAATTTTTAATATAATACAACAAAAAAACATCCGAAACCTATTTCATTTACTCATCAAGTATTAAACCATTTACTTAACTATAAAATAGTTAAAATTACAAATTTTAATAAGAACAAAATAAAATTTATAACTAAAATAATCACAATAGAGAAGCTCATAAGCTAATATTCAAATCTAGACACGTTAAAAAATTAATTTGTACTCTACAAATTAACCATATTTATAATAAAATATAAATTCATAATTAACAAGACAACATAATCCATAAGGCATAAATATAATCAATAACATAGTCCAAGAACAAAAATTATGAAGTCCATCAATGTTGCATAAACACTAACAAAAAGAGCCTAAATATTGTGTATATTATATGGAAAAAAAGATGAAAATAAAAAAATTTGACCCGCGGGCCAAATCCACCCTGCTCGCTTTAACTTGCCGGTCAAGCGAGGCGGGTTATGCGGGTTGAAATTTTTTCGTAGGTTGAAAATATCAACCCACTGCATTAAAAATTATGAATTATGCAGGTCAATCTGGCGAGTCCGACCCGTTTTGCTATCTCTAGCACCTAGGAGAGTAATTGGTGCAAAAGCTTTTATTTTACGATTAATTTTGCCAAGAAAACCCTCAAAGTAACCTTTCGTTTTAAGAAGAAAATAATTCCCAATAAAAGTGTGATACGCAATGACAAAAAACAAATATCAAGGCCAATTATTATACTATATGAGATTATATTTGTTAAAATAAATATTTTATTATGAGCAATTATATTTTATATTATTAAGAGTGATCTCAATAAAAAATTAAGCATTCTTACAATTGCAGAGGATGAAAAGTACAATAATTATATTAAAAAATATTATCTATAATAAATTATTCAATATAAAATCCCAAATGTAATCACTTTTAAAATTTTGATCTATTTCATTATTTAGAATAATTAAAAAATTCCATATTTTCTTATCATATCTCACTTTTAAATGCTATCATTACTTTTCGATAAAAAGGTGTTCTCATTAAAAGAAATTACAACGCACGGAAATTATGTAGTTTTAACTTTTTGACGCAACAGCTGTATGTGTAGTAGTTTGAATAAGTATATTTGGGGCATCTGACCTTGTCAAAGTGCATAATAACTACAAAGATTGGCAAGCGAGTCTTGATTACTTGACCATACTATCACGCTATCGCCCCCTACGAAGGAGAGTCATGTCAATACATAAAATAACAAATAATGTATTACGTAGTGTGCTTTAATTTTAAAAACTCATCCAATCGGCTGAAAAGCCAACGTCTCTTTTAATTAGTAGTTATTTCCATATCTAAGAAGAAAAATTATTATTCTGAATAATAAATAAGAATTGCTTCTTTACCTAAAATGCAGGAAGCACGGTGAAGTCAAATCCACGCACTTGTTGACCCAAGTCTAAAAGTAAACTTCCCCTGTGCTTCGAATTACTTTCACTTTCTTTGGTTCTTCCCAAAGAAAATCATCCCTCCATCTCCAGATTCCTTTTGAGAGGGAAAAAAAAAAATTGCCCTCCTTCCAACTGGGGAGTGACATATTAGGCAAGTTACTCTCTTTTCTGGACCTGCTAGTTCCTCGGCCATCTTCCATTCTAGGCTCGTTGGGTCCGTGTAGATTCAGCTGTCACTTGTTCCATGACATCCAACAACAATGTGTTTTTTTTTTTTTGTACCCTTTCGGATCATATGAGCATAAAGATGATCAATGAAAGTGTTGCGGGTGCCAGTACCTCAAAAAAAATAAAATTAGAATGTGTTTTTGAGATTTCGAGGTACTGGCACCCGCAACACTTTCATTGATCATCTTTATGCTTATATGATCCGAAAGGGTATTTTTGCCTTCAAGGATGGCATAAAGCTCGAGCAAGGAAAACCCATTTCATCGCAGCTTGTAGAAGTAGCTTCTTAAAAGATTATGCAGCCTCAACTTGGTGTTTGGATGAAATGGTGACCATAATTGACTGCTAGGAAGAATTGAATAGTTTTCTCAGTTTTCTATGATGTTATCGGTAACAACTCACACAATTATAGAGTAACAGAAGAACAAAAGAACAAAAGAACAATGAATAAAATGTAGTGTGGTATTTCAATATCCCAGTAACAGAGATAATATTCCTTCGTGTGTGTAACATCCATGACTTCCGACTTCCGAGCTCATAGTATTCCCAACCTCCATATTCATCTTTAAGGCTGGGCAGACAAGGATTTACGATTTCCGAGTTTGTCTTATAATTCCGCTTCCGATCTCAATATTAGCTACGATTTCCAACTTCGTCTCTAAGGCTCAAATAAACTGGCTATATTCTGAATTCCGACATTATGATTCACAAATGTACGAGATCCGATCTCGAGTCCAATATTAGTAGCTCTCATTCTATATCTTTTCGAGTTCCGGGATAGAAATTTTATAATTCCCGAGTTCCGACTTTAAGTGCTTGGCTTCACACCAGGCTCTGCTTTCAAGTTTCGACTAAATTGGATGTTTTCTGAGTTCCGACTTCATATACAGGAGGTTCACGAGTTCCGACTTTATAAAGCGTACGAGTTCCGATTTCGTTTCCAGAATATACTGGAAACTAGTCTCACTTTAGGTGACGTGGAGAGTGATTCTACCACACAAAGAGGGCAACGTGGAGAGCAAGGTTGGCTGAAACTTGGCCTTATGTTTAGAGGCCAATCACAACCTTTCAAGTTAACTCCCACTCATGCCTATATAACACACCCTCCTCCTTTGATTCAGACCCTCATTCACGTTGCTTTCCTCTTCTCCTTCAGCTCTCTTTCTCTCTTGCTCACACACCCAAAACTCAAGCCAAGTTCCAGCCTTGTTTATCCAAACTCCAAGAATTCAGCACAAAACACTTAAATCAAAGGTAGGAGTTCTGATTTCTTGCATCAAATCCATGCACTTGGATGACTGGGCTGAATTATTTTCACCTTATTTGATGTGTGAATTAAATAATTATATTTGGATTAATAGAAGATTTTGAGTTAGAAGTAGAATTAGAAGAAGAAAACTAAGAGAAGTAAATGGATGAGGGTGCTGTCTTGATGGAGAGTCCACGGCAGTCCGTATGGCGGAGCGTACGGCGCCGTCTACAATTGGTCAAATCTGATGAAACTATTTTTAGATGAAACTAGACATCTAGGGCTTTCCATAGACATATCACATAAGGATTTTGGATCATAATTGAGGGAGATATGAATTTTTGAATCTCGACCTAGGGTTTTGACTCTGGCTCTGGGCAGATTAGGTTCTTTAGGGTAGAACTCGAACTA
Source organism: Pterocarpus santalinus (assembly GCA_031439595.1). NCBI lineage: Eukaryota > Viridiplantae > Streptophyta > Magnoliopsida > Fabales > Fabaceae > Pterocarpus > Pterocarpus santalinus. The sequence continues at coordinate 46,616,274 of CM062532.1, read as the reverse complement.
TACTACATGAAAATGAGTGAAACCAACTTTGTTTGAAAGCTTACACATATAAAAATATCTCATAAAAATTTCAGAATTTAATAAGGTCCCAGTTACTCCCAGTTCTCCATACAATTCGCCCTATGTCCACACCGGGCTAGAACAGGGCAGTGTAGGAAGGTCCGAAATCGGGGCTTGTAACTCGAGCCCCACTAAGCCAAATTGAGTGGCACTTTTTCTAAATGAAACTTTGTTCTGTTAGCTTTAACATGAGACCAATTTCGTATGATTTGAGTGAGTTTTCGATTTTTAGTGAATTTTTACTTTTAGTTGCTTGATTCTGGCTAGCCAATGGGCAGGCCGAGATAAAATTTAGATATCTTGAGTTGTAGATACTAAAATTGGATGGGACCAATGAGGTTAGAAAATAGACACATAACACTTCAACATACTCAAATTTGAGGTTCAAATGAGTTAAAATGAAATTGTGGCTTGAATTACAAAAACTGGGTTGGTTGAATATGCTGAGGCAGGATTTCTGCCTTAATGAATTTGATATGGATTTGAGTTCTATGTTGGAATATAAATGTGAAGTTGTGTTCCTTGTGATAAATTGATGTATTGATTGGCTGGCACTATTCATGGGGAAGCGGACACGTTCCGTTATGCTGCCAAATTTTCGATAGAACCCATGTACAAGTTATGAACTACATGTGAATGCATATACATTCTTAAGAAAACCATGAAAGTTATGAAAAGAATTATGTTATTATGCAAGTTCCATACTACTTGGGCCAGCCCCGAATAAGAAGTTAATGGGAATAGATCGGTGGGAAGGTCGGGGAAAGTAAACCCGGCATTTCTGTATAGGAACGAGCTCGATCCTGATAAGCAGACTATTACCCAGGAGTCTAAAATGACCAAGAACTCCCAGGGGACCAAGAGAGATGGAAAATGATAGAAAATAATGAAAAAGATTATGAAGGAAAGATCATGAATGAGTCTACATGATTACATGAATGCATGAATACATGGACTAGTTACATTAAGATGTTTACAATTGTCTATTACACTTGCTCACTGCTATTCGTTTATTTATTTCGTTTATCATTCTATGCATTAGTATTAGTAATCTATTTTGTTTCTTATGCCAATTAAAGTAAAACTGAACCTTGCCTTTGACCATACATGTTCTTAAACTCATGAAAATGGACTTTTTAGTTTGAACATATATTTTTATAATTAAATAAAACCTGAGGCAACTGAGAATGTATGTGATGTCAGTTCCATTATAACCGAACCCTACTGAGAATTTTCTTGAAATTCTCACCCCGTTTTGTGTCTCCCGTATCATTCTGAGACACTGGTGATGGACTCCACAGCTACCCTTTTTATTGAGATTCCTGCGTTACAGCTCCACCATGACCTAGAGTTGGACTCCTTGTACATAGCTGGTTCATGCAACTTCCGATTTTACCTCTTCAGCAACAGGAACTTTGATGTTCCTTTACACCATCCCATCTTCGACCCTGCTACCCCTTATATTGCCATCCCTCTACACATGGTGCACCCACATCCTGCACCTCCTGCACCCGTAGCACCCGCTGACCCTGCCCCTGAGTCACCACCGCAGGCAGTCCCCGACATCCCGTTGAGTTCAGAGAGTGACCCCTCCGAGGTCATCGGCTCGTCGCCCTCTTCCTCCTCGGGACCCAGCGCAGACTATACACCGGCCGAGCCTGGCATGGCTAACGGCTATCTGACGGAGTAGCTTAGTGGTAGGAGATTTTGTACAGCATGACCCTCTTTTGGACAGCACGTAGCTTTGGGTCATGGACTTGACAGTAGGGTTAGCAGTAGGTTACGAAATGTCCTTTGAGGACCATAGGGTATTTTGGCAGATGAGGGCATTATGATCTTTCTGATACATCAGCCCCGTATGTGTTATACTTCAAAACTTTGTACATAAACTGAAACAGTGGCTTCTGATATATATATATATATATATATATATATATGTTTACACGTATGCAGTAACATTATTGTACTATACTTATCTTGGTGATATTTTGTTCGGTTCGTTTCGCTTTTAATATAACAGCACGCCATTTCGTCAATAGAGACGATTTAAAGAGAAATTAAAAACAAGAAAGATAAATAAAGTATCAACACGGTAACACGACCTGACTAGTTTCATGCTATGACTTAAGCATAACATAAAATTAGTAGGGTGTTATAGTGTGTCTATACTAAATCTGTGAGTAACAAACTATAACAAGAAATTGTAATACAGGTAGAATGCTACACAAATAACTAGAACCAATGACCCCTTGATGTCACACTTGCAGTAACGAAGGGATTGGAATTAGTGATAAAAGGAGGAGGAGAAGAAGGACAGGGGAAAGCTACTGAAGAAAGGAAATGTTCATACCAAGCATAACCCCTCTCTTGGAGCTTCTCCCACCTTATACACCTCACGTCACGTATTCTCTGAGGAGTGAGTTAGTTACCCTCCTCCTTGTGCTCCTTCTCGATCCCATGCTTTCCCCACTAGTAGTCACGTGGCTCATTTCATTAACTAATTTGCCCTCTTTCGAATTTGCCCTTACATCTATATTAGCTTCCTCCCTTTCAGCCATAGGTTGCATAACATTATCCCTCTAATGTGCGAAAACATACCACAAAGCCTTTGTTTTGCATACAGAGAAATTCAAGAAGGTTTCGAGCAAGGTTGATTGATGGAAAAGAGCTATAACAAGTTTCACCAATTTGGTTGGTTGCATGTAAGAGATAAGTATGTATTATCCTATAAGTCTATCAACAAAAGTTATAACCTATTTATACGCACCTGATATTAATTTATGTTTTTTACTCTTGCCTTCCTAGTTAATAATTTAGTGATCTTATTTGCCATTTGTCTTTTAGGCTATAATATTGTCAAGAAGGTAATAAAAACATTGAATTATCAATTCTCATTGTTTGTTAATGATCTAATTGGGATACAATCTCGTGTGGAAAGATTAAAAAACCTTCTAAAATTAAGCTTAAAGAGGGTGTTTGGTAGAGGGGAGTGTTTTCACATTCCTGGGAATGTAAAAATATTTTCATATTTGGTAGAAGATTTGCAAAAAATATTCCCCAAAATATTGCATTCTTGAGATTGATTTTGGGTCAAGATTCCTATTAAAACATTTCCATCTCACATATGGGATTATAACATTCCCATGGGATGTGAATATTTTTCCTTGTGAAAAGACCAAATTGCCTCTAGTGTCACCCACTGCTAGCCATCACCAGACCACCTCCAGCCCCTGCCCTCCACCTACGGTATTTTTGGAAATGTGCAAAATATTATCGGGAATTTAATCCATCTACTAAATGCTCTAAAAAACACATGCCTGGGAAAGCTATTCTTGGAAATCTTATTCCCTGAAATGAAAATTCAAACCTCCGACCAAATGCCCCCAAAGGATGATGATTTTTGAGTTTTAGGAACATAGGCGATTAGTAAAATAGGAAAGATAATTCATGTTACTGTCTTGTATGATAGAATTTCTTATCATTTTGATGCTTGCTGTTTCATAGAGAACATAGGAAAATTTTATAGAGATGGTGGTGTCATTGTGGTTCATAAACAAATTCTTTGTCAAACTCTGGATGAAAATAAAATCTAGACACATATAGTCCTTCTGAAATATTTGGGATTGTAAGAAATATGTTGTACAACATATATAAAGGTCCTTGTAGTTCTTGACAATGTTAATCAATTAGATCAATTGCAAGAATTGGCTATAAATCCTACATTGCTTCAAGTAGGAAGTAGAATGATCATAACTACTGGGGATGAATGTAACACCCTAATAGTCCCATACTATGCTTAAGCCGTATTATGGAATTACTAGTTATTACTTTTGCTTGTGGAATTAACATTACCATTTGAAAATACTTGTAATGAAAATAGGACGTAATTTTTTTTTTTTTGTGAACAATAACGAATAAACTATTTTGAAAATCAAGAGCTATGAGCACATCGTGAACGCATAATATAAACATCGCTATCTCATACATACAGTGCGAATAAAAATAAATAGAAGCAACAAGAATAACAATAACTTAGATAAACATAGCATTCATTTCATAGCCATTCATAGTTAATATAATAATACCAAGAGTTGTACATAGAGATATAATGGGTTCGATATTTACTATCAGCCCTACAAAAGAAACCTAACAAATACATCATAAAGGAAAATATATAGGAAATCGCTACTATATAATAAAATGATAACCCTATAACTACCACAAAAAAGGCTATTCTCGTGCTCGGCTCTGCATGCAATAACCACATCACTCATTAGGCGAGAGGAAACTGTTCTCAAATCCACCGGTAGCAATATCACCATATCCCCCTCCTCACCATGCCCATGAGACACAGCACGGGTATGAATGAATCTGCGACACAAACCGGGGGTGCAGTGTGACGAGGAGATGCTGAAGAAGATGAATTAGATGTCAGGCGTATAATAGATGGGTAGGAAGGCTTAGATAAGTCAGTCTCCATATGATAACTTGGATAGGAAGGCTCTGAGGGATCAGAATCCAACGAAACGGTCGGAGTCAGATGGGTATCCGAGTCAGTCTCATCATCAGTGGGGTATCTCAGCGGCTGGAAATAAGGATGAATGTCATCCAGGGAAACCTCACCAAATGGCTAATGTGGTCGAAAACTGAGCTCATCACTGGAGTCTAAAACGGACAGTCGTGGAAGATGTAGACCCTTATCACTGCGCTCGTAGATATCACTGAGGCAATCAGCACTGGGTTGAAACCTAACGCCATACTGGAAACTCAATAAAGATCAACAACGTGCCTGACATCGACATCCTCTCAAGACTATACGAAAATATAGGAGTGAGAAATACTAGATTTCTCAGTAAGATCGCGACTAGACAAACACTGTGTTATCGTCATCATCCCAACCACTTTGGATTTAATTATAAAAATAGTGGACAGATATAAGTTCAATTTTAATAATTTCTGAAAACGTAAATTTTGAAATGGATTGCCTTTAAGTTTATTATCATATTCATAACATCATACATAGGCATACATGCTAACACATGGGATAAACATTCATAATGCGCATGAAAAATATAGAAACATGCATGACTATGCAACTCATCAATTTGACCATGGTTTTACTTTGACTTTACTTTCATTTTTAGCACGTGCTTAACATTCTTTATTTTTCCTTTGAAATAGACTGCTTTTGAACATGAGCTCATTCTGTGAACGTCATCATATAGTATTAACCAAATCAGACTAAGCCGATATTGGTTACCTCTAAGTTGGAGGGTCCTCCATGTCTCCCTTGCCTCCCCCATAGAGGTTCCTTGAGTTTTTATAGATCGCCGTCACTCACTTCCCTTACCGAAGTGATTGAAGGTCATATCCCATTTTTTCTTTTCTTATTATTATACTTTACATGCATAATACTTCTTTGACTAGACACATGCAATGATATGACTAAGTCCATAATTTTAACGAAAATCCGGCAGTATAATGGCTAGATCGAAGCTTCCCCAAAATGTCAATCATAAAACTTTCAATCAACAGTTCATTATATCCACATCATATCATTACACTAGTCATTCAATCATGAGATAGGGCTTTAACTTGTCATTAATTATGCCGAATGACATCATACATTCATATCCTAAAGGAGTTCATAGTTATGTTATTCTTTGTGAAGAATCTTATGAGTCATCGTATGATTTCCCGTGATTACCCATAAGAGAATCACATAGTTAATATATATATATATATATAGTGATTCCTAGGTTCATAGTATGCTTAAAGGCCCTAATCATACTTTTTGTTCCCAAGGAGTTCGAGATCCCTCTAATCCTTGGGTCATGATAACGCATAACCACACTCATGAACCCAACAACACCATGTTCACTAATCACCAAGGGTGATTTTTAACTTATCCAAGTTGCCAAGTTTCAAGCTTTTATTATTAACATAACAAGGTGTTACCTTAAATATTATAAAAGTTATCATTATTTATAAAGTAGTCATAAAGTTTTATTCTTTATGAAAGTAAGTGCCTCTAAAATTATACTCTTGACTTAAGGATTAAATCTTTATGAAATAATGATACAAGATATTAGCTTTTGAACTAAAAAGTCTTGTTCTTTTATGAAAGTTGAACTTTTACTTGTTCCAAGACCATCAAGGTCTCAACTTTATGATTTAAAGTTGTCTTAAAGTTTAAAAGATTCCTACTTTATGAACTAATGATATAAAACATTAACTTTAGAGTTATAAAGGCTTGATCTTTATAAAAGTTAATACTCTTATGACTCAAAAGTGACATTTTGCCTAAAGCTTAAGACTTTACTCAATATATTCATCTCAAGGTTCCACCTTTACAAGACTAAAGTGTAAGCTTATAACTTTATGACTTAAAGTTACCTTCTTGATTAAAGTTTAAAACTTTATGAAAGGATTTGCATCAAAGAATCAATCTTTAAAACATAAAGTGACAAAATATCATTTCTATAGCTCAAAAAGGCTTTATATTTCAAAAAGCTTAGACTTTTACATACATTCTTGTATTCAAGACAAAATAAAATAAGACTTTATGAAGGCACCAAAAACTTGCGCCACTTTTTAAGGTTGCAAGTAACAAACTTTTTGAAATTTCATGCATCAAGAATGAGTCAAATCAAGAGAAAATGATAAGGTGACAACTTTTCCAATCATAAGCATCATCATAAGAAGATAAACAACTTTCAACTCCAACACCACTAAAAACATCAAGATCTCATGCATCAAGAAAGGAAAATGGAAACTTTAAGGCATTTAAAGAAAGGAACTTCGCAAAAACTCAAGAACACTTATGAACAAGAACATGAACATATTTGACCAAAAATAGAAACTTTTGCTCATGAAGATCATGAAAGATTTTTTCAAGTTTTCACTTAAAGATCATAGTCATGAGAGGAACCAAACTTCAAGCTTTCTTGAGTAAACAAAATAAAACAGTGAAGATCACTACCTAAGCTTGGAAAATGGTGTCTTTTGCAAGAAGAGAAGAAGAAGATGAATGCTCTTCCTTGATGATGATGGTGGTGGTTTTGGCAAAATAAGAAGAAAGCTCTTAAGTTCTTTTGGAAATGTGGCTTGTACTATTTGGATCTTGTCTCCAAAGACCAAAAGATGTGGTCTTTGAAGGGCTAAGTAAGAGTTTTGGTTATAGTGGGGGTGGAGAAAGGAAAAAGAAGATGAAGAAGAAGAAGAGAATTTTAGAGAGAAGTGAGAGGATATGAGAGTTAGAGAGAGAATAGGAAGACAAAAAATGAAAATAAGAGTGTGTGTGTGTGTGTTGTTGTAGCCGTAACATGCATGAGGGTGGGGGGAGATATTTTTGTGTTAATTAAGGTTTAGAGAGACAAATTGGATGATAGAGGAACAAAGCATGTATAACCTCTTACAAAAAGCAACCTTATCTTATGCTTTTGTTCTTCAATGACATCATTGTCTAGTTGACTAATTTGAATTTAATCATGTGATTAAGTACTCTTGTAACTTAATTAATATGATTAAGTAAGGATTAGTGATTAACACATAAGAATATGATTAAGAAAAATTAATCTCGTGATTAAGCTTAATTATCCTTAATTAAATTTGATTAAGCTAATTAAGGGTGATTAGTGTTTAATTAAGCTATTAAGGGTCTGACTTGCTTAATTAGAGATGATCTAATCTTAATTAAGCATTCTCTTGACTCTTCTCATCCGAGTTGACCCATAAACACTTTGTTAATCCCTTAATTAAGCCTTAATCTCATAATTTCTCATTAAGTGCCTAATTACTCAGGGTTACTGAGGTAATGTAATTTAGCATGACAAAAATTTGAGGATTTTACAATGAACATTCTAAAAAGGTGCCATCTATAGCACGCTTCACTAGTCAAGGAGCATGTTGCTCCATGTACATTTACCCGTAGTAAAAAGTCGCTCCCTTGTTAAGAAGTCACTCCTTTGTTTAGCTGGTTGCTTGTTTTTTTAAATTTTAATGTTTTATTCCTTTTTCTTTCTTTCTTTTTAAGTTTCGTTTCCCTTATTCTTTGATTGCTACTTTTAACCTAGGTAACCACTATCATTGTGATTCTCTTTGAGACCACACCTTCTCCAACATTGTGCACTACTTTGTCGGTGATGGTGGGAATAGTTTTTCGGCAATATCCAAAAGATAAACTACTCTAACACCATGGCAGAAGCTCGTCATGACAAAGTGGCCTAACCTGTGCATGGAGGGTGGCATTGTGAAGGAAACTTAATCTATCAACAACTTGGGAATTGGACTTCTCCCTCATCAATATCAAATCAAGCCAAGTTTTAGTTGGAATCTAAGCTGGATATGTGAGAGCATTGATTGTGAGAGATCCATGTTGCAAGTCCCTTGTGTTGGTTCTGTTGGCTCATCAGGTGTGTAAAATTATGGTACCTTGTAAGAATGTGGTATATTTATTACAAATTGTATTTAAAATGCATTGATGGATTTTGCTAACACAACATTTATGAGTTTTTGTTCAATTAAGGGCAAGTTTTGATTTTTCTTTGTTGTTGTAAGGGGATTTGATTTTTCTTTGCTGCTTGAGTATGAGTTTTTGTTGCATTTTTCTTTGCTATTGAAGGGGTTGATTTGTCAACTAATATTATGGGTTTAAGGGTGAAGACTGTTTGGTGGTGAAAGATATTGAATTCTTTTGAGAGGATTTTAAAGTAATGTGAAGATTGCATGTGTGAAAGGAAATAGGTTAGTTTTGGAAGTGAATAGTTTAAAAAAATTTAGGATCTGAAGCTGAGTCAAGTGACATCATTAGTTCGATAAATTGATTTGGTAAATTTGCATTTGGATGTAGTTTTTCGGTGGAGGTATTGGAGGAACTCAGATTAGCAAGAAGTAGTTAATGAAACTTTTTCCAATTAGAATGTACCTGTGGTGTGTGTGTGTGTATATATATATATAACCAATTTTGTATACACTTGACACGATAGGAGTTAGGTGAAAAGTTAGAGTTAAGTTGATACTTTGTAGAGTCCAGAAGGAATGCCACGTGAAGTTGTAGAAGAGAATAATGAAGAAGTGGAGGAATATGAGTTTTATATTAGCAATTTGGACAGCATATTCAAGGTTGATTTTTAGAGCTTGACTATAGATGATGTAGAAAAAAATGAATTTTGCAACTTTGGAAGTGGCATATGCTTTTTACAATCTATATGGAAAAATGAATGGCTTTGGAATATGGAGGTATAAGGTTGGACAGAATGTGAACGATAGTGTGCTATGGTAGACCTTTATGTGTTGTAGAGAGGGTCACCAAGAGAGAAAACACTTGAAGAAAACTAATCATAAAAGGAAGCCTGTGACATTAATTAGATGTGGTTGTGCAGTGCAAATGTGGGTTCACACTAATGGAAGTAGTATCTGGTGGCATGTGATAGTGTTTGAAGATGAACATAATCATGAGTTACTGAGTCCCAAGTTTTGTGGGATGTTGAGGTCACATAGGAGAATGGGCCAGCGTGATGTGATGAATAGTATGGTAAATGCTGGTATCAATACACGTAAAATATATGGTTATTTTGCAAGCCAATCAGGTGGTTTTGATAAGGTTGGGTTTCAAAGAAAGGGAATGTATAATCAAATTGAGAAGGAACCAAAAATGTTAGAGGGAGACGCTAATGAGGCACTCAAGTACTTGAAGAGGTTGTCAATAAGGATCCATTCTTGTACTGGAGGCATGAGAAAGATGACGGTAGTGAATTAATGCAGCTATTTTGGGCTTGTCACGACCTAAACCCAGGCTGTGACCGGCGCATAGGGACAAGTCCCTATGCAAGCCTTCCATTACAGCATTTTTATAAAAATTTCGACAGAGTCCCCTTTGTAATTAGGATGTTTCCCAATTACAAAAGGTTACCTGTAACATTAACAAACACACTCTTCCATCGAGGATCCAGACATTCTCAGAATGCAGCTCTCAGAACACATCAAAATTATTTACAAGCATGTCAATCTCATCATATATATATATATATATATATATACCAATATAGAAGGTTACAGAACATTTTCATATTCAATTCAGAATCAAACATATAATAATCAATTTAGTCTAACATACATCATTAATACACTAGCAAGGGTCGGACCCTACCTGTAGTACCATGGAGCTACCACTATCTAAGAATATCTTAAAACGTGAACATTTACTATATATCCTTGAATAGAAAAAGGGCTCATCCACCAAAACTCAGAATCCCAATATGGGGGAAACGAAGGATAGATTCTACTTGAAAATCTGTATCTGAAAAAGAGAAAGAAATAACAGGGTGAGTTTATGAAACTCAATAAGAGATAGAGTATCCCTAACCCACATAAGACAATGTACAAACTGTAATTATTAAATAGATGTTAAGATAATACAATAATATGCATAATAAAACCAAAATAGAACTGTTAATCAAACTTTTCCAAGTTTTCTTTTCCAAAAACATAGAGTCCATCTATTCTAGGATAATCAGGTAGGAATCACACTTAGGTGGCCCTTCCCTCATGTGAATCCCATAAACAGGCACGCACCACACTATGTGTGTGGCTATGAAATATCCGTCACGCACCACTCCCTTGAATGGCTGTGTAATACATCATCCTAGGTGCACCCAAGGCTAACACCTACTGCGTTAGCCTACAGATCTTAGCCTAGACTTTCCCAAGTCTTTCTTTTCTATTATACAGAATATTTAATAAAGATTCTTATAAAACATACCAATATACCTTATATAAAACAATAAAATCGTAACTTCAAAGAAAAATAAAGCTTTAAAACTTCAATAAATCAAAATGAACAAAAGTCCAAAGCTTTTATCCAAAACTCTTTCACTTCACTTTTTATATAATCATTTATAAATCAGATACGGAGCAATCCATGCCAAGCCGTACATCATTAAGTATATCAAATCCTTTCAAAACAAGGATAATTTTTCAAAGTTTAGTAGGAAACCAAGGTAATAAACATTTGCCACATTTTTCTTTTTGAAAATCAAGTCATTGTCTCATGTGATCCAGTAGAAATAGATAAGCTACCAAAATTTAAATTATATTGCCAAGACATACCAAATCATTTGCATATGTATGTATATAAACAAAATACATTAAAACTAAGATAGGGATAAACTATCTGCTCATAAACTTAACCCTAATAGTGGAATCCCAATCCCATGAATTTAGAGCCAAAGCCATTCCTCAAGTGGTATATACTATCAATAATATGGCAATTTAATTCAAGGTCAGTCACTTACACTAAGGATTAATCTACTTTACTTCCAGATATGAAAATTCTTAATTCTTCTAACCTAAGGTTCTCTAAGAACTCATTATAGGGGAAATAATTCATAATTCATAGGAAAGGAAGAGGAAAGGAGTTTGAAGATTACCTTTTTGAAGGGAGAAAGGAAGAAGAAAACTTTAGGAGCCTTGGCGTCACCTCCTCCAAGCTCCAAGATCAAATGTGTTGATTTTTGAATGAGGGTATGATTTGAGATTAAAGAAAGAAGTTGAGTTTAAGTGAATGGAAATGGTGTAATTTGATGGAAAGATGTGAAAGATTGGGTTTAAAAAGGAAGGGAGATGTGTTTTAGAGAGAAGGGAGAGAGTTTAAAAGGTAGAAATAGAAAGAAAATCGCGAAATAAGGGGGAGGAACGCGTCTCAGCTTATATATTGACCTGTGGTAATTGATTATCATAGCCAAAGAGCTGGTAATTGATTACCACAGACCTAGAATTGGTAATCGATTATCATTTTTGGTAATCGATTACCATGCAGAAAGTTTTAACCCGTGGGCATACAGAAAGGGTTATAATCAATTACAGGTCCTCTGTAATCGATTACCAACTCCAAAAAGTTGGTTCCCTTCTTCTACAGTCCTTTCTCAAGTCCAGGATATTGCATAGACTTATTTACATTTTCTTAACCCCTTTGACTTTACTCTCCATTAACTTTAAAACATAAATGTAAATAAGGGAATACCCCCCATTTGGATTCAATAAAAATATCTAAAAATTCAAAATCCTTAGGAATCAGAATCCAACTTTTGGGTTTTAGTACAATTCTTCGAAAACTTGCATTTTTTTGAACCTGAAGGTTGAAAATGAAGGGGTTATCCATTCCCTAAAATTTGTTAAAGAACCCCTTTTCAACTCATTGTTACCCAGGGAACCATTACTGGGACTTTTGATCTTAAGAAAATGCCTCAAACCTATAGCCTTCTAATGTGGCATAGGGTTCAGACTCAAAATTTTTCAAGTTCCGATTTCGACGGATAACTGCAACTCAAACTAGGGTGTTACAGGGGTGATGGAGGAAGCCAACTAGATTATCAAGTCTTCAGAGATGTGTTGTCTTTCGATGCTATGTACATCAAAAATAAATAGAGGTGCCCGCTGGTGGCATTTTCAAGGGTTAATCATCATTTACAGACAATAGTTTTTGCCAATGGCATTATTTCTAATGAAAATGAAGCAACATATGTATGGCTTCTATAGAGATTTGCTGATATAATCAAAGGAAAGCGTCCTCAATGTATGATTGCTGATAGAGATTCATCAATGAGAAATGCAATAAGGAAGGTTTTCCTATATGCACACCATATATTGTGTTGTTGGCATTTGCTAAGAAATGCAACAAGCAATATCTCAAAGCCCAAGTTGACCCAAGAGTTCAAAAAGTGCATGTTAGGTAATTATGAGGTGGATAAGTTTGAGAAGAGATGGGGAGCAATGGTTAAGGAGTTTGGTGTGGAGAATATTAGCTGGGTTTAGGATTTGCATGAGAAGAAAAGCATGTAGGCAACTACACATATGAGAGATAATTTCTTTGCTGGGCTAAGGACAACTTTGAGATGTGAGGCTTTTCACTCACAAGTTGGTAGGTATGTGCAATCTGGATATAATTTAGCACAATTCCTAAAGCACTTTATTCAATGTTTGTATTCTATACGGAATAATGAGCACAAGGCTGACTTTGATTCCACTTATGGTTTCCTTGTCATGCAAACTCAGTTGCAAGCATTGGAAAAGTACGTAGCATCGGTTTATAGTAGAGAAGCTTTTTATATATTCCGATCCTTATTGCCTAAGGTGCCATCAGTTAAAGTAGTTGTTTGGAAAGAAACATCAACTACTACAATTTTTGTTATTAGCAAGTATTATGACCCAAGTAAGGTATGACATATTTCATATTGCCTGGGAACCAAGGAATTTAGATGCAGCTATCCATGGAATCGTTTGGGATTCTTTGTGTTCATGTAATTAATGTGATGGTGTTTTTAGATTTTGACAAGTTGCCAGATTCCCTTGATCTAAAGAGATGGAAGATGAAGACAAAGGAAAGTTTGGCAACCATTGCTGAAGGGTTGTCTTTTGGTAATAACAGATGCTATGTTAGTCGTATTATGCCAATGAATGACAACTGGAGAAAATTGGCAAGTGTTGCATGTCGGTGGCTAGATAAATATAATGAGATTATGGAATGGGTTAGTAGTAAAAAAGCACTACTAAGGGCTAAGCATGAAGCAAAAAATCGTGCATTGGAAGATTTGAGTGGGCCATCATATTGCAATGTGAAAGACCTAAGGTGTGTGAGAACTAAGGGATGTGGGGCAAGAACTTCGATGATGGGTGGAGGGAACAAGCGAGTGGTGCGATGTAGCTTTTGTCAACTAGAAGGTCAGAATTGGAAGAATTGTCCAAAACAAGTAGAAAAGAAGATTGCATTTGGTGGAGATGGTGATTTAGTAAATGATGTTGAAGATGGGTTGGAGTAAAGCGATTATACGGAAGATGAGGATATGGTGAGTAAAACCTTACCGCTAGAGGTTAGTTCTTTCTAGACTAATCTAGAATTACGAAGCTGATTTTGTTGGTAGTTAATTAATTGATTGACATAATTTTTTTACAGGATCATTATATGTCCTTGGGAGATAAGATTGTTGATCTTTCAAGTGTGTGAGCTATAATGTACTTGAGTTTGTGTAGCTAATATTATTTAGCCATGCTTTTTGTGTTATGTGTTTATTTCTTTAGTTAAGAACTTGTTTGTGTGTGAGTAGTAAGTGGTTTATGCTATGTTAGTTGTGTTTAGTAAGGACTAAGATAAGGAAGGTGATGGATTTAAGGAGGTATGGGATAGTGCGCTGCTAGGCGTTGGTGGCTTAACTTAAATAGATGCATTATGTTTTGTGATGTATGTAGTGTAAGCATTTTTATTGTATGTAAGTGCAAGTCTGAAATGATTTTGTTGGTAAGGTTTTGGTGTAGTGTTTTTAATATGGTAGGGAGGGTAACAATTTTAGTTAGATTATGAGGTGCATGTTGGGTTGTTGTATGTCTTTAAGTAATGGTGTTATAATTATTTTGGCTTCTTAAAGTGGCATGGTGATAGATTAATTAATAACTTAGCCATTGTTGGCATTGACAACATGTTGTGTATCTACTTAAGGTGCTTGTGTCAAGTATATATATATATATATATATATATATATATATATATATCAAGCAAATCAAATTTTCTCATTTTCTTTTTCACAATTGTAGATTTTTATCGTTTGTTGTATGTATTTAGTGAGAACACCAAAGCAATGGAATTATTGAAATGTTTGTCAATTGTGCTTGTCATGGATAACAAATGGAAAAGCACTGCTGATATGAATTTATGTGTCCAATATTTATTCTGGATAGAAGGTGAAAAAAAAAAACAGCAATGTATTTTTCATTTCGCAATTTGGAGTTTAGAACCTGAAACTAGTTTGATAAATTTATATATGAATCATTTTAATAAGGAGGGACACTATTGACTGTGTGAAAAATATGAAGCAAACAGCCTTAGCTAATATCATTTAAAACTTTTTTGAATTGCTACTAAGAATGGGTATTTCAGTCGTTCTTGAGACAAGTGAAATAGAGTTAGCATCATACAAGCCTAATTCGGATACAAGCCCAAATTGGGTAAAGGGCTAGCAATTGGGCTTTATGCCTCATTTGGCCATAAGAAGCATGAGTGTATGGATGCCTAAATTACACATAATAGTTAGGTGACTTTAGAGACTATACTACCTGCTTTATATTCATAAAGGATATTTTAGTAAGTTAGCACCTTGGTCACAATTAAATTTGGAGATATAAATTAGGCCTAATCGAAATGAAGAAGATACAAATGAAACATTTGGACAATTATAATTGCATAAGTTTTAGCAAGCACAATACAGTTGATTTCGTAGCCCAAAAGAATATCACAAGACTTGAGCCTAGTACTAGGGTAACAGTGACCATGTTTGTTATGGTAACAAACACCAATTACGGCCAAACTGGCATGTTTTTCAGGCATGGATATGGCACTTGTTGATCATGTTTGTTATCATAACAAACAACAAAATGAGGCCTTCAGTAGTAGGTTTAGAAACTATTTTTCCCATCCAGACATAAAGGCGCCAAAAAAATTAAAAAAAAGGACCATCATAAGACATGAGCTTAATAGTGGAATCAAGGTGACCATGATTGTTATAGTAACAAACACCAAAAAGGGCCCAAACTCAGCATGCTTGTTAGGCATCAATATGGGGCTTGTTGAACATATTTATTAATGCAACAAACATCAAAATGAGATTATTAGTAGCATGAGGTCTATAAAATTGTTTTTCTAAGCAACCAGAAGGCATACACAAAAAAAAGGAGGCATCATAGCTGTAAGAGAAGGAGTCATTCATTGTTTGTGGGTGGTGGCAAAAGCGCATTCCACATAGCAACATCTTGATCAGTTCGTTGTGAGGTCTTAGGAGGAATGTCATCATAGTGTGCATCCTACATTGATTCTGATGAGTTTGTAACTACAATGACAAATTTGGGAGAGAATGGTTATTCATTTCCATTGTTTAGAAATAAATTGGACGGAGGAGAGGAGATAATAATTTATGTAGTTACACTTTCCAAAGGGTCTTACATCCCCAACCAGATTTGGAGTGAAGGTAAATTGCATCATAAGCCATTCAATAACCCAAAGGTTGAACATGTTGCTTGAAGGTGGCACCAGTAAGTTGGTTAATTGTTACATTTCGATACAACAATAATAATAAAGTATTGAATTCTATTAAATGGAACCGCAAAATAAAGAAAGTTATTTATGTTTGGAATTAATCTTCAAGGTGACATACCTTATTCCTAAGTTTGGTATTCCTTTTGTTTTAATGATTAACCAATTCTTGATGTCACGTTTCCCATCCAACAACCCAATGTCCTCATATTTGGTGTCCAATATGTAGTTCAACATGAGGCATATATCCAAAATGATAGTCTAATATGGCAATTCCACATATAAATGTATAATGTAGTAGTCATAATTATTCAAAAGTAGTTTAGCATTTGAATTGGCAAATTATTTTTAAATTCTAGCAGAGAAGTTTATGTTGCGCTTGTTATTTTTCTTTTTGACAAAACACACAAATTTTATTATATTGTAAGTATTAATTTCAAAAAAACAAGAGTTGGTGTATATGTCATCGTTTATTATAAAACACTGATTCATCCTTTTTAAATAATTGTAATTATGCAACATAAGTTATCTGCACATGAAAATAAAACACTATACCCTAGAAGATAAGACAAAAAATTCATGTACAATTAAATTGGAAATACTACATTAAAATGAAATTATGCAGTGTATTAATTAGTGAGTTTTTTATCCGCCATTTCAATTAATAGACAAATAAAAGGATATTTTGCAGAATGTGAAGGAATCGGTAGTAGAATGCCACTTCCTATATGAAAATATCCTTGAAATAGTACCCAATTGGTTGGCTAATGGGTAATTAAGATTGTATAAAACACTATTAATTACAAGTTATAACATTAACATCTTTAGCTCAAAACTATGTCAATGAGAGGCTACTTTTCAATATTTGAACAAGGTTACTAACTGTAGAGCCCAACATGGAATCAAAGCAAGCATACCCAATAGTATATTTAAATTGTATAGAGTTTATGGAGTAGAAAGGCATGTTCTACACAATGTATTGCATTAGTCTTTGACAGCACTGTGCACATCTCTGGGAATGTGTCCAACTTATAGATTTTTCTTTCATTAATTGAGATGAGTGAAACACTTGATCAAGCATGGGAACATGTATCTATGTAGATGTAATTATTGGTTAATGGCAAGCATGGCGAAGAAATTCTTGCAGAAATCGATTTTGATGTGCATCAAACAAGTTAAATTGCTTCCAAGTCTGGCCATAATTGTTGAAAATCTCATCAAACTCATATTTGCCAACTACATTCGCCTATATTGTTTTGGTAAGTCAGTAAAAGGATAGAAAATATATGCTAATGTCTAGTAAAGTGCAGGGAATCATGGTGTGCTTGTAACTCATGCTAAATTCTGACGTAAACTCCAAACAACCAACCTTGATAGCTGTTGTTGTGTGCATGTTGTTTTGGTTGCCATTGTAGCAATGATATGCAAATATAGAGTAATGGCTAATAAAATCAATTTGTTGACATTGACGGTTTTGAATGTGAATAAGGATATTCATATGGAGGGAATTAGGCAAATAATGTATAGATTACCCTTTCCTCCACTAGTTTTTTGGTCATAGAGTTTTGTAAGTCACTCTTAGCAAAGGTTGTGTTTCCCATTCTTGTACAACATCTTGCTACAAAGTGGCACACAGTGGGGGAATGTTACAGAGGAGAAAACCAAGTGTTTAGGAGTATCAAGTTTTTATATGGTAAGCAGCATAGGAGAATATTCTCACTTGTGGTCAAGATCCTCTTTAAACACATACATGCATAGTTGGCATTCCTCCAGTGACAATTTCATTTCCATTGTGGGTCAAAACTTGCACATCAAATACTGTAATTGGGATAAATATAGGCATATGGTGACCAAGGAAGTTACAATTATAAAGGTTTACTACCACGGCAATTAGGTAAGACCGCTTACCTTTGGCACAATATAGCCTTTGCCTTTAGCTTTGCTTAGTAATCTTCCACGACGATATGCATCTGCTTTTGCTTCTCTATATTCATCGGGATTGTCCATAGATTCAAATAAAGTACTAGCTGATGACCTCACCTTTTTGCATGACTACAATGAGCTTGGTGGGGATGTGAATAGCTTTTTTGTAGTGTCCTTAGGGCTTGGTGTACTCTTACTACCCCTTTTCTGCAAAGAATGCCATAGCAATTAAGAAGGCTTAGCAATCAATGTAGTAAGATGGCCAATAATCAAGAATGTAATAATACACGTGTTTTGTGGTAGTACCTTCAATGCAGTTGGCTTTCGGTAATGTGTCGAAGCACTTTGCAACAGCTTTTGTTCATCTATTTCGATGACTTTAACCCCTGGACATTTGCATGACTTGGTATATTATGTTATGGATGCAGGAAACTCAGCTGCATTTCTTGTGTTGAGGGTGCCAACAATATCAGCCTGGAATGAATGCGGATCTTTGTCGTCTTCAAAACCTCCACCAGTATATATGTGCCTTCTTTAGGGTTAACCTCCTTGCCCTTGTGGCGAGGCTTTTCTATTGCCATGGGATCAGTCAATGTTGGGTCATTTTTATTAAGGTTGGTAAGTGCAAGCTGGATATTAGGCCCAAATCCTGCAACATCAGTGGGCAGTATGCATATGATCCTTGACATAAGTGTCACAATACATTTGACATCACTGCACACACATTCCACATCATACAATCTCTCATTCATTCTTTGCATTATTGAAATGGAGCCCTTTGTAGGGCTGAGAGTTAGTTGGCGTTGACAATGCTGTAGTTTAATAGAGAGCATATGGACAAGTTCAATGATGAATACAACCCCGAGTATAAGCCTCAACGGAAAACTCAACCTTTTGAGGCTCAATTATGTGTAATTGGGTGTGCACCCTAATTGAAGACATATATTTACTATTGCATCTAAGAAACAAAGCACTCTTTCATGCATGATGGGGTTATTTTATCCCCACAACTAAATGTAATGTATAGATGTGGAAGGTCAAGGAAGAATTGTAACCTTGATAGCCTAAACTACGGTGTCCCACACTGGTTTCTGCTAGTCAAATGACTATTGCATGGATTCCTACGATGTAGATCTTCCCTGCAATCACATAAGGCATAGTGTACATCACAGAAATAGAAATATTAATGTAGTATCCATGGCGATGTTTAGGCACTATATATGGGTGAACAACCAAAAAATAAATGTCTTACCCCAGGGGGTGGAAATATGGTGTGACATTTGACCATATAACACCTGCCATTGTGGATTGCTCTTGGCTCAGTTTACTACAACATAATCATGTGCTTGTCATTTTTCATAGTTAAGGGTTCATAGGTTGGTGGATGGAGTTAATGCAAGCTTTTTGCAGCTTACTTTATTGGCTCTTTAGAATATGAGGGCAAAGTATCTTTCATAAATGTATCATTCTCCACTGAAAGACTTTTGCTAACACGATGGAAGAATGGTCGATGACTGTAACAAAGACCGCGATCAAAGGAAGTGATAATAAGAAATGATCTAGCAAGGGGTACGCCCTTCGTTCTCTATCTAGGATGTTCTTATATTCTTTAAGTGACATGAGTAGTGAGGCGAAGTATAGTGTTAACAAAAATAAAATAAAATAAAATAAATTCAAGTATTGACCAACTTCACATTCTTGCCAGCTATTTTCGACGTCAATATAGGTTAGGCCCTTTTCAGTTTGGGCTTGTATGCTATCACTACCACAAAAATATGATTAGCAAGGGAAGATTCTAGAGTATCACCCAAAATGGTGTACTTTATAGTTTGTCTACAACTAGAAGGGTTTTTTTTTGTTCTAGAAATCAAACTGGGAAAAAGAACCAGTCGTGAACAATTATGTTTTTTGTACCATACATACAATTTCTCATTATTCTATGTTCTGACTCTGTACAATCCTATCAAATATTGTTGTGATCAATTCATATACTCTCCCTCGACGTACCATCATTTAGGTTAGGTCACTGTGGAGACCAACACTGCACATCAAAAATCTTCCATTAAATTGGGTAAAGGTGCTCATCATATTTCTGTTGCTAAACATGTCCATTGCAAAATAGTTATGATCCAACTAAACCAGTTGCACTTCTCCTATAGATTTTGGTTAGGCCCTTTTTGGGCGTCACCCATCGAGATCCACATGATGAGTGCAAACGGGTTAATGGGCTAATAAATAGGGTGGCATATGTTGCAGAGGAGCGGTTAACTTATTATTTACATTAATTTGTATGAACATTTTATTTATGTTGTACTAAATTTGAAGGCCCCAATCCACCTCGATATGTGATCATATGTTTAAAACAAATTTTTAAGATATGCGTACAAAAAAGTGTAATTATAATATTATTAAGAGTTACAATAGTAGTGTTCAATATTTTCTCTTCAATAGATTTGCGCATTAGATACGATAGATAAATTATTTTCTTCCCCTAATGAAAAAAGGGTGGCATTATGATATTTACATTTTATTTCTTGGGTATGGCTGCATACCAAGGAAAGTAAAAGGAATATGATTTGACAAAAGCCCTTGCAATAGTCTAGCTTGTATGAATGAATGTGGGGAAGTGGAGTTTTTTGTTCTTTTTTCCTCTAACACACTCAAAGTGACACTTCACAGCAGGTGGTGAGGAGATTGACCATACCACCCATACCCTAGACCTATTTTTGAATGCTTGTTAATTTTTTTCTATCTTTTCTAAGACGTTGTCGACTTATTATTGGTATTATTGACTTCTAAACATTATTAATTATTACCAATTAATATTGTGTTAAATCAGTATTACTTGATATATATATATATATATATATATATATTTGGTAATTAACAATTACCAAAAATTTCTAACAATATTTTAAGAGATTGATTTGTATATATTGATAGTGTAAAATAACTTTATACTATTAGCCAATAAAAGTATAAGAAAATGCTACATTATGGTGGACCCCTTATCATAGTGGGTAGTTACTTGCATGAATTAGCACTTTTGAGCATTTCTATTGACTGACAGTGTAAACTTTAGAGTATCAGTAAATACAAATTAAACTCATTTTAAAATAGTTACAAAAAATATTACAACCGGTATTTTTGTTGATAGGATAAAACAATTACAATGGTTAGACTGTGAGATAATTATATATGATATAAAGTCTCTCTGATAATAGGTAGGTAGATTGCATGTAAATTAATTTCTTGTATGGCACAAAATTGAAGTAGGTATTAAAAATTATTTATATGATAATAAATTATTAAATAATAACAAATAAGAGATCAATTATTAAATAATAATTAATAATTACGGATTACAGATGAATAAATTATTAAATAATAGTATATAAACTTATCTACTTTCAATTTTTATCAAACAAGTTAAAAAAAAAAAGTACATTCTTTAGGAGCAAAATCCATTCTTTCCATGATAAGTCCAAGATAAAGAATAAACAAATGCAACATATCCTTTTAAAATTGATTTAGAGAGTTAAAAAGATTATAAAGAGAGCTTAGAAGTTTCGAGAGCACCCCATAGCAAATACTAAAGCACAATGACAAATCTCTTTCACAATATCAAACTAGAATTTGTCAAACTATAAATGTAATACCCCATCATGAGTTGCAATTACCTATCGATATGGAAATCTGAAAAATTCTAAGTTTAAACCCTATGCTTCCTTGGAAGGCTATAGGATTAAGACTTTTTCTTAAGATAAAAAATCCCAATAATAGTTCCCTGGATATTAATGAGTGGAAGAAGGATTTTTAACAAATTTTAGGGAATATGTAACCCTTTTGTTTTCAACCACAAGTTTATAAAAATGAGAGTTTTTGAAAAATTGAACTAAAACCCAAAACTTGGATTCTGATTCCTAAGAATTTTGAATTTTTGGATATTTTTATTGAATTCAAATGGGGGGTATTTCCTTATTTACATTTATGTAAATAATAGTATGATATCCATGTTCCCAAGCTGTGAGTCTATTCTGAGTCTGTCTTGATGAGTTATTTTTCATAATTGTAATCAATTACACAAGATTGTAATCAATTACAAGTAAATGGGCCTAAGGTGTAATCGATTACCAGATGCTTATATAGCGACTGGACACATTCTCTCTTCTCATTTGCGACATTTTTCTCTTTCTCTAACCTTGAAAACTCTCTCTTTTCTCTCTAAACTCACTCTCTTCCTCACCTTATCCCTCCATATCAAATCTTTTCACTAAATCCACTTCAAAACACCGATTAAACACTTCAATCTACCTCAAATCATTATCAATCCATCTCTCTCTCACTCTTTTTCTACCTCCACCATGGAAGAGCTTGGAGTTTGGAGGAGGAAGAACTCGAAATCCCCCACCATTCTCACTCTTATTGGCTTCCCAAAGGTAAATCCTAACATCTTTCCTCCTTCCTTTTCCGTGAAACTCAAATTTCTGCTTGGATTTAAGATTCCTTTTAAACCTTAGGTTAGGGATTGGGGATTTTATAATTTGGGGGTAATTAGCGTTAATTGCATGTACCAAAAACTACTATTGGGTTAATTTATCTTATTTGTAGTGCTAGATGACTCCAATGACTACTCTATGAGCCTCAGAGCTTCGTAGAATCGAATTCCATCTTTGGACTTGTGTACTGTGAGTAGATAGTTTATCCCTATCTTAGTTTCTAACTATATTTAGTATATATATACATATGCAAATGATTTGGTATATCCTAGAAATACGATTTAAATTTTGGTAACTTATTTATTCCTATTTGATCACATGAGATAATGACTTAATTTCCAAAAAAGTATGGTAAATGTTTATTATATTGGTTTCCTAATAAGTTTTGGAATTGTTCTCGTTTGAAAGGATTTGATATACTTGTGTTACATAGTTTTGTATGGAATTTCTCCGCACTTGAGTTATGAATAACAATGTAAGAGCTTAAATGAAAGGTTTTTTGGAGAAAGTTATGGACTTTTATTAATTTTTGAAGTATTAAGATGTTAAAGGTTTTATTTTCTTTAATGTTATGTACAATAGAAAAGAAAGACTTAGGAAAGTCTAGGCCAGGATTTGTAGGCTAACAGCAGTAGGCGTTAGCCCTAGGTGCACCTAGGATGAGGTATTACATAGCCATTCAAGGGAGTGATGCATGACGGAAATTACATAGCCACTCGAGAAAGTGGTGTGTGACAGATTACGGGGTCACACGAAGAAAGAGCCACCTAAGTGTAATTCCTAACGGATTATCCTGGAATAGATAGTCTCTATGGTTTTTGGAAAAGAAAATTTGGATAATATCTGATTGAGATTTCTAATTGGTTTATATATATATATACATATAAAATTATATTATCTTAATATCTATAAGTTTGCACATTGTCTCATGTGAGTTAAGGACATTCTATCATTCACTGAGTTTCATAAACTCACCCTGTTGCTTCTTGTCTTTTTCAGTTTCAGGTGATTAATTGGCATCTGGCCATTTTGCTCTTCTGAGGTGAATTCTGAATTCCTTGGGTGAGCCTTCTCTATACGAGGCATTTTATAAATTATTTAAGTTTGAGAAGCTCTTAGATTATGGTAGCTCTATGATACTACAGGTAGGATCCGGCTTTGTTTAGATTATATTGATACTGTTGTGTATTATTTATATATATACACACATATACGGAAATTATTATCTTTCTAAAGGGTTGGTTTCCTTTTTAAAGAATTAAAATATCTTGAATGAATAAATGTAATTATATATCTTACTTTTATACTGTGTGTTATGGGGTACATTCTAAAAATGACTGGATCCCCAATGGTTTGTGTGTTTGTGTTTATGTGCAGAGAGAGGATCCGTATGTGGGAATAGTCTTGAGTACAAAGAAGACTTTGTCCAATTTTTAAGAAAATTGTGTGATCAATGCTTTGTAGTTACTCTCATTTGTTGAAATTAACACAAGTATGTAGGTTTTCTTTACTAACAATCAAATCGGCCTACCCTAGGCCGATTTCCCTATTTGTGCATTGAAACTAATATCACATAATTAGTCAAAAATATAATGAAATACAATAACCAACAGTATATATTTGATTGCATTAGGGAAAGAAAAAAACTTCTCTTTTTCTTTTGGGGAAGTTCTATGGAACCCTTACATATCTTTGGGTTTCAAAACCCTTGCATATATGGACCAATAAAAAATAGCCATGTAGATTTGTAATAATATTTAAATTGCGTTTATATCAACATTGAATTTAACAAAATAGTACTTAAGTGAGTAATATTGGCTTGTTACTTAAATATGTTACGTCAACTTGTAGCAAATGTTAACGAACTAGCATAATATTGACTTGGGTCGTTTAAGCCCAGCCTATTTGGACCTGCTAGTTTAATAAGTCAGGTCAATCTATAGCAAATGCTAGCGAATTATCATAATATTAGCCCAAACTGTTTAAGGTTAGCTCACAAATTTAAATAGGCCAACACAATTCCATTTAGGCCGAGATACCCATTTTGGCCCGCTACTTTAATAGGTCATGTCAACATATATCAAATGTTAATGAATCAACATAATATTGCTCTGACCCATTTAGGATCGGCCCATTTGGGGCTGCTAGTCTAATGGGTCAATCAAGTTATAACAAATGTTAAAATTTTTAAAAGGATTGAATAATAATTATTAATAATTCAATTTATAAATTTTTATGCAAAATATACAAATTATATGTCATTATATAAATACTCCAACTCAATATGGGTTTTAAACCCTTTAAATTTTTTCGGGTACCATAGAAAACCCTTTCTTTTGTATATACTGTTGTTCATTATTTGCTCTTCAAGTGGACTTGCGTCAATGATAACATCAATTACATCTATTGGTTTTCTAATAAAAGCTTAAAGAGTTTTTGACCTAATCAAACCAAATTAAATACTTATTATTAAATTAACCACACACTTATAATAATTATAATTGGATAATAGTGTAAAATTCTTTTAAACTGATCATGCTTCAAAATGAATCCAAAATGCTAACCAATACAGTATAAACATAAAAATGAAGTGAATTAAATTTACAATAAAATGTTATAAATTGAAACCAGGAGTACTAAGTGCAATTAAATATATAAGATAAGTTATTTAGCAAGATTTGGCTATTGTTCAACAAAAGCACATTCGAATGGTGTTAAGTTTGTCCTTGCATATCTTCAACAATCGATTAGTAGTTTATCTTATGAATTTTAAAAATTGTAATTTATATTTTTAATATTTAATTTTTCAACTAAAATAATTTCCATATTTTAAAAAATGTTAAAGTACTTTTTTTTTACGGGGTTAAGGTACTTACTTATTTATGAACAGAAAAAAATACTTATGTCTTTTTAATAAAAAAAATAGACTAAACCGTAGACTTGCTTAAATTATGGAGTTACCTAAGCTCACAGTATTAATCTTTGAGTTGCGAAGTTAATTGTCCTCCCTGAAAAACAAAAATTATGACATTTGTGTAATTAATCTTGAAATATGACATAAATGCCCGACTGTTACACGGAAATAAATTTATCATATTTTATTTTAGTATAAATCCCGAACTATATACGTCCCCATTATGGATATTTTTATTTCACCACTACTCCCCTAGTTATTTTACCTATTTGTCTTGTTTTTGATATATTCAACAAATGGGTAGGCCAATTTTAGGAGTATGTAAATCGGGCTACCCTGAGCCGATTTACATACTTCCAAATCAGCTTAACCTAGGCCCATTGCCAATGCCACCGTCCAATGGCAACATTTATAATAAAAAAATAGAAAATTATAAAACTAATAATTATATTTATCTTTACATCTTTAAATTAATCACTACCATTTAACTAATTTTATTTTCAAATTTAGAATAATTAACAATTTTAGTATTTATTACTCATTATTTTTTAAATTAATAATTTATAACACATTATTAACACTACTATACAAGTATTCGGAATATGTAAATTATGACTAAAGTAACCAATCAGAATTTTCTTGTTATTGTTATAAATTTGAAATCTCAAAAAAGGCCTATTACTACTATTGTCATCGTCCTAATCATCATTGTAACATCCTCAATTTCCCTTTCGTGCTAAATAATCTCAGCACCCCTGAGTAATTAGGCACTTAATAAGAAATTAATGGATTAAGCCTTAATTAATGGATCAATGAGGAAATTATGGGGAAAAAGTCAAAAGAATGCTTAATTAAGATTAGAGAATCTGTAATTAAGCGGGTCAAACTTTTAATAGCTTAATTAAATACTAATTATCCATAATTAGCTTAATTGAGTTTGATTAAGGGTAATTAAACTTAATCAAAAGTTTAATTTTTGTAATCATATTTTTGCTAGGTAATTACTAATCCTTGCTTAATCAAGTTAATTAAGTTGTAAGAGCACTTAATCACATCATTAAAATTTAAATTTAGTCAATTAGATAAAAGTATTTACTGATGTCACTAAAGCATAAAGCATAAGACAAGTATGCTTTTTGTAAGAGGAGTACACTCATTGTCTCTCCCATCATCTAATTTGTCCCCTTAATCCTTAATTAGTATAAAAGCAAGCAAAATATCTCCACCCCACACCCACGAAGGCTACGGTCTCTATACACACACTCACACACATCCACTTTTCATTTTTCAACTCCTTTTCTCTCTCTAGTTCTCAAACTATCTAACCTCTCTCTACAATTCTTCTTCATCTTCTTCATCATTCTCCACCACCTCTGTACTCAAACCTTCACTACTAAGCCCTTCAAAGACCACATCTTTTGGTCTTTGGAGACAAGACCTATACACCACAACCTCCATTTTCACAAAAGCTCAAGAGTCCTCAACATCAAACTTCAAACCGCCACCTTCATTTACTTGGAGGAACACCATCTTCTTCATTTTCTTCCTCTTGGAGGTGCCATTTTCAACACTAGGTAGTGATCTTTCATCTTTTCTTTTTGTTACTCAATAAAGCTTGAAGCTTAATTGGCTTTCACTATGGCCAAGATTTTCAAGTGACAACTTGAGAAAGATCTCATGCTCTTCATAAGCAAAGTTTCCATTTTTAGTAAAGTTTGATTCTTGAGTGTCTCATGAAGCCTTGTTTGTTCTTCTTCTTAAATGCTTTAGGTTTCCATCTTCCTTACATGATGCATGTATTTGGATATTTTGCGGGTTGTTTGAAAGAAAACATGCTCTCATGGTGGTGTTTATGTTTAAAGTTGGCTCTTTTCTTTATAAGAAGTTTATGAATGAAAGATCCTTTTTTTTTTAATCTTCTTTATGATTTTGATATGACTAAGAACATTCTACTAGCATAAAACTTTTAAAAGTTTGCTTCTTGATGTATAAAAGTGGTGCTATTTTTATACATAATATAAGGTTTTATTTTGTTCTTCTTAAAGAGAGATATGTGCAAAGATCCAAACTTTCTTAAGTTATGAAGCTTTTTAATCATAAAATATAAGCTTTTGTCACTTTTTGTCACAAATAATGTGTAATAACCTAGTATGAGTTGCAGTGATCTGTCAATATCGAATCCTGAAAATTCTGAATCTGAACCCTATGCTTCCTTGGAGGGCTATAGGATTGAGGCATTTTCTTAAGATCAAAAGTCCTGGTAATGGTTCCCTAGCATTAATGAGTTGAAGTGGGATTTTTAACGAATTTTAGGGAATGGGTAAATCCTTCGATTTCAACCCACTAGTCTATAAAAATGCGAGTTTTTGGATATTTGAACTAAAACCCAAAAGTTGGATTCTGAATCTTAAGGATTTTAAATTTTTGGATATTTTTATTGAATCCAAATGGGGGGTATTTCCTTATTTACATTTATGTTTTAAAGTTATTAACTTAATGTTAAGAAATGTAAATAAGTGTATGATACTGATGTCTCTAAGCTGTGAGTTTGTTCTAAGGTGTTGATGATATGCAAAGATAAAGTTTTCTTCACTTGTAATTGATTACGTAATCGATTACATATGGTTGAATGGGTCCTTAGGTTCCTGATGCTCTTTGGTAATCGATTACATAGGCTTGTAATCGATTACAATTTTTGGATTATTGGTAATCGATTACAAGGAGTTGTAATCGATTACCAGCCATCTATAAATACATCTGGGATGCTCTCTCTCTCATTTTCCTTGCATTTTTCTCTTTCCTCCACTCGAAAATATCTCTCTCTTTCTCTCTAAACTCACCCCATCTTCATCTTAATCCTTCCCTATCAACTTCTTTCACTAAATCCACTACAAAACACCAATTAAACACTTTAATCTACCGAAAATAACCATCAATTTGTCTCACACTCTCTCTCTTTTGCTCTCCCTCTCTCTCTCTACCTCCATGGATGAGCTTGGCGCTTGGAGGAGGAAGAAGTCGAAATCCACACAATTCTCACTCCCATTGGCTTCCCAAAGGTAAATCCTAACATCCTTCCTTCTTCCTTTTGCAAGAAATTCGAACCTATGCTTGGATTGAAGTTGTTCTTGAACCCTAGGTTTGGATTTGGGAAAATTCTTGAGTTTTGGGGTAGATAGTGTAATGTCTCATGTTATGTAGCTAATATGTAGTCATAATGTTATGATTATGGTGCTAGATGACTCCGATGACCGCTATATGAGCCCCGGAGCTCCATAGGATCGAATTCCACCTTTGGGCTGGTGAACTATGAGTAGATAATTTATCCCTATCTTAGTTTCCAATATATTTTGTTTATGTATATATTTTGTTTATCCACCGCTATATATGTGTGTGTGTGTGTGTGTGTGTGTGCAAATGATTTAGTGTATCTTAGAATCTTGATTTAAACTTGGTGGCCTATTTATTCAAAATTTACCACATGAGACAATGACTGGATTTTCAAAAAGTATAGTAATTGTTGTTATATTGGTTTCCTATTAAACTTTGGAAATTAAATCTTGTTTTGAAAGGATTTGATATACTTAATGGTCTATAGCTTGGTATGGATTTGCTCCGCATCTAAATTGTGAATGACTGAGTAAGAGATGAAATGAAAGATTTTCTGAATAAAGCTTTATTTTCTCTAAATATACGATTTTATGTTTTATTTATGATATATTGGTATGTTTTATGAGAATGATTAGTATATAGTATGTATAATGAAAAGGAAAGACTTGGGTAGTTTAGACGACCAGGATCTACCTGCTAACAGTAGTAGACGTTAGCCCTGGTGCACCTTGAATTATGAATTTCACAACCACTCAAGGGAGTGGTGCGTGCTTGATTACGGAATTGACATGAAGGAAGGGCCACCTAAGTGTCATTCCTGTCTAATTATCCTGAAATAGATGGACTCTATGTTTTTGGAAAAAGAAAGTTTGGTAATGTTTGATTAAGATCTCTATTTTGGTTTTATTATACATATTATTGTATTGCCTTAATATCTATAAGTTTGCACATCGTCTCATTTGGGTTAGGGACACTTTATCTCTCACTGAGTTTCATAAACTCACTTTGTTGTTTCTTTTTTTTTTTTTTTTATTAGTTGCAAATGTTCAATTGATTTGAGCATTTGACCCTCAGTAGGGTATTTCTGTAATCGTGGTGTGCCCTTTTCTATTCAAGGGCCATTTTTTTTTGTAAACTATTTAAGTTTGAGAAGCTCTTAGATTATGGTTGCTCCATGGTACTACAGGTAGGGTCCGGCCTTATTCTGATTGTGTTGTTGTTATTGTTGTTGTTGTTGTTGTATCTTATTTATGTTTATTAAAATTGTTGAATTTTCTAAAGGATTGGAATTATGTGTTTGACTGAAAGTGTTTAAAAGGATTCATTTTCTAAAGAATTAAAGTTATGTATTTTGTATGAATAATTGCAATTATATATTCTACTTTTATATTGTATGATGAGGGGTGTATTCTGAGAATGTCTAGATCCCCAATGGATTGTGTGTTTGTGTTTCTTTGTGCAGGGAGAGGCTCTGTATTTGGAGAATAGTCCTGAATACAAAGGAGATTCTGCCTAAATTTTTAAGAAAATTCTGTGGTGGAAGGCTTGCGTAGTGACTTGTCCCTATGCGCTAGTCACGCCCTGATTGGGACGTGACATAATGAATCTTGAAGACAAGATACTTCATAAAGTTTCAAGCTTTCTTTAAGGATATCACTTTTGGTCATCAAAATGCCAATTTGCAACTTTATCTTATGAAGATTGAATCTTGAGTTGAAATTTCCAAGTAAAGTAGTAAGCTTTCATAAAGAATGAACTTCTCAAACCTTAGACTAACTATAAGTCATAAACTTGGTGTCTTGAATGCATATAATGATTTAAAAGTTTCAACTTTCTCAAAGGATAGGACTTTTTAGTCGTAAAGTTGGCACCTCGTAATATTATTTCATAAAGGTTGGTTTTTGAAGACATGAATATCATCTAAAGGTTTACACTTTCATATATGACACTTTATAATCATAAAGGTGAAATCTTATTATTCTATTTGGTAAAGTTTAAATCTTGTAACTTGATTGGAGTAAAAAAAAAAAAAAATCGCCTCTTGATGATTCGTAGATATGGTGTTGTTGGATTCATGAGTGTGGTTATGCATTATCAGGACCCAAGGGACTAGAGGGATCTCGAAATCCTTTGGGAACAGAAGTATGATTAGGGCCTCTGAGCATACCATGAATCTAGGAATCACTAGTGCACTATCTCAAGGAAAAGAGGAACTAATTGCAAACTTGGCTAACTTAAACAAACTATTCCGTAAGACATGTACATAAGCAAGTTATTAAGATGGTTGGTGAAAACATTCCCTAAAGTGAAAGGTGACCTCACTAAAGAATTAAGTAACTAAAAGTTTACCACACATATTCATACTAAACTATATGATTATCTCATGACTAAGCATGAGGAATCATATGATGACTTCTAAGACTTCTCACAAAGAATAATACAATTATTAACACCCTTTAGGGTATGAATATATGATGCCATTGAGCATGATATATGATAAGTTCGATTGAGCATTGACTCATAATTGAATGATTGTGGGTAATTGGTATGATGATATGAGACAAATATAATTGGTTGTTGGTTGGAGTTTCCAAGTTTGGCATTTTGGGGAAACTCCGGTCTAGTCATCATGCTTCTGGATTTCTGTCAAAATTATGGACTTAGTCATATCATTGCATGTCCACATGTGTCTTGTCGATAAGTACAATACATGTAAGATATAAAGATAAGAAAAGAAATAATTGGACATAATCTTTCATTTACTTCGGTAAGGGAAGTGAGGGAAGGTGATTCCGAAAGACAAGATAATTAGGCATCATCCTTCGGTAAGGGAAGGTGACCTATAAAAAACCCCTCTACTTTGGAGGAAAGAGGGCCCTGAACTCTCCAAAACTAGAGAAACCCTTGCTAGCTTAGTTTAATTTTAGATTAGTATTATGTGGCGATGGCTATAGAATAAGCTCATGTCCAATAGTAGTCTATTTCAAAGGAAAGTAAGGAATGTTAAGCACGTGCTAAAAATGAAAGTAAAGTTAATGAAAAACTCTGGTCAAATCCATATGGTCACGTGAAAGTGCATGTATTTCTATTTCCACATATGCATGGTCAAAACTATTGATATTATGCTTAGTTCATATGGTTCTATTCTATGTCCCTATGTTGTTTATGCCATGCTTATGAGATTAATCTAAAAGGAACCCACTTCGGGAACTTATGTTTTCAAATCATTAAAATTGAATCTATGCATGTTCATCATTTTTATAATTAAATGTGAAGTGGCTGGGATGATAATGACGACACAGTAGTTATCTAGTCGCGACTGTACTAAGAAATCTTGTATTTTTCACTCCTATGTTTCTATGTCATCTCTAGAGGATGCCGGTGTCAAGCACGACGGTGATTTTCATTGAGTTCCCTGTGGTGCATTGGCATTTCGACCCGATATTGAATGCATTTGTGCTAACTATTCAGATAGCGATGAAGGTCTACATGTTCTATAGCCGCCAATTCCGTGTGCCTGTGATGAGTCCGTTCTTTTGCCCTCATGAGCCTTTTGAGGACATTACCCTAGACGACGTCCATCCACTTTTTCATCCTCGAGGTTGTAACACCTTACCAGACAAAATACTAGGCTTAAGTCATAATATATTGCCTGATAAGTTATTACATGTGGTGAACTAAGAGTTAGCTATTTACTTCAATCAATTTCTGTTTGGCAACGAAATAACCACTACACAGTTATTATACCGGAAGTAAAGTAACACAAATAAAAATATGAAAGAAATATAACTTACTAAAACTGCATCATATATATATATATATACACATCCATTTTTAAGTTTGACCATGATACAATAAACGGTATAGGGTAGTAAAATGAAGCCGCTAATACAAAAATAAATCAGCCTGTCTATATGAATAGTACCCTATCTGGTCTCCACGGGATATTTAATGTACAATTACTAACTCCTACCTATATGCCCATGACCCAAACTGCCAAAAGAGGGTCATTCTATACACCTACTACTGCTACGGCGGGTACTCCAGCTAGATGGATTCTGAAGAAAGGAATCCATTCGCCATGTTAGCATCTGCGGGAATGCAATCCACGCTCGGAGCAGAGGACGAGGAAGATGAACTCTCAGCCTTAAATGGATCCTCCTTAGACATCGAGACCGAGGGTATCTGCTGTGGTGGTGAGGTTGGCGGAGCCATGGGAGCTATTGCTGTTGCCGGTATTGCTACAGCAGCATGTGGAGGTGGAAAGGGATGAGCCATGTGGAGAGGGATGGCAGTGTAAGGTACAGTAGGGTCGAAGAATGGATGGGCAAAGGGTACAACAAAATCTCTATGAAAGAAGAAATAAAAACAGAACTGACATCTACTAGACTCATATATACAGTCCAGAAATGAGTCCAGGTGGATGTGGAGCTCATGAAACTCAATGAACAGGACGCTGGTTGCCGTGTTCTCCATGCTTTGAGAATGATGCAGAAATGTATAAAAGGGCGAAAAATAAAGATTTCTCAATAGGAATCCTAAGTATATGTATATCTATCATCGTCGTCATTCTCAGATGTTTCGGATTTTAGTTAATTAAAAGAAAATATTACATCAACAAGATGTCTTACTCAATTAATTATAGAAGTCATAGCCGAAACACAACTTGGTTTTACTTAAGGAGATAAAGGAAAGTTAAATTAAGAAACAAGTAGCAAGACACATATTTTGACATAATTAAGTGGCAGCTGTAAAGTAAGCAAAAGTACATATATAGCAGACAATAGTTCAATTAATTCCAAACATGGTAACAGAAACTATGAATATGCAGAAATGATAATGCACTTGACTTTAACTCGTATTTTTCCATACTTGGTCCCCTGGGAGTATATTGGCCATAAGACTCCTAGGTAATAGTCTGCTTTTCAAGATCAAGCTAGTTCCTATACAGGGTCGCCAGGTTTGCTTTCCGCGACTTCCCCATTGATCTATTCCCCTTAAATTTGTTCAGGGGCTAACCCAAGTCACATGGAAATCCTTCCTCATTCTTATAAGGGTAGCATTACTTGTCTCATGCTTTGACCAATGCATGCATAACTTACAAATTCATATTAATTACAATCTTTGCTGAAATTTTAGCAGTATAACGGATCATGTCCGCTTTCCATGAATAGTGCCAGGAGATCAGGAAACTTTAATCAAACAGCAAACTCAATATATAACATTATAGTCATAGCAAGAATATAACAATATCAATAGGTGCAAGCTTTAAAACCTTATGTCTTAATTTATCTTGCAAGCTTTTAACTTCTATTCCTGAGTTCGACTTCCGAGTTTGATGTTGCTCCCGAGTTCCGATATTACCTAAGTTCTGACTTCCTGGATTATGTTCGATCTCCGAGATTATATAATTTCCGACTTCCGGGGTTATGTTCGATCTCCTAGATTATATAATTTCTGATTTTCGGGGTTATGTTAGATATCCTTAATTGATTCTGGATTAATCCCGATCTTTGACCTTAGTCTACATTTGGTCTCCCAAGACTTTTATGAGGGTGTTTCCTAAATTTCGAGTTTTGACCTGATCTAATTTACCATTCACTAAGCTTCCAAATTCAACATTAAGTATATCCGATCTAGCTCTCTATCTACTAAGTTTCTGAATTCAACCCTAAGTATACCCCGAGTTCTACCCTAAGTACATCCTTACGATCTCAATCTTAAGTATACCCTTCCGAGTTCAACCCTAAGTATACTCTCCTGAATTCAACCTTAAGTATACTCTCCTGAGTTCAACCTTAAGTATACTCGATCTAGCTCTATGTTTGCTAAGTTCCAAGTTCACCTCAAATATACCCGATCTAGTTCTATTCCTGGCTAGAATTACACTCTTATAAGAGAAATATTCATCAAAAATGGAAATCTAGGTGAAATCATACGAAATTTATATCAATTAAAGCTAACAGAGCAAGTTTTCAAATGAAAGAAGTTGCATATCATTTGAGTGAGCATAACTTGAGATATAAGCTCTGAAACTTGACCCTACTGGACTACCCTATTCCAGCCTGGGTTAAACTTAAGGTAAATTCATTGATGTACTGGGGAAAGATGGCAACGAATCTAAATCTGAAATTTTTATGAGATGTTTCCTCATATGTTAGCTTTCAAACAGCAATGGATTCACTCAATTTGGAGTTGTGTAGGATGAGTTACACCCTTCTCAACTCATATTGCCTAGATGAAGGTCCTAATTTCTAGGTCAAATTTCAAAAATTCATAACTACCACTATACTAATTCAACGACCTTACATTATATATGTATGGAAAGCCCTGAATGTCTAGTTTTATATAAAAATAGATTGATCAACTTTAAATGGCTATAGGCAGAGCCATCCACTTCGTCGTATGGACCGCTGAGGAAGAACCCTAACAACTTATTGAGTTTTCTCTTTTCTTCAAGTTCTTTCATACCAACTCCAATTCTAATCATAACATACATGCATAAGCAATTACAATTCATCATCATCTCTTCAAATCTCATCAGTATCACAAGATACCCAAGGCCTCCATACAATCTTAAACTATGGAAAGTAAGAAGAGGAGTAAGATTCCTACCTTTCTTATGTGTGATTCTTGTTAGATTTATGATTGGAGTTGAAGAAATCTTGTTGTGGCTTGAAAGTTTGTGGGAGAGGAGGATGATATGAGTTGAGATGAGATGAAATGGTGGAGCAAAGAATGGGGAGGGGTCAGATATATGGATTGAATTCTTTGCAAGGGCAGAAAAGAAAAAATATAAAAACTTCTAAAGCAAGTTACATGTGATTGGTGGATTTGAGCAAGTTATTTAACTTGGTTTGGTAGCCCATATGGAGGGCTGAGATGTCACCACTTGTATGGGTAAGTTGGCTAAATCTTGGCCATCCATCGTAGGGTTCTCACAGTATAATTTCTATTGATCCAGTTTCGACAGTTTAAATTACCAAAGTCTTGCTGATTTCTCTTAAATCGATAAACCGGTTTTAGAAAAATTCTATAAGATTTCCTATGTTCATAATCTGATTCCATCAAGCCTAATCACACTTAATTGGCTTTAATTAAATGCTTAATCAAATTTCAATTAAACCCACTTATTTGATGAAAATTGAATAACTCGGTTATTAACGACAAAATTTTCTTTCGGACGTTATAGAGGTACCCGACAGATGGAGATTCTGACTCTAACACCTAGTTGATGTCGACTGTTTCTATTGAGTTCAATCCCTTGGAGTCGTCCTATCTGACCTATTCTATGGGATCCTACCGCTTGGAGCTGTCTTAACCTTCAGTGATTCAGTTGTCTTCAGATTCTTCTACTTTATCTACTGGTGCAACTCCACCCTTGGTTCATGGTCGTGGGTACATTCACACTAGTGTCGTTCCTTGCAGGTGTGGACATGCACAAGGAAAAGGATGTGGAGACGACGCGCCCGGTGGTTGTGGGAGTGGATACCTACTATTTGATGGTTGATTTGGATGTCGCATGCTGAGCTGATCATGAGAATAGCCCCTTTTTTGTTGGTTGTTATAAGGTTATCACTTTCCTTATGGTACGCATGGATTGTGGATATTTCAAGTGTATTTCTCTTCGTGATGTATTTTCTTTTATAATGTATTTGGTTAGGTATTTTGTAGGGCTGACAGTAGATATCGCACCCATGACTTATCATGTATAACTTGTTGCACCACTATTACCTATGTTTAACTATGATGGCTATGGCATGATATTATGTTCATCTAAGATGATTGTGCTTTATGTCGCCCCTATTTATTTTATTGCACTGATTGTATGAAATAGCGACGTTCGATATTATACTTTCGCGATGTGTTCATGGCTCTTGGTTTCCAAAATGGTTTATTTGTTATCGTTCAAAAAAAAATCTACCCTTAATTTCAGTATAAAGTAATTTCAAATGGTAATATTAGTTCCGTGAGCAAAAATAACAACTAGTAATTCCAAATATGACTTAAGCATAGTATAGGACTATTAGTGTGTTACATGTTGGTAATAGAGCAGTTTGTCCTTAAAACACCTAGGGATGGACTCACTATGCTTCTAAGCATACGTATTAGTTAAGCCATGCTTTGAGTCTCATTTGTATGATGGAACATAGGGATTAGACATGCATGATTGTCTGATCTGAGTATAGTTAGTTACTGGTTCACTTAGTATAAATGTTGAGTCTGATCAACTCAATGTCTTCTATTTTGTGTACCAGGAACTAATGGCATCAAGAAGGTGAGGTAGGCCTCGTAATGAGCCTGAAGGTTCCGAGGAAGTTATGGGGACACTTTATGAAATAGCTGCTGCCATGAAGGAGCAAGCTGCTGCTACTGACTGTATGATGGAACAAATGGAACAAAGGGATGAGAAAAATCTGGAAAGGCACAATGGAGGAGCTAAGGTAGACTTGGAATATCTTAAGTTTGCTGAGTTGAAGGCGAATTCGCCAAGCCTCAGAAGAGCGTACAACCCCGATCGAGCTGATAAATGGATCAAGGCCATTAAGAAGATTTTCATGGTGTTGGCTTGCACTGAGGAGTAGAAGGTGGCCTTTGCTGACTACATGCTTGAAGCAGATGTTGAGTTCTAGTGGGTAGGCACCAAGAGGTTGTTGGAAGGCGCCCAGACCTACATCACTTGGGAGGTATTCAAGATGCACTTTCATAAGAAGTATTTTCCTGCTTTCTTGAAGAATACGAAGGAGCTAGAGTTCATAAATCTGCATCAAGGAACCATAAATGTTGCTAAGTATATTGCCAAATGTGAGGAATTGTGTACGTTCTCGATGATATACCAAAGGAACCTGGATGAGTAATGGAAATGCGTCAAGTTTGAAGGAGGACTATGAGAGGAGATCCTGGTATCTGTAGGGCCCATGGAAATCCGTGACTATACTACACTGGTCAACAAGTGCCGTTTGGTGAAAGATTGTAATCGCAAGTTGGCTGTGGCAAGGTCCGAAGCTTACAAGAAGAAATTGGCCCCACAAGGGTAGAAGGTCAAGCAGCAACCCCCAAGGAAGCCATTTCAAGGTGGAGGCTTCAAAGGCAAGCAATCCCAGAAGCCTGCTGGAAACCCATCGAAGCTTGCGAATAGTTAAGCTTGCTCTAAGTGTGGCAAATACCATGGAGGACACCCTTGTTTCACTGGTTAGAATGTGTAATGTGCAAAGTCTAGACACATGGTTAAGGATTGCACAGTTAATTTGCCGACCTTGCCAACAAGCCCAAACATCAAGGAAGGGTCTTCACCCTCAATATTGAAGAGGCCACTCAGTCTAACGATCTGATCCACTATAAGCGCGAGGGTAATGGTAGAACCTTAAATGTGCTATATGATTCTGGAGCTACACACTTTTTTATTTCTCATGATTTTGTAGATAGATTGGGATTGTCTATGTCCGAATTATCTTATATGTTAATAGTTTCCACTCTTGCTAGGAAACCAGTCAAAACTTGTCAGTGTTGTTTGAATTGTTGTTTCCAAATTAATGGCAGGTCTTTCATAGCAAATTTGATTTGTTTGCCTTTATCTGGGTTGGATTTGATTTTGGGTATGGACTAGCTCTCGACCGACCATGTTATGATAAATTGTTTTGAGAAATCTGTTGTGATTCCCCCTATACTTGTGAAACCTATTGATGTATTTGTTTATTCTTAAACTCTATTAGATTAGGGAGTAGTGAGTTTGATAATCAGGGATATGTTCTTATTATGGCAAGTGAAGTGGAACTCGAGTACCCATTCAATGAGATCCCCATAGTGAGGGAATATCCAGATGTGTTTCCTTATGATATACCCGAGTTTCCC
Organism: Pterocarpus santalinus; assembly: GCA_031439595.1. NCBI lineage: Eukaryota > Viridiplantae > Streptophyta > Magnoliopsida > Fabales > Fabaceae > Pterocarpus > Pterocarpus santalinus. The sequence continues at coordinate 46,577,837 of CM062532.1, read as the reverse complement.
CTAAAGAGGGAGATTGAGTTTTCTATAGAGTTGGTACCGAGAATAGGGCCAATTTCTATATCACATTATAAGATGTCTACTACGGAGTTGTCGGAGTTGAAAGGACGGTTGGAAGAGTTATTAGAAAAGAAGTTTGTAAGACGTAGTGCCTCACCTTAGGAAGCACTGGTGCTGTTTGTAAAAAAGAAGGATGGGAGTATAAGGCTATGTGTAGATTATAGGTAGTTGATCAAAGTGACCATTAAGAACAAGTATCCCTTACCTAGGATAGATGATCTTATGAACCAACTATGAGGTGCAGCTATGTTCTCAAAGATTGATTTAAGATCAGGATATCATCGGATAAGAGTGAAAGACGAGGATATACCCAAGACAGCTTTTAGGACAAGGTATGGGCATTATCAGTTTATGGTGATGTCGTTTGTTTTGACTGATGTCCTTGATATTTTCATGGATTACTTAAATAGAATTTTTAGACCCTACCTGGAAAACTTTTGTATTGTTTTTATAGATGATATTCTCATCTATTCGAGAATAAAGGAGGCACATAAAGAACATTTGAGGATTGCATTGAGAGTCTTAAGGGAAAAGAGGCTTTATGCCAAGTTATTTAAGTGTAAATTCTGGATGGAAGAAGTGAAGTTTTTAGGACACATAGTGTCGCAAGGAGAAATTGTTGTAAATCGTAGTAAGATTGAGGCTGTGATTAATTGGGAGGGATCAACCTCGATAATGGAGATAAAGAGTTTCTTGGGTTTAGCCGGTTACTACCGTAGGTTTGTAAAAGGATTTTCCCAAATATCCTAACCCTTAACCAAGTTGACGAGGAAGAATGCCCCTTTTGTGTGGACTATGGATTGTGACAAAAGCTTTGAAAAGCTAAAGGAGAAGTTAACCTTAACCCTAATATTAGTATTGCTTGACACTAATGGACCCTTTGAAGTTTACTGTGATGTCTCTGGAAGAGGTTTAGGTTGTGTTTTGATGCAAAATAGGAACGTGGTAGCTTATGCCTCTAGGAAGCTAAAGCCTCACAAAGTGAATTACCCAACCCACGATTTGGAATTAGCGGCTGTAATGTTTGCCCTAAAGATATAGAGGCATTATCTGTATGAAGTAAGATTTGAGATGTTTTCAGATCAAAAGAGTTTGAAGTATCTCTTTGATCAAAAGGAGTTGAAAATGAGGCAGAGAAAATAGATGGAGTTTTTGAAGGATTACAAGTTTAGGTTAAACTATTATCACGAGAAGGCCAATGTGGCGGCTGATGCTCTAAGTTGGAAGTCTTTATATTCATCATGGATGAAAGTTAAGGAAGATGAGCTGATGAAGAGTTTTAAAGACCTTAATCTTGGAGTTACCCTGACCCCTATAGTATAAAATTGAACTAGCTTAGGCTGACGAGCGATTTCAAGGGTCAAATTGCTCAAGCCCAAGTGGAGAAAGAGAATTTTTTGAAAACCATAGCATTCATGGGAAAAGTAAAGTTGAAGAGTTTTGCTCAAGGTACGGATAGGCTATGGAAGTTCAAAGGAAGAGTTTGCGTGCCCGCAAGTAGTGACCTCCGAAGAAGGATTTTGTAAGAGGCTCATAAGAGCGATTTCACCATATACCCTGGTGTGACGAAGATGTATCAAAATATTAAGAAGATGTTTTGATGGCTGAGATTGAAGAGGGATATTGTTGAGTTTGTAAGTAAATGTTTAGTTTGCCAAAAGGTGAAGATTGAACACCAAAATCGTTCTAGCATGTTGCAATCATTGGAGATCCCAGAATGGAAATGGGAAAGTGTCTCTATGGAATTCATGATGGGTTTACCCAAAATGTAAGCTGGCTTTGATGCGATTTGGATAATCATTGGCAGATTAATCAAGTTTGCTCACTTTTTGCTCGTTCGAGCGACTTATCCTTTGGAAAAGTTAGTCTAGATCTATTTCCGAGAGATAGTAAGGCTGCATGGTGTACTCTCAACCACAATCTCGGATAGAGACCTGAGGTTTACCTATAGATTCCGGTAAGCCTTGTAAAAAGCATTTGGGACAAGGCTTTGAATTATTCCCCTTAGGCAGTGTGAGAATTTCTCAGGCAGCGCTATGCCATGATGATCCTCACACTTAGAATTATAGGGTAGTGTAGCACTGCCATTGAAAATACGGCACTGCCATATGTTAAAAATTAGGAAATGACAAAAAGCCCCTATAAACTTTTGTTAATTATAGAAATGCCCAGAATTTTTTGAAATTATATTTTTGACCCTAAAGAATTATTTCTACAATAACTCTAGAACTTTTTATAAAATGACTTTTATGTCCACACATCTGCAGAATTAGCAGAATGGGATTTTAAGCGAAGCAAAATCACGTGACGAAACCGTAGAAGTTTAAGTCTCTGTCGATTGGGCCATGGAGGCAGTTTGGTGTGAAATGACGTGGGGTGCCTCTGGACTTGCTCAAAATTATGAAAATGCCATTAGCTGTGAAAAATAGAAAATAGAAAAACTCCAGATTTGCAAAAACGATTATTTTATATTAACAAGCAATTTATTCAATCTTATTGACCAAGTAAGGTTAATTAGGAGTTAATTAGATGTTAATTAGGGGGATTAGGCTTAGGAACAATTAGAATAGAGATATAGAATTTCTCTCAGAGTCATTTAGTAAAGTTTTGCTGATTTGAAGAAAATCAGCGAAGATTCGGTATTTTAAACCACCAGAACCGAACCAGTAGAATTTTCTACTGGAATCCCTCACTTAAGTGGCTGAAATTCAGCCACCCTACCACATATGAGTGGCACCAAGTGTTGCTCAAGATAGTGGAAAACTTGGCTTTACCTTCATCAGATTTTTATCGTTTTCGCCTAGTTGTTCGATTTTATCAACTACTTAAGAATAATTAGCATTCGATTAAATTTTTACTTAGAGCCAATTACGTATCATTTGGAGAAATTAGATATGAGAGAATTAGATTGAAAGCCTAGGAAACTTCATGGGATTTTTCCAAAACCAATTTACCGATTTAAGGGAAATCGGTAAGATTTCGGTACTTTGAATTGTCGGAACCGAACCAACAGAAATTATACTATGAAAACCCTAGGATCAATGGCTAGGATTTAGCCAAACCACTCCCTCATGTGGCACCTTGATCAGCCATTGAGGGAGGGAAGCTAAACCAAATTCTATGATGGAGTTACATCCACTAATCAAATGAAAACTTGCTTCAAAAGTTTTCATTTTTCTCTTCCTTCTCCCTTTAAATTTCGGCCTACCCACAACCAGCCTCACTTTCCCACTTTCCTTCATCTTCTTCCACTTCCTCTCATCCCCAAACTCAAGTTCCAACCATCAACTTCACTCCAAGATCAAGTTCCACCAAGATTTCACACCACCAACGTAGGAATTCCAACTTCTTTTCTTGTTTTCTTTGAATTGGGCAGATTGAGACTCCACCTTCTTCCCTCCTTCTTGTATGATTCTGATGTTATCTTGAGTGATGATGATGAATTAAGGCTGGTTTAAGTTGTATATGTGATTTTGAATTGAAGATTAGGTAGATTGATTTAAGGAAAACATGAATTCAAGAAGAATTCAAGAAGCTGTTAGGGTTTTCCCCTCAATGGTCCGTACGGCGGAGTGTACAGCTCTGCCTACAGCCGTTTGAAGTTGATGAATCTATTTTTATATGAAACTAGAGATTCAAGGCTTTCCATATATAAAAAATATAAGGCCATTGGATTAGTATAGAATTAGTTATGAATTTTTGAAGTTTAACCTAGAAATCTGGATTCTTATCCGGGCAGTATGAGTTAAGAAGAGTATAACCCAACCTACACAACTCCAAATTGAGTGAACCCAAGGTTGTTTGAAAGCTAACATGTAAGGGAACATCTTATAAAAATTTCAGAACCAAATTCATTTCCATCTGTTCCCAGCACACCAGTGAAGTTAACTTAAGTTTAAACCGGGCTGAGACAGTGTAGTCCAGAAAGGTCAAGTTTCAGGACTCATAACTCAAAATATACTTATGCAAATGACATGAAACTTAATTCACTTAAAATCCTTTCTGTTTGCTTTCATTTGATATAAATTTTGAATGATTTCATCTAGATTTCTATTTTTAGTGAATTTTCACTTATAAGAGCACAATTCTGGCTAAGAACAGGACAACCTGAGGAAAAATATTTATATCTTGAGTTATACAAATCAAAATGAGATAGGACGAAAAGGGTTGGAAACTAGACACATAACGCTATGACATATTGAAAACTTTAGACTTAGATGAGTTGAATTGTGCAAAGACTGGATTATAATAAAATCGGGCAGAATAGGAGGGAGTAAACTGAAAACTCCATAGATGCTTGAATTGAACTTGATGAATGATGCTATGAATATCTATATAATTGCTGATCCATATTGAATTTCAAGTTTGAAAGATTTGTACTGGTTGTCTGGCACTATTCATGGGGAAGTGGACTCGATCCGTTATGCTGCCGAATTTTCGGCAGGAATTTATGAGAATTTATGCTATGGGTGATTATGCTTTGAATATATTTACACTTATATGTCATGTTCATGTACATCATGCATGCAAGCATAATTAGAATATGATATGAGAAATAAGGTATGAGACATATTCATGAATGCACCAAGCGTTCGCATGCATGACAACATATAAAAAGAAAAAGATAATAAGAACTTGCAAGAAAGACGTACCAAGCTACCACGTGAGGCATGGCATAGACCCAGCTAGCGTGAGCCAGAGCGGTACTGTCTAAGACTTGGGCCAGCCCTCGACCAGATTTAAGGGGAATAGACCGGTGTGAGGGTCGGGGAAAGTAAACCCGTCATTTATACATAGGTACGAGCTCGGACCTGAAAAGCAGGCTATTACCCAGGGGTAAGAGAGGCCATTCACCTCCGGGGGACCAAGTACAAAAAAGAGCAAGATCAAGTTGCAAGTTAAAGAAAGATACGAATTAAGTCAAGTGCACTTGTATACATACAAGTACGAGCATCTTTATGTGCATCTTCAATTATCCCATTAAGTCATAATGCTTTTATGATTCTTTTTGAAGCATATTATACTATTCGTATTTCTATGTCTGTCATATGAAATGGCAAGTGGCTGTTAAAATATATCCTGCTTCGAGTAAGGTGTTTTCAACTTAAAATTGAACCACTATTTATTTATATGTGCTCATATTTTCATAATAAAGCGAAGTGGCTGGAATGTTTATGATGATGCTGTAAGATTGGGTTGAGTTTATCTACTGAGAACCTTAGGTTCTCACTGACTGCTTGTATGTTTTTCTTTTCCATAAACATTCCAGCACCCAAGTTAGAAATCAAGTGCGAAGTGGAGTACTGGGCCTTTCATTGAGCAAGGATCGGGCGTAAGCCAGATTAAGAAACTATTGAAGCTTGCTAACGACTAGTCGGATGTAGACGTTGTGTACTATGTCAGTTACAATTTCTTTAAAAGTGTAATTATTTTATTCTCTATGTATCAAAGATTATTAGTAAGTAATAAAGTAAGTACTGAAAGGGCCATGTATTATATTTTCCATATTTTAAAGATTTCTTAGCATAGTGACAATCTTTTTATATAACTCCATGACTCGAGCATAGCTTATATGATAGAGGTTGTTACAAATAGTCATCATGCTAGTATAGGTATGGCACCTTATGAAACTTCGTATGGAAAGAAGTGTCAATTTCTCCTGTGTTGTTTTGAACCGGGTAAGCAAAGTCTATTAGAACCTGATCTTGTGAGGCAATCCAGGGAACAAATAAAGAGGATTAGGGATAGAATCCTTACGGCTTTGAGCTGTAAAAAGAGTTATGCAGATAAGAGGAGAAAGCCTCTAGAGTTCTAAGAGGAACAACATGTATTCCTAAAAATCACTCCTACAACAAGTATAGGTAGAGCCATGAAAGTTAAAAAGTTGAGCCCCCATTTTTTTTAGTCCTTTTCAAATTCTGAAACATTTCGTGTAACACCCTAATAATACTATACTATGCTTAAATCATTTTATGGCATTACTAGTTGTTACTCTTAACTAGCGGAAGTTCTTATAGTTGAAATTAGCGTAATATACGAAAATAGTTTGTAAATATTTTTTTGTAAAACCTTTATGCTTGAAAACTGAGCCTTTAAGCACTTACTTACTCGCATACCTATAGACGATATTCTTCATATCGCGGAGTTACTAGAAAGATGTATAACAAAATTGAAATAACATAACACAATACCCTAAGCCAATAATGTAATCATAGATAATCATGAGTCATCATTACACTTAATAATTGTCACATATGTAATAGGTCAAATTAAGTAGCATGACTTCTCATATGCTTTTTATTACACATAAACTGCCCAACTAAGGCTCTTAAGAAAGTGAAAATACTGTGCTACAATCTCGATCCTCCTTAGCCAAGTGAAGAAACATGGCAGCTCATCATTTTATCCGATCAGGTTCCATCGGAAGTGTAGCCAAGGATGCCATCAGCTCATCTGAAGACGACACAGAAATATAGGAGTGAGAAATACAAGATTTGTTAGTAAGATCTTGACTAGATCATTAATGTGTCATCACCATCGTCTCAGCCACTTCGGGTTTAATTATGAAAACAGTGAGCATGCATAGATTCCATTTTTAAAGGGTTTGAAGACATAGGTTCCTAACGCGGGTTTCTTTTAATCTTCCTCATATAAACATAATATAAAAAAAGTCAAAGTTACAATATAAGAGCATATGTATGTGAGAGCATATTATAAACATTCATGACCATACAAATGAGAGAAGGAAGATGCATGTACATTCATGTAACTTCTTAGACTAGACCAGAGTCTTTTTTTAACTTTGCTTTCATATTTAGCATGTGCTTAACATTCTTTGCTTTTACTTTGAAATAGATTGCTTTTGGACATGAGCTTATTCCGTGACCATCATCACGCTGTATTAGACCAAATCAGACTAAGTTGATAATGGTTACCTCTAAGTTAGAGGGTTCTCTGTGTCACCCTGCCTGGCCCATAGAGGTTCCTTGAGTCTTTATGGATCATCATCTCTCACTTCTCTTACCGAAGTGATTGAAGGGTCATATCCCATTCTTCTTTTCTTATCGTTATACTTTACATGGATAGTACTTCTTGACAAAACACATGTGGACATGCAATGATATGACTAAGTCCATAATTTTGACGGAAATCTGGTAGCACCACGGCTAGACCCGAGCTTCCCAAAAATGCCAATCATGAAACTTTCAACTAATAGTCCATTATATCCTTCTCATATCATCACACTAATCATTCAATCATGAGACAATGCTCAATCAAACTTGTCATGCATCATGCCGAAAGGCATCATATAGTCATACCCTAAAGGGGTTTTATAGTTGTGTTATTCTTTGTGGAAAGTCTTATGAGTCATCATATGATTTACTTTTTACTTGAGTACATGTCTTATGAAACACTTGTTCAAGTTAACTAAGTTAGGTAATTATTTCCTTTCCTTGAGATAGTGCACTTAGTGATTCTTAGGTTCATGATATGCTCAGAGGCCCTAATCATACTTCTATTCCCAAGGATTTCGAGATCCTTTTAGTCCTTGGGTCATGACAACGTATAATCACACTCATTTACCCAACAACACCATGTTCAGTAATCATCAAGGGGTGATTTTTAACTTACCCAAGTTGTAAAGTTTCGAACTTTTATCATTAACATAACAAGATTCTACTTTTAATGTTATAAAAGTTATCATTCTTATAAAGTAATTATAAAGTAATTATAAAGTTTCATTTTTTGTGAAAGTATGTGCCTCTAAAATTATGCTCTTATCTTAAAAATTCAATATTTATGAAATAATGATACAAGATATTAACTTTAAAACTAAAAAGTCTTGTTCTTTATAAAAGTTAACATTTTATGCATTTATTTTGACTCAAGATACAAACTTTATAAATTAAAAGTTGTAAGTCAACACTTTCATGACTTAAAAATTTCATTCTTGGTTAAAGTTTGAAACTTTTTGAAAGGTTTTATCTTCAAGATTTCATTTTTAAGACATAAAGTGACAAGTTTTCATATTTATGACTTAAAAAACTTCTTGTCCTAAAAAGTTTAGACTTTTATACATATTCTTGTCTTCAAGAAGAACAAAATGAAACCATGTGACATCCATAAAAATACCACCGCTTTTCATGCATCAAGAAGCAACCTTTAAAGCTTTAAAGCTTATCAAGTCATGAAAAACATGTAAAGATGAAAACTTTTCCAATCATAAGTATGATCATAAGAAAACAAATAATTTTTAATCCTATCCCACCAAGAACATCATTCTTTATCCAATAACTCACAAGAATCATCAAGATCTCATGCCTTAAGAAAGAAAAATAGAAACTTTAAAGCATTCAAGGAGAGAAACTTTCAATAAACAAGAACAACTCATGAATAAGATAAGGAACATATTTTGATAAAATGGAAACTTTTAGGGCATTCATGAAGAAAGCTCAAGACATCCACATGAACAACCATGAACAAGGTTCAAGAAGCAAACTTTTCCAAAAAAGGAAACTTTCTCTCAAGTTCTCACTTGAAGATCTTGGCTGTGGTGAGAACCAAGCTTCAAGTTTTCTTAAGTAAACAAAAGAGAAGATGAAAGATCACTACCTAGTGATGAGTTTGGTGCCTTCTTGAAGGAGAAAATGAAGAAGATGGTGTTCCTTCAAGTGGATGAAGGTGGCAGTTTGGCTTGGAAAAGATGAGAGCTCTTGAGATCTTGTGAAAATAAGTCTTGTAGTGTCTAAATCTTTTCTTGAAAGACCAACAGATGTGATCTTAGTGAAGAAGGTTTGGTTATGGAGGTGGAGAATGATGAAGAAGATAAAGGAGAAGAAGAAGGAATGTAGATGGAAGTTAGAGAGCTTCTTGAGGAGGAAAGGATTTTAGAGAGAGAATAGAAGTTTGAAAATGAAAATGAGTGTGTGTGTGTGTGTATGTGAGAGTGCATGGCCATAGGTTATTACGTGAAAGGAGTGAGATATTTTGTGTCATTTTGTGTTATCTTATGTTAATTAGTGTTTAAGGGGACAAACTAGATGATGGGAGAGACAAAACATAGTCAACTCTTATATAAAGTAGTATTATCTGATGTTTTTTACTTTAGTGATATTACTCTTTACTTTATTGTCTAGTTGACTAAATTTGAATTTTAATAATGTGATTAAATGCTCTTGCAACTTAATTAACATGATTAAGCAAGGATTAGTGATTAACTCATGTGATCATGATTAACAAAAATTAATTTTGTAATTAAGCTTAATTATCCTTAATTAAACTTGATTAAGCTAATTATGTATGATTAGTGCTTAATTAAGCTATTAAGGGTTTAACTTAATTAGAAATCCTCTAATCTTAATTAAGCATTCTCTTAACTTTTCTCCTTAGAGTTAACTCATAAACACTTTGTTAAATCCCTTAATTAAGCCTTAGTCTCATAATTTCTGATTAAGTGCCTAATTACTCAGGATTACTCAGATAATTTAGCACGATAGGAAATTGAGGATGTTATATGTCGGATCAATTGCTTATCAAATGGCCACGACTCCAAACTTGTCAAACCTTCACAATGTCTTTCATGTGTCACAGTTGAGAAAATACTATTTCGATCCTAGTAATCTACTTGAACCCAAAAGTATATAGTTAAGGGAGGTCCTAACCTTCAATCTACCGCTATCTCGAATTGTGGATTATGGGGCAAAATAGTGGAGGAACAAGACCATAACTTTGGTTAAGGTGTCTTAGGGTAGAGGAAACATGGAAGAATATACATGGGAGCTAAAGTCTAAGATGAAGAATGAATTTCTAGACTTGTTTATAGGTAACGAATTTTGAGGTCAAAATTCTTTTTAAAGATGAGGAGAAATGTAACATCCTCAATTTCCCTTCATGCTAAACTACCTCAGTACCCTACAGTAATTAGGCACTTAATGAGAAGTTAAAGGATTAAGGCTTAATTAAGGGATTAATGAGGTAACTATGGAAAGAAAAGTCAAGAGAATGCTTAATTAAGATTAAAGAATTTGTAATTAAGCGGGTTAAACTCTTAATAGCTTAATAAAATACTAATTACCAATAATTAGCTTAATCAAGTTTGATTAAGGGTAATTAAGCTTAACTAAAAGTTTAATTTTTGTTAATGATATTCTTGTGAGTTAATTACTAATCCTTGCTTAATAAGTTAATTAAGTTGCAAGAACACTTAATCATATCATTAAAATTTAAATTTACTCAACTAGACAATAAAGCATTTAGTGATGTCATTAAAGTATAAAGCATAAGACAAGTTTGCTTTTTTTAAGAGTAGTACATGTAACACCCTAATAAATCCATACTACGCTTAAGTCGTATTACGGCGTTTTATTAGTTGTTACTTATGCTCGTGAAAAACTAAACTTCACTTGAAATTAAATTACACGGAAAATACAGTAAAATTTTTTGTTTTTGAAATACGTCATCACTTTTGGAAAGTAAAGCCTTGCGCGAGAAAATAGCAAGAAATGAGCGTATCGCAAAGATTTCAGTATAAAATGAAGGAACAAGGGATAGATCATAATACCATGCATTCAAATTACAACAACAACCATATAATTATAATCAGTCTCATAATATCCAACAAATACATAAAAGGGAACTCATGGTCATGCCATAGCCCCAAAATATCAAAGGTACACAAGTCCGACAAGGTCTGATACAAAATGAAATACAAAAGATAAGGAGCAACAATGGAATAGGCCCACGTAGACATATGCTGGCTTCTCTACCCCGTCCATGCCCTTCAATCGGATGGACTTAGGTCCTCGAGTGCCTGGTCCCCCTCGCTCCTCGGCCTCGAGGAACATGAGGGATACGGATGATACGAGGGTGCCGACTGATCACCTCCACGAGACGAATGCGACGGCCAGAAGCATAGCTGGCAACTGAAGAACGTTCCTCAGAGGGATCCTCCTTAGACGCGGCAGGGTGATACTCGGGGAGCGGTGGCGAAGTGGCCGCGGCCCTAGGAGTAGCCGTCAAACTCACATCGATCACAGGGACCTCTGGCGGTGGCACGGGCTCGGCTGCAGGTAGACCAGGAGACATTGGCTCTATCTCGATCTCTGCCAATGGCTCAAGCGGGAAATCCCAAGGACCCAGCGGCGGTCCAAGGTGAGCCGATGAAATGTCTACAGGGGCAGGCGGGACCTCTGGCTCCTCTTGCTCAAAAACTCGACCCAGGTAGAAATATGTGCGGACTACTGTGGTGGTCGTGGCCACAATAGCGTGAGTATCCTTATCATAGGCCTACTCATGGTGGGAGGGTCCATGCTCAACTCCACGGGGTATGCCATGAGTATCTGGTAACGAGACGGAAAAACAACTAGGGTGAGAAATAAGATTTCTCAGTAGGACTCGACCCTGACACACAGGTGTCATCGTCATCATCCCAGCCACTTCGGTTTTATAAATGAAAACAGTGAGCATTCAATAGGTTCAATTCTTAAGTTTTCGAAAATATCAATGTCCAAAGTGGGTTCCATTTTAAGTACATATTTCTCATATGCTAACATCATGGTATACATAAGAACTTGTGTGACAATTTGTATCATGCATGCACATCTTATGAGTTTCCTTCTTTACTGGGGTCGGACTGAGGTCCCTTTCTTTTCTTAACTTGACTTATCTTAAATCTTTTTCTTTTCACCCACTAAACATAAGTGGTAATGAGCTCATACCATGGCCGTCGCCACCATAACATTTCGGTACTTACACTAGCTGGGTCATGCTATGCCTCATGTAAGCCCTATCCCCTATACTCATACTAGCTGGGTCATGCCATGCCTCATGTGAGTCGTGGGTGAGGGGAACGTAAATTAGGTCACCTTCCCTTTCGAAGGATCACACACTTTATTGAATCTCTTCTTATTGAAGCTTATGACGCAAAATATTTCTAAGTCCACAATTTCTACAAAATTTCGGCAGCATAACGGCTAGACCGAAGCTTCCCAAAATTTTGTCAAACAGAGAAACCAATATCACAGTATCATTAAGCATCATGCCATATCATCATTATCATACCCTCATTATCATGTCATCATCATCACATCATCATCATAACATCATGCTTGCACATAAACATAGGCATATTCTCAAGCAAAGTTTTATGAGCTTAGCTTAGTAAATCGGGTGCAAGCTTTTAATTGAGGTTACCTCTTGTGTGTCCTCTTTTGTTAGTTGTAAAGCCAATTTTGTCTAATGTCCTTTTCGTTACTTTTTAAGTTGAATAATGAAGGTTTTCTAATACTTAATATAAGGGTATTAATGTCTCAAAGCTTATTCTTCATTAACCTTTAACTTTTACCATAACCAGTTTTACTTTTACAGTGGGGCAGTAACTTCAAAAATTCACCATAATTTCATCTTTTACTCTTTTATTTCGAATTTTGGTATGCTTATACTTCTATGAGTCTATTTTTAATCAAAAGAAACCCCACTCAAAAATTCATTTTGTAGCTTGAGTTATGCACATTTTATTCTGACTGTTCAGACTTGAAAGTTCATCTCAGGTCAGTAAATTTTAAACATTACTGTGAACTCCTCACAAGGAATCTGCCAAAACTGTTTCATGGGGATGTTCCTATATGTCTTAGCTTTCCAAAAAACTTGGTCCCACTGAAAAATGTTCTGTATAACTTGAGTTATGCACGTTTTATTACCTACTGCCTGAACAGAAACCCATCCAGGAACAGCAAACTTTGAAAATTTATATCTCTCTCGTTTTAAGGCCAAATCTCACATATTTTATATGTATGAAAAGCTCTTTGAGTATACTTTCAAGAAAATTGGTTTCATTGCATTTTGAGTTTTGTAGAATGAGTTATACTGTACGTATTACAGACTGCCAGAAATCTAGCTTAACTAGCTTTTACATTTTTCACTTCAAGCTTATGGAGAAATTGTTATATCACTTCAAATCACCATTTTCATATTTTATCTCACCATCATATTCAATAGTTTAGTCACCAAATCAGTGTTTTAAAACAAAATAAAGCAAAACACATAAAATCATCATACCACAAAATTTCATTTCAAAAACAACATTTTCATCAAGACAAGAAAACTCATAGAGTAAAATGTAGTCATGAGACCTTGAAGCAAGCTTTAAAACCACCTAGCTATGAAGAGCCTAGGGGTTCTAGAACTTGAAAAAAATACATGAAGAAGAAGGATAAGAGTCACTACCAAAGAGTTTCTCTTGAAGGCTTGAAGGATGGAGATGGTTGGAGATGGCCTCCTTCTCCTTGAGCTTGATATTGAGGCTTGTGTATGAGTAGCTTTGTTTCTCCAAGGACCAAAAATGCTAGTCCTTGAAGGGATTGTGAGTGTGGTGATGGAGATGAGGTAGAAGGTAGTAAGAAGGTTGGAAGAAGAACAAGAAAGGTGGGAGAACAAAAGAGTAGGATGAGACTTGGAGAGAGGAGAGAGCTCTTTGTATTTTAGTGAGAGGAATGGAAAATGAAATGAGAGGGAGAGAGATGGGCTGAAGGTGGCACATAATGAAGGGGAAAGGTGATGTGATTTTTGCTTCTTACACAAACTAGGGAGTGGGAAAAACCTTGGGGCAAAAGAGAGTGTTGTGTTTCCTTTGAGTCTTGGCACTTGGGTAAAGACTATGTAGTGTTTTTGTCAAGTGATTAAAAGCATGAGCTCTCTTAGGATTTGGCTTGGATGGCTATGATCACTCCAAGTGTCACCATCTTGATGGAGGAGAGTACATTTCTTGTCTTGACTTAAGGAACACTATTAGCATGGACTCTTGATCTAGGGGTGTATGATGAGAAGGCAAATGAATGGTTGGATATGACTCTTGCCTTGACCAACTTTCAAACAATAATTAAAGAGAAGTTTCTACATTCTTTATAATTGTTACAATTATCTAGATGTTAATTAATTTGATTGATTCAATTATACCTTAACACATTTTTATCGTAAAGGGTTTTTCCTCATTAATTATGCAAAGAGGGTGTGATGCTTGTCATGCTCTTAGTTAATAAGATTAGGTCACCTTGATTTTTTATGTTCTAAATCTTGGGTTAATAAGGATTGGGCAATTAGGTTCTTAATTCTAACCTTTAATGCATTATATTTCAATTGTTGACTTGTCTTTAATTTACTAAGCTCTTGCTCTCGAGGTTAATCGATTAATTCTCAGTTAATCGCTAACCCCTCTAATTAGCCGGGAACACCGAGCTAATTAACTTAGGTGAAAATGGGGATGTTATATTTCTCCCCTCCTTGAAAAGAATTTTGCCCTCAAAATTCGTCACCTGAAAACAGGTGGGGAAAATCTCTTTGCATTTCTATCTCAAGTTCCCACGTGTGCTCCTCCAAGTTTCCTCTTCCCCAGGCCACTTTCATTAAGGGTACAGACTTGTTCCTCAGCTGCTTGACCTTCCTATCTATGATTCTCATAGGCGGTAGGTCGAAGGTTAGGTCTTCCTTTAACTGTACACTTTCTAGCTCAAGAAGATGATTGGGGTCGGAGTTTTACTTTCTTAGTTGGGAGACATGGAAAACATTGTGAAGGTTTGACAAATAGGGTGGTAATGCTATTTGGTAGGCAACTGTTCCTACTCATTTCAAGATTTCAAAAGGACCAAGAAAACGAGGGCTCAACTTTTTGACTTTAAGGGCTCTACCAATGCCTGTTGTAGGAGTGATTTTCAAGAATACGTGTTCTCCCTCTTGGAACTCGATTGGCTTTCTCCTTTTATCCGCATAGCTCTTCTGACGACTTTGTGCTGAGAGAATCCTTTCCCTTATCCTCTTAATTTGTTCGGTGGTTTGTCTAATCAGATCAGGCCCTAAGAGGCTTTGCTCACCCAGTTCATACCAACAAAGTGGAGATTGGCACTTCCTGCCATACAAGGCTTCATAAGGTGCCATCCCAATGCTAGCATGAAAACTATTGTTGTCGGCGAACTCGATGAGGGGTAGGTGTTTGTCTCAACTTCCAGGTCGATCCATTACACATGCCCTCAACATATCCTCTAGGCTTTGTATGGTTCTTTCTGATTGTCCATCAGTCTGGGGGTGGTAGGCTGTACTTAAACAAAGTTTCATCCCAAAAGCCTTTTGCAAGGCTCCCCAAAACCTAGAGGTAAACCTTGGGTCTCTATCAGACACAATGGTTGCAGATACTCCATGCAGCCTTATGATCTCTTGGATGTATAGCTGGGCTAGCTTATCCAAAGGATAATTCGCTCTTATGGGTAAGAAGTGGGCAGACTTTGTCAACCTATCCACAACAACCCATATGGCATCAAATCCCGCTTGTGTTCGGGGTAAACCCATCATGAAATCCATAGAGATTCCATCCCATTTCCATTCAGGGATCTCCAATGGCTGCAGCATGCTGAGGGTTTTTGGTGCTCAATTTTCACCTTTTGACAAACTAAGCACCTTCCCACCACCTCTGCTATGTCTCGTTTCATGCCTGGCCACCAAAACATCCTCTTGAGATCTTGGTACATCTTTGTCATGCCAGGATGTATGGTGAAATGACCTTTGTGGGCTTCTTCTACAATCATCCTCCTCAAGTCATCCTTAGCAAGTACACATATCCTCCCTTGATACCTCCACATGCCATCAATGCCTTGAGTAAATTCTTTCAGCTTTCCCTCCTTCACCTGGGCTACTATCCTCAAGAACTCTTCGTCCTCTTCCTGAGCCCGCATAATTTGTCCTTTGAACTCGCTCGTCACCTTAATCAGATTCAACCTTATGCTACGAGGGGTCAGGGTAACTCCGAGGTTCAAGTCTCTAAAGCTCTCAATCAACTCCGCTTCCTTGACCATCATCCACGACACATGCAATGACTTGCGGCTCAGTGCATCCGCCACCACATTAGCCTTACCAGGGTGGTAGTTCAACCCGAAATCGTAGTCCTTCAAGAATTCCATCCACCGCCTCTGCCTCATGTTAAGCTCCTTCTGATCAAACAAGTACTTCAGACTCTTGTGATCCGAGAATACCTCAAACCTAACTCCATATAGATGGTGCCTCCATATCTTCAAGGCAAACACCACTGCCGCTAATTCCAGGTCATGGGTTGGGTAATTAACTTCATGAGGTTTCAGTTGCCTAGAGGCGTACGCTACCACACTATGATCTTGCATCAAAACACAACCTAACCTTCTTCCAGAGGCATCACAGTAAACCTCAAAGGCTTCCTTAGGGTCAGGCAGGACTAGTACAGGTGTGGAAGTCAACTTCGCCTTCAACTCTTGAAAACTTTTCTCACACTTTTCAGTCCACACAAAAGCAGTATTCTTCCTAGTGAGCTTAGTCAAAGGTAGGGATATATGAGAAAATCCCTTTATAAACCTCCGATAATATCCGGCTAGGTCGAGAAAACTTCGAATCTCCATCACCGTCGTAGGTCTCTCCCAGTTCATTACAGCTTCCACTTTGCTTGGATCTACGGATATCCCTCCCTTAGTCACGATGTGACCCAAGAACTTCACTTCTTCTAGCCAAAACTCACACTTCGATAGCTTCGCATAAAGCTTCTTATCCCTCAAGATTCCCAACACAATCCTAAGATGCTCTTCGTGTTCCTCCTTCATCCTTGAATAGATGAGGATGTCATCTATAAAGACCACCACAAACTTATCCAGACATGGCCTAAAGATCCTGTTCATATAATCCATGAACACAGCCGGGGCATTGGTTAATCCAAACGACATTACTCTAAACTCATAATGCCCATATCTAGTCCTAAAGGCCGTCTTGGGAATATCCTCCTCCTTCACTCTAATTTAATGGTATCCCGACCTTAGATCTATCTTTGAAAACACCATTGCTCCTCTGAGTTGATCCATCAGGTCATCTATCCTTGGTAAGGGGTACTTGTTTTTCACTGTGACCTTGTTCAACTGCCGATAATCCACGCACAGCCTCATGCTTCCATCCTTCTTCTTGACAAATAACACCAGGGCTCCCCAAGGTGAGGCGTTTGGTCTCACAAACTTCTTTTCCAACAACTCCTCCAATTGGATCTTCAGCTCCTCCAACTCCAAAGGGGACATTCGGTAGGGTGCAATAGATACTGGTCCAGTTCCTGGCACCAATTCTATGGAAAACTCTATCTCTCTCTCAGGGGGAAACTCAGGGATATCCTCAGGGAAGACTTCAGGGTACTCATTTGCCACAGGAATCTCATCAAGAGCTTGCTTTAGTTCAACCTCACTAGTCGATAGGAGAACATATTCTTGATTCTCAGTCTTACAATAGTATAACACAACAGGTTTCAAGCTTAAACTAACAGGTTTAGAAGGTAAAGAAGGGAATACGATTGTCTTGGCAGCACAATCTAACATAACATAGTTGGCTGAAAGCCAATCCATGCCTAAGATTAGATCTAAACCAGATAAAGGAAGACAGATTAAATCAGACTCGTAGGTCCTACCATCAATATGAATTTGACATTTTAAACAACACAGACAAGTTCTAACTGGTTTCCCAGTAGGAGTAGAAACAAGCAACATATAAGGCATTTCAGAAACAGACAGCCCCAATCTACTTACGCAATCATGGGAAATAAAAGAATGCGTAGCGCCAGAGTCATACAGTACAGTTAAGATGTTACCGTTCACTTCGCATGTACCTCGAATGAGATTATCAGACTCCGTGGTCTCCTCGGCATTCATGGTGAAAACCCTCCCTTGGCATTGCGGTTTGGGGGCAGATGTGTCCTTGGTGCAGTTCTTGGCAAAATGCCCGGGTTGTCCACACTTGAAGCAAACATTTTGTCTAGCATAGCAAACCCCTTTGTGTTACTTCCCACACTTAGGGCAGACAGAATTTGTTTCAGGCTTCGGAGGCTGGCCGGCGGGTCTTGGAAGATTGGCGGAGGACCTCTGCGGTTGCTTGCCTTTGGAACCTTCGCCATGGTAGGGCTTCTTTTGTGGGGGCTGCTTCTGGTGTTGCCCTTGAGATGCCTGCCTTCTGTTATGGGCCTCCGACCTCTGGATTGCCAGCTTATGGTTGCATTCCTCCACTACGCAACTCTTAATGACAAGGGCCGCATAGTTCCGAATCTCCAACGGGGCCACGGATGCCAAGATGTCAGCCCTCAAATGTCCTTCATATTTCATGCACTTCCAGTGCTCATCGGGGTTTCGCTGATAAAGTGTGGAGAACTTACACAGCTCCTCAAACTTCGCTGTGTAATCAGCAACGCTCATACCTCCCTGGTAGAGCCTCAGGAACTCCATCTCCTTTGCGTTCCTTACAGACATCGGGAAATACTTCTCATAGAAAGCTGTCTTGAAGACGTCCCAAGTGATCTCTCTTTGGTCGCTCTCCATCAAGCTCTTCGCTCCCTTCCACCAGAATTCAGCATCTGCCTTCAGTATATAAGTAGCAAAGGCTACCTTTTGGGTCTCCGAGCAAGTCAGCACAGAGTAGATCTTCTCGATCTCCTTAATCAATTCATCAGCTTCTTCAGGGTTGAAGGCCCCCTTGAAACTGGGCGGGTTAGCCTTGCGAAACTCTGAGAACTTCTGATATTCAGTACTTGCTCCATTTCCACCGACGGACTCTTCAGACCTTCGGTTTAGCTGATCCATCATGTGTTCAGCTGCCGTAGCTTGAGCTTGCATGGCGTTCGCTATTTGTTGAAAGGTCCTCATGAAATTAGTGATGTTCGTGCTGTTGCTGGGCTTATTAGCGGTACGTCTGCAAGTTGCCATTAGTTCTTGAACACACCAAAACAAAAATATCAAGTTGATCAGGCCCAATATCAAGTATAAGCATGGCAGCAACTAAAGGTTCTCACACGACGGTCATGCATTCTAAGTCCTACATCTCATCATACAGACAGGATTCTTAGCATGACTTAACATAGCGCACGTAGAATTATGCTTGGAAGCATAGCCAGTCCAACCTCAGGCTTTAACAGGATGAACTACTCTGATACCATAATGTAACACCCTAATAAATCCATACTACGCTTAAGTCGTATTACGGCGTTTTATTAGTTGTTACTTATGCTCGTGGAAAACTAAACTTCACTTGAAATTAAATTACGCGGAAAATACAGTAAAATTTTTTCTTTTTGAAATACGTCATCACTTTTGGAAAGTAAAGCCTTGCGCGAGAAGATAGCAAGAAACGAGCGTATCGCAAAGATTTCAGTATAAAATGAAGGAACAAGGGATAGATCATAATACCATGCGTTCAAATTACAACAACAACCATATAATTATAATCAGTCTCATAATATCCAACAAATACATAAAAGGGAACTCATGGTCATGCCATGGCCCCAAAATATCAAAGGTACACAAGTCCGACAAGGTCTGATACAAAATGAAATACAAAAGATAAGGAGCAATAATGGAATAGGCCCACGTAGACATATGCTGGCTTCTCTACCCCTTCCATGCCCTTCAATCGGATGGACTCAGGTCCTCGAGTGCCTAGTCCCCCTCGCTCCTCGGCCTCGGGGAACATGAGGGGTATGGATGATACGAGGGTGCCGACTGATCACCTCCACGCGACGAATGCGACGGCCAGGAGTATAGCTGGCGATTGAAGAACGTTCCTCAGAGGGATCCTCCTCAGACGCGGCAGGGTGATACTCGGGGAGCGGAGGCGAAGTGGCCGCAGCCCTAGGAGTAGCCGTTGAACTCACATTGATCACAGGGACCTCTGGCGGTGGCACGGGCTCGGCTGCAGGTAGACCAGGAGACATTGGCTCCATCTCGATCTCTGGCAATGGCTCAGGCGGGAAATCCCAAGGACCCAGCGGCGGTCCAAGGTGAGCCGATGAAATGTCTACAGGGGCAGGCGGGACCTCTGGCTCCTCTTGCTCAAAAACTCGACCTAGGTAGAAATATGTGCGGACTACTGTGGTGGTCATGGCCATAATAGCATGAGTATCCTCATCATAGGCCCACTCATGGTGGGAGGGTCCATGCTCCACTCCACAAGGTGTGCCATGAGTATCCGGTAACGAGATGGAAAAACAACTAGGGTGAGAAATAAGATTTCTCAGTAGGACTCGACCTTGACACACAGGTGTCATCATCATCGTCCCAGCCACTTCGGTTTTATAAATGAAAACAGTGAGCATTCAATATGTTCAATTCTTAGGTTTTCGAAAATATCAATGTCCGAAGTGGGTTCCATTTTAAGTACATATTTCTCATATGCTAACATCATGGTATACATAAGAACTTGTGTGACAATTTGTATCATGCATGCACATCTTACGAGTTTCCTTCTTTACTTGGGTCGGACCGAGGTCCCTTTCTTTTCTTAACTTGACTTATCTTAAATCCTTTTCTTTTCACCCACTAAACATAACTGGTAATGAGCTCATACCATGGCCGTCGCCACCATAACATTTCAGTACTTACACTAGCTGGGTCATGCCATGTTTCATGTAAGCCCTATCCCCTATACTCACACTAGCTGGGTCATGTCATGCCTCATGTGAGTCGTGGGTAAGGGGAACTTAAATTAGGTCACCTTCCCTTTCGAAGGATCACACACTTTATTGAATCTCTTCTTATTGAAGCTTATGATGCAAAATATTTCTAAGTCCACAATTTCTACAAAATTTCGGCAGCATAACGGCTAGACCGAAGCTTCCCAAAATTTTGCCAAACAGAGAAACTAATATCACAGTATCATTAAGCATCATGCCATATCATCATTATCATATCATCGTTATCATACCCTCATTATCATGTCATCATCATAACATCATCATCATAACATCATGCTTGCACATAAACATAGGCATATTCTCAAGCAAAGTTTTATGAGCTTAGCTTAGTAAATCGGGTGCAAGCTTTTAATTGAGGTTACCTCTTGTGCGTCCTCTTTTGTTAGTTGTAAGGCCAATTTTTTCTAATGTCCTTTTTGTTACTTTTTAAGTTGAATGATGAAGATTTTCTAATACTTAATATAAGGGTATTAATGTCTCAAAGCTTATTCTTCATTAACCTTTAACTTTTACCCTAACTAGTTTTACTTTTACAGTGGGGCAGTAACTTCAAAAATTCACCATAATTTCATCTTTTACTCTTTTATTTCGAATTTTGGTATGCTTATACTTCTCTGAGTCTATTTTTAAACAAAAGAAACCACACTCAAAAATTCATTTTGTAGCTTGAGTTATGCACATTTTATTCTGACTGTTCAGACTTGAAAGTTCATCTCGGGTTAGTGACTTTTAAACATTACTGTGAACTCCTCACAAGGAATCTGCCAAAACTGTTTTATGGGGATGTTCCCCTATGTCTTAGCTTTCTAAAAAACTTGGTCCCACTAAAAAATGTTCTGTATAACTTGAGTTATGCACATTTTATTACCTACTGCTCGGACAAAAACCCATCCAGGAACAACAAACTTTGAAAATTCATATCTCTCTCATTTTAAGGCCAAATCTCACATATTTTATATGTATGAAAAGCTCTTTGAGTCTATTTTCAAGAAAATTGGTTTCATTGCATTTTGATTTTTGTAGAATGAGTTATACCGTACATATTACAGACTACCAGAAATCCAACTTAACTAGCTTTTACATTTTTCACTTCAAGCTTATGGAGAAATTGTTATATCACTTCAAATCACCATTTTCATGTTTTATCTCACCATCATATTCAATAGTTTAGTCACCAAATCAGTGTTTTAAAACAAAATAAAGCAAAACACATAAAATCATCATACCACAAAATTTCATTTCAAAAACAACATTTTCATCAAGGCAAGAAAACTCATAGAGTAAAATGTAGTCATGAGACCTTGAAGCAAGCTTTAAAACCACCTAGCTATGAAGAGCCTAGGGGTTCTAGAACTTGAAAAAAATACATGGAGAAGAAGGATAAGAGTCACTACCAAAGAGTTTCTCTTGAAAGCTTGAAGGATGGAGATGGTTGGAGATGGCCTCCTTCCCCTTGAGCTTGATATTGAGGCTTGTGTATGAGTAGCTTTGTTTCTCCAAGGACCAAAAATGGTAGTCCTTGAAGGGATTGTGAGTGTGGTGATGGAGATGAGGTAAAAGGTAGTAAGAAGGTTGGAAGAAGAACAAGAAAGGTGGGAGAACAAAAGAGTAGGATGAGCTTGGAGAGAGGAGAGAGCTCTTTGTGTTTTAGTGAGAGGAATGGAAAATGAAATGAGGGGGAGAGAGATGGGCTGAAGGTGGTGCATAATGAGGGGAAAGGTGATGTGATTTTTGCTTCTTACACAAACTAGGGAGTGGGAAAAACCTTGGGGCAAAAGAGAGTGTTGTGTTTCCTTTGAGTCTTGGCACTTGGGTAAAGACTATGTAGTGTTTTTGTCAAGTGGTTAAAAGCATGAGCTCTCTTAGGATTTGGCTTGAATGGCTATGATCACTCCAAGTGTCACCATCTTGATGGAGGAGAGTACATTTCTTGTCTTGACTTAAGGAACACTACTAGCATGGACTCTTGATCTAGGGGTGTATGATGAGAAGGCAAATGGATGGTTGGATATGACTCTTGCCTTGACCAACTTTCAAACAATAATTAAAGAGAAGTTTCTACATTCTTTATAATTGTTACAATTATCTAGATGTTAATTAATTTGATTGGTTCAATTATACCTTAACACATTTTTATCGAAAAGGGTTTTCCTCATTAATTATGTAAAGAGGGTGTGATGCTTGTCATGCTCTTAGTTAATAAGATTAGGTCACCTTGATTTTTTATGTTCTAAATCTTGGGTTAATAAGGATTGGGCAATTAGGTTCTTAATTCTAACCTTTAATGCATTATATTTCAATTGTTGACTTACCTTTAATTTACTAAGCTCTTGCTCTCGAGGTTAATCAATTAATTCTCAATTAATCGCTAACCCCTCTAATTAGCCGGGAACACTGAGCTAATTAACTTAGGTGAAAATGGGGATGTTACAGTACACTCTTTGAAAATGGGGATGTTACAGTACACTCTTTGTTTCCCCCATCATCCAATTTGCCCACTTAATCCTTAATTAGCACAAAAGCAAGCAAAATATCTCCAACCCACCCCCATGAAGGCTATAGCCTCTACACACACACACACATTCACTTTTCATTTTTCAACTTCTATTCTCTCTCTAATTCTCACACTCTCTAATCTCTTTCTACAATTCTTCTTCATCTTCTTCATCATTCTCTACCATGTCATACCCAAACCTTCACTACTAAGCCCTTCAAAGACCAATCTTTTTGTCTTTGGAGACAAGATCTGCACACCACAGCCTCTATTTTCACAAGAGCTCAAGAGCTCTCATCATCCAACTTCAAAACCGCTACTTTCATCCACTTGGAGGATCACTATCTTCTTCATTTTCTTCCTCTTGGAGGAGCCATTTTCAATACTAGGTAGTGATCTTTCATCTTTTCTTTTGTTACTAAAGAAAGCTTGAAGCTTAATTGGCTTTCACCATAGCCAGGATCTTCAAGTGACAACTTGAGAAAGATCTCATGCTCTTCATGAGCAAAGTTTCCATTTTTAGTAAAGTTTGATTGTTGAGTGTCTCATGAAGCCTTGTCTATTCTTCTTCTTAAATGCTTTAAAAAGTGTCCATCTTCCTTACATGATGCATGTATTTGGATATTTTGTGGGTTGTTTGAAAGAAAACATGATCTCTTGGTGGTGTTTATGTTTAAAGTTGGCTCTTTTCTTTATGAGAAGTTTATGATTGAAAGATCTTTTTTTTTTTTTATCTTCTTTATGACTTTGATATGACTAAAACCATTCTAATAGCATAAAACTTTAAAAAGTTTATTTCTTGATACATAAAAGTGGAGCTATTTTTATACATGATATAAGGTTTCATTTTGTTCTTCTTGAAGAGTAGGATATGTGCAAAGATCCAAACTTTCTTAAGTTATGAAGCTTTTTAATTATAAAAAGTAAGTATTTGTCACTTTATGTCTCAAATAATGAATCTTGAAGACAAGACACTTCATAAAGTTTCAAGCTTTCTTTAAGGATGTGACTTTTGCTCATAAATATGTTAACTTGCAACTTTATCTTATGAAGGTTGACTCCTGAGTTGAAATTTCCAAGTAAAGTAGTAAGCTTTCATAAAGAATGAATCTTTCAAACCTTAGAGTAACTTTAAGCCATAAAGTTGGTGTCTTGAAGGCATATAATGATTTAAAATTTTCAACTTTATCAAAGGATAAGACTTTTTAGTAGTAAAGTTAGCACCTTGTAATATTATTTCATAAAGGTTGGTTTTTGAAAACATCAATATAATCTAAAGGTTCACACTTTCATAAAGAATGGCACTTTATAATCATAAAGGTGAAATCTTGTTATTATATTTGGTAAAGTTTAAATCTTGTAACTTGATTGGAATAAAATAAAATAAAAAATCACCTCTTGATGATTGGTGAATATGTTGTTGTTGGGTTTATGAGTGTGGTTATGCATTGTTTGACCCAAGGGACTAGAGGGATCTTGAAATCCTTTGGGAATAGAAGTATGATTAGGGCCTTCAAGCATACTATATGTAACACCTTATCGGACAAAAATGCTATGTTTAAGTTATAATATATTACCCGATAAGTTATTATGCGTAGGTGTCTAATAAAATTTCATTTTAATCCAATGTCATTTACCCATAGAAAAATTAGCTGTTCATTTATTTATTTATTTTGGTCATAGAATGAACAAATGGATTTAAACATCATAACATAAAAAGAAAATCCATGGAGCAGACAGAACTACAGAAACCACGTCATATATATACATGTAGATATCTATTTTCAGAGTTTGCAAAAAAGGAAATATAAACAGTATTGGGTATAAAGATAAGGCCGCTAAAACAAAATAAATCGACCTTTCTCTACAAAGCAGAACCCTAGCTGGGTCCCCACGCGATATTCCATGTACTACATGATTCCCCTAAATGGATTCCAAAGAAAGGAATCCATTCGCCATGTTAGCGCCTGTCGGGGTATAATCAGTGCCTGGTGCAGAGGATGAAGAAGATGAACTCATCACCTTTGATGGATTCTCCTCCTTAGAAAGTAAGATAGAAGGGACTTGCTGAGGTGATGTCATCGATGGTGCGGTTGGAGCTGCAACTGCTGTTGCTGTTGGAGGTGGGAAAGGGTGTGCCATATATATCGGGATAGCGATATAGGGTGCAGTAGGATCAAACACTGGGTGAGTGAGTGGAACAGCGAAATCTCTGCTGAAGAAGAAGTAAAAATGGAAATGACAACTACCAGTAATATCTACAGAATCAAGAATAGGGTCGAGGTGAAAGTGCAAATTGGGGAACTCAAGGAATAGAATGCCCATCGCCGTATTCTCCATAATTTGAGAATGATGCAGTAATACAGAGTAGGGTGAGAATTTAAAGAAATTCTCAGTAGGAAATCTAATTCTACGCAAATCTAACATCACCGTCATTCCCAATTGTTTCGATTCTTCTTAATTTAAAATGTTATAACATAACTATAAATTTAATTACTGTTATGGAAAACATAACCCGAAACAAAACTTAATTTAAATTAGCGTAACAAGAAGTATAACCAGACATGTATATTAACATAGTTAAAGCAATAACCATAATGCAAATAGTAATCCAAACACAAGGAATAATATATATATACCCATGCAATTGGCTTAGGATTTAGTAAATAGAGCATATATATGCATAAATGAAAATGCGCTTAACTTTAGGGATCTTTCAACTCATGTGACTTATTTTTCCACACTTGGTCCCCTAGGAGTTTTTGGTCATATACTCCTGGGTAATAGTCTGCTTCTTAGGATCGAACTCGTTCCTATATAAGATAGCCGAGTTTACTTTCCCCGACTTTCCCATTGATCTATTCCCCTTAACTTTATTCAGGGGCTAGCCCAAGTAACATGAAATCATTTATAATTCTCATAAATTACATGCACAACTCATTGACCTTGAATACCACATGCATACATAAATATTGTGCTTAGTATGTGAAATCTTTGCCAAAATTTTGGAAGTATAACGGATCGAGTCCTCTTCCCCATGAATAGTACTAGGCTACCAAAAAGATTAATCAAGCAATAAAACAAACATAGATCATCAAGTTTATAGCAATGATATCAGCAATATGACTTGCCATCATAAATTGGGTTTTTTGCTACCTCTACTCAATTCTGCCCTATATTGTAAATTCCACCATAATTTCCATTCAATTCATTTAGACCTAAATGTTGGATATGTTAGAGTGTTATTTGTCTAATTTTCAACCCGTTTAGTCCCATCTCATTTTGATTTGTATAACTCAAGTTAATTGAAATTTACTTCAATGTATCCTATAACTAGCCAAAATTGCACCCTTAAAAGTAAAAATTCACTAAAAATAGAAATCTAGGTGAAATCATATGAAACTTATACCAAATTAAAGCTAATAGGACAAGTTTTTATTTCCAATAAGTTTCATCTCATTTGCATAAGTAGAGCTTGAGTCATATGCTCTTAAAATTGACAATTGTGGGATGCCCTATCCTAGCCCATGTTGGACTTAGGCCGATTTCATCGAATTACTGGGAGCAATTGGGACCAAATCTAACTCTAAAATTTTTATGGTACGTAGCCCTATTGTAAGCTTTCTAAAAAAGTTTGTTGCACTCAATTTAGAGTTATGTAGGGTGAGCTATACCTTTCGCAACTCATAGTATTTAGTAGAGAACACAGAATTCTTAAATAAACTTTAAAAATTCATAACTCACTCGATACTAATCCAATGACCTTATATTTTATATGGTTGGAAAGTCTAGTTTCATATAAAAATAGACTCATCAAGTTTTGATGGCTAAATTTCGTCTGTACAAGATGGACATACGGATGCCGTAGGGTTTCACCCCAAACAGCTTTCTGCTCCTACCTATTTCCTAATTTTCTCCTTCTAACTTCAATTCTAACTCAAAGACCTAAGTTAAACTAACCATAAATCATCATCTACACCAAATACAGTATCAAAGAAGTGAAGAAAGATGAAATCCCATATAGCTACAATCCATGAAAACAAGAGCAGAAAGTGGAAATTCTACCTTTTCTAGGTGTAGAACTTGTTAAATTTAAGTCTTGGGTTGAAGAAATTTGTTGGAGCTTGCTGGAGCTTGAAGGTATGATGAAGATGGAGTGAAGATGAGATGATAGGAAAGAAAATGAAAAGGTGGGTCTGCTATCTTAATAAGGCCGAAAATTTCAAAGGAGTTAGGAGGAAATATTTGAGTGCTTTCGGAAGAAGCTTGAAAGATGATTGGTGAATGGAGTTTGTCATGTTTAGAGAACCAAGTCTCTCCATCCACTCTTGTAACAAGTGGCACCACATCTTGAGGTAAGGTGGCTGAATTTTCAATCTTTCAATTTAGGTTTTGGTTTATGAAATTCTTGTGTTTCAGTTCTGACAGTTTAAAATACCGGAATTTTACTGATTTCCTTTAAATCGGCAAAATAGTTTTTTGAGAAATTCTATGCTTCTAATCTAATTCCTTCAAACCTAAACTCTCTAAATGATACTTAATTGGCCCTAAATAATTACTTAATCCATTTTTAACTAGTCTCGCTTACTTAGTAAAACCGAACAAATTGATTAAAAACGATAAAATTTTCCAGATGTTACACTATGAACCTAGGAATCATTAGTGCACTATCTCAAGGAAAAGAGGAACTAATTGCCAAACTTGGCTAACTTAAACAAACTATTCCCTAATACATGTACATAAGCAAATCACTAAGATGGTTAATGGAAACATTCCCTAAAGTGAAAGGTGACATCACTAAAGAATGAATTAACTAAAAGTTTACCACACACATCAATACTAAACTATGTGATTCTCTCATGAGTAAACTTGAGGAATCATATGATGACTCATAAGACTTCTCACAAAGAATAATACAATTATTAACACCCTTTAGGGTATGAATATTTGATGCCATTGAGCATGACATATGATAAGTTTGATTGAGCGTTGACTCGTGATTGAATGATTATGGATGATTGTATGATAATATGAGACAAATATAATTGGTTGTTGGTTGGAATTTCCATATTTGGCATTTTGGGGAAGCTTTGGCCTAGCTGTCATGCTTCAAAATTATGGACTTAATTATATCATTGCATGTCTACATGTGTCTTGTCAGTAAGTACAATACATGTAAGATATAAAGATGAGAAAAGAAATAATTGGACATGATCTTTCGTTTACTTCGGTAAGGGAAATGAGAAAAGGTGATCCCTAAAGATAAGATAAGTGGGCATCATCCTTCAGTAAGGGAAGGTGACCTATAAAAGACATCTTTACTTTGGAGGAAAGAAGGCCTTGAACTCTCCAAAACTAGAGGAACCCTTTTCAGCTTAGTTTGATTTTAGATTAGTACTATGTAATGGTGGCCACAGAATGAGCTGATGTCCAATAGTTGTCTATTCCAAGGGAAAGCAAGGAATCTAAAGCACATGTTAAGAATGAAAGTAAAGTTAATGAAAGACTCTAATCAAGTCCATATGGTCCCATGAAAGTGCATGCATATCTATTTCCTCATATGCATGATCATGACTGTTGATGTTATGCTTAGTTTATATGGTTCTATTCCATGTCCCTATGTTGCTTATGCCATGTTTATGAGATTAAACTAATAAAGAACCTGCTTTGGGAACTTATGTTTTCAAATTATTAAAATTGAATCTACGTATATTCACCGTTTTTATAATTAAACCTGAAGTGGCCGGGATGATGACAATGACATAGTAGTTGTCAGGTTGTGATCCTACTGGGAAATCATATATTTCTCACTCCTACGTTTCTATGTCGTCTCTAGAGGATGTCGGTGTTGGGAATGGTGGTGATTTTCATTGAGTTTCATATGATGCATTGGCATTTCGACCCGGTGTTGAATGCATCTATGCTGACTGCTTAGGCAGCAATAAGGGTCTATATATTCCATAGTAGCTAGTTCTGTACGCCCGTGATGAGTCAATTCTTCCACCCTCATTAGCCTTTTGAGGACATTACCTAGACGCCATCCGTCCATTTTATCCCTCGAAGTACCCAATAGATGGAGATTCTGACTTTGACACCTGGTTGATGCCGACTATTTCTGTTGAGTCCGATCCCTTAGAGTCGTCCTATACTACCTATTCTATGGGATCCTACTGCTCGGAGCCATCTCAGCCTTTGGTGATTCAGTTATCTTTAGATTATTCTGCTTCATCTGCTGGCCTAACTCCACCTTTGGTTCATAGTCATGGGTTCATTCGCACTTGTTTTGTTCCCTGCGAGCATGGACATGCATGAGGAGGAGGACGTGGAGATGATGCCCTCGGTGATTTTGAGAATGGATACCTTTTGTTCGATGGTTGATTTGGATGATGTGTGCTGAGCTGATCACAATGATAGCCCTTTTTTGTTGGTAGTTATAAGGTAATCACTTTCCTCATGGCATATATGGGTAGTGGAGATTTCGGGTGTATTTCTCTTCATGATGTATTTTCTTATATAATGTATTTGGTTAGGTATTTTGTAAGGCTGACAGTAGATATCGAACCCATGACTTATAATGTATAACTTGTTGTACCACTATTACCTATTTTTAACTATGATGGCTATGGCATGATATTATGTTTATCCAAGATGATTATGCTTTTTGTCGCCCCTATATATTTTATTATACCGCTTGTATGAGATACCAATGTTCGATATTATACTTTCGCGATGCATTCATGGCTCTTGGTTTCCAAAATGGTTTATTTGTTATCGTTCAAAAAAAACAATATATCCCTAATTGCAGTATAAAGTAATTTCAAATGGTAATGTTAGTTTCGCAAGCAAAAATAACAATTAGTAATTCCATAATATGACTTAAGCATAGTATGAGATTATTAGGGTTTTACAATCATCATCATCATGATCATCATCGCTGTGCCAAAAGAATCCTATAACATCAAAGGCACTCCATAAAAAGTAAATTATACTTCGGACAAATTTTTGTTACATTATTAACCTAGCTACTGCTTCTAACGTAAAACTAAACACATAATTAATGACACAAACGAAACTCACTAGTATTATCAATTTTCTAAATACGGATGAAAACAAATAGCCGTGGTTTTGACCATGGAAGAGAAAACTGGACCAAATTGGCTGGTCGAATCAGGAATTAGATACTAGATTGGTCCTGTCATCCTCCTCAAACCACTAGTCTCAAAAACTAGTGACAAATCGGCAAGAACTAGGCAAAATCGGCAACCCAGACTGGCTAAACCGATTGATCAGTTTGATTTTTTTTTTAAACAAATTTTGGTTAAACTGTTGTCATTTCTTTTAAAAAAAGAAAAAAAAATGTTTGATTATTTTGGTATGCTTATTTGTTATATATTCTTAAATTAATTCAAAAGTGAAAAATTAAAAATGGTTATTATGCTATTATCACATTTTTATTTTTACATATAATTGAACAATTTAGTAGAATAATTTAATTTTTTTTATTAAAAAAATGGCTTGCTTGCAGTGCAATACTGCATCTTCGACAATATCTATAACTCATTGTATACCCCAATAAAACCAGACAAGTTAATATTAAAAATAAAACTAAAAACTTTATAAGTTATAACTTATTATAAAGTACTTACTTTTATGACAATAATAATAACATAAATATAGTAATATTTGAATTTTTTCATACAATATGTATATCATTGTCCAATAAATTTCTGCTGTTAACATCCTCTAACACAACTTAAAATAAACACTAGCATTCCTAAAAATCAAATTTGATATAAGATATTAGTTGATTACTTGATTTAGGAAAGATGATAGTCGCACATTATCTAACTAATAACAAAGATATGTATGTTACATTAACAAACATATTTCTACATTATATCATATGACTTTAGTTCCCAACACAGTACATTTCAAAGGAACATGTTCTAGCAAAGTCCAAGTACTTGTTAGGAACTGACAAAAAAATGTGCTATTGACCACATCCTAGTTTATAAAGTATATCCTATTGACTATATATTACTCAAAACCCATCAGTAGTTCCTCTTTTTTCCTTTTTTCCCCCCTAATAAGGTATCGATAGTTGTTCAAAACAAAGCAAAAGGAGTCAAAAAATAACTGGAATGCTACCAAGATATAAACAACCTATAAATAGAGACATCCATATGCATTCCACTGTTGTCTGTAGCATCTACTATAATCCTTGCTTCAAAAACTTTGGCTAATACTTCAACGTCTACACAAATACAAGAAACAAAAATATAAATAATTTTTAAAATATTAAGCAGAAACTAAAATGTATGGATGCAAAAATATAAATCAAACTTTTGCAAATAGCAATACACAATTAGCAGTTACATAATTTTTTAATAAGCTTTTTTATTTTTTGGATATATAGGCAAAAGACTCAACCTTTCAACAGGGAAGCAACAAGAAAGAAGTAAAATACAACCAAATTAGCAAAAGCACTAAAAACTGGCGGGCTGCAAAATAACTCGACAACCACATACCAAACATGAAAAAGAGAAAATAGCCTGTAATTGAATACGCCCATACATCAAATATCGGCAACAACACAAACAAAATAGAAATAGCAGGATAAAAAATAGAACAAGGAAAAGAAATTGTAGTAGCTGAAACCAAGAATCATAGCATAGGAAATGAATAGAAACAGCTGCAGTCTCAAAACATCCTTTTTTGAGCCACTACCACTTCATTACTAAAGAAGGAATGATTGATAAGCTATTATTCATCCTTATTCTGTAGCAGAGACTAAGTAACTTCTCAAATCCTTTATTAATCCATCTCCACTTTCTCAAAGTCGAAGGATTGGATTAAAGCTCCTCCACCAAGACATTTTTAATAAGCTTATACTCAATAGATAATGTAAACCCCAAATTTCTATCAACTACTAAACCATATCATTATTTAAAGTTGTCATGTTAAATAAAAAATAAACAAAATTAAAATTGCTATAAAATTATCTAAATACCTACATTAGTCAAAGACATATAAGAGTACCATGCTCTTCATTGTTGCCCGGCTTCAGCCATCATTCGAAGAAGAACCTTAAGTCGTAGCTTAGGAGGAATTCCAAAAAATTGTACTGTGTAACACCCTACCAATTTAATGTTATGCTTAAGTCATAGCATGAAATTGAGTAGGTTGCATTACTGTGTTAATATTCTATTTACTATTTATTTATTATATTCATATTCTCTTTCTCTCTAATATATATATTACTACTCCCTCTTTTTTTTTTGACCAAAAATACCTCAAGGAGCAGAGAACATATATGTAAATAGAAGAAGCGACGCGCAATATAAAATAAACGTGATCAGCATCACAGGATGTAACAAAATTTAATAAAAAAGCACAACAAAAAAGATAAAGATAGGTAATATATCATCAGCTGTATACATACATAATTATGTCGGAAGCCAACGCTTCAGTCTATATACAGGTTCAAAAGAGGATACACAAGTGGGGCCAGTGTACCAAAAAGACATAAAGCCGTGTCAGTGAAAAAAGTCCTACGGGGTCCTCAGAGGACATTTCAAACTAGCTGATATACATATGGCTAAATCTATGGCCCAATACTACACACTACCAAAAGAGGGTCATACTGTACAATGTAGCTGGTGGCCGAAGCCTACTCAATCATGTAGCCATTGGCCATATGAGGCTCGGCTAGGAAGTAGTCAGCACTAGGTCCCGAAGAAGAGGAGGATGAGCCGGTAACCTCAAACAAATCGCTTTCAGGACTGAGTGGAATATCTAGAACCACCTGAGGAGATGACGCTGGTTGAGGGTCGGCAGGAGCTGCGGGTGCTGTAGGTGCTAGAGGAGGAGCAGGGTGTACTACATGCAATGGGATCGCGAAATACAGTGCGGCAGGGTCGAATGCGGGGTGAAACAAAGGGACAACAAAATTCCTATTACTAAAAAGATAGAGGCGAAAATGATAGGAACCAGCTTTGTACAATGAGTCAAACATGGGGTCATAGTGGAGCTGCATGTCAAGAATCTCAATAAACAGGGTGGCTATCGTGTCTGTCACCAGAGTCTGAGAATGATGCAGAAACACAAAGCGAGATAAGAATTTAAGGAAATTCTTAGTAGGATTCGAGTACGGTATCAAACTGACGTCACATTCATTCTTAGTTGCCTCGGTTTTCATTTAATTAGAAAAAATATGGCGTCAAATGGAACTATCCACATTTAATAAGTTTAAGTAAATACCTAGTCCAAGACAAGGTTCAGTTTTACTTAAGACAGCAGAAGAAACAGAATAAACTACTAAATAGTGTTACACAGAATACTAAGCAGAATAAATAAATAGATAGCAGCAAGTAAACATAATAGTCAAACTGTAAACAACTTGTAATGACTATGCAATGCGACCATGCAAAAACTCATTCTTAAACTTAGCATCATAAGCTTTTCCGTTACTTGGTCCCCTAGGAGTTCTTGGCCATTCAACTCCTAGGTAATAGTCAGCTTTTCAGGATCGAGCTCGTTCCTATATAGGATTATCGGGTTTACTTTCCCCGACCTTTCTACCAATCTATTCCCCTTAAACTTATTTAGGGGCTGGCCCAACTAATATAGAATCCTTTATAATATTCTTGAATTGCATGCACAACTAATTTTATCCTTTCAAACATCATGTGTTCATGCAAGTATAACTCATACAATATATGAATTCTTTGCCGAAATTTTTGCAGCATAATGGATCGAGTGCACTTCCCTATGAACAATGCCAAACTACCAGTAAAATTATTCAAACATGCAAATCAATATGGAACATCAATTATATATTCACAATATTATTCATCAAATTCAATACAAACATCAATAGAGTTTTCTGCTTACTTTATCCCATTTTGCCCGAATTTTGTATAATCCACCTTTAGTCCAATTCAACTCATTTACCTAAATTTTGGATATATCATAGTTCTATGTGTCTAGTTTCCAAACCTTTTAGTCCCATCTCATTTTGATTTGTATAACTCAAGTTATTAGTATTTTACCTCAGACTGCCCTGTACTTAGCCAGAATTGCATCCTTATAAGTGAAAATTCACTAGAAATAGAAATTGGAGTAAAATCATACAAAATTTATATCAATTTAAATCTAACAGAACAAGCTTTCAAATGAAATAAGTTGCATATCATTTGCATGAGTATATTTTGAGATATAAGCCCCGAAACTTGGCCCTACTAGACTACCCTTTTCCAGCCTAGTTTGAACTTAAGGTAAATTCATTGATGTATTGGAAATAATTAGCAATGAATCTGACCCTAAAATTTTATGGAATATTCCATTATATGTTAACTTTTGAACAGTATTAGTTTCACTCAATTTAGAGTTGTGTAGGGTGAGTTACATCCCTCTCAACTCATACTGCCCAGATGGGAATCTAGGATTCTAAGTCAAACTTCAAAAATTCATAACTAATTCTATACTAATCTAATGACCTTATATTTTATACGCATGGAAAGCCCTAAATGTCTAGTTTCGTATAAAAATATATTCATCAAATTTAAACTGCTATAGGTGGAGCCATACACTCCACCATACAGACCATTGAGTGAAAACCCTAACAGCTTCTTGAATTCTCTCTATTCTTCAAGTTCTTTCATACCAATTCCAATCCTAATTACAGCATACATGCAAAATCAACCATAATCCATCATCATCACTCCAATCACATCAATATTACGAGAAAAACAAGATCCCCACACTGCCCAAATCAAGGAAAATAAGAAGAGAAGTTGGATTCCTACCTCCTTGTATGTGATCTTGCTAGATTTTGGAGTTTAGGTGGGTGGAATCTTGTCAAAACTTGAAATTTGATGGAGTAGATTGAAGGGAGAAGAGATAAAGGAGGTTGGAAGGGAAGAAGAGGGGGACGTACTTATGCTAAAGGGAAAAGGAAAGGAATATGTCACTAAGGCTTTAATGAAGTAGTTGGCAACTTGGATTTTGATTGGTTGAGAGCTAGTGGCTAAATTTTAGCCAACTCTCTTCATTTTGTGGCCTTTCTTGTGCCACCAATCGATGAATAAGTGGCTGAGTATTCAACCATTGAGTCATAGGATTTTGGGTGCATAATCCTATTGATTCGGTTCTGATAGTTTAAAATACTGAAATCTTACCGATTTCCTTTAAATCGGTAAATCGGTTTAGGAAAATTTCTATGAAATCTTCTATGCTGCTAATCTAATTCCCTCACATCTAATCTCTCTAATTGCTAATTAATTGACCCTAAATAAATATTTAGTTGGATTTAATTAACCTCAATTATTCGATAAAAATCGAATAACTAGGTGAAAAACAATAAAATCCGGTGGATGTTACATACTGAGCTTATGTATATTATGATTCTTTTAGAATGAGTAGAAAATATAAAATTGTTATATTTGTGTGTGTGTGTGTGTGTGTGTGTTTATATAATTTTCATTTGTTGTCTGTTATTTTTTAGCACCTTTGAGAGCTAAAAGGGGACCAACTAGAGGCTTGAAAGTTCAAAAAAAATGTCGAGCAAGTGCTGATGGAAAGTTGGATGTCATAATCCCTCCAGACAAGAATGTTGTGATTGGTGACAGTGCTAATGATTTTGTGACTTCTCTTTCAGTCATAATTTATCAGCATGCCTTACAAAATGTCGAAACTTGGAAGGATGTTCCAAAATTTGGCAAGGAAAGAATAGTGACAAATGCATTGTATAAATGCTGCATTTTTTTGTTTCTAGATTTCCAAATATTTAGAATTATACTTTGACTCAAGTTGTTTTTGTCATTAAATGCAAGATCAATTTAGGCTTCTAGATATTGAACAAACTAAATAGGCTATTCTGAATGAGGCTAGAGACTTATTTCGCTATAGGTGTAGTAGATTGCACACACATTATAAAAAGTTTGCAACAAAATTGCAAAACAAGCCAAGTGACTTAACGAAGGAAGAAGGGGAGTTTTTGGTTGAGAATATTAGTTCACCAAATTTTGTGGTATTATATGCTTACTTCTCTCCTATGCTAATAACTTTTTTTTATTCCACAATATTTATAAGAAAACTTAAGTTCTTATAATTTTCATTAAGTTGTAATAATTTTCATATTACTATTATTTTATATCTTCATTAGCCTATTGAGTACCAAATACATCTAATATATGAATTCTGCCAATAAACAAATGCTCATTAAGCAAATTGTATTTAGGGCAAAAAATTAGTGCAAGAAACAAGGGAAACAACGCAAAACAAATCATCAGTCACTGTTGTGACCGAAAAACATTCCAATCTGTAGCTATTCAAAGGTGACAAATTATTTTACCTTATTGCTTTATGTTATGTTGAGTTCTTATTATTCTAATTTGTTAAACTATGCATGAGTAGAGGAATCTAGAGATACGAACAGAGCTAAATTTTCTACAACTATGGCAGATAACTCATATTAAGAAAAATGGAGATTATGTTGACAAAGGTTTCGTTGAAGTTAATGTAATGAAATTTCTATTATATAGTAACTTATTTGTGGTAATTGTTTAGTTGCTCTTTTGTAATTAACTTTATTATCTATATTCATTTTAGGACAAAGTCACTACACTTGTTCATGAAAGCTACAAGATGTTCAGGAAGACATGGGTCAAACTCCAATTGTTAATGAAACCTTTGTGTCAATAGTTGGACAAAGACCAGGGTATTGCCGAGGATGTGAAAAAGGACCAAGGCCAGCAAATTTTAAATATGTTGAAGCCATTCAAGATCAACTAGCAGCACAACAAAGAGAGGCAAATGAAGCAAGAAGGCAGATCAAAGAGGTCTCAACAACTTTAGAAGGAGTTCAAGCCCAATTAGTGGAAGAACATAAAAAAAGAGAAGAAATGGAGCCTCGCTTTAATGAGCGCCAAAAAGAAATGCAAGAAAGAATGGGTAACCAATTTTAGGAAGCTAAATGGGTTGCACTATCATAGATAAAAAACCATTTGACAATCTTTAAAATATTATATTAGTTATGTTAATTTGTTCTAGCTTAACTATCATGCCTACAATCAATGGACATTCATTTATTTAAACTACTAATTTCTTTGAAATTTCAGCATTTACATATGTTAATGTGCAAGACTTGTACTTTTTGAGGATAAATAATAATTGCCTCTAATTTTAATAGGTTAGGATTCCAAATGTAAAATCAATTTAGACTTTAATCAAAGTAATTGATGTTTTAGAAACTTACTTCATTTTGTCACTTTGGATAAAACTTAGTTATGTAAGTTGCTCCCTATGCTTGTTTTTAGATTTTTTTTATTGTGTAATATACATGTATTTTGGCCATGGTTGACTGGTATTGGATATCTTCTTATTATATAATGTTGCTTATGTGTAGACATAACTATGGAGATTTTTTTTTCCTTTCTTTCTAAGTTCATTTGGTGGTTTAGTTTGAGTTATAAAATAGCTACCTTATTGTAGTATGCACTAAACTTTTTCTTCTAGGACATCTTAGCATTAAATGATTTTGCTTGTGTATAGAGTATTTATGAAGTTTTTTTCCCTTTAAGTTTATTTGGTTAATTAGTTTGAGTTATTATAAAATTCCTACCTTATTATAGTGTGCACTAATCCTTTTTTTTTTTTGTAGAATCATGACATATATGTTTGATTTTTGGTAATCTTATTCTCATATGGTGTTTACTTTTGTGTAGACTATGTGGAGATGTTTTTTCTTTCCTTTTAAAATTCATTTGGCTAATTAATTTGAGTTATAAAATCCCTATCTTATTGTACCATCCTTTTATTATAGAACCACAATATTTATGCATGAAGTTGAAACCATTTATAATGTATTTGAACATGCATTAATCTTTTATTGTAGAATCTCATCTATCTACGAAGTTGTAACCACTCATATTGTGTGTGAGCATGCACTAATCTTTTATTGTAAAACAATGACATCTACGCATGAAGTTGAAACCATTCATATCTTGTGTGATACGTATATAAGCCTTTATTAAGAGTCACATTTTAATTAGCTTAGTTTTTCTAAATTGTTTTTCAATATATAGGATGAATATAGTGTAGTTGTATTCTTTGAAAAACATTTAACTTTAGTATATTTGGTGCAGGTTTTGCAAAGTTCAAGTTAATTTGACTGCCATGTTTTAAAATATGTTGTGGTTATTGGTTAGAGCATATTTGGTAGATCATAGATTATTCCTCAAACTTCTTGTTAGGAGGTTGAAAGTAGATGATATAAGACATGACTACTCTAATTTAACTTTGTTTTGTGAGCATGTTATGTGAAAGTATATGTATATTCATAACCAATTATGTGTTTTAATTTAGGGATTCTTCAAGTAGCTTAGAAGTAGTGTTTTGTGTTGAACAATTCTAGTCTCACTAAGTTTAATGTTTTGGACTAAATGTTGATGTGAAGACATTATATTACAATATATATGAAATATTTTATGACATATTGTTAGTTTTTTAGTTTTATGTAGTAAATTTATTTATTGTATTTTATTGACATTTAAAATATATATTAAAAAATGTGTTAAATAAATTGAAATTTATGATAAACAAGTTTCCATTGTGAGCAATAAAAAAAACTATTTTGCAGAGACAATATATTGATGCCAAAGATGCCTTATTAAATGGATAGACACTTTCATATTGACTATTTTGCAGTAACAAAAATTGGCTGTGAAAGATTAAAATGTATTGCAATGAAAAAAGTTGCTACAAATGGGTGTAAATTAGCGGTGACTCAAAAAGTGGCTAAAACGACCTTTTGCAACAAGTTCTAATGCAACAACATGCAACCACTTTTTGAAAAGTATAATAATAATTAAATTTAATTTATGATATTTTCATATATGAAATTATGTAAATTTATTTTTTTGGTATAAATTTTTATTAAAAATATCCTATTTTTTATTAAAAATGTCATTTTTCAATTGAATATAGCGTTTTTGTTTTGATTAGTTAAGATGTTCATGAAATTTAAAAAAATGTTAATTTAATTCTGGTCACAAAAACAAAAAAATGGAACTTGGTATAATTTATTAGCATTGTTAATTTTTCTTTTTGAGTGGAATTTATTAGCATTATTATTATTTCAACAAGAAATGGAATAGTGCATGTTAACAAATGACTGCATTCATGTGCTAGTTTTTGTCTTGCAATTATATTTTAAAGTAGCGTCCATAATTGTCATTTAACCAGTTTTCTACTTTTCACGGCAGTTTTCTTTGCAATGATGAGATGAAAACTTAGAGGTGGGCCCTAAGTTTGAATTTTTCCTTTCTCTCCCTTTTCTTGCATCAACCAAATGAGAGAAAACACCATAATATCTCCATTTTCTTTCCACCTTTTTTCTTTCCTTCCATAATCAATTGATCCAAACAATAGGTAAAGAAATTTCTCTTTGTCACAGTCATTC
Source organism: Pterocarpus santalinus (assembly GCA_031439595.1). NCBI lineage: Eukaryota > Viridiplantae > Streptophyta > Magnoliopsida > Fabales > Fabaceae > Pterocarpus > Pterocarpus santalinus. Next base: position 46,538,324 of record CM062532.1, on the reverse strand, counting down.
AGAAAACCTTCTTTCTTAACAACAACATATCTGTGCACATAATACCCAGTGGAATTTGTGAACCTAGCAAAACTTGCCTATTACTACGTTTTGTGTGATACCAGTATTTTATTAACAATTTATAACTTTTTTTATCCCACTTTAATCACTACTAGAAATGTGCTACTTATCGATGAATTTATCGACGACAAATTAGACAAAATCTGTCAACAAGAATTTCACTGGCCGACAAACATGATACGTTAGTAAGATACGCATTGGTAATTAAAAAAATGAATATTACCAACAAAAAAGCTTATTTGTCAGTAATTTATGTAATTATACTGACAAAAAAAGTCTGTCGATATTAAAAATAGCATCGGTAATAATAGTGTTAGAAACAGTTACTGACAGAATTAAACCGACTAATTATTTATAACTACCGACAACATATCCATAGAGAATTTTACATTTTTTTATAATTTGAAAATATTATCGACTGCTTATACTTTGGTAATATAAAAATAATATTTTAATATATATAATTACCGACAAAAAATCTGTTGGTATTTAAAGATTTTTTAATATTTTTTAGTTTAAATTGTTAAAAGTTGAAACTAGTATTTAAATATTCCAAGTTATTATTTTAATTATTTGCAAAATGTCGTCATCGTCTCCGAATGTGTAGTGGTGTGGAGAACTTTGAGGCAGTGGAGTGGGGGAGCTGGTGATAGAGCTGTGCATCGGACAGTGAACTGTAACACCCTACTAATTCTATGTTATGCTTAAGTCATAGCATGAAACTAGTCGGGTTGTGTTACCGTATTGATACTTTACTTACCTTTCTTGTCTTTAAGTTCTCCTTAACTCGTCTCTATTGTGAGGCACGTCTGTTATATTACAAACAAAATAAGCGAAATATCAACAAAATGAGCGAATAGACTATCATCAAATAAGTATAGTACAAATAAGATTTGCAAATGCGTGTAATAAACATATGTATATATATATATCGAGAAAACTGTTTGTTTTAGTTTATGTACAAAGGTTCAAAGTAAAACACATACATGGGCTAGTGTATCAAAGACCATCTTGCCTCATCATCGGCCCTACCCTATGGTCCTCATAGGACATTTCATAATCTCTTTGCTAATTCTCTGAGTCAAACCCATGACCCAAAGCTACATCTTTGTCCAAAAAGAGGCTGTCATACAACATCCCTGCTAAACTACTCAAAGTCGGTGGCCGGGTTTAGCCATGCCAGGCTCGTGGGGTATAGTCCACTTAGGTCCCAGGGGAGGAAGAGGCGGCGACGAGCTTTGGCCTCAGAGGGGTCACTCTGAACTCGGAGGGACGTCGGGTGCTGTGGTGGTGACTTCGGGAGCGAGGTCGGCCGGGTGCTTTGAGTGCGGAGGAAGCGAGATGCGGGTCTGCGCCATATGTAGAGGATGGCAATATAAGAGTAGCGGTCGAATAGGGGGATGGTGCAAAAAGGAACATCAAAGTTCTGTCGCTAAATAAGTACAAGCGAAAGTTACACGAGCGACTATGTCAGAGGTCCAACTCCAGGTCATGGTGGAACCGGAAGTGCGGGGATCTCGATAAAAGGGTGGTGTGGAGTCCATAAATGTCTGAATACGAGAATGATGAATACACAAGGCGGAGGTGAGAATTTCAGGAAAAATTCTCAGTAGGGTTCGATTACACTGGGGCCTGACATCACATACATTCTCGATTACCTCAGTTTACTTAATTATTAAAATACGTGTTCAAACTAAAGTCCATTTTCATGAGTTTAAAAACATGCAAATAGAAGGTAAGGTTCAATTTTACTTTAATTGGCATAAGCGAAATAAGTACTAATACTAGTGCACGAAGGATAAATGGAATAAATCAATGAATAGCGGTATGGCAGGTTGTAACAGGACAATTGTAAACATCACGATGCAACTATTCCATGGATTTATGCACTCATGTAATCATGTAAACTCATTCTTGAACTTTCTTTCATAAACTCTTTCATTACTTTCTATCATTTGTCCATCTCTCTTGGTCCCTGGGAGTTCTTGGCCATTTTAGACTCTGGGTAATGATGCGCTGCTCGGGATCGAGCTAGTTCCTATACTGAAATGCGGGTTTACTTTCCCGACCTTTCTGATCTATTCCCATTAACTTTCTATCGGGCTGGCCCAAGTAGTATGGAACTTGCATAATGACATCTTCTTTCCACGACTTTCATGACTTTCTTAAGAATGTATATACTCATATGAAATTCACCAACTTGTTCATGGGTTCTGCAAAAACTGGCGACATATGACGTGTCAGCTTCCCATGAATAGTGCCAGTAATCAATACATCAATACATCACAAGAAGCACAAATTCACATGTATACTCCAACATGAAACTCCAATTCATATCAAATTCATTAAGACAGAAATTCTGCCTCAGCATATACAACCAACCCAGTTCTTGTAATTCATGCCACAATTTCATTTTAGCTCATTTGGACCTCAAATTTGAGTATGTTACAGGGTTGTGTGTCTATTTTCTAACCTCTTTGGTCCCATCTAATTTCGGTATCTATAACTCAAGATATCTAAACTTTATCTCGGCCTGCCCATTAGCTGGCCAGAATCAGGCAACAAAAAGTAGAAATTTGCAAAATCGAAAACTCACTCAATTCAGACGAAATTGGTCTCGTATTAAAGCTAATAGGACAAACTTTCATATACAAAAAGTCCCATTTCATTTGCCTTAGTAGGGCTCGAGTTACAAGCCCCGAAACTTAAGAACTGTCCTGTGTTGGCCTGGTTTGGACATAGGGTAACTTCTTCAAATCACTGGGAATAACTGAGTGGATAACAAACTCGGGATTTCTCTGGATGTTGTTCTCCTATGTGTAAGCTTTGCAGCAAAGTTGGTTTCACTCAGTTTCATGTAGTATAGGTCGAGTTCTACCCTAAATAACCCAATCTGCCCAGAGCCAGAGTTAAAACCCTAGGTCGAGATTCAGAAATTCATATCTTCCTCAATTCTGATCCAAAACCCTTATATGATATGTCTATGGAAAGCCCTAGATGTCTAGTTTCATTTAAAAATAGGTTCATCGAATTTGACCGATCGTAGGCGGCGCCGTACGCTCCGCCATATGGTCTGCCGTGGACTCTCCACCAAGACAGCACCTCCAGCCATTTAATCCTCTTAGTTTTCTTCTTCTAATTCTACTTCTAACTCAAAATCTTCTATTAATCCAAGCATAATTATTCAATTCACACATCAATTAAGGTGAAACTAATTCAGTCCAGCCAGCCAAGTGCATGGATTTGATGCAAGAAATTTAAAACCCCTACCTTTGATTTAAGTGTTTTGGTGCTGAGCTCTTGAAATTTGGATAAACAAGGCTGGAACTTTGCATAAGTCTTGGATGTGTGAGAAAGAGAAAAGAGAGCTGATGGAGAAGAGGAAAAGCAACGTGAATAATGGTGTGATTCAAAGGAGGATAGTGTGTTATATAGGCATGAGTGGGGAGTTAACTTGGAAGATTGTGATTGGTTGCCCTCTTTGTGTGGTAGAATCACTCTCCACGTCGCTCAAGTGGTGGAGTTTCTAGCATATTACGGAAACAAAATCGAACTTCGTACTCTACATAAAGTCGTACCTCGTGAACTTCTGTATATGAAGTGAACTGGAAAACATCCAGTCTAATTAAAGCGTAAAAGTAGAGCCTGGTGAGAAGCCAAGCACTTAAGGTCGGGCTCGTAAATCATGAACTTCTATCCAGAGACTTCGAAAAAGATATAGAAGTGAGCTTCTAATATTGAACTCAAGATGGGATCTCACAGTTGTGAATCATAATGTCGGAATTGGAATACTTTCAGTTCATCTGAGCCTTAGAGGCAAAGTCGAATCGAACATTTTACTCTTTGATCGATAAGATCGGAAGTAAGTAAAGAATCTTTGAAGTCGACAACGAACTTCGTAAGTTGGAAGCATCAGTCACTCTCATTTCATCTCGCTTGAAATTGGAAGTGAATTCCATGCAGAGAAGGTCAAAATTTATCCACGCTTACAAGGTGAATTCGTAAGCTCCATCCATTAAATCGGAGGCGTAAGCTTGCATGCCTTAGGTCGGAAGTCGAGGAAGAAGTCCCTTGCAAGCCTTGAAACGAAATCGGAAGTCGAAGCTAGTGTTGAGGTCGGAGGCCAAGTGTAAGGAAACTCGGAAATCGGAAATGTCATCAATAATGGGGATCGGAAGTCGGAATTCGCGGATGTTACATGAACTGCCACTCTGCATCTGCTCGAAGTATCTGTACATGGTCATCATCCTCTACTTCGTCTACTACATCTATTGTGTCCACTGCTCCTTATCCCTCGCATGGCGCTCATACAACTCCATGTAGCTCCTGTCGGCCTCCTCGAGCTGCCTCAACACCAATTCATTTTGTGCATAGACCTAATCACAGATGTCTTCCATATTGGTCCCAGCAGGCCTAACTCCAAAGACAGAGCTTGGAAAATACGACCTACTGTAAAAGGCCCCTCATGCCATAAATCCACCCCTTATAGTGGCCACCGACTGTTTGGGCCTATATCTCATCATTGCTAATAGGTGGGCCAGTAGGAGTGCTCCTATCCCCCTACTACAACTACTACGATCGGGCCTCCATCAGTCATTTGGTGAACTCATGCTACAATTAGAAGAAACAAAACAAATAAGATTTAAGGAATAACAAATATAATAAATTAAAAGTTCATTGTTTTCCCCACATTAATGGCTAGTAAGCAATGTAAGCAGAGAGATGCCAATCATGGAGATTCCATTCTCTCTGCTAGGAATGGCAAAAAAACATGTCAAAGCGGGTATTCACAGGGATTATCTGCGATAGGGACGGGTATGGGGACTGGTTTGGACCCCATGGGGATGGAGACAAAGTCCATATTTATTAAATGGGGTGAGGATGGGGGATAAGGTCCCTACCCCATAGAGACCCACTAAGTCCCCATTTACGTATCCTATATTTATAATAACTTGGATTTGCATCACGTTGTTTTATTTCTAATTTGATTTGTGTTGTGTTACTAACATTATAATAGATTATGGATATTTATGAATGCTTTATTCAAGTTTAAGTTCTTTTATATATAACTTTTCTCTTTTTTTTTTTGTATAAACTCACAGATATTTGTGGGAATTTGAATCCTCATGGGGAATGGCAAACCGAGAATGGGGACCCGTGATGGGGGTGAAGATAGGAGTAGGGGCCAAATTTATAAATGGAACAAGGGCGGGGGGCATGTCTTAGCCCCCATGGGTCGTTAACAATTTCTCTTATTTGATGCACCTCGTATAAAACATTGAATATCTACATAAATATTACACGAATTAATTTTAATTTCAATTTAAGTTTTTATAATAAACATATATTCTTTACATTATGAACTTAATATATTGTTATTAGGAAACTATACAAAGAGGCTATATAAAAGTGAGCGTGTCACAACCCAACCTAGGTCGTGACTGGTGCATAGAACCTACACTAAGCAAATTTTCTTAAAATATTTGGGCAGAGTCTCATCTATATTCAGAACTATTCTCCAAATATAGATCCTCTTCCTGCACAACAAAAACACAAACACATAATCCATTGGGGATCCAAATATTCTCAGAATGCACCCTACATCCCATAGCACATAGTTTTACTTCTTTACAAACCAATCCTTTTAAACAACTTTAATTCAAACATATAATTCCAATTCTTTAGGAAATCCAAAAATTTTGATAAATATAACTAAAATACAACAACAACAACAACAACAACAACAACAACAATTAGGACAAGGCCAGACCCTGCCTATAGTATTATGGAGCTACAATAATCTAACAATTTTTCACACTAAAATAATTTACAAAAATGCCCTTGAATAGAGAAGGGCTCACCAAGATTATAGAAATACTCTACTGAGGGACAAATGCTTAGATCAATTGAACACCTGCAACTGAAAAAAAAAAAAAGAAAATAACAGAGTGAGTCTATGAACCTCAGTGAGAGATAGAATGTCCCTAACCCACATGAGATAATGTACAAGTTTATAGATGTTAAGATAATACACACACATATATAAAACCAAGTAGAAATCTCAGTAAAACATTATCCAAATTTTCTTTTCCGAAAACCATTGAGACTATCTATTCCAGGGTAATCCGTCAGGAATCACACTTAGGTAGCCCTGTAATCCGTCACGCACCACTTTTTCCTGTGGTCGTGTAATATCCATCACGCACCACGCTATGTGTGTGGCTATGTGATATCCGCCATGCACCACTCCCTTGAGTGGCTGTGTAATATCTCATCCAAGGTGCACCCAGCGCTAACGCCCACTGCCGTTAGCCTACAGATCCAAACTTAGACTTCCCCAAGTCTTTCTTTTCCATTATACATAACATTAAAGAAAAATGAAACCTTTAACATTTCAATACTTCGAAAGTTAACAAAAGTCCATAACCTTCTCCAGAAAACCTTTTATTCCAGTTTCATATAAAATCCTCAAGAATTTACTTCTTTCCTTTCAAACAAGAACAATTTCCAAAGCTTCATAGAAAACCAATATAATAAACATTTACCATACTTTTTTGAAAATTAGATCATTGTCTCATGTGACCAAATTTGGATAAATATGCTACCAAGTTTAAATCAAAATTCTAAGATATACCAAATTATTTGAACACACACACACACACACATATATACATATACAAAATATATTGGAGACTAAGATAGGGATAAATTATCTACTCACAGTTCACCAGTCTAAAGGTGAAATTCGATCCTACAGAGCTCCGGGGCTCATATAGCGGTCATTGGAGTCATCTAGCACCATAATCATAACAATATAACTACACATTAGCTACATATCATGAGAGATTACATTATCTACCCCCAAACTCAAGAATTCTCCCAAAATCCAAGCTTAGGGTTCAAGAGCAACCTCAATCTAAGTAGAGATTTGAATTTCTTGGAAAAGGAAGGAGGAAGGATGTTAGGATTTATCTTTGGGAAGCCAATGGGAGCGAGAATGGTGGTGGATTTCGCGATTTGCCCTCTTCCAAGCTCCAAGCTCATCCATGGTGGAGTTAGAGAGAGAAAGAGAGCGAAAGAGCGAAAGAGAGAAAGTGAGACGAATTGATGATGATTTTAGGTAGATTGAAGTGTTTAATCGATGTCTTGAAGTGGGTTTAGTGAAAAGATTTGATATGGAGGTGTTGGGGTGAGGATAGGGTGAGTTTAGAAAGAAAGAGAGACATTTTTAGGGTTAGAGAGAGAGTGGGACATTGAAAATGAAGAAAGAGAATGCGTCCAGTCGCTATATAAACGGTTGGTAATCGATTACAATTCTATGTAATTGATTACCTCAGGCCTGGTTACTTGTAATCGATTACCAGAGTGGTTGGAAACCCGTTTCGGACAATTGTAATCGATTACAATTATGAAAAACACCTCTACAAGACAGACTCACAGCTTGGGGACATGGCTATCATACACTTATTTATACTAAGTTAATAACTTTAAAACATAAATGTAAATAAGGAAATACCCCCTAATTTGGATTCAATAAAAATATTCAAAAATTTAAAATCCTTAGGATTCGGAATCCAACTTTTGGGTTTTAATTCAATTCCTCGATAACTCGCATTTTTATCAACCGGTGGGTTGAAATCGAAGGGGTTACCCATTCCCTAAAATTCGTTAAAAATCATCACTAAACTCAACAATATCTAGAGAACCATTACCAGGATTTTTTATCTTAAGATCCAAGGAGGCATAAGATTCAGACTCAAAATTTTTCAGGTTTCAGTATCAACAGGTAACTACAATTCATGCTGGGGTATTACAGAGCCAGAGACAAATAAAATGAAATTTTTAATAAAAGGGCAAGATTAAGAAATGGAAAGAATTTTTTTTCTTGTTGATCCTTATTTACAAATTCAAAACAGATCTATATGATTAATTATGTGTTAAAAATAATGCTTTCAACAGTATATTTATACTATTTTCTATAAAAATTGCTTTTTTTCATCAAGAATAATTACACAATTACATTTTTCATTTTTCTATATATTTATATAAAGATGTATATATTATTATGTAATATTGAGAACTAAATATACTATATATCATATTGAAATTTTTTTTATAGAATTTCATTAAATCTCAAAGTATAAGGATTGGGAACTGATTATTTTACATTTTTTATTATTAAATTTTTACTAAAATATTGCAAGAACATACATTAGATAAAATTGTAGACATTATGATAAAAACATAGGATGATTTTTTTACATATGGAATTTTGGTGAGGTAATTGATGGGATATGGGGTTTTTGAAAAAATTAGAAAAATATGGTGATTGATAGGAATCCACCCAAATTACAGGCAAATGCTACAAAAAAGTAAAAAACGAAGCCACTATCTATACTAGCAGACTGCAAAAAAATAATTGAAAAAGGAATCCAGCTTGCTGTTAGCTGGATTCCATTTTTTTATTATTATTATTTTAGTATCGTCCGTAGTGGGCCTTTCATTTTTTATGGGAGAAACTCAGAACCTAGAAACTGGCTATAGTAGCAGTTAGGGAATCTATGTCATGTCTCATATCCAACCCATGGCAAGGAGGATCTAGAACCCAGAACCCAAAAGTTGGGACCTCGAACTTGGAACCTAAAAGGCGCTACAGTAGCAATCAAAGAATCTGTCATGTCCCACATCCAACCAATGGTAAGGAAGAACCTGGAATCTGAAACTTGAAACAAGGAACCTGGAACCTAGAAGGCAGCTATAGTAGCAGTCAAGGAATTTGCATCATGTCTCACATTCAACTCATCATAGGGAGTGTAACGTCCAGAATTTTTGAAACATTCGATTTATGTTATTAATTGAATTATTTGATTAATTTGTATGAACATGGTTAATAGATGTCAACTAAAGGTTAATTAGAAATTAATTAGATGTTAATTAGAGGGATTAGGATTGAGAATTATTAGAGTAGACCATTAGAAAACTTTAGCAAAAATAGATAGAAAATGAATTGTCGGTTGATGGAAAACCAGTAGAATTTCAGTATCTTAAACTATCAAAACCAAATCAGCCAAAGTTAGCATAAATAAAACCCTGCTTTAAGTGGCACAAATTAAGCCACTTCTCCTACCCAAAGTGGCGCCCTGCATGCCTCAAGAATGAGCATTGTTGGCTCACTTAGGAGCCAATAGATGCATCCACCAATGAGAATCCTAGGAGCCAACCACCATATTCAATCAACTTCACTTTTGCCCCCTATACCCCTTAATATGCTGTCCCAAAAATTAGCCTCCTCCTTCCATCTTTTTTCTTTCATTTCTTCTCCATTTCAACCTACTTCAAAGCTTCACCCACTCCCTTGATCAAAACAAGTCAATCTTAACAAGTTAATTCGCTCACAAGAGGTAGGATTCATATGCTTGGTTTGGTTTTCTTGGACTGATGATGACTAGAAAATTTTCTTCTACTTATATAGCTGATGATCTATGGTGATGATGTGATGATTTATGGTTGATCTAGTATATGTTTTCTTAGCGTAGATTGAAACTTGTATACGGAACACAAAAGGAGCCAAAAAAGAAATTTGAAGTTCATTGAAATCCGTAGGCTTCCGTACTTTCAAGCTGTACGGACTCCCACCAGCCATTATAAATTAATAAAATTATTTTTATGTAAAACTAGACATCTAGGACTTTCCAACCATATAAATTTTGAGGCCATTGGATTATTATTGAGGAAGATATGAGTTTTTAAAGTTTGCCTAGGAATCCTATGATCTGTTCTAGGCAGTACGGGTTATGAAGGGTATAACTCACCCTATACAACCCGAAATTGAGTGCAACCAATTTTGATAGAAATCTAACACATATAAAATATCCCATAAAAATTTTAGGTTTAGATTCAACTGAGCTGCTCCCAGTAATTCATGAAATTTGCCTTAAGTCCCAACCTAGTTGGAACAAGGTAGTATAGATTACCCTAATTCAAGAGCTCATAACTTGAGTTATACTTATTCAAATAAGGTGAAACTTGTTGGAAATAAAATTTGGGTCAATTAGCTTTAAAACAACATTGGTTTCATATAGTTTCAACTAGTTTTCTATTTTTAGTTTTTGGTGGATAAATCTTCCTATTAATAGGGCAGACCTAGGTAAATTGTTAATAACATGAGTTATACTTATCAAAACTTAATACTACTAAAGAGGTTAGAAACTACATAAATAGTATTCTAACGTATCCAAAAATTAGATCTAAATGAATTATGTAGAATTTATGGTGGAATTTATAAAATCAGACAAAACTGAGTAGAGGTAGCAAAAACCTGATCCATGTTTGAATGTTACAAAATTAGTATAAGTGTTAGATGCTTGATGCTCTACATTGGTATTGTTATATGATTGACTTCCTGGTAGCCTGACGCTATTCATGGCGAAGCGGACTCGATTTGTTATACTACCAAAATTTCGATAGAAACCATGCACAACACATGATATACTTGCCCATATTTATATGATATCCAATCCAATTTATCCTTACAAATGAGATTCATGAGGATTATGCTAAGTTCCATATTACTTGGACCAACCTCAGAATAAAGTTACAAGGAATAGATCGGTGGGAAGATCGAGGAAAGTAAACTTGACACTCCTATCTAGGAGTGAGCTCAGTCTTGAGAATCAAACTATTACGTAGAAGTTCTATGGCCAAAAAATTCCCAGGGGACCAAATATGGATAAGCTTAAGCTATACAAAACCAATGAAGCAAAGTGCATTATACTTTACCATATTACTACATTCACATATATGCATGTTACTTTATTTTGTTTTGAGTACACTATTGAGAATGTATATTCTTTCATGAGTTATATTTGATCTGCACCTTTCTGCTATAAGTAAAACTGAACCTTGCTTCGAGTCGTGTTTTCTTGAATTTAAATGAACGGAATTGATATATCTATTATTCATTTTATTTTAATAAAAAAGAAAAAATCGAAGCAACTGGAATGACTGCGACATCAGGGTAGTATAGTTTAGAATCTTACTGAGAATTTCATCAAATTCTCGCTCTACTATATATTTCCACCTCATTATCAGACCATGAACTCAGAGGCGACCTTCATCCTTTTCGTCAAGCTACCTAATCTCCAGACCCACCATGATCCCCTACTTGACTCTATGTACATCCTTGGCACCTGTCATTTCCACTTGTACAAGTTCTCTCACAGGGACTTCATTGTTCCTCTCCACCACCTGATGTTTGATCCATCCGCACCTTACGTAGCCATCCCCCTGCACTAGGTTTAGCCAGCTCCAACACCAGTACCAGCACCCCCGCTAGCACCTACTTCACAACGACCACAAGTGGTACCTTCTATCTCGTCCGACAGCGACCCATCAGAAGACGCAGCTTCCTCACCTTCCTTTTCGGGTTTAGATGGCAATAGCTATGCCCTGGCCAGCCCTGGCATGGCCAACAAATTCCTTTATCAATCAAAAAGATTTTCTCGTGTAATATTCATCTTGACAAGAAATTTTCTACATAATATGATAAAATATGTATCAAAAGCATAAGGGCCTGTTGCAGCGGCTACTGCTGTTTTCTTGATCTATCCAATTAGTCAAGGAAGCTTTTCGGATGGTATGCCTCTAGGAAACTCTGGTACTTTCAATTTTATGATTGTATTTTAGGCTGAGCACAATATTCTTATGCATCCATTTCACATGTTAGGTGTAGCTAGTGTATTCAGCGGTTCAAGTCCCAATACTAATGTTATTATACCTATGAAAGCTATTCCATTCATTATGGGGGGTATAGCTATGAAAAGAGGAATAAGTCTAGCTACAAGAAAAATTCTTGCCGCTACCATAGTAGCAACATGTATAAGAGCGAAAATAGGAGTAAGGCCTTCCATAGCATCCAATAACCATTCATGAAGGGGGAATTGGGCAGATTTAGCAATAGAACCACAAAATAACAATAGTGTAACACCTTACTAGACAAGATACTATGCTTAAGTCATAAGATGTTACCTGATAGGTTATTACATACGGCTGTCTAATTAAATGCCATTTTCTGATTTAATGTTGGTTACCCATATAGAGTTAATTGTTTGTTTAATTATTTTCCATGTAACTGCAGAATAAGAAATAAATAAACATTGTAGCAAGAATAAAATAAAATAAAATAAATGCGGAATAGATGGAACTACTAAAACTGCATCATATACATAAATACATAAATGTTTGTTTTCAACGTTTGTCAAAAGATACATAAAACAGTACAAGATAATAAAATGAGGCCGCTAATACAAAATAAATCGGCATGTCTTTATGAACAGTACCCTAATTGGTCCCCAAGGGACATTTCGTGTGCTACCCATCCACATACAGCATATACTAAACTACTACCTATGACCCAATATTGCCAAAAGGGGGCCACTCTATACATTTCCTACTGCAGCATTACACGGGCACCTTAGATGGACTCCGAGGAAAGGAATCCATTCGCCATGTGGGCATCAGCTGGGGTGTAGTCCACGCTCGGGATAGAGAACGAGGAAGACGAGCTCGCTGCCTTTGACGGATCCTCCTCAGACAGTGAGACCGAGGGGATTTGCTGTGGTGGTGAATCTAGCGGAGCCATGGGAGATGCTGCTACTGCTGCTGCATGTGGAGGTGGAAAAGGATGGGTCATGTATAGCAAGATAGCAATATAAGGTACGGCGGGGTTGAAGAGTGGGAGAGTCAGAGGAACAGCAAAATCTCTATGAAGGAAGAAATAAAAATGGAATTGACAGCTACCACATATATATATATATAGTCTAAAAACGAGTTCAGGTGGATATGAGGCTCATGGAACTTGATGAATAGGACGCCTATTGCTGCATTCTCCATGATCTGAGAATGACGTGGAAACATATAGTAGGGTGAGAAATAAAGATTTCTCAGTAGGAATCCTAAATTTATACATATCTATCATCGTTGTCATTCTCAGTTGTTTCGGTTTTTCCATAATTTTAAATAGTATGACATAATAGTAATATTCAACTTAAATTCTTATTATAGAAACATACACTGAAACAAACTAAATTTTAGATTAGAACAATGAAGATATAGTTAACAGATATACTAATACAATTAAGCCCGTAACCATAAATAAATAGTAACATATCATGAGAAATAAATAGATAACTATGACAATCAATTAAGAATTATCATACAGTATATATAAATGTGCAACTGGGAATTGCATCTTATTTTTGAAGGCTTTCACCTCTTAAAATATATTTTCCATCCTTGGTCCCCTGGGAGTTATTGGCCATATACTCCTGGGTAATAGTCCGCTTTTCAGGATCGAGCTCGTTCCTATACAGAATTGTCAAGTTTACTTTCTTCGACATTTCCACTGATCTATTCCCTTCAAACTTATTCAGATCCTGACCCAAGTAATATGGAATCCTTTATAATATTCATGCATTGGATGCACAACTAATTTCATTCTTCCAAATATCATGTATTCATGCAAGTATAGCTTACACAACATATGAATTCCTTGCCGAAATTTCGGTACCATAATGGATCAAGTCCACTTCCCCATAAATAGTGCCAAACTACCAGTAAAAATCATTCAAACTTGCAATTCAATATAGAACAGCAATTATATATTCATAATATCTTTCATCAAATTCAATTCAAACATCATTAGGGTTTTCTATTTACTTCATCCTATTCTGGCTGAAATTTGTATAATCCACCCTTAGGCCAATTCAACTCATTTGACACTCAATTTTGGATATGTCATAGCTCTATGTGTCTAATTTCCAACCCTTTTAGTTTCATCTCATTTTGATTTGTATAACTCAAGTTATTAGTATTTTACCTCAGATTACCCTATTCTTAGCCAGAATTGCACCCTTATAAGTGAAAATTCACTAAAAATAGAAATCTAGGTCAAATCACATGAAATTTATAAAAAATTAAAGCCAAAAGAACAATCTTTCAAATGAAATAAGTTTCATATCATTTGCATGAGTATATTTTGAGATATAGGCCCCGTAACTTCACCCTATTAGACTATCCTATTCCAGCCCGGTTTGAACTTAAGGTAAATTCATTAATGTGCTGGGAATAATTGACAACAAATTTGACTCTAAAATCTTTATGGAATGTTCATTTATATGTTATCTTTCAAAAAAACTTTAGTTTCACTCAATTTAGAGTTGTGTAGGGTGAGTTACACCCTTCTCAACTCATACTGCCCAGATGAGAATCTAGATTTCTAGGTCAAACTTCAAAAATTCATAACTAATTCGATACTAATCTAATGGCCTTATAATTTATATGTATGGAAAGCCCTGAATGTCTAGTTTCATAAAAAAAAAATATTTATCAAATTTAAATAGTTGTAGGTGGAGCCGCATACTCCATCATATAGACCGCCGAGGAGAACCCTAACAGCTTCTTGAATTTTCTCTATTCTTCAAGTTCTTGCATACCAATTCCAATTTTAATCACAACATACATGCAAAATCAATTATAATCCATCATCATCACTCCAAATCACATCAGTATCATGAGAAAAGCAAGATCCCCACACATCCCTAAATCAAGGAAAACAAGAAGAGAAGTTGGATTCCTATTTTTCCTAGGTGTGATTCTTGCTAGACTTGTGTTTCAGTTGAAGAAATCTTGTTGTGGCATGAAGGTTTGTTGAAGGTGAAGATGATATGAAGTGAGATCAAACGAGATAAGGGAGAAAATAATGGAGAGTGGTCAGCCACATAAAGAGGCCGAAATTGTAAGGGTAGAAAAGAAAAAAAATGAAAACTTCTAAAGCAAGTTGAATATGATTGGTGGATTTCTGTTGGCCATTTCAACTTGATTTTGTGGCTGCCTTCTTTGGTTGAAAGTGGCGCCACATATGGGGATGTTTTGGCTAAATCTTAGCCATTCATCCTAGGGCACTCATAATATAAGTTCTACTGGTTTGGTTCTAACAGTTTAAAATACCGAAATCTTACCGATTTCTCTTAAATCGGTAAACCGGTTTTAGAAAAATTATGTGAAGTTTCCTATATTCCTAATCTAATTCCATCAAGCCTAATCCTTCTAAATCACACTTAATTGGCTTTAAGTGAATGCTTAATCGAATTCTAATTAATCCCGATTATTCGATAAAAACCGAACAACTCAATTATTAACGATAAAATTTCTCGGACGTTACAAATAGGTCACACAAAGTAACAGAAAACATTAACATCATTGTTAGAAATCAAGTTATTGAATATTTGAAACAAATCCCAAAATTCCAAACTACCCGTTATCCAATAAAGACCTAATATACCTAATAATAAACCAAAATCCCCTACACGATTAGTTACAAACGCCTTTTGACAAGCATTTGCTGCAATAGGATGTGTGAACCAAAAACCTATTAATAGATAAGAACACATTCCAACCAATTCCCAAAAAATATAAATTTGTATCAAATTAGAACTAGTAACTAATCCCAACATTGAAGTATTAAAAAAACTCATACAAGCAAAAAATCTCAAATATCCTTGATCATGAGACATATAACTATCACTATAAATAAGAACCAAAATGCCAAGAGTAGTGATTAACATTAACATAACAGAGGTAAGTGAATTGATCAAGTAACCAAACTCTAAAGAAAGATCATTATTTATAGCGCAAGACCACACATATTGATAGGGGGTGCAGGGCGAATGATTTCAAAACGGACTCCCCATTCATGAGATAGAGAAAATCACCAAGATTTCGTGATCCACTGCCAAACTTATTCCAATTCAGTATTAGATTTCTTTTCTTTCAGTTATTCTTTTTCCCTTCCCAGTCTATTAATAACAAAAATGGATTCTTCCAATGTATAAAGTAAGAATTTCAATGGCTTCTTTTGCTACTATAACCTTCCCGACCACGATTTTTTTCTTTTGATTTTGAAGCATTTTTTAACCTCGAAATAAGAAAGTGTATTGAGAAAAAAAAATATAGTAAATAAAATAGAAATAGAGAAATAAATAGTGGGCTACATCCTTTCTATGATTACTTTTTAAATGGCAAGATCCTCTCTATACATTGGAGCCCCTTTCTAGATTTAATCAATATTATTGTTAACTTGTACAGTTCACACTCTTTGGCTCTACCCATTAAATATCTAGTAATAGGTCTTTCACAATGAAATCTAGCTATATAGTAACAATATTTAAGTATGAAGATTAGATGGGTAGCTGACCCTTTTAGTCCATTCTTGCAAAAATAAAAATAAGAGCATAATTTTTTCGCTTTTTAATTGAAATATAGGATTTCCCCAGCTTAATGGGTAAGCATTTGCTACTAATGGGGAAATTTTTCTCATCTTAAATTGCAAATTGAGGTGATTGGGTTTGCACCAATCGAAACCATAAATTTGATACACAATAGAAGAATATATATATATATATATATATATATATATATATATATATATATATATTATGAATTTTATTATAAATTTAAATTTGATAGATTTTTTTAAGTTAAGATAGTGAATGGAGCTCTTCCATTCTCTATCTTAACTGATCCACCGATACTGGAAAATCTTTTTTTCTTCCATTTGAACTAATTTCAATAATTCTCTTAGCTGCTTTGATAGGTGCAATTGTCGTGGCTCACCAATAAGAAATCTTTCGAACTAGCAATAAAAAAAAATTCTTTTTTTTAAATTTTCCCACATTTCTTTCTGTTGAATTCTATGTGAATGTAAAAAAAAAGAGTGTTTATGTAGAAAATAATTTTTTTTTTTTGCCAATATATTCTGGCTAATTAATCAAAGAAGAATTAGTTTTCATTTAGAGAACAGAAGATATGTCTTTCACATGACCTGTAGCAACCAAAATATCCCATGTCTGTGAAGATGCGGACTACCTCCACCTGGACAGAAAGACCCTATGAAGCTTCACTGTTCCCTTGGATTGGCTTTGGGCTTTTCCTATGCAGCTTAGGTAGAGGGCCAAGAAGGCCTCCTTACAGGGGGGCCAGAGCCATCAATGAGATACCACTCTGGAAGAGCTAGAATTCTAACCTTGCGCCAGGACCTACAAGCCAAGGGACAGTTTCAAGTAGATAGTTTCTATAGGGCATAGGCCTCCCAAAAGGTAACAGAGGCGTGCAAAGATTTCCTTGGGTCAGACGGAGATTGGCCCTCCGGTGCAAAGGCAGAAGGGAGCTTGACTGCAAGACCTACTAGTTGAGCAGGGATGAAAGTTGGCCTTAGTGATCCGATCGTGCCGAGTGAAAGGGTCGTCGCTCAACAGATAAAAGTTACTCTAGGGATAACAGGCTGATCTTTCCCAGGAGCTCACATTGACGGGAAGGTTTGGCACCTCGATGTCGGCTCTTTGCCACCTGGGGCTATAGTATGCTCCAAGGGTTGGGCTGTTCGCCCGTTAAAGCGGTACATGAGCTGGGTTTAGAATGACGTGAGACAGTTCGGTCCATAACTGGTATGGGCGTTAGAGTATTGAGAGGACCTTTCCTTAGTATAAGAGGACCGCGAAGGATGCACCTCTAGTGTGCCAATTATCATGCCCATGGTAAACGCAGGGTAGCCAAGTGCAGAGTGAATAATTGCTGAAAGCATCTAAGTAGTAAGCCCACCCCAAGATGAGTGCTCTCCTATTCTGACCTCCCCAGAGCCTTCGGTAGCATAGCCAAGACAGCGATGGGTTCTCTGCCCCTACGAGGATAGAGCGAAAGAAGTTTTGAGAATTCAAGAGAAGGTCACGGCGTGATGAGCCGTTTCTTATTAACGATAGGTGTTAAGTGGAAGTGCAGTGATGTATACAGTTGAGGCATCCTAACAGACCGGCAGACTTGAACCTTGTTCCTACATGACCCGATCAATTCGATTAGGCACTCGCTATCTATTTTCATTGTTCAACTCTTTGACAACATGAAAAAACCAAAAGCTCTGCCCCCTTTTTTATCTATCCAAGGGATAGAAGGGCAGAGGCCTTTGGTGTCCCCTCCAATCAAGAATTAGGGCCTCACAATGAATAGCCAATATACTTTTATCTCATGCCTTTCTTCGTTCATGGTTCGATATTCTGGTGTCCTAGGCATAGAGGAACCACACCAATCCATCCCGAACTTGGTAGTTAAACTTTACTACGATGATGATATTGTAGAGGAGGTCCTGCAGAAAAATAGCTTAGCGCCAGGATGATAAAAACCTTAAGACCTTTCATTCTTATTACTTTTTCAATATGAAAAAGTGATAAGAATGAAAAATAAAAAATGAAAAAGATCGTCTTATTCAAAACCCATTTTATGAAATCCCTTCTCGCCCACTTCACACCTCGGAATGCATCGTACTTACAGAGAGAAAGGTGCTTTCACATCTTCTTAAACCGAAATCGCTAGGGAGAGGAAAGGTTCCCTTTTTTTAGTTTTAGGGTACTCCGAGGAATAAATCCAGTGGAGACAGGGTGGGGCCTGTAGCTCAGAGGATTAGAGCACGTGGCTACGAACCATGCTGTCGAGGGTTCGAATCCCTCCTCACCCATAACTAGCCAGTGGCGAACTCAATGGAGTTAGTTATAGTGAATAGTATGGTATACTCATGGATTGGCAAATCCCTATTTGGAAGGCTGTAACTTCTTAACCACTGCAGTCTCTACTCCTGCTAATAGTTTAGCACACTTTTTAGAATCCAGTTAGACGGGACCCTCAAATAGCGTATGTGTAACATCTCCATATAACGTTATAGCAAATAATAAAAACGTTCTTGGGCAAACTTTTATTATTTACAGCCTTGCCCTTGAACATTTTTTAAAATGATATTTAAGTCCTTATATCAATTGAATTAGCAGAATAAGGTTTTAAACAAAGCAGAACCACGTAGCCGAAACGTAGAAACCCAATTCTAGGCCAATTGGGCCACGGAGGTGTCCACATGTGAAATGACGTGGGATGCCCCAAGCTTGTTTAAAATTACGAAAATACCATTAGCAATGGAAAGCAGAAAACATAAGGCCCTAAATTTGCAAAACATTTAAGTTGCACCGTTAATTGACTTATTCGATTTTATTGAGTTTGTAAAGTTAATTAAAGGTTAACTAGGAGTTGATTAGAAGTTAATTAGAGAGATTAGGATAGAGAAGAATTCAAATAGACATATAGAAACTCTTACAAAACTATTTAGTAATGTTTTGCCGGTTTGAAGGAAATCGGTAGAGATTCGGTATTTTAAACCGCCAGAACCAAATCAATAAAATTACACATCAAAAACCCTAAGGTGGCTAAGAATTTAGCCACTTCACTTCTCAAGTGGCATCATTCGTACCACAACAACATAAGCATTGTTGGCTCACTTATGAGCCAATTGAGGTAGCAACTAATAGGAATCAAAGGAGCCAACTACCACCATCATCAAATCAGATTTTTCCTTCTTTCTCCTCCCATTTTTCGTGCTTCCTTCAGCAGCCCTCTATCTCTCCCTTTTTCTTCTTCTTCTTCATCTCCTTATCCTCATTTCTTCACTTCACTTCCATGCCTTCACCAAACTTTGCTTCCTTTCCACTATAACCCAAGTTTTGGAGGTAGGATTCAACTTTTGTTCTTGACTTCTATGGATTGTGGCTATTTGAAATTCTACTTTGCTTCATTCATTTGGTAATATATTGGATGTATTTGATGGTTTTGGTTGGATTATCATGAAATTTTGAGTTGGAATTGAAGTTAGAAGGAGAAAACTAGAAGAAGTGGAGAATCAGGATGCAATCTAGGTAAGAAACTCTACGACAGTCCGTATGGCAAAGTGTACGGCTCTGCCTACAGCCGTTTAAATTTAATGAAACTATTTTTATGTGAAACTAGATATCTAGGGCTTTCCAGCCATATAAATTATAAGACCATTGGATTAGTATTAAGGGAGCTATAAATTTTGGAAATTTGACCTGGGTTTTTCAGTTTAATTCTAGGTAGATAAGATTGTTCAGGGTAAAACTTACCCTATATAATTGGAATTGAGTGAAACTAACTTTGTTAGAAAGATTACACATAGGAGAACACACCAAAAAAAATTTAGAGCTAGATTCAACCCCAATTGCTCCCAGTAGTTCAAGGAAGTTGCCCTAAGTCCAAACTAGGCTAAAATAGGGCAGTCCAAAGGGGTCAAATTGCGGAGCTTATAACTCAAGCTCTACTCAATAAAATGAAATGGGACTTATTGCAAATGAAAGCTCGTCCTGTTAGCTTTAATGTGATAAAAATTTTCATATGATTTCAACTAGTTTTTGATTTTTAGTGAATTTTTACTTTTAGGTGTACAATTATGGCCAGCTATAGAGCAGGCCTAGATAGAACCCTAATAACTTGATATACATTTATCCAAATTAGATGGGACTATAGAGGTTAGAAAATAGACACACAACACTCCAATATATCCAAAATTTAGGTCTAAATGAGTTAAATAGATATTAAGGCTTATTTTACAAAAATCGAATAGGATGAAGGTACATAGACAGCAACTTAAATTGAAGTGCAAATAGTATTTCTATGAGATTAATATTGATATATGAATGCACTGTTGTGATTTCTTTTGGATAATTGATTGTCTAAGTAATGGAACTATTCAGGGGGAAGCAGACTCGATCCGTTATGTTGCCGAATTTTCGGCAAAAGTATATGAAACTAGTGTTTATTTTACAAGAAATTTATGATATAAGCAGCTATACAATTATGAATATGTTATGGTGATATGATCATGAATTATTCTTATGAAAGCATGCATATTTGCATATGAATAAAGGGAGAATATATGAGATCCCTTCACTTGGAGGTATTTGGGTCCAAGTGAAGGCAATTAAAAGATAAAGATGTGGGTCCCTTTACTTGGAGGCAGTTGCATGTTGGGTTCGTCCCTATAAAGGCAGCTAAAACTTTTGGGTCCCTCTATGTTGGAGGCAATTGGCTAACTGAGTTCCTCCGACCTAGAGGCATGTGGGTCCCTTTACGGGTCAGTACTGTATGACGACGGTCAGGAGTTGAGCTAACTCCTAGATCAGGCTACTCAAGGGCAGCAAAGATTAAAAGCAAGGACATATGTATGCAGATATCCTAGAGACGGCTATACATAACGCCTAGGTATGTCAAGTAAAGAAAGCAAAGGAACAAAATAGCATATGCATGATTTTATGATGAACAGTGCATACACACAAATAATGTTTGTTATTATCATCATTATGACTTTGCAAGGTAGGCTCTTGTTATCAATATTATTATTATTATTAAGAAATATTGTTGTATTGATGCTTGAATCCTTACTCTGTTTAACAAGTGCATGAATAAAAATTAACTCTGCTTCGGATAATATATTTTCAAACTATAAAACTGGACAATTTATTTGGCATGATCACCTTCTTCATAATAAACCGAAGCAGCTGGAGATAATAACGATCACACGGCATGAAATTTCTTAGTGAATCCTACTGAGAATTTAAAATTCTCACTCCTATTTTCGTGTTATCTCCAGATAACTTGAGAAGTTTTGAAGACGGCTGAAGCTGCTGTCGGAAAAGGTCTGCTCAGGTAATAGTAACAACTCTTGAGTATAGTACTATGGCTTAAGCATAGTATGCTACCGGGGAGGACATTACAATATGCACGTGTATAATGTGACCCTCTTTTGACAGCAATGTGACTTGGGCCACAAATCTTGGTTTCTTTTTGGGACTATGTAGGTCTACACTTCATGAGTACGGGTCAATCTATTTTGTGTAATGGCCTCACATATTGTACCTACAATGTTTATGTAGCTTTAACTCTAAACTCATGTATATATGTTAATGAAGGTCGCATGGATGTATGATATTGCTTCTATTCAACTTATCTATTTTCCATTAGTATGTTGCGCCTCATTAAAGGTATATATAACATCACGAGTAGCAAAAACAAATATATATATATATATATATATATAATAACAATAGATATTTTGATATTGAAATGGTAAAACATTAATGATTTTGTATCTAGTTAGTAGATTATGGCGAGGTAAGTTAATGTAAAGGACTATTACATTTTTGGTATCAGAGCAATTTGTCCTAGCTAAGGCCTAAGAATTGGACTGACTATGCTTTGGGCACACTCTGTGTGTTTATAAATGATATCATGCATTGAGCCTTATCTGTATGGCTATGATATAGGAATGCATGTAAATGAGATGCCTGACCGTGTAAGCCGTTGTTTACTAGCAAACTAAACTTTGCATTGAGATCAACTCAATGATTTTTGTTTCATGTATTCAGAGCTTGATGGCTTCCAGCAAGCAAGGTAAGCCTCGAACAGTACCTATTCAGGAAAATCTAGCCAATTTCATGGATACGATATGAGAAATGGCATACGCCATGCGTGAGCAAGCCGCTACAGCTCATCAAATGATGGACCAACTTGGGAAGAGGCCTGAGGCTAGCCATGGAGGAAATCCGAACGGGCCAAGAGTAGACTTAGAGTATCTCAAATTTGTTGAATTCAAAAAGGCGAATCATCCTAGTTTTAGAAGGGCTTTTGATAGTGATAAGGCTGAGGAATGGATTAAAGCTATGGAGAAAGTTTTTTCTATCTTAGATTGCACCGATCATTAGAAGGTGACTTTTGCCACCTATATGCTTGAAGCGGATGTAGAGTTCTGGTGGAATGGTGTACGATAGTTATTGGAGAAATCCCAAACAGAGATCACTTAGGATGTATTTATGGATGCATTTTACCAGAAGTATTTTCCTCCCTCAGTTTGAAATGCCAAGGAACTAGAGTTTATGCAACTCTGTCAAGGAAACAGTAGCATATCGGAGTATATTACTAAATTTGAGGAGTTGTATAAATTTTCTACAATATATCAACTGAATCCCGATGAGACTTGGAAGTGCATGAAATTTGAAGGAGGACTGCGAGAGGATATCCTCACAACCATAGGGCCTATGGAGATTAGAGATTTCCCCACCTTGGTGAACAAGTGCCGATTGGTGGAAGATTGCAATAGGAAGTTGACTACTGCCAGGTCAACTAGCAGTAACTTCAACAGGGGGTTAGCACCGTAGGGCCCAAGGTTCAAACCTAACTTGCCGTAGCAGAGAAGGTTTTAGCCAACAGGCAATAAGGGCAAGCAACCGCAAAAACCTTTTGTGAACCAGACTTGCACCCAATGTGGAAAGAATCATAGCAACTGCCCATGCCTGGTAGGCCAGAATGTGTATTTCGGATGTGGCAAACTAGGCCACAAGATCTACGAATGCTCGGCTAGAAATCCTCAACCGACCCCTAGGCCTCAGTGCCAAAGGAGAGTTTCCACCATGGACGTACAAGAAGTTAAAGGATCTGAATATTTGATTCAAGATACATATGAAGTGAATGTCAAGATCTTGACTATTTTATATGATTCAAGTGCTTCACACTCTTTTATTTCTTGTGATTGTCTGTCAGCTTTGCAACTACTTATCTCTAGATTACCCTATGATTTGTTGGTTTCTACTCCTACAAATGAGCCCATTAAGACCAATCACATTTGTATGAATGTCTTTCTTTGGATAGAAGGCCAAACTTTTACAGCCAATTTGATTTGTCTTCCTTTATCCAGACTTGATATAATTCTAGGCATGGATTGGCTCTCTACCAATTGTGTCATGTTAAATTGTTCTGATAAGATTGTTGTGTTTCCCTCTGCTTCGTCTCCTAAGTCGGTGATCCCTGAAAATCTTTATCAAAGTTCCTTAACAGTATCCCACTATGGGAATAGGAATCAAGGGTATGTTCTTCTATCAACCAATGTGATAGAGGTTATTCTAGTTGTTAGGGAATATCCCAATGTATTCCCTGAAGATATTTCTGAATTTCCTCCCGAGATGGAAATCGAGTTCACCATTGAGTTGGTGCCAAGGATAAGACTAATATCTATAGCTCCATATCGAGATGTCAACCCTGGAATTAACCAAACTCAAAAAGCAGATTGAAGAACTTTTGGAAAAGAAATTTATTCGACTAAGTGCATCACCATGGGGAGCTCCAATTTTGCTAGTTAAGAAGAAAGACAGGGGCATGTGACCACGTGTGTATTACAGGCAGTTGAATAAGGTGCTGATTAAGAATAAATACCCATTATCAAGAAATGATGACCTCATGGATCAGCTGCAAGGAGCAACAGTATTCTTCAAGATTGATTAACAGTCTGGATATCACCAGATTCGAGTTTGAGAAAAGGACATTCCTAAAATGGCCTTTCAGACTCGCTACGGACATTATGAATACACTATGATATCTTTCGGACTGACAAATGCACAGGCAACATTCATAGACTATATGAATTAGATATTCCGGCTATATCTAGACAAATTTGTGGTAGTATTCATTGATGATATACTCGTCTACTCGAAGACGGAACAAGAACATGCAGAACACTTAAGGCTGGTGCTGCAAATCTTAAGAAAAAGGAAGCTCTATGCTAAGCTCTCCAAATATGAATTTTGGATGAAGGAAGTGTAGTTCCTCAGCCATATAGTATCTCAAGGAGGAATTTCTGTACACCCCAGTAAGGTGGAAGCGGTGTTGACCTAGGAACGGCCAACTACAGTCATGGAAGTCAGGAGTTTCCTAGGTTTAGCTGGATATTACAGATGTTTTGTTAAAAGTTTCTCCCAATAACTTTGCCCCTAACAAAGTTGACCAGAAAGAATGCTCCATTTGAATGGACACCTAAGTACGAACAAAGCTTCCAAGACTTAAAAAAGAAAAGTTGACGACAGCCCCAATGTTCACTCTGCCCAACCCCCATGGAATGTTTGAAGTTTATTGCGATACCTCCAAGAAAGGATAAGGATGCATGCTAATGCAGAATAAGAACATGGTCGCGTATGCTTCCAGACAATTGGAGCCTCACGAAAGAAACTACCCGATGCATGACCTCAAAATAGCAGCAGTAGTATTTGCTCTGAAGATATGGAGGCACCATCTCTCTGGAGTGAAGTTTGAAATATTTTCTGATCATAAGAGTTTAAAATACCTCTTTGATCAGAAGAAATTAAATATGAGGCAGCAAAGATGGATGGAATTTCTCAAGGATTATGAGTTTGAGCTAAAATACCATCCTGGCAAGGCAAATGTAATGGCAGATGCCCTGAGCAGGAAATCTTTAATTGTGGCATGGATGATGATCAAGGAAACGAAACTTAGAGAGTTTTTGAGACCTTAACTTGGGAATCTCTACAACCCCTTATGCCATTCAATTGAACCAGATCAAGATAATTAGTGACTTCAAGGACCAAATTTGATAGGCACAACAACAGGATGTCAACTTTCAACATACAATGCATCTAGTAAGATTAAGAAAACTGACAGGCTTTACTCTAGATAAAGAAGGCGTATAGCAATATCAGGGAAAAATATATGTGCCTGAAGAGGGCGACCTCCGGAAAAGAATCTTGGAATAAGCCCACAGAAGTGAGTTCATTATACATCCTGGTATCAATAAGATGTACCAAGATCTCACGAAGATATTTTGGTGGCCACGCATGAAGGCAGATATGGCAAGATTGGTGAGCAAATGGTTAGTCTTCTAGAAAGTAAAGATAGAGCATCAAAAGCAAGCAGGAACGCTATAACCTTTAGAGATCCCGGAATGGAAGTGGGAGAGTATTTCCATAGTGGGTTATGATACTATATGGGTTATAGTGGATAAACTGACTAAGTCTGCTCACTTATTACTCATTCAAGCGAATTATTCTTTGGAGAAGTTAGCTCATTTGTATATTCAGAAAGTGGTGAGGTTACACCACATTCCTTTAACCATCATCTCGAGTTGAGATCCAAGATTTACCTCCCGACTTTGGGGAGCGTTTTAGAAAGTGTTCGGTACTAGACTATATCTAAGCACTATGTATCATCTGCAAACTGATGGTCAAATGAATGAACCATTCAGACTTTGGAGGATATGCTACAAGCATATATTTTGGAGCAGCATGGAAACTGGGATTGGTATTTACCACTAGCCAAGTTCGCATTCAACAACATATACCATGCTAGTATCAACATGGCTTCGTACGAAGCGTTATATGGACGAAAATGTCAATCTTTACCATATTGGTATGCATCAGGAGAGCAGAATCTATTAGGACCAGAACTGATTAGGTAGACCACAGCATCAAAAAGTTATGTGGATGTCAAAAGAAAGCCATTAGAGTTTCAAGAAGGAGACCCCATGTTTCTAAAAATCATGCCCACAACAGGAGTAGGTAGAGCCATTATGGTCAAAAAGTTAAGCCTTCACTTTATTAGTTCTTTCCAAATCTTGAAGCGAATCAGACCAATTGCATATCGAGTCACTTTTTCTCCACATCTATCAAATTTTCATGATGATTTTCATGTTTCTCAACTTAGAAAATATCATCCTAACCCTACACACATTTTAGAACCCGAGTCAATACAACTAAAAGAGGACCTGACCTTCCACGTACCATCGGCACGAATCAGAGACAAAGGCAGTAGACATCTTCGAATCAAGTTCGTGCAATTAGAAAAGGTGGCATGAGGAAAGAAAAGTGCGGAGGACTACACCTGGGAGTTAGAATTGAAAATAAAGAAAAAGCATCCCGAATTTTTCTCAAGTACTAAATTTTGAGGGTAAAATTTTTTTTAGGAGGATAGTAGTGTAACATGCAGAAATTTTGAAACGTTTGATTTACGTTATTAATCGAATTATTCGATTAATTTGTAGGAACATGGTTAATTAAATGCCAACTAAAGGTTAACTAGAAATTAATTAGATGTTAATTAGAGGGATTATGATTGAGAATTATTAGAGTAGACCATTAGAAAATCTTAGCAAAAATAGATAGAAAATGAATTGCTGGTTGATGAAAAATAGTAGAATTTCAGTATTTTAAACTGTCAAAACTACATCAGCCAAAGTTAGCATAAATAAAACCCTACTTTAAGTGGCACAAATTCAACCACTTCTCCTACCCAAGGTGGCACCCTCCATGCCTCAAGAATGAGCATTGTTGGCTCACTTAGGAGCCAATAGATGCATCCACTAATGAGAATCCTAGGAGCCAACCACCACATTTAATCAACTTCACTTTTGCCCCCAATACCCCTCAATATGTTGTCCTAAAAATCAGCCTCCTCCTCCCATCTTTTTTCTTTCATTTCTTCTCCATTTCAACCTACTTCAAAGCCTCACCTACTCCCTTCATAAAAAACAACTCAATCTTAACAAGTTAATTCACTCACAAGAGGTAGGATTCACTTGCTTGGTTTGGTTTTCTTGGACTGATGATGATTAGAAAATTTTCTTGTACTTATGTAGCTGATGATCTATGGTGATGATGTGATGATTTTTGGTTGATCTAGTACATGTTTGCTTAGTTTAGATTGAAAGTTGTATAAGGAACACCGAAAGAGCCAAAACAGAAATCTGAAGTTCATTGAATGCGTCTGTACTTGCAAGCTATGCATACTCTCACCCAGTCATCAGAAAATAATCAATTTATTTTTATGTAAAATTAGACATCTAGGGCTTTCCAACCATATAAATTATGAGGTCATTGGATTAGTATTGAGAAATATATGAATTTTTAAAGTTTGCCTAGGAATCTTGTGTTCTGTTTTGGGCAGTACAGGTTGTAAAGGGTATAACTCACCCTATACAACTCAGAATTGAGTGCAACCTATTTCATCAAATTCTCACTCTACTATATATTTCTGCCTCCTTCTTAGGCCATGAACTCGGAGGCAACCTTTGTCTTTTTAGTCAAGCTACCTAATCTCCAGACCCACCATGATCCCATACTTGACTCTATGTACATCCTTGGCACCTGTCGTTTCCGCTTATACATTTTCTCTCATAGGGACTTTGTTGTTCCTCTCCAACACCCAATGTTTGATATATCTGCACCTTACATAGCCATCCCTTGCACATGGCTCAGCTAGCTCTAGCATTAGCACCCCCGCTAGCACCTGCTTCACCACCGCCACAGGTGGTACCCTCTATCTCATTCGACAGCAACCTGTCAGAGGACACAGCTTCCTCACCTTCCTTTTCGAGTTCAGATGGCAACAGCTATGCCCCAGCCAGCCTTGGCATGGCTAATGAATTCCTTTCTTCAGAATCCGGTTAGACGAGATCCTCAAATAGCAGATGCACGTGTATAGTGTGACCCTCTTTTGATAGTAATGTGACTTGGGCCACAGATCTTGGTTTCTTTTTGGGACTATGTAGGTCTACACTTCATGAGTACAGGTCAATCTATTTTGTGTAATGGCCCAACATATTGTACCCATAGTGTTTATGTAGCTATGACTCCAAACTCAACACTTGTGTATATATGCTAATGAAGGTCCCATGGATGTATGATACTACTTCTATCAATTTATCTAGTTTCTGTTAGTACGTTGCACCTCATTAAAGGTATATATAACATCACTAGTAGCAATATATATATATATATATATATATATATATATATATATATATATATATATATATATATATATATATATATGTATATATAATAACAATAGATATTTTGATATTGAAATGGTAAAACGTCAATGATTTTGTATCTAGTTAATAGAATACAGCATGGTAAGTTAAAGTAAAGGACTATTATAGGGAGGAACTTGGAACCCGAAACCTAAAAGGCGGCAACGGTAGTGAAACTTGAAGCATGAATAGCAGTAGTCAGGGAATCTGTGTCATGTCTCTCATCCTATCAGTGGCAAGGCAGAACTTGAAACTTGGAACCTGGAAGGCAGCTACAATAGCAAAAACTAAAACATGAACCTATGTAGTGTGTGTTGGTGTGTGTGTGCATGTTATGTGTGCGGGTGTTTGTGTGAGTGCTAGAAAGAGTGAGGGGAGAGGGGAGAGGAGAGAGAAAAAGAAGAGAGAGGATAGAGAGAATAAAGAAAGAGGGAGGAGAGAGAAAAAAATAAAATAAAAAGATGAAAAAGAAAAAGGAAGAAAGAGAAGGAAAGAGAGAGAAAGAGAATACCACACTTTTCAAATCTTGTCAAAAATACCATATTTTTAATATTTTTACACAAAAATTCCATATAAAAATTGATTCCCTTAAAACATGTTCTTTTTAGGTTGATTTTACTGAATTGTTAATAGGAGGGAGAGAAAAATGAAATAAATTTCATAATAAAAGGGGACAAAATGGTAAATAGAATCGATTTACATATAAATATTTTTATAAATTTTATTTTACTTTTTTTTTGACTTTTTATTTATATAAATATTTTATTTTACATATTTTTAGTCCAACATAATTTAAAGTTAGTTTATGTAACCATATTTTATTAATTTTTTATATTTTATCATACTTACACAATATAATAGAATATCAATAATAAACTATTTTGTCAAATTATTTTATATATACTTCTCACAGTTACACCCGTGCAATACATACTAGTTTAATATTCACATTGTTATCACCAATATTAATAATAATTATTGCCGCTATTAACAATAATTTTTGGTTCTTCCTATTACTGCTATTATATCTGTACGTATTAAAATCATTAAATAATAAACAATTACGAATATTTCTTACTTCCACTATTCACAATAATAAAGTCTTTTGTTTAACATTCCTGCAATATTATATGTGCTGTTATTATGCAGCAATAATATTCATTTGTAACAACTACTAAATTTTATTATTAATATTAAATTTACCCAACATCTATTACACCACGCCTAATCCAATTAGGTTTAAACCGTCATTGTCATCAGCTATGGTCACTAATGGGCTCCACTGACCATAACCCAATTACATAAGCCCAATTAAGTTCATGCCCACCCAAAAATCTTCAACAATTAGAAGGCCTTTTTTTTGCGGGTTGAATGGGGAAGGCCTCCTTAATGTCTTCAAAAAAAGCCTTTACTTCGGTTTCTCTATGCCAAACCCCATAACAGCCCGACTGTAACACCCTTCTAAGCACAATATCATGCTTAAGTTATAGTACCACACCTGAGAGTTATTATTGTTACTTAACGGACCTTGTATGACAGCACTCTTTGGCCATCTTCAATCTTCCTAAATCTACCTAGTATGATCATCTTCTAGCTCTCCTAAGCTATTTGGAGATAATACAGAAATATACATAGGAGTGAAAATTGTAACATCCACCGGAATTTTCTTATTATTTTTCGCCTAATTGTTCTGGTTTTTATCAAATAATTGAAGTTAATTAAAATTCAACTAAAATGGACATGAGTTCCAACTTCTGAATTGTTCTCCAAGTTCAATTAAAATGGACACGAGTTCTGATCTCCGAATTGATCTCCAAGTTCAACTAAAATGGACACGAGTCACGAGTTTCGATCTCCGAATTTATTTCTAAGTTTCAAATAAAATGGACATGGGTTCTGATATCTGAATTAATCTCCAAGTTCAAGTAAAATGGACATGAGTTTCGACTTTAAGCAGAATGGAGACGAGTTTCGATTTAATACAAAATGGAAATGAGTTCCAATTTTTAGGCAAAATGGAGAATAATTTACCCACAAAAGAGGAAAACATAGCCGAACTTTATCCACAAAATTTTAGTCAATCAAAACTCACAAAGCCAATTACCTCTTCAATGTTTAAATCAGATTTTTCTCCCTTATTCCCTGCTGATTTGCGCCACTCTCTCGTTGCTTCAATCTTCTTCTTCTCTTCTCCTCTTCTTCTTTTCTTCTCCTCTCAACCAACTCCATCAAACCTTCAAGTTTGATAAGGTTCCATTAATTCAAACTTCAAAACTTAGCAAAATCACATACAAAGAGGTAGAGGTTCAATTTTGTTCTTGTTATTCTGATTATGGGTGGCTGATTTTGGCTTTATCTTCTCACTTCTTGATGTGATTAGTGAATGAATATGATTATCTTTGGTTGTTTTTGTGTTTAAATTTCATTAAGGAGTAGGAAAAGGTGAGAATAGGAAGATGTAAGGGGCTGGGAGACCAAATTACCTCGGCAGTCCGTACAGCGAAGTGTATGGCTCCACCTACAGTGGTTCAAATTTGATGAAATATTTTTATATGAAACTAGACATTCAGGACTTTCCATACATATATTATATAAGGCCATTGGGTTAGTATTGAGAAAAATATGAATTTTGGAATTTTGACCTAGGTTTTTTAGTTTGATTCTAGGCAGACTAGGTTGTTCAGGGAAAAACTTGCGCTATACGACTTGGAATTGAATGAAACCAACTGTTTTAGAAAGTTTACACAGAGGAGAACATCCCATAAAAATTTCAGAGTTAGATACAACCTCATTTGCTCCTAGTAGTTCAGAGAAGTTGCCTTATGTCCAAACTGGGCCAAAATAAGGCAGTTCAGGAAGGTCAAATTTCAGGGCTTATAACTCAAGCTCTACTACAGAAAATAAAATAAAACTTGTTATAAATGAAAGCTTGTCTTGATCTTTAATATGATACCAATTTTGTATGATTTGAGTTGGTTTTCGATTTTTAGTGGATTTTTACTTTTAAGTGTGTAATTCTGGCCAGTGTCATGGCAGGCGGAGATAAAACTTAAATAACTTGAGCTACACTTATCAAAATTAGACGGGACTAAAGAGGTTAGAAAATAGACGCATAACACTCTAACATATCCAAAATTTAGGTCCAGATGAGTTAAATAAAAATTTTAACTTGATTTACAAAAACCGGATTGAATGAATGAGCTGGGCCAATAACTATGTGTTAAATGTGACAATTGTTCCTATGAGATTGATGATTGAGATTGTGGATGAAATGTTATGAATTTCCTGAAAAATAGGTGTCTTGAGTACTGGCACTATTCATGAGGAAGTGGACATGTTCCGTTATGCTACCAAAATTTTGGTAGAACCTATGCACGAGTTATAATATACATTTAGATCCATGTGCATTTGCCAGAAGTCCATAAAGGTTATGTTATGGGTTCATAAAGGTTATGTTATGATGAAAGTTCCATAATACTTGGGCCAACCTTGGATTAAAATTAAGGGGAATAGATCGGTGGGAAGGTCGGGAAAAGTAAACCCGGCATTCCTATATAGGAATGAGCTCAATCCTGAAAAGAGACTATTACCCAGGAGTCTGAATGGCCAAGAACTCCCAGGGGACCAAAAAATGGAAAAGTTTATGAAGATAAGTTTAAGAATGAGTTTTGCATGATCACATTGAATAGTCATTATAAGTTGATTACAGTTTGACTATTATGTTTTACTTACTGTTGTATGTTCATTTATTATGCTTATTATTCTATTTCTTATACTGTCCAAAGTAAAATAGAATCTTGCCTTAAACCAAACACTTTCTTAAACTTATTAAATATGAATAGTTCAATTTGATCCTATGTTTTCATAATTAAATAAAGGCAACTAAGAATGAATGTGACGTCAGTTAAATACCATACGTGAACCCTACTGAGAATTTCTTTAAATTCTCACCTCGCTTTGCATTTATGCATCATTCTTAGACGTTGGTGATGGACTCGACAGCCACCCTATTTATTGAGATTCCCGACCTGCAGCTCTACCATGATCCCATAGTGGATTCGCTGTACATTGCCGGCTCCTGCAATTTCCATATCTACCTTTTTAGCAATAAGAATTTTTTTGTTCCCCTATTCCACCCTGCTTTTGACTCTATCGCTCCATATTTTGCTGTCTCATTACATGTGGCATACCCTCCACCAGCACCTCCAGCGCCCGCAGCACCTGCCACACCTGCCAGTCCTCTACCCGAGTCACCTCCGCAGATGGTTCTAGACATTCCGCTCAATTCTGAGAATGATCCTTTGGAGGCTACCGGCTCATCATCCTCCTCCTCGGGACCTAGTATGGACTACTCCCTAGCCAGGCTTGGTGTGACCAATGGCTACCTGACCGAGTAGGTCTCGACCGAGAGTTCTATTATACAGCATGACCCCCTTTTGGCAGTGTGTAATATTAGGTCATAGACTTAGCTGCATGTATATCGATTAGTTTGGAATGTCCTCTAAGGACCTCATAGGACTGTTTTCACTAACACGGGCCTTATATCATTTTGATACACCGGCCCCACTTATGTATCCTATTTTGAATCTGTATATAAACTGAAGCGTTGACTTCCGACCTATTTATATATACATGTATACAGTTGATAATATATCACTTATTCTTACCTTTTTGTTGTGTTTTTTTAAAATTTGTTACGTTTTACGATGTTGACTATGTTTATTATATACAGCGCGTCATTTCCTCTATTTACAAAAAAAAAAAAAAAAAAAAAGAGAGATGTGATATGATAAATAAATAGTAAGCAGAGTATTAACACGGTAATACAATCTACTTAATTTCATGCTATGACTTAAGCATAATATTAAATTGGTAGGGTGTTACAAAAATCATAAATTCTCAGTAGGATTCTCTAAACTATCACATGTAGTGTCATCGTCGTTATCTCCAGCCGCTTCGGTTTGTTATGAAAATGGGTGAACATGTCATATAAACTTTTCAATTTTATAGTTTAAAAACATATTATCCAAAGCAGAGTTTATTTTATTCACATGCTTGAATCAATATGGCAATAACATGATAAATTCATATTTCAAAATTAGAATATTAATCACAACATACTTAGATAGAACAACCTCAACTTAGCAAAACAGAGAATATACTTATATATATGCTCATACTTGAATTTATGCAAATGCATTTGTGCTTTCTTTACTTTCTGTAATTTTCTTTAATCTTTAGGATTGACTGATTTAGGAATGAGTTCGACTCATAACCGTCATCACACAATACTAACCCGCAAGGGGACCCACGTGTCTCTAGATTAGAGGGATTCAGCTGACCAACTGCCACTAACATAGAAAGACCCAATAGTTTTAGTTGCCTTTACAAGTAGGAACCCAATATGCAACTGCCTTCAAGTGAAGGGGCCCATATTTTATCTTTTAACTGTCATCATTAGGAGGGATAACTGCCTCCAAGTGAAGGGACCTCATATATATATACTTTCTTTATTCATATGCAATTATATATGTTTTCATAAGGATAACCATGATCACATCATCATAAAATGCTCATATGTATTTTTATGCATTTTCTTTCAAACATTATTACATGTAGAAGTTTTCCGTATTCATAATTATGTAGATATTCATATCATAAACTCTTATAACATAAACTCTCATAATTTTGCAAACTTCTGTCAAAAATTCAACAGCATAATGGATCAGATCTGCTTCCCCATAAATAGTGCTTTTCAAATCTGATAGCCAGTCAAGATAGCAGAACCAATATAATTCACATATCATCATCTCAACAATCTAATAAAAAGTTTGCACATATAAACTCAATAACTTTGCAAGTTATAGTTTAAGGGTTTGAAATCTTGAAAAGTTGGTTATTCTCTTTTTATCCCGGCTTCTGCCTTGATTTATAAATTATACCATAAATCCATCTTAGCTTATCTAAATCTGAAATTTGAGTATGTTATAATATTATGTGTCTATTTTTTACTCCCTTTAGTTCCATTAAGTTTTGATAAGTATAGCTAAAGTTATTAAATATTAACCTAGGTCTGCTCTGTTTTAGGTAGAATTAGGGTCTAAAATATAAAAATTCGCCCAAAATAGAAATCTTGTTGGATTTGTTTTGAATCTTATATTATTTTAAAGCTAACAGAACCATCTTATATTTACAATAAGTCTTGCTTCATTTGAGTGGGCAGAGCTTAAAGTTATAACCTCTTAAAGTTGGTTGAATTGGCTTGACTTATTTCAGCTTAGTCAAGACATATGGTAACTTTGGCGAATTACTAGGGACAAACTACTTATGATTTGAATCTGAAATATTTATGGTATAAACATCTATGTTAGCTTTCTAAAAAAATTAATTTCACTAAATTTTAAGTTGTATAGGGCGAGTTATGCCCTACTCAACCTAGTCTGGTCAGAACTAGAGGCAGAAATCTAAGGTTAACTTCAAAAATTCATATCTCACTCAATATAAATCCAATGACCTTATAGTTTATATGGTTGGAAAGTTGTAGATGTCTAGTTTCATTAAAATTAGTTTCATCAAATTATGATAGCCGTAGGTGAAGCTGTACACTACGTAGTATGGACAGCCTTAGGGTTCTTCAACTAAATTATATTCTAATTAACTTCTCTTCTAGCTTTTCATTCAAATATCAATCCTAACCCAATAATTTCATGTTAATCCAGCCACAAACATAATATATCATACTTTCATCACATAAACATCACATAAACATAATATATCATCAATTAAGAGAGTGAAACTAAAACTTTCATCAGCCACAAAATCAAAAAAACCATGAAAAGTATTGAATCTTACCTTTAAATTGATGTATGAGCTGGCTAGATGCAAGTTCTTGATGTAGAAAATGGGTGGAGCTTGTAGATGGAAGGAAAGTGAAGTGAGGTAGAAGAAGAATGAAGGGAGAGCTCAGTAGCTAGAGGGCACAAACATGGGGGGAGTTAAGAGGAATTTTTGAAGCTTTATGACACAAATAGTGATGACTTGAAGTAGTTGGCTTAGGTGGTGGAAACTCAACCAAATCTCCCTTATTTTGTGGTTACCTATGGCAACACTTTGTGGGATGGTGGCAGCTAAATTCTAGTCACCCATCTTAGGTTTTTATAGTATAAAATATTATTGATTCGACTCTTGTAATATAAAATACCAAATTTTAATTGATTTCCTTCGAACTGGTGAAACACTATTAGTAACCTTCTAAAATTTTCTATATGCTTATTTCAAATTCTCCTAACCCTAATTCCTCTATAATTCACTTCTAATTATCTTTGCATATCCAATAAAATCGAATAAATCGATTAACAACGTAAATTAAACATATTGCGATTTAGAATGTTACAGAAATTGTTATTGTTTTTCCTAAATTTTCAAAATATTGCCAATGGTCTCTTTTAAATTTTCTACATAATAATCTCAACTCTTTCTAATCCTAAGGTTTACATTTAATTCCTAATTGCTCTTATTTTTCTATCACAATGGAATAAATTAATTAACAGTGCTAATCAAATGTACTCTTCTTCGGGATGTTACACCAACCTATATACTTTGGCCATCAACCAATTTATTCAATTTTTGATCAACAAGTTTTAGCTCTAAATCAATGATTATGACCATTCCAATCCTTTGTACATTACATCTTACATTCTAACTACATTCCGTTCAAGTCACCAATATAATTAAGGCCCATATGCATATGTGTATGCATATGCATTTCTGATTGTATACCCACCATGTTATTAATACACCAAGACATTAAACATTATTACATTCTACAATTTCTTGATTAATAGACTCTATGTAACACCCTACCAATTTAATGTTATGCTTAAGTCATAGCATGAAATTAAGTAGATTATGTTACTGTGTTGATACTATGCTTACTAGTTATTTATCATATCACATCTCTCTCTTTTTTTTTTTTTGTAAACAGGCGAAATGGTGCGCTGTATATAATGAACGTGCTTAATGTTGCAGAATGTAATAAAGTTTAATAAAATATAACAGAAAGATAAGAATAAGTAATATATCATCAACTATATACGCACATATATAGGTCAAAAGCCAATGCTTCAGTTTATGTACAGATTCAAAATAGGATACACAAGTAGGGCCGGTGTATCAAAAAGACATAGGGCCTGCGTTAGTCAAAAATGATCCTATGGAGTCCTCAGAGGACATTTCAAACTAACTGATACACATGCGGCTAAGTCTATGACCCAATGCTGCATACTGCTAAAAGAGGGCCATGCTGTACACTATCATCTGCGGCTGAGACCTACTCGGTTAGGTAGCCATTGGCCATACTAGGCCTAGCTGGGGTGTAGTCAACACTAGGCCCCGAGGAGGAGGACGATGAGCCAGTAGCCTTTGAAGGATCGCTCTCAGAGCTGAGCGGAATATTTGGAACCACCTGCGAAGATGACTCTGGTGGAGGGCTAGCAGGAGCTGCAGGTGCTGTAGGTGCTGGAGGTGTTGAAGGAGGTTGTGCTACATGTAACGGGACTGCAAAGTATGGAGCGGCAGGGTCAAAAGCAGGGTGAAATAAAGGAACAGCAAAATTCCAATTGCTAAAAAGGTAGAAATGAAAATGGCAGGAGCTGGCTATGTACAGTGAGTCCACTATGGGATCATGGTGGAGCTGCAGGTCCGGGATCTCAATAAAAAGAGTGGCTATCGAGTCAATCACCAGCGTCTGAGAATAATGTGGAAATACAAAGCGAGGTGTGAATTTAAAGAAATTCTTAGTAGGGTTCGTGTATGGTATTTAACTGAAGTCATATTCATTCTCAGTTGCCTCGGTTTTTATTTAATTATAAAAATATGGCATCAAATTGAACTATCCACATTTAATAAGTTTAAGAAAAATGTCTGGTCCGAGGTAATGTTCGATTTTACTTAAGACAGCATAAGAAATAGAATGACTGCTAAATGGTGATACACAGAATAATGAGCAGAATAAATGAACATACAACAGTAAGTAAACATAACAGTCAAACGGTCAAACAACTTATAATGACTATTCAATGTGATCATGCAAAACTCATTCTTGAACTTATCTTCATAAACTTTTCCATTACTTGGTCCCTTAGGAGTTCTTGTGTAACACCCTAATAAACCCATACTACGCTTAAGTCGTATTACGGCATTTTATTAGTTGTTACTTATGCTCGTGGAAAAATTAAACTTCGCTTGAAATTAAATTACACGAAAAATACGGTAAGATTTTCTTTTTTTTTTTGAAATACGTCATCGCTTTGGAAAGTAAAGCCTTGAGCGAGAAGGTAGATAGAGAAAGAGCGTGTCGCATAAAATAAATACCCAAATATCATGAGACAAGAGAAAGGTAAATAAATAGAAATTCACAAATACATTGCATTAATTAACTGATCATTACATCCATATGAGTTCATAATATATATATATATAAACATTACATCGAAGAAAGCTCATGGTCGTGTCATGACCTAAGTACTAGGTACTACTACAGACTTCAATGACAAAGCTCCTCTCAAAAGAATATGCGAAGATGTAGAGTGACGGTCGCTATGAGTCCCAAAAATAGCTTCGTTTGGCATTCCACGTCGTACGTCCGCTCGTAGTGCGGTGGCTCCAAGCTCCACTCCATCGGGTGTGCCAACACAAAAATCTGGTGACGATGCGGAAAAATAACTAGAGTGAGAAATAGGATTTCTCGGTGGGACTCAAAACCCGACCTTGAGGTGTCATCGTCATCGTCCCCAGCCACTTCGGTTTTCTTAAGAAATAGGTGTGAACATACAAGATTCAGTTACTAGGATTTTCGAAAACATAATTATCCGAAGTGGATTCACTTTTAAGCATACGTTCTTATTAGAAGCATTGAAGTAAAATAGTTAAACATATGAAAGCAGACATTTCATGAGTTAGTAGTTTTCTTGACCGAAGTCTCTTTCTTATCTCTCTTATCTGGTTTACTTGACTTGTAACTTTCCCGCTTCTGGCTATGCCTCCTTCACGGGGTGGACCGAAGTCCCTTTTCTTTTCTTTTCTTATCTTAAGTCCTTTTCTTTTCTTAACTTGACTCATCTTGAGTCCTTCTCTTTTCACCCACTAAACATAAGTGGTAATGAGCTCATACCGTGGCCGCGCCCACCATAAAATTTCGGTCCTTACACTAGCTGGGTCATGCCATGCCTCATGTAAGCCCTATCCCCTATACTCACACTAGCTGGGTCATGCCATGCCTCATGTGAGTCGTGGGTGAGGGGAAACTTAACTTAGGTCACCTTCCCTTTTGAAGGATCACACTTTATCAAATCTTTTCTTATTAAGTTATGATGCAAAATATTTCTAAGTCCATAATTTCTACAAAATTTCAGCAGCATAACGGCTAGACATGACTTCCCAAAATTTTGCCAGACAGTATACCAGTATCACAGCATCATATCATATCATCATATCATATCATATCATCATCATCATATCATCACATCATATCATCATATCATGGCATCATAATTACATCATCATCACATCATGCTTGCAACCTAAACATAGGCATATTCTCAAGCAAAGTCTTATGAGCTTAGCTTAGTAAATTAGATGCAAGCTTTTACATTGGCTTTCGCTTTATTGATTTCCTCTTCTCAATTATTCTAACTTGACTTATATGATTTTCATATTTTAATTTGGAAGATTTATAGTTTAGGTTTTGCATTATGGTTTGATTAAAAATCTTATGAGCTTAACCTAGTACACTAACTACATTAACATTCGGTTTTTCGTTTTATTTGCTTCTTTTGTTAAGGATTAGACAAGCTTGGTATTTTATTCCATCTAGTCTTCATTAAGTATATTATGAAGTTTCATGACTTTGAGCTAAGGTCTTTTACCTTTTTAAGTCATTTATGCATAGTCTTACTTAAGGTTAAGTTTTGACAGTTTTACTTTTACCCTAAGCAGTAACTTTAAAAATTCACCATAAATTGGTATTTTATCATTTTAATGCGAAATTTTATATGCTTTTAGGGTTCTGAGTCTAGTTTTTAACCAAATAAGTCCCACTCAAAAATTCATTTTCTAACCCCAGTTATGCATACTTTATTCTGACTTGTTCAGTTTCTAAGTTCACTCCCGGTACAGTGGATTGTGACCTCTCATTATAATTGCTCAGAAGGAATCTGAGAAAACTGTTTTGTGGGTTTGTTCCTCTATGTCTTAGCTTTCATTTAAACTTGGTCTCACTCAAAAATCATTTTTGTAGCTCGAGTTATACACATTTTAGTGTAGACTGCCCAGACAGAAACCGATCCGAGAACAGTCCACTTTGAAAAATCATATCTCACTCAATTTAACTCCGAATCTTATATATTTTATATGTATGGAAAGCTCTCTGAGTCTATTTTCATATAAAATTAGTTCCACTAATTTCTGAGCTTTCTGGAAAAAGTTATACCATTCGCTTTACAGACTGCCAGAAAATCCAGATTTCACGTTTTGCTTTTTCTCATGTTTTCTCCAAAACACTCAACCTCTCTTTCAAGAAACCATTCTCAAGTTATAAAACACTCATATACCATGAAAGATTAGTGAAGAACTATCATGTTGGAGTTCAAAAATAATGGATTCAGCCATGCATCACACCAAACCGAAAACATGTTTTCAACAAACCACCATACAAGCAACAACATCTCATTTTATGACAAGAATGGCTATGATGCCCAAATCAATCCTTAAAACCACCTAGCTATGGAGAGCATAGGAGTTCTAAAGCTTGAAAAACAAGAGAGGAAAAGGGTTTAGAGTTACTACCAAGAAGCTTTCTTTGAAGGAAAAGATGGTGGTGGGGTGGTGCTCCTCCCCTTGGATCTTGGAAGAGGCTTGATATGTGAGTGTCTTTGATTCTCCAAGAGCAAGAAATGGTGGCTCTTGAAGAGTTTGTGAGTGGGATGAGGAGAGGAAAGGATGAGAGAAGTGGGAGGATTCTAGAGAGAAGTTGGAGAGTTTAGAGAGAAGGAGGAGAACTTTTGAATTGAGGAGAGAGGAGAGGGTGAGTGAAATGAAAATGAAGAGAGAAAGAGAGAGGGAGGGAGGCGTACCAAAGGGGGGGGGCTGATTGCCCTTGCTTCTTCAAGAAGCAAGAGAGAGTAGGTGTGTCTTACTTCTTTTTCAAGCAAAAGCGCTAGGGACCTTGGGGCAAAAGGGTGAGTTGTGTTTCTCTTGAGTCTTGGAGGCATCCTAATGTCCAATTTATGCTTTTCTCTAGGGGTTAAAGGGGAGTACCCTTCTTAGGATTTGGTTGCTTGTCTAAGACTCATCCAAGTGTCAAGATCTAATGGTGGATGACAAGGATCCTAGTCTTGGCTTTTGATCTAATGGTGTAGGATTAAAGAGATTGAATGAAGGGTGAGATGTTGCTCCTCCTTGGTATGTCTTTTTAGGGCATAAGCATGGAAGAACTTTTATCTCTAAATGTTATTAGAATTCTTTAAATGTAATTTAACTTAATTGGCTTAATTACCCATGAGTTAACTCTTGTCAATTACACTTTTTATGATACCTTGCATTACGGTTAAGCATATCCTTAATTTGGGGTTTAATTTTTCAAGAGTTGTCTTAATCATTATAAACTTAATTAGTAAGGTTAGGTTGTCTTACTCTTGTTTTGGCATCTTCGTGTAATTAAGGATTAGACGATTAAGGTTTTATTAAAATGCTTAGGACATTATGATTTAATTGTTGGCTAGACTTAATTTACTAAGCTCTTGCTCTCGGGATTAATCGATTAGTTCTCAATTAATCGCTAATCCCTCTAATTAGTCGGGAACACCGAGCTAATTAGCTTAGGTAAAATGGGGATGTTACATCTTGGCTATTTAGCCTCTGAAGTAATAGTCTGCTTTTCAAGATTAAGCACGTTCCTATACACGAATACTGGGTTTACTTTCTCCAACCTTCCCACCGATCTATTCCCCTTAACTTTAATCCGGGGCTAGCCCAAGTATCATGGAATTTTAATCATAACATAACCTTCATGAATTTCTTGCAAATGTACATGGATCTAAATATACATTATAACTCATGCGTAGGATTTACCGAAATTTCGGTAGCATAACGGAATGTGTCCGCTTCCCCATGAATAATGTCAATACTCAGAACAAAAATTTTTAAGGAAACTCATCACATTTCATCCACAATTTCAATCATCAATCTCATAGGAACAAGTGTTGCATTTAACACATAGTTACTGTCTCAGCACATTCATTCAACCCAGTTTTTGTAAATCAAGCTAAAATTTCTATTTAACTCATCAGGACCTAAATTTTGGATATGTTAGAGTGTTATGTGTCTATTTTCCAACCTCTTTGGTTCCATCAAATTTTGATAAGTATAGCTCAAGCTATTTAAGTTTTATCTCAGCCTACCCTGA
The DNA here is from genome assembly GCA_031439595.1 of Pterocarpus santalinus. NCBI lineage: Eukaryota > Viridiplantae > Streptophyta > Magnoliopsida > Fabales > Fabaceae > Pterocarpus > Pterocarpus santalinus. The sequence goes on along the minus strand of CM062532.1, from coordinate 46,496,271 downwards.
AGCTAGCCAGAATTACACACTTAAAAGTAAAAATCCACTAAAAATCAAAAACCAACTCAAATCATATGAAATTGATATCATATTAAATCTAACAGGACAAGATTTCATTTTCAATAAGTTCCATTTCATTTGCTTTAGTAAAGCTCGAGTTATAAGCTCCGAAATTTGACCTTCCTAAACTGCCCTATTTTGGCCTGATTTAGACGTAAGGCAACTTGTTCGAACCACTGGAAGCAAACGAGAATGTATCTAACTCTAAAATTTTTATGAGATGTTTTCCTATGTGTAAATCTAACAAAGTTAGTTTCATTCAATTCTAAATCGTATCGGGCAAGTTTTGCCCTAAACAACCTAGTCTGCCCAAAACCAAACTCAAAAACCTAGGTCAAACTTTCGAAATTCATGTCTCCCTCAATACTAATCCAATGGCCTTATATGATATATGTTTGAAAAGTCCTGAATGTCTACTTTCATATAAAAATAGTTTCATCAAATTTAAATGGCTGTAGGCAGAGTAGTACACTCCACCGTATGGACTGCCGAGGGGTTTTGGTCTTCCAGCCCCTCACATCTTCCTACTTTCACCACTTCTTACTTCTTAATCAATTTTAACATCAAAAACAGCTAACAAACCAATCAAAGATCATCATATTCATTCAGTCATCACATCAAGAAATGAGAAAATAAAGCCATAATCAGCCACCCACAACCAGAATAACAAGAACACAGTTGAACCTCTACCTCTTTGTATGGGATTTTGCTAAGTTTTGGAGTTTGGATTGATGGAACCTTCTCAAGCTTAGAGGTTTGATGGAGTAGGTTAAGAGGAGAAGAGAAGAAGAAGTCTGGAATTAGAGGAAAGGGAGGTGCAAGTCGGCAGGGAATAAGAGAGAAAAATCTCATTTAAGCATTGAAGAGGTAGTTAGCTTCAAAGGTTGTGATTGGCTGAAATTTTGTGGTTAAAGTTCAACCATATCTCCCTCTTTTGTGGCCTTGGTGGCGCCACCTTTAGAGACTTAAATGGCTGAGTATTCAGCCATTGGGTTATAGGGTTTTGGGCACATAATTCTATTGGTTCGGTTCCAACAGTTTAAAATACCGTAATCTTACCAATTTCCTTTGAATCGATAAATCGGTTTAAGAAAATTCCTATGAAATCTCTTATACTTCTAACCTAATTCCCTCATATCTAAACTCAATTAATTGCTAATTAATTGATCCTAAATGAATATTTAGTCGAATTTTAATTAATTTCAATTATTTGATAAAAATCGAATAATTAGGTGAAAAATGATAAGACAATTTTGATGGATATTACGTTACCACCCTCCTAAAAAAAATTTTGTCCTCAAAATTTAGTACCTGAGAATAGTTCAGGATACTCTTTCTTCATGTCTAATTCTAATTCCCAAGTTTAGTCTTCAGCATCTTCTTTTCCCCTTGCTAGCTTTACTAACTGCATGGTTTTGTCTCGAAGTTGCCTGCTGCTTGTATCTACGATCCGTGCCGGTGATACGTGGAAAGTTAGGTCCTTTTTCAACTGTATTGACTTGAGTTCTAGGAAATGTGTAGGGTCAGGCTGATAACTTCTGAGTTGAAAAACATGGAAAACATTGTGAAGGTTTGACAAATGTGGAGGTAAAGCAATTTAGTATGCAACTGACCTGATTTACTTCAAGATTTGGAAGGGACCGATAAAACGAGGACTTAACTTCTTGACTTGAATGGCTCTGCCTATCCCTGTTGTGGGCATAACCTTCAGAAATATGTGGTCTCCTTCTTGAAATTCCATAGGTTTTCTCCTGGTATCCGCGTAACTCTTTTGACGGCTTTGAGCGGCAAGCATCTTACTTCGAATTTTCTTAATCTGCACAGTGGTCTGTTCAACTAAATCAGGCCTAATACAGTTGACTCTCCTATTTCATACCAACACAGTGGAGATTGGCACTTACGTCCGTACAACGCTTTGTAAGGAGCCATGCCGATGCTAGCAAATTCGACTAGCGGTAAGTATCGATCCCAATTTTCACGTTGCTCCATTATATAGGCTCATAGCATATCTTCTAAGGTTTGAATTGTCCTCTCCGTTTGACCATCCGTTTGTCGGTGATATGCAGTGCTTAGACATAACTTAGTACCAAATGCTTTTTGTAAGGCTCCCCAGAACCGTGAAGTGAATCTTGGATCTCGATCAAAGATAATGGTTGAAAGAGTCCCATGTACCCTAACAATTTCTTGGATATACAATTGTGCCAATTTTTCCAACGGATAATTTGCTCGAATAGTTAAAAAGTGAGCAGACTTGGTTAACCTATCCACGATAGCCCATATGGCATCATATCCTGTTGGTGTTCTTAGTAATCCCATTATAAAATCCATCTAGATGCTCTCCCACTTCCACTCAGGGATTTCCAAGGGTTGCAGCATCCCGAAAGGTTTCTGATGTTTCGCTTTCACCTTCTGACAAATCAAACACTTGGTCACGAAACTTGCCACGTCTGACTTCATGCCTGGCCACCAAAATATTTTCTTGAGATCTTGATACATTTTAGTAATGCTGAGATGTACGGTAAATTCACCTTTATGTGCTTCTTCCAAGATTCTCCTTCGGAGACCATTTCCCTCGGGTACGCACACCCTGTCATGATACCACCATATGCCCTCTTTATCTTGAGCAAAACCCGTTAATTTTCCTGATTAAACGAGATTAATCGTATGTTAAAAACCAGTATCCTGTTGTTGTGCCTGCCGAATCTGCTCCTTAAAACCACTGGCTACCTTAATTTGGTGTAACTGAAGGGTCTTGGGAGTCATAAGGATTCCCAAATTAAGATCTCGGAAACTCTCCATAAGCTCTATCTCTTTTATCATCATCCAGGCTACAGTCAGAGATTTCATGCTCAAAGCATCTGCCACAACATTTGCCTTACTTGGGTGGTACTTCAATTCAAATTCGTAGTCCTTAAGAAGTTCGATCCACCTCCTCTGCCTCATATTTAATTCCTTCTTATCAAAGAGGTACTTCAAACTCTTATGATCAGAAAAGACCTCAAACCTCACTCCATACAGATGATGTCTCCATATCTTCAAGGCAAATACTATTGGCTAATTTGAGATCATGTGTAAGATAATTCCTTTCATATGGCTTCAATTGTCCGGAGGCATAAGCGACTATTTTTCCGGTTGCATTAACACGCATCCTAATCCTTGCTTGGAGGCATCACAATAGACCTCAAATGGTCCATGAGGGTCTGGCAAAGCTAACACTGGTGTCATGGTTAACCTCCTTCTCAAGTCTTGAAGACTCTACTTACATTCTGGCGTCCATTCAAATGGAACATTCTTCCTGGTTAGCTTGGTCAAGGGCAAGGCTATCGAGAAAAATTCTTAAAGAATCGTCTATAATATCCAACTAAGCCCAGAAAACTCCAAACTTCAGTGATTGTAGTCGGCCTTTCCCAATTTAGTACTGCTTCTACTTTGTTGGGGTCTACAAAGATCTCCCCATGGGATACCATGTGGCCGAGAAATTTTACTTCTTTCATCCAAAATTCACATTTGGATAACTTAGCATAGAGTTTCTTTTCTCTTAAAATTTGCAGAACCAGCCGCAAGTGTTCCGCATGCTCTCACTCTGTCTTCGAATAGATAAGTATGTTGTCGATGAAAACCACTACAAACTTGTCCAGATATGCATGGAATATCCGATTATTATAATCCATGAATATTGTGGTGTGTTTGTCAGCCCAAACGACATCATGGTATACTCGTAGTGTCTGTAACAAGTTCGAAAGGCTGTCTTAGGGATATCTTGTTCCTGAACTTGAATTTGATGATATCTGGAACACAAATCAATCTTGGAAAATACCATTGCACCTTGTAGTTGGTCCATGAGGTCATCGATCCTTGGTAGTGGATATTTATTCTTAATCGTCACTTTATTCAGCTAGCGATAATCCACGCATAGGTGCATGCTCCCATCTTTCTTTTTGACCAACAAGACTGGGGCTCCCCATGGTGATGCCCTTGGTCGTATGAATCCTTTTTCCAAAAGTTCTTTAATCTATTTCTTTAGTTCTGTCAGCTCCAGAGGTGACATTCGATATAGAGCTATAGATATTAGTCCTGCGCCTGGAACCAACGTGATGGCAAACTCAATTTCCCTCTCAAGAGGGAATTCAGAAATATGTTCTGGAAAAACATCGGGATATTCCTTAACAACTGGTATCTCCTCCAATTTCTGTTCGACTTCTGTCACATTAGTTGATAGGAGAATGTATCCTTGACTCTTCGAGCCACTACAGTTTACTAATAAAGAGTTCAGATAGAAGAGTATTGAGACTTGGGATTCAGAAGATGAGACAGAGGAGAATACCACCGTCTTATCAGAACAGTTGAGCATGACTCAATTGCGGAAAGCCAATCCATGTCCAGAATTATGTCAAGTCCAGACAGAGGGAGACAAATCAAATTAGCTGCAAAGGTCCTACCCTCAATTCGAAGAGGAACATTGATGCAAATTTGACTAGTTTTAACAGGTTCATTAGTAGGAGTAGAAACCAATAGATCATAAGACAATTCAAAAATTGGCAATTGCAAAACAGCCACACAGTCATGAGAAATAAATGAGTGGGAGGCACCCAAATCATAAAGTACAGTTAGAGTCTCACTGTCCACTTCACAGGTACCTTGGATTAGTCCTTAGGACTTGTCAACTTCTTCTGCATTCATTGTAAATACCCATCCTTGACATTGAGGTCTAGACAGTTGTGGTGGATTCCTAGTTGGACACTCATAAATTTTGTGGCCTGGCTTGCCACACCCATAGCAGACATTCTGGCCTGCCAAATAAGGCCGATCACCATGATTCTTACTGCATTTCGTGCAAGTTAGATTCCAGAAAGGCTTCTGGGGATGCTTGCCTTTATTGCCCACTGGTTGAAATCTTCTCTGCTGTTCAAAGTTGGGCTTGAATCTTAGGCCTTGCAGTGCCAACTTCTTCTTGAAACTACCACCAGATGCCTTGGCTGCAGCCAATTTCAAGTTGCAATCTTCCACAAGTCAGCATTTTTTTACCAATGTGGGGAAATCTCTAATTTCCATTAGCCCTATTGCGATAAGAATATTTTCTCGCAACCCTCTTTCGAATTTGACACACTTCCAAGCTTCATCAGGATTCCTCTGGTAAATTGTAGAAAATTTACACAACTCTTCAAACCTGGCAATATACTTGGATATCGTCCGATTTTCTTGACGAAGTTGCATAAACTCTAGTTCCTTGGCATTTCGAATCAAGGCAGGAAAGTACATTTGGTAGAAAATATCTCTAAACACCATCCAGATGACTGCTGTCTAAGATTTCTTGAGTAATTTTCGTATGCCATTCCACCAAAACTCTGCATCTGCTTCAAGCATATAGGTGGCAAAGGTCACTTCTGATCATCCGAATAATCCAAAACAGAGAAAATCTTCTCCATAGCCTTGATCCATTCGTCGGCCTTATCTGGGTCGTAGGCTTCTCGAAAGTTGGGCAGGTTTGCCTTTCTGAACTCAGCAAATTTAAGTTAGTCCAAATTAGCTCATGGGCCATGTGGATTTCCTCCACAATTTGCCTCAGGTCGCTTGCCTAATTGATCCATCATCTGATGAGCTGCTGCGGCCTGTTCCCACATCGCATTAGCCATCTCTCATATCGTGTCCATGAAGTCAGCCGGGTCCTCTTGAGTAGGTTTTGTGCGTGGCCTACCTCGCCTTCCAAAAGCCATTAAGTTCTAAGCATACAAAACAAAAGTTATTGAGTTGATCAAGCTCAATACTAAGTCTGATGTGCTAGTAAATAACAGCTTACACAGTCAGGCACCTCATACACATGCACATCTATATCTCAACTTCCAGATAAGATTTAGTGCATGCCATCATTTAAAAATATAGAATATGCACAAAGTATAGTCAGTCCAATCCTCAGGCCTTAGCTAGGATGAACTGCTTTGATACCAAAAATGTAACACCCTACCAATCTAATGTTATGCTTAAGTCATAGCATGAAATTAAGTAGATTGTGCTACCGTGTTGATACTATGCTTACTAGTTATTTATCATATCACATCTCCCTCTCCCTCTTTTTTTTTTGTAAACAGGTGAAACGGTGCGTTGTATATAATGAACGTGCTCAACGTCACAGAACGTAATAAAGTTTAATACAATACAACAGAAAGATAAGAATAAGTAATATATCATCAATTGTATATGCACATATATAGGTCAAAAGCTAACGCTTCAGTTTATGTATAGATTCAAAATAGGATACATAAGTGGGGTGTATCAAAAAGACATAGGGCCCGTGTTAGTCAAAAACGATCCTATGGAGTCCTCAGAGGACATTTCAAACTAATTGATACTTATGCGGCTAAGTCTTTGACCCAATGCTGCATACTACCAAAAGAGGGTCATGCTGTACACTATCATCTGCGGCTAGGACCTACTCAGTCAGGTAGCCGTTGGCCATACCAGGCCCAACTGGGGTGTAGTCAACACTAGGTCCCGAGGATGAGGAGGATGAGCTGGTAGCCTCAGAAGGATCACTCTCGGAGCTGAGCGGAATGTCTAGGTCCACCTGCGGAGGTGACTCTGGTGGAAGGCTAGCAGGAGCTGCAGGTGCTAGAGAGGTTGTACTACATGTAACGGGACGCAAAGTATGGAGCGGCAGGGTCAAAAGTAGGGTGAAATAAAGGAATGACAAAATTCCTATTGCTAAAAAGGTAGAGATGAAAATGGCAGGAGCCGACTATGTACAACAAGTTCACTATGGGATCATGGTGGAGATGCAGGTCCGGGCTCTCAACAAAAAGAGTGGCTGTCGAGTCCATCACCAGTGTTTGAGAATGATGCGGAAATACAAAGCAAGGTGTGAATTTAAAGAAATTCTCAGGATGGTTCGTGTGTGGTATGTAACTGACATCACATTCATTCTCAGTTGCCTCGATTTTTATTTAATTATAAAAATATGGCATCAAATTGAATTATCCACATTTAATAAGTTTAAGAAAAATGTCTGCTCCGAGGCAATGTTAGATTTTACTTAAGACAGCATAAGAAATAGAATGATTGCTAAATAGTAATACACAGGATAATGAGCAGAATAAATGAACATACAGCAGTAAGTAAACATAAAAGTCAAATGGTCAACAACTTATAATGACTATTCAATGTGATAATGCAAAATTCATTCTTGAACTTATCTTCATAAACTTTTCCATTACTTGGTCCCCTGGGAGTTTTTGGCCATTTAGACTCCCAGGTAATAGTCTGCTTTTCAGGATCGAGCACGTTCCTATACAGGAATACTGGGTTTACTTTCCCCGACCTCCTCACCGATCTATTCCCCTTAACTTTAATCCGGGGCTGGCCCAAGTATTATGGAACTTTAATCATAACATAACTTTCATGAATTTCTTGCAAATCTACATGGATATAAATATACATTATAACTCATGCATAGGATTTACCAAAATTTCGGCAGCATAACAGAATGTATCCGCTTCCCCATGAATAGTTCCAGTACTCAGAACACAAATTTTTCAGGAAACTCATAACATTTCATCCACAATTTCAATCATCAATCTCATAGGAACAAGTGTTGCATTTAACACATAGTTGCTGTCTCAACACATTCATTCAACCCAGTTTTTGTAAATCAAGTTAAAATTTCTATTTAACTCATCTAGACCTAAATTTTGGATATCTTAGAGTGTTATGTGTCTATTTTCTAACCTTTTTAGTCCCATCTAATTTTGATAAGTATAGCTCAAGTTATTTAAGTTTTATCTCGATGCTCAAGCTCATGTAATTACACACTTAAAAGTAAAAATCCATTAAAAATCGAAAACCAATTCAAATCATATGAAATTGGTATCATATTAAATCTAACAGGACAAGATTTCATTTTCAACAAGTTCCATTTCATTTGCTTTAGTAGAGCTCGAGTTATAAGCTCCAAAATTTGACCTTCCTAAACTGACCTATTTTGGCCCAGTTTAGACATAGGGCAATTTGTTCAAACCACTTAGAGCAAAGGAGACCGTATCTAACTCTAAAATTTTTATGGGATGTTCTCCTATATATAAGCTTTCTAGCAAAGTTAGTTTCATTCAATTCCAAGTTGTATAGGGCAAGTTTTACCTTGAACAACCTAGTCTGCCCAGAATCAAACTCAAAAACCTAGGTCAAACTTCCAAAATTTATATCTCCCTCAATACTAATCCAATACCTTATATATATATATATATATATATATATATATATATATATATATATATATATATATATATATATATATATGTCTGGAAATCCCTAAATGTCTACTTTCATATAAAAATAGTTTCATCAAATTTAAATGGCTATAGGTGGAGCCGTACACTCCGCCGTACGGACTACCGAGGGGTTTTGGTCTTCCAGCCCCTCACATCTTCCTACTTTCACCCTTTCTTACTTCTCAATCGATTTTAACATCAAAAACAGCTAACAAACCAGCCAAAGATCATCATATTCATTCAATCATCACATTAAGAAATGAGAAAATAAAGCCATAATCAGCCACCCACAACCAGAATAACAAGAACAAAGTTGAACCTCTACCTCTTTGTATAGGATTTTGCTAAGTTTTGGAGTTTGGATTGATGGAACCTTCTCACTCTAGTTACTTTTCCTCATCGTCACCAGATTTTTGTTGGCACACCAAATGGAGTGGAGCTTGGAGCCACCGCACTACGAGCGGACGTATGACGTGGAATGCCAGACGAAGCTATTTTGGGACTCATAGCGACCGTCACTCTACATCTTCGCATATTCTTTTTGAGAGGAACTTTGTCATTGAAGTCTGTAGTAGTACCTAGTACTTAGGTCATGGCATGACCTTGAGCTTTCTTCGATGTAATGTTTATATATATATATATATATATATATATATATATATATATATATATATATATATATATATATATATATATATATATATATATTGTGAACTCATATGGATGTAATGATTAGTTAATTAATGTAATGTATTTGTGAATTTCTATTTATTTACCTTTCTCTTGTCTTATGATATTTGGGTATTTATTTTATGCGACACGCTCTTTCTCTATCTACCTTCTCGCTCAAGGCTTTACTTTCCAGAGCAACGACGTATTTCACAAAAAGAAAAATTTACCATATTTTCCGCGTAACTTAATTTTAAGTGAAGTTTAATTTTCCACGAGCATAAGTAACAACTAATAAAACGCCGTAATACGACTTAAGCGTAGTATGGGTTTATTAGGATGTTACATTATGGTATCAAAGCAGTTCATCCTGTTAAAGCCTGAGGTTGGACTGACTATGCTTCTAAGCATAACTCTACGTGCGCTATGTTATGTCGTGCTGTGGATCCTGTCTGTATGATGGGGTGTAGGACCTAGGATGCATGACCGTCATGTGAGATTGCCTTTAGTTGCTGCCATGCTTATGCTTAATATTGGGCCTGATCAACTCGATATCTTTGTATGGTGTGTTTAGGAACTAATGGCAACTCGCAGACGTACCTCCAACGAGAACAGCGATGGCGCGAACCTCGCCGAGTTCATGAGGACTTTCCAGCAGATGGCAAACGCAATGCAAGCTCAAGCTACAGCTGCTGAGCATATGATGGACCAGCTGAACCGAAGATCCGAAGAGTCTGTTGGTGGAAATGGAGTTGATGCCGAGTATCAGAAGTTCTCGGAGTTTCGTAAGGCGAACCCGCCCAGTTTCAAGGGGGCTTTCAACCCTGACGAAGCCGACGGATGGATCAAAGAGATTGAGAAGATCTACTCCGTGCTATCTTGCTCAGAGACCCAAAAGGTGGCCTTTGCCACTTACATGTTAAAGGCGGATGCCGAGTTTTGGTGGAGAGGAGCGAAAAGCTTGATGGAGAGTGATCAGAGGGAGATCACATGGGATGCATTCAAGGTGGCTTTTTATGAGAAGTACTTTCCGATGTCCGTAAGGAACGCGAAAGAGATGGAGTTCCTGAGGCTCTACCAAGGAGGTATGAGCATTGTCGAATACACAGCGAAGTTTGAGGAGCTGTGTAAGTTTTCCACGCTGTATCAGCGGAACCCAGATGAGCATTGGAAATGCATGAAGTATGAGGGAGGATTACGGGCTGACATTCTGGCATCAGTGGCCCCATTGGAGATAAGGAACTATGCGGCACTTGTTAATAAGAGTCGTGTGGTGGAAGAATGTGGTCGGAAGTTGGCAATTCAGAGATCAGAGACCCGTAAGAGGAGACAGGCGTCTCAAGAGCAACACCCAAAGGAGCCCCTGCAAAAGAAGCCCTACTACGGTGAAGGATCCAAAGGCAACCAGCCACAAGAGCCCTCCGCCAACCCTCCAAGACCCGCCGACCAGCCCCCGAAGCCTGCAATGAATCCCACCTGCCCGAAGTGTGAGAAACAACACAAAGGGATTTGCTATGCTGGACAAAATGTCTGCTTCAAATGTGGACGGCCTGGGCATTTTGCAAAGTACTGCATCTAGAGCATGCCTGCCTCGACTGCTTTTGTGTAACGAATTTTGTGGGCAAAATTCTTTTTAGGAGGGGAGATTGTAACATCCCCATTTCTACCTAAGCTAATTAGCTTGGTGTTCCCGGCTAATTAGAGGGATTAGCGATTAATTGAGAACAAATCGATTAATCCCGAGAGCAAGAGCTTAGTAAATTAAGTCTAGCCAACAATTTAATCATAATGTCCTAAGCGTTTTAATAAAACCTTAATCATCTAATCCTTAATTACTCGAAGGTGCCAAAACAAAAGTAAGACAACCTAACCTTACTAATTAAGTTTATAATGATTAAGACACTTAAGACAACTCTTGAAAAATTAAACCCCAAATTAAGCATATGGTTAACCGTAATGCAAGACATCATAAAAAGTGTAATTGACAAGAGTTAACTCATGGGTAATTAAGCTAATTAAGTTAAATTACATTTAAATAATTCTAATAACATTTAGAGATAAAAGTTCTTCCATGCATATGCCCTAAAAAGATATACCAAGGAGGAGCAACATCTCACCCTTCATTCAATCTCTTTAATCCTACACCATTAGATCAAAAGCCAAGACTAGGATCCTTGTCATCCACCATTAGATCTTGACACTTGGATGAGTCTTTGACAAGCAACCAAATCCTAAGAGGGGTACTCCCCTTTAACCCCTAGAGAAAAACACCAATTGGACATTAGAATGCCTCCAAGACTCAAGGAAAGTACAACCCCCTCTTTTACCCCAAAGTTCTTAGCCTTTTTGCTTGCAAAAGAAGCTAAACTCACCCACTCCCCTTGCTTGTTGGAGAAGCAAGAGCCATCAGCCCTCCTTCCCCCTTGTACGCCTCCCTCCCTCTCTCTTTCTCTCTTCATTTTTCATTTCACTCATCCTCTTCTCTCTCCTCAATTCCAAAATTCTCCTCCTTCTCTCTAAACTCTCCAACTTCTCTCTAGAATCCTTCCACTTCTCTCATCCTTTCCTCTCCTCATCCCACTCACAAACTCTTCAAGAGCCACCATTTCTTGTTCTTGGAGAGTCAAAGACAATCACATATCAAGCCTCTTTCAAGATCCAAGAGAAGGAATACCACCACCATCACCTTCTTCCATCGCAAATCCCTTCAAAGAAAGCTTCTTGGTAGTGGCTCTAAACTCTTTTTCTCTCTTGTTTTTCAAGCTTTAGAACTCCTATGCTCTCCATAGCTAGGTGGTTTTAAAGATTGATTATGGGCATCATAGCCATTCTTGTCATAAAATGAGATGTTGTTGCTTGAATGGTTGTTTATTGAAAACATGTTTTCGGTTTGGTGTGATGTATGACTGAACTCAATGTTTTTGAACTCCAACATGTTAGTTTTTCACTAATCTTTCATGGTATATGAGTGTTTTATAACTTGAGAATGGTTTCTTGAAAGTGAGGTTGAGTGTTTTGGAGAAAACATGAGAAAAATCAAAATGTGAAATCTGGATTTTCTAGCAGTCTGTAAACCGAACGGTATAAATTTTTCCAGAAAACTCAGAAATTAGTGGAACCAATTTTATATGAAAATAGACTCAGAGAGCTTTCCATACATATAAAATACATAAGATTCGGAGTTAAAATGAGCGAGATATGATTTTTCAAAGTGGACTGTTCTCGGATTAGTTTCTGTCTGGGCAGTCTACACTAAAATGTGTATAACTCGAGCTACCAAAATGATTTTTGAGTGAGACCAAGTTTGTTTGAAAGCTAAGACATAGAGGAACAAACCCATAAAACAGTTTTCTCAGATTCCTTCTGAGCAATTATAATGAGAAGTAACAATCCACTGTACCGGGAGTGAACTTAGAAACTGAACAGTCAGAATAAAATATGCATAACTGGAGTTAGAAAATGAATTTTTGAGTGGGACTTGTTTTGTTAAAAACTAGACTCAGAACCCTATAAGCATATAAAATTTCGCATTAAAATGATAAAATACCAAATTATGGTGAATTTTTAAAGTTACTGCCTAGGGTAAAAGTAAAACTGTCAAAACTTAACCTTAAGTAAGACTATGCATAAATGACTTAAAAAGGTAAAAGACCTTAGCCTAAAGTAGTGAAACTTCATAATTTACTTAATGAAGGCTAGATAGAATAAAATACTAAGCTCACCTAATCCTTAACAAGAGAAACGAATAAAACGAAAGCCAATGTAAAAGCTTGCACCTAATTTACTAAGCTAAGCTCATAAGACTTTGCTTGAGTATATGCCTATGTTTATGTTGCAAGCATGATGTTATGATGATGATGTGATTATGATGCCATGACAATGATAAAATGATGATGATGATATGATATGATGATGATGATCATGATATGATGATAGTATGCTATGAAGATGATGATGACATGATAATGATAATGACGATATGATATGATATAGTATGCTATGATGATGATGATGGCATGATAATGATAATGATGATATGCTATGATAATGTGATGCTGGTTTTCTGTTTGGCAAAATTTTGGGAAGCTTCGGTTTAGCCGTTATGCTGCCGAAATTTTGTAGAAATTGTGGACTTAGAAATGTTTTGCATCATAAGCTTTAATAAGAAGAGAAAGTAAACTAAGGGTGTGATCCTTCAAAAGGGAAGGTGACCCAAAGTAAGTTCCCCTCACCCACGACTCACATGAGGCATGGCATGACCCAGCTAGTGTAAGTACCGAAGTTTTATGGTGGCGACGGCCACGGTATGAGCTCATTACCACTTATGTTTAGTGGGTGAAAAGAAAAGGACTCAAGATGAGTCAAGTTAAGAAAAGAAAAGGACTTAAGATAAGTCAAGTCAAGAAAAGAAAAGAAAAGGGACTTCGGTCCAAACCCTTAAAGAGAAAAAGTTAAGAGAAGCTTATAGTACAGTCATGCATGTTTTATATGCTTATACTTATGCCCATGTATGTTATGATATAAATGATTAGAGAGTATGTTAAAATTGAATCCACTTTGGATACTCACATTTTCGAAAAACTAAGAACTGAACCTTATGCATGCCCACTGTTTTCATTATAAAACCGAAGTGGCTGGGACGATGACGATGACACCTCTGTGTCGGGTTTGAGTCCTACTGAGAAATCTTATTTCTCACTCTAGTTACTTTTCCGCATCGTCACCAGATTTTTGTTGGCACACCAAATGGAGTGGAGCTTGGAGCCACCGCACTACGAGCGGACGTATGACGTAGAATGCCAGACGAAGCTATTTTGGGACTCATAGCCACCGTCACTCTACATCTTCGCATATTCTTTTTGAGAGGAACTTTGTCATTAAAGTCTGTAGCAGTACCTAGTACTTAGGTCATGGCATGACCTTGAGCTTTCTTCGATGTAATGTTTATATATATATATATATATATATATATATATATATATATTGTGAACTCATATGGATGTAATGATTAGTTAATTAATGCAATGTATTTGTGAATTTCTATTTATTTACCTTTCTCTTGTCTTATAATATTTGGGTATTTATTTTATGCGACACGCTCTTTCTCTATTTACCTTCTCGCTCAGGGCTTTACTTTCCAGAGCAACGACGTATTTCACAAAAAAAAAAATTTACCATATTTTCCGCGTAACTTAATTTTAAGTGAAGTTTAATTTTCCACGAGCATAAGTAACAACTAATAAAACGCCGTAATACGACTTAAGCGTAGTATGGGTTTATTAGGATGTTACACTGCTCAACACTTACACATACACCAACCCTCCATTGTCGATGCAAATTTCTTTTTCTTCCTTCCTACTCCTTTCATTAGTTGCCATTTCATTAACCAATGCCTTCCACGACACATCAAATATAGCTAACCCTCCCCACTTTTGCAGATTTTACTCCTTCCACATTTTATCATTTTGCCTCTCCCTACAACATTTACATCAATAAATCCATGTACAATTAAAGCTAGCTTTATTCTCATAATATTCAAATGCTTATGCAATTTGTGTCATAATTTTTTAGATGTTACTCTCCCCAATCACACAAGCAATTCATCACTACCAACTCATCCACCTGCATAAACAAAACCAAAAACACCTTAGCCTTACTCCCATCCTCTTCTTTTACTATCACCAATTTATCATTATTCATTATTCATTTTTCATTTATGCAAATTTTAGACACACACAGCTATGCAAATTACAAACACATACTACTTGACTGAAAAATATCTCATCATCTGATATGATCCTAATAGTAATTAGTTATTTGGGTATTAGTTAATAGTATAAATAAAGGACTACTACTATTGTAACTCATAAGTGAATTGAATCAATTTCATGAACTTTTAGTTCATTTGGAGTTTCCTCTCCTTGACTCGAAGGAGAGAGAATTTAGGTTCTAACAATGGTGCTTTCATTGAGAGTCTCCTTCCCTGAAGGAGGAGAGAGCCCAATGCGACCAAGATCTGAAAACAAATTACCGCAGATCAACAACTTTGCAAAATTATGATCCTTACCCTAGTTTTACTGCATTTCTCTGGGAAGATGCCAATCAAAAGTGGGAGAGGATTAAATGGTAAAGGTTCATAGAATTGAGACTATAGAAAAGGGAAAAGGTGGAATCAGACACAGAGAAGAATTTCACAAAAAAATCAAGCAAACAAGAATTTGAAGAAAAATGGCAAAGCACTCTGAAATCTTTGAAAAATAGAGGTAATATTTTTGCAATTCATAGCGGATCAAGAATCACAAACCAATGGTTCCCCAACAGTGATAAAGGTTCAACAACAATTCATTCAACAAATCCAGATACCAACATATCAATACTCAGGATCCACAATAATAGATCAAAATTCAAGATTAACAACAACAAAGTAGAGATCAAAAGCAACAACAAAATTCCAACCACACATCAATCAACAAATCAACAATTCCATAATAATTCACAAATCAAACTTAACCACAACAAATCTAAAACCTAAATCAATAATAAATATTCTAGAATCAGTAATAGATCTGAGCAGCGAGGGTGAATCGAGCAGAGGCGAGGGCAGCACTGTGGAGATTGACGGCGTTGCTCTACTGGTGGTCTTTGATTGGTCTTTAGGTGGAGATATGACCAGAGCCAATAGAGATCCAAGCAGAACAACCATCAATGGTAGATCTTTGGCGGCAACCACAAGGCTTGTCGCGGTAGAGGCTACAAAACACGGCAGAGATGAAGCCAAGGAGGCAAAGGTGAAGCCCACTCAACCACCAATGTCAGAATCACAGGACACTGATTTGGTCACGATCAGTGAAGATACTATAGAGTCGCAACAATGGATGGCAGAGCACCAGGAGCCATGATGGACAATAGAAGGTGAGGATGGCAAAGCCATAGCAAACGATTGAGCACCTTTAACGACAGACAACGCGAACCCAATCATGGTGGAGAAGGGCAGTGAGATGGAAACGACTGTTGAGGTTGGAAGAACATCCGCCAAAGACGATGGAGGACATGCCATTAGCAGTGGCGAGAAAAAGGCACCCATGTCCAATAAGGGCAACCTGAGCATGCAAGGGAAGCAAGGGGCAAGGGCTTATGGGATAGTTTCACCTTGGAGCTCATTGTTAACCCTAATAGGCCAACATTCACTCCCATCTTGCACTTCTTTGCCATGCTAGCTTCCACTCTTACTCCATCACAATCCACAATAACAAGCCACTCTTATAGCAAGGCACTGCTACTTCTACGGTGGTGCCAATGCTACCTTCATACATCAATATCCATCTTCCTTCATATAAACTCCAAAACTACTAATTCCAGAACCATCAATCTCATATCTTATACTCACCATTCCACTATCTCTACTCCATCTAGCCGGTCGATATTAGTCCCTACCACTGCCACGCCCAATTGAAAGATGAATGTTTATGATTTATGCCGCCACCAACTAGGATTATGGTATGAAAATTTCAATCAATTACTCACAATTAAATTAATATAAAAGCAATAATGATGCGCCAATACAGCAGCTCTTGCAATGCTCCATGTTCACCAGCAGAATGGGTTCCCCTTCCTTCATTACAACGGTTGATGTTTTTCGCCCTTATATCAATGCATGAGACATGGTACGGTCACAAGGTGCACTACATACCTTTGACTGTGAAACGCATAGAAGTTGAAGCCTTCTAAAAGTGTATGGAGTAGATGTATTTCATAAGGCTCCACTATTGAACCATGATGAAGCTTATGAATTATTTTGTAGAAAAGCATTCAAAAGTGATGATTCAAGTAGCAATGTTGTGGAGTTGATTCCCAAGGTACTAAAATATATTCAGTGTTTTCAATTAGCAATTAGAGTTGTGGTTTCTTTCTTGTGTACTATAGAGGCCGTGCAATGGAGAGATGCCTTGGATAGACTGCAAAATAATCCAGCAACAAAGTCATGGATGTGTTTCAAATAAGTTTTGAGGGATTACAACTAGAGGAAAAATAAATATTTCTACATATTGCTTGTTTCTTTAAAGGGGAGAGGAAGATTATATGTAAAGAAAATACTAGATTCTTGTGGATTAAACCCTAATATTTGAATTCCAATTATAAGCAGGAAATCACTCATAAACCAAGAAATTCATATGCATGAAATGTTGCAACAATTGGGAAAGAAAATTTTTGAGAAAATTTTCCCAGAAGGCCAAAAAAGTGGAGTAGATTGTGGCTATACCAAGATTTCCATCATGTCATGATGATAAAAATGGCAGCAACTTAGCTTTCCAATTCTTTATTATGATTTTCCTACTTCCATTAGAAAGTTAGGGAGCAAAAAATTTCTGACGAATTATCAAAAAGGAAGGGCCTTAGATTGCTCATATTATACCATAAGGATTTTTCAGGCAGTCTCCATTTTTTATCTAACAACTTGCAGTATTTGATGTGGCATGAATTTCATTGCCATCAAATTTTAAGTTAGATAAACTTGTTGAATTAAATATGTCTAATAGTAGCATCAAACAATTATGGGCAGGCGTCAAGGTAATTTTATTGGTCCTTTCATTTTCTCTTTAAAACAAAATAATTGAGAATAACAATTATCTAAAATATTTTTCAAATAAGGTTGCACTATTGATGTAAAAACAAAATAATTTTTATTCGATGGTGGCATAATAATTTTTTAATTAACACAATGTATAAAAATTTACGATACCATTGCAATTAAAATATATAAAAGAAGCTCTATCAAAGTTTGAATGTTGTGAGTAGTGTTTTTTTCATTTGATGTTTTAATGCTAAATAAAAACTTCCTCCTAATGGTCATCAATTATTTCTTCACAGCATGTCCCGTGCTTGAAAAGGATGGATTTGAGCTGCTCCAAGTGCCTTACTGAGACCCTGAATTTTGAAGGGTTGCCAAAACTTGAGCGGCTAGATTTTTTTGGACTCTTTGATTTTTCTCCCCGTGGCACGGACATTCATGTATGCTTCGTATATGGAATCTTTGATTTTCTAGACTTGGGCCTGTTACGTAGTGCTTTTGAGGGAGTGATATTATTTATAAAATGCATAAACCCATTTTTTTAGTTTTTTTATTTGGTAAATAAAAAAATTAGAATATTTTTATTTTTGACTTTTAAAAAATAGTAAATGTTCTTGAGAGTTTTTATAGGATTTTTTAGAGCTAATTTTTAATCTCTCAAGATTAAAATATTAATATAATTTTATTTTTTTAATAATAATGAAAATAAAAATTATTTTCTTTAATATTTATATTTATTGTAATAATTTTAGATTTTAAGAGCAATTTTATCAAATATTATCCTTGCAATTTTTACTTATTAAGAGTAATTTTTATATTATTTTATCAAATATCACTACTATAATTTTTTAAAAATAATTTTTAGAGAATTTAAAGAACTCAACAATTTTAAACAAAACACAATAATAACAAACCAAGTCTTTAGAGTACTGCAATCTCCATGAAGTTCATGATGTTATTGGAAAGTTAAGGTGTTTGGAAAGACTAAATTTGGTGGGACGCGACTTTGTTTCACTACCTGGGACCTTCAGGAAGCTTTCCAGCCTAGCATATTTAAACATGTCGCATTGCCATGAGCTTAAATTTTTGCTTAGTCTCCCGTTAGATTAATGCTTTCTCAGTGGGAAGGTACTTTAAAATAGTATCCTAATCTCGTAATAATCAGTCAGGATTATATATTTTTTGACTGCTCCAAATTGTATATTGGCCAATTATTTTACTAGGGAGAGCCAGTAAATTATGAAATCTTGGCTTTGAAGTGGCTAATAAGACTAATTGAGGTCCAAACTTTGTGCGCTCTTTTTTTCTCTCTCCCCAAAATTTTCTTTTCTAGCTCTAACAAAATAACTGTTTTTTTTTTTCCCCATTTTTATCAATAACCATGTCACTTCCGGTGTGGCTTTGATATTGTTACTCCTGGGACTATAATTTCTCCGTGGTTCAAACATCAGTTTATGGGAGGTTCAATAATAAGGACGGTGGATCATGATACTAATGACAACTGGATTGGCTTTGTCTTTTGTGTAGCATTTGAGGTAAACTATCGATTAATAAATTTTGGTTATTCACATGCCTCGTTTTTCTTCGCAGTTGCCACATTCCTTGTATCTATCTTTTGAAAGTGAACATGTGGAAGAAAGCTTCGATATGCCACTTCATTTAGAACTAGACAAGATTGATGGCTCAAAACATGTTTGGATAATCTATATCTCTTGGGAACACTGTCATTTTCTGAAAACAGGAGCACGTATCACATTTAAAGTTCGCCCAGGTTTAGAGGTGAAGCAATGGGGGTTACTACGCAATGTTTCTCAGGAGCTACATACCGAGATGTTGAGTTTGTACATACATAGTGAGTCATTGGAGGTGCGTTTTAGCATGGAGACCCCTAAGTTTGGGTCCACCATGAACCCCCTCTATTTTTTGTCATTTAGCTACAGTTGAAAATGTGGTTAATCAACAAAATAAATGTGGCTAATAAATAATAAATATTTAAATAATATACCATGTTCAGTGAATTTACATGTTGGTCCCTACACAACTTTTCTCTGCTTGCTCATGCATTTACAGCATCTGCCCCAATGCCCCCAGTGTGGTGGCTGTCACTATCCCTGTCCAAAGCTTCAAATTTGACACCCCAAACCCCAAAGAGTTGAGTCCCTAGTACTCCTCCCAAGAAGATAGAAGCAAAGCTTTTTGGATCAGCCATTAGTCTCTGGAATGATGGCACTTGCAAGGTTTGAAATTGGAAATATAATAATATACTGAATGATAAAGGCATAAAAATCCAGCCTCAGCATCAAAGTTTTTACAATTTATAATTCACAATTATATATTGATCAAAACCATTTTTCCATAATTGATCCCAGGAGAGAGAGAGAGAGAGAGAGAGAGAGAGAGAGAGATGAGAGTGTGGGACTAAGAAGGAATTTTGATAATCAAATGAGTAATTTTGTCATTTGGCTAGGGCCCATCACGGACCCCAACCTTAAGCGTCCCCCCACCTTAAACATTGCCGTCATTGGAACCTAGTTTGTTTTGTCAAGTTGAAATCTTCATTTTGATTATAATTATATACGTGAAAGCAACACTAATATGGGCTACGACCTTTTAGACCGGTCAGACACTATGAAAGCACACATCTTCTCAAGAAGAACTTTTATATAGATATAAATCTAGGCCACAGATTCGTTACGCCTCCTAACTCTTGGAGTAACTTTACTCCGCTACGAAAATTACCAATCTCACCTTTTGTAATTTCTAATTTTTCATTCTAATCATTCAACTTTCCCCCTCTCTCTCTGATCACCTTCTCCTGCCCCTACCTCTGCGCACAACCTCTGCTTCTCCAGCCACAGAACACGAAGAGGGATGCAAGGAGCATCACCCAGAGCTTGGAACCATTTATGTCACATTTTGCTGCAAATCTTGGAACTTGCTATTCCCCTGACTGCAAAAACAAATTTTAATAAATGGGTATGAAACTAGACAATGAAGGTGAGCTGCTCACATTTTATTATTTACTTGACTCACACATTTTTTCTTTTTTTAATTATTAGAGCCTCGTGGACCTCGATCTCAACCTTAAGATGCTTGGCGTGAAGTTCTCATTTGATTATTATATTGGAGATAATGCTCACTGCAATTATCATTCTTTCATCAAAATTCTTAAATTGTGTTGTGCCAAAAGGTTTGGAACTTTGGGTGTGAATGTTTTAGAGAATATGTGTCATTTTGATGTAGCTGCCGGCAATCATGGGGAAGACTTGGGGATGATGGTCCTACGGATGCCGGACTGGCCGGCGAGGAGGACGGTGCCGCTCGTGAAGAGCTTGGATGCGGTGGATGGCAACGGTTACTTGGGGGTGGTGACTAGGTGTTGGACAGAGAAAGTTAGAAAGAGGACGGAGAAGAATAGATTTGTAAAATGATAAATAAATTTATAGAAACTTGAAAATTAAATTTATATATTTTATTTTTTAAATTTGAATCATTTATTTATTTTAATATTAAATTTAATAGTCTCAAGAAGAGAAGTAACATGCTCTAAAAGATGAGAGGAGTAATGAATTCTTTATTATAAATCTAAGATAAACTTGCAACAAAGTTAATAAAATCCAAAAGTAAATGAGTGTATCTTAAACAAAATTGATGAGAATTAGTTTTATATATTATGAATGTGGACAAATATAAAGTGTTAGATTTGTATTATATATTCCCAATCCCAAAGATAATTATCCAACTGTTATGTGTGCAAGAGGGTTATTGTTCAATATGATAAGCCCCTTCAATAATTTGATTATTGGTCAAGAAATATTCTTAACTAGGCATAGAATACTAAGTAATGAGTCAAACTAAACTATTTCTGCTTTTCTCCTTTTAAATTGTATATATAAAGTAAAGAAGCACATTTGTTTATTCTCATAAATAAACAAAATAGAATTGAATCATATAATTATTAAATTTTAAATTCAAATCTCTCTATACTGCATAGTAACACTGTTATGTATTCGTGATATGACAAATTAGTTATAAAACTATCTTAAGTATGTAAATATTTTTATTTAAAATTTCAAGAGAATACTTATCAAAATACAACTAAGATTGAATTTTAAAAATGATTTTATAGAATAAAAAAGATAAGGTGTATCAATTATAATTAAGTTCTTGATGTCTTGAAAAAATTAACTAAGCATGCTAAAATGTCCATTAAAATATTGTTACCAATCAACAAAATAAAATTGACTTATATATTATTTAATTTTAAATGGAAATATTCAAATTACAATTCATAAAATTATAATTACATTTACATTAATTATTTTGCACCAAAAATAAATTACTTAGATATTAATATACATAAAAATTAAAATATTTAGTTATTAAAAAAGTATACATATTGAATTTAAATAATTGTTTTTTCCTACCAAAAAATAATTGCTGCAATGCATGATAAGATAACTGCTAACTAGTAATACATGACAGGTACACCAAGAAAAAAAAAAATGTAATACATGACAGTTACACACAAAAAAAAATTAAAAAGAAAAAAGAAAAATTAGATGGCTTTATTATTTTATTTTGCTATAATATTTCAGTCGGCACTATGCATGTTTGATAACTGATTATTTTGGGGAATAATTGTTTTTTTCTTAAAAAAAAATTGTCTAAAAACTTTTGATTATAAACTGGTTTAAATGTAAAATAAGATAGAATTTAATTTAAATACACTGATAATGTAAAGTAATTTTACATTATCAATTAATATAAATAGTAGAAAGTGCCAACTCATATAAATAACTACCCATTATAATGAGGGTTCTACTATAATTTCTCATATTTTACTATTTCTATTGATTGACAGTGTAAAATTGCTTTACACTATTAATGTATACCAATTAAACTCGATAAAATAATCCAAAGTACTTTATGGAAGTTCCTTCATGCATGCGTAAAGATGAATCCGCAACATAAACAGTAACAAACTTTTGGAATAATTTTTTGAATTTAATTTAAATATATTGATAATATAAAATAGCTTTATACTGTCAGTTAATAGAAATAATAAAAAGTATTAACTCATAAATAACTATCCATTATAATAAAGGAGCTATCATAATTTTTTATTTTTCCCTATTTTTATAAGTTAATAATGTAAAATTATTTTACACTGTCAATGCATACCAATGAAACTCTAACTTTTTAAAAAAGTAGCAACTTTTATTTACCGTACTAATATATAAGATACGTCTTTCCTTTTTCATTTTGGGGTGCAAAGGCCTGATTGATTTGTCTATGTTTCTATTTTTATTTTTAGTTGTTATAGATTTATTATTAATTATAAAATTTCATTTTATTATATTTTATTTTTTATTTATAAAATTTTACAAAAATTTAAAAAATAATAAAGTTTTTTATTATTTCTTTTACAAAAAATTAAAAACATAAAAAATTATTTTTATAATTATTAGTAAAAATATATCAACACCCGTAAATGAAAACAGAAAACATACCCTCCTGTCAAAGACAACCTTCACTAAATTATGTGTAACTACAAAGACCAAGGTCTTATCTAAGCTTGAAACTCTACTTACACTTCTTGAACAGGCGCTTTCTAATATGCACTATGCACCACTATCATATCTACACCTTAAGCTAGATCAGAGGTTATTTTAAATAAAATACTAATTGAATGGTGGAGATTTATTATTAGCCACCTAACTATTAGGTTTTCAATTTCTAAAATAAAATATATATTAATCATGTTTTTTGTATATGACCATAAAGAGAAAGTGCAGAAAATAATAAAAATACTCAGATAATTGATCCCACATAACCATTATTCCATTTGAATTTTTTTGGCAGAAAATTGTCAGCATCTTTGCTAAAAATGCGGGTAAATTTACCCAAAACACTAGTAAATTTACCAAAAATACTAGTAAATTTCTAGAAAAAATAAATAACTTGAACAAAAGTAATAATGATTATATGGGATACTGGTAAATTTACCCAAAATACTGGTAAATTTGCCAAAAACACTACTAAGTTTTTGGAAAAAATAAAAAACTTGAACAAAAGTAACAAAGATTATGAGATGTTGATAAATTTTTCAAAATCATTGATAAATTTGTCCAAAATGCTGGTAAATTTTCCAAAACACTGGTAAGTTTCTGGAAAAAATTAAAAACTTGAAAAAAGTAAAAAAGATCATTAGACGCTGGTAAATTTACTAAAAACGCTAGTAAGAAATTCTTACCAGCGTTTTTAGCAAAAGAGCAGATAAGAAAGAGTTTTTTTGTCATATTTTTAGAATACTGTCAAGTATGTTTTATATATGTATATATATACTTAAATAAATATATTTGTAACTATAAAAATAAATATATTTATTTAATTATATATATAGATAAATATAAATATATAAATATCATATTTTATTTATAAAATTATAAATTTAAATTTTATAAACAAATACAATAAATTTAATATATATATATATATATATATATATATATATATATATATATATATATATATATATATAACTTACTAACTAGTGTTATGGAAAAATAAATAATTTGAACAAAAGTAATAATGATCATATGGGACGCTAGTAAATTTGCCAAAAATACTGATAAATTTGTCCAAAATGCTAGTAAATTTGCCAAAAATGCTGGTAAATTTTTTAAAAAATAAAAACTTGAAAAAAAGTAACAAAGATTATTAGGTGCTGATAAATTTTCTGAAAACGCAAAGACGCAAGTAAGAAAGAGTTTTTTGGTTTCAAGTAACAAAGATTATGGGATACTAATAAATTTGCCTAAAATATTGGTGTAAAAAACTATTTTCTTACCCGTGTTTTCTATAAAGACGTAGATAAAAAAGAGTTTTTTGTCATTTTTTTAAATCACTATTAGGTGTGTGTGTGTGTGTGTGTGTATATATATATATATATATTAAATTTTATAAATAAATATAATAAATTTAAATAAATGATATATATAACATACTAACTAATGTTTTGAAAAAAATAAATAATTTGAACAAAAGTAACAATGATCATATAGGACGCTAATAAATTTGCCCAAAACGTTGGTAAATTAATCTAAAACGCTGGTAATTTTGCTAAAAATGCTAGTAAATTTCTGGAAAATAAAAACTTGAAAAAAAGTAAGATTATGGGTGCTAGTAAATTTGCTGAAAGTACTGGTACGAAAGAGTTTCTTACTAGTGTTGGCAGCAAAGTCACAGGTAAGAAAGAGTTTTTTTATTTTAAGTAACAAAGATTATGGGATACTGATAAATTTGCCTAAAATGCTGGTAAAAAAAAGTTTTTTATCAGCATTTTCATCAAAGACATAGATAAGAAAGGGTTTTTTTGTCATTTTTTTATAACACTGTTAAGTGTGTGTGTGTGTGTGTGTGTGTATATATATAAATTTAAAGTAATAATATATATATAAAACTTAGTGACTAGTGTTATGGAAAAAATAAATAATTTGAATAAAAATAACAATGATCATATGATATGCTAGTAAATTTGCCCAAAATGTCGGTAAATTTGTCCAAAATATTGGTAAATTTTTCAAAAATGCTGTTAAGTTTCTGGAAAATAAAAATCTTGAAAAAAGATAACAAAGATTATGAGGTACTGATAAATTTACTGAAAAGGCTGGTAAGAAAAGAGTTTCTTACCAACGTTTTTGGCAAAGACGCATGTAAAAAAAAAATTTTGTTTCAAGTAACAAAGAGTATGGGACGCTGGTAAATTTGTCTAAAATGCTAATATATATATATATGACCAACAAACTCTTTCTTACCAGCATATTTGTTGAAAATACTAGCAAGAAAATCTTATTTAGTAACTTTTTACCAGTATTTTTCAGCATTGTGCTGGTAAATTTCTGGACCAAAAAAAAGTTGAACGAAATAATAATATTGTAAAGCCAATTGTCTAAGTATTTTTGTCATTTTCATAACTGGCTATTAAGAGAAAACTTTAAATTACTCGTGATGGATCATATTAAATACCTAATAATATACTATATATCATGCACCATATTTTTTAAGGTGCGTGTTAGCAACCACCGGCTGGACATCCATAGAGAATTTAGCTTCTTGTACAGTAATTTGATTATTTAATAACAGGATAGACACAGCAAAGCTACAGTGGTAAACTGGTAATAATGAACTTGATTTTGGCTATTCAAGGAGGGCTGCCTAGTGACTTCGCAGTTACATTGCAAGGAGCCTCCGGTTCAGAAGAGGCACTTGTTAAACAGATCAAATGATGTTCTAAATCTAAACTTATACAGCTTACTTAATAAATATATTTTGACAATATAAAAATTTTAATATTGCATTTTTTAAATAATTATAAAAAACATAAATATCTTTACATTGAAATTTTTAAATAATTATATAATGTAAAAAATGAAAATTAAAAAGATAATAAAATAACAGATTTTTTATGATTGTTGAAAAAATTAATAAAAATAAA
Organism: Pterocarpus santalinus; assembly: GCA_031439595.1. Taxonomy (NCBI): domain Eukaryota; kingdom Viridiplantae; phylum Streptophyta; class Magnoliopsida; order Fabales; family Fabaceae; genus Pterocarpus; species Pterocarpus santalinus. The sequence continues at coordinate 46,470,224 of CM062532.1, read as the reverse complement.
AGACATTTTTACGTCTACTTATTATATATTTTAATATGAAAATATTTATTAAGAACGTAAATATTTTGACATAAAAGATTTTAATAAATAATTATAAAAATGTAAATGAAATGAACTTGAATAATCTATCAGTTTCACAAGCAAATAATCAGAACTTCCTAGAGAAAATTAATGTATAAGAAAATGATAAACCGCCTTGCTTGTGGCGGTGATATGATGAAATGAAAAATAGAAATTTTATTAGAAAATATTTACGTTGTCAATAAATAATTAAAAACACATAATTTTTATGTCATTTAATTTAAAAAATATTTACGTTTTAATTAATAATTAAAAACATAATATTTTTACTAAAATATTTTTTTGTGTCATTTGTGTATTTATCTATTTATTAAAAATTTCAACGTCAATATATTTATGTTTTTCATAATTATTTATTAAAAATTAAATATTTTTTTAGAAAATTTAAATCAGTATTTCAATAACACTTCTATTTTTTCATTATTTTATATTTTTAACTTATATAATTAAATTCTATTTCTTAATCAATAATTAGATTTATTGTTTCTCTCTTCCGTTAAAGTACAATATATTATTCTCTTTTTTAAAAAAAAAAAGGTATATCATTTTAAACTATTAGATTAATATGAAATTAATATATATATATATATATATATATATATATATATATATATATATATATATATATATATATATATATATATATATATATATATAGAAGAGATAGGATCAAATAACACAATTATAAGAGTAAAACTTTTTCATCAATGTCTAACTATTAGCTTTATTATAATCTAATGGTTGAAGATGTATAATTTAATAAAGAGATCAGCGGATTGTAGTTTCAATGAAAAAAAGAGAAATAACACATCTAATAATTAATTAAGAAAGAAAATTTGACTATATAAACTAAAAATTATAAAATAATGAAAAAATTTTATTAAAAATTTTAACATCAAAATATTAACATAGTTTTTATTTCAATAAAAATTTCTATTGTTTTTATAATATTTTTTATTTTCATTTTATTTATATTTTATTAGTATTTGTTAAAACCTTTAATAAAATAATTAATTTTTCGATACATATGTATGTAAAAATAGTTCACCTTAAAATATATAATAAACATCTATAAACATGTAAACGAAATAAATATTAAAAGTATAAATAAAAAGCAACAAAATTTTTTAGTGAAAATTTTGGAAATATCAAGAAAATATGTTTCTGCTTTTGATTAATAATAAAAAATGTAATTTTTTTTACAAAATTTATTAAAAAAGTAATATTTTTGCCGAAATTTTTATTTTTTATTTTACTAACTCTTCTATATTTTCATTAATTTATAATTTATAGCTTATATAGTTAAATTTTATTTCTTAATTAATTATTTAATTTATTACTTCTCTCTCTTTATTAAAACTATAACCTACTTTTCTCTTTATTAAATTATACGTCTTGAACCGACAGATTAAATTGTATGTTTTGACTCAATTTGTAATTGTGGGTAGACTATAATTTTATTCCATCTACATTAATTACTTTTTAAAATTTTTCTCTCTCCTATTTAATATCCTCTCTCCACTTTTTTTTTATTCAAATAATTTTTTCTGTTTTTCTCTTGTTTAGATAGTACATATTTAGATAATAAACTATATAATTACAAAGGCAAATAAAAAAAAATACGTGAATCTTTTACATTAAATGTTCAAGTATATGTTAGAGCGATATTAAATAATATTAAAATAATATAAATTCAACTTTTATCATTCCTACATCTTTTTATAATTCAGATAATATTTGTGTGAATTAAAACTCAATAATATTTTTAAGAGATATTCAAGACCTATATAATATAAAACATAATATAAATTCAAGTAAGACTACACAAGTAAATTAGTATAAAATATATTACTTGAACTTGTTTTTGGTCTTTCACTACTGATATTCAGTTGACCTTCGACCCACCACCTATATTCTGCTTGAGGAACTGAATGACCCATTAAGGGATCGACCTCTCCTAGTATAGGATTCTTCATTCATAGGACTCAAGTCCAAGACTACTAGTTAAAGAATTTGAGCTTTCTACCACTTAAACCAACCATATGTTGGTCTATTGCTTGCACTTAATTTGCATTAATAAATATTATATGTGAATGGTTGAATATTTTATGAATATTAATAATGTCTTAATACTTTACAAATTTTATAAAAAATATTTTATTGAATTACCCAATATGTAATAATATTACTTGAATTTTTAATTATTTATACGTTATTTAGACAAAAGAAAACTAGGAAAAATAACATTATTCATGTAGAGAAAAATAGTATAGAAAATATTAACTAAAGGGAGAAAAAGTTAAAGGAATAATTAATATGAATAAAATAAAATTATAAATTTACCCACAACAACAAATTGATTAAGGAACAAGAAAAGTGAGTTGTTATGTCCAAAACAAAATATGAAGTTTATTAATATTCACATGAAGATGCGTGGAGGTTAGCAATTCCCTGTTTATATGTATATAGATTGGTCAATTGTAGAAATAAAACTCTCCCAATATTAATTTCTTTTATATTCATAAGATGCAAATACACATTATCAAATATCTCATAATTTTTATTCCTTACTTTTAAAGTTTTATAATTTTACTATAAATAATATTTAAATCTTTATATGTTGACTAAAGTCAGATTAACCTAGTCTAACTTGATCATCAATCACGTTATTATCAAATCAAGTCCGTGTTTAAAAAGATGACCCAATAAAAAAATCAAACCATATTAAGGTCTCACTTAATTCAATCCAATCCATTTTTTATACACGCTTATATTTATATGCAAGCAAAGACATATATACCGACAATTGAAGTTGTTGGCTATATATATTACTTGCAAAAATGAATTTCTTTTTTAAGAAAATTAGTACCTTCCTTTTCTCATTAGTGTTTTTTTTTTTCCTTACACGCAGTGTTTGTTAGTTCAAAGTGCAATAAAGTAAGCTTCGATAGCTTTACCCTTTTTTAGAAATAATATTTTTCATTTTTTTATTTATCAAAACTAAGTCTCGATTGGAACAATTAAAAATTACACTCCTCACATCATGTTCATGTATTTTAAAATTTAATGAATTAATTCTATTGAACATTAATGAAAGTTTTAGCTGCATAATTATAGTAGGAATGGGCTACAGCTCCCTTGCTCTTTCTAATAGAAAATGAAACCACAGCACTTTCCTACGTTCACGCATTAGTGACTTGGCTTTGGTAGTGTATGGTAGTGAAAATGACTGGGAAAAAGGGACAATCATCAATCCTTTCATTATACCCTCATCTACTTTGCTCTTCTAAACCACAATTTAAGGAGCACATGATAATGACGATAGTGGCCTTTAACAGAGTCTTACAAATTTTACATATGAATGCATGCATAAGCTCATAATATGAGTTTGACAAAGCAACTAATAACTTAGCCGAGGAAGAGCTTACATGTCAAGTAGATTATGTTCCTTAAAAATTAAATTTAACATTAGAAATTTATATACTTAGGAGAGTAATTGGTGCAAAAGCTTTTATTTGAAGAATAATTTTGATAAGAAAAGACTTAAAGTAACCTTTTGTCTTAAGAAGAAAATAATTCTTATTAAAAATATAATATGCAATAACAATAAACAAATGTCAAGGCTAATTATTATACTATATGAGGTTATATTTGCTAAAATAAATATTTTATTATAAATAATTATATTTTATATTGTCAAAAGTGACTGCAATAAAAAAATCGAGTTCTTACAATTAAGGAAGATGAAAAGTACAATAATTATATTAAAAAATATTATCTATAATAAATTATTCAATATAAACTCTCGAAATATAATTACTTTTGAAATTTTGATCTATTTCGTCATTTAGAATAATTAAAAAATTCCACATTTTCTTATCATATCTAACTTTTAAATGCTATCATACTTTTTGGTTAAAAAGTATTCTTATTGAAAGAATTTATAAAAGAAATATAAATCTGTACAATGCACCGAAATTATGTAGTTTTAACTTGTTGACGCAACAGCTGTAAATGTAGTAGTTTGAATAAGTATATAGCACCTGACCTTGTCAAAGTGCTTAATAACTACAAAGATTGACAAGCAAGTCTTGATTACTGACCATACTATCACCCCCAACGAAGGAGAGTCATGTAAATACATAAAATAACAAATAATGTATTACGTAGTGTGCTTTAATTTTAAAAACTCATCCAACCGGCTGAAAGCCAATGTCGCTTTTAATTAGTAGTTACTAGTATTTATCCCCGTGAATTTACGGGTTAATTTTGACCTCCTTATTTTTCATTTCATATTTTTTATTATTTTTTCATTCTTTTGTTTGTTTATTTTAAAATAAAACACATGTTATTTCATTCACGAAATCAAAATAAGTTTCTTGTATTGAGACATATCACGACCTCTTAATGACAATTTCGAAATTTAAATGAACCATTAAATGATTTGTTGAAGATGGTCAAAAAGTAGTAGAATTGTATATAGAGTAAAAACAGAATTTTGATGTAAGAAATTTCAGGCATCTAATTGTACAAATTAAAGTGATCAAAGGAGATCTTTTTGAGTCACAATTATGGCTAGAAACATTTTTCAAAGCGAGTAAATCTTATTAAACATTTAAACAATCAAACTAAAAACTTGAAACATGTTAGATCAACTAATATTTCTAAAAGTTTCAATAAGAAACTTGAAATACACAATAAAAAACTTGAAATTGTAGTCACAACTCTTATATTAATCATTATGCTGAGCAAAAAATGTGCAGTTCTAGCACAATATCTTTAGAAAGGGAAACTACAATACACTGTTAGAAACTAACTTGAGTTTTTGAGTGATACAAGAGACTAATAATCTATCATCAGCAAACTAATTAGGTGAAAGCAAGAAAAAGAAACTTTTTGCAAAGCTTCAGTTATTATCATGTGAATCTTATAAAAACATAACTTTGTCTATAAATTCCAAAAATTATAAAGTTAACAAATAATAAGTCATAGAATAGAATTAACATATGTATCAATAAAAGTGAAGTAACAACAAAGAAAATGACCTATACAGAATGTTGCTATAGCACCATAAATATAAAGGTAATAAAGTTATTCATAAAATCTAAAAAAGAGAAACATTATTTGACATCATGAAACAACAAGAGTTTAGCTTTCCAGTTATTCATTATTTCTTTAATTAAAGATTCTTTATGCAATAATTCAAATTAAAAGGAAGCAAGAAGCAAGAATAGCAAGCATTTAGCAACAAAAGCATTCAATATCTTACCTAAAAGGTGAGAAGAGTGAGAACTAAGAGGCGGTAGGAGGCAATGATAGCAATAAGCAAGATGGTGGCGCTAAGCGATAGAGAAGAGGTGGGACGACAAGAGGAAGAGAGGACAAACTGAGAAAATGAGAAATAATTGCTTTGCATAGCTTATTTCACTTGAATATAAAGCGCTCCTAATATAAGCCAAAAAAAAAAAAAAAGCTAGCCTATAGCAACAATAATAACTATCAATGTCTTGGAGTTAAAGTAATGCTTATTGAAACAAAATAAATTGGTTATTTATTTTTTCAAAAGAAAATTGCAAATGGTTTCATAAGGAGGCTCATAAATCCGACATTTTAGTATAGCATTGTTGTCAAAAGTTAAAAAGTAATAAAATACAACAAAAACAAAAACCTTATTAGATAGAGATAGCATGGTTAGTTCCTACCTACGTATACAAGTCAGCAACCAAACTAAGCTCCTAGTTCATCTTGAGAGAGGCCCTTCTGCAAGATACAATGAGATAAAGCATCCCGTTCTTGATCCCACTAGCACCAGTCATATTTACCTTCACTCACCTAACACGTGGCGACTCTTATCTTAGAACAGAGGTTGAGGGGAGACATACCATGGCTCCAAAGGGCAGTGAAGGAGAAGCAAAGGGAGCATGTGATGGCAAGAAGGAGAAGCAAGAGATTGGTAGGGAGCGTTAGGGTGAATGGGAGAAGAGAGGAAGGTTCTAAAAAGAGATGAAGAGAGTTAAAATTTTTAAGATATTTTTAGTAGTAACAATTTTTCTTTAATTGTAATAGATTATCACTTTAATTCAATTTTAATTTTTTTTTATTGATGAGTTATTCATAAATATTTCCATGAACATTTTATGAATTAATAGAAATATTTAACCTTTAATTAAGATTTTTTTTCAATTCAAAGTTTGAATTATCAAAAATACATTTATCATACTCACATAAAGAAAGTGTTAATTTTTTACTAACCTTATCACATATTACTTATATAATGGAATTATATATTATTTAGTTATAGCTTGATCAAAAGAGTTATGAAGATTTAAACATTTTTCTAATATCTATTTTTTTCGAGATTAATTTTGATATATTGTTAGTATAAAATTTTTTTACACTATCATCCAATTATATGTTTCTATTTATAAGACTTTTAATGTAGTTATTGGTTGAGTCAAATATTTTTATTGATGTGGCAATACATAATTATATATTTATATAAAACTTTTTTATACTGATAATGCATTAAAATTAAATTTATTTTTGAATTATAAACATTCTTCATTTATTTGATTATGAGCTCAAAAAAAAAATATAATCTCAATATAATTTTAAAATTATACCTATTCTTTCAATAATATCAACTTATTTTATTTTTTATTAAATTCAAGTAAGCTAGTCTAAATATTATTAAAAATAGTTAATTATTTTTCATTAATCGATATTTATAAGTTTTCATACGTATATATGTTGTTATTGGTGATGGATGATAAATTTACTTGAAATAGTATTTTTTATCATATATTTTTAAATTAAGAAGTAAAAAAGTATTTAAATTAAAACACCAAAATTTTTGTTTTATATAAAAACCAGAAAGTTAAAAAATTGAATGCTACACGTTGAAGCAACAACGTGGAGCATGCATGAATCAAAAAGAAGCGGTGAGGTATGTATGTCATATGCAGAAGCATGATGGCCGGTGAAGACAAGAATCCATGCGCGAATAAAGCTTAATTGGATCGATTTTTAGCGACGCCGTTACAATTTTTTAGCGGGAATAATTTTAGTTTTATTTTAATTAGAGGGTAACAAGTGGCAGTTCGAGGTAGCTAAGTTAGTAATAAAATAATAGATTTCCATATTGTAAGAAGAAAAATTATTGTACTGAATAATAAATAAGAATTGCTTCTTTACCTAAAAATGGAGGAAGCACGGTGAAGTCAAATCCACGCACTTGTTGGCCAAATCCACAAAGTATACTTCCCTTGTGAATTCCTTTCAGTTTCTTTGATTCTTCCCAAAGAAAATCATCCCTCCATCTTCAAATTCCTTTGAGAGATGGAAAAAAATTGCTCTCCTTCCGATTGGTGAGAAATTCAATTCTTGTGTCTTTTTAAAAGGAAGAATTTTCCGTCACTAAGATTAATTGTTGAGAGAAATTGGACTCCAGATACTCAGGCGAGAATGGGCATGTGGCGTTTTGGCGAAAGGGGGGTGACATATTCAAGCGAGAATGGGTATGTACTGGACTTATATATAAGACGGTGCGTGCTATGCTGCACCTTAATAAATATAGTGCACCACGCACCGCATAGAGAGGTGAAAATTATTCCAAAACTGCTAATGCATTTTAAAATTCAACACGCTCTTTCTCTCTCTCTGCGAACTCCGAGCTCCTCCATTTTCGACCTTGATCAACAACTACGCCATCGCCTTCATCGACTCCTTAGACAAAAACAAACATGCCACCGTTGGCGCCACCACTGGTTTACCAAGTCATGTTCGTATGTTTAAGGGATCTCACCACTTCTCTCTCTCTCTCTCTCTCTCTCTCTCTCCGCCAAATTCTGCCACCAACCACCACCATCAACACACTTTCACTCTCTCTCTCTCTCTCTGCCAAATTCTGCCACCAACCACCACCATCAACACACTTTCAACGTTAACCCAAAGTAGCTGCACAACCCTCACATGCACCACTACCACAACCACCCTCACCTCCTTACGAACTCGACCGTCATCCACCATTGTCACAATCCAATCTTGCCAACCATCAAGAACCGCACCCCACTGAAGCAACAGCCGCGCGACCTCGTACCATCCTATTCTTGCAACATCACAATCATCGCTCTACCTCGCACATAGCGACCCTACCGACTCCAAGCTCAACGGAGATGATGCCGAAGCTTTCCTTCTAAATCCTTCCAAATCCTGTTGAACGACGTGCTAGTAGGCTAGAATGCATCGTTTGCTAGGTAAGATGGGAAGTATGCTGTACCACATAAATTATATTGCTAAAATAGCTTATTATTTTAGAACTTAGGGGAAAAAAAAAATAGGTGTAGGCAAAGAGGGGTGACAATGGGGGCATTAGCAGTGGCATGCATGAAGAGTGGATGTGAAGAACAGAAATAAAGGAGTTGGCGGAGTGTTGGGGTGAAGTTTTAAGGTGGATTAGCAACAAGTGATTGTATACATACATCATTGGTCTTCACCGTCAATCTACATAGTGCATGATGCACCTTGTTGGCCAAGGTGCATGTTAGACAGCACCAAGATTCGTCTTTCCTCTTTCATTTGGGGGTGCAAAAGGCCTGATTGATTTGTCTTTGTTTCTATTTTTATTTTTAGTTGTTATGGCATTATTATTAATGATAAAATTTCACTTTATTTTATTTTATTTTTTATTTCTAAAATTTTATAAAAAATTATAAAAAATAAAGTTTTTTTAATTATTTCTTTTTAAAAAACTTAAAAAAAAACATTTTTATAATTATTATTAAAAATATATCAACACCTGCAACTGAAAACAGAAAACATACCCTCCCGTCAAAGACGTCCTTCACTAAATGACCTGGAACAAAGGGCCTGTAACACTACAAAGACCAAGGCGTTATCTGAGTTTGAAATTCTACTTACACTTCTTGAACATCCACAAAGAATTTTGCTTCTAGCACAGTAATTTGATTATTTAATAACAGAATAGAGCAATCAAAGTTACAGTGGTAGACTGATAATAATGAACTTGATTTTGGCTATTGAAGCAGGGCTTCCTAGTGACTTTGCAGTTACATTGCAAGGAGCCTCCGGATCGGAAGAGGCACTTGTTAAACAGATCAAATGATGTGCTATCAAAACTTATACAGCTTACTTAATAAACAACAAAACTAACCCCAAATTGTTAACCGATAAATAAACCATCTTGATGAGATATCTCTACATAACCAAGTAGAGTTCCATTTTTGTTTTGAGGATTTATATATTTGAGGATTCAAATGCGAAGCATATTCCAAATATCTTGGGCGTCACTATATAATATGTTTACTTACAACAAACAGTGAAACAGATAGATTTCAAGAAACGCACTAAACTATGCTACCAGAAAGTACTTGATTGTATCATATACAGGATAAACTATACCTGATTGTGGCAGCCCATGGAGATGATCTATCCACAAAACATTAGGAGTTTAGGACCATTCAGAGAACTCTCCACTACAGTTACGAATGCAGGGAGGGTGGATGTTTACACAAATTTTCCTCATGCTGAAGTACATGTTCCAGAACTAAGCCAGCTCATTTTCTGGTTTACCAAAGATCAATGGAAATTCATCATCATATTCAGAGAAACTGTGGTCTTTGGCCATGCTCTTTAACGAATGATAAACCTGGAACATAGACCACCTATCCTTGGGGTTAGAAACCACACAATTAGATGCAATTTTCAGGAACTTCAGAATCTCCTCATCATGTCCCCTTCCACATATAGCTTTATCAATGCAATCCTTTGCTCGACCTGAACTAGAATCCCTGTTTACCCAATCCACCAAGCTACCCTTAAATTCTTCCTCTCCAACATCAAGAGGCTTGCGACCAGTGGCCAACTCTAAAAGCACAACCCCAAATCCATACACGTCCCCTTTCAAAGAAGCAACCAAAGTAGTCGGATATTCTGGAGCAATGTAGCCAAGCTCCCCCAAATCCCCATCCACATAACTACTCCCATTAGAATCAGATGTCGTCAGCCTAGCAAGTCCAAAGTCCATTAACCGCGCATCGAAATCTTCATCAACAAGAATAACATTGGAACAGATGTTTTGCTGTATAACTGGAGGATGGCACCCATGATGCAGCCATGCGAGACCCCTGGCCGCGCCCAATCCAATCCTGAACCTCATCTCCCAATCCAATGCACTACCATTCTTGTGCAACAAGTTATACAGAGTCCCATTCGACATGTGCTTATACACCAGAAGCTTTTCCTCTTCCACCACGCAGAAACCCAAAAGGGGTGCCAAATTCGGGTGCCTAACCTCGCCTAGCCTATTCATCTCCATTCGAAACTGCTTCTCCCCAATCTTACAAGCGTTGAGCCGCTTCACCGCGAGTGCTGACCCATCAGGAAGATCTGCTTTATAAGTAGTCCCAGTTCTTGTGGTCATAAGAACATTCTCAGCACTGAAATTATTGGTAGCTGCCATCAAATCCCCCAACTTAACCTTTACAAGTGGCTTCTGAAACAGAGAAACCTGAACAAGCTTGTGTCCCTTCAAATTCAAAGCCCAGTCACCACCATCAGTTCCAAACCCATACCCTCTCTTCTTCCTACTCAATCCCAAATGGTACCACCACCACAACCCGAAAGCCAACAACAAAGAAGCAGCTGCACCAAACACCCCAGCAGCAATAATAATTGCAAGGTTCTTCTTACTCAACCCACCACACTTGGACCCAAGAGGACCCCCACATAGCCCACTGTTGCCATCAAAGTCTTCCTTATCAAACTTCCCAAAAAACCCAGGGATTGCACCGCTGAGATGATTGTTAGCAACAGAAAACTGATGGAGCCTACTCAAGCTCCCAAGCTCATAAGGAATGGGACCGGAAAGGTCGTTATTCGAGAGCACTAACCCATTCAAATAAGTGCAATTCACTAGCGTAGGGGGTATAGGCCCAGAAAGATCATTATCCGAAAGGTCCAGAGTGACCAAAAAGGGCAACCACTGACAGATCTTAGAAGGGATTGTGCCAGAGACCGAGTTGGATCCAAGATCAAGTTTTTGGAGGCTCTTACCGCAGTACTTGAGGGACTCGGGGATCCGACCCGAGAGATTCATGTCTCCAAGCTCCAGACTGATGACCCGATTCTCCTGGTCGTTCCAGCACGTGACGCCCCCGAAGTGGCAGATGAAACCGGCGGTGTTGTTGTTGAACTGCCACGACGCGAGCTTCCCTTGAGGGTCACTGAGAGACTCCTTGATGCCTCTGAGGCACCTCACGTCGTCTTCAAACTGCGCAGAAGCAGAAACCCAGAAGCACGTCGAGGTCAAGAAGAGTAGCAGAAAGCCGTTCACGAGATCCATTGAAGCTTTCGCCATATGCTGGACAAATTGTAAAGCTGGGATTTTTCACGGAGAATTTTTGTAGTGTGTGGGAATCAACCGAAGGAAAGTGAGGGAGACCAAGATGCCATTAACTTTTCAGACGCGTTTGCGTGTAGGGACTAGGGAGTGATTTAGACCAGAAAGTGAGGGTGGGACTGTTCGTTTTCCACGTTGTGCTCTTTTTCTCTGTTGATTTTTTGGGTTAGAAATAAGTGACAAGTGCATTGTTTATTTTGACTCAGATTGTTTATTTGGAATACGGATGGCAATAGGTACGTATAAGGTGGAGATACAGTCTCTGCCCTTGTCCTGTTTAGAAATTTGCCTTCCCTATCTTTATTCTTCTCCCAATTATGGGTCTTCATTTTTTGTGGAGATTTAAATATCTGTAGATATTTATAAGTTTATGAAAATAAGAGCAAAATTATATATAAAAAAATCTTAAACTTAATAAAATATTTATTAATATTTATAATTTATTATAATATTAGTAATATAATACAATTTAAATTTAAAATAAAAATATATGATACAAATTTAAGTTATTATAAATTTTATGTTGATCAAAATTAATTCATTATTATAAATTTAATTTTAGTTGAAAATTTATTCTATTATATATTGACTATATTTTGAATCAACTTAATTTTATTGAATATTATTATTAAAATATATTTGTAAGTTTATATATATATATATATATATATATATATATATATATCTCTTTATTTAATAAATGAAAACTTTATCCCATTCTTATGAGAACCAAACTAATCCCCCTATTTGTTATCTGTTCCTATCAAAGATAATCTCCACGAATATCCGCTTTAGTGAATATTTTTGCCATCTCTAATTTGGATAGTATATTTGACCTGGTTCTTTTATTTTTGGCCCTTTCATCATGAATTGGTGTTAGTTTGACATCAACGAGCACTTATCATTTTTATTTTTTTGGGTAAACCAGCATGAATTCATGATTAGATAAAATACTGTTTGGTTTGGTTCTAGTACTACTAGTGAGGTTGATGATGCCATGTTTGCATGATTGCAGCTACAGTGTAGGTTTGTGGAATTTTTGAATTGTTGGATTGACAAGTTTTTATTTTATATTATCTATTGTATGCTACTTTTTTGGGTGTGAAAGAAAAATAAACAACTACAATCTGGGAATGCCACGCCAGGGCATCTACTTTATGCTACTTTGATTTTAATTTTGATATACTATCAATCAATATAAAAGTTTAATATTGTTATTTAATTATATATCACTATATATAAAATTTTTAAAGTAATATATGTGAAAGTCAAACTTTTTTTCTAATGTATATTTGTCTAAAATTCTTTTAGATTGACAATTTATTCAATAATTAGAGATAGCTCTACTCTCGAAGGAGAGGAGCAAAAGAGTATATCAAATACTCTAAAATAGGAACACAACACAACATAATCCACTCCACAAACACGACATCCAAAAAACCCGAACTATGGGTTATTCAATACTTGAACTCGATACTCACTACACGAAACTTGAAAACACAACACACAAAAAAGCAATACGAAACACAAAACCAAGGAATATCTCAAGCCACCACAAACAATCTAAAGGTTGGTAAGGTCCACCACAAAAGCTCGACACGAGCCATGAGACCACAAAGCTCGACAAGTCCAACACGCAACACGTGATACCCAATACGAAACCATCTTGAGCCACCATACACATTCTTGGGAAAGCAATCACAAAGCATCACAAAACTCACTATGAGGCATCGTCACTAGCATCTACACCACCATGGAAAAACAAAACACTATCGTCGATGACCCAAGGCTACTCTCTTGCGATTATACATTGTGGCAATTGATCTTCTTGTGGCAACAAAGCAAGGGAGGCATCCCCCCACCCAATGACGACTGACAAACCCAAAAAGTTTAGGTGATGGGGGCAAAAAATAATGTGGTATCAGAGGAATGAAATTGGACTGGGTTGTAATTTGTTATTTTGTCTCATTTAGAGTTAGAATAAGTACAATAATAAATGAAATGAAAAATAAAAAAGTGGGTTAACTTTTTTCAATTACTTCTTTTTATCTGTCTGTGGTCAAATTTAATAAAATAATAGGGGCAAATATATATCTTCATATACGATTATTAAAAAATTCAAAATTTTGGTTGGGGCATAGGCCCTCACTTCTTACATCTATCCCTGCCTTCACATGCACCTAGTAGAACTTCCCGTTATCCACTCTATAGACACTCGTAGAGATCTGTTCTAATAGAAGGCAAATATTGATGAACCACTTGAACTTAGCAAAAGACTTCTGAACCCTCAACAAATCAGTGGCCCGTAAGAGCCGCCATCCTTTTTGTACCCACAATGCATCAAAACTAAATTATGGGTGCGTTTGTATTGATTGCATGTGTGTTTATATCTATACATTTTGTCTATTTGAATGAATTTCTCAACATTAGCTGCAATGAATGAATAGCATGCATCTGGTACTCCTTCCATGGTAATCTCCTTATCTTCACAATTTCAAGAAAAGCCTTCCATCTTGGACTCATTCTCCTACTATCATCCTTTTCACCAGGTTTATGCTTTACACACCCCATCTGGTTTTTGCAATATAATGTGACCAAAAATAGAAAACTATGTTAGTAGTTATTACAACAACTACCATTCTAGATACTGTAACACTTTACTGGACAAAATACTATACTTAAGTCATAATATATTACCCAATAAGTTATTACGCATAGGTGTCTCATTTCATTTCATTATAATCCAATATTAATTACCCAGAGTAGAATTAGTTGTTTATTCGTTTATTCATTTTGATCGTAGAATGATCTATTGGATTTAACGTCATAACAGAAAAAGAAAATCCGCGGAACAGACAGAACTACAATAACTACGTCCTATATATATACATGTAGATATTCATTTTCAGAGTTTGCAAAAAAGAAACATAAACAATACAGGGTATAAAGATGAGGTTACTAAAACAAAATAAATCGACCTGTCTCTACAAAGTAGAACCTTATATGGTCCCTACGGGACATTTCATGTACTAACAAGTCTAAGCCTATGGCCCAAACATGCCAAAAGAGGGTCATTCTATATATCATCACCTACTGTACTACATGACTCCCTTAAATGGATTTCGAAGAAAGGAATCCATTCGTCATGCTGGCATCTACTGGGGTATAATCAGCGCTTGGTGCAGAGGATGAAGAAGATGAGCTCATCTCTTCTGATGGATCCTCCTCCTCATAAAGTGAGATAGAAGGGACCTGCTGAGATGATACCGCTGGGGATGTTGCTGCTGTTGCTGGAGGTGTGAGCCATATATAGTGGAAGGGCAACGTAGGGTGCAGAAGGGTCAAACAGAGGATGAGTGAGTGGGACAGCAAAGTCTCTACTAAAGAAGAAATAAAAGCAGAATCTACAAACTACCAGCAATATATACAGAGTCCAGGACAGGGTCAAGATAAAGGTGCAGGTCATGAAACTCAATGACAAGAATGCCCGTCACCGCGTGCTCCATGATCTGAGAATGACGCGGTAATACACAGTAGGATGAGAATTTAAAGAAATTCTTAGTAGGAATCCAATATTACACTAATCTGACATTGCTGTCATTCCCAATTGTTTTAGTTTTCTTTAATTTAAAAATGTAACATAACTATGACACTTTATTCAATTAATGTTAGGAAAAATTCATAACCCGAAATAAGACTTAATTTTACTTAAAACAATAGTGATAGTAACAAGAAACATGTTCTAACATAGCAGGCAAAATGAACGTGATGTAAACAGTAATACAAGTACAAGAAATATACAAATAATTATGCAATTAATTTAATATTGAATGGATAGACAGACCATGTATATGCAGGAAATGAAAGTGCACTTAACTTTTGGGATCGTCAACTTATTTGACTTGTATGTTTTTCCACACTTGATCCTCTAGGAGTTTTTGGCCATATACTCTTGGGTGATAGTCTACCTTTCAGGATCGAGTCCGTTCCTATCTAAGATCGCTAGGTTTACTTTCCCCGACTTTTCCACTGATCTATTTTCCTTAACTTTATTCAGTGGCTGGCCCAAGTAATATGGAATCATGTATAATCCTTATACATTATATGCACAACTAATTTAACTTGAATGTCACATGCACATATAAACATTTTATTTAGTGGGTGAAATCTTTACCGAAATTTCAACAGCATAACGAATCGAGTTCGCTTTCCCAGGAATAGTGCTGGCCTACCAGAAAGATCAACCAAACAATAAAACCAATAGAGAACATCAAGCCTATAACAATGATATCAACAATATGACATACTAACATAAATTGGGTTTCTGCTACCTCTATTCAATTCTGTCCGATTTTGTAAATTCCACTATAATTTTTATTTAATTCAGATCTAAATTTTGGATATGTTATAGTACTATTTGCTGGATATGATATAGTGCTATTTGTCTAGTTTTCAATCATTTTAGTCCCATCTCATTTTGATTTGTGTAGCTCAAGTTATTTGGAATTAACCTCAGTCTGCCCTACAACTAGCCAAAATTGTACACTTAGAAATAAAAATTCACTAAAAATAGGGATTTAGGTGAAATCATACTACAATTATACCAAATTAAAGCTTACAAGACAAGTTTTTATTTTTCAATAAGTTTCATCTCATTCTCATAAGTAGAGCTTGAGTTATAAGCTCTTGAAATTGACCATTTTGGGCTGCCTGTCCTAGCCCAAGTTGGACTTAGGGCGATTTCATTGAATTGTTGGGAGTAATTGGGACCAAATCTAACTCTTAAACTTTTATGGAATGTTTCTCTATATGTAAGCTTTCTAACAAAGTTTGTTGCACTCAATTTAGAATTATGTGGGATGAGTTATATCCTTCAAAACTTGTACTACTCAATATAGAACACAAAATTCTTAGGTAAACTTTAAAAATTTATAACTCACTCAATACTAATCCAAAGACCTTATATTTTATATAGTTGGAAAGCTCTAAATATCTAGTTTCATATAAAAATAGGTTAATCAAGTTTTGATGGCTAGGTTTTTGTCCGTACAAGATGAATGTATAGATGCTGTAGGGTTTCACCCCAAATAGCATCCTGCTCATGCCTATTTCCTAAACTTCTCCTTCCAAATTCAATTTTTACTTAAAGTTCCAAGTTAAACCAACCATAAACCATTATACACCCAATTTAACATCAAAGAAATAAAGAAAGATGAAAATTTGATACAATTATAATCCATGAAAATAAAAGCAGAAAATAGAAATCCTACCTTTTCTAGGTTTAGAACTTGTTAAATTTGGGTCTTGGGTTGAAGAAATTTGTTGGAGCTTGAAGGTATGATGAAGATGGAGTGAAGATGAGATGAGAGGGAAAGAAAATGAAGAGTGGGTCTACTATTACTAGGGCCGAAATTATCAAGGGAGTTAGGAGGAAATAGTTGAATGCTTTTGGAGGAAGCTTGGAACATGATTGGTGGATGGATTTTGTGGTGGATAAAAACCCAAGTCTCACCACTCACTTGCATGGCAAGTGATGCCACACTCTTGGGGTAAGGTGGCTGAATTTTCCGCCGCTCAATTTAGATTTTGGTTTATGAAATTCTAGTGTTTCAGTTCCAACAGTTTAAAATACCGAAATCTTACCGATTTCCTTTAAATCGGCAAAACAGCTTTGGAAAAATTCTATGAAATCTTCTATGCTTCTAATCTAATTCTTTCAAATCTAATCTCTCTAAATGATACTTAATTGGCTTTAAATAAATACTTAATCGAATTCTAGTTAGTCTCAATTATTCGATAATAATTGAACAACTTGATTAACAACAATAAGATTTTTCAGATGTTACACATACTATATCATCAAGTTCTCCTTGTCTTTTGCTGTCTTTTGCACTACTTTGTTATGACTTGACTAAGGAAGGCAACCACAACATTATCAATGATGTTGACAATATCTAAGTCAACAAGAACTTTACTAAGCACTAGTGTGCAAAAGTTGCGTTTGTTCTATTCCCAACATAGTACCCACCATTTTCTAGGAAAACATCATCCCATATAGATGATCCCTAATCTGCCTCTTGATATAAGTTAGAGCTTTCAATCTCTTCAAGGCAGTTGGTTTAGATGGGTGCTAAACATGCAATGCTTGTTGAAACTTTGGACTAGCTAGCTGCAAGAAGCGGAAGTCCCCAACAACTATTGTAATACCCTCTATTATATAAGCCACGCTCGAGTCATGGAGTTATATTAAGAGGTTGTTACTGTGCTAAGAAAATCTTTAAAATATGGAAAATATAATACATGGCCCTTTAAAGTTTATAAACTTCGTCGTCTCTAATACATAAAGAATAAAATAATTATAATTTAAAAGAAATTGTGACTAACATAATACACAACATTTGCTTTCGACTAGTCATTAGCTAGCTTCAATAGTCTTTTAGTCTGGTTTACACCCGAGACTTGCTTAGTGAATGTCCTTGTACTCCGCTTCGCACTTGATTTCCAACTTGGGTGCTGGAATATTTATAGAAAAGAAAAACATACAAGCAGGCAGTGAGAACCTAAGGTTCTCAGTAGGTAAACTCAAACCATCACTCTTACAGTGTCATCATAAACATTCTAACGGCTTTAGTTTATTATGAAAATATGAGCACATATACGCAAATAATGGTTTAATTTTAAGTTGAAAACATCTTTCTCAAAGCGATTTATATTTTAACAACCACTTGCCATATCATATGATAGACATAGAAATATGAATAGTATAATATGCTTCAACAAGAATCATAATGACATTATGACTTAACGAGATAATTGAAGATGCACATATAGATGCTTATACTTGACTGTATGTAAGTGCACTTGACTTAATTTGTATCATTCTTTAACTTGCATCTTAACCTTGTTCTTCTGTACTTGGTCCCCCGGAGGTGAATGGTCTTTCTTGTAACATCCCAACGAGTTCCGACTTCATCTTCCCAATTTCCGACTTCCGATTTCAACTTCATAAAATGGACATTATTTCTGATTTCCGATTTTGTCTTCGAGTTTCAAAGAAAATGGACCCATTTCCAATCTTCGAGTTTATCACCAAGAGCCTTCCATTCCTATTGGTGTCCCCGAGTTTGTCTCATGACCGACTTCTGATATTGACTTAGGAGTTTCGAGATTATGTAAGTTCCGATTTTCTGGTACATAAGGATAAAGTTTTTATTTCTGATTTCCGGGATTATGAATGACAAGGTCCCCGACTTCCGGGATCAAGTATTTTAGGCTTCACCTTTTTATCCTTGATTTTCGATTTTAAGGAGATTATGTGATGTATGATTTTCGATCTCCGAGTTAATAATTATCACGAGTTCAGTGGACATGAGCTCCGATCTCAGAGCTGATCTCGACTAGAATGGACACAAGTTCAGATCTCTAAGTTGATCTCCAAATTCGACCAGAATTTACACGAGTCTCGATCTCCTTGTTTATTACCAAGCTTCAAATAAAACGGACACAATTTTCGATTTCTGAATCTATTCCCAAGTTTCAAATAGGAATCGTACAAACTCCGACATTCGACTTCATCTCCAAGTTCAAATAAAATGGACGCAAGTTCCGACCTTAGGTAGAATGGAGACGAGTTTCGATTTCAGATAGAGTGGAGGTGAGTTCCACTTTTAGACGACGTGGAGAATGATTTAAACCACAATAGAAGGGAAGCATGACTAGAAATCAGCCACTAGAAATTCTGCCACTTAATGCATGAAAGTGGCGCCACTTTGGCCACAAGAAAGAAGGAAAATTGGCTGAAATTCAACCTTGCATTCTTGAACCAATCATGTTGCAAGAAGCCAACTATCACCTCAAGTTTATATGACTCATTTCATTCTCTCCTTCAGTTCCATTTTCTACGCTGCCTTTCCCCTCACTTCAGCTCTCTTTTTCTCTTCTCTACTCACCCAACTCCATTCAACCTTCAAGCTCAACCAAGTTTTGTTGATTCAAACTCCAAATCAAGCCAGATCACACCTAAAGGAGGTAGGATTCACTTTCTATTTATTGATTTCTTTGAATTATGGCTACATGTAATTTTACTTTTCTTCATGTTTTGAGGTTATATTGGATGTATATGATGGATTATGATTGGATTAACATGTAATTTTGAGTTGGAATTGAGGTTAGAAGTAGAAATCTTGAAGAAGTGGAGATTTGGGATGCTGTCTAAATGAGAAACCCACGGCAGTCCGTATGACAGAGTGTACGACTCTGCCTACGATCGATTAAATTTGATGAAACTATTTTTAGGTGAAACTAGACATTCAGAGCTTTCCATCCATATATCATATAAGGCCATTGGATTTGTATTGAGGGAGATGTGAATTTTGGAAATTTAACCTAGATTCCAGAGTTTGATATTGGGCAGACTGGGTTGTTCAGGACATAACGTGCTCTATACAACTCCAAATTGAATGAAACCAATTTTTTTTAGAAAGCTTACACATAGCAGAACATCCCATGAGAATTTTCGAGTTTGTTGTGGTCCCAGTTACTCCAGTGATTAGAAGAAATTACCCTATGTCCAAACCGAGCCAAAACAGGATAATTCAGGAAAGTCGAATTTCGGGGCTTGTAACTCGAGTTCTACTAAAAAAAATGAAATGGAACTTGTTGCAAATGTTGTTCTGTTAGCTTTCATAGGATACCAATTTCATATGATTTGGACTGGTTTTCGATTTTTAGTGGATTTTTACTTGTAAGTATATAATTCTAGCTAGCTGCAGGGCAGTCCAGGATAGAACTCGAATATCTTGAGCTATACAAGTCTAAATGAGATGGGATGAAAGAGGTTAGAAAATAAACATATAATACTCTAACATATCCAAAATTGAGGTCTAGATGAGTTACATAGAGATTATGGCCTAATTTATAAGAACTGGGCTGAGTGAAAGTACTAAGACAGTAACTAATGTTCCTATGAGATTGATGATGAATTATGATGCTTTAAATGCACTAATGTCCCTATGAAATTGATGTTGAAATGTGAGTGAAGTATTGTGAATTTTCTGTAAAATGGATTGTCCGAATACTGGCACTATTCATGAGGAAGCAGACACGTTCCGTTATGTTGCCGAATTTTTGGCAGAATCGTATGAAGTTATAATAACTTCTGTTAGGAAGATCTAAGTTATGAATATAAAGTTCTAGATGCAAGAATATATTAAAAGTAAATGATGAAGCATGTGTATAAGTGCATTCAGCATGGTTATGCATGATTATGTATGAGAATGAAAGCATATGAAAATATTAAATATGGGTCCCTTCACCTGGAGGCAGCTATGAGGTCCCTCCTTATGGAGGCAGTTATAAGGTCCCTCCTTGTAAAGGCAGCTAAATAAGATAAGATTGAGTCCCTTCACTTGGAGGCAATTGCCCATTGGTTCCCTCCCTGTGAAGGCAGTTAAAAGATATAATAAAGATTCCATGTTCCTAAGAAATATGACATGGCGATCACGCTCTGATGGGGTCTGACATGGTGATCATACTCTGGAATGTAGCATGATGATCCCACACCCTAAGGAATAT
Source organism: Pterocarpus santalinus (assembly GCA_031439595.1). Classification (NCBI taxonomy): domain Eukaryota; kingdom Viridiplantae; phylum Streptophyta; class Magnoliopsida; order Fabales; family Fabaceae; genus Pterocarpus; species Pterocarpus santalinus. The sequence continues at coordinate 46,449,151 of CM062532.1, read as the reverse complement.
GACACGACGATCACATTCTGATGGAGTATGACATGACGATCATGCTCTAGGATGTGGCAGGAAGAACATATTCCTAAGAAATGTGACATGGTGATCACGTCCCGACGAAGTATGACATGACGATCGTACTCTGGAATATGTGTAACTAGTGAAAGAAGATAAAGAAAGGAAAGAAGATAAAGAAAGTAAGCTCCCCTCACCCTCGGCCCACATGAGGCATGACATGACCCAGCTAGTGTGAGTCTAGGGGATAGGGCTTACATGAGGCGTGGCGTGACCCAACAAGTGTAAGTACTGGTAAGCTATGGGGCGACGAATTAAGAGAAGCTTATAGCACAGACATACATGTCTTATGTAATTAAAATTATACCTATGCTCATTATAATACAAATGATCAAAGGGTGTGTTGAAATTGAATCCGCATCGGACAATCATGTTTTCGAATACTTAAGAAACTGAATCTTATGAATGTTCACTATTATTACATTCTATGTTTTATTGAGGCTGAGCTTGTTCTGTCTATTTATGCAGTGATTTATATTCTAGATATGAGATATTGTCACTATGACCCAAGTGCATGAATAAAATGAATTCTGCTTCGGACTATGTGTTTTCAAACTATAAAATAGAACAATTCGTATAATGTATTCACTTTTCATAATAAACCGAAGCAGCTGAAAATAATAACGATGACACAACATGTGGTAGTTGAATGAATCCGACTGAGAAAAAAGAATTTTTCCGTGTTATCTCCAGATAGTTTAAAGGTTTTCAAAGGAAGCCTCTGAGGCAAAGGTGGCTACCAGACAAGGTCCGACTAAGTGGCGATAACTACTCCTAGGTGAGGTATTATGACTTAAGCATAGTACTGTACTTGGGAGGATGTTACATCTCTCACCCCTAGGTAATAGCCTGCTTTTCAGGTTCGAGCTCTTACCTATACATGAGTGACAGGTTTATTTTCCTCAACCCTCACACTGGTCTATTACCATTCATTCTAGTTAAGAGCTAGCCCAAGTTTTAGATAGTACCGCTCTAGCCCATGCTAACTGGTCTATGTCATGCCTTACGTGGTAGCTTAGTACGTCCCTCTTGCAAGTTCTTATTATCTTTTCCTTTCCATATCTTAGCATGCATGCGGATGCTTTGCGCATTCATGAATATGTCTCATACCTTACTTCTCATATCATATTCTAATTATACTTTTATGCATGACATACATGAAAATGACATGTAAATGTAAGTATATCCAAAGTGTAATCACCCATAGCATAAGTTCTCATAAACTTCTATCGAAAATTCGGCAGCATAGTGGATCGAGTCCGCTTCCCCATGAATAGTTCCAGCTCCCACGGACAAATCAATCATAGCAGTATAATCAATCTAACATATCTATCAATGTAAAATTTGCAACCTTCAACCCAAGCCTTATATGTACACTAATACTTGTGAAGCCATCAATTTGGTCATTTCTGCCAATTCTATTTAGTTCTGCCCAAATTTTGTATAATCCACCTTTAGTCCAATTCAACTCATTTAAACCTAAATTTTGGATATGTCATAGCTCTATGTGTTTAGCTTCCAAGCCTTTTAGTCCCATCTCATTTTGATTTTTATAACTCAAGTTATTAGTGTTTTACCTCAGACTACCCTATACTTAGCCAGAAATGCACCCCTATAGGTGAAAATTCACTAAAAATAGAAATCTGGGTGAAATCATATAAAATTTATATCAATTTAAAGCTAACAGAATAAGCTTTCAAATGAAAGAAGTTACATATTATTTGCACGAGTATATTTTGAGATATAAGCCAGTAACTTGATCCTGCTGGATTACCTTATTCCAGCTCAATTTGAACTTAAGTCAATTCATTGATGTGCTAGGAGTAAATGGCAACGAATCTGACTTTGAAATTTTTATGGGATATTTCCTTATATGTTAGCTTTCAAACAGCATTAGTTGCACTTAATTTAGAGTTGTGTAGGGTGAGTTACACCCTTTTTAACTCATACTGCCTAGATGAGAATCTAGATTTCTAGGTCAAATTTCAAAAATTCATAGCTAATTCTATACTAATCCAATGGCCTTATATTTTATATGTACAGAAAGCCCTGAATGTCTAGTTTTATTTAAAAATGGATTTATTAAATTCAAATGGCTCTAGACAGAGTCATATGCTCTGCAATACAGACTGCCAAAAGGTCTTAATCTTCCAGCCCTTTCCTGCATCCTACTCTCACTTCTTTTTACTTCTTAATCGATTTTAAACACAAAACAGTCATCAAACAAGCCAATAATTATCATATACATCCAAAAATCACATCAAGAAATGAGAAAACAAAAGCCTCAATCAGCCATCCATAACCAAGAAGATAAAAACAAAATTGAATCTCTACCTCCTTTAGGTGTGATCTTGCTAAATTTGAGTTTGGATTGATGGAACCTTATCAAAGCTTGAAGGTTTGATGTAGTAGGTTGAGAGGAGAAGAGAAGAATAAGGTTGGAATAAGAAGAAAGGGAGGCGCAAGTCAGCTGAAGGGAAAAGGGAAGGGATGTGTTATTAAGGCTTAATAAAGTAGTTGGAATTGTGAGTTTTGATTGGATGATACTTTGTAGCCAATTTTTCAGCCATGTCTCCCTTTCTTTATGGCCATTATGGCGCCACTAAAGGAGGAGTAAGTGGCTGAGTATTCAATCTTTGAATCATAGGGTTTTGGATATATAATTCTATTGATTCGGTTCCGACAGTTTAAAATACCGAAATTTTACCGATTTCATTTAAATCGGTAAATCAATTTTAAGAAAATTTCTATGAAATATTCTATACTTTTAACCTAATTCCCTTACATCTAAATTCAATCAACTGCTAATTAATTGATCCTAAATAAATATTTAGTCGAATTTTAATTAACCTCAATTATTTAATAAAAACCAAACAACTAGGCGAAAAATAATTAAAAAAAAAATCCGGTAGATGTTACAACTATATGCCTATGTCCAATTTCTTATGCATAGAAAGCAAGCATTCTACATACTTCTCATTTTGAGCAAAGAAACAAAAAAGCAACCTTACTTAGTTTCTAACCCAATTATGGCTTTATTAAGAAAGGCGTATAACTTTTTGATTTGTGTACCTCCATTTTCATCCAACCCATCAACAAAAAGGTCATAGATACTACCCTATTTCCAATAAGACTGCTAAATGCAGATTGTAGATTAATAATATTTACACCCCTAATGCCTCCAACACCTCTCACTGAAGTAATGGTGGACATGCCGAAATCATTAACAATAGGAATGAATGCATCATTAGCGCTCAAAAAAGTCTCTTTTATTCCAAACAATATGCCATACCAAAGCTTATATGTTAAATGAAGTTGCTTTCTGTCACGACCCAACTGGGCTATGGCTAATGCATAGGGGGTATTGGTCATCTAGCAAGCCTACTTAGAGTCTTTTCTGAAAATCGCTTAATTTCTTTGCAAAATTATGTTTAAATAAATAAAATGTTTATTCAACTATGAACTTGGTTTCCATATCAAAAAACCTCAAATACTTGTACATAAACATAATCAACTTTGGGAAAAATTTAGGAAATCATGAACTTAATAAACATAACAGAATCATCTTATAACACAAAATAAGGAACCTGCCTGTGATTTAATGCAGCACTAACTAAACAGTACACATAAGGAATCCAAAGACAAATACTCTAATCTCTTAAAGAGTTAGAGGAGCAAGACTTGCATCATCACTTGTATATGAAATGGAGCAAAGAAGGATGAGTCTAACTAACTCAATGAAGGATAGCATATCCATAGCACACATTAGAAATTTCTAAAATCATAAAACTTGAACTTGAGTTGAACACTTAATATATAAGTATACAGATATTTATTTATATACATAATATAACTCATAAAACAGTTCATGCTAAAGATAAACTTAGGGAGGTCATCAATCTTAGAAATTCTATCGAGCATTATGGCCTAGCTTTCTATTTAATTGTCCTGGGCATTCACAAGCATTGCCATAATTTGGTCGCCGTGTTGGTTGACAAGCCAAGCTAGCACTACCCCTACTAGCTAAGGATACTATTCATGGTATACCAAGGTTAACGTTTACTATTGTTAACTTACAACTTCTATTAAAGAATCGCTCCCAATACATTTTCCTAAAATGTTGAAATGAAACATAACATATGTCTCATGCTTGCTCCCATCTAAAACTATTCTCTGCTCAAAAAGGTCCTTTTCAAAGAACCTTGTAAACTCTCTATGCTATGTCTTTAAAAATTAGATAACAATTTGCAAAAATGGTCCCATGTGATAGTTCAAAAATAATTCATGATGTTCATAAACATAATTTCTAAAATAAATCATAAATAATAATAAGGGCCAAATTCATAAAAAATTTTATATGCATAAAGTAGACATAGTGTATAAACTAAGTTATAGACACACTATCCACTCACCGCAAACACTGTAGGGCACAGAGGATGTTCCTAAGGAGTTGACATGACAACAAATCGTTTAGAAATATTGGAATTTGATAATTAACCCAAATTTTCCCAATGTGTCATAAATTTCTAAATTACTAAGCTTTAGGCTTCCAAAACCCTTCCAATGGAATAATCTTGAGAAAACAACAATAAAAATTTATTGATGCAAAAGGAATTTTGGGTTAGATATTACCCTTGAAGCCAACAAGAGGATTGGGAGGTGAGAACCTTGCATAAAATTTGCCCAAACGTCACCTTCAAATATAAAATTTGAACTAAGCAAAAGTTCACAGGTGGCAAGACCTTCACGTATGCTTTGTTTAGATGTAAAGAGAAAATAAAAGGAAACAAAATGTAAGGAAAGCAAATAAAGAGAAAAGAAAATAATGAGAAAATTATATTTTCTCTTCATATATTTGGATGAAGAGAAAATAAAAGAAAAGAAAATGGGACTTGATTTAAAATGACATATATATCCTTACCATAATAAAGTATGAACATGCTCTTTTTTTTTAATTCAATTTTTAAAAACTTTTAAAATATTACATAAATTTATTGTTTGATAATTTTATAATAACTAATAAGTTGAAAAATTGATTTGTTAATATTAAACTATATTGTGTAAATTGAAATTATTTGTTTAAATAAAAATAAATATAATATAAATTTAATTTATAATATGTTCATGTAAAAAGGATATCTAAGTTTTAATCGTTAATTTCTTTTTCTTTTTACTAAAAGCATACTGTTTGAAAAAATAAATCGTGATGAGAGATTCTTTTATTCAATCATAGAGGGTATAAATATCTTTTTTATATTTTCTCTTCTCATGTGCCATTTTCTTCACAAATAGAGAAGAAAAGATATGACACATGATTTCTTTCTTTTCTCTCTATTCTCTGCTGTCTACCAAACAAGAGAAAACTATCTTTTTTCTTCATTTTCTCCTCTTCTATTTTCTATCCTTTTTCCCTAGATCCAAATAGCTTGGTAGTGCTAACTTGCACTTAAGACAACAACCCTCTAACATTTGTTACTTGAGAGGGTGCCTAAAGGAAACCCAAAGCTCACTATTTATAAGAGAGTTACTCTTCTCACATCTACTATAAAAGCGATGTGGGACTAAAATAGTGAGTTAATTTTATAAGTAAACATTTGACTTCCAAATCCTTTACCATTCAATATGGGACAATAATGGCACAGAAACTAAGAAGCAAAGAATATTACGTTCTTCCCCTCATAAGAAATTAGGCTCCCAAATTTCAATAAAACTAACACATAGAGCCAAGGTATTACATTCTTACCCCCTGAAAAATTCAGTACTTGAATTTAAAAAAGGGGCATGCTTTACAAATTTCTTGAAACTAAACATACTTATTTTGAGTATTTAGGCATTAGGATTTTATATCATCAACTTCAACAACTCTCGCTTTAGCTTCATATCTGTGTCACTCATACACAAACAACATACTCATCATCCAAACATATGGTGCACATATTATAACAATAGATATAATTCTTGGGTTTTCTAATTTATTTATTTATTTTATCATTTTTCTTTTCACATACCCTCCATCCATCAGTTTCATACATCAGTTCCTTTCATCTCATTAAAACATCCCTATCAAAGCAAAAAGAACTACACATAGCACTGCTCACAAGTAGAATCTTGCCTTAAGGGTATACTCACCGTCTACAACTACAGACAAAATGGTAAGGGCATCCACTCATGGGAAGAGTAAATGCAACATACTAAGGACAATCCAAGGTTCTATTCAAGTAATGGCTATACAGACTCTTGGCTTCAAAGCACTAACATTACTGCCAACAACTTAAAGTTTTCGTCTAAAGCTTGCCAAACCCAAGGCATAATTTTCATCATCATTCCCTTGCACTAACATTTCCGAGTTCACAACCTAATAGAAAGGACATGTAAACTTATTTATGTCAATCTTAAGATCCAAGACTAATCCCAAGCAACCTATATTCCAACTACTTCCATCATAAGAAATACTCCAACTTTATCCAATAATGCTTATCAAGATTTAACTAGTTTGTCTTCAACTAGTGAGTTGCACTATAAGTATTATCTTCTGACTTTATTATCACTCAAATACTTATCAAGATTAAACCCCATAATAGTTTCTGGTCAAAATCAACTATACATTAGTGCCTAGCCACCTAAGATTTTTCAAGCCTTTGACTCATCATTGCATGCCAAATGCTATCTCTAGTCATAGTGTACTGTTTGATCACTTGGTTTAGCATTAAAGCTTTCATCCTCAAAACCAGATTTTTTTTTATTCCAAATAAACTACCACTTTTCTCGACATTAAAGAAAATGAAAAAAAAGATGGCCAAACACCCACATATATTACAAGGAGGATTTCTTATCACATCTAAGCTTTAAACTTCAATGCAAAGAACTATCAAACATATTTCATAATTTTAGGTAGAGGAACAGATTGAAATAACCTCACCCCTATAATCCTAGTCATGGTCGAAAATAGGCAACCCACACAAATACAAGAAATTTCTCCTTTTTCATCATTTTAATTTTCAAGTTTCAAGAGTTATTTTAAACATAACAGTTTAGCACCAATCATTATAAGACACTTAGTTAAGGTATACTCATATTTTAGTTAAATTAATGCAACCATCTAATCCTTTATCAAGCTAGTTCCAATAATACCTCTTTAGGACAAGTACACATTTTAATGTGTCTATTCTACAGAATACTACACTTGAAGATCTTTTGCTATTATTATTATTATTATTTTTAATCTATCAAGTAAAAGATTAACTCAATGAGAATGATGCTCATAAACAACCTAGTCAATCCACGTAATTTTCATTATTCTTGCACATGTGTATTATAGCTCTAACCACACTTAATATATTGCACATTCTTCACGCTTCTATATCAACATATTATAACATATTTTATGAAAATATTAATACACACAGTCAATCAATAATCAAGCACACATGCAATTACATAAATACACAAGTCGCAATCTATTCGTATCTTTTTTACACAACCATAATTACTACTGCCTTAACAAATACTACACACTATACCTTTCATTAACTAATCAATGTCTACATTGCATTTTTTTTTTTCCAGACGACAACTGTATAACTTAATTATTATCTTGCTTATCTGTTATTTACTATAACTATTATCTCATTTGTGCTCAAGTATTTTCTATAATTTTATATTATAACACATAATATCTTATAACTTCATAAATTTTAAATTCTTTTCATAGACTCACATTGCAACATCATGTCATTTAGCATACAAATATAACATTCTAACAAATCTCTAATTCCCTTGTTTTCGTGCTTGGTAATCTTAACAACAATATTTTGAGCAACACCTAGCACTTAAAGTACTACCTTGCACATTCTAACTTCTAAAATAATGTGTTCTTGCTCGGTTCATATGATGCTTCAAAACACAATAACCATTCACATTGTTTGCTTTCACTAATGACTAATACAACATATTATAAATTGCATTATTAAACATAGTTACACTTTGTTTTCTCAACACATCAATCTCTCGTTACTCAAATAGAGTTACTTGATATCACCAAGAATAAAATAAAAGGCAAAATAATCATCAAACAAGTCATAAGGACACAAACAAGTATGAACCATATGCATGACTTGAAGGAATAGATGGGGTAACCAATGCATGAAGCACGAGGACCACATTCCTTTGAGCGAAGCTTGTTCATCTATTAGAGAGAATAAATGGATCAAGATAAGAACAACTTTTTCGAATAATGGGAGACATGAAAAACATCACAAGACATGTTAACATGAATGACATTTCCTACAGGCCTCCAGTACCATCACATTTTGGGAAAATAGCCCGGTTTCCATTTGCACAATTGTGATCTTATCTAATGACACTTGCTCCAATTTACCACAGAGAAACCTAGGGCTCTGATACTAATTTTGTCATGACCCAACTTGGCCATGACCGATGAATAGGGGATGTTGGTCCTCTAGAAAGCCTACTTAGAGCCTTTTCTGAAAATCGCTTAACTCCTTTATAAAAATATCTTTAAATAAATTAAATGATTTTTCAACTATAAACTTGGTCTGCATAAAATCTTCGAAAAACCTCAAATATTTGTACATAAACATAATCAACTTTAGGAAAAATTTTGCAAATCATGAACTTAATAAACATAACATAATCCTTTTATAATGCAAATAAGGACCCTGCCTATGATTTAATAGAGTACTAACTAAACAGTACACATAAAGAATCCAAACACAAATACTTTAATCTCTTAAAGAGCTAGAGAAACAAGACTTGCGTCATCACCTGCATCTAAAATGGAGCAGAGAAGGATGAGTCTACCTGACTCAGTGAAGGACAGGATATCTATAGCACACATGGGATATTTCTAAAATCATAAAACTTAAACATGGCTTGAACACTTAATACATAAGTGCACAAATATTTATTCATATACACAATATAACTCATAAAATAGTTCATGCCAAAGATAAACTTAGGGAGGTCATCAATCTTAGAAATTCTACTGAGCATTTTGGCCTTGCTTTCTATTTAATTATCTCGAGCATTCACGGGCCTTGCCATGCTGGCATGTTGGCCCACATGCTGAGTTAGCACCACCCCTACTAGTTAAGGATACTATTCATGGTATACCAAGGTTAACATCTACTATTGTTAACTTACAGCTTCTACTAAAGAATCACTCCAAAAACATTTTTCTAAAACATTGAAATAAAACATAACAGGCATCTCACGCTTGCTACCATCTAAAATTGTTTCTGCCTAAAATGATCCTTTCTAAATAATCTTGTAAACTCTCTATGCTATTTCTTTAAAAATTTATATAACTAATTGTAAAAAAGGCCCCATGTGATAGTTCAAAGATAGTTCATGTTGCACATAAACATAATTTCTACAATAAATGAAAAAAAATAATAATAAGGACTAAATTCATAAAAATTTCCATATGCATAAAGTAGACATAGTGTATAAATTAAGCTATAGACACACTATCCACTCACAATGGACATTGTAGGGCACAAAGAATGTTCCTAAGGAGCTAAAATGAAAGCAAATCTTTTAGAACTATTGGAATTTGAGAAGTAATCCAAATTTTCCCAACACATCATAAATTTCTAAATTACTACGCCTTAGGCTTCCTAAACCCTTCCCATGGAATACTCTTAAGAAAACAATAATAAAAATTTATTGACGCGAAAAGAATTTTGGGTTAGAAATTACCTTTGAAGCCAACAAGAGGATTGGGTGGTGAGCACTTTACATAAAATTTTCCCAAACATAACCTTCAAGCATAAAATTTGAACTAAGTGAAAGTTCGCAAGTGGCAAGAGCTTCGCGTAGTGTTAACTTGCACTTAAGACAACAATTCTCTTATGTAAGATTTGTTACTTGAAGGGGTGCCTAAGTGCAACCCAAAGCTCACTATTTATAAGAGAGTTGCTCTACTCATATCTACTACAAAAGCGATGTAGGATTAAAATAATGAGTTAATTTTATAAGTAAACATTTGACTTCCAAATCTTTTACCATTCAATGTGGGACAATAATGGAGTAGAAACTAAAAAGCAAGGAATATTACACTTTCCCTACTACACTAAGATTAACGTTTGATTCTAAGGTGGGTGGAAGAGAATAAGACATCTTTTGATTTGGATTATCAACTGGTACTTGTCAATTTGTGAGAAATCCAACCTACTAACTACCTGCTTGGTTCCTCAAAATAGCACTTAAAGTTTCATTTCTCCTAACTTGCCACTTCACATATTAAAGGCTGCCAACAAGATAAAAAAATCTCCAAAACCCAAGTGGAAGACTTCAGTCGTTAATGAGATGCTCTAAATCTCTCCTATGATCCGTCTTCAACAAATCAAAGACTATGGAATTTTTCTTAACCACATTTCTTCCTCAAAGCCCTAGACCTGGTCATTTCCATTACTTGGCTAGTTCAACAACTACCACTGTTACCTTACAAGTTGTCTCTCTTTAGTTAATAATTGAGGTAGAGAGTTTTGCCACACCCTTGCTTCAAAATTATTGTGTTTTATGTGTAGTTATAAAACTCCACCCCATGATTGACTTGGCCAAAGCACTGGGTCACTGTGAACCAGTTGAACCGGATACTAGTTGAACTAGATATAATTAAAGAAATATATAAAATTACATAGGTTGTAAAATGAAAGACGTGTCACTTGCATTAGAAGCCGCTATAGAAAACAACCTATGTGTAGCTTGCTTCCCACTTAGTCCTACATCAAATACCAGAAGAATTGAAAGCCAAATGTTTAGTTATAAAATAAAGTGGCTCAAGCTAAATGTTACTCTCACTTAAAGGCCCAAATGGTTGAATGCTGACTTGGGAAAGTTATCTATTATTTTTTAAAAAGTTAAATTTTATAAAGTCATCTATTTTTATAAAAAAATATTTTTTTTTAACAAATATGCATGACCCGCCAGTTTGATTAAACTAGGTCGGGTAACCTGTTCTTTCAAAAATCGATAGAATCAAACTGATTCACATTGGTTCCCAAACAAGTCCGATCTTTTGTGCAACTCAAATTGGTTACTTGCCCTATTCACTAGTCAAATCAACCAATCCGATCCTAATTTTATAACTATGGTTTTATGAGCCTTCTTTTTTCAACATACACCTACTCGAGCTTGGCCTATTAACTTCATAACAAGGTTACCTTCAACAAAACCCCCATTCTTCTCCCCTCTAATTTGGGCCTGCTCATTAGGTTAAGGAAGGAGCCCGTAACCTAATTCCAATGTTGCCCCAGTCCTCTAACTTATGCAGCCTGCAACTCCACTACTACCCATGACTTTGTTGCAGGCTTTCCATCGCTTGTTGCCAGTGGATCTAGGTCTAGCAGTTTGGTTGTTGGTGTTTGGGCAGCTTGGCTCCTTTGAACTCGGATTTTTGTGGTCCTCACCCCCTCTTTTCCTCTTACTCGACCTCTGTACCCGATGGCCATTACCCTCCTTCGCTCTTTCCTTCTCTCTGTCATTTTGAATCAACTATTAGAGAGGTTGCTTATGTCTTGCCTCCACATGACCCATAGGGTGGTTGTCCTCCTCACAAACCATGCCCTTATACTCCTTTGTAGCTGGGCTTAGCACTTCTTTCTTTTGCTTTTTTTTTTTTTTTTCATTTCCCTTCCTTAGTCAGGCTCAACCTTCCGTCCAACAATTGTTTGTGGTCTCTCATGAATTTGGGGGTACCATTAATCCTATCCACTCCATAGGCATCTTCCCCAAATTTGCTCAGATATTCTCCCTCTGCATTATCTTCATCCTTCTCGTCATCCTGCTTGATTTCAAGATGAGAAACAGGAGAAGTAAGAATTTCATGAGTTGAATCGTACATAACGAAGCTCCTTTTTCTTCTTCTCCACCATCCAGCTTCACCACCCTCCAAGATTGGCATTTGACATCATTGATATCAACTGCTAGTGTGAGCTACTATCCTCTTGATTTCCTTTAGCCTGTTCACCATCTCTTCTACCCTTACTTCCATGGCAGCAAATTGGGAGAGCGCCATCCACAAGCTCCTTGAGACCTAGAAGCTATGTACTAGTTGTTAGAGACCTAGTATCTAAGCACGAGAAATAGAGGAGAAAAACCTCTAAATTTTGCTGAGAAGAGACTTAACTCCGTTGGAGAACTAGCTCCAGAGTCGTGTAAATAATAAAGAAAACAAAAGGAAAAATGACTAGGGCAATTCGAGAAACCATTTACCTCCTAAAGTTCACTCAATAATTTGCGTACCTCCCACAATGTATCCCTCTCCCTCCAAATTTGCCAACTTAGCAATTGGTTATACAAGAGTGTGCACTTCATTTTCTGTCATTCTCATACGCAGCAATAACAACCAAGGCTAGGGATGGCAAAAATACCCATTAAAGCGGGTACCCGTGGGGATTACCTGCAACGGGGACGGGAACGGGGACGGGGACAGATTTGGTCCCCACGGGGATGGGGGGATGTCCCCGTTTAGCTAATGGGGGCGGGGGTGGGGGATAAGGTCCCCGCCCCATGGAGACCCGCGAAATCTACACTTAAATATAAAATTACACACACACACACACACACACACACACACACACACACACACATATATATATATATATATATATATATATATTTATATATATATATATATATATATATATATATGTCTTATAATAACTAAATATATTATTTTACTACCAATATTTCTCTTTGACTTGTACACTTAGTAGGAAATTTACTAATTGAGTTTGAAATTTGGATATTTAAGTTTATAATTTGAATATTTGTAATTTGTGATTTGGATATTTATATTTCTATTGTCTTGTAATGAATTTGTAATTATGTATTTTATTTTTAATTTAAATTGTATTATGTTGTATTGGATAATAATATAAATTATAAATATTTATAGATACTTTATTAAGCTTAAGAGTATTTTCTTTATATTTTTTTATTTTTTTTAGATTTTTTAATGGAAACCCACGGATATCCGTGGGGATTCGAATCTCCGCGGGGAACAGAAAATGGGGACCCGCGATGGGGATGGGGACGGGGACGGGGGGCATGTCCCCACTCTACGGATACCCATTGCCATCCCTAACCAAGGCCAGTTTGTGATTGGTCCAGTTCCTAACAACATACTACGGTCTCATTGAAATTGAATTTCTTGTTTAATGTCATGATTCTCATTAATTATGGCCGAGCACGAACCAAGAAGAAAGGGGGACACCTTACTGTCACAGCTAATGAAGAATGTTGAAGGCCGCTACATGCTACTGCTAACCCATCAATAATATAATTTCAACAAGACTAGGTTTATCATGAAATGTCATATAATTTCTTTCCTAAATTTCAACAAACCCAGCATTTTCTGGATGTTGGACTGGGAAGGTTAAAGTTAGATGGCAACTGCCTAGGTATAATTAGTACTATACTACTATCGCTGTTGAGAATCAAGATGTATCTTAGCTCTACTGCAGAAAAGTCTTACCAAATAACAGAAAAGATTACTGAATATAAAATTGTGATACTACAGATATTATTGGTCAGTAGCTAATGCAATCTACTGAGAAACAAATATAAGAAAGAACAATCAAAATATTGGCTTCCCAAACTTTTCTCTTCTCTATTTCTATACAAAAACAGGACCTCATTTTGGCTTAGCCAGAATGCAAGGTTTATTCAAATTCAAACCACACAACATAAACAAAGTTCAGCATCATTGCAGTGCAATGATAACATTTTAAATGTTTGGTCAAGAAGTAGACAACTTAAAAGAAATCACTTATCCTCAGTTGCCAGAAGAAGTACACTGACAGCTTCCAAATTGTCCAGCTGACAACTAGGACACACGCATCTTCTTTGAAGTTCCTCACCTAGTGAATTGTATTCTGCTTCTAATTTTGATGACTGCTTGATTTCAGTTAAGGACATAACTTCGATGATGAAAATATTTTGTCTACATTAATAATACTAAGATCGCAAGAACCAGCATAACCTGTACTGAAAGAAATTAGGGGAGAAAAGCGGAACATAAGCATGCTTTCTCTTCTCTTCTATTCTCATTTTTATTTTTTTGTTTTTATTTTTGGAGTGAAATTCACAGAATCGCAAGAATCTCGAAAGTGAACATCTCAATTTTTAGCTAAATTATATTCTTATAACTGGTCCAATTTGCCCTTCTCCAGTTTCTCTATATTCAATTCAACACAAATATATTGAAATTATAGCTACTAAGAATGGAGCATGCTACCTGATTAATAGATTTTATATGATTATGAACCATACCCATTAGTTTGACAGATATCATATACATCTTCAAAGGACTGTTTTATGGATTGTATAGTGTAACCCGCGAAGCAAAGTATCAAAACAACTGTACCGCTTTAATATTCATAAGGATATATGGTTAGATCCTGCAATGCTTTTGTTTCTGTGACTATCATGTTCAATAAAGACACCTTTCTTTCACAATCAATCAATTCCCGCTGGACCTGCACGTTATCCTTACCTTAAGACATGGTGAAATAGAAGTAAATAAAGACATGATATGGAAGGAACCTGCATTTTCCAACATTTGATTGTCAACTTACGTTGTTATGAATTTCCAGTTCTGCTTGGTATTCCTCGTCCTCTTTAGTTATTTGAGATAGTATCTCCGATAGCATACTTTCAAGAGCACTTAAAGCAACTTCAGCATCATTCTCTTTCATAATTACTTGCGGCGCAACTAAAACAAAGTCAAGTGCATCCTCAGTTTCTAGACACAAGACTTTAAGTAGAAAACTTTAATACTGTAGAAATACAGTGTGTCAAAATTCAAAGATTGAGAAAGACAAAAGGAAGAAGATGAGCGTAAGCCGCAGAAAGAGTTCCTTTATATGTTATTAGATTGAACCAATTCGCCTTTTCATACTCTAATAACAATATAATCAACGAAACATATGAGCATTAAAATCTTGTTTGTACATCAATATCTTCCGTCTTGAGATAGTATTACAAACGTGTGTCGAATGATCAGCATAAAATTTGGATGAGTGATAAGTTCTTGATATTATATACGAAAGATAAATGGAGATAAACTACTTGCAACCAGAAATAATAATTAGGGTAGCCAGTTCTGATATGCAGATGGCAGATCAGATTTGGTACCAATAAAACAGAGAAAATTTAGAATAGCAATAGAGAAGCTAGTAGGTAACTCTCAGGATGAATAACCCTAAGCCTCTAGAAGAAATTCCTTTCCCTAGTACTTGTACAAATTCTGCACTGCCTTATTAGTACCTCGCTGCTCCCTTCTCTACAAACAATCATTATTCTCCCCCCATTTACATTTACCATGATTGTTTTCTGACCAATTGCATTCAGAATCCTGCTGGCCGCTACTAAGTTGCTATCTGTCCAACTTGCTACTAATAGTGATCTCCTTTTCCTCACTCCCGCCTATCTCTTCTTTGGGATCTCGATAGAACCACTGGTATCTGGGCCCTATTACCAATAATCCAACTAATCCGGCCTAACCCGACGGAGGTCCCTGTAGGGGATAGGGGTCTCCCAACAAAGATATTTTCTATTCCCAGGGCTTAAACCCAAAACCTCTAGTTAAGGGGTCAAGGCACCTATTATTTTGACCAACCCCATGATAGTAACCTATCACTTTTTTATGCCTGCTATTTCCTCCCAGCTCCCAGAGTAAATCCACTACCACATTCTTACTTTTTAAATCCTCACATGAAGTGTGGGCCAAATAGAGAGAGATGTTATTTAATTTTAAATGATTGGTAAATGAACTTAGTGGTTGAGGTCACCAAAATCAGAACCGGAAAAGACGCACTGCTTAATCATGCCCAGACAAAGTTATTCACTTTGTCAGCAGGAACGGAAACAAAGTAATAAGTAATCTCTCTTTCTTTTATAACAGGTATCCTCTAATCCTTATCTTCTCATGCCCTATTTTTGCAACTGTAATGTATAGGCCTACAGTTATCATTTTTAACAGTTAAAAGAATCACAGAACCTGTAGAAACTGTACAATCGACTGCATCAATGTTGCAAGTAATGGTGCTCTCATGAAATTTCCTGCATATAATGAGGAAATAGTAACTTTATTGTAAGGTTTCGAAGAAGAAGAATAATAATAAGCGACTAGAGGTACAATGCATGACAGGAACTTATCAGATAAGATCGACAATGACTAGTGTTTTGTTTTTGATATGGCAAAATTTCAAAAACTATGCAATAGCATATTCTTACACGTGAATTATTAAGTTGCTTTTGGAGGATTTAGGAGGATGTTAGGTAAATTTGAAATCAAAGGCATCAAACATTTTGTCGCAGAGAAATGCAACTATTTGCTTGTAAATAGCCGAAGGATTAGACAAATGTTATAATTTTATGAACATACAGGACAAATTCACAAGACAATCGAATTTCAAAATTTGTAAGAGCAACTTAAACTTTTACCCAAATCATATATATTACGCAGGCATCCTCTTAAGTCTTAATCCATAAGTAGCGTTCAAACCCCACCAACAATCAGCAATATGGGCTCAGAAGGTAGTCAAAAGTTCTAGCAAACAGTGCCAAGACATGAAGCAAGTAATAAAAACACTCGGATATATGTTACGAGAGTTCGACTTTCAAAATTGAACATTGCTATGCTATTGAATATTGATGTACCCCAACTTCCACACAAATAAGACAAAAGGATGATCAATTTGGCTAATGCATAATATTTTCATCAACGAGATAAACCTTATCTTGGCATTCAGATCAAGCATGATGTTGATGAATTGCTCACTGCAAAAATGTAGCAAAACGTAATACTCATGCAAGACTTGTAAATCTATTAAACCGATAATTTTATTTCCAAAATGATTGAAATGACAAATTTGTTACCGCAGAGCTGCTTCTTCATTCTTCCGTAATGAAAGGCGCAATTTCCAGAAGACACAGTTTCAATGAGAGAAGTTTTAAACATAAGAGTACAAACTCGAAGGACAGGGTTACGATCAGCGAGTACCTTGAGAGTTTCCAATTCAGATCTCACAGCAGAGATCTCATCTTGAATCAGAGATATCCTAGCCTGTCATCACAATTTTAATTTCAACCCACGAATACAACAACAAATTGAAATTCCATCAAAAGCGACAAAGAAATTGGGAGCAGTAACTGACCTCCAGCGTTTGAGCTGAAGCTTCACTCATGAACAATTGAACTTCAAAGCCTTTAAGCTCCTGCTCGACGAGTTCTTTACAGCGCTTGGCATCTTCAAGCTCCTCACTTGCCACGCTCAGCTCCCATGTAAGCTTCTCGATTTGCTTTCTCAGAGTAACTACTCTTCGTTCTTCGCCAATCAAGGAACGGAAAGATTCAAATGACAAATGTTCCTTTGCCGGAGACACATCATTACAGCAAAAGAAAAGAAAATTTTCTGTTTGGTTGCTGAGAAAATGTGCATTTCTAATTAAGGCTAGCTGAGCTTGTCAAAATGCGACGGAAAGAAAACGCAGTGGTGATTGTTGATTTTCTCGGGAAATAAACACGGAAGGAAAAGTAGAGATCGTAGCCAGGGTACCTCCTTGCGATTTCTCAGTGGCGAAATTGCGGATGATGGTCAAGAGTTGCTTCCGTGAATCCCTTCCCGTTCCCGCCATAGACTTTCCTTCTGGCAGTTTACCGCTTCTGCCAGATATGAAGCTCATTTATAGGCTCCGAGTCCGCGAACTTTGGGGTGAGTTATTTTAATGTGACTATTGATTTTTTTTTTTTTTTCCTGAAGCTCCACTGCAATAATAATAATAATAATTAAAAAAAATGTATTCAATTGAGAAAATAAGGGGTTGTTCACCGGTGAATCAATAACTTCTATCATGTATAAGTCTCATTAAATAATTATAAGTATATAATCTATTACTTTCTCATTTTACAAGAATTCTCATTTTAGATTATTCAAATCTTATCTTAATAATACACAATCTTACCTCTACAAGAGAAGATAAGAGGTTATTTTCAATATTTAAATCAATAACTTTTATGTGATAAGACAATAATTTTATCATTATGCAAAGACTTATCCTCAATTATTGAGCATATTAAATTTTAAAAATTGGACATTAATGGATATATAATCTAATAACCAATATTTACTTGATATGTCATAATCAAGTGAAACAATAAAAGCATCAAATTATTTTTAAATTGTATTAAATTTTATATACTTAATTTACTTCGTGGAAACTTTCAATTCGGCGATTAGACTAATAAAATTTATTCTCCATAAAAAATTATTTAATTGAGTAAGTATGCCTATAACACTTTGCATGCTTACATCTAATAACTTTTTATATAATATAGTTCCCATCGATCCAGTTATTGAATTATAATTATTTATCACTTTGATCATTTGTACCAAAATTATTTTAAAAAAATTGATATCAATAAGAATGTCATAAACTACTTTTTATTTGTAAACATTTAAGAAGCATTTATTAGGTCAATTTTAATTTCTATAAGTATATTACATGATTTTATATTAATGTGAAATTGTAGGTAAATTAATATGCAAGTCCTTATGATTTTAGTGTGTTTTCAAATAGATTCCTATACTTCTATACTCTAAAAGTTTTAATTAGGTCCTTTTACCTTAAAAAGTTTGTTATTAGGTCTCTACCATTAATTGGCTATCCAATCTTTATTACACCATGCATAAGTGGTTGTTAACATTGATGAAGTATTAATGGTTTGATAAATTGGCTAGCCACATAATTAAATAGTTCCATGTCATTAACTAAATCAAATCACATAGGTAAAATTAGGGTTTAATAAAATTTGGTAAAATCTTCTCTACCCATGTCTCTCATATTTCTCTCGCTTTGGTTTCTTTTTTAAGCATTGGATGAAAAGATAAAAATGATATTTTTTTTTCTCAAAATCCCACCAAAAGATAACTTGTATGTTAGTTTTTTGCCTTTTTAGCATCTTGAACTAGAATTTGGAAGAAAATTCTCCTAGAATCTGCAATATGTGAAAAGACCTAATCAACCAAGGTAAAAAAGTCCCTTTCCCTTTCTTTTTATGGGTAGTGTGAATAATGAAAATAAAACAAAAAAGACAAGCAGAACTATAATTGTAAATAAACTACTTCCAGACTATCTTCATGCAGCAATGCAAACATTCTCCTTGGTGGATCATCCCTTTCCCTTTCTTTAATCCTATGTGCTAAAAGTTTGTTTTTGTGAATCTAAAATTTTTTTAATGGTTTTAACATAATTTTAGTCCTTGCAAAAAAAAAAGGAAAAGAAGAGTGACCAAAACTAATGCAAAAATTTTAGAGTGAACAAAATCAAAATAATCTATATTTATAGAGATTAAAAATATATTTAAGCCATTATCTAATCTTTCAATTTTTTATTGCTTCGACAATTGTAATGTTTGTATAATAGTGAGATAGATTTCATTTTTTTTTTTTGGTAGTGATGGTTGAACTGAAATTTGATGTAACTTTACACTGTAGGCATCAATGGATGCATGGAAAGTTTGGGATGGAATATGTTAGCGGAAAAACTAGACAATTGACATATGACATGGTCCATTGGTCTTTGCAAGAAATTGTAGGAGAGTTAAGAGTGATGTGCCACAAGGGTTTTGTCAAAATATAGAGTTTAGATCTAGGCATAAATATAGGTTGTAGGTTAAGAGAGTTGGAACCTAATAATGAGTGCATGGAGTATGCTAAGTTTGTGCTAAGTATCACTAGGAAGGAAGCAGAAGTATTTATTGTGGCTAGTTTAAATAAAGATGATGGTATTCAACTTAATGCAATGGATGAAGATGAAGAAAGAGATAAGGAGGAAGAAAGGATGGATGGCAGTGACATGGACAATGATGAGAGTGATTTTAATGTTAAAAAACATGTTAATGTTGATGATGGTTGCCATAAGAAGTTCTTTGACATTAAGGGCATTGAGATAGAAATCAAAAAGGCAGTGAAACTAATCACCAATAACACGTATCTAATAGAGAGTGAAATACAACTTATAGGAATAGGAAGCTCAAATTCTACCCTTACAATGCTTGGTAACCTTCAACTTGAACTTTCACCCTATGAACCTTGCCCATAGGACCAAAAAAAAAAACACTTTTCTATCACTGAAACTGATAGTGATTATGATACTAAACCGTTAGATTCATTTGATGAATCTTCTGATGATGAGTATTATAGTAGATTTAAGTACTTTAAGCATAACCTTGGAGAGATGTGTCATGACTATAATTGGAAAGTAGGGTTGCAATTTTAGTCCATTGATCAATTCAAGGAAGTGATAAAAAGTATATTCTTTATTGAAAGGGAGAGATGTTAGGTATGTGAAAAATTATACACACAAGTGAAAGGTTAAGTGTATCAAGAACAATTGCAAATAGCTTCCATTTTGTAGTAAAGTTGGGGGGTGGAGTTCTTTGACTTATAGGATTAAGTCATACAAAGGGAAGCATACATGTAGGAGAAACTTCAAGAGTATATTTGGCTTCCTTTGATTAGGTTACAAGGAAGCTGGATGAGACGATGATACTTGATAAGAAGATGAAGTTATCCCATGTCATTTAGAGTGTGAAAGAAAAAAAGATACATGGTGGAGATATTTGTTACAAAAGCCTATTAGGCATAGGGAAAGGCAATAGAGAAGATGTAAGGTAAGACCATTGAGTAATACAATCAATTTGGGATTATTGTGATGAAGAGATGAGAATCTTAGGTCTACTCTTAGGGTACAAGTTGACATATAATCACTTACACATACATATAAGAGGTTTTACATGTGTCTTGAAGCATTGAAGAAGGGATTTTTGGCTTTTTGTAGGCCTATCATTAGTCTAGATGGTTGCCACCTCAAGGAACCATATGGACAATAACTCTTTGTGGCTATGGCCTGGCTAAGGACCCTAGTGACCACTACTTTACACTAGTTGTAGCTACTATGGATATTGAAATGAGACTCATTGAGCCAAAGAAGATTTGTCTTTATTTCTTACCAACAAAAGGTATTTTCCTTGGATTGCTTCTATTTTAATGAATATTTATTTCTAACCAAATTTGTATTGACAACTTTTGTTTTTATTTATCATAGGGATTAGTTCAAGAGTTTGAAAAAATGTTCCCTGGAGTGGAGTGGAGCATAGGATCTTCCTTGGGCATTTACATGCCAATTGTAAAAAAATAAAAATAAAAATAAAAATAAAAAAGGATATGGAGGTGGCATTGTCTAATATTGGCTATTGCTAAAGCTCCATATGTGCAAGAGTGGGAAAGAAAAATGAAAGAATTAGAAAACGTGAAAAAGGAATGTCATGACAAGTTGATGAGGCATTAATCAAAATTATGGACAAGGTCTCATTTTAGTTTCTATCAAAAGTGATATGCTAAGGAATAGTATCTCAGAGGCATTCAACAGAAGGATTTTGGAAGCTATGGATAAACCTATACTAACAATGATGGAATGGATTTTTAAAGGATAGCGATTGTCACTAAAAGTTGAAGGGTATAAGGGAAACATATGTCCAACACCAATGAAAAGGTTGGATGGAAAGTTGTTAGATCCAAATCTTGGATGGCAAAGTGGGTAGTTGCGATGAAATTTGATGTTTCTGACTCCTCAAGGCACATATCTGAGAAGTTTATGCTTGATTTACATGGTGGTTCATGTAGTTGTGGGTTATAGAGTTTAACTAGTTTACCACATCAACATGCTTACAATGTGACTTGAGTGTTGAACTTAAGGATTACAAAAATTGAATTGTAGAAAACTAATAGTAATGGTTTTCCTCTAACTCATCTCACAAGGAACTCACAAGCTATTTGACCTCAAATAGAGGGGCATTTTTCCTCAGACAACATATAAACAAAAATACAATAAAATGAAAATTCATAAGTCCAAAGTACTAATCCAGAAACTCATTGGAAATAGATTGTGCTATATCACATATCACAAATTAGCATCAAAATTCAACTTTATGTGATTGATCCTCAATAAAGTGAAATCTCTACATTTTGGTCAAAGTTCTAAACAAGAGATCTCCTAGAATTTGAATAATATAACATCAACAAGATTTGAGATGTCAAAACCTAATTGATATATATATATATATATCGTTTTAGAGCACCAGCACACAATTAGCTTAGAATTCGGATTTGAACTCGACTTTAATTCAAATGTTAAAATTCACATGAATTAATCAATTATCATGAGTTCAAATACAAAATTCAATCTACAAACATGAAATCGTAATCATACATTCAAGATCACAAATTGAAAAGAGAGAGAAAGAGAGAGAGAGAGAGAGAGAGAAGAGAAGAGAAGAACACAAAGATGAATCTAAATTAATCAACAAAATAGAATCTCAAGAGTACAAACCTGTGCTCTATTAATTTCTTCACCTAGCTACAGTTTCTCACACCTCCATGGATAAGAGAACACAAGAAAGGAAGTGAAGAATTGTGCAAAAGAAGAGAAAAAGAGAGGGAAAATGAAACTTGCTCTCTAATCTAACTACTCTCTCTATGCTATATTGAAACTTGTTAAAAAGAAAAATGAAATAGTGCTCTGATGTGCATGACCTAAGGCTTATTTATAGACCCTTCCAATGACTAATTCCTTGATTAGATTAATCTTTATTCTCTTAACTTTAGTTTCACAACTTATTTTTCCTATTTGGTGACTTGATGTGAAAGTTATGTCAAAAACATGTCATTAAATTTCTTTACCTAGCTCATGAAATTCAAACAGCAATATGACCTCCACAATGTGGTCTTTAGGATAAGTGATCTTTTGGAGAATTGTAGTCCTGAGTCTTAATTTTCATTTAACATTGATTTGATGACAATAGAACCCCTGAAGCCCAACTTATGGTTCAAATACTAAACTCTAATCAGGATTCAGCAATCAAGAATTCTGATAATGATTCAAGGCCAATTACAATTATCAAATCGGTTGAATCAACTTTTGGCCTCTTCATAAAAGTTGTAGGAAATTCTCTTAGCATTTCTACAAATCAAATATCACAATTTTTAGTTGCTTATAACCCAAGATATGGCCAAAATACTTAAGCAATTATGACCTAATCAACAAATATTGTCCTATACCAAACAATTAGGCACAAATAAGATTAATCCACTTATAAATTCAATTATGACAATGCCATATTCTTCTAAGGAGAAGACCCTAAAGACTATTATGTAAACTCCAATACCCTTTAGAAGCCATTAAGTGGTCTGAGATATACCTAGCTAAGTGTTTTGATGGATAACAAATCAATCCTCAATAAAATCTTTTGTGAGGACTAATAGTTTATTCAAGTATTTGTTCTTGTTAGCACAAGATCACACTAAACGTTCATTGAAAAGAATTGGATCATACAATATTTCATTTTTAAACAAATTCTCTAAAGGTTCTTATATATCTCATATATAATCCTAAGGAGAGAACTTTTTTTACAATAGAATCTATGGTCTAAAAAAAATTCTTTCACAAAAAGGTAATCAAAAGCATCAGAAGGATATTCCTAGGTCATCAAAAAGATATCAAGTCATCAAAAGGACCACAAGCATATTAAAAGGATAATTTATCCGGAAAGCTTAACTAGAAAGGTAATCTTTAGAAAGTTGATCTACATGAAGAAGACCTTACTCTCCAAGCTTTTCTTACACAATTCATAGATCTTTTTTAAAGATCAAACTTGACAAGACAGAGATATAAAGAGTGCTGACACTTTGAAAAGTTGATGGACCCAAACAACTAGTTTTTCCTCTTTAATGATATACTTACTTGCTGAGAAAGAAAGTAACCTACTTCTCGTTCTCATCTAAAACTAGTGGATCTAAAAAAGTTCTGGGTTCAAGGGCTGAAGTCTCAATAGCTATATTTTGAAGAGTATATAAATCTTGAAGACGAAGAAGAAGTAGCTGGAATTCTGCTAAAGAGCCTCTATCTTTCTCAACCTTCTGAACAATCAAAAAGTTACTTTTTGAAGCTTCTTGAAACAAAATCTTCTAATTGATTTGTAATAGCTAATACTCTCTTGGTGAGATTCATGAGAAGTCACTCCACTCTATAACAAATTGATCTATACACTTTGAGTAATTTAGTGTGAGTGTTAATCAAATACAAACCTTCAATCCTTGATTGTAACCTGACCTGATAACAGTCGTTGTTAACTTGGAAAGGTTAGAACAATACTACTCAGCTTGTTTAGCTTGGAAAAGGACAATGCTAATTGGCTTATTTAGCTTAGAAAGGCAAAGAAAAGACTACTCTGCTACAAGCTTGGAGAAGCTTGTACGAGAATACTCGTTGATATCAAATCTCAACTAGTTTGTTGAGGATTTGACATAGGCAAGTGGTTTGGCCGGACTAGTATAAACCTTCTTAAGTGATTCTCTTACTCTATCTCACTTTTACTGTTTTCATGTTCATTCTTTTATTCCAAAGTTTTGTGTGCTTAATCTTTTCATTACATAATAAAGTTATTGTCAATACAATAACTTCAGTCACTAATATTCAAATGTTTCTGCAATCCAAGTCCAAAGATGATACAATAGTTTTATCAGAACAATTCAATATGACACAATTAGCTGAAAGCTAGTCTATGCCTAGAATTATATCAAGACTAGATAATGGAAGACAAACTAAATCAACCACAAAGGTCTTGCCATCAATCTGAAAGAAAATTTCAGACAAACTTGACTAGTTTTAACAAGCTTATTAGTAGGGGTGGAAACTAACAAATCATAAGGTAACTCAAAAACAGGTAATTGCAATTTGGTCACAAAATCAAGAGAGATAAAAGAAGGAGTGACACCCGAATCATACAATACAGTTAGAGTTTTATAATTCACTTCACACTTACGTCGACGTAGATCTTCAAATTGGGTGGCTTCCTCCACGCTTAGGGTGAAAACCCGTCCTTGGCATCACAGCTTAGGAGCAAGTCATTGATTACTTGTTGAGCATTCATAGAGCTTATGCCCTAGCTTGTCGTAGTCGAAGCATACATTCTTCCCTACCAGACACGGTCGGTCTCTGTGGTTCTTCCCATATTGTGGATATTCTTATCTTACGAAGGGTTTTTGGGGTTGCTTCCCCCTATCGTCACTGGGTTGGAACTTCCTCTTTTGATGGTAAGTAGGTTTAAACTTTGGGCCTTGAGGTACTAATGTTGAGGTGCCAATCTTTCTTAAAGTCACCTCTAGTGGACTTTGCGATTACTAACTTCCTGTATACTCCTCTATAAGCCTGCCCTTGTTCACAAGTGTAGCAATATATATGATCTTCATAAGTCCCACTGTGGCCAAGATGTCCTTTCTTAAACCACTGTTAAACTTAACACACTTCCAAACTTCGTCTAGATTACGCTGATAAATGGTAGAGAATTTGCAAAGCCCTTCAAATTTGGCAATGTATTATGACATGCTCCTGCCTTTCTGTTGGAGTTGCATAAACTCTAACTCTTTAGTGTTTCTAGTAGAAG
The DNA here is from genome assembly GCA_031439595.1 of Pterocarpus santalinus. Lineage (NCBI taxonomy): Eukaryota > Viridiplantae > Streptophyta > Magnoliopsida > Fabales > Fabaceae > Pterocarpus > Pterocarpus santalinus. The sequence continues at coordinate 46,423,555 of CM062532.1, read as the reverse complement.
CGGAGAAATACTTCTGATAAAATGTCTCCTTAAACACTTCCCAGATAATGTCAGTCTAGGAACCTTCAAGCAACCTCCTTGCACTAGTCCACCAAAATTCTATGTTTGCTTCCATCATGTAGGTAGCAAATGCCACCTTCTGGTAATTGGTACAAGCTAGTACTGAAAAGATCTTCTCCATAGCCTTTATCCACTTTTCAGCATTATTTGGGTTGAAAATTCCTTGAAAATTAGGTGGATTAGATTTCCTAAACTTTCCAAATTTTAAATATTCCAAATTGATTTATACTCCATTTGGATTTTCTCCGTGGCCCTTTTCAGGTTGCCTTCCCATTTTCTCCATCATCTGCAGCCAACTCCCTATAGCATAAGCCATTTCCCGCAAGGTGCGCATAAGTTTGGTGAGATCTTCATGGGCAAGTTCTTCTCGCTCTTTCGTGCCTACTAGCAGCCATTAGTTTTTTATTACATAAAACAAAAGACATTGAGTTGATCAAACTCAATACTAAGCTCAGTGTATCAGGAACTAATAGCTCACACAACCAAGCAATCATGCACATAAAGATTCAATGCATGATAGTACCTAAAAGATTTAGAGTATGCATAAAGCACAGTCATAATGGCATAATTAGAAGTATATCACATGTAGGGGCCTTATTTCTTAGCTCAATTTTAGTTCGACTTGAGTCTCGTTTGTGTTTGCTCTAATATGCCATATGCGTAATAAGATATTTCGATGTGCTTTATCTATATAAACTTGTGTGTACAAAGATTAGAACATAAATGAAGTGCTAAAGTGAAAAATCATACATGTACTAAAGGTAACTGTAGGAAATAATTTACATAATATCCAATTCAATATTTACATGTCCTCTGTATTTCAAGCACAACATCAGATGTGAGACCTCCATCTAAATCCTATACTCAACCCACATCAAGGTAATCAAAACTAAAAAGGTCCACACAAGGACATCTGCAGAATACATGAGAGCAAAAGAAATCCTATGTTTACACCTATGGCCTAATTAACATGCAATTCAAAAGAAGACCACCCTCTACAAGGAACATTAGTTAACCTCCATAGTAGTTGAACTTCCTCCCAAAAGATTCTACGCACACCCCTAGTCCAACTTAAGAATATGGAAACCGTTTGCTAGAATGCCTCCAAAGCCGGGATCCCCAGGTGGATGCCCCCTACTTCCAGAGTAAGGAGCTGAGGAAGAGGAGGAGCTCATCTTAGAAGGATCAGACTCGATGGATGCTAGGGGGTAAAGGCTGAGGCGATGCAAATGCTGGGTGCACCATAAATAAAGGAATCCCGTTAAAAGGTGGCTCAAAATCAAAGAAAAAGCTCAAAAGGGAAACTGCAAATGATCACTGAAAAATAAGTACAGTTGGAAATGCAAGCTGGCCATCAGGTATAGAGAGTCTAGGGTAGGGTCATAGGGTCATATTGCCACTACCGCTCAGGGACCTCAACGACAAACACTATCGCCACCATTGTTGTCATCTAAGAATGACATCGATACACACACAATAGAGATGAGAATTTAAAGTTCTTAGTAGGGTCTCCTAAACCATCACATGCATTGACATCATTATTGTAAGCTCTAATGCCCTTCTGAAATTGTTTCATAGCTTCAAACATTTCAAGCTTTAAGGTTTTGATGAACACCAAATCAAGCTTTAACTAAATCTTTTGTTTGTGAACAATTTGTTAAGGTTAAATGTATTCTTTCATGAGCAAAATCATTTATCTCGTGCTTAAATAGTTTTTGAACCAAACAAAGTGTCTTAATGCATAATACTTCTCTTAAATATACTTATATTGGAACAAATGCTTTGTGGTTTATATGATTTCTCACTTAAGAAGCAGATAGAAAGTTCAAAAGGATAAAATTATAGCATCAGAATGGAATATGTGTCATGAGAAGGATCACTATTTATTGAGAAGGATGACTTTGCCTAGAAGGGTAATTATCAGAAACATGCTTCTCAAGAAGTATCTTACCTTCAAAGCTTCTTCTAGATGATTCATTCATAAATTCAAAAAGTCAAACATGATTTGACAAGATACAAAAGAAGCTCTGACAAGTCTGAAAAGTTGGTGAATATTTCAACAACTATTTTTTCTCTTTTGTGTTATTTCTACTTGTTAAAGAAGAAAATTGCATTTTTTTTTCCAATCATAGACCAATGGATCAAAGAGGTACAAGGCTCAAGATCTGCAATCTTTAATGGTCATATCTTGAGGTCTATATATGTGACACCTTCCCAAGCATAATATCATATTTAAGTCATAGTACCACACCTAAAAGTTGTTACTGTTACATAGCAGACCTTGTCTGGTAGCAACCCTCGACCGTCTTCCAATCTTAAACAACTTTGTCAGTATGACCATGCCTCTTAAGCCATCTAGAGATAATACAAAAATTTACATAGGGGAGAGAATTATAAATTCTTAATAGGATATCCTAGACTGTCACCTATAGTGCATCATTATTATCTCCAACTGCTTCGATTTATTTCAAAAAAGTGAACATACCATGTCAATAATGGATTTCAATTTATAAGGTTCAAAAATATCCGTTTTGAAGCAGGTTCATTTTATTCATTCACTTGACGAGCGGAGACGGGATCTAAACATAAGTATAGCATACTAAAGAACAAATAAATAATATGCATATATGAATGCAACTAGACTCTTGGTGCAAATGCACATATTTCTCTTTGACTGTCTTTACTTTCTCTTCCTAGCATACCTAGGCGTTATATATCGCCATCTCTAAGGTGCATTCTTTACTTTTCTTTTCTTTACTTGTATCTTGCTTCTCTATACTTGATCCCCTAGAGGTAAATGGCCTCTCTTACCTTTGGGTAATAGCCTACTTTTCAGGTCTTAGCTTGTATCTACACATAAGTGATGGCTTTACTTTTCCTAACCTTCACACTAGTTTATTCCCTTTAAATCTAGTTAAAGACTAGCCTAAGTCTTAGACAATATTGCCCTGGCCCACTATGAAGTGGAGGCTCGGTACGTCCATTTGCAAGTTCTTATAATCTCTTCCTTTTCATACATGATCATGCATGCAAATGCTTTGCATTCATACATGTCTTATATCATATCTCAATCATACTTGCATGCATGCTCTTTATGGACACAACTTATGTCTTACTTTCAAGCATTATTACATGAATAACTTTCATGTACAACATACGTACTTATAACTTCACATCTCATACTTCTACTGAAAATTCAGCAGCGTAACAGCTTAAATATGGGGCTTCCCAATGTAACTAGTTCAGGAAAATAGCCAGCTAGTCATAGCAATTTTCATCATCATGCAATATATCATTATTACATTATTATCATAAGAAAGGAGCATAAATAATTTATTCATTGACTATTAATAGTTTAGGGAAGTCTTAAACTCTTAGGTTGCCAAGATATCTCAATTTTCTTAAATTTGTCCCTTTTCATAAATTACATCATAATTTCATCTTAACTCATCTAAATTTGAAAATTTAGTACATTGTGGCATTGTTAGTCTATTTTTAGTTCTCTTTGGTCCTACTAAATTTTGATGAGTGTAAATTGAGTTATTAAAATTTTACTTAAGGCTATCTTGATGTTAGGCAAATATAAAAATTCACTAAAAACCTAATAATTATTAATTTTATCTGAAAATCTAAATGAAGCTAACTGAACCATCTTTCTTCACCACAAGTTTCATTTTGAATGGGTAAGTAGAGCTCAAGTTATGGGCTCCTAAAATAGATTGTTCTATAATGACTTGTCTCAACCCAAGTAAGATATAGGGTAAATTTGAAGAATTTTTGGGAGTAATATACTTAAGATATGAATATGAAATTTTTATGACATGAACATCTATGTGTTAACTTTCTAAAAGAATTAGTTGCACTAAATTTGAAACTGTATAGGGTGAATTATGCCCTTCATAATCCATAGTAGTTAGAACAATGGATAGGATTCAAGGATCAATTTTCAAAATTCATAACTATCTCATCTCAGGTCCAATGGAGTTATAATTGTAACATCCGAAAAATTTTATCGTTAACAACTAAGTTGTTCGGTTTTATCGAATAAGTGGGTTTATTCAGGATCTGATTAGACGCTTTCTTAGAGCCAATTAAGGGTGAATTGAGAGGATTAAGCATGATAGAATTAAATTAGGAGCATAGAAAACCTTATAGAAAAATTTCAAGCCAATTTATCGATTTAATGAAAATCGGTAAGATTTCGGTAACTCAAACTGTCGGAACCGGATCAATAGAATTTTTCTATGAGTGCCCTAGAATCAACGGCTAAGATTTAGCCAAACAACCCATCCAAGTGGCGCCTAGACAGCCATGGATGATGAGGAATAAATCAGATTTTTGACCTAGGCTAAGTCCACCAATCAAATTCAAGCCACTTTAAAAATATCTCCACTTTTCTCCTTTTTTTCTCATCCATTTTCGGCCACCCTCCTTCAGCTGCTGAAGTCCATCTTTTTCTCTCCACTTTGCTCTCATTTCTACTCCAATTTCATCCATCTTCAACTCCCATCCAAAGCCACCACCATCAAAGACACAAAATCAGCCTAAATCACATAAGACAAGGTAAGAAATCCTACTTCTCCTCTTGTTTCTCTGATTTGGGGCTGTATGTGGGGCTTGCATAATCTGAGATGTTGGTGTTTTATAGAGTGATGATGATGTTGTATGACTGGATTTGTATGTACGTTATGCTTAAAATTGTATTTGAGGGCAAATAGCTTGAAGGAGGAAGACAAATCTAGAAGCTGTTAGGGTTTTCCCTCGGTGGTCCGTACGGCGGAGTGTACGGCTCTGTCTACTGCTCATTAAATTGGATGAAACTATTTTTATATGAAACTAGACATTTAGGGCTTTCCATACATATATCATAATAGGCCATTGGATTAGTATAGAATTAGTTATGAATTTTTGAAGTTTACCCTAGAAATCTGGCTTCCTATCTGGGCAGTAGGAGTTGAGAAAGGTATAACTCACCCTATACAATCTTAAATTGAGTGAACCCAGGTTTGTTTGAAAGCTAACATGTAAAGGAATATCTCATAAAATTTCAGAACCAAAATCTTAGCCGTTTGTTCCCAGTGCACCAAGGAAGTTGGCTTAAGTCTAAACCGGATTAAACCAAAGTAGTTTAGTAAGGCCAAGTTTCGAGACTCATAGGTCAAAATATGACAACTTGAGTGCATCATACATAAAGAAACAAGTTAAATGTGCATTCATTTCATGATATGATAAAGAACTCCATATCACTTGGGCCAGCTTCGGAATAAATTAAGGGGAATAGATCAGTGGGAAGGTCGGGGAAAGTAAACCCGGCCATCCTGTATAGGAACGAGCTCGGTCCTGAAAAGCGGACTATTACCCAGGAGTATATGGCCAATGACTCCCAGGGGACCAGTGATGGAAATAAGTTCTAATAGGCGAAAGCCTCCAAGAATAAGATGCATCTTCTCATTGCACATGCATATGTATAGTGTAAAAATTTTCTATTGATTGTTCTATATCCCTGTTTATTATTCTTAATATGCTATTGTTCCACTGTGATTACTGTTTGAGCATATTAGTAGATCTATTAATTAAAATTAAACTTGTTTCGGTGTATGCTTTACAAATGAGTATTTAAGTTAAATATTACCATTTTACCGTACTTTTTTAAAATTATGGCATGACCGAAACAACTAGGAATGACAGCGATGACACATGTATAGAACTAGGAATTCCTACTGAGAAATTTCTATTTCTCACCCTACTGTATATTACCGCGTTATTCTTAGACTATGGAGTACGCCACGACAGGAGTCCTCTTCATTGAGTTCCCCGAGCTTCACATACACCTTGACCCATTTCTAGACTCTGTATATATATATCTGGCAGGTGCCAGTTTCGTTTGTATTTCTTCTTTCAGAGAGACTTCACCGTACCACTGATGCACCCACTGTTTGACCTCGCTGTTCCATATATTGTCATTCCACTTCATATGGCCCATCCATTCCCACCTCCTCCAGCAGCAGCAGGACCAGCACCAGCACTAGCACCAGTCCCTGCTCCTATGGCCCCTCCTGCGTTACCACTACACTCGATGCTCTCCGCCTCGACATCAGAGGAGGACCCATCGGAGGCAGCGAGTTCCTCCTCATCCTCTGCTCCCGGCACGGGCCACCCTCCCGCAGATGCACCCATGGCGAATGGGTTTCTTTCTTCAAATTCTAGTTAGATAGTGGGTTTATAGTAGTGATAGCAGATGTACAGAATGGCCCTCTTTTGACAATTTGGGTCATGGATAGATGCATAGATGTAGGAATACACATTCAATGTCCCATGGGGACCACTTAGGGTACTGTTCATAGAACTGGCCGTTTCATTTTGTCTTAGCGACCTCATTTTGTCACCTTGTACTTTTGACAAACTTTAAAATCATATATATATATATATATATATATATATATATATATATATATATACGCTATTATGGTGCATTTTGCAGTTGTTCTGTTCATATTGTATTTTTAATTATGTTACGTTATTTATAGTATACCGATTTATCAGTATTTATTCCGCTGTCACGCAGAAAATTTTGTTACGCGTTTAAGTATTCTTATGCAGGTAATTTATACTAATATAGGAAATAGAATTTAACCAGTATTATACATAATCACATATCAGATAATTTATTATGACTTAAGCATAGTACTTTGTCTGGTAAGGTATTACAATAATCTATATGGTTGAAAAGTTCTAAATGTCTAGCTTCATCTAAAAATAGTTTCACTCAATTTTGATGCCTATAGATGGAGTCGATAGTTCGCTGTACAAATTGCCGCCCTAGGCCATTCTCTCAGCTTTTCTGTTTGAGTGTTCTTTATGTATTTTGATGAAATCATCAAACCAAACTAATAATTCCTATCTTAAATCACCTAAAACAAGCCATATTAACAATGAACATCAACAAATAAAAGGTAACAAAGAAAGCCTAATAGCCACTTAGGTTAGAGAAATTAAACAATCTAAGAAATCCTACCTTTATTTCAAAGTTCGAGCTCTCCTACTTGAATCTTTGGTGGCTTTACCTCACTAAAACCTTGGAATTGTGACAAATCTCTTCTTGCTCTTGAAGGGGCTAAGCCTAAATGATCAAAAAGGGAAGAGGGTGAGCTTGTGGTGAGTTTTCTTGAGAAGACACAAGAAAGAGTGGAAAAGTTTGATCAAAAGGTAGCTAGATCACCTAGGGCTTAGAGGTGGAAATAAGGAGGAGAATGAAAAGAATGAGATTGAAGAAGAAATATGAGGCTTGGGATGGTGTTATGTTGGCCAAAATTTACATGACAAAGGGGAAAGAATTTGATAGCTTGTAGACAAAGTTGGAAAAATAAGAAAAGAATATGATTGGTGGATTCCTATGGCAATTTGAATTTTGTCGAGCTTAGAAATGGAGGGCCATGATTTGGCCAACATACAAGGTGGGTGGCTAGTTTCTAGCTATAGGATTTAGGGTTTTTAACTGGTATTCATGTTATCTTATAATATAAATTCCTATTAACTTGGTTCTTGATTTACAAGATACCGTAAACAAACCAATTTTCATTAAACTATCTAAATATTGCTAATTGTCTAATGAAATTTTCTACAACATCTAACCCTAATATTTTGCATTTCAATATTGCCTACTCATATACTATAATGTATATGAAAATTAAATTCTTCAACGATACTTGTTATGCAAAAATTTGGGATATTACAAAATAAAGCTGGAAGAAGAGATGATTACACTGTTTGAATATTTCCTTCGCTACAAAAGTTTTCATCCTTCAACCTTCTCAACTTTCTAAGTCTCTAGAAAGTTATATATTATAACTTCTGTTTGAAAATCTTCTTTACTGATTTATAATAGATAATATTCTCATATTGAGAATCTATGTAAGACACACTCACTGTACATCATAGATCATACTCTGAAGAGAGATTTCATATCAACTTCTTGTAACCAGACCCAATAGTGGTCAATGTGAACTTGGAATTGCTAGGATAGATACTACTTGTTTAACTTGGAGAGGTTAGGACAAATATTACTTGTTTGTATAGGTTTGGAGAGGCTTGAGAAAGACTACTCGATTGTAAAACTTGAAGAGGCTTGGACAAAGAACACTCATTGTATCAAAACTCTCAACAAACTATTGGGGACTAAACACAATCAATTGGTTAGCCGAACCAGTGTAAACTCGGCTATGTGATCTCTCTATCTCTTCTATTTGATTTACTATCTTTGCCTCATATATAAATTTGTATGCATGAGATAATCCTACTTGAATAAATTGTGTAAGTAAAACAACTTTTATTACTAACCAAATTGCTTCCGTATTCCAAATCTTGGACTCGAGAAAGTTGTTTTATTAAAGTTTCAGGTATAGAAACTTTTATTTAAAGCATGATTCAACCCCCTTCTCGTGCTACCATTTCCAACAGTTATCATTCTCAGCTACTTCGGGTTATTCCAGAAAGCATTTGTAATAGATAATAGTATAAAGATTTCAATTGGTAAGTTCTTGAAAACTATTTATCCGAAGTAATTTCATTTTATTCACATACTTGTCAAATAAAAGAGCAATGTCATAATAGTGAGAATGGGTCAACAGGAGAATAGAACTTATGCATATGCAGGTGCAAATAAACTGATTATGCAAGTGTACTTGACTTTCTTGTTCATTCTTATGTCATAAGCATCTATACTTGGTCCCCTAAGAGTATTTGGCCTTTCTAACTCTTAGATAATAGTTTGCTTTTCAGGACTAAGCTTGTTCCTATACATAGTTGTCAGATTTACTTTCTCTAAGCCCCACCCGAATTTATTCCCCTTAACTTATTCCGAAGTTAGCCCAAGTAATATGAAATTATAGTCATCTGATAAGTAATCATATGCATTTTTCATTCGTATTCATGCATAAAAATGCTTGATGTGCTCACGTAGCTTATTTTTCAACATACTTCTACCAATGATTCGGTAACACAATGGCTATGATATGAACATTTCAAAAATTGACAATAGAGATACCAACCAATTAGTCACAGAAATAACAATCTCACCATAGCACCAATAGGAATTTAAGCATAATTATCATCATAAAGCATAGAAGCCTCCAGCTTAGAAATTCCAATGCATGGCTACATCATAGCTAATACATCAATATGGTGACAACTCAATACATAATTGCATAATCTCTCATACAGATTAGGTCCCATATAGTTTGGAGACCTAAGGCACTTAACTCACAAGTTTAATTCAATTTCCTCAAATCTATCTAGAAATTTCAAATTGCACCAAAATTTTGTTTTAATTCATTTTAATCTCAAATTTTATTGAAATGTAGCTTTATTAGTCTACTTTCAACTCGCTCTGATTTGACTAAATTTTGAGATGTATAGCTTAAGTTATTAAAGTTTGACTCACTATTGTTGTGTTTCTAGATAAACTTGCACACCTAAAACTAGAAAATCACTAAAATTCGATCTTACCTTCTTTTACCTCAAAATTTTGTTGGAAGATACCTATATGAACCTTCTTTCAAAACCAACAGGTTACAACTCAACTAGGATAGGTACAGCTCAAGTTATGAGTAAGGCTACTCTATTTTGACCCATATAGAGCATGAGGCAAGTTCAAGAATTTATTGGAAGTAATCCACTAAGAATTTGAATCTGAAATTTCATAGGCATGATTCCCTATGTGTTAGCTCCTTAATAAAAGTGGTTACACTCAAATTAAAGTTATATAGGGCAAGTTATGCCTATTACATCGTGTACTAGTCAAGACTATGGGTTTTAGCTAATAGTCTACTTTAGAAAATCATAACTTTCTCATCCTAATCCTAATGAACCTAAAATTTTGTGGGTGTACTCTTCTATGAGTATATTTTCATTGGTCCTACTTCAATTGGGATTTCCTAACTTGAGATATTATTTACAAATTGAGCACTGTTCACATGGTCTCAGTAGCAATTTTTTTTGTTTTAGGGTTATTTTGATTTTCTAGCTTATTTCTCAACACCAACCAAGATTCATCAACCTTATATCACTAGGACAAGTTTTGTTAATATCTTATCAACCTCATAATAAGTAGAACAATATGAATGAAGAAAAACCCTACCTATCAAAGAGTCACCAGACACCAACAAACCTAGGAGCCTACCTTGGTTCCAAAGCTTCAAACTTTTCAAGTTTGCTTCTTTGTGCTTCTCAACTTTCCCAAAACTCTAAGATGTACCAGCCTCCTTCTTTCTATTATTTGGCCAAAATATGTAGTTCAAAGGGAGGGAGTTTTTGGCTTGTGTATGAGTTCCTTGGCGGTGAATAAGTTAAAGGGTTGGATAGTGTAGATAAAAGCAAGTGAAATACAAGACTTTGGTTAGGTTAAAGTTTAAAAATGGAGGAGCTATAAAGGGAGACAGTTTTGGCCTTCTTGAAGGGATGAGAGAGATAATGAAGATGATTTTAGGGTTTGATGATCATCTCTTGAGTTTTATATTAATTATTCAAAAAGTGTGAATAGTATTTTACTTTAATTATGAGGTACACAATATTTTTGTTGGCCATGTGGCCCATTGTTAGCCATACACAACAGATATAATCTCCTGATAATTAAATTATCTTATATTATAATTCCCTATTAAGTCAATTTCTTGTGTTACAAAAAACTGCTTGTAAAGCTTTTTTTGCTCGACAAAAATATTATTATTTTATTACATAGAAAACTTATGACCACATTATCCTATGGTTAACATTAGCCTATTATCCTCTTTCACATTTATAGTTTTTTCTAATAATTAATTATTTAATAGTGTTGAGTATATACATAATTCATTTGAAATGGGCTAGGAATTAGAAAGAGTTCATCTTCATTATTTTTTAATTTAATGAAATAGGAATATGGAATTATAATTCCACTTCTATATACTTCAAATATGAAAATTGAAATTGAGGAGCCCAATTCTAATTCTAAGCTCTAATTCCATACCCAATTTTAGACACCATATGGGGCGTGTTCTCCTGTCAGGAGAAATTATTGTATTCTCTAGCCATCATCATGTAAAATTATACTCATCTCATTCATAGTTTTAATATTCTAGTTTTAATTAATAATATAGTTTACTATTAATTTATATATTTATTTATAATCTTTAATTTTTACTCTTAAAATATAAAAATAACCATTTTTTTGTTACAATAAAAAAACTATATAAGTTAACGATAGATCTTATCATTAATTAAAGTTAAAATGTTAAGTTCTGAATGAGGCAAACATAATATGTATCACTATAAAATCCGACAATAATTTCTCATAATATCTACCAAGCCAAAAACAAAGCCTATAAATTTTAGTAGATTTTTTTTTAAACAATATTATGTTGAAAGGGGAGACAAAAATTAAATTTTTTTTTACTTTGTTCTATCCTTGCTTAAACAATTTGAAGTCAATACCCTTATGAAGCGATTTTCAATTTTAATAATGAATTGTCAAATAAGACACTTCTGTGAAAATATTTTTTCTTTTAAAGTTCACTTTACTACAAGGCTAAAGAAAGAGGAACGTGAGGGGGAAATGAATTAATTTTTTTAGTTGTTAAATTCTCACTTAAAAATTAGATATAAATATTCTTATAAAATAAATTATATTTTTAATAATGAGTGATTATTTGGATTGGTTCTATACAACTTTTCTTTAAAATTAAAGAATTTGGATGTCAGAGAAAGGCAAGAAACATGTAAAAAGAATAAACTTTTTTTCTTTTTTGTGAGTTGCTCTAACCACACTTAGGAAAGGAAAGTAGATATCTTTATAAAATAAATTATACTTTAAATAATGAGTTATTTGAAATGCATCTATATAATTTTTTTCTATCAAATAACAAGGCTAAAGAAATGAAAGTGAAAGGAAGAAATTAATTTCTTTTTGTTGTTCACTTCTTATTCAAAAATTGGAAGTATATCTTTATAAAATAAAAATTTTACTTTTAATAATGAGTTATTATGTAAAATAATTTTATAAAAGAATTCTTTAAAAATAATTTATTTGTTCAATAAAATTTTTATAATTATAGATTCTGGTCATATAATTATTTCATTTTGCATATTTTAAATTTTATGATAGAATTTAATTTAAATGCACTAACAGTCAGTCAATAGAAATAATGAAAAATATTAACTCATACATATAACTACCCATTATAATGAGGAACCCACCATAATTTCTCACTTTCCCTTATTTCTATTGGTTGACAGTATAAAATTGTTTTACACACTAATTAAACTCTTTATAATATTTTAAATTGCTGTATATAACTATATTTTAATTCAAATTTTATAGGCTTTTTTGTTTAAACCTTTATGATAAAGTAATAAAATTTTAATGATAAGTTATTACATTAAATTATATTATATATTTCACGCAATTCACATTAATAAGAAATTAAAATGCAATTCTGATTACTGATTGAGATGGAAAAGATTCAATATCTGATATTACTCTCGTAAAACCTAGAATGAACTCAAATGAGTCTAGTATCAAGATGCACTTGTGTGCAGTGCTACGAGGGAAGCAAAATGATCACCTTTGTCGACCAATGTTTCATGGTTTCCTTTCTCTACAATGACCCCATTCTTAACCACTGCAATCATATCTGCACACTTAATAGTGGATAACCTATGAGCCACTATGATTGTGGTTCGGTCCACCATTACTCGATCTAGTGCATCCTGAACAACTTTTTCAGACTCAGCATCAAGGGCACTGGTGGCTTCATCGAGTAGTAAAATTTTTGGATTCTTCACTATTGCTCTTGCAATTGCCACACGCTGCTTCTGTCCACCAGATAATTTAGATCCTCGCTCCCCAACAACCGTGTCATACCCCTGCATGTATTGTTGTTTACCAAGAACTTATTTAGTCCTATGTACACATGGTGTTACGGTGACTAGTAAGAATTCAATTTGAGAAATGTTATTTTGACATCTAAAAATGGACATTTTATAGAGAAGGTAGAAAGAGAAAAATACAAAATCTTTGATGGTATTAATGTTGAGAGAGAAAAATCAAGAATGTGTCTTTCTCTCTACTATGTCTATAAGTTATGTACGTTTGAATGTACAAATAACTAACATTTCACAATTCAGAAATTTGCAATGCCAATTAGTTGCAATATTCTTTAAGAGCGATTGAGCTTATTGGTCCTTGTGTAATTTACCTGCTGCAAACTACTAATGAACTTGTGGGCATTTGCCATTTCTGCTGCAGCTATAATTTCTGCCTCTGTTGCATGTGTTCCCTTTCCATATGCAATATTGGCTCGTATGGTGTCATTAAACAAAACAGGCTCTTGGCTTACCAGACCCATTTGCTGCCTTAACCATTTAACTTGAATTTTCTGGATATCCATTCCATCAAGTGTAATATGACCTGAATCTGGGTCATAAAATCTTTGTAATAATGAGATCACGGTTGATTTTCCACTTCCACTTTCACCAACCAGTGCAAGTGTCTGATATTTTCATTAGTATAAACAGATTGTTAGTTTCTTCCTTCTGGACTAATAGCCTGAAAAATTATTCTTTAGGTGCATAAGACTTGCGCGTTAGTCTACGTACAAATTGGAAAATTACCTTGCCAGAATAAATGGTCAAGCAAAGATCTCTAAATATTTGAACATCAGGTCTGGTGGGGTACTTGAAACTGATATGGTGAAACTCTACTTCTCCCTTCACGTCTTCCAGTGTCAACCCATTGTCATCACTGGGGTCTACTTTTGATTTTCGATCAATAATAGCCAATATTGATGCAGCGGCACTTTTAGCTTTAGTTGAATCAGGGGCCAATGTGCTAGTTTGAGAGATCCCCACAGCAGCCATATTGAGGGCAAAGAAGACCTGCAAGCAAATCAGCAAAACAAAATCATCATTGCTATATACTTAAGCGTCGGACAACTCACCGACCATATGATAATATGGAGAAATCATTGGTTGTTCAATTTAACCTTGTATATTATACTCACTTTATTCATAATTCAACAATTTAATTGTGATCAATGATGGAATCTATTATTAACTTATATATTCAATTATTACTTAAAAATATATTAGAACGTAGAGTTTAAATTAATAAATATATAAGTTAGTGCTCCATCAGTGGTAAATTTTACCATTAATTGTTACTAAAATGATAAGATCTGATTGAAATGAATATAATTTTATGTGAATTTAGACTTTAGAGGAACATGTAATGATTTTTCAACAATAAATCAGCAATTCCCATAAAAGAATAGTAAGTCAGCAATAATTCAGGTCCAGGATGGGACAAAGTGACAAAGCATAACAAGTTTCACAAGATAAAATGATATGGAGAGTGACATACGCGGAAAACATCGGAGAATGATGTTTTACCATCTCCTACAAGTTTGGCTCCAGCGTAGAAACTGCATGCATACACTGAAAACAACAGAAAGAACGATAACCCGAAACCAATTCCACTTATTATCCCTTGCCTAATGCCTGCCTTAATCGGTGCCTCACATTTTTTCTTATATAACTCCATCACCCTCTCTTCGGCACAGAAAGAAGCAACTGTCCTACTGCTGCTTACAGCATCACTTGCCACTTGACTTGCTTCCTCATATAACTTCTGTAAAAGCAAAGAGGATTTCGGTATAATTGTGTCAAATGAATATCAATATTGGTAACAGGAAAATCAACCTTTTATAGCAACTTATCATAACCTTTGATCTATGCTCTTAGTATTTCTTCAAGCCCTCGTACAAAAATATGAAAATATTTACATATAAATGGATCTGAAAATTTTCACTAGCTTCAAAGTTTCCCTTTACTTAATGAATGGAGTTAGGAGCAAACCTTTCCATCGGCAGTGAATCCTTGTAAGAACTTCAGTTGAAGATATCCATTTAGTGCTAAAATAGGTAGCAATACTAGAATTATAAGAGAAAGCTGCCAGTTTGCCCCAAATGCAATTAACAGGCCAGCAACTGCAGTAGCTATATTCTGAACCATTAAACCAAGTGCATCGCCAACCAAAGCTCGAATCGAAGCTGCATCAGTGGACAGCCTTGCTCCAAGTGCTGCACTTGAATGCTCAGCCTCATCAAACCAACTTGCTTCCATATGAATCATCTTCTCAAAACAGATTAGTCGCATTCGTTTTATTAACTTTTCACCAGCAATAGCAAAGAAGTAGGACCTTAAGGGAGTAATTAAGAAGGCTGATACACCAAGGGCGACAAAAATTAATGCCCAAAATCTTGAATCTTTACGAAGTTCATCTGCAGGCTCATAGAAAGTATTTACCATTTTGGAAAGCATCAACCCAAAAAAGGGTAATATTGTTCCATTGGCCACCGCAGCTATAGTCCCTAAGAGTAAGACCGGGATCTCAGGCTTGTTTAGATAAGCTAAGCGGCGGAGTGGTACTTTTGGAAGAGGAACTTCAAGTTCTTCCCCAGCTTTTTCTGAGAGACCAGTTTTTGTAGGCGGTCCATGGGACACTGAGAATGAATGATGACTGCTGTTTCCAACTCCAGAAACTTGGGTTGTAGATTGTCTGAAAGAAAATCGTCGACTCGGATGCCTAGAAGAATTTGTAATACTTCCTGGAGTGTCTGTCTCAACAGCAACATTCTGTTCTGTCTCACTCTGAGTCTCTTGCAAACTAATGAGCTGGCTGTAGGATCCATCAGGGTCCTTAGTGAGCTCAGCATGTGAACCTGATCATCATTCAGAAGATATAAGAATGCAGTAAAGATGTAATCCAACTATAGATAATTTTGTTTGTTGAACCTTCTTTTGAATTATCATCTTTAAAGAATGTAGAATTGAAAAGTTATGAAATTCAAGGAAAAAGGAAAAATGAAAAAGTGACACCACCTGCACTAGCTTCTATGAGAGAGAACTATCTTTACCTTTTTCTACTATTTTTCCTTGATGAATTACGGCTATAGTGGCAGCATTTCTTACAGTGCTTAAGCGATGAGCTACAATAACAGTAGTTCGGTTTATCATGATTTTGTCTAGTGCCTCCTGTACTGTTTTCTCAGATTCCACATCAAGGGCACTTGTAGCTTCATCAAGTAGTAGAATTCTTGGGTCTTTCAAAATTGCTCTTGCTATAGCAACTCTCTGCTTTTGACCCCCGGACAGCAGGGTTCCGTGTTCACCAACCATTGTGTCCAGTCCCTAAATTTGTTTTGCAAAACAACTAAGATATGTTATATACTAAGAAGCATTTTGGATAGAAAAATATTATTTGGACATATTTTTATGTATGTCAATCAATACATGGTGATTTAAGTATAAATAAATGGAGAATTCACATGCATAACTAAGAAATTAGATGATAATATTATTATTTATCGCAACACTTACTCAATTCGCTGATTATGTAAGTGAATTCTTCACTTATTTATATATGAATTATCATGAGTTAATTGATATATAAAAAAGTGTGTCCAAATAACAGGACTTTTGTGGATGATCTAGTAGAGTAAATAGCTAAACAAAATGCTGACAAAGTAAAAGAAAATTCAAGTTCTACCATCCTGACCTGGGGAAGTTTGTCTATGAACTTAGAAGCATTGGCAAGATCTGCTGCGTCTTTGATTTCTTCATCCGTTGCGCCATCCTTACCATAGGCAATATTTTCTTTGATGCTGCAAGTAAACAGAACCGGTTCCTGACTGACCAGGCCTATTTTCTGTCTAATCCATTTCAGATTAAACTCTTTAAGATTGACACCATCAATGAGAACCTCACCAGCTTGTGGATCATAATATCTCTCAATCAAGTTAATAACTGTCGATTTTCCACTCCCACTTGGCCCTACCAATGCTACGGTTGTGCCACTTGGTATGGAAAGTGAAAATCCGTTGAAAATAGGCTCATCTGGCCTTGCAGGGTAACTAAAGCATACTTCTCTCAGTTCTATGTCACCGCAAATATCATCAAGCTGCCGACCAGTTGTGTCGTAAGCATCAATATCTGGTTTCCTGTTAATCGTTTCAAACATCTTATAGGCCGCAGCTTGTCCTGCAGCAAAAGCACTCATGCTAGGAGATGCCAGCCCGAGAGAACTGAAAAATAAAATTAGGCAAGATCAAGGTGTTATGTTTATAATTACATCATGGAAATTGTTAATTCATGTCACATGATTAAAAAAAAAAAAAGAAAAGAAAAGAAAGCGCAAGCGACTTACTGGGATCCTGTCATTAATGCAAAAATTATAGTCACAATTTTCCCTGCTGTATAATCTTTGTCTAGTACCAATTTCCCACCAAACCATATGGCCAAACCGTAACTGCAGAAAACAATGAGAAGAACTGAACCAAATCCCAAGCCAGAAGCCACTCCTTCTTGCACACCAGTCCTGTAAGCTTTTAGTAATGATTGATTATACTTTGCTACGGCTTGCTTCTCCCCGGTGAATGATGCGACCTGCATTGGAGTTTTGTTCGTTATTTATGCATTATTCGGTTACACAAGGAACAATCAGAAATAATTTCTGTTGGTATGCATAATACAGTTCGGATTGAACCAATCGTCTCTTCTACTACAGATGCTGCTGCAGAATATGCCACTTGTCTATGGGATGTCACTTTCGCAATAACGATACTCATTACAGCGCTAGCAAAGACAAGAGGTGGAATAGCGGATAGCAAGACAACGGTTAGAAGCCATCCCTTGATGAGCGCTATCACGAAACTTCCAATGAAAGACGCTACTAACTGTACGAACTGTCCTACCTGAAATGAAAGGGGGAAAACAACAACGAAGTAACATTTATCTTAAATTATAAATTTTGATGGATAGAAAATTGATGATGATTTAAAAAGCTTCCATGGTGGTCCTCTAATACCTTCTCACCCATGGCATCTCGAATTAGCATAGTGTCACTTGACATCCTTCCAACAACCTCACCAGTATTAGTTTCCATGTCAAAGAAGCTGGCATCTTGCCTCAGAATTGTTTTAAGGTATAAACTTCTTATTCTCGCTGACTGTCTTTCCCCAGCGACTATCCAGCAAGACACCTCTGGCATATAGCAGCCATTTTTCTTTCGTCATCATAAACTCATAATAGGCCGAATTAAGTTTTAAAAAAAAAGAAGAAGTTACAATTAAGGTAAGAATTGTCAACACAGAATCTGAAGTACTTACGAAGAAAAGATCCTACAAAGGCACCCACAGCCAAGTATACAAATTTCAGAGCCAGCTGAGCAGAAAATTAATTTAATAACACATAAAAATTTTGAAGTTAGAAAAACATAATAAAATTCTTTAGGGGGTATTGCATAGAATACCAGAAACTTGGTCTGAAATGAAATGACTTTGCTTTAGATATGTTTGTGACAGATTGGTGGGGAAGGAAGTACCTTGGAAACATCATGAACCACTTCTCTGGGGTTTGTGGTTCCTCCAAACGCATCAATTAAATTTCCAAATATAACAGTCATCAAGGGCGTTGCCATTCCATTTGCAACAGCACCGATTGTCCCCACAAACATCAACGCATAATCCAAAGTGTCTGCAAAAGAGAAAAGCTTGTAAAAGGGGATTGTGTTGGTGGCTTCACTTTTGGCCATGCTCTTCTTTGAGTCTGGCTGCTTGTCAGCCTCGTTTTGGATAGTTCCAGGAACAACAACTGGTGGATGACTTGCTGAACCTGTGGTCTCAGATGTAATAATATCTCCTTCTAAGCTACTCTCCCCTTCCATTTTCCCAATGCAATGGTAGACTTCTATTACTTACAAAAAATTACCAATGCAGGAAAACGGAAAACAGCTGCAACGAAAGCATAAAAACAATACCAATGCTGGAAACTGGAAAACAGCTGCAAGGAAAACATACGGGCCCATGTCAGCAACACCCATCAGAGTGTTTGTTCTCCAAACAGAACAAAAGACCATTCAATTAGCCTTTTTCTTTTGTCTTCTTTGTTTGTGTTTTCAAAATCGTTGCTATATTTGGTCTTGAACTCTTTGAATTTGTTTTGAGCGTACACGAAAATAGACGAAACAATTTACCAGTTAGAGGGAGAAGGCTATAGTAGGAGTTGTACTCCTACAGGAAGCAATGCTAACTAATATATGAGCTGAACCTTTAGAAAACTTCAGATAGATGGGACGCTATCTCTGCATTCATGCCATAAATGGAACAGAACATAATTAGAAACATGTAAGAAGTAATCGATTACTAAGGACTTAAGTGCACCAATGATTAAGAATTTAGCAATGGCGTATACCACTTCATAGCGTGTAGAAAATGAGGACTGGTGAGACAGACTTACTTCCAGGCAAGTTTCTTTGTTTATACAATCCAATATATATATCAAACAAGGTCAATGTAGAATTTACAAATCAACCAAATCATTTGTTTCTTTAGCTATTCATGATGATTATTTAATCGAAAACTTCATAACCTACCAACAACTTTCCATGTCTGCTACCTTCTAGACAACTCAATGAGACAAATATGCAGACAAAATGCCTTAGTGTAAGAAAGAGTTGAAGGTTATCAATTTGAGAATCACACCAGAATTATAAACAAATTTTATATCATTCAGTGAATTCAATTTTCTTGCATAGTAAAGTGTAATTGTAACGGTATTTTATATATTTATTTAATTATGTATTATTACATCAATAAAATTATTTAACTCTTGTCATCATTACTTTGAAAGTCATATAGCATAAGTGAATATCATAGTGTAAAATTCTTTATATTGATCTATGTCAAATTAATCTTTTAGTATAATTCAAAGATATTTTATTAAGGCTATTAAGGGTTGGCTCAGTTGATTGATTTTCTGCTTATGAATAGCCATAACTTGCCTTAACTCTAGATTGAGACAAGCCTTCTCCTAAACCAATTTTTTTTTTTTTTAATAAAAACAATCTTTTGTTGATCCGTAAACACTCCCTCTAAAACGGCTTTTACTTAATTTTCTTTTCGTGTGATACTAATAAAACGTTAAAGAAGATGGCTACACTTCACGTTGTACTTAAGTGGCTGAAAACTATCCTCATGGTGCTAAACTACGAAACTAAGTTTTAAATTTTTAATTGGAAAATTAATGTCAGGTACCATTAAGAAATAATATATAATTGAAATAGACAAAAGAAGTTAAAATTATTAAGAATAATTCTTTAAATTATATTTAGAGAGAATGCCTACTTAATTTTATTTAATAATTAAAATAACTATTAATGAAATTTTAATGAGTAAGCACTTAAAGACAAATTATATGATTTTAAGAGATAAAAGAAGTTAAAATTATTGAGAATAATTAGTTAAATTTTATTTACAGAGAAGAACTACTTAATTTTATTTAATAGTTAAAATTACTTTTAATGAAATTTTCGTGACTATTTTACCACTTATAAATAAATAAAAACCATTCATGTAATAGTCACTCAATAATTTTTACTGATCACCAATCAGATATAGATAAAAATTAAAAATAAATATTGAATTGTTAATCACTTGGTGGTTGTTGACTTGTAAAATATAGGAGTAATAACTATTGCGTGATAACTAACTAGTTGCAATTATTGCCCAGATATATTGTGGGCAATACTCGTTGATAATAAATATTAAACTATCGACTATTTAATTATTTACTATTATTAATCACATAAAGATGAATGGTATTAATCCATGTAATGTTCATATGGTTATTATTATTTGATGACAAATATCACATTATTAACTACTCAATTACTTCTATTGGCCACTCAAAGATGATTGCTAATAATTCAAGTAATAGTTATTTTTTTTTTTTTGTTTATTCAAGTGTCTTGAGACACTTAGGCTTAGTTTAGTATTGCTATAGTTTTTTAAGAGCTACTGAGCATTTTGATCTCTCTAAAAGCTATTCCTAAGATGCTATAGTAGTACTATTTTATAAAATAATATAAAAATTACTCTAAATAAGTAGAAGTTACAAAATAGTATTTGATAAAATTGGTATTAAAATCTAAATGACTATACTGAAGATAAATACTAAAGAAAATAATTTTTATTTTTATTGTCAGTAAAGAAAGTAAAGTTATATTAATATTTTAAATTTTAGGGAATACAAATCAACTCTAAAAAGCATTCTAAGTTTTTGTTTTACCAAATAAAAAAAAAATGGCTTATACTTTTTATAAGACAAAGCATTCATTCATATAACACTACCAAAGTAGGCCTTAATCATGGGCAACTCTCTCAGCTGATATTTGAACTATAGTGCACCACGTTATAAGGAACTAACCCCTTACCATTAGACCAAACAGTAATTATTAGATTACTAACCATTTAATAACTTATATTAACTACTCATAGCTAAGTTATAACTATCTATACTATATTCATCAAGTGGTTGTTAATAATAAAGATAATTTTGATTATTATATAAAACTCAAGTGTCGTTCTTCGTAATTAAAATTAAAATAATTCTTTTTAGTAATTTTTACTTTTCAACTTTTTATATATGAATATTATTTTTTAATTGTACTAGCATTTTTGGTATTAACCAAAACAATTTTTTATAAAATAATTATACACACAGAATTTGGCATAATTACTTTTAACGCATCTTTTGTTTAGGAAACTAAAACTAGAACTTACTATGTTATTTATTATAGGAAAAATGGAAGGAAACACGCCTCAAGTAAGGGTGACAGGCATAAGTTTTAAAATGGAGTGTCTGGGAGTAAAAATGGACGGAAAATAAGGGGACAGATAAAATTTTTTGGACCAAAGATGTACTTTTCTTATTTAACTGTGTTGGACGTAATTATTTCAAATGTCAAGAAAAGGGTATTGACTAATGACCATTTACTATATAGCATTACTACAATGCCAGAATGATTTAACAAGAATTTTTTATAGAATACATGATTGTTGTTAAATTACATGTAGTGGTAAAACCTACTTTCTTACTTAAAAATTTAGAAATTATCAATAATACCATATTATACACAATTTTTTATAAAGACACTAATTATCTAACATTTTACCTCTTTCCTTTTTCGATAATTTATTCATAAGACTCAACTCACATGAAAAGTGAGAAGCATTGTACATCATAAATAGAAAACAGAACATAATAAACTGATCCTAATTAACACATAAACCAAACTAGAAAGATCAGTCCTAAAACACATAACACCTGAACATCAAAGCATAGGTATATAACAAATACACCACATAGTGACTAATCCTTAACGCCAAGTAACAGATCGACCTCTGATTACACATTTATTTATGTAAAAGAATGAAAGATGTTGATTGACTTCCATGTAACTATTGATTTGCCAACTCATCAATTTAAGGCTTTTTTATTGAAATAAAATAAAAAAATAATTAAGTACCAAAATGTCCTGGTTCAATTTTATTTTCAAAAATATCCTCTTTTGGTGGTTTATAGATAAATCATGTAAGGCTAGTATGATTTATGAGTTATGAGTAAGTAGCTATTGCCCATAAATCATGCTAGCCTCACACAATTTATGACTCAATGCACGACCCAACCATAAATCGTGTAAGGGTTACACGATTTATATGCAATTCAACTGCACAGAAATCGTGGTGTGAGGGTCACATGATTTATGGTGATCAACCATAAATCATGTGAGACTAGCACAATTTTCGTAGAAATCCCCTTCTCTACATATACTCAATTTTCACCATCCAGTATCTTACTTTCCACCGTCCAGTATCTCACTTTCACCATCTAGTGTCAAATACAAGAGTGAAAATACGTATTGAGTGAGATGGGAGAGAGATTTTACATTCTTGTTCATCATATTGGTGAAATCACAAATACAAATGAAGGAGTTACATTTTGCAGTTCAAATCCATTTTGTGTGAACGTTCATCCATCTATTTCTTTATTAGAGCTGCAAAGTCAAATATTGCAAAAGTTGCGCCAACAAAATAACAAGTAAATAACACAAATGGTGTACAGATTGCCTATAGCAATTGGAAAAGATTTGATTTGCTATAATAGTCTTGAGATCAACTGTGATGAAAGATACTGGTGTGATATTCAATTATCGCGTCCAGTCTCCGGAGATCCGCATTATGGAGTTATTCATTGTTTTACAAGAATTGGTGTTAAGTTCCAGAGGATTTGCTCCCGATCTAGCATCTATTGCATTGTCACTGACCGAACGTTCACCTATCTTTGCGATGGCTAGTGCTGTGCAGAATGAAAATATTCGTATAGAAAATGCAGATGATTTGATGAACGAGCTAAGTTTTGCACAACTTGCGATGGAGATAGCGGCGCCACTCTCACAGTATAGTCCCATTGCTGGTTATGACTTTATTGTTGATAATGGAGATGATGAAAATGAGCCGGATGAAATACCAGGTGACAACGATAGCAGCAAGGATGGGGAAGCAGTGCCTGCGACTTAAAGCCAACCATGGAGCAGTCAATCTCAGTTCCGATCCCAATCTCAATCTCAATCACACATGCATGTGTCTCTCACTATGATTCTTTAAATTTGGAAGCCATGCACGAGAGTACTTTTGCAAGGATTGGAGGCATTGTAGATAGTGGTGACTTTTTGGGATTGGCAGAAGAAAATGAGTTGGAAGTTGGGCAACAGTTTGCTGATAAGGAGGCTGTATTATTTGTAGTTAAAACTTACAATATTCGAAGATCGGTTGAGTACAAGGTCTTAGAGTGTGATCATATAAAATAATATGGCAAATGCAAGCAGTTTAGGAATGGATGTAGTGGGAGCATATGTGTAACTTATCGCCAAAAAAAGAGAGTGTGGGAAATTCAAAAGTACAACGGACCACACACGTGTTTGTCTGTATCGCTTTTATAGGATCATCCTCAGTTGGATATTAATGTTATATGTGCCAATATATTCTACATGGTGCAAGCTAATCTAAAAATTTCCATTAAAGTTTTGCAAGGATCAATAGAAGCAAAATATAGCTTTAAGACTTCATATAGGAAGGTTTGGCTCATTAAGCAGAAGGCCATTGGTAAGATTTATGGTGATTAGGAAGAGTCTTATAATAAACTTCCTAGATGGCTACAAGGTCCGCAGGAATTTAATCCAAGTACAATTATTCAATTCGTGACTCAGCCATACTATGTAGGAAATGTTGTTGATCATAGTTGTGTGATGTTTCATCGATTATTCTGGACATTTGCTCCTTGCATTGAAGCATTTAAATATTGCAAGCCACTGATTACAATTGTAGCACACACTTGTATGGGAAGTATGGTGGAACATTGTTAATGGCAATTGCTCAAGATGGTAACTCGAATATTCTGCCAATTGCATTTGCCGTGGTTGAAGGGGAGACAAGAGAGGCATGGTCATTCTTTCTGACTAATCTTTGGCAACATGTGACCTCCAAGAGGGCATTCTCATTATTTTCAATAGTTATGGTGCTATCAAAGCTGCTTTAAATGCTGAAGATAGTGGGTGGCAATCTCCGCAGGCCCATCATGCATATTATATATGGCACATCATCTCGAACTTTGCTCAAGCTTTCAAAAGCAAAGATGCGAAGCGAGCTTTGATGAATGTGGCTTATTCAAAGACCTGCCGAGAGTATGTTTATTACCATGGTTTATTGAGAGATAAAATTCCAGCCATGTGTGATTGGATAGATAGAATTCCTATTGAAAAGTGGACGCAACATGCTGATGAAGGACGAAGGTTTGGGCATATGACAACAAATTTGTCTTAGTGTATTAATGTTATTCTTAAGGGCACATGCAATCTTCTAATTATAGCCTTGGTGAAGCCTACCTATTTCCATCTTGCAGCATTGTTTGTTAAGAAAGGGAAGGATGCAGAAGCTCAGCTTGCGAGTGGACAAGTGTTTTCACAAGCCTTGTTACAAGCAATTGACATCAACAGGCAGCATATAGGCACTATGACCGTTTCACATTCTCTCGGGCAAACGAGTCTTTTGTGGTCGAATAGCTCGCACAAATAGGGCACTATAGTCAAGGAAGTTATAGGGTGCAGCTGACAGATTGTTGGTGTGATTGTGGATATTTTCAGGTGCTTCATTACCCTTGCCACCATGTACTTGCTACATGCGCATATGCATGTCTTGATTGGGGCTCCTTTGTTGATGATGTTTATCGCATGCACACTATATTTAATGTCTACATAATAGAGTTCTTAGCTATTGCAAATGCAAATTATTGGCCTGAGTACAGTGGGCCTCAAATACGTCTAAATCCATAGTGAAGACGTGCTGCTGAGGGCCGTCCGGTTTCAACTTGAATTCACAATGAAATGGATGCTGTTGAACATGGACCATCAAAACGATGTGGCTTGTGTAGACAAGAGGGTCACATTAGACGAAGATGCCCTACTCAGCCTTTTGCATTCTCCAACCGACCTCGTGAAGGCAATTAGTCTTATGTGTTTATTAATGTGTTAGTTTTCTACTGTGGTGCATTATTCTGTTAGTTTCCTACTGTTGATTCTAACTTGTTAACCAGATATTGTTAATTTTCTGTTAGTTTTCAGCTATGTTGTTAATTTTTATTATAAATATGCATTTCGACTACATCCAATTAGAATTTGTTACTTTTTCGCATATTCTAACCATAAGTTGTTTATTCATCCAGCATAAACAAAATATTCAAAATAAAAGAACTAGAGAAAACAATTATATACATGAGTTTATAATAGAAAACGTCCATAGATAAGTAAACATTATACGCATGTCTGTCAATACAAAATAAAAGTTAAAAAAATACAAACACAACTAAAAGATGTAAACATGACATGTGTAGAGAAATGCATTGCAAGATTCTGCTATCTCCTCTCCATTTTGCTTGTAGCATTGAACATAAAAGCTTAGAGAAGATAACTACTGATAATTTTAAAAAATTCATATAAAAATCACATAACAATATACCTTTGTGATGTAAAATCTAGTCCCGTCTATCCCCGCGAGGGGTCGGTAAATGACAACCCGTGTAGCATTGGCAGGGATGAATCTCCCTTGTAGGTCGACCCCACCCATGATCCTGCTCCTACTCCAGCTTTCTCTACTACTCCTAGTCCTACTCTGACTCTCCATGTTGGTCTTGGTTCTGCTCCGACCGTCCGTGCTGCTCCTGGTGAAAAGGCATCGGTGTAGACAGGTTCACATTCAAATCAGTGCCATCCAATGATGGCTTGTACATGTCTGATGGCACTGTCTCATCCCGAGTAGGTGTAACAGTCGGAATAGGAGCATTGAGGAAAGCCTCAAGCTCAGCACACATTGCGCCCAACCCGGGGCTAAACTGCTGGAGTGGACTAGATACAAACTGAGAGCTAGACCTAGTCATATACTGCTACTGACTAGGACCCCCCATCATCTGGGAGCTAGGTGTGGCATGGTAATTATGGCTAGGATCCCCCATCATCTACGAAGTGGTGGTAGCCATACCATCTTGGCTGGATCTACCAGACTTAGGCATAGGCTGCCAACTCTGGTTTGCGGTAGGAGACTGGGAGTGGTTGTGATCCTAATTATCATTATCACCAAACTGGCAAGGATTTGCATAATCATCTTCATCATCGTCGTCATCTCTGCGACGGCTAGAGCGAGTCCCCACTTGTAAATGGCGCTCTTGACAATGCCGATCTAGAGCATGAGCTAGAAAGGCCACAGCAGGCATGGGTAGAACGTGATCAGAAACATCAAGAGGCTTCTCAACCCATCGAGGGTCACGAAGGACCCGATCTAAACACAAAAACCTCTATGCAACATTTGAGTACCATTTTATGTACTTAGCTAATGGACGATTATCGGAAGAGGCCTGAAACTGAACTTCCTGGTCCATCCCAACAACCATGATATGTCTTATATTGGTCAGGCCACCAATGATTTACCCACGAGCATCCTTACCATGATCCCTATCAATGTTCAGCAGCTCTACCGGTATAGGTTGTTGTCCACCGAACTTCCAGATAACACGATCGAGCTGTTGGAACTCAATTGTTGTGAAACAGATCAAGGCTGTGACAGATAGCCAAATAGAGGAATCTCAAAAAATAAAGTTTGGTGTGATCTAAGCAATATGTAAGTCCTGGTATGGAGTCCACCTAAATTACAATGTTTAACAACAATTCATTAGTTTTTTTTATGAGGTCATTCTAAAAGCAACAAATTCACAAGCTAAATAAATATAGGATAACTGAATGCTTCTTACTCCTGTGATGCTCAAATGATCAATCTGTCTCTGTAATGTCAACAACCGTGTCTTGTGGTTGTCAAATGTGTATCGATACCACCTAAAACAAAATTAAGCACAAATCTTAATGATATTCAAATGTGAAAGGTAAATAAACTTAAAAATAATTTCTTTTTTTTTTTCAAAACTTTACCTTACAGCAAGTGAAAAGCTGAGCTCAGCAGGAGAAAGTCTCAATGCTGGGATTCTGAACCAAGCCCATGATTGCAAAAGAGCCAAGCACCCAGAAATATCAGGCACTCTCATGTTGACAGCGCGACAAAGATTGCGAT
The DNA here is from genome assembly GCA_031439595.1 of Pterocarpus santalinus. Classification (NCBI taxonomy): domain Eukaryota; kingdom Viridiplantae; phylum Streptophyta; class Magnoliopsida; order Fabales; family Fabaceae; genus Pterocarpus; species Pterocarpus santalinus. The sequence continues at coordinate 46,395,956 of CM062532.1, read as the reverse complement.
ATAAAGTCGCAAGCACTGTAGACCCCCAGCTGAAGCTACCAAAGTACTCAAAGTCGTGCAACAGGGGCAACCACCTCAAATGAACTCTAGATCCTGACTTATCAGCCATCAAAAACCCCCAAACATCATCATAATATAAGCCCGAGTATGGCGTATAGCAGTCTCTGCAAGTGCATCTGCCTCCAAATCACGAAATGTAGTATTGAACCAAGACATAATACTAAGTATCCATCTTGCTTATCTAGACTTGGCACTGTGCCAAATAAGTCATAACACATGGTCCATATATTCTGACCATGATATCTCCCCCATGAACCCGTGTATCTGCTAACTCCCTGTCCATTGACTCGCAGCCCTAACTGATATGCAATATCCTCCAATGTGATGGTGCACTCTCCATATGGAAGATGAAACATATGGGTCTCTGGTCGCCAATGCTCCACCAATGCACTGATAAGCACATTATCATACTCATAAATAGGACCTGCGTTGCATACCATAATCCGACCTGCCTCAAGTATGGCTCCATAAGAGCATGCGGCGGAGGTATGTGGTGACGCCTAGTGGTTAACACTCGACGTGGCTATAAAGTATGAACGTAACATTATTAACATTAAAAAATTGAAACCAAACTAAATAAAATTATCTAAAAGTAAACTGAATTTATTAAAAATATACTAATTAAATTAAACTTCATAACACTCTATAATAAACCAAATAAATACTAAAATTCAATTTTATAGTAGAATAACGACTAAGTTATGTAAAATTAACTTAATTATATGATACTAAACCCTAAAATGATAATCTTCATTAACATTAATAAAAAATAAACTAAATTATATTGAATTTCTCTGAATTTATATTACATCATGCTCTATAATATAAATAAACATCAAACATTAAATCAATAATTTTGCTTTATATTAAATAACCCTAAATTTAAATACACGAAAAATGATTAAGATAAATCTATAAACTAAATTTTTCATAAAAAAAAATATTAACTAAACTAACTAAATATTTTCTATACTAATCAAAATTAAACTAAGCTAATCAAAATTTTTTCCACTAATCTAAACTAAGTTTTTGTACTAATCAAAACTAAACTAAACTAACCAAAATTTTTTGACATTAATCTAAATCTAAACTAAACAAATATTTTTTATGCTAATCAAAATTAAACTAAACTAACCAAATATATTTTACCACTAATCTAAATTAAAGTAAACAAATATTTTCTTTTACTAATCTAAATTAAACTGAACTAAATATCTTATTTTCTAAATAAAATTAAATTAAAATATAGTACAAATTACCTTTTCATGTATATGTATAGAAATATATCCAACTTCATCTAACCAGCATAAGTTATTTTGTGCCATTCTATATCAAAATTTCCCTTTTTATCTTAATTCCACCTCTCACATGATTTCTGCAAAGTCTCCTCCCACGATTTTTGAATGGAACAGTCCTCACACGATTTCATATTTATAGGCAAACCTTACCTGAAATCGTACGAGGGTTACATGATTTATGTGCAATTCAACTGCACAGAAATCGTGCCACCCTCCACGATTTCTGTACAGTTAAATTGCACATAAATCGTGTGACTCTTACATAATTTATGGCCGAGTTGTGCACTAAGCCATAAATCGTGTAAGGCTAGCATGATTTATGGGCAATAGCGACCCACTCATAAATTATGCCAGTCTCACACAATTTTCATATAAACCACCAAAAAATGGATATTTTCGAAAATAAAATTGAAACGGGACATTTTAATACTTAATTATTTTTTATTTTATTTCAGTAAAAAAGCCATCAATTTAATGTAGGTTCTTCATTGTTCTTTACTTTGTCTTATGCTTAGTTCATTAGTTAGTTAGTTTTAAAATATCACGTTTGTGATTGTCTTCCATGTAATTATTGATTTGCCAACTCATCCAGGGTGCATGATGTTTTTAATTGGAAGTCTTTTTCAAAACTTAACTTTCTTAGAATAGAAATTTGAACCCAGTTAGATCCCGACGTATATTCCTGCATATATACAGATATAGGACAGGGAACCCCTGTTCGGAAATACTAATATATTAGTTTGAACAAATTCAATATTACTCTAAAGACCCACCGGTGGCAAGCATCTTAAAGTAGGACAAATATGCCGGTTCATCGAATGAAAGCACCACAAACCCGAAATATAATGTGTCATGATACCCGAGCTTGCATAAGTTATTATTTCCTATAGAATGCGATTCGTAATCACTGACGAAAGCAAGGTTGTAGATGGTCGGCAAGGTGCCCTTTATACCGTGTAGATGCCCTTTGAAAGCTCATTAGAAAAGCTATGAACGCTAATTAAACCCCCAAAAAAAAAAACCTATTATATATGTATGCAAATTTGTTTAACACATATGATGTATAATTTATCCCATGTTTATATATTGTTCAGAGTCTACTACTCAGAGATGGATACTCTCCAAAATTATAAACATGAGAACTGACAGGGAAATACATAAATTATGGATGTATATGTAATATATACTGAAAAGTGAGAAAATAATAAAAATATTTGCATAATGGATTTCATAAAATCATTGCTACTTTTATTCAAAACTTTTTTTAGAAACTTGCCAGCATGAGCAGTGTTCACGCCAGTAAGTTTTATAAAAAAAATTTCCAGTATGAACAATGCATACGCTGATAACTTTTGTGTAATATACTGGTAAGTTTTGCATAAATGATAGTAAGTTTTGTAAAAAAATAAAATTTAGTATTTTTCAACAATACACTGGTAAGTTTTATATAAATGCTGATAATTTTTGCATTAAAAAAAAAACTTACTAGTATTTTTTAACAATACACTATTAAGTTTTGCATAAATACTGGTAAGTTTTATATAAATGTTAGTAAGTTTTGCATAAAAAAAAATTTACCAGTATTTTTCAACAATACGTTTGTAAGTTTTGTATAAAGGCTAGTAAGTTTTTGGATAAAAAAAATTAAACAAAAATAATAATGATTATATGAGATCTATTATCCAAACTTTTTTGTCATTTTACTCACTTTTTTTGTATACGTCCCGTATTACATCACAAAAAATGCGTCCCCCAAACATTTTTCTACAAACATTATATAAATGGTGCTACCCACGTCATTTGTGCATGGACACCTAGTTCCATCCCCAAACCTTTAAATTTTTTGTTGTCGCAACATTAATAAAAGGAAAAGTCCATCATCCTTAGGTAGTAGTTAGTATAGGGTAATCTATCTAAATTATTAGTAATATTTAATTAAATTATTTAAATATATAATATTATTTTGTTTGATTAGGTAATATCATCGATAATCAGCTTATTATTATTATTATTATTAATTAATTAATAATAATTAATATTTATTATTTTTAAAAATTAATATTATTAGTAATTATTAATTATTATTATTATTACTAATATTATAGTTAAAATAATAATTACTATAATCATAATTAATAATTAAATTATTTGATTATTATTAATAATGATTATTAATTATTATTATTAAAAATTAATATTATAATAATATTATTATAACTATAATCAATAATAGTAATTAACTATTATTATTATTATTATTATTATTATTATTATTATTATTATTATATTGATAAAAGATATATATCACTTAATAATCTTTCTGATATACCAAATAAAGTAATATGAATTGTCAGTTAAATTATCTATGTACATGAAACACTGCATTGTAATATTACTAGTAATTTAAAAAATGATAATTTTTCTAAGTAATAATCTACATTATTGATAATCTTAGTAGGTAATATACCAAATGCTACTTTAGCATTTCACCTAACCAGAAAATGCAATGTAGCTGTGTAGGTGTATATATTTATCATTTGATAATAAAGTATTTATTTTTATTTAATTTATTTTTTAGTTTTATCTATATTGTTCTTATTTAATTTATTTTTAGAAAAAATCTATATTTTTACAAGATTCAAGAGGGCATAAAAAGGTAAAAATAAAGTCAAAAGGGAATTTATATTAAAAATATTTTGAGTTTAGGGAGAAATAAAAAATTAATATATTCAATCTTGTAAATTATTAAATTTAATATTTCTATTTATTTCATCGGATGATTCATTTTAATAAACTTAGATATAAGAGATGGAAGATGAATTTTTTATCGATTGTCTTATAACTTATATTGAGAGGATGATTGATAAAAAAAAAAAAAATTGACACAAATTCTATTGTTGACGAATTTCATGATTTAAAGGAAGTTATGCTCGACTTCGACAAACGTATCATATATATTATTAAATTTTATACTGTGAATTTTTTTCTATATTATTACATGCTATATTATTTACTTAATAATTTCGCCCCTCCTTTGTGATTTTTTGGATCCATCCCTACCTACTCCTAAACTTGTTTTATCAAAATTGAGTTGGTTGACAAATAGGTTTCTGAAAAGTAAAAAATCCCAACATAATTTATAAAAGTTAAAAATGTTGGTCATATTAATTTTTTTAGTTCTTAACTGCTAGACACAATAGTCCCTAAAAAAATAACATAGTCAAAATTTTTAATTCTTACATCATTAGCGAAGAGATATAATAACTTTTGTGTATATAGTATATTCAGATAAGGTACTAGGTGAGAGGACCCTTTAGTCCTTGATGCCGTTGTAGACCTTAGCCAAAGCATTTTACCAGGTGAGGAAATACTCCTGATTTGAGATAATAATGATACGAGTCTTGTAAGGTGAAGTTTACTCTCGAACTGGTATACACTTCTTCCGTAAGTAACCCCATGTGGATGATTTTTTTTTTTTCACAAAATATTTTTTTTCCTAAAATTCTTTATAAATACTGGTATTTTAAGAAAGAAAGTGTTTGATTGATTGATTTTATTAATAGCCTCCATTATTTTAGTTGTAACTTGAAGGATCTTGCCATGACTTATTTTCCCTTTTGGTTCAACTTGTACATTATGTCTTCATCGAATCTATGTGACTCATCCTTTATATATCATCAGGTTTGTAGGTTGTTAATTGAGTTTGGTCTTGTTCAACTTGATTGATGATATTATTGGTATGCTTTCAATTTGTTTGGGGTGGATGTCGTTCTTCTTATTGCAGAGTCTATAGCTTTTAGGGTTATCTGTTGATTTATTAGAGCTATTTTAGCTAAATTTGAGTGATTAAGCAGCATTATCTTGTAATAATCATAATTTGAGATTAAGAATTAGTTTTGCTTTTGTATGAAATGATGATGACTGGAAAGTAGTTTATCTTGTCAGGCTTGTTAGGTTATATTAGATTTGATATAGTCCATGGCCAGTCACAGATCATAAGATAGGTCATGAGAAAATTGGTATTAGAGTATTGGTTGTAGGTCCTATTTGCTATAGACATAGGCGATAGTAAAACTTTTCTTGCAACTTACAGGTAGTGAGCTGTTATCACCCACTTGTCCTAGAATCATGGGTCCAGTCATGTGGTATTAGTTTTGTTTCGTTTCTTTCAATTCGTCGAACGTCCTTGTCGTTCTCTAATATGAGTGTTGGAGAAGACACCTCTCTTACGACTGACTCCCGACACATCAATTAGGTGTATTATTATTATTGCTTTTGAAGAATACTTGAAAGTGCGAATAAATATTTGTCTCGAAAATTTTACGTGTGGCATATATTAAACTATTTAATAAAACTGTTACATACTATGCTATTGAAACATAAGTAATTAGACACTTGACATTTATATTTTATTTTGCCAATTTAAATAACATGTGAAGCTTTCGCAAAATAAGGACCCTCTTGGTTTAAATCTTGATGGAGGATTGTCAAGATAAGGATATTGAATTGAAACAATTTTATGTTGCATTTTGTCTAATAAGATTGCTAATAATATAAACTATCACTCAAAAATATTATCATTTTTTAAATTATTGATAATACTACAATACAGTGTTTGATATGCAGAGATAATCCAACTGGCAATTCATGTTACTATATTTGGTATATCAAAAATATTACTAGGTAATATATAAGTTCTACTAAAACATCCTTAAAACAAAATTGAACATTTTATTTTGAAGTTATAAAAAAAAGAACAATTTTAATAATGAATATAATACTTGGGATCATGCACTAAAATAAAAAAATAATAATATTAATGTACTATTAATTTTTAAGATAGATTTTGGTACAGATGTTAAGAAAATATTAAAAATGTTAATTGAAGATAAATGTATTAATTATTTTAAGTATTTAATAAATTTGTTTGAGCATCTATCATAATATCTAATTAAAGGTACATGTATTTATGGTTGTTTAATTTTTTAAAAAACTGAGTTCATATATAAAAATAAGGCTTAAATATGTTTATGGTCCCCACAAATATAAGTCATTTTTATTTTAGTCCCTCTAAAATTTTTGCTTTGATTTTGGTCCTTCCTTTCTTTTTTTGTTTTTGGTCTCCTATAAATATTTTTAAATATGTGTTTAGTCTTCACAAATATTGAAAATTTTATTTTTTTGGTGTTATTAATAATTTAAAAATCTTCTTTTGATCCTTATAGATATCACATTTTACACTAGGTCTAAAATGTACAGACCAAAAACCTAACAATGAAAAAGAGAGGAACCGAAACTAAAGTAAAAATTTTAGAAGAACTAGAATCTAAATAACCTATATTCATATAGAGTGAAAACATATTTAAACCTAAAAATAATGTTTAGTCTTAATTTTTTTTCCAAAAAAATGGCTAAATATAAACTAAGATTTTTTTTTTAAATGAGAAAGAAAAATTCATTCAAAAACAAGCTTAATGACACTCACAAATTGAAAATGAAATATCAAGTCTAAATTTATATAAGAAACGAATACATTCTATATTTTGAATTAACCAATAATCTGTGGCTCTACTCTTTATCTAAAGAGTGTCTATGTCTAAGCATTTTTTATATTGGAGACTAACACGAAAAGTGTTGCAGTTTAAAAAATATATTATGCCTCTGTTTAAAATAGATTTGAATATTTCTATCATATGTAAGGCTATTAAAATAGATACACCCACGAGAAAAACTAAAACATGCACAAAAAGGGAATAAAAAACACCCACGAAGGGGATGGTAAAAACAAAACAAAAGACACAAAATCCTAACAATGAAAAGAAAAAGAAAATGATGGGGCGCCACCAAAGAAGAAAGATGATAGCCCCCTCGACAATATTCACTCAAGGGAAGATTAGAGAAAGAAGAGAGAAAAAGAAGGATTAAGGCCAACATCCTCTCCTCACTGCTAGTGCTATGACAAGTTTCTAAGAATATCTTTTTTAAAAAAATTGAATCATTAATAAAATTAATACCAGGTCTTATTTGTTTTTAAAATGACTACAGTTTCTACAAAAAAAAATTTAAAAACTAAATTCATTTATAAAATTAATATCTGGTTTTATTATTTATGTTTTTTAAATATGACGACATATAAACTAAGAATTTTTTCACTAAATGAACTTATAAATAAAATTAATTTTTGGTCTTATAATTATTTTGTAAAAATTACTAAATATAAACTAAGAATATTTTATTAAAAAAACTGAAGTCATATAAGATTAAAGTCTGTTATTATAATTTTGTTTTTAAATGACCACGCATAAACTAAGAATAAATAATATCAAAAAGAAAAAACAATAATGGATACAATAAAGAAGAAAAGAGCAACAAAGAAATTAAAAAATATACAAGTTATCACTTACTCTAATAAATTAAATTAAAATTTTAGAGAACACAGCAAGGGAAGACAGGGAGAAGACGGAGGAGGTGGAGACATCAAAGCTAAAGGAGGATGAGATGTGGTAGAGAAGGATCGAGTTGGAACCTGTAGAGAAAGATGGTGGCAGATAGAGTTTTAGGGCAATTTTGTGAAAAAAAAATTTGGAAGGATTGTTGCGTGGATGATACTCCACATAGGTAAACACTAATCAGAGCTATGTACATTGCTAATGTGTAGGTAATGTGGATTATCTTAAAAATTTGAATTACTAGTAATAAGACCCAATTAAATAAAACAATGATGTGGGTCAAGATAATTCAAATTTATATTATCGGTAATTTAAATGGACTACTCCACAGCAAATATCTTCTTAGAATTTTAACATAAAGTTTGGCATTGCATGGTGCTAGGGTTGTGACCTTTGTTTTTTCGGCCAACTAGGTTTGTGAACTTGAGCTTAATCCAATATATATATATATATATATATATATATATATATATATATATATATATATATATATATATATATATATATATATATATATATATATATATATATATATATATATATATATATATGCAAATAATACAAGTCCAGCCTAGTTTTACTTTGGGCCAATATTTTATTACCCACCTCGGGAGCAAATTATCTATTTGATTGTTGGGTTGCTTTTCTTGCACTCCTATCAGTTGGCCTACTTAATTATTGAGTGATAATTGGAAAATTAGAAAGAGAAACCCAAATTTTTTAAAAATAAAATCAATATTGTTTAAAAAGAATATGAATACAAATGGATAGATAATTGGAAAATTTAGAAATAGAAAATTTTAGAAAAAAATTAAAATTAATATTGGTTTGAAAAAAGAATAAAAAAACCAATATCATTGTAAAAGAATATGAAGAGATATGTAGAGAGATGGGCATCACTTTGACTCAAGAGTTTAATTTTTATGCACAAACTGTATAAAATAATTGTATACTATCACTTAATAAAAATTCAAGAATTTGTCAAATTATGGTGGATAATTATCTACTATAATAATAACTATCCGCCATATTTGGTAATCCTTGAATTTTCATTGGCTGATAATATAAAGTTATTTTACAACGTCAGTGTATAGAGATTAAATTCTTGACAAAAATAGATAGATAAATATAATACAAGAAATGTAACTAATCATAACCCCCTAACTAGCCCCAATTAAAATATATTGGTGCCAGCCAATGAGCTATAGCTTAAGTGGCATCTTCCTTAATCCATATGACTATACACGTATATAATGTATTGTATGAGAGAAGTGATTTATTATCAGAGTGAGAGGAGCAAATCTGGGCTATATAATTATATATAAATGATCAAAATTGAAAGTTATTTGAAGATCATATGATTATTTAAAAAAATTACATAACTTTATATTTTAATCTTGATTATTCATATAAGATCTAATTGTTAAGATTTGCTTATCTTATTCTCACAATTAATCACTTCTCATTCCCTCCCTATATATATATATATTGGTACCAATTTATTACGTTATATACTATATATTTTGTTGAATGAGGTGGTTATGATTTATAACATCAATAATATCTGGTGCCGAAAGACAAACATAATGGGGGGAACATACCAGCGATTAATTATTCTTTTAGGTACTAATAGCATATTGAAAGCTGCAAAAGAATCTTGCCAAAAGAAAATGAAAAAAAAAAAATCAGAAGTAAGAGAGAGGCTTCAAGTTTCCTAAGAAACCCCTTGAGAACCAGAATCAACAAACAAAGAGAAAACGAAGTTAATGTGCTACAAGTCTTCAACGTATACAGTGAGACCGAGTGGCTTATGCGAAGGTAGAGAAATCTACTTATACAATGGTTATAATGATGACAAATGGATTGTTTAGGAGATTTTTCCAAAGAATATACATTTTCTATAAAAACAAAATAACTCACTTTAACTAAATTAGAAGCACTAAATCAGTTAAGCTTTGCAAGAAATAAACCCTAAACGAAATAGAGAAATGTTGATATCACACTCGGTCGATCCAAGCAATATTTTTTCCATGCTTCCATCCTTTCTAATACTTTTATTATAAAGCCAATCTATTTATTGTAATGGATGCCTTGTAAGTTTTCCATACGAGTTCCAAAGTGGGCAAGAGCCCTTGTAGAGGACCCATCTTGTTTTAATGCATCCGCTGCAGCATCTCTGAGCTCTCCAACTCTTTGACGAATCCAATTTTTTCCTTCAGCCAACATTAGACATTTTGTCACCTTAGCAATTTCCTCTCTTTCTACTATACCATTCTCGTTAAATTTTGGCCTTAGTGCCACTTTGAGGCCCTCAGTTAACAAAACAGCATTCATTCTTTGCTCAGCAAACAGTGGCCAAGTAATCATTGGCACTCCCATCACAATGCTCTCAAGTGTTGAATTCCAGCCGCAATGAGTAAGGAATCCACCAGTTGAAGTGTGACTGAGGATCTGGGTCTGTGGTGCCCAATTAGGAACAACTAACCCTTGTCCTTTGGTTCTCTCCAAGAACCCATTTGGTAAGAACTTTAAAGGGTCATCATTTTCAGCACCAAGGTAAGCTGCATTTGCTGAATCACTCGGCGCTCTCAAAACCCACAAAAACTTCTGACCACTTAACTCCAAACCCAAAGCCATCTCATTGAGCTGCTCCTGAGAGAGAGTGCCTCCACTTCCAAAGGAAACATACAAAACAGAGTTGGGCCTCTGGTTCTCCAACCACCTCACACACTCTGACCCATTTGAGTCACTACTCGGCCCAGTTTGTACAATTGGCCCAACCAAATAAATAGGGGTGTTGGCGTTTCCTCTTCTTTGTCCCTGAATGGCTCTCGCTGTCCCTTCCTCGATTTCCGAGAAGCTGTTGACCAGGAAACCTTCAGCAAGAGACAACCTCTTGGACGATCGAAGAACCAGGTCATAAGCAATACTAGATCTATCACGAAAATGCTCAGGGAGATCGTGGCCATAAATAGGTATGCAACCCGGAATCTGAATAGCCTCTTTGTGATCTCTGTATTCACATGAAACTTCCTCGTGTAATGTTGGCAAGTGCAAGAATAGTGACAGAGTCATGGCAGAAGGAGGGAAGTATACATAGGATAAGAGGTTGAACTCCTTTGCTACTTCTAATGCTTCGCTTGCAAAAGGATCAGATACCAAAGCAACAAAGGGCGTGGTTGACTGCAATGACCCCAACTTGTCACGAAGAGAGGGCATGGATTGAGACACCGCGAGTTGGATTTGCACCGCTGGGGCAACACCTTGTGGTAGGTTATCTTTATTAATTGGAGGTAGAAAAATGTAGTTTATGGTGGAAGGAAGAGATTCGAGGAAGGTGATGGTGGCAGGGGGAGGTGAACCAATGGTGGGGAAGATGCAAGTGACGTGGATGTTGTGATGGAGGTGAACAAGTCTCTTGCAGAACTCAGCAATGGAGGCCTGATGGCTAAACGCAGGAATTGAGATTGCTGCTATATGAGTTATTTTGGCCATGAATTCCCTATTGCTTAGATCGGGCTTATGGTTTGGGAATGATGCATATAAATAAATCAGATGTAATTTCACTTGCTGTGGTCGTACTTCTAGGCCAACCTTGACTTGATATTCATCGTTCTCAAAGTTGGCTGCTATAAATTATATGTTATTAAAAAGAGGGCAGTCGTGACAAGAAATTTTGTACGCGAATAAATTATACACGATTGAGTTGAAACGATTATTTCTCGTTTTTCACTTCCACCTTTTATTTTTCTTTGATTTTCGTTTCCCGTCTATTTGTTCATTCACATTATACGTCTTTTCTGAAATAGCAAAATTCTTATATTACATGTCGTTTTCTATACGAAGCTTCAAAATTTACTTCCTCCCCAATCAATCTCGTTAAAGAAATAATATTTTGATATAATCCATCTCATATTTTGAGTCGACATATTATCTATTCACCATTGGATAGATATGTGACCCCACTTAAATTCAGTCCCACACTTATCCAATGGTGGATAGGCGATATATCGGCCCAAAATACGAGATAGGTTTTGTATAAATAACACATCTCATTTCGTTATTGATAGCATGTCCCACATTTAAATGAAGAATAATGCTTTGTAGTAGGAAATTTTTTTCATGCAAAACGCACAAATGGATATAATCGGTTAAATTTTAAAATTAATTTTTTATCCCAGTCTAACCATGATTTCCGCCCATTTCTTTCTTTACATTCGTACCCCCTCTTTCATTTACGTTGTTCGTACGATTTCGTTTCGTACTAAATAGCAACACTGTGAGATGAATGTTGGATTCTATGAACATTAATAGGTGCATGTATGTGTCCCTTATAATTGAATACATCACTCTAAAAATCATAGTAGAATAAGGGCTTGATGAAGACGCCAATCGGCCAATATTTTTAAGTTGTAAACATAGTACTAGTCAAATTTGACCTAATCAAAGAATAAAATTGGGATCTTTTAAGTAAAAACTCGGATTTAAATATTGTAAATAGAAAAAATTAGTGCTGGAAAAGCTTTATCTCCATAGTGAATCAGATTAGTCGAAGTCCAGTAGATTTTCATATACTAGTCATCCATATAAAAAAAAAGAATAAAATTGAAGCACATCCCAAATAAATAGAATGTTTGAGATTCCAAAGTATGAATTGTTACTACTGCCTAATTGAAGCAATAGACACAAAATAAAGAGTCCCGTTATTTGGCCTACTCTCCCCATCAACATTCATTGACAACTAGAGAGGGGAGAAGGAAAAAAATCAAAAAAGAAAAAAAAAGGGGTGACAAGATAGGTGGAAGAAAAAAATAAAATGGGTGGTTAAGGGTGTGTATAAATTTGGATGTACAAATTCTTTTTTTCCAAAATAAATAACAAAATAAAATATTGCACTAAACCAACATCTTTTCATGTTTAACAACTTGAGAAACCTATCTAGGCATTTGACATTTAGAAATCACTTCATGGAGGATGTTTCAGGCTTAAGATGGTTCAACTATAAGAAAAAGAATTTGTGCTGCATATAACTTTTTGCTCATAAAGGGCTGGTCAAATTGAAGCTGGAAAATAATTTAACAGGTGTTGGAACTATAAATTAGATAGTTATAGGCTGACAAATAACCTAAAATTGGACCTGGTTAGAGGTTGAAATGGGCTAAGAAAAGCAATTGGATCCAAGGTAAATGTTCATCAATTGAGAAGTTATGATAGGCTTAAAAGTGCTACATCAGCTAAATGAAATATTGGGCTAAGAAAAATGATCGAGCCCAATAGTTAATGATAGAAGAATAGTTGGAGATTGAAACTAGGATAAAGCAGCGATTACCACTACTAAGAATATGGATACATGGAGGACTACTACATACATGAAATAAGGAAGTGGTGAGAGTCAAGAAAAATTATAAAAGGCTCACACATAAAGAAGAAAAGTATCACTTAGATCAACATACATCATGTCATTTTAATTATCAACTTTTATTTCTCTTTTCATTTCCTTTTTAGCTTTAAGTTATTTCTTTAGTTTTCATTGTTCATCTTCAAGGCTTTGTATGAACTCATGGATAATTAATAGAAGTTCAAGTTTCTGTTCAATTCTTTGTTAACTGATCTTGTTCAAAGACTTACTCCCGTGAGCTATTTGAAGGGTCTATTTGGTAAAGAGCATAATACCCTTCTTAACCTAAATCGCATGAATATTGGTAATTTTTGAGATATTACTTTTTGGATAAGTTTCTTCTTAGAGATTTAGCTGATTGCAATTTTTTTCATCTAACAATGGTATCGAAAGTTAATCAAGATGTTACTGTTATATGATTGATCTCTGCTTAAGGCTGTTAGTGACTACAGATATTGCAAGAAATGGTTTTCTTTCATATTTTCATTCAGTCCTCTCCTCCGTTGATTCACTAATAAAACTTCATTTGTGATAACGATATAATATAATACAATAAATACCGGGCACAATATGGATGAGAAATCCTAATTGGATAAGCAGGGAAATGCAGATCAAGACAATGGAGCTAGAAGGATTGGAAGTCTGACTTCGTGCAAGGATGGTAGGTCCTCCCTAGAAGTGGTTTTAAAGGAAGTTAATAAAGAATTGACGCATAAGGATTGTAACAAAAACAGGGGGAAGGTGGTTAACATTAAAAGGGAAGGGGAATATGAAGGATGAGGAGAATAAACCAAGGTGATCCTTGGTGAAGTAAGAACTGAAAATTCAGAATGGTTACAACGGCGCAGTAGAGCACCCTACAAAAAATTTATTTGAATCACTTCTGAATATTCTTTCTTTAATTCTTAACATATAGCCGTCAAAGAGCATGAATCCAAATTGTCTAGGCCTCTTTATACCTACGCCACAATATCATATTTTAACTTTCACTCCATATTCTATGACTATGATTTTCTCATATAAAAAAAAAAAGGGAGCAAAAGAATGTAATCTGAAGTTGTTATTCCACTTACCACACATCTATTCAGCATAAAAACATTAGTTCCTGCCGCCATTAACTTTTTTGATTTATTTTCAGTTACTAATCTACTAAGCTAGTCTTTTATCTACAGCCCAATTGTAGAAAGCTTGAGGTCTCGGAAAAAGGAATTAATTTAGTGAATTTAATTAGTATAGACTTGCTTTTAATATCTCTCTTATATTATGAATGTAATTATACTGCTATTATGCTTACGGTTTACTTTCTCTCTAAAGCTTAGTTTGTGTTTGATAATGTGTTTGATAAAACTATTGTTTATGCATACAGTTTATTCACTTGATTGGTTTACTTTTAGTTACGCGGACATACTCATAACCAAAAAAGCCATAGATTCTTTTTCATGCAAGTCGTAACCAGTAATGTCAATCCACTCTATGATTCATCAACTTTCTTTAACACATTAATTATACTAAATTATTGTTGGGTTCATCTGAAAGACTGAGTTTGATTCATCTCTGAAAATAACTACTCCTGTACATTATCTGTTGGCATCTTCTCTTCTATAGAAGTCGCTAGGGTGTCAAATAGTTGGGTTCATCTACTGCAGTCTTGAATAATTGATTGCAGAACGTGTCAAATGTTTATTTTCCTTGGTACTTGGCTAGGTAAGTGTGTGTACCCTTTGCAATCCTTTGAATGTCTGAGGGAAAAGGGAAAAAAGGGTATAAGAAAAATGCTGGGGCAACTCGTGCACTTATTTTAATAAAAAGTTAAAGTGTTGAGTGTTTAGAGATGCAAGAAGGCAAGTCAGCCCATCGGGCTTTCGCCTAACCTATATTGGGCCTAATTTGACCTGACCTTTTTAATAAACAAACTAGATTCATAACTTTTCAAAAGCCTTTTTAATCAAATAGATCAAGTTACAAGCTATGAAAAAAGTTTATTAGGCCTAACAGCCTATTTATACTATATTATTATTATTATTTTACAAATTTTAACAATAATCGAAGTCTTATGATCTATTTTAAATAGATTTTTTAACCTATTTAAAAAGTCTTGTAGCTTATTTAGTAATATATTTTTTGACATATTTAAAAATCTTTTAGCTTATTTAAGAGTAAATTTATTTGCCTATTTAAAAATTTTATAATCAATTAGGGCTTTAAACATGTTTTCAAATTGGGCCTGACTTTTAAAAATGCCAGATTAAAACCTTAAAAAAAACTTATATTAGATAATAGGCTTCGGATCGGACTGTATATTTGTAATACAGGCTAGACTTGTTTAAGTTAAAACCTAGGTAACCTAACCTTCTTCCACCCCTACGAGTGTCTAAAAGAATCTAAATTTATTAATACTCTTTAATAAAGGTAACTAAAGCATGGATTGCAGGATAAGGATTGCCTATATAGCATATTCAACACTAGGCTTGATAGCCTGATCATTTGCTTCGTATCCCCTTTTTTACACGTTCGTGTAATTTAGATACAAATGGTGTCCTTGATTATAAGTACTAGGCTTGATGGCCTGATATAAACACTAGGCTTTCGATTTCCTTTTATTTCAGCGGCACCGAAAAAGAGGGGAAAAAACTGTCTCAAAAGTTTAAAACATGCTTATCAAAACCTTGAACAAAAAAGCGCTCTTTGAAGCCACCAAAAAAAGAAGTCATCTTTGCACAGTTCATGCATTTTTTTTTGTTTAATTATCCTATAAGCCCCTATAATTTCACTTAATTTTCAATTAGATTCTTATAATTTAAAAGTTTGTAATCAAATTTTTAGATTAAACAAAAATTTATAATTAAGTCTGTGGAGTTGTCTACCATTATAAAAACATTTGATGGTGCAAGGTGCATTTTATGGTGTACTATCTCAAATATAGTGTAACAGACACACACACACAGCCTTATTTGAAGGTTCAAATTGTGATAGTGCACTCATAGACCAATCACCCTTTATTCACCTTAAAATTATTCATATTCTCTCTTCTTCAATAGTTCAACTCTTTCTCTGCAGTCACAAGCCAAAAATCAATTCCAATCCTAATCACACCCCAACCCAAAATCAATTCTGAAACAAAAAACAACATATCCCCAAATCACAAAACCGAACTCCAAACAAGCCAATCAAGCACCAAATTAAAAAAAAAATCCATCATTGTTTTGAGCCAAAATCACTGCCACACCGCCTATTGGAGCTATGGGTGCTGGATGGTGGCTCACGACTAGCTTTAGCTTGGGGGCATGTTGCAGGCTTGGGGCAGAATAATGGCAACGGCTAAGGGCAGAGGACACAATGGTTTGCAATGGATTTCGAAGGAGATGAAGGATAAGGATATGGTGAGGTTGAAAAAGAAGGTTTGGGGATTGAAAAATAAATGGTTGATGTTGTTTGGTTGGAAAAAAGAGGGGGAGGGTGATGTTTTGGGAATTTCTATGGAGTTTGAAGAATCATGGTGGGGTCATTAGATGTTGTTTGTCACGACCCATTGTAGAGTCCATGATCGGCGCATAGACTACATCAAAATCCAATATAGCTTGGCTAGCCTGACAAGATAAATTATTTCCCAAATATCAATATTTCTCATAAAAGCTTAACTAATTCTAAATCTCAAACTTATCATCATTGTCAGATAATGCTTACATATCAAGGTTATTTGAAGTAAATAGAATAAGTCAACACATAACTCTATAGCTGTAGACTTAAGAATGAGAAGTGATAGCACCCACCCACATCATGTTGGAGGCATATCATCAACAATATTGGTCAATTAAACAAGTCACAACCAAGTGCAATGAACAACCTGCAAAATATGTTAATTGAGTCACACAAACTGCCTAGTGAGAGTGTATAAACGAAGTGGACATGTAATATCCTATTCAAAATAAAATACATATCAGAATAAAATATTGGTGACTAGGAATTTTTAAAATTTTTCATAGCTTATACTTTGAGTATTTTCTTTATTTATATTTAAGAATATAGGGATAGAGGAATAAAAATTGTTTAGATGAAGTTTTTAAAGTATCTTGTTAAAAAAAAAAAGGATTTAAGAGGGGAGGGACAACAGACCCAAAAAAAAAAAGAGGGGAGGGACCACGCAGCACCTTAAGTGGTGTTGCGCACCCTTGACCCCTCTCTTCGTCTATCTTCTTCTACGGTGATAGATATCACCGTTTCTTTCTTTCTTTCTTTTTCGTTCTCACCGCCTATCTCTCCCAAACCTCTCTTCCTCACTTGGCCTCTCACTTCCCCCCCTCATTGTTTCTCTCAACCGCCGCACTGTCACTATCTCGTGGTCTTTCTCTCTCCCTATCCTTCTCTCTTGCCTATGTCTCTCTCCACCTTCTCTTTCGCTCAATCACGCTCTCTCTATTCACGTTCTACTTCTTGTGGGTAGTTGGGTCCTTGTTTTGACTTTGCTTCCAAAATTAATCCATAGCCTTAGTGAGTTTTCCTTCTCCTCAAATTGAGTGCTTGTTTTGGTTCTTTTATTATTGAAGACTCAAATAATAACCTCAAGTTTCTTTCTTCGGTTTAAAGTATATTTTTAGTTATGAAACTCTTATATTTTAGGAAATAAATTATGAGGTTCTTGTCTCAAATTTACATTGAGGACTCTATTTATTGCTCTAATTTATAAGCTGTTTTCAAATTCTTTTTCTTTCAGATTTAGAGACTAAAGAACTATACCTTGTGGTTGCCTTAGTTTTAGAAAAAATTTGTTAAACAAGTTACCTCATAGTTCCCAAACTCAATTCCAAATGCTGAGATTATGAAATCAAGTCTTGAGAAATTTCGAGATAGTATGATTTAACTTGGGTTATATAGTTGCAATCACAGCCAATGGGTATGGGTACGTAATTGCTTTTGAATTAATTCTTTCAATTATTCCTTATTTATTGTAGTTTCATTAGTCACTTGGCAATGATTAATCCTTAAAAATAGTTAATCAAAATGACTAAAACTTATATCTTGTTTAGAGATATGCAATAATCTATATTTTGAGTAGCACGACACGAAAAGTTTGAATAGCGAGTTGATGTGCGGTCAGTTATAGAATTAGGAGGTTGTCTTGAATTAGATATTATAAAAATAAGTTGATCTTGACATGATTTTGAAATGAATTAAAAGCAAGTTTTAGTAAATGGTAGGGAATTAACATTTTATTTTGGTAAAGTTGAAGAGAAAGAATTAGGATTAGATCCTAAACTATAAATTTCGTGTAATTAGGAATAATTGGTCATGTGTTGGTTTCATATTTCCAGGGAAGACCCACCTTCAAGTTCGATGGCCCCTAGGTGTTGATTTAGTGTTTTCGGCTATATGTGAGTGAATAGTGCCTCTATGACATATGGTTTTATTTTACGTAGCTAATATTGGTTTGATTCTAGCACATTTATTGATAGCTTATATATATATAGTTAGTTAGTTAGTTAGTTAGTTATGAATGCTTTGTTTAGTATTATAATTGTCGTATAGTTTAATATATATATCTAATTAATCATGGACCTCTGATTCAATTTTGAGGAAATTTTACTAATGTTCAAGTGTTGAATGTTTTGAAAGTTTTTTTGGAAAAGACTATGAATTTTATAAACGAAAGGACAAGCTCTAATCTTTGTTTGGATTATTGAATTAATTTAGTGAGTAAATTACATTTTGGACTCTCAAACTTTGATGAATACTTTGTGCTTCGAAAATTTGATTTAATAATTGTTACTTAGTTTTTATTAATATTTATTACTATAGTTTCTATATACTTTGTGGGAGGATTTTCAGTTAATCGGTAGCTAGCAGTCGCTGATGCTAGCCTTGGTGCACTTTGGTTCGAACCTAGCTAGCAGGGGTTGCTAGCTTGGTGTGTGTGTGTGTGTGTGTGTGTGTGTGTGTGTGTGTGTGTGTGTGTATGGCCAATGCACACTGTCGACTCTGTTAACTCTAAAAGGGCTAACCCTCATTTGGAAATTTCTCAGAATTGGAAGCCTCCCTGTCTTGGATTTATATTTGAGAATCGTGTTGCAAGGTTATGAAAGAATGTTACTTCTTTATTTATATACATAGTATTTAATTTTGATTCTTTATGTAAATATTGTTTAAAATGATGATTTCTTATTTAAACTTGATTTATGATATTAATTCTTTATTTGAGAATAAACGTTTACTTTTAGAGTTTGTCCTCATATATTGTAGTTTCATTACCCCTCACTAGGTCGGTTGGACTCACTCCCCTTTCCTTTCTTATTTCAGATTATAGCACAACATTCGACTCGGTTCCTCCAACTTCTTAGAGTGCTCCATCATCCATAGACAGGATCTTTCGACTTGATGGTTTATTTTATAAGAATAGTCATAGTAGGCTTGCTAGAGGTCTACTATCTCTAAGCACTGGTCATGACTCCGGGTTGGGTCGTGATAAAGGTGATATCAGAGCTAAGTTTTCTTGTGGTTGGTGGAGCAGCTATCCTCTAGTAGGATCACGATTGTGTAAATGGAAGTCAACCTATTTCCATAAGATGTGGCACTGCCAGAGGCTTGTAGGGATGTTATTTTCATTCTTCGTTCCTTGACTATCCCATATATTCTTTAATGATGTTGCAATTATTTCATTCTTATTCCCTGGTAGTCTAGTATCTTTTGAACTTGCCCAGTACCAATGTATGCTTGTGTTTTATGGCATTTGATGTATCACGAAACCACTTGTGTTACCTAAATGCTTACATGCCTATGCTTTGCTCAATTTGTTTTATGTATTCTAGCTAGTTTTGTTTAGTTGTTGATGATGGAAATGACTATGACAAGGGTGACCATTCTAATGTTTAAGGACTATATGATTGGAATGTCTTCTTGCAAGCACATTTATTCGATACCCAACTTTTTAGTTTCTTATAGGGTTTCCATTAGTTAGCCATATGTGTGACTTTGGCATTGATTATTGTACAAGTGTATGCTTGTTAATTGTTTTGGATAGTTAATTTAAATTGGAGGCTAGGTAATATGGTTCTTATTTAATATGGTTAAATCTGTCTCAAGGCATACAAGTACAACCACTTCTCATAAATGCTTGTCCCACTTTATACAGTTTTGCCCCTTTTATGTTCTTATTTAATATGGTTAAATCTGTCTCAAGGCATACAAGTACAACCACTTCTCATAAATGCTTGTCCCACCTTATACAGTTTTGCCCCTTTTATGTATAGGATAGACATGAAATTGGAAAGTGTGACAATGATCTATGAGGGGTTGGAATTAACATGATGCTAAGACATTAGTTTGCATGATAATTAAGTTGAATATTTGTAAAGAAGGAAATTCAAGGGGTTTGGGTGCAGAATTATGTAGAGGAGCAATTTTCACTGGGTTTAAGTATCTGTAAATTGATATTTAAGGCTAGCTTTGTGCATATTGAAAGGGTTATTAATAGCTTGGCTTTGGTTCTACTCAAGTTTTAAATTTCCTTTTTATGATTTGAATATGTAAATCCTACTCAAGTTTTTTTATGTATATCGGGAGAATATGGTGAAAATGGATATTTTTAAGTAGAATAATGGACACATAGGTTGATTCTAGCAGCTATGGTTGTGCACTTACTATAAGTGATCTCCCGTGCCTTTCTAACCCTTTATGTGTTTTTTTTTGCTTAAGCAAATAGAAAACTGTAAATGAACTTGCTTAGGTAACATCCTTTTGTAAGTTCTCAGGTTTGGGAATGAGGGAGTATAGCAACTTGATACTTGCTTTCATCATGCACTATTATTTAATTAGATTGCTTGTGGATTGAGTATTATTATTAAATATGTTCATGTTGTTAACAATAGGACTTGATTTGAGTTAATATTGACACCTTATTTTGCTTTTGTCCCTTGTGGTTGAGATTTTTACCTTCATATTTAGTTTCATTTTTAATTTTTCAATAATAGTATATCATTTTAAGTTTGATTTTGCTTTTATCCTTTTTAATCATAATTTAAATTTTCATATCGTGCTTTTTGTCTTAGTTTCATGTCCTGCTTTTATTTTATTGAATGTCTCTACTTTATTGATGAAGTCTATCCTAATATTTATTTTTGATCTCTGAGTTTTAAAATTTCTTTTGGCATTATTTGTAGTTTTCTTTCACTAATTGTTGAAGGTCCTTTATCTCTTCTTCTCCCTTGTAATTCAACACCTAACATTTTGTGAGAATGATTTTCTTACCATCTCTAGTGAAGTAATTGAAGAACTTAAAACAGGATATGGAGTTGAATGTTCTCTCTTAATCTGGTTTGATACTTATATTGTGGTCACATTATCATGATTGAGATTGTTAGATTATTCTGTTGATTTTGTTTTATTAATTAGGTCCTTTATATCTAGCTTTGTAGCATGCTGCTTGAACTTAGTTTATCAGTCCGGGGTTCTGATTTTAACTCCGTTTTGCTTTGTTCTTTGTCTTCATGATTGTTGGTGTTAAAATCATGCTTTAATCCTTTTGTGTGGCGGTATAAATTTGGCATTTAAAATTTGATTTTTGCTTGTATTCTTTCGATCTCTCATGTGAATACTGATCCTTCCATAATATGCTGATTAAGTCTCTAGTTTCTTTTAATACCTTGTTGGATAAGGATTTTCTTGTGGGTTAGTTGTTTAAGTGCAGTCAAAACCTATTTTTTTTAACATATTAGTTTAGCATGTCTCATACTCTTACGTAATTGGCACGTAGCCAACCCTATATCACATTAGATCTTTTTATCTTAATTTATCCCTTAATATATACAACCAAAAAAAAAAAATTCTTAAGTAAATAGAATAGTCGCTACAACTAAAAGAAGACAATGTGTGAAAACATGAACTTCTAGGATTGATCTACATGTCGCAATATGTTACAGCTCCATGCAAATTGCTATTTTAATGGTGTACTAGGAGTTTGCGTATGCAACTAGGCTTTGCAATGATAGTTACCATTGCCTGAAGAACTAGTATGCTTTGTGTCATGAACAAGAATTCTATATAAGTCAAGCAATAGATGTTATGTGATTGGTTGAGTCTGTTGTGTTTGTGCTTAAGTTCAAGATATATTTTGTTCGGGGGAGGTCTTTTCTCAGAAAAATTTGGAGAGCTATGGAACCGCATCTTTTATGTTACTTATGTTTTGTTATGTCTAGCTTATTTCAAGTGTTGAGTACTAGATAAATTTTTATACTTGTTGTCTGTAGTAATTTTTTTCTAGGGTTTTTGTTTTCAAGTGGCTTATTTAGATGTATAGTGTAACATTCACCGGAAATTTTTATCGTTTTTCGCCTAAGTGTTCTGGTTTTTATCAAATAATTGAAGTTAATTAAAGTTCAACACGATTTCCAACCTCAGGATTGATCTCAAAGTTCAACTATACGAATTCCGACCTCTTGGTTGATCTCCAAGTTCAACTACACGAGTTCCGATCTACGAATTCATGTTTCATTTCTATTGATGTTCCCGAGTTTGGCCTATGACCGACTTCCGAGATTGAATTGGGAGTTCCGAGATTATATAAGTTCCGATTTCCCGGTACATAAGGTTAGTGTTTTGATTCCCGATTTCTGGCGTTATGCCTAGAATCGATCTCCGAGTTTGATCATGGACCGAGTTTTAGAATTACGTGTAATAAGAGTTTTAAAGCGTCCTAGTTCTCGACTTCCAAGTTTACGTTAACATACCCAACTTCCGGGTTTAAGTATTTTCAGTTGCCTATTCTTGTTCTTAACTTTCAATTTTAACGTGATTAGTGTGTTGTATGATTTTCGACCTCCGACCTTATGTTTCAAATAAATTGTACATCCGACTTTGTTTCCAAGTTTCGAATAGAATGGACAAGATTTCTGATCTCTAGTTTAATCTCCAAGTTTCAAATAGATGGGCACGAGTTCTGACTTTAAGCATAATCGAGACGAGTTCGGATTTAAGATACAATGGAAGCGAGTTTTACTTTAAGGTAACATGGAGAATAATATAGCCACAAAAGAGGGAGACATGGCTGAAATTTACCCACAAGAAATTCAGCCAATCAGTACTCACAATTCCAACTACCCTCTTTATGTTTAAATCAGATTTTCCTTCTCACTTCATGCTGACTTGCGCCCCTCTCATCTAATTTCAGCCTTTTTCTTCTCTTTTTCTCTTCTCCTCTCAACTTACTCTATCAAACCTACAAGCTTGACAAGGTTCCATCCAAACTCCACAACTTAGCAAAATCACATACAAAAAGGTAGTATTCAATTTCCGTCCTTAATTTCGCTAAACTGTGGCTGTATGAAATTTCACTCTTCTTCATGTATTTGATGATATATTGGATGTATATGATGGATTATAGTTGGATTAATATGAAATCTTGAGTTGGAATTAAAGTTAGAAGAGGAAAAATAGGAGAAGTGGAGAATTGGGATGTTGTCTAAGTGAGAAGCCCCACGGCAGTCCATATGGCGGATTGTACAGCTCTGCCTATGACTGGTTAAATCTGATGATGTGAAAATAGACATTCAGGGTTTTCTATACATATATAATATAAGGCCATTGGATTAATAATGAGAGAGATATGAATTTTTGAAATTTAACCTAAGAATCAGGACTTTCATGCGAGTAATGTGACTTGAGAAGGGTGTAACTCACACCACACAACTCCAAATTGAGTGAAACTTACCAAAATTAGACAAGACCAAAGAGGTTAGAAAATAAACATATAACATTCTAACATATCCAAAATTTAAGTCCAGATGAGTTAAAAGGAAATTATGGCCTAATTTACGAAAATCGGGCTAAGTGAAAGTGCTAGGACAGCAACTATGCTTTAGATGTAACTAATGTTCTTATGAAATTGACATTGAACTATGAATGAAGTATTGTGAATTTTCTGTAAAATTGATTGTCTGAGTATTGGCACTATTCATGAGGGAGTGGACATATTCCGTTATGCTACCGAACTTTCGACTGAATTGTAAAGAAAGTTATGTTTTAAGAATATATATGTAGTAATTCTATATGCAATGATATATGAAAACAAATGATGAAACATATGTAAGAATACATTTAGCATGTCTATGCATGATTATGTATGAGGATAAAAGGATATGAATATATTAAATGTGAATCTCTTTATCTGGAGGCAGTTATGAGATCCCTCCTTGTGAAGGCAGTTAAATAAGACAAGATTGGGTCCCTTCACTTGGAGGCAGTTGCACATTGAATCCCTCCCTGTAAAGGCAGTTAAATAAGACAAGATTAGGTCCCTTCACTTGGAAGCAGTTGCACATTGAATTCCTCCCTATGAAGGTAGTATAAAACTATGAGATCCCTCTACTTTGGAGGCACATGGTCAGATGAGATCCTTCTACATTGAAGGCAAGTGGTCAGCTGAGATCCCTCTATTCTTGAGGCACATGACCAGAAGAGATTTCTTCAATTTAGAGGTACGTGGCCAAAATGAGATCCCTCCAAGACTAGAGACACATGGGTCCCCTTGTGGGATAGTCTTTGTAACGACGGTCACGAGTTGAGCTAACGAGCTCACTCCTAGATCAGACTACCTAAGGGCAGTAAAGACTAAAGATTAAGACATATACAAGTACCGTAGGGATGGCGATACGTAATGCCTAGGTTTGCCAAGAAAAAGAAAGGAAACAAAGTTAAGAAAGATACCAGTGCATTGCATGGATTCAAATATGAGTATTTGCATAATTGTATCTCATGTTTTATTGATGCGGTACTTACGCGATAATTATTATTCTAGTGAAATATTGCCAATGTGATTTAAGTGCATGAGATAAAATAAATTCTGCTTCGGACTATATGTTTTCAAACAATAAAACAAAGCAGTTCGTATAATGTATCCACTTTTTATAATAAACTGAAGCAGCTAGAGATAATAATGATGACACAATATGAAGTTTCTTAATGAATCCTACTGAGAATTTATAATTCTCACTCCTATCTTCATTTCCGTGTTATCTCCAGATAATTCAAAAGTTCTGAAGAAGGCCCTCCAAGGCAAAGGTAGCCGAAGGTTGCTGCTAGACAAGGTTCGATTAAGTGACAGTAACAACTCCTAGGTGAGGTATTATGACTTAAGCATAGTACTGTACTTGGGAGGATGTTACAAAATGGTATCAGAGCTAGGTTGATCCTCCCTGGACCTGAGGATTTGGATTGACTACGTGTCCATTGCACTTTGAAATCCTTAGAAAATGTCATGCGACAAATCTTATCAGTTCAGATAAGATATAGGGATTTAGATATGCATTATCGCCTAACTGTGAATGTTATTAGTTGTTGTCACACTTAACTTATTGTTGAGCCTGATCAACTCAATGTTTTGTTGTGTGTGATTAGGAACTAATGGCTTCTAGGGGGTGTGGCAGGCCATGAACTATACCCACTCTAGAAGATCCTGTTAATTTTATGGACACAATGTGTGAAATGGCTCATGCAATGCGGGAACAGGTCACTGCAGCTCATCAGATGATGGACCAATTGGATAGGCGGCCTGAGGCCTGTCACGGGGGAAATCCACATGGCCCAGGAGCAGACCTGAACTATCTCAAATTTGCTGAATTCAGAAAAGCGAACCCGCCCAGCTTCTGAGGAGCTTTCGACCCAGATAAAGCCGAGGAGTGGGTCAAGGCAATAGAGAAGGTCTTTTCTGTCTTGGCTTGCACTGATCAACAGAAAGTAGCCTTTGCCACTTATATGTTGGAAGCAGATGCCGAGTTTTGGTAGAACGATGCAAAGAGGTTGTTAGAAAAACCTCAAGTTGATATCACTTAGAATATCTTCAAGGAGGCATTTTATCAGAAGTGTTTTCCTACATCTGTGCGAAATGCTAAGGAATTGGAATTCATGAAGCTTCAACAGGGAGACATGAGCGTTTCACAGTATATTGCTAAGTTCGAAGAACTATGTAAATTTTCCACCATTTATCAGTGTAACCTTGACGAAAATTGGAAATGCATTAAATTTGAAGGAGGACTAAAAGCGGATATTTTGGCCTCAGTGGGGCCAATGGAGATAAGAGATTTTGCTGCATTAGCAAATAAAAGCTGACTAGTTGAAGAATATAACAAGAAGCTCGTTGATACTAGGATGGATGTTTGTGGGCAAAGGCTGGCACCCGCAAACTAGGAGTTTCAGCATATTCCACCACCAAAGAAGTCATTTCAACCTAATGGAAATGAAGGTAAGCAACCGTAAGGGTCAACCATCAAGTAAGAATATTCAAAATGTGGAAAATATCATGGAGGGAGGCCTTGCTTGGCGAGGCAGAAGGTATGCTTTAAGTGTGGAAAGCTAGGACACATGGTTAGAGAATGCCTCGACCATCAGCTACCTATTCCTAAGCTGTAACATTCAAGGTTGAATGTTGAAGAGATTACTTCCCCCGGAGGAGCTGAAACAAAATTAGGGATAACCCAGGACAAAGATCCACTTTTTGCTAACTGTGTTATATTGAAATTACATATCTGAGTTTGTTGTATTATGCTTATCGATTTTCTATATGCTTATATATCAACTCTTTCATTAAATTCGTACGGTAATAAATAGTTAAATTTGTGACTAAATTTTGAGGACAAAATTTTTTTTTAGGAGTGTGGTATTGTAACATCCACTGCAAATTTTTATCGTTTTCCGCCTAATTGTTCGGGTTTTTATCAAATAATTGAAGTTGATTAAAGTTCAACACGATTTCTGACCTCAGGATTGATCTCAAAGTTCAGCTACATGAATTCTGACCTCTGGGTTGATCTCCAAGTTCAACTACACGAGTTCCGATCTATGAATTCATGTTTCATTTCTATTGATGTTCTCGAATTTGGCCTATGACCGACTTCCGAGATTGAATTGGGAGTTCCGAGATTATATAAGTTCCAATTTCCCGGTACATAAAGTTAATGTTTTGATTCCCGATTTCTGGTGTTATGCCTAGAATCGATCTCTGAGTTTGGTCATAGATTGAGTTTTAGAATTACATGTAATAAGAGTTTTAAAGCGTCCTAGTTCTTGACTTCCAAGTTTATGTTAACATACCCGACTTCCGGGTTTAAGTATTTTCGGTTTCCTATTCTTGTTCTTGACTTTCAATTTTAACGTGACTAGTGTGCTATATGATTTCCGACCTCCGACCTTATATTTCAAATAAATTGTGCATGATTTCCGACATCCGACTTTGTTTCCAAGTTTCGAATAGAACGGACAAGATTTCTGATCTCTGGTTTAATCTCCAAGTTTCAAATAGATGGGCACAAGTTCCGACTTTAAGCAGAATCGAGACGAGTTCCAATTTAAGATACAATGGAAGCGAGTTTCACTTTTAGGCAATGTGAAGAATAATATAGCCACAAAAGAGGGAGACATGGCTAAACTTTACCCACAAGAAATTCAGCCAATCAATATTCACAATTCCAACCATTCTCTTTGTGTTTAAATCAGATTTTCATTCTCATTCATGCTGACTTGCGCCCCTCTCATCTGGTTTCAGCCTTCTTCTTCTCTTCTTCTCTTCTCCTCTCAACTTACTCCATCAAACCTACAAGCTTGACAAGGATCCATCCAAACTCCACAACTTAGCAAAATCACATACAAAGAGGTAGGATTCAATTTTCGTCCTTAATTTCTCTAAACTATGGCTATATGAAATTTCACTCTTCTTCATATATTTGATGATATATTAGATGTATATGATAGATTATAGTTGTATTAATATGAAATCTTGAGTTGGAATTAAAGTTAGAAGAGGAAAAATAGGAGAAGTGGAGAATTGGGATGTTGTCTAAGTGAGAAGCCTCACAGCAGTCTGTACGGCAGAGTGCACGGCTTTATCTAAGACTAGTTAAATTTGATGAAACTATTTTTATATGTAAGTAGACATTCAGGGCTTTCCATACATATATAACATAAGGCCATTAGATTAATATTGAGAGAGATATGAATTTTTGAAGTTTGATCTAGGAATTAGGACTTTCATCCGGGTAGTGTGACGTGAGGAGGGTGTAACTCACACTACACAACTCCAAATTGAGTGAAACCAATTTTGTTGGAAAGCTTACACATAAAGGAACATTTCATAATAAAATTTTGAGTTTGGTACAGTCTTATTAGCTCTCAGTGATTTGAAGAAATTTCCCTATGTCTAAACTAGGCCAAGATAAGGTAGTTCCAGAAGGTCAAATTTCTGGGCTTATAACTCGAGTTCTACCGAAGCAAATGAAATGGAACTTCATGAAAATGAAAGTTTGTCTTGTTAGCTTTAATATGATACTCTTTCATATGATTTGAAATAGTTTTCGATTTTTAGAGAATTTTTACTTTTAAGTGTGTAATTCTAGCCAATTACAGGGCAGACCGGGATAAAACTTAAATAACTTGAGTAAAACTTACCAAAATTAGATGGGACCAAAGAAGTTAGAAAATAGACACATAACACTCTAATGTATCCAAAATTTAGATCCAGATGAGTTAAATATAAATTATGGCCTGATTTATGAAAACCGGGCTGAGTGAAAGTGCTAAGATAGCAACTATGCTTTAAATGCAACAAATGTTCCTATGAAATTGACGTTGAATTGTGAATGAAGTATTGTGAATTTTCTGGTAAATTGATTGTCTGAGTATTCTATTCATGGGGGAGCAAACACGTTCCGTTATGCTACCGAACTTTTGGTTGAATTGTAAAGAAAGTTATGAGCATTTATGTGTTAAGAATATGTATGTAATAATCCTATATGCAATGATATATGAAAATAAATGACGAAGCATATGTAAGAATACATTCAGCATGTCTATGCATGATTTATATATGAGAATGAAAGGATACAACTATATTAAATGTGAACCCCTTCACCTGGAGGCAGTTATGAGATCCCTCTTTGTGAAGGCAGTTAAATAAGACAAGATTGGGTCCCTTCACTTGGAGGCAGTTGCACATTAAATTCCTCCCTCTGAAGGCAGTTAAATAAGACAAGATTTGGTCCCTTTACTTGGAGGCAGTTGCACATTGAATCCCTCCTTGTGAAGGCAGTATAAAACTATGAGATCCTTCTACCTTGGAGGCACGTGGTCAGATGAGATCCCTCTACATTGAAGGCAAGTGGTCAGCTGAGATCCCTCTATTCTTGAGGCACATGACCAGAAGAAATCCCTTCAATTGATAGGCACGTGGCCAAAATGAGATCGCTCCAAGACTAGAGGCACATGGGTCCCCTTGTGATAGTTCAGATGACGACAACCATGCAGTTGTCGACAAGCTCACTCCTAGATCAAACTACCCAAGGGCAGTAAAGACTAAAGATTAAGACATATGCAAGTGCTCTAGGGACGGCGATACGTAACGCCTAGGTGTGCCAAGAAAAAGAAAGCAAAGAAAGTTAAAAAAGATACCAATGCATTGCATAGATTCAAATATGAGTATTTGCATAATTGTATCCCATGTTTTATTGATGCGGTACTTACGCGGTGATGATTATTCTAGTGAAATATTGCCAATGTGACTTAAGTGCATGAGATAAAATGAATTTTGCTTTGGACTATATGTTTTCAAACTATAAAACAGAACAGTTTGTATAATGTATCCACTTTTTATAATAAACCGAAATAGCTGGACATAATAATGATGACATGGTATGAAGTTTCTTAATGAATCCTTCTGAGAATTTATAATTCTCACTCCTATGTTTATTTCCATGTTATCTCCAGAAAATTCAAAAGTTCCGAAGAAGGCCCTTCGAGGCGAAGGTGGCCGAAGGTTGCTGCCACACAAGGTCTGATTAAGTGACAAAAACAACTCCTAGGTGAGGTATTATGACTTAAGTATAGTACTGTACTTGAGAGGATGTTACACATAGTACTGCTGGTTCTATATTATTATCAATTTAATTTGTGAGGAAAGTGTTGACAATATCCTAACTGTAGTACTTAGATTACTTCTTAGATGCATAAGAACAAGCTCTAAAAGAGACTTTTGGCTTGGTTAGTCAATAGTAAAGGACCTAACTAACATTTTCCCCATGGTTTGTTGTAGTCATAATATCTGTCACTGCTAGTCTACTGTCGTTTGATTTGCAATACTGTTGATGTTTGATATTTAATGTGACAACCTACTCCCTATCTTTCTCTCATGACTTGATGCCGAATTTAGCTATAACTCTGTTCCTTCACCATGTTGAGAGGTATTCCTCAAGTTGCTTCTTTATATTGGTCGTTCTGTTATTTTAGGTTGGATATAGCAATCTTTTGTTTATTATGAATTAATAAATTATTTATACTCCCCAAGTGGCAATCTTTTATTTGATGTGGATATTGTTATGAAGGGAAGGCATGACAAGGATGCTTCTTTGTTATAACTAATTGCAGTTAATCCTTCCTAGTTTGCTCGAAGGTAATTTTGTTTAAGAGGTTTCGTAATTGGTATTCTTCTTGAGATTCGGGGACCAAATTTCTAAAGGGGAGAGTGTGTAATATCTTGTTCAAAATAAAATACATATCAGAATAAAATATTGATAACTAGGAAGTTTTAAAATTTTTCATAGCTTATACTTTGAGTATTTTCTTTATTTACTTTTAAGAATATAGGGATAGAGGAATAAAAATTGTTTAGATGAAGTTTTTAAAGTGTTTCCTTAAAAAAAAAAATAGGGTTTAAGAGGGGAGGGACCATGCAACACCTTAAGTGATGTTGCGCACCCTAGACCCCTCTCTTCTTCTATCTTCTTCTACGGTGATAGATATCACCGTTTCTTTCTTTCTTTCTTTTTCATTCTCACTGCTAATCTCTCTCAAACCTCTCTTCCTCACTTACTGTCTTACTTTCCCCCCTCATTGTTTCTCTCCACTACACTGCCACCACCACCATGTGCCTTTCCCTTTGCCGCACTATCACTATCTCACGGTCTTTCTCTCTCCCTATCTGCTTCTCTCTCGCTTGTGTCTCTCTCCACCTTCTCTTTCACTCAATCATGCTCCCTCTATTCGCAATCTACTTCTTATGGGTATTTGGGTCCTTGTTTTGGCTTTGCTTCCAAAATTAATCCACAGCCTTGGTGAGTTTTCCCTCCCCTCAAATTGAGTGCTTGTTTTCGTTCTTTTATTATTGAAAACTCAAATAATAACCTCAAGTTTCTTTCTCCTGTTTAAAGTGTATTTTTAGTTATGAAACTCTTATATTTTAGGAAATAAATTATGAGGTTCTTGTCTCAAATTTACATTGAGGACTTTACTTACTGCTATAATTTATAAGCTATTTTCAAATTCTTTTTCTTTCAGATTTAGAGACTAAAGAACTATACTTGGTGGTTGCGTTAGTTTTACAAAAATTTTGTTTAACAAGTTACCTCATAGTTCCCAGACTCAATTCCAAATGCTTAGATTATGAAATCAAGTCTTGAGAAATTTCGAGATAGTATGATTTAACTTGGGTTATATAGTTGCTATCACAACCAATGGGTATGGGTATGTAATTGCTTTTGAATTAATTCTTTGAGTTATTCCTTATTTATTGTAGTTTCATTAGTCACTTGGCAATGATTAATCCTTAAAAATAGTTAATCAAAATGACTAAAACTTATATCTTGTTTAAAGATATGTTATAATCTATATTCTGAGTAACACGACATGAAAAGTTTGAACAGTGAGTTGATGCATGGTCAGTTACAGAATTAGGAGGTTGTCTTAAATTAGATATTATAAAAGTAAGTTGATCTTGACATGATTTTGAAATGAATTAAAAGCAAGTTTTAGTAAATGGTAGGGAATTAACATTTTATTTTGGTAAAGTTGAAAAGACAGGATTAGGATTAGATCCTAAACTATAAATTTCATGTAATTAGAAATAATTGGTCAGGTGTTGGTTTCATATTTCTAGGGAAGACCCACCTTCAAGTTCGATGGCCCCTAAGCGTTGATTTGGCATTTTTAGCTATATGTGAGTGGATAGTGCCTCTATGGCATATAGTTTTATTTTATGTAGTTAATATTGGTTTGATTCTAGCCAGTTATGAATGCTTTGTTTAGTGATATAAACGTCTTATGGTTTAATATATATATATATATATATATCTAATTAATCATGGACCTCTGATTCAATTTTGAGGAAATTTTACTAATGTTCAAGTGTTGAATGTTTTGAAAGTTTTTTTGGAAAAGACTATGAATTTTATAAATGAATGGACAAGCTCTAATCTTTGTTTGGATTATTGAATTGATTTATTGAGTAAATTACATTTTGGACTCTCAAACTTTGATGAATACTTTGTGCTTCGAAAATTTGATTTAATAATTGTTACTTAGTTTTTATTACTATTTATTACTTTAGTTTCTATATACTTTGTGGGAGGATTTTCAGTTAATCGGTAGCTAGCGGTTGCTGACGTTAGCCTTGGTCCACCTTGGTTCGAACCCAGCTAACAGGGGTGTTGCTAGCTCTTTGTGTGTGTGTGTGTGTGTGTGTGTGTATGGCCAACGCACACCGCCAACTCTGTTAACTCTGAAGGGACTAACCTCGATTTGGAAATTTCTTAGAAATGGAAGCCTCACTGTCTTGGATTTATATTTGAGAATCGTGTTTTAAGGTTATGAAATAATGTTACTTCTTTATTTATATACATAGTATTCAGTTTTGATTCTTTACATAAATATTATTTAAAATGATGATTTCTTATTTAAACTTGATTTATGATATTAATTCTTTATTTGAGAATAAATGTTTGCTTCTAGAGCTTGTCCTCATGTATTATAGTT
This sequence comes from Pterocarpus santalinus, assembly GCA_031439595.1. Lineage (NCBI taxonomy): Eukaryota > Viridiplantae > Streptophyta > Magnoliopsida > Fabales > Fabaceae > Pterocarpus > Pterocarpus santalinus. Next base: position 46,362,975 of record CM062532.1, on the reverse strand, counting down.
TTATTACCCCTCACTGATTCAGTTGGACTTACTCCCCTTTCCTTTCCTATTTCAGATTCTAGCACAGCATCCGACTCGATTCCTCTAACTTCTTAGAGTGCTCCATCATCCACAGACAGGATCTTTCGACTTGATGGTTTATTTTATAAGAATAGTCATAGTAGGCTTGCTAGAGGTCTACTACCTCTAAGCGTCGGTCACAACTCCGGGGTGGGTCGTGACAGGGTAGGAAGAAAAAACAAGTAGACGCACGAGCTTTTAAAATAAAAGGAGATAGCTTAACAACCACCTAATTCCCTTAAAATAGCTGGTGGAAATCGCAATTCATCAACTCTATGCCTTCTTTGTACTTCATAAGTAGAAATTCATACATATCTCCCAGCCATAAATAAAAACTCATAAGTAGGAATTCATTAATTCTCCATCTGCCTTATCAATATTTTCATAAATCATTCTTCTCGAAATAAAATCAAGTCTTTTATTAATTGATTGAAGAATCTATGAGAGTTACATAAGAAGAACTAAATTATTTGGGAGGGGTAATCTCAATCCATTTAATCATAAGTCTCATGTTATCTCAAGCCAGGGATTTTACCTCACCTGGTATAGTCATATAATTAGGTCATCTCATCCTTTATCTTAATGAGTATACTATGTGCATATAGTTCTTTATATCTTTTTTGTTACGATGAGCGGTAATACCATTATATCTCTTTGCTATGGAGAGCGGTAGTATTGTTATATCTCTTTGCTATGGCAAGCAATGTTTTAATTTAGAACCTATTATGGTTTTTTCAAACAACTTATATCAAAACACAACTTTCAAATCCATAAATCAATATCAATATAATTCTAGTCTTGTAGGTAAAAACTCTTACAATCATTTCAGCACAAATATGAAATAAGATGTAACAACATCATGAGCTTATAAAAATAATATGGAAAGCTAGTAAATTTTTAAGCCAATCATCATGTCACAATTTAATTATCCTCTAAGAAGAGAATGATAGATAGAAAAATGAATTAACAGAATAAATTAAATAATATAAAATAAAATCATTAGCTTACTGCATCTCACTGTAGATTTATTGGAAGCCTCCACCAATGGATTGGCTTAAGCTCAATATTAATGGGGCTTCAAGAGGCCATCCTGGTGACGCTAGTTATGGTGGTGTCATCAGAAATAGCTCTAGTAAATGGATTGTGGCGTTTGCCTCTACCCTAGATCATGGCTGTGCGCTCATGGTGGAACTTAATGCCAAGCTTTTGGGTCTCCTGATTGTGGCTTACAGAAATCTTATGCATATCATTATTGAGAGCGACTCGACCTCAGCTCTCCATATGGTCAGCACAGCTTTTGCTCTGCACCCCCAATATACTAGAATTATTCGCAGAATTCGGCAGCTTCTTCATAACCAACGGCTGACTAGATTAATCCACACCTTTAGGGAAGGTAACAGAGTTGCTAATGCTCTTGCGAACTAGGCTTTCAATAGGGATTGCAAATTTCAAGTCTAGAACACCCCTCCTATTGATTTCAATCTTCTGGTTATCTTTGATATAAGGCGCATCTACACCCTGCCTGGTGAGTATTGATTAGTTGTTGTCTCTTTCTTTTGGGCCTTTTGAAGCTCTAGAATGCAAAAAAAAAAAGAAAAAAGAAAAGAAAAATCATTACTTTAAACAAGTTTGTTTCTCCTATGGAAATAACCTTTAAAATAATGTCATCAAGTAAATATTCACTCATAACAAAGAAGAAGTCAACTAAGTCGCTCTTCAGCAGCTTCGGAAGGAGTAATTACCATAATCCCAAAGGAATCTAACCAATATAAAATATTTTGACAAATTTAGATAATTTATTTGAATACAAATTAACAATCCGTAAGTCTGTTAGGCAAAACCCCAAATTTGAGATATCTAGGGATCATAAGAATCAAAATGAAATTCAAATTTAGGCTTACTCACTTTAACTTATTAATACCCAAATTTTTAACTCATTAGATTTTTACTTAAAACCCCAAACATTACTCACGTCACTATTTTTACTACTCACTAGCCTTGAGGAAAACTATAGAGTTTACCCATAAAAATAAAGTTTGAGATTAGAGATTTATTCCATCCTTTATAGTAGTTAGTGAATAGGCATGGTAATGGGTTCCCATAAGGGTAGGGACATACTCTCCGCCCCCTGTCCCCGTTTATGATTTTGATCCCGATCCCCATCCCCGTCACGGTCCCCATTCCCTGTTCCCCACGGGGATTCGGATCCCCACGGATATCCACGAGTTTCTATCAGAAAAATATAAAAAGAGGTAAAAATATAAAGAAAATACTTTTAAGCTTAATAAAATATCCATAAATATTCATAATTCATATTATTATTCAATACAACACAATACAATTTAAATTAAAAATAAAATATATAATTGCAAATGCATTACAAGACAATAAAAATATTCAAATCACAAATTACAAATATTCAAATTACAAACTCAAATATGCAAATTCCAAACTCAATTAGTAAATTTCCTAATAAGTGTGCAAGTCAAAGAGAAATATAAGTGGTAAAATCATATATTCAGTTATTATAAAATATATATATATATATATATATATATATATATATATATATATATATATATATATATATATATATATGTGTGTGTGTGTGTGTGTGTGTGTGTGTGTGTGTGTGTGTAATTTTATATTTAAGTGGGGACTTTGCGAGTCTCCATGGAGCGGAGACTTCATCCCCTGCCCATATTAGCTAAATGGGCACATCCCCCATCTCTGTGGGACCAAATCTATCCCCGTCCTAGTCCCTGTTGCTGTTAATCCCCACAGGTATCCGTTTTAATGGATATTTTTGCGATCCCCATTACTGAGTGTCAAAATTTTGTGATAAAATGAAAGAAAAAGGAGCCTCGGTGATTCTATGGAGAAGAAGAAGAAGAAGAAGAAGAAGACGGGATGAGGAAAAGAAATTGGGTTGCGGGGCCGTTAGTCGAAGAACGAATATGAGGAGCGGGACATGCTGCTACGTCACTTGAAAGCACTCCCCTCTCAATTGTTTTTCGTTTTATTATCCTTTTGCAAAATTATAAAATTATCCTTACTTCTCTCTTTTTCTTTTTCTGTGTTTTTTTCTTTATTTTCTCCAGTACGCGATATCACATTGTTGTTTAGGTTAGAAAAGGAGAGAGACCTAATTAAAAAATTTGATACAATATAAGGATTTAATTATAAATTTTTAAATTATAGGGATTTAATTAAAAATTGAGTGAAATTATAGGAATTTACAAATTAATTAAATATTTTTTATTTTAATTTGAAAATCTTATTGCATTTTATTCTTCTCTCTCTTGGGTATTTCTGAAGATTAGAAGAAATTAGTGTGCCTAACTTCTATGTTTGAGCTAGTTACTTGAATTATATTCTAAAGTCTAACAACGTCTACTGCTTTGTCTATATGCTTCTGCTTTGGCCAATGGCTATCTAATTATGTTTGAGACATTCCATCTTTCTAAGTGCACAGGTCAAATAGGCATTTTTTACTAGCAACATAAAACAAAGTCTTGAGTGCAGGACATGACCTGTGAGCTCTCTTAGAGTGACTTGAGCTTTTAGTTTTAAGTGGCGTAATCTATCTAGGGGAAATATACTATTACGAACATATTCTTTTGTTCTCTTGTTACAATTTCTTCTTGTGACCGTAAGTGGTGGAACAGAGTTCACATGTGGAAGAACACAATTTTATAAGGATCTTCCATCTGCAACCATTTATTTTGTGCTGACAAATGCATATCGTATGTCCCTGCATTCTAATGCAAGCGCAGGCGTATTGATAGTATACAGATGGGATAGATGTTAACAAGCACCTTCATCTTTCTTTATGCTCTCTCTTTAATTGATACAGTGGACACAAATTTAATCGGTTTAGAACCCCAGTATCACTATATTCTATTTTTCAGGAGATAAACGTCTCATACTCTCATTATAGCCAAGTGGATGACTAGATTTATATCTAAGCATGGTAAAATTTCAATACAATTAAATTAAACAGTTCAGTTGTCAAAATTTCAGCTCTTTGTAAGTAATAACCTGAGTTCTCCTGCCAATATCTCATTAAAAGTATGCCCGTTACCTTCTTAGGTCATGTATTGAAGACAATAAGAAGGAATATTGTACTTATTGAATTTTAACATTGAATGATGTTAAAAGAATGTATACTTTTATATTTATTGGCAATCCCAGTGCGTGCCTATATGTTGTTGAATTGGGTGTCGGCCACAATATTATCACTTGACTAAACATGAATATGAATTCGTTAATCGTCTAATGAATGGGTCAGTACTTATCGCATTTGGTGATACCGACATGCTCTTCTTATTTTAATCATCATTGTTTTCCATGGTTATAAATGCATTTGTATATTTGCATGGTTAAAAATTGTGATAATCCTATTTCTTCTACTATCTTTGCTTTGTCTAGACCAAGTGGTGTCCAGATGGCTACGAATTTGCAGTTACTGTTTAGCATTGCATTTCAGAATATTCTATTGCAACTTTACTACTTTTCAACCCTTTTTAACAAACTATTCAATAACTTATTTAATTCTGAAATTGTTATCAAATGCCCATAATCCTAAAGAAAATAACATTTGCTTTATTTGAAAAAGAGTAATGAGAAAAATAATAAAAAATATCAAATAAAAAAATACAAAGGTCAAAATGAACCCATGAAAACACCAGAATAAATACTAATGACCATAAATGAAATAGGAAAATATTAATATCACAATTTGCCCGTCCAAGCAATATTTTTTCCATGCTTCAACCCTTTGTTACGCCCCAACTAGATAAAAGGGTGAAAGTGACTCCATCTTGGGCAATAGATTATGTGCATTGACTACCAGAAAATTGTTTCTTATCTTTTCGTAGTTTTAGTTTGTTATTAGACTTTATCCGAGATTTATCTATAGAGTTATCAAGTAGTTACATAGGTTTATCTATTGAGTATTCAAGTAGTTATGTAGGGCACTATATAAGTTACATTGCAAACTCCTTATGGATCATGGTTATTGAATAATATTTCTTGTTTCACAAGAGTGAAGTTTCATGAGCTATCCTCAAAAAAGCTTAACATTGGTGCTTTTATTGAAAGGCTTTCATGGCAGAATTGGAAGAGTAATTATCTCCAAAAGCGAAAGCTTGCATAGATAGAATGATGAATGAACTTCTCAAGATGAAAAAGAACGTCTAGCATTCCAAGAACATATTGAAGGCCAACTTGCAAAGCTGATGGAATTACTGCAGAAACAGAGCCAAAGGCAACATATCACGATTCCAACAGATCAAGAATCAGAATCACTGAGAACGCCCACTCAAAAATGGGAAGATTTAACAACAAAGCAAGCTTCAAAATCAACAACAAACACTCAAGAATAAACATTAACAATAAATCAGGAGTGACAGATTCTTGGTGCAAAAATTCAAGGAACCTCAATATCAAGTTCATCCATGAACTTGAGAATGGAATTAAGGGAACCATTGAAACCGCTAGATGAAGTGGTAGGCAAAGCAGCAATCCACAAAGGAGAAGACAAAGGGGATGGTTGGTAGGTGGCAGGTTGTAATGATGGAAGCAAGAAGAGGATAGAGAAAGGAATACTCGAGAATAGCAGCAACGAACATGAATGCATCACCAACAAGGGTCCTTGTGTGGCAGCCAGTGAGCCTTTGTAGACAGTGATGGCTGCCACTACACAAAAGGTTGTAGCAAGATTTTATCTAATATTACGGGGCTCAAAACAATTCCTTATAAGTCAAATTCAGTAATGGGACCCTAGAGGGAAATTATTGGTAAATCTATACACGGACCAGGCCCATGAGGACAAGGTCCCTTTTTGGTCGAAGGGGTAATATTATGCCTCAACTAGATAAAAAGGTGAAAGTGATTGCATCTTGGGCAGTAGATTACGTTCATTGAGTAACAGAAAGTTGTTTCTTATATTTTGGTAGTTTTAGTTTGTTATTAGAATTTATCCAATATTTATCTATAGACACTACTAGAAATTCATGAAAAATCGACGGATATTACTGATGAATATTCCGACGATAAAATTAAATAAATCATTGACACATGAATTTATGGACGGAAAAAATATTAGTCGATAAAAATGTCGATAAATCTTCATGCTATTTTTCACCAAACAATTACCAACGGAAAAACTGTCGATAAATAACATTCATTTTTTTTTTTGATGAATTAAAAGTATTGTTATTACTTGTCAATGGATTATCCGTCGGTAAAATTGAAATAAATTATTTTTTTATTTTTTGTCATCAGAAATTTGTATTTTTATATTAGCAATGGATAATCCGTCAGTATTTGAAAATTAGGTTTCACTGCCATTGTCTGTTCATGTTCCACATTAGTGACGAATTATTCATCGGTAATATTCGATTAATGAAATGATTCATTTCATTTTATTATTATCGATAGATAATTTGTTGGTAAAATAGAATTAATGAAATGAATCATTTAATTAATTTTTTATCAATGGAAAAAGAAAGCAAATCCTTAAAATGTGGCCCCACTTCTTCTTCTTCCTCACTTCGTGTTTGTTTCTCTATTTCCGTTCTCCCTTATTCTCTCTACCATTTCGCCATTAATAGGCCCCCATTTCACGATCCAAGACCGCCATCGTGTTCCTAGTATGTTTTTTAACATTTTAATCAATTTAGTTTTCTAGTTTAGCATCTTTTTTTTTTTTTTTTTAGTTTCATTTCTTTACTCCACGTTTTATTCTTCTTAGTTAGTTAATTGAGTTATTTTCTTTGTTAACGATTGAAATTTTCTAGGATAAAATTATAAGATTGGAATGTATGACCAAGGGAAGGCTTGGAGTTCCTTCCCATTATTTGAATTATGTGCTGTGATGTTATGCGCCCTAAAATAGTTATTAGGATTAACTTTAGAATTCTATGATCATGTAATTTATTTTGGTTGTGCTATGATGTAGAAATACTGAATTATATTTTGAATTGAAATACTGAATTAATTTTTGTGAAAGATCCAAATTTAAAAAGAGATTTTGCCTAAATTTTTTTATTAAAATATTATTAGAATTAAATAAATATTGATATGATAGATGTGTTATGCATTTATTTATTTAATATATATCTTATATTTTCAATTTTGTATATATTACACAAATCAATTATGTTAGGACGGATATATGGTTTTGAACGAGGTAGGGATAGATTGAGGAAGCATGATCTGCGCCCCCGTACCCCTACCCTACCCACCACCTCCACTGCACCTGTGTCCACCACTTTCACGAGTGATGGCTCCTTCATCCCTCCTAGTCCACATACCTAAGAGTTTGTTGTGATATCCAACCTTGGGTATCATAACTCAGGGCCTCAGCCTTCAATTCCCCAACAGGCTTTTCTACCTCCACCCTACCTTTAGAAGGTGAGGCCTGCAATCAGCTTGCTTCTGCACCTTCCCTTGTCCCCAATTAGCCTAGTTTGCAAGGTGGTTAGGCCTCCTCGTCCACCCCTTTACAAGGTTCCACGAACTAGCGAGTTTAGCTTGGAAATGATGGTAAATTTTGGTAAGTTATCTAAAATTTAAATTTATTATAAATTTTTAATTATGATAGAAGATTTAACTAACAAATATTTGACATAATCTATTATTTTATGACACAACTGAATCCACCATGACCAGGGCTATACTATAATATCTCGAGTTTTTGCGTATAACTAGCCTTATCGAATAATTAAAACTTTAGATACATTATAGAATTTTCAGTAATTAATATCGAAATATATTTATTAGGGTTAGATGAATATGAATTTCTTTGAAAAAAAATTTATAGATAATTGGTTAGGTTTTACTAGTTTGAAGGAAGTGACAAAAATGCCATTGTTTAAACTTGTGTTAATTGCAGTGTTGCCCCATAACTTTTGGTAATTACGCATTGAGCCCCAGGGTTATTTCCACAATAATCTTAGAATTTTTTAGAAAATGACATTGAGGTCTTTGCATTTATTAAATTAGCAGAATAGGGTTTTAAAAGGAGCATAATCATATAGCGAAACTGTAGAAGTCTAAAACTTAGCCAATTGAACCACGGAAGTATCCAAGAGTGAAATGACCTGGGATACCCTTAGATTTGCCCAAAATTACAAAAATACCACTAGTTACAAAGAAATAGAGAAAATACTAAAGAGCTTATGGAAAGCCAAAATTGTAATATCTCGAAGAATAATATGCCTGATTAGCATTGTTAATTGATTTAAATCACGTCAATTAAAGAGATATGACTAACTAGGGTTGAATTATAAATGTTAGAGGTAAAGAAAACTTGAAGTTGCTATATGGAAAATTTAGGAGAAACATAAGCAAAGGTTGCAGAGATTTGAAGAAAATCAGTTGAGTTTCGGTATATTAATATGCAAGAATCGAATTAGCTGAATTTAACACTACAAAATGCTAAATTTAGTGGTTGAGAATTCAACCACTTTACCCCTTTTAGGATGGTGCCATTTTGAGCCACTAGATAGGGGAGGAGTGGCCAAAGTCTCCACCACCCAAGCCACCAACCACACCATGACTTAAACACCACAAAATTTAACTAACTTCCACTCTCCTCTTTTGATATTTTTGACCCCATAACCTATTCTCTATTCTTTCTTCATTCTTTTCCTCCCTCACTTCACCTTGCTTCTATCTTCAAGCTCCATCCTTCTTCCACACCAAGAACTTGTACCTAGCCAACATCTACAACAATTTAGAGATAGGATTCACCCTCTTTACATGATTTTAATGAATTGATGGCTGGTTGGAAATTCTTTTCTATTCATTTATTTGATAATATATTGTATTTATATGAAGGTTTATGGCTAGATTAACATGAATTTATTAGGTTTTGATTGAAACTTGAAGGAAAAGCAAAGAGAGTGAATCTAAATCAATAGAGAACCTTACAACATTTGTACTGGAAGGGTGTGCAGCTCCACCTACAACTATCAAAACTTGATGAAATTAGATATTTAGAACTTTCGAACCATATAAATTATAAGGCCATTGAATTAATATTGAGGGAGATATAATTTTTTGAAGTTTATCTAGGAATCTTGTGTTCTATTCTAGGTAGTACATGTTTTGAAGGTATAACTCACCCTATACAACTCGAAATTGAGTGCAACCAATTTTGATAGGAAGCTAACACATAGGAAAATATGCCATAAAAATTTCAGGTTTAGATTTCAACTGAAATGCTTCTAGTAATTCCTCAAAAATGACCTAAGGTCATGTTTAGGTGAAATAGGGCAGTTCTCTTTAACCCAGTTTAAGAGCTTATAAGTTCTATCCACTTAAATGAAGTGGAACTTTTTGGAAATAAAAGTCAGTCCAATCAGCTTCAAAATGACATAGGTTTCATATAAATCCAATAAGATTTCCATTTATAGTGAATTTTTACTTCTTAGTATGCAATTCTGCCTACCAACAGGGCAGACCTTAGTAAAACCCCAATAACTCACTCTATACTCATCAAAATCAAATGGCGGCAAAGATGCTAAAAATTAGACAAACAACACTTCAACATTTAAAAAATTCAGAATTTAATAACTTAAGTAGAAATTTTGGCATGAGACACAAAATCGAGCAGATTTGGATGCTATAGGCAGAATTGTTATTTGAGTGTTTGGCTACTCTATTGCATGAGTGAATATCAATTAGAGCTTGATGGTTGTAAACCTATAATATTACTGAGGGACTAATGTATCATGTTAACTCTGCTATTATGACTAAATGTTTGTGTGAGCTAGCACTATTGACGGGAAATCAAACCTGATCTGTTATGCTGCCAAAATTTTGGAAGTAAATTGTGATAGTTCTAAATGTTCATGTGTTAATATTTATATGATATGTGTGAATATCATGTAAGTATGATTATTTGAGAATAAGATATGAAGGGCATGCATTCACGATTCTGTGATTAAAGATATAAAGATGAGTTCATAATTCTAAGGAATGTGACTTGGTGATCACGCTCTGATGGGGTACGACATGACGATCATACTCTGAGATATGGGAAAATGACCACATCCTAAGGAGTGTGACATAGCAATCACATCCCGATGGAGTATGACATGGCGATCATACTCTATAATGTGGTAAGAAGAATACATCCTGAGGAGTGTGATATGGCGATCACATTCTGATGAGGTATAACATGGTGATCATACTCTAGATGTGGCATGATGAACACATTCCTAAGCAGTGTCACATGGTGATCATACTCCGATAGAATATGACATGGCAATCATGCTCTGGAATGTATAAGTTCAAAGGCACCCTAGGGGTAGCGATATGTAACGCCCAGGTGTGTCAAGTAAGAAAGTTAAAGAAGGTTAAAGAAACTACAAGTGTAATAGCCTAATCTCAAGTCAAAGTATTTGCGTATGTATATTCTGATTTTCTCATTATGCTAAGATTCATTATATCTGAGATTGTTCTATCTAAATGTGCTATGATTGTTATTTTAATTATGAAATGTGAATTTATCATGTTACTGCAATGTGACTCAAGTGGGTGAATAAAAAATGAACTTTGCTTCAGATAATATGTTTTAAAACTTTAAAATCTGGAACTTTTATGTGGCCTGCTCACCTCTTTCATAATAAATTGAACCAGCTGGAGATAACAACGATGATACTCTATGTGTGATAATTTAAAGAATCCTATTGGGAATTTTATGATTCTCACTCCCAGTTTTCTTTTCGTATTATCTCCAGAAAGTTTTTAAGGAAATTCTGAAGACGGCCAAAGGTTGCTGTCAGACAAGGTCCGTTTAGATAATAGTAACAACTCCTAAGTGTGGTACTATGACTTAAGCATAGTACTGTGCTTGGAAGAGTGTTACATATGCAAGATTATCGAGGCATTCAAGGAGAATTTCCACGCCCCACATCCCAGTTTTGTGTAGGCCCCTGGTGTCACATAGGAGTTGTGGTGGAAAGAGTGGAAGCTAAAATAATTATTATTTTTTTATTATTAGTTTTGATTTTTACTTCACCTGCTGACTATTGTGTTACATGTATATAGCATATGTTTATTATTAATCCGTGCGAGGAGGCTGCCATCTACAGGGCGTGAAGGACCAGGGTTGGCAAGTTCCTTTGAGATATGTTTTATGACATTCGCGAGAATGACACGAGCACTTACTAGCTCACAGTGAAGATCCTCCAATCCTTAAGGGCTCATTGGGACTTACTTGCATTTAAGGAGAAACATGTGAAGGGCTCTTTGCACACTAGAGGCTCCATCACCATTGATGGCACACAATTAAGAATGGTACATATTGTTTTCTTCTTATTTAGTTTTTCTATTTTCGTATTAAATATTATATATATAATTATGTGAAAATTCTTTGAAATGTAGGAGAAGGCGATGAATAGGCCATCAACTCTGGGGAAGCTGTTGGAGGAGACCCACACTCGAAAGCGCGACAAGTGCCAGTGAGTTGATATGGGATTAAAGACCATATATATAAGTACTTATAATTTTAGTTTTCAATATTTTTAATTTATTACATTTATTATTATTTAAATATAATATTTTTTATTTTTTCAAATTGAAACGTGAGTCCACCCAGTGGCTGGGTGAGGCCCAATCACAGTAGTCGCAGCAGGGGGACGGGAGCACTCTTGTCAGCCCATCTGTTAACGACGATAAGGTATAGGCCCAGATAGTTGGCGACCGCTACAAGTGGCAGATCTACGGGATAGAGATCTCTTACTACATGTCATATTTTCCAGGCTCTATGTTTGGAGCTGGGCCTGCTGGGATCAATCTGAAGTCCATCCATGATGAGGTCCATGCACTGATGAGACAGTGCAGAGGCAGCTTAAGGAGGTTGACTGGAGGTACATGGAGCTGTATGAGTGCCATGAGAGATATAAGTAGCAGTGGTCACAACAGATATAGTCCATGGAGTAAAGGATGATGACTCTGTATAGCGTTTATGAGCAAATGCGGAGAGGCAGTTCTTCATTCACTACACCACCTCTTCCACTACCTTTACCCCCACCTCCACCACCGTAGCCTTCTCCACACCGCCACCTATCCGAAGTTGGAGACGACGACAATGATGGCGACATCTTGGATACTGATGATGAACAGTACTCGTAGATTTTAGGTTTTTTTTTTTTAGAATTGTATTGTAAATATTTTTGAATGATATTATATATTTTTTATTTAATTAATATTTTTTAATTTCTTCTGTATTTAAAACAAAAAATTAAATTGTCTATAGTAAAATTTATTAACAATTCAAAAATTCATAAATATTTTTTAAAAAATAAATAATTTTATTTTGCCGATGGATTTTACCACGATAAGTTTATAATTAATATTTTATTTTTAAACTTACCGATAGATTATCTATTGGTATATATAAAAAATATGTTGGTTTTATTCTGTTAGTGATGTTTTTTATGCCATTATTACCGACGTATTTATGTTTGTATTGACAAAATTTATCCATCAGAAAAATTAAAAATTTACTGACCGTAATTCTTCAGTCACTAATATTATTTTTTTTATTACCAACACGTCATTTACCAACACATTTTTTATGTTGGTTAATCCGTCAGTAAAATTAATACTAACAGATTTTTCTTTATTTTTCATTGTTAAATCCATCGATAATTAACATATTTCTAGTTATCTAGTAGTTATGTAGGTTTATCTATTGAGTATTCAAGTAGTTAAATAGGATAGTATATATGTCACATTGCAAACTCCTTATGAATCATGGTTATTGAATAATATTTCTTGTTTGACAAGAGGGTTTCATGAGCTTTCCTTGAAAAAGCCTAACATCCTTCCTTTCTAAACTCTAATTCTATAGCCAATCTATTTATTGTAATGGATGCCTTGTAAGTTTTCCATACAGGTTTCAAATTGGGTAAGAGCCATTGTAGAGGACCCATCTTCTTTTAATGTATCTGTTGTAGCATCTTTGAGCTCTCTAGTGCTATAGTGCTATGTTATAGTGCTAAATTTTGGATATGTTATAGTGCTATGTGTCTAGTTTCCAACCCTTTTTTTCCCATATCATTTTGATTTATGTTCGTCAAGTTATTTGAATTTACCTTAGCCTATCCTACAACTAACCAGAATTGCGCCCTTAGAAGTAAAAATTCACCAAAAATAGAAAACTAGGTAAAATCATGCAAAAATTATATCAAATTAAAGCCAGCAGGACAAGTTTTTATTCTCAATAAGTTTCATCTAATTTGCATAAGCAGAGCTTGAGTTATAAGCTCCGTAAATTGACCCTTCTAGACTGCCTTGTTCTAGTCTGGTTTGGACTTAAGGTAACTTCATCAAATTATTGGGAATAACTAGGATCAAATATAACTCTAAAATTTTTATGAGATGTTTCACTATATGTTGGCTTTCAGAATCAATTGGTTGCACTCAATTTAGAGTTTTGTAGGGTGAATTACGCCCCTTGTAACTCATACTGCCCAGAAGAGAACCCTAGAATTTTAGGTTAAACTTCAAAAATTCATAACTCACTTAATACTAAATCTATTGGCCTTATAATTTATATGGTTGGAAAGTCCTAAATATCTAGTTCGATGTAAAAATAGGTTCATCAAGTTTTTGTGGCTATATTTTAGTCCTTACAAGATGAATGTATGGACACTGTAGGGTTTTCACCCAAACAACATCTTGCTTCTTTCTATTCTCAAATTATTCCACTCCAACTTCAATTCTAATTCAAACATACATATTAAACCAACCTTAATTCATCATCTCTACCTAATATAGCATCAGAACAATGAGAGAAAGAGGAACTCCAAGCAGTCCCAATCTATAAGAAGTAAGAACAGAATTTAGAATTCCTACCTTTTCTATGTGTTAAGTTTGCTAGATTCAAGTCTTGGATTAAAGAAAGTTTGTTGGAGCTTGAAAGCTTAATGAAGATGAAGTGAAGATGAGATAAGAAACAAAGAAAATGGAGAGAAGCCTATAGGTTTATTAGGCCAAAAATTGCAAGGGAGTAGGAAGGAAATTTTTGAAAACTTTTGGAGGAAGTTGAATATGATTGGTGGATGTGTTTCATTACTTCAATTTGATGTGACTGCCCTCTTCAAGGGCTGATTTTTGCACCACTTACAGGAGTGGGTTGGTTGAATCTTGACTATTCAATGTAGGGTTCTCATAGTATTATTTCTATTAATTCGGTTTGACAGTTTAAAATACCGAAATCTTATCGATTTCCTTTAAATCGGTAAATCAGTTTTGGAAAAAATCCTACGAGGTCTCCTATGCTTCTAATCTAATTCCCTCAAATCTAATCTCTCTAAATGATACTTAATTGGCTTTAAGTAAATACTTAATCAAATTATAATTAATCCTAATTATTCGATAAAACTGAACAACTTGTTTAAAAAAAATGATAAAATTTTTCAAACGTTACACTTAAGACATTGGAACGTCATATTTCAACTTAAAAGATTTAAAACGTCATATTTCAACTTAAAAGATTTAAAAAGAATGATAAAAAAGCTTACCCCTATGATTATTAAAAGAATCGAATAAAAATAAAAATTTAATTAAAAGCTTGCACCTAATTTACTAAGCTAAACTCATAAAACTTTGCTTGTGATATATCTCCGTCTATGTGCAAGTATGATGATATGATGATGATGAAGATGATGGTTATGATGAATATGTTAATGATGAGTATGATACATATGATGTTGAGTAATATATGATGATGTCTTGTGACTAGATTTCTCTACCCCGCAAAATTTTGGGGAAGCTCCGACCTAAGCATCATGCTGCCGGATTTCCACAAAATTTATGGACTTAGCATAATTTTATGCATTATAAGTACTAATTAAGAAAAGACAGCATTAAGGGTATGATCCTTCAAAAGAGAAGGTGACTTGCACAAAGATCCCTCTTTCCCTAAGGGCTTACATGAGGCATGGCAAAGGACTCAATTCGCGTAAGTATCGAGAATTTAATGTGGTGACGGCCATGGTATAAGCTCATTACTACTCAAAGCTTAGAGGGCAGTACTAAAAGACTTAAGATAAAGTCAAGTTTAAGGAAAGAAAGGGACTTCGATCCAAACCCTTGAAACGAATGTGTTAAAAGAAGCTTATAAAATATCCATGCATGTTATATTTAATTATACTTTTTACCATGCATGTTATGATGTAATTCCCATTATTAGAGTGTATGTTAAAAGTGAATCCACTTCGGTTAATAATGTTTATGAAAACTTAATAAATGAATCATATGCATGCTCACTAAGTTTCTTAAAAAACCCAAAGTGGTTAGGATGCTAATGATGACACCCTCAGGTGGAGTTGGAGTTCTACTAAGAAATATTATTTCTTACTTTAGTTTGTCCTTCTGTGTCATCACCAGATGCTGATGGCGCACCCTATGGAGTGAATCATGGATCCACCTGAGTACGCATAGGAGAATGATGAGAACACCAACACGATCGTGGCCACGACCACCACGGTTGTGCGGACATACATCCACCTGGGTTGTATACATGAAGGAGCAGAGCCTGTTGTTCCGCCTGTCGTACCACCTGCCCCTGACAATTTTCCTAGAGCACTACTTGGGCAACCATTGGGCCCGTGGGACTTTCACCCAGAACCATTGCCAGACTTTGAGATGAAGCCCATGTCCCCAGGGCTACCCTCAGCCAGACCCCAGCCAGTCGTTCCAGTTATAGAGTTGAGCTCCATGGCCACTCCTAAGGCCGCAGCCGCCTCACCACCACTCCACGGCTACTCCACGGCCAATCTTTAATCATATAATCATGAATGCATATGCTAGAGGAATCATATTTATGGTGCATGATTTATATAATTCTGCCAAAATTTGGCAGCATGACAAGCTAAAAATAAGAGAATTCCCAATATACAAATAGCATTTCAGCTAACCAGTCACAATAACAGAATCATAATGTCAATACATCATTATCGCATTAACATAACAAAGAATTACATTAAAAATTTAGCCATTGGCTCTTTATGACTTATAAGGTTTTTAACTCTTAAAGTTGGCAATTCACTGTAGATTCTTTGGAATACCCTAATAGTCTCATTCTATGCTTAAGTCATATCATGGAATTACTAATTGTTACTTTTGCTCATGAAACTAACATTACCGCTTGAAAATACTTTGTAATGAAAATATGGGTAATTTTTTTTTTCAAAACAATAACAAATGAACCATTTTGAAAACCAAGAGCCATGAGCACACCATGAATGTATGATACAAACGTCATTATCTCATACATACCATGTGAATAAAATAAAAATAAGCAACAAGAATAACAATAGCTTAGATAAACATAACATCCATTCCACGACCATTATAGTTAAAATAATAATAGTGATACCATAAGTCATACATAAAGAAAATGATGGGTCCAATACCTACTGTCGGCTCTACAAAAGAAACCTACCAAATACATCATAAAGGAAAATACATAGGAAATCTCTACTACCCAAGCATGCCATACAATAAAATGATAACCCTATAACTACAAATAAAAAGGGTTATCCTCATGCCCAGCTCTACATGCAATCACCACATCATTCATCAGGCGGAAGGAAATCGTTCCCGAATCCACTAGGAGCAACATCACCACATCTTTCTCCTCGACCATGGCCACAACCACGAGGCATAACACAGGTACAAATGAACCCACAACTACAAACCGGGGGTAGAGTGTGATGAGGAATTGCTAAAGAAGAAGACGAATCAGACTTCAGGATATCATAGATGGGTAGGAGGGCTCAGATGGGTCAGTCTCCATATGATAGCTCGAATGGAGATTTCCAATAAAATGATAGGAGTCAAACGGGTATCCAAGTCGTTCTCATCGTCAATGGGGTATCTCGGCGACTGAAAGTAGAGATGGATGTCATATAAGGTAACCTCGTCGGAAAAATGGGCTTATCATTGGAACCTGAAATGGACGGTCGTGGAAGATGTGGACCCTCATCACTGCGCTTACAGACATCATCGAGGCATTTAGCATCGAGTCGAAGCGTCAACACCATATTGGAAACTCAATGAAGATCACCACGATACTCGACATCGACATCCCCTAACGATGACACGGAAATGTAGGAGTGAGAAATACTAGATTTCTCAGTAGGATTGCGACTATACAAACGTTGTGTCATCGTCATTGTCATCGGCCCAGCCACTTCAGGTTTAATAGTGAAAACGGTGAACATGTATAGGTTCAATTTTAATGGTTTTGAAAACTTAAGCCCCGAAGCAGGTTGCTTTTAAACTTAACATCATAACTATATCATCATAACTAAACATACATACAAAAGCATAGAATAAACATTCATAATGCATATGGATAATATAAATACATGCAGTGTCATGTAACCTCATAGACTTAACCATGGTTTTACTTTAACTTTATTTTCATTTTTAGCACATGCGTAACATTCTTTACTTTTCTGTTGAAATAGATTGCTTTTGGACATGAGCTCATTTCATGACCGTCATTACACAGTACTAAACCAAATTAGACTAAGCTGAAGAATGTAATATCCTCAATTTCTTGTTGTGCTAAATTACCTTAGTAACCTTGAGTAATTAGGCACTTAATGAGAAATTATGAGATTAAGGCGTAATTAAGAGATTAACAAAGTGTTTATGAGTCAATCCTGATGAGAAAAGTCAAGAGAATGTTTAATCAAGATTAGATAATCTCTAATTAAACAAGCTAGAGCCTTAATAGCTTAATTAAGCACTAATCACCCTTAATTGGCTTAATCAAGTTTAATTAAGGATAATTAAGTTTAATCGCAAGATTAATTTTGTTAATCATATTCTTGTGTGTTAATCACTAATCTTTGCTTAATCATGTTAATTAAGTTGCAAGAGCACTTAATCACATGATTAAATTCAAATTTAGTTAACTAGACAATAAAGTAAAAAGTGATGTTATTAAAGCATAAAGCATTAGATAAGAGTGCTTTATGTAAGAGTACGTACCTGATTTGTTCCCCCATCATCCAATTTGTCTCCCTAACCTTTAATTAACACAAAATAACACAAAAATATCTCTCCCCCACTCCTTATACCTTACGACCACTATGAACACATGCACACACCTTCACTTTTCATTTTCACACTCTCATTCTCTCTCTAACTCTCAAATCATCCAACTTCTCTTTATACTCTTCTTTTTTGTCTTCATCTTCTTCTTCCTTTCCCTACCATCACCATAACCAAAACTCTCACTAAGCCCTTCAAAGACCACATCTTTTGGTCTTTAGAGACAAGATCTAATCACTACAAGCTTCATTTTCAAGAGAACTTAAGAGCTCTCTCTTTGTTCATCCAAAACTGCCACCATCATCATCAAGGAGGAACCTTCATCTTCTTCTTCTCCTTTTGCAAAAGACGCCACTTTTGACTCTAGCTAGTGATCTTTACTCTTCTATTTTGTTTACTCAAGAAAGCTTGAAGCTTGGTTCCTCTCATGACCAAGATCTTCAAGTGAAAGTTTGAGAAAATCTTTCATGTTCTTCATGAGCAAAAGTTTCTATTTTTGATAAAATATGTTCCTTTTCTTGTTCATGAGTGTTCTTGATATTTTTGAAAAGTTCTTTCCTTTAAGTACTTTAAAGTTTCCATTTTCTTTCCTTGATGCATGAGATCTTGGTGTTTTTGGTGGTATTTGGGTTGAAAATTGCCTATCTTCTTATGATGATGCTTATGATTGGAAAAGTTGTCACCTTTATCATTTTCTCTTGATTTGATAAGACTAAATACATTCTTGATGCATGAAATTTGAAAAAGTTTGTTACTTGCAACCTTAAAAGTGGCGCAAGTTTTGTGCTTCTTTAAAATTTGATTTTGTCTTATCTTGAAGATAAGAATATATGTAAAAGTCTAGGCTTTTTGGAATATGAAGCCTTTTTAAGTTATAGAAATGATATCTTGTCACTTTATGTTTTAAAGTTGACTCTTGTATGCAAATCCTTTCATAAAGTTCTAAACTTTAATCAAGAAGATAACTTTAAATCATAAAGTTATAAGTTTGCACTTTAGTCTTGTAAAGGTTGAACCTTGAAATGAATATATTGAGTAAAGTTCTAAGTTTTAAGCAAAAATGTCACTTTTGAGTCATAAAAGTGTTAACTTTTATAAAGATCAAGACTTTCTAACTCTAAAGTTGATGTTTTATATCGTTAGTTTATAAAGTAGGAATCTTTTTGACTTTAAGACAACTTTAAGTCATAAAGTTGAGACCTTGATGGTCTTAAAATAACTAAAAGTGTCAACTTTCTTAAAGAACAAGACTTTTTAATTTGAAAGCTAGTATCTTGTATTATTATTTCATAAAGATTTAATCTTTATGACAAGAGCTTAATTTGAAAGGCACTTATTTTCATAAAGAATGAAATTTTATAACCTCTTTATAAAGAATGATAACTTTGATAATATTTAAGGTAAGATCTTGTCATGTTAATAATAAAAGCTTGAAACCTTGCAACTTGGATAAGTTAAAAATCACCCTTGGTGATTAGTGAATATGGTGTTGTTAGGTTCATAAGTGTAGTTATCCATTGTGATGACCCAAGGATTAGAGGGATCTCGAACTCCTTAGGAGCAGAAGTATGATTAGGGCCTTTGAGCATACCATAGACTTAGGAATCACTAAATGCACTATCTCAAGGAAAGGAAATAATTACCTAACTTAGTTAATTTGAGCAAGTGTTCTATAAGATATGTACCCAAGTAAAAAGTAAATTTCTATAAGGACTAAGTAACTAAAAGATTTTATACACATTTATTTTAACTATGTGATTCTCTCATGGGTAACCATGGAAAATCATTTGATGACTCATAAGATGTCTCACAAAGAATAATACAACTATGAACCCCTTTAGGGTATAATATATAATGCCATTTGGCATGGTGTGTAACGTTCGAAAAATTTTATCATTTTCAACTGAGTTGTTAGATTTTTATCAAACAATTGTGACTAAATAGAATTCGATTGAGCATTCATTTAAAGCCAATTAAGTGTGATTTAGAAGGATTAGATTTGATGAAATTAGATTAGGAATATAGGAAACCTCATAGAATTTTTCTAAAACTAGTTTACCGATTTAAGAGAAATCGATAAGATTTCAGTATTTTAAACTGTTGGAACCAGACCAATAGAAATTATACTGTGAAATCCTAGGATGGATGGCTAAGATTCAGCCACCACACCCTCACAAGTGGCGCCACCAACAGCCATGAAGAAGGGCAGCCAAGCCAAATTGGAAGGAGAGAAGAGATCCACCAATTATATGATAGCTTCTCTCCAAAGTTTTCAAAATTTTTCCCTTCCTACCCTTGCAATTTCGGCCATCAAAAAGGGGTAGACCTCTCTTCATTTCTCTTTCATTCACATTCATCTTTGCTCCATCTTCATCCCCTCTTCAAGTCTTATGAAAAGTTTCTTCAAATCTAAGACACCAAACCAACAATATTTCAACTAGACAAGGTAGGAATCCAACTTCTCTTCTTAGTTTTCATTGATGTAGGGCTATGTGAGGATCTTGTTTTTGTCATGATACTGAAGTGATTTAGAGTGATAAAGATGGATTTTGGTTGATTTTGCATGTACGTTGTGATTAGAATTGGAATTGATATGAAAGAACTTGAAGAATAGAGAAAATTTAAGAAGCTGTTAGGGTTTTCACTTGACGGTCCATACAACAGAGTGTACAGATCAGCCTACAGTCATTTAAATTTGATGAATCCATTTCTGTATGAAACTAGACATTCGGGAATTTCCATACATATAAAATATATGGCATTGGATTAGTATAGAATTAGTTATGAATTTTTGAAGTTTGACCTAGAATCCTGGAATCCAATCTGGGTAGTGTGAGTTGAGAGGGGTGTAACTTGTAACACCCTCCCAAGCACAGTACTATGCTTAAGTCATAGTACCACACCTTGAGGTTGTTACTGTTACCTGAACAAACCTTATCTGACAGCAACTTCAGCCGTCTTCGAAATCTTTCAAGCTATCTGGAGATAACACGGAAAATAGGAGTGAGAATTAATAATTCTAAGTAGGATTCTCTAAACTATGTGTCATCGTTATTATCTCCAGCTACTTCGGTTTATTATAAAAAATGTGAGCACGTTAAATAGACTATTCAGTTTTATAGTTGAAAATATATTGTCCGAAGCAGAGTTCATTTTATTCATGCACTTGAGTCATATTGGCAATATTTCATATTAGAAAATAATCACAGTATAAATAGACAGTACAGCTTTAGCATCAATTAAACATGGGATGTCATTATGCAAATTCTCATCTTTGAATTCATGCAAATATCCTGATGCCTTTCTTTAACTTTCTTTGCTCTGTACTGAGTTAATGTCATGGATGTTGCCACCATACATTTTCATTGCTTACATTAGCTGGGTCATGCCATGCCTCATGTAAGTCCTGTCCCCCTATACTCACACTAGTTGGGTCAATGACATGCCTCATGTGGGTGTGGTGCTTACATATCTTTAAATCTTTAGTCTTTACTGCCCTTGGGTAGCCTGGCCTTGGAGTGAGCTCGTTAGCTCGACTCGTGACCGTCGTCACACCGACTCACCCACAAGGGGACCCACATGCCTTTAGGTCGGAGGGACTCAGTTGGCCATCTGCCTTCGACATAGAGGGACCCAAAAGTTTTAGCTGCCTTCACATGGAGGGATTCAAAGTGCAACTGCCTCCAGGTGAAGGGACCCACATTCATTATATTCATATCATTGCATTCTCATACATAATCACGCATAATCATGCTGAGTGCATTCATACATATGGTTCATTATTTACTTTCACATATTCTTGCATACATGATTTCCACATACATATTCATAACATATAAATGCTTATAATCCTTCTCACAATTTTGCCGAAAATTCGGCAGCATAACGGATCAGATCCGCTTCCCCATGAATAGTGCCAGGCTACTAGTAAAACCAATCAGGCAAAAGTTCAACATAGAGCAGCAAACATATCACAATAGTTTCAATCATGTAGGGATTGAACCTTTATATATCATATTAATATCAATCATGTAGGGATTAGACCCTTATATTCAATTCTGCTCATTATATCAATTCTGCCCGGTTTTTAGAAATGAAGCCCTAAATTCATTTTAGCTTATTTAGACCTGAATTCTGGATATGTTGAAGTGCTATGTGTCTATTTTCTAACCTCTTTGGTCCCATCTAATTTTGATAAGCACAGCTCAAGTTATTTAGGTTTTATCCCAACTTGCCCAGTGGCTGGCCAGAATTAGACACCTAAAAGTAAAAATCAAACTGATTCAAATTATACGAAATTGGTCTCATATTAAAACTAACAGAGCAATCTTTCATTTACAAGAAGTTTTATTCCATTTGACTTAGTAGGGCTCGAGTTATAAGCCCCGAAAACTGACCTTCCTGAATTGCCCTGTTTTGGCTCGGTTTAGACATAGGCAACTTTCTTGGATCACTGGGAGCAAATGAGACCTTATTTAATTCTGAAATTTTAATGGGACATTCTCCTATGTGTAAGCTTTCTAAAAAAGTTTGTTTCATTCATTTTTAATTAGTATAGGGCGAGTTCTACCCTGAACAACCCAGTCTGCCCAGAATCAAAGTCAAAAACCTAGGTCGTAATTCAAAAATTCATAACTCTCTCAATACTAATCCAAAAGCCTTATATGATATATGTATGGAAAGCCTTAGATGTCTAGTTTCATATAAAAATAGTTTCATTGAATTTAATCAGTGGTAGGCAAAGCCGTACACTCTGCCGTATGGACTACTGAGGGTTTTTGGTTTTCCAACCCTTCAGCTCTTCCTATTTTCATTCTTTCTTGCTTCCAATTCGAATTTAACCTCACAAACAGCCAATAAACCAGCCATATATCATCATAATCATCCAATCAATACTTCAAAAATTGAGAAAATAAACCACCACCAGCCACCTAAATCAGAAAATTAAGACAAGAATTGGAATCTTACCTTTATTTTGATGTAACAACTAGCTAGTCTTGAGTTCTAGTGAAGGATTATGGATGTAAGAAGCTTGAGGGAGGTTGAAAGTGGAAGAAGGAGGTGAAGAGGATGAAGAAAAGAGGAGAGGAAGGCAGCTGGAAGAGGGAGCTCGAAAATTGGGTGGAGAAAGAAGGAGAAAAATCTGATTTAATCATGAGGGTAGTTGGCTTCTTGCAATGTGATTGGTGGGAGCACAAGAGGCTGAAATTCAGCCAAGCCTCCTCCCTTCTTGTGGCCTTATTTGTGCCATTTTTAGGGGTCAGCCATTTAAAGTAGGGTTAATGAGTTGAAATTCTATTGGTTCGGTTCCGACAGTTTAAAATATCGTAATCTTACCGATTTTCTTCAAATCGGTAAAATGGTTTTTGAAGAAATTTGTGAAGTTTTAGATGTTTATATTCTAATTATCTCTAATCTAACATCTAATTAACTCTTGATCAACTCTTAATTAATTTCTAATCAAGCTTAAAGATTCAATAAAATTGAATAAATCGATTAACGGTGTAAATTAAACATTTTGCAAGTTAAGGGCCCTTTCTGGTTTTTGTTGTTTATGGCTAATGGTATTTTCGTAATTATGGGTAAGTCTAGGGGCATCCCATGTCATTTCACATATGGATGCCTCTGTGGCTCAATCGGGCGAGGTTTAGGTTTCTACGTTTTTACTACGCGATTCTGCTTCATTTAAAACCTTATTCTACTAATTCGATTGATCTAGGGACCTAAGTGTCATTTTCTAAAAAGTTTAGGGGCAAGGTTGTGAATAATAAAAGTTTATTTTTATTATTTCCTATTACGTTGTATGGGATGTTACATAACTCACCCTCGACAACTCTGAATTGAGTGAAAATAACATTGTTTGAAAGCTAACATATAAGGAAATATCCCATAAAAATTTCAGAGTTAGATTCGTTGCTAATTATTCCTAGCACATCAATGAATTTACCTTAAGTTCAAACTAGGTTAGAAAAGGGTAGTCTAGTAGGGTCAAGTTACGGGACTTATATCTCAAAATATACTTATTCAAATTACATGCAACTTGTTCTTTTGAAAGCTTGTTCTGTTGTCTTTAATTTGATATAAATTTCATATTATTTCACCTAGATTTCTATTTTTAGTGAATTTTCACTTATAAGGGTGCAATTCTGGCTAAGTATAGGGCAGTCTAAGGTAAAATACTAATAATTTAAGTTATACAAATCAAAATGAGATGAAGCCAAAAGGATTGGAAACTAGACACATAAAGCTATGACATATCCAAAATCTAAGTTTAAATGAGTTGAATTGGACTAAAGGTGGATTATACAAAATTCGGGCAGAATAGGATGATGTAAGTAGAAAACTCTATTAATGTTTTTATTGACTTTGATGAATGATATTGTGAATATATAATTGCTGTTCCATATTGATTTGCATGTTTGAATGATTTTACTGGTAGTCTGGCACTATTCATGGAAAAACGGACTCGATCCGTTATGCTGCTGAAATTTCGGCAAAGAATTCATATGTTGTGTGAGTTATACTTGCATGAACACATGATGTTTGAAAGGATAAAGTTAGTTGTGCATGCAATTCATGAATATTATAAGGGATTTCATATTACTTGGGCTAGCCCCTGAATAAGTTTAAAGGGAATTGATCAGTGGGAAAGTCGAGGAAAGTAAACCCAGTAATCCTTTATAGGAACGAGTTCGGTCCTAAAAAGCAGACTATTACCCAGGAGTATATGGCCAATGACTCCCAGGAGACCAAGAATGGAAATTATAAGTTACAAGAGTTGAAGGCTCTCAAAGACAAAGTGTATTTTTTTTTTCAGTATATATATATATATATACTGTATTTGTTGATTCCTAACTACTTTTATAGCTATCAGTGTTCCTCATATTATGTTACTATTTAACTATGTTTACTATTTTAGTCATGTTATCATGCTTGGTTTAAATGTCCTTTTATTGCTCTAATTTAAAATAAAGCTTGTTTCAGGTTACACTTTTCATAATACAAATTAAAGTTAAATATTATTGTCTTAGTGTATTATTTAAACTTAAGAAAAACCAAAATAACTAAGAATGATAGTGATGCCAGAAGTGTATAGAATTAGGATTTCTACTGAGAAATTTTTATTTCTCACCCTACTATATGTTTCCATGTCATTCTCAGATCATGGAGAATGTGGTGACAGGGGTCCTATTCCTCGAGTTCCCTAAGCTTCATATTCACCTCGACCCGTTTATAGACTCTGTGTACATATCTGGGAGCTGCTGATTTCGCCTTTATTTCTTCTTCAGTAGAGATTTTGCAATCCCACTTACTCACCCCTTTTTCGACCCTTCCGCTCTTTATATTGCCATCCCTCTTCACATAGCACATCTGTTCCCACCTCCACCCATAGCAGCAGCAACTTCCATGGCTCCGCCAGCTTCACCATTGTAGCAGATCTCCTTTGCCTCACTGTTTGAGAATGATCCGTCAAAGGCAACGAGCTCGTCTTCCTCGTCCTCTGTCCCGAGCATGGACTACACTCCAGTTGACGCTGGCATGGCGAATGGATTCCTTTCCACATAGTCCATCTAGGGTGCCCGTGTAGTGCTACAGTAGGAAATGTATAGAGTGGCCTTCTTTTGGCATTATTGGGCCATAGGCAGTAGTTTAGTGTATGTTATATATGGATGGTTAGGACACAAAATGTCCCTTGGGGACCAGTTACAGTACTATTCATAGAGACAGGCCGATTTATTTTATTTCAGTGGCCTCATTTTATTACCCTGTACTATTCATATATCTTTTGGCAAACTTTGAAACAAATGTCTATATATATATATAGACATTTGTATATATATATGATGTAGTTTCAGTAGTTCTGTCTATTCCGCATTTTTTTATTTTATTTTATTTCTGTTACAATAATTATCTATTACTTATTCCATAGTCAAATGAAAATTTATTAAGTGAACAGTTAACTCTATACGGGTAATTAACATTGAATCAGAAAATGGGATTTAATTAGACCATCATACGTAATAACTTATCAAGTAATATATTATGACTTAAGCATAACATGTTATCTGGTAAGGTATTACATTTTTGGTATTAAAGCAGTTCGTCCTAATATAGGCCTGAGGATTGGACTGACTGTGCTTCACATATGCTTTGAGTTTCTTAGACATTATCATGCACTCAGTCTTGTTCATCTAGATAGGATGCATGTAAGGGAATTGCCTGGCCGTATGCTATTTTTTTACTAGCACACTAGACTTAGTATTGAGCCTGATCAACTCAATCACTCTTGTTTTGTGTTTTTAGAACTTGATGGCTTCCGGAAGGCGGGGTAGGCTACGAATGGATTTAGCTCAGGAGGAATCTGTTGACTTTATGGACACAATGTGGGAAATGGCGTACGCCATGCGAGAACAAGCAGCTGCAGCAACCCAGATGATGGACTAACTAGGAAGGCAGCCTGGGGTTGGTCGTGGAGGGAATTCTAATAGTCCAGGAATGGACCTAAAATACCTTAAATTTGCCGAGTTTCGAAAAGCTAACTAGCCCAGCTTTAGAGGAGCCTTCGACCCAAATAAGGTAGATGAGTGGGTTAAAGCTATGGAGAAAGTCTTCTTCTTTTTAGACTGCACAGACCATCAGAAGGTGACCTTTGCCACTTATATGCTGGAAGCAAATGCATAGTTCTGGTGGAATGGTGCATGATGGCTATTAGAAGGATCCCAAATAGATATTACTTGGGACATATTCAGAGACACGTTCTATTGGAAGTATTTCCCTGCTTCTATCCTCAATGCTAAGAAGTTAGAGTTTAGGCACCTCTGTAAAGGGAATAGTAGCATATCGGAGTATATTACTAAATTTGAGGAGTTTTGTAAATTTTCCACAATCTATCAACGGAGCTCTGATGAGGTTTGGAAATGCGTAAATTTTGAAAGTGGACTATGAGAGTATATTCTCACCACCATAGGACTGATGGAGATAAGAGATTTTCCTATTCTGGTTAAGAAGTGCCGATTGGTGGAGGATTGTAGCAGGAAGTTAACTGCTACTAGATTAGCTGGCAGTAACTTCAAGAAAGGATTGGCACCGCAGGGCCCAAGGTTTAAACCTAACTTTCAGCCGCAGAGAAAGTTTCAACTAGTAGGCAATAAGGGCAAGCAACCCGAGAGGCCTTTTGGAAACTAGACCTGCAGCCAGTGTGGCAAGAATCACGGCAATCGCTCATGCCTAGCAGGTCAGAATATCTATTTTGGATGTGGCAAGACAGGCCACAAGATCTATGAATGCCCAGCCAAGAACCCTCAGCCGACTCCCAGGCCGCAATTCCAGGGAAGAGTTTTCATTATGGATGCACAGGAGGTCGACAAGTCAGAAGATTTGATTCAAGATACGTGTGAGGTGAATGGTAAGATCTTGACTATTTTATACAATTCAGGTGCATCTCACTCTTTCATTTCTCATGATTGCATGTCAGCCTTGCAATTACCTATTTCTGAATTACCCTATGACTTGCTAGTTTCTACTCCTACAAGTGAACTTGTTAAGACCAATTATATTTGTATGAATGTCTCCCTTTAGATAAGAGGTCGGACTTTTTCAGCCAATTTAATTTGTCTTCCCTTGTCCCACCTTGAAATCATTTTGTGTATGGATTGGCTCTTTGCCAACCGAGCCATGTTAAATTGTTCTGACAAGGCCATTGTGTTTCCTTTTGTGTCGTCCCCTGAGCCAATAACCCCTGTAAACCTTTATCTAAGCTCTATAGCAATATACCACCATGGGGATAAAGGTAAAGGGTATATTCTCTTATCAACCAATGTAATGGAGGTTGATCAAAAGTTAGATGATATTCCAGTTGTTAAGGAATATCCTGATGTGTTCCCTGAGGATATCCGTAATTTTCTTCCCAAGAGGGAAATTGAGTTTGCCATTGAATTGGTACTAGGAGCAGGGCAGATATCTATAGCGCCATACAGAATATCACCTTTGGAGTTGACCGAACTTAAAAAGGAAATTGAAGAACTCTTGGAAAAGAAATTTATTAGGCCAAGTGCATCACTATGGGGAGCCCCAGTCCTGTTAGTTAAGAAGAAAGACGGAGGCATGCGACTATGTGTGGATTATAGGTAGTTGAATAAGGCGACGATCAAGAATAAGTATCCGTTGCCAAGGATTGATGATCTCATAGATTAACTACAAAGGGCAACTATATTTTCCAAGATTGATATAGGGTCTGGATATCACCAGATTTGGGTTCGAGAAGAAGATATTCCAAAGACGGCATTTTGGACTTGTTATGGACATTATGAATACACTATGATGTCCTTCGGGTTGATGAATGCACCAGCAATATTCATGGATTATGTGAATCGGATATTCCGACCATATCTTGACAAATTTGTGGTAGTATTCATTGATGACATACTTGTTTACTCAAAGACGGAGTAGGAGCACGCAGAACAATTGTGATTGGTTCTGCAAATTCTAATAGAGAAGAAACTTTATGCCAAGCTATCCAAATGTGAATTTTGGATAAAAGAAGTAAAATTTCTTGGCCATGTGGTATCCCATGAGGGAATTTCTATGGATCCCAGTAACGTGGAAGCAGTATTAAGCTGGGAATGGCCAACGACAATCACAGAAGTTAGGAGTGTCTTAGGTTTGGCAGGATACTACAGGAGATTTGTTAAGAACTTCTCTCAAATAGCCCTACCCCTAACAAAGCTAAGCAGGAAGAATGCCCTATTTGAATGGACTCCTGAGTGTGAGTAGAGTTTTCAAGAATTAAAAGAAAAGTTGACAACAGCCCAGTGCTTACTCTACCGAATCCTCATGGACCGTTTGAAGTCTACTGTGATGCATCCAAGAAAGGATTAGGGTGTGTGTTAATGCACAATAGGAATGTCATCGCATATGCTTCCAGGCAATTGAAAACTCATGAAAGAAATTATCCAATGCATGACCTAGAGTTAGCAGCGGTGGTATTTGCTTTGAAGATATGAAGACACCATCTCTACAAAATGAAGTTTAAAGTATTTTTTGATCACAAAAGCTTTTTTGATCAGAAAGAATTAAACATAAGGTAGCGGAGGTGGATGGAGTTTCTCAAAGATTACGAGTTTGAGCTAAAGTACCATCCTGGCAAGGCAAATGTGGTGGCAGACGCCCTAAGTAGGAAGTCCTTAACAGTGGCATGGATGATGATCAAGGAGACAGAACTTATAGAGAGTTTCCGAGACCTCAACTTGGGAATCTCTATAACCTCCAATGCTATTCAGTTAAACCAACTTAAGATAACTAGTGATTTTAAAGACCAAATCTGATAGGCACAACAAAGGAATGATGACTTTCAACATACAGTGCAACTAGTACAATCCAGAAAGCTAATAGGATTTACTCGAGATGCAGAAGGTGTATTGTGATATCAGGGAAGGATATGTGTACCTGAGAAGGACAACCTTAGGCAGAGAATGTTGGAGGAAGCCCATAGGAGCGATTTTGCTATACATCCTGGTATTAACAAGATGTATCAAGACCTCAAGAAGATGTTTTGGTGGCCAGGCCTCAAGAAGGATGTGGCGAGTCTTGTGAATAAATGTCTAACCTGCCAGAAAGTAAAAATAGAGCATTAGAAACTGTAGGAACTCTGCAACCCTTAGAGATTTCGAAATGAAAATGGGAGAGCATTTCTATGGATTTCATTATAGGCTTAGCAAGGACACCCTCGGGATATGACGCTATATGGGTCATAGTGGATAGATTAACGAAGTCTGCTCACTTTTTACCCATTCGGGCAAATTATCCTCTAGAGAAGTTGGCTCAATTGTACATTCAAGAAGTAGTGCGACTACATGGTATTCCTTCAACAATCATCTCAGATCGAGATCCGAGATTTACCTCACGATTTTGGGGAGCATTCCAAAAAGCGTTCGGCACCGACTCTGTTTAAGCACTACATACCATCCGCAACTAGATGGTCAGACCGAGCGAATTATTCAAACTTTAGAAGATATGCTACGAGCGTACATCTTGGAATAGCGTGGGCACTGGGATCAATATTTACCATTGGCCAAATTTGCATGCAACAATAGTGATCATGCGAGCATCGGCATGGCCTCATACAAAGCATTATACAGATAGAAATGTCAATCTCCACTATGTTGGTATGAATTAGGGGAACAGAATTTGCTAGGACCAGAGTTAATCAAGCAAACTACGGAGCAAATCAAAAGGATCCGTAGTAAGATACTTGCAGTTCAAAGCCATCAGAAGAACTACGTGGATGTCAAAAGAAAGCCCTTGGAGTTTCAAGAAGGAGACCATGTGTTCCTAAAGATCACACCCACAACTGGAGTAGGTAGAGCTATTAAAATTAGAAAGCGAAGCCTTTGCTATATAGGTCCTTTTCAAATCTTAAAGCGAATCGAGCCAGTTGCATATCGAGTTGCCTTACCTCCGCATCTGTCAAACCTCCATCATGTTTTCCATGTTTCTCAACTCAGAAAATACTAGCTTGACTCGACTCACTTCTTGGAGCCTGAATCAATCCAATTAAGGGATGACTTAACTTTTCATGTACCCCCAGCACGGATAGTGGACAGGAGCATCAAACACCTTCGGAACAAAGCTGTACAGTTAGTGAAAGTGGCATGGGGAAACGAAGACTCAGCGGACTATACGTGGGAATTAGAGTCCGATATGAGGAAGGAGTATCCTGAATTATTCTTAGGTACTAAATTTTGAGGACAAAATTTTTTTTAGGAGGGTAGAAATGTAACGTCTGAAAAATTTTATCGTTTTCAACCAAGTTGTTAGGTTTTTATCAAACAATTATGACTAAATAGAATTCAATTGAGCATTCATTTAAAGCCAATTAAGTGTGATTTAGAAGGATTAGATTTGATGAAATTAGATTAGGAATATAGGAAACCTCATAGAATTTTTCTAAAATCAATTTACCGATTTAAGATAAATCTGTAAGATTCCGGTATTTTAAACTGTCCGAACCAAATCAATAGAAATTATATTGTAAAACCCTAGGATGGATGGCCAAGATTCAGCCACCACACCCTCACAAGTGGCACCACCAACAGCCATGAAGAAGGGCAGCCAAGCCAAATTGGAAGGAGAGATGAGATCCACCAATTATATGATAACTTCTCTCCAAAGTTTTCAAAATTTTTCCCTATCTACCCTTATTGCAGCCATCAAAATGGGGTAGACCTCTCTTCATTTCTCTTTCATTCATACTCATCTTTACTCCATCTTCATCCCCTTTTCAAGTCTCATCAAAAGCTTCTTCAAATCTAAGACACCAAACGAACAAGAAGATTTCAACTAACATGATATCAGTAATCAAGTCAAAATTGTTCTTTCCAATATTACCTATACCTATGAGCTTTGACTTGATTCCGTCAACAACTTTCACAACTCCTTTATCCTTGGGTTTGAGGTTTCTAAATCAAGATATGTTTCTAGTTATGTATATGGAATAGCCACTATCCAGATACCATTTGATCTCCTTACGATGATGTGATCTGAGAGACACCTACATCAGAAACAACCTTTGCCTTAGGTACCCACATCTTCTCGAGTCCTTTTGAGTTAATTACCTTTTTAGGTTTTGCACTTTCTATTTCTTTGCTTTTCTTCTCGTAAAGCACTTCTCAGAAGAGTGTCCCTTCTTAAAGCAATAAATACAAGTAGGAATTTTGCCTTGAAAGCTCTTGGATAATTTCTCATTCTCTTCTTTCTTATACCCAAATCCCGATTTTTCAAAATATGGTCTTTGACTACCAAACATCAAGTCAAGATTCCTAGAGCCATTCACCATTTTCTCAAGATTAGATTTCAGAAGCTTAACTATTTTTTGTAATTCAAAAACATTAGAAGAAGTTTTCTGAGCAAGTTCAGAAACTTTAGCTTTTAAGGCATCAACATCCTTTTGGAAAAGGGTGTTTTCTTTTAAAAGCATATTTTTTTCATGCCTTAGCTTTTCGTTTTCTAACTCAAGGTTTTTAAATTCTAAAAACACATTTTGAAAACTTTTCTTTAAAAAAGCATAATGAGAAAAAGCATTTGAGAGTCATATAGAAGTTCATCATAAGTTTTCTAAAGTTCATCATATGAAGGTTCTGTTTCAGGAAAGTTACCTTAATTTCTTCATCAAAAACTATATCTGCCATGAAGCAAAGATTTGCAACTATTTCCTCTTCTTCTTGAGAATCTGCACTTTCTTGTTCTTCATCCAGATCTTCCCATGTTGCCATTATTGTAACATCCTCAATTTCTTGTCGTGCTAAATTACCTTAGTAACCTTGAGTAATTGGGCACTTAATGAGAAATTATGAGATTAAGGCTTAAGTAAAGGATTAACAAAGTGTTTATGAGTCAACCCTGATGAGAAAAGTCAAGAGAATACTTAATCGAGATTAGATAATCTCTAATTAAGCAAGTTAGAGCCTATTAATAGCTTAATTAAGCACTAATCACCCTTAATTAGCTTAATCGAGTTTAATTAAGGATAATTATACTTAATCGGAAGATTAATTTTTGTTAATCATGTTCTTATGTGTTAATCACTAATCCTTACTTAATCATATTAATTAAGTTGCAAGAGCACTTAATCACATGATTAAATTCAAATTTAGTCAATTAGACAAGAGTGCTTTATGTAAAAGTAAGTACTTGATTTGTTCCCCCATCATCCAATTTGTCTCCCTAAACCTTAATTAACACAAAATAACACAAAAATATCTCCCACCACCCTCATGCATGTTATGGCTACAACAACAACAACAACAACACACACACACACACACACACACACACACACACTCTTATTTTCATTTTGTTTCTTCCTATTCTCTCTCTTAAACTCAAATCCTCTAACTTCTCTCTACATTCTTTTTCTCCTTCTTCATCTTCTTCTTCATCTTCTTCTTCCTTTCTTCACCACCACCATAACCAAAACTCTCACTTAGCCCTTCAAAGACCATATCTTTTGGTCTTTGGAGACAAGATTTAAACACTATAAGCTTCATTTTCAAGAGAACTCAAGAGCTTCTTCTTCCTCCTTCCAAAGCCACCACCTTGACACCACCTTGATCACCTTGAGGAGCCACCATTTTCTTCATTTTTCACCTCCAAGATCACGCCATCTTCACTCTAGGTAGTGATCTTCACTCTTCTATTGTGTTTACTCAAGAAAGCTTGAAGCTTGGATCTTCTCATGACCAAGATCTTCAAGTGAAGGCTTGAGAAAATCTTTCACGCCCTTCATGAGAAAAAGTTTCTATTTTTAGTAAAATATGTTCATATTCTTGTTCATGAGTGTTCGAGTTTTTTTGAAAAGTTCCTTTCTTTAAGTGCTTTAAAGTTTCTATTCTTCTTTCTTGATGCATGAGATCTTGGTGTTTTGGTGGTATTTGGGTTGAAAGTTGTCTACCTTCTTATGATGATGCTTATGATTGGAAAAGTTGTCACCTTTATCATTTTCTCTTGATTTGACAAGACTAAACACATTCTTGATGCATGAAATTTCAAAAAGTTTGTTACTTGCATCCTTAAAAGTGGTAGAAATTTTTGGTTCCTTAAAGTTTCATTTTGTCTTGTCTTGAAGACAAGAATATATGTAAAAGTCTAAGCTTTTTGGAATATGAAGTCTTTTTAAGTTATAGAAATGATATCTTGTCACTTTATGTTTTAAAGATTTAGTCTTGGATACAAATCCTTTCATAAAGTTTTAAACTTTAATCAAGAAGGTAACTTTAAGTCAAAAAGTTATAAGTTTGCACCTTAGTCTTGCAAAGGTGGAATCTTGAGATAAATATATTATTAAAGTTTTAAGCTTTAAGCAAGAATATCACTTTTGAGTCATAAAAGTGTTAACTTTTATAAAGATCAAGACTTTTTAACTTTAAGCTAATGTTTCATATCATTAGTTCATAAAGTAGGAATCTTTTAGACTTTAAGACAACTTTAAATCATAAAGTTGAGACCTTAATGGTCTTAGAATAACTAAAAGTGTCAGCTTTCATAAAGAATAAGACTTTTTAATTCTAAAGTTGATATCTTGCATCATTATCTCACAAAGAATGAAGCTTTATAAGCTCTTTACAAAGAATGATAACTTTGATAATATTTAAGGTAAGATCTTGTCATGTTAATAATAAAAGCTTGACCTTGCAACTTGGATAAGTTAAAAATCAGGTTTGGTGATTAGCGAATATAGTGTTGTTGGGTTGATGAGTGTGGTTATGCATTGTCATGACCCAAGGATTAGAGGGATCTCAAACTCCTTGGGAACAAAAGTATGATTAGGGCCTTTGAGCATACCATGAACCTAGGAATCACTAAGTGTACTATCTCAAGAAAAGGAAATAATCACCAAACTTAGTTAATTTGAACAAGTGTTTCATAAGACATGTACCCAAGTAAAAAGTAAATTCCTATA
Organism: Pterocarpus santalinus; assembly: GCA_031439595.1. Classification (NCBI taxonomy): domain Eukaryota; kingdom Viridiplantae; phylum Streptophyta; class Magnoliopsida; order Fabales; family Fabaceae; genus Pterocarpus; species Pterocarpus santalinus. The sequence goes on along the minus strand of CM062532.1, from coordinate 46,328,366 downwards.
AGGACTAAGTAACTAAAAGATTTCACACACATTCATTTCAACTATGTGATTCTCTCATGGGTAACCACAAGAAATCATATGATAACTCATAAGACGTCTCATAAAGAATAATACAATTATGAACCTCTTTAGGGTATGAATGTATGATGCCATTTGGCATGATGAATGACAAGTTTGATTGAGCTCTATCTCATGAATGAGTGATTAATGTGATGATATGATATAGACTATTGGTTGAAAGTTTTATGATTGGTATTTTGGGGAAGCTCCGGTCTAGCCGTCATGCTGCTAGATTTTCGTCAAAATTAGGGACTTAGTCATATTATTGCATGTATCTGGTCAAAGAAGCACTATACACGTAAAGTATAATGATAAGAAAAGAAAGAATAGGATATAGCCCCTCGATCACTTCAGGGAAGTGAGAGATGATGATCCACAAAGACTCAAGAAACCTCTATGCAGGAGGCAAGGGTGACATGGAGGACGCTCCAACTTAGAGGTAACCAATATCGGCTTAGTCTGATTTGGTTAGTACTACATGACGATGGTCACAGAATGAGCTCATGTCCAAAAGCAGTCTATTTCAAAGGAAAAGTAAAGAATGTTAAGCACATGCTAAGAATGAAAGTAAAGTTAAAGTAAAACCATATTTAAGTCTATGAGGTTGCATGTCATTGCATGTATTTATATTGTCCATATGCATTATGAATGTTTATTCTATGCTTTTGTATGTATGTTTAGTGTTGATGTTAAGTTTAAAAGAAAACTGCTTCGGGACTTAGGTTTTTAAAATCATTAAAATTGAACCTATACATGTTCACTGTTTTCATAATTAAACCCGAAGTGGCTAGGACAATGAAGATGACACAATGTTTGTCTAGTCGTGATCCTACTGAGAAATATAGTATTTCTCATTCTTACGTTTCTAATGTCATCTTCAGAGAATGTTCATGTTGGACATGGTGGTGATCTTCATTGAGTTTCCAGTATGGCGTTGGTGCTTTGACCAGGTGTTGAATGCCTCAGTGATGTCTACGAGCGCAGCGATGAGGGTCTACATCTTCCACAACCATCCATTTCAGGTTCCAATCATGAGCCCATTTTTCCAACCACATTAGCCATATGGTGAGGTTACCTTGGATGACATCCGTCCTTACTTTCAGCCGCCGAAATACCCCATTGACGATGAGACTGACTCGGATACTCGTCTAACTCCAACTGTTTCATTGGATTCCGATCTGAGCTATCCCATCTGAGCTATCATGTGGAGACTGACCCATCTGAGCCCTCCTACCCATCAGTGATACGCTGGACATCTGATTCGTCTTCTTCTTTAGCAGCTCCTTGTCATACTCTACCCACAGTTCATGGTCGCAGTTCATTTGTACCCGTGCTATGCCTCGTGGGCATAACCGTGCTCGAGGAGGAAGACGTGGTGATGTTACTCCCGATGGATTCGGAAATGATTTCCTTCCACCTAATAAGTGATGTGGTGATTGCATACGGAGCTGAGCATGAGGATAACCCTTTTTGGTTGTGGTTATAGGATTAGCATTTTATTGTATGGCATGCTTAGGCAGTAGAGATTTCCTATGTATTTTCTTTATGATGTATTTGATAGGTTTCTTTTGTAGGGCCGACAGTAGGTATCGGACCCATCATTATCTTTGTGTATGACTTCTGGTATCACTATTTTTGTCTTAACTATGATGGTTGTGGAATGAATATTATGTTTATCAAAGTTATTGTTATTCTTGCCACTTCTAATTATTTTATTCGCATGGTATGTATGAGATAGCGATGTTTGTATTATATATTCACGATGCCCTCATGGCTCTTGGTTTTCAAAACGGATCATTTGTTATTTTTATAAAAAAAAAATTACCCCTATTTTCATTATAAAGTATTTTCAAACGGTAATGTTAGTTCACGAGCAAAAGTAACAACTAGAAATTCTATAATATGACTTAAGCATAGAATGGGACTATTAGGGTGTTACAATTATGGCCTTTTTCTTAGATGCCTTTTTTTCTGAAGCCCTTATTTAGCTTTGGACATTCTAATATCAAATGTCCAAGCTCCTTGCATTCATAGCAGATGATCTCACTCTGCTTTGCTTTTCCCTTCTTGTCCTTTTTGGGGACAAATCCTTTCTTTTTCTTCCTTCTGATCTTCGCCTTAGTAATCTTTTCAGCTAGATGAGCAATCTCATCTTTCTCTTCATCATCCTCACCATCAGAGGGCTCTTCTTCTTCTTCATCTATTTCTTCTAAAGCCTTCATGAATTTAGCAGAACTAGATCTTCTTTGAGTGGATTTTAAGGCAATGGACTTGCCTTTTCTGTTAGTCTCCTCTGAGGCTTCATTCAACTTAATCTCGATTCTTTAGAAACCTAATGGGAGCATCGAGACTAAGCACATTCAAGTCTTTGGCTTCTTGAATGGCTGTTACTTTGGGGTACTAAGCCTTTGACAAGTTTCTCAAGATCTTTCTAACTATTTCAATAATAGAATATATTTTTCCCAATGCCTTTAACTGATTTATGATGTTTATAAATCTTATTGTCATATCATCAATATTTTCATGCTCCAGCATTTTGAACATTTCATATTGATGAACCAAGTTACTAATCTTAGTTTCCTTGACATGATCAATTCCTTCATGGAGAATTTCGAGTCTGTCCCAAATGTCTTTGGCAGAGTCACATGAAATAATCTTGTCATATTCACTTTTGCTCAGAAGACAAGTGAGAAGATATTTGGCTTTGGCATTCATTTGCACCATGGCTTTGTGTTGGTTAGTCTATTAGTTTCTAGGCACTAATCTGACTATTATAGAAGGAAGTTGATTTGGATTAGTAGCTACTTGGGGCATAGGTTGTTACATGTTTCAAATATAATCTCCATTCTCAATGATCTCCCACATGTATAATAAATAGTCTCATTCTATCTTTCCAATAAGGATAATCTTCTCCATTAAAATATGAAGGATGATTAATGAAGTGTCCTTTAGTAATGTGTGTGATTTGTTGTGCCATATCTCAGGATCTTTTTCCTCTGCAATCATTAGGAAGCTCAAGCCTAGAGGCTAGGCTTTGATGCTAATTAAAGATACAAGTAGCACGAGAAGAGGGGGTTGAATTGTGCTTTCAAAAAAACCTTTTTCAAACTTGAAAACTTAAACAAATTTTCTCAAGTCTTTAGACTTGGATTGTGGAAGCATTTTAGATTAGAAACTAAGTTATTGTTTTCACAACAACTTTCTTAGATAACTTTCAACAAAATACACAGAATAATAACACAAGTTATAATGACTATAAAGAGAGATAGGGATAGAAAATCACTTAAAAAAATTCTATACTGGTTTGGCCAAACAACTTGCCTATGTCCAGCCCTCAACAAATTAGTTGAGATTTTATAAACATGAGTATTCTTTTGTACAAACTTTTCCAAGCTTACAACCAAGTAGTCTTTCCTAGCTTATCTAAGCTAAGCAAATAGAGTAGTATTGTCCTAGCCTCTCTAAGATAACAGCAACCACTATTAGGTCAAGTTACAATCAAGGATTGAAGGTTTATGTTTGATTAACACTCACACTAAATCAATCAAAGTGTATAGATCGATTAAATACAATGTGGAGTGACTTCTCACAAACCTCTCTAAGAGAGTATTTGCTATTAAAAATCAATGAGAAGATTTTCTCTCAAGAAACTTTAGAAAGCAACTTTCTAGACATTTAGAAGGTTGAGAAAGATGAAAGCTTGTTAAGATTTTCAATCAACGGGATTCCAACACCTTCTTCTTCATCTTCAAGAGTTATGTAGATTTCAAAATCTAGCTGTTGAGACTTCAAACCTTAAGCCTAGAGCTTTTTAGACCCATTGGTCTTAAAGTCTTAAACTACAAAGAGAAGTGGGTTGCTTTCTTTCTTAGCAAGTAAGTATATCATCCAAGAGGAAAACTAGCTATTTGGGTCCACTAGCTTTTTAGAATATTAGCACTCTTTTTGGATCTCTATCTTGTTAAGTTTGACCTTTGAAAAAGATTTATGAATCATGTAGGACAAGTTTTGAGAGTGAGGTTTTCTTCAAGCAAATCAACTTTCTGAAGATCAACTTTCTGAAGATCACCTTTCTGGTCAAGCCTTCTAGAAAGATCATTGTTCTAATGTGCTTGTGATCCTTCTGATGACTTAAGAATATCCTTCTGATGCTTCTGATTTGCTTTTTGTGAGAGAATTTTTTAGACCATAGATTCTCTTGTGAAAAAGGTTTTTTCCTTAGGATTATATACAAGATATATAAGATCTTTTAGAGAATTTGTTAAAAAATGAAATGTTATATGATCCAATTCTCTTCAACGAGCGTTTAGCATGATCTTGTATTAATAAGAATAAACGGTTGAACAAACCATTAGTTCTCATAAAAGGATTTTTTAATGATTGATTTGTTATCCATCAAAACCCTTAGCTAGGTATATCTTAGACTACTTAGTGGGTTCTAAAGAGTCTTGGAGCTTACACTTAGCAGAGCATCCTTGCATTGAAGTGCAATACCTTATGGGCAATTGTCGAGGGTATGTTCAATTAGAGCCATGGGTTCTAGCCTATGATGGATTGAAACATCAAAATGGGGCTAGTGCAGGGATTATCATCACTAGTCCAACGAGTGTCGAGAGCAAGTATATGTGCACATTGGACCTTCAATGTTCCAATAATCGAGCACTGTATCATGCATTAATTATAGGATTAAAGTTACTTCTATGTGATTAAAATTGTGGGTGATTCACAACTAGTAGTTAACCAATTGATGGGGGAGTGCAAGTGTAACAATCTGAGCTTGCAAAACTACCTTGAGTCAACCAATGCTTTGCTGAAGTAGTTTGCCAAGGTCATCATAATGCGTGCTCCCTAAGGTAGTGACTAGATTGCTAATGATTTGGCACAACAGGCATCCAACTTCAAGCCAGATATGTTTGAAATCATTCAAGTTAAGATAGGAGAAAATTAACCAATTGAAGAAAGAGATTGGAGGTAAGAATTCACACGGTATCCCTCTAACTCTTCAATCAAAGCAGATTATAAGCTCAAATAAAAGGCCCTAAAATATGTGTTAACAGATGATGAGTTATTCAAAAGGAATTAAGAGGGATTGTTATTGAGATGTGTTGATAAGCAAGAAGTGAAATGAATTATGCATAAGGTGCACGAAGGAATATGTAGGGCACACAAATCAAGCCCTAAGATGAGATCACTGATCCATCGGTATGGATATTACTAGCCTACCATCTCAGCTGATTTCCTTACATATGCTAAACGATGTGAATTTTACCAAATGCATGGACTTCTCCAAAAAGTACCAGCCAAGAAGCTCCATGCTACTATAAAACCTTGGCCTTTTAGAGGTTAAGCCATGGACCTCATTGGCAAGATCTATCCCCCATCCTCTAAGCACCATACATTTATCATTGTGGCCACAGATTACTTTATCAAGTGTGTAGACAATTGGTGAATACGACCCAAGTCAATGTAATTTGGTTCATCCGGACGCAGACCATATATTAGTTTAGGATCCCTGAAGTTATCACAATGGATCAAGGAACTATGTTCACAAGGAAAAAGATGAAGGCCTCTACCGAACTGTTTGGATTTCGGCTAGTCCATTTTTCTCCCTATTATGCTTAGGCCAATGGACGGGGGCTGAAGCCACCAACAAAATATTAATCTAATATGACCAAAAGAACTATCGAGGATAAGCTGAGGAAATGGCATGAGGTCCTATCTAGGGTTTTATGGGCTTACAAAATTCTAAAAGTAATGCCATAAGATTAACTCCTTATCAGCTAACATATGGCTAGGATGTCATTTTTCCTTTGGAATTGGTTATGAATTCTTTCAGAGTGGCTAAACAACATGGTTTATAGCCAGAGGAGTATTCCCAAGCCATGTTTCAAGAGATAGAATTGGCTAACAAAGATAGTTGATGGTCTTGGAGAATATCTAGGCTAACAAAGCTAAAGTATCCAAGTTATACAATAAGAAGGTTAGAGCAAAACAATTTGCCAATGGAGATTTAGTGCGGATAGTTATATTACCAATCGAAACTAGAATTTCTAAGTTCGGCAAATGTTCCATTAATTGGAAAGGACCTTTTATGATTAGTAAAGTTATATATGGTGGAACATACAAATTAGTCACGTTAGAAGGAGCAAAGCTGGCAAGAAGTATCAGTGGTAAATATTTTAAAAAGTCATCCTACTATGTGGAAAGAAATTAATATTCATAGTAGCCAAAGGTGATAGCCACAAGCCAGCTAAATAGCTGAAGGAATGCAAAATATAAGAGAATAACAAAATCCTAAGATAGGGAGTCAGGATCAATGGTTATGGTAGGATCCACAGTTTGGTTTTCCACCCTAGCATCAGCTAATGTCTCTAGTTAGGACGATTCGTTCAATAGGTAAATTGGCCTAACAAAGTTGACTTGGAATGTCATGTATTCATTGACTTTTCAATCTGATATATATACACATACAGGTCATATACAATCTGTTCAAACATTCTAAGCATAGTTCCCCTAATTTATGTTATTTACACCTAAATATGAGATATGTACAGCTAATTGCATGATATGCGGATATCACAATATCTCCATGATATCAGCTCATTATAAGCAAGAGATTAGCTACCTAAGACCCCTTCAAGTTCGAGCATGCAAATTTTGGATGCCCAACTTGCCCAAAATATGATCAAATTGTCGTTTCCCCAAAGCTTTGTTAAATATATCAACCGGTTGAGTATGAGTAGACACATAATGAATTGAAATGTTGCCGTTGAGAAGCTCATTGCGCAAGAAATGACAATCAACTTCAATGTGCTTCGTCCGCTCATGAAAAACTAGATTGGCGGCTATATGTAATGCGGCCTAGCTATCACAATGGATTTTCATGGGGCGAGAGACAGTAACACCTAAAGAAAGTAGGAGTGCTTTCAACCATTTGAGTTCACATATGGTAGTGGCCATGGAGCGATATTCTGCTTCAACGGAAGAATGTGAGACAACATGTTGCTTCTTAGTTTTCCAAGATATAGGCGAGTTCCCAAGAAAAATAAGCTAACTTGAAAGAGAATGCCGAGTCAATAGACAATTGGCCCAATCCGAGTCACACCAAGCATAGAGTTGAAGATCACAGTAAGCTTGGAGAAGGACACCGTGGCCTAGGTTGCCTTTGAGATAACGAACAACATGCAAATCAGCGTTCCAGTGTTCTTGTAAAGGTTGCTACATGAATTGAGAGAGCATGTGAATGCAATAAGAGAGTTCTGGTCTACTGACAATTAAGTAGACCAAATGGCCTACTAGTCTTCCTTAACGATCTGGATCGGAAAGTGGAGGTCCATTGGCCAAGGGAAGATGATGGTTTGGATCTAGAGAAAAACCAACAGGTTTAGCTCCCAATAAACCTATCTCAATAAGAATGTCAAGAGTGTATTTGAATTGGCACAAGAAAATGCCATCGGGACTGCAAGCCACCTCAATGCCAAGAATGTATTTCAAAGGACCAAGATCTTTCACATGGAAACAGGTGCTCAAGTAGGATTTAAAGGACTCAATGGCATTGTTGTTGCTGCTAGAAATGATGAGATCATCCACATAAACCAACATATATAGCTCCATACAATCACGATGTAGAGTACAAAAAGAGTAGTTTGAATAAAATTGTGTGAAACCATAATGCAGGAGAGCACTTTTGAGTTTGGCGAACCAGCAGCGAGGTGCTTGTTTCAAGCCATATAGAGACTTTCACAGTCGGCATACTTGATTTGGTAAAGAGGATCAAAAACCAAGATGTAGCTTCATGTACACTTGTTCATGAAGCTCATTGTGCAAAAAGGCATTGTGAACATCCATCTGATGAAGTTCCCAATGCTTGGTAGCAACAACAGCAAGAAAAGTTCTAACAGTCACCATTTTCACAATCGTAGTAAAGGTTTCATGGTAATCCAGCCCCTCAACTTGATTATTTCCCAAGATAACAATCTAGCCTCAAAATGTTCAGCAGTCCTATCTGAATGATATTTAATCCTAAGGAGGAAGTGTTTCAACTATCCAGGTGCCATTATTTTCAAAAGCCTCAATTTCACGCTGCATGGCAAGCCAACATCGCTCATCTGTTATTGCTTCAACAAAGGTTTGAGGTTCTATCCTTGCAGAGATAGCTGCCAAAAAATGTCTATAGCAAGGAGAAAATTTAGCATAGTTCACATAGTGGACAAAAGGATAGGGTGTACCTGAGGAACGTGATGGAGCAATAGAACAATGTGAGATGGTATTTGTCACATAGTCTTGCAACCTAGTAGAAGGAACTTTGGTACGATACCCACGTCTGAAAGCTTCAAAATTTGTTGTAGGTTATCCCTCCTAGCTTCAACAATCAACTGCATACCATTGGGGGATTTAATGGAACAGGAACCAAGGGCAGACTCACAAAGTACTGCATGATCATCAAATGATATAGTTTCATCTACAGGAGTGGAAGAAGGTGCAGTCACAACAAGGACATGTTAACAAATGTCATCGTTGTCAACTAGATCAACAAAGGAAGAATTGGGCAAGATCCCAACATTAGGGAGAGAGAGGCGAGACTACTTCAGCAAAAGGGAATTCATTTTCACAAAAGACAGCATCTCTAAAGTTAAAGAAAATACCTAGCTCCAAGTCATACATGAGCCAACCTTTGGTTCCATAGGGATAGCCTACAAAAACACACTTGCAACTTTGAGTAGCAAATTTGTCACCCTTGTGATGTTGATTATGCATATAGCTTAGGCAAATAATTACTCGGAGGTGCTCAAGATAGGGAGCCTTACCGTGCAAGAATTCATAGGGAGTTTTGTCATTCAAGACCATTGTAAGAGATCGATTGATCAAGTAACATGCAGCAAGAGCACATTCTCCCCAAAACTAAATTGGAAACTGTGCTTGAAAATGCAAAGCACAGGCAATACTAAGAATGTGTCTATGATTGCATTCCACTCTTCCATTTTGCTGTGGTTTTCTAGTGCATGAAGTTTCATGTATAATACCATGGTCATAGAAGTATGTTTTCAATACAAGTGAATTCGGTCTCGTTATCACTGTGAATGGTCTTTACTTGAGTATTGAATCGTTGTGCAACCATTGCCAAAAATTAACAAAGATATTTAAAGACTTCTGTTTTATCAACAAGAAGTTATCGCCAAACTGATCTCAAGTAGTCATCAACAATGGTCAAGAAATACCTAGCACCACAAAAAACTGGAGTGCAATAAAGCCCTCATACGTCACAATGATTTATCTAGAATAAAGCTGTTGCTTTATTTTCACTAATAGAAAAGCTTTCTCATGACTATTTTGCTCTAAGAGGTATGTCACATGCTTAAGTACATAAATTATTATTTCTACTAGGTCTAACATTTGGAAGTAATTGCAAAACTTTTAAAGATGCATGTCCTAGTCTTCTATGCTACAAATATAAGGAAAGCTCGTTGTTGGTCTTCACTGCTATTGCCTTAACCATTTCTCTAAGATAGTATAGCCCTTCTCTTTGTTTACCCACTCCAATCAGTGTCCTTGAGGTATGGTCCTGTATAAGAAGAAACTTGTCAATGAACTGAATCATATAGTCAGAATCTTTAAGCAACTGTGATACTAAAACAAGATTGTAATGCAGATTAGGCACAAATCTTAGTTTGTCATTGAGCACCACAATTCCTTATTTTGTAACTAATATTTCTTTGCCATTTTGGAATCCTATAGAACATACAAGAATGCTACTCACATTGGTCAGGCACTCTAGTTGACTAGTCATATGGTGTGAACCACCCATATCAATAATCCATGCCAAAAGATAACACTTACCATTGAGTTTCTCAGTTGCTCCTAGTTTAACATTGTTCAAGAGACTGACCTATGTTTGCCATTGGTTACTAGTTAGTCCACTTGAATTAGATTGCTCAACAGATGCCGTTTCAGGATTCTTGTCTTCTTTATTTGTTGTTGCTTATGTTGCATGAGATTTAATATATCCTCCACGTTTTTTATTGTTAAATGTAGGATTAGACTGTTCTAGCTTCCCCCATCTGGCTCCCTTCACTGTTCCTCGTGGTCGATCTCCCCACCATTCTAGATATCTAATCACCTAAAAGTAATTTTCTGAATCATGGCCAGCTCGGTTGTAGTGACTGCATGTTCCTCCCTTTTCTTTGAGCTTAAAACTGGACTATACTGCAAATGCCATCACTTCACCATATTCTTCTGCCATACGAGTCATTGTGCACATTTGTCCCTCCTACACCAATGTTGAGTAAACTTTGTTCAATGTAGGTAGCACGTCTTGAGCATGAAGATTGGATCGGACCGTCCTATAGAAAGTGTCATCTAATCCTATAAGAAACTGATGAATTTTCTTTTCTTCTCATTTCTTTTCAAACTCAGAACTAAGATTGCACTTGCAAAGGCCACACTTGCATGTAGGTACCTGGTCATAGTTTGCCAATTCTTCCCACAACTTCTTCAATTTGCCATAGTATGTCACAATGGTCAACCCTCTCTGTTTGCATTCAACGAGCTCAGTTTGAGTTGCTGAATTCGTGGTCCATTGACAATGGAAAATCACTCCTTGAAGTTCGCCCAAAGGTTCTTCGCCACCTCCATGTGCGATATGGTGGATCGCAATGAAGGTTCAATGGTGTTCATGATCTAAGAAACCAACAAAAGAGTTGTTGGTCCACCAATCTTCGAGGTTTGTAGAGTCCTCATCAGTTTTTTTATTGTTCCATCAACAAAGCTAAATTTCTTTCTTACTCGTAGAGTAGTCTTGAGTGATTGAGCCCATTCATCATAATTTTTTCCCTTTAATTATACCTGAGTTATCAAACTCCCTGGATTATCACTTGAAGTGATATCATAAGGAAAGGTGGTCTTCCTAATGATCATTCCATCACCATTGGTGCCTGCTCTTCTTCATTGATCGCAGCAGAAGGTTTTTGGTCAGCCATGGTTTAAATCTGATATGGCTCTGGAAGCATAACAGAGTTGATTTGGAATGCCATGTATTCATTGACTTTTGAATCTGATATATATACACATACACGTCATATACAATCTATGCAAACATTCTAAATATAGTTCCCTTAATTTATGCTATTTACACCCAAATATGAGATATTGTAACACCCTACTAATTTTATGTTATGCTTAAGTCATAGCATGAAACTAGTCAGGTTGTGTTACCTTGTTGATACTTTATTTACCTTTCTTGTTTTTAATTTCTCTTTAAATCGTCTCTATTTGCGAAACGGCGTGCTGTTATATTAAAAACGAAACGAACCGAACAAAATATCACCAAGATAAGTATAGTACAACAATGTTACTGCATACGTGTAAACATATATATATATATATATATATATATATATATATATATATATCAGAAGCCACTATTTCAATTTATGTACAAAGTTTTAAAGTAGAAATACATAGGTGGGCTGGTGTATCAAAAAGACCATAATGCCCTCATTTACCAAAATACCCTATGGTCCTCAAAGGACGTTTCGTAACCTCATCGCTAACCCTACAGTCAAACCCATGACCCAAGCTATCTTTGTCCAAAGAGAGTCCTCTTGCATAACATCTTCTACCACTAAACTACTCAGTCGAAGCCATGGCAAAGCCGCCAGGTGTATAATCTGTACTGGGTCCCGAGAGGAAGAGGGCGACCGGTGTGGCCTCTGAGGGTCACTCGAAACTTCCAGCGGGATGTCGGGTGCTGTGGTGGTGACTCGAGGGGGCACGGAGTCTTGGTGCGGAGGTGCGAGGATGTGGAGTGCGCCATATGTAGAGGGATGGCAATATAAGGGTAGCAGGTCGAAGAGGGGATGGTGTAAAGGAACATCAAAGTTCATCGTGAAAAAGGTATAAGCGGAAGTTACGCGAACCAACTATATACAAAGAGTCCAACTTTCCAGGATCATGGTGGAGCGCGGAATCTCAATAAAAAGGGTGGCTGTGGAGTCCATAGCGATTAATACGAGAATGATGGGGAGACACAACGTGGGGTGAGAATTTCAAGAAAATTCTCGGTAGGGTTCTGATTATATTAGGCCCGATGACATCACATACATTCTCGGTTGCCTCGGGTTTTGTAAGTATAAAAATATGTGTTCAAACTAAAAAGTCCATTTTCATGAGTTTAAAAACACGTATCTACGGTCAAGGCAAAGATTGAGTTTACTTTAATTAGGCGTAAGAAACAAAATAGATTACTTAATACTAATGCATAGAATGATAAACGAAATAAATAAACGAATAGCAGTGAGCAATTGTACCAGACGATTGTAAACATCTTAATGTAACTAGTCCATGTATTCATGCATTCATGTAATCATGTAGTCTCGTTCATGGTCTTTCCTTCATAATCTTTTTCATTATTTTCTATCATTTTCCATCTCTTGGTCCCTGGGAGTTCTTGGCCATTTAGACTCCTGGGTAATAGTCTGCTTATCGGGATCGAGCTGCGTTCCTATAGGAATGCGGGTTTACTTTCCTGATCTTCCGATCTATTCCCATTAACTTTCTATCTGGCTGGCCCAAGTAGTATGGAACTTGCATAATAACACACAATTCTTTCATATCTTTCATGCCTTTCTTAAGAATGCATATGCATTAGGATGTAATTCATAACTTCTACATGGGCTCTACCGAAATTGGCTTGACATAGCTGAACGTGTCCGCTTCCTCATGAATAGTGCCAGCCAATCAATACATCAATTTATCACAAGGAACACAAATTCACATTTATACTCCAACATAGAACTCAAATCCATATCAAATTCATTAAGCGTAAATCCCGCCTCGGCATATTCAACCAACCCGGTTTTTGTAATTCATGCCACAATTTCATTTTAACTCATTTGGACCTCAAATTTGAATGTTCCAGTGTTGTGTGTCTATTTTCTAACCTCTTTGGTCCCATCTAATTTCGGTATCTATAATTCAAGATATCTAAACTTTATCTCACCGCCCATTGGCTAGCTGCAGAATGAGGTAACTATAAGTAAAAATTCATTAAAATTCGTAAACTCATCCAAATCAAAGGAAATTGGTCTCAAGTTAAAGCTAACAGAATAAAGTTTCATTTAGAAAAAGTCCCACTCAATTTGGCTTAGTGGGGCTCGAGTTACTAAGCCCGATTTAGCACCTTCCTTCACTGCCCTGTTCTAGCCCGGTGTGGACATAGGGCGAATTGCGTGGAGAACTGGGAGCAATTGGGACCTTATTAAATTCTGAAATTTTTATGAGATATTCTTCTATGTGTAAGCTTTCTAATAAAGTTAGTTTCACTCATTTTCATGTAGTATAGGTCGAGTTCTACCCTAAATAACCTAATCTGCCCAGAGCCAGAGTCAAAACCCTAGGTCGAGATTCAAAAATTCATATCTCCCTCAATTCTGATCCAAAATCCTTATATGATATGTCTATGGAAAGTCCTAGATGTCTAGTTTCATCTGAAAATAGTTTCATCGGATTTGACCGATTGTAGGCGGCGCCGTACGCTCCACCTTACGGACTGCCGTGGGCTCTCCACCAATACAGCACCCTCATCCATTTACTTCTCTTAGTTTTCTTCTTCTAATTCTACTTCTAACTCAAAATCTTCTATTAATTCAAGCATAATCATTTAATTCACACATCAAATAAGGTGAAAATAATTCAGCCCAGTCAGCCAAGTGCCTGGATTTGATGCAAGAAATCAGAACCCCTACCTTTGATTTAAGTGTTTTGTGCTGAATTCTTGGAGTTTGGATGAACAAGGTTGGAACTTGGCTTGAGTTTTGGATGTGTGAGCAAGAGAGAAAGAGAGCTGAAGGAGAAGAGGAAAGCAACGTAAATGAGGGTCTGAATCAAAGGAGGAGGGTGTGTTATATAGGCATGAGTGGGAGTTAACTTGGAAGGTTATGATTGGCCTCTAAACATAAGGCCAAGTCTCAGCCAACCTTGCTCTCCACGTTGCCCTCTTTGTGTGGTAGAATCACTCTCCACGTCGCCTAAAGTGGGAGTAGTTTCCAGTATAATTACGGAAGCGAAATGTCGAATTCAGATGCGCTTTATAAAGTCGGAACTCGTGAACCTCCTGTATATGAAGTCGGAACTCAGAAAACATCCAGTCTAGTCAAAACTTGAAAGCAGAGCCTGGTGTGAAGCCAAGTACTTAATGTCGGAACTCGGGAATTATAAAATTTCTATCCCGGAACTCGAAAAGACATAGAAATGAGAGCTACTAATATTGGATTCGAGATCAGATCTCGCACATTTATGAATCATAATATCGGAATTCGGAATATAGCCAGTTCATTTGAGCCTTAGAGACGAAGTCGAATCAACATTTGCCCTTTGATCGCTAAGGTCGGAAGTCGTAAATTGTCTTTGAAGTCGAAAGCTAACTCGTAAGTTGGAAGCATCAGTCACTTCATTTCAGCTCATGAAATTGGAAATCGGAATTCATACTGAGGAGGTCAAAATTTATACATGCTTACACAAGGTCGGAAATCGTAAGCTACATGCATTAAGTCGTAAATCGTTGGCTGCATGCACAAGGTCGGAAATCGGAAGAAATCCCTTGTAAGCCTTGGAACGAAGTCGGAGCTAATATTGAGATTGGAAGTTTAGATCACAAGACAAACTGAAATCGTAAATCCTTGTCATCGACCATTTTGAAGATGAATTTGGAGGTTGGGAATACTATGAGCTCGGAAGTCGGAAGTCGTGGATGTTACAAATATGTACAGCTGATTTCATGATATGCAGATATCACAATATCTCCATGATATCAGCTCATTATAGGCAAAAGATTAGCCGCCTAAGACAGCCACCATTATCAAAAGAGCAAAAACCCCAGCAGGGTCTACCAATTCCAAAATTATGGAGGCTGAAACTATGTGCATGTTCGGGAACCTAAAAAAATAGCTTTATTTTTTTAAAAAGCCATTTTTTAAAAATCACGTATGTTTGGTAAATTTCCAAAAACATATTATAATCTAAAACTGATAATTTTAAGCTGAAAAATAGCTTATAAGTATAAGAAATTTTTTGAGCTTATAATTATAATCAGAAGCTGATTATTTCATAATTATTATGTTTTTACCAAATTGACCCTAAATAACAAATATTATATGATATAAACAATCATTTCATACTTTTTTTAGTAATTTTATCATATAAAAGTAATTTTTTTTATACAACCCAAACAAAACACATTATCTTAAAACTACTTTTCAGCTAAAATATCTAAATATAAATTAATACGCATAAAAGCGATTATATAAAAAAGCGACTATTGAAATAATTTTAATTTTTTAGCTTTCTCAAACACATACTATGTTAGCAAGTACAAGAGCGATAGTAGCATCGGCTGTCTTCTTCTTCGCATCAACTAATATGTTCCTATACATAGCCCATGATAGCTCCACCACTGTCAAACCTTGGATGCCACTTTCCACTTCATTTTCTAGAATTTGTTATCTTTCGTCAAGCTAGTGGAATTCATTATCCAAGGATTTGGCTTGGTTGGATAGTCAAATCTTAGTTTTGGCAGTCCGCCTTGAGATCGGTCATTATAGCAACAACTCTAGCTCCAACTGCTACAACTCGGCCTAGAGTCTTGCTTTCTCCTTATTAATTTCAGTGATCCTATTTTTGACCACTTGTTGTTGATTCTGCTTTGCCTTCTAGTTGGTGTTCAACCATTTGGAATTGAACTCTAAAGCCATCTTTCTAAGCCTTGAATTCTGTTATCCAATTCAAGACTCTTAGGCTAGTAGTCTTTCTGGTCTCGTACATCCTATAGTGATAAGCTTGACAGTAAGATGGTAACAAGATTTTTTAATCTCCGGAGCGATTGAAGTGTCCATAAACTTTGCCACCTTTAGCAGAGACTTTTATAGGTTAGCAAGAGTGGCTGAGTCAATAGGGAAAGTTTGCTCTAGTCCCTTACAAATGACTTGAAGGTACTAGTTGATTAGTGAGGAACTCTAGGCAACTGATGAAGAGAAAAAGTATTTCTCCAGATCCTTAAAAGGCACCTTAAGGACTTTTGCCTTAGATGCTAAAGCTTGAAATGTAAGG
The DNA here is from genome assembly GCA_031439595.1 of Pterocarpus santalinus. NCBI lineage: Eukaryota > Viridiplantae > Streptophyta > Magnoliopsida > Fabales > Fabaceae > Pterocarpus > Pterocarpus santalinus. Next base: position 46,312,205 of record CM062532.1, on the reverse strand, counting down.
GGATCAATGGGATTGGCAATCGACTTCGAATTTATTTGAACATCTTCTTCCTTCTCATTTTCTGAGAGTAGCATCATGGTTTGGCAATGCTTAGTCTTTGGTTTGGCCTTCTTTTGAGTACTTGTTTAGGGGGGGATAGAGAAGCCTCAACAGATGCTTTTCTTTTCTTCTAAAAGAAATTAACATGCATTAAGTGAGGTATGAAAATGATCCCATTAGCTGAATCCGATCTAGAAATTAGGCTCTGTAAAGGTGTAGCTTGCTAAAGGGAAGCCATACCGATGGGTTAAGGAAATAATGGTTGCCAAGAAGTCCTTTGTAGCTTAGGAGCAGCTTCTTCCTAGGTCTGTTGCTTCTTGGCAACTAAGCTTGAAGACTTGTTTAGTTATAATAAACAAGAAAAAAGCAATTAGATGACAACTAAACAAGAATTAAGTTAAAACCTTAGACAACAAACTAGAGGAAAGTAAAGCTTACTTTTACCTGCTAGGTTTTTACTAGGCTTACAACTTTAGATTAAACTTTGATGGAGCCCCCTTATTCTATGGGCAATAAATGTTGTCAAAGAGACTCGAGAATCCTTTAATGCTTTAGCTTAGTTAGTAAGGCATTTGGAGGTTGAGGAAAGAAATTCCTGAGAGCTTGTTCCTACCAGGTTGTGAACTCAAGTGTTGTCGAAGGAGCCACTTGAAATTTTTGAAATTAGGGTCCATTGGGCTATCTATGGTGCTCGACTCCTAATCAGCCAACTCATTAGCATACAGACTAGCCAATTCTAAATGGTTAGGGTATTATTCAAAAGGAACAGGTTTCCCTTGAACCAGGATAAATTGCCAAGCCAGGCAGTGTAGGTTGTAAGGCTTTACAGATATCCTGTTGTGGCAAGAATTCAGCTTTACACCAGTGAGAAGATAACAAGCCTTGAGAATGCTACTTCATTGTAGGGTAATCTGAGACAATTCTAAATCCAAAACTGACATGAAGGGTTGACATATCCAGGTTAGTCCATAGTCCCTATTCTGGTGTGGACACAGTTAATTAAAGGTCCAAGTCCTTAGTTTCATCAATATATTAGCCACTTGAAAGGTGGAGAGTGGCAATGAAGGAACGTAAGTGTAAAAGTCGCCATAAATTAAAGACTATTTTGTGTAAGGAAGATCCACATTACCAAAGAACTCTGGAAAGTATTAATGAATTCATAATTGAAGAAACCAGAAGGGATCAAACATGGTCCTTATATATCCCTCATTATTTAGCCGATGAATTATAATGAATAGACTCTTATACAAAAGAGAAAGGTAGAGGGCACCCAAGTTGAGGTAATAGCGGGTAAAGATGGCACTAACATAGTAGGAGAACACACTTACCATGGCCACTAAGCTCCTGCAAATAAAGAAATTGCAGAGCCAATACAAAAGAAAAGCTTTGTGTTCAAAATCTTCCACAAAACCCCTCCCTTATTGAAAGAAGCAATAAAAGTAAAGTAAAGCAAAATTCTTCTTGGATACCTTGAAGCTGAAGTCTTCAAAAACAAGGTTGTGTATGCTAGGTAATTTGTTCTCTAGCAAGCCAAAATAATAGCTATATCATAAATCGTAGGGCTCATCATGCTGAAAAGGAGAACAAATACATTGATAGAGGTGTTCCAAAAGTTGAGGAAGCCACAGAGCAAATCGAAGTTGGGAGGGATCTCCTTCTTCGAGAGAATGATCATGTCAAAGATCCCCTACTCCTTCCACTGCTCCCGTTTCTCATTTGCAACCCAATCAAGACAATGAGTATAGTTCAAGGTAGGCTTTGGCCATGAGCATATCTTCGAAGGACATCTAGAAATAGTGTATCACGGAGAAGCGATGGGAAGCTCAAACTTGTGAGGCGATAGAAAAGAATCAATTAGCTATTACCCTAGCTAAACGTCTTACGAGGTTGGGTCAAGGATGTGCCTATAGTTCTCCTTATCTAAAACCTTAAGCATAGAATCACTAGGAATAGAAGTTGAAGACATTTCCTTGGTAGGAGATTTTTGTGCAAAAGAAGAAGAAGATAAAGAAGAAGACAAACTTGATGAACAATTATTGTCACAAGCAAAATGCTAGGATTTTGGGATTCAAATTTAGAGAAAGAAGACGTTATGACTAAAAAGGGAAAATATAAAAGAAGAGAGTTGGATGAGATATTGAATGCAAAAGTAGAAAGCCAAAGTAAAGACTTTTCTTTTCACTAGTTGAGCTATAAAAAGTGCAGTAAAAACTAGCTATTATAGTGAGTTGGTAAATTCACCAATGGTTAAAAGAGGCCAAACAGTAAAATTAGACCGCTACATTATCTTAGCCTCATTAATTGATTTTTAGCTAGCATAATGTAAGGGGCAATATATTGGCACTAAAAATTAGCCATGTCTAAAGAAATGTTGGAAATCATTAGGCTTGCTAAGTGTTAAGCCCTAGCTGAGCAAAGGTTAGCCGAGGAAAGGTATATGATAAAGTATAAACCATGCTTCAGCTAAGCTAATTATATTATAGTGGTCGTCGAGGAAGGCAAGCTTCAAGTCTTATTTCACTAAGTAAGACCAAGTACTTAGGAGTGGACTCCAACCAAGGTATACATGGCAATATTAGAGAAAGGTGCCAAATAATATTGAGCAAAAAATAATCCAAAAATTAAAATGATAAGCCAAGGGTAGTTACCAGCGATTGATTCAATCAAGTATGATACAACTCGCCTATAAATACCAGAAGACCCACCAATTGCAAAAGATCCTAGAATTCACATCACATCACTTGTCTTTTCTTGTCTTTAATTACTTGTTACTTTTGCCCTTTATCTTTAGCCTTTCAATTTTAAGCCTTGTACTTTCCTTTTTAGTTTGAGTTTCTAGTTTGTTACTTTGTAACTTCAACTTCTCGAGTTGTAATTGGATCTCATGGAGCTATATTGTAACTTGATTAAGTATTAATAGAATTCTACCGATTACAATTTCTCTTCATATCTTTTGTCTTGGTCTTTTAATTGATTTTAGTCAAGTGCTTATCATTAAATAACTTGAGAACCCATGTATAAGGAGTAGATTTCCCTCCTTCAAGGTCGTTTGATCCTTGGAATTGAGAAGGTTGATTCAAAGCATCAAGGTCTCGCATACCTAGCACCCAATTTGATATTACCTTAGCCGAAAATAGCCCAACATGATTTACAAACCTATTGTGTTTGAATTTGGATTAAATTATGTAATTTAACTTTTTTTAATTCATGTAAATACTATCTTATTGTATTTAGATGGAAATTTCATTAATTATTAGTTTTTATTTTTAAAATTTCTTTAGGTGATTTAACTCATTAAAAATATTAAAACATGCTTCTTTTTATTTTTTATTTTTTTTTTCTACCGGATCAACTCACTAACCCTCCACAAAACGGGATGGGTTGATATGGCTAACCCATATTATTAAGGTCGGTTGGCCCCCCTCGCCTCATTTTCAGTGGGTTATTGTTAGTTGGCTTGCTTTTGCCATCTTTGCTTTGTTATCTTCAAAATTTGCATAAGCTTTGGGACCCCCCAAAAAGAATTGTATAACCTTCCACAAACAAAAATTATGAAGTTAAGGGAGAATCACCATTGACCCCTTAAAAACACAATTCATAGAACAATTAGTTTCTCAAATATTTTTTATCAGTCTTTTGGACCTTAATGATAAATTTCGTTATTGTCAATGGGCTCTTTATTGTTAACAAATAAATGTTTTACGGATTAACTTATTAGCACATTGATTTTTTTAGAGACTAAATTATCATTGCATTGATTTTGTAGGGAATAATTTGTCAACGTGCTAATCAATGAGGTATCACAAGCTAATAAAACATCTTTTAAGGAACAGCAAAACCCCAAAATGGTCCTACTGGTTTTTATATTGGACAAACTAATCCCTAATAAAAATAAATTAACAAATTAGTCCCCTAACCTTTTAAAATGTCGGACAAATTAATCTCTAACAAAAATAAACAGACAAATTGGTTCTTAATCTTTTCAAAATTTGTCTAATATTTTAAAACGTTAGGGACAAATTCGTTCAGTGCAAAAATCGGTGGAACCACATTGGAAATTTACTTTTTATTATGTTTGGATTGGTGGTAAGTAATGAAATGGAGTGGAATGGAGTGGAATGGAGCCTAAAAGAGTGGCATGGAATTGAGTAAAGCAGAGTGATTATTGTAACATCCTCAATTTCCTGTCGCGCTAAATTTCCTCAGTAACCTTGAGTAATTAGGCACTTAATGAGAAATTATGAGATTAAGACTTAATTAAGGGATTAACGAAGTAATTATGAGTTAATTATGAGGAGAAAATTTAAGAGAATACTTAATTAAGATTAGAGAATCTCTAATTAAGTAAGTTAAACCCTTAATAGCTTAATTAAGCACTAATCACTATTAATTAGCTTAATAAGGATAATTAAGCTTATTCACAAGATTGATTTTTGTTAATCATGATCACATGAGTTAATCACTAATCTTTGCTTAATCATGTTAATTAAGTTGCAAGAGCACTTAATCACATAATTAAATTCAAATTTAATCAATTGAACAATAAAGTAATTAGTGATGTCACTAAAGCAAAAAATAAGAGACAAGAGTGCTTTATATAAGAGTTTGACTATGATTTGTTCCCCCATAATCCAATTTGTCCCACTAAACCTTAATTAACACAAAAAATATCTCCCCTTACCCACTAATATGTTACGGCCAAGACTATAGACACACAAATATCCACTTTTCATTTTTCAACTTCTATTCTCTCTCTAAGTATCCTACTCTTCCAACTTTTCTCTACCATTCTCTTCTTCTTCTTCTTCATCTTCTTCTCCATTCTCCATTCTCCACCTCCATAACCAAGCTTTCTTCACTAAGTCCTTCAAAGATCACATATTTTAGTCTTTGAAGAAGAGATCTAAACACTACAAGCCTCATTTTCAAGAGAACTTAAGAGCTCTTTCTCCTTTTGCTCAAAACCGCCACCTTCAACCTTGGAGGAGCCACCATCTTCTTCTTGTTTCACCTTCAAGAACTTGCCACTTTCAGCATTAGGTAGTGATCTCTACTATTTTCTTTTGTTTACTCAAGAAAGCTTGAAGCTTGGTTCCTATCATGACTAAGATCTTCAAATGAAAGCTTGAGAAAAACTCTCATGCTCTTCATGAGCAAAAGTTTCCCTTTTTAGCAAAAAGTGTTCATATTCTCCTTCATGATTGTCTCTTTGTGTCTTAAAAATCAAATCTTGAAGATAAGACCTTTCATAAAGTTTCAAACTTTAGTCAAGAATGAAATCTTTAAGTCATAAAAGTGTTGACTTGCAACTTTTAATCTATAAAGTTTGTATCTTGAGTCAAAATGATGTATAAAGTGTTAAATTTTATAAAGAACAAGACTTTCTAATTCTAAAGCTAATGTCTTGTACCATTATTTAATGAAGAAAGAATCTTTTAAAGCTTTAAGACAACTTTAAGTCATAAAGTTGAGACCTTGATGGTCTTAAAATAATTAAAAGTGTCAACTTTCATAAAGAACAAGACTTTTTAGCTAAAGCTAATATCTGTATCATTATTTTGGCAAGATTTAATTTTAAAGACAAGCGTATAATTTTAAAGGCACATACTTTCCTAAAGAATGAAACTTTATAATTACTTTATAAAGAATGATCAGTTTTATAACATTAAAGTTAAAATATTATGTTAATAACAAAAGCTTGAAACTTTGCAACTTGGATAAGTTAAAAATCACCCTTGGTGATTAGTGGACATGGTGTTGTTGGGTTCATGAGTGTGGTTATATATTATCATGACCCAAAGACTAGAGGAATCCCGAAATCCTTAGGAACAGAAGTATGATTAGAGCCTCTGACCATACCATGAACCTAGGAATCACTAAGTGCATTATCTCAAGGAAAGGAAATAATTACCTAACTTAGTTAACTTCAACAAGTGTTCCATAAGACATGTACTCAAGTAAAAAGTAATTTCTTGTAAAGACTAAGTAACTAAAAGACTATATACACATTTATTTAACTATGTGATCCTCTCATGGGTAACCATGGGAAATTATATGATGGCTCATAAGACTTTTTATAGAGAATAATACAACTATAAACCCCTTTAGGATATGAACGTATGATGCCATTAGACATGATGAATGACAAGTTTGATTGAGCTTTGTCTCATGATTAAATGATTGGTATGATGATATGAGATGGATTGTTGGTTGAAATTTCATGATTGGCATTTAGGGGAAACTTCGGTCTAGCTGTCATGCTACTAGATTTCCGTCAAAATTGTGGACTTAGTCCTATCATTGCATGTGTCTTGTCAAGAAGTACTATGCATGTAAAGTATAATGATAAGAAAAGAAAGAATAGGATATGACCCTTCAATCACTTCGGTAAGGGAAGTGAGAAACGATGATCTACAAAGGCTCAAGGAACCTCTATAGGGGAGGCAGGGTGACATGAAGGACCCTCCAACTTAGAAGTAACCATTATCAGCTTAGTCTGATTTGGTTAGTACTGCATGGCAATGGTGGCAGAATGAGCTTATATCCAAAAGCAGTCTATTTCAAAGGAAAAGTAAACAATGCTAAGCATGTGCTAAAAATGAAAGTAAAGTCAAGGTAAAACCATGGTCAAGTTAATGGGTTGCATAGTCATGCATGTATCTATATTTCTCATATGCATTATGAATGTTTATCCCATGTGTTAGCATATATGCCTATGTATGACATTATGGATATGATGATAAACTTAAAAGCAATCCGCTTCGAGATTTATGTTTTCAAAATTATTAAAATTGAACTTATATCTGCCCATTATTTTTATAATTAAACTAAGTGGTTGGGATGATGACGATGACATAGTGTTTGTCTAGTCACGATCCTATTGAGAAATCTAGTATTTCTCACTCCTATGTTTCCATGTTGTCTTCAGACAGAGCTTATGGCATGCATGGTAGCATTTCCGATGGTACCTGACTAAATAAGACGATGAGTTGCTATGTTTCTTCACCTAACTAAGGAGGATTGAGATAGTATCATAGTATTTTCACCTTCTTGTGAGCCCTAGTTGGGCAGTTTACATGTAATTAAGAGCATGTGGAAAGTCATGCTACATAATTTGACCTACAACAGATGTGATAATTATTAATGCAATAATGACTCTTGATTATGTATGATTACATTATTGGCTTAAGGTATTGTGTTATGTTATTTCAATTTTGTTAAACATCTTTCTAGTAACTCTGTGATATGAGGAACAACGTCCATATGTATGCGAGTAAGTAAGCACTTAAATGCTCAGTTTTCAGCATAAAGGTTTTATAAAAAAAAAAAAAATTACTAGCTATTTTCATATATTATGCTAATTTCAACAATAAGAACTTCCACTAGTGAAGAGTAACAACCAGTAATACCATAAACTGACTCAAGAATAGTATGGTATTATGAGGGTGTTACAATTATTTCACTTTATTGTTTAGATAAAATATGATTCCATCCTAAACCCCCCAAATAATCACTAATGAGGAGAAACAAAAAATGAGGAGTTTTGGTGGAATGTGATATAATCTACTCCATCACTAATCACTCCACTCCATCATAAATTTATCAATTCAAATAATAAAAGTCCATTAGGTAGCATTTGGAACATTACCTATTAAGAAAGCCAGAAATGTAGATTACCACCTTTTAAATTACTGGTAATATTTAATGCAATGTGTAATATCCTCAATTTCTTGTCGTGCTAAATTATCTCAGTGACCCTGAGTAATTAAGCACTTAATGAGAAATTATGAGATTAAGGCTTAATTAAGGAATTAACGAAGTGTTTATGAGTTAACTCTGATGAGAAAAATCAAGAGAATGCTTAATCGAGATTAGATAATCTCTAATTAATTAAGTCAAAGCCATAAAAGCTTAATTAAGTACTAATCACTCTTAATTAGCTTAATCAAGTTTAATTAAAGATAATTAAGCTTAATTGCAAGATTAATTTTTGTTAATCATGTTCTTGTGTGTTAATCACTAATCCTTGCTTAATCATGTTAATTAAGTTGCAAGAACACTTAATCATATGATTAAATTCAAATTTAGTCAACTAGACATTAAAGTAAAGAGTGATGTCACTAAAGCATAAAGTAATAGACAAGATTGCTTTATGTAAGAGTAAGTACTTGATTTGTTTCCTCATCATCTAAGTTGTCTCCCTAAATCTTAATTAATGCAAAATTAAGAAAATATCTTCTCTCCCTTGCCCATATGAGTTAGGGCCACTCATCCCCTCCCAACATGCACATCCATTTTTCATTTTGTGTCTTCTTATTCTCTCTCCAACTCTCAAGCCCTTCCCTTCTCTCTAAACTTTCTTCTTCATCTTCTTTTTCTTCATCTTCTTCTCCATTCTCTATCTCTATAACCAAACCTTCTTCACTTAGCCTATCAAAGATCACATTTTTGGTCTTTGAAGAAAAGATTCAAACACTACAAGCTTCATTTTCAAGAAAACTCAAGAGTTCTCTCTTGGTTCATCCAAAACTGCCACCATCATCTACCATGGAAGAGTCTTCTTCATCTTCTTCTCCTTCCTCAAGGACGCCACTTTCATTAATAGGTAGTGATCTTCACTCTTGTATTTTGTTTACTCAAAAAAGCTTGAAGCTTAGTTCTTCTCATAACCAAGATCTTCAAGTGAAAACTTGAGAAGATCTTTAATTCTTTTCATGAGCAAAAGTTTCTATTTTTGATAAAATATGTGCATGTTCTAGTTCATGAGTGTTCTTGAGTTCTTGAAAACTTCCTTTCTTTAAGTGCTTTAAAGCTTCTATTTTTCTTTCTTGATGCATAAGATCTTCATATTTCTTGTGAGTTGCTTGAAAAAGAATGATGTTCTTGTTGGTATTTTGTTTAAAGTTTGTTCCTTTTCTTATGATGAGTTTATGATTAGAATAGTTTCATCTTTACATGTTTTTCATGATTTGACAAGACTATGAACATTCCAAGAGTTTAAAGCTCAAAAAGTTTGCTTCTTGATGGATAAAAAATGGTGCAAGTTTAGGTGCGCTCATAAAGTCTTATTTTGTTTTGTATTAAAGACAAGACTACATGTAAAAGTCTAAGCTTTTTGAAATATGAAGCCTTTTCAAGTTATGAAAATGATATCTTGTCACTTTATATCTTAGAAATCAAACCTTGAAGACAAGACATTTCATAAAGTTTAAAACTTTAGTCAAGAATCAAATCTTTAAGTCATAAAAGTGTTGTTTTGCAACCTTTAATTCATAAAGTTTAGATCTTGTGTCAAAACAATGCTTAAAAGTGTCAACTTTTATAAAGATCAAGACTTTCTAACTTTAAAGTTAATGTTTTATATCCCTAGTTCATAAAATAGAAACTTTTTAACTTTAAGACAACTTTAAACCATAAAGTTGAGACCTTGATGGTCTTAGAATAAATAAAAGTGTCAACTTTCATAAAGAACAAGACTTTTTAGTTCAAAAGTTAGTATCTTGTATCATTATTTCATAAAGATTTAATCTTTAAGTCAAGAATATAATTATAGAGACACTTACTTTCATAAAGAATCAAACTTTATGACTACTTTATAAAGAATGCTAACTTTTATAATACTTAAGGTAAGATCTTGTCATGATAGTGATAAAAGCTTGAAACTTTGCAACTTGGAGAAGTTAAAAAATCACCCTTAGTGATTAGTGAACATTGTATTGTTGGGTTCATGAGTGTGGTTATACGTTGTCATGACCCAAGGATTAAAAGGATCTCGAACTCCTTCGGAATAGAAGTATGATTAGGGCCTCTGAGCATACCATGAACCTAGGAATCACTAAGTGCACTATCTCAAGGAAAGGAAACAATTACTTAACTTAATTAAATTGAACAAGTGTTCCATAAGACATGTACACAAGTAAAGAGTAATTTTACATGAGAACTAAATAACTAAAAGACCAGATACATATATTTTAACTATGTGATTCTCTCACGAGTAACCACGGGAAATCATATGATGATTCATAAGATTTTTCACAAAAAATAACACAACTATGAACCCTTCTAGGGTATGAATGTATAATGCTATTCAGCATGATGAATGACAAGTTTGATTGAGTTTTGTCTTATGATTGGACGATTAGTGTAATGATATGATATAGATATGATGGATTATTAGTTGAAAGTTTGTGATTGGCATTTTGGGGAAGCTCCAGTCTAGCCGTTATGCTGCTAGATTTCTGTCAAAATTATGGACTTAGTCATATCATTGCATGTGTTTAGTCAAAGAAGTATTATGCATGTAAAGTATAATGATAAGAAAAGAAATCATGGGATGTGATCCTTCAATCACTTCGGTAAGTGAAGTGAGAGACGGTGATCCACAAAGACTCAAGGAACCTTTATAGAGGAGGCAAGAGTGACATGGAGGACCCTCCAACTTAGAGGTAACCAATATCGGCTTAGTCTAATTTGGCTTAGTATTGCATGGCGACGGTCACAGAATGAGCTCATGTCCAAAATTAGTCTACTTCAAAGGAAAAGTAAAGAATGTTAAGCACGTGCTAAGAATAAAAGTAAAGTCAAAGTATAACCATGGTTAAGTCTATGAGACTGCATGTCTTTGCATGTATTTATCTTGTCTAATTGCATTATGAATGTTTATTCTATGCTTTCATATGTATGTTTAGTTGTGATGATATAGTTATGATGTTAAGTTTAAAAGCAACCTGCTTCGAGGCTTAAGTTTTCAAAATCATTAAAATTGAATCTATGGCCCACTATTTTGATAATTAAACCCAAAGTGGCTGGGATGATAACGATGACACAGTGTTTGTCTAGTCGTGATCCTACTGAGAAATCTAGTAATTCTCACTCCTATGCAATCCTACCTAGAAATCTAATATTTCTCACTCCTACGTTTCCATGTCGTCTTCAGAGGATGTCGATGTTGGGCACGGTGATGATCTTCATTGAGTTTCCAGTGCGGCATTGGTGCTTCGACCTGGTGCTAAATGCCCCATTGATGTTTTGTGAGCGTAGTGATGAGAGTCTACATCTTCCATAACCATCTGTTTCAAACTCCAGTGATGAGCCTATTTTTCCGACCACATCAGCCATACAGCGAGGTTACCCTAGATGACATCCGTCCTTACTTTCAGTCGTCGAGATACCCCACTAACGATGAGATTGACTCGAATACCCGTTTGACTCTGACCGTTTCATTGGATTCCAATGCCTGGAGCCTTCCTATCCAAGTTATCATGTGGAGACTAACCCTTCTGAGCCTTCCTACTTGTCGGTGATACATCTAACGTCTGATTCATCTCCTTCAGCAACTTCTCGTCACACTCCACCCCTGATTTGCTATCGCAAGTTCATTCGTGCCCGTACGGTGCCTCGTGGGCGTGGGCGTGTCCGAGGAGGAAGACGCGGTGATGTTGCTCCCTGTCGTTTCGGGAACGGTTTCCTCTCGCCTGATGAGTGATGTGGTGATTACATGCGGAGTCGAGCACGAGGATAGCCCTTTTTTGTTGTAATTATAGGGTTATCATTCTATTGTATGGCATGCTTGGCTAGTAGAGATTTTCTATGTATTTTCCTTTATGATGTATTTGGTAGGTTTCTTGTGTAGGGCCGACATTAGGTATCGGACCCATCATTATCTCTATGTATGACTTCTAGGAACACTATTATTATATTAAGTATGCATGGCCGTGGAATGAATGTTATGCTTATCTAAGCTATTATTACTCTTGTCGCTTCTGTTTCTCTATTCGCGCTATATGTATGAGGTAGCGATATTATTATTATATGTTCCCGATACGCTCATTGTAACACCCTAATAATTCCATTCTATGCTTAAGTCATATTGTGGAATCATTAGTTGTTACTTTTTCTTGCGGAACTAACATTACCTTTTAGAAGTTACTTTTAACGAAAATAGGGGTAAATTTTTTTTTGAATAATAACGAGTAAGCTATTTTGAAAGCCAAGAGCCATGAGAGCATCGTGAATGTGCAATACAAACGTCGCTATATTATTCATACATCACATTTAACATAAATAGAAGCAATGAGAATAACCACAATCTAGATAAAGATAACATTCATTCCATAGTTAATATAATAGTAGTGATAGCAGAAGTCATACACTAAGATAATAATAGGTCTGATACCTATTGTCGGCCCTACAAAAGAAGCGTACCAAATATATAGTAAAGGGAATATATCAGAAAACCCTACTACCCAGCATGTCATACAAAAAAATGATAACCCTATAACTACAACCAAAAGGGGCTATCCTCGTGCTCGGCTCCGCATGCAATTGTCACATCAAGCATCAGGCAGGAGGAAACCATTCCCATATCCACCGGGAGAAACATCACCACGTCCCCTACCTCGAGCACGGCCACGTCGAAGAGGCACGGCACGGGTGCGAATGAACCCACGACCGCAAACTGGGGGTGGTGTGTGACGAGGGGTTGCAGAAGAAAAAGATGAATCGGATGACAGACAGATCACAGACGGGTAGGAAGGCTCAGACGGGTCCATCTCCACGTGATAGCTCGGATAAGACGGCTCCGAAGGATCGGAATCCAACGAAACTGTCGGCATCAGACGAGTGTCCGAATCGGAATCTCTATCAGTAGGGTACCTCAGAGGATGGAAAGGCGGGCAAACATCATCCATAGTGATGTCCTCAAACGGCTTATAAGGCCAGAAAAACAGACTCATCACAGGTGCACAGAATTGGCAGCTATGGAATATGTAGACCCGCATCACTGCCTGAGCAGTCAGCATAGATGCATTCAGCACCGGGTCAAAGTGCCAATGCATCACCGGAAACTCAATGAAAATCACCACCGTGCCCGACGCCAGCATCCTCTGAAGATGACACGTAAACATAGGAGTGAGAAATACTAAACTTCTCAGTGGGATTGCGACTAGACAAACACAGTGTCATCGTCATCGTCCCAGCCACTTCAGGTTTAATTATAAAAATAATGGATAGATATAAGTTCAATTTTAATGGTTTTGAAAACTTAAACTCCGAAGCGGGTTGCTTTTAAACTTATATCATAACTACATCATCATGACTAACATACATACTGAAACATAGAATAAACATTCATAATGCAAATGGACAATATAATTACATGCAAAGACATGCATCATCATAGACTTAACCAGGGTTATACTTAGACTTTACTTTCGTTTTTAGCACGTGCTTAACATTCTTTTACTTTTCCTTTGAAATAGACTGCTTTTGGACATGAGCTCATTCCGTGACCGTCGTCATGCAGTACTAACCAAATCAGACTAAGCCGATATTGGTTACCTCTAAGTTGGAGGGTCCTCCATGTCACCCTTGCTCCCTCATAGAGGTTTCTTGTGGATCACCATCTTTCACTTCCCAGAAGTGATCGAGGGGTCATATCCCATGGTTTCTTTTCTTATCATTATACTTTACGTACATAATACTTCTTGACTAGATACATGCAATGATATGACTAAGTCCATAATTTTGACAAAAATCCAGCAGTATAACGGCTAAACCGGAGCTTTCCCAAAATGCCAATCATCAACGTTTAACCAATAGTTTATCATATCTATATCATATCATCATACTCATCATTCAATCATGAGACAAAGCTCAATCAAACTCATCATTCATCATGCCGCATGACATCATACATTCATACCATAAAAGGGTTCATAGTTATGTTATTCTTTGTGAAGAACATTATGAATCATCACATGAATTCTCATGGTTACCCATGAGAGAATCACATAGTTAAGATGTGTGTACATGGTCTTTTAGTTACTTAATTATCGTACGAAATTATTCTTTACTTTAGTTCATGTCTTATGGAACACTTATTCAAATTAATTAAGTTATGTGATTGTTTCCTTTCCTTGCGATAGTGCACTTAGTGATTCCTAGGTTCATGGTATGCTCAGAGGCCCTAATCATACTTCTATTCCCAAGGAGTTCGAGATCCCTCTAATCCTTGGGTCATGACAATGCATAAATACATTATGAACCCAACAACACCATGTTCACTAAACACTAAGGGTGATTTTTAACTTAACCAAGTTACAGAGCTTCAAACTTTTATCTTAAAGATTAGATCTTTATGAAATAATGATACAAGTTACTAGCTTTTCCACTAAAAATTCTCGTTCTTTATAAAAGTTAACTCATTCAATTATTCTAAGACCTTCAAGATCTCAACTTTATGATTTAAAGTGGTCTTTACATTAAAAAGGTTCCTACTTTATCAACTAGTGACATGAAACATTAACTTTAAGGTTAAAAAGTCTTAATCTTTATAAAAGCTAACACCTTTAAGCATTGTTTTGGTTCAAGATTTAAACTTTATGAATTAAATGTTACAAAACAACACTTTTATGACTTAAAGGTTTCACTCTTAATTAAAGTTTGAAACTTTATGAAAGGTCTTTTCTTTAAGGTGTGATTTTTAAGACATTAGTGACAAAATATCATTCCTCTAACTTAAAAAGGCTTATTATATCAAAAAGTTTAGACTTTCACATGTATTCTTGTCTTCAAAACAAAACAAAAGAAGACTTTATGATGGCACTAAAACTTGCACCACTTTTTGTGTGTCAAGTAGCAAACTTTTTAAAGTTTTAAGCTTTTAGAATGTTCAAAGTCTTATCAAATCATGGAAACATAAAAAGATGAAGCTTTTCTAATCATCAACTCATCATAAGAAAAGGAACAACTTTAAGCAAGATACCATCAAGAATATTCAAGAACACATTTTTCCAAAAGTAGAAACTTAAGAACACTTGAAGAACATCAAGAACATATTTTACTAAAAGTAGAAACTTAAGAACACTTGAAGAACATCAAGAACATATTTTGCCAAAAAGGGAAACTTTTGCTCTTGAAGAGCATGAAGGATTTTCTCAAGTTTCCACTTAGAGATCTTGGTCATGAAAGAACCAAGCTCCAAGCTTTCTTGAGCAAACAAAATGAAAAATATGAAGATCACTACCTTTCTTGAAGATGGTGTAAAAACAAGAGAAGTGGAAGAAGAAGATGATGACTCCTCTTGATGATGATGGTGGCGGTTTTGAATGAGCAAGGAGAGAACTCTTGAGTTCTCTTGAAAATGAGTCTTGTAGTGTTTAGATATTGTCTCCAAAGACCAAAAGATGTGATCTTTGAAGGGCTTAGTGAGGAAGGTTTGGTTATGGGGGTGGAGAATGATGAAGAAGAAGAGGAGGAAATGTAAAGAGAGGTTGAAGAGTTTGAGAACTTTAGAGAGAGAATGAGAAGTTGAAAATGAAGTGAATATGTGTGTGTTGTGTTGTTGTGGCCGAAACTTTTAGTAAGGTGGGGGGAGATATTTTTGCTTCATTTTGTGTTAATTAAGGTTTAGGGAGACAAATTGGATGATGTGGGAACAAACTATGGTCAAACTCTTACATAAAATAGCCTTGTCTCATGCTTTATGCTTTTATGACATCATTCTTTACTTTATTGTCTAATTGACTAAATTTGAATTTAATCATGTGATTAAGTGCTCATACAACTTAATTAAGATGATTAAGCAAGGATTAGTGATTAACATACAAGAACATGATTAACAAAAATTAGTCTTGCGATTAAGCTTAATTAACCTTAATTGAACTCGATTAAGCTAATTAAGGGCAATTAGTGCTTAATTAAGCTATAGGGGCTCTAACTTACTTAATTAGAGATTATCTAATCTCGATTAAGCATTCTCTTGACTTTTTTCATTCGAGTAACCCCTTAATTAAGCCTTAATCTCACAATTTCTCATTAAGTACCTAATTACTCAAGGTTACTGAGGTTATTTAGCATGGCATGAAATTGAGAATGTTACACTCATGGCTCTTGGTTTTCAAAACATTTTATTCTTTATTGTTCAAAAAATAATTACCCCTTATTTTCATTACAAGTATTTTCAAATGGTAATGTTAGTTCCGCAAGCAAAAATAACAACTAGTAATTCCATAATATGACTTAAGCATAGTATGGGACTATTAGGGTGTTACATTTTACTATCAGAGCAGTTTGTCCTTAAAGAGCCTGGGGATGGACTGACTATGCTTTTAAGCATACATGCTAGTTAAGTCATGCTTTGAGTCTCGTCTGTATGATGGGATGTAGGGATTAGACATGCATGACCGTTTGTTCTGAATGTGGTCAGTTGCTAGTTCGCTTAGCGTAAATGTTGAGCCTAATCAACTCAATGTCTTCTGTTTTATGCACCAGGAGCTAATGGCATCAGGGAGACGAGGTAGGTCCCGTAATGAGCCGAAAGGCCCCAAGGAAGTCATGGGGACGCTCTATGAAATGGCTGCCACCATGAGGGAGTAAGCTGCTACTACCCATCACATAATAAAGCGAATGAGCAAAGAGATAAGGAGAATCCCGAAGGGCACAATGGAGGAGCTAAGGTAAATCTTGAACATCTTAAGTTTGCTAAGTTTAGGAAGGCAAATCGGCCGAGCTTTAGAGAAACATACAACCCTGATCAAGCTGATGAATGGATCAAGACCATTGAGAAAATTTTCACGGTGTTGACCTGCACTAAGGAGCAGTAGTTAGCCTTTGCTACCTACATGTTGGAAGCTGATGCTGAGTTCTGGTGTGTGGACACCAAGAGGCTGTTAGAAGGTGCTTAGACCCACATCACCTGGGAGATTTTCCAGTTGCACTTCTACGAGAAGTATTTTCCCGCATCCGTGAGGAATGCAAAGGAGCTGGAGTTCATGAGTCTGCGTCAAGGGACCATGAATGTTGCTGAGTATATTGCCAAGTTTGAGGAGCTATGCAAGTTCTTGACAATTTATTAAGGGAACCTTGATGAGCGCTGGAAGTGTGTCAAGCTTGAGGGAGGATTACATAAGGAGATACTAACGTCTGTAGGACCTATGGAGATCCGTGATTATGTTGCACTAGTCAACAAGTGTTGTCTGGTGGAGGAACCACAAGCTGTCCGTGGCAAGGTTCGAAGCCTACAAGAAGAAGTTGGCACCGTAAGGGCAGAAGTTCAAGCCCCAACCCCCGAGGAAGCCGTTTCAGGGTGAAGGTTTCAAAGGAAAGCAACCCCAAAAACCTACTGGGAATCTACGTAAGCCTATGAATGGCCAAGCTTGCCTTAAGTGTGGCAAACACCATGGAGGACGCCCATTTTTAGCTAGCCAAAATGCATGTTTCTGATGCGGAAAGCCTGGGCATATGGCTAGAGACTGCATTGTCAAGCTGTTGTTCCCTGCCAACAAGCCCCAACACCAAGGAAGGGTCTTTGCCCTTAATGCTGAAGAGGCCACTCAGTCTGACGATTTGATCCAAGGTAAGTACGAGGTTAACGGTAAAACCTTAATTGTACTGTATGACTCTAGAGCTACACACTCCTTTATTTCTCATGATTATGTAGATAGATTAGGATTGTCTGTATCTGAATTACCTTACATGTTAATTGTTTCTACTCCTGCTGGGAAATCAATTAAGACTTGTCATTGTTGTTTGAATTGTCAATTCCAAATTGATGGTAGGTCTTTCATAGTGAATTTGATTTGTTTGCCCTTGTCTGGTTTGGATTTGATTCTAAGCATAGATTGGCTTTCGGCTAACCATGCTATGATAAATTGTTCTGAGAAATCTTTTGTTCTTCCTTCTATACCTGTTAAGCCTACTAAACCTGTTAGTTTGTTTTTGAATTCTGCTAAGATAGGGAGTAGTGAGTCCGGTAATCAAGGGATACATTCTCCTTATGACAAGTGAAGTGGAACTCGAGTAGGTACTGGAAGAGATCCTCATAGTTAGGGAATACCCAAATGTGTTTCCTGATGACATACCTAAGTTTCCCTCGGAAAGGGAAATCGAGTTTTCTAATAGAGTTGGTACTGAGAACGGGGCTAATCTCTATAGCAGCCTATAAGATGTCCCCAACGGAATTGTCGGAGTTGAAGGGTTTTGCTGGAGGTACAGATGGACTATGGAGGTTCAAAGGAAAAGTTTGTGTACTCGCAAGTAGTGACCTCCAAAGAAGGATTTTGGAAGAGGTTCACAATAGCCATTTCACCATACACCTTGGTGTGACGAAGATATATCAAGATGTTAAGAAGATGCTTTGGTGGCTAGGACAAAAGGGGGACATTGTGGAGTTGGTAAGCAGATGTTTAGTTTGCCAAAAGTTGAAGATTGAACACCAAAAGCCCTCTAGTATGTTGCAACCATTGGAGATCCCGGAATGGATATAGGAAAGTATCTTTATGGACATCATGATGGGTTTACCCAAAATGCAAGCTGGTTTTGATGCGATATGGGTAATTGTTGACAGATTAACCAAGTCTGCTCACTTTTTGCCCATTCGAGCTACTTATCCTTTGGAAAAGTTAGCCCAACTGTATGTTCAAGAGATAGTAAGGTTGCATAGTGTACCTTCACCATAATCTCAGATAGAAACCCAAGGTTTACCTCTAGATTCTGGGGAGCCTTGTAAAAGGCATTTGGGATGAAGCTTTACCTAAGTACAGCTTATCACCCCCAGATGGATGGATAGTCAAAGAGGACTATCTAAATTTTAGAGGACATGTTGAGAGCTTGTGTATTGGACAATCAAGGAAGTTGGGATAGATACTTTCCTTTGATTGAGTTTGCCTATAACAATAATCATTATGCAAGTATTGGTATGGCACCCTACGAAGCTTTGTATGGACGGAAGTGTCAATCTCCTATGTATTGGTTTGAACCAGGTGAGCAAAGCCTATTAGGACCTAATCTTGTAAGGCAAACCATAGAGCAAATCAGAAGGATTTGAGACAGAATCCTTACGACTTAGAGCCGTCAAAAGAGTTATGTAGATAAGAAGAGAAGCTTTTAGAGCTCCAAGAAGGAGAACATGTGTTCTTGAAAATCGCTCCTATGACTGGTATAGGTAGAGCCATGAAGGTCAAAAAGCTGAGCCCCTGTTTTCTTGGCCCATTTCAAATTCTAAAATGTGTCGGGTCAGTTGCTTACCAAATGGCCTTAACTTCAAACTTGTCAAACCTTCATGATGTCTTTCATGTGTCTCAGTTGAGAAAATATCATTCAGATCCTAGTCATCTACTTGAACCTGAAAGTGTACAGTTAAGCGAGGACTTAACCTTCAATCTACCACCATATCGGATTGTAGATCATGTGGAAAAACAGCTGAGGAATAAGACGCTACCCTTGGTCAAGGTGGCTTGGGGTAGAGGAAACATGGAAGAGTATATATGGGAGCTAGAGTCCGTGATGAAGAACGAGTATCCAGAATTATTTACAAGTAATGAATTTTGAGGGCAAAATTCTTTTTAAAGGTGAGGAGAAGTGTAACATCCTCAATTTCTTATTATGCTAAATTACCTTAGTGACCCTGAGTAATTAGGCACTTAATGAGAAATTATGAGATTAAGGCTTAATTAAGGGATTAACGAAGTGTTTATGAGTTAACTCTGATAAGAAAAGTCAAGAGAATGCTTAATCGAATTAGATAATCTCTAATTAAGCAAGTTAGAGCCTTAATAGTTTAATTAAGTATTAATTGCCCTTAATTAGCTTAATCGAGTTTAATTAAGGATAATTAAGCTTAATTGCAAGATTAATTTTTGTTAATCATGTTCTTGTGTGTTAATCACTAATTCTTGCGTAATCATGTTAATTAAGTTGCAAGAGCACTTAATCACATGATTAAATTCAAATTTAGTCAACTAGATAATAAAGTAAAGAGTGATGTCACTAAAGCATAAAGTATTGGACAAGAGTGTATTATGTAATAGTAAGTATTTGATTTGTTCCCCTATCATCCTATTTGTCTCCCTAAACCTTAATTAACACAAAATTAAGAAAATATGTTCTCTTGCTTGCCCATAGGAGTTACGGCCACTCCCCTCTACATGCACATCCATTTTTCATTTTGTGTCTTCTTATTCTCTCTCAAACTCTCATATCCTCCCACTTGTCTCTAAACTTTCTTCTTCTTTTTCTTCTTCTTCTCCATTCTCTACCTCCATAACCAAACCTTCTTCACTTAGCCCTTCAAAGACCACATCTTTTGGTCTTTGAAGAAAAGATTCAAACACTACAAGCTTCATTTTCAAGAGAACTTGAGTTCTTTCTTGGTATATCCAAAACTGCCACCATCATCTACCAAGGAGGAGTCTTCTTCATCTTCTTCTCCTTCCTCAAGGATGCCACTTTCATCACTAGGTAGTGATCTTCACACTTTTATTTTGTTTACTCAAGAAAGCTTGAAGCTTGGTTCTTCTCCTGACCAAGATCTTCAAGTGAAAACTTGAGATGATCTTTCATGCTGTTCACGAGCAAAAGTTTCTATTTTTGGTAAAATATGTTCATGTTCTTGTTCATAAGCGTTCTTGAGCTCTTGAAAACTTCCTTTCTTTAATTGCTTCAAAGTTTCTATTTATCTTTCTTGATGCATGAGATCTTGATGTTTCTTGTGAGTTGCTTGAAAAAGAATGATATTCTTGGTGGTATTTTGTGTTAAAGTTTGTTCCTTTTCTTATGATGAGTTTACGATTAGAAAAGTTTCATCTTTACATGTTTTTCGTGATTTGATAAGACTATGAACATTCCAAGAGTTTAAAGCTCAAAAAGTTTGCTTCTTGATGTATAAAAAGTGGCACAAGTTTTGATGCCTTCATAACGTCTTATTTTGTTTTGTTTTGAAGACAAGATTACTTACAAAAGTCTAAGCTTTTTGAAATATGAAACCTTTATAAGTTATAAAAATGATATCTGGTCACTTTATGTCTTAAAAATCAAACCTTGAAGACAAGACCTTTTATAAAGTTTCAAACTTTAGCCAAGAATGAAATCTTTAAGTTATAAAAGTGTTGTTTTGCAACCTTTAATTCATAAAGTTTAGATCTTGAGTCAAAAGAATGCTTAAAAGTGTCAACTTTTATAAAGATCAAGACTTTCTAACTTTAAAGTTAATGTTTTATATCCCTAGCTCATAAAATAGGAAACTTTTTGACTTTAAAACAACTTTAAACCATAAAGTTGAGACCTTAATGGTCTTAGAATAAATAAAAGTGTCAACTTTCATAAAAAACAAGACTTTTTAGTTCAAAAGTTAGTATCTTATATCATTATTTCATAAAGGTTTAATCTTTAAGTCAAGAGTATAATTGTAGAGGTACTTACTTTCATAAAAAATTAAACTTTATGACTACTTTATAAAGATGATAACTTTTATAATATTTAAGGTGAGATTTTGTCATGATAGTGATAAAAGCTTGAAACTTTGCAACTTGGATAAGTTAAAAAATCATCCTTGGTGACTAGTGAACACGGTGTTGTTGGGTTCATGAGTCTAGTTATGTGTTGTCATGACCCAAGGATTAAAGGGATCTCAAACTCATTGAGAATAGAAGTATAATTAGGGCCTCCGAGCATACCTTGAACCTAGAAAACATTAAGGGCGCTATCTCAACGAAAAGAAACAATTACTTAAATTAATTAAATTGAACAAGTGTTCCATAAGACATGTACTTAAGTAAAGAATAATTTCACATGAGAACTAAACAACTAAAAGACCACATACATATATTTTAACTTTGTGATTCTCTCATGGGTAACCATGGAAAATCATATGATAATTCATAATATTCTTCACAAAGAATAACACAACTATGAACCCCTTTAGGGTATGAATGTATGATGTCATTCGGCATAATGAATGACAAGTTTGATTGAGCTTTTTGTCTCATGATTGGACGATCAGTGTGATGATATGATATAGATATGATGGACTGTTAGTTAAAAGTTTATGATTGGCATTTTGGGGAAGCTCCAGTCTAGCCACTATGCTGCTGGATTTTCGTCAAAATTATGGACTTAGTCCTATAATTGCATGTGTCAAGTCAAAGAAGTATTATGCATGTAAAGTATAATGATAAGAAAAGAAATCATGGGATATGACCCTTCAATCACTTCAGTAAGGGAAGTGAGAGATAGTGATCCACAACGACTCAAGGAACCTCTATGGAGGAGGCAAAGGTGACATGGAGGACCCTCCAACTTAGAAGTAACCAATATCAGCTTAGTCTGATTTGGTTTAGTACTGCGTGGTAACGGTCACGGAATGAGTTCATGACCAAAAGCAGTCTACTTCAAAGAAAAGTAAAGTCAAAGTATGACCATGGTTAAGTCTATGAGGTTGCATGTCTTTGCATGTATTTATTTTGTCCAATTGCATTATGAATGTTTATTCTATGCTTTCGTATGTATGTTTAGTTATGATGATATAGTTATGATGTTAAGTTTAAAAGCAACCCGCTTCGAGGCTTAAGTTTTCAAAATCATTAAAATTGAATCTATACCTACCCACTGTTTTTATAATTAAACCCGAAATGGCTCGGACGATGACAATGACATAGTGTTTGTCTAGTTGCCATCCTACTAAGAAATCTAGTATTTCTCACTCGTACGTTTCCGTGTCGTCTTCAAAGGATATCGATGTCGGGCACGGTGGAGATCTTCATTGAGTTTCTAGTGTGGTGTTGGCACTTCGACCCAGTGCTGAATGCCCCAGTGACGTCTGGGAGTGTAGCAATGAGGGTCTATATCTTCCATGACCGTCCGTTTCAGACTCCAACGATGAGCCCATTTTTCTGACCACATCAGCCAGACACGAGGTTACCCTGGATGACATCTATCCTTACTTTTAGTCACCGAGATACCGCATTAATGATGAGACTAACTCAGATACCCATCTGACTTCGACCATTCCATTGGATTCCGATCCCTCGGAGCCTTCCCAACCGAGTTATCATATGGAGACTGACCTTTCTAAGCCTTCCTATCTGTCGGTTATATATCTGATGTCTGATTCGTCTTCTTTAGCAGCTCCTCGTCATACTCCACCCCCAGTTCGCGGTCGTAGGTTCATTCGTACCCGTGTGGTGCCTCGTAGGTATGGGTGTGCCTAAGGAGGAGGACGTGATGTGTAACACCTTACTAGACAAAATATTATGCCTAAGTCATAATATATTACCTGATAAGTTATTACGTGTAGTTATCTAATTAAAGTTTCGCATACATCCAATGTTATATACTCATAATGGAGTTAACTGTTAATTTATGTATTTATCTTTGGCCGTAGTGTAAATAAGCGGGTTAACATCATAACAGAAAAGAAATCTACAGAATGAATAGAACTACTGAACTACATCATACATATATATACATAGATGTCGGTTTTCAGAGTTTACAAAAAAAAAAGAAACCACAAACAGTAAAGGATATAGAAAATAAGGCTACTAAAACATAATAAACCAGTCTGTCCCTACAAAACAACACCCTAACGGGTCTCCATGGGACATTTCATATACTAAACATCCATGCACACCATCCACTAAGCTACTGCCTACGGCCCAGATTGCTAAAAGAGGGCCATTCTATACATCTTCTCCTATTGTGCTACATAAGTCCTCTAGATGGATTCCAAGGAGAGGAATCCATTCGCCATGTCGGCGTCTGCTGGGGCATAGCCACCACTAGGTGCAGAAGATGAAAAGGATGAGCTCGCTGCCTCCAATGGGTCCTCCTCCTTAGAAAGTGAGATGGAAGGGGTTTGCTAAGGTGGTGAAGCGGGAGGTTCGGCTGGAGTTGCTGCTGCTGCTCAAGGTGGGAATGGATGTTCCATGTAGAGTGGGATGGCAATATAAGGTGTGGAAAGGTCAAATAGTAGGTGCATAAGTAGGACGGCAAAATCTCTACTGAAAAAGAAATAAAAGCGAAATCGGCAACTACGATATATATATATATATGGAGTCTAGAAACGGATCAAGGTGGATGTGAAGGTCGGGAAACTCAATGAAGAGGATGCCTGTCGCTGCATTGGCCATGATCTGAGAATGACGCAAAAATATACAGTAGGGCGAGAATATAAAGAAATTCTCAATAGGAATTCTAATTCTACGCACATCTGCCATCATCGTCATTCCCAGTTGTTTCGATTTTTCTTAATTTTAAATGATACAATATAATAGTAATATTCAATTTAAATTAATTTGTGGAAATATAACCCGAAACAAAGCTTAATTTTAAATTAGAGCAATACAAGTATATTTAAACAAGCACGCTAACATAGCTGAAATAGTAACCATGGGTAAACAAGAATATAACATGAGGAATATACAATTAACTATGACATTAACTTAGAAATTAACAAACAGAGTATATCTATGTGAAATGGAAAATGCATGTAGTCTTTGAGAGTTTTCAATTCATATAACTTATAATTTCCACTCTTGGTCACCTGGGAGTGTTTGGTCGTATAGTCTTGGGCAATAGTCTACTTTTCAGGATTGAGCTCGTTCCTATACAGAATTATCGGGTTTACTTTCCTCGACTTTTCCACTGATCTATTCCTCTTAACATTATTCAGGGGCTAACCCAAGCAATATGGAATCATAGCATCCTTCATAAATTGCATGTACATCTAGTATTATTTTTCTTAAGTATCACATGTGCACAAATATTTCACATAGTATATGAAGTTTTTGCTGGAATTTCAGCAGCATAACAGATCGAGTCTGCTTCCCCATGAATAGTGTCAAGCTACTAGAAAAATCAATCAAGCATTCAAACTAACATAGATTAACAAATTTATAACATCAATATCAATTATATAGTGTGCCAACATCAATAAAGTTTCTGCTCGTTATACTCAATTCTACCTGATTTTGTAAAATTCACCATAATTTCTATTCAACTCATTTGGACCTAAATTTTGTATATGTTATAGTGCTATGAGTCTAGTTTCCAACCCTTTTGGTTCCATCTCATTTGATTTGTGTAGCTCAAGTTATTTGAATTTTACCTCAGTCTGTCCATAGCTAGAATTGCATCCTTAGAAGTAAAAATTCACCAAAAATAGAAATTTAGGTGAAATCATATGAAAATTATACCAAATTAAAGCTAACAAGATAAGCTTTTATTTGCAGCAAGTTGCATTTGCATAATTATGGTTTGAGTTATAAGCCCCGTAAGTTGACCCTCCTGGACTGCCCTATTCTAGTTCGATTTGGACTCAAGGCAATTTCATTGAATTACTGGGAATAAATAGGAATGAATCTAATGATAAAACCTTCTCAACTCATACTGCCCAAAAGAGGACCCAAAATTTTAGGCTGAATTCAAAAATTCATAACTTACTCTATACAAATCCAATGACCTTATATTTTATATGGTTGGAAAGCCCTAAATGTCTAGTTTCATATAAACTCATCAGGTTTTGATGGCTAGATTTTGGTCCGTACAAGGCGAACGCACGAACGCCGTAGGGTTTTCACCTAAATAGCATCTTGCTTCTTCTATTTTCAAGTTCTTCCTCTCCAACTTCAATTCTAATTCAATCATACATATTAAACCTAACTTGATTCATCATATCTACCCCGCATAGCTTCAGAATAATGAAGGAAGGAGGAACCCCAAACGGCCCCAATCTATGGAAGCAAGAATAGAATTTAGAATTCCTACCTTTGCTATGTGTTAAGCTTGCTAGATTCAAGTCTTGGAGCAAGGAAAGTTGTTGGAACTTGTTGAAACTTGGAAGCTTGATGAAGAAGGAGTGAATATGAGATGAGAAGGAAAGAAAATGAAGAGGTATCTGTTGTATATAGGCTGAAAATTTGCAAGGGAAAGGGAAGAAATTTGTTGAAAACTTTTGGAGGAAGTTTGATTTTGATTGGTGGACTTCTTTTCTTTCTTCAATTTGGTGTGGTTGCCCACTTTAGGGCTGATGTTGCGCTACATTAAGGGTTAAGTTGGATGAATCTTGGCCATTCAATCTAGGGTTCTCACAATATAATTTCTATTGATTCGATAATTCAGTTTTGGAAAAAAAGTAATCCTATGAAGCTTTCTATGCTTCTAATCTAACTTCCTCACATCTAATTTATCTAAATGATACTTAATTGGTTTTAAGTAAATATTGTTGATAACTCCATTTGGTGAGTCATATTTTTACTTAGTTTTTGTTGAATTTGAGTTACGGCTGTTTAATTTAGCTCTTGTTTTTGTTGCATTTTAGTATATAGTTTGGGTTAATTCGTAAGTTTAGCCTTTTATTATTTTCTGTTATTTGTTTGGATACTTATTTTGGTTTTATTTGATTTATTTTAGGTGCAAGTGGGCCCAAAAGAAGTTAGAAGAGGCCAAGCCATGAATTCAGGCTCAACACCTTGCGCTACAACGCAAGCCAGTGCGTTACAACGCACTGCCGCACAAGGAAGAAAATTGCCACATTCATGTTGCGCTATAGTGCAACCAAGCGCGCTATATCACGCTCCCATTTTGTCAAATTCCAAGGTTTCTAAGTTGCGCTATAGCGCAACCAAGTGTGCTATAGTGCACTGCCGTGTTCACAGACTCTGCCAACAATTTTTGCTGAGCTATAGCGCAATCCAATGTGCTATAGCGTGCCACTGTATTTCGCGAATGAGCCAAGAATTGAGGCTTGCGCTATAGTGCAAGCCCGTTTGCAGCAGATTATCAGTTCAAGTTGAAAGTTAAAAGGGGGGATCTATGCACTATAAAAAGGAGGTCACATAGATCACAAGAAAGGGGGGGAAAACACTTTACACACTTTCCAAGGTAGAAAACTTTTCCCAGAGAGATTGAAGGTGAAGATTCAAGGATTTCGGAGCTTAATCATCAAGACGAAGAGATCCAAATTTTTCTGAATTCCTTGTTTCAATTTGTTTTTCTTCATGGCTCTTTGTTTTTCTATTTCATCATCTTTATACTCTATTATTGTCTTCTTTTCCATAGACATGAACTAAATTTCTCTTGCTAGGGCGTTAATGGACTCTTTTGTATGACAAATTTCTTTATGGATTAATGTTAATCTTGTTTCTAATTCAATTGCTTAGTGTTTTTGTTTGTGCTTAATGCTTTTGAGTGATTGGCCACCATTCAATTGATTCGTTGGTTTGCAATAACTAGAGATAGGGTTTGTAAACAAAGCTTCTTAACATAAACACCGTAAGCCGAGCGAAAACGACAGATTGACAAACGCGGTTCATGCGGTCAACATAGGAACCCACAGAGCTTCAACCTTTTCCTGGATTAGTTTGTGCTAAGAGATTAGGTAATCAATTTAGGATAAAAAAGTATTGCTTGACCGCGAGAAAGGCTAGGAATAAATTAAGAGGAACCGACCGTGAGTCAATTAGGATAGAACGGATTAACAAAAATTCATAGGCAAGGCGTCTACAATAGGTAAAATTAATTAGCCCTAGCATTCATTCCATTACATTTAGTCAACCTTTCTTGCATCCGTCCTGGTTACTATTGTTCATATTTATTAAATTCTTATCTTTTTTTATTTTAAATTTCTCTACATTCATAATTTCATTCCTTCCAAATAGTCATCCCTTAAACTATTCGGTATTTGATCTATCCTCGTGGGAACGATACTTTTCTTATCACTTTATTACTTGTACAATCCAGTATACTTGCCAAAGTTGCATCAAGTTTTTGGCGCCGTTGTCGGGGAATAGTATCAATATCATTCTTAGTTGATCGGATACTAGATTGGATATTTTATTTTATTTTTTATTTTTCGTTATTTGTTTCTATTTAGCCTTATTATTTTGTTCACCTTCAACCCTCTATGAAAAGCAATTAAGAAATTTAACAGGCAAAGGGCCAAGGTGAGAAAGACCAAAGAAATCCATTTCATAAATATGGTCTCCTCTTGTCATCCCGGAAAGAATCTCTACTTGTTCACTCCCGATACACCTAAGCCGAATAGAGGGATATGGTGTTTACCTAAATAGAGTGGAACGGCAGCGCAAGCTCACTCTTGAAGAGACTTACATACCACTAGTCATTTTTTGTTTGTGTATTGAACTTTGTTGATGCTCTCTTCTGTTGAAAGTTATGAAAATGCTTCGGTGGTCAGGCTCTTAATGTTTATATATATATTTTATGGTCCTTCCATTAACTACTCCTTGCTCCCACACCAAACGCTACTACTCCTTCAGACCCTGTTGCTTAATCCGTTCGTGTGGTACCTTTGACTCTTTCTGGTGCTGCGCTACTTAAAACTAGGGTCCGTAAAGGTAAGGATTGCTTTCAAAGGTAATGGACGGTCAGGATGACGGTGCTAAACCTCCCTTTCCTTTCATGGTCCGAGTTTGTTTGCTTCTGCCCTTTCGATTGCGGATGCGAGAATAAACATAAGTCTCACAACTCCTTCTCGAGCAGTAAGAGCTCCCTTCCTCGTCCTATTCTTTGCCTAATATACCTGCTCTTCAAGAGTCTTGTGTTCCATTTTTGCAGTTTATGCGAAGGAGCCAATCTATTGAAGACTTGCTCTTTGATCCAGAAATTGAGTGTTCCTTGCATCAACTCAGGAAAGCATGGAGAGCAATTAAAGAAGTGCCTGAAGTTACCATGGCCAATGAAAATTAGCATGATGATAGAGTCATGAAGGACTACTTGGCACCCACTCTTGAAGGGTGCTCATCAAGTATTATGAGACCACCTGTCCAAGCAAACAACTTCGAGCCGAAAACATCACTCATTCAGTTTGTGCAACAAAACTGCTAGTTTGTTGGACTACCTAGTGAGGATCCAAACGAACACCTCAGCAACTTCTTGGAAATCTGTGACACCATAAAAATTAATGGTGCCACGGATGATGCTATTCAGTTGAGGCTGTTCCATTTTACATTAAGGGACAAAGCCAGAGCTTGGTTGAAGTCTCTACCACAAGAGACACTCACTACCTGGGATATGGTGGCCAGGAAAGTCTTGGAGAGGTACTTTCCTCCTGCCAAGTCTACTAAGATAAGGAATGACATCACTTCCTTCACCCAAGCAGATGGAGAATCCTTCTATGAGTCTTGGGAGAGGTATAAGGAATTATTGCCCAAGTGTCCATATCACAGCATTCCGCTTTGGATGCAAATCCAAACATTCTACAATGGTCTCCTCATGTCCACCCAAATCATGGTTGATGCAGCAGCTGGCGACTCTCTGAATAATAAGACACCAGAGCAGTCATGGGAGCTATTTGAAACAATGGCTAGTAATAATTACTAAAGACCTAGTGAGAGAACTCAGAAGAGGGGAGTTTTGGAAGTTGACACTACCACTGCCCTTTTAGCCTAGATGCAAGCTCTCTCTATCCAAAATACAGCCATTCAGAAGCAATTAGATATGCTCAATACCACTTCCCCAGCGCCGATCTTGCAGTGTGACTTCTGCCAAGGACCTAATGGAGAATGTGCCACAGAGCCTGCTTTTGATGAACAAGTCAATTACATGAATGGTCAGAGGCACAATTTCCATTCCAATAGCTATGCTCCTAGATATAGAGACTATGGTCATTTTGGTCAGTTCTGTGGGAATCGGGGTGTTCCCAGGCACTCATACAACCAACCTGTCCAAGAAAAGAAGTCTAACTTGGAGAAAATGTTCCAACAATTCATGCAGACTCATTCTAATTTTGTGGACAGAACTGAAGCACAGTTCAAGCACTAAGAGGCTTCCATTAGAAACCTTGAAACTCAGTTAGGACAGATGTCCCAACAACTAGCTGAAAGACCACAGGGTACTTTGCCTAACAATACGGTGAAAAATCCAAGAGAGCAAGTTAAGGCAATTACCCTGTGAAATGGCAAAGAACTAGAAGAACCTGAGATGCCAGAAGTGGAAGAAGAGCAACCTGCTGAGACTAAAGTGCAAACTACAAAAGAGAAGAAATATGAGATTCCTATGAGGTGTAGCAAGGGTGTGGGAGAAAAAGAAAAGATGCCAGAGTATGTGGCACCACCTGCCTATATGTGGCACCACCTGCCTATGACCCTCCCATTCCCTATCCATAGAGGGTGAAGCAACTGAAAAAGAGCAGCAAGATAAATAATTTGCAAAATTTTTGGAATTATTCAAGAAGCTACAAATTAATATACCCTTCGTGGAGGCATTGACTCAGATGCCTAGTTATGCCAAGTTTATGAAGGAAATCCTCTCTCAAAAGAGAAAAATCAGAGATGGTGAGACTGTCTTACTTACTGAAGAGTGCAGTTCCATCTTACAAAACAAGCTGCCTCCCAAGGTTAAGGATCCAGGGAGTTTTACTATTCCATGTGCCATTGGTGATGTTTATTTTAATAAAGCTCTTTGTGATCTTGGTGCCAGTATTAATTTAATGCCTTTATTTATTTTCAGGAAGCTTGGAGTTGGAGAAGTCAAGCCTACCATGATATCTCTACAACTGGCTGACAGATCAATCAAGCATCCAAGAGGCATTATTGAGAATATTCTAGTAAAGGTGGATAAGCTCATATTCCCAGTGGATTTTGTAGTACTTGATATGGAGGAAGACAGGGAAGTCCCCCTCATTCTTGGGAGACCTTTCTTAGCCACTGGGAGAGCTCTCATAGATGTCCAAGAGGGAAAGTTAGAGTTGCGAGTACAAGATGAGAAAGTTACCTTCAATGTTTTTTATGCAGCGAAGTTTCCCCTGGAAGCTGATTCGTGCCTTAGAGTTGATATTGTTGAAGAGTTGGTGACTTCTTCCCTTGGAGCTGTTTCCACCACCATTCCCTTAAAGGCATACTTGATGAACTCTAAGATGGCAGAAGAATTAGAGGACAGCAACTTGCAGCTGTGCCATGAACTTTTGGAAGCTTAACCGGTAGTTTCCCAGCCTTTTTCTGACACTCTGACATGGGATAAGGAACTACAACCAATGAGTGAGGAGCCACCAAAACTAGAGCTCAAGTAACTTCCTATCCATCTGAGATATGCATTCCTTGGTAGGGGTGACACATATCCTGTTATTATTAGCGCTTCACTAAGTAGCGTAGAAGAAGATAATTTGCTAAGGGTACTCAAAGATCATAAAACAGCTATTGGGTGGCAGATTTCAGACTTGAGGGGTATCAGTCCCACCTTTTGCATGCATAAAATCTTCATCGAAGATGATTTCAAGCCATTGGTCCAACCACAGAGGAGGCTGAACCCAACCATGAAAGAGGTTGTGGAGAAAGAAGTAGTGAAGCTCCTAGATGTAGGGATCATATATCCTATTTCAGACAGTGTTTGGGTGAGCCCAGTTCAGGTGGTACCCAAGAAAGGAGGAATTACAGTGGTGAAGAATAAGAATAATGAGCTCATTCCAACTCGTACGGTCACCGGGTGGAGGATGTGTATTGATTACCGAAAGCTTAATGATGCCACCCCCAAGGACCATTTCCTACTACCCTTCATGGACCAGATGTTGGAGAGGATAGTAGGCCATACTTACTATTGCTTCTTAGATGGCTACTCTAGTTACAACCAGATATACATTGCCCTAGAGGATGAAAAGAAGACTACATTCACCTGCCTATATGGGACATTTGCATATAGGAGAATGCTATTTGGGTTGTGCAATGCCCCAGCCACCTTCCAGAAATGCATGCTGGCTATTTTCCATGATATGGTGGAGAGGTTTATAGAGGATTTTTTGGATGATTTTTCAGTTTTTGGTTCTTCTTTTGATGATTATTTATATCATTTATCTTTGGTTTTGAAACGATGTTAGGAAACTAACCTTGTTTTGAATTGGGAGAAGTGTCATTTTATGGTGCAGGAAGGCATAGTTCTTAGACATTGGATCTCAACTAGAGGAATTGAAGTGGATAGAGCCAAAATTGAAGTCATTGAGAAGTTACCTCCACCAACCAATATGAAGGAAGTTAGAAGTTTCTTAGGCCATGCTGGATTCTATAGGAGATTTATTAGGGATTTCTCTAAAATTGTTAAGCCTTTGAGTAATTTGTTTGTTAGGGATGTTCCTTTTAATTTTGATAATGAATACTTGCATGCCTTTGAACTTTTGTAAAACAAACTAGTTTCAGCTCCCATTCTCATTGCGCCTAATTGGGATTTGCCATTTGAGCTCATGTGTGATGCTAGTGATTATGCCATAGGTGCTGTTTTACGACAAAGGAAGAATAAGTTGTTGCATGTTATTTATTATGCCAGTAGAACTTTGAATGATGCACAACTTAATTATGCTACCACTGAAAAAGAACTCTTGGAAAAGAACTCTTGGCTGTTGTTTTTGCTTTTGACAAATTATGTTCTTATTTGATAGGTGCTAAGGTGATTGTCTACACAGACCATGCAACCCTGAAGTTCTTGTTGGATAAGAAGGATGACGAGCCTAGGCTCCTTAGATGGATTCTACTGCTTCAAGAATTTGATTTGGAGATCAGAGATTAAAAGGGAGTAGAGAACCTAGTAGCTGACCACCTATCTAGACTGACCTCCCCCTTTCTGCATGAGGAGGAAGAGATTAGAGAAACATTTCCTGATGAGCAGCTATGGGTAGAACAAGTAGCACCATGGTTTGCAGACTATGCCAATTACCTAGTGAAGAGAATTCTACCTGAGGGCCTCTCATACTCCTAGAAGAGGAAATTCTTTTCTGACCTCAAATACTATTTCTGGGAGGAGCCATTCCCTTATAGACACTACTCAGATCAGATTATTAGAAGATGTGTCCTTTGAAAAGAAGTGGCTAGCATTCTTTACCATTGTCACACATCACCAGTTGGGGATCACTCTGGAGCCACCCGAACAGCTGCTAAGGTCTGCCAGTGTGGATTCTATTGGCCCACTATTTTCAAAGATGCCAATGAATATGTGAGAAGGTGCAATGAATGCCAAAGGATTGGGAATATTTCTAGGAAGCATGAGATGCCATTGAATAACATCTTGGTGGTTGAGCTGTTTGATGTTTGGGGTATTGACTTCATAGGCCCCTTTCCCATTTCCTTTGGCAACAAATATGTGTTGGTAGCAGTTGACTATGTGTCTCAATGGATGGAGGCCATGGCATCTCCTACTAATGATGCCTGGGTCATCACAAAGTTTCTAAAGAAGAATATTTTCTCAAGATTTGGCACCCCAAGAGCAATAATCAGTGATGGAGGCACATACTTCTTCAACCATCAATTTGAAGCCCTTCTTGCTAAATATGGTGTAAATCATAAGGTTACCACTCCCTACCACCCTCAGACAAGTGCCAAGTGGAGGTGTCCAATAGAGAATTAAAGAGAATCCTTGAGAAGACTGTTAATTCCTCAGGGAAGGATTGGTCAGTTAAGTTGGATGATGCTCTTTGGGCTTATAGGACAGCTTTCAAGACTCCCATCGGGATGTCTCCATATAGATTGGTCTTTGGGAAGGCTTGTCACTTGCCAGTTGAGTTGGAGCACAAGGCATATTGGGCAACAAAACTGCTCAATTTTGATCTCAAAGAGGCAAGTGAGAAAAGAATGCTACAACTTAATGAGTTGGATGAGTTTAGACAAGAAGCTTATGAAAATGCCAAGCTCTATAAGGAGAAAACTAAGAAGTGGCATGATAGGAATATACTGAGAAAAGACATTCACATAGGTCAGAAAGTCCTACTATTCAATTCTAAATTGAAGCTATTCCCTGGGAAGCTGAGATCAAGGTGGTCAGGACCTTTAGAGATCACTAAAGTATCCCCTTTTGGAGCCATTGAGGTCACACATCCTACAAAAGGCACGTTTAAAGTCAATGGCCAAAGGTTAAAGCCATATGTTGATGGAAGCTATGATAAACTCAAGGCTTTAGCTCTTCTCTCTGATCCATGTTGATAGATAGAGTCATGTCTAACTTAGGGACATTAAATCAAAGTGCTTGTTGGGAGACAACCCAACTTTTCCTAACTTTTCTTTGATTTCTTTTAATTTTTCTTATTTAGGATCATTTTAGTTTTTTTTATTATTGTTATTTTTTATTTAGGTATAAGTTTGTTTAGAATCAATTTAATTTATTCAAGTCTATTTTTTTTTTTTTTTAGGTTCATGTAGCAATTAGGAAGTTCATAAGTTGAGGAAGTGAAGAAATTGGGCGTGCAGCAGAGAAAATGCAGAAGTTGCAGCAGCAACAACGCGCTATAGTGCGAGGTCGAAGGGAGTATGCATTTTGAAATTTTTGCTTGCGCTATAATGCGGTGCCTTACGCTGCAGCACAAGCCTGCGTCTGCAGAAAGTGAAGAGAACATTTGCTTGCGCTATAGCGCGACATGTTGAACTATAGTACAAGCCCATTTTAGTGATATACCAAAGGATATTTTGGTTACGCTATAGCGCAAGCCCAATTTTATGATAGATTTATATATCGCGCTGTAGCAAACACACACACATGAAGTTCTCTTCTCTCCTCACTTCCTCACACACCCAAACACAAACACTCACTCTCCTACTCAATTCCTTCCACCCAAATCCATTCCTCACCTCAAAACTGCCCCTCACCCCTCATATTTTCACTTATTTCTCCATCATAACCATTGTTTTTCCCCTAGTTAAGCCCTGACTTGCAGAATTGGGAATTCTTCAGTGGGAGGCAAAACTCTCACCAATTTTTTTTGAAGGAGTTGCTTCACTTGAGTTGTTGAGAGTTGTTGAGAGTCATCCATACCTAGACCATGGCATCCAGAAAGAGAACCAAGACTACCGGAGCCTCCTCTTCTTCCCAACCCTCTCATTCCGAGGAAGACTTTGACAGACATCGATTCATCAGGGCAAACTGTCAGCATCAGTATAATTCCTCCCTCCACAAATGGGAGTTGGTGATAGAAAAGGGCGTTCACCTGAGTTCTGGAACATTCTAAGCACATATGGAAGAGATAGAGAGGAGAGGGTGGCACAGCTTGTCGGATGAGCCACCATTGGGTTGTCTCAATTTAGTGAGAGAATTTTATGCCAACCTGATGGTAGTTAGTGGGGCCAACCAACCTGAAGGCCACGTCTGGGTGAGAGGCCAGTGGGTAGACTTTCGTCCCTCCAGCATCAGCTCCTTCATGCATGCTCCTGATATCCAGTAGGATGATTTCTCTACATTGAAAGGCAGAATGTAGATTGGGATGAGATTCTTCAGACCATAGCCCTACCGAATGGCGAGTGGGCTTATTATGATACTACGTCTACCGGCCTAAAGCATTTGCTGAATAAGTACCTCAACCCAGCAGCCAGAGTATGGGCTCAGATTATGTTCTCTCACCTCATGCCTAGCTGGCACACCCATTCTATACTAGGGAGAGGTGCCTGCTATTGTTTTTCCTTATCACTCAGAGGGAGGTGAACCTGGGGCAGTTGATCAAGGATTTGATGATGACTATACCGAGCAGCAATTATTCCTTGCCTTATCCATCCCTGATCACTGCGTTAGCCC
This sequence comes from Pterocarpus santalinus, assembly GCA_031439595.1. Lineage (NCBI taxonomy): Eukaryota > Viridiplantae > Streptophyta > Magnoliopsida > Fabales > Fabaceae > Pterocarpus > Pterocarpus santalinus. The sequence goes on along the minus strand of CM062532.1, from coordinate 46,276,898 downwards.
TGCAGGCGGGTGTTGTTGTAGATCCCACAGAGCACATGACAGATAGAGGTCCAAATACTTTTGATGAAAGGCTCTCTGTGACACTGAATAGAGCGACTCGAAGGACCAGGAGGAACTGACAGGCTGAGAGATAAGGAGATGCATCATCACCATCGCCACCACCACCACCAGTCGGAGACACTGACGCATCCCAGCCACCATGGCTTCAGCTTCAGGCCCAGACTGATGAGCTGCGCCTAGACATGAGGAGCACATGGACTACTCTCCAGAATAGAGCGAGCAAGCAGTATTCCTCTATTTATAGAGGCATCCAGGGCCTGGAGGCACTTATGAGGCATCCAGGACCTGGAGGCACTTATGAGGCAGCAGCTATCGCCAGAGCTCCTCCAGCAACTACCACCTCTACCTCCTGCAGATCCAGAGCTTGAGCGTCTCACTGATGAGGAGGCTTTTGCATAGGAGGAGTCAGAGGACAAAGAAGAAGACGCAGCTAAGGAGTCTGAGGAAGACTAGATTTAGGGAGTTCATTTCCTTTCCTTTCCCTTTTTGATTTTATTTTAGTGCATTGGGGACTATGCACAATTTTTAAGTTAGTGGTTGGGAAAGTCCATGAATGTACTTTTGCTTTTTGCTCCTACTTATTTTCCTTTAGTTATTGTTAGTTTTCTAGTCTTCTAGTTGTCTTGTTTCTATTTCAAGAAAAACAAAAATAAAAACAAAAAACCAAAAAGATTTTTCATTTTTAGTCTTTTTTTTTTTTCTTAGTATCTTTTATCAACCAAATGGATGTAATACCTATGCCTATGATATGAAAGACTGCTCTATCTATTAACTCTTGAGTAACTTTGAATCCTAATTTGAGTCTTGAATATCTTCTTGTGCTTTTATTATTGAATTGAGAAGGATCATTTTCTTGCACTTTGATAAGAGTTAGCAACTTAGGATAGGTGACCTTTATGCTTTTTTTATGCTTTATTTAGGTTCAGACATGCATCATTATTCATGTGAATCTCTCTTGAAATATATGTGATTGAATCTTAGCCTCAGAAATGATTTAGGCTATGTTTGGTAGCCATAATTGAGCCTCATTGCCCACCCTTGGTCATTGATTCTTTGTCACCCTATTTGAGCCTTAAAGCCTATTCTTGGATTGAACCATGTTATGAGTTTAATGCCCTTCCTTGCTTTTCCTTTTTGATCCCATGGTTTACCCTCAAGCCTCAACTTCTAAATTCATTTGAATAGGGTAATACCTCCACTACATCAACCTTATGCTTTCTAAAGTTAAAAGCAGAGTGGGTGAATATTTGAAAATAAAGAAAAAGAAAAGGGAAGAAAAATGAAAAAAAATAAAGAAAAGTTGGCAATACAAGGAAAATATAATACCAAGGTTCAACAAGAAAAGCATGATGGTTGCCAAGCAACTAAGTTGGGGGTATCCCAAGGAGAATGAATTAGGGATGTGGGTTCCTTAAGTTGAGGGGATTAACTGAGCTTAAATGACTATTCCATCATACCCCTTACCTTAGCCTACCGTTACAAGCTAAGAGAAGTCCTTTTGATCTTTGGCTAAGGGACATTCATATAGAAACAAAGAGAGATGACTGTGGATAGTGTGATGTTTTTGTCTTTTCTTAAACACGGCATAAGCATATGGTGAGTCAATTCTTTGTTGCTTCTCTCTTGTACACACACATTTGATCCATTCTTTTGACAATTTGGAGGCACAATTAGATGATCTTGGTAATCAAACTTGGATTCTTGGTGACTTTTAAGTTAAGCTATGGAGCAATGATGAGGAAGTTCATAGGTAATAACGTCTAGTCTGACTGTGTTGTTTAGTGAATCCCTTTATTTAAGTGTCTTTGTTTAAGTCTTTTATTTTTTCTCTGTTTTTAGTCCTTGTTTTGAGTCTTGCTAGGGGACAAGCAAGTTCTTAAGTTGGGGGTTGTGATAACTCTATTTGGTGAGTCATATTTTTAGTTAATTTTTGTTGCATTTGAGTTACGATTGTTTAATTTAGCTCTTGTTTTTGTTGCATTTTAGTATATAGTTTGGGTTAATTCGTAAGTTTAGCCTTTTATTATTTTCTGTTATTTGTTTGGATACTTATTTTGGTTTTATTTGATTTATTTTAGGTGCAAGTAGGCCCAAAAGAAGTTGGAAGAGGCCAAGCCATGAATCCAGGCTCAACACCTTGCACTGTAGCACACGCGCAAGCCAATGCGCTGCAGCACACCGCCACACAAGGAAGAAAATTGCCATATTCATGTTGCACTATAGCATAACCAAGCGTGCTATAGCATGCTCCCATTTTGTCAAATTCCCAAGGTTTTTAAGTTGCACTATAACGCAACCAAGCGTGCTATAGTGTGCTGCCGTGTTCGCAGACTTTGTCAACAATTTTTGCTGCTCTATAGCACAACCCAGCATGCCATAGCGCACCACCATATTTCGTAAATGAGGCAAGAATTGAGGCTTGCGCTATAGCGTAACCCTTTCCACTATAGCGCAAGCCCGTTTGCAGCAGATTATTAGTTTGAGTTGAAAGTTAAAAGGGGGGATCTATGCACTATAAAAAGGAGGTCACATAGATCACAAGAGAGGGGGAAAAACACTTTACACACTTTTCAAGGCAGAAAACTTTTCTCAGAGAGATTGAAGGTGAAGATTCAAGAATTTCGGAGCTTAATCATCAACACGAAGAGATCCAAATTTTTCTGAATTCCTTGTTTCTAGCCAGAATTCTTCATGGCTTTTTGTTTTTCTGTTTCATCGTCTTTATACTCCATTATTGTTTTCTTTTCCATAGACATGAACTAAATTTCTCTTGCTAGGGCGTTAATGGACCCTTTTGTATGACAAATTTCTTTATAGGTTAATGTTAATCTTGTTTCTAATTCAATTGCTTAGTATTTTTGTTTGTGCTTAATGCTTTTGAGTGATTGGCCACCATTCAATCGATTTGTTGGTTTGCAATAACTAGAGATAGGGTTTGTAAACAAAGCTTCTTAACATAAACACCATGAGCCGAGCGAAAATTAGAGATTGACAAACGCGGTTCATGCGGTCAACATAGGAACCCATAGAGCTTCAACCTTTTCCTGGAGCTCCCCGTCTTTCTTCCTAACTAGCAAAACTGGAGCTCCCCGTGGTGATGCACGTGGCCTAATAAATCTCTTTTCCAAGAGTTCTTCAATCTGCTTTTTGAGTTTGATTAGCTCCAGTGGTGACATTCAGTACAGCGCTATAAATATCGGTCCCGCTCCTTGTACTAATTCAATGGCGAACTCGATTTCCCTCTCGGGAAGGAATTCAGGGATATCTTTAGGGAACACATTGGAATATTCCTTAACAACTGGAATATCATCTAACTTCTAATCAACCTCCGTTACATTGGTTGATAAAAGAATGAACCCTCAACTCCTATCCCCATGTTGGTGTACTGCTAAGGAGTTTAGATAAAAGTTTACAGTGCTTATCGATTCCAAGCACAAAATAAAAGGAAATACAATGGCTCTATCAGAATAATTTAACATGATTTGGTTGGCAGAGAGCTAGTCCATACCAGAATGATGTCAAGTCCAGACAAGGGAAGATAGATTAAATTGGCTGTAAAGGTTCGACCTCCCATTTAAAAAGGGACATTCATACAAATGTGATAGGTTTTAACAGGCTCATTTGTAGGAGTAGAAACTAACAATTCATAGGGTAACTCAGAGATGGGCAATTTCAAAGTTGACACGCAATCATGAGAAATGAAAGAGTGTGAAGCACCTGAATCATATAAAACAATCAAGGTCTTACCATTCACTTCACATGTATCCTGGATCAAATCTTCAGATCTTCCAACTTCATGTGCATCCATGGTGAAAACTCTTCCCTAGCGTTGTGGCCTAGAAGTCGGTTGAGGATTCCTAGCCGGGCATTCATAGATCTTGTGGCCTGGCTTACCACATCCAAAACAGACATTTTGACCTGCCAGGCATAGACGATTACCATGGTTCTTTCCATATTGGTTGCAGGTCTGATTTCCAAAAGACCTCTGGGGTTGCTTGCCTTTATTGCTTGTTACTTGAAACTTTCTTTGGTGCTGACAGAAACCTCGGGCCTTACGGTGCCAATCCTTTCTTGAAGTTACTGCTAGCTGACTTAGCAACGGCTAACTTCCTGTTACAACTTTCACCAATTGGCACTTGTTCAGCAAAGTAGGAAAATCTCTAATTTCCATTGGCCCTATGGTGGTAAGAATATCTTCTCACAGTCCACCCTCGAACTTCACGCATTTCCAAACCTCATCGGGATTCCATTAATAGATCGTGGAAAATTTACACAACTTCTCAAATTTAGCAATATACTCCGATATGCTACTATTCCCTTGACAAAGGTGCATAAACTCCAGCTCCTTGGCATTGCGGACAAAGGCAGGAAAATACTTCTGATAGAATGCGTCTCTAAATACATCCCAAGTGATTTCTATCTGGGACCCCTCTAGTAACTATCGTACACCATTCCACCAGAATTCTGCTTCTACCTCTAGCATGTAGGTGGCAAATGCCACTTTCTGGCGATCTGTGCAATCCAAAACGAAGAAGATTTTCTCCATAGCTTTAACCCATTCATCGACCTTATCAGGGTCAAGGCTCCTCTAAAGTTAGGTGGGTTAGCTTTTCTGAACTCAGCAAATTTGAGGTACTCTAGTCCACTCATAGACCATTAGTATTCCCTCCACGACCATCCCTAGGCTGCCTACCTGGTTGATCTATCATCTGGGTTACCACAGCTGCTTGTTCTCACATAGCATACGCCATCTCCCGCATCGTATCCATGAACCTGGTAGATTCCTCCTGGGCTGAATCTATTCATGGCCTATCCTGCCTTCCGGAAGCCATCAAATTCTGAACACACAAAATAAAAGTTATTGAGTTAATTAAACTCAATACTAAGTCCAGTTTGCTAGTAAATAATAGCATACAGTTAGGCAATTCCCGCACATGCATCCTATCCAGATGGACAAGACTCAGTGCATAATAATGTCTAAGAAACACAAAGCATATGTGAATCATAGTCAATCCAATCCTCAAGCCTATACTAGGACGAACTGCTCTGATACCAAAAATGTAACACCTTACCAGACAAAATACGATGCTTAAGTCATAATATGTTACCTGATAAGTTATTACGTGTAGTTATCTAATTAAAGTTTTGAAAAGCAACATTTTGATACATTGATTAACCCTCATATTTAGTTTATTAAACCTCTTTTGTGCTTAATTGAGTAATGTTGGATACATTTTATAAGTTTGGACTCTAATTGGGCTTAATTATATTTTTTAGCATTATTACAAATTTATACTCTTTTTGTATTATGGCTGTATCTTGAGTTGTAGATATCTAAAACTTACAAATTTTATATTGTAGGAAAGCTGAAAGAAAGATCTACAACTTTGATGAAGAATTCAAAAACTAATTCAGATGTCTAGTGGGTCGAATTGGGCCACGAAGTCAGAACAGGGCTGTCACGTTGGAACCTGATCAATGTGCACTAATTGGGCCATAACGTGTGTTGTAGACATTGGATTGAGGTGAAACCGGTGCCATTTGAAAGCTAAGATATAAAGCTTCAATTCATATGAGAGCACTCTCCCAAATAATGACATCTTGATAGACTTATTGGCTGTTGAATTTGACTAACGCGGATAAAGATACAACCTAGACATGCTATAAAGATTGGGCCATAACTCTCTCATTTTAAGTCCAAATTAAGCAAATTGGGTGTCCACTTAAAGCTAAGAGGCAGAGGATTAAGTTGGGATTAAGGGTATTTTTGAATTTTGACACTTGAGGTCTGATAAGAAGAGAGAAAACCGAGACGCGTTGCCAACATTTTTCATTTTTTTTCTTTCTTCTCTTCTCCTCTCCTCTTCTTTTCTTTTTCTTTTCCTTTCATTTTGTAAGATACTTGTTTTGGGTTCTAGTTTGTAACCTTCATTGCTATGGACGAGTAGGACTTCAAGCTAGTTCAAGGAGACTCCAAGGGTATTATGGTTGTAATCTTGAAACCCTATACTTGAATTTCAATCATGTTTGTTTTCTTGATTCTTTGCCCTCTTTTATTTGTAAACTTGCATTGAATGATATTGATATGTGGGTTTATGAATGAGGAAGTAGTTGGGTGATTGCTAATTGGTCAATTGGTATGAACGTAATTAGTTAAAGAATTAGGAATTGGGTTTGGGTTCAAACCTAGGCTAATACATTTGGGGCTAAAAATCAACATAGGTTAATTAGAGTTGAGGTCTCAATTATCTAATCAATTATGTGTTGGTTAAATTCCTAGAGTTCTCTAGGTAGACTTGTGGGGTTGTTAGTAGAGGTCTCTCTAACATCTCAAATTAGCCGCACTCCATGTGTTTGATATATTGCGCGTTAATGATTGATTCACCTTATGCCAAAGGAACTCCTTGAACTAATGTTTTTACTTTCATCTAATTTTCTTTTATAGCTTATTTACTACATGTTTGCACATACCCCCTTGTTACTTAACTAGATAGCAACAACATCCTTGGGAGACGACCTTAGTTGCACTATACTTCAAATTTAGTGTAATTAAGTATTTTAAAATTGTAATTTGGAGCAGGCTGCGACACTTGCTACCAAATTTTGGCGCCGTTGCCGGGGATGATTGATGTTATCTGGTCATGTTAATATGTGTTTATATCATTGCATATTCTGTCTTGATGTATGCCTGGTTAAGTTGTTAGTTTTAATTCATAGTTAGTAGTTCGGTTTTACGGTTTTTAACGACTAACTCATTTTAGTTGATTTTAGGGGACGTGATTCCATAGCAAAACATCATTCTGAGAAAGAGTCAATCCTTCAGGATTGAGGCCCCCCTTGTTTTTGTCGAATTCCATCGTTTTGATAGGTTTTTAGAGGTTTTTTGATCTTTTCGATATTTTTGATCTTTTCGGTATTTTTTAGGGATGTAACGGGTATTTTTGTAAAAGATTTTGTACTCCGATTGACTTGAAAATTGGTTAGTTGGAGGAAAATGGCCTTCTGATCAGGATTAAAGCAAAGCTTTTGACTCTTTATTTTTAAGGCCAAATTCCTTTATTTAGACCACTTTTTTAATTTTTTAAGATTTTTTTTTTTGTATTTTTTTACTCCTTAAGGGTGAAATTTTTTAGGTGTGGTGGTCTAATAATTTTTAAAAATTTTCTAGTAGTATTTTTATATTTATTTTGATTATTTTGAGTGTTTGTGTGCATGTTTTAGTATTTTGTGCATATGGTTCTGTTTGCTATTTTGTTAGTGCATGACTAGGTCTAATCCAACTCCTAATTTAGTTGAATTTGATCCTGAATTAGAGAAGACTCTTAGACAAATTAGAAGAGCTAAGAGGAGGTTGTTTGAGACTAGTTCTGCTAATAATTCTGTTTTTGATTCTATTCCTAACTTTGTTGACAATTCTGATTTTTCAGGAAGCATGGCTAATAGAACTTTGAAGGAACTTGCAGCACCTGATGTCAACTATCAAGCTTTGGCCATCCAGTACTCGAATTTGGATGCAGACTTCGAGCTAAAATCAAGACTGATACATCTGCTGCCCAAGTTTCATGGCTTAGCTGGAGAAGACCCTCACAAGCACTTGAAACGTTCCATGTAGTGTGCTCAACCATGAAGCCGCATGGAGTGGAGGAAGATCACATCAAGCTGAGGGCATTTCCCTTCTCCCTAGATGGATCTGCCAAGGATTGGTTGTACTACTTGCATCCAGGTTCCATCACGAGTTGGCAAGACATGAAGAGGATGTTCTTGGAGAAATTCTTTCCTGCCTCAAGAGCTGCTTCCATCAGAAAAGAAATTTGTGGCATAAGGCAACTTAGTGGAGAGACATTGCATGAGTATTGGGAGAGGTTCAATAAGTTGTGTGCAAGCTGTCCACACCATCAGATTAATGACCAGCTTCTCATTCAGTATTTTTATGAAGGTCTCATGCCAATGGACAGAAGTATGGTTGATGTTGTGTCTGGAGGGGCTTTGGTAGATAAGACACCTACTGCAGCTCGTGAGTTAATTGCAAACATGGCTGCCAATGCACAACAGTTTGGTACCCGAGCCATAGTGTCAACAAGTAGAGTAAATGAAATGCAAACCTCTGATACAAACCAGCAAAGGATGGAGAACCGAATAGATGAGTTGACAACCTTGGTGAGGCAATTGGCACTTGCCCAGCAGCCCCAACAACCAGTAGCTATGATTTGTGGCATTTGCTCTATACCAGGACATCCAACAAATCAGTGTCCACATCTGTAGGAGAGCAATGAAACTGTTGCAGGAATTTTTCCTGGTAGGCCTTATCAATAGCAGCAACAGCAGAAGAGTAAGAGTTATGATCCATTCTCCAACACATACAATCCTGGCTGGAGAGATCACCCGAATCTGAGGTATGGCAACAACTTCAATCAGTTTTAGCAACCTCAGTTTAAGCAAAATTCTGCTGGACCAAGTTCAAGATAATATCAGAACCAAGCTCAGCAAAATAAACCGCAAAGTAGCTCAGAACCAAGCTTGGCAGAATTGGTGAAGCAGATGGCAACTAGTAGTGTTCAGTTTCAGCAGAGAACAGAAGCCAACATCCAAAATCTGTAAACATAGATTGGTCAGTTGGCTACAACAGTAAATGAGATGAAGTCTCAAGGTTCTAGCAACCTTCCCTCCCAATCCGTGAGCAACCCAAAGAATGTCAGTTCCATCACTTTGAGAAGTGGCAAGCAGCTTAAGGTTCCTGATGTTGCAGTTTCTGCAGAACAACCAAAGGTGGTAGCAGAAAAATCTGATTCTGCAGAAATAAAAACAAATAGGGCATAACCAAGCAGTAGCAACAGCAAGCAACCTGAACAAATTGTTCCACTGCCTTTCCCCAACAGAGTGACACAAAACAAGAAGCGAGTAGAAGCTGAATTGGACAAGGAGATCGTGGACACATTCAGAAAAGTGGAGGTCAATATTCCGCTCCTAGAAGCCATCAGACAGATTCCAAAGTATGCCAAATTTCTCAAGGATTTGTGCACTCATAGAAGGAGGCTGAAGGGAAACGAGAAGGTGAGCATGGGCAGAAATGTTTCTGCAATCATTCAGCCAAATATTCCTCCGAAATGCAAGGATCCAGGGACTTTCACCATTCCATGCATCATAGGAAGTAAGCAGTTCAGTCAAGCTATGTTGGATCTTGGAGCTTCAATAAATGTCATGCCAAAATCAATTTACCAGTCTTTGTGCATTGGAGAGCTCAAGCCAACAGGAGTGGTCATCCAACTTGCCAACTGAAGCACAACTCACCCTGAAGGAGTTTTAGAAGATGTGTTGGTAAGAGTAAATGATCTTATTTTTCCTGCTGATTTCTATGTGCTAAATATGGAGGATGAATTGCATGCTAATTAACCAACATTAATCTTAGGTAGGCCATTTTTGAAAACTGCTAAGACTAAGATTGATGTGCATTCTGGTACATTATCCATGGAATTTGGAGATAGTAAAGTGCAATTTAATCTGTTTGATGCCATGAGATACCCACCGGAAGAGCATTCTATTTTTCATATAGTCATTATTGATTCATTGGTTGATGAAGTGCATGAGAACATGTTCGCTAAATTATATTGTGTTGATTGTGATTGTGACAATAGTAATGACTTATGTGTTGTTTGTGCTATTTATGCTGAATTTGCTACATGCTTACAATCTGAAAATGCTGTTTCTGTTGAATCTACTGTTTCTGTTGTTTTTGTTGAATCTGTTGTTTCTGTTGTTTCTGTTGAATCTGCTGTTTCTGCTGTTTCTGCTATTTCTGCTAAAAATTTTGTTTTTAGTTGTACAGATTCTGTTGCTGTTCCTGTTTTTTCTGTTGTTCCAAATTTTTCTGAAAAATCTGTTTCTGCTTCTTCTATTTGTTCAAATTCTGAAAATCCTGCTGTTTCAATTTTAGCATTTACTAATTCTGATTTTGTGAATTTTTCTGCTAACAAATCTATTTATGCTGATTCTAATTGTGCTATGTTTAATCCTACGAATCCTGATGTTGAATCAAACTTTGTAGTGTCAAAATATGCCAATCCTGCTACTGTCTTTATAAATTCTGTTTCTGCAGATTTAAATACTGCACTTACAGTTTCTGCAGGTTCTACATTACCATTTTCTGCAGATTCTGCTACTTCAGCTTCTGGTTGCAAAAATTCTGCATTTACAGAAATTTCTGCTACTGAAAATTCTGTTTCTGCAAATTCTATTTCTGATGTGCAAATTTTAAATTCTGAATTTTCAGATTCTGTGATTTTGAATTCTGTACATCATTTTACCTCTGCTGATTCTGTTTTAGCTTCCATAGGATATGATGATGCTGTTGTGTAGAATTTTTCACAGATTGCAGGTGCTGAACCTAAACCATCAGAAGCAACTCCAAGATTAGCACCTTCTATCATAGAGCCACCCACCTTGGAATTGAAGCCATTGCCAGAAAATTTGAAGTATACATTTCAAGCACCAAATGAGAAGCGACCAGTCATTATAGCCAAAGATCTGCAACTAGAGCAAGAAGAGAACTTGCTGAACATCCTGAGACAGAACATGAAGGCTATAGGCTGGACATTAGCAGACATACCTGGGATTAGCCCCTCTACATGCATGCACAGAATTCAGTTAGAGGAGGGAGTGAAACCAGTGAGGCAACCTCAGAGAAGGCTCAAGCCGCTTATCTTGGATGTGGTGAAGAAAGAAGTGAGCAAGTTGCTGGCTGCAAGGATCATTTATCCAATTTCAGACAACAAGTAGGTGAGCCTGGTGCAAGGAGTTCCAAAGAAGACTGGAATAATAGTGGTGAAGAACTCAAAGGAGGAGTTGGTGCCTACAAGAGTGCAGAATAGCTGGAGAATCTGCATAGATTATAGGAAACTGAACCAGGCCACCAGGAAGGACCACTTCCCATTAGCCTTCATTGATCAAATGCTGGAGAGATTAGCAGGTCAGTCACACTACTGTTTTCTTGATAGATTTTCTAGGTATTTTCAGATCCACATTGCATCAAAAGATCAGGAGAAGACCACCTTTACATGCCCATTTGGCACATTTGCATACCGAAGGATGCCTTTTGGTTTATGCAACGCCCCAAGAACATTTCAGAGGTGCATGGTGAGTATTTTTTCTGATTTTCTAGAAAATTGTGTGGAAGTCTTTATGGATGATTTTACTATTTATGGCACTTCATTTGATGCATGCTTAGATAGGCTAGCCAGGGTATTACATAGATGTGTTGAGTCTTACCTTGTTTTGAATTATGAGAAATGTCATTTTATGGTTAGGCAAGGTGTAGTCTTAGGACATGTGATTTCTAGTGAGGGTATTGCTGTTGATAGGTCCAAGATTGATGTTATTGCTTCTTTACCTTACCCCACATGTGTACGGGAAGTACGTTCTTTTCTTGGACATGCAGGTTTTTACAGGCAATTTATCCAGGACTTCAGCAAAATTGCCCTTCCACTTTCCAAGCTGCTGCAAAAGCATATAAACTTCCAGTTTGATGATAACTGCAAGAGAGCTTTTAACCAATTGAAGCAGCACCTGATTTCTGCTCTTGTTCTTCAGCCGCTGGACCAGGAATACCTGTTTGAGCTCATGTGTGATGCATCGAACCTTGCAGTTGGAGCTGTTCTTTCCCAGAGGGTTGGGAAGATTCCCAATGTCATAGCATATGCCTCCCAGACCCTAGACTCTGCACAGGCTAATTACACCACCACAGAGAAGGAGCTTTTAGCCATTATTTTTGCTTTAGATAAATTCCGTGCTTGTCTGTTAGGAACTAAAGTAACTATTTTTTCAAATCATGCAGCCTTGAAGTTCTTATTGAAGAAGCCAGAATCCTAGACTCATCAGGTGGATGTTGCTATTGCAAGAATTTGATATTGAGATCAAGGACAAGAGCAAAGCTGAGAACCTGGTAGCAGACCACTTGAGTCGCATTTCACAGACCTTGGAGCCTCTACCTATCCGTGAGACCTTTCCAGATGAGCAACTTTTAGAGTTACAAGGTAAGGATCCATGGTATGCTGATTTGGTTAACTATCTAGTTGCTTCTGAATTGCTTGCCTACTTTAAAAAGCATCAGATAGACAAACTTAAGAGTGAGGCTAAATATTATGTCTGGGATGATCCTTATTTGTGGCGCATGTGTAGTGATCAGATTATTATGCGCTGTGTGCATGAGCTTGAGATTCCTTCCATTTTGCATTTCTGTCATACACTTGCTTGTGGTGGTCACTTTGGACCACAACGCACTGCTAGGAAGGTCTTAGATGTAGGTTTTTATTGGCGCACATTATTTCGCGATTCTTACACTTATTGTAAGAATTGTGAACAGTGTCAGAAGACAGGTACTATAACCCATAGGAATGAGATGCCTCAAGAACCATTATTGTTTTGTGAGATATTTGATGTTTGGGGTATTGACTTTATGGGTCTATTTCCTATCTCATTTGGTTTTGTTTATATTCTGTTAGCTGTTGATTATGTCTCAAGTGGATGGAGGCCAAGGCCACCCGAACTGATGATTCTCATGTTGTTATAGATTTTGTCATATCACACATTTTTTGCAGGTTTGGAGTGCCTAGAGCAATTATCAGTGATTAGGGGAGCCATTTCTATAACAGGAACATGGCAACTCTGCTGAAGAAATATGGTGTCACCCACAAGGTCTCAACTCCATACCATCCGCAGTCTAATGCACAAGCGGAGGTATCAAATAGGGAGTTGAAGCAGATTCTGGAGAAAACAGTGCAGCCTAGCAGGAAGGATTGGAGCAAGAGGCTTGAGGATGTATTATGGGCTTACCGCACTGCCTACAAGACTCCTTTAGGGATGTCTCCCTATAGGATTGTCTTTGGCAAGGCATCTCACCTTCCAGTAGAAATTGAGCACAAAGCCTATTGGGCAGTCAAGAACTGCAACCTTGATATGAGACAGTCCGAACTTCACAGGAAGCTCCAACTTAAGGAGTTGGAGGAGATCCGGTTGGAAGCCTATGAGAACTCCCGCATGTACAAGGAGAAGACAAAACTTATTCATGATAAGAAGTTACTGCGGAAGGAGTTCTCCATTGGCTAAAAAGTGCTTCTCTACAATTTTCGCCTCAAGCTCTTTTCTGGTAAGCTTCATTCTAGGTGGCTTGGTCCTTATATAGTGACTAAGATTTTTCCATATGGTGCTATGCAGATTTTGGAGCCTGGAACAAATAGAGTATTCACAGTGAATGGCCACTGCTTGAAGCCATTTCATGAGGACACACCCTTGGAGACCATTGAGGAGGTCCGCTTGCTAGCGGCCACTTACACTTGATAGGGGAGTTTCTCTTTCTCCTTCCTTACTTCATTTTACTTTCATTTCCATTCTGCATTACATTGAGGACAATGTAGAGTTGAAGTGTGGGGGGATAGTTTATACATAGGTTGTTTGGTAACTAGTTTTGCATTATAGATTCGTTTCATGGTTGCTTTTACTTCATTTCTTCTTAAAAAAAAATTTGCTTTGTTTTGCTTTGGTTCTCCATTGTTGAGTTGAAATTTGTTGAGTTAAGGCATTAAGCTTTAGGGAAGATAGAGTTTCAACATGATTTCATTTTTCTTTCCCCTCTTGATATATGTAAGTTAGGTGATTGATCGTGATTTGCAATGATTGAGTATGTTGGACTTTACCCTTGTGAGCTTTTGAGCCTTATTTTGGATGGTTACATTTCATGCCATTCTCTTCTTTCTTGTGTGTTTTCCCTCATAGATTTTGTTATTTTAGAACTTGCTTTGATTCTTCTTTGAGGCTACATTTTTCATAAGCATTCATGAATATGATAGAGGCATTTATTTCATTTTAGCCACTTGGCCATATAGCTTACCTTGCAGTTTGCCCCTTGTTTAGCCCCTTTGAGCCTTATTGATCATTCTTTGGTTTCTAGCTCATTATAAGCTTTAAGTAGAAAACCATGTTATACCCAACCTTAGGGAATAGGGAGTGCATTGGTTTCATCATTTTTGTTGTATTTGGGATCAAGTGTGGGGGTTTGAAAGGATGTAAGGAAAGCAAAAAAAAAAGGGAAAAAAAAAGAAGAAAAAAATAAAATAGGAAATCTTGATTAAGGGAAAAGAAAGTTCAAAGAGAGTAAGTGTGTGATGGCTTGATTTGTCTAGAGACCAATGTCACTTCTATTCTCTTAGGTTGTATCTTGTCATATCCTCATTTTCATACCTTTACCTTGGCCCCATTACAACCTTGAATAAAGTCCTCTTGATTTGTGTTTACATATGATTGTGAGTAGTGGAGAAGTAGAAGATTAACAAGCTTATGGTAATACATTGTCTATTGAGGTGACTTGAGTGAAACACTTTTGCCATACACTTGAGAGTTGAGAGATTTAAACACCATCTTATTAACCCTTTCATGCTTGATCTATTTGCATTTTGAAGGATATTGCTTAACTTGCATTTTTGAGAGATGGGGTGTTGAATGATTTGACTATTGAAAACTCTTGATGCCTTATATGCTCTTATGTTCCTAAGCTTGGCACTTTTGATGATTCATTGGAGAATTTGCTTGTTCATTTTGGGTTATTCCATGATTTTTAAGTTGCATGTTTTTATGTCCTTAGTTGAATCTTGCATGAGGACATGCAAGAGTTAAGTGTGGGGGAATCTGATCAATTGGATTTTTATATACTTATTTTCCCTCATTCCTAGTTCATTAATTCTCTTTTGTGCCTAATTATTTTGAATTAGACCATTTTGTATTGTTTGGATTTTGTTTGGATTTGAGTTAAATTTTCCAGCATTAGGCGAATTCTGACACTATTTTGGTTTTTGGGTTATATCTTGAGTTGTAGAGCTCATTTTATTATGATTCTTGATTTGTAGAAAAGCTGAGAGATAAGCCTACAAGTTATATGAAGAGGTCAGAGGCTAATTCTGGTGTTAAGAAGCTGAAATTGGGCCTAGAAGTAAACTGAAGTGGTGCAGCCGCAGATTCTGAGCAGGGTGTGGTATTTGGGCCATATCTCAGTCCACAAATGTCCAATTGAGCCCATTCCAGTGGCATTTTGAAGCTGACATCCAAGGCTACAATTCTCCTTTAGAGTGGAAATCCAAATGGAATCATTTTGATAGCCAAAATGGTAGAAGAATGTTACTCATGGAATTAGTTATAATGCTTTCATGTTTTTATTGTAACTTTCTTTCTATAATTCGGATTTTAGCAAATAAGATGTCCAAATTCAAAGGAGAGAGAGAGGATTAATGTACTAATTACAATTAATAATGTTTAGGTGGTTTTGATTCAAAATCTGGCTGATTTTTGGGAGGGTCAGACTTGTAAGATTAAACAGATTTTTGGGTGAAAGGAATTTTTTCGATTTTTGGACTTCTTCTTCCTCACTTCTCTCACGCCCCCCCCCCACCTTACAATTCATTTTCCTCCATTCATGGAGAAGTAAGCTTCTATCTAATCCAAGGATTCTCTTGAGGATTGGCGCAACCAAACTTTATCAATTCAAATCGGTTTTCTACTCCCTTTTCTTTCATTGTTATTAATCCAATTTCGTGTTTGAAAGTTTTTGATTTGGAATTGTGGTTGATTATAATTGATTGCTTACTTACTTGCTTGCTTGCATATTGCTCGATTGATTAATGTGTAATGCAATTGCATGAGTAGAATCATTTTCAGGTTTGAATTTGAGATTGATTACATTAGTGCTTGAAAATTAACATGAATTGGTTAGGTTCTAGAGGTTTCTAAATTTAATCATTTATCTGTTAATTGAAGGCATGAAGGTTTTCATGTGCAATGTCGTATCCGAATAGAGGTTTCTTTCGGGTTTGATGTCAGTCACTGATTTGGTTTGAATGATTATTTTTAGAATTCGATGATAGATTAGCCACTGTCTTTCTTGGTTCTTGGATTGGAGTTCCAATTTCTGTTCACTTCCATTTTAAATAGTTGCATTTTCGTTTGATAAACAAACCCCCCCCCCCCAAAATTCTTGATCATATAACATTGTCATCACTGGGAAATGACCCGGGTTGCACCCTTGCTATGAGTTTAGTGTAATTCGATTTTTATTGTAATTTGACCGAGCTCGGCACTCGAGTCAAATTTTGGCACTCGAGTCATCACTCGGGTTTTTATTATTCTTTTCTCTTAGTCAAGATTTCCCATTTTATTTTTTTTCTTCTTTTTTTTCCTTTTTTTTTTTTTTTTTTGCTTTCCTTACATCCTTTCAAACCCCCACACTTGATCCCAAATACAACAATAATAATGAAACCAATGCACTCCCTATTCCCTAAGGTTGGGTATAACATGGTTTTCCACTTAAAGCTTATAATGTGCTAGAAACCAAACAATGATCAATAAGGCTAAACAAGGGGCAAAATGCAAGGTAGGCTATATGGCCAAGTGGCTAAAATGAAATAAATGCCTCTATCATATTCATGAATGCTTATGAAAAATGTAGCCTCAAAGAAGAATCAAAACAAGTTCTAGAATAACAAAATCTATAAGGGAAAACATACAAGAAAGAAGAGAATGGCATGAAATGTAACCATCCAAAATAAAGCTCAAAAGCTCACAAGGGTAAAGTCCAACATACTCAATCATTGCAAATCATGATCAATCACCCAACTTACACATATCAAGAGGGGAAAGAAAAATGAAATCATGTTGAAACTCTATCTTTCCTAAAGCCTAATGCCTTAACTCAACAACTTTCAACTCAACAATGGAGAACCAAAGCAAAACAAAGCAAATTTTTTTTTTTTAAGAAGAAATGAAGTAAAAGCAACCATGAAACGAATCTATAATGCAAAACTAGTTACCAAACAACCTATGTATAAACTATCTAAAATTTGACTCGAGTGCCGAGCTTGGTCAAATTACAATAAAAATCGAATTACACTAAACTCGTAGCAAGGGTGCAACCCGGGTCGTTTCCCAGTGATGACAATGTTATATGATCAAGAATTTGGGGGGGGGGGGTTTGTTTATCAAACGAAAATGCAACTATTTAAAATGGAAGTGAACAGAAATTGGAACTCCAATTTAAGAACCAAGAAAGACAGTGGCTAATCTATCATCGGATTCTAAAAATAATCATTCAAACCAAATCAATGACTGACATCAAACCCAAAAGAAACCTCTATTCGGATACGACATTGCACATGAAAACCTTCATGCATTCAATTAACAGATAAATAATTAAATTCAGAAACCTCTAGAACCTAACCAATTCATGTTAATTTTCAAGCACCAATGTAATCAATCTCAAATTCAAACCTGAAAATGATTCTACTCACGCAATTGCATTACACATTAATCAATCGAGCAATATGCAAGCAAGCAAGTAAGTAAGCAATCAATTATAATCAACCACAATTCCAAATCAAAAACCTTCAAACCCAAAATTGGATTAATAACAATGAAAAAGAAAAGGGAGTAGAAAACCGATTTGAATTGATGAAGTTTGGTTGCGCCAATCCTCAAGATAGCCAATGCTTGTTTGAATCCTTAGATTAGATAGAAGATTACTCCTCCATGAATGGAGGAAAATGAATTGTAAGGTGGGGGGGCATGAGAGAAGAGAGGAAGAAGAAGTCCAAAAACCAAAAAAATTCCTTTCACCCAAAAATCTGTTTAATCTTACAATTCTGACCCTCCCAAAAATCGGCCAAATTCCAAATCAAAACCACCTAAACATTATTAATTGCAATTACTACATTAATCCTCTCTCTCTCCTTTGAATCTGGACATCTTATTTGCTAAAATCCGAATTATAGAAAGAAAGTTACAACAAAAACATGAAAGCATTATAACTAATTCCGTGAGTAACATTCTTCTACCGTTTTGGCTATCAAAACGATTCTGTTTGGATTTCGACTCTAAAGGAAAATTGTAGTCTTGATGTCAACTTCAAAATGCCACTGGAATGGGCTCAATCGGACATCTGTGGACCGAGATATGGCCCAAATACCACACCCTGCTCAAAATCCGTGGCTGCACCACTTCAGTTGACTTCTAGGCCCAATTTCAGCTTCTTAACACCAGAATTAGCCTCTGACCTCTTCATAAAACTTGTAGGCTTATCTCTCAGCTTTTCTACAAATCAAGAATCACAATAAAATGAGCTCTACAACTCAAGATATAACCCAAAAACCAAAATAGTGTCAAAATTCGCCTAATGCTGGAAAATTTAACTCAAATCCAAACAAAATCCAAACAATACAAAATGGTCCAATTCAAAATAATTAGGCACAAACAAAAGAGAATTAATGAGCTAGGAATGAGGGAAAATAAGTATATAAAAATCCAATTGATCAAGTTTCACATACATCTAATGTTATATACTCATAATGGAGTTAACTGTTAATTTGTGTATTTATCTTTGGCCGTAGTGTAAATAAATAGGTTAACATCATAACAGAAAAGAAATTTGTAGAATGAACAGAACTACTGTACTACATCATACATATATATACATAGATGTCGGTTTTCAGAGTTTACAAAAAAGAAACCACAAACAATACAGGATGTAGAAAATGAGGCCACTAAAACAAAATAAAGCAGCCTATCTCTACAAAATAACACCCTAACTGGTCCCCATGAGACATTTCATATACTAAACATCCATGCCCACCATCCACTAAGCTACTGCCTATAGCCTAGAATGCCAAAAGAGGGTCATTCTATACATGTCCTCTTACTATGCTACATAAGTACTCTAGATGGATTCCGAGGAAAGGAATCCATTTGCCATGCAGGCGTCTGTCGAGGCATAGCCACCACTGGGTGCAGAAAATGAAGAGGATGAGCTTGCTACCTCCGATAGGTCCTTCTTCTTAAAAAGAGAGATGGAAGGGGTCTGCTAAGGTGGTGAAACGAGAAGTGCAGCTCGAGCTGCTACTGCCATTGCTGGAGGTGGGAATGGATGTGCCATGTAAAGTGGGATGGCAATATAAGATGCGGAAGGTTCAAATAGTGGGTGCGTAAGTGGGACAACAAAATCTCTACGGAAAAAGAAATAAAAGCAAAACCGGCAACTACCAGATATATATATATATATATATATATATATATATATATATATATATATATATATATATATATTGTCTAAAAACATATCAAGGTGGATGTGGAGGTCGGGGAACTCAATGAAAAGGATGCCTGTCGCTGCATTCGCCATGATCTGAGAATAAAATGTAACACTTTACCAAATAAAATACTATGCTTAAGTCATAATATATTATCAGATAAGTTAATATTTGTAGTTATCTAATTAAAGTTTCACATACATCCAATGTTGTATACTCATAATGGAGTTAATTGTTAATTTGTGTATTTATCTTTGGCCGTAGTGTAAAAATTTGTGTATTTATCTTTGGCCGTAGTGTAAATAAACGGGTTAACATCATAACAGAAAAGAAATCTATAGAATGAACAAAACTATTGCACTACGTCATACATATATATACATAGATGTTGGTTTTCAGAGTTTACAAAAAAGAAACCACAAACAATACAGGATATAGAAAATGAGACCGCTAAAACAAATAAACCGACATATCTATACAAAATAACATCCTAACTAGTCCCCATGGGATATTTCATAAACTAAACATCCATGCACACCATCCACTAAGCTACTACCTATAGCCCAAAATGTCAAAAGAGGTCATTCTATACATCTCCTCCTACTTTGCTACATAAGTCCTCTAGATGGATTCCGAGGAGAGGAATCCATTCGCCATGCTGGCATCTGCCAGGGCATCTGCCAGGGCATAGCCACCACTGGGTGCAGAAGATGAAAAGGATGAGATCGCTACCTCCGATGGGTCCTCCTCCTCAGAAAGTGAGATGGAAGGGGTCTGCTGAGGTAGTGAAGTGGGAGGTACGACTGGAGCTGCAGCTGCTGAAGGTAGGAATAGATGTGCCGTGTAGAGTGGGATGGCAATATAAGGTGCGGAAGGGTCAAATAATGAGTGCGTAAGTGGGATGACAAAATCTCTATGAAAAAAGAAATAAAAGCGAAATATATATATATATATATATAAATATATATATATATATATATATATATATATATATATATATGGAGTCTAGAAATGGATTAAGGTGGATATGGAGGTCGGGGAACTCAATGAAGAGGATGCCTGTCGCTGCGTTTGCCATAATCTGAGAATGACACAGAAATATATAGTAGGGTGAGAATTTATAAAAATTCTCAGTAGAAATTCTAATTCTATGCACATCTGTTATCACTGCCATTCCCAGTTGTTTAGGTTTTTCTTAAGTTTAAATCATACAATATAACAGTAATATTCAACTTAAATTAATTTGTGGAAAATATAACTCAAAACAAAGCTTAATTTTAAATTAGAGCAATACAAGTATATTTAAACAGGCACGCTAACATAGCTGAAACAGTAACCATAGGTAAATAGTAATATAATACGAGAAATATACAGTTAACTGTGATATTAACTTAGAAATTAACAAACAAAGCATATATATGTGAAATGGAAAATGCATGTAGTCTTTGGGAGTTTTCGATTCATATAACTTGTAATTTCCACTCTTGGTCCCCTAGGAGTGTTTGGCCATATACTCCTGGGTAATAGTCTACCTTTCAGGACCAAGCTCGTTCCTATATAGGATTGCCGGGTTTACTTTCCCCGACTTTTTCATTAATCTATTCCTCTTAACATTATTCAGGGGCTGACCCAAGCAATATGGAATCATAGCATTCTTCATAAATTGCATGTACATCTAGTATTATTTTTCTTAAGTATCACATGTGCACAAATATTTCACATAGTATATGAAGTCTTTGCCAAAATTTTGGCATCATAACGGATCGAGTTCACTTCCCTATGAATAGTGCCAGGCTACCAAAAAGATCAATCAAGCATTTAAACCAACATAGATCAGCAAATTTATAACAACAATATCGATTATATAGTGTGCTAACATCAATAAGGTTTCTGCTCATTATACTCAATTCTACTTGATTTTGTAAAATTCACCATAATTTCTATTCAACTCATTTGCATCTAAATTTTCTCTAGATTATAGTGCTATGAGTCTAGTTTCCAACCCTTTTAGTCCCATCTCATTTTGATTTATGTAGCTCAAGTTATTTGAATTTTACCTTAGTTTGTGTTACAATTAACCAGAATTGCACCCTTGTAAGTAAAATTCCACCAAAAATAGAACTTTAGGTGAAATCATACAAAACTTATATCAAATTAAAGCTAATAGGACAAGCTTTTATTTACAAGAAACTGCATCTCATTTTCATAAGTATAGCTTGAGTTATAAGCCCCGTAAGTTGACCCTCCTAGACTGCCCTGTTCTAGTCTAGTTTGGATTCAAGGCAACTTCATCGAATTGCTAGGAATAGATGGGAATAAATCTAACTCTGAAATTTTTATGGGATGTTTCCCTACATACTAGCTTTCAAACAGAGTTTGTTGCACCAATTTAGAGTTTTGTAGAGTGAGTTACACTATTCTCAACTTATACTGCCTAGAAGAGGACCTAGAATTTCAGGCTAAACTTCAAAAATTCATAACTTACTCTAAACAAATCCAATGACCTTATCTTTTATATGGTTGGAAAGCCCTAGATGTCTAATTTCATATAAAAAGTAGATTCATCAGGTTTTGATGGCTAGATTATAGTCCGTACAAGTTGAACATACGGATGCTATAGGGTTTTCACCCAAACAGCATCTTGCTTCTTCTATTTTCAAGTTCTTCCTCTCCAACTTCAATTCTAATTCAATCATACATATTAAACCTAACTTAATTCATCATATCTACCCCACATAGCTTCAAAATAATGAAGGAAAGCGGAACCCCAAATAGTCCTAATCTATAGAAGCAAGAATAGAATTTAGAGTTCTTACCTTTGATATGTGTTAAGTTGCTAGATTCAAGTCTTAGAGCAAGGAATATTGTTGGAACTTGGAAGCTTGATGAAGAAGGAGTGAATATAAGATAAGAAGGAAAGAAAATGAAGAGGTATCTGCTGTATATAGGCCGAAAATCTACAAGGGAAAGGGAAGGAATTTGTTGAAAACTTTTGGAGGAAGTTTGATTTTGATTGGTGGACTTCTTTTCTTTCTTCAATTTGGTGTGGTTGCCCACTTTAGGGCTGATGTTGCGCCACATTAAGGGTTAAATTGGATGAATCTTGGCCATTCAATCTCGGGTTCTTACAGTATAATTTCTGTCGATCCGGTAAATCAATTTTGAAAAAAAAATCCTATGAAGCTTTCTATGCTTCTAATCTAACTCCCTCACATCTAATTTCTCTAAATGATACTTAATTGGCTTTAAGTAAATATTTAATCGAATTCTAATTAATCTCAAGTATTCGATAAAATCGAATAACTTGCTTAAAAAAAACGATAGAATTTTTCAGACGTTACAAGATGATGTTGTTGCCGGTGGTTTCAGGAATAGTTTTCTCCCACCTGATGAGTGATGTGGTGATTGCATGCGGAGCAGAACACGAGGATAACGCTTTTTTTGTTGTAGTTATAGAGTTATCATTCTATTGTATGGCATGCTTGGGCAGTAGATATTTCCTATGTATTTTCCTTTAGTATGTATTTGGTTGGTTTCTTGTATAGGGCCGACAGTAGATATCGGACCGATCATTATCTCTATGTATGACCTCTAGTAACGCTATTATTATATTAAGTATAAATGGTCATGGAATGAATGTTATGTTTATCTAAGCTGTTGTTACTCTTGTCGCTTCTATTTCTTTATTCGCGCTATATGTATGAGGTAGCGATGTTATTATTATGCGTTCCCAATGTGCTCATGGCTCTTAGTTTTTAAAATATTTTATTCGTTATTATTCAAAAAAAAATTACGCCCTATTTTCATTACAAGTATTTTCAAATTATAATGTTTGTTCCGCGAGCAAAACTAACAACTAGTAATTCCATAATATGACTTAAGCATAGTATGATACTATTAGGGTGTTACACAGTATTTAGTATATATAGGTTATCTAAGTGATAATTTACATTACCTTGTTTGGTATATCAAAAAGATTACTAGACAATAATAATAATAATAATAATTAGCTAATAATAAAAAAATAGTTTATTATTATTAATATTAATTATTAGTTATAATAATATTAATAATTAATAATGATTATTAGTTGATAAGAATAAGAAAATTTAATTGTTAATTATGATTATAATAGTTAATTTTATTAATAATTATTATTAAAAAATAATTAATATTATTTCTTATTATTATTAATTATTAATAATTAATATTATGAATATTAATTATTATTTAATAATAATGAATTATTAATATAATTAATATTTAATCATAATAATAATTATAATTATTATATATAATTAATCATGAAAATATTAAGTAATAATAATAACAATAATTAATAATTAATAATAATATTTATTTTTAATAATAATAAATTATTATTATTAGTTATTGATAATAAAAATATTATTATTAATTAATAATAATAATAATTGAAAAATTGCTATATTAATTATAATTCATATTATCTTAAAAATTTGTATAATATTACCTAATTAAACAAAATTATATTATAAACTTAAATAATTT
The DNA here is from genome assembly GCA_031439595.1 of Pterocarpus santalinus. Lineage (NCBI taxonomy): Eukaryota > Viridiplantae > Streptophyta > Magnoliopsida > Fabales > Fabaceae > Pterocarpus > Pterocarpus santalinus. The sequence goes on along the minus strand of CM062532.1, from coordinate 46,253,196 downwards.
AATCAAATATTACCAATAATTCAAATGAATTACTCTATATCAAATACCACCTCAACCCTTATTCCTCTTAACCCTACACCATCAACCCAAACATTGAATAATGTGTCGGGGCATTGATTTTTGGAGAGTCAAAATGGTGCTCTTCCGAAAGTCAGCGTACGGGTCTTGTACTCTTCTGAGGTATGCTAGGCCACCGTCCACTGGAGCTCTTCATCTATGGCGTTTCGATCTCTCCCACTTCTTCTGCGCTTCGCCAAATTCAGGTACCCTTTTCCCTCCATGCTCGGTTCCGTTCCCTCATCCCCATTCTCATCCCTCCACCCTCTTCCAAACTCTTTCTATCGGGAAGAACAATTCCCCGATCGACCAAAAATCGCTTCCAATCTCGACGAACGCCTCGTTCTCGAGCAAATCTCGGAGCTCTTACCGATACCTAGATACAACTCACGGAACCCCACCTCGAAAGGCCGCGAATCTGAAGCAGAACGGAAACCCGTTGATTCGTTTTTGTCGCCCGAAGAGAAACTGCGTGGAGTTTTTCTTCAGAAGCTGAAGGGTAAGGCTGCAATTGAACAAGCTTTATCCAATGTTGGTGTTGACGTGGATGTTGATGTTCTTGGTAAGGTAGTTAGCTCAGGGAACCTGGGTGCTGATGCCATGGTTGCGTTTTTTAACTGGGCAGTTAAACAACCAATGTTGCCTAAGGATATTGGTAGTTACCGTGTGATTGTTAAGGCACTCGGAAGAAGGAAGTTTTTTAAGTTCATGATTGAGGTATTGCATGACATGAGGGTGAATGACATAGAAGCTGATTTGTTAATGTTATCTATTGTTATTGATAGTTTTGTTAAGGCTGGTCATGTGTCTAAAGCAATTCAAGTGTTTAGTAACTTGGATGATCTCGGGTTGAGACGCGATACTGAGGCCTTGAATGTGCTTTTGTCGTGCCTTTGTCAACGGTCTTATGTAGGTGCTGCGAGTTCTGTTTTTAATTCGATAAAAGAGAAGATACCGTTTGATGTTACCACGTACAATGTTGTTGCTGGTGGTTGGTCTAAGCTTGGTAGAGTGAATGAGATTGAGAGGATCATGAAGGAAATGGAAGCTGATGGGTTTTGTCCTGATTGCAGGACGTTCAGTCTACTTATTGAGGGTTTGGGCAGAGCGGGTCGAATGGATGAGGCTGCTGCTATTTTCTGTAATTTGAAGGAGAAAAATTGCCTGCCTGACACTGCTGCATATAATGCAATGATTTTCAATCTCGTGTCAATCGGAGATTTTGATGAGTGTATGAAGTATTATAATGAAATGTTGAGTAATAATTGTGAACCTAGTCTTGAAACATACACCAGAATTATTACTGGTTTTCTCAGAGCGCGGAAAGTGGCTGATACACTTCAGATGTTTGATGAGATGTTAAGGCGAGGAGTTGTTCCTTCTACTGGGATGATAACCTCCTTCATCAAACATTTATGTAGCTACGGTCCACCGTATGCTGCTTTGATGATTTACAAGAAGACAAGAAAATTAGGGTGTACAATATCACTGGATGCTTATAAGATATTGCTTATGCGTCTTTCTAAGTTTGGAAAATGTGGAACATTGTTAAATATCTGGCAGGAGATGCAAGAATGTGGGTATAGTTCAGATATTGAAGTTTATGAGTACATCATCAGTGGACTTTGCAATGTAGGACAGCTTGAAAATGCTGTTCTTGTTATGAAGGAGTCTTTACAGAAAGGGTTCTGCCCAAGCAGGCTTGTGTATAGTAAACTAAGTAACAGGCTGCTTGCTTCAAATAAAACAGAGATGGCGTACAAGCTGTTTTTGAAGATTAAACATGCCCGTTCCCTTAAAAATGCAAGGAGTTATTGGCGTTCTAATGGATGGCACTTTTGAACAGGCGTCCCCATTGGAAGCTCTTGCAGCAAAGCCTCGTTTTTCTTTTAACACATGGCAGGTCTTTAAATCCAAGAAAAATTACTGCTATACCAGTAATTACCAAGAAAAAGTGGTCACGTCACAAAAAAATTAATGTTTTCCAGGTAATGTAATTATTTACTGCTGTGCTATTTGAGTAGGCTCATTTTTGTGTACCCATCCAAAATGTTATACAGTGAAAAACTTAAATTAAAAAACAAATATGGGTGCTCAACTATAGTGGATTTGCTTTGACTTATGCTTGTCTTCATAACTAAATTTTATGTACGCAATTTACCCCAAGAAGTCCATCAAAAGTATGTACCACATTTGTTGAGACACAAATTTGGGTTGTTGGTGGTGTTGATCTGGTTCATTAGTTTAAAGGCATGTAACTAACACTAGTTATGTATCAAGTGAATTTTATTAAGAGAATATACTCAACTAACTTTCGGCTCTCTTGTCCTTCAGCTTGTTCTTTATCAAAGTGAGGGTTCACTATGTTAACGCCTTTATCTTAGTTTGCATGTTTCTTTTCCATGCTGTTGCCTAATCGGTTTGTTGTCTTTTCCAAATTTTTGATATAGGACCTTGGATTGCAAGAGACATATAAATGAGCGGGCTCACAGTTGTTTGCAGCTAGCTTGGTGATTCTCATGCTGACCACCTCTTATAGCAAATTCTAAATCTGCCTCCTCAAGGTGAATCTTCTGCATTTTTGCTACTTGCTTTGCACCATTGGATCCCTTCAAATTATCTATTTCATTTTTGGATATTTATTATAATTTTATTATCATTTGTCAATCGGTGCCACTTCTGAAGCTCAAAGAAACTTAGGAGAAAAACTAATATCTAATTTCTACTGTCTTTTGATGCCAATTTCAAGGTTGAGGTAGTCTGTCTATTCAGTTGATACTTGCACGTACTGACTATTGCTAAGATTTCTTTGTTTGTTATATATTCTTTCATAAAGTTTTACAATCGGCCCATTTTCATTTACATACATAAATGGGTGCATTTGGATGTGCTTCTCCAAGGGAGAGAAGTACTTTTTTTGAAAATTTTTTGAAAAATACTTCTAGTATTATTTGTTTGTGTTTCTCCAAAAAAGCAAAAGTAGAAAATAATTAGTTTTTCTGCTTTTTTGAGAAGCAAATAGAGAACTGCTTCTCTCAAAAGCAGAAGTAGTAAAAGAGAGAGAAAATGACCTCGAATTTTGAATCCACTACTTTTTCATACTATTTTACTATTCTATCCTTGATTTTTTTCTTAAAAGCACTACTCCCTATCTACTAAATTGTAATTTTACACTGAAAAGTACTTTTATATTCATCACATTCAAACAATTAACAACTTCTAATTCTAATAAAAAATACTTCTACAATTACATCCAAATGGAAAACAATTTTCTACTTCGACTTTTGCTTCTGCTCCTTCTTTTGATTCTGCTTTTGAAGAAATACTTCTCCCAAAATCTTAACCAAATATGCCCATTATAATTAGTATCTAAATTCATTTTGTACACAAGCTCTCTCTGTGTCTTCTTTTCTCTTTTTCTTTAAAACTCGTTCCCCTTTGACGTGGATAACCTCAGGAAGTGCAATGCTGCATGACATGTATGTTTGATGTTTGTCTTCAATATTTAGTAAGAGATGCATCACCTTCTGTTATGAAATTAGTATCACTAAGTACCAAATATGACCCCGTTGTTTCCGTTGATGGTTAGTTTTCTTTCAGAACTGTGATGCTTAGAAGGGTATACGTGAGTGTTTGTTTAATCAAACAAAGCATGAGGAAAGTAAATTTCAGTAAGCCTGTATTTTTGCTATTGACAACAGTGAATTTATTCACAACGTGCATGGTGTGAAGTGTTCTTTGCTTCTCTCCCTCTGCTTTTTTCTCCTTCAACTATGTTAATGTTGTCAAGTTAAATGATCAAGCATTAATTTTGGCAAGTTGGTTTATATGCCCTTGTGTTAAGGACAGCTTCATTGTCACTTGATTATTAGGGTTGGCTTAATGGCTGTTGAAGGAAGGTCTCTCGGGAGTGGTGTGCCCAAAGTGAAGAGTTTTTAGCTACTCATGAGAGGGTTTACTGAGCCTCTTTTATTGGAGTTTTTAGAGTTTTTAGGCTTGTTTTCTACTTCACCTCTTTTATTGGGCAGTGTTGTTTACTGAGTCTCTTTGTCGGATGCTCACAGGTTGTTTCTGAGAGTTCCTTTTTCTAATATGCCAAGAGGACAGTTTGCTTTCTACCCAAAAAAATAAATAAATAAACACACTAAGAGAGAGACCAGTTTTCTTGTTTGAGTTGATGTTCCGCTTTAGGAGGATTCCTTATCCTCCATGTGTTTGTTTCTTTCCTTAAAGGCAGTCGACTAAATAAAGGTTGAGTGAGAATGTGAGATTCAGGTTGTTTTAGACTTTTGCCAATTTTACATATCTTGAGAATCATGTCCCACATATTCTAAATTTACCATCTCTGGATGTTGTTTATTGGGTCGTCCTCATTGAATTTCATGCACTGTATAGAAGAAACTCCAGCGTATTTATAATATGATGATGATAATTTTAACCTTCAGCCAGAACTAATACAGAACAATTATTTAAGACCGAATTATGATGATTGCTTGGCCTCCGATGAATTCTGATTTTCTTCTTGGAATTTCCTGCAGATATTGTCAACTTCTCGAGGATGGCTTACTGCTGATATTTCCTTTACTTTGAAAATGATGTGCGATACGGTGGGCAATTTGCGGAAGAGGGACAGGGTTTTGAGTTTATGCATTACTTTGGTTTTTTTGGGAGCTCGAGCTTTTTTGCGTGTTCTAATATCTGCTGTTTCTTTTCTGCACTGATATATTGTAAAATACCACAGCTTTAACATAACTGGCGGGCTTGAGTTGGGATTATTGTTAAATCTCTAAGACTCATTGGATTCTTCGAGGATGTCAAACAATATTTGAGCCATATATTTGTGAACTGTGAAGTGACAAGTGAGTCTGCATATAGGGATGATGATCTTGATGAAGCTGTTAAATCGAATGCATATTGTCTAGTTGGTTTTGGAATTGATTGGGGGCCGTTACCTTTTTGTTATTAATCAATACTGCATGTTTTTGGGCTGACTCTGAAATGTAAATTTTCATTGCATTTCCATAGAAATGCTTCTCTAGTTTGCGTAACAGAGGACCCTCAGCATATGTACAAGTGCAGGAGACAATGCCCCAGCTAAATATCTGAAGAACGGTTTTGGCCTAGACTTACACGGATGAAATGGTCAGGACATGAAGCCAATTTAGCTATTTTCTACTCTCCATGTCCTTTAAAAAGGAAATGTCCATGATCGTAGTCATGCTTTGGCTCAAATTTCTGAAATTTGTCAAGGAATTGCTCTTTGCCTTTCCCACCCACTGCAACGATTTCCGGCTTCTTTCTGTTGTTAACCCTTTTTGTATCTGGTAGAAAATCAAATCACGATTAATCTTCTTGAAGAGAGAAAAAGCTAAAGGGGAAAAACAAACAATGATCAACAGTTACTTTGGTAGTGGACTAGTGATATGTCATTTTGGCTGAAAAACGTAACGGGGTGTTTGGTTTGCTGTTTTTTATTTTCATTTTCACCAAAAACAGAAAATGGGATTAAAAATATGTTTGGTGTAATATTCACTGGAATTTTCTTATCGGTTTTCGCTTAATTGATCAGGTTTTTAGCACATAATTGATGTTAATTAATATTCAACTAAAATGTACACGAGTTCCGACTTTCGAATTGATTTCCAAGTTACACACGAGTTCTGACCTACGAATAGATTTCCAAGTCACACACGAGTTCCGATCTCTGAATTTATTTTCAAGAGCTTTTCATTTCTATTGAGGTTCCCGAGTTTGAGTGTAGTTTCGACTTTCCAATGCATAAGGTTAATGTTTTGATTCCCGACTTCCGGGGTTGTGAATCAATCTTCGAGATTGATCCTAGACCGAGTTTTAGAATTACGTATAATAGTTTTAAAGTGTCCTAGTCCTCAACTTCCGGGTTTAAGTATTTTAGGTTTCATATTCTTATCCTTGACTTTCAATTTTAAGGCGATTTGTTTGTTGTGTGATTTTCGTTTTCCGACTTTAAGCCACAATTAGTCTTCCAAAACTTTTATGTATTTCCTAAGTTTCGAGTTCCAACTTTAAGTAGAATGGAGACGAGTTCCGATTTCAGACAGAATGAAAACGAGTTCCAATTTTTAGGCAAAATGGAGAATAATTTTTATCCACCAAAGAGGGAAATATGGCTGAATTTTACCTGCAAAATTTCAGCCGATTAAAACTCACAAAGCCAACTACCTTTTCAATACTCAAATCAGATTTTTCTCCCTTCTTCCCTGCTGATTTGCGTCACTCTCTCCTTGCTTCAGTCTTCTTTTTCTCTTCTGCTTTTCTTCTTCTCTTCTCCTCTCAACCAAACTCCAAAACTTAGCAAGATCATATACAAAGAGGTAGAGGTTTAATTTTGTTCTTGTTGTTCTGATTGTGGTTGGCTGATTTTGGCTTTGTTTTCTCACTTCTTGATGTGATTAGTGAATCAATATGATGATCTTTGGCTATTTTTTGTGTTTAAATTTGATTAAGAAGTAGGAAAGAGTGAGAATAGGAGGATGTGAGGGGCTAGGAGACCAAATTCCCTCAGCAATCTGAACAATGGAGTGTACGGCTCCACCTACAGCAGTTCAAATTTGATGAAATTATTTTTATATAAAACTAGACATTCAGAGCTTTCCATATATATATTATATAAGGTCATTGGATTAGTATTGAGAGAGATATGAATTTTGAAAATTTGACCTAGAGTTTTTATGTTGATTTTGGGTAGACTGGGTTTTTTAGGGCAAAACTTGCTCTATACAACTTGGAATTAAATGAAACGAACTTTGTTAAAAAGCTTACAGATAGAAGAACATCTTATAAAAGTTTTAGAATTAGATACGGTCCCGTTTGCTCCCAGTGGTTCGAAGAAATTGCCCTATGTCCAAACTGGGCCAAAATAGGGCAGTTCAGGAAGGTCAAATTTCGGGGCTTATAACTCGAGCTATACTAAAACAAATGAAATGGAATTTCTTGCAAATGAAAGGTTGTCCTAATAACTTTAATATGATATGAATTTCGTATGATTTGAACTAGTTTTCGATTTTTAATGGATTTTCACTTTTATATGTGCAATTCTAGCTAGCTATAGGGCAGGCCGAGATAAAATTTAAATAACTTGAGTTACATTTATCAAATTTAGATGGAACTAAAGAGGTTAGAAAATAGACACATAACACTCTAACATATCCAAAATTTATGTCCAAATGAATTAAATAGAAATTTTGGCTTGATTTGCAAAAACTGGATTAAATGAATGTGCTGATACAGCAATTATATTTTAAATGCAACATTTATTCCTATGAGATTGATGATTGAATTACAAATGAAATGTTATGATTTCTCTACAATTGACTGTCTGAATACTATCACTATTCATGGAGAAGCAGATATATTCCGTTATGCTGCCAAATTTCGGTAAGCCTATGCATGAGTTATATTCTACATTCAAATCCATCTGCATTTGCAAGAAGTTCATAAAGGTTATGTTACGATGAACATAAAGGTTATGTTATAATGAAAGTTCCATAATACTTGGACCAGCTCCGAATTAAAGTTAAGAGGAATAGATTGGTGGGAAGGTTGGGAAAAAGTAAACTCGACATTCCTATATAGGAACGAGCTCGATCTTGAAAAGCAGATTATTACCCAGGAGTCTGAATGGCCAAGAACTCCTTAAGGACCAAGAAATGGAAAAGTTTATGAAGATAAGTCCAAGAATGAGTTTTGCATGATCACATTGAATAGTCATTATAAGTTGATTGCAGTTTGACTGTTATATGTTACTTACTACTGTATGTTCATTTATTCTGCTTATCATTCTGTTTCTTATGCTCTCTTAAGTAAAATTAAACCTTGCCTCAGACCAGACGCTTTCTTAAACTTATTAAATATGGATAGTTTAATTTGATCCCATGTTTTTATAATTAAATAAAAATCGAGGCAATTGAGAATGAATGTAACGTTAGTTAAATACCATACGTGAACCCTATTGAGAATTTCTTTAAATTCTCACCTCGCTTTGTATTTGCGCATCATTCTTAGACGTCGGTGATGGACTCAACAGCCACTCTATTTATTGAGATTCCCAACTTGCAGCTCCACCATGATCCCATAGTGGATTCGCTGTACATAGCCGGCTCCTGCAATTTCCGTCTTTACCTTTTTAGCAATAGGAATTTTATTGTTCCCTTATTTCACCCTGCTTTTGATCCTGCCGCTCCATATTTTACAGTTCCGTTGCATGTGGCACACCCTCCTCTAGCACCTCCGATGCCCGCAGCACCTGCCGCACCTGCCAGTCCTCCACCTGAGTCACCTCCACAGATGGTGCAGACATGTTGCTCAGTTCCTTCGAAGCGATCCTTCGGAGGCTACCGGCTCATCATCCTCCTCCTCGAGACTAGTATGGACTGCTCCCTAGCCAGGCCTGGTGTGGCCAATGGCTACCTGACCAAGTAGGTCTCGGCCAAGAGTTCTATTGTACAGCAGGGCCCTCTTTTAGCAGTGTGCAACGTTGGGTCATAGGCTTTGCCGCATGTATATCGGTTAGTTTGAAATGTCGTCTAAGGACTCCATAGGATTATTTTGACTGACATAGTCCTTCTTTTTGGTACACCGGCCCTACTTATGTATCCTATTTTACATCTATACATAAACTGAAGCGTTGGCTTCTAACCGATATATATATATATCTACGTATACAATTGATGATATATCACATATTCTTATCTTTTTTATGTGTTTTATTAGACCTTGCTACGCTCTATGATGTTGATTATGTTCATTATATACAGCGCACTATTCCGCCTATTTACAAAAAAAAAAAAAGTGATGTGATATGATAAATAAATAGTAGAAGTATTAATACTGAATATCGATCTACTTAATTTTATGCTATGACTTAAGTATAACATTAAATTGGTAGGGTGTTACATTTGTTATCAATTTTTTTAAAATATTTTTAGAAAATATTTCCTAAAATACTAGAAAATACTAAAATCAAGGGATCTGTGAATTTTTTTTTTCAAATCTTTCCCTTTGTTCTGGTTGCACTCGGTTCGAATCACCAAGAGAAGGGAAGTGCAATTTTTTTTCCCCTTACTCTAAAAAAGAAAAGAAACCTAACCCCTTCTCCCTCAATCATCACCGTGACTTCACCCCTCCCTCAACAACTAGCACCTCGCCACCATCGCTGCTCAGCACCTCGCTGTCAGATCGCCATCACCACTGCGAGATTCCCTTCCCTTAGACCGCCATTGCTTTCTGCCCTTCCCTCAGACCGCGAGATTTTGGGTTTTTTTTTTCTCCCTCAACCAGTTTCGCACTGTTCGCAGGGGCCCTTGCCGCTCACCATCGTTCAGACCTCCACCACTACCACGGTACTTCCCTTCCCTCACCCTTGGTTTTAGCTTCTATTTTGGTATGGATGTACCCCTGTTTTCGGCTTCTTTTTTTTCACTTTTTCCTCCCTAAACCATTGTCACGCTATCACTGGGACCTTCGCCGCTGCTCATTGCTGTTTAGGCCTCCACCGCGCCGGTGCTTCCTCCCTCACCCCTGTTTTCGGGTTGTATCTTGGTATGGATGTAACACTGTTGTTGGTTTTTTTTTCCCCTTCTGTTTTGGCTTTTTCTATTTTGGTATATTTTGTATGTTAACAATTATATGTGGACATGTCTTGAACGGCACAGCCACATTCGAACTGATATGTTTCTATGAATGGCTCACATGATCAATTGAAATCTCTTGTGAATAGAATAGAGAGCAAGGCGCACCAACTGATATGTTTCTGTGAATATTTCCCTTGGTCTGATTTCCAATACCAAAGATTTTTGTTCATGGATTAAGAACAAGCCATTTGCATGAAATCTATGACGAGAGCTATTTAATTGAAATGAAATTTATGCTAGTAGACCATATAATCCAAATATGATTGCTCTTTTTTTTTTCTGGGTTGGATTTCATTAAGGCTTTGCTTTGAAAGGAATAGACATTTAGGACATAGACGACCCTTTCAGAGGGTCAAGACAAGCCAAGAATATAATTAGAGGATACGTTGTCTTTTGTTATGTTTTGCTTGTAGTCTTTGGGGGTAAAATTGAATCTTAGTTGTGTTAAAGAAGTGAATGAATCACACTCACCAGCAAATGTTGACAGAAGACAAGCCTCTGCTTTGGTTTATGTTATCTGTGCAGATATGCTACCCAATGTACAAAATACTTAAAACTAAAGAAAAGCTATTCTAGGTTTTTTTTATCAACGAACTTGTAATATGAGTTTTTTTTTCCCAATACATAGTCATTGCTCAAGATTGTTATTGCTTCTGTGATTTTTTTTACCTGCTCAAGACTGTTTTTTTCCCTTGTGATTATTGTTTATTGCTTCTGTTTTGTTGTGATTATTGTCATAGTCATTGTTCATTTTTTACTCTAGCATGGATCCTTCATTAGCATCTGCCTTTATAATGCCCTCACTAACATGCTATGGAACTTTGATTAGGTAAAGTTGCGTGATTAGAAAGTTGCCACTACCTGTTTAGTATACAACCATACATGTCTCATCAAGGGATAGATGATGCAATTTGCAGTTGTGTTAATCTAACTTTAACATTTTTTGATTGATTTTGACACTAGAAACATGGGGCTCAGCTGGTTGTGCTTGAAGGTAGTGCCAAAATGTGTGGAATGCCGACTGGTCTGATTCTTGCTTGGATCTGCATCTGATGTCCTGTGGACCTGCATGCGCAATGGTTCACGCATGGTTGCTCAACATTCATTATATTGTTTTTGAAGGCTGTGACCTGCCAAAGCTGCTAAGGTATGCATCTACCCACCTAATATCATTGTTGTTTATTTTTTCGTTGGAATAGTGAGGACTAATGTGTTAATGATCATCTTTGTTTGCAGTTATTTAACTGGTTAGGGAAAACACAGTAAAGTGGTCGGTGATGGAACTCTGAAGAAGGCCATTGAAGCACTCCTTAATGACATGGGAGCACCCTTTAAGATTGCTGAGTGTAACATGGGAAGGTTTATATCACCAGGATATGTGGTTCCTGCATGGCTGAAGAAATCTAGCACACTAAATGTGCTTGTTCTGCATGATCGCATAAGTGGTTCTTAACCTACTGGTCAAGTGTATAACTTGCAAACCCCCTCCTAGAAAGTTGCAAAAAACATGATGTTGCTCTCTTTGTAATATAGTCATCCCATATAAATGTCTCTAGCCTTCCCCTCTTTTTGTTTTGTCTAGGGAAAGGTCTTGAAAATAGATGTTATAGAGGCAAAAATTGAATAATTAATGAGCAATCATTTGAAATTAAGTTTATCTATCCTTCATTTTACTTTCCGCAATCAATTGAATGCATAATTATATTAGCAATTGATTCTCACCTACAAAAGTTTCACGCATATTCCAACAAAACATATGCAACATTAAGTTAATTCTTTAATGTATACTTAGACATCAATTTGATTCTTAAATTGACAATTATTTATATTATAGAAGATCGAATCGAAGTAAATAATTTTTGAAGGATTAATTTAATCTTTGAAAATTATATGCGAAGATAATTTTTTATGTCAATTAACATTAAATCTCTAAGTCAAGGTTTTTGTTTTTTTTTATCTAGTTAATAAGTTGAAGTATAACAAAGACTATAATTATAGATAGTATTAGTTATTTTGTTCAATTGTATCTCTTTTTAATATGAGTATAATTTACTCACAAATCAAAATATATTTTGTCATTACAAGTGATTTCTGTAGTTGAAGTTTTAGTAGATGAACAAAACGTGCAAATCAAATATATATAATTCTTATTATTTAATAATAACTATAATTTTATTATCTCAAATTTGATTTTGAAAATATATTTTAAAAATAGACAAACTAAATATAATTTCATTGTTTTCACTTTTTGAAAACAGAATCTACTTTATAAATCAAACACATTTTCTAAATTCAAAAAATTTGAAAATGAAAATCTTTTTCAGAAAATAAACACAGAAAATATTTTCACAAACCAAAGGCACCCTAAGTAACTGTCGTATTTTTCACCAACTCCCATGTGTCAAATTCAAATAGATCTGCCGCCCCAAAACAAGCAAAAAGGAAATATATAATGTGTAGAAGTTATGCGCATAAGAAAAACAAGCCTAGCAATTTGAACATTTTTAATGAGATTAATTTTAAAGCAACGTCGGTGTAAAAGAGTTTTATACTATTATCCAATTAGATATTTCTATTTTTAAAACTTCTAAGGTAATGAATAGTTGAGTCAAATACTCTTATTAATATGATAATACATAATGGGATGTGTTTATATTGTTAGAGTATATAGAATTTGTTAGTTTGTTACAAATTATTAATTAGAATTAGTTAGAAGATTATGGTAGTTAGTTACTTTTCTCTCACTATATAAGCCATATTGTAGTTCTATTATATTAACATTTCTCATTTTCATCAATACACAATTTCTAATTTCTTTCAATTCTCTCTTTTCTCTGCTCTGCCATATTTCTCAGCATATATAAAATTTATTTATATTGACAATATATCAAACTTAAACTCTACTTTTAATGACATCAATTTTATGTTAAAATCAAATAACTACAAATTCTTCCTTCCGATACTGCATTTGAAGCACTAATAAGATAGTCTTGATATGGGAAGATGTATTAATTAATTAAAGCTATTTTTTAGGCCAATATTTATTGCAAATTTAGTGCACGAATAAAAAAATTTAGTGAGACAAAATTATAGAGAATTTGCAGAGAGAAAATTTTGCAACGAAATGTAGAGAGAAATCAATTTGAGAGATCAAAAAATAAAAAGTAAATACATAAATTTTTATCGGGAAGAAAAAGATTAAAATATTATGTAAGAATTTAATTTTAAAGCACTATCAGTATAAAAAAATTTTATATAGATATCCAATCATGTATTGTTACATTGGCAAAAAGCTCTGACTCAACTATCCACTATAATAAAAATTTTACAAATAAAAGCATATAATTGGATGACAGATAATGCATCAAAATTAATTTTATTTTATAATTTTAAATATCTAGATTATATTTAAATTCATTAAAAATGATTAATGGATAGGTTAGACTTATTTATTGAGTTATGGATTGTAATACCCGGTTTAAAATAAATCGTTGGTTAAACATAAAATATTGATAGCAGAGAATTTTAAAATTTTTCATAGCATACATCTTGGGGACATATTTCTATTCATTTTAAATGATATTGGAATAGATGAATTTAACTCAAATTTGTTGAATATTGATTTAAAAGTGGAAGAAAAGAAGAAAGGACCACCAAGATCTTAAGTGAAAGAGTGTATGCTAAGCCCCTTTTTTTTTCTCTCTCTTCTTCTTGAAAGCTCTCTCTATTTCCTCACCCTCTCATTGTTCTCTCCTTCTCCCCCTCCCTCTCACGATCCCTCACTCTCTCACTTGTTATCCCTCTTTCTCTTATTCACTTTCTCACTCACCACCACCACCAATCTTCCCTCCGTCACACCACCGTCGCATCCCCTCCCTCAGCTCGCTCTCTGCTGCGGTTTTGCTCCTCTTCATCGCGGTTCTGCATCCTTCCCTGTAGCAATTCCACTCCTTCCTTCATTGCAGGTTACCTCTCTTCTCCACCGCAGTTTGCTTGCCTTCTGCCGTAGGTTGTTTGATTTTTTGTCGTGGCTAGTCCACCACGGCAGTTGGGATCCTTGAATTGGCTTTGATAAGTGAGGCTTGATTTTTTATTATTGGTTGAATTTTTAGAACTTGGAGTTCTTTGTAAGGTTGTTAATATACTCATGTTGTTGGTGTGTATATGTGCTTTTATGTTCCAATTGGATTGTTTTGAATTAGTTTTCTGGCTATTGATTGGATATGGACATAGTGAAGAATTAGAACTAGTAAATGAGATAAGTCAGGAAACGGATAAGTTAAAAGAAGAGTAATTTTAAAATGAATTAAAAAAAAGGGAGAAAAAGAGTTAGAAATTGGGAATTAGGTAGGTGAATTTTATTTTAACCTTGGAAGCTAATTAACTTAACTTGTTGGTTTTGTTATTGGCTTAATTAAAAGTTATAATCAAGTAGTTACTGATGATGGTAGTTATGTGTAAGTCAAGATTGATGTTAATTTTTGTATTATGGGTATTCACAAGTGAATTAATCTTTCTGAACTAATTTAGTATTACTTACTAGCACCATATATCTTAGTTAAGTGTGCTCCATAGATTTTGATCTTGGGGTGAATTGATGAAACTCCAAGATAAGGAATTTAGGGTTTTGTGTTCAGAGGTATCTTGGGTTGACTCTTGGCTCTGCAAGCTAATTAACAGGTGAATAGTGATGTTTTAGTACTGGATTCCCCTGGGGTAATGACTGAGGTTCCGAAACGCAATAATCTCTGCCTACTCCTCCTTGGTTTCGTCTGCGAGTAATAATATATTTATAACTTGTTTTCTATTCTTGTTTTCCTAAATATATGTTTTGACAGCTACTCATTTTCTAATCGAACTTTTGAAACTGCTTATTTTAGTATTATGTTATCTAGCTTTAGACATTCATAGGTGGGACAAGTATTTTGAGGAATTTACTCTCTGATGCTACAGTTTAGTTTAAGAATTTCATTTATTGTTATCAATTGATGTTTGGAAACCGAGTATCTGCTTTGGATTTGACATGTTGTTTTGACATGATGAACTTGGACAATGGAAGTTTACCGATTTTGGTACAGTAAGTTTTGAAATTGATTTCGGTAAACTAATTTTAAACTTAATATTATTGACATGATTGAAAAGGTTTGGAACTTGTATATTAGATTCTAAAATTTGATATGCTTGGGGACTATATTGGATTTTAATATTATAGGAGTTTAAGACTTTGATGAATTTGATTTCTGAAATAAAGTTGTTTAAAAACTTTCTTTGAGCTTTGGATAAATAGTTTTTCTTGGGAGGTATCTTTAACAAAACTGTATGCTAATGACAGTAAATGTTAGTCTTGGGTGCACCTTGGTCAACCCAGCTAGCAGGGGTGTTGCTAACCTGGCGTGATGGCAACATGTCCGACTCTGTTTATTAATATTTAGGCATAGGACCGTTGGTGAGATATTTGTTCTTGTCGATCTTTCAGGGACGCCCGTTAGTAAGACGTGTCTGCTCTGACTTTGTAATTGAGACCTCCTCCTCACTCTGAACTTCAAATGTATATATATATATATATATATATATATATATATATATATATATATATATATATATATATATATATGGATCTTAACATGAGAGAATTATTACCTGAATATGTTTAGTTTATGAAAAGCTCGTGTGTGCACTTGTCCCGCTCCCCATTATAAGTATATTATCTCTCACTAGGTCGGTTTGACTCATTCCTCACTCTTCCTTTATTTCAGAGCTAGGCACAGGTTGCGAGTGGTTCATGTCAATACACACTAATCCGTACAGGCCTCCAGGTTATCATTGTCTCTTGATTGGTGTATAATGGAGTAATTATTGTAAATATTTTTAGTTATGCTCCATAAACTACAGGCAGGGTCTAGCTTCCGTATTATATATATATATATATATATATATATATATGCAATAGATTTAGTTTTGAAAAGTGTATACATGTTCACTTATGTAGGTTTTATATGTTCTAAACTTTGAAAGTATTCTGAGAATACTCGTTGTTTTTGAGTCTGTGTTTGAGTATTGTTGATATTCTGGTTTTTGTGGCTGGACTGTATGTTTTGATCTGTATTAGGAGCTTTTTGTATTTTGGGAAGTACCCAATTTCTAGGGGAAATTCTGCCTGTTTCATAGGAAATTCTTGGGTCAGGCTTGCTGGGGAATAGTATTCCCTAAGCGTTGGTCATGGCCCTAGTTGGGCCGTGACATAGGTGGTATCAGAGCTCTAGGTTTCCCTATGGTTAATGGAACAAATGTCCTTTTATAGGATCACAACTATGCAAATAGACTGTGGCACTATAAGAGGCCTTAGGAGTGTCACCCTTATCCATATGTGTTCTAGCTGTACTCTATACTTCCTATAATCTTGAAACCCTCTTTTGTACTACGATCTCCTTGTTTGTTTGCTTGATAAGCAGGGATTTACTTCTGAAACCTTTAAGGTTTTATGTGGGTTCTATGTTTGCTCTATTTTGTCTTATATGTGGTCTAAATTTTTAAGCATTTCAATACGGTTTTGAGTATTTTAAATCATTTGTTTAGACACGGTAAAAATATTTGTTTGACTGTTAAATTATTTATTTAGAAGCTGTAAAATATTTGTTTTGATGTTTAGATTGACTATTTTGGTGCATGATCTGTTAAGGGTTCACTTGACTTAAGAAGAATACAACAATTTAAGTAAGAATTTTTAACTTATTGGTTATGTAATGACGTTAAATTAATTACACATGAGCGTTGCATCATTTTAAATGACTTAAGTGACGTTAATATAGTACTAGATGATCTTAGAATTGGGAAAAAGTGTAAGTGATGAATTTGTTTCTAGGTTGAATACTCTGATATTAGTTTTAATATTAGTAACTTTATGTTCTGTTGCCTTCCTCTTTTATGTCCTATTTTGGAAGCTATCAGTTGTTTCTTAATGAATTTGTGGTGTAGTTAACCTTAGATGTAAATCTTCCACCTGTCATGATTATTTTGAAGGCTGAATCATCGTACCCATTGTTTGTATTATTAGGTGCTATATATATCTAGTATTATTAGTATTTATTTGTTGTTGTAAGGGGTTGCTCAGCCTTAATAAGGTGAAGAGGTAAAAGTGCTAATTTGATTAATTTCTTGTAAGGGTAATTAAGAAGAAGAAGAAATCTGCACTTGAAGTAAACTAGAGCAGTGCTTTCTTTTAATGTTTTGGCAACTGGGAATTAACATTTTTGGGACTGTTTAACGTATATGTTGAGAGTCACAAATTACTGGGTATTGGTTTTGTTCCTTCTTAAGGATTGCCATGAGATAGCATCTATAATAGTACTTACATGGCTTGTATCAAAATTTGTACTTATAGGACAATAGCAATTTCCAATTCAATACACGCTTTGGTTTTCTGCATAACTAAGAAGGTTTATCATGCCTCTAAAATGTCTAGGATGCTGTGTTTTGATTTACTCTAAAGATATACAAAGTCCATTAGAAGCATAAATTACGAGATCGATTTACAATGAGTGACGTTACTAGTAGATAGTTAAAAATTAAATTCTGCATGCATAACTTTCAACGGCTGTATGTTACTTATTGTGAAATCATTAATACCATATGATCGTTGGCAGCTTTAGATGTTTTAAATTAATCATTTAGACCCATGAGTGAATCTTGTATAAGGCTGAAAACTGGGGTGTAGAGTTAGTAAATTTTAGGTAATGATTGCTTGAGTGTGGGTTTGAAAGTTATATGAGCTTGTTTTATATGGTTGGAAAGTAGTGCTGATTTTTCTGCATAATGGCTGCTTTCACCACTTAAATTTAGTCATTTGTATGCTGGAAAATATGGTTTAAATTACAAATAATATATGAGGGATTGGGCTTGAAAGGAGAAGAAAGCTAGTTGCTTGGATTCGCCTTATATCTTTTCGTAGTTTGACCAAGTTGAGTCTGATTCATTTTTTTTCTGATGTGAACATATAGAGACTAACATTGCGATGGTCACTGAGGATTGAATAGACTCATGGCAACACTGATTTAGGCAGTAAAGCAACGTACTTAGATAGAGAAAACCTTGGAACATGGGAACTTTTGAAGTGATGTTGTATGCTTAAATATATATCGTTGGAGAATTTATTTTGTGGGGGAAAAAAATCTAAATTGTGCGTACTATATTGACATAGTGATGCTACTTTATATATGTGTGGAATAATAGCAAACTGATGTGCATAGGCCTAACCAATTTATATGTGACCTATTTTCTTGAAATTCGGAGACCGAATTTCTTAAAGGGAGGAGAATGTAGTACCTGGTTTAAAATAAAATATTGGTTAAAAATAAAATACTGATAATAGAGAATTTTAAAATTTTTCATAGCATACGTCTTGGGGACATATTTCTATTCACTTTAAATTATATTGGGATAGATGAATTTAACTAAAATTTGTTGAATATTATTTTAAAAGTGGAAGAAAAGAAGATAGGACCACCAAGACCTTAAGTGGAAGGGTGCATGCTAAGTCCCTCTTTTTTTTCTCTCTCTCTTTTTCTTGAAAGCTCTCTCTGTTTCCTCACCCTCTCATTGTTCTCTCCCTCTCCCTCTCACGATCCCTCACTCTTACTCCTTCTCTCACTTGCGATCCCTCTTTCTCTTATTCGCTCTCTCACTCACCACCACCACCAACCTTCCCTTTGTCACACCACCGTCGCATCCCTTCCCTCAGCTCACCCTTTGCCGCAGTTCTACTCTTCTTTGTTGCGGTTCTGCATCCCTCCCTGCAACGATTCTACTCCTTCCTCTGCAGCAGGTTGCCTCTCTTCTCCGCCACGGTTTGCTTGCCTTCTGTCGCGGGTTGTTTGATTTTCTGTCGTGGCTAGTCCACCATGGCAGTTGGGATCCTTGAATTGGCTTTGGTAAGTGAGGCTTAATTTTTTATTATTGGTTGGATTTTTAGAACTTGGAGTTCTTTGTAAGGTTGTTAATTAACTCATGTTGTTGGTGTGTATATGCGCTTTTAGGTTGCAGTTGGATTGTTTTGAATTAGTTTTGTGGCTATTGTTTGGATATGGACATAATGAAGAATTATAACTATTAAATGAGATAAGTCAGGAAACAAATAAGTTAAAAGAAGAGTAATTTTAAAATGAATAAAGAAAAGAGAAAGAATTAGAAATTGGGAATTAGGTAGGTGAATTTTAATTTAACCTTGGAAACTAATTAACTTAACTTGTTGGTTTTGTTATTGGTTTAATTAAAAGTTGTTATTGGTTTAATTAGAGGTATGGAAGCTTCGTAAGTGACACAATAATCCGTACGGGCCTCCAAGTTATCATCGTATTTTGATTAGTGTATAATAGAGTAATTATTGTAAATATTTTTACTTATGCTCCATAAACTATGGGCAGGGTCTGGCTTCCGCTATACATATATATATATATATAGATTTAGTTTTGAAAAGTGTATACATGTTCACTTATGTAGGTTTTATATGTTCTGAACTTTGAAAGTGTTCTAAGAATACTCGTTGTTTTTGAGTTTGTGTTTGAGTATTGTTGATATTCTGGTTTTTGTGGCTGGACTGCATGTTTTGATCTGTATCAGGAACTTTTTGTATTTTGGGAAGTGCCCGATATCTAGGGGGTATTGTGCCTGTTTCATAGCAAATCCTTGGGTCAGGGTTGCTAGGGAATAGTATTCCCTAAGTGCCGGTAATGGCCCTAGTTAGTTCGTGACATGGATAAATTGAAATTTATTTTTAATTACTTTTCAAATGGATTATAAATAGATTAATGATTTACTTTACTATTGACCTATCTATTATAATCCAATCTAAAATTTGTTCAATTCATTCATGATGGAGATGCTCTATAGTTGGTTCTCATTCTTTAGAGAGGACTATTATAATAGGAGTATCCATCAACAAAAAGATCACCCTAAGATGATCATTTCATGGCTATTAAGAACGAATCAAATCAGATGGTTCCATTTCTCAATCTTTACGACCTCAATTCCGTAGGGGCAAGTCTTAAAGATTGAGAAAAATCAGCGATTCACAACCACTGATGAAGGATTCCTCGAAAAGTTAAAGATTAGAAATCCTTTTGAAAATTCAAAATTGAATGCAATTGGTCTCACACATACATGAGGAAGGTAATGATAAGAAGAAGAAGAAGAACTCTATTATATGCCACTCCTACCATTAATGTATTCTTCTATATTGTCACACAATGGTTTCCATGAATTCTTGTTTACAATGTCTTCAAGATAAAAATGTTATAGTATAGTTTTATGCATTAAGTCCTCTCTTTAGATTGTGTACTATGTGAAATTGATAATTACTTCTAGTTAGAGTGTGGTCATGGTGGGAGTCCTTCTTAGGAAGTAGAAGCAACGCAAGCTTTATTGTGGTCACGACCACAATTGCTATGGACTTATAACAACAATAGACATATCTAATCATAGTATTCTTTGATGGTGGAAACATCATACCTTATCTCTTTGTCTAGTGCAGTGTATACACAATACATTGAAAATGGGACATCTAGCATAAAAAGAAACTAAAACAGATAAAGCAAAAAGAATCACTCAATCCATCTTCTTCTACATTGAAAATGGCTCAAGAACCACTCCCAAAAATCCTAGATACAGTAGATTTTGTCTACTACTCAATTGCAGCTAGATATATCTCTTTCCAATAATGCTTGTTTGATCCTCCACGCATAGGCTCCAGAGTTGGTTTTGCCCACCCAAGCCACCACAACTACTGATTTACAACATTATATGTCATTTATGCTTGTGACTTATCAAAAAAATATTTTAGAGAAGCTTTCACATATATATCATAAAAATTCAACTTTCAAATGTGAGGTCAAAAAGTGCATTTGTGATTCACCATCCATAGAGCATTTTGAAGAACATTAGGAATGTGTCATGACTAACTAAGTTTGATCTAAAAGACGTATATATCAAACTGACTAAGATGCCAGCTACTAGGGAAAGGTACCAAATATGTAGCGAAATAGAAACCTTTCTCGCTTAAGAGAACCTACGTACGACAACACAAAAATATTCCAAGCAAATATTTCCAAGAGTGCAAAAATAAATAGGCAAAGGCAAGAAGAGCTTACAAGAATTTTTAATGTGGAAAACCCTTAGTATGAAGGACAAAAAATCACAAGACCTAGTCTAAAAAGATTCCACTATGAAAAATACCAATGAGTACAGCAACACAGTTCCACGAAAAGGATCTAGAAAATAAGTGCCCTACTTGGTATCAAAATAGTGAAAATCACCAAAGCAATGATATCCAAAGACCTACAATGGTTACAGACAGTCACTCTAAAATGAAGAGAAAACAAAATTCTAAGTATATCTGATAAACATCCACGGTGTCATGAACAATTGGCTGAAATTTCACCCAAAACAAAGCATAAATGAGTACTCAACAAATAATGCAAGTGAGCAAAAACTCTTTCCAAAACCAAAACACTAGCAGCAATGGAAGGAAGAAAGGAAATGTGCATGAGGTTGCAAACCCTTTTCCCTTTAAATATATACATCACAGAACGTGACATTAAAAGTTGCACTTGCCATCATCTTTTTTTATTGTTTTTAATAAATAAAAGTGTTGGTGCCGGGCAATCACTTGAGGAGGCCCACCCAACACTATGTTAGTGTGGATTCATATTCCATGTTTAGACGTTGGTTATTATGATCAAAATTTTCTTTTATCAATGGCTAGTATGGTGGGTAAACCTCTTAAGATCAATATCCAATGCTGCTTGTGGAAAATTTGCAAGAGTTTGTGTTGAGATTGATTTAGCCCAACAGGCTGATGGAAAAGTATGTTTAGATGGTCAGTGGCACAAACTAGAATATGAGGGTCTTCACATTATATGTGCTTCGTGTGGCTATTCTGGTCATTATTCTAAAGATTGCTGTTGGTGGAGTAAATCCTATTGTGGTGTCAATGGAAGGTCAGGTTTAGATGCAACCAATGATAGTGGAAGGTGGAAAAGGGGCTTCTCCTAAACCTGGCGTAGATTGTGAAATTGGAGGGATTGAATCTCATCAGATACGTGATGATTTGCAAACCGTGATGCACAAAAATAAAAAGAAACAAACCCTAGCAATATCTCATTAGATACATGGTGATTCACTAATCATGATGCACAAAAAAAGAAACATACCCCAGTAATCTACAAATGAAAAATTCCAAGGTGCTGAGGAGGCTAAGGGGAACCATTTTTGGGATTTGTCTATTAAAGAAAGTGAGTCACATAACAAGATTGTACAGGAAAGGATCTTGCATTGAGACAATGGCAAATTTGTTAATAAAGTAAATAAGGAGGGTCAGCTTAAATGGAGACAAAAAATGGTGGAGCCCACTGCTAGTGATTCACATAATGCAACTAAGGTCAATATTTCCAAATCACCAAAAGCCTCATCTCAAGGAGGTACAAAAGAGGTAATGCAATTTGCTGGGAGTAATAAAAATAAGCAGGTTTTGATTGAAAGAGTGGTAGAAAAAGGATCATTCTCTTTGACTAAGGTGCAACAAAAAAGTTCCATTGAGAGTAAAATTAAGGAGCCTATGATGCAAGTGCAAACTAAGAAAGATGCCTCTTGTGTTTAAAAAAAAAAACACCTAATAGATATCACTTAACTAAGGTTGTTTCTTCATTAAGGGGACTAATGAATGGTATTAGAAAGTTAGTTTGTACATCAAAATCTCAAAAGATATCTCCTCTAGAGTATAGTCCAAATGACCTTGCATAGGAATCTCTTACTAATCTTGAGTTTTCTACAAAGGTGTTGCGTCTATTAATGAAGGGAATAAGATAGTTGATGTGAAATTACACCCAGCTGATCTTAAGAAGGAGATAATGTGTCAACAGTGTCTAACTTGCACAAGTTAAAGGATACAACCATGGAGGATGAAGGTGGGAAAATCCTTATTAAAGGGTGACCGCATGTTTGTATAATCTTTCTTTCTACTATTTTAAATGATAATACAACCAAATATCTTTGTTTAGAATTGTAGAAGTGCTACGAAGAGATCTTTTGTTGCCATGATGAAGGATCTTTGTAGGAAATATGATTTTTCTATCTTAATTCTCCTTGAGACCAGAATTAGTGGTGCTCGGGCTGATAGAGTAGTGCAAAAACTTGATTTTGATGGTAATTATAAGATGGAAGTGAAACTAGTGGTATTTGGACTTCATGGAATCCCCCTCTATGGAATGTGAACATTATTTCTAGCACTACTCAACTTATTCACATGGAGGTTTTAGCTCATGGTAGTGGTTCTTAGTTTCTCATGGCTTACTATGGCTGACCTTAGCCTTCTCTTAAGGGTATTTTGTGGAGTGACTTAAGGTGTTTAGACCTTATGATTTTTGGTCCCTGGTGTATGGTTGGAGACTTCAATGATGTGATGTATGACCATTGAGATTTCAAGTGCTTTAAGCAGTCATAGAAGCTGTCATACTTCAAGTATTGTGTCTTGGCATGATACTTGTTTGATGCAGGCTTTCATGGTCTCAATTACACTTGGAGGAGAAATTCCCTTAGAGAACATTTAGATCGAGTCATTATCAATCATCTTTGGGATTTGAACTTTCATGATGTGGGGGTTGTTCATTTACCTAACATGAATTTTGATCATTGTACCCTTTGGGTGTGTGCTAGTGATGAATTTGCTCCTAAGAATCTGAAACCATTTAAGTTCATTGCTACTTGGCTTAATCATGATGGATTTAAGCAATTTGTGTCTCATAGCTAGGATCGAAATGCTCACTAGTATGCTAATATCACTCATTTCTCTCAGGTGGCTTCATCTTGGAATTGTGAGACTTTTGGCAATATTCACAAGAGGACAAGGAGATTGATAAATAGACTTTAGGGAGTTTGATGCTCTTTTCTTAATGATTCGAATCCTTTTCTTGAGGAACTTCAAAACAAGCTTTGGGCAAATTATGAAACTGTTTTATTTGAGGAAGAAACTCTTTGGTATCAAAAATTTAGGTTCAAGTGGATTTCAATAGGGGATTGCCATACCAAATATTTTCAACTTTCTACTCTTTCTAGAAGAAGGAGGAACTATATTTTGGCATTGAGAGATGCCTCAAATTCTTGGGTTCATGATCCTAAGATCTTAAACTTATAGTGAAAGAGTTTTTATGGATTTATATTGTGAGCACTCTCCATATTCTCATCTTCCTTTTATTAGTGGTTTCCCTTCGATTGAAAAGAATGATTGGGATTTTATCTATAGACTTCTTTTTATTGAGGAGATTAAAGATACTTTATTTCATATGGGCAATCTCAAGGCTCCTAGGCCTAATAGGCTTTATGCTCTCTTTTTTTAAGGCAATGTAAAGTGATTGGAGATTCTGTTTGTGATTTAATCTTCAAGATCTACTAGTATCTAGAAGAGATTTGGGCTATCAATCAGGCCTTAATTTCTTTGATTCCCAAAGTGGATGATCCTGAGGTGGTTAAGCATTTTAAGCCTATTGGCTTATGTAATGTGATTTATGGTTACTAGGATCTTGGCTAACCACTTGAAGAGAATCATGCTAGTTATTGTTGCTTCAACTTAGTGTGGGTTTATTGCTGGTCACAATAGTGCAAACAATATTATTGTGGCCTAGGAAATTCTTCATAAAATGAGACAATCTTCAGATAACAAAGGTTTTATGGCAATTAAACTTGGCCTTGAAAAAGTATATGACAAACTTTCTTGGCAATTTGTTGTGGATTCTCTTAAGGAGATTGGTTTAAATAGTCATTTTATTAATATTATCTAGTATTGTATTTTCACTGCTATAACACCCTCCAAACATATACGTCATGCTTGAGTCATGGGCTGTATCTATACGCTGCTACAAGTGCTTTAAAAGACTTTAAAATGAGGAAAATAATATATATATATATATATATATATATATATATATATATATATATATATATATATATGGCCCTTAAGTTTCATATTTCATTACTATATAAGGAATTACAATTCCAAAAAGATTTGCTATATAAAAATATATAATTACAATTTAAAAGAAACATAACTAATCTTATACACCGGGCAGATACTCGGCTTGGGATCGTCACTTTGTAGACACTGGTCGCCTATTTCCGTTTTTCAGACTGACCTCAAGTCTAAGTCTTGCATGGTGAATGTCCTAAGACGCTGCTTCATAGTTGGAGTTTAGTCTAGGTACTAGAATGTTTACAGAAAAACACATAAACAAGTAGTAATAACCTAAAGTTCCAAGTAGGTAAACTCAAACCACTAATCATACAGAGTGTCATCATAAATATTCCAGCGATTTCGGTTTATCACAAAAATGTGGACATATACACATAGGCACTAGTGCAATTTTAAGTTTGAAAACATATATCTTGAAACAGGATTACTTTTATCAATCACTTGGCATACCTCATGAAAAGTATAATAACAATAATAATATATCATTTCAATCATAATGACAATAACATTATAACATAATAAGAAGCTTACATATGCATACGCTAATGCACATTCTTGACAATGTGCAAGTGCGCTTGACTTTTCTTATCTCTTTATTTAATTGGCAACTTGATCTTTTGTACTTGGTCCCATAGAGGTGAGTGGCTTCTTTCACCTCTAGGTAATAGCCTACTTCTCAAGTCAAGCTTGTACATATACATAAGTGACGTATTTACTTTTCTCAACCTTTACATTAATCTATTTCCCTTAAATCTGGTCAAGTGCTAGCCCAACTTTTTAGATAATACTGCCCTGGCCCACTATGAGGTGGAGGTTCAGTATGTTCCTTTGTAAGTTCTTATTATCCTTTTTTTATCATTCTTGTACATAACCATGCATAAACATGCTACATGCACTTATGCACATGCCTCACATCCTACTTTCATACATTCTTACATGCATGATTTTTGTGAACATAACATAAACATTCATAGCATTCACATACTTCTGCCGGAAATTCGGCAAAATAACAATTGAAATATGGAGGGTCCCAAAACAAACAATGTACTCAGTTAACCAGCCATTCATCTCAACCATAATCATGATAGATAATATATCGATATTACATTATATTAGTATGAAATTGCAGTAATCCTATACCTTTGAATCTTTCATGGCTTATGGGATCCTTAGCTCAAGATTTTCTTAAGTCATATCTTTATCCTTAAATCTGCCCTATGCTTACAAATTTCACTAAAATTCCATTTAATTCATTTTGATCTAAAAATTTAATAGATTGTAATTCTGTTTGTCTACTTTTAAACCTCTTTAGTTTTACTAAATTTTGATATGTATAACTTAAGTTATTAAAGTTTTGCTCAAGGCTGCCTGTCTCAGGATAACCTTGCACACTTAAATTTAGAACATCACTAAAACTCCATATTTAATTATTTTAATATGAAATGTATACCAATGTGTAGCTATTTGGATCATCTTTTAATCCTAACAATTTTCATCCTAATTGGGTAAGTAAAGTTTAAGTTATGAGCTCCTTAATTGGATTGCTTTGTTTCCACTTGAACAGAGTATAGTACAACTTCAAGGAATTATTAAGGAAAATCCACTCATGATTTAGACCTAAAATTTTTTTGACATAATCTTCTATCTTTTATCTTCCTAAAAAAATTAGTTTCACTAAATTTGAAGCTATATAAGGTAAGTTATGCCTCTCATATCACACTCTAGTCAAGATAGAGAGTGGATTTCAATAGCCAACTTCTAAAAATCATAACTAATTCATTTTAAAATGCAATGGTTTATAATTTTAGATGGTTGGATTGCTCTTAAGTCTAGTTTCATTTAAAATTAGTTTCGCTTGAATTTGACTTCTATAGATTGAGTTATGAGCTCTACTATACAAATATTGTCTTAGGGTTCCTTCCAACAATTTTCTATTTTGTGTTCCTTTTGATCTTTTGATCTAATCTTCAATCCAAACTAGTATTTTCCTATCTTAAATTACTAGAAAATAGTCATAACACTACCATACAATCATAAACCAAGGATATCACAAGAGAATCGTATCAATCGCATAAACACTCAAGACATCAAATGGCTAAGGATTGGAGCTACCTATCTCAAAATCCTTGAAATTATGGTAGCAAGAAAGACAAAATCAACATCCTAGCTTTCCTTCCTCACCATGGCAGTAGCTCACATGGAGGTGGAAAGACTCCACTTGATGGTTGATCCTCAAATTGATGGAGGGGTTATGTAGAGGAGGAGATGAGGATCAATTTTAAAAAAACGAGTAAGTGGATTTGAGGCCAAGAAGGCCTCCAACTTTGAGTTTGAAGCTCTTAATAATGGAGGTGTAGAATGTAACACTCTCACAAGTAGAGTATTATGCTTAAGCCATAGCATTATACTCAGGAGTTGTTATTGTTATCTAAACAAACCTTGTCTGACAACAACCTCTAGTCGTCTTCAATATTTCTTGAACTATCTGGAGAAAATATAGAAATAAATATAGGAGTGAGAATTTAAAATCTCAGTAGGATTCTCTAAATTGTCACACATAGTATTATCATTATTATCTCCAACTACTTCGGTTTATTATGAAAAAAGTGAACATATTATATAAATGTTCAGTTTTATAGTTCGAAAACATTTTCTAAAGCAGAGTTCATTTTTTTTCATACACTTGTTAAATAAAGTAAGAATCACAGCAGAAGTATAGCAAATTGAGAGCAATTTCTTAATAATAATAATAATATAACTTGCAATGTCACAATAATGATAACAAAACATAACTTGTGCATATGTGATTGCTCATCATAAACTCATACATATGCTTTTATGCTTCCTTTGCTTTCTTTACTTGACACACCTAGGGATTACGTATCGTCGTCCCTAAGGTGTCTGTATGCATATGTCTTTGTCTTTAACCTTTACTGCCCTTGGTTAGTCTAATCTAGGAGTGAGCTCAACTCATGATACAGTATTGATACACAAGAGGACCCACATGCCTCTAATTTGGATGGACTTAATTGGCCAACTGCCTCCAATATAGAGACACGCAATAGTTTTAGCTGCATTCACCAGAAGGGATCCAATGTGCATTACCTCCGAGTGAAAGGACCTACATTTCATCTTTTAACTACCTTCACAAAGAGAGACTCAAATAACTACCTCCAAGTGAAGGGACTTCATATATATACTTTCTTTATTCATATGCAATTATGCATGCTTTCATAAGGATAATCATAACCACATCATATTAAAATGCTCATATGTATTTCTCTCAAACATTTTTGCATGTAGAAGTTTTCCGTATTCATGATTATGTAGATATTCATATCATAACTTCTTATAACATAAACTCTCATATCTCAAGTACTCATCATCAATTCAACTTAGATGACATACGAAGTTCCATGC
Source organism: Pterocarpus santalinus (assembly GCA_031439595.1). Taxonomy (NCBI): domain Eukaryota; kingdom Viridiplantae; phylum Streptophyta; class Magnoliopsida; order Fabales; family Fabaceae; genus Pterocarpus; species Pterocarpus santalinus. The sequence goes on along the minus strand of CM062532.1, from coordinate 46,225,035 downwards.
ATGACATTTCATGTACATAAGTTTTGCCGAAATTTCAACAGTATAATAGATCAAGTTTGCTTCCTCATGAATATTGTCATCTTTAACAGACAATCAGCCACACCAATAGGACCAAAATAATTCACATATCATCATCTCAATAGTATAAGCAAGAGTTTGCACATATAAACTCAATAACTTGGCAAGTTATAGTTCAAGGGTTTGAAACCTTGAAAAGTTGGCTATCCTACCCTTTATCCCTATTTTTTCCCTAATTTGTAAATTATGCCATAAATTCATATTAGATTGTTTAAACCTGAAATTTGATTATGTTATAGCATTATGTGTCTATTTTTAACTCTCCTTAGTCCCATTAAGTTTTGATGAGTATAGCTCAAGTTATTAAAGATTAACTTAAGTATACCCCGTGTTAGGCAAAATTAGGGTCTAAAATGTAAAAATTCTCGAAAAATAGAAATCTTATTGGATTTGAGTGAATCTTATATCATTTTAAAGATAATAGAATCATCTTTCATTTCCAAGAAGTTTCATTTCATTTAAGTGAAAAAAGCACAAGTTATAAACTCGTAATATTGGTGGAATTAGTCTACCTGGTCTCTATCCAGCTAGGACATGGGACAACTTTGATGAATTACTGGGAGTAACAGTGATCAAATTTGGCTTTGAAATTATTATGGTATGTTGTTCTATGTGCAAGCTTTCTAATAAATTAGTTTCACTCTAATTGAAATTGTATAGGTGGGTTATGCCCTACACAACCTACTCTGGTCGGGTCTAGAGATAGAAATCTTGGGTAAACTTCAAAAAATCATATCCCATTTAATATTAATCCAATGCCTTATAATTTATATGTTGTAAAGCTCTAAATGTCTAGTTTTATTTAAAATTAGTTTTATCAAATTTTGATGGTTGTGTACAAAGCCATACACTTTGCAAGTATGGACGCTGTAGGATTTTTATTTTCCAGCAACCCTATTTTTGTTCTTCTTTGAGTTTTTGCCCAATTAACCATCCCAAACCAAGAACACCCATCTTTATTCACTTGAAACATGTCATAAGATCATCAAATAACATCAGAACAATAAGGAGCAACTCAGACCCAATCAACTACATATCATTAAGGTCAAGCAAAGAGAAAGAATCCTACCTCAATTAGAGTAGATAACTGGCTACAGTTGGGTTTCTTGATAGAGGGAGTGGCTAGGGCTTGGAGATGGGGTGAAGGTGAGCTAAAATGAAAGAAGAGAAGATGAAGAAGGAGCTGCTGAAGAAGGGTGACTAAATGAAAGGCTTAGGGGAAATATGAGCTTTTTATAAAGTTAGGTAGTTGAAATCTTAGTCTTGGATTGGCTAATGGTTGGATGGTTGAGATTCAACCAACATTGCTCCTCATCAATGGCGGATATGGCGCTATTTAGGTGGGGGTGTGGCTGAATTTCAACTGCCCAATCTAGGGTTTTATCAGTATAAAATCCTACTGATTTGGTTCTGGCAATTTAAAATACCGAATTTCGATCGATTTTCTTTCTAAGGTTTTGTCTACATGTCTATTCAATTTTTTTCTTAATCCTAACCTTCCTAATTAACTTCTAATTAATTCCTAATTAACTTTTAATTAAATTTAATTAATCTTTAATTACTCTCACATAACTATTAAAATCGAGTAAATTGATAAATGGTGGGACTAAACAGTTTAAAAATTTTGAGATGTTATATAGAAGAAGAATATGAAGATGGAGAGGAAATGAAGGGGGAAAGGACGAATTTTTGAGGGGCAAAGGAGGAAAGAACGATGACTTATCGATTAAGTTGGAGTGGTTTGTAGTTTAAGTTTGATAGGTTAAATTTCATTGGTGGGTTTGTAGTAAAAATTAAATTCTCCAAGGCTAAAATTTGAATGGCTCATTTTTAGTTACCAAGAAGGTTTGTATGGCTAGTTTCTAATCACACACTCTAGGGTTTTTAATTGCTGCTTATGTCCACAGACAATATAGGACCCTTGAGGAATAGTTCAAAGTGTTCGGCTATCAATTCGGGTATTGAGTTACCCGAGTTAATGTAACATTGGGTGAGCAATCTCACACTTTTGTTCAAAACTATAAGTAGAAAATCTCAGTTTAAAGTTATTATAAGTGTTTTAATTGTCTACCCAGTATCATGGGGCCCACAAAATCTCGAAATTGGGATTTTTCTATAATTTCCCCTCTCGACAACTATAAGGTCTTAATTACAATTCTGATTACAACCTAATAATTACAATTTTGTCCTTAATTCTTCTACGAGTTGCCAATTTACAATTTTGCCCTTGCCTTGGGCCCAAGCTTCTTTCTATCCTGGTCTACCTTTAGAGTTCAAGATATTACACGCTACTCACCTTAAAAAGAATTTTGTCCTCAAAATTTCGTCCCTAAGAATGATTTAGGATAATTTTTTCTCACATTTTAGTATATTTTTCCTTAAAAAGGAAACTCCTTCTCCAAGTCCATATTATGCTCCAAGCTTGCTTGTCGATAGCTCGCCTCCTTTTACTATTTGCTTTTAACCACTAATTCTCCTAAATTTCTAGGTGCTTCAACTAAAGTCCCCATCACTATCTTGGAAAATTGTAAGGCATATAACAAATTCGATCGGAAGTATTGACCCCTTACCTCCTAGGGTCTGCTTGTTAGTCCCTTCTTATTATTGAGGTCACATCAAGATTCTTCACGTATAAAAGAGTATGCTCATCCATAAACCTTATCTCCAATCTTGAGGGCAAGAAAATTCATAAGGGGGCTTGTTGTCCTTACCACCATTTCTAAACTCCCTCTTGTTTCGATTCTCACAGAGCCGATAGGAGTGTGTACAATGGTTCATTCTTCTAACTCTCATTGTATGAATTAATTACTGAGGCTCTTGATTCTTCTTGATCCCACTGGAATATTTCAAGAATTGGTATTTTATCTCGTACCAAGTTTTTTATGAAGTTATCCTTTGTAGGTATATGATTACCTTGCGGCAAAAAAAATCCTTAGCCACCTTACCTAGCAAGGTTAATCGAGGGTGCCTACGCCTATCTATTTTCCACTTGGATGATTCTTGCAGTGAACTCATCAACCTATGGGTGACATGTGGTTGGAAGAATACATATAGAGCTAAGTTGTACAATCCTTGATGGAGTCATTCTGGGTTTGCAGATCCATTCCAATTACCAAGTATGAGATGTTATGATTAGAATAGTAGCCGGTCTAGTAATCCTCCGTTAATTGTCCTTATTGAAAGTTTTGTGCATGGTTATAGTGCATATGTTGTCGCAAAAGATTTTTCCTATTATTGTTCCGGCAAGGTCCCATTCAGTTTATAATGCTGGCATCTTCATCTTGTCTGTTGAAAGATTCTCTTCCATCCTCCCTTCTAAGTCTTGGGGCCAATTCTTAGGAATTCGGCTATCTACGGCATTCTTACTTGACTATGTTACTAATCCCAGACGTGCAACACCTACGATAACTTTATTGAGGTTTCCTTAGAAGTCACCTCAACTGCCTTTTCCTTACCTTTACTTACTTTACCATTTATTGGCCTAAGAATAAGTTGATGTTCCCTTTAATGTTGCTCTTCTTAGTGTTCTCCTTAACTTACTTCCCCAAATTCTGCTCACAAGTCTTTACCTTGAAGTTAAATCCCTTGAGGAGTTTCCTTTACTTCATCACTGAATGCCTCAAGCTTTCATTTTCAAATTTGAGTTGTCAGGGTATAGACAACTCAATATGAATAAGAAAATTAATAGTTTTCCTTCCTTATTGAAGTTGCGAAATCCCATCACTCTATTTTTCTTACGAGGTGGCATCCTATTATAAACAGAGGGTCCTCGTCGATGATATCGGTGCTGACGTTCACCTTGTCTCGATAACTCCTTACTCCATCACTAGGTTCATCGAGAAAATTATTCGCCTTTTCCATCATGTATCTGACTAATCTTGCTCGATGATTGTTGATACACCTTCCGTTACTTGTGCCTTGGACCTTAGCTACCAACTTAAGAAGTCTTGTGGTAACTAAGGTCACCGTTTACATTAGTGGTTAGCTTCACTATGTACTAGCCACAGCAGCCACGTCCCATATTACCCTCACTATTGAACCTCTTAATACTTATCATAATGTTCTCAAGATATGATCAGTTCAATGTGAAGGAAGGAAGTGATAATCTTGTAACACCCTCCTAGGCACAGTACTATGCTTAAGTCATAGTACCACACCCTGGAGTCATATCGTTACTCGAGCGGACCTCATCCGACAAAGAACTTCAGCCGTCTTCGGAAACTCCTACAATCATCTGGAGACAGCATGGAAATAGGGGTGAGAATTATAAAATTCTCAGTAGGATTCTCTAATCTTCATACATAATGTCATCATGGTCGTCTCCAGTTTGCTCCAGTTTATTTTGAAAAAGATGAACATGCAGCACAAACTGTTTAATTTTACATTTCGAAAAATGTCTTATCCGAAGCAAAGTTCATTTTTACTCATATACTGGTCCTTTGGGGAAACGTACACAAAGTTAATTCATGAATAATACCAGGGATAATAACATCAACATATAAAACGCACATAACATTAATCTACTGGAAACATAACATCTGTACCTAACTTAACTTGCACTTGAATTCATACATATACATAAACTTTTACTTTTCTTTCATTCGGCACACCTAGGCGTTACGTATCGCCGTCCCTAGGGTGCAACATCGCACTCATATTCCAGTATGATCGCCATGTCATACCCCATCAGAGCGTGATCGCCATGTCACGTTCCTTAGGAATAGGGGATCCTCATGCTATATTCCAGAGTATGATCGCCATGTCATACCCCATCAGAGCGTGATCGCCATGTCACGTTCCTTAGGAATATAGATTCATCATTATATCTTTACATGCCACATTCCAGAGTATGATCGCCATGTCATACCCTCGCCTGAGCGTGATCGCCATGTCACGTCCCTTAGGAATATGGGATCTTCGTGCTATATTCCAGAGTATGATCGCCATGTCATACCCCATCAGAGCGTGATCGCCATGTCACGTTCCTTAGGAATATAGGATCTTCATTCGGTACTTACACTAGCTGGGTCATGCCATGCCTCATGTAAGTCCTACCCCCCATATTCTCACTCTAGCTGGGTCAATGCCATGCCTGATATGAGTGGGGCATATCCTTAAATCTTTAGACTTTAAGTCTTTACTCTTTAGCCTTTATTGCCCTTGGGTAGCCTGGCCTTGGAGTGAGCTTGTCACCAACTCGTGACTATTGTCACACCGACTCACCCACAAGGGAATTCACATCTTTATATTTACACTTAATATACTTATATCTTCTCATTCTCATGTATCGTTAAGCATAGTCATGATAAATGTACTGCACACATGCTACATCAATGTTTCTCACATGCCTCATAACATAATTATGTCATTCTTGAATATAGGTTTTCTATATACTCATTTATGATTCAAGTCATCCGTACATCTAAATATTCATAACTTCTTAGATTCTGCCAGAACTGGCAAAGATAATCTGATCAGGTCCGTTTCCCCATGAATAGTGCCAGCATTTCACGGACAAATCAGTCATAGCTACATAATCAACTTAACACATATATGTCAATGTCAAGCTGGCAATCCTCAACTCAACTTTATGTGTTCCACTAACATTTGTAAAATCATCATCTTGGCCATTCTGCCAATTCTATTCGGTTCTGCCCGAATCTTGTATAATCCACCTTTATCTCTATTCAACTCATTTAAATCTGAAATTTGGATATGTCATAGCTCTATATGTCTACTTTCTAACCTCTTTGGTCCCATGTCATTCTGATTTATATAAATCAAGATATTCAGCCTTTACTTCAGCTTGTTCAGTCACTAACCCGAGCTACACTCTTGGAAGTATAAATTCACTAAAAATAGAAACTAAGCTCAAATCATGCGAAATCGGTCTCATATTAAAGCTAACAGGACAACCTTTCATTTGCCACAAGTTTCGCTCCATTTGCTTAAGTACACCTCGAGATATAAGTCCTGAAAGTATACCTTCCTGAACTACTCCGTTTTGGCCTAGATTGGACATAGGACAACTTCCTCGAATCACTGGGAACAATTGGGACCATAACAAACTCGGAATCTTATATTGGGGTGTTCCCCTGTGTGTAAGCTTTCTAACAAAACTGGTTTCACTCAATTTGGAGTTGTATAGGGTGAGTTAGACCCTCCTCATGTCACCCTGCTCGGATGAAAGTTCTAAACCCTAGGTCAAACTTCAAAAATTCGTATCTCTCTCAATATTAATCCAATACCCTTATATGATATATCCACGGAAAGCCCTGAAGATCTACTTTCATAAAAAAATGGTTTCATCGGATTTGACCGATTATAGGAGGCGCCGTACACTCCGCCGTACGGACTGCCGTGGAATCTCCACCAAAACAGCACCCTCATCCATCCATTTCTCTTAGTTTTCTTCTTCTAATTCGACTTGCCACTCAAGATTTCATATTAATCCAATCATACACATCCAATATATCATCAAGAAATCATAAAAGTAATCTTTCATACATCCTTAATTTAGAGAAATTAAGATTAGAGATTGAATCCTACCTCTTTGGAGCAAGATTTGGCTAAGTGCTGAAACTTGGAGTTTGGATGAACAAAATTTGGAACTTAGCTTGAGTTTTGGATGTATGAGCAAGAGAGAAAGAGAGCCGAAGGAGAAGAGGAAAACAACGTGAATTATTGTCTGAATCAAAGGAGGAAGGATGTGTTATATAGGCATGAGTGGAGGTTAACTTGGAAGGTTGTGATTGGCCTATAAACATAAGGCCAAGTTTCAGCCAACCTTGCTCTCCACGTTGCCCATTGTGTGGTAGTTTCTAGCATATTCTGGAAACGAGATCGGAACTCGTAGGCGCTATAAAGTCGTAACTCGTGAACCTCATGTATATGAAGTCGGAACTCATCCTTATTATACTTGAGGTCGGAACTCGTGCCGTTCTTACTTGAGCTGGGAGCTGAAGTCTAACGTCGGAACTCGTACCAGCTTGTTTGTGACTTGGGGAAATCTTGTATCAATATCGGATTCCGGAAGTCGAAAGCTTACAATCACATAATTTCGGAACTCCCAATTCAAAATCGGAAACCACGTGCATCGTTTTGAACTTTGTCATCTTAGGTCGGAGATCGGAAGCCATGTAGCTGACAAATCTATAATCTCGGAACTCCCTATTTGAACTCAGGAATGCCAATGCTGGATGTAAAATCGGATATTGGAACTCGTGTGCCTGGAAAACGGCTCAAGGATCCGAACTCGTGTCCATCCCAATTGAGTTCAATACTAAGGTCGTAACTCGGGTATTTCGAGTCACATTCCCCAACCCAAGTACTTAAACTCGGAAGTTGGTATCTTAATTTGATGATATCGGAAGTCGTATATAAATGCCTTTGAGACATGAAGTCGGATACCGGTGGATCATGTTCATATTGTTTGGACTTGTATGTTAAACTCGGAAGTCGTAGGAGTAGATGAAGTCGGAGGTCGAAGTTGTGACCATCTAGCTGGGGTTAGGTCGGAAGTCGTTGAATAACGTGAAACGAACTCGGAAGTCGGAAATTGTCCCATTTCATGTGGCATTCGAGCATGAAGTCGGAAACATGACTGGCCATGAAATCGGAAATTGGGCGAAGTGAACTCGGAACTAGAAATTAATCATCCTATTGAAATCCAAAAATAAAGTCGGAAATTGGGGTTAATCATTCCTGATGGCGAGGTCGGAACTTGGAAATCGGGATGTTACAAATCTCGCTTCCTTGCTAGGGCTGCCAGGGTCTTGCCATCACTTATTCCTTTCGATGTATTAATAAGGAGAGTTTCTCGTTTGCTGCATTGATGCCCATCTTTTTCTCGCTTAGTTAATACCTCCATTCAACACTAGTTTCCTTAAGAAGTCTTGTTTGTCTTATCTACCATAAATCTAATCATTCTTTGATAGAGCAGTGGTGTCCGAAGATAACCGTTACATCTTCACCTCACCTCTAAATAGCTTTACCTTCTGACTAATAACATGTTGAAGATGGAACTATCGTATGGTTCCTAGGTGGCTAAGGTTGATGTAGTCTCAGTATAGCTAAACTTTTCTGATGCTTCCCTTATCCTTAACAAGTAGGAAACGTTTGTCTTGCTTCGTATGCCACTATAGCCTAAAAGTGTCCTCACTCTAGATTAGCAGAAGATGTACCATTCTTCTTCTAAAAAAGTCTTTCAAATCTACTCTTATAACTCTGCCATCTTCCCTGTACCATGCACGACGCAGCCTGTACCTCAATATGGTTTGCAAATGAATAAATTCCTTCAAGGTCATTCAACCATCTTCTTTTTTATTCTAAGGCCTCGCCTAGTGTTCCTTTTATTTGTAGTCGCTAGAGCGTCAGCTCCCAGTACCCTTGACGAAGAAGGTTGTTCCATTCTTTAAATGGAAACTTGGAAAGGTCCTCATCGTGCATGCTTGGGGTGTTCGTTCTTGACTTCTTCCACTTAACCTCCTCCTTACCCAACCAAACACAAAGCTTCTCGAGTAAGGGATCTCACCTTTTCGATGTGGCATCAGCACACCCCAATATAGTAAGACCATTGACTTGGCTTGTTGGTGGATTACTTCCAAGGTAATCCCACTTATGAAGAAGAATAAGGGTGTTATCCAGACCACATGATATAACTTCATTGGCAAATAGTTACCCTACTCTTATCACTTATCCATTAAACGGATAAGACCAGGCAAAAGAATCCTTTAGATAAAATCTAGAGAAAATAGCCTGAACTGAGTGAACACTAATGGGCTTAAGATAATCCTCATCAAAGTGAAGAAGGTTCTCACCCGGCTCGTCCAAATTGAGATCTCGCCCTTGACGACTTGAATTTTTTGGCTTCCTGGAACGTCGGATAAAACAACCTTTCTCCTTTGTAGCTAAGTTTATTATGTCCATAGTTAACCGTCCAACATAATTCCTTAGATTGAATCCCCAGCTTGTCGCACTCCCTGGCTTGTCAATCGTCTCCCCCTTTTGGCAACTCACGAAAAGTTTCCTCCGTAATAACTATATCGAGGAGGTTCCCAATAAGTCTGCAGGGTGCCATAGGCTTTTGTCTATACAAGACCTTATAGTGAGGTGATCAGGCTCAATAGATAGTCCACAACACTCATAGAAAGGCTACCTTGCACAATTATCTATGTTTTCATCATACAAGAACCTAAATCATGTTTTATCTAAACTCTCGATGTATGCCTGTCAGTTCATCCCCGAGTTTATATAGGATGAACTACTCTGATACCATAATGTGACACCCTCCAAAGACATATGCCATGCTTGAGTCATGGGGCTTTATGGCCTTAAATCTCATATTTCACTACATAAGGAGTTGCAATTCCGAAAATATTTGTTACATAAAAATAGAGAATTACAATTTAAAAGAAACTTAACTAGTCTTATATGTCAAGCACATACTCGGCCTGGGATCATCATTTTGTAGATACTAGTCGCCTGCTTCCATTTTCCAAACAGATCTCCAATCCTGGTCTTGTGTGGTGAATGTCCCAAGACTCTGCTTCATACTTGGAGTCTAACTTAGGTACTGGAATGTTTACGAAAAAATGTATAAATAGGTAGTGAGAACCTAAAGTTCTAAATAGGTAAACTCAAACCACTAATCATAGAGAGTGTCATCATAAACATTCCAATCACTTTGGTTTATTACAAAAATGTGGACACATACACAGAAACACTGGTTTAATTTTAAGTTTGAAAACATATTTCTCGAAGCAGGATTATTTTTAGTAATCACTTGGCATACCTCATGACAAGTATAATAACAATAACAATATATCATTTCAATCAAAATCACAATAAAATTATAACATAATAAGATGCTTAAATATACATATACATATGCTAATGTACATTCTTGACATATGCAAGTGCACTTGACTTTTCTTATCTCTTTCTTTAATTTGCAACTTGATCTTTCATACTTATGCACATGTTTCATATCTTGCTTTCATACATTCTTGCATACATGATTTCTATGAACATAACATATAAACATTTATAGCATTCACATACTTTTGTTGAAAATTTAGCTGTATAACAGCTAAAATATGGAGGGTACCAAAACAAACAGTGTACTCAGTTAACTAACCATTCATATCAATCATAACCATGATAGATAATATATCAATATTACATTATATTGGTATGAAATTGCATTAATCTTATGCCTTTGAATCTTTCATGGCTTATAGAATCCTTAAATCAAGATTTTCTTAGGTCATGTCTTTATCCTTAAATCTGCCGTGTTCTTCCAAATTTCACTAAAATTCCATTTTAATTCATTTTGATCTAAAAATTTAATAGATTGTAGCTCTGTTTGTCCATTTTTAAACTTTTTTTGTTTCACTAAATTTTGATATGTATAACTTGAGTTACTGAAGTTTTACTTAAGGTTGCCTTGTTAAACTTACACACTTAACTTTAGAAAATCAGTAAAAGTCCATCATTAATCATTTTGATTAATTGGATTTTTAATAGATATACTTTCCCTCATATTTGGTTCATTAATCCTCTTTTGTACTAAATTGAATCATTTTTGTTGATTGGGTTTTGGTTGGGGCTTGATTTAATTTGTCTAGCATTATGCTAATTCTGACACTACTTTGGTTTTTGGACCATAACTTGAGTTATAAACATCATTTGATTTGATTCTTAGTTTGTAGAAAAGATGAGAGCTAGGCTTATGATAACTCCTTGTAGTGAGTTATATTTTTAGTTAATTTTTATTTAATTTAGGATATAATTGTTTAGTTTAGTTAATATTTTGTTTTATATTTCGTTAAGTAGTTTAGATTAGGGAGTCTTTTATTTTCTATTATTTTCTTATATTTTAGATACTTATTTATGCTTTTGTTTGATTGTCATTGGATACAAGTACTGAAGTTGGAATTTGGAGCCATGAATGAGCTTATCTTGCATGAAATCAGGACCTTTCAGCATTGGAAATTCAATATCTAGCTCTCTAGAAGTCGGATTATGATGATTCAAGATTCTTTGGAAAGAAAGGAAGAAGATCTTCAACTTTGTTGTTGGACACTTTTTCTAGTTTTTGAGTCTTCTAGGAGAAAATGGCGAAACAAGATTGAAGCTTCATCTTGTCTCTAATGCTGTCAAGTCTGACCTTTATCACTCTTTTACCTGTATCTTGGTCTGTAGAACTCCATTGAGGTGATTCTTATTACGTTGGAAGCTTACTCAAATATCTACAATCGCTACTTCTACCTCCAAGGCCAAATTCTAACTATTCTGACCACTATAGAGCTTGGAAGTGTGTAAAAGAGCTTAGTGCTGTCAGGCAAGCGCGCTATAGTGCGCTACCTTATGCTATAGTACGACCCCGTCTGCAACAATTTGCTAGTTTGGGCTAAATTTTGAGAAAAGGGATCCATGGATTATAAAAGGCAACACTTAAGGTCAGAAAAGAGATCCTTAGACACTTCCAAACACCTCCCAAGATAGAAAACTTCTTCCAGAGAGATTGAAGGTGGAGATTGAAGGATTCCAGAGCTCAAGTTCAACACGGAGAGATCCACATTCTTCCGAATCTCTTGTCTCTAGCCAGAAATTTTTATGGCTTTTGTTTCTTCTATCTTCTCATCTTCATACTCTTCCATTGTTTTCTTTTCTTCAATTATGAACTAGTTTTCTTTTGCTAGGGCATTAATGGACCCTTTTGTATGACAAGTTTACTCATGGATTAATGTTAATCTTTTTTTCTATCTTTATTGCTTAGTGTTTTTGTTTGTGCTTAATGCTTTTAATTGCTTGATCATCAATTAATTGATTTGGGAATTTACAATAACTCAAGAGAGGGTTTGTGAATAGAGCCTCTTAACATAAACACCGTGAGCTGAGCGAAAACTAGAGATAGACAAATGCGGTTCATGCGATCAATATAAGAACCGATAGAGCTTCAACCTTTTCCTAGATTAATTTGTGCTAAGAGATTAGGCAATCAATTTAGGATAAAAAGTATTGCTTGACCTTGAGAAAGGCTAGGAATAAATTAAGGGGAATCGACTGTGAGTCAATTAGGATAGAAACTGATTAACGGAAATTCATAGTAAATGCATCTACAATAGGTGAAATTAATTAGCCCTAGCAACCATTCCATTACATTTATCTACACTGTTAGAATTTTTTTTGCATTAGTATTTTTCTTATTTATTTTATTTTATTTAAATTTTAATTTCCTTATCAGTAATTTCATTATGTCCAAATAGTTATTTCCTTAGACTATTCAATATTTGATCTATCCTCGTAAGAACGATCCTTTACTTATCACTTTATTACTTGTATGATCCAGTATACTTGCCGGAGCTGCATCAACTTACAACTTTTATGAAGAGGTCAAAGGCCAATTCTGAGGTTTTGGAGCTAGAATTGGACTTGGAAGTGGAGTCAAGGTGTGTAGCCACAGTTTTCTGAGTAGTGTACATTGTAGAGACCACATCTTAGTCTATAGGAGCCCGATTGAGCCCATTCTAGTGGCATTTGAAAGCGGACATCCAGGGATTCAATTAACCTTCAGAGCACTGATCCAAAAGGAGGCATCTTCATGGCCAAAAATGCAGTGGAAGTCCACTGATAGGTCCAAGGAACCTAATTAAATGCTTTGGACCTAACTTCCCCTCCAAAATTCCAAATGATGCAATTAAGGTGTCCAATTGTAGCTTAAGAAAAGAGGATTAATGTAATTAGAGATTAATGAATTAATTTATAGGTATAAATAGGAAGAGGCCAAATTCATTTGGAGCTCTTGAATTATTTTATCTAGAATTTGAATTATACACATTTTTTCTTTTTCTCTTTTTCTCTTTTTCTCTCTTACCTCCCTTCTCTCCCTTCGAACTGTCTCTCCTCCTCATCTCTGAATTCTCATTTGTCTCCATTCATGCAGTAAATTCTTTTCTGATCCAATAATTCAAGGAAGCATTAGCACTCTTGAGAATTGGTGAACTCAGATTGAGCACTTCAATTCAGTTTCATCTATTCTTTCTCTATTCTTGATCTCGTTTTGGAATTGAAGGTTTTCATTGTGAAATCTTGATTAAGAATTCAATTGCTTTCATATAAATTTGAACTAGATTATGAACTAGATTTCAAATTTGAAATTTAAGGTTAATCATTGGTGCTTAAAATTAACACAAGTCCATCCATTAGGTTTTAGAGGTCTCAAAGCATTGGTTAATTATGTGTTAATCAAATGCATGAAGGTCTTCATGTGAATGCTAAATTTGGATTGAGGTTTCATTCAAATTCATGCTTAGCCACTAAATTGGAATGTTGATGTATGCTGGAATTCGATGACAGAGTAATATTTGTTTTTCCTCTTGATTCTTTGATTAGATCTTCAATTCTATTTCAATCTCTCTTTAATTCTTCACATTTATATATTGTGTATGAGTTGTTTGATATAAAAACCCCTATGATTTCTAATCAAATGGCATTAGCATCCTTGTGAGAAGACTCGGATTACACACAACACTATAAGTTTGTAATTCAGTTTTGAATTGGTAATTTGACCGCGCTTGGCACTTGAGTCAATTTTAATATGAAATTTATACCTATGTATAGCTGATTGGATCATATTTTAATCCCAATAAGTTTCATCCTAATTGGATAAGTAGAGTTCAAGTTATAAGCTCCTCAAGTGGGCAACCTTATTTCCAATTGAATAGAGCATAAGTTTTCAAGAAATTACTAGGGAAAATCCACTCATGATTTAGACCTGAAATTTCTATGACATAATCTACTATATATTAGCTTTCTAAAAAAATTAGTTTCACTTAATTTGAAGTTATATAAGACGAGTGATATCGCTCACATCACACTGTAGTTAGGATAGAGAGTCGATTTCAAAAGGCAACTTCTAAAAATTATACATAATTCATTTTAAATCCAATGGTCATATAATTTATATGGTTGGATTACTCTCGAAGTCGAGTTATGGGCTTTGCCATACAAACATTGCCTTAGGGTTCCTTCCAATAGTTTTTTGTTTTGGGTTCCTTTTGGTCTTTTGATCTAATCTTCAATCTAAACCAATATTTCCCTATCTTAAATCACTAGAAGAAAGTCATAACACTACCATACAATCATAAACTAAGGATATCACAAGAGAATCATATCAACCACATAACCACACAAGACATCAAATAGCTAAGGATTTGAGTTATCTACCTCAAAATCCTTGAAATTATGGAAGCAATAAGGAAGACAAAAGTAACATCTTAACCTTCCTTCCTCACCATGGCAATAGTTCACATGGAGGTAGAAAGACTCCACTTGATGGTTGATCCTCAAATTGATGGAGGGGTATTGTAGAGGAGGAGGTGAGGATCAATTTTCATAAAAAAAACTAGTGGATTTGAGGCCAAGAAGGCCTCCAACTTTGAGTTTCAAGCTCTCAACCATGGAGGTGTAGAAGAAGAAGATGAAGATAGAGAGGAAATGAGGGGGTAAAGGCCAAATTTTTGAAGGGCAAAGGAGGAAACAATGATAACTTATTGGTTAAGTTGGAGTGGCTTGTAGTTTAAGTTTGATAGGTTAAATTTCATTGGTGGGTTTGGGGTAAAAAATAAATTCTCCTAGGTTAAAATTTGAGTGGCTCATTTGTAGTTACTAAGAATGTTTGTGTGGCTAGTTTCTAGTCACACATCCTAGGATTTTTAACTACTGCTCATGGCCACAGATAATATAAGACCCTTGAGGATTAATTCAAGGTGTTCGGCTATCAATTCAAGTATTCTGAGTTACTCGAGTTAATGTAATATTATGTGAGTAATCTCACACTTTCATTCAAAACTTTAAGTAGAAAATTTCAGTTTGAAGTTATCATAGGTGTTTCAATTGTCTACCCAGTGTTGTGCGGCCCACAAAATCTCAGAATCGAGATTTTTCTACAATTGCCTCTCTCGCTAACCATAAGGTATTAATTACAATTCTGCCATTTCAACCTAATAATTACAATTTTATCCTTAGGTTTTCTACAGTTTGCTAATTTACACTTTTGCCCTTGTCTCGGGTTCGAGCTTCCTTCTATCCTAGTCTACCTTCAGAGTTCGAGATCTTATAACTACTAGTATGAATATTCTTTAGAATGGTGAAAGCACATGTGATTTTGAACCCTTGAGGGGAATTAGGCAAGGAGACCCCTTCTGCCCGTATCTTTTTGTCATTTGTATGGAGAGACTATCCACATTATTCAGTTGGTTATTTCTCAAGGTCTTCGAAAGCCTATTTCTTTGTCTAGAGAGGGACCCAAAATTACTCATCTTGGCTTTGTAGATGACTTTTTTCTATTGCTGGAAGCCTCTATGACTCAAGTAGAGGTAATTAATGAGTGTCTCAATGTCTTTTGTGCTAGTTCAGGTCAAAAAGGTAGCCATGAAAAGATCTATTTTTCTAAGAATTTTAATCATGTTAGAGCCCATATGGTTGCCTCAACATTTGGTTTTTCTTTAACTCATAATCTTGGCAAGTAGCATGGGGTTCCTCTCCATCACTATTAAGTTACTTTTAATTCTTTTAGTTATGTGACAAAGAGACTTATGCAAAAACTTAGTACATGGAAAGCTTCTTCCTTGTCTCTTGCTAGCCTTCTAGTGTTATGAAAATTAGTTATTTCATCCATGCCTACTTATGCAATGCAAAATTCTCTTCTTCCTTCAAAGATTTAGGAGAAAATGGATAGTATTTGTAGATGTTTTCTTTGGAGAGATACAAATGAGAGGAAAAAGCTTCATTTAGTCTCTTGGCCTAGAGTTTGTCAACCAAATTTAGTTGGTGGCTTGGGTTTATAGTAGTCTCGCAATGTTAATCTAGCCTTTCTTAGCAAATTAGGTTGGGGCCTTATTCATCACAAAGATGAGTTATGGTAGCAAGTTTTTAGGAACCGTTACAAATGTGGTATTCATCTTATTCCTCGTATGCATGCCAACTCTAATAGTTCCTTTAATTGGAAAAGTATTTGTTCAACTTGGCCCTTGGTTGAAGCTAATTTGGGTTGGAGATTGGGCAATGGTAATTCAATTTCTTTCTGGATTGATAAGTGGATTTCTTCTTGTGGCCTTTTGTTAGATTATTCTCTGAGTCTAATTCTGACTCACATGTTGGATGCTAAGATGAATAGTGGGGTTAATGCTTTAGGTAGTTGGGATTGGTGTTTACTAACCACTATTCTACCATCCAATATGTGCGCTAAGATTGCAACTATCCCCCCTCCAATGATTAACTCGAATTTGGATTTTCTAGTGTGACTACACAGTTCAGATGGGAACTTTAGTGTGAAGTCAGCTTATACAGCCATTACTCTTTCGAATGGTGTGAGCATGAATCCTCTTTTTAGATGTATTTGGAAGTGGTGTGGTTTGGAATGTATCAAACTGTGCCTGTGGCTTGTAACAAATAACCCTCTCCATATGAATGCATTTGTCACTATCAACATGTGTCTTTGTGTCGCGCTTGCTCTCGTTGCAATGAAGATGTTCATGAAATCATTCTTCACTCATTAAGAGACTACCTAGTTTTGGATGGATTTTGGAATCGATTGATTCCTCATTTTGACTAGTCTTTTTTCACTACTTTGCCCTTACACTCTTGGTTGTTGTGTAATTTGATGAAGTTTCATATAATCAATGGTTAGCCCTTGAGCTAAATTATCAAATCTGCTTTACATTTTTTGTGGTGCAGTAGGAATGAAGAGGTTTTTCAAGCTTTGACGCCTAACTTTGATGAGATGTTTCATAGTTTCTGAGCTATTTTCCATTGTAATCATAGTCACAATATGCTTAGTGTGTGTGTGTTTTGGGTTCTCCTACGCACTAACTTTCGTTCTTTAGTTGGCTAGCTCCTGATAGCCCCTGGCAAAAGTGTAACATTGATGGTTTAGTGCTTGGGCTCGAGTAACTCTACTTGTGGAAGTGTGCTTCATGATAACTCAGGTCGTATTTTGCGTGCGTTCGCTACCAATGTTGGTCAATGCCCCATGGTGGTTGCCGAGCTGCAGAGAGTGCTATATGCACTAGAGGTAGTTGGGACTATGGGTGTTACTCATCTTATCCTGGAGATAGACTTTCTAGTGCTGTTTCCTTGATTCACCATTCTTGCAATAATATACATCCCTATTCCTCTCTGATCTTAAAGATTAAGCACCTTATTGTGAGGAACTGAGTTGTTAGAGTGGAGCATATTTGTCGAGAGGCTAATTTTGTGGCAAATTTAATGGGATCTATAGGGCATGGGTTAGCCTTTGGATTGCATGTTTATTGTGAACCTTTGGAAGGTCTTTGTAGTGTCCTTTCATATAACTATTGAGGGGTAGCTTTAGTTTTTCTTGCATTTTAGGCACTTAGCCTCGATTATTCACCAACAAAAGAAAAGACAATTGTGTGACTTTGCAGAAAGGCAAAGGAAAAATTAGGCAATAAGAAAAATTAGTTCTATAGAAAAATAATTAAGATTGGTAGCAATTAAAATGATATTATTTATTTAAATGCTTATATGTCAAAAATCAAGCCATTGATATATTTTTAATGATAATTAATGGCTAAAACTGGGAAAACATGACAATGTCTTATTACCCCCTAACGTTAAAGGATCAAAATCTATTTTCAAATATAGGATGATTAACAACACGAAATGCAATTCTTTTTAGATTTGCACTTGATTCAAATGCATTGGTGTACACATTCGTATTGAATGATGTCTTATTAGATATAGAGTAAAGTACACTCCCCTCACCTAAGAGACTTTAATATATTTTTATATTTTTTATTAAATATTAATTTAGATTTAGTTTGTATGCATGTCGATGTAAAAAACTTTTATATAGACATCTAATCATGTATTGCTATATTAACAAAAGTATTTGACTCAATTACCCACTATTTTAAAAATCTTACAAATATAAATATTTGATTGAATAATAGTGTAAAACATTTTTTATACTGTTAATACATATCAATTAAACTTTTTTAATTTTCTTATATTTATTATCTTATTTTTTGGGCAAAAATACTCTTTATTAATATTTACACATATTGAAATCTTCTTTATAAAATAAAAAATATGTGGCCAATAATAATAAGTAATATATATATATGGAGAGAGAAAGAGTTAAAATTTTTAATTACCATATATTATGGGAGCAAATTATTAACAATAACAATAATTTGTGATGATTATTTATAAAAAGTAATAATTGCGTACTTTTCCAATTTTTTGCAATATTTTTGGTCTATAATATATGATAGTTAATGTTAAAATATGAATGTTAATAAAATATAGTTTGTAATAATTTATTCAAATGAAAATGAAGTGCGAATTTTATATTAAATTTTATATTTTAAAAATTGTTAAATAAGAATTAAATAATCATAACAACTATATTGTCATTATCATTAGCATATAAATTCTCAATATTTTATAAAGATAAAATAATTTTAATAATCTTAAATAACAAATAATTAAAATAATAATAAATATTCTAAAAAATATATTAACGATAATTAATAAAGTCCTTTGTATAATAGATAATTTACTAAATTCACATACATATTTTAATTAATAAATTATTTTAGAATAAAATGTATATTTTGAAAATAAAAGAGAGAGTTGTATAATAAGGGTATCTCTCATGAAAGGGAAATATAATTAATTCTTAAATATGGTACAAGTTCTAATTATTTATTAATGCTGATTTTTTTTGGCAAAAAAATATTTTACCCTCCTAAAGTATAAGTTAGATGCATTTCAATCCCTACATTTTATAAAGGTTCAAATCATTCCCTCTAAACTTTTTTAGATGTGTAAATCGACCCTTCTGTTAAATTTTTTATCAACTATTAATAGAAATAGCACACAATCAATAAAATTTAGGATATCGAATTATATGTATAGGAAACTTCATGGGTCAATTTACACATGACCCAAAGTTTAGGGGTATAATATATTTGTTTTTGGCTAAAATATGCAATTAGGAAAATTTAGAGGATCGATTTTTATATTTTTAAAATATAAAGATTAAAGTACATATGGTCTATAATTAGAAGGTAAAGTGTGTTTTTCTTCTTCTTCTATTTCCCAAAAAGTGTTGATAAACTCTTTAACTTTTATGCATTGACAATTTAAAATAATTTACACTGTTGACTAATAAAAATTCAAGAAAATATTATTTTTGACGTGCTATCAGTATAAAAGAGTTTTATATTATTATCCAATTATATATTTCTATTTATAAAATTTTTAAAATAGTAAATGATTATAATAAATACTTTTATTGATATAATAATAGATTATTGGATATTTATATAAAAAAAATTTATATTAATAATACATCAAAATTAAATTTATTTAAAAATAGATAATTATTTAACATAATTTGATTTTTTTTTTATTTTTATTAATTATTTATACTATTAGTATATAAAAATTAAGGTCTTGACTATATATCAAATAAAAGGGGTAAGCATATTTTCAAAACCAATATAAAAATTACATTAACGTTAAAAATCAAAGGATTCTCTTAATACTAAAGACAACAGCCGGTTGAAGTGTAGCAAGAACTTTCGAAGTATTTAGGTTTGGATTTTCCAAATCAGATCAGATCCCTCGCACTCTCACTCTCGCTCTTCCATTTCCCCACCATGGCCGATCACCATAATCACCACTACCACCACCACCAACATCGACCGCACCGCCTCTCCGTGCCAACGCGCACCACCACGCCCACCACCTTCGGCGCCACCCCGAGACCCTACCCTACGTTCCCCTACTCATCATCAACTCCAACTACAACCCCATCCAAAACCCGTCGTTCCTCCTTGTCCTCCTTCAATTCCAAATCCTCATCCAAATCCAAATCCTCCCTCTCCTTCCTCTTCCTCCTCCTCCTCTCTCTCCGCTCCCTCTATTCCCTCCTCCCTTTCCTCCGCTCCTCCCCTTCCTTCTCTCTCTTCCCTTTCTCCTTCCTCGTCTCTCTTCTCTCCTTCTTCCTCACCCTCTCATTTTCCCTCTTCTCTTCATACCCTTCCCTCTTTTTTTCTTCTTCTTCTTCCTCTTTGGACCCTTTTAACCAACACAAACCGAAGCAGCCCCTTCTCGGGCTATCCTCAATAACACAATCTCAGCAGAGGATCCTGGTTGCCAAATCAGTCCTTCTGGCTCTGGTCTTCCTCCTTCGGTTCCAAGCCCTCCGCTACTGCGGCACCGCGGCCATGATCCTTGCCGAGTTCATGGGAAGCGTAGCTGCTCGGTGTGTCTCCGGACGGAGAAATCAGAACCAGAATCGGTTCTCTAAGGTTCGCGGTTACGTGACTCTGTGTGTGGGGTTGTTGATGTTGGCTTTTGGATGGGACCAGGCGGAGTGCTTTCCTTTGTCTAATGTATTGGGAAAAATGGTCCTCCCCAGGGAGAATTGCGTGACGATTTGGCCCATGTTGCTTCCTTTTATGTCTGGGTTCCTGGCTTGTTACGAGCGTCTTTCGATGGATTGGGGGACGATTAAGCAGCTTGGTCATAAACGGGTGCGGCTAATTACCTTGTTTTTCACTACAATTGTGCTTTTTGTTCCTGCTGTGGTTAGTTTTTTTGTGTTTGAATCTGAAGAAAGTAGTGTTGCCTTTGGGGATTTGGCTTGGCCTTTGGTAAATACTGTTGCTTTCGGTGTGCTTTTGAGTGAGAATTACACCAATGATGAGAAGTTGGTGAGTTCCAAAGACACTCGGAGGGAGTTTTTGGTCACTTTTGTATGTATCCTCGTGTTGCAACTTCTCTATTTTCCTGAGCTTTCCCTTTGGGGTTTGTTGCTTTGTGGTTTATTGCTCTATGTTGCTGTTAGAGACTTAGATCCTTTTCATTACAATGATCTTGGGTCTACGGAGGAGTCCTCGGAGTTCTTGAGTGACATGATTATGAAGCCTATCCGGCATATTTTGAGCGAGAGGAAGTCCCGGAAAATCGCACTCTTTCTTTTGATCAACACTGGCTATATGGTTGTGGAATTTGTAGCTGGGTTTATGAGCAATAGTCTTGGACTCATATCAGATGCATGTCACATGTTGTTTGATTGTGCGGCTTTGGCAATCGGGCTGTATGCTTCATATATTTCTCGTTTACCTGCAAATAACTACTATTACTATGGCCGAGGAAGATTTGAGGTTCTGTCAGGGTATGCTAATGCTGTTTTTCTGGTTCTTGTGGGAGCACTCATAGTGGTGGAGTCTTTTGAGAGGATATTGGATCCTCAAGAGATATCAACTAATAGTTTGTTAGTTGTCTCTATAGGAGGGCTTGTAGTCAATGTCATTGGCTTGATATTCTTTCATGAGGAGCATCATCATGCCCATGGAGGGTCTGGATCATGCTCGCACTCGCACTCGCACTCGCACACGCACTTGCACTCTCACTCTCAGTTCCATAGTCATCATTCCCGTCACGATCATGATCTGCACTGCCATGATAAACATCATCATGTCGGACATGGAAGCAATCAAGAACTTGTTTCTGTGTCAAGTGATGGCCAAGACAATTCATGCCATGATGATTCCGGCCATCACCACCACTGCAGTCATCAGATGAAGGCTGAGTGTCATGCGGATGATCACAGGATTCAGAGCTTTAAGCATCATGATCACACCCACCACCATGACCATCATGAGAACTCCAACGACAATGACCACCATGATTATCATGATCAGAATGATCATCAGGACCACCACCATCATCATCATCATGATGCTAACCATGATTGTCACCAATCTTCACTTGCTCACCACTTGGACATTAATGATGTTGCCGGATCCCATTGTGAAGGAGTCAGTTCTTCTACAGGAAATTGTGATTCACAGCAGAAGAGAACATCATCTAATGCTAAAGAGCACCAAGAGCACGGCCATCGCCACATTGATCACAATATGGAAGGGATATTCTTGCATGTTCTTGCAGACACGATGGGGAGTGTTGGTGTTGTTATATCTACCTTATTAATTAAGTACAAGGGATGGCTTGTTGCTGATCCTGCCTGCTCAATTTTCATTTCGGTTCTAATTGTATCCTCCGTAATACCTTTACTCAGAAATTCAGCCGAAATTTTGCTGCAAAGAGCTCCTAGGGTGCGTGAGCAGGAGCTGAAGGACGCGGTAGCTGATGTATTGAAGATAAGGGGTGTCTGTGGCATTCAAAAGTTTCATGTATGGAGCTTCACAAACACAGATGTAGTTGGGACACTACATCTTCATGTGTCTACAGACATTGACAAGGCAACTGCTAAGTCTCAGGTTTCACATTTATTACATAATGTTGGAATCAAAGATTTAACCTTGCAAGTTGAATGTGTTAGACAACATTTTTCAAGATAGCTCTTATCAGCATCTGTTTGTCCATGACTATGATTGACATTGGAGGCTGTGGATGGATTACCGACACTGTTTGGAATAGAGATCCATGCTTCCTGGTCGTTGTCAAATTGAATGCTGTATAAATATCACCACATGACACTATTTTCATTTGTGAAGGATGATGATTTTTGTTGTGGATCTGTTTGTCGGGATCCAACAAATATTAAAGTTGGAATTTATGAAGTGCGCAGTGATGTAAAGAAGAAACAAGCATTCACAATAAGATTATCATAATGGATTAGCAAATTTTTGTATTGCTCGTGGCTAATCCGTCTCTTAAGACCCAATTATAGTTCACTTCTTATTATTGTCTAAAGTAGTTGAATGATTCTTTTATAGTTTAAAGTTCACGCGCTCTCTGGGTCCTAAATCCTAAAAATTAAGTTCAATTTCATTGAATAATTCCAATTTAAGGTTTGTTACTTAAATAGCTCAGAATTTTCTGAAATTGGACGTCAAAGTATCTTAATTTGTGCAGAGAACGGTAGTAAATAATTTGAACAGAGAACAGTAGTAAATCATTGTTACTGAATCATCTGCTGCGCAAAATTGATAACTAAAGAGATCAAGTAGAAACTCTCTTTCTTTTTGAGAGGGGAACAACTGAACAACAATAATTTATATGTAGGGATGAGGAAGAAATTTTTAAAAATTGGGATAAATAATCGCAAATGTACGTCCAAAAACAAATTGCAAATGTATATCCAAATTAAGGCCGTGGCTAATTTGTTCTTTCCCTTTTGAACGCACTACGGTGTAACGTTTCTTGCGGTGAATGTGGATTACATGTTTTGTGCTTCTGAGGATAAAATATCGTTAAAGTACATGCATATGTAACAAATCTGCAAGTGCGTGGCTTGTAAAATAAATAACAAGGTATTAAGTGGAGTATTATTTATACGAGAATTTTGATTAAGCATGGAAAGAAATTGATAGCTTAATTGTGATCTTGTAATTCAGTTTCTTCTTGAAGTTTTAAAGAGCGTGTTGGCCCCAAAAAATTGCTGCTAATCAAAGATGGATATTAGTTGAGAAGAAATAGCTGGATAAGACAATATTTGGTCCGAATTAGTCAATAGCCAAGAGTAGTTAGCTGAAAAATAGGTGATGACCGATGGCTAACAGTTGAATAGTGATATTAGTTGTCAGCTGAGAGCATGAATTTTCTATTAAGTTTTGGGCCTTCTAATAGCTTGCAATCCACAAATCAGTTCTGGGCTTTAATTGGAGAAAGAACGTGCTTTAGCGACTAAGGATAAAAATTTAACCAAGTTTGTGGTCACTCCCAAGAAAGTAGCAGTAGCTGAGGAAGGCAATTTTCAATTTAGAAAATGGGGAGAACATATGAAATGCAAAGAGTGTTTTAAGCGGTTATCATTATGCTGAGAGGAATGCACTGAAGGAAGACATGGAAGACGATTACGAGGCAGTTCCCAAGAGAAAGTTTGCTGACCATGTTTGTGTGAGATCGTGGTTAACAGATGCTTTAGGATAACTGTTAAGTTTTGTATATATACAAACAATCTTGAGCACAATCTATAGAGGCATCCCCGAACAAATGGAACAAACACAAATTTCTTTTATATTTATCTTTATGATGTCCTAAGTTTCTTTTATATTTATCTTTATGGTGTCCTGCACTTTATATTCCTTGTCTTTACTTTTCAGTACTTTATAACATTTTTTTACTGCATTTCGTTTGCAGTATTTCATTTACTTTCAGGCTGTTAAAGTTTCAATTTATTCCATTAGCCTTCAGTCGTTTGCCAATATCCTTTTGGTGACCTGATTTGCTGATCTGCTTCCCAAACACTCTTTGGAATTGTTTGGGAACCTATTTGCCGAGAAATAGAGTCCCTCTCTTGGTATTAATCGCCTAATCATGAGAATTGGTTGTGTTTTACATTAGCCGAGAATTGGTTGTGTTTTGTATTAGCTGAGCCTCTTGATCATCTTGGAATTGTTTTCTGGCACGCCTTAACTCTCAACCCATTCAGTGAGCCAAATAATTTTGTGCAAAACATATTTTGGCACACCCCGTGGGACGATCAGTAGATTAGTTTACTATTTTGGTAGCCAATGACAATACCTATGACAACACAAGAAGTTGCAACCATGATTTCTTCTAATCAACTTGCAGCAGCAGCAGCCTTGTTTTAGCCAAACCAAATTCCAAGGATTGAGGCCAAACAGGGGTAGCTGATGGTCATGACGATGTCTTTCATATGTCCACAGATAGATATTGGGTTGGATGATTTGATATGTCGATTGTTAATGCAATTAGCCGGAATTGTTAAGCCAATGGTCGAAAATGAGGTGCGGAACATGCATGCTCAAGAGCGGATAAGTACTCACCTAGTAAATAAAAGTACAATGTCGTGCCATTTCGACCATGCGGTTAATCACCGAGGGGCAACCAAGTGTTGATCCTTAGAAAACTACCCATTCAATTTTTCAGCCGAATTGGCATGTTCCAGTGCAGGCCAGTGTGTGAAATGTTGCTCAACCGATGGCTGGCTACGATATTCAGCCAAGAATCATCGAAGATTATGCTGGAGGGCAATCATGGACAATTGTTCCATATCTACCAACCAATCAATCAGTATTCTCAATCCTGCCTATTCACATGGACTCAATTCTCCTACTTCAAAGAATTTAAAATAAAGCATAGGAAGATTTTGTTGCAAAACAGCCATAGGAATCATCTTCACCTCAAGCAATAAGTTAAACAGTGTACATCATTCCATCAAGACAGCTAGTTACTCAATAGCAAACTATGCAGCCGATTACTCAACAGCTGAGAGCTCAATTAGTTAATCAGTCGAATTGTCAACAAAACAGTTCACAATCCACCACTTAGCTGCCAAGCTCTTAACCTCTATTGTCTCAATTGATGGTACAATAGCCAATGACTCAGCAATCAAGCTATCAGCAAAATGGTTTATGGTTTGCTTCCCAACGGCTGAATGCTCAATCACTAAGTAATCAACTGTTGGCATTTCATCCTATTCTTGCACCATAATAGTAGGCTAGCCAAGTAGCCCTACCGATGCAACCAACTAGCAAAAAGCGAGTATAGATCCAAATATGATAGTTAAGACCATTAGAAGGCATTTTGGCCTGCAATTGAGACCACTCAATAGGCTTATATACCGAAAGCTTTATCCAAAATGGATAGAGAAAACAATGCCTTTGCCGAGGGAATTTGAGATTCTAGATTTCACTATTTTCTCAAGCGAAGATGAGAAGTCTACTATGGAGCACATTAGCCAATTCATTACTCAATGTGGAAAGGTCAACCAAAAAGAGTATTATGAGCTCCGACTATTTCCTTTGTCTTTAACTGTGATGCCTTTTACTTGGTAATCGTCTTTGCCTCCTAATCTGTGCAAAGTTGGGCGAACATGGAATAGTTATTCCATGATCGCTTTTATCGGCGTGAGCCGGAGGACACGGTGGCCGATCTTATGAGCCTTAAGCAATAAGATGGCGAGATTGTAGCCAATTTTATGGATAAATTTCTTAAGCTGAGGAACAAATACAATATCAAATTGCCAGAAGCTGATTATGCCACCATCGCTATAGGAAACATGTATCCTAGGCTAAGGAAAAGGCTGATCATTCTAGAATATGCAAATCTCAATCAGCTAATAACCAAGACCTCTAGAATTGAGCAGTTTATCATGGAGAAAGAGCAAAAGTGGGCCAATGAAATAGCAGGCCTGAGGGCACAATTAATCTAAGTCGATGACTATGACTTAGCCGAAGAAGAAATGGTTGAAGCCTCAATGGCAACCGAGACGCTGACAGCTGCAATTTTCAAGAGAAAGCCATATACTTGCCCAGCTCATAGGCTAGCCGGGTAAGACTTTGAAGGATATCTTGCAATGGCTATCCCTCTTTATAGATGAGGTAGAATAGAGAAATAATATGCTTGGGGGGCAAGCCGAGAAGGAAGAGTAGAGGTCGAATCAAGTCAAGCTTAATTCTGCCAAAACAAAAGTTTACCAAAGGACAATTCACAAAACATTGGTGGACTAGTTGGTTAGTGGAAGAATGCATCTTTGGAAGCCTCAAAAGAAAAACAAAAATAGAAGAATGAGGAATCTCTGGAAAATGCATTATTTCAGCTTCTTTGCCTGTTACTCAACTGAAAGATGCAAGGGGCATTATGTTGGTACCAAAAAATTAAGGCTAGCTAAGGATGGATATTAGCTAAGAAGAAATAGCTAGATAAGGCAATATTCGGTCAGGATTAGCTGATAGCTGAGAGTAGTTGGCTGAAGAATGGGTGATGACCGATGACTGATAGTTGAATAGTGACATTAGCAGTCTGTCGAGAGCATGAAGTTCCTATTAGACTTTGGGCCTTCTGATAGATTGTAATCCACAAACCAGTTCTGAGCTTTGGTTGGAAAAAGAACGTACTTCAACAACTTAGGATAAAAGTTTAACCAAGTCTATGACCACTTCCTCGAAACTAGGAGCAGCTGAGAAAGGTGGTTTCTAGTTTAGAAAGTAAGGAGAATAGATGATATGCAAAAAGCGTTTTAAGCAATTACCCCTATACTGCAAGGAGTGCATTCAAGGAAAACATGAAAGATGGTTACAAGATAGTTACCAAGAGGAAGTTTGCTGACCATGTTTGTGTGAGAACGTAGTTAATAGATACCTTAGAATAACTATTAAATTTTATAAGTGTATAAATAGCCTTGAGAATAATCTGTAGAGGCATCTTTGAACAAATAGATCAAACACAAGTTTCTTTTATATTTATCTTTATGTTGTCTTTTACTTTATATTCTTTGCCTTTACTTTTTAGTACTTTACAGTATTTCTTTATCGCATTTCGTTTACTATATTTCATTCATCCTGTTTAAGTTTCAATTTATTACATTAGCCTTCAGCCATTCACCAATATATTTTTGGTGACTTGATTTGTTGATTTGCCTGCCAAATGCTCTTTAGAGTAATTTGGGAACCCATTTGCCGAAAGACAGAATCCTTTTCTTAGTATTAATTGCCTGATAGTAGGAATCAGTTGTATTTTGTACTAGTTAAACCTCTTGATCATCTTGGAATAGTTTCTTAGTACGCCTTGACTCTCAATCTATTCGGCAAGCCAAATATTTTTGTGCAAAGCATAATGTTTTAAACTAGGTCAATAACTGCTTTTGTAATACAACGTTAATTCTAACTCACAGGGTTTTGTGATAGCCGTGACTTCTCAAAGGTCTAAATTCTGCGAATCCTAGCGAACTTGAAAAAGTTGTGAGAAATTTCAATGTCTTTCTAGATTCTTGAAGAAAAGAGACACATCAACCTCTCTTGTATTTCTACCTATTCTACTGGCTGAGGGATGGTAAGATTTTGTCACTCTGTCTATCACTAACGTTACTAGCTCAATACTTCTGCAATTGACCTTCAAACAAACGGATGCAGAAATGGGTTCCACCACCAATAATTATAGATACAAGATTTTCAAACCATGTAGATATGTTTCTCTTGAAGAATTCAGCTGCCACTTGACTGGTGCTATTACTGATTCTCCCTAGGGGAGGCATAATTGACTCCAACCAGAATACACTCGACCCCATATGAGCTTTGGAATAGTCTCACAAAATCAGTTCCCCATTTATTGAAAAGTTCTACCTCTAAATATTACTGACAAACGTTGGTTGTTATGTTAAGCGCTGGCTGGCTCGTTTGCGTGGACTTTTGTTACCATTCATTCTTGCAATGACACGCAATCTATAACGTTGCCCTATTGGATTAAACGTATGAACTTAAAGAGACAAACGAATCGGGGTAGTTTAATAGAAACCCACTCTGATATTAGTACAGAAAAGCAGGAATCAACCCAAAAATTACAAAAGCACAAATAATGAAGAAAACAGAAATGGAAATTACACTAACTTGCCACTCCTTTACTGAACTCTTGCCTGCCTATTTCTCTCAGTTTCTCCTTACATTTGTTCCTCTCCTTTGCTGCCGTAGTGCCATGTGTCTAGGACTCTAGGCAATTACATGAAAATTCCCTATACATAAATCTCACCTCTCTTGCTCAAGTGGGCCATTAATCCGCTGCTTTTCTCTTCATTTCTCCACACATAGGCTTTAGTAATAAAAGGATATTTATCGTAGTTTACCATAACGAATTGATTGAATGAAGAAGAAAAGAGCCAAAAAACAGAGTGAGAACTAATTAAAATATGCACAGTTTTATCTTTGTTATACAAACAGGGTTACTGTGTTCTTCAGAAGTCACTCCATGTTGCTGCTAATAGTAATCGTGCATTAGACTGGCAAGCTATTTTTTTCTCTGCCCATGTAGCTACTTATCATTTCAATGGTTTGACAAAACACCTGATAAAACCATTGACATATTTCTTCAAAGGAGGCTAGTGTTGCCTTCACAAAACAAATGCTCCAAAGGATCAACTTGAAATATCCAAAATAGGGCAGTATGATTATAGTGAGCAAAACAGCAACAAGAGCTCCCATAAGCACAGTGAAGCGTTTGATGATTGAAACGAAACTATATTTACGAACCTCGAGTTTGAATTCACCGATCAACATCACGGCATAAAGGGATAGCGCCACGGAAATTGCCCACATAATCTCGTAGTGTTCTTCAAATGGGGACTTGTTCTTTGATTGGAACTGAACTTGGAGGTAGCCACCTAATGTAGTTATGACAAAGATTACAACGCCGTTCAATGGGGACGGAAAACTCAGGCCCTGAGAAGTTGAGCTCTCTTGACTAGAAAACAGAGATAAATGAGGTTGTTAGATAAATTGAGTAGTTAGTTATATCTTGAAATGTTCCTTTCTCATCTCTTACTAATATTTGATAGTGCTCCAGTGCATCTGTTTGTTTGGTACATGGTGCATCTGTTTTAATAGTGCAGTATAAGCACAACATTTTATAATTTTTATTAAAAAAATATATATATATCAAACTTGCAATCTTTGGAAGACAAGATTGACATCGTAAACAAGGAAGAATTCGCTTAAGTTCAAGAAAAGTTGCGAGTGAGATTGTAAGGTGATGAGGTTGAAAAGCATGACCAAGGTACCAACCTTTCAACTGATGCTGGACTCGTTGGACGAATTTCAGGCATTCTCTTCCTTTTCTTTCTCCTATTCTTTTGAAAGTGAGTTTTCTATATTGTTTTTTAGTTTTTGTATATGATCGTGTACGGATTTTGTTTTGAAGTTAGTGTTTGAATTATTGTATATAGTTTGAAACGTACAATTAATTTTGTTCATTTTGTATAAGTAGAGCATATAAAGTGAAGAATCTTTGGCGCCCATTATTAGTTGGACCAGCTTCCTTGGAACTTCTTATGATCTTCCCTGATGCTTCTCATGAGAGGAGATAGGGTGTTTTGTATTGCTTTTACAAATTCTCGGGCTGTCTTGGGGAGAAAGAACCGCGCTGAAACTTAGAGAAGAAGTTAGGAAGGAACATAGTAATTTGTTTTTGGTGGTGTAACGGGGCTCATGCCCAATAAAGAATACACAAAAGACAAAAGATTAAAAAAAAATTACATTAGGCGAAATTATATAAGATATCCATAATTTTAAAAGTATATACACTAATCTCTCTTAATGTTTAAGTAATATTATATTTAATATCTTTATATTTTATAAAATATAATATTAAGTATTCTTATAAAATTATACTAAATATTTCTATAAAAAATATTAATATAGATATGATAAATTAAAGAATATTATATATAATATTATCTAATTTTAAGATACGTTAGTGTAACTTATCCTAACAAAAATAACAAAATACAAAAGAATTATCTAAGCCATGCAACTTGATCGGCATCTTCTTTACGCGGAAAATCGATTAACAGAAAAACTAAGGAAAGCACCGACTGCCGAAAGTTGGGAAAAAGTGCTGCATGAAAACTTGAAACGGCAGAGAGCCGCCAAAGCTATGCAAGAACGGAATGAAATTGAACGTGTCTCTAAGTCGCGAATCTTTAAAAATTTGTGCGAGGGTCATTAGGCTTGTTATTACTTGTTTTGCAAGAAAACGAGTATAATGCTCTTGAAATACAATAGAGTATCTAATCCTCGTTTGCTTGCTTTAACCAGATGATTATATTAATAAATATCCATTGTTTTAATTGCAGTTAAAATGTTAAATAAACGTTGACTAATCCTGAAGTTGATGTCATGTATTGTCATTACATCATGATGTTCTAGTCATTTATCATGGAAAATTGTAGTTTTTGAAGAACTCTCAAATTGGTTCGTCAAAGGTATAAGGCAAGGCAACACACACTAGTCTATAAAAAATTTAAATGTCTCTGTTGGTCTTTGAAAACTATAAATATAAGGCATGTTAGTCTTTTTATCAAGTGTGTCTCATAACTATTAAGGATGGAACACAAGCGATAAAATGGCTATCCCTTCATATTTATTGTCTCTGTCACTCTGTTATGTTTATTTAGTTTTATCAAAATACCGTTCTTTTATTATTTCTGGTGATTTACCCAGTTTCTTTCATTCTAATAAAAAAATAGTTAACATTAATTATTTATTACTCATCATAATGTTATCAAAATTGATTATTGGTAATTTAATTAAAAACTATTTAATTATTTTAAAATATTCAATATTTAACTCATTTTAAATTTTTATATAGTTACTAGATATTACAAGTACTGATAATTAGTTTATTTATATAATTAATTAAATCAAAATATTATTTTTTAATTTTTTGTTACAATAATTATCTAAATAATATAACGCTGATTTAAAAAAAATATAAATAACAATACACTTGTATTAATAAATTATGGTATACAACTCCATACTTTATTTTTTAACATCTAGTGTTCATACAATTAAAAAAATAGAAAATAAATATATGATACAAAGATTTATTATTATTGACCATTACTTTTATTATATACATATTTTTAATTTTTATCCCTCTCCTTAGAAATTAAGTTAGCTAGAATGAAACCCGCACAGCGGGCAAATAAAATATAGGAATGTTTTACTAAATATTTATGAATAATTAGAAATAAAATCACTATGTAATAAAATTAAAATATTATTTATTTATGATAAAATAAAAGTTTAGTAATATAAAGAGAACAAAGTTATATGCTCTATATATTTAATTTGAATGTATTAAAACTATATAGATATTTGATATTTAAATGTGTTTCATCCTTTCAATGTTATCTTTGTGCTTACTCTTTTTTTGCAATTGTCTCTTTTAGAGAAATTGTGAGCAAGCAAAATCATTTCATTGTTCTATTCACTGGTCTATATTTAATTATCATTTGCACTTACTATTTTAAATTTTTTATGGTGTAAATTTTTCCATCTTATATCATATGATTGGAATATAAAATCAAAATTTTTGACACTACTACATGTAGAGGAGTTTCATTGGTAATTGTGTAAGAAAATGGAAAAATGATAAATAAGGTAAGAAACTTTATGTTAATATTATTGAGACAATTTATTTAATTTTATTATTATTAATTTTTTTGTTTAAGTGTTTTCTTTATTGAGGAAATTGTTGGTTAAGTAAAAGAGAATTCCAATGTTACTTCATCATGTAACAAAAAGAAAAACTATACATGGGAACCAATTGATTAACTCTAAGTGGTAGGTTGATATTTTTGAAAATGTATTTTTTAATATTTAAAATATGCTTTTAATTTTTTTTTTGTTGATGAAGAATAATTTGAATTTTATATTTGAAAAATGAAAATGTGTTAATAATTTTAAATAAGAAAGTAAAGATATATAATTTTATAATTTAAAGTATATTTTATTAGATAAAGTAAAAGGAATATGAATTAAGGTATTTTTATAGTTGAATAGAATATTAAGAAATGAAATGATATAATTTATATTAATATTAGTTTCATAATGGCACAATCGGAATCAAGACAGGGTGGCAAACAAAAGAGAAAATTAAAAACAACCGTTAAATGCAATCGCAACTAATTTGTTTTTGGAAAAATTGGAAAAATCATTTTATTTTACAATACTAATCTTTTATAAAAAGAGATTTTGGATTTGGGAGTCGATTATGCATATGGAAGGACAAAAACTTAATTTTTGCAACACCCCTAATACATATGTACTAATATGGTTACCTTTATTGATTATGCAAATCATTAATAGCTTTTAAAAATATTTATCTTAATCAAAAAAAAATTTAACTAAAAAAATTTATTTTTTTACTATTTAGAAAACTTTTCTTAAACTCATTTTTGAAGAAACATTCAATTGATCAACTTTAAAGTATCAAATTATCAAAACTCAAATATTCTAAAACGTATAGAGTTAATAAGCCATAACGGCTCACTTAACATCTTAAAAAATTTATTTAGTAATTAAGCTAGCCTAAAATTAATACTTTTGTTAGTTTTTTAAGAAAAGAAAATTTATGACTCACTTGGAAACTCTTTGTTATTTTTTTAGGACATGTAACACTCTAATAGTTTTATACTATACTTAAATTATATTATAGAATTACTAATTGTTATTTTTACTAGCGGAACTAACTTTACTGATTAAAATTATTTTATATTGAAAATGAGGGTACATTTTTTTTTGAACAATAATAAAATAAACCTTTTGAAAATAATGAGAGCCATGAGCGCGTCATGTGTAACGTTCTCCTCTGTACAGTACTATGCTTAAGTCGTAGTACCACACCCTGAAGTTGTTACTGTGACATGAGTGGACCTTATCTAATAGCAACTCCAACCGTCTTTGAAACTTCTCAGACTATCTGGAGATAACACAGAAACAGAAGTGAGAATTTTAAATTCTCAGAAGAATTTACTAAAAAATTTCATACTGTGTCATCGTTATTATCTCCATCTGCTTCGATGTATTATGAAAAAGGTGGACATATTATATAAACTTTTTAATTTTATAGTTCGAAAACATATTATTCGAAGCAGAGTCTATTTTATTCATACACTTGTCATTTGGGTGAGCTAATACAAAATAAATTCATGAATTATACTATGAATAATAACTAAAACGTATTAAAATATAATACCACTAATATACTGAAAACATAAAATCTGCACATGCCTTTACTTGTACTTGAATTTATGCAGATACACAATTTTCTTTTCTTCCTTTATCTTCCTTTACTTGTTATATATATTCTAGCATACAATCACCATGTCATACTCCGTAGGGATGTGATCACTATGTCGCACTCCTCAGGAATCGGTTCATCCTGTCATGTCCCAGAGTATGATCGCCATGTCATACTCTATCGGATATGATCGCCATGTCATACCCCATAAGAGCGTGATCGTCATATCACGTTTCTTAGGAATATGGACTCATCATCATATCTTTCATTATAGAATCATAAATACATAGGCTTCATACCTTATTCTCAAATGGTCATAGTTGCATGGTATACATATACGTTGCGTAATAACATTAACACACAAACATTTATAACTATCACTAATTTCTGCCAGAAATTCGGCAGCATGACGGATCATGTCTGCTTTCCCGTGAATAATGCTAGAATACCAATAAAACCAATCAAGCATTCAAATTAATATGGGACAGCAAACTTATAACCACAATATCAATCATATGGTGTCTCAAAATCAACAGGAATATCAACAGAGTTTTCTGCTCCCTCTATCCATTTCTGCCCAAATTTTGTAAAATTTACCTTTACTCCTATTCAATTCATTTAAACCTGAATTTTGGATATGTTATAGCTCTATGTGTCTAGTCTCTAAACTTTTTAGTCCTATCTCATTTTGATTTGTATAACTCAAGTTATTAGTATTTTACGTCAGACTGCCCTTTGTTTAACTAGAAGTACACCCTTAAAAGTGAAAATTTACTAAAAATAGAAATTTGGGTGAAATCATATGAAATTTATATCAAATTAAAGCTAACAGCAAGCTTTCAAATGAAAAAGGTTGCATATCATTTGCATAAGTAATTCTATACTAATTCTAGTGGCCTTATATTTTATATGTATGGAAAGCCCTGAATGTCTAGTTTCATATAAAAATGGATTCATCAAATTTAAATGGTTGTAATCAGAGAGCTGTACACTCTACCGTGTGGACCGTCGAGTGAAAACCCTAACAGCTTCTTGAATTCTCTCTATTCTTTAAGTTCTTTCATACCAATTCCAATTCTAATCACAACATACATGCAAAATCAACCATAATCCATCCTCATCACTCTAAATCTCATCAGTGTCATACGAAAAACAAGATCCCTACATAGCCCCAAATCAAGGAAAACAAGAAGAGAAGTCGAGTTCTTACATTGTCTAGTTGAAATATTGTTGGTTTCGTGTCTTAGATTGAAGAAACTTTTGATAAGACTTGAAGAGGGGATAAAGATGGAGTGAAGATAAGTGTGAATAGAAGAGAAATGATGAGAGGTCAGCAGCTATATTGGCCGAAAATTTAAGGGGAGAAGGAAGAAAAAAAAAAGAAAACTTTTGAAGGAAGCTAACTTTTGATTAGTGGACTTCAATCCTCATTCAAACCTGGCTTGGCTTCCCTTTTCATGGCTGTGGGTGGCGCTACTTGTGAGGATGTGGTAGCTGAATATTGGCCATCTATCCTAGGGTTTTAATAGTATAATTTCTATTGGTCCGATTCCGACAGTTTAAAATTCTGAAATCTTACCAATTTCTTTTAAATCGGTAAACCGGTTTTAGAAAAATCCTATGAGGTTTCCTATAGTTCTAATCTAACTCTGTCAAGTCTAATCCTTCTAAATCACACTTAATTGGCTTTAAGTGAATGCTTAATCGAATTTTAATTAATTCCAATTATTCGATGAAAATCGAACAACTTGGTTAATAATGATAAAATTTTTCGGATGTTACATCGTGAGCATATAATATCAAACACAGTTATCTAATACATGCGATGTGACAAAATAGATAAGGGCATCATAAAGAACAACCATCTCGGTAAACATAATATCATTCCACAACTATCATAGCTAGATATAGTTAATAGTAGCGCAACATGTCTTACACAATAAATCATGGATCCAATATCTACTGTCAGCCCTACAAGATAAACTTAACCAGATACATTATAAAAGGAAATACAATATGAACCTCAACAACCCACACATGCTGTGAAGAAAATGATAACCTTATAACTACCAACAAAAAGAGCCATTCTCGTGATCAACTCGGCATTCGCCATCCAAGTCAACAATCGAACAGAAAGTATTCGTTCCCGAACCTACTAGGTGCATCATCTCCACGTCCTCCTCCTCGGGCATGCCCACTTCCATAAGGTATGGTACGGTGCAAATGAATCCACGACCATGAACTGGGGGTGGTGCCTAGCCAAGGGCCGTAGAAAATGAAGACGAATCAGAAGTTAGAAGAATCACCGAGGGATAGGAGAGCTCGGATGAATTGAACTCTGCAGAATACGTCGGGTAAGTTGACTCCAAGGGATCGGACTCCACCGAACACTTCAGTGTCAGGCGAGTATCAGAGTCAGACTCTCCATCAGTAAAGTACCTTGGAAGGTAAAAATGTGGACGGATATCATCCAAGGTGACGTCAGCATATGACTCATGGGGGTGAAAAAACGGGTTCATAACTAGTGCACGGAACTTACGGTTGTGGAACATGTAGACCCTCATCGCTACCTAGGCAATCAGCACGGATGCATTCAGCACCGAGTCGAAGTGTTAATGCATCATCGGAAACTTAATGAAGATTACCACGCTGCCTGACACTGGCGTCCTCTGAAGATAACACGGAAACATAGAAGTGAGAAATAAAATATTTCTTTATAAGATCGCGACTAGACAATTACTATGTTATCATTGTCATCCTAACCACTTTAGGTTCAATTATAAAAATGGTGAACATGCTTTAGGTTCAATTTTAAGAGTTTGAAAAAATAAGTTCTCGAAGCGGGTTTCTTTTAAATTTAACCTCATAAACATAACTTAATACACCAAAGGGTCATGAGATAAGAACATACATACCAAAGCATAAGGTAAACATTCATAACTATGCACATAAAGGAATGAAATGCATGTACATTCATGTAACTTTATAGACTTGACCATAGTCTTTCCTTAACTTTACTTTCATACCTAGAATGTGCTTAACATTTCTTTACCTTAACTGTCCTTGGAATAGACTGCTATTAGATATGAGCTCATTCTGTGATCGTCGTCATACAGTACTAATCTAAATCAGACTTAACTAACAAGGGGATTCACATGCTTCTAAAATTGGAGGGATTTACTTTTGACCATATGCCTCCAAGGTAGAAGGATTTCAAGTCTTAGTGGATCACCTTCTCTTTTGAAGGATCATGTCCCGACATTCTTTTGTTTTCATAACATGACACTTAATATTACATCATTCATTATAAATTCAATGCATTCAAGGATGACTATATATGAGCAAGAGATATTTTTAAGTCCATAATTTTGGCGAAAATCCGGCAGCATAATGGCTAGACCGGAGTTTTTCCAAAATTTGCCAAGCATGAAAATTTCAATGAACAACCAATAATATCTATCTCATATCATCATAGAATATCTCATCAAGCATCAATAATCCATCATATCCATGAGTCCATATTCAAATCAATCGCATCAATCAACAATCATATATGAAATTGATATACACTCATACCCTATTTGGTATCTAGGGTTTTCTTGCACTTTGTGTAACATCTTATGAATCAGGGTAAGACTCCTTATGTTTTCTCATGGGAGAATTATATCACTTAAAGTGGATATGTATTATAAACTTTTAATCTATAACTTCCTCGAGTAAGACCTTACTTTACATTAGGAATTCATTTTCACCATATATCTTAATAGATTCTTTATGATCACATCTTAAAGAACTCATTCTCCAAGTTAAAGATTTAATACATGTTTGTCTCTTGACTTGGTTCATTAGAGGTTCCCTTGAGATAGTGCACAAATGATTCTTAGGTTCATGGTATGCTTAGAGGACCTAATCATACTTCTATTCTCAAAGGATTTCAAGATTTCTCTAGCCCCTTAGGTCATAACAACGTATAACCACACTCATGAGCCTAACAACAGCATATGCTTCCAATCATCAAGAAGTGATTTTTTTTCTTACCCAAGTTGCAAGATTCCAACTTTTATAATTAACACAACAAGATTTCACCTCTAATATTATAAAGTTGTCATTCTTTATGAAAATAATTATAAAGTCTCGTTCTTAATGAAGGTATGAATTTCTAAATTATATTCATGTCTTAAAGATTCAACCTTTATAAAGTAGTGATACAAGATGCTAGCTTTATGACTTAAAAGTCTTATTTTTAAGAAAGTTGAAACTTTTAATCATTATTATGCCATCAAGATTCCAACTTCACGACATAAAGTTACTTTAAAGTTTAAAAGACCCATTCTTGAAGAAGGGTTGAAACTTTACTCAACATTTTTACCTCAAGGTTTAATCTTCACAATATAGGGTTGCAAGTCTACATTTTTATGACTTGAAAATTACATTCTTGTATAAAGCTTGAAACTTTATAAACTATCTTGTCTTCAAGATCCAATTGTTAAGACATAAAGTGACATGTTCTTACTTTTATGTTTAAAAAGCTTCATATCTTGAGAAAGTTTGGACCTTTACATATATTTTTGTTTGCAAGAAAAACAAAATAAAACTTTTATGAAACATATAAAAATAGCACCACTTTTAGTGCTTCAAGAAGCAATCTTTTATTCTTTTGGAATGTTCCTAGTCTTATTAAAATTATGAAGAATATGTAAAAAAAGAATTTTTCCAATCATGAGCTCATTAGAAAGAAAGAAACAAACTTTAAACAAAATACCACCAAGAAATACCATTCTTTTTCAATAACTCATAAAAACACCAAGAACTCAAGCATCAAGAAAGAGGAATGAAAGCTTTTGAAGCATTCAAGAAGAGGACTTTTAAATAAATAAGAAACAATTCATGAACAAGATCAAAAGCAACTTTGCTAAAAATAGAAACTTGTGCTCATAAAGAGCATGGAGTTTTTCTTAAGTTGTCACTTGAAGTTCTTGGCCATGGTGAGAGCCAAGTTTCAAGCTTTCTTGAGTAATAAAAAAAAAAAGTGAAGATCACTACTTAGGGTGAAAGTGGCATCTTCTTTAGAGAGAAAGATGAAGAAGATGATGGGTCCTACAAAGGTGGTGGTGGCAGTGTTGAATGGAGAGGAAGAGAGCTCTTGAGTTCTTGAAGAAATAGAGTTTGTAATATTTGATTCTTGTCTTTAAAGACCAAAAGATGTGATCTTTGAAAGATTTGATAAAGAAGGTTTAGTTATGGTGGTGGAGAATGATGAAGAAAATGAAGAAGAAGAAGAAATGTATAGAGAAGTTAGAAAGTTTGTGAATTAGAGAGAGAATAAGATGTTGTAAAAATGAAGTGAATGTGTGTGCATATGTGTGCGTTGACCGTAGCCTATTATGGGCAAAGGGGAGATATTTTGCTTAATTTTGAGTTAATTAAGATTTAGGGGGATAAATTGAATAAAGAATGAGACAAAATATGGTCAACTCTTACAAAAAACAACCTTATCTCTTGCTTTATGCTTTAGTGATATTACTAAATGCCTTATTGTCTAGTTAACTAAATTTGAATTTTTATGACATGATTAAGTACTCATACAACTCAATTAACTTGACTAAGCAAAATTAGTGATTAACTCACAAGAATATGATTAACAAAAATTAAACTTTTAATTAAATTTAATTACCCTTAATTAAACTCGACTAAGCTAATTATGGATAATTAGTATCTAATCAAGCCATTAAGAGCTTGACTTGCTTAATTAGAGATTCTTTAATCTTAATTAAGCATTCTTACAACTTTTCTCTTCAAAAATTATCTCATAAATGCTTTAATTAAGCCTTGATCCTTTAATTTCTCATTAAGTACCTAATTATTCAGGGTTATTGAGATAATTTAACATAAAAAAATTTGAGGATGTTACAGACAGCTTCCAATGAGTTCTTTCTGCACCCTATTTTCAAAAACTTACTAAAATGAGAAAGTTATTAGACGCAATTCTTTTTAATTTATGTTATTAGACATAATACTCATTATAGAACCAATTTGCCACTATTTTCTTAGTAATCTAAAACTATTTAATTCTTTTTTGAGTGAGTCTTCCTATAATTAAATCAAAATTTAATTAAAAAAATTATTGTTGGTGATAAGTTTTAGCAACTTATCAGTTTACCCACCCACACCCTTTAATCACACCTACTCTCTTGGTTTATTCAAATGACCCTTTTGATTTCCACCACACGAATGAGATTTCATTTATTAAAATTTTAAAGTCTATTAATAGTGGAGAATGAAAAGTCAAACACTTAGGGTGTGTTTGGTTAGGAAGAAAGAAATTGGAAGGAATGAAGTTAAGAGGGAAGAAGTTAAGTGTAAAGAAATAGAGTGAATTTATATTTTTAATAAGTATGTTTGGATGAAAGAAAAATGAAAGGAAAGGAAAATAGAAGAAAAATTATTTTTCCTTATTTGTTTATGTGGAAAAGTAAAAGGAAAGAAAAAGATAGTGATGCCAAATGATAATTTTAACCTTATGTTGTTACAAAAGTTATTTTAACTATATTAATTAATATCAAATAAAATTTTTTACTATTTTTAATTTAATAGTTTAAAATAATATCAACCTATTAAATCAAACTAATATTAATAAAAATAAATTATTCAAAATTATTTAAAATAGTTAATCCAATATTTCAAAAATATTATTTAAAAATATATTTTACCAACTAAACAATACAAAAAATATTATTCAGCTATTATCTAAAACTTTTAACATAGCACAAAAGAAAAACGAAATTTATGTAATATCCTATTCAAAATAAAATATCTATCTAAAATAAAATAATGATAATCGAGAAATTTTAAAATTATATATTACTTGTGCTTTGGGTATTTTTTTGTATTTATTTTTAATAATATAATGATAAAAAAATTAAAATTATTTAAATAAAAATTTTAGAAGTATTGATCTAAACAAAAAAAAAAAAAAGATAAAAGAGGTGAAAGACCATACAACACCTTCAATAGTGTTGCACATCCTAAACTCCTCCCTTATCATCATATCATCGCTGGTCCCTCTCTTGCAGCATAAGAGGCCAAGATGGAATCAGTAACCCACGCCTCCGCCCTCCTAGTTTTCCACCCAGCAGTAGACAGGAAAAGACTCTCTATTATTCATGCGGAGCTTTTTAATTACTATTTAATATTTTCTTCCCAACTTTTTCTCTCAATGAAATATAGTCATTTTCTTTCTATTTCCTTCCCCTCATTTTTCTTCCATCCTACATTGCTCCAACCAAACATAACCTTAAAGTTGATATTTCCTTCACTAAACTCAAACCTTAATTTTCCTCCTCTCATGATTTTTCTCTCGATCTCTCCGTCTTCTTTTACAAAATCTCTTCCATGACTTTTCTCTCTCAAATGTTTTCTTCCTCTCTTTCATTTGGTTCTTCTCTCTCATTTAGAGCTCCCTCTTCATTTCCCATTCCACGTCATTGTTGGTTCTCTTTCGCCAGTATCTCAGCTATTTCCTCTACAACAATCGAGTTGTCATCAACTTTCATGCAGCTCGACAATGTGGCAATTCTATTCAGAGAGGATAAAAGACAGAGAAAAAGATCATGAGGCTTATTGATCAGAGAAAGGGAATTGACTTATTGGACCTATCTGAGAAGAAGACAAACATGGATCACGGGACCTAACCTCGATTCCCCCAGTTATTCTTTTTTTTTTAATTTAATTTCTATGTTAATGCAATTTCTGGCCATTACTTTATTGGTTCACTAGACTTTGTTTGTGATTAGGAATGAGATGGCAATTTTTTTGTAAAGGCCGAGAGATGGTTTGCAAAAGTAAATGTCGACTTTGCATCTTTTTCATCTGAGAACACCTATGGAACTGGCATGGTATTAAGGGACAGCATGGCACAGTTCTGGCATCATGGAATCAAAGATTTAGTGGGCATATCTTCGTAGAACTCAATTGTAAGTAAGACTTTGATACGTGTGAGTTGGTTTAATAGTTGTTTAGCAATTTTGGAAAATATGATGATTATTATCAACTAGCAGATTAGCCAAGATGTTTAACTTGCATATTTTATTTCTTATGATACATGCTTTTAAACAATTAAATGTTATTATAATGACTATTAGTATATATTAGTAATACTTTTAATAATAAAGTGGCTTAAATATGTTTTTGGTCCTTAAAAAATAATCAAAGTTTGGTTTTAGTCCCTATAAATTTTTTTTTTTGGTTTTTATCTAAACTTTTCTAAAATTTTCATTTTTTGGTCCTTGCCATTAGTGAAGATCTGTTAATTGCTGATGTAGTAAATGGAAGTCCAATTGATTGTTACCACGTTATCTATACATTTCTTCTTCCTATTCTCTCTCTTGCCATCATCATCATCAACCATCGTCTCTCTCCATCCCCAACCCCAACCATCATCAACCTCATTCCCCTTTCCAGATCTAGCCACCTCTCTTTTTACCCCAAGCTCCATCATCATCTTTCTTTAAACTCCACCACCACCACCACCACCATCATCAAATCTCTCTAAACTCTACCACCACCACTACATACTAACCCACCATCATCATCTCTCTTTAAACTCCACCACCACCACCCCATATCTTCTTTCCTCTTCAAAACCCACCACTCCACTACCACCATTGAAGCCTTCCTTGAGCTCAAGCGCAAGGCCGGCCACCATGGCATCATGGCTTTCTCCACCATCAAACCACCACCTTCAAGATCTCCAAGCTCGTGCAATCCTTGCCTTCCTTGAGCTCAAGTGCAAGGCTCGCCACCATGGCGTCACGGCTTCCTCCACCGTCAAACCATCACCTTCAAGATCTCCAAGCTCGCACTTTCCTTACCTTTGTGAACACCTTCCTCACCTTGGCTTGGCATGCATAGCAGTGAACAACCTTGGAGTAGTGGCAAGATGCACGGCGGCACCTAGATCTGGGCTAAAAATGTTGCAACGGCGATGATGCAAGGTGGCCAGGATCCTTGGTGGCAAATGGCAGTGACAACCAATGGCTTCTCCTTGATAAAGTTTTGTTTTTTATTTTTTATTTTTGGGACGAATTATGTGGTTGAGTTGAGTTTTGGGTTGAGTTCTGGCAAACGGCCAAGATCCTTGTGTTCTAGGTTTTGCTTGAGTTTTCTGTTGTTTTGAACTTTTAGATAGAAATTTTAAGTTGATTTCTATTTTTGATTTGGATTTGGATTTGTTGTTCTGTGTTGTTGGCTTTTTGATCTGGCTATCATACCGTGGTTTTGTGTTGTTCAAGGGGTAGGGATTTGTTGTGCTGTAATGCGATTTTAATCTAATAGGGTTAGGGGTTTTGAATTAGTTCTTTGTATTTTTGGATGATGATGGTTTGAGTGACATAGAGAAGAGAAGAGGAAAAGGGGGAGAAGGAAATCAAAGAAAGATAAGGAAAGGGAGGAAGAAAATGAGATGTATGAGGTGGAAGGGGAATGGGTGAGGTAGAATGCCACATGGAGAAGAGTAGCTGATGTGGTAAGTATGAGTTGGATTTTCATTTTCCATATCAGTAGTTAGCAGATCTTCACTGACAACAGGGACCAAAAATGAAAATTTTAGAATAGTTTGGGTGAAAACCAAAAAAAAAAAAATTTTACAGGGACTAAAATCAAACTTTAGTTATTTTTCAGGGACCAAAAACATATTTAAGCCTAATAAAGTATTCAAAATTTAAACTATTAAAAACATGTATCATACAAGAGCACTCCACTCCTTTGAATAGT
The DNA here is from genome assembly GCA_031439595.1 of Pterocarpus santalinus. Lineage (NCBI taxonomy): Eukaryota > Viridiplantae > Streptophyta > Magnoliopsida > Fabales > Fabaceae > Pterocarpus > Pterocarpus santalinus. The sequence goes on along the minus strand of CM062532.1, from coordinate 46,181,631 downwards.
TACTTTGTAATTAAGTTATGCTATTTTTGTGCCATCAAATTGAGAATAGTTCATGTTTGTTTATGACTAGATCTTTGCTATATGCAGTCAAAGCTTTGTTTATTCATATGCCTCATGGCTTTGGGTAATCATTTGCAACAATCATATAACTTGACAAGCTTATAATCATTAGCTTCTAATGTAAGTTGCCTTTGTTTATGTCACATTTTACTATGTTTTTCCTTTTGTCTTTTGGTTCTTACTTACCAATTGACGTTATCTTCTGTTAAGTATTCTAATTAGCTTTAATAGATATATGAGTTTAGTATATGAGAACCATATTTTCAATGTGCTTCCCTTGATGCTTTGGATTGTTCTAAGAAATCTTGATCTATACTAATATTATCTATTTTTTAATCTGAAATTCTTAAATATTTTTTCTATTTTTTATTTTAAATTGTAATTATGATGATTTGAGTTTGTTATATTAACACTTAGAGTAATATAAGCTTGATGCTTTGAGATTGCTATATTAACACTTAGAATAATATCTGAATGACTTACATCAAATAGAGATTATATGAATTTCACCATTAAGAACTTTGGAGTAAAGGGTTTGATATGAATCTTATTTTTAACAACGTTTTTGTTCTGCAATAGTTTAGTTTGCTTACAATGATCATAAGTAGTTTATGAATAAAGTTCTACATGCTAGAAAAGGTGCTGAAGGTATTATGGATAGGACCTTTGTGGATTTCCCTTGGCAGATTTGAATTGAAGTGGATGGAGTTGAAATTGAGGTCCTTGAGGTGTAAGTAATTTATTCAAATTTTTATAGAAGAGCTTCCTTTTTAATTTCTCATACATTGCAACCCTTAGCCCATAACAAATAAGAGCAAGACACAGAGGTAGACCATGATTTACATGATTATGAAGTTTGTAATGGGAGGGGAAACTAACAAAAACACTATGTTTTGATGGAACTTTTATGTATATATGACTTCATTCTAAGCAACTCTTGAGCTGTCTCATGACTATTTTTCTTCTTCATGCATTATGTGTTGCAGTCATCATTAACAAATATTCTAGGACAGGTGGGAGTTATGCTTACTAATGTATATTTTTGCATGGAATGCCTTCTTACCTGTATTTAGTGGAAGTGGAACTACTGCAGTTGCATTACAGGCAGGCATACCTCAGGCTTGAGTTAAATCCTTGCTACCATACATGCATTATTAAATACAGGATTCTCTGTTGCTTACATGATTTTTAACAACCTTCAGATTATGGACTAGATAGAATAGAAGACATGCTTTGTATTAAGTTCTATATGATATTTGGATATACTCATTGTAATGTCGTTTTTTGTTGCACAATATATTTTCTCCAATGTTTATGCATCATTTGTTCATCTTTCATGGTGTTTGATTTTAAAAACTCTTGTACTTGGAATTTTTTGAAAAAAGAATAATGAAAGCCAAAGTTATAGCTTTTTGAGAAACAAATGAAGACTTGACAGACAAAAAGAGAATGACATGAAAGGAGAGCAAGGATGACTTATCCACAATTGAAGCAATGAGAATAAATGGAGACTGAGAAGTTAGATTATCTGGAGCTAAAATCATTGTAGTGGAAAACAGAAGCAATAGCAGTAACATAATGAAAGAAAGTAGCGGAACATGCAGTTGATGGAAAAAAAATGAAAAAGAGAAAGATGGTTTACGGATTTGGATGGAGAAGTTGTAGAGAGAAAATGGGCAGAAAAAGATAAGGTAGGCATGCTCTACTATTGTTTGTGATGAGTGCTAAAGCTGCTGATTGTTGTATTGTTTACTTTCACTGGCACTTTCCCTAAAATGCCAATTATATTCTTTGGTTGTAACCAATTGCACTATATATAGTTTGACATAAAATCTATGTTTATATTAAGTTTGTAATACTTGATAAACTGTTTCATTTCATATTTGCAATTGGAATATTGAGTGACAATATCATGATCATTGATATGAAATGCTAATAAAAATAGGTGAAATGTTAATATCATGGTCATTCCTTTATATAAAATGTTACTACTTCTTAGTTCAATTACTTTTATATAAACAAATTACACATGTCAAATGTTTTGTAGATGAAGCATTTAATTTAACTTAATCATTTTGGTAGACCAAGAGCAAATTTATGAAATCATATTTTTCAGTTTAAATTTAATAATAATTTAAAAAACATAGTTGATATAGTGCAAATAGCAGTCGCTAGCAGAAATAGTAAATGACTAAAGTAGTTATTATTCCATCAGAATATCAAAAGTCACGCCTCTTTTTACCAGACATTATTTTTTACTCTCTCTTTTTTTTTTTTTTCATAACTTCACAAATTTTCATCTTCTTCCTCTATAATACTATTGACTATGGACAAGATAATGATGCCTTCTTCAATCCAAGCAAGTAAAAATGCAAAGAAAAATAGTTATTCCAAAAGTTTGAAGAAAAACAAGAGGTACTTCTGATTTTTATTAATATTATTACAAAGAAATTTGTTTAGCCATTGTAGTCGCGCTCATGGCTCTTTCCACCCAGGTGCATCCAATTTTTGGCCAATATTTCAAATTGCCCCAATCCTTATGTCGCCAATTCCACTATACTCACCAGCAATTTTCTTCCTTTTATTATAATTTTAATTTATTATTTTAATTTTTGTTCTATAAATTGAATATATTCTTCTCTTTTGAGTATTGTTAATTTCACATATTCAAAGTGCTTACGAATTAGGAAATATTATTATAGGTGTAATTGTTATAATAGACAATTATACGTTTATATTGGTGAGAAAGTTAACATTCTTTAGCCATGACCATTGGTAATAGTTAAAGGCTATCTTTTATCTTTGTCTTATGTTAGATTATTTTTAACATACTATGTTTTCGCTTATTGTTAATTTTATGCTGTTTAAAGAGTAAAATCTAAAATTACATTGAAAATATGGATTTGGATGAGAATAAAAATTCATGCAATACAATAAAAATATTTAAAGTTCAAGTAACATTTTAATTTTGATATTCTTAGTGCAAGAATCATTATATTTATTTATATTTCATTTCATTTCATTTATCATTATGTCATTGTTAATATTTATTTTTGTTTCAATGCATGAAGATCGAATTTTTAATATGACAGCAAACCTGAACAAAACCTTTTACCATCCAATTCTTTTCATATTTTATTGGCTTTCATATTATACTTTATTTTTACTTTGATTGAAGGTATAATAAATTACTATACCTCAAATTTATATTCCATTATTTTGCATGTTTCATAGCAAATAGGTTAATTTCGGTAATCTAAAAGTTATATCAAATTAACTTTTATAATTATTACACATAAAAATATTCTTTTTTAATCCAGTGCATTGCACAGGCAAAAACACTAGTCAAATAATAAAGTTAGCCAAAAGGGACCAATGAAAAATTTGGGCAAGAAAATGGATGAACTTGCAAGCAACAAATAAGCATTTTTTATTTTGCAAAAACTCTCGCTGCCCTCTCTCTACCTATTATATATATATAAAATTAATATTTTATTAAATTATTATTAAGATATATTTATTTAAAATATAATAGTATTATTTTTATTTTAAAAACTAATATTTTTTTTTTACAATAGAATGGAGAAGTGTTTGTTTATTTGTACTTATCTAAAGTAGTACAAGAAAAAAAAATCTATTTTTCTATTTTTTTAAAGATAAATAAAGAGTTATTTCTCTCAAACAATAAAACAAAGAAAAAATAATTTCAAATTTGAACTTACTATTTTTTTATTATTTTACCATTTTATTCTTAATTTTTTTCTTAAAAGTAACACTTATTATCCACTAAACTATAATTTTATATTAAAATATATATTTATATTTATCAATTTCTAAGTCTAATAAAAAGATATTTTTTATAATTATATTTAAATATAAAATGATTTTTTACTTTTATATTATTCTTTTAAATAAGTATTTCTTTCAAAAATTTAATTGAATCGACCATAAATTTAAAGTTTAGTGTATTTTTTTTGGAAATCTTAAAGGGTTATTCTACTTTTCTCAAAAAAAAAAAAAAAAATGTAAGCTGGAGGTAAACCCTCCATGTTGAAGGGAACCGAGGACTTCACCTTAAATTAAGGTAAGATATAGCTCTGGGACTGGGGCTCTCACCATGTCGTTTTCTCTTTGACTCTGCTACTTCTCATTCTTGTTTCTTCTTCTTAATACAGACAAAATCTCCATTCTCTCTCACCTTCCATGGCGCGCACAAGGAGGCCGCGACGGAACCCCCCGCTCAATGGTGAACCCCTTCGTGCGGATGCAGACGCAATTAATCACGACACGCAAGTCTCGAATTTTGGTGCTCAGAAAGAATGCGCCAAAGGTAAATGTGCCAAAGTGGTGAGATTTGCCGAAAAAGTAGAGTTTTTGAACGGTAACAGTTCGGGTGTGGGAGTGTTGGAGAGTGAAGACGATGACGGAGCCGGAAAGGGGAGAGTATGGAAACGCAAAGCGTTGAAGGGGGTCTTGAAGCCGAAGAAGAACTTGTTGGATGGAGCAAATGGGGTTGCTGCTGCTATGACTATTGAAACGCGTAGCAGAAGGAGGGCACAGAGTTTGGTTGACAATGGTTTTGATGATACAGTTGAAAAGGGCAATTTCATGGACAAGGAAGCTGCACAAGACACGCAACGCTGCTCCATCGAGTTCGGAGCTGACGTGGATAACAACCGGGAAAATGGGGGTGTTCGGTGGAAGAGACGTGGCAGAAAAAGGAAGACCCGGAAGAATGAAGTGTCTAGTGGTGAGAATGCAGAAAATGAAGTTCTGGGAGCCAATGTTGAACTTGAGATGAACGGAGATTATTCAGGACGCAGCGCTCGGGGTCGTAAAGTCAATGTACAGGAGAAGCCAAAAGTCAACAAGAGAGACCCTAAAGTAACAAGATCACTCTGCTTATTCGTTATTCCCTTTTCGGATAAATGTTTGATTTTTGGCGTGATTGAAATCGTGGTTGAATTTCTGTTTCTTGATCAACAGTGGATTGAAGAAGAGTCCTTAATGTGCCATCAGTGTCAGAGAAATGATAAAGGCGATGTTGTGAGGTGCACAAAGTGTAAGCGGAGAAGATTTTGCTTTCAATGTTTATATAAATGGTATAACTTCGATTCTCTTTTGAGTTTGTTATTTTTCTTCCGTGTATTTCAATTATCATGCTACACGGTATGGTTGTTCAGCTGGGTGAGATCGGTTTGTTGTTTTCCTCCATGTACCTAGTGCAGTGCCAGCTACAAATCTTGGTCCATTTAATATATTTAATTATTGGAAGGAATTGGAAAGTGGGAAAAAATATGTGATGATAAGACAATGTGCGAATGCAATTTTCATTTGTTTACAGAGACTCTTAGTCATTTGGGTGAGGAATTTCAAGAAATCATGTATGCTGTATTTAATCTGTTACTATTTCCTAAATCAGGGAAATTTTAGAGAAACTATGGCAAGATCATTACCCTGAAAAGTTATTGCAAGTTTTGATTTTGGATGACGAAAACTCGACCAATTTTGTCTGTCATTAATATGTTTGCTGTGTCTGCTTAAGGTATCCTCAATTGAAGCTGGATGATGCTGCTGAGGCATGTCCGGTGTGTCGTGATAATTGCAACTGCAAAGCATGCTTGCGATCGGACGCACTTATTAAGGTCAGTACTTTTCCTCTTCTAGATTGGCTTTTCCTGTGAGTTTCTGTATTCTACATTTGAAATGTGGCCATTTGGTTTACTGTAGGCAATGAAGAGAAATGTGGAAATCAATGAGGGTGAGAGATTTGAGCACCCTAAATATTTGCTAAAACAGCTTCTTCCTCATTTAAGACAGTTGGATAAAGAACAAATGATTGAGAAGGATATAGAAGCTAAGAGACAAGGTACTTTTTGGCTTGAGGAGCCTCTGTTGAGGTGACTGATGTATGGTTCAACATTGCTCTGAAATAAGTCAATTTAGTCCTGATGCAAACTAAGTTTGATTAGTGTATATGTTTTCCAGTACTCATTTTTCTTTACAAGAATATTGTTTTGAAGTGATGCCATGAAGACACAGATCTCTTTGCATTCTGAGGGCTGGCTGCAAAAGGGAAAGAATTCTATGTTTTATAAGCTTTGACAAACTTTTGGCTTTTGAACAGCCTGCCGCTTGCAAACCATGTTGTCCAGTTTTTCCATCCCTCTTATTTACATGGTTTGCTTTGTTAATGTTTTCTAATTCCTGATTTTGGTTCTTTATTTTAGAATCAGTTCTTTCGTTTATTTTTATTTTTATTTTTATTTAATTTTTAATTTTTTTATTTTTTCTCTCTCTCTTTGATAAAAGATTCTGAATTACTTACCTTCATGGTATCATAGTTTAAATTATTTTTCTTGTATACACCATAGCAACATAGCTTGAGTTTGTATCTCATCTTATGCCACAGTCAAAATTCAGTATCTATATCTGCTTCGTTGTTTAATTTGCTTGTGCGATGTGCATTACAGGGCTCTCACTCTCAGAGCTAAATATTGAAAATTCAGATTATGCTTCAGATGAACGGGTCTACTGGTTGGGATTTTTCTGATTTCTTTTTGTTTTTCAGTTATCCTCATATTATTTAGTTGTTGACCTAACATTCTTTTGTAGTGATAACTGCAGAACTTCAATATTTGATTACCACAGAAACTGTAGAAAATGCTCGTTTGGCCTTTGTCTGATCTGTTGCTCTGAGCTTCGTAGTGGGCAGCTTCTTGGTGGTTCAGATCCAGTTGAGTTGGAGTTTGTCAACCGGGGTCTTTATTATCTGCATGGTGGCGAAGAAGAGAAAAGAAGAGTAAAATGGAATGCATCACATGCTGATACAAAGCCTGAGATTGGTGAATGTTCAAGATCTGGGTGGCATGCAGAGAGTGATGGCAGCATTCCCTGCCCAAAAGTCAATGATGAGTGCTGCAACAGTTTTCTTGAACTGAGAAGTGTACTTGGTCAAAATTTTATCTCAGAGTTAGTAAATAAAGCAGAAGAACTAGCAGAAGCATATAAGCTAGACAATGCAGTTGAGATTCCTGATAGCCATTGTTCATGTTTGAATTTCGGCAGAAATGCAGATGGTAGAAATAATAACACAAGGAAGGCTGCTTCTCGTGAAGATTCCAGTGACAACTGTTTGTATTGTCCCAGGGCTGTAGATCTACAACATGAAGATTTGAAGCATTTTCAATGGCATTGGAACAACGGGGAGCCTGTCATTGTAAGCAATGTGCTTGAATGCTCATCTAGTTTAAGCTGGGAGCCACTTGTCATGTGGCGTGCATTCCGTCGGATAAATAACACCAAGCATGATCAACATTTGAAAGTGAAGGCAATTGATTGCTTAGATTGGCGTGAGGTTTGTTTAATTTCTCAATCTTGAACATTGAGGGCTTTTTATGGAAATTCCATTGTTTACTTTGATTCTCATGCTTCTTATTTCTAATTTATTTAAAGTCTATAGTTTATTATTTTTTTTATTGACCTACTTTGCTTGGAATGGCCACGTAGTAGTTCTGGTAAATTTTTTTTATATTGTTGAATTCCTTCATCTTTTCTGAATTTGATATCTCCATCTTTTCTGTATTGAGAGAAGTTTGCGTGCGTTGAAGAAAGCTTTTGGAAATTACTAAAATTATTACAACTTTTTTTGAATGATTTCCTCTCTGTTGTCCTGGTAATATTGAGATGCCAGTCAACTTGGGAATTGGTCAACAGAAAACTCACATTAGGGTGGCATGCGTGAAGTTTTATGAGTGAGTGTGATAGGTATGTGTTTGTCACAAACCTTCAGCACTTGTTGCTGTATGCTGTTTCTCCCAGCATTATCACCAAATGCGGGAAATGTTTGATCAATTTATACTACTGTTATTATTGTCATCTTCCTCTCCTCGGTTTTTGCTTCGTATCTTATCATTTTATATTAAAAATTTATCTGAGTTTCTTTCTTTCTGCTGTCCCTGTCTGTTTCCCTGTTTTTGCTTCACTTACCCAGATCTTTTGTTGTTGCCATTTCATCCTCTGCTTTATGTTTTCCTACTGCTATGTTTGCCAGGTTTTGAGTCATACAACATCTAGCTGATGTTGGGTAAGGCATACTTCTTTTTTATGTTTTCTGCTTGAAATTGTTTTCCAGTTGTACTCGTTCTTTTCTGTTATATATATATATTTTGGTAAGTTTCTTTTCTGTTCTATGATCAGACTAAAGTAAATCACATGTGGTTTGTTTTATCAATTATTTACAGCTTCTACTTAACATGTCTGTTCTGTTGCTGGTGATTTATATGTTTTCTACTTAAATGCAGACAGAGATTAATAGCCACCAATTTTTTACTGGGTACACAAATGGTCGTATGGATTGGCATAATTGGCCTCAGATACTGAAATTAAAAGATTGGCCTCCTTCTAATTTATTAGAGGAACGTTCCCCACGTCACTTTGCCGAGTTTATATCTTCCTTGCCCTACAAGGAGTATACAGATCCTTTTAGAGGTGCTCTTAATCTTGCTTTGAAGTTGCCCTCAACTTGTTTGAAGCCTGACATGGGGCCAAAGACGTATATTGCATATGGATTTCCTCAGGAGCTTGGGCGTGGTGATTCTGTGACTAAGCTCCACTGCAATATTTCTGATGCAGTATGCTTTATTTCCTTAATTCTTAATTGGCAATTTGGCATTTTCCCCCTAAGGATATCTTCTGAATTATTTGAAGTTTTTCATTGTTATTTTTCAATGCAGTCCCGCATAGGAAGGTTTATTGTTCATATGATGTACACCTTTGTGTCTCTGTAAGACAATGCATTTCTCTTTGCTGTTTTGTATGAGCAGATTGTGGTTTCAAGCCCATGTCTTAAATTTTTGTGCATTGTGTTGTCTTCACTCCATGAATTCTCATTTGATCTTATATTTTCTCAATTGATTGATAATTTGTAAAAGGAATCTATTTATGATTGGTGACATAATCTCATAAGAATTTTGTATTTGTTGCTATATGTGGCTCTATGTGTGCATAAATTATTTGTCTTTTTTTTTTCTTTTTTTTAATAATTTTTTATTAATCTGGCCATTTTAGGTAAATGTGTTAACTCATATTGCTGAAGTGAAGGTGGCATCTTATCAACTTAAAGCCATTGAAAGTTTGAAACTAAAGCACCTTAAGCAAGACAAGAGGGAGCTACTTGTAAATGATCTGGAGGGAGAAACTATTGTTGACATGCCTAATACTTCATCTTCTACCATAAATGCTATGGACAAGCAAAATAGTATTCGAATTACGGAACAAGAAAGTGGATTATGTGACGGGAGAGTGGTTGAGCAGTTTCATCAACTCTCTGGTAATAGTGAGGGTGCTGCTGTAAACTTGGATGGTCATTCATGTGGGTCAGAGTTGAAAGTTGAGAAATTGAAGATAGAACAAGAAAACAGTATATTGGCTGGGGGGGATGCTTCTGAAGGTGTCCTCTGGGATATTTTTCGGAGACAGGATGTTCCTAAGTTGCAGGAATATCTGAAAAAGCATTTCAGAGAGTTCAGACATGTCTATTGCAGCCCTTTAAAGCAGGTAAATTAGTATAATAATTATCCATTATTTAACAGGATATTTCAATTTGAGTCATTAATTATGCTTGTCTCCTAATGAGTAGTTTTATTGTTGGGAGCATACTCTTAATTCTTACAATCCTCATATTTGTAGTATCTCTAGGTTGGCATCCTGATAGGCTGATAGCATCGACCTCATTCTATCTTTTCTCCCTTGAAAAACTCATTAAATATAATGTAGCAGGGGATTAGGAAAGGATCAAGTTTCTGATAAATAATAGTTCTGAATTGTTACTTTGAAAAGGGAAAGAAATAATCTGCTTAATCAAGGTTACATATTATAGACATTGGTGAACTATATTGATGTGATCAGCCATATTGAAGCATATCATATATGGTCTGAAACACATTTATTCATTTTTGGATATAACAATAGATGCTTCCATCCAGTAACCAAGAGCAGGGAAATGGATTTTTGGTGTAGTAGCCAGTTTTCAATGGTCATTGGTTTTTAAATAGATATGGTTTTTATCTTTTGTCATGTGAGTTTTGGATTTTCTATTTGGCCATTCATAACTAAGTAAATTGGTTATTGATCATCTGCTAGTCTCCCGCTCACTATGCATGTATGCTTTTGTTTGAATGGCATTTCCTTTGGTAATGTAGGTTATTCACCCCATCCATGATCAGACCATTTATCTGACTGTGGAGCATAAGAGGAAGCTTAAGGAGGAGTATGGTTAGTAATTTCTGCAAATTTCCAACTTTGTTTGGTGCATGGGGTGGTTTGATTGATTGAACTATACCTACATGTTGATAGTTCTTTATTTTCTTGTAGGAATTGAGCCCTGGACTTTCATTCAGAAGTTAGGAGATGCTGTTTTTATTCCAGCGGGTTGTCCTCACCAAGTCAGAAATCTGAAGGTATGATGAACATACATGGTGAATGCATTTATAATGTTGCTCTATTTGCCTACAAGAGTTTAATTCCCTCTTAGATTTATTCTATTATTTTTATTCTATTATTCTATTTTCTATAGCTGACCCCAGTACCCCACACAGTGGGACAAGGGTTAGTTGTTGTTGGTTCTTACATACATCCTGTGATAAGATCTTGATGTACTACCTTAAATTAAGAACTATATGTCCTTCATTGGCAAAGCAAGTCTTTGTAGGAAGTGATCATGACTGATACATTGAATTCATTGTTTTGGACCACATGACTGTGCTTGTTGATTGTTGAGACTTTAAATATGATAGTTTTGAACTTTAGTTTTTAATACAATAACAACATGGAGGTTGGAGCTTTTGATTTTTTACAAACTACTCAAACCCCTTGCCACTAGCTCACTTTTCCTAGCATGATTACTTTTTATTTTTACAACTGCTTGAAATTTTCTCCATGTTAACATCCATCATATGCATCATTCTTTTACAGTCATGCATCAATGTTGCGCTTGATTTTGTCTCTCCTGAAAATGTTGGTGAGTGCTTCCGTTTGACAGAGGAATTCCGCACACTTCCGACAAATCACAGGTCTGTCGAGGACAAGTTGGAGGTATACTGAACAACTTTTTTATTTGTGTTGTTTATATATTTCTCTATTTTGAGATAGCATCTCCTATTTTCTGGTACCTTCTTTCAACTGGTGGTTATACTTTGAACTTAAAATAGCTGTTCTTATTAAAATTGGGCCTTGAATGTCATTTTTGACATCAAATTGGTCTTGAAAGACCATTTTGAAATATTTGTCATGAGAGCACCAAAATGGATGTTGATCTTGGTGTATGGCGATGTAATTGGTTGCATCCAAACTGTGACTTATCTTTCTCAGGTTGCCATGTGTTGAGTTTCAACTGATTAGATATCTGTGTATGAGAAATTTATATTGAACAAATTGATTCGTTTTAAAATTAATTTATTGAAAATGATAAAAGCAGAGGACCGAACTTGCCAACCTGTCATATTGTCATGTCGATAGTTTTTTTTATTGGGATTTTTAATGTAAATGCTTCCGCCGGATTGCTGCTTCTTCGGAAACAGGTGAAGAAAATGACTGTATTTGCTGTGGATGATGTGGTTGCAAAATTGTGGAAAGCAAGGTTAGTGCTGCAAACTTCTGCCTCTCCGAGTTTGCGTTCTGATACTTGCATTTGCTAAGTACATTGTTCACTCTTCTATCAATGGCATTGTTAGATTATCTGTTATGTACTCTGCACGTTTATTACAAACTTGAGGCTTGTGATTTTGAAATTGCGCTTGTTATACTCCCATTTGGATGTATATATATCCACTTATTTTTTAAAATCAAGTGCTTATAAGCATTTTTAGGTATGTTTGGATAAAAGCTTAACAAATAAGAGAAGTTAAAGAAATGTCTATTTAGTACCACTTATTTTAGAAACTGATGATCTTCATGTCATCAAATGAGCAAAAGTATAAGCGGTTTTTTTTTTTTTTTGAACAAAAATAACCTTTACAGCTTTACCTTTATTAAAAATTACATCTCATGTCCTGTCTTTTTTTTTTTTTTTTTTTACCTGTAAATCCTATTAATAAAATCCCGATTGAACCTTACCCGATCATTGTGCGTCTTTCCTTGACCATCACCACAGATCTTCACTTTCCTTTACCTTAGGTAAGTTTGTTTTCCTCGTTTCTGGTCTACATTTCTCCTTTGCTTTCTTTACACTCCCTTCTCTATATTTCCTTTATCATTAAATGAAACCAACAGTTTTCTTTCTTTCCTTTTTTTTTTTTTTTCTGTTTTAAATATCTTTAGCTATAGTGAGGGTACCAGTGGACCTGACCTTACACATGTACCTTCACTAACTCACTTTCAATGACGAGATATTGAGCAGTTTAATCTAATTATATGTTTTATTAGATAATGGATGTTGTTGCTTTTCCTTATAATCATTGTATTTGTTGGCTTGCGTCATATATTTTCTTTGTGCATGATTTTGATACATGGTATTAGAGTGAGATTTAATTTTAATGATGCCGTAAACTTTTTTACTTAATTTTACTTTTATTTTATGCTATAAATTTATTTGTAGCTGCTGGCAATTATGTATTTATTTTTAACATTATGCTGTAAATTTTCTTGGTATTCAATAATATATTAGAGTGACATAGGTATTACTTTATTTGTGTAAGCAAATGCTTTGATTTCTTCTATGTTATTGTGGATTCTAAAATAAAAAAAGGTTGTATCTTTAGAAAAAAATTTCTTGATAGATTAACGTTTTTTGTTAGATGATAAAAAAAATGTTATTTTATTTGTGATGCATTTTATTTACTTGAAAGTATGACTATTATAATAAAAATTGTGCAATATGTTGATATTGGCTCATCGTGTAAATCTTTGGACAAATATAGCATGCCTCTGGAGAAACATAGCAAGCCTCCAGAGCTGATTCCTAGAAGAGGTATTCAAGAAAAGCAGCCTACGTCAGAAAATGATAAATGGGATGAGTACACTACAGGAGTTTTCTTGGAGGTATGTGTTGAGGAAATAACTGCTAGGAATAGGCCTCATACTCACTTCAACAAAGAGGAATGGAACAATGTAATTGCCAAGTTCAATGAAAAAATAGGTCATGACTATGACCGTGGGAAGTTGAAAAATAAATGGGACATTCTGAAATGTGATTTTACTTTATGGGCAAAGCTTGTTGAAAATCAAAGTGGTTTAGGATGGGATCCTCTAAAAAGAACCATAAATGCACCTCTAGAGTTTTGGGAAGCTAGAAGAAAGGTATTTCTTCTATCTTAGTGCTATTAGTTTAATAATTTTAATTGTTATATGTTTATTATCTATTTGCTTATTCTTTCTCTCCTTCGGGTTTAGGAGAACCCAGAATTTTCAAAGTTTTGGCATCAAGGTCCTTCACACTTGGATAAGTTGGAAACATGTTTTAAAGATGTGAAAGCTACTGGTTATGTAGCTATGACAGCATATGCAGATCCATCATCAGATGAGGTGGGGATTTATGATGAAGAGAATGAGGATAATGATGAATTAAGGGCTGTGGGAGGTGTCGGGGACGGTGATGATGTTACTCATGAAGAAGTTTATCCTTCACGTAATGTGGGGATTTATGGTGAAGAGAATGAGGCTGATCATGAATTAAGGGCTGCAGGAGAGGGTATTGGGGATGGTGAAGATGTTGCTCATGAAGAAGCTTATCCTTCGCATAATGTGGGGATTTGTGGTGAAGAGAATAAGGATAATCATGAATTAAGGGCTTTGAGAGATGGTGTCAGAGACGGAGATGATGTTGCTCATGAAGAAGCTTATCCTTCGCATAACGGGGAGCCCGTTCCTTCAAATAATAATCCCAAGAAAAGGAAGAGACGGAAGAAAGCTCAAAAACAAGTTGGTAAAGCAGATGAACTTCAACATTCCCTTAATCGCATGCTTGATAAACTGAAAAATGTGTCAAAGGCAAAAAGTCGGGTGACGGATGATGTATGTAATGTGGATAGCTGTCTGACTTTACTTGATAGTGTGCCTGGTCTTGAGAAAGGAAGTACTTTGTACTTCATTGCCTGTAGAGTTCTTACAAAGGCTGTGAATAGACAAACTTTTATGCACTTAATGCAAGACGATCCTAAGTTGGCATTTGGTTGGCTCAACACTTTCACAATAGAGGACCTGAAATATTTGACTGGCTGAACTCAATGTTTTTTGAGTTCGGATCTGAAATGGTATGGTTTATGTTTTGTTTGACATTGGACGTGTATTGACTTTATCTTTGACTTGTTTAGTTGCACCACTGAAGCATTGATGGTCAATTTGGTAACTATTTCATTTATGATAGTTAACTTGTGGTTTTTAATTATTGTCAGAGGTTGTTTTTTACCGAACTATGTTTGTATTGTCATATAATAATATTAGTGATTGCCATGATAATTTGCAGGTTTATTTCTAATTTAGACGTAGACACGGATGATGAGAGTTTTGAAAACACAATGTTTCATCAACGTCAATTTGCAACAATGTTACCAGCTATTACACTTGAGCGTTATTATTTACAACATATGAAAGCAAAGGACTTTCAGTTTTACCAGCGCATATGTGTTAGAAGAATTAAAAGCGGGAAATGAAAATCCTATCGTTGAACAATTTTGCACGAGACAACATGCATATAGGCAATTGATATGTTATTTACTTGAGAAAAAAGAGACTAATTGAAATTGTAAAATTGGCTTGAGAGAAACTCCCTCAGTCCAAAACTCTGTAGAGGTTGAATATATAATTATGGATATAACCAAATCTCTTAGATTTAGGAATTGAGTAACTAATTGATGATAAATAGTATTCTATTTACATAACATATCAACTTTATTTACATCCTATTTAATTAGAGATCTATTATTTGAACTACTCCCTATTATGGGACATCCAACACCAAGAGACAAAAAAGTGTGGGTCTCACTATCATCATTCCTTCCTTTTCTTTTCTCTCTCCACTCCTCTCTTTTTTTGTCTCTAAGGATGTCTATGGACACCCTTTTTCAAGGGTCCAAATTTCATTTCCCATTTAATTATATTTATAGAAGAATCAAAACTCCACCTCAAGATGGTGCATATATGTCATATGCATCCAGTTTATTGCAAATATATGTAACCCTTGGTCGCCAAAGAGATTTAGTCAAGATAACTGCTAGTTGATCATTAGAGTTTACAAATGATGTAGTGATCTCTTTGGATATATAGAACCTTTTCATGAATAAAGTGACAACAATTTTGATATGTTTGGTTTCTTCATGAAAGATTGGATTGGATGCAATTTACAATGCGACCTAATTATCACGAATGAGTTTCATGGAACCAGTATTCCAAAACTTTAATTCCTGGAGTAGTCGTTGCTGACAGACAAGTTCACATGTAGTAAAAGCTATAACTCGATAATGCTCTTCTTCACTTGACCTTACAAAAATATTCTACTTTTTTGTTTTTCCAACACACAAGATTACCACCAATAGTACACAATACCCAGATGTTCATCTTCAATCACTAGGAGATCCTGCCCAGTCTACATATATATACGCAACAATATTCCTATTTTCATAAATTAACCTTTTCCTAAGAGATCCTTTAATAGGCCACAAGATTTGCACCATAACATTCCAATGATGATCACAAGGAGATTTGGGAAAATGACTCACAACAATAACAATAAAGGATATATTTGACTTGGTTATAGTGGGATCATTTGACTTTCCCACTAACCTCAGATATCTGTCTAAGACTAAATAAGGCTCCCGCTGATCCGATAGAAGTTTAACGTTTAAGTCCAAAAGCGCGATAACTTATGAAAATAATATATTTTCATGCCGTATTTGTTCTTTAATTGTTCAAATTTTGTCCTCAAATAGTCAATTTCCCTAATTAATTTTAATAAAATGAACTTATGAGTGCTATTAGTGAGAAATATAGTTTTTATTGCTTTAGCAGATAAATATTTTCACTTGATTTGTTTTGGAATAAGATAAATATAGCACTAATAAATTGGGAAATAAAGAGAAAATAAAGGGAAAAAATTCAAGATAATTTGAAAAGAAGATCTTGAAAAGACTTGACAACACAACCAAAAAAGAGAAGAAAAAGATTTGACAAAAAAAATTATTCTGATAAAGATTTAGATAAAAAGGCTCGAAAAGATGTGAAGCGGATTTGAAAGAAAATCAAATAAGAGAAAAGAGTTGGAGTAAAAAATGAAACGATTCTATCATCTTCCCAACACAATAGCACTTGGCCAGGGTGATAGCACTGGCATCGTACCCCAATTATAAATTTGTTATAGTTCTTTTTTCTTTGAGTGGGCGGAGGGATAGGGAAAGATAGAAATAATGATTCTATTAGGATGTTTGACTTCTCTATTGTTTAGGTTCTATCCTTTTTCTATGTCTTTTTATTTGTCCTTAGGTGTTAAGGCAATGTAACTTGATAGAGTAAAGTATGTTTTCCTTTTTCTTTTTGATAGGTAAAAGAAAGCTCAAAACACTTCCTTTAAAAGGAAGCTCAAAACAAATTATGTATTCCTTTTTTAAAAAATTTAAATTTCTTTTTCAATTAATTGAGTGATTATTAGAAGTCTTAATGCTATTTTTGGTTTAGTCACCCATTAACTGATTTTTTATTTTATATTGTTGATTGAAAAATCACTCGATAAAATAAGTCCTTCCAATAATTGCCATAAATTAAAGTAGAATTCTAAGAAAATAAGTACTCATTGTAACACTCTACCAATTTAATGTTATGCTTAAGTCATAGCATGAAATTAAGTAGATTGTGTTGCTGTGTTGATACTCTGCTTACATTTCATGATTCGTATCACATCTTTTTTTTTTTTTTTTTGTAAACAATGGCGCGTTGTATATAAAGAACGTGTCAATATGGTAGAACGTGACAGAGGTTAATAAAACACAATAGAAAAGATGAGAATAAGTATTATACCATCAACTGTATACGTGCATATATATATATATATATATATATATATATATATATATATAGGTCGGAAGTCGACGCTTCAGTTTATGTACAAATTCAAACCAGGATACATAAGTAGGGCCGATGTACCAAAAAGACATAAGGCCCGTGTCATGTAAAACGATCCTATAGGGTCCTCAGAGGACATTTCAAACCTAACTGATATACATGCACCTAAGTCTA
Organism: Pterocarpus santalinus; assembly: GCA_031439595.1. Lineage (NCBI taxonomy): Eukaryota > Viridiplantae > Streptophyta > Magnoliopsida > Fabales > Fabaceae > Pterocarpus > Pterocarpus santalinus. The sequence continues at coordinate 46,164,348 of CM062532.1, read as the reverse complement.
GGACCCAATGCTGCACACTGCCAAAAGAGGGTCATGTCAGATAACGCCATCTGGTGACCCTACTCGGTCAATGATAGTTGGCCATATCAGGCCCGGCCGGAGAGTAGTCTACATTGGGCCTCGAGGAGGATGACGAGCTGGTGGCCTCAGAAGAGTCACTCTCGGAGCTAAGCAGTATGTCAGGAACCATCTGTGGGGGAGACTCTGGTGCAGGATCAGCAGGAGCTGCAAGTGTTGTGGGTGCGGGAGGTGCTGGAGGAGGGTGTATCACATGCAACAGGACCGCAAAGTATGGGGCAGCAGGGTCAAAAGCAGGATAAAATAAAGGGATGGCAAAATTCCTATTACTAAAAAGGTAAAGACGGAAATGGCAGGAACCGGCTATGTATAGTGAGTCCACTATGGGATTATGATGAAGCTACAAGTCTAGAATCTCAATGAAAAGAGTGGCCGTCGAGTCCATCACCAGTGTCTGAGAATGATATGGAAATGCAAAACGAGGTGACAATTTAAAGAAATTCTCAGTAGGGTTCGCGTATGGTGTTTAACTATTAAGTAGTGATACTCAAAATAATGAGCAAAATAAATGAACATACAGCAGTAAGTAAATATAACAGACGACCAGTAAACAACTTGTAATGACTATTTAATGTAATCATGTATTCAATGCAATTATGCAAAACTCATTCTTGAACCTTTCTTCATAAACTTTTCCATTACTTGGTCTCTTGGGAGTTCTTGGCCATTTAGACTCCTGGGTAATAGTTTGCTTTTCAGGATCGAGTTCGTTCCTATACAGGAATGCCGGGTTTACTTTCCCCGACCTCCCCACCGATCTATTCCCCCTAACTTTAATCCGGGGCTGACCCAAGTATCATGGAACTTTCATCATAAAATACTTTTCATGTTCATCATAACATAACCTTTATGATTTTCTTGAAAATACACATGTATCTACATGTATATTATAACTCAAGCATAGACTTTACCAAAATTTTGGCTGCATAACAGAACATATCCACTTCTCCATGAATAGTGCCAGTAATCAGAACACCAATTTCTCATAAAAGTCATAACATTGCATTCATAATTCAACATTGAACTCATAGGAGCATTAGATACATTAAGACAGGGTTACTGCCTCAGCACAATCATTCAACCCGATTTTTGTAAATTAAGCCACGATTTCTATTTAACTTATCTGTACCTGAATTTTGAATATGTTAAATTTTTATGTATCTATTTTCTAATCTCTTTAGTCCCATCTAAGTTTGATAAATATAACTCAAGTTATTTAGGTTTTATCTCGGCCTGCCCTGTAGCTAGCCAGAATTACACACTTAGAAGTAAAAATCTACTAAAAATCGAAAACTAGTTCGAATGATACGAAATTGGTCTCATATTAGAGCTAACAGGACAATCCATTTGTAAAAAGTTCCATTCCATTTGCCTTAGTAGGGCTCGAGTTATAAGCCCCGAAACTTGACCTTCCTGAACTGCCCTATTTTGGCCCAGTTTGAACATAGGGCAACTTTCTCGAACCACTGGGAACAATTGGGACCTTATCTAACTTTGAAATTTTGATTGAATATTTTCCTATGTGTAAACTTTCTAAAATAGTTGGTTTCATTCAACTCCAAGTAGTATAGGGCGAGTTTTGTCCTGAACAACCTAGTCTGCTCGGAATCAAACTCAAAAACCTAGGTCGAGCATCAAAATTTCATATCTCTCTCAATACTAATCCAATAGTCTTATATGATATATGTATGGAAAGCCCTGAATGTCTAATTTCATATAAAAATGGTTTCATCAAGTTTAAATGGCGATAGGCGGATCAGTACACTCCGCCGTACGGACTGCCGAGGGTTCTTAGTTTTTCAGCTCCTTTCCTTTTCCTACTTTCATCCTTTCTTGCTTCCTAATTGATTTTAACATCACAAATAACCAACAAACCAGCCAAATATCATCATATTCATTCAATCATCACATCAAGAATTAAGAAAATAAGGCCACCACCAGCCACCCAATCAGAATAGCAAGGCAAGAATTAAACCTCTACCTCTTTGTATGTGATTTGGCTTGATTTTGGAGTTTGGATTAACAAAATCTTGTTGAGCTTGAAGGTTTGATGGAGTTGGGTGAGTGGAGAAGAGAAGAAGAAGCTGAAGCAAGGGAGAAGGGCCGCAGATTTTGCTGAGGGGAGAAAGAAAGAAATATGTTAACAAAGCTTTGAGGTGGTAGGTGAAATCTTGCAATTTGATTGGTTGAAAAACATAAGGCTGAATTTCAGCCAGCTCCCTTCATTCTTTGTGGCCTTTGTGGCGCCACTTTCATGGGTTAAGTGGCTGAGTTCTCAGCCACTTAATGTAGGGTTAATGAGTTGAAAATTCTATTGGTTCGGTTCCGACAGTTTAAGATACGGTAATCCTGCCGATTTCCTTTAAATCGGTAAATTAGTTTAAGAAAATTTTTATGAAATCTTCTATACTTCTAACCTAATTTTCTCATATCTAAACTCAATTAATTGCTAATTAATTGATCCTAAATAAATATTTAATCAATTTTTAATTAATTTTAATTATTTGATAAAAACCGAACAATTAGACGAAAAACGATAAGAAAATTTCCAGTGGATGTTACACTCATTTGTGTGGTTACAGGAATTTTTGTTCTTCATGCTTAGGATATATATATTTAGAATAATATTAAGAAATTAAATTATTCAATTTATCTTAAGAGGATCATAGTCTTGAGGCATTGAACTATGGTTATTAATTTTGAGTGAATTCACCATCCATTTAATTGAATTAGGAATAGATAATAATTGTGCAATGCATGGTTTAGGAAATTAAGTAATCATACCCTAACACCTATCTTTTTATTAATTATTTTATACTCTTTGCATATTTTTTTTTTCATTTTTAATCTTCATATTTTTCTTCGCTCGAATAGTAATTATTGTAAATGAATTGAAACTTGATTTATAATCATTGGGGGAATGTCATTCCTTTCTCACCTCCTTATTACTTGTGATCTAGTATGCTTGCCGAAGCTAGTTTTCTAAACTGGTCAATAATTTTTGGCGTCATTGTTGGGGATTGTTATAATTTATTTGTTTGTCTTTTAACAAAATGTCAAATATTTGTTCAGCCTTAGTTATGTCAAATGAATGTGACTTATGGGAAGTTAAATTTAATTTTTCTTTTCCTTTGATAGGCCTCAAAGAGGCACACACATAGGGTGGCCCAGCTTGTAATTCAATAATATGAATTTCACTTTCATCAAAGTCTTTTTTATTTATCTTTTCACGTTTGAAACCTCTTTTAAGCCTGTCTTTTTCTGCTCTTGATTGCTCAATCTATCAAATGTTCTTGGCTAATTGAGCAAGATCTAAAAATTGTTGGTTGACAAGTTTCTTCCTAATCCCATAATCTAAACCGTTCATAGCCATTTTGATCACTTCAGCCTCTGGGATTAGGGGTAAAGCACTTGTTTTTCATGTTTTTAAACCTAGCAAGGTAATCGTTGATTGGTTTCCCTTGGAACCATCAAATTGAAAACTAGTTAAACTTATTTTCATTTCCTTGCGGAAGCATTATTCATGAAAACTCCTTTCTAATTGCACCCATGAATGAAAAGAATTTGGTCTTAGACTAGCAAACCAATTGAAAGCATTTTTAGTTAAAGAGGAAGGGAAGAATCTCGTTTTGAGATACTCATTAGCTACCACCTCTCCTATCTCGACGATATAATGAGCAATGTGCTCAACTGTTGATTCACTATTTTGGAGAAGTGTTGTTCAAATCTCTAAAATCAATACATACTCTTAATTTACCATTCTTTTTCTTGACAAGCACAGTATTGGAAGTCCCATGAACATACCTAGTAGTCTTAATGAACTTGGCCTTTCTTCCTTAATTTTATGAGGATTCCCTCTGATGCAAACTGTCAAGGTGGTTGTTTGACATGGTGAATATTAGCTTTTAATGGCATTCTATGCTTGACCAAATCTCTACTTAATCCTGGCATTTCATCATAATTCCAGGCAAAGCAATCTTTATACTCCTTCAAAAACTCAACCAATTCTTTTTTGAAATTATCAGGTAAAAGCTTACTGACATAAGTGGGACGAGCCTATCCTCCATCTCCAATGTCAATTTCTTCAAGGGGGTCCTACATCTCAACTTTCTTAACATTAGTAGTAATATTTTTCTCAAAGCCTAAAGGACTTGAATTGTAAATACAATCATAAAGTGCCCTCTTACGAGCTCAACCTTCCTTATCAGCCAAGTAGGCTGACAGTTGAACCACTGGCTCTCTATATTCATGATCTATGTTTCTTTTGAGGTTGACCCCATCTTGGTCTTAAGCACTATATGAAAACCATTATACTTAATCTGAAACCTTTCGATTGATTCAGGGTCAAAAGTGTCAACTTCAACTGACAAAGGCTTTATCCTTAGATTGTACATCTTGAAATCCATATGTAGCTACTCATAATAGCAATTACTATCATCAGGCCTAATCTTTTCAATTTCACCGTCTTCATTCTAAAGAATCATCCTTTGGTGAAGGGCGGAGGGAATAGAATCGATGCTATGGACCTAATCCCTTCCCAGCGATAGGTTGTAACTTGCTTTGGATAAAACTACAATAAACATGGTTGGCCTATCAACGCTTCTCACTTTGATATTGAGCAACACCATGCCCTTGACAGTAGAAGTCTTACTATTGAAATATGTCAAAACAACATTGGTTTGGACAAGATCATTTGGTGTTTTCCCTAGCTTACCTAGCATGCTCGCTAGCACCAAGTTTATAACAGCATCACCATCAATCAGCATACGATTCACTAGCCAACCCTCTACTATTGCTTTAATATGCAACAGTCAAGGTGACTCTTTGTTACTTTTGTTGGACGCTCAAAGATTCTGCCTCCACAGAGGTTATCATCGAGAAATAGGCATTCATGCCCAAGGAAAGCATCAAAGCAAACTTCCTCAAAATACTCTATGTTTTACTCTTTTCCAAACTCTAAAGGCGGAATAGAGATAACTCCAATGAAATTCTCCATTCCCAGAATTGTATCCAAACTATCATTAAAACTAGTCTCAAATTTTTTAGTAAGCAAGTCATCTTCATCTATTTTTGGCTTTTGACATTTTATATCTTTTCTCAGGATTGATTAATGAGATTTTTGTCTAAACCAACCTTGTTAATTTGGTTGCAGAAACAAAATCAACATTTGATCCCTTAAAATTTGACAATGGCACATGTTCAGGATATTTGCTTTGAGATTCCTTTCAAGTTTGCAATGGACTTTTTGGAATATAAATTTGATTGACTTGTGGTTGTTTTGGTTGTTGGTGCCGTGGTGGTGGATTCTGGAAATACCTAGGCATGTAATTCTTGTTTCTCACTTACTTATTTTTCTTCCTTATAGGGAATGGCATAGGCGATGTAGAAGCATTCTTGACATTTTGAACCCACTTATTGTTTGCAATGTTTGCAGGTAGAACCCTAATCTTCACATGTATACCTTCTGGCATATCGTCTAACATCACTACATTCTTCATTTTTTGTTTGATAGGATGTACTTCAAACGGCTTCAAATATCTTGGATCAAAGGGTCCAAAGTCTAATATCTTTTGTTTACCTGCTAACTTATGCTTCAACTCACTGACACACACATTGGGCACACATTGGGTGGCCCACCGACTTATGGGAAGTTGAATTTAATTTCTCTTTTCCTTTGACAAGTGTCAAAGAGGCACACCGACACACACATTGGGTGGCCCAGCCTGTAATTTAGCAACATGAATTTCACTTTCATCAAAGTCTTCTTTAGACTCGGCACACTCTACATAAACTATCTTTTCACATTTGAAGCCTCTTTTAAACCTTTCTATTTTTGCTCCTGATTGCTCAATCTGTCAAACCTTCTCAACCAATTGAGCAAGATCAAAAAGTTGTTGGTTGACAAGTTTCCTCTTAATCCCATAATCTAAACCATTCATAACCAATTTGACCACTTCAGCCTCTGGGATAGGGGTAAAACACCAGTTTTCATGTTCTTAAAACTACTAAGGTAATCATTGATTAGTTCCAATTCCTTGGAATCATCATATCAAAAATAGATTAGTTAAACTTATTTTCATTTCCCTACAAAAGAATTGTTCATTAAAACTCCTTTCTCATTGCATCAATAAATGAATAGAATTAGGTCTTAGACCAGCAAACCAAGTGAAAGTAGTTTTAGTAAAAGAGAAAGGGAAGAATATCATTTTGAGATACTCATTAGTTGCCACTTCTTCTATCCCAACAGTAAAACGAGCAATGTGCTCAACTGTCGATTCACCATTTTTCCCTAGTGAATTTAGTTAAAGACTTAGGAACATTTCATCCTCTGGGCAATTCGGCCTATTGGATGTCAGGAAAGGCTGACACAAAGAACGACTAGTTGGCATAACGAACATTAAAGCCAAAATAGTTAAGAATTTGCTTGACTACTCTAGAAAGATTATGATCAAAGGCCTAGATGAAGAAGGAATACTTATCACAATATTTCCCAAAGGAATGACACTAGGGGGAGTAGGTAAAATCCCACTTGGGAGAGTTTAGGACCCAAGGATCGGCATGTTAGCCAAGATAGTATTGGCATATGCATTTTGATATAATGGGTTTTAATCTATTGAGCAAAGAGGACTTGTCAAACCCTGTGTCACAATAGGAGGAGCATGCCCTAGTGGTAGGCTGTATGGTGGCCACGCTCTAGAATTGTTATCTATGGTACTTGATCCCTTGGGGGAATGACTCGTGCTTGTTGTCGACACATTGATGTTTCGACAGTTTGAGGATTGGAATTCCTTTCCTCCTCATATCCTCTGATCAGTCTTGCCATCAAAAGATGATGGTCTCATCGACATGTTTGACACTATTGTTCCATTGCGCAAGCACATGTAGGAATGAGACAATTCTTTTGACATTAATCTTTAAAATATAGTCCCACTGGGCGTGCTACTTTGTTTTACTTGGTATTTTGCTTACAATCGAAAACAAATAAACAATAATAATAGCTTGCTTCTAGATCTCAATTTGGGGAATAGAAGCGATTCTTCTTGTAGGCTCTCAGACTTGGAGCTTTTGTCAAAAGATTTTTACCAATCAATTTTTTTTAATCTTTCGACATGTTCCAATGAACCGTTGATGTAATCAAGTGTCAAATATGTCTCAAATTTAAATAAAGTATAAATTGACATTGAACTTGAAGTAATACAGTGCAGAAAAGATAAAGTTTAAGAGATAAATGAGATGAGAACTTTGATTAAGTAAAGTTGAAAGTAACTGAGTACAATGAGAAGAAGGAGGAGAAGGGGAATAATGAAACAAAGAACTAAAAAGAAAGTCAATGAGTTCAAGGGAATATACTTGATTTCCTATTAACTCTACATTGTCAGCATGACGAAAGAGTGTTTAGTGTGTTCTCGGATTGAGCTCCCTAAAACTAATGACTCATTCCCTATTTATAAACTAAGTGGCTCTTCCAGATTTTGCCAAGTGTCCTTGATAATTATTTGATCAAGGCTCTAGAATGCTCTTCATTTGAATTGCCAATAACTATTCTCGCTTTTGGTTTTAGAACCACAGTTCCTCGTCTATAACTGCCATGATTGTCAAATCTCTTCTTGTCATTAACTACCCCATGCTCCTCTCTAGCCATAATTGTCATTGACCCCAAATGTCAAGATGTTACCCCTCACATGCTAAAGGTACGTGCTTTGTGTCAAATTACTTCTTTCGAATTGTCCAAGTCCACATCTTGCCTTTGCCCATAAGACCACACTATCAATGTCAACTAGATTTTCGACACTTCAAGTAAATTTTAGTTCCAATAAAGGGACAGGTAATTTGACTTCAAATGGTACCAACTGCTTCAGCTAATGAGTAGCAATAACGTTGCTCTTTCTTAGTGGCTTCCACTTTCTCAAACATCATTAAATTGGCCTACCTCTGAAATTTCAACAAATTACACTTTTCAAAGCACATCCCCTGGTCTAGGAAACTCAAACATGCAACTCCCTTGTCTAACATAGACATCAAATTTTTTGCTAAATTGAAAATTATGATATATGACCTCTTTGATGTTCTTTTAAAATGCAATTGAAATAAATTTCTCCAATCCTCATGGTATGCTAGAATGCAAAATGGATACAACTATTGGGCAACATTGTCCTCTTCTAGAAGAGAGTAAATAATTTTATACAAATATAGAAAAAAATAAGGTTTAATGATTTTGCAGGTCCCTATAGTTTAACTCAATTTTTAATTAGGTCCCTATAATTTAAAAATTTGTAATCGAGTCTCTATATTGTATAAAAATTTTCAATCAAGTCCTTGCCTCTTTCCATTGTTATAAAAAAGATAGACTAAACGGAATATTCTTGGAATAATCATTGAGGTCATCTAATGTGGATGCCATAGGGACTTGATTGAATTTTGTAATGAAACTATGAGGACTTGTTTATAAGTTTTACAAATTATAAAGACCTGCATAATAATTAATTAAGTTAATCATTTATTGGATACTGATATGCTGTGTATGGTGTAAGGCAAGGGGAAGTGCTGGTAATTTCTCATAGTTGAAGGCTGAAGGTATGTGCTGTGAGAGTGTGTTAGTAGTTGAGAATTATGTAAGCAGTGTATGGAAGGACTTGCTCCTCCTAAGGCTGAATTGCTAACTTGATTTGCTATTTTTGGAAGATTAAATACAAAACACAGATTGGTGAAGTTCAACTTGATGTAGTTAGAATGGGCAAGATGCGTTTTTTGGTAATTCTAAAGTGGGTTTTGTTTCCCATTTATTTTTTACATGCTACCTTACTTGGAATGTCGGGTATAAATATCTATATTGGTAGCGATTATTTTAGGCTATTTCAAATGAACCTGGTGTCATTTTTTAGAACTAGATGAAGTGTCCATGAAGTGGATATCTGAAACATGTTTGGTCCACTTTATTCCTTATTATCATCTAGTCTTCAAAACAGAATCATTTTTGAAGGAGTAAATGCTGAGCGGGACATTCTTGTATCCTAAATAAGATAGAGATGGGATTTTTGGGTGTCAAGATGGTGTGGTGAACTTCCTTTTTTTTCTCCTGGTTTTACCATTAACACTATGGAAATGGTAAAGCAATGGTAGAGATACAATGAGAAAGCAAAAAGGAAGGAGATTTTAATCTTAGATTTTAAAGGGAAGATGATTTGGTAGATATGCAGTGAATATAATGCTAAATTGCATAAACATATTATTAGTGTGATGCTTTAGAATAATAGAAGTGACATTAAAGGAGCTTTATATAATTAGATCAATTTTTGTTCAAGTGTATAAGCTGAATTACTTGCGGTTGCTGAGTTGCTAATAGTTGTGGTTAATGAAGAATGAATCCTTAATGCTGAAATAGTTGTCTTTATCAGGTCAAATCAAGTCAAGGCTTGGATGAACAAGAAAGATGATTATTGCTGGGATCTTAGATTTATTTGGAACAAGTTGGAACATAATAAAACTGTTTAAAAGAATTTGTTTTGTAGCAAACAGCAATAAACCAAGAATTATTATGTGGTTCTAGAGGGATTTCATAAACCATCATCAAAGGACAAAGGCTTATGCATGGTAGGAAAGTGTAGTGGCATAGCTTTAGCTAATTTGGTAGGAGTTAACTAATATGGCTTTAGAGTAGGGTTAAGAAAACTGGATTGAGCATCGAACCGATCAAAATATTGGTTTAAAGATTCAGAGGTCCATATATATTACTTCAATACCATCGAACTTTCAAATTAAAATTTGAATGCATATTAATATCATAATTTTTCTACCCTACATAGCAGAGTCAACCCACTCAAATCATATCAATATAGCCTCACACACTATATCATGATAGCCCGAGCTTTCAGATATGTGGTCCCACTTGCATGTGCGCCCTCCCTCTTTCCCCTCCATTCCATCCTGTCCCTATCCACACTCCCTACTACTTCCTTCTCTATGCACTTGTCACCATTACTGCCATTCTTTTCTCTCTCTTTCTCTCTCTAAAGCATGAAACTTGAAACAACATGAAGCTAAAACCTTTCATCTTCATCTTTCTCCATGTGTTGTTCCTCTCCCTCACTATCTTTTCACACTTTCGAAACAACACCGCAACAATGCTATCCCTCAAGAACAACCTCAACCTCCCAAATCTCTTGGGCGGTTCGACTCGAACCTTGCAAGTGGCGCCATGTGTCATGCTCCGACTCCAACTATGTCATATGGATACAAATCGAGCGATAGGGCCTCACTGGAATGCTTCCAACCACCCTTAGCAACCTCACCAAGTTGCAACACCTTGAGCTTGAATACAACAACATTTCGGGCACTATCGCAAGTTTAAATGGTTTGAATAATCTCTAAGTCCTCATGCTAAGTGGTGATCGTTTTTCCACAATTCCTGATGATTTTCTCTCTAGCATGTTGCAGCACAAGGTGGTGGAGATAGAAGACAACTTCTTTTAGCCTTGGGAGATTCGTTAGAGCCTTCAAAATTGTTCTTCACTTCAGAACTTCTTAGCTAAACCGAATCGGCAAACCAGAAAATGGGTCTAGTTCGTATGATTAGGAGGTTTTGCCCGATTTTTTTTTTTTTTTTCGGTTTCCCATCAATTTTTAAGGTTGGCGATTTAAGGAAGATGATCAGATTGGCCTAATGTTCGGTTCCTGGTTGAACTAGTCTGACCGACTGGTCCAGTCTGATTTTCTTAACCATACTTTAGACTCTTTCTTTTCATTTTTGTTATGATTGCTGCCTTTATTTCTTTTGGTGCATTTGCGCTTATTCTTGTTTGCTATATCTGTTTGCTCTTCTTCAGTCTAAAGAGTTTGGAGCCACTTTTATAAATAAATCATTAGGAAAAAAGAGTGTTATGAGAAATTAGCAGCATTGCCCCTTTCTTTATATCATACACAGTATATTAATATACAATAAATAGTTATCTTAATTAATTACTATGCAGATCCCTACAATTTGTAAAATTTGTAATAAGATCCCTATAGTTTTATTACAAAATTTAATTAGGTCCCTGTTACATCTACATCAGATGAAGAAAGTAGGGACTTGATTGAAAATTTTTATATAGAATAGGGTCTTGATTATAAATTTTTAAACTATAGATACCTAATTGAAAATTGAGTAAAACTATAGGAACTTGCAAAATAATTAAATAAAAAAAGTGTGTCATTTAAATATTAGGAAACACATATAGAAAAAGTTACAGCAACATAGTAGTTTTATTGATCAAGCCTAAGATCTCCTTATCAATTTCACAAAATTAATCACATGCATAATTTTATATCAATACTCAAAAAACTAAAAAATGTAGGCAAAATACACTTATACACCTTTTGGTTCCCTAACTAATTTTTTGTTAACTAATCTTCTATTTATTTTAGTCCTCTTAATGGTAAAGAGTTAGGGAACTAAAATAAACAAAAAAATTAATTAGGAGACCAAAATAAATAAAAAATTAGTTAAAGAAATAAAACGAAATATAAAAGTAAGTTAAGGGACTAAACGTCCATTTTGCCAAAAATGTTCATATATAATGGATTCCCCCAAGTAATTTGATATCCGAATTTATTTTTTCGCTATTGTCAATTTGTCATACGGGATCAATTAACTACAAATAACGAGGATAAAGTTGTAAAATAATCCTTTACCCAATAATTCTCACTGTTACACTCACTTTACGTTTGACACTTATTTTTAATTTTTTTAAAATTTTAATTAACAAAGTAAAGAAACACTTATATAATAAAAAATTACATTGGTTTTAGGATTTAATTTCTTAATTTTTTTTAATTTACACTAAAAATTACATAAATGTGTAGTGATAGGATAGCAATCCACTAGTTACCTTGAAAAATTTTGACACTAATAATTAAGAGGGTCTGAGGGGGGGAATGAGGCAGCGGTTGCAGACGTAAGGAAGAAAGGTGTACATCTGTGAGTGTGACAATGGCGACGGTGGCGGATTCATCGCAATCTGAGACACCAGCCCCTGCCCCTGGCAGCAACCACACAAGTGCCCACCCTCGAACCTTAGATGAAACGACGCCGTTTGTTGACTACGTTGTTCGGCAAGCCCAGCTCTATCACGCGGCTCTCAACGACGCCTTTGAATCTGCAATCGACGCTTCAAAGTCCCGTTTTTCTCAAATCCGCTCTACTTCTTCCGCTCATTTTCAACAAACCTTGGTAAAATCTCTTTTTTAACCTTTTTTTATTTTTCTGCTTGTTTCCTGAATTTTTGTTTTTCAATGAAAAATCACTGGGAAAGAGATAACAAGAGAACGAATCATTTGGAAATTTGATTTGTCACGACTCACGACCCAATTCAATTGCATCATGCATTCCATCGGTTCGTTCAAATGTGTCTTAAAAAAAATGTCATAAATTTTTGTCGAATAATTGAACTAGATCAAAGAATTTTTATTTTTTATTCTGTTTTCTGTGGCATCTAATCTGCGGGGTCAGGCGAACTAATGGAACTGTTATCCTTTTGATTTCTGTTGAATGTTGATTGTAGTATGCTTTGGATGATCTCAAGTCTCAGTACAATGCTTATGAGGATCTTTTGTTTGGAAAGATCAAAGGTTTGGATTTTGTGGTTATATACTGAAAATAGGTCTTTTGTTTCCAATGTATTAAGTTTCTAAATTTTAGGTTTTTATTTGTTAATCTTCCATTCCAGAGGGTGTCCTTGTTGCAGCTTCACATCCGATGATTACATGTGGGGCCACTGCTGCCATGGGCCTTGTGGTACTTAAAAGTAAGATTCTATGCTTGTTTTAATGAATGTGATTTATTTTAGAGATTAATTTTTATGCATAGTCACTGACATCCAATCACAATTTAGCACCTTATTACCTATTCCCATTTCATACTTCAAAAGTTTAATTACAAGAATGCTAAATGGTATGAACGTAAATTCGCAAAAAGACACACCAATTGATAAAAGGAAATGCTTTTTCTGCGTTTTGACCGGTAATTGTTTTTCTCTCATGACTTTGTGTACTAATCCTTCTTTGGTTGATTATAATTTATAAACTGCTTTGGAACACTAGTATGAAATGGTTTTTGTGACTAGTAGCACTGCTGATTTAATTATATTAGGAAATTACTCTTTATTAATTTTAAAAACCACAATCGTCTTCTCCTTCTGGATCTACTCCTACCCATAGATGCCGATTCCTCCTCCTTCTCCAATATATTACCATCAAACAGCGTGATGGTCGTTTGTCTTGGTTGAAGAAACTGGAAGTTGCTTCAACCCATAATTGCTTCGAGGCTATGATAGAGCAGCAAAGGTGGCTTTGCTGAGGAGAGGCAGGGAGATGAGATAGCCTCCCATGGCTTCCCTCCATGGGTGCCAGTCCATTGCACCTCACGTGAGAGAGAAGGAAGGGGTCTTTTACTGGAGAGGGCAGATGCCATAGCCACCATGATGCTGCTGGTCACCAAATTGCAAGAGAGGAAAAGGGGCTGCCATGGCTACTTCGCAATTGAGTGTAAGTGCCCAAGCCCAGCACCACCATTAGTTGGCTTCCAGCAGTGAGTGAAAGATAAAGCCTACAAGGTGTAGGAGTCAACATCCATGGAGAAGGAATAGATTCGTAAATGACAAAGGTGTTTTTGGGTTTCTAATATATATATATATATGCAACGAAATTAAATTTTTAAAGTATGACATGGAAATAAGTGATGAGGTGTTCAATTGTTATTAGATGTCATGTAAAGTTATTTTACACGGCTTCCAGCAGGGAGTGAAAGATAAAGCCTACAAGGTGTAGGAGTCAACATCCATGGAGAAGTAATAGATTCGTAAATGACGAAGGCGGTTTTGGTTTCTAATATATATATATATATACTGCAACGAAATTAAATTGTTATGACACGGAAATAAGTGATGAGGTGTTCAATTGTTATTGGATGTCAATGTAAAGTTATTTTACACTAATAGTGCATAGAAATTAATGTCTTTGTTTTAGTGTTCAAGTATTGCATTTGATATTTTATTCTTCATGTGGCATGTAAAAGATATTATATTTGAATGAGTTTAATTGCTATATACTGATAGTATAAAAGAGTTTTAAACTATCATCCAATCAAATGTTTGTGTTTGTAAGACTTTAAGATAGTGGGTGGTTGAGGCAAACACTTTTGCTGATGTATAAAATATTTTTACACTGACAGTGCAGACAAATTAAATCCTATTTGAATTTGTTACTTAGTTTTATTCCCATTAAAATAGTCATAATACAACATATGCAGTTCATTGGTTTTAAGGCTGTGGCCAACCCATAAACCTTTGTTTCTTTGTTGAAGGAACTAAGTTGTTGATCTTATATGTATATCATTCTTCACTGCTACTTATGTTATTGGAGGCAGTGATATTGACCTTATTCTATGTATTCAACATGTTATTCAGTTAGCATTATTATTTTTCTTCAAATTTACTTGCCTTGTAGGGCCTCGTCGGATGTTGTACTACAACACTTTGCGTCTTTTTGTTAGTGAAGAGGTGAGTAATCTAATAAGCTGATTATATTTGTTAACAAGGATAAAGATGCAGGATTTGGAGTTCATTTTATCTTTGAACTATATATCTGTATATGTAACCGACAAGGATATGAACACATGTTTGGCATCTCTCATTTTATGCTTTGTTGGAAGTGTTGCCTTGTGAATGAATGCTGGTGAACATAGGTTCAAAATTTGTTGTCTATAGCTTGTCTGCTTGTGACATGGAATCAAGGACAAAATCTCACACAATCCTAAGAACAAGAAAAAAAAGGGATAGAAGGAACATAGTTTGCTTGTAGTTGTCCTTTATAAGTCTCTTCTTTTCATGAATTGGATACCATTTATGCGGAAACAGTAGAGAATTAGAAATTCAATATGCAAATGTACAGCCACACATAATATGACTGTCAATATTAATCTCTTGATTGAAGTGAATACGCTTCAAACATCTTATTGATTGCAACTTGGGATCTTGATCTTGAGAATCTTGAGATTCAGTCTTGAGATCTAGAACCATATTCTTTGGATGATCTCAAGTCTCATTACAATGCTTATTGAGATCATCCTTTTAGCACATATGAATATTATTGAACCCAGTCTTCTTGTTGTAATGTGTTGTGAAAAATGCTTGCATCGCCTCCACCATAAATTCCATGAATATGTGTGGTTAATATGGCTGCACTTTGTGTATTGCTGCTTTGTCTTTTTACTCCCTAATATGCATTTCAGTTGTTTTTTGTAATTGGTTACCATGCTATGTAGCTGACCTGCCATCCCCCATGTTGCCATTGTGGTCTTGGGGCTTGCTGGCATTGGACATACTAGTGGCTGGTGAACTTTAAGACATGAATCATCGTATGTTGTTCTTGCTCTGTAAGCAAAATGTTAAAGTATCAAATACTCTGTGTTTTTTATGGTTAGGCAAGGTTCCATCGAAACTGGACATCACTAGACAATTGCTATCAATGCTTGGATATTAAATTGGTCTTTGCATGCTTTTTATTAAGTATTTGACTGCTGTTGCAGTTTTTTTTCTAATTTCTTTTTGGATAGAAAAAGAAATAATATTAGAAGAGAAGAAAATAGTACAAAAAAGGATAAGACATCCTTACAAAGATGCAAAAATATAAACTAAACATCCTTTCAAAGATGCAAAAATATAAACTAAGTCCCGTAAGGATAAACCGTGCAACAAAGCATGCTGATCCTTTGTCTGTTAGCTAAAGGGACATCATTAAACAGATCATGTGCAGAGCACCAAAGCATGCCAAAACTATAATCCTATCCATAAAATCAATAGACAAAAAGAAATCATTAAAAATCCTAACATTCCTTTCCAAACAAAAACACCAAAGCAAAGCAAAAACCAAAGATTGCCACAAGATCTTTGATTCTTTATGGAAGCCAAAAGCTGTGAACTTAGCGAGAAGAAATTGATGTAAGTCCAGAGGACAAATCCACAACTCTAAAGATTGCAAAAAACATGTTCCAAAGAGATCTTGGTGAGAACCCCGGTTTGGAATGTAAACCCTACATTGTACATATTTGGGGACAAAGCAGTGAGATGCTTTTGCTTTTAGAGCATGTCATTCTTCTGCTGCAGTTTACTCTATCTCTTTCATTCTTACATCTTTAATCTTTTGGAAATAATGTGTTGTTGGGATAGAATTACTGGTCTTCCTACGACATGATTTTGGGGAAAATGCCTATGATGTTGATGTTGGTTCAAGCGTACATTCTTTCCTTAATTAGTTTTTTATTTTAATTCAATTTTTTTTATCACATACTGATTTCTCTTTTGGAATGTTCTAGAGTTTGGATTTTTTCCCCCAAAATGTTGTTCGTGTTTCTATTGATATTCACCTAATATTTTGATTAACATATGTTGGATTTTTGAAATACATGAAATGTTGCATAATAATTGCCTGAATTATTGTTTTGTCATTTGTTTCTGTATCCAGTCTTTGATTTCCAAAGCCAGTGCTCAAGTGAAAGAGTTGCGGCAATCAATTGATCTTCTAAAGGTGGAAGGTGAAAAGTTGGAGGTAAAAATGTTTCATATCAGTTCTGATTGGAGTAATTTTATATATCCGTCGTATTCAATTTTTAGTCATTTCCTGCATTAAATGCTTCTGTGATAAATGGTAAAAAACCATAGAATAAAATTTTGGAAAAATTGCACTTTACCTCCCTGAACTATAGACTATGTATAAAACCCCTAAACTTTAAAAATATGCAAATTAACCCTTTAAACTTTCCTAAATGTGCAACCCAATATCTTAAACTTTCTTGAATGTGTGATATTTTTGTTAACAATTGATGAAAAAATTAACAGAAGGGTCAATTTACACATTTAGGAAAGTTCAGGGAGTCGAATTGCACATTTTTAAAGTTTAGGGGTTAAAGTGCATATGACCTATAGTTTATGGGGAAATTGCAACTTTCCCTATAATCTTTAGCACTAAAAGACTAAAACACATTCAGCTGAGGCTAGCATTCTGGTTAAACAACCAGGAAAAGCAAACTAAAAACTTTGTTTACAACTTGGTGGAAATGGAATAATT
Source organism: Pterocarpus santalinus (assembly GCA_031439595.1). Taxonomy (NCBI): domain Eukaryota; kingdom Viridiplantae; phylum Streptophyta; class Magnoliopsida; order Fabales; family Fabaceae; genus Pterocarpus; species Pterocarpus santalinus. The sequence continues at coordinate 46,147,170 of CM062532.1, read as the reverse complement.
CTGCTAGAGCCTTCAAACCCCTTTAAATAGGTAATTAGAAATATTGTTATTGTTCACAAATCCTATCCCTTCATAGGGGTCTAATCTTTACTAACTAAACTTTCTTGAACAGAAAGAAAGTGAAAGACATGCGGAGAGGAAAAATATTGGTGCAACAGTACTTGTGGATAGTAACCCGTTTTTCACTCGCTTCGGCATGTTTTTAGCTCCTCTCAAAGATTCTTATCAGTCTAATCCTATTTCGTCCTTCTTCCTTAATAATCAGCATCGTAATAATGGGGCCCTCATTTGACCATAAATTCTTGTCACATGTTAAAAATGATTTAGTAATAATTTTGATGCCTAGCAAAATTAAGTGTCTTACTCCTTTCGGATTTCAGAATATTTGGCTTAGTCATAGTGCTTTTGTATCCATTTTGTTAGATATGTGTCAAGATCCTCTTTTGAGGATTGGGATAGGTGTGCTACTCCACAAGATAAAGCTTCTTTCTTTGAGAGACTTTTTGAAGAAGAGGTGATCAAGAGGGCAATTTGGAGTTTAGAGAAAGATAAAGCTCTAGGACATGATGGTTTTGCATCTTATTTTTGTCAATGCTGCCTGGGATATCATTATGGAGGATGGCTTGTGCTTTCATTCTTGGGGAGTCTGTGGTAGAGGAACTCATTCCAATTCTTAATGACTTTCCTACCTTGTGTAATGCTTTGATCTCTTAATCTTTTTCCTTGATGGGTCAGTGTCTTGGAGTTCTCTCTTCCAAAATTATCAATCAAGTTACTTATGGTCTAAATGATAGTTCTTGGGACTTTCACTCTTTTCAAAATCGAAATGATAGAGTCTCCTCTGAATTAGTTGGTCTTTTGGGTCTCTTTGATTTTGTTATTTTGTCCTTGGGCCTAGGTAAAAGGCTGTGGTCCTTTGATCCCTCTCTAGTGTTTACTTGCATGTCTTATTTTCAGTTCTTAACTCATTCCTCAAGTTCAACCTCTTTCTTGCTTGATAAACCTATTTGGAAGTTCAAAGCTCCCTTTAAGGTGAAATCCTTTATTTGGACGGCTATGCTTAACAGAATTAATACCAATGACATGTTGCAGGTTCAATGGCCTCATTAAGACTATTTCCTTGATGTGTGGGCCAAATTCAGGATCAGTATCTCACCTATTTTTGCATTGCCCACCCGTGGCTGACTTTCTATTTCCCTTTAACTCTTATTTTTTTGATATCTTTGGTGAGTGTTGGGTGTGTCCTGCAAGCTTAGATCAGTTCCTTTTGACAAGTTTTGTTAACTTTGGGAAAAAGGAGGAGGCAAAATCTTAGTGGCAATGTTCTATATATGCCACTATTTGGATTATTTGGCTGGAACATTATTCTCGCACCTTCAATGACAGATTATAAGCAAGTTTTGCGGAATTGGATTAGGCATTTGACCTCTATTTGGTGTAAAGCACGTAGTCTTTTTTGAGGAATTTCCCTCTCAAATATGTTGAGAGACTGGAAAGTTATCTTTATTGATAGTTTTTCCTCTAGCTAGTTTTTTGTTCTTGTATAGAGGATCTGTTGTTCTCCTATCTTCTTGTAAATCTCTATCTTCTTCTCAATAAAATTCTTCTTTTATTCCCAAAAAAAGAGTTACTTCTGGTCTAGTTTCATTGAGGGTCATTCTTCTTTCTAATATTCCATGTGCTTGTGCTTGGACTTTAGATCCTTCACGATTGTTTGTCAGGAAGTATTCTTATTAACTTATTTTTAATCGATTCACTCAAAATTCAGCTTTATCTGATTCATTTTGGAACGTTAAGGCTTTTGTGTAGACAGTGATGTGTAATAGGATACTAGGATTAACAGATATGAGCGCAGACCTCATAAGGCCCTCTCTCGCGATGTTGTGTCATGTCCATGAAAAGTTCTGAAACAAACTGTCTCCTCTTTCTGCATTGGAAGGGGGCAGATTTGGAGTAAGCTAGTTGGGCTGTTTGGAGAATGCCTAGATCTGTCTGCCTAATCTTTAAATCTTTTTTCTCTGCCTATTATAAGGGTTAGGGAGGATAATAAAGTCCTATGGTATAGTATTTTTATAATATAAAATTCAGTAATTTGCTTGTCTTTCCTTGTTTTATATTTCTTCGTCTACAAGTTATGAAAACAGGAAATCTCATGCCTTTTTGGCAAACACTGATACATTTAATATTGTAGCAGGGAGTTTGGTTTTGCACTTGCCTTTTATACCATTGGATTGATCTGTTACAAATTGAGATCAACAATGCAGCCTGTAATATTAAAATATGTTCCGAGCAAGTAGTTACGTAATGACCGCTATTCACGTATTCATGGTATTTTGTTATGCTTGTTATTTTCAGAAGAGGGCATTACATGCAGAAGAGGAATTCTTACGTGGAAGGACAAAACTGAGGTTTGTGACTTACAGATGTATAGATGTAATATTGATTTTGTATTTATGTGCTGATATTTGTTACTTACAAAACTTTATTACAGACAAGCAGGAAAGCAGATCCGAAATGTGATTCACTCAGCATATAAAATTGAAAGACGGGTAGGAGGTATGTAGAATATTATACTTGCTTTGATGAGGAAATATTGGGAACCAATTAAATAAGCTGGTGATGGGGCCTTGTGCTTTTGATGATTTGGCTTGATTTTGGTGTATTAGGTTTGAAAGATATCCTTGGAGAACTTCCTAGAAGAGATGCATCTCACTTCCGGTCACAGGTAATTATTCTGTCGGCATGATCCCATCTCACTTCATAGGCCTAAGGAAATATTCTGGAGTGAAAACATGAAATGGCACCGAACAAAATGTAGATCTTATTTTTCTATAGCATTCATAATGTGGAATGGTTGGTAACTGCAAAAAATAATAATTTAATCCATCTTTACTAGAGAATGTAAGTCATACGATTCAAGCTGGGTGGATGAAATAGAGAAATTCTTCCTATGTTATTTGTGTCCAAAAGGTGCCTCTCAAACTAAAAGGATATTTTAACACAGTGACAAGATGAGCCATACTTTATTGTACTAGATGTTGGGTAATAGAGTGCTAACAGGAGCGTAAGATAGTGTTGCAAAGATGAAATTGTTGTAGTGGATAAGTATTTTATTTTATTTTATTTTTATTTGTATAAAAGAAGAATTTTATTTATAAGAAGAGAAGAGGAATACAAAGATTAGGGGACAAGAGGTCCTTCTTACAGAAACAAGAACTAATACAGGGAAATCCTTCTAAAAAGACAAGGTGCTTTGCACCAAATAGAAGCCAAACACCTAATCTTATCTCACAAGACTTGCTTGTCCAAATATCTTTTATTAAAATATGAGAATTATGCTTCAACCAAATAGGCATAGGCAGCACACTACCACAAAGGTTTGACTTCCTTCCTTTTCCCAAAACCAGCAAAAATAGTTAATAGGAATTGATCCAAAGTCTAGGGCACACCCAACACTCACCAAAGACACCAAACAAAGTATTCCAAAAAAGATCAGCCATAGAACAATGCAAAAGCATATGTGGAGTTGATTTTGAGTTTGCACAACACATTACAAACATAAGGAGAAGTAGCCCCATGTGGTCTTCAAACCTGCAACATATCAATGCTGTTAATTCTATTAAGAATAGCTGTCCAAATAAAGGATTTAACTTTCTAGGGAGCTTTGAACTTCCAAATCAGTTTATCAAGATTTATAGAAGTTCTATTCATAGAATAAGATAGGAATTGAAAGTAAGATTTGCAAGAGAATACTCTGGAGGGATTAAGAGACCAATACCTTTTATCTAGACAAAGACAAATGGATAGAATCAAGGGGACCTGAAAGGATTACTAATTTTGAAGACTCTTTATTATTTAAATTTTTGAAAAAGTGGAAGTTTTAACAATAAGTGGAGTTCTGCGCATTATAAAAATTATAGATTGCAGAAATGTGCAAAGAAAATAAATGATATAGATGTGGAAAGGCTAGACTAAAAGAGGAATCACCTACCCAGTGGTCGTCCCAAAAGTTGACATGAGAGGCATTACCTACCTTCAAGGAAAGCCAGGTCTTGAAGGTAGTACAACGTTGAGAGATGAATTTCCAAGGGCCAGAATGAGAAGCTTGGGTGATTGTCTTACCACTCCCACCCGTTTCTATCAAGGCCATATTTACTCTAGATAACTAGATGCCATAAGGAATGAGGCTCTAGAGGAAAATATAAGATTTTGAATGAACGTGTTTAAAAAGAAAGGAGGAGTGCATGTATTGAGGAGAAAATGGTGGAATCATGCCTAAGATAGTTTGGACAAGTATGAAGGAGACCAATAGAAGCCTTAGTTGGGGGAGTTGATCAAATGGAGGATGGCCAATAAAGATGGAAAGGGCTGCCACCAAAGGATTGGGGTGGCTGCCCCCATGCAGAAACACCGAAAAGAGGAGATCAGAGCACTACAAAAGGGAGAGAACACCATAGAGAGGGAGAAACTTTTTTCTTTGCCTAGTTCTTGTTTGTTCCAATTGAAATACTTGATAGGTAAGTAGTACGTGGTTTGCTGGTTGAACCTACCAGCCTTGTTTATGTTGACAATTAGGAGTAACTGCAACTAAGGTTGTTGGAAATGAATGACTCTCTTGCAGTTGTGTTGATGACTTTTATCACTTACAACAAATTCAAGAAATTCCTCTATCAGGCTCTACAACTTTAAATAGCTAGAATAGAGAAAAGATGCCAAGTCTAATAGATTCTTCTTATACTGACTTAAAACCTTCTATTGTTAATGTGATAGGGCCCAAAGAGTTAGGCCTCGAATCACAAATGTGTATGTAAGGAAGAGAATGGTATAGGGCCGAAGCCCAATGAGGGACCTGTGAGTGAGGAAAACATGATGGTCCTTAGGCGGGGAATGAGAATTGTAACTAATTAGTGTTGAGCTGGACGAGAGTGAAAATGTGATTTGGTTAGTGAGATGGGGGTATGTACTCAGGGAAGGAAAGAGAGTGAGGTAGGCTGATATTTGGCTAGAATTTGGGAGGGTTGTTGAGTTTCTATACTACATAGTGTGTTTTTCTTCTGCATTCCTTTGTATTTCCCTAATTTCGGAACAATCCACACTGGGTTGTTCTGTGAGATAGTTCAATACAAAAGCATCTTTTTCTGTATCTACTCTATTCTACTTTGTTCTTATCAAGTGGTAGTTAGAGCCAGCGTTCCTAGAGGCTCTGAATGGTCACTACTCAATCTATGATGGACGTGAGAATCGAGAGAATCGAAGAGAGGCTTGGCGAAATGATCACATTGGAGCAGAGGTTGGAGAATATGACCATCGTGTTGCAGGAGATTCGCTAGCATCAGGGGAGAGGTCGAACACGAAGAGGGTGACATGGCCATGCTCTGGGCAGGGAGGATGATCATTGGAACAAGGAGGGATGTGGGGGAGCCTAGTGAACAAGGGCGTGCCGGCAGCTCAGTCGTGACTCGCGGCAATCTGAGCGCCATCACTAGAGTGTGGATTCTTGCAAGAGCAATGAGGAAGAAGATGGCAGGAGTCAACCTCCTTTTCACCGCGATGGTTAAAGGAGACTTGAGCTTCCAATATTTTCAGGGGATGATCCATATGGATGGTTGATTTGCGTGGATCATTGTTATCACTGTTGTTAAATGGCGGCCATGGCGGCGCTATCCCGCCATGGCGTGGCGGATTTTGGCCTGAGCGCCATGGTGAAGCGTTTTGCTGGCGGTTTTGCGTGGCGGCGCCATGGCGGCCGATATGTTCATGGCGCCATGGCGTTTCATGGCGGCCATGGCGGAAATATCGGCTGAATTAATTTTTTTTTTTTTTTTAAGCTTAAAGGTTAGTATGGGAATTTTGGGTTGAAAATAACCCTATTGCCTCAGACCTCCTTTCACTTTGCTCTCTCATCTTACGCCCTTCAGTCTGCTCTCCTTCATCTTGTTCGCTGCTTCCTCCATTCTGACGGCAGCCTCCTTCCGGCGACGACACCACCAGCTGCGGCGGCCTCCTTCCGGCGACGACACCACCACCTGTGGCGGCCTCATTCCGGCGACAACACCACCCCCACAGCAGCCAAGGTTACTGTTTCTGCTTCTTCTATTTCTGCTTCTTCTGTTCTTCTTCTTCCTTTTGCTTCTTCTATTTTTTCTTCCTGTTTCTGCTTCTTCTATTTCTGCTTCTTCTGTTCTTCTTCTTTATTTTTTCTTGCTTCTTCTATTTCTGCTTCTTCTGTTCTTCTTCTTCTGTTCTTCTTCTTCTGTTCTTCTTCTTCCTTTTGCTTCTTCTATTTTTTCTTCCTGTTTCTGCTTCTTCTATTTCTGCTTCTTCTGTTCTTCTTCTTTATTTTTTCTTGCTTCTTCTATTTCTGCTTCTTCTGTTCTTCTTCTTCTGTTCTTCTTCTTCCTTTTGCTTCTTCTATTTTTTCTTCCTGTTTCTGCTTCTTCTATTTCTGCTTCTTCTGTTCTTCTTCTTCTGTTCTTCTTCTTTATTTTTTCTTCCTGTTTCTGCTTCTTCTATTTCTGCTTCTTCTGTTCTTCTTCTTCTGTTCTTCTTCTTCCTTTTGCTTCTTCTATTTTTTCTTCTTTTTACTTGTTCTGATCTCTTCCCCCCCCAACATTTTGGTTATACTTCAACTTTTTTCTTCCCCCATTTTTTCTATTCTGTTCTGGCTCTATCTCTCGGTTTTTTTTTTTTTTAATTCCGTTTCAGCTCTTTTCTACTCTGTTTTAAGCTCTTTAATCCAAAACTGTTACTCTTTTTTTTTTTTTTTTAACTCTGTTTTAGCTCTTTCTACTCTGTTTCAGTTCTTTTTCTACTCTGTTTTAAGCTACCATGTCAGCCCAACCTTCACAAAGCTCTAGGACCAGCAGTAGATCAGACCCAGGTTGGAAGTATGTCCACCCTGTTGCAGAAAATAACACAAATGATACTGTGTGTAATTTCTGCGGTAAAGTTATGAAAGGAGGAATTACAAGAGCTAAAGAACACTTGAGGGGACAATCTGGTAATGTTTCCAAGTGTCTCAAGTGTCCAAAAGAAGTTAGAGACGAGTTGTTGGCGTTGCATAACCAGAAAAAGAAGCAAAGCAGTGACAGTAACGAAGTTCAAAATGTAAGGGATCTTGATCTTGAGAATTTGGGTTTTGGATTATCTGAAGATGATGCTGAAGGGATTGATGAAATCCCTAACCCTAAGCCTAAAGAGAGAAAGGGTGCTTTGAAAGGCCCAATGGATTTATTTGTTAGAAAACCCGAAACTGCGATTGCTAGGAAGAATAAGGAGAGATTGAGGCAACAAAACATTAGAGAAGCATGTGACAAGAGAGCAGTTGCTAGCGTTCATCAATACATTGCTCGGTGGTGGTATCAAGCTGGAATTCCATTCAATTGTATCAAATTGAAGAGTTTTGATGATATGTTGACAGCCATTGGAAGCTTTGGTCCCAATTTGCCTGCTCCGTCTTATCATGACATAAGGGTTCCACTTCTCAACAAGGAGTTGGAGTATACTAAAAATATGATGAAGGATCATAAGGAGCAATGGAGCAAACATGGTTGCTCCATCATGTCAGATGCTTGGACTGATAGGAAGCAGAGGTGTATTATTAGTTTCTTGGTGAACTCTCCTAATGGGACAATGTTTGTGAAGTCTGTAGATGGATCTAACTTTGTGAAGACTGGTGAGAAGTTATTTGAGCTTCTTGATTCTTTTGTGGAGGAGATTGGAGAGGAGAATGTTGTTCAGGTTGTGACTGACAATGGGAGCAACTATGTTTTGGCGGGTAAGATGTTGGAAGATAAAAGGCCGCATCTCTATTGGACTCCTTGTGCAGCCCATTGCTTGGATTTGATGCTAGAAGATATTGGAAAGCTTCCATTGATAAAGAAAACAATCAAAAGAGCAATTTCTCTTGTTGGCTTCATTTATAGCCACTCTAGTACCTTGAGTTTGTTGAGACACTTCACAAACAAGAGGGAATTGGTGAGGCATGCGGTCACAAGATTTGCCACTTCCTTTCTATCATTGGAAAGGCTTCATCAAGAGAAATCAAATCTTAGAAAAATGTTTACCTCTGATGAGTGGATGAGAAACAAGTTGTCTAAAGAGGCAAAGGGAAAAGAAGCAACAAAGACTACAATTATGCCTTCCTTTTGGAATCATGTGAGATATACCCTTAAAGTTATGGCTCCTCTTGTTCGAGTGCTTCGACTTGTTGATGGTGAGAGGAAACCAGCTATGGGTTATATCTATGAGGCAATGGACAAGGCAAAAGAAGTCATTATGAAGTCATTATGAAGTCATTCAAGAATGATGAAAGCAAATATAAAGATGTGTTTGCAATAATTGATAATAGATGGAATTGTCAGCTCCATCGACCATTACATGCAGCTGGTCATTTTTTGAATCCAGAGTACTATTATGGCAACCCTGCATTGGAGTTTGATTTGGAAGTTACAAACGGATTGTATGAATGTATTAAGAGGTTGGTGCCTAGTCGGGAGGTGCAACAAAAAATATTGCTTGAGCTGCCAATTTATAAGAGTGCTAATGGTCTTTTTGGGCCGACTTTGCAAAATCACAAATAAAAACTCTTGCACCTGGTGAGGAGAATACGACTTTTAGTTTTCAAATTTTTTTTGATTTTAAGCTTTGAGTGATTTGCTTATATAGCTTTCTTTGGATTTGTAGCTCAATGGTGGAGAATGTATGGGCATTCAGCTCCAAACTTGCAACAATTGGCTATCAAGATTTTGAGCTTGACATGTAGTGCTTCGGGATGTGAACGTAACTGGAGTGTTTTTGAACATGTAATTAACACTTCTTTATTAGTTAGGTACTTTGTTAATACTTATAATAGTAGTCATTAACACTTAGAGTATATTGATATTGCAGATCCATTCTAAGAGGAGAAATAGGCTTGAGCATAAAAGGTTGCACAATTTGGTTTATGTAAAGTATAACCAAGCGCTCAAGCGGAGATACAATCTTAGAGATGAGATTGACCCTATCTCACTCAATGATATTGATGAGTCTAATGAGTGGTTGGTTGGAGAGCTAGATGAAGGTGATGATGATCTTTGGAGATGAGTTGGTTTTGGGGGTGATGACACTTTGAATTGGGAAGCGTGTATGTGGCATGCGGGATTGGGGACCCTAGAACATATACTAGGAGGCAAAGTAGAAAAAGAAAGGAGCCTTCAAGTGGTGCAACAGCTAGTAGAGCTTCCAAGAAAGGAAAACAAGTAGTGGTGGTGATGAAGAACCAGGAATTTGAAGAACAAGAGGATTCTTGAGGAAGAGGAGGAAGAAATTCAATTTGATGACTCGAGAATCGAAGGAGAAGAAGTGGAGGGATATGCCTCACCAGAAAATAATAACAATGATGATTATATTGGAGATGATGATGAGGATTAGTGCCTAGCTTAGCTGATTTTAGTTTCCCTTGGTCTTCATGTTATGACTTTGAAGCTTTGATTATGCTATATTTCTATGTTTGTATCTGACTATGAATATGTTATGTTATGTTGTGACTTTGGCTTTGATTTTGTGATGCATTTGCTGAATTTATTAATCAAAATATGTAATTTCTAATTTTATTGTTCTTGATCTTGTCATCTTGATATATGTTGTTAGTTTTGATTAGTTATTATGTTTAGCAGGTTTTTTTTGGATATTTTTTATATATATATATTTGTATATTTTCAGTCCGCCATGGCTTCCGCCATAACCCGCCATGCTATCCGCCATAACTTTATGGCGGATTTTTGGCTTACCGCCATGAGCCGCCATCCGATATTGACAACTATGATTGTTATTTGTTTCCAAGTCAATGGAGTTGAAGATGATGAGAAATCGGACTCCATCTTGGTGGCGTTGGAGGGATGAGCTCTGGTCTGGTATCAATGGTGGGAGGACCAGGCATGTCTACCAACCTGGAGGAAATTCAAGGAGGCGTTGATCCAACGTTTTCAACCTAGAATGACACAAAACCCCTACAGATCGATCTCGCGATTGAAGAAAACAAGTTCGGTGATGGATTATCGGGATCAATTTGAACTGGTGAACTTGGGTACCATAAGGAATGTGGATCTTGAGATAGTAAGGGGATTTTCTTGAATGGGCTAAGGGAGGAGCTACAAGTTGCGTTGCAGTTGTATGAACGTGAGAGTTTGGCCCAACTAAATGAAAAGGGCCCAAGTTCTAGAGGCTCGAAATTGGGCGAGAATTGGGCTTGGATGGACGGTGGTGTAGGGCTGAGGGAGAAAGTTGGAGGAAATACGTTTGAGGGGGGAGCCTATGGACACAAGATGATTCAGGGGTATATGTCTGAGGTTGGCAGAAGCTATCTTAGGCAGAGCTGCAAGAGTGGAGTAAGAATGGTCTTTGTTTTAAATGTGGGGAAAGATGGGGCTTAGACCACGTATGTAAGTTTAAGCACTATCAATTGGTGTTAATGGCGGTTGAAGGCGATGAGGCGGGGGCTGAATCTGAGGAAGAGACTGCTTTGGACATGAAGTATTTGCAGCTGTCCAAGAAGTTGTTGTTGGGCCTAACCTCCAACAATTGTTGAAGCTTCGGGGTCTATAGGAGGAAGGAAGGTGGTGATCTTAATAGACTTTGGAGCTTCAGCCTTTCATATCTAAAGAATTGGTGGAGGAGCTTCAATTGGCGGTTGATGAGACCCCAAAGTATAGGGTAGAGATGGGAATAGGTAAATTGGAGAAGAGTTGAGGGGTTTGCAAAGGTGTCACATTGGAGCTGGGAGGTACAGAGGTAGTATTGGGGGTTGATTGGTTGCATAGCTTAAATAGGATAGAAGCGGATTTCCAGCAGATTAGCTTCTTCTCTTGGGGCAAACGGGCAGAAAGGAAGTAGATTTTGGGTGATCCAACCCTCTGTAGAATTCAAAGCTCTTGGAAGGCTACTCTTAATGCCTTGAAGGAGAGTGATGAGGGTTATTGCATCACTCCCCTGTTGTTCGATGGCGAGCATAGGCAGGAAGTCCCCATTTCCACTGAAACTGCAGAGATTTTACAGCTGTTTGAAGAGTTATTCCAAGCCGCAATCGGTCTATCATCCAAGGGGGATCAAGACCATGCTATTGTGTTGAAGGAAGGCGCTTCAAACCCCAACATCCAACCCTATAGGTACCCTTACTATTAGAAGAATGAAATAGAGAAGATTATTTCTGAAATGCTTCAAAATGCAGTGATTAGGCCATAGTAGTCCATAGCAGATAGTGGTGCGTAGCGGCTGACCCCAAAAACGCTATAGCGGTATAGCGGATAACGGGACGGCCGCTATTTGATAAAAAATATATAATTATCATGCAATTTAGATAATATATATAAATGTTCAAAAATAAGAAATTATCCACAATTAAACTCACTCACACCAATAATGAAACTTCATAATCCATTCCATAGTCTAAAAACACGCGATCACTATCAATCCAATGCATAAACATCAAGTCCTAAGGGCAGCAAAACAGAAAAAAACAGCACTATCCAGTAACATAAGGGCAGCAAAATATAAGAGAGTAAAAAACAACACAAGAGGGGGAAAACACAGCGAACAAGAAGGGAAAATAAAAAAAAAGAAAGACAATAGAAGAAGATAGAAGAGAAGAAACAATCGAACCAAACCAAGGAGGAGAGGGAAAAACAGAACAGAGAGTGCAGGAAGGACAAATTGCCATCGCTGCTGCCGCCGGAAACTTAGACCGCCGCTGCCGGAGGTTGGAGGATTGCCGGAGTAAGGGGTGAGGGGGGAGAGAGGCCCATGGATTAGAGAGGAAGAGAATAGAGAACATAGCCCTAAAACCACGTTCAAAACGAAGAAAAGAGGGGGGGGGGTTTGAAATGACCTTGCTACCCTCGTCAGACTCCCAAAACGGTCCAAAAATAGGGGTATAATCGGTTTTTGGTCGTTGACCTCATTAGCAGCCATGATTTGCCGCGACAAAGAAACGCGACGCATCGGCAGCTGAGTAGCGTCCACCCTCTGCTCCGCTCCTCTCTGCCGCGATTGTGCTACTATTGCGCGCGATTGACAACTAGGGATTAGGCCTAGTACACATACTTTTTCTAGTCCAGTCATTTTGGTTAAAAAGAAAGATGGGGGATGGAGATTCTATGTTGAACATAGGGCCTCGATCAAGATGACAATCCCGGACAAATTCCCTATCCCAATTAATAATGAATTACTTGATGATTTGGGTGGAGCTAGGGTGTTTTCCAAATTGGATCTAAAATTAGGGTATCACCAAATTAGAATAAAGGAGGAAGAGGTCCCCAAAAAGAGCTTTTAGAACTCATGAAGGCCATTAGGAGTTCTTGGTTATGCCATTTGGATTGTCCAATGCACCTTCAACCTTCCAAGCCCTCATGAATAGGGTGCTGAAACCCCTCCTGAGAAAATGTGTATGGGTGTTTTTTGATGTTATACTCATTTACAGCAGGGATAAGGTTGAACATAGACACCATTTACAGCAAGTTCTTTTGCTGTTAAGGGACAACCGCTTGCTCATCAACCGCAAAAAATGCAGTTTTGAGCAAGAAACTCTTGAACATGTGGGGCATGTAATCTCTAGGGCGGGGGTGGCAGCGGATCCAAAGAAGGTAGCTGCTGTGGTGAACTGGCCTCCTCCTTCAGATTTAAAGGGGCTTAGAGGGTTTTTTGGCCTCATGGGTTATTACAGGTGATTTGTCAAAAATTATGTCAAAATTGCTTGGCCTTTAACCCAACTCTTAAAGAAAGACAACTTCAAGTGGAATGAAGAAGCCCAAGCAACCTTTGACAAGTTGAAATTGGTGATGACTACCCTGCCAGTTTTGGCAACACCCTCTTTTGACAAGACTTTTGTAGCGGAAGCTGATGCCTCGGGTAAAGGCATGGGGGCTGCTTTGATGCAGGAAGGCAGACCTGTGGCTTATATGAGCCACACTTTACCTGACTGAGCTCAAGGGAAGTCAGTATGCGAGAAGGAATTGATGGCTATTGTTATGGCTGTGCAAAAGTGGAGGCACTACTTATTGTGGAGGAAATTTGTAGTGCACAATGATCAAAAGAGCCTGTGTTTTCTTATAGACCAGAAGGTTACGAGTGAAGAACAACAGAAATGGGTAGTTGTTGGGATTCGACTTTGAGATCAAGTACAAACCGAGCAAAAACAATAGGGTGGTAGATGCTTTATCAAGTAAGCTTCAATTCTCAGCCATTTCCACTGTACAGACAAACGTTTGGGAAGGTTTGGAAGCTGTGGTAGCAGCAGATCCCAGGCTAAAAGGGATTGTCCAGGACTTGTTAAGGAATCTTAACTTGCATCCGAGTTCAGTTTGAAGAAAGGGCTGTTATACTGCAAGGACAGATTGGTGGTGCCTAGAAGTTCCTCTCGGATCCCTGTAATCTTGAAGGGGTTTCATGACTCAGCTTGGGTAGGACACTCAGATTTTCAGAACTTATAAGAGAATTTCATAGTTAGTCTATTGGGAACGGGTGAAGAGTGTAGTCCAGCAATATGTAAGAGGGTGTGAAGTTTGTCAAAGAAACAAATATGAGGCTTTAAGCCCAGCAGGTTTACTGCAGCCTCCCCCCATTCCCACTGTGAACTGGTTGGATCTATCTATGGATTTCATTGGAGGCCTCCTAAATCTCAGGGCTATGACACTATTATGGTGGTGGTGGACAGATTGAGCAAGTATGCTCATTTCATTCCACTCACTTACCTGTATATTGCAAAAGGAGTGGCAGAGATATTTATTAAAGAGATGGCAAGATTGCATGGATTTCCAAGATCCATAGTCTCAGACCGAGGCCGGGTGTTCCTCAGCTCTTTGGTCTGAATTATTCAAGTTGTTAGGGACTAAACTGAAGTACAGTTCGGCTTACTAGCCACAAGCCTAAGCAGTGGTTCAAGTGGTTGAATTGGGCTGAGTTCTGGTTCAATACAACTTACAATGCATCTTCCAAAGCCACCCTTTTCAAGATCTTGTATGGGAGAGAAGCCGCAGTGCTGATTAGAGGGGACTCCAATCCAACTTCCAATCAGGAAGTGAATCAGATGCTGGAAGACAGAAATAAGATGCTGGATGTCCTGAAGGAACAACTTTGTTTGGCCCGAAATCGTATGAAGGTTCAAGCTGACGAACACCAGAGGGAGATTGAGTTCCAAGTCGGAGATATGGTCTTCTTGAAGATACAGCCCTACAGGTTCAAGAACTTGTCTAGAAGGAGCAACCAGAAATTGTTGATCCCGGCTACTATGGGCCTTATGAGGTTGAAGAGAGGGTGGGTGCAACTGCTTATAAGTTGAAGTTACCCGAGGACTCCAGAGTGCATCTGGTATTTTACGTGTCAATCCTCAAGAAGTGTGTTGCCTCGAATGTCACTAGCCAGTCCTTACCTTGATTGACCGAGGAATGGGAGTTGAGGGTGGAACCCAAAGAAATCCCAGCGGTAAGAACCAATCTGCAGGGACAGCAAGAGATCTTGGTGCAGTGGATGAACTTGCCATCTTTTGAGAACTCATGAGAGCTGGTATCAGACTTTTGTGTTTTTTTTTTTTTGGGGGGGGGGGGGGGGGAGTGTTGATAGGGCCCAAAGAGTTAGGCCTCGGATCACAAATGTGTAGGTTACAAAGAGAAGAGGTATAGGGCCGAAGGCCAGTGAGGGACCTGTGAGTGACGAAAACATAAGGGGAGGGTCCTCAGGTGGGGAATGAGAATTGTGACTAACTAGTGCTGAGCTGAATGAGTGAGAGAGTAGGAGAGTGAAAGCGTGATTCGGTTAGTGAGGTGGGGTTATATACTGAGGGAAGGAAAGAGAGTGAGGTAGGCTGATATTTTGCTAGAATTTGGGAGGGTTGCTAAGTCTCTGTACTACGCACTGTCTTTTTCTTCTGCATTCATTTGTATTTCCCTAATTCCAGAGCAATCCACATTGGGTTGTTCTGTGAGATAGTTCAATACACAAGGATCCTTTTCTGTACTACTCTGTTCTGCTTTGTTCTTATCCTAATGCAAAATGCTGAACTCGCATTCTATTGCTGACAGGTTTCCAAACTTGCATCTGAAGCAAAGCAACAAAAGAATTCCTTGACCAAGGAGATCTCTAAAATCAGCAACTATGGCATCTCGGTTTGAGAACCTTTGCTTCAGCATTCTTTAGGTGAATATCATCAGGAATAATACAACCCTCAAGTATTTTTTTATGAGACCATCAATGTTCTTTTTACTTTTCTGGCCTCAGAAGTTCACAAGTGGGGGAAGCATCTTGCTCAAAGTTTGAAAGGATTGTTATGGGAAAAATTGTGACAGAAGAAAAACACACTGAGGTTCTATACATAACATATGAAAAAGTGTACCGCAGATTGATGTTCAACCTTGACCATTCTCAAACTTGTCTTACTTTCTGGTCAAGTGAGTGAAAGTACCTAAACGCGGTTTCTTGAGGTTAGATAATTGCGATGTGATTAATGAACCCAAAAGTGGGGAAGTTTATTGTCATTCCTTTGTTTATTGCTGCTATTCTCAATATAGTTTTTGTCATTCTGTTACTTTTATATATGCCCTTTATTTAATGAGAAATATTTGTGTCACATCATTTTTTTCACGTTACTTTTTATTTTTTCAAATCCTTATTAGGTTTTTACAATCCTATTCCACATTTTTAAATCACTGAAAATGAGATTTTGTCATCTTTTCCATTTTTTATTTTATTTATTTATTTTTATCGAAGACAGCGGGATTAATAATTTGTAGGGGATTTTTTTTTGGGAGAGGGGGGGGGGGGGAGGGAGTTGAGTACGAAACAAACCAAGGTCAAATGGGACATAAGAGATAACTATTAGACTAAGGATTTAATCGAAAATAAGATTTTGTCATCTTTTCCAAAATAATTGATACTTGAACTTTCTTTCTAATATATTTGTTTTTAATACTATTTTGTTTTGTATATCCGCTTTGTCTAATGCAGCATCCACATCCTTGCTTCATCAAGCTTATTTTCTTGATTGTTTTTTCTTGCTCAATATCTAGTCTAATGTAACTTCGTTGATTCTATATCTAAAATAAAATTTTTCCTTTAATTCTGAATGGCGGCAATAATATAGTGTTAATAAAATAAATGTAACAAAATTTATGTTGTTAACCGGATGTAAAATTGATATGAAATTTTGGGGTGAGGATGAGTTATTAAATACTTGAGTCAAACTGGTCTGTTATAACTTATATGGATTCATGAATTCTGATTAATGAAAATGTAGGTGATAAAAATGAAAAAGGTATTGTATAAGCAAATCTTGTGCTGGAAACAAGGGAGCGAAGCCCTGGAGAGTATTTGACCAATATGAACAAATTAACTTTTTTTGCTTAGTTAAACAGAATAAAAAACAACAAAAAAATTTGTTAAAAAAAATGTCCTTATACTTTATTAGGTGATTTTCAGTATCTCGACTTCATCATGTATCTCATTGTCCGTGTTGCCTTTAGCGGATAACTAGTATTTATGTATGTGATTTTATAGGTTTATTTTGACCTCTTTATTTTTTTTATTTGATATTTTTTATTATTTTTGTTTATACTTTTTGAATACAACATATGTTATTTCGTTTATTACAAAATCAAAATAAGCTTTTTGTATTAAAACATATCACGACATATTGATAATAACTTTCAAATTAATGAGCCACTAAAGGATTTATTGGAGAGGATTGAAAAGTAGTGAGATTATGTATGGAGTGGAAGTATTTTGATATGAAAAATTTGAGATTTTTAATTGCACAAATTAAACTAATGGAAGAAGATTTTTGTAAATCACAACTATGGTTAGAAATAGCGACACCAAAAGAGTTATCTATAACTATGCTCTTCTCTCAATACGACGGGCGAGGGGCACCGCATCACAACAAATGATGAGGTGGCAGCTATAATCTAAGAGTGAAGGTAGAGGGAAGGCCTCCAGTGGCTCTAGTGGGTGGTGAAGGACAAGTAGAGGCATAGGCGGCAATGGAGAGCAAGAAGGTAAGGGATCGATAGGGAACGTTGAGGTGGGTGGGAGAAGACAAGATTTCTAGAAATAAAGAAAGGAATAGCATGGTTTTATGTGGGAATAATTCTTTTATTAATTGTAATTAGGAGTTGATACGTGACACTTAGAGGTAATATATTTAATTATAAATAGATAATAAACAAGAGGGTAATGTTTACAGAAAGAGAGGAAAAGAGTAAAAATTTTAGGTGCGAATAATTTTTCTTCAATTGTAATTAAGAATTGCCATGTGACATTTAAAGATAATTCATTTGGTTATAAATAGTAGTTGGATAATAGATAATAGAGAAAGGAGAAAAGTTTCTAGAAAGAGAGAGAGTGAGAATTTTATGCGAGAATAATTTTTTCCTCAATTGTAATTAGAAGTTGTCATGTATTTATCGGTGGCCTATTTAGTTATAAATATTATATTTCAGTTGTACTACATTGTTTTTTAGCATTTGCATAAACTTTTTATTTTTTTAATTTGTAGTGTTAAAATTGAAAATCGGGATTTGAAGATAAATTACAAATGCTTGGCGAGATAAAAGTATGCATATTAATTTGTTAAAGAACCGAGCCAGGGATTAACAATTATTTTTAGTTCAATTTTTACTTTTTGCAGCAGATAAGCTACAAAGAAAAAGAGAATCAAAGAAAGTTATGCCAAATATATAAAAGAAGAGAAAATTAATTATTCAATCCGATATGAAAAAATCTAATAAAGATATTCTAGTATTTATAAGAAAAAATAATTAATTGACTCCAAATTGCTATAAGATCTAATGGCTTTGTTTGGTTGGTTGGGGCTTTCTATGGCACCCTAGAACATTTAAAGGGTTTAAAACTCACGTTGAGTTAGACCAATTATATCATGACATATAATTTAAATATATTTTGCATAAAATTTTATAAATTTAATTATTAATAATTATAAATCAATTCTTTCTTATTTTTGGTTAACACATGCACATCTTTACAAGGAGGGGGAAGGGTTTATATACTACAAAGGCTCTGCTTGGTATCAAACTTGATTGCGGTTAGTGAGAGGTGGGTAGATCCATCATTAAGTCAACGCCTCAACTACATAAATCAATTCTTTTGAAAAGTTTAACATTTGTTCTATATTGATCTGGCCCATTTAATTAGTGGGTTCAAATGGGTCGAGCCTAAACGGCTCGGGCCAACATTATACTAGCTTGTTAACATTTGTTTCTCCTTGCATGACTCATATAACTAGCTGTTTGGGCTATTTTTGGCTATTAGATTAGTGTCCTAGATATGCTAGACTTTGAAATTGGTTAACTAGAGCCCTTGATTCCACAAGTAAAATGATTACTCCAAGAAGGAAAATATGCTCCTTTGATATGGGTTTCCAAATTACTCAAAGAAAGCACTTGGTTAAGATCAATCAATAGCATAACCAAAATTAAGAGTAGAACATAAATATGTTGCAATCAATATAATTTGTATTAACTCTTCAACTAATTATAATAAGAAAAACCCTTTTAATCTTCAATGAAGGAATCATTATGGAAAACTTAATGGGACTAGGCAGTACAAATGTATAACACTTGAAACTAGATGGCTAAAAGTGCTAGAAGTAAAATGCATAAAACTTAAAAGGAAACATAAAGGTACAAGTAAAGTAAAATAAGTTAAAATGCTAGAGTTCTAGAATTGAGGTGCGGATCCCCCTGCAATAACTGAGTCTTATTCTATTTACAGGCAAAGACTTTTCCAAAATTGCCCTTTGATAACCACCATGACTATATGTTTGTCACGACCCACCTTGAGTCGTGATCGACGCTTGGAAGTGACGAACATCCAGCAAGCCTTAAACATTAAATTTTCCATGACAAATGGACAGAGTCTCCCCTATTTTTCCAGCTTCCCCGTAAAAGCCAAACCTGTTCCAATAATCAACCGGCACATATATCCAATTTGAGGCTATCAGAGCACTTCCAGTAATTTGTATATACCCGAGTATTAGGCATTCATTTCTCATAATAGTAAAATAATTCCATGTACCCATCCATACATGTGAACATATAAATATATGCATCTTTAGTTACTATAATTACCCAGAAACATAGTTTACAAAGTAAACAAGTTCCTATACACATATCCTTTCCAAAAAGAATTTCAAGCAGCAGGATCCTATCTATGGATCGTGCAGCAACTCTAAGGTGACAATTATATTCAAAATATCAAAATAAAGGCTAGAAAAAAAAAGGCCCTCACATATAGAGGGGTTGTCAAAAAATGTCTGCACCCTACACCACTGGAAGATCCGAAGCACGTACCACACTAGGATCTGAAATAGGAAGGGAAAATAAGTGAGTCTTACTGACTCAGTGAGGGGCAATGGTACTATAGCATATGAGGACAAGCTCTAAAATAAAATAAATTACATATAAATAAAAAGTATAACTAAGAAATTAACATAGAATTATGCAATAGGTGAAGAATAAATATTATTCACAATTTGAATGACAATTCTCAAAATAAATAGAATTAATATTATCTTACAATTTTGAAAATATATCTCTTAAATGTGAATATCAAAGCAGGGAAGGTTTTAATTCTAAGAATATCCAAACAAGGGTTAATCCCTTCAGATTTGACTGAGTCGGCAGTGTATGTTGGCCTCACACACTCACCGAGCTAGCAACACCCCTGCTAGTTGGGCTCGAACCAAGGTGCACCAAGGCTAGCATCAGCGACCGCTAGCTACCGGTTAACTGAGAATCCTCCCACAAAGATAAAAAAAAAACTAAAATAATAGATATTAATAATACTGCAAAAATAAAGGTATAAATATACAATAGAGTTTCCAACTCAAATTAAGGTTCTCAACGACTTAGTTTAATAATTTAAACACTATTCCAGAGCTTGTCCTAACATTTATAAAATTTGTAATCTCTTTCTTTAGAAGAAAACTTTTGAAATATTCAACAATTACATACTAATAAAATTTTTTCCAAATTCAAAACAGACATCCATGAATAGATATATATATCAAACTATAAACAGAATATTCATAATTAACTAAATATATAAACTAAATTGCCAATATATACTAAAACCAAATCAATATTAATTGCATAAAGAAAACCATATGCCATAGAGGCATTGTCCATTCACAAAATATCAGGGAACATCCGATTTAGGTCCTGGGGGCTGCTGAACTGGTAGGTTGGTCTCCTGGGGGATTTGAAATCATACATAAGTGGTTATTTACAATTTACATATAAGTTTGGTTCCACTTAGAGCAATCTCTGATCTACCAATTTCTATCCTCACTCTCACATAATCACCCTATTAGTTTAACTAACAACTAACAAGTCAATCTAATTTACTTCTATAGTCAAGTAATATCTAATTTATTAACTCACAACTCTTTTAATCTTCTCAATTTAAAACTAAAGTTTTCGAGTCCTATTCATTCTTTACAATAAGCTCATCTCAGAACCCCTCTATTCACCATCAAAATTACAAAGTCATAGACTAGTAACTTACGAGGAAGGCTTTGAGTTTGGAAAGAGCAAAACCACCCTAGCCACTTAAAGCCAGAACAGCCAAAAATTGAAAGAGAGAGAGAGAGACTGGTGAGGGAGAGATGCAAATAGAAGGAAAATGCGAAAGAAAGGGTTCTGTGGTGGTGAAGGTGGTGCAAATAGATGATGTGGTGGTGGGATGAGTGGGAGGAATGAGATGGAGAGAGTAAGAGAGAGGAACGGTTGAGAAAGTGAGAGAGAAAGACGTAACAGGGGGGAAAGGAAAACGAAAAAGAAAGGAATGAGGATACGAAGCTGAGAAGCTTCTAGCAGTGCAATGAAATAAAAGGGGGCCTATGGTGTGCCATAGGAGTTATGGTGCACCGTGGTCTCCCTTTCTTCTTTTCTTTTCTTTTTTTTAATAAAAGATAATATTTTTAAAATTTTATCTAACAATTTTAATTCTTGTATCACTATATTAGGAAATGCCCAAAAACATAAACTATGATTTTTGTTTTCTGGTTACTGACGTGTTATTCTAATTAAACATTTATTCTAAACTGCGTATTACATTCTCCCCCCTTGGAAAATTCGGTCCCCGAATTTGGAAGGAGCATTACCTTGAGATAGGAATAGATGGGGATAAGAAGGACGCATAATCCTCTATCTCCCAAGTTGCTTCCTCTATGGAGTGATTCCTCCAAATTACTTTAACTAGAGGTATCTTTTTTGAGCGAAGTTTCTTCACTTGTTTATCAACAATGGTCACCAGCTCTTCTTCATATGTCAAGTTCTCGTCTAACTGAATAGCGGGTGAGGATAGAACATGTGAAGGATCCGGCAAATACTTGTGAAGCATAGATACATGAAACACTGGATGTATCATTGAGAGTTGAGGTGATAATGCCAAACGATATGCAACAGGACCCACTCTTTCCAATATTTCAAAAAGTCCGATATAACGAGGACTAAGTTTTCCCCGTTTGCCGAACCTCATAACCCCTTTCATAGGAGAAACTCGCAGAAACACATGCTCGCCCACCATAAATTCCAAATCCTTTCTCCTACGGTCCACATACACCTTCTGTTTGTTCTGAGCTGCTAACAATCTTTCCCTAATCAACCGAACCTTGTCCATGGCATCTTGGATCAAATCTAGCCCAACAAGTTTGCCTCTCCAAGTTCAAACCACCCAATGGGTGACCTGCAACGTCTCCCATATAAAGCTTCAAACAGAGCCATTTGAATGCTGGTTTGATAGCTATTATTATACGAAAACTCAATCAAAGGTAGATAATTACTCCAACTTCCACTGAACTCCAAGATACACAACCTTGGCATATCTTCTAAAATCTGAATGGTTCGCTCTGATTGTCCATCTATTTGTGGGTGGAAAGTTGTACTAAGATCCAAACGGTTCCCCAAGGCTTGTTGAAAGGCTTTCCAAAAATGTGAAGTGAATTGAGGGCTGCGATCAGATATGATAGATATTGGAATGCCATGAAGTCTGAGAATCTCATCAATGTACAACTGAGCATATTGAGCAGCATTGAACGTTGCTCTCACTGGAAGGAAGTGAGCTGACTTAGTCATCCAATCGACAATTATCCAAATAGCATCATATCCTTTAGGGCTACGCGGTAACCCTGTCACAAAGTCCATAGTAATCCTTTCCCATTTCCACTCTGGAATTTCAATTTGCTGGTGTAAACCAGCAGGCCTTTAATGCTCTGCTTTCACTTGTTGGCAGACAAGACAGCGAAAAACAAACTCAATTATAGCTCTTTTCATACCTTCCCACCAATATAGTTGTTTAAGATCTTGATACATTTTAGTGGCACCTGGGTGCACAGAATATTTGGAATTGTGGGCTTCTTCCAGGATTGTTTTCTTCAAGTCCCCAATATTGGGTACACAAAGTCAATCACCAAATCGCAATACACCTTCATTATCAATTTTGAAACCAACACCCTTTCCACTCTTAACCTCAATTATTACTTTGGTTATCTTGGGATCCTTTTTCTAAGCTTTTTGAATTTGTACATTAAGTGAAAATTGAGCCTTCAAATGAGCCAGAAACACCCTTGACTCTCCAAGGTCAAAATGCACCATTCCTAACTCCAGTTTGTGAATATCTTCCACCAATGGTCTCTTGACAGGAGCTATATGAGCCAAATTGCCCTATTCATTTCCTGCTTAAAGTGTCTGCCAACACATTCGCCTTTCCAGGATGATACAATATGGTGCACTCATAATCCTTAAGTAGCTTTAACCATCGCTGCTGCCTAAGATTCAAGTCTTTTTGCTGAAAGATATATTTCAAACTCTTATGATCCGAATAAATTTCACATGTTTCCCCATAAAGATAATGTCTCCAGATCTTCAGAGCGAAAACCACCGCAGCCATTTCTAAATCATGGGTGGGGTAGTTTTGCTCATGCCTCTTCAATTGTCTCGACGCATAAGCAATCACCCGTCTATGCTGCATCAAAACACACCCAAGCCCTACTCTTGAGGCATCACAAAATACTGAAAACCCTCCTGAACCTGAGGGTAATACAAGAACTGGGGTTGAGGTCAAACAATCCTTAAGTTTCTGGAAATTAGCCGCACAATCGTCTGACCATTCATATCGCACATTTTTTTGAGTAAGTCTAGTCAACGGAGCAGCAATCTTGGAAAAATCCTTAACAAATCGACGATAGTACCCAGCAAGTCCCAAGAAACTGCGAATCTCAGTCAAAGAAGTAGGTCTTGGCCATTGTTGAATGGCTTCAACCTTCTTGAGATCTACCATGATTCCTTCACTAGACACAACATGCCCAAGGAATGCCAGCTTCTTTAACCAGAATTCACATTTTGAGAATTTAGCATATAATTAGTGATCTTTGAGAGTCTGCAAAGCGATTCTCAAATGATACTCATGCTTTTCTCGACTTTTGGAATACACCAATATATCATCAATAAAAACAATAACAAAGCGATCTAGAAAAGGCTTGCACACCCGATTCATCAGATCCATGAAAGCGGCCGGAGCATTCGTTAACCCAAAGGGCATTACTAGAAATTCATAGTGCCCATAGCGGGTTCAAAAAGTAGTCTTAGGAACGTCTGATTCTTTAATCTTCAGCTGATGATAACTTGATCGAAGATCAATCTTAGAAAAACATGCGGCTCCTTGCAATTGATCAAAAAGATCGTCAATTCTAGAGAGAGGATACTTGTTACGTACTGTCAACCGGTTAAGTTGTCGATAGTCAATGCATAACATCAAAGATCCATCCTTCTTCTTCACAAATAGCACTGGTGCACCCCAAGGCGAAGTGCTAGGACGAATAAAACCTTTGTCTAACAATTTTTGTAGTTGTTCCTTTAGTTCCTTTAGTTCTACTGGAGCCATATGATAAGGAGGTACACTTACAGGTTGAGCATCGGGCACAAGATCAATACAGAATTCGATCTCCCTATCTGGGGGCATCCCTGGCAATTCATCAGGAAATACATCCAAAAATTCTTTGACTACCGAAATCTATGTGATGGAGGGGACTTCAAGCGAAACATCTCACACCGTAGCCGAATATCCCAAACACCTCCTTTTTAAAAATTGCATAGCTCTTAGAGAAGAGATAAGTTTAGATAGGGAGGTACTAACTTTGCCTCTAAACTCAAAAGATTTTTCGCTTGGCATAGCAAATTGCACTATTTTCTAATGGCAATCGATGGTGGCATGACAAGAGGCCAACTAGTCCATTCCCAAGATAACATCAAAGTCAACCAAATCTAGAACAATCAAATCTACCCTGGAGTCTTTGCCATTTATGGTCACTAGACATGATCTATACACAGAAGTGACTAAGAGAGATTCTCCTATCGGAGTGCCAACCCAAAATGGTTGGTCCAGAGGTTCAGGCAGTCCTCCAAATCGAAAAGCAAAGTATATCGACACATAGGAATGTGTAGATCTAGGATCGATCAAAGCATGTGCATCAAAGGAATAGATAGATAGAATACCTGTTACCACCGCATTAGATGCCTGAGCATCCTAGCGAGTCAATGCATAAACCCTCGGCTGTCCTCTACCAATTGAACTAGATCCTCAGCCCCAGGCACCTCTACCTCTGCTTCCTCTACCTACTGATCCGACGGTATCACCTCGGGATTGATTGGCAAGAGATGATGATGAAGGAGCAACAGGCTGAACTAATCCTCGGCTTTGACCTCTAGGTACTTGAGGACAATACTTCCTCAAATGTCCAGTCTAACCACACTGAAAACAAACTCTTGTTATTTGATGGCACAATCCAGAATACATCTTTCCATATGTCTGACATAATGGGACAGAAGGAGCTGAATGCCCAGAACTTTGAAGATTGGATTGAAATATACTCTTAACCTGAGAACCTAATGTAGGAGCACTCATAGGAGATGGTTCAGAGGATGTGACCCTTCGCGGAGGAGTGTGCTGTGTACCCTGCTGGTTAGGTGCTCCATTAAAACTAGCACGACCAGAATAGGAACCCTGAGTCTTCGTTTTCTTGGTCACCTCCTTAGCAGCCTTCCTATCTGCTTTGCCAGATTCAATTTCTAAGGCAACATTCACGGCTTCTGCATAAGTAAGCTTCCCAATCTAAGGTGATAATGCTGTAAAATATGGATCCGCTAACCCCCTAATGAATCTGGCAGCTCTCATATGCTCATTATCTACTAAATGCAAGGCATGACGTGACAGCTGAGTAAATTTTGTGTCATACTCTGTGATAGTCATCCCTTGAGTTTGCGTCAGTCTCTCAAACTCTGTAGCAAGTCTTGCTCTTGTGCTCGCAGGAAGAAATCTTGTCATGAAAGCTTCAGTGAATTCTTCCCAAGTCATAGGCTGCGATCCAGCTGGTCTTTCCCGTAGTATATTTTCATACCACTGTTTAGCTACACCTTCCAACTGATAAGTTGCAAGTTCAACAGCTCTTGTAGTGGAATATCTCGATGCTCTAATGGTTTTGCTCACCTTGTCCATAAATAGTTGTGGATCCTCATTCACTAGATTACCCGAAAATGTTGGTGGTTTCAAGTTAAGAAACTCTTGCACGGACACATCTACGCCAGGAAAGGGCGGAGCTTGTCTTTGAGCATGCGGACCAAGCCCTGCCCGAGGCTGTGGCCCCATAACCCCCACTAAAGTTTCAACTGCTTGCTGCAACCTATGCATTCCAACAATTACTTCAGCCATACCCCCTTCAGGGGCTAGTTCTGCTACTCGCCTAGCCTTTCTCCCACGACCTCTACCTCTACCTCTACCTCTGGTTCTACCTCTACCTCTGCCCCTATCCCCAGGCATAGGGATGAGGCTCTATCTGATCCAGTATCTGAGGGCTCATTTTCCTCAGTTCGCTGCCTCCGGGATTACACCCTAGGTGGCATCTCTACCTATTCATGAGAGAAACACTTTAGATTCTTAAAAGAGACCATAAGAATTCAAATTCTCAAAGAAAATCAAAGACATTTAGAAAAGAATTTCATAAAGCCTTTGGTAGCATTGCATTTTATGAAAATGGGCCGGCAACCATTTACACAATTGCAATACAACTAAAGGACATTTGCTCCACCAACCACAGATAGACCTAATTAGGCTCTGATACCACCTTTGTCATGACCCACCTTGAGTTGTGACCGGCGCTTGGAAGTGACGAACCTCCAGCAAGCCTTAAACATTAAATTTTTCGTGACAAACGGACAGAGTCTCCCCTATTTTTCCAGCTTCCCCGTAAAAGCTAGACCTGTTCCAATAATCAACCAGCACATATATCCAATTTGAGGCTCTCAGAGCACTTCCAGTAATTTGCATATACCCGAGTATTAGGCATTTGCTTCTCACAATAGTAAACTAACTCCGTCTACCTATCCATACATGTGAACATATAAATATATGCATCTTTAGTTACTATAATTACCCAGAAACATAGTTTATAAAGTAAACAAGTTTCTATACACATATCCCTTCCAAAAAGAATTTCAAGCAGCAGGATCCTATCTATGGATCGTGGAGTAACTCTAAGGCGGCAATTATATTCAAAACATCAAAATAAAGGCTAGAAAAAAAAAAGGCCCTCACATATAAAGGGGTTGTCAAAAAGTGTTTGCACCCTACACCACTGGAAGACCCGAAGCATGTACCACACTAGGATTTGAAATAGGAGGGGAAAATAAGTGAGTCTAACTGACTCAGTGAGGGGCAATGGTGCTATAGCATATGAGGACAAGCTCTAAAATAAAACAAATTACATATAAATAAAAAGTTAATATCAAAACTAAGTATAACTAAGAAATTAACATAGAACTATGCAATAGTTGAGGAATAAATATTATTCACAATTTGAATGACAATTCTCAAAATAAATAGAATTAATATTATCTTACAATTTTGAAAATATATCTCTTAAATGTGAATATCAAAGTAGGGAGGGTTTTAATTCTGAAAATATCCAAACAAGGGTTAATCCCTTCAGATTTGACTGAGTTGGTAGTGTATGTTGGCCTCACACACTCACCAAGCTAGCAACACCCTTGCCAGCTGGGTTCGAACCAAGGTGCACCAAGACTAGTGTCAGTGACTGCTAGCTACCGGTTAAGTGAGAATCCTCCCACAAAGATAAAAAAAAAAAATGAAATAATAGATATTAATAATATTGCAAAAATAAAGGTATAAATATACAATAGAGTTTCCAACTCAAATTAAGGTTCTCAACGACTCAGTTTAATAATTTAAACACTATTCTGGAGTTAGTCCTAACATTTGTAAAATTGGTAATCTCTTTCTTTAGAAGAAAACTTTTGAAATATTCAACAATTACATACTAACAAAATTTTTTTCCAAATTCAATACAGACACCCATGAATAGATATATATATCAAACTATAAATAGAATATTCATAATTAACTAAATATATAAACTAAATTGCCAATATATACTAAAACCAAATCAATATTAATTGCATAAAGAAAACCATATGCCATAGAGGCATTGTCCACTCACAAAATATCAGGGAACATCCGATTTAGATCCTAGGGGCTGCTGAACTGGTAGGTTGGTCTCCTGGGGGATCTGAAATCATACATAAGTGGTTATTTACAATTTAAATATAAGTTTGGTTCCACGTAGAGCAATGTCTCATCTACCAATTTCTATCCTCACTCTCACATAATCACCCTATTAGTTTAACTAACAGCTAACAAGTCAATCTAATTTCTTCTATAGTCAAGTAATATCTAATTTATTAACTCACAACTCTTTTAATCTTCTCAATTTAAAACTAAAGTTTCCGAGTCCTATTCATTCTTTACAATAAGCTCATCTCAGAACCCCTCTATTCACCATCAAAATTACAAAGTCATAGACTAGTAACTTACCAGGAATGCTTTGAGTTTGGAAAGAGCAAAACCACCTTAGCCACTTAAAGCCAGAACAGCCAAAAATTGAAAGAGAGAGAGAGACTAGTGAGGGAGAGATGCAAGCAGAAGGAAAACGCGAAAGAAGGGGTTTTGTGATGGTGAAAGTGGCGCAAATAAATGATATGGTGGTGGGATGAGTGGGAGGAATGAGATGGAGAGAGTAAGAGAGAGGAATGGTTGAGAAAGTGAGAGAGAAAGACGTAAGGAGTGGGGAAAGGAAAACGAAAAAGAAAAGAATGAGGATACGAAGCTGAGAAGCTTCTGGCGGTGCAATGAAATAAAAGGGGGGCCTATGGTGTGCCATAGGAGTCATGGTGCACCATGGTCTTCCCTTCTTCTTTTCTTTTCTTTTTTTTTTTAATAAAAGATAATACTTTTAAAATTTTATCTAACAATTTTAATTCTTGTATCACTATATTAGGAAATGCCCAAAAACATAAACTATGAATTTTTTTTCTGGTTATTGACGTGTTATTCTAATTAAACATTTATTCTAAATCGGGTATTATAGTGTTTGTACCCTCAGATGGCTTGTTCTTCAAGGCTATGTCCTGAAGAGGTTGACACATGTTTGCATAATCTGTATTTGCATCCAAGCACTAAACTTAGAAATCTCCCCCTAAGAATCTTCTTAGGATCTTTCAGATCCACCATTTTGTATTTTGGATTTGTTTCTTGCCCTAGCCAACTAGTCATTTGAACTTATATTCGACTAATTAGTGCTTGTGCTATGTCCTCGGCAATAATCTTCTTCGGCCATGCCAGCTTATGGCTCAGCTAGTGCTACGAGTAGAGTTAAAACCACCTCGGCTAAGTTTTGTCCTCGGTCGAGGAAACATTTTTTTGGTGCCAACATATTGGCCCCCTGCATTAGGCTAGCCGATTTTATTGTTGAAGTTAGTTTAATGCAATAGCTCAATTTTTACTACCTATTTGTCCAAATAACTGTTAGCTATTTACCTGCTACAGTAATGGCTGGTTGGCTGCTTTTATGGAAAGTATAAAATCTAGCCAATAGACATTCTTTATTCTACTTTTACCTTCCACAAACTTCTATCACTTATTGATTTGCCTCAAACTAGCCCTTTTACATTCACCATGTCTTCTGCCTCTTTTGATTTTGCAAATCCTAATCTCAACCGTGAACCTTCTGCCCATGAATCATCTTCCCCTTCTTCTTCTTCATCCTCTTCCATTGAAATTTTGGTAGCAAAAGAGATGTCTTCCTCATCCAAAATCTCTAACTTTTCTACGCTTAGGGTTTTTTGACGAGGAAAATCAAAGATTCATACTCGATCTCATCCTTCACAATTTGGACCAGGGTATGGTCGAGGCTAACTCCTTCATTTCCCTATCTGGGTATGAATTGCCATTGGCCAACCCGTGGTTTCACATCCACATGTGCCCTTCGACAGGTTGGCCAAGGAGAAGGGAGGATAATGGAAGCAACTGGGGATCTATGATGTGGTCCTCCCTTTTAAGAAGGAAATTTCACTGAATTTTGGGTTGCTGTACGACATATTTGGCTTCTAGAATTCGTTATCAAATGCCTTCTGCTTGCTGTTCAGCATCATGAGCCCTACGCTGCTTGACATGGTGGCCATTGTCGGCCTGCTCGTGGATGGAGACAAAGTGCCATTCCTCCGCAATGTTCTCAAAATAGACTTAGGTTTCCAAGTCAACAAAAAAAATAATGCCTATTACCTACATCAATGCCTTTAACAGGGGAGACGACCCTAGAGGTGAGATTGAACACAAGGCTTTCCTCCTGTTCTGGATCTGTTGGTTCTTTGTTTGCATCAATTCAGTAGCTGTAGGTGCAAAATTTATGCCCTATGTATCGGCCATTCTTAATTGGAGCTACCTCAACGTCGGTGCCCTTTTTCTCTCACTGCTATACAAGGGTATTTTTGCCATCTTGTACCTAATAAAGAATGAGGAATCATTTAAGTCAATGTTTGGCCTGTTTTGGCTTTTATAGCTCTATATTCAACAATATTTCCCAGAGTTTTTTTTTTGTCAAAGCTACTCTTACTTGCACAATCCAGCCAGCAGTGTATGGTGATTACTACACACAGTTCCCTTTTTTTGTCTATCTTAGCATATGAAGAGGCCAATATCCTCATGAAAATAAAGGTTAGGACCTTTACCTAGTTTTGCCTATATTAGAACTAAGAATGTGGGGCAGCATGGACTCGACAAAGGCTCCTATCGGCCAACGACTCAAAACTCTCTTAGGTAGCACTGCAGTGGAGCAATGTGCTAATGGCTCTTGACATCATAAACAGGGTGAGGCCAAAATCCAAGTACAATCATACTTCCTCTAACCCCAACAATCCCCACTATTTGGCTTAGCAGTTTGGCTTGGTGTGAGGGATTCCTCTTCCCTCTGAGTCATATGCCAAGTTTGATGAACAGGCCAACCTATATGCTGATAAGTTAGTCGACTGGGAGCTACGAAGCAACGAGAGGATCAACAGCTTCTATTTTGAGAAGTTCAGGATAGCTCCCTCGGCTGCACCAAAATTTGCCTCATGGTGGGAGGCGATGTTCAAGAAATTGTTAGGCCGGCCACCAAGTGTTCTCCTATCGAAGCTTAAACAAATGGGCACTTCTGCATTGATTCAGCATTCACCACCACTTACTGACATAGAGGCCACTAGCCCTTTTACTCATGCTAAGGCAGGCTCTATCAAGGAAGCTTCGGCTTCAAAGAGTAACTCCTCTTTGAAGCCAAAGGCACAAGGACTAGCAAGCCTATAGTTCAGGAAAGCAATGCCCATAAGCTGCAAAGGAGTCCTTGACAGCCAATTTCCCCTTAACCCATCAATGTGGCTTTTCCAAAAGTTATTACTCTATCAATTGGGACTCTTCTAACTATAGAATCGGTTGGCATGGTAAATGATTTAGCTTCTCTATTAGACTAGATTAATAGGCTATTGCCTTCCTTCTGACCTGAATTCTGTTCTTTTTTGGCAAAAAAAATGCAAATCAAAGGTAAAAACTCTTTCACTATAGCCGATCAGGTTGAAGAAAGCCAAAGCCCATTCTCCCCAACAGAGGATAATGATCCTTTCTACCAAAGATGAAGAGGAAGAGGCAACACAGTGAGTTCCTATTATTGAGGAACCTACTTAGGTAGCACATGCAGCTCAGCTGATTTCCACTGTTGTAGAGAAGGAGGAAGATCTAGCTGTGCTTGTAGAAGAGTTGGACAGGTACTTTTTGTCCCCCTTGGCTATTGTAGCTTCCTCTCCTATCTCCAAGCACTTGGAGGTCATGCACGAGAATCTTAATGGAACCTTCCCGTTGAACTCTATGGTATCTACTCGATTGTAGAAGTCTCTGCTAAGGGTTACCAAATTGGCAGAAGCTTTAGTAGCTCCTGAGGTCAAGGAAGCTTGTCAACAACTGGCCATTAAGTTGGGAGACCCTGGCCTTTAATTATAGAGTATACGACGAGCGCCAGTTTTCTGGTCTCCAAGATCTAAATTGGTTGTTTAAGTTGTGGGCACAGAAAGAAAGCCTTATGAGCTAATTCCAAACTGTGGACCTCGGCCAACAAGCTAAGCAACAATGGTAACAAGTTGTGCAAGGTTGGATTGCTAAAATTCACACAGAAATCGCCTAGATATAGGAATAACTAAACCATCTCCAGCTAGAGCTTTCCATGATCATAGCCGATCTTAAGAATGACTCCAAAAGGAAGCTTCAATTGTATAATCAGGGCACGACTCTTGATGGGGAAATCCACATTCTGGAGGAGGGAGAATCAATCTTGTAGCATGAAGTGGAGAGTGGTGTGCAGGGCTTGAATGAGGTTGTAACATCCCCAATTTTTGTCTAAGCTAATTAGCTCAGTGATCCTGGCTAATTAGAGAGGTTAATGATTAACTGAAGACTAATCAGCTAATCTCGATGAGCAAAAGCTTAGTAAATTGAGTCAAGTCAATAATTAATCATAACATACTAAATGTTTTAATTAAAACCTAGTTATTCAAACCTTCTTAATCTGTAACTTAGAAATATGATTAAGCTAATCCAATCCTATTAATTAAGTACAAGACAATTGTTCTACCTTACCAATTGAGATAGATAAATTCTTATATCCTAATTACATAATACATAAGATCAATTCTCTTAGAGGAGAAATGTCTTAAAAGTGTAATTAACCGAAATCGGTTAAAGAGCAATTTAACTAATCAAATTGAATTAACAATTTAGGTAATTCGAATAGCTTTGAAGATTTAAAAATTTCTCCTAATTGATGCACCAAATTTCGGCCAAGGACAAGAGCAAAATCCAACCATCCATTTGCCTTTTCATCATGCACCATTAGATCAAGAGTTTAGGTTAGTAGTATTCCTTGAGTCAAGCCAAGAGATGTACCTTCCTCCATCAAGATTGTGACACTTGGAGTGATCATATCCACCTAAGCCAATCCCAAGAGTGGTCATGCTCTTAACCACTTGAGAAAATACAAAATAGTCTTTACCCAAGTGCCAAGACTTAAAGAAAACACAACTCCCCCTTTTACCCCAAAGTCCCTAGCTTTCTTGCTTGAAAAAGAAGCTAAACCCACCTGCTCTCTCTTGCTTGTTGGAGAAGCTAAGCAATCAGCCCCTCCTCACCCATATTGCCCCCAAAATAGCTTTCCCTACTCTCTCATTTGTGACTTTCATCCTCTCACTACAAGCCCAAGCTCCCACCTCTCTCTAAACTTCATCCTAGCTCTTTTGTTCTTTCAACTTTTCTTGTTCCTCTTCTCTCTTTCTCACCTTATCCAACTCTCTTTCCTTTCACCACCATCACAAGCCCTTCAAGGACCACCCTCTTTGGTTCTTGAAGAAGTAAAAACAAACACTCATTTAGCCTCATTTGCAAGCTTAAGAGGAAGGAGGTCATCTCCAACCATTTTCATCCTTCAAGCTTTCAAGAGAATCCTTGTGGTAGTGACTCTAACCTTCCTCTTTTATGTGTTCTTCAAGCACTTTAACTCCTAAGCTCTCCATAGTTAGGTGGTTCTAGGACTTGTTTCCAAGGACTTATGGCCATGTTTGTCGGTATGATGAGTTTTCATGTTTTGTGTCCTTCTCCTTGGCATGAAATTTTTAGTTGGAATGTTTATTGTTGTTAAACTAAATTTTTAGAAGTTAAAACATTGAGTTAATATTAATATCTCAAAGATTAAAAGTGGTTTGGAAGAGAAAAGTGATCACTTGAAGAAAAGACTAAATGTTCTTACAAGAAAACTCCTTGAAACCAAAACCATAGAAACTGGAAAATTCTAGCAGTCTGTATGGTGCGACTAATAACTCTTTCTATATAACTCCAAATGGAACGGCACTAATTTTAAATGAAAATATACTCATAGATATTTTTACACATATAAAATACATGAAATTTGGCCTTAAAACGAGAGAGATATGAATTTTCAAAGTGTGCTGCTCCCGGATGTGTTTCTGTTCGGGCAGTATGTAATAAAATCTTAATAACTCGAGTTATACAGAACATTTTTGAGTGGGACCAAGTTTGTTAGAAAGCTAAGACATAGAGGAATATCCCCATAAAACAGTTTTGGCAGATTCCTTGTGAGGAGCTCGTAGTAATGTTTAAAAGTCACTGTACCGAGAATAAACTTAAAAGCTGAGTAGTTAGAATAAAATGTGCATATCTCAAGTTACAAAATGAATTTTTGAGTGAGGTTTCTTTTGTTTAAAAATAGACTTAGAGAAGTATAATCATACCAAAATTTGAAGCAAAAGAGTAAAAGATGAAATTATGGTGAATTTTTGAAATTACTTCCCCACTGTAAAAGTAAAACTAGTTATGGTTAAGTTTTAAAGGTTAAGGAGAAATCTTATTTCTCACTCTATTTACTTTTCCGCATCGTCACCAGAATCCGATGGTGCATCCGGTGGAGTGGAGCATGGATCCCCCACACTGTGGCGGATGTACGACGTGGGACGCCAAACGAAGCTATTTTGGGACTTATAGCGACTGTCATTCTGCATCTTCGCATATTCCTTTTTGAGATGAGCTTTGTCATTGAAGTTTGTATTTAGTACCTAGTATTTGGATCATGGCACGACCATGAGCTTCCTTCGATGTAATGCTGTTATATATATGTATGTATATAAATATTATGAACCCATATGGATGTAATGATTAGCTATGTAATGTAATGTATTTGTGAATTACTATTTATTTACCTTTCTCATGTTTTATGATATTTGAGTATGTATCTTATACGACACGCTCTTTCTCTATCTACCTTCTAGCTCATGGCTTTACTTTCCAAAGCAATGACGTATTTCAAAAAAAAAAAAATTTTATCGTATTTTCCGCATAATTTAATTTCAAGTGAAGTTTAGTTTTCCACGAACATAAGTAACAACTAATAAAATGTCGTAATATGATTTAAGCATAGTATGGGTTTATTAGGGTGTTACAGAGATAGAACTGTCATGGGCTAAATGTAGTGAATTGCTGGCCTCAGCTGAGAGGAAAGTTGTTGATGCTGCAGTAGCCCATGTGGTCATAGACATCATTACTGCCTCTATCTCTTTTGAGCAAACCTCAGCAGAGGCTCCTAGTCTTGAATTGGCCGCCATCTTACCTGAGCCTACACTTAAGCAACCATAGATTATACCAATCGAAGGGGATGAGTGACTCGTGAATGTTCACTTGGAGGAGCCTCCCCAGCCCGAAGAGGGTGTTATAATAAGGACTCGGCTTGTTGATCCTTCTGTCAACCCCGAGTAGTAGTTTAGGCCTTTATGTTTCTTTTAACTATTTTGTATCTCTTCTAGCTACTCGGCCGGCTTGTGGCTGACACCTTGTTCATCTTCAATATCAACTGGTTCTCCCATTGTTAGGTGATACTTCTTTAAATATTTCCCATTAACACTTCTTGCCAACTCCTTTCTTTCTAGAGTAGCTAGCTTATAAGCATCTCTAGAAATAACTTGAGTAATAATAAAAGGTCCTTTCCAATTAGGTAACCATTTGCCGAATTTAGTAGTTCTAGTTCTAATAGATAATTTAGCCTTTCACACTAGATCACCTTCAACAAAACGTTTCAACCTGATATTCTTATTATACAATTTTGACACCGTGGCTTTATTAGCATAGGTATTCTCCAAGGCCATCAGGTTATTTTCATTGGCTGATTCTAGCTCTTAAAACATAACCTGGGTGTATTTCTCTGGTTGTAGCCCATGTTGTTTTGCTACTCTGAGTTATCTCAGAGCTTTTTCCAAAGTCAATACTGTAACATCCCCAATTTTTGTCTAAGCTAATTAGCTCAGTAATCCTGGTAATTAGAGAAGTTAACAATTAACTGAGGACAAATCGGCTAATCTTGATGAACAAAAGCTTAGTAAATTGAGTTAAGTCAATAATTGAATCATAACGTACTAAATGTTTTAATTAAAACATAATTATTCATTCGTAACTTAGAAACATAATCAAGGTAATCCAATCCTATTAATTAAGTACAAGACAATTGTCCTACCTTAATCGATTGAGATAGATTAATTCCTACACCCTAATTACATAATTTATAAGGTCAATTCTTTTAGAGGAAAAACATCTTAAAAGTGTAATTAACCGAAATTGGTCAAAGAGCAATTTAACTAATCAAATTGAATCTACAACTTAGGTAATTCTAATAGCTTTGAAGATTTAAAAATTTCTCTTAATTGATGCACCAAATCTTGGCCAAGGACAAGAGGAAAATCCAACCATCTATTTGCCTCCTCATCATGCACTCTTAGATCAAGAGTCTATGTTAGCAGTATCTCTTTAGTTTAGACAAGAGAAGTACCTTCCTCCCTTAGGATTATGCCACTTGGAGTGATTATATTCACCCAAGCCAATCCCAAAAGTGGTCATGCCTTTAACCACTTGAGAAAACACTAAATGGTCTTTACCCAAATGCCAAGACTCAAAGGAAACACAACCCACCCTTTTACCCCAAGGTTCCTAGCCCTTTTGCTTGAAAAAGAAGTAAAACTCACCTACTCACTCTTGCTTGTTAGAGAAGCCAAACCAATCAGCCTCCTCACCCATTTTTGCGCCCCAAATAGCCTCCCCCACTCTCTCATTTGTGATTTTCATCCTCTCACTACAAGCCCAAGCTCCCACCTCTCTCTAAACTTCATTCTAGCTCTTTTGTTCTTCCAACCTTTCTTGTTCCTCTTCTCTCTTTCTCACCTTATCCAACTCTCATTCCTATCACCACTCTCACAAGCCCTTCAAGGGCCACCCTCTTTGGTTCTTAAAGAAACAAAAACAAACACTTACTTAGCCCCATTATCAAGCTCAAGGAGGAGGAGGCCATCTCCAACCATTTTCATCCTTCAAGCTTTCAAGAGAAACTCATTTGGTAGTGACTCTAACCCCTTTCTCTTCCATGTTTTTCAAGCTCTAGAACTCCTAAGCTCTCCATAGCTAGGTGGTTTTAGGACTTGCTCTAAAGGCCTCATGGCCATGCTTTCACTATATGATGTTGTTTGTAATTTTGCTCTTCTTTTGGAAAATGATATTGGTTGTGCATTTTGCTTTATGTTGAACCCAACTTTTTAGAACTCAAAATATTGATTTTTACCAAGATCTCAAAGTTTAAAGATGGTTTGGAAATGTAAAATGGTCACTTGAAGAAAAGACTTGATGTTTTTACAAGAAAACTCATTAAAAACAAAACTGGGGAAACTGGAAAATTCTGGTAGTCTGTATGGCGCGACCAATAACTTCTTCGATATAACTCCAAATGGAACGAAACTAATTTTATATGAAAATAGACTCATAGAGATTTTTATACATATAAAATATGTGAGATTTGGCCTTAAAACGAGAGAGATATGAATTTTCAAAGTCTGCTGTTCCCAGATGTGTTTCTGTTCGGGTAGTAGGTGATAAAACGTGTATAACTCAAGTTATACCGAACCTTTTTGAGTGGGACCAAGTTTGTTAGAAAGCTTAGACATAAGAAACATCCCCATGAAATAGTTTTGGCAGATTCCTTGTGAGGAGTTCACAGTAATGTTTAAAAGTCACTGACCCGAGATGAACTTTCTAGTCTGAACAGTCAGAATAAAATGTGCATAACTCAAGCTACAAAATGAATTTTTGAGTGGGGTTTCTTTTGTTTAAAAATAGACTCAGAGAAGTATAATCATACCAAAATTCGAAGTAAAAGAGTAAAATATGAAATTATGGTGAATTTTTGAAGTTACTGCCCCACTATAAAAGTAAAACAAGTTATGGTTAAGTTTTAAAGATTAATGAGGAATAAGCTTTAAGACATTAAGTTCCTTACATTAAGTATTCGAAAACCTTCATAATTCAACATAAAAAGTTTTAAAGAGGATAATAGATAAGATTGGCCCTAGGCCTAATAAAAGAATTTATACAAGAGGCAATCTCAATTAAAAGCTTGCACCAAATTTGCTAAGTTAAGCTCATAAGACTTTGTGTGATATGTATGCCTCTATGTATCATTATGATGACAATGATATGGTGATGATCATGATGATGATGATATGATAATGATGATGATGATATGATATGATGATTATGATAGTGATATGATGATGATGATATGATATGATGATGATAATATGATATAATGATGATGGTATGAAGATGATATGTTGAGGATATGATGCTTAATGATATATGATAAAGGAATCACATTTGGGGAAGGCGATACGTAACGCCCAAATGTGGAAAAGAATTAAAATAATTTTGCATCATAAGCCTTAATAAGAAGATAAAGTAAACTAAGGGCATGATCCTTCAAAAGGGAAGGTGACCCAAAGTAAGTTCCCCACACCCACGACTCACATGAGGCATGGCATGACCCAGCTAGTGTGAGTATAGGGGATAGGGCTTACATGAGGCATGACATGACCTAACTAGTGTAAGTACCGAAATTTTGTGGTGGCGACGGCCACGGTATGAGCTCATTATCACTTATGTTTAGTGGGTGAAAAGAAAAGGACTTAAGATAAGTCAAGTTAAGAAAAAAAAAGAAAAGGGACTTCAGTCCAAACCCTTAAAGAGAAAAAGATAAGAGAAGCTTATAGCACAGTCATGCA
This sequence comes from Pterocarpus santalinus, assembly GCA_031439595.1. Classification (NCBI taxonomy): domain Eukaryota; kingdom Viridiplantae; phylum Streptophyta; class Magnoliopsida; order Fabales; family Fabaceae; genus Pterocarpus; species Pterocarpus santalinus. The sequence continues at coordinate 46,109,098 of CM062532.1, read as the reverse complement.
TATTTTATGTGATTATACTTATGCCCATGTATGTTATGATATAAATGATTAGAGAGTATGTTAAAATTGAATCCACTTCGGATATTCATATTTTTGAGAAACCTAAGAACTGAACCTTATGCATGCTCACTGTTTTCATTATAAAATCGAAGTGGCTGGGACGATGACGATGACACCTCCGTATTGGGTTTGAGTCCTACTGAGAAATCTTATTTCTCACTCTAGTTACTTTTCCGCATCGTCACCAGAATTCGATGGCGGATCCGGTGGAGTGGAGCATGGATCCCCCACACTGTGAGCGGGCATACGACGTGGGATGCCCGACGAAGCTATTTTGGGACTTATGGTGACCGTCACTTTGCATCCTCGCATATTCCTTTTTGAGACGATTGAAGTTTGTATTTAGTACCTAGTATTTGGATCATGGCACGACTATGAGCTTCCTTCGATGTAATGCTGTTATATATATGTATGTATATATAGCATGAACCCATATGGATGTAATGATTAGTTGTGTAATGCAATATATTTGTGAATTACTATTTATTTATCTTTCTCTTGTTTTATGAGATTGGGTTATGTAAGTTATGCGACACGCTCTTTCTTTATCTGTCTTCTTGCTCAAGGCTTTACTTTTCAAAACGCTGCAAAGCGATGATGTATTTCAAAAAAAAAAAATCTTACCGTATTTTCCGCATAATTTAATTTTAAGTGAAGTTTAATTTTTCACGAGCATAAGTAACAACTAATAAAACGCCGTAATATGACTTAAGCGTAGTATGAGTTTATTAGGGTGTTACAAATATAGCATCTTGCCCATATGTCAGCCGATAAAGAATTAAACCAATAGCGATATTCTTAGAATTCCTGTAGGCCCATAAGACCTCAAATAACACCTCATCCCATATTCTTGGTTTATCTTCCATGATCTTATTGATTATGTCGATCAAAACTTTATTAGTGGTCTCTGATTGCCCATTTGCTTGAGCGTATATATATATATATATATATATATATATATATATATGTATGTATGTATATACTTGTAAAAATACAATTTATAAATACTTCCCTAACAGAAAACATAGAACATGTATTGTTTTGTATTCTCACTTCCGCCACCAATCTTGTTGCTCAAGTCAATGTTCTTGGCCTGTAGTAGTTCCATAACTTTGCTACAACCTTGGAGTCTGATCTATATACTGGAATGTTCATGGAGACATCCAAATAGGTATGTGAACCTAAAGTTTTTAGTAGGTAAACTCAATCCACTAATCATATAGGGTGTCATCATAAACATTCCAACTGCTTCAGTTTATTATGAAAATATGGACATATACACAAAGGCATGGATTTAGTTTTAAGTTTGAAAATCTTTTTCTCGAAGTGGGATTGCTTTTAACAATAACTTGGCACATTTCATGGCAAACATAACAATAGTAATAATATAACATTTCAAACATAATCATAATAACATCATAGCATGATCAGATACTTAAATATGCATATGCAAATGCTCATACTAGACTTTATGTAAGTGCACTTGTCATTCTTAAACTTTCCTTACTTGACACACCTAGGTGTTATGTATCGCCGTCCTTAGGGTGTCTGCATGGGTCTGCACTTGAGCATTATGTATTGTTGTCCTCAAAGTGTAGCCTTCCTTGTCTTCCTTTACTTGGTCCCCTGGAGGTGAATGGCCCCTCTCACCTCTGGATAATAGCCTGCTTTTCAAGTTTGAGCTTGTACCTATACAAGATTGCCAGGTTTACTTTCCCTTGACTTTTCTACCGGTCTATTCCCCTTAAATCTGGTCAGGGGTTGATCCAAGTCTTAGATAATACCACCCAGGCTCGGTATGTCACTTTACAAGTTCTTTTTTCTTAAATATGATCATGCATGCACATGCTATATGCACTTATGCATATGCTTAGTATCATACTTTAATCATTCTTGCATGCTTGATTCCCATGTACATGACATTATGTATATAATCGTAGTATTCATGAATTTCTACCAAAAATTCGGTAGCATAACAGCTAAAATACATAGGGTCCTAACATAGACAGCGTATTCAATCAGCCAGCCAGTCATATCAGACATAATTATCATAACATTATAGCAACATATATTACTTTGATATAGAATTTTCATAAGGTGTTATGCTATTAACTCACTCATGGCTTATGGAACACTTAACTCAAGACAACTCTCAAGTTACTCTATTGGTCTTAAATCTATCCTATCTTCTAAAGTCCACTATAATTCCATTTTAATTCATTTTAATCTAGAAATTTAATAGGTTGTAGCTTTGTTTGTCCATTTTTAAATTTCTCTAGTCCCATTAAGTTTTGAGGTTATAACTTGAGTTATTAAAGTTTTACTCAGGGCTGCCCTATTTCAGGACAAACTTGCACATTTAACTTTAGAAAATCACCAAAAATCCATCTTAAATCATTTTTATCCGAAACTTGTATAAACTTGTAGCTAATTGATTCATCTTTCAATCCTCATAAGTTTCACTATAATTGGGTAACTAGAGCTCAAGTTATGACTCCTCAAGTAAGCTACCCTATTCTCACCCAAACAAAGCATGGGTAAAATTTCAAGAATTACTGGAAAATATCTACTAATGATCTGACTCTATATGACATAATCCTCTATGTATTAGCTTTCTAATAAAATTAGTGTTACTCAATTTGAAGTTATATAAGGCAAGTTATACCTTTCATATCACACTCTGGTCAGGATAAAGAGTGAATTTTAATAGTCAACTTCTAAAAATCATAATTAATTCATTTTAAATCCTATGGCCTTATAATTTATATCCTTGGATTGGTCTTGAAGTCTAGTTTCTTCTAAAATTACTCTTGTTCGATGTTGAGTTCCATAGGATGAGTTATGGGCTTCGCTGTATGGATATTGCCCTAGGATTTCTCCAATAGCCTATTCTATTTTGAGTTTCTCTTGTTCTTTTATTATATTTCTCAACCTAAACTAGTCTTTCCTATCTTCAATCACTAGAAAGGGATCATATAAACATCATACAAGATTGAATACATGATAACATAAAGAATTCATATTAGTCGCATAGCCACACGAGACATCAAATAACTAAAAATTTGAGCTACTTACCTCAAAATTCTTGAAACTATGGAAGTAAAGAAGATCAAAGCAATTCCTAGCCTCCCTTCCCCCCTCCCCGGCCCATGATAGTAGCTCCTATGAAGGTGGAAGGGCTTCACTTGTAGTTTAATTATCAAATTGATGGAGGGATGTTGTAGAGGAGAAGGTGAGGATTAATTTTCATAAAAGGTTCAAGTTGTTTTGAGGCCAAGAAGGCCTTCATCTTTGAGCTTGAAGCTCATATTCATGGAGGTGTCAAGAACGAGATATAGAAGAAGAAGAAAAATATAGATGGATATCTGGGACAGGGTGGTTGAAATTATAAAGGCAAATGGGGGAAAAAGTGGTGGCTTTCTTGTTAAGCTAGGGTGACTTATTTCTTAAGTTTGGTAGCTCAAATTTCATTGGTGGATTTGTAGAAAAATCAAATCCTTCTAGGTTAAATTTAAGTGGCTAAATTTGGTCACAAAGAGGGTTCATGTGGCTAGTTTCTAGTCATACATTTTATGATTTTTAACTGTTGGCCATGCCCATAGACAATATAGGACCTTTGATGATTAATACAAGGTGTCTGGCTATCAATTTGGGTGGCCTAAGTTACCCAAGTTACTGAATTATCATGTGAGTAATCTCACATTCTTATTTAAAATTATGGGTAGAAAATCCCAATTTAAATTCATTGCAAGTATTTTAGTTGTTTACTAATGTCGTAGAACCCGAAAAAATTTCAACCAAAAATTTTCTACAATTGCCCTTCTCGAAATTGTAAATTCTTATTTACAATTTTGCCATTATAATTCTAAAATTACAATTTTGTCCTTGCTTTTTCTACTGTTTACCAAATTTTACCGTTGCTCTAGACCTGAGCTTTCTTCTATCTCGGTTTACCCTTAGAATCTGTGATGTTACAGAACATACCCTTGGCAATTATCCAATGGATCCTAGATATCCACACAAGGGTGCTTTGTTAGAAAATTGGCTAAAGCCTGGCCTTTGATAGCTTTAAAGAGACATAGTTTAAGGCAAATGCATTAAGCTTTATAGCTCATTTCATAAGTCTCCCTTGTAAGACTAATCGATTTAGCAAATACTTGATAATGTCTATCTTGCACATTAGCAAGACTTTCCTTGGTAATAGATAATACTCCAGCTTAGTACAAGCATAAAACAAGGATAGGCACAAAATTTGAATTGGCGTGCACCTTGTCTCAGCATCATTGATTAAGTTACTCAAATAATTTGTATAATTTTAAAGGCCTATCGAAAGTTGGAGGTGTAGTACTGGAGGATTCGCAAGGCATTCTTTGATTTGGTCAAAGGCCATCTGTTGCTTCTCAGCCCAAATAAAATCTTCGGCTGTTTTAACCTTAATAGAGGCAATAAAGCTTTCATCTTGTCAGCCGAGTTTGCTATGAGCCTCCTCAGAAAGTTAACTTTGCCAATCAGCTTTGTAATTCTTCCTTGTTCTTAGGAGGTCTTGCTTCCAACATAGCCTTTGCTTTATTTTTGTCTACTTCATTTCCTTGACTGGGCACTAGGAAGCCTAGGAAGTTGCTAGTCAAAACTTCAAAAGCACACTTAGCTAGAGTCATTTTCAAGGAATGTTGCCGTATTATCGTGAAAGGCTATTCTAAATTGGCCAAGTATTGTAAGAAATCAGCCGACTTAACTACTACATCATCAATATACACTTCCATTTTTTTGCCTATTAGTTTGTGGAATATTAGATTCATTGTCCTTTGATAGGTTATGCTTGCATTCTTTAGTCCGAATGGCATGAAACCCATTCAAAGATCCCAATGGATCTTAGGCAACGGAATGCTATTTTATGAATATCTTATTCGACAAAATAAATATGATTATAGCATGAATACCCATCCATAAAAGTTAATATTTCATTATTAGTCGCTGCATCAACTAGCATATCGGCTATAGGCATTATATATTCATCTTTGGGCATAGCTAAGTTTAAATTCCTAAAGCTTATAAAAATTCTAACTTGCCTATTTTTCTTAATTATAGGGACTATGTTTGACAACCAATTTACATATCTAGTTGTCCTAATGAACCCTACTTTAAGCAACATCTCAATTTTTCCCTTGATCTTCGGCAAAAGTTTGGGTTAAATCTTCTTGCCAGCTACTTATATGGTTTGTACCCTTCTTTGATAGGGAGTCAATGCTCTACTAACTCTCGACGCAACCATGGCATCTCATGATAATGCCAAGTGAAATAGTCTCGGTATCTTTTGATGAGTTGGACTAGTTGATCTTGGCTCTCTTTTGGTAGCAAGCCACTATTCTTTGTCATTCTTGGCTCCTCTTCTGTTCTCAGATTTACTTTGACCAGAGGACCTTGAGCTTCAAAAATTGCTTTCTTTTCTGCCATAACTTCTTCATTCTCTATATCTTGCTTTTCATTGTTCACCTTTTCAGTCTGGTCTGTCTTGGCTAATTGTGTTTAAATAATACCTTCTTGAATTCTGGATTCAACAAAATACCATGTTAGCCATTGCAAGACCTCTTGTAATACTTGCTCTTCAAGATCCTTTATTATGATTCTTTGTAGGCCGTGAGTCGGCCTCCATTGTAACTTCAAACCTATCCAATAATAGGTCAAAGGACTTAATAGACTCTAGTGTGATATCTTTAGGCCAAGAAATAGGCTCTATCTTTGGAGAATAAAGCATAGCATCCTGCATCCTTAGATTGATAATGAAGGGGAAACGGTCTGCATCCACCGCCTTAACCTGATCATTATTCCAAAATTGGAGTTGTTGATGAAGTGTAGATGGTACACATTGGTGAGCAAGAATCCACTCGCTGCTTAGCAAGATAGAATAACTTGGCTTAGCATCTACCACAAAGAACATAGTGTAGGTTATCCTAGATCCTAAGTTCGGGAATAAGAAAACCCAATGCCGAAGTACTTCCCTTAGTGAAATTGGACATTATCATATTGGTTTCTTTAAGATTTTTGTAGCTTTTCCCTAAGCTTCTTGACCATGTTATATGGCATCATGTTCAGTATAGCCCCTCCATCAATCAGAACTCTACAGATGGGCTTTTTATTGACATGAGTTCTGATGTATAGATGTTTGAGGTGTCTAGCTTTAGTCCATTTTTTAAACTTTATCTCTTCTAGCTTTACTCTAACCAAAGTTGGGCACTTGACCTCTTCTACCATTACGTCTCTCTATAGATACCAAGAGTTACCATCTTAATCAACAAACTCCAGAGGAATAATCCCAACCGTAGCTATAGTGGTTAGGTCATCTTGAAGCTCATCCAATATATCATCATTATTCCGAAGGTCATCTAGCAAATTTTCTGAATACTCACCCTCTCTAATGAATTATGTGGGCTTGACAAGTAAAGCCTCAACACCAACTCCTTTGTCAGCTTGGCAACCATTTTGTCTAAATCCTTGGACAATTTAGTGGCCTACTTCAACTTAGACGTGGTAATTGGGGACTTCAGCTACTCTCTCTCAACCTTCTTAGACTTCTCAAACATAGCCATTATCCCTTTTATTTTTCTTTGGTCCTTCTTTGCTGCAGCCTCCTCTTTTGGGTCTTGGTCAATAGTGGTTTGGATTCTTCCTTCATCTTTTATTTTTCTGGTAGTTTATTCACCACCAATTCTTCTGTTTTGACTTTCCTTTCTCATTGTTCTGTTTTGGTAGTTATGGGCTAAGCATAACTGTCTTTCCTAATCTTAGGGTCATATGCCAAGTATGATCTAATCTGGGTTTTGGAAATTTTGCTTGATCTATTAGTGTCCTACTAGGTGTGCCAAAAATATGTTTGGGCTATTTTCGGCTATTAGATTAGTGTGCTAGGCATGCCAGACTTTGAAATTAGCTAGCCAGAGCTCTTGATTCCAAGAGTCAAACGATTACTCCAAGGAGGGAAATCTATTTCATAGATATGGATTCCCAAGTTACTCAAAGAAAGCACTTGCTAAGATCAATCAATAGTATAACCAATCGGTAGAACATAAATATATTGCAATCGATAGAATTCGTATTAACTTTTCAAGCAATATTATAATAAGAAAAACCATCTTAAGCTTTAATGAAGGAATCCTTATGGAAAACTTAATGGGACTGAGTAGTACAAATATATAACAGTTGGAACTAGAAAGCTAAAAATGCTGGAAGTAAAGTGTATAAAACCTAAAAGGAAAGGTAAAGGTACAAGTAAAGTAAAATAAAGTATAATGCTAGAGTTATGGATTTGAGGTGCGGAACCCCAAGCAATCGTTGACTTTTGCTCTATTTATAGGCAAGAATCCTCCAAAATTGCCCTTTGGTAATCGCTATGGCTGTGTTTGTGCCCTCGGATGGCTTGTTCTTCAAGGCCATGTCATGGAGAGGTTGATATGTGTTTGCATAATCAGACTTAGAAACCTTCCTCCAAGAATCTTCTTAGGCTCTTTCAGATCCACTATCTTATACTCCAAATTTGTTTCTTGCCTTAGCCAACCAGTCATTTGAGTTTGTATTCAACTGATTAGTGCTTGTGCTATGTCCTCAACAATGATCTTCTTTATGTCCTCAACAATGATCTTCTTTGGCCATGCTAGTTTATGGCTCGGCTAGTGCTAGGAGCAAAGTTAAAACCACTCTCGACTAAGTTTTGTCTTCAGCTAAAGGCACTTAGCATTTTTTTTATGCCAGCAATAGCAAGCCCAAATTAGTTTGGGCTGGGTCTAAATGGGCTATGTTGGCTTGTTAAAATTTGTGGGCCAACCTTAAATGGGCCGAGCCAATATTATATATGTTGGCTTGCTAACAATGGCTATAAGTTAGCTTGACCCATTTAACTAGTGGGGGCAAATAGGATGCCTGGCCTAAACAGTCGATCCAACATTATGATAGTTTGTTAACATTTACTATAGGTTGACCTAACCTATTTAATTATTTTCCCAAAGGGGTTGGGTTTAAATGGGTTGTGTTGGCCAATTTAAGTTTATGGGCTAACCTTAAATAGACTGACCCAATATTATGTTGACTCATTAATATTTTGTTTAGGTTTGCCTGATCTATTTAACTAGCGAGTTGAAATGTGCTTAACTTGGACCAAAATTATGCTAACTCATTCACAATGGCTATGGGTTGACTTGACATATTTACTAGTAGGCCCAAATGAACCAGGCCTAAACGAGTCAAGCCAACATTATGCTGGACATGTTATAGGTTTGATTGACCCATTGAACTAGCGAGCCCAAATGGTCAAGCTAGCTTATTTAAAAGTCCTATCTCCAATGGGTTAGCCTGTACAGGGCAAATATATTATTAGCAACCCTAACCTACTATAATATTTTTATAAAAATAAAATAAAGATTCTTTTTTCATAAATATTATTTTTTAAGTACCATTTTGTAAAATTAAATATTAATATAAATACAATTCATGAATATTTTTTATTGGTCCATATACGCAAGGGTTTTGGAACCCAAAGATATACAAGGATTCCATAGAATTTCCCTTGTTTGGTTAGTTCATAGATGTAAAGTGGTCATCTTCTTTCATTTTTTTTGTTCTTTTATAATGTGATCAAATGTTATTTCAATCACTATTTAGCCACATATATTATTAAGTAGAATTAATTACATAGGATGCATGTGGTTTCTCCCCTCTCCTCCCTTTAGCATATAAAGTTCAATGTTGAGGTCCATAATGAGTGAGTTGAGATGGTAAACTCATGAAAAAAATATGAGTACAAGTTTTGAATCTTAAAAACGTAGCTAGCTCTTATGGATAGACAATATAATCCTAATCTCATGATCAAATGAAAATTAGTTTTCTCAGTGGATCTAATGAACTAACAATTTTAAAGACATAATAATTTGACCTAAAGGAGAAAAATGCAAAATAGTAAGAATGATATGCTAACTATGATACATCCATAAGCATATCATTGAGTAAATACATGATAGAACATGGCAGCAGTTTGGAGTTAATTGCCTGTTATATAGAACTTCCCAGGTGGATAGGTTTCGTTTTTCTTTTTCAAGGAAAAATGAAAATCAAAAGACCAACACTTTTAATAGAGCCCAGTGGACAATCAGACCAAGACCAATAAGGTCACGCCCAATGGTCAAACTTGATCCTTGATCCATGCAACTACAATGACCAATGTTTTAAATTGCGGTTATGGTCATGGTTGTGGTTGCGGTTATGGCTGCTGTGATTGCAGGTATTGCGGCTATTACAATGCGAATTACGGCTGTTGTGGCATGATTTTTTTTCTCCCACAAAACATAAAAATAAAAGAAGTACGACAATTATAGCACCGAAAAAATAAGTGTCCAACAAATTTGATACAAAAGACCTATGAAAAGGAAAAAAAAAAAAGGGGGTAAATATCTACCCCAAAGGGCCAAAGTCATAAAAGAATACTACAGAATGCTGGTAGCTGATGATCTTTAACCACACTATCTTTGGCCCTTCCAACATCTCCCTCCCCTTCAGCTGCTATGGCTTCAACCTCGCTAAACTATTTTAAGTCACTCAGCTTGATATATGAAATTTCCATTATTTCGGGTTGGCATAAAGTGCAGTAATTGAACCAAAAAGAAATAGGTAGTCCATCTTATTGTGCAAACAAAATACCATGAGATAAGGAAACTAGAACACTACAGTGAGTGAATTGTCCGCACATTACTAGCTGAATTTATAAAGGCAGCCTTCGAAGAGTGCTTGCAATGATTCATACTAATTGGGTATATTCAATATCAAGCAATGGTATTAAAGGCAATAAATCTGGATATTGATTAGAAAGAATATTTTGCATAGGTTTCTTTAAGCAAAGAGCTAAATTAGTTAATGGATCATAAAATTGATAAAAGGAAAACAGGTTGACATCTAGGTATCAAAAGAGGAACCAGAATTAGATTACACACCACTTCATCCTCTACAACCTTTCCCTAGTCATGGTGAGCTTGTTGTTGGTGTTGTTGTTGTGGTTGGTAGTAGGGCCGACGGAGGAGATGGGAAAGGAAATCATCCAATTTCAGGACTAGGAACAGGTAAGGTCATGGTAGTGGTGGTGAAGTGAGAGAAGAGAATTCATGGTCCATGGAGGGTGCTTGTGTGTGTGAGAAATGTGAAGTACCATACTCTGCTAGAGATGGAGGCATTAACCGAGTCATTAGTGGCATCCATGATTTAGAGTGGGGTGTCATTTTTGGATAAAAATGGGGTGGAATATATTTTCCCCAAAGCTCAAGGGTAGTATATATTATTTACCCCCCCAAAGAAAAAGCATTCACACTCATTTTTTTATTGTGAAGAAAAAAACACTCAAAACACATTTTCTTTTTAATCAGAAATTGAAAACACATTTTTTTTTTAAAAAAAGCCTTAAACCCACCCCATATGACAAAAAGAACCCACCCCAAATGATAAAAGCAAAAAACAAAACCCATCCAAAAACCAGCATCCCACTACATTTGACCAAAAGAAAAAAAAAGTAAAATAACCCAAATGAGAACAGTTGTCCCCATATTCCTACTTTCTTCTTCTACACACTTCTCAAACTCAACCCAACCCACAAAACATAGCACAACCACACCCAAACCTAAGCAACCCCTCACCCTTCACTTTCATCTCTCACCCCTCACACCTTGAATATGCAATCGGTGACTTCCACAAGAGCACACTATTTCTACCAACTTCTTCTTCTACCATGAGCCGACGTATTCCTTCCCCATCCCCTTTCTTCCTATTTCCATCCCTTTCCAGTTTCTCCAAATGCCACCCCTCTCATCAGTCCCTTGCTTCCTTTTACATTCTTTTCATTTTTTAATTGATGGGAAATCTTTTGTTTGAAATAAAAAAAATCTAATGCACTAGAGTGGAACAAGGAGATGAGTTTTTGTTTCGTTTCGTTGCAATTTTTCTTGTGATTTGCAATCACCAAATAAGTGCGGTCTGATGTCATTGCGGCCATCGTCGCATCCACAATATTGTGGCCGATGCCATCCACAATTGATAACACTGGCAATGATTGAAGGATGAAGGTTTTGGAATAGTTTACACATTGCATTATTCCTTCACTTGATGCACACAGACACACTAGAGTTAGTTATTTCTCCCTTATTTTTTGAATCTAGAATCTACTCATATCTTACGTGAGGTCACTATTTGATGCGGAACCTCATGGATATAAAGATACAGAAACCCCAGGCACACACTTTGATAGAAGACAAGATGTAGAATAAAGACCTCCCCTACTAAACTCCTAAGAAACCTGTCCTTGGAAACATAGATAACAGGGAAAAGATAGAATCGAAATTGATTGAATATCACAAGGAACTTCCCTTAGGATGAATTCTCTCAATTTCTTGATTCAACAAGCAAAGCAAATCACTCACCTCACTTGCACACAAAAGCATTGTTTTCTTGAAAGAAAACAAAACTGAATTTCAATTAATCAAAAACCTGATAAACAATGTGTTCCTTGAGGTATTTATAACCTCTTACGCTAGATTAAACACTTAAACTAAGTCCAAGCCCAATAAGAAGTGTTCTGATGCTAAATAATATGAATTGGGCTGGATAAAGCATAAAACATAAAATATGGGTTAAATAAAATAACTAAAAGTTTAGATGTCCTGAATACTTAAACTAACTAAACTAAACAAGACCAAAATAGGATAATGGCCCAACATGGCTAGAATAAGCTTCTAAGCCCAATTCGCAGCAACTAACAAGATCTTGGGTTGTCCATTAGTATATGTTGGTATCTTCTTGGCCCATTCTTGATACATGTCTTCCACAATTACTTTAGCCAAGTTCCCAAAGTCTTCTCTTAACCTCTTTGCTCTTGCTCGTGTGATTGGTCCTATAGGCATGCTAAAATCTCCATCTTGCCCCCTTGTGCTAAAATGTCTAATTGGTCCTCCAAAGTATGTATCATTCCCTCCCTCCTCAAAAAGATTTGTCCTCGAATCTGTATCCATATCAAAAGGAGAAAGGTTAGAAATATTAAAAGTAGCTGAAACTTTATACTCACCCAGAAGGTCAATCTTGTAAGCATTATCATTGATCCTCTCCAACACTTGAAATGGACCATCACCCCTTGAGTCAGGTTTAGATTTCATATGAGTAGGAAACCTCTCCTTCCTTAAATGAATCCAAACCCAATCACCAGGTTCAAACACAACTTGTTTGTGGCCCTTGTTAACTCTTTGAGCCATCACCTTATTTTTCTTTTCTATCAACTCACGTGCCTTCAAATGCATTGCTTTAACCTTCTCAGCCTTTTCATCACCATCTAAGCTAACAAGATCACTCAAACGCAAAGGCATCAAGTCTAAACAGTTAAAGGATTAAAGCCATACACAAGCTCAAAAGGAGAAAACCCTATAGAAGAATGAATGGTTCTATTATATGCAAACTCAATGAAAGGCAAACAATCTTCCCAAGTTTTCAAATTCTTACCAACAACTGCACGCAATAAAGTCCCTAAAGTCCTATTTACGACTTCAGTTTGACCATCAGTTTGTGTGTGACAAGTAGTAGAATATAGCAATTTAGTTCCTAACTTCCCCTACAACACTTTCCAAAAATGACTCAGGAACTTGACATCACAATCAGAAACAGTGGTCCTAGGGACACCATGTAAACGCACAACTTCTCTAAAAAACAAATCAGTAATGCTTGTTGCATCATCAGTTTTATAGCATGCAATAAAGTGAGCCATTTTGCTAAATCTGTCCACTACAACAAAAATGCTATCTCTACCTTTCCTAGTTCTAGGCAATCCAAGCACAAAATCCATAGATATATCAACCCACAGATGAGTAGGAACAGGCAAAGGTGTGTATAAACCATGTGGCATAGACTTAGATTTAGCCTATTTACATGCAATACATTTAGCACAAATTCTTTCAACATCTTTTTGCATGTGTGGCCAATAAAAATGCTCAGATAACACATCTAAAGTCTTATACACACCAAAATGAGCCATTAAACCACCACTATATGATTCTCTAACAAGCAACTCTCTAACAGAGCAAACAGGCACACAAATCCTATTACCATGAAATAGAAAACCTTCATGCCTATAGAATTTGTTAAATGCACCATGTTCACATGCAGTATAAATATCAGAGAAATCAGAATCAGTAGCATACAATCCTTTCAAATGCTCAAATCCTAACAACTTAGTGGTAAGTGTAGTGATTAAAGCATACCTTCTAAATAAAGCATTAGCAACCACATTCTCTTTCCCTTGCTTATAAGAGATCACATATGGAAAAGTCTCAATAAACTCAACCCATTTAGCATGCCTCTTATTCAGCTTACCTTGTCCTTTTAAGTGCTTGAGAGATTCATGATCAGTGTGAATCACAAACTCTTTGGACAGGAAGTAGTGTTGCCACACCTCTAAGGCCCGAACTAAAGCATATAGCTCCTTATCATAGGTTGAGTACTTGAGTTGAGCTCCATTCAGCTTCTCACTAAAGAATGCAATGGGACGTTTTTCCTGCATCAAAACAGCACTTATACCAATCCCAGAAGCATCACATTCTATTTCAAAGGTCTTATCAAAATTAGGCAAAACAAGAATAGGAGTAGAACACAATTTATCTTTCAAAGTATTAAAAGCAAGTTCTTGTTCCTTTTCCCATTTAAATCCAACATCCTTTTTAATAATTTTAATCAATGGAGCAGCAATAGTAGAGAAGTTTTTCACAAATCTTCTATAAAATCCAGCTAAACCATGAAAACTCCTTACCTCAGAAGCATTTTTAGGCGTTGGCCATTCTCGAATAGCCTTCACCTTCTCCTCATCAACCTCAATACCATGGGCACTCACAATAAAACCAAGGAAAACAACTTTATCAGTGCAAAAGGTGCTGCACTTTTTAAGGTTGGCAAATAACTTTTCCTTCCTAAGCACATCTAAAACAGCCCTAACATGTGATACATGATCATCCAAACACTGGCTGTAAATCAAAATATTATCAAAATAAACAACCACAATTTTCCCCAAAAATTCCCTCAAAACATGGTTCATTAAACGCATGAAAGTACTAGGTGCATTAGTTAACCCAAAAGGCATAACCAACCACTCATAAAGACCATATTTTGTTTTAAAAATAGTCTTCCATTCATCCCTTGGTTTCATTCTAATTTGGTGATACCCACTTTTCAAATCAATTTTAGTGAATATGCATGCACCATTTAACTTGTCAAGCATGTCATCTAACCTAGGAATAGGATAGCGATACTTTACTATAACACCCTACTAATTTAATGTTATGCTTAAGTCATAGCATGAAATTAGGTAGTCTATGTTACCATATTAATATTCTGCTTAATTTTCGTGATTAGTATCACAAAATAGTTGAAACGGCACGCTGTTATATAATAAACGTGAATAGCATTATAAAACATAATAAAGTTTAATATAACATAACAGAAAAGATACGAATAAGTGATATGTTATCAACTGTATGCGTACATATGTAGGTTGGAAGTCAACGCTTCAGTCTATATATATATATATATAAACAGATGAAATAAAGGAACAGCAAAGTTCCTATTGCTAAAAAAGTAAAGGCAGAATTAGCAGGAGCAAGCTGTGTTCAACGAGTCCAACTCGGAGTTATGGTGAAGCTGCAAGTCTGGGATCTCAATGAAAAGAGTGGCCGTTGAGCCCTTCGCCAGCGTCTGAGAATACAACACGGGGTGAGAATTTAAGGAAATTCTCAGTAGAGTTCATGTATAGCGTTCATCTGACATCATATTCATTCTTAGTTGCCTTGGTTTTTATTTAATTATAAAAGCATGTGTTCAAACTGAAATATCCATTTTAATGAGTTTAAGGACAAGTCTGGTCCGAGGCAAGGTTCAGTTTTACTTTAGTTGACATAAGAAATAGAATAGATTACTAATAATGCTTCATAGAATAATAAACAGAGTAAATGAATAAACGACAGTAAATAAACTTAATAAACACTGCATCCATCTTGACATAATTATTTCATGTAACCATGCATTCATGTAATCATGCAGACTTAATCATGAACTTTTCTTCATAAGCTTTTCCATTACTTTTCATCATTTTCCATCTCTTGATCCCCTGGGAGTTCTTGGCCATTTAGACTCCTGGGTAATAGTCTGCTTTTCAGGATCAAGCTCGTTTCCTATACAGGAATGCCGAGTTTACTTTCCTCGACCTTCCCACCGATCTATTCCCCTTAACTTCTTATCCGAGGCTGGCCCAAGTAGTATGGAACTTTCATAGTAACATAATTCTTATCATAACTTTCATAGCTTTCTTGAAAATGCACATGCATTAACATGTAATTCATAACTTATACATGGATTCTACCGAAATTTCGGCAGCATAACGGAATGTGTCCACTTCCCTATGAATAGTGCCAACACACCAGAACACCAATTTATCACAAAGTTCACAACATTGCATACATATTTCAACATGGAACTCATAATAACAATAATCTCATTAAGGCAAAGTTTCTGCCTCAGCATAGTTAGCCAACTAGGTTCTTCTAAATCAAGCCATAATTTATATTTAACTCATTTGGACCTAAATTTTGGATATGTTAAAGTATTATGTGTCTATTTTCTAACCTCTTTAGTCCCATCTAATTTTGATATCTATAGCTCAAGATATTTAGGTTTTATCCCGGCCTGCCCAGTGGCTGGCCAAAATCAGACACCTAAAAGTAAAAATTCACCAAAAATCGAAAACTGAGTCAAATTATATGAAATTGGACTCATATAAAAGCTAACAGGGTAAAGTTTTATTTACAAAAAGTTTCATTCCATTTGACTTAGTAGGACTCGAGTTATAAGTCCCGAATTCTGACCTTCCTAAACTGCCTTGTTCTAGCCCGATTTGGACATAGGGCAACTTTCTTGGATCACTGGAAGCAATTGGGACCTTATCTAATTCTGAAATTTTTATGGCACATTCTTCTATGTGTAACTTCCTAACAAAGTTCGTTTCACTCATTGTCATGTAGTATACGGCGAGTTCTACCCTGAAAAACCCAGTCTGTCCAGAACCAGAGTCAAAACCCTAGGTCGAAATTCAAAATTCATATCTCTCTCAATACTAATCTAAAACCCTTATATGATATATGTATGGAAAGACCTAGATGTCTAGTTTCATATAAAAATGGTTTCATCAAATTTAATTGGCTGTAGGTGGAGCCGTACACTCCGCTGTACGGACTGCTGAGGGTTTTTGGTTCTCCAACCCATCAACTCTTCCTATTTTCATTCTTTCTTACTTCCAATTCAGTTTTGACCAAACAAACAGCCAAAAACCAGCTATATATCATCATAATCATTCATTTAACACATCAAAGATTGTGAAAATAAGCCAACCTAAGCCAGCCAAGACCACAGAATTAATGCAAGAATTAAATTAAACCTCTACCTTTGTTGTAAGTGATTTTGCTTGATTTTTGAGGCTTAGACGAACAAAACTTGATTAGGCTTGATGGTTGGCTGGAGTTATGTGAGTGAAGAAGAGAAGAAGAGAGCTGAAAGGAGAGGAGAAGAGGCGCAGTCTGAATGGGTGAAGAAGGGGTGGAAAAATCTGATTGAAGGAGTATAAATAGGTAGCTTCCTTTGCTTGTGATTGGTTGAACTTGTATGGCTGAAATTCAGCCAAGCCTCCCCATGAATTGTGGCCAAAGTGGCGCCACATTTGGGTGTTAAGTGCTGAATTATCAGCCACTCAAGGTAGGGTAAAAGAATTGGAATTCTATTGGTTCGGTTCCGACAGTTTCAGATATCGTAATTTTACCGATTTTCTTTAAATCGGTAAATCAGTTTTCAATAAAATTTTATGAAATCTCCTATACTTCTAAGTTAATTCCCTCATATCTAAACTCAAGTAATTGCTAATAATTGATTCTAAATAATTATTTAACCAAATTTTAATTATTCTCAATTATTCGATAAACCGAATAATTAAGCGAAAAAAATGGAAGATGTTACATTTATCATTATCTTGTTGACTGCACGACAATCCACACACATCCTCTAAGTGCCATCTTTCTTTGGAACTAACAACATTGGAACAGCACATGGACTCATGCTTTCCCTCACATACCCTTTAGCTAGCAAATCATCCACTTGCCTTTGAAGCTCTTTTGTCTCCTCAGGATTACTTCTATAAGCTGGTCTATTTGGAATACTAGCTCCAGGTAGAAAATCAATTTGGTGCTCAATCCCTCTCAATGGTGGTAATCCACTTGGCACCTCATTAGGGAACACGTCTTCAAACTCTTGCAACAAAAAAAGAAAACAACTAGGCAAATTTGGGTTAAGTTCAGTTTCATAGAGTAAAATCTCCTCAAATCGAATCATAATCAAAGCTCTCTTGCCTAACAAAGCACTTTTCAAATCGCTTTCTTTTGCATAAAAACATGATTTCCTCTCACTCACTTCATTTTTCTCATTCTTCTCTTTCTTTTCACGCTTTTCTTTCTTTGCATTTTTCTCACCTCTCTCTTTCTTTTCTTTATTTTCTCTCACCATTGGGCCTTGTTCTTTATTCTTTTCTCTCATGGCTTCTTTTCTCTCTTTTTCTTTTTCCTCACTTCCCAAATTCCCCATAAAAGTTTGTTGAAGCTTCATTTGATCAAGATACACCTCCTTGGGTGATAATGGTGCAAGAGTGATCTTATGGCCATTATACTCAAAGGAATACCTATTCTTGTACCCATCATGTAGCACACGCCTATCAAATTGCCATGGTCTCCCCAACAACAAATGACTAGCTTGCATGGGTACTACATCACACACTATTTCATCACTATACTTCCCAATGGAGAATGCAACCACAACTTGTCTAGTAACTTTCACTTCCCTACTATTATTCAACCATTGCAACCTATATGGATTAGGATGCTTATCATGCTTCAATCCCAACTTCTCCACTAAGGTGGTACTAGCAACATTGGTGCAACTTCCACCATCAATAATCAAACTGCACACCTTTCCATGCACCAAACATCTAGTGTGAAAGATGTTCTCTCTTTGCTCTTGGCTATCCTTCTTAACCTGCATATTCAAAGCACGTCTAGCAACAAGAGATTCACCATGCACAGCATATTCAACATTCTCATCATTATCAAAACAGTCCTCTAATGATGGCATATCATCACTACCATCAGACTTACCATCATCATCAAATTCAGATACAACTTCACCTCCCCTAATGACCATTGTTCTCTTGCTTGGGCAATTAGATGCATAATGGCCCAAGCCGTGCCACTTGAAGCATTTAACATCTCTATGTCTAGAAGTAGCAGTAGACGGAGATGAATTAGAAGTACCTTTTTCTTGGCTATGTCCAATCCCTTCTCCTTAGGATTTGAGTCCTTATTCTTCTTTGCGTCCTCATACTTAGATCATTTTGAACCCCACTTTGAGTTGGAATTTGAAAATGCCTTAGCTGCCCTTCTTTGATGTTGTTGTTTCTCCACCTTCATTGCTATGCTAACCAAATCCTCCATCTCCACATAATGGTGTAATTCTACCACATTTGCAATCTCCTTTTTAAACCACCTATAAACCGAGCCATAGTTACTTCCATGTCCTCCTCAATGTTGGCTTTAATCATGAGCATTTCCATCTCCTTGTGGTGATCTTCTACTGACTTGGAGCCTTGAATGAGCGCATGCAATTTTTGGTGCACTTCCCTATAGTAGTGGGAAGGAACAAATCTTTTCTTCATTATCCTCTTCATCTCATCCCAAGTTTCTATGGGGTATTCCCCATTCCTCTTTCTGGACTTAACTAGCTCATCCCACCAAATTAGAGCATAATCAGAAAATTCCACAATAGCTAATTTGACCTTCTTCTCTTCAGAGTAATTATGACAACCAAAAATCATCTCCACCTTTCTTTCCCACTCTATATAAGCTTCAGCATCATTCATACCCTTGAATGGTGGTATCTGCATCTTGATAGCGTTAATGTTGCTATCCTAAGCTCTGTTTCTAGTTCTCCTATTTTTGGCTGAATCAACTTCGTCAGACTCCTCCCCAGATAGCTCATGGCTGGAATCATGGTGACATCGATTCCTCATATCAACCCGTCTACTACCTCTGGACATGCTTTGTGTCATCTCCTTTCTCCACTCATCCATTTCATCAAGTCGACTATTCAACTTCTGAAATTGACTAGTGAAAGCTTGGTACATGAGCTTCATGTCAAGTATCATACCAGGTTCCTCTTCATAATTTTCTTTTCCTTCCTTCCGTGAGTTGTTAGCCATTGAACAACCTGCAAAATGTTAATAAAAGAAAAGGACCTCACAAGCACTCTCTCACGTGTTTGCACTCAAAATTGGGTACACTCATGTTTTCACTCAATTCTTGGCTTTTACCCTCTTTTGTGCTCACCACTCTTGCCTTTTACCACTCTTGATCACTTTAGAATGTTGCACTTTAGAAATTAAATGAAATCAAGCAAGGCAAATCCACAAGGAATATTACGATCAAAATTTGATGACAAGGACTACCAAGAGAAACTCAAGTTGAAGACTCAGAATGGATTACTTAATTTGCAAGGAAGAAAAAAAATACAAAAGACACACAACTAAGCATTATTTAGACTCCAAGGAACTCAAGATAACACAAAATCTGGTGCAAGTCAACTAAATCTGATATAAATCAGATTTAAAAATCAAAGTTTAAATTTCAAGGAAAGACAAGATATGTAATCTAATTTGAATCAAAACTGAATCTAAACACAATCTTTTTTGAATTTGAAACAAAAGATAATGCAATCTGATATGAATCAAAACTAAATCTGAGTATAATCCTTTCAATCTCTTCTAATTTCCCCTCCTTCTTCTTTTTTTTTTTCGTCCTCCTTTTTCTTTCTTTTCTTTTCTTCTTCTTTTTTTGTTTCTTTTCTGCACCTTTTTTTTTTTTTTGAACTAGCAACAAAGACTGAAAGCAACATAAGAAAAACACAAAGATGGAACAAAGATATGATAGGAACACAAAAGGATAGAATGCAAAAACACAAAAAAAAAAATGAGAACCCAAATAGACAAGGAAAGAAGACAAAAGAGAAATATAAAAGACAAAGATAGATAAATAGGAATTTATCTAGACCTTGCTCTGAATGCCAAATGATGCGGAACCCCATGGATATAAAGATCCAGAAACCCCAGGCACACACTTTGATAGAAGACAAGATGTAGAATAAAGACCTTCCCTACTAAATCCCCAAGAAACATGTCCTTGGAAACGTAGATAACAGGGAAAAGATAGAATCGAAATTGATTGAATATCACAAGGAACTTCCCTTCAGATGAATTCTCTCAATTTCTTGATTCAACAAGCAAAGCAAATCACTCACCTCACTTGCACACAAAAGCACTATTCTTGAAAGAAAACAAAATTGAATTTCAATTAATCAAAAACCTGATAAACAATGTGTTTCTTGAGGTATTTATAACATCTTACGCTAGGTTAAATACTTAAACTAAGTCCAAGCCCAATAAGAAGTGTTCTGATGCTAAATAATATGAATTGGGCTAGATAAAACATAAAACATAAAATATGGGTTAAATAAAATAACTAAAAGTTTAGATGTCCTAAATACTTAAACTAACTAAACTAAACAAGACCAAAATAGGATAATGGCCCAATATGGCCAGAATAAGCTTCTAAGCCTAATTTGCAGCAAATAACAAGATCTTGGATTATCCATTAGTATGTGTTGGCATCTTCTTGGCCCATTCTTGATACATGTCTTCCACAATTGCTTTAGCCAAGTTCCCAAAGTCTTCTCTTAATCTCTTTGCTCTTGCTCGTGTGATTGGTCCTACATGCATGCTAAAATCTCCATCTTGCCCCCTTGTGCTAAAATGTCCAATTGGTCCTCCAGAGCATGTATCATTATCTATTGTGCTGTAATTTACAATGCATAGGGATGAACTTCACTTGTATAAATACCTATGGGGTTGATCAATGAGAATTGTCTTGAGCAGTTGATATTATCTCAACATAATTTTGTTTGCAATATCTTTTCTAAGAACTTTGATCGGAAAAAACTAGATAATTAGATCGAAGTTCAAAATCATCTTTCTATTTTCATAAGAATCTTTCCATTTCCTAGCATATACGTCACTTGCAAACGTCAAGGGATTCAGAGGTAGCAAACATTCTTTAAAGCTTCTAAGAAATAAAGCATATCTTTTCAAATAAATAAATATATAAAAGTTAGATTTATTAGTATGAGAATTACCTTATATGTGTAGTTGAGCCCACAACTAATGCTTAGGGGCAAGCATTGGGTTAGGTCAACCCACTAATCCACAAGCTTCAATCCAATCCAACCCATAAAATACAAGTTGGGTTTAGTCAATTGGTTAGATTGGATTGAAAAATCTCTAATTCATGAAATATGGATTGCGTTGTGGGTTTGAAAAGTTTTTACTCACATAACCCAACCCAACGCAC
Organism: Pterocarpus santalinus; assembly: GCA_031439595.1. Classification (NCBI taxonomy): domain Eukaryota; kingdom Viridiplantae; phylum Streptophyta; class Magnoliopsida; order Fabales; family Fabaceae; genus Pterocarpus; species Pterocarpus santalinus. The sequence goes on along the minus strand of CM062532.1, from coordinate 46,087,490 downwards.
CTATTTTTTTCTTAATATATTTTTTTATTGGTGGCCAAGAAAAAATGATAAATTTTTTCTCAAATCCTTTATTAATACCAAATAAAAGGGGAATCACATCCTACATCTTGCCAAGTCAAGGAATCAAGGAATAAACTTTTTCTTAAATCCTTCATCAATATAAATGAAAAGGATCACATCATTCTAAATCTTGCCATTCCAAGGAGTTAAGGAATATTTTGACATGCTTTAATGGGTAATTTTCTGTCATGTTTTAATAAGTAATTTTTTTAATATATATTAAACCCACGGGTTTGATTCAACCCAATCCACCCATAAGTGAGTTAAGTCGGGTTGGATTGAAATGAAAAATTTGTTCAATCCAACCCAACCCATTGTTCGGATGAGTGGGTTAGTCGAAAAAGCCCTTTAAACCGACTCAATCCAATTCAAATCCATCCTTACGAGTGATTGTCTTTTACATATTTTATTAAGCCTAGAATGTCTTGTGTTTGACTCTCATTCCCCTTCGTCTGCCTTTGTTAAAAAAGAAAAAAATTTACCTTATATGCTTTAGTTATGGGACATAACTTTCTTACGACAATGGAAAGATGTTCCTAACTCCTCTGTATATATAAAGAAAGATGTTCCTCACTCAATTTTGTCACACAAAGTATCGCTTAGACGCTCTACAAAAAATCGAATAATGAAAAATCAGAGGAAATTTGTGCAGTTAATCGTCATTTTGATAACAAAAAAGTAAGATCTTTTTTTTTTCCCCAACTTTTTTGGGCAAGGAAACAAGTAAGGTCTTGATCCTGTACTTGATATATTAGTGTGTGTACTTATGCGGTGCACGGGATTATCATGAGCTTATATAAGATATTTATATATCATAATTTCAATTAATTATTTTTATTGATCAATTCAATCTTACTACCATATTCTATAAGATAATTCGATGACAACGGGAGTCAATCAAACCTCTTCCCATATATATATATAATGTAAAATTTTCAATACCAAAAAATATAATATAAAAATTTCACAATATTTTATAATAAAACATGCATATATTCTTTTAACTTAATTCGATTAATATTTACTAAGTAAATTATCAACCTCGTAAAATAGAAATATGGAAATATTTAAAAGTTTTAGAATATAAATATTGTTAATTTCTAGCTCAGTATTGTCTTTCAATATATTATGTAGACAGTCATCTCTTAATATCTCCATAAAAACGCTAAATGTTTCTGTTAAAAAAAAATATTTTATTTTATTAAAATATTTTCTATTATATTTTCACTAAGTATTTCCATTAAAACACAATATTTTCTATTATCAAAACATTTCCTATTATTACCATCAAGGGAGTTGGTGTAGTGGTAGATCCATACTACGGTTAGTAATAGAGATGGACGATATACCCTTGGAAAACCCAAAAAAAAATTTCCTATTATTAAAAAGTTAACAATTACCCAAGTCTGAAATATATAAAAAACAAGTTGCATTAAAACAATAAATTATTCTACAAAATATTTTTATGTCAATCTTAATTACCACATAGCAGAACTTTTGGTCATGGATTCTCCTTTAACATTATATGCTTGATTGATATAACTACAATTTTTTTAACTTTTGTTGTAAATAATAATATATTAAAGAAGTTAGAACTTAAGTGCTTGAAGGGATAAATTATATTAATCTAAAGTATATTAGTAAGATATAAAAGTAAGATGAATAGGATATATCAGGTATATTTGTTGTCTAAATTATATAAATACGTTTATGATGTGATAAATTATATAAAAAATATAAATAATGAATACATAAACTGTAGAATGATTTAAAATATATATATAAAAAGTTAACTTGAATGAAAATCAAATTGTTTATTATTCACTATTTGAATTTATCGGGCTATTTTATGCTATGGTAGTATTGAATTGGATGCTAGACCTGCCCAATCTTGAAATCGGCTAACCTTGAGTTAACCCTTTCGATTCCAAAAATCAAACGATTATTCTAAGGAGAGAAATCTGCTTTTAAGATATGAGTTTACAACTTACTTTATGATAAGCACTTGACTTAGATCAAGATAACAACCAAGACCAAAGATATTAAAAAGAGAATATAATCGGCTGAATTCTATTGATACTTTAATAAGTTACCACTGAAATACCATGAGATCCAATTACAACTTAAGTGAACAAGGTGACAAAAACAATAGGAAAGTAATAGTGCTGAAAAGGTAAACCAGACTGTGAAATAAAGGCTCAAAACTTGAAGGACTAAAAATAAAAAAAAGGTAAAATAAGTTTGTGATATGTTGTTCAAGGATCCTTGCAATCGGTGGGTCTTCACCTCTTTGTAGGTGAATGTCCTCTCCGAAGAAGTTTTATACAATCGCCAATAATTGCTTTTGGCTTAGTATTTAAGCTCTTGGACCATTTCCCACTCAAGGCCATTGGACACCTTTCTCTGATGTTGCCACATGTGCTTCGACTGAAGTTTGAGCACTATGTCCCACTTAATAAGCTAAAGCCTAAAATCTTGCCTTCCTTGGCCACCAATATAGTGTACTTAATTCGGCTGAGGCAGGGTTCATTACTCATTGCATCCTCGACCAATCTCTCAATCAGCTATGATCCAATACTAGATTATTTGGACTTGCTACATTTTGGTGCCAACAGAATTTATGAAATATATAATAATTTTTAAGGATATTTGAACTTTCTTGGTAGCATATTCGAATTTGAACATATTACATCGCCATTGTTAATTAATCTTGTTTCAAGCTTTTTTTTTTTTCTAAAAAAAGTAGTAAGAAATTGTCAAATAAATTTTTTGAAAGTAAAAAAAAATTAGGTTTAATGCACTTAATTTAATTTATTAGGATAAATGTTTTATTATTTTTATTTAAAAACTTAATAACTTAAAAGAAAACAAAACTTAATAACCTAAGGAAAATTGATTTATGCAATGATCCAATTGTAAGAAATGGGTGGCTAAGTTGGTGATAGAATTGAGGGTTGCATATAAGAGAAGTCTCTAGGAAGCTTTGGGTAGTGTATCAAGGAATCTAAATGATGAAAGGATAAGTTGGCAAAATTATTTGAAAGAAAGTTAGTGGGGTAGAATATCAAGACAATGGGTGGAGATGTAAAGATCTAGTAGAATTTATGAAATGTTTTTCATTAATATTTATTTTTATTCTCTCAATTTTATTTGAAAAATATTTTGATAAGGAAAAATTATTAGTAAATAATTAGCAATAATATTTATGATTAAAAGTAGATATTACAAATAATTATTTATATACGAGTTTTGTTTCAAATTTTGATCTTATTATACGATCGTATATTATGATTAAAAATAGATATTAGCAATGAAATATGAAAAAATTTGGTAACAAAATGTAATGAATGTATTGTTTAATAAATTAAATAAAAAAAATATAAATTCATACCCGAAATTTAAATCTTTTGAAACACCTCTGGTAAACAACATTTTGGGTTGTGTTGCAAGGGTTTCTGTTGTAATCTAAAATTAGTATTTCCAAACCACTTATTAATTTTATTCTTGAGATAACCACATAAAATTGTCTATAAGTGAAGACGAACTTGGGTAAAAATAGTCCAACAAATAACAAAGGTTACTACAATTCATAGATAAATATTTCAATCAATTATTAAATTTGATCACTGAATAATAGTAAACAAAAACACTTTCAAAGATAAAGTAAATAATACTTTTATATCACAATATAATTTAGACAAAAAAAATTTGTATGCATATATATGGGAAAAAGGAATTTTGGTACCTTATTATATATATATATATATATATATATATATATATATATATATATATATATATATATATATATATGGCTATTATTTCTTTTAGACTTAGTTCTGTCTCACATTTTATTTTTGAAAATTTAGCCTATTAAATTTGAAATTGAAGCACTGAATTTGTTGGACTAAAAATGTAGATTTAGAGTGGACACGACTATTCATTACATTAAATGTAAATTGCATAAAGAAATTTGAATTTTATTTAAAGTAATTTTAAAAATTTCTGTATGACTCAAATGAAAGGATATAGAGATATTTTAGTATTATATCATTTAAGAAGATTTATTAGAGGAGAGAATCGAGGCAATATATTACTGTTGATTAATTTATGAAATTATTCAAATTTTTTAATAAATAATTAATAATTCATGAGAAGTCGACACATGGCATTAATTTCCTTGTTTTGAGTCTAAATTATTAGAGTTAGTAGATTAAATATTAATAGTATTAGTATTTTAAACCTGGGCAATACACAAGATAATATAATTGTTTAATTATATTATGATTAAGAAATATTAAGTACAAAAGGTTATCATAATTAAAATTAAATTAAGAATAATTTAAAATTGATATGTAATCAAAATTTAAATATAAGTTCTAAAAATTAGACTAGATATCAAACCAGATAAAATACTGATTCAAAAGTTTATTGATCCAACCGATTCAATCGTAGCTTAATAGGTAATTAATTTATTTTTATTATGAATTAAATAACTTTTTATCCATATAAATATATTGCTTTTTGAACATTTTTAATTTTGTCTTCAAAACAGGGCTTCAAACAAAACATCAAAAGCCCAAGTGAAAATAGTGACTATCGAGTTTACAAAAAATGGGAAGATACGTGGCCAGAGGCGTAGCACAACGGCACACCATGTTGCCTTGCTAAGTGTAGCCACATCTGGGGTGCGAGTTCAACTTGCAATGCACTCATAGACAGCTTCCTTTCCAGGTGCACGCGTGACCCAAAAAAAAAAAAAAAAAGAGCAAAGATACCTAGTGAATATAGACAAAGCCTACATCGTCTACTTGTTGGTAAGATGCACGGTGATTATAGAGTTTGCAAAAAATGGGCTTGGTGGAGTGACCCATGACCCATTTATTTTGAAAAACCCTAAGTCCTTAGGTGATGCTTAGCTGCACTACTCATTTTCTTTTTCCCTGTTGTTTAGCTTTACCCCTCCCTTTGTTCTCACTCTCGACTCTCCCTCTCATATATCTCGTTCTTTTCTCTTCATCTCTGTCTCCCTTTCCCAGACTTCGTTCTTTTCTCTGCCTCCCTCTCATTGTCAACATGCATATCTATTGAAAATTTAAGAGTTTAGAAATTTTGCTGATTTGGATCAATTATAACAAGTTATATAATTTAAATATATTATACTTAAAATTTAATAAAATTAATTATTAATAATTGAAAATGAACCCTTTAAAAAATTTTAATTACAAAATATATCTTATTTCTTCCTAAAACCTTAACTATAGTCTCTTCGCTTGACTATTCTCCTTCCCTCGTTGCACAGCCATTCTGCCCCCAAGCACTACCAGAGCTCCTTTTGCCTACTCAACCGCCGACGATCATAGTGCTAATTGCTTGAATGCTTCTGTCCCTGCGCAACCGTTCTACCCCAAACCCCGCAGGATCACCGATCTTTTGCTCAACCACCGGCAATCACAGCGCCTCATGCGACTTCGCTAGCACTGCCCATCTCCACTCTTCCATCAGCACTAGGACTCCACTCATTTCGATCTTCTTCCTATTCCCAACAACTCCGTTCCTATTCTACCAAGGTTGTTTCTAATCCTCTATTTCTCCATTCCTTTTCCTTTCGTCATCATAATTTTTCTGTAACAAGAAGCAACAGGCAACACAGGAGAGACTTCAAGTGTCAATGATGGAAGTGGACGGTGGCGGCACAGTTTTTGCTGAAGGAAATAGTAATGTGTCAGAGTACATTGCTAAATTTGAGGAATTGTACAAATTTTCCACTATTTATCAATGGAGCCCCGATGAAGCATGGAAATGTATGAAATTTGAAGGCGAACTAAGAGAGGACATTCTTGCCACCATAGGACCAATGGAGATCAGAGACTTCCCTACTTTGGTAAACAAGTGCCGCTTGGTGGAAGATTGTAACAAGAAGTTAGTTGCTGCTAGAGCATCCGGCAACAACTTTAAGAGGGGGTTAGCTCCACAAGGTCCGAGGTTTAAGCCCAACTTACAACAGCGGAGAAAGTTCCAGCCGGCGAGTAACAAAGGCAAGCAACCTCAAAGGCCTTTTGGGAACCCAGTTGCGATCGGTCTGGCGGGAATCATGGCGACTGCCCTCGCTTGGCAGGTCAAAATGTCTGCTTTGGATGTGGTAAACCAGGCCACAAATCTATGAATGCGCTGCCAGAAATTCTCAACTGACTCCTCGGCCGCAACGCCAAGGAAGAGTTTTGACCATGGATGCACAGGAGGTCAAAAAGTCAGAAGATTTGATCCAAGACACATGTGAAGTAAATGGTAAGACCTTAACCATTTTATACGATTCAGGTGCATCTCACTCTTTCATCTCTCATAATTGCATGATAGCCCTGCAGCTACCTATTTTTGAATTACCCTATGACTTGCTAGTTTCTACTCCTACAAATGAGCCCGTTAGAACCAACCACATCTGTATGAATGTCCCCTGTCAAATAGGAGGTCGAACCTTTTCGGCTAATTTAATTTGTTTTCCCTTGTCCGGACTTGACATTATTTTGGGTATGAACTGGCTCTCTGCCAACCAAGCCCTGCTAAATTGCTCCGATAAATCCATTATACTCCCCCCTGTTTCATCTTCTGAATCAGTAATCCCCGTAAGTCTTTATTTAAATTCCTTAATAGTGCACCCTTGTGGGAATAGAAGTCAAGGGTATATTTTCTTATCAACCAGCATAATAGAGGTTGATCAGGAGTTAAACAACATTCCAGTTGTTAGGGAATATCCTAATGTGTTCCCCAAAGATATCCCTGAGTTTCCTCCTGAGAGAGAGGTTGAGTTTACCATCGAATTAGTGCCAAGAGTTGGACCAATATCTCTAGCACCATACTGTATGTCACCCTTGGAATTGGCTGAACTTAAGGGGCAGATTGAAGAACTCCTGGAAAAGAAATTCATTAGGCCAAGTGCATCACCGTGGGGAGCCCTAGTCTTGTTAGTTAAGAAGAAAGATGGAGGCATGCGACTCTGTGTCGATTACAGGCAGTTGAATAAGGTAACAATCAAAAACAAGTATCCGTTACCAAGGATTGATGATCTTATGGATCAACTACAAGGGGCTATTGTATTTTCCAAGATTGATCTACGGTCTGGATATCACCAGATTCGGGTTCGAAAAGAAGATATTCCGAAGATGGCATTTCGGACTCGTTATGGACATTATGAATATACTGTGATGTCCTTCGGATTGACGAATGCACCAGCAATATTCATGGATTACATGAACCGAATATTCAGGCCATATCTTGATAAATTTGTGGTGGTATTCATTGACGACATACTTGTCTACTCGAAGACGGAACAGGAGCACGCAAAACACTTGCGAGTAGTTCTGCAGATTCTAAGAGAGAAGAAACTTTACGCTAAGTTATCCAAATGTGAATTTTGGATGAAAGAAGTAAAATTTCTTGGCCACGTGGTATCCCATGGAGGAATTTCAGTAGATCCCAGTAAGGTGGAAGCAGTATTAAACTGGGAACGACCAACAATAGTTACAGAAGTCAGGAGCTTCTTAGGGCTGGCAGGAAAGAACTTCTCTCAAATAGCTCTACCTTTAACCAAATTAACCAGAAAGAACGCCCCATTTGAATGGACACCCGAGTGCGAGCAGAGCTTTCAAGAATTAAAGGAAAGATTGACAACAGCCCCAATACTTATTTTACCGGATCCTCATGGACTGTTCGAAGTGTACTGTGATGCTTCTAAGAAAGGATCGGGGTGTGTATTAAATTTTTATCGTTAACAACTGAGTTATTCAGTTTTATCGAAAAAGTGAGTTTAATCAGGATCTGATTAGACACTTACTTAAAGTCAATTAAGGGTGATTTTAGAAGATTAGGCTTGATGGAATTAAATTAGGAGCATAGAAAACCCCACAGAAAATTTTCAAGCCAATTTACCGATTTAAGGGAAATCGGTAAGATTTCGGTATTTCAAACTATTGGAACCGGATCAGTAGAATTTTTCTATGAGTGCCCTAGAATCAATGGCTAAGATTTAGCCAAATACCTCCCCCAAGTGGTGCCTAGACAGCCCTTGATGATGGGGAGTAAACCAGATTTTATGACTAAGATTAGGTCCACCAATCAAAATCAAGCAACCTTCAAATATCTTCACTTTTTCTCCTTTTCTCCTCATCAAAATTTTGGCCACTTCCTATCTGCTGAAGGTCTTCTGTTTCTTTCCTCTCTACTCTCATTTCTACTCCATTATCATCCATCTTCAAGTCTCATCCCAAGTCACCACCATCAAAGACACAAAATCAGCATAAATTGCACAAGACAAGGTAGGAAATCCTACTTCTTCTCTTATTTTCTCTAATTTAGGGCTGCATGGGGAGCATGAATAATCTAAGATATGGATGTTTTATAGAGTGATGATGATATTTTATGACTGGTTTTGCATATATGTTGTGATTAAAATTGAAATTGAGGGCAAATAGCTTGAAGGAGGAAGTCAAATCTAGAAGCTGTTAGGGTTTTCCTCGGCTGTCCGTACGGCGGAGTGTATGGCTCCACATATAACCATTTAAATTGGATGAAACTATTTTTATATGAAACTATACACCTAGGTCTTTCCACACATATATCATATAAGGCCATTGAATTAGTATAGAATTAGTTATGAATTTTTGAAATTTACCCTAGAAATCTAGATTCCTATCCGGGCAGTAGGAGTTGAGAAGAGTATAACTCACCCTATACAACTTCAAATTGAGTGAACCTAAGTTTTTTTGAAAGCTAACATGTAAAAGAATATCTCATAAAAATTTTAGAACCAAACTCATAGTCGTTTGCTCCCAGTGCACTAAGGAAGTTGGCTTAAGTCTAAACCGGATTGTACCAGGGTAATTTAGTAAGGCCAAGTTTCGAGACTCATAAGTCAAAATATACCAATGCAAATGACATGAAACTTAATTCATTTGAAAGATTATTCTGATAGCTTTAATTTGATATAAATTTTGTATGAATTCACGTAGCTTTCTATTTTTAGTGAATTTTTACTTATAAGGACCCAATTCTGGCTGAGAACAGGGCAGTCTGAGGTAAATTATTTATATCTAGAGTTATACACATCAAAATGAGATGGAACCAAAAGGGTTAGAATCTAGACATATGAGGCTATGACATATTCAAAGATTAGAGTTAAATGAGTTGAATTGAATGAGAAGTGGGGCATACCAAATTCGGGCAGAACAGAGGGGGTTAAACTGAAACTCTATTGATGTTTAATTTGAAATTGTTGATTGATGCTATGAATGTATATGTATAATTGCTGGTCTATACTGAAATTACAAGTTGTACAAATGTACTGGTTGTCTGGCACTATTCATGGAAAAGCGAACTCGATCCGTTATGCTGCCGAGATTTCGGTAAGAAGTTCATATGTTGTGAAACTTTATGATAGCTTGAGTGCATTATAATCAAAGAGTCAAGCTAGATGTGCATTCATTTCATGATATTATAAAGAATTCCATATCACTTGGGCCAGCCCCAAAATGAATTAAGGGGAATAGATCAGTGGGAAGGTCGGGAAAAGTAAACTCGGCCATCCTGTATAGGAACGAGTTCGGTCCTGAAAAGCGGACTATTACCCAGGAGTATATGGCCAAAGACTCCCAGGGGACCAAGGATGGAAATAAGTTCTAATAGGCGAAAACCTTCAAGAATGAGATGAATTCCTAATTTTCACATTCATATGCATAGTGTAATGCTTATTAATTGACTGTCCTAAATACCAGTTTATTTTTCGTGATATGCTATTGCTCCTTTACAAGTACTATTTAATTGCATTGGTGTTTCTATTAATTAAAATTTAGCTCGTTTCGGTGTATATTTCTCAATAAGTAATTAAGTTAAATATCATTTTGCATTGTACCACTGGAAATTTTTGAAAGACTGAAACAACTGGAAATGACAGCGATGACAAATGTATAGAACTAGGAATTCCTACTGAGAAATTTCTATTTCTCACCCTACTGTATATTACCGCGTCATTCCCAGACTATGGAGCACGCAGCGATAGGAGTCCTATTCATTGAGTTCCCCGAGCTTTACATCCATATCGACCCATTTCTAGATTCTGTATATATATCTGGCAGGTGCCAGTTTTGTCTGTATTTCTTTTTCCAGATAGATCTCACCGTACCACTTATGCACCCACTGTTTGACCCCGTTGTCCCCATATATTGCCATTCCCCTTCATATGGCCCATCTATTTCCACCTCCTCCAAAGAAGCAGCAAAGAAGACCAAAGATCAAAGACCAGCAGCAGCCCCCACTCCTATGGCCCCTCTTGCTTCACCACCATAGCCGATGCTTTCCGCCTCAACATCAGAGGAGGATCTATCTGAGGCAGCGAGTTCCTCCTCGTCCTCTGCTCCTAGCGCGGGCCACCTTCCTGCAGATGCACCCATGGCGAATGGTTTTCTTTCTTCAGATTCCGGTTAGATAGTGGGTTTACCGTAGTCGTAGTAGATGTACAGAATGACCCTCTTTTGGCAGTCTAGGTCATGGATAGATGGGTAGATGTTAGGAGATGTATATGAAATGTCCCATGGGGACCACTTGGGGTACTGTTCCTAGAGACTGGCCGTTTTGTTTTGTATTAGCGGCCTTATTTTGTTACCCTGTATCATTTTGACAAACTTTAAAATCAAATGACTATGTATAGATTTACAATGCCTTTTGCAGTAGTTCTGTCCTTAATACATTTTTATTTACGTTATGTTACTTACAGAATACTGATTAACTAGTATTTATTCCGCCTTCACGCAGAAATTTTTGTTACGCGATTAAGCATTTTATGTGAATAACGAATAATAATACATAAAATAGAATTTAATTAGTACTATACGTAATCACTTATCAGATCATTTATTATGACTTAAGCATAGTACTTTGTCTAGTAAGGTGTTACAGCTGCGGCGAGGTGGCTCCAACGAGCAATGATGGGAAGTCTTGCTTACCTCAGGTTGTTATTCTGTTTTTCTTTTTTTTTTTTTTTTAGTTTCTTTTTGGTAGTTTCTTTTCATGCTGGATGTGTTGATTTAATCTTTTGCTTACCAAACCTGTTTTCATTTTTCTAAATTTGATTATGAGGGGTAAGGCTTGGGGTTGGATTTATGTATATTAGCAAAAAAATATTTCAGATATTGGTTTTCTTATAATGATGATGAACGAATTATTTTTCACGATGGCATGGTTTAGACTTGACAACATGGTGGTGATAGAACTACAAGAAATAGGCCAACCAGTTACTTCAAGGAATTATTTTTTCTTGGGAGTTGAGGGTGGGGTAATTGGAATGTTATTTTCTGGGGTAAAATGAAATAGGCCAATGGAAATTATATTTATGTTGTATTAGGTTTTTGAATCAATACTTTGATTATTGCCCTATCTCTATGGTTGCCTGTGTCACTTTATTGATGAGTTTTGGTCATAAACATTCTTGTTGTCCCAAGTGCAATCTCATGAAGCTTTTCAAATCCTAAGGTATTGTTTTCTTGAAACAAATACTTCTCAAGAGAGCCATTCGCCATGTACTCGTAAACCAGTGCTATCAAGTTTCTCTCAAAAGAAAATCCATAGAGCCGAACTAGATTGAAATGGTGAATTCTACCAAGTGTACCAATTTCTGCCATAAATTGCTCCTCAATCCTCTTATTAGAGCCCCCAAATAGAGCCTTCACAGCCACAATGGTCCCATTATTGAAAATTCCTTTATAAACTGCCTTGAAACCTCCTGACCCCAACAAATTGGAGTAGTTATCAGTTGCAATCCTTAGATGCTCATCAGTGAATCTGATTGGCTTCTTCCTTTCAATATCTCTATGGTTGCTTGTGTCACTTCATTGATGAGTTTTGGTCATAAACATTTTTATTTTTTACTGCTTGAAATTAATTACTAGAAAATTATTGGTCATTTCTATTTTTTCTTGGTTTTGGAATGGAATCTTGCAAGTGCTTTGTGGTAACACTCATGGTAGCTAGAATCGAGAGTTAACTCATGAAAACGCACGATTTCACGATCTTGGTACCACCGGGCGAGTTCGATTCCAGAGCTTGCGTCACCGTCGTGGACTCGCCTTGGAATCGCCGTGGAAAATCGTGCAAGCGCTCAAATTGGCGAGTTCAGCCGCGCTGCTCGTCTCCATCGATGGTGGATCTGGATCTCCAGCTGGTTTCAACACACGACCCGGCCCACCAATCACCTTAACCCGCCTCGTGACGCAACCCAGGTCAAATCCCTTTCCCATTTTCGCGATTCTCACCCTCTCCCAATTTCGCGACACAAGCTGCTCCCTTGTCCCCTTGTTTCTGCCATCAAATCGATCTCTCTCCCTCTCAGCTCTCGATTCTCCATTGTTGAAGGCTTGAAGCTCTGTTCGGCTGTTCCCCTCTCTCTATTCCTTCCCTTTCTTGGCCCCTGGTTTGTTCCTTCTCTACACTCCACAACACAGCCAACCACCACTGTTTCTGTTCGGTGGAGCCGTGAAGACTGAAGAGGTGGTGTTCGGTGTTCCCTTTTTTTTTTCTCCTTATTTCTCTTTTGTGGTTGCTGGTTGCTGTTGCTTTTAATTGGATTATCATTTGAGGGGTAAAAAAAAGGTCTTCAAGTGCTGGTGGTGGTGAGGGGGATGTTGAGCCTACTGCTAGTGCTACTCTTTAATCTGAAAGTGGAAGTGGAAGTGTTGCTGGTGGTGGAAGTGGTTCAAATAAGAAGCTTCCTAAAAATGCTCCTAGAAATAGAAGTGATATAGGATGGAAGCATGGAATTTCTGTTGATAGAGATACGAAAAAAATAAAGTGTAAATATTGTGAGAAGGTGATAACAGGGGGGCTTATAGACTGAAACATCACTTGGCTGGAACACAAAAGGATATAGGAGCTTGTGGGGCTGTTAGTGATGAAGTAAAAAAAGAAATGTGGGATATTGTAGTTGGTTTGCAGCAAAATTTGATCAAGAAAATGAAAGATGGTAAGGAAGTAAGAGAAGGAAGTGATAATTCTTTGGTTGGTGAGAAAAGAGGAAAACAAGTGGAGCCACCAATAGCAGGTAACCTCTTCAAGAAGAGGTGTGTTAGCACTCAAGCCACATTCAACACTATAATTAAGAAGAATTTGAGGGAAGAAGCATGTGAAGAGATTGCTTCATTTTTCTACAACAATGCAATTCCTTTCAATGTGGCAAGGAGTGAAGAATATAGTAGTATGTTTGAGAAGATTGCTCGGCATGGATTAGGATTCAAACCACCATCTTACACTGAATTAAGAGTCAGATATTTGAAAAAAAAGGTAGATTCAACCATGCAATCACTAGAGGAACATAGAGCTTATTGGAAGAAGGCAGGATGCACCATTATGACAGATGGATGGACGGATAAAAGAAGGAGGACTATATTGAATTTCCTAGTGAATAGCCCTAAGGGGACTATTTTCTTGAAGTCTATTGATGCCTCTCATATCTGCAAAATAGCTGATAAGATATTTAAGATGATAGATGATGTTGTTGAGGAGGTTGGTGAAGAGAATGTTGTGCAAGTTGTAATAGATAATGCAGCAAATTACAAAGCTGCGGGAGCGATGCTGATGGCAAAGAGGAAGAAGCTTTATTGGATACCTTGTGCAGCTCACTGCATTGATCTGATGCTAGAGGATTTTGAGAAGAAATTGCAGCTTCATAGAGAGATAATTTCCAACGGAAGAAGGATCACTACTTACATTTATTCAAGAACTTCTCTCATTTCCCTATTGCAACATCACACCAAAGGAAAAGATTTGGTGAGACCAGGAATGACTCGCTTTGCCACATTCTACCTCACTTTGGGTTGCCTCAATGAGAAGAAGGGAGCATTGATAAGAATGTTCACTTCTGATGAGTGAAAATCAAGCAAATTTGTAAAGACAAGAGATGGGAAGTTTGTTGAGAATGTAGTTTTGGATAGATTGTTTTGGAGAGACATTGTCCTTTGCTTAAGGGGTGCTTATCCTCTTCTCCATGTGCTTCGTTTAGTGGATTCAGATGAGAGACCAGCCATGGGATATATTTATGAAGAAATGGATCGGACTAAGGAGAAAATACAAAATGCCTTTCAAGGTGTTCAAAAGAGGTAAATTGTTCAACTTCAATATTTGTCATTCATACATAATCAACTTTAATTTAAATTAGAATATTTTGGTGCTTGTTTAGTGGTTAATTGCCCAATTTTTCTTTTCTTTAGTTACATGCCTTTGTGGGAGATCATTGATGAGAGATGGGACAACCAACTCCATAGGCCTTTGCATGCTGCAGGCTACTACCTGAATCCTCAATTACATTATAGGCCTGGATTTAAGATTGACTATGAAGTTAAAAGAGGATTATATGATTGCATGGAAAGAATTGTGGGAGACAAGAATGAAACAACTAAGATTGATGCTCAACTTGAAGATTTCAAGTATCAATCTAAGTTTTTTGGTAGGCATGTAGCCCAGGCTGCACTTGATACCAAAACTCCAGCACAATGGTGGGATTCTTATGGGGATGAGCATCCAGAGCTTCAAAGGTTTGCCATTCACGTGTTGAGTTTGACGTGTAGTTCATCAGGATGTGAACACAATTGGAGTGCATTTGAGATGGTAAATTTTCAACTTGCAACTAATATGATTTGAATTTCACTTTTAGAATAATAGAATTAGTTGCCAATTGACATATGTTGATTGCTTTTGCATAATTGCATTTGTTTAGGTCCACACAAAGAAGAGAAATCGTTTGAAACAAAAAACAATGAATGATGTTGTCTTTGTGATGACCAATTCAAGATCGGGAAAAAAGAAGAAATCGAGAAATCTTGCTGAGTATAACCTTGAGGACTTGGACTCTGATGAAGAATGGATTGTGGAAAATGAAGATGTGCTGGAAAATCTAGAGGAGTTAGATATTCCTGATGATCTTAACTTGGTCCTTAGAGAAGGTGGTGGTAGAGTTGGGGGCCCTTCAGATTATTTGGATATTCCTTCTCTTGATGATGATGATTTTGATGAGCTTCTTCAAAGAGATGGCAATGAAGATGGTGGAGACCATATAGAAGATGAGAAATATGATGATCATGGCCTTAATGATTTGCTTTAGATGTCACTCTAGTAGTTTAGTTGTTTTCTTTTATGTTTTAGTTTATATGATGACAAGAACTTTATGAGTTGCTGCGTCTTTTGCATTATGAGTTATGAATTATGGACTTGTAGGCTTGTAACCATGTTATCTTTGAATTCTAAGTTATGAGTTGTGACTTTATGCATATTAGGTTGAAGTTTAATTATGTTGATTGTGATTTACATGTTTATTTATGTTTTGTTATGTGACATATACATATATATAAATGTCATTATGTATTATGGTAGAATCTCACGATCTGTGTTACGATTCTACGTTTTACGATTTTGTATCCCTCTTCCGATTCTATGTAAAATCTCGATTCTAGCTACATTGGTAACACTACTATGGTAGATTGCTTGGTCATTCATTTCCCGGAGGTTAAGGGGTGAGAGGGTTAGAACTTAATTGGCAGTTTGAGATCACTATTTCATGAAAGCATTTTCTTCTTGTCTGGACTACCTTTTTTATGCCTTGAGAGGGCAGGATGGCTGACCAAGTACAAAATTCAGGTTTTCTCTTATTATGCTTTATTGCCTTCTTAAATTGTATGATTGCTTCTTTTGTTTTCCTAGCTAGAGATTGGCTGATTTATGTTTTCTTCCTCATCCTTTCTTCCAAAGGATCTTTAGCAAGTTGTGTTCAAAAGGATGTAATTCATAACTAAACTGCTCCAATGTAATTTGCTTGGACACGGTGGACATAGTGACTAGGATGATTCCTTGCGCTTGATATCAATTATTCACTTTGTCCCTGTTGTAAAATTCTACTAGCACTAAAACAATATTTTCTGAGCTTGACAAGTGAAAATTGAAACAAATTTTATTTGATTTTTTGCGTATTATTCTTTTTCCATATGCCATACATTGTAAGATGCTTTTGTGATGACATTTGGTGCTGATTGTCAACCTTTTGAATGGCCACTCTAAAGAACTTGTGTGTGCTATATTTTGCATAATGCATAAAGTGTGGACTGATAAAACCCTGATACCAGAGAAAAGATAAATGTATTTTACTTCCATGTGATATATAATTATCTACTTTGAAGAAGAAACATTTGAATTTTGCCTTCTATTGTTATTTAATCAAAATTTTCCCGTTTCTTCCACTGTATAATGCTTGTTATGCTGCTTCTCAGTTCTTTCTCTCTCTTTTGGTCCTTTTCCTTCAAGTGTAGCCTAATCTGATGAATGTGTAAGATTTACTATTGGTGCTAAAACTTGTGTTCATGCAGGCGAAAATTAATGGCCCCGCCTCTTAGGGGAAATGTAGTATTCGCTTGCTGCTGTACCATTTTGGTGTCAATCTACCTGTTGTGCTTCTTTCATGTCCAGTCTGAAGATACATGGGCAGGTGGAGTAGTCTTCCACTTTCATCTTGGTACTCTCAGGTTCTTTAGAGCACTATGGTTATTTTGGACTTATGACTTCCATGATAGGAAACTTCTCTGTCCATCAAGCTTACTTAGCAAGATCCAATTTTGATTTTGAAGGAGAGTAGTTCTAGATCAAATAATATTTTACTTCATTTTGGAGGATTTTATCTTCTATTCGGGAGATAGGGTGTTGCACACAAAATGGTTGTTAAACCTTGCACATCTTCACTTGCAGAGCTGATTTTCACGACTTTCATCACCGTTTGTTGTATACTAAGTCTGGAAACCACTCATCAACGTTTACTTATATGGACTGGTAAGTTTTTGACATTTTTAATGGACTTATTGCTATTATTATTATTGGTTATGTTTAGAAATATGAGATGGACTGACTGACATTTGTTTTATGCCTTGGATATTCCATTTCTTGTTACTAACAATGTTATGTGAATGTGACTAATATTCCATCATAATAGGGTATTTGGAACTGACAGAGGGTATAGAGAGTTGAAAGCATTGAAGAACGCAGAAGTTGAGATCAGTAGCAAACAAAAGAAGCAATGACGGAGCAAATTTTTCGGAACATCTGGAAAGATTAGAAAGTCGGTTCTCATCTTAAGGGCAAAATTAAAGAATGTCGTGTCATGTGTTAATTGTGTTTTTGTAGCTGTTCTTGTCAAAAACGTGCAGATGTCTTTATTTGGACATTTATGCCCTGTTATTTGCTTGGCGCACATGATTTGTGTTGTTTGGTTTAACCCAGTTGAATGAAATGAAAGTGACAATTCGTTCACATGTTTAGACCTATCCAAGCTAGAGTCCCAATCTTCCTTGTTCACCTCTCTATAGCCTACTCGCATGATCTGACTTTGCAGGCAAAAGACTAATAGCGTTCTGCAGCCCAAAATCTAATTAGAGGATGAGTCATCATCAAACTATCTATAGCTTTTTGTTCTTGAACACTTTAAATATTGATAATCCTATTTCAAACAAATCACTTTCGATCAACAAGGACTTAAATATTGAAATAGACAAAACAAGATTTAATTATCTCTGGTGTGAATAGTAAACTGAACTTCGAATCGGTCCTAAACTCAAAATGATAATAGAATTATTACCCAGTTTGAAAGTGCAACAAGGTTGCTTCAATTAAAGCTTAACAACATCCTTTCGCTCATGAGGTTGCTTCACTTTTTAACTCGTTGGATGTAAACGAGGATGCTAACAATTCAATTGCGGTAACTAGGTTCATGAAACTTGCGTATAAAAGTCATTTCAATGTAGCAAAATTTGAAGGGAAAAAATTAAATTGAAAATAAAATAATGATAAAAATTTGGTGTAAAATTCAAATCACTAACCAACACTTAGTCTAATATGTAACCATGAGTAAGAGAAAGACAACATGTGTAAAATTCAAATTCTTTTTGAGGCATGTTCATAACTCCCATTTTACTGTTTGGCTTCTCGGCACTCTTTCTTCACTCCCTTTGCTTTGTTTGGTAATGACATCAAACTTTAACCCTTATATAGAATCATAGAGAAGATGAAAAATTATATATAATCAAATTAATGTAGAATAAAAATATAAAAAGCAAATAAAAGAAAATATAAATTTATTTACCTATATAGGGCCTACATCGATCTGAACCAATTGTCGATGTGCATTTTCTAACTTATCCTTATCTGTTGTTGCCAGCTTAATAATTTCTTTCTTTAAAGGGTTGTAATCTCTCAACACCAGGTCGAGTGCCAGTCTCATCTGATCAGAGTCATCGATCTATATAAAATAAATTGTTGAACGGACAATTTTTTAACAAGCTAAATATAAGCAACAATAAGCTGCTTTAGATGAATTACCTTCAGATTATAATCATTTAATCGATGGGCTTGAATCATCCTATAGCTTACCCAAACTCCACAATCATTTCTAGTGCAATGGGATTAAATCAGTTTTCAAAACTTTTAATTTTAATGAATATCAAAGGAATGAAAAAATCATATGATAGGCAATTTAGATGATGTACGAGTTCTTTTTCTGTTAACCAATCTTGGGGCCTTGAAATTGAACTCACTAACTCTTGGCCTCTTTGTGAAATCGGACTCGTAAAATGAGTCACCTTGCAACATATGTTCAATGTACGCTCCCTAAAATGATAATGAACTCATTTAGTTTTAAAAAAATATATAAAAATAATATGTAGTGGAAGATTTTTTAACACTAACCATGGTCTTCATCTGCAGCCTACGGGCAGCTGCCATTTCGCTTGACTTTAATGAATCCAAATAAATGAGTTCCTTCTTTGCAAAGTCCACAATAAGCAAAAACCAATGCTGATTTCTTTCATTGATAGGTACATAAATCTACAAAGATATCAACAACATTATCAATTAAAAAAAATTATAAAAACTCAATATGTAGCTTAGGGTGCATCATATTTATTTGTACCCTTTCAAGTGTTTCCACCTTGCCCATGAAATCTTCTTGAAAGAAACGCATGCTACTTGATGGTGGAGTTATCCAACTCAAAGCAAGTTGCTTACAAAACAATGAACATTAAATCTAAGAACAAGGTATAATATTTAATTTCATAACTAAATATCTCAAGTACACATAATGCCCTTGTAAGTATAAAAAAATATAATATTTAACTTAACACATAAATATCTCATACTGAGAATGTCGTAGGCATCCACCAAGTGGTTGGCGATGAATTAGACTTCTCCTCATCATGCGTGAGCATAGAACAAACCAGATTGATTACCTGAGACATAAAGGTTAGATGTAAAATATTATTTCATTATTGTCCCATCTATTTTTTATACCAAATGTAAATTATCTTACATCATCAATAAGTCCACGTCTAGGAATAATAGTATCAAATATTCTGCGCAAAACAGATTTTGCATTCTCCTGGTAGCTATATTTATTGTGTATAAACCATACATTATGCTGTCATTGTCAGCCTTCGCTTGAAGGTAGCTAATTGCAACACAAGCATCACCCTTTACAACCTTTTCTCATTTTTCCATGTCAATGTGATTGTACAAGTCCTTCTTGCAAAAACTTAAACCAGCATAACCCCCAACTTGATCTGCCGAAAACCCAAAAATATGACTAGTCCTTACATTAGCATCATGCATGGCATTAGCTTGTGGTTTATCGGCATCTTTCATCTTTCGATACCCAGTCATGTAACTAAGAAGATCTGGTCGGGTCAAATCATGGTTGTGAACTGGATTAAATTGACTAATTATCCACTTTCCGCTGCTCTCTTCTAAGTTTACACAAATCTTTGTAGTACATTTTGTTCTTATCAGTGGCCTATGCTCCCTCTTCCTATCACTCTTCATCAAATGCTTCTTATTTCTTTCTCCTTCTCAGTTGCACACATACTGCCGCCACCTAAGTTCCCCACTTGCGCACAATAAACCCGCAGCACTTTGCATAATCACAATAAAATTTATATGCATCTTGAAAGCATTGAAATTCCTTTCCCACCACATCTTCTACTGCAAGTCCTATATAGTTTCTCCATATTTCATCCTTATTTCCATCATCTGGTTGTTTTTCTCCCTCCCCATCACTACATAATTTAGTTGGTTCTTTTTTGCATCTCTTAAAGCACTTAGAACCCTTATTGTCTGATGAATAATAAGCATCTCCTCCTCCTCCTCCTCCTTCTTTTTCTTCTTCTTCTTCTTCTTCTTCTTCTTCAATCCACCTCCCTTCTTCATCCCACCAAGGAAACTCATCCTTAGAATCCATTTGTAGTAAAATTCAGATGCAACAAATGGTAACGAACCAGAATTAACAAGGTGAATAAGTGAATGAGGATCTACAAGAAAATAAAGTACAAGAAAGAAGTTTAAAAGATCATAATTCATTTGCAACAATTAAGAACATGATTCATACTACAACTTAGCACATCCACGCACTAACTAACACATTTTTTTTTTTTTTTGGATAATTAATGAAATTGCTAGAGACTCTCAATGAAAGAGGAGCATCAAAACAAAATACATAGAAAGCAAAGCAAAGAACAAATAAAAAACAACACACTCTCCTAAACAAACAAAGAAACACCAACAACAGTCAAACAAAGACCACCCACCAAGAATCTTCCCAAAGTAGCTCCATAAGTATTTCCAAAGAAAAAACAACAGGACTTGTTTGGGTAAATTGTTGTCAATAGTGTGTAGATGTCTAGTCTAAAGTTAGTATGCATTGAAATGCTCCTATGCTGTTCTTTAACTCAACCCCTGTAGGAAGGATTTTAACCCGAGTAAGATTTATTTTTTCACTTTTCCAACTATATTGGAAAATAATCTTATATAATATGCTTTTTATTCTTTACTAGTTATTCATTCTCCCAATTTATGTCAAATCTTCTCACTCACAGGCTTCATCAAATTTGAGTATTCTGGACTTTGATATACCTTATGCCATCACTTTTGTAGCATCTGTAGCAATTGAAATTGTTGTGATAATTTGTATAATGGTTTCAGTCACATGTCTAGTTCTAATTATTATAGTTCCTGCTATGGTTGCATCAAAATATGTTCAGGTTTATTCAGTTTATAATTTTTATTCGCCTATATTTCATTTCTCCATCCCTGCTTAAATCATGGAGCCAGCAACTTCTTAGTATTCTTTCTATTATTTTTTTTTTCCTGAAAGGGATATTATCAAGCCTCAGTAAGCGAAGTAATAAGGATCAACAGAACCACAAAAGCACCATTCATGAATTTTGCAGTTGAGACATCACTTGGAGTGGTTACTTGTAGAGCATTCAACATGGTGGACAAATTTGTCAAAAACTGCCTAAAGCTTGTGGATACAAACGCGTCACTTTTCTTTCATTCTAATGCGACCATGGAATGGTTAGTTTTAAGGATTGAAATACTTCAAAACTTGACAGTCTTCACTGCAGCCTTATTACTTATTCTAATTCCAACGGCATATATGTCCCCAGGTAATATTGTATTGAAAAATAATAGTTACCATGGTTGTTTTCATGATGTTTACATGCTAACAATGCTTGGCAAAGTAGAACCATCACAATCTCTCTTACCAGAGCCTGAAGCGTGCTGATGGATCGGCAAAGAATGGAAGTGCCGGTGAAGTCGCAGGCAGCGCGGTGTTCGCCGGTGGTTGAGCAGACAGTCAGTTGCCCTCGATGTGAGTTTGGGGCAGAGTGACGTGGTCCTCATTGTGAGTTTGGGGAAGAACGGTGTGGTCCTTGGCGTGGTGCTTACGGCGTGGGTTTGGAGCAGAACGCCGCAGGGGCAGAATGCCGTGGTCCTTGCAGCGTGGGTTTGGGGCAGAACAGCATGGTACCCGCGGCATTCGACATCCGACTGTGCAGTGTGCGGGGGATAAAGGTAGCACGGCTATGCAATGTGCAGGGGACGGAGGGATTCAATCTTCCAAGAGTTTCATGAGTGTTTGTTAGGTTTTAGGAAGTAGCAATGTAATTAAAATTTTTTTAAAGGGCTGACTTATAATTATCAATAACTAAATTTATTAAATTTTATATAAAATATATTTAAATTATATGTCATATTATAATTGGTCTAAGTCACAATGAGTTCTAAACTTTTAAAATTTTTTTAGGTGTCATAGAAAGTCCCTTATATAAAGTAATTTAAAAAATTCCTATATGATTCAAATGAAAGGATATAGAGATATTTTAATATTATATTATTTAAGAAGATTTATTAGAAGAGAGAATCAAGGCAATATATTACTGTCGATTAATTTATGAAATTATTAAAATTTTTTAATAAATAATTAATAATTCATGAGAAGTCAATATATGGCATTAATTTTCTTGTTTTTAGTCTAAATTATTAGAGTTAGTAAATTAAATATTAATAGTACTAGTATTTTGAATGAGGGCAATACACAGGATAATATAATTTTTTAATTATATTATAATTAAGAAATATTAAGTACAAAAGGTTATCATAATTAAAATTAAATTAAGAATAATTTAAAATAATTTAAAATTGATATGTAATCAAAATTTAAATATAAGTTCTAAAAATCGGACCAGATATCAAACCAGCTAAATATTGGTTCAAAGATTTGTTGGTCCAACCAATTTAATCGTGGTTTAACAGGTAATTAATTTATTTTCATTATGAATTAAATAACCTTTTATCCATATAAATATATTGCTTTTTGAACATTTTTTATTTTGTCTTGAAAAGAGGGCTTCAAACAAAACATTGAAAGCCCAAGTGAATATAGTGAATATTGAGTTTACAAAAAATGGGAAATACGTGGCCAGAGGCATAGCACAAACGGCACATCATGTTGCCTCGCTAAGTGTAGCCACATTTGGGGTGCGAGTTCAACTTGCAATGTAGTCAGAGACCGCTTCCTTTCCAGGTGCATATGTGACCAAAAAAAAAAAGTGCGAAAATACCTAGTGAATATAGACAAAGCCTACATCGTCTACTTGTTGGTAAGATGCACGGTGATTATAGAGTTTGCAAAAAATGGGCTTGGTGGAGTGACCCATGACCTATTTATTTTAAAAAACCCTAAGCCCTTGGGTGATGTGTAGCTGCACCACTCATTTTCTTTTTCCTTCTGTTTAGCTTTACCCCTCTCTTTGTTCTCACTCTTGACTCTCCCTCTCATAAATCTCGTTCTTTTCTCTTCATCTCTATCTCCCTTTCCCGGACTTCATTCTTTTCTCTGCCTCCCTCTCATTGTCAACATGTATATCTGTTGATGAGAAGAGTCAGAAGAAGGCAAACCCAATACGAGGAGAGGAATGCTGACAGTAAGCAGCAGGTGGAAGGGCGGGAAGGAACTGGGGATAGAGGCGACATGCTGCTGAGTGCTATAGAAGTTGGGAAGAAGAAGCTTTTTCTTTTTTTGGCTAAACCGTGGGCCATGTAAATCGTCACAAGCTGTTCATCGATTTTTGGCCAATTTGTCTCATTTTTAAACGCCTGATTTTTAGCAAACAACTGAATTGGAAGAGTGTGTGGTTCCCGATTCAATCAACCGGACTGGCTGGTCTAGTTTGGTTCTTAGACCTATTAAAATATAATCATAGCTTGATGTATAATATATTCAATACATTAATATGGAAAAATAAGAGATATATCAATTGTAGTTGTGATACAAATTTAAACAAATAAAGCTAAATAGAGCACTAATACATTCCATTGAAAAACAAAGGAAAAGTGCACTAATACATAGCATATTATAGCCAATTAAGAATCAGTCATCTTTTTTTTTCAAGACCATAATTCTTGGTTCCCCCTTATAAACCAATCATCTAATATATTAGTCATATTCTTCCTACATGAACCACTATTCATCATTGATAAAGAAAACAAAGATTGAATCCTCAAGTTAATACTTCAATAACCATCAAATATTATACAAAGAAAAAAAATAGAGTTGTATACATTAAATAGCAAAAATTAGCATCTTTTTCACAAAAAAACCAAATATTAATAGGAAAACTCAAATTTTCTACATTGACTAGTAAATAAAATGAAACTAAAGTAGAGTAGCTATCAGACTTTGATTCAACTTTTTACTTCAAGCCTAGATTATGCCTTTTCAAAACCATAGCTCAATATTCTGCAAAGTGATAAAATAGAGAGCACCTACTAGCCACATCAAATAATTAGCTTAAGAGATATATTATATACATGTGTAAATTATATGAAATATATATAATATAATTTAATATAACAATTTATTTTTGGGATTTTATTTTATTGTATATGTTTCGGGCTAGAACTGAGAAGCCGTTACCCTGGTTAATCCACAGAGGCCCAGCTTAAAGATGAAGTAAAAGCAAGCCCATAACGGGCCCATGCTAGGGAAAAAGCCGAGGTCCAACTCGCCTCATCACCAAATGATCATGTGCTCGCAAGGTGAGGCCGAGAATCTCAGCAGCTACACGACGCGCAAGTCCATTACTTAGAGGGCGAGGTGACCTCCTTGAATCACGAGCTCAACTACACTCGTCATCATCCCTATTCCTTTATAAGAAAGAGGCAAAGTGCCAGAAATCAGGTATGCATACAAATCCCATACACTCATATCTTTTGTACTCCTTGACTTAAGTGTCGAAGTCCTTGCAGGTACGCCCCTTTCACTATGGAATTCCAATGTCAGCTTTCAACTGCCAAGTTTGAGTAGGCTTTGGAGTCCCACTCATGTTTGGAGCTTTTCCAGTTTCCAGATTCTGATCACCCATCTTCGGACATTAGCGCCATTTGTAGGGACCATAGGCTATTTTTTGTCATTCAACAATGTTTTCTACCCCCATGTCAACCCATCATAGACAGGAATTCGTAGCGGCACATAGCCCCTCAAATAAGTAGTAACCACCTCCCCAGGAGTAGGTTGACAGTCTGTCGGTGTCCGTGTCAACTTAGGACATCGTAGACCAGCTCAACGCGTAGAACTTAATAGCCCATTGCTCTTGATCCTAGCTTTGGCCAACATCGTGGCATTTAGGGTGAGGCGAGCCCCAGAGAACCCCATTCTGCTCGTAGAAATGGTATTCATCATGACGGACTAAGCTACCTGTATTCGAGAGCTAAAGAACAACCTAGAGCGGATGCGGGAAGCTGAGGACAAGAGACATCATAATGATCGACACCACCAAGACCGTAGGGAGTAAGATTATGATGAACCCTATTGTCACTGACCACACCACAACAGCGAGGAGCCAAGCATCGATGTAATGATTGACCCCAGGAGAAAGAGTGCGGACATCGTCGGGAGCCCCGAAGCAAACCTCCTAACATCATGGCAACCATGCCAATTCACACCCTTCTTAGGGGAGAAGCTTGGATCAACACCACTTTGATAGGTATGAGGACTCGGAGGACAGCGGTGGAATGCCATTCTCTAACTACATTATAAGCATTCAGCTTCCCAAGAGGTTTAAGCCCCCAACCCACCTATAGCCCTACAAAAGGAGCATGGAGCCCTAAGAGCATATGGACACTTTCAACTTTAGAATGACCCTAGCAGTGGCCTCCGACCCAGTAAAGTGTTGAGCTGTTCCAATTACATTGAAGAAAGTAGCCCTCAAGTGGTTCAATTCTTGAGCCTTTCAATGTAGAAATGTTAATGGTAGAGAAATTGGAGACTCAGGCCATAGTGCTTACTCTACTAAATGGACTTCAGTCTGGGGCCCTCAAGGATTCGTTGTCCAAACACCCACAAAAGACAATAGGCAAAATTCAAATAAGGGTAGAAGGATACATTTAGCTAGAAAAGACGCAGAAAGTCACGGCCAACTCAAGAAAAAAAATCAACCCGAGAAGAAGTCAGACAATCAGCAAGAGGAGTGTCTAAGAAAAGAAACCCGGGCAGAAGGTACCACGATTATACTACCCTCAACGTGTCCTTGACCGACTTGTATAAAGAAGTTAGGTAAGTGCAAACGTTCCCCAAACCAAAGGTGCTCCGAGTCAGGGCCAACACCAATAGATCTTTGTTCTGTGAGCATCAAAACGGTTTCAAGCACAGGACGGAGGATTATTACTACCTCTAAGATGTGGTAGAGCAACTAATCCGAGAAGGGAGATTGGCTAGATACATTATTTCCCAAAGAAACCCTTGGAAAAGTAAAGCTTCCCCTACAAATGACAAAGAAAGATGGAACCCAAGGCATCAGAGGACTTCAAAACCTAAGAAAGTTCGAGAAGGACATGAAGTGTAACGTCCTTCTCTGTACAGTACTATGCTTAAGTCATAATACCATACCCAAGAGTTGTTACTATTACCTAAGCGGACCTTTTCTGATAGCAATTTCAGCCTTCTTCGAGATTTCTCGAGCTATTTGGAGATAATACGGAAATAAGAGTCAGAATTTTAAGTTCTCAGTAAGATCCACTAAGAAATTCCATGCTGTGTCTTCGTTATTATCTCCAGCTACTTCGGTTTGTTGTAAAGAAAGTGGTCATACTAAATAAATTGCTCAGTTTTATAGTTTGAAAATGTATTATCCGAAGCAGAGTTAATTTTATTCATGCACTTGTTAGACAAAGTAAGGATTCAAGCATGAGTACAACGATAGTTCATACTAATAATATTGATAACAGGAGCCTACTTGCAATATCCTAATGATGATAATAACAAACATTATTTGTGAGTATATGCTATCCATCATGAAATCATCCATCATAAAATCATGCATATGCAACTACGTTCACTTGAGTTCATGCAAAATGCTCTTGTGCTTCTTTAACTTTCTATCCTTGGCACATCTAGGTATTACGTATCGCCGTCCCTAGGGTGCCTGCACATATTTTAATCTTTAGTCTTTACTGCCCTTGGGTAGTCTGATCTAGGAGTGAGCTCGTTAGCTCAACCCATGACCGTCGTCACACAGCACTGACCCGCAAGGGGACCCACGTGCCTTTAGGTCAGAGGGACTCAGTTGGCCATCTGCCTCAAACATAGAGGGACCCAAAAGTTTTAGCTGCCTTCACAGGGAGGGACCTAATATGCAACTGCCTCTGAGTGAAGGGACCCACATCTTTATCTTTTAACTGCCTTTACAAGGAAGGATCTCATAACTGCCTCCAAGTGAAGGGACCCACATTTAATATGTTTATATCCTTTCATTCTTATACATAATCATGCATAGATATGTTAAATGTAGTCATGCATATGCTTCATTATTTACTTTCTTATATCCATGCATTTAGAATTTTATATTCATATCATAAATATTCACAACATATAAATGCTCATAACCTTCTTACTATGCTATCGAAAATTTGGCAGCACAATGGATCATGTCCGCTTCCCCATGCATAATATCAGTAACCAAGAAACTTTAATCAAACAACAACCTCAATGTAAAACATTATATTCATACCAAGAATATAACAATATCAATAAGTGCAAGTTTTAAACTCTTAAGTCTTAATCTATCTTGCAAGCTTTTAACTTCTAATGATGTTTCTGAGTTCGAGCTTGTTATCGACTTCCGAGTTCTGATATCATATAAGTTATGTACATAAGGTCAATGTCTGGATTCCCGACTTCCGGGATCATGTTTAGAATCGATCTCCGAGATTGATCCTGAACCGAGCTTTGGAACTACGTGTATAAGAGTTTAAAGCATCTAGTTCCCATCTTTTGGTATGCGGGTATAAGGTTTCATATCCTGATACCGACTTCCGATCTCTAACATTAAGCCTCGATTGGTCTTCCAACACTTTTATGAAACGTGTTTCCCAATTTCCAAGTTCCGACCTTAATCATACCCGATCTAGTTTCTATTCTAAGCTCCGATTTCCAACATGAACTATACTCGATCTGATTTCTATTCACTAAGTTCCAAGTTCAACATTAGTTATACTCGATCTAGCTCCCTGTCTACCAAGTCCCCGAGTTCAACCTTCTGATTTCTGAGACTAACTCAAATTATTTGGGATTTATCCTAGGTTGCCATACTTCTAGCCAGAATTGTACTCTTATAAAAGAAAATTCACCAAAAATAGTAGGTGAAATCCTACGAAATTTATATCAATGTAAAGCTAACAGAACAAGCTTTCAAATGGAACAAGTTACATATCATTTGAGTGAATATAACTCGAGATATAAGCTCTGAAACTTAACTCTACTGGACTACCTTGTTCTAGCCTAGGTTGAACTTTAGATGAATTCATTGATGTACTGGGGATAGATGGCAACGAATTTGAATCTAAAATTTTTATAGGATGTTCCTTCACATGTTAGCTTTCAACACTCAATTTGGAGTTGTGTAGGATGAGTTACACCCTTCTCAACTCATACTGCCCGGATGAAAGTCCTTATTTCTAGGTCAAACTTCAAAAATTCATAACTACCTCTATACTAATCCAATGGCCTTATATTATATATGTATGGAAAGCCCTGAATGTCTAGTTTCATATAAAAATAGTTTTATCAACTTTAAATGGCTATAGGTGGAGCCATACACTCTGCAGTGTGGACTGCTACAAAAGAAACCTAACAACTTATTGAGTTTTCACTTTTGTTCAAGTTCTTTCATACAAATTCCAATTCCAATCATAACACACATGCAAATACAATCATAAACCATCATCATCACTCTAAATCATATCAATATCACAAGAAACATAGAACCCTATATAGCCCCATACCAAGGAAAGTAAGAAGAGAAGTAGGATTCGTGCCTTTTTGTAGGTGTGATTTCTTGCTAGATTTAAACTTGTGTTGGGGAAATCTTGTTATGGCTTGAAGGTTTACGGGAGATGAGGTGAGATAAGATAAGATGAAGGAGAGAAGAATGGAGAGGGGTTAGCATACAAAAAGGACCGAATTTGTGAGGGCAGAAAACAAAAAGAAAGAAAACTTCTCATGCAAGTTGAAGTTGATTGGTGGATTCTTGCTTTCCATTTCAATTTGATTTTTGGGCTGCTATCTATGGTTGGAAGTGGCACCACATGAGGAGGTAATTTGGCTAGATCCTAGCCATTCATCCTAGGGCATTCATAACATAAATTCTATTGGTTCGATTCTGACAGTTTAAGATGCTGAAATCTTACCGATTTCTCTTAAATCGGCAAACCGGTCTTTAGAAAAATTCTGTGAAGTTTCCTGTGTTTCTAATCTAATACCACCAAGCCTAATCGCTCCTAAATCATATGTAATTATTTTTAACTAAATGTTTAATTGAATTCTAATTAAACCAACTTATTCGATAAAAACCGAACAACTCAGTTATGAACGATAAAATTTTTCAGGCGTTACATGAAGAAGACGAGGTAGTCACCACAACCATCAATGTCATCGTTGGGGGTTTTACGAGAGGTGGCATGAAGAAGTTTGCCAAAGAAAAAAAGCACCTGCAGGAGGCTCTGAGCTTATCCTTTGAGACGATGAAGATGACATAGAAGCCATTGCCCACCCCTGAGATAGTTTTCTTGAGCTCGAACTTAGAAGGAATTATCCCCGAGCATGATGTCCCTATGATTATTTCGGTCGTAATAGTGAATGCCGAAGTGAAAAGAGTACTTGTCGACCAAGGGAGCTCCGCGGACATCATTTTTTGTGATGTTTTTGACAAGCTAGGATTAAAAAACTCTAACCTTTAGACCTATAAAATGGAGCTCATTGGTTCTCTGGTAAAAAGGTTATGTCACACTTCACCTAACCTTGGGAAACTGGCCTCAAACTCGGACAATCAAGGTCGATTTACTAGTTGTTGATTACCCTTTATCATAATATGATCTTAGGAAGACCGACCTTGAATAAGATTAGAGCAATAGTATCTACTACCTACCTGACGATGAAGTTCTTCATAGACAATGAGGAAATAGCTACTATAAGGACAGATAAAGTTGTAGTCCACAAGTGTTACAATGCAAGCCTAGAAGTAGCCTGTAAGAAACGCAAAAATAAAGAAAGGGCTTACCTTTAAGGCTCATCAAAGGTCATGTAGGTAGACTTAGATGCACGGCGATGGGAAGAGAGAAGGCTAGAGCCTAACGATAAGCTAGAAGTTGTCCAGGTTGGAGAAGAGCCTAACCAAAGAACTCAGATTAGCAAGACCTATCATTTTTTTCCTAGGGCCCGACCAATAGTCCAGAAAAGAAAAAGAATGAGCCCAGACAAAGCCCTCGCCATCCAAGTGCAAGTCCAGAACCTCTTGGACATTGAGTTTATCCTTCAAATCATCTACCATGACATGGTTATCTAATGTCATCATGGTGTCGAAGTCTAATGGGAAGTACCGGATGTGCATCAATTATACCGACCTAAATAAAGCCTAGCTGAAAGATTCTTATCCATTTTCAAGTATAGATGGTTTGGTGGATATGGCTTCCAATTTCTAATTTCTGCTATTTATTGATGCATATTCCGAATACAATCAAATCCGAATGCATCCTTGTGATGAAGAAAAAGGCATCATTACTCCAATCGCAAACTACTGTTACAAGGTTATGACATTTAGACTAAAGAACGTAAGAGCCACCTATCAGAGGTTAATGAATAAAGGTTTTGCAGAATACATTCAAAACTTGATGGAGATTTACATAGATGATATGTTAGTAAAGACAACGGAAGATAGCAAGCTCCTCTTCGACCTTGAGATTGTCTTCAACTGTTTGCGTGAGTATAATACAAGGTTATATCCTCAGAAGTGTGCTTTCATTGTTGAGGTCAAAAAATTCTTAGGTTTCATGCATACACATTAGGGAATCAAAGCTAACCTTAATAAGTGTCAAGCAATCATGGAAATGAAAAGCCTAACCTTCATCAAGGATGTACAGTGCTTGACATGTAAAATTGCATCCTTGTCTCGCTTCTTAGCAACATCAGCATAGAAGGTGCTTTTTCTCTTTTCTTTACTTAGAAAGGAAAGTGTATTTGAATGGACACCGGATTGCGAAGAAGCATTTCAAGACTTTAAGAAGTATCTCTCATCCTCTCCAATTTTGAGCAAGCCAGATCTTGGCCAACCACTATACCTATAGTTGTTAGTAAGTAATGAAGCTTTCGCTAGTCCTTTAGATCAGGAGGATGGACGGGAACAATACCCTATCTACTTTGTTAGTAAAGCACTGCAAGGGCTTGAGATCCGATATCATAAGCTGGACAAGATTACCTTCGCCATTGCAATTATTGCTCGACATCTTTGTTAGTATTTTTAAACACATCTAATAGTAGTCAGAATTGACCAGCCAGTCTAGCAAGTATTGTAGAATCCAAACCTGGCAGGTAGAATAGTGGCCCGGTCAATCGAGTTATTGGAATATGGGATTTGATACGGGCATTGGCAAACTTTTTGGTAGATATGGTTGATGAAGGAAGAAAAGTGAAACCTCGATTTGGGTGCTCCCCGTGCACATAGCCTTGAGTGCTAAAGGTAGTAAAGCCAGCATAATACTCAAAAGGGAAAGAGAAATCGTAACTGAATTATTTGTGAAGTTTGAGTTCGTAGTATCTAATAATCAGTCTGAATATGAGGCACCGATAGTGTAGCTCTAACTAGTTGTCAACATTGGAGCAATACAGCTTATGATCTACAACAACTCCCAAATTGTAATATCACAAGTAATAGGGGTATATTAGGCCAAAGACATGCTACTACAAAAATACTTGGCTAAGGTAAAAGAATTAATGGTAAAATTTGAATTCTATGATGTTTGACACGTCTCTCGAGAAGAAAATCCTTGAGCTGACATCTTCTCTAAGTTAGCCAGTACCAAGTTAGAGGGAAACAATAAGACTTTGATTAGGGAAACATTGAAGTCTCCCTCTATATCAAGAGCAGTTCCGACATTGGCCATTGAAGATTTTCTGAGCTAGACAACTTTGATCATCCAATACCTGCGAAATGGAACCAGACTAGAGGACCCCGTGGAAGCAAAGAGGATGGCGAAAGATGTCTTGTACTACACTATCATTAAAGGACGACTATATAGAAAAGGTTTATCTCAGCCACTACTGAAGACCACCATCGTGCTCGAAGAGGTCCACGAAGGA
Organism: Pterocarpus santalinus; assembly: GCA_031439595.1. NCBI lineage: Eukaryota > Viridiplantae > Streptophyta > Magnoliopsida > Fabales > Fabaceae > Pterocarpus > Pterocarpus santalinus. The sequence goes on along the minus strand of CM062532.1, from coordinate 46,055,395 downwards.
TCTTATTGCCACAACCTTGAAGGAAAAACTTTGGCATTAAAGGTCTTGCGAGCGAGCTACTATTAGCCCACCATGACCAAGGTTGCTGTGGATTTTGTGAGGAAATGTCGAAAGTGCAAGCAGTATGCCCATTTCCATGTTGCCCCAACTGAAGAGCTCTCAACGATTATGCCCCCAAGGCCTTTTAGTAAGTAAGGGATCGACCTCCTAGCTCCTTTCCCACTCACCTCAAGACATGTGAAATATCTAATCGTAGAAATCGATTACTTCACCAAGTGGATGGAAGCAAAACCATTATCCACCATCATCGCAACCAAGCTTGAAAGTTTGTTTGGCGGAGTATCTTCACCCATTTTGGAATACCAAAGTCAGTGGTTACTGATAATGGAACACAATTCGTGATCAAAAGTTCCAAGATTTCCTTACAAGCTACAAGGCAAAGTATCACTCTGTCAGTTGAGCATCTGCAAGCTAATGGCTAGGTCGAGGCCGCCAACAAGTTTGTGCTCTGAGGTCTAAAGAAAAGCTCGATGAAGCCAAACATAGGCCAATGAACTTGGCAGCATATTGTGGTCGTACTGAACCACCCCTTAGCCAACCACGAGTGAATCCCTTTTTAAGCTTACTAACGTTGTAGATGCCATGATTCCAGTGGAAGTTGAAAAGCCTAGTCTGAGGGTAGTTTTTAGAGCCACGAGTCCCTAGTCCCTTCGAGAAGAAGTTGACCTCATAATTAATGCTAGAGAAATGGTGCATATTTGAGAAAAAAACATTAAAGCAAAGGATAGCTACATGATATAATTCCGTGGTCGCTCTATAGAAGTTTCGAAAAGGATATTTGGTGCTCCGATGTGCCAATATCAAGCCAACACCCCTAGACAAGGTAAGCTTGTAGCAAATTAGGAACTCCTATATATGGTTACTGAAGTTTTAGGATAGGGAGCTTATAATCTCTCCATTTTGTTAGGATCCGAGCTTCCGAGGTCATGGAATTCCTTGAAACTTAGGAAATGTTTCATGTGATGTAAGCCACACTAAGTTGCCATACTCTTTTTCCTACATCTAATTTTGTCCCACTAGGTTTTCCCCAGGAGGTTTTAATGAGGCAAGACTTCCATGGGCCAAGTGGTATTCTCACACTTCCACTTGGTTTCTTATTTTCTTATCCAATTTACAGTTCATTTGTAATTGCCGACTTATTATCGATAAAGTTATTTCTTCCAATTTATTATTGTTTCAGTTTGTTATTGTCTAATCATAAGGGATTGATCACCCTTTACTCAAAATAATTGAAGCCCAAGTTTGAAACCTTAGGTATTTATCTGAGTTAGTTGAAAGGTTCAGAATGGAATCCGAGACGACAAATACCCCAAAAATCAATAAAATCAAATTCCATTAAAGTTATTTAACTTAAGCGAAAATTAATTCTGGTTATCAAAGAATATCAGAATAATCCAAATTATATATTCAATCTAGGTTATAACTACCTCAAAAAAGCCAGGTTTTTAAATAGCCTCGGACTAACTTTAATCCTTAAGTTTTTAAAGTAAGCAAAATTAATAGCCAATTGAAAAGTCGATAAAGTTCCTTCCAAGTTATTTAACTTCGGCCAAATTGAGGACAAATGTGATTGACAAAGTCATAATCTCATTACTCCTAATCCCGGAAATCAGGGAAATGTTCATCACATAAAGCCTATAAGAAGGCAGACATAAATGGCAAAATATATAAAAAGCATAAAGAAAAAGGCCATAGAGGTCGGTCTCATGCTGGGTCGGCTCTCCGACTCTGGATTGCCATTATCTTCCTCCTTGTCATCCCAAGGACAGCCTTAATATGGCCATTAACAACATACTTGTTTAGTTTGGTTGCGCCAAAATCAGCCTTAGGACATATGACTTAGGCCTGCGCCAAGATGTTATCCTTGATCTCGAAAGCCGACATTTCCTATTGCTGTTCTACTTGTTTCATTTCTGCCTTCAAGTTGGAAATCAACTTGGCTGAGTTAGTTTGAAACCCCTCAGCTACTCCAATCAACCTTTCACTTCCTCCAATTGTTGGTCCTTGACCTTAACTACCCTTGTAGCTCCTCAACCTTGAAGGCCAATCCTTACTTCGCCTTCTCTAACGCTACCTTCTCACTGTGAATGAGAGTAACTCTCTCCTCAAAATTCTTTACTTCATGGAGAGCCTGAACACTAGAGGAGACCACAAACTCGAGTACCAAGGTATAGCTGCCGACTCAGTAGCATATGGCTTGCTTATTTGAATTTCTGCACCAAGTTGTCTTCATAACCTTGGAGTTGCTTGAGGCAAGCTTGGGTCATCAATTCCTCATCCATGAATTATGGATAAGGAAAGTTTTTAGCTAAGACATTAATCTCTAACTTGTCTTCCAAAGTTGGAGAGACTTCATTGTCGAACTGGATGACCTCTTTCTTCTTGGCTACTTTTTTCCCCTTCTATTTTTTTTTTCTAATGATAGGTCTCGAGGATAGAAGATCTTGGGGCCTTCATGAACTTCGATTCCTCAGAACCTGTGGGCCCGGGGCTTTTACTCCTATCTCCTTCAATGGGTCTCTTCAAGATATGATGTTGGAACTCAGCCATTGTAATTTTTTGAGCCATCTTGTCTGCAAGAAGAGCGAAAGTTAGTAACAAAATATAAATACAAAAGCAAAACAAATGCCAAATGGAAAAGGGGAAAAGACCTAATTATCTCCTAGCCACCTCAACATCTACACTGACTATGCCTTTTAAGTTAAGGTGTTTCTTCCTAAAGCTCATTAAGAAGAACTCTACCACAGCTTATTCCTTGGGCATAAAAACATCTTCCTTGATCTGGGTTACCCCAAAATTTTTATTCCAATAATAGATGATTTTGTGTTCCCCTTCCCTAGTCTCCTAGAAAAGAGTCATATCCCAAGCACCAAAGACTTTGAAATACATGAGCTTAAAGTTATGGAAAGACTCTTCATAGAGAAGGAAAACTTTCTAGTTGACATAAGCCCGGAAAGACAACTAACCCGCAGTCAGACCTCCGCTAGTAGGATAAGTGAAGGTGAAGAGGTAAAAGAAGACGTTAGGAGAAGGTGGGACCTTGACATACTGGTAGATAATCTCAAAGCCTTGTATCATTGCCCAGTTATTCGAATGTAGTTTGGAAAAGGCAGCTAGAGTTTGCTATAGAAATATAAATTGGAAGTCAGTAAAAGGGATACAAACACCAAACTTGGAAATTGGGATGTCATATGTCCACATCCAGGTCAGGCCATCCCCGTGGTTGATATAGGACACCCTTTTACTTGCACCAAGAACCTCTAGGATGTAGTCTTCCTTATATTTGCCTACAGTGTAAGTAAATTCTCTTTCCAAAACTTCTAGTTCCACCCACCGATAGATCCAATGTATTGAGGGCAGAAATTGGAGAACCTTTGAAGCCTATTTCTTACCTATTTCTATATCTAGCGTGAACCTACACAGAAAAATCATCTCTAGTTACTAAACTAGAAAAATGAAGGTTAGAAACTATGGAAAGGAAAAGGAAAATAGCCTACTGTGGTTCCATTACTAAGGGCTTAAGCTACCGGAGAGGGGTAGAGAAGGAGAAGGGTCAGGGGTGGTAAACACCCTTGACAGTGCCAATGTTTCCAATAAAGTAATGTTGTGACCACTACTACTTGAAGAAGAGCAAAAATGAAGCAGTAACCAAAGAAAAAAATGACAAAACAGAAGTAACAACTAGCAAGTAAAAGATGGAAAGATATACCCTTGGTTAATGGAAGAATGCAACGATGATATGTAACCAAACCTTTCCTTTTTCTTAAAACCACTCATCTCCACTCGTACTTTTCACATAGATTTTGAACAAAGACGATGAGAGAATATGAAATTGGAAATGGTGCAAGGAAGGAGAAAATGGCTTGTTTAAAGAAACCCATGCGCTTCTTATCATGCAAGCTAAAGGTCGCAAAAGGCAAAATCTTGTTTTTTTGTATCCACGAGTTGATGGCAAGATGGTAATTTCCTCTTAATTCGAATGATGGTGGTGCACAAAACAAGGCACCAAAATGATACACATCTCCTCAAAGTTAATAGATGCGGCCTGTGATGTCACTTCGTATTAGAAAAGGGGAAAGGACATATCCCTAGAAAACATTAGTTCACACATGTTCATTTGTCCTCTGAGGTCCCGACCAAGGGTAAGGAAATATGATGGAACTTGACATCTAAGGTCATCACCTCGGAACTGACTTGGGGCCATTGATCTAGACTAGAAGCAAGAGGCCTATGCCTTGGTTAATCTGCGGAGACCTATCTCAAAGATGAAGTAAAAACAAGCCTATAATAGAGCCTATGTTAGGGAAAAGGCCGAGATCTAACTCAGCCTCGTAGCCAAGTGATCACGTGCTCACAAGGTGAGGTCGAGAATCTCGCTAGCTACGTGATGCACAAGTTCATTATTGAGAGGGTGAGGTGACCTTCCCGAATCGTAGAACTCAACCATACTTATCTTCATCTCGTATAAGATGTACAAAGTTTAAAGGAATGTAAGCGTACCTAATTTAGGAATGTCTATTGTAACATCCTCCCAAGTACAGTACCATGCTTAAGTCATAATACCTCATCTAGGAGTTGTTACTGTCACTTAATCGGACCTTGTCTGGTAGTAACCTTCGGCCACCTTTGCCTCGGAGGGCCTACTTCGAATCTTTTGAACTATCTGGAGATAACATGGAAATAAACATAGGAGTGAAAACTTTAATTTCTCAATAGGATTCATTAAGAAACTTCATGTTGTGTCATCGTTATTATCTCTCGCTGCTTCGGTTTATTACAAAAAAGCAAATACATTATACAAACTGTTTTATTTTATAGTTTGAAAACATATAGTCCGAAGTAGAATTCATTTTATTCATATATTTGTAATTTAGGTGAATCAACCCAACACATCAACTCACGAATTACACCATCAATAATAACCGAAATGTTTTAAGATACAATAGCGCCAATACACTGAAAACATAAAATTTGCATATGCCATAACCTGTACTTGAACTTATGTAGATATACATAATTTTCTTTTCTTCCTTTATCTTCCTTTGTTTGTTACATATATTCCAGAGTACGATTGCCATGTCATACTCCATCGGGGTGTGATCACCATGTCATATTCCTTAGGAATATATTCTTTCTGCCACGTCCCAGAGTATGATCATCATGTCATACTCCATCAGAATGTGATCGCCATGTCATATTCCTTACGGTGTGGAATCATCATGGCACATTCCAGAGTATGATCGCCGTGTCATACCCCATCAGAGCGTATCGCCATGTCACGTTCCTTAGGAATATGGATTCATCACGACATAAATAAATAAAATAGGCTCTGCATTAATAAAACATGGTATATAATTATGCAAATACTCATATTTGAATCCATGCAAATGCACTGGTATCTTTCTTTAACTTTCTTTGCTTTCTTTTCTTAGCACAACTAGGCGTTACGTATCATCGTCCCTAGGGTGCTTGCATATGTCTTAATCTTTAGTCTTTACTGCCCCTGGGTAGCCTGATCTAGGAGTGAGCTCGTCAGCTCAACTCGTGACCGTCGTCACACAAACTAGCCCACAAGGTGATTCACGTGCCTCTAGTCTTGGAGGGATCTCATTTTGGTCACGTGCCTCTAAATTAAAGGGATCTCTTCTGGTCATGTGCCTCAAGAATAGAGAGATCTCATCTGACCATGTGCTTTCAATATAGAGGGATCTCATCTGACCACGTGTCTCCAAGGTAGAGGGATCTCATAGTTTTATACTACCGTCGTAGGAAGGGATTCATTGTGTAACTGCCTCCAAGTGAAGGGACCCAATCTTGTCTTATTTAACTGCCTTCACAAGGAGGGATTCAATGTGCAACTGCCTCCAAGTGAAGGGATCCAATCTTGTCTTATTTAACTGCCTTCACAGGGAGGGATTCAATGTGCAACTGTCTCCAGGTGAAGGGATTCACATTTAATATATTCGTATCCTTTCATTTTCATATATAATCATGCATAGACATGATGAATGCATTCTTACATATGCTTCGTCATTTGTTTTCATATATCATTGCATATGGAATTTCTACATACATATTCTTAACACATAAACGCTCTTAACCTTCTTTACAATTCTATCGAAAGTTTGGCAATATAACAGAATGTGTCTGCTTTCCTATGAATAGTGCCAGTACTCAGACAATCAATTTTACAGAAAATTCACAGTACTTCATTCACAATTCAACATCAATTTCATAGGAACATTAGTTGCATTTGAAGCATAGTTGCTGTCTTGACACTTTCACTCAGCCCGATTTTTGTAAATCAGGCCATAATTTCTATTTACTCATCTGGACCTAAATTTTTGGATATATTAGAGTGTTATGTGTCTATTTTCTAACCTCTTTAGTCCCATTTAATTTTGGTAAGTTTAACTCAAGATATTTAAATTTTATCCTGGCCTGCCCTGCAGTTAGCCAAAATTACACACTTAAAAGTAAAAATCCACTAAAAATCGAAAACTAGCTCAAATTATATGAAAAAGGTATCATATTAAAGCTAACAGGACAAGATTTCATTTGCAATAAGTTTCATTTCATTTGCTTTAGTAGAACTCAAGTTATAATTCCTGAAATCTGACCTTCTAGTACTATCCTGTCTTGGCCTGATTTGGTCATAAGACAAATTCTTCAAACCACTGGGAGCAATTGGAACCGTATCTGTAACATCCCCATTTTCACCTAAGTTAATTAGCTCGGTGTTCCCAGCTAATTAGAGGGGTTAGCGATTAATTGAGAATTAATCGATTAATCTCAAGAGCAAGAGCTTAGTAAATTAAAGGCAAGTCAACAATTGAAATATAATGCATTAAAGGTTAAAATTAAGAACCTAATTGCCCAATCCTTATTAACCCAAGATTTAGAACATAAAAATCAAGGTGACCTAGCCTTATTAACTAAGAGCATGACAAGCATCACACCCTAATCACATGAAAAAAATTAACCCTCACACCCTCTTTACATAATTAATGAGGAAAAACCCTTTTCAATAAAAATGTGTTAAGGTATAATTTAACCAATCAAATTAATTAACATTTAGATAATTGTAACAATTATAAAGATGTAGAAACTTCCCTTTAATTATTGTTTGAAAGTTTGGTTAAGGCAAGAGTCATATCCAACCATCCATTTGCCTTCTCATCATACACCCTTAGATCAAGAGTCTATGTTAGTAGTGTTCCTTAAGTCAAGACAAGAAATATACTCTCCTCCATCAAGATGGTGACACTTGGAGTGATCATAGCCATCCAAGCCAAATCCTAAGAGAGCTCATGCTTTTAGCCACTTGAAAAACACTACATGGTCTTTACCTAAATTTGCCAAGACTCAAAGGAAACAAAACCCTCTCTTTTGCCCCAAGGTTTTTCCACTCTCTTGCTTGTTGTAAGAAGCAAAGTCACCTCACTCTCTCCCTCATTTGTGCGCCACCTTCAGCTCCTTTTCTCCCCTCATTTCATTTTCCATTCCTCTCACTAAAACACAAAGCTCTCTCCTCTCTCCAAGTCTCATACTCTCTTCTTCTTCCAAGCTTCATTGATTTTTTCTTCCAACCTTCTTACTACTTCCTACCTCCTTTCCATCACCACACTCACAATCCCTTCAAGGACTACCATTTTTGGTCCTTGGAGAAACAAAGCCACTCATACACAAGTCCCATTTTCAAGCTTACAAGAGGGAAGACTCTCTTCAACCATCTCCTCATCCCAAATCTTTCAAGAAGGCTCTCTTTGGTAGTGACTCTTACCCTTCTTCTCCATGTATTTTTCAAGCTCTAGAACCCCTAAGCTCTTCATAGCTAGGTGGTTTTAAAGCTTGCTTCAAGGTCTCATGACCATATCTTACTCTATGAGTTTTCTTGCCTTGATGAAAATGTTGTTTTGAAATGAAATTTTGTGGTATGATGGTTTTTATATGTCTTGCTTTATTTTGTTTCAAAATACTGATTTGGTAACTAAAACATTGAATATGATGGTGAGATAAAACATGAAAATGGTGATTTGAAGTGATATAACAATTTCTTCATAAGCTTGAAGTGAAAAATATAAAAACTAGTTAAAGCTAGATTTTTGGCAGTCTGTAATACGTATGGTATAACTTATTCTACAAAGCTCAAAATGCAATGAAACCAATTTTCAAGTAGACTCAAAGATCTTTTCATAGATATAAAATATGCGAGATTTGCCTTAAAACGAGAAAGATATGAATTTTCAAAGTTTGTTGTTCCTGGATGGGTTTCTGTCCGGGCAGTAGGTAATAAAACGTGCATAACTCAAGTTATACAGAACATTTTTGAGTGGGACCAAGTTTGTTAGAAAGCTAAGACATAGAGGAACATCCCCATAAAACAGTTTTGGCAGATTCCTTGTGAGGAGTTCACAGTAATGTTTAAAAGTCACTGACCCAAGATGAACTTTCAAGTCTAAACAGTCAGAATAAAATGTGCATAACTCAAGCTACAAAATGAATTTTTGAGTGGGGTTTCTTTTTGTTAAAAATAGACTTAGAGAAGTATAAGCATACCAAAATTCGAAATAAAAGAGTAAAAGATGAAATTATGGTGAATTTTTGAAGTTACTGCCCCACTGTAAAAGTAAAACTGGTTAAGGTAAAAGTTAAAGGTTAATGAAGAATAAACTTTAAGACATTAATACCCTTATATTAAGTATTAGAAAACCTTCATAATTCATCTTAAAAAAGGATAAAAAAGGACATTAGATAAAATTGGCCTTACAACTAACAAAAGAGGACACACAAGAGGCAACCTCAATTAAAAGCTTGCACCCGATTTATTAAGCTAAGCTCATAAAACTTTGCTTGAGGATATGCCTATGTTTATGTCCAAGCATGATGTTATGATGATGATCATGATGATGATGGTATGATAATGATGATATGGTATGATGCTTAATGATACTGTGATATTGGTTTCTTTGTTTGGCAAAATTTTGGGAAGCTTCGGTCTAGCCGTTATGCTGCCGAAATTTTGTAGAAATTATGGACTTAGAAATATTTTTTATCATAAGCTTTAATAAGAAGAGATTCAATAAAGTGTGTGATCCTTCAAAAGGGAAGGTGACCTAATTTAAGTTCCCCTCACCCACAACTCACATGAGGCATGGCATGACCCAGCTAATGTGAGTATAGGGGATAGGGCTTACATGAGGCATGGCATGACCCAACTAATGTGAGTATAGGGGATAAGGCTTACATGAGGCATGGCATGACCCAGCTAGTGTAAGTACCGAAATTTTATGGTGGCGACGGCTACGGTATGAGCTCATTACCACTTATGTTTAGTGGGTGAAAAGAAAAGGACTTAAAATAAGTCAAGTTAAGAAAAGAAAGGGGCCTCGGTCCGACCCAAGTAAGGAATGAAACTCATAAGATGTGCATGCATGATACAAATTGTCATACAAGTTCTTATGTATACCATGATGTTACCATATGAGAAATACGTACTTAAAATGGAACCCACTTCGGACATTGATATTTTCAAAAACCTAAGAATTGAACCTATTGAATGCTCACTGTTTTCAATTATAAAACCGAAGTGGCTAGGACGATGACGATGACACTTATGTGTCAGGGTCGAGTCCTACTGAGAAATTTTATTTCTCACCCTAGTTATTTTTCCGTCTCGTCACCAGATACCTATGGCGCACCCCGTGGAGTGGAGCATGGACCCTCCCCACCATGAGTGGACCTACGATGGGGATACTCATGCTATTGTGGCCACGACCACCATAGTAGTCCGCACATATTTCTACCTGGGTCGAATTTTTGAGCAAGAGGAGCTAGAAGTCCCGCTAGCCCCTGTAGACGTTTCATCGGCTCACCTTGTACCGCCGCTAGGTCCTTGGGATTTCCTGCCTGAGCCATTGCTAGAAATCGAGATGGAGCCAATGTCTCCGGGTCTACATGCAGCCGAGCTCGTGCCACTACCAGAGGTCCCTGTGATCGATGTGAGTTCGACGGCCACCCCTAGGGCCGCAGCCGCTTCGCCGCCGCTCCCCGAGTATCACCCTGCCGTGTCTGAGGAGGATCCCTCCGAGGAACGTTCTTTGGTCGCTAGCTATACTCCTAGCCGTCGCATTCGTCGTGTTGACGTGATCAGCAGGCACCCTCGTATCATCCGTACTCCTCATGTTCCCCGAGGCCGAGGAGCGAGGGGGACCAAGCACTCGAGAACCTGAATCCATCCGATTGAAGGGCGTGGAAGGGGCAGAGAAGCCAACATATGTCTACGTGGGCCTATTTCATTACTGCTCCTTATCCTTTATATTTCATTTTGTAACGAACCTTGTCAAACTTGTGTACGTTTGATATTTTGGGGCCATGGCATGACCATGAGTTCCCTTTTTATGTATTTGTTGGATATTATGAGACTAATTATATTTATATGGTTGTTGTAGTAATTTGAATGCATGGTATTTTGATTTATCCCTTGTTCCTTCAATTTATACTGAAATCTTTGCAATATGCTCGTTTATTGCTACCTTCTCGCGCAAGGCTTTACTTTCCAAAAGTGATGACGTATTTCAAAAAAAAAAAATTTATCATATTTTCCGCGTAATTTAATTTCAAGTGAAGTTTAGTTTTCCACGAGCATAAGTAACAACTAATAAAACGCCGTAAGACGACTTAAGCATAGTATGGATTTATTAGGGTGTTATGGTATCAAACTTAGAATCTTTTTATAGATGTTCTCCTATGTGTAAACTTTCTAATAAAGTTGGTTTCACTCAATTTGGAGTTGTGTAGGGTGAGTTACACCCTTCTCAAGTCACATTGCCCGGATGGAAGTCCTGATTCCTAGGTCAAATTTCAAAAAATCATATTTTTCTCAATATTAATCTAATGGCCTTATATTTACATGTATGGAAAGCCCTGAATGTCTACTTTCATCTAAAAATAGTTTCATCTACTTTAACCGGTTGTAGGCGGAGCTGCACACTCCACCGTATAGACTGCCGTGGGGCTCCTTACTTAGATAGCATCCCAATTCTCCCCTTCTCCTAGTTTTCTTCTTCTAACTTTAATTCTAACTCAAGATTTTATATTAATCCAACCATAATCCATCATATACATCCAATATATCATCAAATACATGAATAAGAGTGAAATTTCATACAGCCACAATTTAGAGAAATTAAGGACAGAAATTGAATCTTACCTTCTTTAGGTGTGATTTTGCTGAATTTGAGTTTGGATTGATGGAACCTCGACAATGCTTGAAGATTTGATGGAGTAGGTTGAGAAAGGAAGAGAAGAAGAAGGCTGAAACAAGAAGAAGAGGGAGGCACAAGTCAGCAAGAAGTGAGAAGGAAAATCTGACTTAAATGTAATGAGGGTAGTTGGAATTATGAGTGTTGATTCGCTGAATTTCTGGTGGGCAATGTTCAGCCATGTCTCCCTCTTTTGTGGCTATATTATTCTCTACATCGCCTAAAAGTGGAACTCGCTTCCATTGTATCTTAGCTTGAAGTCGGAACTCGGGACTCAGGAAATACATAAAAGTTTTGGAAGACTCATTGTGGCTTAAGGTCAAAAATAAAAAATCACACAGCAAACAAATCACCTTATACTCGCATCTCAGAAGTCGAGAACTAGGATGCTTGATAATTCTTATTACACGTGATTCTAAAACTCAGTTCATGATCAAACTCGGAGATCGATTCTAGGCATAACACCAAAAATCGGGAATCAAAACATTAATCTTATATGCCGGGAAATCGAAACTTATATAATCTCGGAAGTCCCAATTCAATCTTAGAATTCGGTAATAGGCCAAACTCGGGAACACCAATAGAAATAGAAAGCTCTTGGGAATAAACTCGGAGGTCGGAGCTCGTGCATAACGTGGAAATCAATTTCGGATGTCGGAACTCGCGTCCATCTTATTTGCAACTTGGAAATAAATAATTAGTTTGGAAATCGGGTCCGTTTTCTTTGAAACATAAAGTCGGATATCGGAAATCAGTCTGAATCATGTCCATTGTATTTGAAACTTGGAAATAAGGTCGGATATTGGAAAATGATGTAACTTGGAAATAAAGTCAGATATCGGGAATCACGTCCATTTTGTTTGGATCCTGGGAGTTTAAGTCGGAAGTCGGAAATTATGCCCATTTTATTTGAAACTTGAAGATGAAGTCGGAAATTGTGGCGAATGTTACAATACTACCTTCCTTAAAAAAAAAAATTGTCCTCAAAATTTAGTCACAAAACTAATTATTTATTATCGTGATGAGCACACTGAAGTTGTAAAAACATATTCAAAGAAAATATAATAAAGCGAGTTATATAATCAACATAACATAGCTAGCAAAAGTGAATCCTTGTCCTAGGTTATTCCTAATGTCACTTCAGCTCCTTTGGGGACATAGCCTCATCAACATTCAAGGTGAAAACCCGTCATGGTCATTGCGATTTAGGGGTAGACGATTGATGTGTATATAAGCAGTCTCTGATCATGTGACCCGGCTTTCCACACCTGAAACATTTGTTTTGTCCAGCTAAACAAGGTCTACCTCCATGAGTCTTTTCACACTTAGGGCATACTTGCCCTATGCTTGGCCCCTGAAATTGTTTATCCTCACATCCATTAAATTGACACAGCTTCTTTGTGGTGGGGCAGGATGAAATTCCTGATCTTCAGGTGCCGGCCTCTTTCCATAAGCATCAGACTGGCAAATCTCCAATTGCTTATTATAGTCTTCCACAAGTTTGCACTTGTTTACCAAGGTAGGAAAATCCCTTATCTCCATAGGGCCTATTGCTGCGAGGATATCTTCCCTCAATCCGCCTTCAAATTTGACACATTTCCACGCTTCATTTGGATTCCGCTGATAGATTGTGGAAAACTTGCATAGCTCCTCAATTTTAGCGATGTACTTTAACATGCTGCTACTTCCCTGGCAGAGTTGCATAAATTCCAACTCCTTGGCATTCCAAACTAATGGAGGGAAGTATTTCTGGTAAAAAGTGCCTTTGAACACAATCCAGGTGATCTCTATCTGGGACTCTTCTAATAGCCGCTTCACACCATCCCACCAGAATTTCGTGTCTGCTTCCAGCATATAGGTGGCAAAGGCTACTTTCTGATGACTCAAACAATCCAAACAGAGAAAACCTTTTCCATCACCTTAATCCATTCGTCAGCTTTGTCAGGGTTGAAAGCTCCTCGGAAGCTAGGTGGATTCACCTTTCTAAACTCAGCAAACTTAAGATAGTCTAGATCTGCTCCCGAACCATGTGGATTTCCCCTACGATCGGCCTCGGGCCGCCTACCGAACTGGTCCATCATCTAATGAGTTACAGCAGCCTGTTCCCGCATTGCATAAGCCATTTCATGCATCGTATCCATAAAGTTAACAGGATCTTCTGGAATAGGTATAGTTCGTGGCCTACCACGCCCCCTGGAAGCCATTAGTTCCTAATCACACACAACAAAATATTGAGTTGATTAGGCTTAACAATAAGTTAAGTGTGACAGTAACTAATATCATTCACAGTTAGGCAGTCATGCATATCTAATTCCCTATATCTTATCTGAGCAGATAAGATTTATCACATGACATTTTCTAAGGATTCCAGAGTGCACTGGAAACGTAGTTAGCCCAAATCCTCAGGTCCGGGGAGGATCGAACTGCTCTGATACCATTTTGTAACATCCTCCTAAGTACAATACCATGCTTAAATCATAATACCTCACCTGGGAGTTGTTACTGTCACTTAATCGGACCTTATCTGGCAACAACTTTCAGCCACCTTCGCCTCGGAAGGCCTGCTTCAAATCTTTTGAACCATCTAGAGATAACACGGAAATAAACATAGGAGTGAGAACTTTAATTTCTCAGTAGGATTCATTAAGAAACTTCATGACGCGTCATTGTTATTATCTCCAGCCGCTTCAGTTTATTACAAAAAAGTGAATACATTATACGAACTATTCTATTTTATAGTTTGAAAACATATAGTCCGAAGCAGAATTCATTTTATTCATATATTTGTAATTTGGGTGAATCAACCTAATACATCAACTCACGAATTACACCATCAATAATAACCGAAATGTATTAAGAGACAATAGCGCCAATACACTGAAACTATAAAATCTGCATATGCCTTGACCTATACTTGAACTTATGCAGATACACATAATTTTCTTTTCTTCCTTTATCTTCCTTTATTTGTTACACATATTCTAGAGTACAATCGCCATGGCATACTTCATCGGGGTGTGATCACCATGTCACATTCCCTAGGGTGTGGGATCATCATGCCATCCCAGAGTATGATCACCATGTCATACCCCATCAGAGCATGATCGTCATGTCACGTTCCTTAGGAATATGGATTCATCACGGCATAAATAAATAGAAAGGCTCAGCATCAGTAAAACATGGTATATAATTATGCAAATACTCATATTTGAATCCATTGAAATGCACTGGTATCTTTAACTTTTTTTGCTTTCTTTTCTTGGCACACCTAGGCATTACGTGTCGTCCTCCCTAGGGCGCTTGCATATGTCTTAATCTTTAGTTTTTATTGCCCTTGGGTAGCCTGATCTAGGAGTGAGTTTGTCAGCTCCACTCGTGACTGTCGTCACACAAACTAACCCACAAGGGGATTTACGTGCCTCTATTCTTGGAGGGATCTCATTTTGGTCACGTGCCTCTAAATTGAAGGGATCTCTTCTGGTCACATGCCTCAAGAATAGAAGGATATCATCTAACCACGTGCCTTCAATATAGAAGGATCTCATCTGATCATGTGCTTCCAAGGTAAAGGGATCTCATAGTTTTATACTGCCTTCATAGGAGGGATTTATTGTGCAATTGCCTCCAAGTGAAGGGACCCAATCTTGTCTTATTTAACTGCCTTACAGGGAGGGATTTAATATGCGACTACCTCCAAGTGAAGGGATCCAATCTTGTCTTATTTAACTGCATTCACAGGGAGGGATTCAATGTGCAATTGCCTCCAAGTGAAGGGATTTACATTCAATATATTCGTATCCTTTCATTTTCATACATAATCATGCCGAATGCATTCTTACATATGCTTCGTCATTTGTTTTCATATATCATTGCATATGGAATTTCTACATACATATTCTTAACACATAAACGCTCATAACCTTCTTTACAATTCTACAGAAAGTTCAGCAGTATAACGGAACGTGTCCACTTCTCCATGAATAGTGCCAATACTCAGACAATCAATTTTACAGAAAATTCACAATACTTCATTCACAAATCAACAACAATTTCATAGGAACATTAGTTGCATTTGAAGCATAGTTGCTGTTTTAGCACTTTTACTCAGCCCAATTTTTGTAAATCAGGCCATAATTTCTATTTACTCATCTGGACCTAAATTTTTGGGTATGTTAGAGTGTTATGTGTCTATTTTCTAACCTCTTTGGTCCCATCTATTTTTGATAAGTTTAACTCAAGATATTTAAGTTTTATCCCGGCCTGCCCTGCAGTTAGCCAAAATTACACACTTAAAATTAAAAATTTACTAAAAATTGAAAACTAGCTCAAACTACACAAAAGAGATATCATATTAAAGCTAACAGGACAAGCTTTCATTTGCATCAAACTCCATTTCATTTGCTTTAGTAGAACTCGAGTTATCCCTGAAATCTAACCTTCTAGAACTATCCTATCTTGGCCTGATTTGGACATAGGATAACTTCTTAGAACGACTGCGAGCAATTGGGACTGTATCAAATCGGAATCTTTTTATAGTATGTCCTGCTATGTGTAAGCTTCCTAAAAAAGTTGGTTTCACTCAATTTGGAGTTGTGTAGCGTGAGTTAAACCCTTCTTAAGTTACACCCTTCTCAAGTCATACTGCTCGGATGGAAGTCCTGATTCCTAGGTCAAATTTCAAAAATTCATACCTCTCTCAATATTAATCCAATGGCCTTATATTATATATGTATGGAAAGCCCTGAATGTCTACTTTCATCTAAAAATAGTTTCATCCACTTTAACTGTCTGTAGGCGGAGCTGCACACTCCGTCGTACGGATTGCCGTGGGGCTCCTCACTTAGATAGCATCCCAATTCTCCGCTTCTCCTAGTTTTCTTCTTCTAACTTTAATTCCAACTTAAGATTTCATATTAATCCAACCATAATCCATCATATACATCCAATATATCATCAAATACATGAAGAAGAGTGATATTTCATACAGCCACAGTTTAGAGCAATTAAGGACAGAAATTGAATCCTACCTCCTTTAGGTGTGATCTTGCTGAATTTGAGTTTGGATTGATGGAACTTTGACAATGCTTGAAGATTTGATGGAGTAAGTTGAGAGGGGAAGAAAAGAAGAAGGCTGGAACAAGAGGGAGAGGGAAGCGCAAGTCAGCAAGAAGTGAGAAGGAAATCTGACTTAAATATAACGAAGGTAGTTGGAATTGTGAGTGTTGATTGACTAAATTTCTGGTGGGCAATGCTCAGCCATGTCTCCCTCTTTTGTAGCTTTGTTATTCTCCACGTCGCCTAAAAGTGGAGCTCGCTTCCATTGTATCTTAGATTGAAGTTGGAACTCGGGACTCAGGAAATACATAAAAGTTTTGGAAGACTCATTGTGGCTTAAGGTCAAAAATAAAAAGTCACACAGCGAACAAATCACCTTATACCTGCATCTCGAAAGTCGAGAACTAGGATGCTTGATAACTTTCATTACTCGTGATTCTAAAACTTGGTTCATGATCAAACTCGGAGATCGATTCTAGGCATAACACCAGAAATCGGAAATCAAAACATTAACCTTATATGCCGGGAAATCGGAACTTATATAATCTCGGAAGTCCCAATTCAATCTCAGAAGTCGATAATAGGCCAAACTTGTGAACACCAATAGAAATGGAAAGCTCTTGGGAATAAACTCGAAGGTTGGAGCTTGTGCATAATGTCGAAATCAATTTCGGATGTCGGAACTCGTGTCCATCTTATTTGCAACTTGGAAATAAATAATTAGTTCGGAAATCGGGTTCGTTTTCTTTGAAACATAAAGTCAGATATCGGGAATCACATCCATTTTGTTTGGACCTTAGGAGTTTAAGTCGGAAGTCGGAAATTATGCCCATTTTATTTGAAACTTGAAAATGAAGTCGGAAGTCATGGCGGATGTTACATCTGTTCTTATTTATAGGTGAGGTTTGACAATAACGGCTACCTCAACGAACTTCTGAGGTTTTAGTGTAATGGTCTTGAATTCTTTAATGGCTTTGTGCAGATTATGGAACCTGAGTTAGGCGTTACTAAATCTGGATAAAATGCCCATGCAATAGAGGCAGTGTTTGTTACTTTATTCCCAATGGTATTTGATTTGGGCTTTTGGGCCTTATAAAAGTCAAGCCTTAATAGGCTGACCATGATATTAGGCCTTCAAGTTTTATCCGAAATAGTGGTTCTAATTTTGAATACTGAGATTAATACTTTAATTAAGAAGACACTCATCGGGAATCATCCTCTTTCTTCTACTATTTATGAGGCTTCCAAAGGATGTGTTCTTTCTTCGAGAAAACACAGTCATTCTTACCTTGATGTCCCATCATGAATTGGGATATTTGACCCTGAGCGAGAATGTGGTGAGTTTGATGCCTTATTTTTTGCGTAGCTATCATTGGAATTCATTCGTATTATCAAATAAGCCTCGACCTCCTTCATGATAAAAGACACCTTTACCCTTTGCACCATTTCAGGTTCGTGGCAAGTGACTCGAACCCTCCTTTAATTCCCTATTCTCTCTTTCTTCTTCATTTTATCCCTTACAATTTTTAGAGAGTGTTTATGGGCATTTGTATGTGGAGGCGAAAGAGGCTCTTGTGACCACTCGGACTCGCTAGGTTCACCCCATTCCTTTATTTCTTTCACTAGTATGCCTCTGGAACCTTTCCCTTTTGCTTTGTTGTTATTTCTCTATTATCTGCTCATATGTTTATTGTTCCTTTAGTGTTAAATACTAATAGTTTCGATCCATTGTCTTCTCCCCTTCTTCTCTATTGCTTGCTCCCAGTAGAGGGATTTCTTAGTTGGGTGAACCACCATTTAGACTTTGTTGTTGTTTTCTTCTTGTTTCCTTACTTTTGTGCTTCACTTTAATACTTAGAGGTGGTTTCCCAATGTAGGTTCATTCTGGAGATGGAAATGGAAGGAAACAATTGCTCGTATTTCCACCCTCAATCCGTTGGATATATAAATGGGTAGCCTCGAGGTTTTAGGAATCTCTTTGAGGTAGAGCCCCGAGTTCATGAGGTCATTGAGGAAGGAACATTCAATTACACTAGAAGGCGAGTATGAAGAAGATTATATCCTAGAGGTGCCACATGTTAATGAAAGGGTGTGCTACATCAACCACAAGAGCGATCTGAACTGGATGTGGATGTATAACGTTCTAATCTCCAAGTTTGGTATCCGCATTCCTTTTACTTATCTTCAATTTTCTATTTTGGAGCAAATACGGGCTGCTCCTTCCTATCTGCATTTGAATAGCTGGGCAATGATCCGGGGTTTCGAAGTCATTTACCAATATCTTGAAGTCCTTTCTTCACCAAATGCATTCTTTTATCTCTTTCCATCACTTCAAACCATTCTACTTTAAAGCATTCGGAGATTCGAAGATGATTCCATGTTAGGAGGCCAAGGAGAGAGAGTTGAATGTTAATTGTTCTAAAATAAGAATTTCAAGATTCATTAGGTAAATGAGGATGACCTTACATCTGAGGAACGAGCTGTAGTAGACTTCTTTCTGACACGTTTTAGGGAGGAGAATCTTAATTTGAAATGCATAGTCAGCGTAGATGCTGACGATGCTAGGAGGCATTTAGTTTGTTACCTTTGCCTTGAGTATTCTTTTGCTTCTTGTTTTGTATGTGTAACTGATTTCCATTTTCCTTTTGCAGATGAAATGGCTCCCAAGAGTGATATGGTCGAGTTTCGTCGTTGCCTATTAAAAAGGCCTTATAAGGTTAATGGAAGCGACAATTTTGGGCTTGTAAGTTCTGAGGAGCCAAAATTTTCTCTAGCCTCTGGATCCTCTACTCTTGAGGTACCCCTTCTTCCGAAAAAGCATAAAGGGAAAAAGGCGGCCAAATCAAGGGAGGCCATCCAACTTGATTTCAAAGTTCCTCCAACTTCAAAAACCAAGTTGGAAGTCAAAATCTTGGCCAAAAATTTTCCCTATCCCTAATTTATGAATAAGGAGTTAATGATCCTTACCTGCCTTGAACAATTGCGGGGGAATGTAGATGGCCTGGTGGAAAAGTTCCAATTGGTTGGCCGCATGCTCTTGAAGTTGGTGGCAATACTACAATATTCATAGCCGATGATTTCTTCCAGCGTCCAAGCTTGTTAGGAGGTGAAGGTCTTGAAGGAAACAATAACTTCTCTTTAAGAGGAACAAAAAACTTGGGAGCAAATAAAGCAAGACTTGTCTTCCAAGATTGAAGAGTTACAAGGACAAGTCAAGTCTAAAGATAGGCAATTGGGAGAGCTCAAGGGTCAGCTGTTAGAGCTCAAAAAAGCCTAAGTCGATTCAACTAAGGAGATTTCTGATCTAAAGGCAGAAACCAAATAAATAGATGACAATGGGTGAAATCCACCTTTGAGATTAAGGATAACATCTTGGCACAAGCCTCGATTATCTGTCCCACAATTGACTTCAATCAAGTCAGGCTTCATTGCCACGTTGTTGATAGCTGAATTGAAGATGTTGTTGAAGATGAGGACGACAAGGTTGATCCTGACTCTAACCCTTCCAATTCAAAGGCCAACCTATGATGCTTTATTTTCATTTTTATTTTTTGGATATGGTATGTGCTCTTTATGGGCTTATCGTATACTACTCGGTGTCCGAGTTTAATTTTAATGTAAAAAATTTTACTTTTGCTTTTATTCTTGTCTCTTGCTTCTATGCTTAATTTTATTCTTCGCATATATTTGCTTCATACCCTAAAAGAACTTGTGTAATAATGAACTTCCGAGGTTTCATGAGACCTGGATTCATAGATTATTCTAACATTTTTTTGAGGTATTTGGGTGTCTTGAATTTAAATCAATTTTCAAGGTATCCACTATCTTGAATTTAGGTAGCCCCCAAGGCGTTAAACTTAGGCTATGTGTTTTTGACTTAGGGATGATTAATTCCTTAGGATTAAACAACAATGAATAAAAATGGAGATATAACTTTATTAACAATGAGCAAAAGAAAACCAAGTGGTAGTGTATAAGCACCGCTTGGCCCATGGAAGTCCCTCCTCATTAAAACCTTCATAGAAAAACCCAGCGGCGAAAAACCCAAGGTAGGAGAAAAAAAGTATGTCAACTTCACATGGTTTTCATTATACATAAAATTTTCGAAGGTTCAAGGTATTCGACAACCTTGGAACCTCGGACCCAGAGAAAGTAGAAAGCTTGTATGCCCCTTTTCCTAAAACATCAATGGGCTCATGGTTAGTGGTCTGATGTTGGCATATTAGAGTATTAAATCTCCTTCCTTAAATTTACGAAGAATCAGCACGGAATTGTATCTTTTTGCGATTCTTTGTTTTAACGCTTCTCCCGGATATGTGCCATCTCCCTAGCTTCGCTAGAGAGAAAAATTTCTTCTCATAGTGATTTTGAAACTTGTAGTTTAGAAGATCGCTCTTGGACTAGGCTCTTCAACTTTGACCGGGATCATGGCATCAACCCCGTAAGTAAGCTTAAAAGGGGTTTCACCCATAGTTGACTGGGGCATTGTCTAGATGACCATAACACGCTTTCGAGTTCATTAGCCTACACCCCTTTCCTATTGTCAAGCCTTTTCTTTGATCCTCAAAGTATCACTTTGCAGCTGCTTCAACTTAACCATTAGCCTGGGGATGCTCAATCAATGTGAAATGATGTTTGACCTTATAACTCATAAGGAAATCTCAAAATTTTTGATCCGTGAACTACATCTCATTATCCATCGCTATGGATTTAGGTATTCCAAGGCGGGTGATGATTTTCCTGCAAACAAATTTCCGAGCTTGTACTGCTATAATGGAGGTACTGGTTCTACTTCTATCTATTTAGTGAAGTAATCCATGGCCATGATCAAACATTTTACTTGCCCCGTAGTGATGAGGAACGGACCTAGGAAGTCGATTCCCCATTTAGAGAATGGCCATGGGGACATGATCGTTGAAAGTTCCTCAGCCAAAGCAATATGGAAATAAGCATGCTGCTGGCACTTTGATCATTTATTGATGAAATCCAATGTACCTTTGATCATTGTGGGCCGATAATAACTAGCTCGCAAAACTTTTATGGCTAATGCTTTCCTACTGAGATGATGGCTAGAGGAACCTTCATGCATTTCTTCAAGGACGAACGAATTCTGAGGTTGACCTAAACATTTTAGAAGTGGTTGAGACAAACTCCTCCTATATAATTGACCTCTGATGATACTATAATAGGAAGCTTCTTTTGGCATC
The DNA here is from genome assembly GCA_031439595.1 of Pterocarpus santalinus. Lineage (NCBI taxonomy): Eukaryota > Viridiplantae > Streptophyta > Magnoliopsida > Fabales > Fabaceae > Pterocarpus > Pterocarpus santalinus. The sequence goes on along the minus strand of CM062532.1, from coordinate 46,033,809 downwards.
CTTTTTGCATTAACAAAATCATTAGGAAGAGTTCCATTATGCAAATATTGCATGATCAAGGTTATCCAACTTGAAGATTCTTCAATGGTTGATATTGGGGCTACTTTTACAATGGAGGTGGTCTTCAAAGTTTCCTGAATCAAACTTTTGTTATTGTACGTGAGCTTTGTACTAGCCAGTTTGGAGAGGATATCAACTTAAACATTCTTTTTTCTTAGCACATGTTAAACCTTATACAAATCGAACTTCTTTACTAGTTCCTTTACCTTGGCCAAATATTTTTGAAGCAACATATCTTGGCTTGATATGCTTCAGTCACTTATAATGCTATGATCCAAGAATCACTATAGATCATAAGTTTAGTAGTGTTGACGTCGAAAGCAAGCAGGAGTACTACTATTAGGGCCTCATCCTCGGTTTGGTTGTTGGAGACTGGAAAATCAAATTTGATCGACAATTCAACCATAATGTCTCCCTCTTTCACTAGAATAACTCCAACTACACAACCTTTGGCACTTGAGGCCTCTTTTACATAAAGCATCCAAGTTGGATCCTGAGTCACTTCTTCATCTACCATCTCCACAATGAAATTTGATATGCTTGAGCTTTGATCACAATTCTTGACTCATACTGGATGTCAAACTTGGAGAGTTCGACTGACCATGTCACCATTCTTCCGGTGAGATCTAGTTTTTGGAGTACTTATCGAATGGGCTGGTCTATTCTAATCACTATAGTGAGGGCTTGAAAGTATTGTTGAAGGTGCCGGGCAGTAAATACTAGTGCAAGGGCAAATTTTTCTAGCTTTTGATATCTAAGTTTTGACCTTAGTAATGTTTTGCTGACAAAATACACTAGCTATTGCTACTTTATTTCCTCTCAGACTAATGCTCCAGCTACGACCCCATTGCTTATCGAGAGATACAAGTATAAAGGATGCCCAAACTCAAGTTTGTATAAGTTCGAAGAGCTAGAAAGCTAGCTCTTGAATTCTTGGAATACTGCTTTACATTCCGACGTCCACTCAAAATTATTCTCCTTTCTTAACAATGCAAAAAAAGGTAGCACCTTCCAACTGATGCTGCTAAAAACCTTGAGAGGCAGACTATCCTTCCCGTCAATCATTGAACTTCCTCCATGTTGGACTTTTCATCTTCAAAATTGCTTGGCATTTATCGGGATTTGCCTTACCTCTCTAATGTATAAGCATAAAGCCCAAAAATTTTCTGACTTCGATGGTGAAGGCACACTTTTGAGGATTTAACCTTATCCTGTGCTTACATAAGCAATCGAAGACGGTTTCAAGATTGGGCAAGAGCTCCTCCTTTTCCATCATCTTAACCAACATTTCGTCAATGTAGATTTCCATTAGGGTTCCAATATGATCAGTAAAAATCTTGTTTATCAGTCTCTAATATATGGCTCCCGCATTCTTCAGCCCAAAAGGCATGACCCTGTAACGACAATTAACTGTCAGTGATGAATGCAATCTTCACCTCGTCAAGCGGATGCATCGGAATTTGGCTATATCCCAATATGCATCCATGAAGGATAGAAATCGGAATCCGAATGCTGCATTGACCAATCCATCTATGCTCGACAAGAGGTAAGAATCCTTAGGACAAACTTTGTTGAGGTTGGTATAGTCGATGCATATCCACCACTTCCCATTGGATTTATTTGCCATAACAACATTAGATAGCCAGGTCGTAAACGTCACTTCCCTGTTGAAACCGGCATCTAACAAAGCTTGAACTTGTTTTTAAGCCTCCAAATCTCTATCTGGGCTCATCTTTCTTCTTTTTTGAGCAACTGGTCGAACATCGAGAAAAGTAGTTAAATGATGGCTCATGAACTCCAAGTTGATTCCAGGCATATTAGCAACAGTCTAAGCAAACAAACCCACATTCTTCCTTAAAAAAGCTACAAGCTCCTCTTTCAGTGACATAAGGAGATTCTTGTTTATTTGGGTTATTTGATCGTTCTTCAATCCGATTTGCACAACCTTAAGCTCTCCGTTAGGCTTGGGCCTTTTCATTTCTCGTCATCCCCATGCATCCAGGTCTACCAATGTTGCTTTTGATGAACTAGGAAGGCGTGAATGATTTCAGATTCCCCCCTTTTGCCTTCTATATTTCCATGCTCGTGTTATAATATCGACAAGCCATTGCCTCATCTGCCCTTATTATTGCAATTTCACCTTTGTAAGTAAAAAACTTCATCATGAGGAATACAGTACAAATGACAGCTCCAATCTCATTCAAAGTTAGCCTTCGTAAGATCAGATTATAAGTGGACGGGCAGCAATCAACTACTAGGAAATTGACCTTAACTATTTGAGTTTTAGGCTAAGTATCCAAGGTTAAGTGTACACCTTCTCCCTGGAAAAATTGATGAGTTCCTCCTTGTAAGTCTGGAGATCGGAATTCTTCAGTCCAAGCTTGTCAAATATATCTTAGAAGATGATATCTGTAACGATCGAAAATTTTATCGTTACTAACCGAGTTGTTTGATTTTTATCGAATAAGTGGGTTTAATCGAAATTCGATTAAATATTTAATTAAAGCCAATTAAGTGTGATTTAGGAGTAATTAGGCTTGGTGGAGTTAGATTAGAGACATAGGAAACCTCACAGAATTTTTCTAAAAATCGATTTACCGATTTAAGAGAAATCGATAAGATGTCGGCAATTTAAACTGTCGAAACTGGATCAATAGAAATTATACTGTGAGAACTCTAGGATGGATGGCCAAGATTTAGCCAACTTACCCATGCAAGTGGTGCCATCTCAGCCCTCCAAATGGGCTGCCAAACTAAGTTACATAACTTGCTCAATCACATGTAACTTGCTTGAGAAGTTTTTAAATTTTTCCTTTTCTACCCTTGCACATTTTCGGTCCATATATCTGACCCCTCCCCATTCTTTTTCCACCATCACATCTCATCTCAACACATATCATTTTCCTTTCCTACAAACCTTCAAGCCATCACTAGAATTCTTTATCTCCCACCACAAACTCAACAAGAAGCATACCTAGAAAAGGTAGGAATCCTACTCCTCTTCTTATTTTCCCTTGGTTTGGAGTTGTGTGTGGGTCTTGATACTTTTTGCTACTGATGATATATGGATTGATGATGATGTTTTATAGCTGATTATACATGTATGTTATGATTAAAATTGGAATTGGTAGGAAAGAACTTGAATAGAAGAGAAAACTCAAGAAGCTGTTAGATTTTTTCATTAGCGGTCCGTACGGCGGAGTGTACGGCTTCGCCTACAGCTGTTTAAACTCCATGAATCTATTTTTATATGAAACTCGACATTCAGGGCTTTGCATACATATATAATATAAGGCCATTGGATCAATATAGAGGTAGTTATGCATTTTTGAAATTTGACCTAGAAATTAGGACCTTCATTCAGGCAGTATGAGTTGAGAAGGGTGTAACTCACACTATACAACTCCAAATTGAATGGAACGAACTTTGTTAGAAATCTTACACATAGGAGAACATCCCATAAAGATTTTTGACACTGTCGATTATTCTTAGCACATCAATGAATTTGACTTAAGTTTAACCTAAGTTGGAACAGGGTAGTTCAAGAAGGTCAAGTTTCGGGGCTTATATCTCGAGTTATATTCATTCAAATGATATGCAACTTATTTCACTAGAAAGCTTGTTCTGTTAGCTTTACATGGATATAAATTTTGTATAATTTCACCTAGATTTCTATTTTTAGTGAATTTTCCCTTAAAAGAGTGCAATTCTGGCTGAAAGCAGGAAAAGTCTGGGATAAGACACAAGAAACGTGAGTTAATGTCGGAAGTCGAGACTTAGTAAACAGAGAGCTAGGTCAGTATACTTAAAAATTGATCTCTAAACTTAGTAAATAAGGGAGATCGAACATAACTCTGGAAATCGGGAATTATATAATATCGAAGATCGAACATAACACAGGAAGTCGGAAATTATATAAACTCAGAACTTGGAATTCATTTAACCTTGGAAGCTGAACTCGGGGACCTTAATAGAAATTAAAAGCTTGCAAGGTAGATTGATGCTTAAGATTCTAAATCTTGCACTTATTGATATTGTTATATTCTTGGTATGAATATGCTTTGAATGTATTTATATTTACATGTCATGTTCATGTACGTCATGCATGCAAGCATAATTAGAATATGATATGAGGAGTAAGGTATGAGACATATCCATGAATGCTCAATGCATCTGCATGCACGATAAGATATGGAAAGGAAAAGATAATAAGAACTTCCAAGAGAGACGTACCAAGTTACCACATGAGGCATGGCATAGACCCAGCTAGCATAGGCCAGAGGGTCAAGAAAATTAAACCCGTCACTCATGTATAGGTGCGAGCTCAGACCTAAAAAGCAAGCTATTACCCAGGGGTAAGAGAGGCCATTCACCTCTGGGGGACCAAGCACAGAGAAGAGCAAGATCAAGTTGCAGGTTAAAGAAAGAGATGAGTTAAGTCAAGTGTACTTGCATACAATCAAGTACAAACATCTATATTGGCATTTCTAATTATCTCATTATATCATGATATTATTATGATTCTTACTGAAGTATATTACACTATTTGTGTTTCTATGTCTGTCATATGATATGCCTAGTGGTGGTTAAAATATAACCCACTTCAAGAAAGATGTTTTCAACTTAAAATTGAACCACTGCTTGCGTATATGTGTTCACATTTTCATAAGAAATCGAAGCGACTGGAATATTTATGATGGCACTGTATGAGTAATAGTTCGAGTTTATCTACTGAGAACGTTAGGTTCTCACTGCCTGCTTGTATATTTTTCTTTTCCGTAAACATTCTAGTACCTAAGTTGAAAATCGAGTGCAGGGAAGAGTACTGGGGCATTTTCTGAGCAAGGCTCGAGCACAAACCAGACCAAAAGACTATTAAAGTTAGCTAGCGACCATGTCGAAGCAAGTTTTGTGTATTATATTAGTCACAATTTCTTTTAAATTGTAAATAGTTTATCCTCTATGTATCAGATACACCGAAGTTTATGAACTATTAGTTAGTAATAAAGTGTGCAGTTAAAGGGTCATGTATTATATTTTTCATATTTTAAAGCTTTCTTATCATAGTGACACCCCTTTAATATAACTCCATGACTCGAGCATGGCTTATATAATAAAGGGTGTTACAATATCAGTAGAACTTCCCTAGTCAATGAACACGTTTGATCTCGGCATTGACCATTACAGCTGAAATAACCATGGGGTCATCATGCTTGGGAATAACTTCCTCTAAATCAGAACTCTTAGGAGTGGATGATGGCTTATGGACCTTTTTTCATCTTTATTGCAGATAGGCTTAAAATCTCTTGGAGGTGTTTTTTGCAGGTCATCTTAATAGTGCCGCCTCCTAGAAAACCTCTAGCTATGACATTAATTATCCTCATAATTGTTTCCTCATCCCAATCTTCTTGATTCTCATCGGGCTTCAAGATTATTAGTTTGGGGATTCCTTCTTTCATCCTCCCTAATGAGGGATGACCTTCTGTTCCTTGGACTTCGTTGGGAGGCAATTTACCTCGCCGATCTCCCTTCTCGAATTAATTGCTCTACAGTGTCACGGAGGTCATAGCAATCTTCGGTCTTGTGCCTGAAACCATTATGGCACTCACATAATTGTTTCCGATGTCAGATATTGATTCTGAAGCAGTTTGGTCGTCTACTTGCTCTTGCAATGGTGGCCTATGTCATTCATGAGATCGTGTGCCGCCATGAACCTGTTTTTGTGATGAGTGGACATGACAACTTGAGATGTTATGGAAGAATGAGCAGCAACTTGAAGTTCTCTATAGACAGTGCCAATGTTCGAGGGTCGGTTACCAGATTCTGAAAATAGGGTGCTCCGAACCAAAAATGGGACTTCAAAGACTACTGTTCACGGTGGTGACTGGTTGATTAACTGGATTCCATAGCAATGAGAAAGACTTGCAAGGACTCTAACGCTCAAGTCAGAGAATGCAAGAAGAACAAAGTTTAAGAGGATGTAATTGTACCTGAATTGGGAGTGTCCACTTTTATTTATAGGTGAGGTTGGCAATAACGATTGCCTCAATGGACTTCCAAGATTCTAGTGTAACGGTTTCGGATTCCTTAATGGCTTTGTGTGCGTTATGGCACCTGAATTAGGCATTAGCGAATCCGAATTAAATGCCCATGTGACAGAAGTGGCGTCCTTTACTTTATTCTCGATGGTCTCCAATTTGGGCTTCTAGGCCCTATAAAGGTCGGGCCTTAATGGGCGGACCGCCATATTGGGCCTTTAAGTTTCATCTAGAGCATGACATGTGTAAAACTTTTCTTATTAATACCTCTAAATTATTGAAATTATAGATTAATAGTATTTTTTTTAGTCATGGAAATATTAATAGTATAGGTAGATATCAATTTGTAGCATTTAGCAAAAGTGGGCCTGTGTATAGATATAGATTTGTAGCTTTTATAATTGTTGCTATGTACCCCAAAAAAAATGTAACTATTGGACCTTTATCATTATGTTGAAAATGGTACCTTTTTTTTTCCTGTCCCTGAAAATGGTACATTTAAGTTGGCCAAAATTACAAAAACTTCGTGGGCTAATGGACTGTCATGGGTGTGGCTTTCATTTTGTGGTCTTTTGTGTATAGAATTTTTTAAGAGCTTTAATTGGTTAATGATGTTTGTAAATGCTTCAAACATATATTCAATTATTCACGTGTTCCATCGTTTTGAATAGTTCACTTTTATAGAACTAATTTTTATTTCTTTTATGGTCAGTTTTAGGTGAACAATTTTAAAATTGGTCCATGAATAGATGATTTGGTATATACTATTAGATCAGGTAAAAAAATTTAAATGAACGGGTGAGATCAACAATTAATAAACATTTTTAATAATTTATTAAAATTGTAAAATAATCAAAAATTATAAAATAGTCTATCACCCACCACTCTACCTGTAACACCCCCAATTCTGCCAAAGCTAATTAGCTCAGTGTTACTCTAATTAGAGAGATTAGTGATTAGTCAAGAATTAGTCAATTAATCTCGAGTAAAAGTTTAGTAATTACGAGAAAGTCAACAAGTCAACTAAAAATCAGTAATCTATGATAAAAGTCAATAATTGAATAATGACACGATAAAATAAATTAATTAAGGCTTAATCATCAAATCTTGCCAATTCATGATTAAGAACATAATTAAGGTAATATAATCTTATTAATTAAGTACATGACAAATGTTTTATCTTAGTCAAATGGGATAAATTAATCCTTACACAGCAAATACATAATTAGTGAAAATCATTCCTTTTAGAGAAAGAAGTCTTAAAAGTGTAATTAATCAAAATTGCTTAAGGAACAATTAAACTAATTTAATTGATTAACACTTAGCTAATTCTAATAACAATTAAAATTCAAAATTTTTTTCCCTTAATCAAGATGAAAATTTCAGCCAAGCAAGCCCACCATCCACCATCCATTTGCCTCCTAATCTTACACCATTAGATCAAGGCTTAATGCGGTTAATTAATTTAAAGATTGATTAACCAAAAGTGGGATAATCTTATGCATGGATTACACTTAATTTGGCATTAACCATCAGACTGGATCAACACATTAATAGCATGGAGTTAGCCATTAACCATCTTAGAAAACACAAAAGGGTTTAAACCATGCACCAAAACTCAAGGGTGGAGCAATCACTCTTTCACTCCAAGGTCACAGCCTATTCCTAAGTGAATGACGCAAGAAAGCACTCAGCCAAGCCATGTGATTTACCCCCCAAATGGCCACACACACACACACACACTCTTTCATTTGTGCAACTCTCATTCTCTCACTAAAGGCTAGAAGCTCTCACTTCTATCTAAACTGCACTCTACCCCTCTTTGTTCATCTTACATTTCCTACTCTAACTAACCTTGTAACACCCTAATAAATCCATATTACGCTTAATTCGTATTACGGCGTTTTATTAGTTGTTACTTATGCTCGTGGAAAACTAAACTTCACTTGAAATTAAATTACGCGGAAAATACAGTAAATTTTTTTTTTTGAAATATGTCGTCGCTTTTGAAAAGTAAAGCCTTGCGCGAGAAGATAGTGGTAAACGAGCGTATTGCAAGGATTTCGATATAAATGGAAGGAACATGAGATAAATCATAATATCATGCATTCAAATTACAACATCAACCACATAATTATAATTATCCTCATAATATTCAACAAATACATAAGAGGGAACTCATGGTCATGCCATGGCCCCAAAATATCAAAAGTACAAGTCTGACAAGATCTAATACAAAATGAAACACAACAGATAAGGAGCAATATTGGGATAAGCCCACGTAGACATATACTAGCTTCTCTGCCCCTTCCATGCCCTTCCATCGAACGGACTCAGGTCCTCGAATGCCTGGTCCCCCACGTTGCTCGGCCTCGGGGAACGTGAGGAGTATGGATGATGCGAGGGTGCCGGCTGTTGACCTCTACGCGACGAATGGGACGGCCCGGAGTATAGCTGCCCACCGAAGAACGTGCCTCGGAGGGATCCTCCTCAGATGCGACAGGATGGTACTCGGGGAGCGGCGGCGAAGCGGCTGCGGCTCTAGGAGTAGCAGTCGAACTCACTTCGATCACCGGGACTCCTGGCAGCGGCACGGGCTCGGCTACGGGTAGACCTGGAGACATAGGCTCCATCTCGATCTCGGGCAATGGCTCGGGCGGGAAATCCCAAGGACCCAACGGCTGTCCAAGGTGTGCCGATGATACGTCCACAGGGGCTGGCGGGATCTCTGGCTCCTCCTGCTCAAAAACTCGACCGGGGTGGAAGTATGTGCGGACTATTATGGTGGTCGTGGCCACAATAGCGTGGGCGCCCTCATCATAGGCCCACTCACGGCGGGGAGGCTCCATGCTCCATGCCACGTGATGCTCCATGAGTATCTGGTGACGAGACGGAAAAACAACTAGGATGAGAAATAAGATTTCTCAGTAGGACTCGACCCTGACACACAGGTGTCATCGTCATCGTCCCAGCCACTTCGGTTTTTGAAGGAAAACTGTGGGCATTCAATAGGTTCAATTATTTGATTTTCGAAAACATTACTATCCGAAGTGGATTCCATTTTTAGTACTTATCCTTGTTGTATTAACAACATCATGGCATACATGAAAGCTTATATGACTATTCATAACATACATAAACATGTTGAGAGTTATACTCTTTACTTGGGTTGGACCGAAGTCGCTTTCTTTCCTTAACTTGACTTATCTTAAGTCCTTTCTTTCCACCCACTAAACATAAGTGGTAATGAGCTCATACCGTGGCCGTCGCCACCATAGAATTTCGGTACTTACACTAGCTGGGTCATGCCATGCCTCATGTAAGCCCTATCCCCTATATTCACACTAGCTGGGTCATGCCATGCCTCATGTGAGTCGTGGGTGAGGGGAACTTAAATTAGGTCACCTTCCCGTTGAAGGATCACACTTTATTGAATCTTCTCTTATTAAACTTATGATGCAAAATATTTCTAAGTCCACAATTTCTACAAAATTTCGGCAGCATAACGGCTAGACCGAAGCTTACCCAAAATTTTGCCAAACAGAAAACCAGTATCACAGCATCATATCATATCATCATATCATATCATCATTATCATGGCATCATAATCACATCATCATCATAACATCATGCTTGCAACATAAACATAGGCATATTCTCAAGCAAAGTTTTATGAGCTTAGCTTAGTAAATTTGGTGCAAACTTTTAATTTAGGTTACCTCTTGGGTGTTCTCTTTTAATTGTTGTAGGGCCAATTTTTATCTAATATACTTTTTGATACTTTTTAAGTTGAGTTATGAAGGTTTTCTAATACTTAGTATAAAGGTATTAATGTCTTAAAGCTTATTCTTCATTAACCTTTAACTTTTACCCTAACCAGTTTTACTTTTACAGTGGGGTAGTAACTTCAAAAATTCACCATAATTTCATCTTTTAGTCTTTGGTTTCGAATTTTGGTATGCTTACACTTCTCTGAGTCTATTTTTACACAAAAGAAACCCCACTCAAAAATTCATTTTGTAGCTTGAGTTATGCATATTTTATTCTGACTGTTCAGATTTGAAAGTTCATCTCGGGTCAGTGACTTTTAACATTTACTGTGAACTCCTCACGAAGAATCTGACAAAACTTTTTATGGGGATGTTTCTCTGTATCTTAGCTTTCCAACAAACTTGGTCCCACTCAAAAATGTTATGTATAGCTTGAGTTATACACGTTTTATTACCTACTACCCGGACAGAAACCCATCCAGGAACAGCAGACTTTAAAAATTCATATCTCTCTCATTTTAAAACCAAATCTCGCATATTTTATATGTATGAAAAGCTCTTTGAGTCTACTTTTACAGAAAATTAGTTTCATTGCATTTTCAGTTTTGTAGCAATAAACATACCGCCCGCTTTACAGGCTGCCAGAATTCCAGATTTACTAGTTTTTAAGTTTTTCACTTCAAGCTTATGGAGAAATTGTTATATCCCTTTAAAACACCATTTTCATGTTTTATCTCAACATTATCATCAATGTTTTAGTTACCAAATCAGTATTTTGAAACAAAATAAAGCAAGACACATAAAACCATCATGCCACAAGATTTTCTTTCAAAACAACACTTTTCAACAAGACAAGAAAGCTCATAGAACAAGGAATGGTCATGAGACCTTGAAGCAAGTCCTAAAACCACCTAGCTATGAAGAGCTTAGGGGTTCTAGTTCTTGAAAAATATATGGAGAGGAAGGGTTAGAGTCACTACCAAAAAGTTCCTCTTGAAGGCTTGGAAGATGAAGATGGTTGGAGATGGCCTCCTTCTCCTTGAGCTTGATATTGAGGCTTGTGTATGAGTAGTTTTGTTTCTCCAAGGACCAAAAATGATAGTCCTTGAAGGGATGGTGATGGTGGTGATGGAAATGAGGTGAGAAGTAGTAGGGAGATTGAAAGAAGAATGAGGAAGATTGGAAGAACAAGAGAAGAGGAATGGGTCTTGGAGAGAGGAGAGAGCTTTGTGTCTATTCTTGAGAGAGGAAATGAAAAATGAATGGAGGAGAGAGGGTGGGCTGAAGGTGGCGCAAAAGAGGGAGGAAAGGTGATGTGATTTTTGCTTCTTACACAAGCTAGGGAGTGGGAAAAACCAGAGGGCAAAAGGGGGTGTTGTGTTTCCTTTGAGTCTTGGTACTTGGGTAAAAGGCTTTGTGTTATTTTTGTCAATTGGTTAAAAGCATGAGCTACCTTTGGATTGGCATTGGATGATTGTGATCACTCCAAGTGTCACAATCTTGATGAAGGAGAGTATAACTCTTGTCATGACTTAAGGGTTCTACTAACATGGACTCTTGATCTAGTGGTGTATGATGAGAAGGCAATTGAATGGTTAGATGTGGCTCTTGCTTTGACCAAACTTTCAATCAATAATTAAAGGGAAGTTTTCTACATCTTTATAATTGTTACAATTATCTAAATGTTAATTAATTCAATTAGTTTAAATTACTCATTAGCACATTTTAATTAAGAAGGATTTTTTCTCTTTAATGTGATTGAGTTTTGAGACTTATGTGCTCTTAGTTAATTAGGTTAGATCACCTTGATTTTATGTTCTAAATCATGAATTAATAAGGATTGGGCAATTAGGCTTTTAATTGTAAATTTTAATGCCTTAAGCTTCAATTGTCGACTTGCCTTAATTTACTAAGCTCTTGCTCTTACTCTTGAGATTAGCCGATTAGTTCTCAACTAATCGCTAATCCCTCTAATTAGCCGGGAACACCGAGCTAATTAGCTTAGGTAAAAATGGGGATGTTACATTTCTCCCCTCCTTAAAAAGAATTTTGCCCTCAAAATTCGTTACCTGAAAATAGGTGGGGGTAATCTCTTTGCATCTCTGCCTCGAGTTCCCACGTGTGCTCTTCCAAGTGTTCTTTTGCCCAGGCCACTTTCATTAGGGGCACAGACTTGTTCCTCAGCTGCTTGACCTTCCTATCTATGATTCTCATAGGCGGTAGGTCGAAGGTTAGGTCTTCCCTTAACTGTACACTTTCTGGCTCAAGAAGGTGATTCGGGTCGGAGTTGTACTTTCTTAGTTGGGAGACATGGAAGACATTGTGAAGGTTTGACAAATGAGGTGGTAATGCTATCTGGTAGGCAACTGTTCCTACTCGTTTCAAGATTTCAAGAGGGCCAAGAAAACGAGGGCTCAACTTTTTGACTCTAAGGGCTCTACCTATGCCTGTTGTAGGAGTGATTTTCAAGAATACGTGTTCTCCCTCTTGGAACCCGATTGGCTTCCTCCTCTTGTCCGCATAGCTCTTCTGACGACTTTGTGCTGTGAGAATCCTTTCCCTTATCCTCTTAATTTGCTCGGTGGTTTCTCTAACCAGATCAGGCCCTAAGAGGCTTTGCTCACCCGGTTCATACCAACAAAGCGGAGATCGGCACTTCCTGCCATACAGGGCTTCATAAGGCGCCATCCCAATGCTAGCATGAAAACTATTATTGTAGGCGAACTCAATGAGGGGTAGGTGTTTGTCCCAACTTTCGGGTCGATCCATTACACATGCCCTCAACATGTCCTCTAGGGTTTGTATGGTTCTCTCTGATTGTCCATCAGTCTGGGGGTGGTAGGCTGTTCTTAAACAAAGTTTCGTCCCAAATGCCTTTTGCAAGGCTCCCCAGAACCTAGAGGTAAACCTTGGGTCTCTATCCGACACAATGGTTGCAGGTACTCCGTGCAGTCTTACGATCTCTTGGATGTATAGCTGGGCTAGCTTATCCAAAGGATAATTCGCCCTTATGGGTAAGAAGTGGGCAGACTTTGTCAATCTATCCACAACAACCCATATGGCATCAAATCCACCTTGGGTTCGGGGTAAACCCATCACGAAGTCCATAGAGATTCCATCCCACTTCCATTCGGGGATCTCCAGTGGTTGCAGCATGCCTGAGGGTTTTTGGTGCTCAATCTTCACCTTTTGACAAACTAAGCACTTATCCACAACATCTGCTATGTCTCGTTTCATGCTTGGCCACCAAAACATCCTCTTGAGGTCCTGGTACATCTTCGTTATGCCAGGATGCATGGTGAAATGACCTTTGTAGGCTTCTTCTACAATCGTCCTTCTCAAGTCATCCTTAGCAGGCACGCATATCCTCCCTTGATACCTCCACACGCCATCAATGCCTTGAGTAAATTCTTTCAGCTTTCCCTCCTTCACCTGAGCTACAATCCTCAAGAACTCTTCATCCTCTTCCTGAGCCCGCATAATTTGTCCTCTAAACTCACTTGTCACCTTGATCAGACTCAACCTTATGCTACGATGGGTCAGGGTAACTCCGAGGTTCAAGTCTCTAAAGCTCTCAATCAACTCTGCTTCCTTCCCCATCATCCACGACACATGCAATGATTTGCGGCTCAGTGCATCCGCCACCACATTGGCCTTACCAGGGTGGTAGTTCAACCCGAAATCGTAGTCCTTCAAGAATTCCATCCACCGCCTCTGCCTCATGTTAAGCTCATTCTGATCAAACAACTACTTCAGACTCTTGTGATCCGAAAATACCTCAAACCTAACTCCATATAGATGGTGCCTCCATATCTTCAAGGCAAACACCACGGCCGCTAACTCCAGGTCATGGGTCGGGTAGTTAACTTCATGAGGCTTCAGTTGCCTAGAGGCGTTCGCTACCACACTACGATTTTGCATCAGAACACAACCTAACCCTCTTCCAGAGGCATCACAGTAAACCTCAAAGGCTCCCTTAGGGTCAGGACTAATGCAGTGTAGAAGTCAACTTCGCCTTCAACTCTTGAAAACTTCTCTCACACTCTTCAGTCCACACAAAAGCAGCATTCTTCCTAGTGAGCTTAGTCAAAGGTAGGGATATCTGAGAAAATCCCTTTATAAACCTCCAATAATATCCGGCTAGGCCGAGAAAACTCCGAATCTCCGTCACCGTTGTCGGCCTCTCCCAGTTCATTACAGCTTCCACCTTGCTCGGACCTACGGATATCCTTCCCTTAGTCACGACGTGACCCAAGAACTTCACTTCTTCTAGCCAAAACTCACACTTCGACAACTTCGCATACAGCTTCTTATCCCTCAAGATTTCCAACACAATCCTAAGATGCTCTTCGTGTTCCTCCTTCGTCTTTGAATAGATGAGGATGTCATCTATAAAGACCACCACAAACTTATCCAAATACGGCCTAAAGATCCTGTTCATATAATCCATAAACACAGCCGGGGCATTGGTCAATCCAAACGACATTACTCTAAACTCATAATGCCCATATCTAGTCCTAAAGGCCGTCTTGGGAATATCTTCCTCCTTCACTCTAATTTGATGGTATCCCGACCTTAGATCTATCTTTGAAAACACCACTGCTCCTCTGAGTTGGTCCATCAAGTCGTCTATCCTTAGCAAGGGGTACTTGTTTTTCACTGTGACCTTGTTCAACTGCCGATAATCCACGCATAGCCTCATGCTTCCATCCTTCTTCTTGACAAATAACAAGGGCTCCCAAGGTGAGGCACTTGGTCGCACAAACTTCTTTTCCAAAGAACTCCTCCAATTGGGTCTTCACTCTTCCAACTCCAAAGGGACATTCGGTAGGGTGCAATAGATATTGGTCAGTCCACGGCACCAATTCTATGGAAAACTCTATCTCTCTCTCAGGGGGAAACTCAGGGATATCCTCAGGGAAGACTTCAGGGTACTCATTCGCCACAGGAATCTCATCAAGAGCTTGCTCTAGTTCAACCTCACTAGCCGACAGGAGAACGTATTCTTGATTCTCAGTCTTACAACAGTATAACACAATAGGTTTCAAGCTTAAACTAACAGGTTTAGAAGGTAAGGAAGGGAATACGATTGTTTTGGCAGCACAATCTAACATAACATGATTGGCTGAGAGTCAATCCATGCCTAAGATTAGATCTAAACCAAACAAAGGAAGGCAGATTAAATCAGACTCATAAGTTCTACCCTCAATATGAATTTGACACTTCAAACAACACAGGCAAGTTCTAACTGGTTTCCCAGTTGGAGTAGAAACAAGCAACATATAAGGCAGCTCAGAAATAAACAACCCCAATCTACTCACGCAATCATGAGAAATAAAAGAATGCGTAGCGCCAGAGTCATATAGTACAGTTAAGATGTTACCATTCACTTCGCATGTACCTCGAATGAGATCGCCAGACTCCGTGGTCTCCTCGGCATTCATGGTGAAGACCCTCCCTTGGCGTTGCGGTTTGGGGGCAGATGTGTCCTTCGTGCAGTTCTTGGCAAAATGGCCGGGCTGTCCACATGCAAGCGGACGTTTTGTCCAAAGATAGCAAACCCCTTTGTGTTGCTTCCCACACTTAGGGCAGACGGAATTGGTTGCAGGCTTCGGAGGCTGGCCGGCGGGTCTTGGAGGATTGGCAGAGGATCTCTGTGGTTGCTTGCCTCTAGAACCTTCACCATGGTAGGGCTTCTTTTGTGGGGGCTGTCTCTGGTGTTGCCCTTGAGATGCCTGCCTTCTCTTATGGGCTTCTGACCTCTGGATAGCCAGCTTGCGGTTGCAGTCCTCCACCACGCGACTCTTATTGACAAGGGCCACATAGTTCCGAATCTCCAGCGGGGCCACGGATGCCAGGATGTCGGCCCTCAAACCTCCTTCGTACTTCATGCACTTCCAGTGCTCATCGGGGTTTCGCTGATATAGCGTGGAGAACTTACACAGCTCCTCAAACTTCGCTGTGTAATCAGCAACGCTCATACCTCCCTGGTAGAGCCTCAGGAACTCCATCTCCTTTGCGTTTCTTACCGACATCGGGAAATACTTCTCGTAGAAAGCTGTCTTGAAGTTGTCCCAAGTGATTTCCCTTTGGTCGCTCTCCATCAAGCTCTTCACTCCCTTCCACCAGAATTCAGCATCCGCCTTCAGCATATAGGTAGCAAAGGCTACCTTTTGGGTCTCCGAGCAAGTCAGCACAGAGTAGATCTTCTCGATCTCTTTAATCCATTCGTCAGCTTCTTTAGGGTTGAAGGCCCCCTTGAAACTGGGCGGGTTAGCCTTGCGGAACTCCGAGAACTTCTGATATTCAGTACTTGCTCCGTTGCCGCCGACGGACTCTTCAGACCTTCGGTTCAGCTGATCCATCATGTGTTCAGCTGCCGTAGCTTGAGCTTGCATGGCGTTCGCCATCTGTTGAAAGGTCCTCATGAAATCAGCAATGTTCGTGTTGTCGCTGGGCTCAATGGCGGTACGTCTGCCAGTTGCCATTAGTTCCTGAACACACCAAAACAAAAATATCGAGTTGATCAGGCCCAATATCAAGCATAAGCATGGCAGCAACTAAAGGCAATCTCACACGACGGTCATGCATTCTAAGTCCTACATCCCATCATACAGACAGGGTTCTGAGCACGACTTAACATAGCGCACGTAGAATTATGCTTGGAAGCATAGTCAGTCTAACCTCAGGCTTTAACAGGATGAACTGCTCTGATACCATAATGTAACACCCTAATAAATCCATATTACGCTTAAGTCGTATTACGGCATTTTATTAGTTGTTACTTATGGTCGTGGAAAACTAAACTTCACTTGAAATTAAATTACGTGGAAAATACAGTAAATTTTTTTTTTTGAAATATGTTGTCGCTTTTGAAAAGTAAAGCCCTGCGCGAGAAGATAGTGGTAAACGAGCGTATCGCAAGGATTTCGATATAAATGGAAGGAACATGAGATAAATCATAATATCATGCATTCAAATTACAACATCAACCACAAAATTATAATTATCCTCATAATATTCAACAAATACATAAGAGGGAACTCATGGTCATGCCATGGCCCCAAAATATCAAAAGTACAAGTCTGACAAGATCTAATACAAAATGAAATACAACAGATAAGGAGCAATATTGGGATAAGCCCACGTAGACATATACTAGCTTCTCTGCCCCTTCCATGCCCTTCCATCGAACGGACTCAGGTCCTCGAATGCCTGGTCCCCCACGCTGCTCGGCCTCGGGGAACGTGAGGAGTATGGATGATGCGAGGGTGCCGGCTGTTGACCTCTACGCGACAAATGCGACGGCCCGGAGTATAGCTGCCCACCGAAGAATGTGCCTCGGAGGGATCCTCCTCAGATGCGACAGGATGGTACTCGGGGAGCGGCGGCGAATCGGCTGCGGCTCTAGGAGTAGCGGTCGAACTCACTTCGATCACCGGGACTCTTGGCAGCGGCACGGGCTCGGCTACGGGTAGACCTGGAGATATAGGCTCCATCTCGATCTCGGGCAATGGCTCGGGCGGGAAATCCCAAGGACCCAACGGCTGTCCAAGGTGTGCCGATGATACGTCCACAGGGGCTGGCGGGATCTCTGGCTCCTCCTGCTCAAAAACTCGACCGGGGTGGAAGTATGTGCGGACTATTATGGTGGTCGTGGCCACAATAGCGTGGGCGCCCTCATCATAGGCCCACTCATGGCGGGGAGGCTCCATGCTCCATGCCACGTGATGCTCCATGAGTATCTGGTGACGAGACGGAAAAACAACTAGGATGAGAAATAAGATTTCTCAGTAGGACTCGACCCTGACACACAGGTGTCATCGTCATCGTCCCAGCCACTTCGGTTTTTGAAGGAAAACTGTGGGCATTCAATAGGTTCAATTATTTGATTTTCGAAATCATTACTATCCGAAGTGGATTCCATTTTTAGTACTTATCCTCGTTGTATTAACAACATCATGGCATACATGAAAGCTTATATGACTATTCATAACATACATAAACATGTTAAGAGTTATACTCTTTATTTGGGTTGGACCGAAGTCCCTTTCTTTCCTTAACTTGACTTATCTTAAGTCCTTTCTTTCCATCCACTAAACATAAGTGGTAATGAGCTCATACCGTGGCCGTCGCCACCATAGAATTTCAGTACTTACACTAGCTGGGTCATGCCATGCCTCATGTGAGTCGTGGGTGAGGGGAACTTAAATTAGGTCACCTTCCCTTTTGAAGGATCACACTTTATTGAATCTTCTCTTATTAAACTTATGATGCAAAATATTTCTAAGTCCACAATTTCTACAAAATTTCGGCAGCATAACGGCTAGACCGAAGCTTCCCCAAAATTTTGCCAAACAGAAAACCAGTATCACATCATCATATCATATCATCATATCATATCATCATTATCATGGCATCATAATCACATCATCATCATAACATCATGCTTGCAACATAAACATAGGCATATTCTCAAGCAAAGTTTTATGAGCTTAGCTTAGTAAATTTGATGCAAACTTTTAATTTAGGTTACCTCTTGGGTGTTCTCTTTTAATTGTTGTAGGGCCAATTTTTATCTAATATACTTTTTGATACTTTTTAAGTTGAGTTATGAAGGTTTTCTAATACTTAGTATAAGGGTATTAATGTCTTAAAGCTTATTCTTCATTAACCTTTAACTTTTACCCTAACCAGTTTTACTTTTACAGTGGGGCAGTAACTTCAAAAATTCACCATAATTTCATCTTTTAGTCTTTGGTTTCGAATTTTGGTATGCTTACACTTCTCTGAGTCCATTTTTACACAAAAGAAACCCCACTCAAAAATTCATTTTGTAGCTTGTGTTATGCATATTTTATTCTGACTGTTCAGATTTGAAAGTTCATCTCGGGTCAGTGACTTTTAACATTTACTGTGAACTTCTCACAAAGAATCTGACAAAACTGTTTTATGGGGATGTTCCTCTGTATCTTAGCTTTCCAACAAACTTAGTCCCACTCAAAAATGTTATGTATAGCTTGAGTTATACACGTTTTATTACCTACTGCCCGGACAGAAACCCATCCAGGAACAGCAGACTTTAAAAATTCATATCTCTCTCATTTTAAAACCAAATCTCGCATATTTTATATGTATGAAAAGCTCTTTGAGTCTACTTTTACAGAAAATTAGTTTCATTGCATTTTCAGTTTTTTAGCAATAAACATACCGCCCACTTTACAGGCTGCCAGAATTCCAGATTTACTAGTTTTTAAGTTTTTCACTTCAAGCTTATGGAGAAATTGTTATATCCCTTTAAAACACCATTTTCATGTTTTATCTCAACATTATCATCAATGTTTTAGTTACCAAATCAGTATTTTGAAACAAAATAAAGCAAGACACATAAAACCATCATGCCACAAGATTTTCTTTCAAAACAACACTTTTCAACAAGACAAGAAAGCTCATAGAACAAGGAATGGTCATGAGACCTTGAAGCAAGTCCTAAAACCACCTAGCTATGAAGAGCTTAGGGGTTCTAGTTCTTGAAAAATATATGGAGAGGAAGGGTTAGAGTCACTACCAAAAAGTTCCTCTTGAAGGCTTGGAAGATGAAGATGGTTGGAGATGGCCTCCTTCTCCTTGAGCTTGATATTGAGGCTTGTGTATGAGTAGTTTTGTTTCTCCAAGGACCAAAAATGATAGTCCTTGAAGGGATGGTGATGGTGGTGATGGAAATGAGGTGAGAAGTAGTAGGGAGATTGAAAGAAGAATGAGGAAGATTGGAAGAACAAGAGAAGAGGAATGGGTCTTGGAGAGAGGAGAGAGCTTTGTGTCTATTCTTGAGAGAGGAAATGAAAAATGAATGGAGGAGAGAGGGAGGGCTGAAGGTGGCGCAAAAGAGGGAGGAAAGGTGATGTGATTTTTGCTTCTTACACAAGCTAGGGAGTGGGAAAAACCATAGGGCAAAAGGGGGTGTTGTGTTTCCTTTGAGTCTTGGTACTTGGGTAAAAGGCTTTGTGTTATTTTTGTCAATTGGTTAAAAGCATGAGCTACCTTTGGATTGGCATTGGATGATTGTGATCACTCCAAGTGTCACAATCTTGATGAAGGAGAGTATAACTCTTGTCATGACTTAAGGGTTCCACTAACATGGACTCTTGATCTAGTGGTGTATGATGAGAAGGCAATTGAATGGTTAGATGTGGCTCTTGCTTTGACCAAGCTTTCAATCAATAATTAAAGGGAAGTTTTCTACATCTTTATAATTGTTACAATTATCTAAATGTTAATTAATTCAATTGGTTTAAATTACTCATTAGCACATTTTAATTAAGAAGGATTTTTCCTCTTTAATGTGATTGAGTTTTGAGACTTATGTGCTCTTAGTTAATTAGGTTAGATCACCTTGATTTTATGTTCTAAATCATGAATTAATAAGGATTGGGCAATTAGGCTTTTAATTGTAACTTTTAATGCCTTAAGCTTCAATTGTCGACTTGCCTTAATTTACTAAGCTCTTGCTCTTGCTCTTGAGATTAGCCGATTAGTTCTCAACTAATCGCTAATCCCTCTAATTAGCCGGGAACACCGAGCTAATTAGCTTAGGTAAAAATGGGGATGTTACAAACCTCATTTTCCACCACCATTCCCAAAAGCCCTTCAAGGACCACCCTCTTTGGTCTTTGAAGAACATACTCAAACACACACCTAGCTCCATTTCCAAGCTCCAAGGGATGGAGACCATCTTCAACCTTTCCACTTTTCAAGCACCTCAAAAAGCTCCTTGTAGTAGCGACTCTATCTTTTCTTCTTTGCATATTTTCAAGCACTAAAACTCCTAAGCTTCTCATAGCTAGGTGGTTCTAGACCTTGCACTTAGATCTCATGACCACACTCTTTCTCTATGAAGTTTTTCCCTTGTGTTAAAGTATTTTCTTAAAATGTGATTATATTGTATGAATACTTTCATAAATCAAACTTTATTTAAACTTTAAATACCATTTTTATCACTGAAACCTCAAACTATGAAATCAAAAATGAAAGATAAAAATGGTCACTTGAAGAAAAATCTCAATGTTTCTACAAAACAAGCTAAGAAAATGAAATCTGGATATGCAAAAATTCTAGCAGTCTTATGGCGAATGCAGTAACTCATTTTATACAACTCAAAATATAACGAGACTAATTTTAAATGAAAATAAACTCACAAAGCTTTCCATATGAGCGAAATATGAATTTTGTAAGTGGGCTACACCCAGTGGTGTTTCTATCTAGACAGCCTGCACTAAAATCTTTATAACCCAAGTTATATAAAACATTTTTGAGTAAAACTAAATTTGTAAGAAAGATAAGACATAAGGGAACCACCTCATAAAATATCTCGGTCAGGTTCCTTTTGTAGAACTCCTAGTAAATTCGTGAAATTACTATTACTTGGGTAAACTTAAAAACTGGACAGTAATATTGTTTAGTGCATCACTTAAGTTAAACTTTGAATTTTTGAGTAGAGTTTGTTTTGTTTTAAAGATGTTCAGAGAAGTATAATTATACAAAAAATCAAATTAAAACAGTAAAAGATAAAATTATGGTGAAATTTCTAAGTTATTGCCTCATAGTAAAAACATAAATTCCGTTAAGGCAAAGTGAAAGGGCAAACTTGAAGACCCCAAAGATCCTCGACTTAAAACATTAAGCTGCATAATCCAACTTAAAAGATTTAGAAGAGAAATGATAAAAGAATGGTACAAGATGAAAATCTAACTAAACGTTTGCACCTAATTTACTAAACTAAGCTCATAAGGCTTTACTTGTAATATATGTCTTTATGTGTAAGTATGATGATGATGCTATGAAATTTATAATGATGTCTTGTGATTGGCATTCTCTATATTTAGCAAATTTTTGGGGAAGCTTTAACCTAGCCGTTTTGCTGTCGGATTTCCATAAAAATAATGGACTCAGCAAAATTTTTAGCTTCATATGCATTAATTAAGAAAAGATAGAGCTAAAGGTGTGATCCTTTAAAAGAGAAGGTGACCCTCAAAGACAAGATAAGAGGATATGATTCTTCAAAAAGAAAGGTGATCCTTAAGCTTCGGGTAATCCTTTGGTAAAGGAAAGTGAAACCTATTTTTCCCCCCTCTCCTGCCAAGGTTCTGGGAATTTATGGTGGTAATACTCATGGTATGAGCTTATTACCATTCAAGTTAAGAGGGTGGTAAATAAAAGATTTTTGATAAACTCAAGTTTAATGAAAGAAAGGGGCTTTAATGCAACCCTAGATAAGAAAGAAAATGCCAAGATGTTTATGCATGATACATCTATTCATATTTCCTTCTTATGTCTATGTTAACATATTTGTCATGATAAGAATGTATGTTTAAAAGGGAACCCACTTCGGATAACTATGTTTTCAAAAACCTAATAATTGAACCATATGCATACTTGCTAATTCCTTTAGCAAAAACCCAAAGGGGCTTAGATGATAATGAAGACACTTTCGTGTTGAGTTAGAGTCCTACTGAGAAATATTATTTCTCACCTTCATTTATTTTCGTATTGTCACTAGATCCTAATGGCACACCCTATGGAGTGGATCATAGATCCACTAGAGTATGAATGGTTCTATGATGCAGGCACAACTGTTCTGGATCTTGACACTCTTAGCATGTTGGGATGAGATTGTGGATGATGGTCACCATGGTTATGATCACTGATAGACTAATTATTCTGTTTAGTTCCTGCCATTCTATGCATTTTACTTTGCCTTTTACTGTCCTTTTGAGACTTTTTTATATGTATCTATTTGGATATTTTAGACCGTGGCACAACCATGTGTCCTATAATGTAACCTATAACAGTATGACTTATGTAATGCGATGTGCTTATCCTATCTCTGCTACGTATTGATATTCTTTCCTTACTGCCCTTATGCTTAATTGCTTCATGTTGAGACTCATATGCACGACAATTAATAACATTTCTTTCATGCTCAAGGCTCAAGTTTTCAATGCTTTAAAAGCAGCGACGTATTTCAAAAAAAAAAAAAATCCTATTTTTCATGTAATATATTTTCCAAAAGAGTTCAAGTTTTCCACGAGGATAAGTAACAGCTGATAATCGGATATAATATGACTTAAGTATAGTATGGGGTTATTTAGGTGTTACACTACCCATCTTTAAGCACCCTTACCCCTCCAACCAGCTCCATTGGGCCACTACCAATCGGCATCCACTATTCCTCCCTTACCACTGTAATAGACGCACCGAATGCTATCAAATTAAACCAGGCTCTTAATTTCTTGTAGTATAAGGAATGTACCCAAATCGTCTCCCTTGGATCTTTGAATGGCTTTCAGTTGAGTCAATTGATGAGTCAATGAAAAAAAGAAGGTTAATCAATTAACAAAACTAATTATGCAAGTAAAAATGTAATTAAGGAGAATTAACAAATTCTTAAGGCATCAATCCAAATTCTATCCAATCATTGAGCAACAGATTAACATAGTTCAGTGATTAGGAAAATTAAATTCCAATCACAAATTAATCCATGACTCTCTACTAACAACCACCCAGAATTTGATCAAAGACTTAGCATGCATTATATATTATCCAACATAATACATAGAACCAATGTTTGAATTAAGATTGTTGAGTCAACTAGTCCAAAATTCAAATAAAAATTAAGCTGTTCAAATCAACCAACAGTGTAATTAAGAATAATCCATCAAAATCACATTCACACACATAATTTCAGATCATCAACTACAATCCTATTCAACAATTCAAAAAGTGAACAGAGATGAAGAGAAGAAACTGAACCATATTATAGATGAGGATCAAGGATCTCAAGTTCTTAACCTAATAATCTTCAAAGTTTAGATTGGGTTAAGAGATTACGCTAACATTCTGAGTTAAAAGAAGAGAAAAATAAAAATGAAGATGAAGAGCAAGGAAGAACAAAAGAGAGAAAATAAAAAGCGTGTTTTGTAACATCCCCTATAGTCATTAGTTACATGCTTTGATTAATTGTGTCTGGATATAAATTAATAGTGCTTTAATATTAATATAAAGAATAAAAAATTTAAGATAATTATAGAAAGTTTATGTTAGTAATTTTTCTTGCCAATGTAACCCTAAATAAAGTTAATAGACACTAGAATTTTTCTAGATAATTATGGAATTGTTAGTTAAATTATTAGTGCCTGAAACTTGATAATAATTTCTGAAAAATTATGAACATTTTTTTGAAGGTTAATTAGGGCTAATATAGCTTGTATAATTAAAATTAGAATTTTTAGAGCTTGTCTGAATTTTTTGTGATTTTTGGGTAATAATTAGTAAATTGTAGGATTAGGAAAAATAATTTAAAAATAGGCAATTGATTGAGAAAAATTATAAAAATTTAGAGGCATGCTTAGAATAATTAGAAGGACCAAATATAATTTTGAGAGCAATTAAAAGTTAAGGCGTGTTAATTAACTAAATCTAGCTTAATTATCATAAGTTAAATAGCAAGAATTTTAAAAAAAAATGACCAAATAAAATAATAGAGTCCTAAATTCGGCAAATTACCTCAGCCATTGATGTTGGACACTTGTCTTGAGACTTGGTGAGAAAGTTTAGAGGGAAAATAATTAAAAAGGACATGAATAGTTAAGTAGGTGAAAGTGTGTGTAAGTGATTGTATGTGTGTTTGTCAAGAAGCAAACTCTCACCCTTCAAGAAGCAGAAACACTTGACGGCAGCAAGGAAAAGGAGAGAGCAAGTGAATGTGTGAGAGTGAGTGTCCACTAAGTTCTTCTTCTTCATCTTCAAGAAAACGAACACATTAAGAGCAAAACAATTGTGAGACCTTGGTTGGTTTCCACCTTCTTGTTTTCCCTTCAAGCTTTGTGATCATCCTCACCACTCCACACCATTTTTGAGTTCCTTCTTCATCATTCAAGGTACGTGGTTTTCTTTTTTGTTTGAACTCTCCCAATTATCCTATAATTTTTGGTTGACTCTAATACTTTACTATTGTTGATGTTGGTTTTGAATAATCTTGGCTCAAAAACCTTCTATTTGGCTGTACCTGGAGCTTGCTTCTTGGAGCAAATTTGCTTTGTTTTGTATCAAGAGTGCAAAATGATGTAAATTTGATAAGGAGATTTGTGAAGGAGGAGTGATGGTTTGTAAATTTATAAGGGGTTATTTGGGTTAGCTCATGGGTAAGGCTAGACTATATTTGCTAAAGGGTAGATTTTAGGTTGATATGCCTTTTGGTCTTGCTAGTTTGATTTCCTCTATTTTGCCTCTAATATGAGTATGCATGAATATGCTTGTTTGTGTGTGTTTAATGATGTCTATATGCTTATCTCTTAATCCTTTGGTACAATATGCTGCTAGAACTTCTTCTGATTTACTGAGCTGCTATGCTGTATGATTTTTGCACCATATTAAATCTTGTTATTTTGATATGAAAATTTTATATGTTGAAGATACATTTGAGGTTCCTGCTTGTAAATTTTCATAATTTTTAGTGAAGGTTTAATATTTTTAAAAATTCATGATGTATCTATCCTATTTTGGAACCTATGATGGATTTCCAAAACCACCAAAATTTACCACTTCTATTAATATATTAACTCAATGAATTTTGACCTAATATTTTTATAGCATGTTAATAACACTTGAAAATATGATTGAGAATTTTTTGGGGATTTTTAGAGGTGTTTTACTGATTTAAATAAATTTGAGAGCTTGAAATTGTTTGTTTGTGAGGGGATATTTGGATAGCACATGTTGTGTAATTTTGTTACCCTGGCTATCTTTAAATTTTGACCTGCAATTTTTATAGATTACCCTTAACATCCCAATGGACCAAATAACAATTTTTCATGAATTTTTGAGATAGTTTACTATTTTAATTGTATTTATGTTCTAGGCTATTTTTCCGTATATGTTGCTATCTCCTTGTCCAAATTATGAGAATTGATACCTTTTTGCTAAGTGTGACCCATAAAGTGTCTTAAGGCCATGAAACTTAATTCTAAGGTAAAAATAGTACATAATGAGTGAAAATATTAATGGCCCAATTGGTAATGAATAAGTCAGGAATAACACTTGGCCCAATTTGTTCATGAAAACTAAGCCAATTAACTACTTCACAATGCCTTATTATATTTTGCTATGGGCTTGTATATGCAACATAGATCCACATGAACATTCATGATCATATGTGTGAATAAAAAATGCATGTGAACCAAATTTTCATATGATGTGTAGGGCATAAGATATGTGTGAAATGCATAATAATATTATAAAGATCCAAAGAATAGCATGATGAATGTGTGAATATGCATGAATGAATAAAGTTTTTATGAAATGTAAGGTGAATGTCTTGGCCCCACCTTGAATTGGACAAGTGGGACATTCACTACTCTATTTAGAGTGGATGGTTTAGTTTGGACATGGGCCCAATGTCTATGATTTTTGATCTGGGATAAGGGGATGCCCTAGTAGAGAGCTCTTGGTAGGAGATGAGCAGAGGCCACCAGCTTCCGTCCGACTGAATAATGAAAAGCAAAAGAAAAGAATAAGATAGGCAGAAAGATTCGTAAAGGAATAAGCGCATTCTTGCATAGCATCTTTATTCATATTTGCCATTACTTATCATTTTATCTCATATTTATCTTGCATGTTATGTATAACTGTCTATTTATTTACTATTCTTATGTGCTGCAATTATTTGATGCCTATTATTTTATTTTTATTTTGCCTGTATAAACTTAGGAGCTTTTGGTTGCTTGGTAGACCCCTGGAAGCATTTCCCTCTACTAAGACTCAATTCTCATTATATATTCCCTTGGTGCTTTCAAATGGCTAGCATTATGAGGTGGAGGTGACCTTCATGGTTGATCTACGCACAGGTCATGTGGTCCTTGTGCTACAGGATATCGGTTCCTTATTCTACCTTGTCACTTGATGTAGCATTTTATGCTGTTATTTTTTTTTTTTTCGTTTCCACTTGATGGATAAACAGATCCCTCTATTATTTGTTGATCTGTGTATGGAACAAGCAAAGTAGTTTTTATTTTATTAGATGACTGTATATGTATATTTAACATCCTAGGCCATTGACTTTACTTTTGGATGACTATATATTTGACCTTTCGGGGAATGGCCTGTAGACTGCTAGGCTTACTGATATATTATGTATGACAAGGTTATTCGGTATCTTGTGCTTTGCTTTCAACTAGTATGTGTACTGAAAAGCTGTTTTAAATAGTGGTAGTTACTTGGTTGACAATATTGGTAATGAAAGTAAATAACAATTAAATGAAATTTTGTATTGAGACATGTGACACATGCTAGCTTAGTTATTAATCATAACTAGAAAGAATTAGATTAATAATTAATTAGTAGGGTGTTCCACGTTTGATCCTAAGAGCTACTACTCCAAAAACTGCCCTTGTATCTTAGACTTCAGGCTCTAAAAACTAATCCTAGGCTCCCTAATTTCGGCTCCCCTTGCCCAATTCAGAAGATGTGTGAGCTAGCTTCCCATTGGCTTTGGTCCTAAGCAATTTGGGCCCAAATTGAGTGACTTATAGCCTAAAAAATGAATTGAGCTCTCTACACCAAACTGGAGACTTGCACTGCATTTTTGGCCACCAGATTCTGAGTTCTAATTTTTGTAGTGCTCAATCCAGCCCCCATGGGTCATTCAATTCTTGGCGACTTGGGTTCTTTCCAAATTTTGGGTTATGGATGCATCTGTGGCAGTGTCCAAGCTTGTTCCAGCATGTACTCTTACTCTGGGTTTCGACTTCCTACTATAAGGCGAAAGGTTCATGCTCTTGGTTCTGACTTCCTACCCTCAGGTGAGGGGTTCACACTCCAGGTTCTGACTTCCAGCTTCTATACCTAGGAACTATAATTGCTCCTCTGACTACACTTGCAGGCCCAATTTCATTTTCAAGACATGAGAATTAGCCTCTAACTTTTGCATGAAAGTTGTAAGCCCAACTCTTAGCTTTCCCACAAATCAAAAACCACAATCTAATGAAGTCTAGAGGTCAAGTTATTGTCAAAATACAAAAATAGTGTCAGAATGAGCACAATGCTAGAAAATTTGAATTAAGGTGAAACCAAAATCCAAACAACAAATATGATCCATGTTAATTCAATTAAGTACAAAATAGGGTTGATGCACCAAACATGAGGGATTATATATATCCAATTCATCACACCCTAACTTTCATCTGGACCACAAAGCCATCGATACATTGGTTCCACCCTCTAACTTGCCCCAACCGACCAATTACTCCTCACTAACCCATCAACTTCCTTCTTGCAAATCCCAATCACAAACACAAAAACTTCGTAATCATTCTTCTCCTAGAAATATGCAATATCCCTAACAATATTTCTTCTATTTCAAATTTTCAATCATGATTCACCAAAAGAAAAAATAAATTAACTAAATATTGGAAGCTCCAATGCCCATTAGAAACCATTGAGTGGTTAAACTTTATCAAGCTTAGCGTTTGATGAATAACAAACCAATTCTTAATAAAAACTTTCATACGAACTAACAGTTTGTTCAAGTGTTTATTTTTATTTAAACTAGATCATGCATACATGCTAGAATGAGAATAGAATCATGCAAGTTAAAGGTTCTCATACATATCTTATGGATATATTCCACAAGGAAAGAACCTTTTTGACAAAGATCTATGATCTATCTCTTAAGAAGCATATCAAGAAGTCTAGAAGGATGCATTTATGTCATCAGAAAGATACCAAATCATCAGAAAAGTCACAAGCACTTCAAAAGGATGAATCATCTAGAAGGGTGACTGTAACACCCTTTATTATATAAGCCATGCTCGAATCATGGAGTTATATTAAAAGGTTGTCACTATGTTAAGAAAGCTTTAAAATGTGGAAAATAAAATATATGGCCCTTTAACTGCACACTTTATTGCTAACTAATAGTTCATAAGTTTCGTCGTCTTTGATACATAGATGATAAAATACCTCAATTTAAAAGAAATTGTGACTAACATAATACACAGTACTTACTTTCGACTAGTCGCTAGCTAGCTCCAATAGTCGCTTGGTCTGGTTTATGCCCGAGTCTTGCTTAGCAAATGTCCCAGTACTCTGTCTCACACTTGATCTCCAACTTAGGTACTGGAATGTTTACGGAAAAAAAAAAACATATAAGCAGGCAGTGAGAACCTAAGGTTCTCAGTAAGTAAACATGAACTATTCTCATATAGTGCCATCATAAACATTCCAGCCGCTTTGACTTATTATGAAAATATGAGCACATATACGTAGACAGTGGTTCAATTTTAAGTGGAAAACATCTTCCTCAAAGTGGGTTATGTTTTAACAACCACTTGCAATATTATATGACAAACATAGAAATACGAATAGTACAATATGCTTCAACAAGAATCTTAATAACATTATGACTTAATGGGATAATTGAAGATGCACATAAAAATGCTTGTACTTGTCTATATGCAAATGCACTTGACTTAATTCATATCTTTCTTCAACTTGCAACTTGATCTTGCTCTTTTCTGTACTTGGTCCCCTGGAAGTGAATGGCTTCTCTTACCCCTGGGTAATAGCCTGCTTTTCAGGTCCGAGCTCGTACCTATACATGAGTGACGGGTTTACTTTCCCTAACCCTCAGGGCTAGCCCAAGTCTTAGACAGCATCGCTCTGGCCCACGCTAGCTAGATCTATGTCATGCCTCACGTGGTAGCTTGGTACGTCCCTCTTGCAAGTTCTTATTATCCTTTTCATTCCATATCTTGTCATACATGCAGATGCTTTGAGCATTCATGGATATGTCTCTTGCCTTACTTCTCATATCATATTCTAATTATGCTTGCATGCATGATGTACATGAACATGACATATAAATATAAATATATTCAAGGCATAATCACCCATAGCATAAGTTCTCATAAATTCCTGCCGAAAATTCGGCAGCATAATGGACCGAGTTCGTTTCCTTGTGAATAGTGCAAGGCTGCCAATACAATCAATTAAGTATGCAATTCAATGTAAAACAACAAGTTACAGCAACATTATTGATCATATGGTATTTCAAAATCAATAGAAATATCAACAGAGTTTTCTGCTCACTCTATCCTTTTCTGCCCAAATTTTGTGAAGTCCACCCTTACTCCTATTCAACTCATTTAGACCTGAATTTTGGATATGTCATAGCTCTATGTGTCTAGTTTCCAACCTTTTTGGTCCCACCTCATTTTGATTTGTATAACTCAAGTTATTTAAGTTTTATCTCGGCCTGCCATGTAGCTGGCCAAAATTACACACTTAAAAGTAAAAATTCACTAAAAATAGAAATCTGGTGAAATTATATGAAATTTATATCAATTTAAAGCTAACAGCAGTTTCAAATGAAATAAGTTTCATATCATTTTCATGTGTATATTTTGAGATATGAGCCCCGTAACTTGACCCTACTGGGCTACCCTGCTCCGGCCCGGTTTGAGCTTAAGGTGCATTCATTGATGTACTGGAAATAATTAGCAATGAATCTGACTTTGAAATTTTTATGGGATGTTCACTCATATGTTAGATTTCAAACAACATTGGGTTCACTCAATTTAGAGTTCTGTAGGGTGAGTTACACCCTTCCCAACTCATACTGCCCAGATGAGAATCCAGATTTATAGGTTAAACTTCAAAAATTCATAACTAATTCTATACTAATCCAATGGCCTTATATTTTATATGTATGGAAAGCCCTGAATGTCTAGTTTCATATAAAAATAGATTCATCAAATTTAAAAAGCTATAGGCAGAGCCGTACACTCTGCCGTACGGACCATTGAGGGGAAAACCCTAACAACTTCTTGAATTCTTCTTGAATTCATGTTTTCCTTAAATCAATCCATCCAATCTTCAATTCAAACTCACATATACACCTTAAACCAACCTTAATTCATCATCCCCACCCATCACAACATCAGAATCATGGATGAATAAAGGACCTTAGGCAGCCCCAATTCAAAGAAAAGAAGGAGAAAGTTGAGATTCCTACCTTGGTAGTGTGAAATCTTGATGGAACTTGATCTTAGAGTGAAGTTGATGGTTGGAGCTTGAGGTTGGGGATGAAAGGAAGTGGAAGAAGACGAAGGAAAGTAGGAAAATAAGGGTTGGTCTGCACCTCTTATGGGGAGGCCGAAAATATAAAGGGGAAGGAAGAAAAAAAAAAAGAAAACTTATGAAGGAAGTTAGCTTTTGATTGGTGAACTTCAATCCTCATTCCAACTTGGCTTGGCTCCCCTCTTTTATGGCTGATTGAGGCACCACTTGTAGAGATGTTTTGGCTAAATCTTGGCCCTCCATCATAGGATTCTCATAGTATAATTTCTATTGGTCCGATTCCAACAGTTTAAAGTACCGAAATTCTACTGATTTCCTTCAAATCGGTAAAACGGTTTTAGAAAAGTCCTATGAGGTTTCCTATGGTTCTAATCTAATTCCATCAAGTCTAATCTTTTTAGATCATATTTAATTGGCTTTAAGTGAATGCTTAATCGAATCCTAATTAATCCCAATTATTTGATGAAAATCGAACAACTAGGTGAAAAATGATAAAAATCCGGTGGAGGTGAGGCCGAGTTTCTCCACTATCTTGAGCAATACTTGGCGCCACTCATATGTGGTAGGGGTGGCTGAATTTCAGCCACTTAAATGAGGGTTTCCAATAGAAAATTCTACTAGTTTGGTCCTGGCGGTTTAAAATACCGAATCGTCGCCGATTTTCTTCAAATCGGCAAAACTTTACTAAATGACTTTGAGAGAATTTCTATATCTCTATTCTAATTGTTCCTAAGCCTAATCCCTCTAATTAACATCTAATTAACTTCTAATTAACCCTACTTAGTCAATAAGATCGAATAAATTGCTTGTTAGTACGAAATAATCGTTCTTGCAAATTTAGAGCTTTTTTATTTTCTATTTTCTATGGCTAATGGCATATCCGTAATTTTGAGCAAGTCCAGGGGCACCCCACGTCATTTCACACCAGACTGCCTCCATGGCCCAATCGGTAGAGATTTAAACTTTTACGGTTTCACCACGTGATTCTACTTCGTTTAAAACCCCATTTTGCTAATTCTACCAGTGTGGGGACATAAATGTCATTTTATGAAAAGTTCTAGGATTATTGTGGAAATATCCACTTGGGGTTAAAGTACAATTTCTAAAACTTTTGGGCAAGATTGCAGTTAACAAAAGTTGATAGGGGCACTTTTGTCATTTCATAATTTTTAGCATATGGCAGTGCCATATTTTTAACGGCAGTGTTATGCTACCCTATATTTCTGAGTGTGAGGATTTTCAGGGTATACCACTACCTGAGAAATTCCCACACTGCTTAAGAGAAATAATTCAAAGTTTTTATTATACTCCACTTAAGAAAATGGGGGATGTTACAGTGACCACCAGAAAGTTAATTCACATGAAGTATTTCACCTTCAAAGCTTCCTCTACATGATTCATGGATAATTCTTGTAAGTCAAACTTAACAAGACAAGATCCAAAAGAAGTGTTGACAAGTCTAAAAGTTGGTGAACCATCAACAGCTAGGTTTCCTCTTCTTTGACATTACTACTTGCTAAGAAAGAAAGCAACCTCTTTTCTCTCCTATCTTAAACTAATGGATCAAAAAGCTCTAAACTCAAGGTGTGAAGTCTCAAATGACTAGATTTTGAAGCCTATTTAAACCTGGAAGACAAGAAAGAAGAAGTTAGTTAGTCAAGTACTTTGAACATCCAGAAAGTTACTTATTGTAACTTCGAAAATGAAAATCTTCTCAATTGTCTTGTATTAGCAAATATGCTCATACTAAAAGTATTGAGAAGACACACACTAATCTTAAGCATTGTATACACCTTTGAGTGATTTAGTGTGAGTGTTATCCAAACACAAACCATTCAATCTTTATATTGTAACCTGACCTGATAGTGATCTTTGTGAGCTCGGAGAGGTTAGGAAAAAATACTACTCATTGTAGCTTGGAGAGGCTTCATAAACATTACTCATCTGGTTAGCTTGGAGAGGCTAGGAAGAACTACTCAGTTGTAAAAGCTTGGAGAAGCTTGGACAAAAAATACTCAATTCATAAAAATCTCATCTAATCAGTTGGGGACTAGATATAGGCAAGTGGTTTGGCCGAACCGGTATAAAATCCTTTTATGTGATTTTCTTTCCTTATCAGATTTACTATCTTACATAATTAGTTTGTTCTTCTGTGTGCTTATCTATGTATATTTGCTGCCTAACAAAAGCATTAAAATTGAGCTTTTGATTCTAACTAAAATGATTCCACATTCTAAGTCAAAAGACTTGAGAAAAGTTTGTATAATTTTTCAAGAACAAAAGTTTTTAGAAACATGATTCAAGCCCCCGTCTCGTGCTACTTCTTCCTATAATTGGCATCAGAGCTGAGCCTCTAAGGTTGAGCTTCCAAAAGGTTGCTGAGGTAAAAAGACCCTAAGGATGGCACAATAGATTAATCATATTACTGAGGGACACTCCATTAATCGCCCTCCATACTTCAATGGTGGAGATTATTCTTGCTGGTAGATAGAATGAGACTTTTCATTGAGTCTACTAGCATTAATATATGGGAAATCATAGAAAATGGTGACTGTGTTCCAACCATAGAGTAACCTGTGCCGTAGGTGGTTGTTAATCCAAATCAGGCCCCACTAGTATTGGTTAGAATGATTCCAAGAAATCAATGGATTGATCAACATAAAGTCGAAGTATAGGTGAATGCCAAAGCAAAATACCTCTTTATATCTGCTTTCAGCAAGAGTGAATATGACAAGATTATTTCATGTGATTCTGCCAAAGAGATCTGGGACATACTCTAGACTCTTCATGAAAGAACTGATCAAGTTAAAGAAACCAAGATCAATATGTTGGTACATCAATATAAAATGTTCAAGATGTTAAAATATGAAAATATTGATGAGATGACAACTAGATTTATGCACATCATAAATTAGTTGAAAGCATTGGATAAGGATAAGAGATACAGTAATGTTGAAATGGTTAGAAAGATTCTAAGAAGCCTTTCCAAGGCTTAGCACCCTAAAGTGACAGCCATTCAAAAAGCCAAAGACTTGAATGAGCTAAATCTTGATGCTCTCATTAGGTCCTTAAAAACTCATGAGATCGAGTTCAATGAAGGCTCCAAGGATTCCAACAAAAGAAGCAAATCCATTGCCCTGAAGTCTACTCAAAGAAGATCCAACTGTTCTAAAGCCATGAAGGCTGTAGAAGAATCAGAAAAAGAAGAGGAAGATTCCTCTGATGATGATGATGATGATGATGATGAAAAAGACAAAATTGCTCATCTAGCCCAAAGAATATCAAAAGCCTGGATTAAAAGGAAAAAGAAGAAAGGTTTTGTCCCTAAAAAGGACAAAAAGGGAAAGACTAAGCAGAGTGAAATCATCTACTTTGAATGCAGAGAGCTGAGACATCTGAGATCAGATTGTCCAAAGCTGAAGAAAAACTCCAAGAAGAAAACACCCAAGAAGAAGGCTATGATGGCTACATGGGAAGACCTAGATGAGAAATAGGAAGGTACAGAATCTCAAAAAGAAGAGGAGATTGTTGCTAATCTCTACTTCATGGCAGACATAGTTTTTGAAAGAGAAACTAAAACACTAGATTCTGAGCCTAAACTCTCATATGATAATCTTCAAAAAACATATGATGAACTTTTGGATGATTCTCAACCACTTGCTTCTCATGATACTTTATTAAAGAAAAATTTTCAAAAATTGTCCTTTGAATTTGAAAACCTCAATAATGAAAAAAAGAAGCTGGGGCAAGAAAAATCTAAGCTATTAAAAGAAAACACCCTTCTCTAGAAGGATGTAATTGCCCTGAGAACTAAAGTTTCTAAAGCTTCTTAGAACATATCTTCTGATGTTTCTGAACTTCAGGAAATAGTTAAGTTTCTAAAATTAGATCTTAAGAATATGGGCAATGGCTCTAGAAATCTAGACTTAATGGTTGGAACCCAAAGGCCATACTTTGATAAGACAAGACTTGGATATGAGAAGGAAGATGATGAGAAATCACCCAAAAAATTCTCAAAGCAAAATTCCTACTTTCATTTATTGTTTTAAAAAGGGACACCTCTTCTAAAAAGTGCTCTTTTAGAGGAAAGGCAAAAAGGCAGAAGGTGAAAAAGCCCAACAAGGTTACTAACCCAAAAGGACCCAAAAAGATATGGTTACCTAAAGTGAAGGTTGCTTCTGATGCAATTGTGTCTTAAATCACACTATCAGAAGGAGATGAAGTGATATTTGGATAGTGGCTACTCCAGACATATGATCGGAAGTAAGCATTGGTTTAGAAACCTCAGACCTAAAGAGGGAGGAGTTGTGAAGTTTGCTGATGGTATCAAGTCAAAGATTGTTAGCATAGGTAATGCTGGTAAGAACAACTTTGACTTGATTATTGATGTTATGTTGGTTGAAGGATTAACTCACAACCTTCTGAGCATTAGTCAGTATTATGACCAAGGCTACAGAGTCGTGTTTGAACCTTCTCATCGCATAATAAAAGACTCCACATCAGATAAAACTATTTTTACTACTAGAAGGCAATAGATCAGTGGGAAGGTCGGGGAAAGCAAACCCGGCATTCCTATATAGGAACGAACTCGATCCTAAAAAGCAGACTATTACCCAGGAGTCTAAATGGCCAAGAACTCCCAGGGGACCAAGTAATGGAAAAGTTTATGAAGAAAAGTTCAAGAATAAGTTTTGCATGATTACATTAAATGCATGATTACATTGAACAATCACTACAAGTTGTTCACAGTCTATCTATTATATTTACGTACTGCTGTATGTTCATTTGTTCTGCTCATTATTCTGTGTTTTACTATTAGTAGCCTGTTCTGTTTCTTATGCTGTCTTAAGTAAAACTAGACCTTGCTCGGACCAAACAGTTTCTTAAACTTATTAAATATGGATAATTAAGTTTGATCTCATGTTTTTATAATTAAACAAAACCCGAGGCAACTGAGAATGAATGTGACGTCAGTTAAACGCCATACACGAACCCTACTAAGAATTTCTATAAATTCTCATCTCATTTTGTATTTCCGCATTATTCTCAGACACTGGTGATGGACTCGATGGCCACTCCGCTTACTGAGATTTCTGGACATGCAGCTCCACGACGACC
This sequence comes from Pterocarpus santalinus, assembly GCA_031439595.1. Taxonomy (NCBI): domain Eukaryota; kingdom Viridiplantae; phylum Streptophyta; class Magnoliopsida; order Fabales; family Fabaceae; genus Pterocarpus; species Pterocarpus santalinus. Next base: position 45,997,691 of record CM062532.1, on the reverse strand, counting down.
CAATAATGGACTCGTTATACATAGCTGGCTCTTGCCATTTTGGTCTCTATCTTTTTAGAAATAGGAGTTTTGCTGTTTCTTTATTTTACCCGCTTTTGAACCCATATATATATATTGAAGCGTTAGCTTCTAACTCACATATGTATGTATACGACTGATGATATACTATCTGTTTTCCTTTTTGTAGTGCTTTCTATTAAATTTTGTTACATTCTACAATACCGATCGCGTTTATAATATATAGCACGCCATTTCGTAGGTATATTCGTCAAATATATATATATATATATATATATATATATATATATATATATATATATATATATATATGTCAAAGAAAAAGAAAATATAATATAACAAATACAGCTATAAACGAAGGACTAACACGATAACGCAACCTATCCAATTTCATGCTATGACTTAAGCATAACATTAAGTTGGTAGAGTATTACAGCATCCATATGTTCATCTTGTACAGACAAAAATATAGCCATCAAAACTTGATGAATATATTTTTACATGAAACTAGACATTTAGGGCTTTCCAACCATATAAAATATAAGGTCATTGGATTAGTATTGAGTGAGTTATGAATTTTTGAAGTTTAATCTAAAATTATGGGTTCCCTTCTAAGCAGTATGAGTTTCGAGGGGTGTAACTCACCCTACAAAACTCTAAATTGAGTGCAACTAATTAGCTTTGAAAGCCAACGTATAGGGAAGCATCCCATAAAAATTTTAGAGTTTGAGTTGATACCAATTATTTCTAGTAATTCAATGAAGTTGCCTTGAGTCCAAACTGGACTAGAACAGGGTAGTCTAGAAGGGTCAACTTATGGGGCTTATAACTCAAGCTATAATTATGTAAATGAGATGCAATTTTTCAAATAAAAGGTTGTCCTGTTAGCTTTAATCTGGCATAAGTTTCGTATGATTTCACCTAGTTTCCTATTTTTAGTGAATTTTTACTTCTAGGAGTGCAATTCTGGCTAATTATAGGGTAGATAGAAGTAAACTTTGAATAACTAGAGCTACATAAGTCAAAATGAGATGGAACTAAAAGGGTTGAAAACTAGACACAAAGCACTATAACATGTTCAAAATTTAGATCCAACTGAATTGAATAGAAATTATGGTGACTTTTACAAAATTAGGCAGAATTGAGTAGAATGAGTAGAAAACCTAAGTTATGTATTTATGTTGACATATTATATGATTGATATCAATGTTATAAAACTTGATGCTCTATGTTGGTTTTGTTGCTTGATTGATCCTTCTGGTAGTTTGGCACTATTCATGGGGAAGTGGACTCGATCTGTTATGCTACCAAATTTTCGGCAGGAGTTTATGAGAACTTATATTATGAATAATTGTGCTAAGATTATAAGGATGTATGTGTTCATATAAATGCCATGTCTATGAAAATCATGCATGCAAATAGGATTGAGGAATGATATGAGATATATGCATAAGCGCATAGAGCATTCATGTGCATAATTATATCCAAGAGGTAGTAAAAAATTATAAGGACTTGCAAGAGGAACGTACCAAGCTACCACGTGAGGCATAGCATAGACCCAGCTAGCGTGGGCCAGAGCGGTACTGTCTAAGACTTAGGCCAGCCTTCGACCAGATTTAAGGGGAATAGACCGATGTGAAGGTCGGGAAAAGTAAACCCATCACTCATGTATAGGTATGAGCTCGGACCTGAAAAGCAGGCTATTACCCAGGGGTGAAAGAGGCCATTCACCTTCACGAGACCAAGTATAGAAGAGCAATATCAAGTTGCAAGTTAAAAAAAGAGATGAATTAAGTCAAGTACAAGCATCTACATGAGCATCTCTAATTTTCTCATTATGTCATAATGTTATTATGATTCTTATTGAAGTATGTTACACCATTCTTATTTCTATGTCTGTCACATAATATGCCAAGTGGTTGTTAAAATATAACCCGCTTCGAGAAAGATGTTTTCAACTTAAAATTGAACCACTGCTTGCATATATATGCTCACATTTTCATAAGAAACCGAAGCGGCTGGAATGTTTATGATGGCACTATATGAGTAATAGTTCGAGTTTACCTACTGAGAATCTTAAGTTCTCACTACTTGCTTGTATGTTTTTCTTTCCCATAAACATTCCATTGCCAAGGCTAAAATTTAGCAACGAGGCAAAAATCCTGGGGAATTCATTGTGCAAAACTCAGGCATAAGTCAGCCAGGGAGACTATGGAGACCGGCTAAAGTCAGTGAGGGCGACAGCTACAGTACGGAAGTAGTTTCTATGTATAATGTTAGCGACAAAACTTTTTCTTAAAGTGTAATTATTTTATTCTATATGTATCAGAAATGACAAAATTTATGAACCATTATTCAGTAATATAGTATGCAGTTAAAGGGCCATATATTATACTTTCTATATTTTAAAGATCGCCTAGCACAGTAACAACCTCTTAATATAACTCATGACTCGAGCATGGCTTACATGATAGAGGGTGTTACAAGAAATGTTGCGTCAAATAACGTTGGTTTTTCCCCCAAAACCGTTGTCTTAAAAAAAAAGGTAATGGTTCTTTAGCCCACTCTCCATAAAGTGTTTCCTTAGGTGTAAAAGCATGGCCTTTCATCAAAAGCAATGGTTTTCATATTTTTAGGCAATGCTTCATAAATGTTGCCTTAGACCTAAAATGTTGTAGTACTGCTAATGCGTTATCTAGATCATGTTACATGGCTATGGTCTAAACCTTTAATACACTTTCTTCAGGACGTGAAATAGGCATTGGCAAAAAATGATAACTAAGTCGATTGCTAAAGCAACCATGTTAGAACTCTTCTATGGGGGAAAATTATGATGTCAAAGATAGGTTGATTTCTTTGCAAAGCAAAATATCATAACGTAGTCAATTGATTCAATAGTTGTTAAATAAGTTTCACAACTCTCCCATTGGTGGACATTTAAGAATTACTTGTACAACAAAGGTTAGCAGCACAATTTTATTGGAAGGGCCTAAAAAGAAATATCAAGGAGTTTGTTTAGCAATGCTCTATTTGCCAATAGGCCAAACTTGAGACTTCCTTGCTAGGTGGATATGTTATGACCTTTGCCAATTCCCAATAAAGTTTGGAAAGACATTGCTATGGATTTCATCACTGGTTTAATAATGTCTCATAGCTACTCAATCATTTTAGTGGTAGAAGATTGATTGTCAAAATACGGCTATTTTTTCCCTAGACAAATTATGTTAGTAAAATGGTGGCTAAAGCCTATTTCAATCAAGTGCTGAAATTACATGTCATGTCAAAGTCAATTGTCTCTTATAGAGATAAGATCTTCATTAGTAAATTTTGGCAACAACTTTTTAAATGACATAGCACGACTTTGTCAATGAGCTCAACATTTTACCCACAAACTAATAGCCAAACAGATGCCTTGAACAAATGTTTGGAATAGTACCTCATGTTTCACTTCACATAGGCATGGTTTTAAAATACCAAGGGTTGAGTACTAGTATAATACATCCTTTCACACTAGGACATGCCTTACCCCTTTCAAACTACCTTATGGTTGAGATCGTCCACATATAGGTAGATAAAACATTGACTCAAATGATCCTCCCCAATTACAGGATATACTACGACAAAGAAACCAGCTGCTACTGAAATTAAAAGCTAACCTAAATTGGGTGAGGTGATGAAATCCCAGGCTAATTAAAAGAAAAAAGGACATCTCATTTAATATAAGTGACAAATGTAACAACCTCTATCATATAAGCCATGCTCGAGTCATGGAGTTATATTAAAAGGTTGTCACTGTGCTAAGAAATCTTTAAAATATAGAAAATATAATACATGGCCCTTTAACTACTCACTTTATTACTGACTAATAATCTTTGATACATTCAGAATAAAATAATTACACTTTTAAAGAAATTGTAACTGGCATAGTACACAACGTCTACATCCGACTAGTCGTTAGCAAGCTTCAATAGTTTCTTGGTCTAGCTTACGCCTGATCCTTGCTCAATGAAAGGCCCAGTACTCCACTTTGCACTTGATTTCTAACTTGGGTGCTGGAATGTTTACGGAAAAGAAAAACATACAAGCAGGCAGTGAGAACCTAAGGTTCTCAGTAGGTAAACTCAAACCAATCTTACAACATCATCATAAACATTCCAGCCACTTCGGTTTATTATGAAAATATGAGTACATATAAACAAATAGTGGTTCAATTTTAGGTTGAAAACACCTTACTCGAAGCGGGATATATTTTAACAGCCACTTGCCATTTCATATGACAGACATATAAATACGAATAGTATAATATGCTTCAACAAGAATCATAAAAGCATTATGACTTAATGGGAAAATTGAAGATGCACATAATGATACTTGTACTTGTCTGTATGCAAGTGCACTTGACTTAATTCATATCTTCCTTTAACTTGCAACTTCATCTTACTCTTCTATACTTGGTCCCCTGGAGGTGAATGGCCTCTCTCACCCCTAGGTAATAGCCTGCTTTTCAGGTTCGAGCTCGTACCTATACATGAGTGACGGGTTTACTTTCCCCGACACTCATACCGGTCTATTCCCCTTAAATCTGGTCGAGGGCTGGCCCAAGTTTTAGACAGTATCGCTCTATCCCACGCTAGCTGGGTCTATGCCATGCCTCACGTGGTAGCTTGGTACGTCTTTCTTGCAAGTTCTTATTATCTTTTCCTTTTCATATCTTGTCATGCATGCGGACGCTTGGTGCATTCATGAATATGTCTCATACCTTATTTATCATATCATATTCTAAATATACTTGCATGCATGATGTACATGAATATGACATGTAATTGTAAATATATTCACAGCATAATCACCCAAAGCATAAGTTCTCATAAATTCCTGCCGAAAATTCGGCAGCATAACGGATCGAGTTCGCTTCACCATGAATAGTGCTAGACAACCAGTACAATCTTTCAAACTTGCAATTCAATATGGATCAGCAATTATATAGATATTCATAGCATCATTCATCAAGTTCAATTCAAGCATCTATGGGGTTTTCAGTTTATTCCCTCCTATTCTACCTGATTTTATTATAATCCACTCTTTGCTCAATTCAACTCATCTAAGTCTAAATTTTGGATATGTCATAGCCTTATGCGTCTAGTTTCCAACCCTTTTGGTCCCATCTCATTTTGATTTGTATAACTCAAGATATAAGTATTTTTCCTCAGGCTGTCCTGTTCTTAGCCAAAATTGTGCTCTTACAAGTGAAAATTCACTAAAAATAGAAATCTAGGTGAAATCATTCAAAATTTATCAAATGAAAGCTAACAGAACAAGATTTTAAATGAATTAAGTTTCATGCCATCTGCATGAGTATATTTTGAGTTATGCGTCCCGAAACTTGACCCTTCTGGACTACACTATCTCAGCCCTATTTAAACTTAAGTAAACTTCACTGGTGTGTTGGGAATAGATGGAAATGAATCTGGTTCTAAAATCTTTATGCTTTAAACAACCTTGGGTTCACTCAATTTGGAGTTGTGTAGGGTGAGTTATACCTTTCTCAACTCATATTGCCCAGATAAGAATCCAGAATCCTAGGTTAAACTTCAAAAATTCATAACTAATTCTATACTAATCCAATGGCCTTATATGATATATGTATGGAAAGCCCTAGCAATCTAGTTTCATATAAAAATAGTTTCATCCAATTTAAACGACGGTAGGTGGAGCCATACACTCCGCCGTACGGACTGCCGAGGAAAAACCCTAATAGCTTCTAGATTTGTCTCCCTCCTTCAAGCTACTTGCTCTCAATCCCAATTTTAATCACAACATACATGCAAAAATGATCATAAACCATCATCATCACTCTAAATAACATCAATATCTCAGGTTATACATAATCCCTATGCAGCTCCAAACCAAAGAAAGTGAGAAGAGAAGTAGGATTTCCTATCTTGTCTAGTTGAGTTTGGGTGGATTTTGTGTCTTTGATGAAAGCAACTTGTGATAAGACTTGAAAATGGACGAGAATGGAGTGGAAATGAGAGTAACGAGAAGAGAAGGAGATGACCTTCAGCAGCTGGAGAGGGAGGATGAAAATGATGACAAGGGAAGGAAGGAAAAGGTAGAGATATTTGGAAGCTAGATGCATGTGATTGGTGGATTTCATTCCTTTCTCCAATTTAGCTTGGCTTCCCATCATCAAGGGTTGATCAAGGCGCCACTTGAGGGGGTTGCTTGGCTAAATCTTAGCCATTCATCCTAGGTTTTTCATAGTATAATTTCTATTAGTTCGGTTTTGACAATTCAAAGTACTGAAATCTTACCGATTTCCTTTAAATCGGTAAATCGATTTTGGAAAAATCCTATGAAGTTTCCTATGCTTTCAATCTAAGTTTCCTATGCTTTCAATCTAATCCTCTCATATCTAATTTCTCTAAATGATACTTGGCTCTAAGTAAAATTTTAATCGAATGCTAATTAATCTTAAGTAGTTGATAAAATCGAACAACTGGGGAAAAACGATAAAAATCTGGTGAAGGCAAAGCCAAGTTTTTCCACTATCTTGAGCAACCCTTGGCACCACTCATATGTGGTAGGGGTGGCTGAATTTCAGCCACTTAAGTGAAGGATTCTAGTAGAAAATTTGACTGGTTCGGTTCTGGCGATTTAAAATACCGAATCTTCGCCGATTTTCTCTAAACCGGTCAAACGTTACTTAATAGTTTTGTAAGATGTCTACATGTTCATTTTAATTTATCTTAAGCCTAATTTCTCTAACTAATATCTAATTAACTCTTGATTAATATTTAATTAACCTCTAATTGCCCTTACATAACTATTAAAATCGAATAAGTGAATTAATGGAGTAAATTAGACATTATCGTAAATCCGGAGCCTTTCTGTTTCTTATTTTCTATAACTAATGGCATTTTCGTAATTTTGAGCAAATCCAGGGGCACCCCACGTCATTTCACACTAGACTGTCTCCATGGCCCAATCGGCAGAGATTTAAACTTCTATGGTTTCGCCACGTGATTCTATTCCGCTTAAAATCCCATTCTGCTAATTCTACTGATGTGGGGACATAAATGTCATTTTATGAAAAGTTCTAGGGTTATTATGGAAATATCCACTTGGGGTTAAAGTACAATTTCTAAAAATTTTGGGCAAGATTAAAATTAACAAAAGTTGATAGGGCACTTTTGTCATTTCTTAATTTTTAACATATAGCAGTGCCGTATTTTCAACGGCAGTGTTGCACTACCCTATAATTCCAAGTGTGAGGATCGTCATGGCATAGCGCTGCTTGAGAAATTCTCACACTGCCTAAGGGGAATAATTCAAAGTTTCCATTACGTTCCGTTTACTAAAGTGGGGATGTTACATTCTACCCACCTTAAAAGAATTCTGTCCTCAAAATTCTAGGATTAAGAGGGGTCAAGAAAAAATTCCTTTTAACTTATAGAGATATTCCTCTTTTTTGAGTTTGCATCTTGTCTTGAGATTACTTGCCGATAGCTATGAGGTAATGTCTTAATACGTACAAAGGATCCAAAGGGTTATGTTGGTGTCCGAGTTTGCCTTGTCCCAATGATGCTCTGAATCATTGTCCAGTTTATTGGAGACTCTTACTCATCTCCCTTGCTCTGTATTCCGCTACTCTTGCTTTGTAGTAGCTGCTGAATCTTCCGCCACTTGTACATGATACCCCATATATTCAACTCATGAAGATTTGCAATTGCAAAGATTAGCAATTATCATAGTAATTGATGTCAATATGTAGTAATGATAATGCCTATGTCAAGGAGGTCCGTATATTCTTTCCCAAGATTCTTATTCGCTCAGCTACTCTTAGTTCAATAATAAATTCGCCTCCGATACAGTTCTTTAGAAACATAGGCTTAGGCCTTTCTTCAAAATTGTAACTTGGAGCCTTATCTTAAAACTCATTCCTCTTGGTAAAATTTGCCTCGTGCCTAATGCCTGTAGGAAAATTTCAGGTCGCTCCCACTATACGGATTAAGTTCTAAGACTCATGACTTTTCCTATTAGTCTGATATCCTCCTTGATTCCTAGTTATTGAGATACAAGCAGTTTAATGTGAAAACCAAGGTTAAAAGTCAGATCCTTCATCGAAGCTGCAGAGTTTCCTTACCGTATTGTCTTACAAGATGACTTTCCAATATCTATGCAGAGAGTTGTCGTGGATTATATGGGTACCAAGATATACTTTGTTTGGCTGACGCTCTAATCCATCATTAAATTCATCGAGTAAATTCCTCATCCTCCTTGTCATGTGTCTGACTACTTGTGCGCTATGTTTTCCGGTAAACTTCCTAATACTTGTGCCTTGGGTCCCAAATACCAACTAAAGAAGTTCTTGCCATTACGAAAACTATCAGCTACAGCAGCGATCAACTTCGACAAATAGTGGTCATAATGGCCTCGCTGAGGTTTTCGGAGAAACTGATCAGGCAATATTAAAACTCTCGCCTACCTGGTCCTCTTCGATCAGTGATAAATTCCCTTTCCGTTAGGTTTTAGGTGTAATGCTAGAGCTTCCCTCTAAATATATCTATAGTCCTTGCTTCGAAATTTCTCCTTCTTTTGCGGACCTTACTCCATTTCTCATTATTTGCTAATCAGGTCTCGTGTCGTTTTTGTTAAACTTTTCAACGATTGTTGCGATACTTGCTCCCTCAAAATATGATCAGTTTCCCGTAAGGAAAGGATTGTGGGACAGCAGAAGCTCCTGACACTTTTCTACTTTCTTCAATTGGTTAGCATGGAGATTCCTCGACTATTGTGTTGATGTCCACCTCTCACTTTTGTGGGTACCTTAACTGCTAAACCTTTTGGCTATTCTTCATAATATCTTGCTCCTGAGGTGTAATCCACTTGCTGTGGGAGATGGGAATGATGGTCTTGCTTCCCTATTGAAGTTGCAATATGAGGATTTCCCAGAAGGTCACCTATCATAACATTACCCTCGTCCAAGCACGCTCAACTACAGAACTCTGATGGAACCTAGTGTGTTAGTGATGATCGCATTTAATTTGGCCCAACGTATAGAGACTCTTTTGATTGCCTTTAATTCCGATATCGTAACCTTGCCCCTCATGGGGCACGTTTCCAAATCCTTTTTGATCTTATATTGGTGCATCATCCGATCTTGCTTAGGGTGCATCAAGTCTGTTGCACTTATGACCGGTGCCAAGGCAACCCTACTTGGTACTTCGTACACAATCTTGTCTGCACCGTAATCTCATACTAGGTAGTTTTTCTCTCTTTAGTGGGCCAGCCAGAAATCCAAACTTCCTTTTTTCCTGCCTCATTTTCACTGTGTTCTATTGTTACTGCAGAAACTTGTCTGTTTTCATTCGTCAGAACCTACCTTGTTGTTGTTCCTTTGGTCTATCGGGATTAGTTGCATACTTTAAATCTTCATTACTTTCGCCTGAATCTCGATACATTCCTTATCGAGTTACTCCATCCATAACACATATAATGGTACCTAAAGGCGATTGTTCGACTTTGCCTTTCTTCTCTGAATAGCCTCATTCCTCTACTAATAACATGTTGAAGATGATTGCATCATCCAGTTCCTATGGTGGCTGAGGTTCATAGAATTTGAACATGACTAAATTTTCTAACATTTCCTTTATCCCTGAAAGGTAGGAAAATTACACTTAATTCGTACGCCATCTCTAGTCTGAAAGTGTTTCTACTTCAGGTTAGTAGGAGATATATTGTCCCTCTCTCTTGTTACACTTATAATTTCATCTGCTATCCATACTGTGTATAGCCGTATCTCCGTCTTTATTCGATGTACAGTGAGATGGGTCTTTTTATAGTTTGCTCAATTGTTTCCCTTTCGAAGCTAAGATTCCGCTTAGTACTCTTCCAATTTGCAATCGCTACAAGGTTAACTCCCTGTACCCTTGAAAGGGACGTCACTCTATTCTTTGGACGAGGATTGAAAAAGGTTTCCTGTGCACCTAATCGAAGCTTCTGCCCTTAGCTTCTTTCACTGATCCTCTGCTTCATTCGTCCACCCTACAAGTTTCTTAATGAAGGATCAAGTCTTTATAATATGGTATTATAACAATCCAAAATAAAAACCGTTAACTGAATTTGTTGGCGAGGTATCTTCGGGGTAATCTCATTTATGAAGAAAATAAGGGCACTATCCATACTACATAGGATAACCTCATCAACGGGTAATCACCTTACTCCTGTCAAGTATTAAAGTTACAAGACCAGGTAGAAGAATCCCCTAGATTCAAGCTAAAGAAGATAGTCTGGATTAGGTAATCACAATGAAGCTGGAAACAAGCCCCATCAGGGTGAAGAAGATTCTTACTCAGCTCGTCTCCAACTAAGATCCTACCCTTGATGATGGAAAATCTTCGGCTACCCAAAAACACTTTACAAACAACCTTTTTCAGTATAACTAGGTTTACTATGTCTAGAGCAAACCGTCCGACATGATTCCCTTGATTGAATTTCCAATTCTCTGCACTCCTTGACTTGCTCAGTCATTTGCCTCCTATTGCAATTGCTACATCCTGGGAGTCTCATTCCTAATATTTATGTTTAGAAGATTCCTAATAAGCCTGCAGGGTATCATAGGTCTCTGCTTACACAAAACCTTATATTGAGGTGATCAGGCTCAATATTCAGTCAAGTGCAACAGATAGTCCACAACACTCATAGCAAGACTACCATGCAAAATCTTCAATGTCCTCATCACGTGAGGACCTAAAGCATTGTACATCTAGATTCTCAGAGTATGCATTAGAAGCATAACCAGTCCATCCATGGGCCTATATAGGACGAACTGCTCTGATACCAAAAATGTAACAACCTCTATCATATAAGCCATGCTCGAGTCATGGAGTTATATTAAAAGGTTGTCACTGTGCTAAGAAATCTTTAAAATATAGAAAATATAATACATGGCCCTTTAACTACTCACTTTATTACTGACTAATAATCTTTGATACATTGAGAATAAAATAATTACACTTTTAAAGAAATTATAACTGGCATAGTACACAACGTCTACATCCGACTAGTCGTTAGCAAGCTTCAATAGTTTCTTGGTCTAGCTTATGCCTGATCCTTGCTCAATGAAAGGCCCAGTACTCCACTTTGCACTTGATTTCTAACTTGGGTGCTGGAATGTTTACGGAAAAGAAAAACATACAAGCAGGCAGTGACAACCTAAGGTTCTCAGTAGGTAAACTCAAACCAATCTTACAACATCATCATAAACATTCTAGCCACTTCGGTTTATTATGAAAATATGAGTACATATAAACAAATAGTGATTCAATTTTAGGTTGAAAACACCTTACTCGAAGTGGGATATATTTTAACAGCCACTTGCAATTTCATATGACAGATATATAAATACGAATAGTATAATATGCTTCAACAAGAATCATAAAAGCATTATGACTTAATGGGAAAATTGAAGATGCACATAATGATACTTGTACTTGCTGTATGCAAATGCACTTGACTTAATTCATATCTTCCTTTAACTTGCAACTTCATCTTACTCTTCTGTACTTTGTCCCCCGGAGGTGAATGGCCTCTCTCACCCCTAGGTAATAGCCTGCTTTTCAGGTTCGAGCTCGTACCTATACATGAGTGACGGGTTTACTTTCCCCGACCCTCACACTGGTCTATTCCCCTTAAATCTGGTCGAGGGCTGGCCCAAGTTTTAGACAGTATCGCTCTATCCCACGCTAGCTGGGTCTATGCCATGCCTCACGTGGTAGCTTGGTACGTCTTTCTTGCAAGTTCTTATTATCTTTTCCTTTTCATATCATGTCATGCATGCGGACGCTTGGTGCATTCATGGATATGTCTCATACCTTATTTATCATATAATATTCTAAATATACTTGCATGCATGATGTACATAAATATGACATGTAATTGTAAATATATTCACAGCATAATCACCCAAAGCATAAGTTCTCATAAATTCCTGCCGAAAATTCGGCAGCATAACGGATCGAGTTCGCTTCCCCATGAATAGTGCCAGACAATCAGTACAATCTTTCAAACTTGCAATTCAATATGGATCAGCAATTATATAGATATTCATAGCATCATTCATCAAGTTCAATTCAAGCATCTATGGGGTTTTCAGTTTATTCCCTCCTATTCTGCCTGATTTTATTATAATCCACTCTTTGCTCAATTCAACTCATCTAAGTCTAAATTTTGGATATGTCATAGCCTTATGCGTCTAGTTTCCAACCCTTTTGGTCCCATCTCATTTTGATTTGTATAACTCAAGATATAAGTATTTTTCCTCAGGCTATCCTGTTCTTAGCCAGAATTGTGCTCTTACAAGTGAAAATTCACTAAAAATAGAAATCTAGGTGAAATCATTCGAAATTTATATCAAATGAAAGCTAACAGAACAAGATTTTAAATGAATTAATTTTCATGCCATTTCCATGAGTATATTTTGAGTTATGAGTCCCAAAACTTGACCCTTCTGGACTATATTGTCTTAGCTCTATTTAAACTTAAGTGAACTTCACTGGTGTGCTGGGAGCAGATGGAAATGAATCTGGTTCTGAAATCTTTATGAGATGTTCCCTTACATGTTAGCTTTTAAACAGCCTGGGTTCACTCAATTTGGAGTTGTGTAGTGTGAGTTATACCCTTCTAAACTCATACTGCCCGGATAAGCCTAAGTTAAATTTCAAAAATTCATTACTAATTCTATACTAATCCAATGGCCTTATATGATATATGTATGGAAAGCCCTAGATGTCTAGTTTCATATAAAAATGGTTTCATCCAATTTAAACGGTGGTAGGTGGAGCCATACACTCCGCCGTACGGACTGCCGAGGAAAAACCCTAACAGCTTCTAGATTTGTCTCCTTCCTTCAAGCTACTTGCTCTCAATCCTAATTTTAATCACAACATACATGCAAAAATGATCACAAACCATCATCATCACTCTAAATAACATCAATATCTCAGGTTATACATAATCACCATGCAGCCCCAAACCAGAGAAAGTGAGAAGAGAAGTAGGATTTCCTACCCTGTCTAGTTGAGTTTGGGTGGATTTTGTATCTTTGATGAAAGCAACTTGTGATGAGACTTGAAAATGGATGAGAATGGAGTAGAAATGAGAGTAACGAGAATAGAAGGAGATGACCTTCAGCAGCTGGAGAGGGAGGACGAAAATGATGATAAGGGAAGGAAGGAAAAGGTAGAGATATTTGGAAGCTAGATGCATGTGATTGGTGGATTTCATTCCCTTCTCCAATTTAGCTTAGCTTCCCATCATCAAGGGCTGATCAAGGCGCCACTTGAGGGGGTTGCTTGGCTAAATCTTAGCCATTCATCCTAGGGTTTTCATAGTATAATTTCTATTAGTTCGGTTTCGACAATTCAAAGTATCGAAATCTTATCGATTTCCTTTAAATCGGTAAATCGGTTTTGGAAAAATCCTATGAAGTTTCCTATGCTTTCAATCTAATTCTCTCATATCTAATTTCTCTAAATGATACTTAATTGGCTCTAAGTAAAATTTTAATCGAATGCTAATTAATCTTAAGTAGTTGATAAAATCGAACAACTGGGCAAAAACGATAAAAATCTGGTGAAGGTAAAGCCAAGTTTTTCCACTATCTTGAGCAACCCTTGGCACCACTCATATGTGGTAGGGGTGGCTGAATTTCAGCCACTTAAGTGAAGGATTCCAGTAGAAAATTTGACTGGTTCGATTCTGGCGATTTAAAATACCGAATCTTCGCCGATTTTCTCTAAACCAGTCAAACGTTACTTAATAGTTTTGTAAGATGTCTACATGTTTATTTTAATTTATCTTAAGCCTAATCTCTCTAAGTAATATCTAATTAACTCTTGATTAATATTTAATTAATCTCTAATTGCCCTTACATAACTATTGAAACCGAATAAGTGAATAAACGGAGTAAATTAGATATTTTCGTAAATCCGGAGCCTTTCTGTTTCCTATTTTCTGTAAATAATGGCATTTTCGTTATTTTGAGCAAGTCCAGGGGCACCCCACATTATTTCACACCAGACTGCATCCATGGCTCAATTGGCAGAGATTTAAACTTCTACAGTTTCGCCACGTGATTCTATTCCGCTTAAAACCCCATTTTGCTAATTCTACTGATGTGGGGACATAAATGTCATTTTATGAAAAGTTCTAAGGTTATTGTGGAAATATTTAGTTGGGGTTAAAGTACAATTTCTAAAACTTTTGGGCAAGATTGAAATTAACAAAAGTTGATAAGGCACTTTTGTCATTTCTTAATTTTTAACATATGGCAGTGCTGTATTTTCAATGACAATGTTGCACTACCCTATAATTCCAAGTCTGAGGATCGTCATGGCATAGCGCTGCCTGAGAAATTCTCACACTGCTTAAGGGGAATAATTCAAAATTTCCATTACGTTCCGTTTACTAAAGTGGGGATATTACAACAAAGTATTGGCCAAATTTCAACCTAAAGACAAAATCTTAGCTGTGTTAATGAGGAACCAAAAACTAAGCATGGGGTGTTTCGGACTCTTCACCATCATTTAAGCAATTGGTTTGGTAGCTTATAAGATTCGATTGCCTCGTTATGCAAAAATTCACTTGATGTTTCATGTGTCTCAACTCGATCTCTTTAAGGGAGATTTCATTGAGCAATATATATGTATCATTGTCCTTAACCACTTCAAAAATTGGTCCAATCCCTAAGATATGCTTGACTCCAGAACAATTTATAAAGGCAAAAAAACCAACATCAACAAGCTCTAGTACAATAGGAGGGTTTTAGAGCAGAAGGGGCAATATGGAAGAATGTTTTTTGCAGTCCAACTAACGCAATTACAACCTTGAGGACAAGGTTGATCTTAATGGAGGAGGTAATGTAATGAGTCCAAATGGCCCCACAGATGTGGAGGATGACAGTGCAGCAACCTTGGAGAATAGATCCAGATGGGAAAAAACTGTTGACAAGATCAAAGAATCAAAAGTTGGTTATAAAGGGGGGATATGTCATCCGATCCCAAGAAAGGGGAATGTAGGAGAAGCAAGAGGCAAAGAACCTCCAGATCCTAACTTCAGGATTATGTGACAAGGAGCATTTTGCTCGAAGACATAGGAAGAGAAGCCTTTTTGTGTATGATATGAGAAAGCACTATTTCTAGTCTTAAAATTCTCTGCTGTTCCTCAGTCTCTTTCTCCTTTCCACTGTGGTATGATATTCTCCTATTCCCTCGAATCCTAATTGCAGGTGCGGGCTTAACCAATCGAATAGTAACCTGACCCAGAACCGTTTGTGACTCTGTTTTAGTTCATTTGGTTGAACTTATTTTCAGAATTGTTATGCTCACTTTTAAACTGATTTCTTCATACCGTTGGTGTGTTTATTGTGAATTAGAGTTTCTATTCCACTTATATCATTACACAAGCCCCAGCCTCCTCTATCCATTTTTTTTTTTTTTTCATTTCCCTCCAATTTAGAGATTTGGGAATGCTATTTCCCTTCCCATTTTCTGTTTTGCTCCACTGAAATTCGATTTGCCACCTTTCTAATTCTTTTCCTCCTTTTGAACTACCAAAATAAATAACATAAGGGAAAATCAAAATAGAGAAAAGACATTTTGCTTATGAAATATTTACTGTATAGGGTGGCAGAGTGGACAAACCCTTTTCACTAACTTCCCTCTCTCATTTGACAAACCCTTTTCACTAACTTCCCTCTCTCATTTGACAAACCCTTTTCATTACGTACCCTCCCCTCTTTTCACTTGATTTTTTCACTTCCAAATAAACTTATATATTATGATGCATTAAGAGTAATAGTACTTATATATTAAAATAGACATCATTAAGAGTAAACATTATGGAGGGAGGAAGACATATAGCATTTGATGGTAGTGGATCGGATAGGATCAAAATTATGTATCTTTCTCTATATATAATTTATTATTAATATTTATTTTTAATGTATACATAATATTATTATCAATTCTCACTCTTTCTCATTTGTCTTCTTACTTTTCCTTTTAATAATATACAGTCTTCTCCTTCAGTGAAGCACAGTATATTCAGCTAGCCAACGAGATTGTAATCCAACCCAGCTCAAATCTTTAAGTATGGTTGTGTATCGTGGATGCCAAAAGCTTAATTCTCTAACTAATTAAACTATATTTCCCGTGCTTATTACACTTTCAATTCCCACCGCAGAAAAAAAAATCTTATGAAATATCACTCTTGTTAGTCTTCTTTCCTTCCAAGCGTATCCTTAACTTGAAACATTAAAGCTCTGGCTTCTTGGAGAAAGTGTAAATATATAATAATGTTCACAAAATAATTGGTTCACTCACCTCCCTATTACATATGTACTAGCTAGATCCAAAATAAAGAAAATACACTTGATGATAACTTCAATATGTTGAAAAACACTTCATTGGACTACGTCCTAGCTAACCCTCTCTAGATCGATATCTTTCTCTCTTTCTTCTCACTACCTAGGTCCGTGCAGAATACACATAGGGACATGCAAATGCACATATGCATAGAAAATTGGAAATGATAAAATCAAGACATTGACCACCGTATGTAGTTAATTTAATGTGTTGTATGTATAAATTGCTATGAATATCAATGTCTCTATCCATAGTACTCTTAAGCATCATTATATACAAATCTAAATATGAAAAATGAGCGACATTTTTCAAGTATAATAATAATGTTTCTAAGAGATTCAGGATCATTGAGAGATCTCATATACTAATCGTACCTAACTTGATGATGTGTTTATTTTTACTATTGATCAGGTAATGTGCAAAAGCTAATAAAATTTAAAAGTAAAAAAATGAATAATAAGTATGTACATGTAACTAGAACATGTATAATTTAGAGGATTTTGTCTTAAGAAAATGTATTAGCAAAATATATGCGTCGTGGTCGTTTCCTCCCATTATATCAAGTCCCATCATGGACTAAACCCAAGATTATAAGTGCTTGGAGTTGACATTTTCCATAATAATGCTATCCATTTGTCACAATCATAGGCCATCCACGTGTTCTTTGTGTTAATTTTAAATTCGAATTTGGTGCTCACAAATTTGATTTGTTTCTCACAGAAGCCTCGTACATGAATATTTCTCATAAAATATAGTAGCATTATGGAGCAAAATGTGACTTTAACGTGTTATCTGAGATTTTAAATTATCCATGATCTTTCATACGCTAATGGGAAAGTAAAAGGTGGATTTTACTTTTAGATATACTACAAAGCTAGTTAATATTTTTATATTTCTTAAATCATTTAATCTCAAGGCATTAAAAGTTAGTTGTAGAGTATAATTGATGAATTGAACACATTCAGAAGAGCGGGCCGCGCGAATATATCAGAATTTCTTCTTAGGCAAGTTCTTAAGATAATTGTTTGACTGTCGCAAACGAAATTGAGTCTACACTAATAAAATCACCGTCTTTGATATATATATATATATATATATATATATATATATATATATATATATATATATATATATATATATATATATATATATATTAGTAATGGTTATTTACATAAACACGGCAATAGGTTACTAAATGGTGAATGTTATTGCTTAATTGTGTGCAATCGTGGAAAACTAGCTAGTTATATAAAACCCATTTTAAATCTAAACAAATCCTCGGTTTCAAAGCTTAGGCTTATCTCAATTGCCAGCTGAAAGCCTTAAATCGCCATAGTCACTTCAATTATAAATCTCTTCGATCACTAATATATGCATAAGGATGACAAATCTGTAGTAAGCTAAATTCAATGCTTTATACATACACAGCTCTGTGCACCGTGTGTATCTATAATTTTTACGATCGCAGATCACTTTTGTAATAAAATGTGATATTTATTAATTCAATTATAAGTTAGGTCTTTTTAGATAGTTTTTATATAATTCCTTAAGTTTTTGAGATGTACACAAATATTATTCGCAAATCTTAACTTATATATAATATAGCTATTTTGTACAAATTGACTTTTAGTCCATGCAATTTAAGTTCATATAGTTTGTAGTGGTTCTCTAAAAGCAACTATTTGTGAGGGAGAAGTGCTAAAGAGTCTAACATTAGTCGCATCATCTGATGTTGGAGCAATACGTATCACTATTGAGTATACCTATATATAATATGCATTCTGTTCTATCATACCAGTATGTATATATATATATATCAAACACAAATTTTATATGATCTAGTTTAGTTAAAGACAATAGCAAAAAAAAAAAGGCTAATAATGAATGCTTGATCCATCTAGCTACTTGCATACTTTGTTTAAGAGGTTAAAATATAAGTACTGTCAACAAAATAATACATATATATCAAACACAAATTATATATATATCAAACACAAATTTTATATGATCTAGTTTAGTTAAAGACAAAAAAAAAAAAAAAAAAGGCTAATAATATGAATGTTTGATCTATCTAGCTACTTGCATACTTTGTTTAAGAGGTTAAAATATAACTACTGTCAGCAAAATAATACTAGTAGCTTTAACGAAACTATGCCCTGTATTTTGGTGCTTGAAAATAAATGTAGAAAAGTTTAAAACCTCATAGTGGGTACAGCAGCTAGCTAGTTTCTACAGTTTGCAACCAAAGTGTGCGGTTGGTATTGATTTAAATGATTGCATTGAAGAATGAGAATTGACTCTGAACTAGCATGTGGAATCAGCATTATTGCATGTGTTAATATGTGTTAGATCCTACATTTGGAAAGTTGCTTGTAACTTGGACAAGGAAAGGTGGAGGGGATGAAGGGAAGCCAAGCAAGCATGTGACTCATCTTGATGATAGATTAGAAAGAAAGGAAAGTGTGCACAGATGAAGTTGACCGCTATTGGGGTCATCATGTGTATGTTATAAAGAGTTTACTTCGTTCCTAATATAGGATCACATAAAAGTTAGATAAGAATATGGAGAGAAAAAAAAAAAAGACAAAAAGAAAGATGGTGATGATGATGATGACAATAAGAGAGAGATATATGGTTGCTAATACAGAGAATTATTGAATAGTGTTTAGCCTTAACCAAGGTGATGAAGCAATCTCAAATGGACAGGAGTAATTTGGGCGACCTCTCTGTCTAATTATCTTTCTCCCTAGCTAGTCTTTTTTTTTTTTTTTTTCATTTCACTAGGCACTGTCGAACATTTGGCTCATGTATATATGTTACTGGCACATAAAGGTTATCTATTCGTTTTCAGTTCAGATTTCAGAAGGTCCCCAACCATTTAGGAAGCTTACATGAAAATCTGACAAGGATATGGAAGAGAGAGAGAGAGAGAGAGAGAGAGATTTCTTAGGTGAAACTAAGGAGAAGGGAGGGGGAAAACAGGATTTGGTTAACATGGAATTATGATTTCACTGTCTCTTCAAAAGCCCAATAAGAAAGGATTTTGTTGGTTTCTAATAAATGGTTACATCACAGGCACAGTGAAGAAAGCCTTAGATCAGTTTCAGTACAAACTAGGGGTCAACACTGTACAAACTTGTTAGAAAAATATCAATACAGTCTCAAGAAATAAATGTATGGCCGAGAAACAACCACCACAACTGAACACTGGGTCTTCTATAATCTCTAAACACTTCACCACATGCTTTTCCTTTTCAATATAAAATTTAATAAAATGAAATAAAAGATCTCGCAAGAGAAAATTTTGTGTAGATCGACATGATCCATTATAGACATGTCATTAATTGAGATTGCAGAGCGGCAAGGGTACTTTCTTACAAAAGAAAATAAGAAAGAGAGAAGAGAGTTAAAATATATATATACTTTGAAGGTACGTATGCCATCTAACTTAAGTGATGAAAATCCTCCACTTAATTCTATTCAAGATTTTTCGTTTCCTTGGAGATTGACAATAATAAAGAGACCAAATATTAAAGGCCTTCAGTGACTCGGTAAAAGTTATAGTACACTTCTGCAACTATATATCACTTCCTCGCCCAAAAGGAAATCAATGCATTCAATCCACCTCAATAGACCCTCGTCAACGAAGCAAACCATGAAAGAAAGAATTTAGAGACTGAAATTAAGTTGTGCAATATATATCTCTTAGGAGCTAAAACCTTGCATATGTGACCATACAAAATCGTTGAACAACTCTATACGTGTCAATTAAATTAACCTTTGCGTCTTGAATTTGGATTCCAATAAAATATTAATTTTCAATCACTTCAGTTAACCAATTTCATGCACGAAACCTGCTTCACGATTACCATGCATTACCCTCAGAATAAAAAAACAATTAAAAAAAAAGTATGAAAAATCAGCTAGATTGTCTTTGTTGATCCTATTTACTGTGATGCTTATAATAATTATGTTATATATACTGTTGGAATAACAATTATAATTGGGCAAATGAAAAAGAAGGGAGAGAAGAGCTTGAACTTATACCGTAGATTATGGTACTAGTAGTTATTAAAGTTACATAGTTTTATTCACAACTTGCTGGAAAGCCACTCAAAACAAGAGAGTAGAAGAACACTCAAAGGAGAACACACTCTTTGCAAAGCTACCACACGCTATGAACACAAAACATCTTTTTTTAACACAAAATTCACCTATTATGTTGGTTTTTCGCTTCTTCTCGGTTTGGTTGTGATGCTTCGTTTCTTTTTCCTCTAACACATTACATCCTTGAGAAGTTTGTACCTACGAGTGGTGGGTCGCGGCGACGGCGTGGGGCTTTTCCCCTTCTCAGAGCCACCCTCTTCACGATCATGCTGCTTGATTTTCTCGCCGGCGTATTCAGAACGGTTAGTGGTTCCGGCTTCGTTTCCGGCCACCGATTTCTTCGAACTGGAGCCAATATGTCTTGAGTTCTTCTCCTCACTTTGGCACCAATCGCACAGTTCTATCTCGGGTAATTCCCCATAGTAGTTGCTACAATATCTGAAAATATTAATTAAAGTATAAGCTTGATTCACCCCTAAAATAATAGGATCAAAAATAAATTCATCTTATTATATTATATGTTTCTAATCCATAGAGCTTTATATGAAAAAGAAAGTTAGAATGAATATCTGCACATGATCATACAAGACCCTCATAATTTATACGATGGATATCAAAATAGATACTTAAGTACTTTCTGTCTATCAAATTAAGGATGGATGATTATGTTATGATAAAGAAAGATCGGGGTAGATGTATGCATGTACATGTGTATGATATTGTAGAGCGAATGATTGGTGATGATGATTGAGAAAGAAAAGAAATTAAGCTTACGAGTGCTGGAAGCGATTACGGCATTTGTTGCAGCGGAAAAGCTTGTCAGGGAAACCAACGTCACCGCACATGCAGCAAACCGTTTGAAGATCCACCATTGTTTTGGCGTGCAAAGCCTCAAAAAGCACAAGAGCAGGGGGGAGAAGGGAAAGAAGAAGAATAAGAGAAATTTGCTAAGGTGGGAGAGAGAACCCAGAACAAAGAACACGCTCAGACACAGGGAAAAGAGAGAATACGATAAGTGAGGTAAGAGAGAAACCCGAAAAGGAAAGAGGAGAGAGAGGGAGAAGGAGACTTTATATAGAGAAATATATGAGTCGTGGGCATTCGAGTCGGTGTGTGAATCTGATAATAAAATAATTTTCCATTTTTCTATTTATTAAAAATTACATTTGCGGGTATACGTACACAGGTCGACCACAGGTTGCTTGCAGTCGTTTTCAGTTAGGGCAGGCACACAAGAGAGAGAAAGAGAGAGGGATGAGTGAGAAAGAGAACCTTAAAAGAAACATGAGAGAGAGGGAGAAAAAGACAGTTGTGACCCATGGCTGAGCTTGCTTGATTATAATTTCTTACCTATTCTTTTATGTTTTTCTTTTCTTTGTATTCCTTGTTTCCTTTTCAACAGCTTTTGTCCGGTTTGTGGCTTTCGCAGTTGCCATATAAAATTGGTAAGTTAGCCATCAGAGGTTGTAGGCATCACCGATTCACCACCACGCTCCACTCACTCTGTGATACACGCAAATCACAGATTCTGTGGCTAGACAAGACCAATAATAATCATAAAACACGTTTGAAACTTTTCAAGAGGTCTTGTGTGCAAATATTTTTATTATTGTTTATTGATAATTTATATAATAATGCTACTGACTTATGTAAAGTATTTATAAAGTTTTGGTTGAATTAGGAACCAATCTTGGCCTGTAGAAGTAGAATGCGAATTCAAATTTTAGGAAGGGAACCTTTGCAGAGATTACATAATTTTATATTGTTATAGTTGAACAAGTATTGATCTTATAAGTAATTAAATAGGTTAAATATATAAAAATAGCTCTTGCTATATATATATAACTTAAATTTAGTACTTTTTAAATGATAACAATAAAATCGTTCTAACGTTGCTACTTGCTAGTGAAAATTGTAAAGTACTTGTACAAATATTCTTAAAGGTAGAGTCAATCCTTAACTATTAGTGCACAATATTTACGAGCTACTCTTGCGGTTTTTGTTTTAATAAAATAGCAATGCTACAAAGCTAGATTGATATAAATAGAGCTTTTGACAGAATACATGGTAATGGTTAGACATTCTTTCAAGAGTTATTAATAATGCCATATAATTCTGATAAAAAATTTGACTGTCTAACATTTTGCTTAAAAAAAAGAGTAATTCCTATTTGATAAACATGTATATTAGATTCATTAATATATTATTATCATAAATTTTTTTATACTTTTATTTAATTATGTATTGACACGTCATTCAAAGTTTTTATGTTAATAATATATTAAAATTAAACTATAAATGCATTAAATTAAAAAGGAAATTACTTTTTTAACAACAATGTTTAGCAAGGAAACAAATAAATACGATGATATGGATGCATAACTCAAGTTTTAACTCAACAGACATAAAGTTCTTTTCAGGATTAATGGCCTAATTATTGAATCACAGAGGAGGCTTTGTCTTTGCTTTTTAACCTATTTCCTCTCGGATCAGCTTAAATATGGACTTTCTTAGTTTTGTAACCAAAAAAAAAAAAAAAGTCAAAGTTCATGATATAGAAATAAAACAATTAAATTATTCAAATCTAGTAAGGTTTTTTGGTGTTTTATTTAATTCGTTATTCCATTTTATGTTGTACCCTTCTCATACTTTATTCATGGATCAGTCTCTACTTGATTCAATATATTTATACATATGCTTTGATTATTGCATGCGATATTTTTTAAAAGAAACCAAATCATCAATAAACTAATCATATATTTGTTTTTGTTAAGATTTAATAAAGTTTGCTATAAAAGATTTATTTAATATAGAGACTAATTTTTATGCACTGATAGTTTAGAATAAGTTTATACTATCAGCAAATGGAAATACAAAAAAATATCAAATCATGTTATATAACTATCCATTATGATAGAAGATCCACTATAATTGGATACTTTCTTATATTTCTATTGGCTGATAATGTAAAATTATTTTATACTGTCAATACTTTAAGATTAAACTCTTTAATATATAGCTAATTGTAATTGAACAAAGTAATTGGTTAAAATCATTGTTTATAAAAAGTAATGTAATTATATGGAATCACACTCGTACATTGCTAATCTCATTGATTCTCATCAGACACGCATAAATAATCAGAAGAAAAAAAATGTTGAACAATGGCAACAAGACTAACCGGACCTACAACTGTCAACCTGAGCCCAAATGCCATTTTGTATGTATAAGACATGGAGGAAGCCAATAATCTTCAACTGCTTGGATGAATGGATGCCAATGGCGACAGCGAAATTAGAATTGCCAACAACAGACGGCTATCTTTGAACCCTCAGAACAGATGTTCTATTAGAGACAACGCGGCATTGACGATTGGCTACACCAACTACTTACCACAGCTTCAAAAACATGTATGGCAGATGAAAATTAACCCCTCCAAATTAACATCAACGTACCTTTGATTTCTATCCTAGGGGATTGAGGAATGCAAAATACAAACATTGTCAAATCCATTGATTCTGATGCTGACATGCACGAACATCAACTTTGAGGACTGAGGAGTTTAAGAAGATCATTTTTACGTATATCAAACACAAATTCGAGTTGGAAGAAAACAGATAGGTTTAATATAAGGAACTCGCGTGAAGTAAACGTTTCAATTCTAAATTGAAATTGTGATTATTTAATCATACCGGAAAACATGGCGTAACAACCGATGTTCATAGATTAATTAGTTTCTAACACCTACAATTTTTATTTTTTTTTCAAAATTTTGGTTGCCCTAATTCAATAGGTAACCCTAATTCAATAGGTAAGAAATTAATCTCCTAGGATACAATTTTAAATAAGATTTCTCTCAATAATATTTTTTCTATATATACAAATCTCCGAATTTAACCCAGAATTATATATTTAAGGGATCCAAACTCTTTATACTTGATCAACACCTTGTTGGTAATTTTTTTAAAAATTCTAGAATTAAAGAAGGATTTAATCTGTACATTATTTCAGTTTAAAAGTCTTTTATATTTTGTATTGACATGTCATTATAAATATGCTTAACTTTTGTAATAACAACATAAAAATTCATGCAAACATAATCACTCTTAAATAAAATGACTTACATTTATTAAATAGGGAGATTAATATATTACCAATACTAACTACGTTCTGGTAAAGTAGTTCAGTGATTTTGCTTTTGAAATCAAATTTTGTTTACACAAATATCTAAATCATCATCTATTCTACCAAAAATCATCATGTATTCATTAGAAAATTGCGAATTCAATGGCACATGCAATGCATGTGCATAATTAAATAAATTTTCTAACAATATTAAGTAATATGATTTTTTGTAACCATTGTCATAAAATGGTGCTTATAAAGGAATCAACAAAGACAATGTTTTGATTGAAAAGTAATTTTTTAAAAAAATTTTAATGCATTAAAAATGTTAAAAGATTTCTCTGAAAAAAAGCCCAAATTCATTTTACAATTTGTAAAAGCTTATATTTATTACATCATTCATTAAATTAGACTACGTGCAATAATGCCAATTTACTTTGATTTTATAAGGTTTTATTTGCTCATTCAATTCGAATATGGTCATATGGATAAAAAACAATGCGAATAAAAATAAGCAAACTTTCACTTTTTGTTCCTGTTACATGTTTCTCCAGTACCTTTGTTTATGATAAGGATACCGATACCTTTTAGTAGTTAGTAGATACTATTATCTGTACCCATACAAAATGAAAGTATCAAAGGAATATATCTTGTTACACAAGAATATTATTAATTTCTTTTTAATTAAGTTCTAGGGTTTATGACTCAGATATATGAAAAGAGCCTAACCTAAAAAGAGTGACAAAGTCCAGTTGCTTAAAGGAAGTTCCACGATGGAGTCGAAATATAGGAGTGCCTCACTGGGGGCCAGGGATGAAGGGGTGGAAATGGCGCGCTTGGAGATATATGTTAGGAAGGGATCAAACTCTTCCCATGCATTGAGCATCAAAGCCAACAAATCCACCGCTGGGCTATATATATAATCTTATATATGTGCTATAATT
The DNA here is from genome assembly GCA_031439595.1 of Pterocarpus santalinus. NCBI lineage: Eukaryota > Viridiplantae > Streptophyta > Magnoliopsida > Fabales > Fabaceae > Pterocarpus > Pterocarpus santalinus. Next base: position 45,972,070 of record CM062532.1, on the reverse strand, counting down.
AACTTATTTTGAATAAGGGGGTTGTTGTTACCTACCTTTTAAGTAAGCAGAGACGCATGGTAGACTTGGTCAACTTTGACGCGCTTTCAAGTTGCTACGTTGAGATTCTGACAAACTTACACTCTGTTTATAGTTTAGACGTTCCGGTTTGTCACTTGGATTCTCTTTTTCACTGTTTCATTAGACAATAAGAATTGATTTTCATATATATAATATATCTGATGAGTAATGCACGTGCCCCATAGGTCATTTAAAGTTATAGATGTACGATTCTTTCTTTTTATTCTTTTTGGCATTAAGTTGATATGTGTCAATTAGTTAGCTAGATAGAAGGAAAAATGTTATTTCTTTCAGTTCTTTGTTTTCTTAATAGAGATGTTATAAATTATTAATCTAAATATAATATAAAAAATTTATTAATTAAGCAAATTAAAATTTAGTAGTTAATAGTTTCTACGTTGATAATTTTGGACATATAACAATGTTGCCATCATAAGACAACAAGGTCAATGTGTAACTCAATTAAGTTCACATAAAGGATTCTTTTTCTTTTTATTTTATTAATGGTGACACCAAAATTTCAACTTACGACTTCGAACATACTATTCAAAAGAATACTAGCTCAATCATGTTTCGGGATGTAACTAGGTCGGCTTGATATAAGTTTGATTAAAAAAAATCCAAACAAATTAATTTAGTTGAGTTAGTCTGATTTCAATTTTAAAATATTTATTAGCAAATCTAAAACCAAACCAATCGTATTAAGGTTGGTTTGGTTTTGATTATTGGGTTAAAGTAAAACTAAATATTTAAATATGTATTAGTCCTTAAAAATATGGGTTATATTAGTTCTATTTTTTCTAAAAATTTTGTTTTGATTTTAGTCCATCTTTTATCTATCGTTAGGTTTTTGGTCTCTATCATTTTGATCTGGTGTTTACATGCTAATTTCACTTGTGTTTAATGTATTAATTAAGTGATTAAAGTGGAATTTGAAGGCTGCCCTATTTTAGGCAGCATCTTAAAATGATTTTATTTCACTTTTTTAAGTGTTTAAAATGTTGATTTAGTGTCTTGAATAATAAACTTTCACATGATAAGTCTTTAGGGCATGAATCTTCAAGATACATGTTTGTTTTCTTTGATTTAAGAAATTTAATCATATGATAAAGTTTATATTCAAAACTGTCTTGTTTTGGGCCGCAAATTATTCATATTTATTTCACTTATTTAGATGTTTTTTAAACCTGCTTTAATGTCTTATATCATGTATTTTAAGTTGATGAATCTTCGTGCACAAATTTGAGAGGATTTGAAACAAAAAGACTCAGTTTTAGCCTTATGTTTGTTTTTGGCCATGAGTCCTTTTGAAGCATGGAAGTTATTTTATTTACTTAGCTATCATGAAATATTTTCAAACCTTTGAGCATATTTGAATTAGCTTGGCCTTTTGGGAGCATTAAAACTTAATAAGCTTCTAAAAGACACTTAAAACTTGTTAAAATGAACCATGACCTATGCTATGGACTTTATGACTTTATGGACTTGTACCTATGCTATTAGACCTTGTATGGACTATGTTTGGATTGATATGATTCTTTGAGATACACTTGGACCTATTTGAGACCATTTATGGTCTTAACTATGCTTTGGAGTACCTGTGCTTTGGACTATGGACTATAGATGTTGGACCTAAATATAGTTATCACATTGATAAACATTATTCATAAAGATTTAAGCTAAGATTCTATTAAAAATTTTATGTAAGCTAGCCAGTTCCTTACTTGAAGTGGTTTTCTTAAGGCTTTGGTTTATGATCAAGTGGTTTTCTTAAAAGCTTTGGTTTATGACTAAAGGGTTTTTGTAAATTGGTATTTGAAAGTTGTTTCAAGTCTTTTGTCTGATCTGTGTTTGCATCCTTAAAGTTGCATGAGAATATGTCTAGTATGGCATTGAGCATGTTCAAATATGAGCATAAGAATGGACTTTGAATATGTGCTATTACATGTGTGCTTCTTATGTGAGTTATTACTGAAGAATAGTTTATGTTGAAAGCTTTGGAATTGATACCAGCATAAAGAATGATGATATTTTATTTGGATTGGCTATGACATGGAATTATTAGGATAAGCACACGAATATGATTATGATCCTTAATGGCATGTGCTTTTTATGAGCTTGGAATTTCTTGATTGATGGCATTGTGAGATAAATCTAAGATTTACGTGCACTATGTGTTGAAATGAAATTATCTATGTGCACTATGTAAAATGGCTACTATGTGAAATTAAATGAATAAATGACACCTCGAGCCCCGCCATGCTAGCAAACAAGAACTTGATGGTCATTCTGTGGCACCTTGGGCCACACCTGGTAGCAGATAAGGACTTGGTGATCACATAGTCTTGTAGAGAAATGAGATTTTGTGATTTTTATCCTATTACATGCACTTGATGATTTATTTATGATGAGCTCTTTGAGATAATTATGTGCATGATATGTTTGATGATAAATTGGTGGCAAGATTACCTGGACAATGGAGTTATGAGTGAATATATCGGCCCCATCGCGTAGTGGAAAAGTGGTATATTCACATGGATGTAAAGTGAATATATTGGCCCCACCGTATACTGGACAAGTAGTATATACATAGGGTGATGCATTGGCCCTATCTCAGAGTTGATAAGTGGCGCATTTAACCAAAGTAACATATTAGCTCCCCTTCATAGTGGACAAAGGATACGTTCACCATGTGGGAGTGGTCATGGTAAAGCATTGGCTGCATCATGGAGTCAACAAGTGGTGCATTTACCTCGACAATGTCTCTCCACCTGGGAGTGGATAAGTGGGACATTTTCCTAGTGACATCTTGGCTCCATCTTCAAGTCGATCGGTGGAATGATCATTTATTTGATCGGGGGACGTCCTAGCAATGAGAGCTCTCAGAAATCTGAATTTACTATAAAAGACCCTACAGACATAATCAGCCATCAGAAAAGATCAGTAAGTAGCAAAAAGGAAATTGATAATGTACTTGCCATTATTTATGAGTTATATTAATGATGATAATAATTGCATTGCTACTTTACTGTTTATGCTTATTACTATGCACTATTATCTGGCTTAACATTACGAAATGGCAGGGAATGATAATTTATCTTATTTTCTGCTTGTGACTTATTTTGTGTCATTCTACTATTAAATGTTCTAATGATTCTATATGTGACTTGAATTATTATGCGTTACGCATATTACTACACACCCTCGCCTTATTCTTAGCATTTTTGCGATGAAGCGGGACCCCCTTGGAAACAATACCCTACTGGGAGACTTCTCTCACCCTATTTTTCTTGGTGTTTCTAGATAGCAAGAATCACCATGATCATAGAGATAGAGGTGGTACAAGACCACATTCTTAGAAGGATTAGATTATGCGGCTAAGCTGTGTTCTATTAAGCACTAACTTTATTAGAAATTATGGGTGTCTATCATTTAGCTTGTAACTCAGGTGTTGCCATTGTAATTTTAGAAATATATCTGAATAATAGACATTTATAGTGGACAGTTGTTTAAAGCTTAGGCTGCCTATGGAATGTAATATAAAATAATTATTTAATTTATGTTTAGAATTAAAAAATAGATTTAATATATAATGGGTAAACCAACTGAACAAAGAAAAGAGTTTTGTAGCTCTTGCAAATAAAAAAAAATTATGCTCAAATTTTGCTTAAGGTTTAGGGTGTTACACCTCTTGCTAGGGCATTAATGTAGCCACTCTTGGCAATGTTATTCTTGATTTGTTGTTATCCAACTTTCTGTTTCTTTATGATTTAGTGTTTATGACTATGCTTAATGCCTCTAAATGTTTGATCAACACTAATTTGTTTTGTTGCTTTACAATCACTCAAGAGAGGAGTTCTAAAAAGAGCTTCATGTCATAATAACCATAGGTTGAGCGAAAGCTAGAGATAGTTAAATGCGACCTATAAAATCCTCTTCACATTACTTTTAAGAATAACTATGCAAAAAGTGAAAGTAAAATCCTCTTCAAAATTGATTAAGACTTAAAGGAAAAAATATAAGTTAAAAAATTGCACTTAAGAATCCAATGATGCTCATAAGACTTTTGAGTGTACCTTTCTCTTATGATGTGTGATATGATCCTTGATATGACTGATATAACTATGATTAGGATTAAGTGTTGAGATTCTTGAGGAGAAATTCTCAAGAATCATGATCTTGCATGTGATTAATTAACATTGAATGTTCAATTATGATGTGAATACTATTTATGATTGTTGATTAGTTGTATGTAATTTTGAGAAATCTCTCAGTCTAACTCTTATGCTTATGTTGCAGGATTTTCACCTAAGTCGAGGACTTGGAAAGTAATTGTCATGTATGATGATGGTAACCTTTGTTGAGGGAAAATGAAAGACTAAGTCCTAACTTTGAGGCACTCATGGCATAAGACTTAACATTAATTACCATAATTAAGATAATTAGCGTGATTCTTCGATAAGAGAAAATGACCCACAAAGGAACCCCTTTTTGCCTACCAATTCAAGTCGGGTGTAATAGATGATGACGATCGTATAAATGTTAAAGCATATGCTAAATGACAAAATTAAAGAAAAGTCAAAGGAAATAAGGGAAAATCTAAGACACTTGTGCTCTACATGATTCATTATGTTCCTTGCTTATGAGTGTTTACATGCTACAAATGTGCATACTTATACTTATTATGCCTCATTTGCATGATTATGATATGTTAAGAATGAATGATTTAAAAGTAACCCACTTTAGTTAAAGGTACAATTTTTAACTTGTTAAAATTGAATCTTATACATGCTCACTTTTTTATAAGAAACTCGAAGTGGTTGGGATGATAACAATGACACTTAATTGTATAGTTAGAGTCTTACTAAGAAATTTATATTTCTTACTCTCACTTTCCATGTCATCTTCAGGCGGAGTCAATAGAATCAATGATTATCTTCCTTGAGTGCCCTACCTAGGAGTGGGACTATGACTTGACTCTGGATTCTTTACTATTTACAGCCAGAGCTACCATTTGGCTCTACATCTTCTTTCATCACCCTGTCAATCTTTCGATCATGAGTCAAACTTCAGCTAATAGGACCTTTATGATGACATCGTGATAACTGAGGCTTACCCTCCTTTCCCGGTATATCGCAGCCCTTCCTCTTCTAAGGTGGATTCTTACCCTTCCATGATGCCTATTTACACCATCGAGACTAATCCTTTAGAGGCCACTCCTCCTCATGTAATCCACCTGGATTCTGAGGCATCATCTTCTTTGGGGAGTTATGTATCTAGAGGTGGACATGGTCATAGTGGTTGGGGAAATGGCTTTGTTTGCTCTTAAACTTGGTAGCCATTTAGTTTATGTACCTAGGTTGGGTGTACCTTGTATGCATGCATGAGTGTTATTGTTTTATTATGACTCTCTTTTGGTATTATATGTTTTGAAGCCACATCGTATGGCATGTGTCGTCACTCATATGAGGATCCTTTAGTAGTGTTGGCTACATATGCTTCTTGTTTCTTATTAGTATGGCTGAAGGCCAAGTTACATACTTTAGTTACTGATGCTATTTATGGTGCTTATGTTATAGCTAAATGTTCTGTGGGCTAGCATTATTATATATATGATGATGATGATGATGATGACGACGTTGATGTATGGATGGCGTGTGTTTGTATTCACATTATCATTTTATTTCATTGCATGAACCGTTTATGCATAACGATTCATTTATATATACAATTACCTATGCACATATGGCTCACAGTTTCTCAAAAATGTATTTATTATGCAAATAAAAAAAAATCCTACTATTTTCTACTAACATATTTTATAGAAGCTTTATGTTTCCATAAAGTAAAACGTAATAACTAATAAGACGTCGTAATACAACTTAAGCATACTATGGGATTATTGGGGTGTTACACTTCTCAATTAAAGAATATCATTATCCTAGCCCTAATCTTAACTATAAAAAGGAAATTAGAAGCAAACCTTAGAAAGACTTAGACAAAGGCTAACCTTGGAAGACTACTTGCCACCTAAGAGTTACAAATCTGAGAGCTTACACTTGACACAAATGTTGGATAGCTATATAGCTATTGACAAGGGTGCAATTTTATTTCCTTATAGTTTCTCAGAATTGCACCAAGTATAAGGGCCTACATCCATTACAGGCACCATGGGCCAGGATGTTAAGTCCATCGAATCCTAAGAGTGACGCTAACCACATAAAGCCAACAATTTCCCTCCCACTGTTAGCTGAGGGATTCAAATCATGACCTTGCTCTGACACTACTTATTAGATCAAACGCTTACTGTAACACCCTAATAAATCCATAGTACGCTTAAGTCAGATACATGCTTTATTAGTTGTTACTTATGCTCGTGGAAAACTAAGCTTCACTTGAAATTAACTTACGCGGAAAATACAGTAAAAATTTTTTTTTTGAAATATGTCGTTGCTTTCGAAAAGTAAAGCCTTGCGCGAGAAGATAACAGTAAATGAGCATATCGCAGAGATGTCGATATAAATAGAAGGAACATGAGATAAATCATAAAGTCATACATTCAAACTTTAACATCAACTACATCATATACTTAATCTCATAATATCCAAATAAATACATATAAAGGAAACTCATGGTCATGCCATGGCCCTAAATATCACAAGTACACAAGTCTGATGAGATACAATACAAAATGAAGTACAAGAGGTAGGGAGCGCAAATCAAAATAAGCCCACGTAGACATATGCTGACTTCTCTGCCCCTTCCATCAAGCGGTCTCAGGTCCTCGAATGTCTAGTCCCCCATGCTGCTCGGCCTCGGGGAACGCATGAGTGCGATGATGCGCGGGTGCTCGCTAATCACCTCGAGGATGGACGCGGCCGAGAATATAGCTGCCCACCGAAGAACGTGCCTCGGAGGGATCCTCCTCAGATGCGACAGGCCGATACTTGGGGAGTGGCGGCGAAGCTGCTGCGGCCCTAGGGGTGGCCGTCAAACTCACATCGACCACGGGAACCTCTGGCGGCGGCACAGGCTCGGCTATGGGTAGACCGGGAGACATAGGCTCCATCTCGATCGCGGGCAATGGCTCGGGCGGGAAATCCCAAGGACCCAACGGCTGTCCAAGGCGTGATGAAGATCGCCCACGTGGGTCAGTGGGATCTCGCTCCTCTTGCTCAAAAACTTCGACCGATAGAAGTATGTGCGAACTATCGTGGTGGTCGTGGCCCGCGATGGCGTGGGCGTCCTCATCATAAGCCCACTCATGGTGGGGAGGCTCCATGCTCCACGCCACGTGAGGCTTCATGAGTATCCGTGACGAGACGAAAACAACTAGGATGAGAAATAAGATTTCTCAAGAGGGACTCGACTCGACACACCGGGTGTCATCGTCATCATCCCAGCCACTTCTCGGGTTTTTAAATGAAAACTATGGGCATACAATAGGTTCAATTATTTGATTTTCAAAACGTTACTATCCGGGTGGATTCCATTTTTAGTACTTATCCTCGTTGTATTAACAACCCCATGGCATACATGAAAGCTCATACGACTAGTCATAACATACATAAGCAGATTGAGAGTTATGTTTTTTACTTGGGTTGGACCGAAGTCCAATTCTTTCCTTAACTTGACTTATCTTAAGTCCGCTCTTTCCACCCACTAAACATAAGTGGTAATGAGCTCATACCGCGGGTCGCCGCCACCATAAAATTTCTGCATTTACACTAGCCGGGTCATGCCATGCCTCATGTAAGCCTATCCCCTATACTCACACTAGTGGGTCATGCCATGCCTCATGTGAGTCGTGGGTGAGGAAACTTAACTTAGGTCACCTTCCTTTGAAGGATCACACTTTATCAAATCTTTTCTTATTAACTTATGATGCAAAATATTTCTAAGTCCATTAGCTTCTACAAAATTTGAAAGATAACGGCTATACCGCATGACTTCCCAAAATTTTGCTGACAGAATACCAGTATCACAGCATCATATCATATCATCATATCATATCATCATTATCATATCATCATATCATATCATCATTATCATGGCATCATAATCACATCATCATCACATCATGCTTGCAACCTAAACATAGGCATATTCTCAAGCAAAGTCTTATGAGCTTAGCTTAGTAAATTAGGTGCAAGCTTTTACATTGGCTTTCGTTTTATTGATTCCTCCTTCTCAATTATTCTAACTTGACTTATATGATTCTCATATTTTAATTTGGAAGATTTATAGTTTAGGTTTTGCATTATAGTTGATTAGAATCTTATGAACTTAATCTAGTACCTTAACTACATTTACATTCGGTTTTCGTTTTATTCGCTTCTTTTGTTAAGGATTAGGTGAGCTTAGTATTTTATTTTATCTAGTCCTCATTAAGTAAATTATGAAGTTTCATTACTTTAGACTAAGGCCTTTTACCTTTTTAAGTCATTTATGTATAGTCTTACTTAAGGTTAAGTTTTGACAGTTTTACTTTTACCCTAGGCAGTAACTTTAAAAATTCACCATAATTTGGTATTTTATCATTTTAATGCGAAATTTTATATGCTTATAGGGTTCTGAGTCTAGTTTTTAACAAAATAAGCCCCACTCAAAAATTCATTTTCTAACTCCAGTTATGCATATTTTATTCTGACTTGTTCAGTTTCTAGGTTCACTCCCGGTACAGTGGATTATGACCTCTCATTATAATTGCTCAGAAGGAATGTGAGAAAACTGTTTTAGGGGTTTGTTCCCCTATGTCTTAGCTTTCATTTAAACTTGGTCTCACTCAAAAATCATTTTTGTAACTCGAGTTATACACATTTTAGTGTAGGCTGCCCAGACAGAAACCAATCCGAGAACAGTCCACTTTGAAAAATCATATCTCACTCATTTTAACTCCGAATCTTATATATTTTATATGTATGGAAAGCTCTCTGAGTCTATTTTCATATAAAATTGGTTCCACTAATTTCTGGGTTTTCTGGAAAAAGTTATACCGTTCGGTTTACAGACTGTCAGAAAATCCAGATTTCACGTTTTGATTTTTCTCATGTTTTCTCCAAAACACTCAACCTCACTTTCAAGAAACCATTCTCAAGTTATAGAACACTCATATACCATGAAAGATCAGTGAAAAACTAACATGTTGGAGTTCAAAAATATTGAGTTCAGCCATGCATCACACCAAACCGAAAAACATGTTTTCAACAACAACCATACTAGCAACAACATCTCATTTTATGACAAGAATGACTATGATGCCCATAATCAATCTTTAAAACCACCTAGCTATGGAGAGCATAGGAGTTCTAAAGCTTGAAAAGCAAGAGAGAAAAAGGGTTTAGAGCCACTACCAAGAAGCTTCTTTGAAGGAACTTGTGATGGAAGAAGGTGATGGTGGTGGTATTCCTCCTCTTGGATCTTGAAAGAGGCTTGATATGTGGTTGTCTTTGATTCTCCAAGAGCAAGAAATGGTGGCTCTTGAAGAGTTTGTGAGTGGGATGAGGAGAGGAAAGGATGAGAGAAGTGGGAGGATTCTAGAGAGAAGTTGGAGAGTTTAGAGAGAAGGAGGAGAATTTGAAATTGAGGAGAGAGAAGAGAGCTTTGTGTGTGTGTTTGGGAGAGGAGTGAAAGAATGAAAATGAAGAGAGAGGAGGGCTGATGGGTGGCGAGTTTGAGGGAGGGAAAGGTGATGGGACTTTGCTTCTTACAACAAGCAAGAGAGTGGAAAAACCTTGGGGTAAAAGGGTGAGATGTTTTTCCTTGAATCTTGGAGGCATTCTAATGTCCATTTTATGCTTTTCTCTAGGGGTTAAAGGGGAGTACCCCTCTTAGGATTTGGTTGCTTGTCTAAGACTCATCCAAGTGTCAAGATCTAATGGTGGATGACAAGGATCCTAGTCTTGGCTTTTGATCTAATGGTGTAGGATTAAAGAGATTGAATGAAGGGTGAGATGTTGCTCCTCCTTGGTGTGTCTTTCTAGGGCATATGCATGGAAGAACTTTTATCTCTAAATGTTATTAGAATTATTTAAATGTAACTTAACTTAATTGGCTTAATTACCCATGAGTTAACTCTTGTCAATTACACTTTTTATGATGTCTTGCATTACGGTTAAGCATATGCTTAATTTGGGGTTTAATTTTTCAAGAGTTGGCTTAAGTGTCTTAATCATTATAAACTTAATTAGTAAGGTTAGGTTGTCTTACTTTTGTTTTGGCACCTTCGAGTAATTAAGGATTAGACGATTAAGGTTTTATTGAAACGCTTAGGATATTATGATTAAATTGTTGGCTAGACTTAATTTACTAAGTTTCTCTTTCGGGATTAATCGATTAGTTCTCAATTAATCGCTAATCCCTCTAATTAGCCGGGAACACCGAGCTAATTAGCTTAGGTAGAAATGGGGATGTTACACTTACTACTAGGTCGAAAGCAACAGTTATTGGCAAGGGTGCAACTTTATTTCCTCATAATTTCTCAAAACTGCATCAAGCATAAGAGGCTGCACCCATTATAGGTGCCATAGGTTGAGATATTAAGTCCATCGAATCCTATGAGTGACGTTGGCCAAATAAAGCCAACAACAAATCCATGTTTTGGAGAAGCAAAAAAGGAGCTTGGAGCTAGAGCATCACTAGAGCCTCGAGGAAGAGAAGATTCATCTCCTAACTCCACATCTTTTCTATCTCTCTTTTTCTCTCATGATTATGATATTTGTTTCTTCATTGAGCATGGGTATTATATTCGTAAGTAGCTAACTCTCTTTTGTTAGGCCTTTGTGAATGATAATGTATGGACTTTTATTTGGATTTATTTGAATCCTATCTTTTCTAATTATGTTTTTATTTCTATACTTAATGCTTTCCATGGCCTAATCACCCATAAGGATGATTCTAGAGTTGTGTAGACTAAGAAGAATCTAGGTACAATCCGTTATCTACCTATTTGTCTATGGGTATATGAAATAATCATGGAACATTAGTCAAAGAGGAATCATAGAGTGTAATAATTTCTCTAGCCTTAGAATTTAATGTCTTAGAAGTTCAATTGTCTTTAAAGGCATTAGACTACTAGTATGTAGAGGAATTTGGTATTACTCAATTTAGGATCCCTTCCTTGCAATTAAATAGATAAATTTAAATAAATTCCAAAAATCAATACCCATCACCATCTAGATGAAATTGGAACCCTAGTGCTCATCTCCTTTAGTTTACAGTCATTCTAGTTGCTTGTTTGCCATCTTGCTTTGTAGTCACACTTAATATCCTACTCATCTTTTAGTTAGCTTAAATAGATTTTAATTGATTATAGTAGTTGGTTTAATCAATTCTTATGAGAACTATACTTTGCTCACTACTTTATTACTTGATTGACCCAATGCACTTGCTGGTAAAATGGGGAAAAAGAAATTAGTTGTCTAAGCCACATTGGAAAAACCCATCAATCATCATGTAGCAAGTTGCCATATACGATACAACATGGGTTTCTATACAAAATTCTTGCGAAATCTAATTTGTCCCTCTTTAATTTGTTTCAATTTTTGTTCCATGATCAACAATCTCTTAAGGAGCTTAGATGCAAATTTGATCATACCTGTAACATCCTAATAATCTTATACTATGCTTAAGTCGTATCGTGCGAATTACTAGTTATTACTTTTGCTTGTAAAAACTCAATTCGTTATTTGAAACTACTTTATATTGAAAATAAGAGTAAATTTTTTTTTTGATCAATAGCATAAAACTTTTTTCAAAACAAGAGCCAAGCGTACATCGTGAGCGTATAATATCATACGTCATTACTTCATATATGCAGTGCGATAAAATAAATAAGGTCATTATAAAGAACAATCATCTTAGATAAACATAATAGTTATCAATTTCCTTTTACGGCCATCATATTTAGATATAGTCATAAGTAGCATAAGTCGTCCTACTTAAATAACCATGGGTCCGATATCTACTGTCGGCCTTACAAATAATCTTGACAAGATACAATGAAAAGAAATACATCGTGAAAAGAAATACATCATAAACCTCGATCACCTATACATGCCATAGGAATGATAACCCTAAAACTACTAACAAAAAAGGGCTATCCTTGCATCCAACTTAGCATGTCTTATGTAACACCCTACTAATTTAATGTTATGCTTAAGTCATAGCATGAAATTAAGTAGCTTGTGTTACCGTGTTAATATTCTACTTACGTTTCGTTTACCCGAATCATTTCTTCTCCTTTTTTTTTTAATAGGGGGAATGGAATGTCGTACAACGAACGTGATAGAGTTTATTCCACCATAATAAAAAGGTAAGCATACATAACACACATGCCATCAACCGTATGTAGGTATATATATACATAAACAGGAACCACTATTTCGGTTTACATACAAATTTCAACATAGGATACATAAGTGGGGTCGTGTACCAAAAGATATAAGACCCATGTCAGTCAATCCGATCCTACGTGGTCCTCGGAGGACATTTCAAAATCTACCATCGCAGTATGACCCAAAGCGCCTTGCTACCAAAGAGGGTCATCTTTGTACAATACGGCTGTGGTGACCTACTGGCCGATAGCCGTTGGCTACACACCGGCCCTACCGAGAGTAGTCGAGCCGGGTCTAAAGGAGGAGGAAGATGGTGGTGGCCTTCGAGGGTCGCTCTCGGAGCTGAGCGGGATGTCCGGTACCACCTGCGGAGGTGACCCCGGGGCAAGGTCAACAGGGGCTACAGTGCCGCAGCAGGTGCAGGAGGCGCTGGTGGAGGATGTGCCGCGTGCAGCGGGACCTCAAAGTATGGGGTGGCAGGATCAAAAACAGGATGATGTAAGAGGACAGTAAAATTCCTATCACTAAAAAGATACAAGCGGAACTGGCAAGAGCCGGCTATATACAACGAGCCTACTGCAAGGTCATGGTGGAGCTGCAAGTCTGGAATCTCAATGAAGAGGGTAGCTGTCGTGTCCATCGTCCACGTTTGAGAATGAGGCGGAAATGCGAGTCGAGGTGAGAATTTGGAGAAATTCTCAGTAGGGTTTGCATATAGTGTATAATCGACTTCGCGTTCATTCTCAGTTGCCTCGGGTTTTATTTAATTTTCTTAAAACATGAGATTAAACTTAACTACTCATATTCAGTAAGGTTAAGAAAAATGTCTAGTCCGAGGCAAGATTCAGTTTTACTTAAAATGATATAAGAAACAGAATAAACCATCAACATTAACACATAGGACAAAGGGCAAGATACTGAATATACAACAACAAATAAACACAACGGACAAACCGCAAATATCATGTAATGACATGTTCAATGCAATCATGCGCTTAATGTAATCATGCAAACTTCATTCTTGAACTATTCTTCATAAACATTTTCCCATTACTCTTTATCACTTTCCATCACTTGGTCCCCTGGGAGTTCTTGGCCATTTTAGACTCCTGGGTAATAGTCTATTTTTTAGGATCGGGCTCGTTCCTATATAGGAATGCCGGGTTTACTTTCCCCGACCTTCCCACCGATCTATTCCCCTTAACTTTCTATCCAGGGCTGGCCCAAGTAGAATGGAACTTTCATCATAACATATTCTTTGGGTTCATCATAACATAGCTTTCATAGCTTTCTTGAAAATGCACATGCCTCTACATGTATCTCATAATTCATGCATATACTTTACCGCAATTTTGGCGGCATAACGGAACGTGTCCGCTTCCCCATGAATAGTGCCAGTATTTAGCATATCAATTTATCAAAAGAAACACCTCATTCCATGCATAATTCAACATATTTCATTCATGTTTCAATCCTCGAATTCAAGACACAAGTATTGCACTTTAGAATATGCTTACTGCTTCACTGCTTGTATTCAACCCGGTTCTTGTAAATCATGCCATAATTTCTATTTAGCTCGTTTGGACCTCAATTTCAGATATGTTAAAGTGTTATGTGTCTATTTTCTAACCTCTTTGGTCCCATCTGATTTGGATAATCATAACTCAAGGTATTCGGGTTTTATCCCGGCCTGCCCTGTGGGTGGCCAGAATTGCACACTTAAAAGTAAAAATCTACTAAAAATCGAAAACTAGGTCAAATCATATGAAATTGGCCTCATATTAAAGATAGAAGGACAAAATTTTTTATACAAAAAGTTCCATTTCATTTGCCTTAGTAGGGCTCGAGTTACAAGCCCCGAAACTTAGCCTTCCTAAACTGCCCTGTGTTGGCCTAGTTTGGACATAGGGTAATTTCTTCAAATCACTGGAAACAACTAAGATGATAACAAACTCGGAATTTCTTTGGATATTGTTCTCCTATGTGTAAGCTTTCCAACAAAATTAGTTTCACTCGATTTGGAGTTGTATAGGGTGAGTTACACCCTTCTCAACCCATACTATCTGGGTGGATGTCCTGATTCCTAGGTCGAACTTCAAAAATTCATATCTCTCTCGATATCACTCCAATGGTCTTATATGATATATGTGTAGAAAGCCCTAGATGTCTAGTTTCACCTAAAAATGATTTCATCAATTTTAAACGGCAGGAGGCGGAGCCGTACTCTCCAACATATGGACTGCCGAGGGTTTGAGTTTTCTAGCCTCTCAACCTTTCCTATCTGCATCCTTTCTTGTCTCTAATTCAGTTTTAGTCTCACAACTAGCCAATAAACCAGCTATAGTTCATCATAATCAAACAATCAACATATCAAAACTAAGGAATTAAATCACCACTAATCATCCGAAAAAATCAGGCAGGAAGAAAACCTCTACCTCTTATGATCAGGTTAAGCTTGAGTTGGTAGCTGAAATAAAAGTTGGATGGAGTGGGTGAGTAGAGAAGAGAAAAGAGGGTTGAACTGAAGAAGAGAAAACAACGTAGGAAAATGGGGCTGAAGAGGCAGGAGGAGAATATATATATACACAAGGCTCTGGAGTGGTAGTTAGAATGGGTGGCTTTGATTGGGTGAAATTCTTATGGGTAAAATTCAGCCATGTCTCCCTCTTTTGTGACAAAAATGCTTTCCACGTCGCTTAAGAAGTGAAACTTGCTTCCAGCGCATCTGAACATGGCATCGGAACTCGTGAACTTCTTAAAGTCGGGATTCGTGCATATCTATTTGGATGAAGTTGGAACTCGTAATTTATAGGACCTGGCACTCCAACTCGATATCGGAACTCGGGAACGAGAAGAAAAGATCTTGGTAATGAACTCGGAATCCAATTCAGCTAAAACTCGAAAGTCGCATTTCGTGTCCATTTTGAATCACCTAATGTCGGAACTCGGATATCACGTTCGTTCCTACTTGAGCATAAGGTCGGAAATCGTAAGCTTCGTGCATGAGGTCGGAAATCAGAAGATACAGCCATCCCTTTGTAAGCCTTAGAACGAAGTCGGAAATCGAAACTAATATTGAGGTTGGAAGCGAAATTATAAGACAAACTCGAAAATCGGAAATTTCAACATTAAATGGGATCGGAAGTCGGAAATCGGACATTACATCTTATCCAAGTCATCCATCAAACTGAAGGTATCCATTCCTGCAGCCGCCAGGTGTGTCATATCCTCATCCTTCACCATGAACACACCCACATCCATGGGGTAAAGCACGGGGTACAGATGGCTCCACGTCCATGAATTAGGGGTGGTGCACGACTCACAGCCAAAGAAGAAAAGGAGTTAGAGGACATTGAAATCACAGAAGGATAAGTAAGCTCGAAAAGGTTAGATTTTACTAAATAGGTCAGTGTCAGGCAGGTGTCAAAGTCAAACTCGCTATCGGTAAGATACATTGGTGGGTGGAAAAGGCAAACGCACATAATCCAGTATGACATCATCATATGGCTCATGGGGGCGGAAAAATGGGCTCATGATTGGTGCGTAGAACTGACAGCTGTGAAACATAAAGACCTTCATAGCTACTTGAGCTACCAACACGGATACATTCAACACCCATTCGAAGTGCCAATGCATAATCGGAAACTCAATGAAGATCACCACGCTGCCTGATGTTGACATCCTCTGAAGATGACACGAAAATATAGGGGTGAGAAATACAAGATTTCTCAGTAGGATCTCAACTATACAGTTAAAGTGTCATCATTGTTGTCCTAGCCACTTTGAGTTTAATTATGAAAATGGTGAACATACATAGGTTCAATTTTAGTGATTTGAAAACATAAGTCTCCAAAGCGGGTTTTTTTTAAACTTAGTCTTATAATTCTAACATAAAGCAACATAAGGCCATAAAATAGAAACATGTGCACTAGAGCATAATATAAACATTCATGACCATGCATATGAGGGAATAAGTATGCATGCACTTTCGTGTAACTTTATGGATTTGACCAGAGTCTTTCTTTAACTTTACTTTCATACTTAGCAGGTACTTAATATTCCTTACTTTATGTGCCCTTAAAATAGACTGCTATTGGACATGAGCTCATGTCGTGACCGTCGTCATGCAGTACTAATCTAAATTAAACTTAGCTGACAAGGGGATCTATGTAACTCTAAATTAGAGGGATTTACTTTTGGCCACGTGTCTCGAAAATAGAGGATTTCAAGTCTCAGTGGATCATCTTCATTTTTGAAGGATCATGTCCAAATATTTCTTTTATCTTTATAACATGATACTCAATATTACATCATTCATTCTCAATACATTGCATTCAAGGATAAGATACATATATGCAAGAGATATTTCTAATTCCACAATTTTTGCAAAAATCTGGTAGCATAACGGCTAGACCAGAGCTTCCCCAAAATTTGTCAAGCATGGAAATTTCAACCAATAACCATTTATATTCATCTTATATCATCATATCAAGCATCAACAATCCCTCAATCATGAGTCAACACTCAATCAAATGAACCATACATCATGCTTAATAGCATTTAGTTACTTGTTTCTCAATTGAAGCCACTTTTTACTTTAAGGATTCATGTTTACCAAATAACTTAATAGCTTTCTTATGTACATATCTTAAGGAATAGTTTGAAGAAAGTTTCACTTTTGAAGAAAGTTTAAAACTTTATACAATGTCTTATCTCCAAGATTTAACCTTGGCAATATAAAGTGACAAGTTCTTATTTTATAACTGAAAAGCTTCATATCTTAAGAAAGGTTAGACTTTTAAAAAATAAAATGAATATTTAAGGGAGTATATGTCATTTACACCACTTTTAGTGCTTCAAAAAATAAACTTTCCAAAATTTTATGCTTTAGGATGTTCTTAGTCACATCAAAATCATAAAGAAAATGTAAAAGAGGATCTTTTTGATCATAAACTCTTCGTGAAGAAAGAAACCAACCCTTAATAAAATACCACCAAGAAAGCATCTTTCTCAAAAATACCAAGAACACATGTATCATAATAGAAAATGAAAGCTTTTGAAGCATTCAAGAAGAGAAACTTTTAATAAACACAAAAGATCTCATGAACAAACTCAAGAAATAACTTTGCTAAAAATAGAAAATTTGCTCAAGAAGAGCATGGAGTTTTTCTCAAGTTCTCACTTGAAGCTCTTGGCCATGTTGAGAGCCAACCTTCAAACTTTCCTGAGTAACAAAATGAAGAAGCAAGAAATCACTACCTAGTGGTGTGTTTGACATCTTCTTGAGGGAGAAAAAGAAGGTGAAGATGACTCCTCCAAGGTGGTGATGGTGGTGGTTTCAAGTGAAAGATATGAGAGCTCTTGTGTTCTTGAGGATATGGAAGTTGCAATATTTAAATCTTGTCTCCAAAGATCAAAAAGTGTGATCTTTAAAGCTCTCAGTGATGAAGGTTTGGTTATGGAATCTTGAAGAATGAAGAAGCAGATGATGAAGAGGAAGAAGAAAGAGTAGAGAGAAGTTAGAGAATAAGAGACTTAGAGAGAGAATGAGAAGTTGAAAAAATGAAATGGATGTATGTATGTGTGCATAGTGGCCGTGAGCTCTACTAGGCCAAAGGGGGATTGTTTTGTGTCATTTTGTGTTATTTAAGGTTTAGGGGGACAAATTAGATGATGACAGAGGTAAAGCTTGTAGTTTCTCTTACAAAAAGTGATCTTTTCTCATGTTTTATGCTTTAGTGAAATCATCAATGCTTTGTTGTCTAATTAACTAAATTGGAATTCTAATAATATTGATAAAGTGCTCATGCAACTTAGTTAGCTTGATTAAGCAAGGGTTAGTGATGAACTCATATGATCATGATTAACAAAAATTAAACTTTTAATTAAGCTTAATTATCCTTAATTAAACTCAATTAAACTAATTATGAGAAATTAGTGTTTATTTAAGCCATTAAGAGTTTGATTTGCTTAAATTCAAACTTCTCTATTCTTAATTAAGTATTCTCTTAACTTTTCTCTTTATGATTACCTTATTAATCCTTTGATTAAGCTTTAATCCTTTAATTTCTCATTAGGTGCCTAATTATTCAAGGTTACTGAGGAAATTTGGTACAAGGTAAAATTGAGAATGTTATAATACCAATGAAAACTACTTGGGAAGTTGTTGATCACAAAATGAAAATGAAACAAATTAAAGAGGTAGAAACCATATTCACAACAATCAATCTAATAGATTCATCAAAAGTTGCTTTCAATCGATCACAAGCGACTAAACATACAACGAAAATAAATTTTTGTTGTTAACTTGAATTTGACCAATATCCCTACATCAGACTCTACATTCACTACTAGATGATCATCTAGAGTTTAACAAACAAATGACCCAATAGATCTGTAATCACAGAACTAGTGATCCTTTTTTTATCATAGGCCACTAATTACTTGGACCTATGCTAATAGTTGATTTACATTTCAGACCAAGTTGCAATAGGCCTAAATAATATGTGGATCACTCAAACCAATTTTTCCTTCCAAATGGATCAATCATTAAACTATTTTTATAAAACATGCAAAATATCAATTAGTGGTGAGCCATAATAGCAAAGAATTCTTACATACAATCCATTCTTTTTCAAATGCCCACCTTCTTCATATGGCCTCCCCAGTCAACGATTAGTAGCATCTGTGACCATGTCTTGGAGTTATCTTGAACCATGCTAGCCTAATTCTTGCATACTTGGTTAGGGTGGCAATGTCATAACAACTTAGCAACACTTCCTCAAGAATTACTAATAAAATGAACCTATTTATGATAGTAAAGCTTGCACATATAGGTTTGAAAGTGAATGGTTTATCTAGGGTGAAATCATACAATTAAAGCCAAATGGGATGGTACCTTAAATAGAAAAATATGGCACATGCCAAGTAGATATGAATAATTTGTTTGGATAGGTTGGGAATGGAGATGGAATATGGAAAAAGATACGGCATGGTGAAAATTGGCACTTTGTAGTATACATGAGGCCCAATGAAAGGTGGTGGGGGCATATAGAAGGAACATGGTGGAATGTGAGGTACGAATAGTAATATAATGAAGAATGGATGGAGGTGGGGGTAATTGATTATGCTAGGACCAACTCAATTAGCATAATTTCTTTAATTGTTACTAGTTCCTATCTCATTTAACTTCAATATTTTCAAGTTTTCTATATCTTGGGATACACTATTTACTATTGCAAGTTCATTTTTGACATTTGCTTGCACAAATTAGGTTTGTAGAATCAACTTGCTGCTTGAGTCATAACTTTATGGTGGGGTACAGAATAGGGTGCCTTACTTCACAATTTGGTTTCTTAACAATAGGGATGTGTCTTCTTGCTGGGTAAAAATGGGGGTGAAAATTTCATGGATAAGCGTAAGTTGAGAATTTTACCACACTTATTAAATATGTTATACTTTAAGCTTTTATACATTCCACTCATTAGCCTGTAAGTCAATTCTCTATTTTAACTTATGTGTATGTGTGTATGAAGTGCAAGGTCTTACATGAGATATGAGAAAAACAAATCTTGGCTATTATCAAATCACAAATGGATGGTCAAAATTAAATATTATTTAATAGTTAAATGATCACTTAAAAAAGTCGTATGACTTTATATTTTAATAATGACGATTTATGTAAAATCTATTGGATATGATTTACTCCTCTCACTTGATATGCTTCAACACACACACACACACACACACACACACACACACATATGGAGAGGTAAATCTATTGGTTATGATTTACTTTCCTCACTTGATATGCTTCAACATGCACATTGCTCTTTTAGCTTGCAAGACATTAGCTAAATGTGAGCATATTCCAAGAAATAGTCGAATTTGCATTAGCTGATTAGCTTGGCTATTTTGCAAAACAAGCTGATCCCTTATAGTTTAGCAATTAAGTAAAGGAATGGAATCTTTTCCTTAGTCCCAAGCTACTAAAGAATGCATTTGGTAGGAAGATCACTAAAAAGGAATTCAACAAAGAATCGAAGTTTACAAGGACTTATTTATGTGTATGAAAATATAAAACCTAAAAGTAAATGAAATGCATCAAAGGAAAGTTATAAATTTCTAAAAAGTAATGACTAGGAAGTAAAGATTGAAAAGTAAAGGTTTAAAATGTAAAGGCTGAAAAATAAACACGAAAAATAAAGGTAAATGTAAGATAGACCTGTGTTGTGTCGCACCGATAATGATTGTGTTGTTTACAAGCAATGTACAATGCTATTTATAGCTACAAAATGACAGTTATCAGCATCAACCCCACTCACCACATTTCATATACTCATGCAAACACTTAACTTAGTGGCCAATAACATCTAATAATGACTAACACTACTCGACTAAATGTGTTCATAATTCAGTCTAGATTCAATATATCCATAAGTCGATGGCTTAACTATTCATATGATTTTTATGGGAATACTCTCCACTTCTTTTTAAAATTGCCCCACTACTCTATGTCATCCATTTTCCTACTTCCATGAACCCAAAACTACTTGTCTCAACTACCCCTATTTTCTTGGGAAGTGGTTGATGGACTTGCTCACCATATACAAATATACATATAGATATGTACATATAGACGAACAACATGTTTGATGATTGAGTGTTGATAACTATCCTAATGCTTCATCTGAATATGAAAGTTTCTTTACCATTAGCATGCTTACCCAGCAATCCTACAAGGGGATGAACAATGATATTTGTAATTTTGTACATAGCATTTTTAATTAGTTGTCCATCGACATAGGGAATTCAAGTGCAAATAAGTGAGGATTTCACCTTTATGACTGACTAATCAGATGATGTGATGATAAGTGATAATACCGTCATTCAATTCCCCAGTTAAGTTCGTGAAATCTCCACTTATTTGCACGTAAATTGCTAGTTGATAGTAGCATTATTACTTATTACCATGGTTGCTCAATTCTCTAATTATGAATGTAAAATCTCCACTCATTTATACTTAAATTCCCTATGCCAATGAACATCCCAAAATCTATATCCAGATATCAGAATTCCAAAGGGAATGAAAAAAACTCTAGTGAAAAGGGAAAAAAAAGAACTAGGGCGCCCTCAATTAATTACTACTTTTTGACAATTACTTTTTCACCAAGATTGGCAACAGAAATTCTTTTCATATTCTTTTGTGCTGAAATAAAAGATCGAGATCTTCTTTGTTAAGTTACAAAAGTGAAAGAAAGCTGAATTTGAAAGTTAAGCGCCTCTTGATTATTTTATTTGTGTCTACCTTGCATGGTTGAGCTTTACTTGTAAGACGCATGATGAATCGTGACCACTTAGTTTAATAATTAATCTAGTTTATATAATGTCCGTGCTTTATAGATAAAATCTTGTTGGAACATGCCAGAAGGACCCAATAAATCAATTGGGGTCATAGATGTATGTACCGAAAATTAAATAATTGATGCAAATGATACCACTACATGTTAATTATAAAATCAAGTGTAAAACAAAACGAAAAACAAAAATACTAGTTCATAACAAACTCTTTGGATCTCACAGTCATAATAGCCAGCAAATCAACATCAGAGAAGAAGGTGGGCAATGGAAAAAGCCTATGATGTTACGTCCTCCCTTTGTCCTTCCTTTAATTTTTCAGTCCTTTTTCTTTTTAGGTTAATATCATCGGGTTCAATTTGCTACTTACAACCATGTAAGGTATATGAAATTAAACCTATTGCAAGCAGTGGGGTAGGTGATAGTGATGGTACAAAACAATGAGTCATAAAGAGACGAAGTTGATAGCTATAGCTGCGGTTGGCCAAACTACCATTTCTACGGTGGGCCTGGGGAAATGGATCCTCAATTCAAATATTAATTCCTAAACTAACTTGACCATCATTGTTATAACTAACTAGGCCATGGTTATTTCATTCCTTCAAATGTGTCACCTACCTTAAAATTTGGTTACCTTTTCACATTGAAGGTAATCAACTTCTACAGCAACTTAGTCTATCATTATTGTGAAGACCGAAAAGATAGTTGTTTTAAGAAAATGATAACGATGCTTGGGTACTGCGATATTGTGTTATGGTAGTGGGCAAAACTAGGCAGGATTATAGCTCTTCTCTTTCGAGTTGGTTTCTCTACGATGGAAAATTGAAATAGTAAAGTCTCAAATTAGCCATTAACGAAAATATCGCTGAACAAATTCATCCTTAAGATATGAAAATCTCTTGGATAGTGCCTGAGAATTAAAGTTGTTGGGTCTAGTTAAATTTTTCAAGACTAATATATCTGATAAAATGTATTTGACAATTTTGTTCGATAATAATTTTGTCAGGAACAAATTTAACATATATATTCAATTTGAATAAATCTTTAAATTTGTTCCTGACAAAATTATTATCGAACAAAATTGTCAAATACATTTTATCGGATATATTAGTCTTGAAATATATATATATATATATATATAAGTCATAATGAACACAAGTAGTGTTATTATTAATTTTTTTGGCTGGCATTATATAGCATTTGATGAATTACGACTAAAAATTTTAGTTGCATCATCGGGGAACTTGTCACTGAAGAAATATGTGAAAATATTCCATGTTAATAATTAGTGATTTTAGTTATTTTATTGGTGAATTCAGTAAAAGAGTATGACATCCATTTTTTTTGACCTTATAATATTTACCATATCGATTGACGTGTAATTAAAATCTCCAAACATTTATACATCGATCTTCAAGTATCCAAAATAGTGTCTAGATCACGAATTAATAAAACATCTCTCTAACTAATTATTATGTCAATATTGCAACCATGAAAACATTTTAACCAGAGTAAACCTATGATCATTTAGTTGATAACTTGACGTTT
Organism: Pterocarpus santalinus; assembly: GCA_031439595.1. Taxonomy (NCBI): domain Eukaryota; kingdom Viridiplantae; phylum Streptophyta; class Magnoliopsida; order Fabales; family Fabaceae; genus Pterocarpus; species Pterocarpus santalinus. The sequence continues at coordinate 45,948,770 of CM062532.1, read as the reverse complement.
TAAATTATAAAAAAAAAATTCATACGTTAATTCATACATTTCGATAAAGTCAAAACTAAATTAATAAACAGTTGACGTGCATGATGAAAGGTTTTAACGATAAACTTTAGAGAAGTTTTGTTTTTTGGGTTTAAGAGAAATATATATATATATATATATATATATATATATATATATATATATAAGAGAGAGAAAAGAAAAGGGGAATAAATAAAATTTTGTCTTTTTTCTCTTAACATCTACTACTATCCAAGATTTTATGTCTATCTCACTCTACCATATATACAGGATTTCTACTTTTAGATAACTAAATAACATTTCTCTTGGAAGTATTTTAAAATTTAGAGATGTTTTCGACTAAATAAGCACTTATTTTGATTTTTTTTTTTTCTGAACAGCTAGCATCTAAATTTACTAAACCCCAACTAAGTTGATTCAAGTTGGATTGACTCATCTGCAATAAAGCTCTTCATCTACAATTTTTTAAATTATTATTATTATTCACAATATTAGAATGCGGAACCTTACTTAAAGGTAAAAAGTGTCAAATTGCATTTTTTTTAGTCAATATATAAAACTATTTGAACTAATCAAATGTTACTAAATAAGCCCTTATACATAAATATTTATAAAAAATTCTCTAATAAAAACTTTAGAAATTTAACTCAAATATTCTTTTATAAAGCCTACAAATTCAGAAATTTAACTCATCCGTTTCTGGTATCTCAAACTTTATAGTGAAGCCTAGGATAAGCCTCTAATAGGGCATTTTTTTTTTTTGGTGTGGGTTTTTTTTGGGGGGGTGAGAGATAAGAAGCGAGGGAAGATAAATTAGGAAAGGAAGACGACAAAACGTTTTATATTTACTTCTAAATTTAAATTCAATCACTCTCAACAAAAAATTCCATTATTTCCTCTTTCTAATATCATTGGAAGTTACTCAACAACAAAGTATATATCTTCTGCTATTCACGTAATATGATTCTATTTTATTAAGAACTAAAAATATAAAAAATAGCAATTAAGAACTAAACTGATGGATCTTTATCCTTCCTTCCATGATAAGAGAGAGAGAGAGAGAGAGAGAGAGAGAGAGAGAGAGAGAGAAACCATGACTAAGGTTCTCTCACCATCTGATTGAGTTCCCCTTCAGAATGAAGATAGAGAATGAGGACCAAAAGAGGATAGAGGTTACTTTGACGCATATTGTGAAACCCATTTAATGTTACGTTGCTCAAATCCCCTTAAAATGACGACCAAAAGGACATAGAGGTTAGTTCAGTACAAGATTTTTTTTTTTCGATAGTTGAAAAGGGCTCAAACTTTCTGGAGAGAAAGGAGCAAAGCTAGAGCCTAAAACAGGCATACAAGCACAAAAACTAGAATAAAGGCAATGCTGCAACAAACACAAACCAACCTAACACTCAAAAAGAAACTCAGAAATAGTAGGATCCATAACTTAGACAAGAACGCAGCAAAAAAGATAAATCCTTCCTCTCCTTTCCTTTACGCTTTTTTCTTTTACGCTACATGGGTTTGCTCTTTTCATGATCAAAATCATTTGCTAATGCTTGAAACACCACATCTTCATCCTCAGCTGACAACCCAAGTTGCTTTGCTATCTCCCATTCTTTCTTATCTTCGGTCTCATCATTCACCTCATTATCCTTAACATATTTCTCAACCTGAGATTCCTACACACTATGTCCACCTTTTCCCAACCTAGACTTATACTTTGAGCCCCTCCACTTGAAATTCTTTGTGCACCTCTTTTTCGATTTCAAACTCACCGTCCGAGGAGGAGCTTTAATCCTAAAGGCTTTAGATGCCTTAACCAAAATTTTGTCCTCAATACAATTAGTAGCCTGGGTCATATGGTTATTATAGCTTTTGATTATGTATTGGTCCAAGACACATAAGCCAGAGGCAGTCTCCAAATCCACTGGGCCTTTCATAGCTTGTGGCGTATTGCACAGCCCAAAACCAGGAGGAAAAGAGGGAGAATCATTTTGCTCTGCCAAGCCCAATTCTGCAATGACTTCATTTGTCCTTTTGTCATCAGATATGCATCTCGTAGGGCTATTATCACAAGCCTCAATGGTCACATCAATATCAATAGGAGGATACTACATAGGTGAAAGTAGTTTGTATATTCTATTAGTGTAAAAGTGACATTCAATCATGTGATACTATATAGGTGAAAGTAGTTTCTGTTTTTTTTTAGGTAATGAATATCAGAATCAACTACTTTTGTTTATATGACAGTATATAATTAGATATTAGTGTAAAAAAAATTTATACTGACAGTATATACAAATTAAATTCTTTTATTATAATGGTAATTTTATCATTGGTATTATATACCAATAAAAACAATAAGTGTAAAAAAGTCATATAATCATTAGAATTTGTGTAGAGTGAAAATTCATGTTTAACTTTGAAAGCACAAAAATAATACAATTTCTTCATAAAATATGTTTCTTTGGAAAGCAATTATTAAATTTTAAAATTAAGTCCATATTATATTTTATAATAGTATAAGTATATTTAAATTTATTAATTTTTCGTTTTAAAAAAACTTAAACCGTAAGTTCCACATCAAGCACTTGAATTAAAAGCTTCGTTTAAAATAAAAGTAGTGGATTTAAACATATATTTTTTAAATAAAAAACCTATATTAATAAATATGAAATTTAAACAACCTGTACATTGTAGGGCAGGGTGGAGGTGCCCATCATTTAAAACGTTTTTTTTTTTTTTTTCCGTCAAATCATCTAAAACGTTTCACCGGACAATTTGTCCCATCTTTTAATAGTTACCAGTGAAAAATTAAAGAGAAATGCTTCTTAATACGAAAAATCATGGTACCAAAAATTTGACGAAGAACGTGGCGTCACTTTTTCACATTTTTACCATATTGGTTTCTGCTAATCGTTTAACATCGATAATATTGCATTTTATCTATTCACCAAATTTTATACCAAATTCCTTTTTAATATATAAGTAAAATAGGATTTTTAAGTTCCTTATCTTTTTTTTAAAAAAAAAATTGATTCTTTATCTTTAATTTTTTTAATTTCATCCTTTATATGCCAAACTATTTTTAATTTGATTCCTAATAATTTTTTCATTATATAACTAATGGAAACTACTGATATAATACAATTTATGTCACATCTACATATGCATTCTGTCAGTGTTTAGCATTGTATGTGTCATGTCAGTATTTTTTGTTAAGTTTGTGACAAAAAATTGAGTATGAACCAAATTGCAGACTATTTGAAATATGAAGAAATAATTTTAAAAAATAAAGATAAGAAACAATTTAAAAAATAAAAATATAGAACCAAAAGGCACCTTTTGCCTACTATATATCACGGCTCAAAATTGATACCTCCTAGTTTGAAAGATTATAACTTTTTTTGTTTTTGTTCTAGGAATTATAACCTAAATTATTGCTTTCATGAGCGATCTTTTTCTTTTTTTTTTTTTTTTTTTGGTTGCAGTCATTTGCTTGTGCAAATTTTAAACATATATACGTTATTTATTTACTCTAAACGAGTCAACATACAGTAACTATATTAAGCCCCTCCCCCCCCCAAAACAAAAAAAGAGGAACTATATTGAGAAGATTATTACCTTTTTTTTTTTAATAGACCATTAATATCTAAAATTTTATTGGACTCCAACTAATTTAGTTCTAGTCAAGTCGACCAACTATAGAAGTAAAGCTTTCCTAGCACTAGATTTTTCTATCTACAAAATTTGAATCTAAACCTTACTTAAGAGAAACATGCGCCAATCACTTAAATCAATTAAGTGTTCGTGAAAATCATCCACTTTTGAATGCCTTTTATTATTTATAGTGGTATTTTCTCTTATTAATATTCATATTCATAGTACGAAAATTCAAATTTTTAATATATGTTATCTTGGTTTTTTTTTTGTTAGAACAAAATTAAATACATAACCACAGAAACTTGAATTTTCTACCATAATATAAATTTTTCTATAAATTATTTGTGACCGAAATATTGGTCACAAAAAAAAAATGAAAAATATTAAGTTTGTGACCGCATAATTAGTTAGAATATATTTTTTCTTCACAACACTAAATATTTTTTGACTGAAATTTCAGTCACAATTTGTTGTAACCCATAAATCGGTTACAAATATATTTCCCTCCACTCCCATTTATCTTCCCTCCAAATGGTGCCAATTTTCCTAACCAAAGTTGTGACCGATATATTTTTGGTCATAAATTTGTATAATTTATTGACTGAATTTTTTACTGATTTATTTTCAATTACAATTTTTTCCTCTCATTTTATGATGATTACTTTTGGTCACAAATTCGGTTACAAATTTCTGCCTGATATATTGGTCACAAAAAAATAAAATAAAAATATTAAATTTGTGGCTGCACAATTGGTCAGAATATGTTTTTTCTTCACAATTCTAAATATTTTCTGACCGAAATTTTGGTCACAAGTCTTTTTGACTGACAAATCGATCACAAACATATTTCCCTCCATTCCTATTTAATTCTCCTCTAAGTGGCGCCACATGTTTTGACCGAAGTTGTGACCGATTTACTTTCGGTCAAAAACTTTTACATTTTACTAACCAATTTTTTGACCGATTTATTTTCAGTCATAATTTTTTGGTTTTTTGCTACCTTAATTGATTTCAGTCATAAAATTGGTCACAAATTGAAACCGATAAAATCGGTCACTAATTTCGGTTAGAATTTTAACATTTTCTTGTAGTGAAACTAAATTGTTATAAAGATAAGTTATTTTGGTAGTATCAAAAAAAGAAAAAAAAAAAAAACAGTTATTGTAATATCATGCATGGATCATTGTAGCTACTCATTGTACATAGCTTCTAGATACCATGACTTTTTTTTTTTGGGAGGAATGACTATTAACCAGGACTAAGTTTTGAAAATTTTATATATTAATAAAAATATAATTAAATGCCCTTTTATAATTTTTTTATATGAAGTATGAATTTATTTATGAGCAAATATCAAAAGATAGTACATCCTTGATACAGCCTGGGGCCTTATTTGTCCATATTTCGCTATTCCTATTTCTAGCTAAGCTAGCTAATCTATCAGCAACTGAGTTACAACATTTAGGAAAAAATTGGGCTTTGAAAAATTAAATTTTGAACCTAGAAAACAAGCTTTTGGAGTTGATAGACCTAGTGTAAGAGAAGTCCACTTCACTATTATTGAAGGCTTTGAAAACATATATTGCATCTCCCTCTAGGATTATTGAATGAAGCCCCAAATCCTTAGCCAAAACCACCCCTTCTCTTGCGGCCACCACCTCTGCTCGATGCGCATCCACCAGCCCCTAGAAGCACTTCACTACCACAGCAACGAACCTACTCTCCAGTCTCTCACAACGATGCTGACGCATATTCGTCCTCTTCTACAAACAAAGCTGGGTCTGTGCTGATCTTATAAACACTAAGAGGCGGTACTTCCCATCTTTCACGGATGAGTTCTATAGGAACCCTTACAGTCTCCTATCATTGGGCTATCTTAAAGCTTCTCAGATTGGTTGTAGTTTGTAGGAATACTTAATAGGGAGCTCCACTTGTTTACCCAACCAAGCCTAGTTTCATTGTGCCCAAATCCCTTCCCATATTGTTGCCATCAAGTCCTTGCATTGCGCTTCCATGGAGTTTAGTGTTGATTATAGATACTCCAACCAACTTATGGTGGTCATGGATGTTGCTTGCTCTAGAACTTGCAATTAAGAGAAATTCATCATAGCACCAGTATATCGATAGCAAGTGAAAATATGCTAAGCCTCCTCTATTTGTTTGTCACAAAGGTAACACCCGTTTTCTTCTTGCACATTCTTCGAATCTAATCTGCTCCTAGTGGGTCGGATATTCCTTGCCATTTGCCACATGAAAATTTTTGTCTTGGTTGTACTTTCAAATTCCATATATGCTTCCATACCTGTTTAAATTGATTGAGAGTACTATATGCTTGATGTAAATTCTGGTCATTTGATAATTTCTCTTTAATCACGTAATCCCAATAGACCTTGTAACCGCTTTTCACTGAATATTTTCTTTTTTGATCAAATGCCCATGACACTTGATCCTCGGCATCATTTTGGGCTAGTGGAATTCGTTTTATTAATAGGGCTATTTGAGGCTCAAATATTTGGTTTATAAGAGCTTTATTCCACCTTCTTGGTCTCTCCAATAACAATTGGCTTACCCATTGTATATCCTGAGGAGCTTGACTATTTAAATTGTAATACCCGGTTTAAAATAAAATGTTGGCAAGGAGAAGCTTTAAAATTTTATGGAAATTTTACAATAATAAATGAATTGGAAATAAATATGGTGGGATGCTATTTTCAATAGGGAAATGTACCTAATGTGAAATGATACACTTTCCACTACCAAATTCTATCAGATGGGACTGCCTAACACCCTCACTATTGATGGACCATGTTAAACCCCTCCTTCTACCTTATCCTTATCCCGTCCTTGATTTTTTGGACCATGGATTTTCCTTCTCTGTACATCTCTTCCCTCCATTCTCTCCCTCTCATTCCATCTCTCTCTCACTCGTGTTTCCTTCCCCTCTCTCAGCCTCTTCACTGCCGCCAGCCCTCCCTCTGCCACACCACCACTAGTTGCGGCTCTTCCCTACCATCTCAGCCCTCTCTTTCTCCGCGTCTCAACCCTTTCTTTCCACAAGCTTATGTCTTCCTTCTACACTCTACTTTTCTTTGGGTGGCTAAACATTAGGGCGCCATCTACAATGCTCCTCGCTGGTCAAGGAGCATGGTGCACCTTGCAATTTAATTGTAAGATTATGAGGTGCATCGATGCACTAATCACCTGTAATGCACTGTAATAATATCTAATTTTAAGAAAATTTAAAAATATGATTAAATATATTTTAAAAATTAATCATCATACACTGACGGTGTAAAATTATACTGACAATATAAAATAATTTTACACTGTCAATGGAATCAAAAATTTTTTTATCAGTGTAATTTTACTCTATCACTGTAAAATTATTTTATATTGTCAGTGTAATTTTACATTATTAGTGTATATAAATTAATTTCTAAAAATCATAAAAATTTTATCAATGTAATTTTACTCTATCAATATAATTTTACATTATCTATCAGTGTAATATTACACTGATAGTGTAAAATTATTTTATATCATTAGTATAATTTTATATTGTCAGTGTATAAATATTAATTTCTAAAATATATTTAATCATATTTTTAAATTTTTTTAAAATTAGTATATTACTACAGTGCATCATAAGTGATTGGTACATCAATACACCTCACAAATCTCCACCATATGATGCACTACAGTCACAAGGTGCACTAAGCACCTTGGACTACGAAGCGCATTGCAGACGGCTCCAGACGTTAGCTTGTCTATCCCAAGCTAACTCCAACTCTTTGTGGTAAGCCTCTGATATATTATGACTCTTAGAAGTATAGGTTGCAAGTTATGTTGTATTATAGCTATGGTGGGTGTTGTTTAGAAATTGTTTTGGTAATTGGTTTATTATCTTAATTGGATGATGAATTGAGCTTAAAAAGAATTATTTAGAAATAGACTGTTTGTTCATTGGGATTGTTGGTCTCAAGTTGTTAAACATATTTTGATTTTGGGTATAAGTTATTATCCTAATTTGAAGGTTGATGCTTCTATTCTTGGTATTATTCTTAAATCAAAATCTAGATTCCTGGTTGGCATGGTTTGCTATTGTTTGACTAGTTTAAGATCTGAATTTTCTATGATTTAAATGTTGATGAGAATTGATTGGAAATTGCTTTGTTATCTTTCCCGAAATAAAATAAAATAAAATCGGAAGCATATTTCTCTTCTAATCTTTAAGCTAATTGTGACAACTAGTAAGTATAACTAAGTTTGGATATACGAGGCTGTAAGAGATGTGTTAACATAAAATAAATAAGGAAGGTGTGTCTAGATGTTATTCTTAAGCTTTGGATCGATCAAAGTGCTCCTAGACTTAGATATAGGGTGGAGATAACAAATATAAAGTCAAGCAAATTTTAGTAGACAACAAGAAATTTAGATTTTTACGTGAAAGATTAAATTGGTAAAGGAATCAATGAATGCAAAGTTAGGAAGTTTGATAGTATTTGACAATTGTCTTGCGAATAATTGATCTTGTGTTGATTATAGATCCTCCTATTGATCGACCTACGAGTTTGATGGCTTCTAGGACATAGATTTTACGTCCTTTCTTGTTCTATGAGTGGACAGTGCCTCTATGGTATATGATTTTATTTTATACAATTAGCATTAGTATGATTTTAGTATATATATATTGACAATTTATTTTTATATATTTAGTTAATTATAAATATTCTATTTAGCTATATAGTTGCCTTACAGTTTGATATATCTAGTTATTCATGGACATCTATTTTGGTTTAAGGAAATTTTGCTAGAATGCAATGGTTAAATGTTCTGAAAGCTTTTTGGAAAAGATTACAAATTTTCTGGATGTTAGGACAAGCTCTTGAATAATTGTTTAAATTACTAAACTGGTTTTGTTGAAAAATCTTATTTGAGTTGAAAACCTTACTCGGTATTTTTGCTCTTAAAAACTATGTTTAATATTTATATTCTCGAAATGTTATGGATATTCTGTGGGAGGATTCTCAATTTGCGATAGCTAATGGCCGCGACGTTAGCCTTGGTGCACTTTGATCAAAACCCAGCTAGTAGAGGTGTTGCTAGCTCGGTGTGTGTGTGTGTGTGTGTGTGTGTATGATCAATGCACATTGCTGACTCAATCAACTCTGAATGGGACTAACCCCTGTCTGAAATTTTTTTTTGGTATTGGAAGCCTCCCCACTTTGGTATTTATCTTTCAGTACTATGTTTTCAGATTTATGAAATAAGGTTACTCTTTATATTTATATATGCATAGTTTCTAATATGCTTCTTTATGTATATATCATTTACAATGATGAATTCTTATTTATGTTTGGTTCATATTATTAATTCTGTAGTTAAGCGTGATTTACCTTACTTTTGGACCTTGCCCTCAATGTTATAAACTCATTGTCTCTCACTGAGTCTGTTGACTCACTTTTTACTTTTCCCCTTGTTCTAGAGTTTAAATGCAAGTATATAAGCGGTTTGTTTCAGTCATGAGAGGTTTAAAGCTCGGCGAGCTCAACAGATGTGTCTGTGTGGCCCTATGGTAATCATTGTATTTGATTGGTGTTTACTTGTATACTAGGTTATTTGTATTCTTAGATATGCTCCATGAACCATAGGCAGGATTTGGCTTCCGTTGTGTTATGTAACTGTAGCAGAGTTGGTTCAAGTAGTTACATCACTGCTTGTAAAAGTAAGTTTGGCATGATTTGAACTCGGAGAGCATTCTGAGAATGCTCATTGTTTCCGAGTTTGTGTTTTGAAATATTGTTGATCTGTCTATTCTCTGGCTAGATGGTACATCCTCATTGTAATTGTAATTGATTGTATTTTGGGGAACGTTCGATTTGTAGGGGAGATTCTGTTCGTTTTCTGTAAATCTCCTAGAAAAGGCTTGCTCAGGGGTAATGCCCCTGTGTGTCGGTCACGGCTTGAGTTGGGTCGTGACATAAATGCACTCTAAAATTTGGTGCATTAGGAACCCATGGGGAATCTTTGATTCTAACATTTGTACTATTCCCTATCCTCCATAATAACCCTTTTTACGTTATTGTTCTTCCTTCTAATAAGCTTTTCTAGGTGTATGAGGGATTAAACCAAGTTAACCTCCATAAAACTAGAATTTGCAAAGTACTTTGCCTTTAGAATTCTAGCAACTAAGGAATCTTCATTTTTCATTATCTTCCAGCCTTATTTAGCTAGCATTGCTAAGTTAAAGCTTTGCAAATCCTTAAATTCTAGTCTTTCCACTTCCTTAGGCCAACACATCTTATTCCAGCTTATCCAATGAACCTTCCTAACATCATTTTGGTTCCCCACCAAAATTTGCCATCATACTTTCCAACTCATTGGATAATATTGTGGGAATTCTAAAACATGACATAGTATAGGTAGGTATAGCCTGTGCAACTGCCTTAATTAAGATGTCTTTGCCCCCTTTTGATAGCATATTTTCTTTCCATTCTTTAATCCTCATCTAGAACCTATCCGTGATGGATTAGAAAGAATTCATGCAACACCCAAGTTGAAAGTTGTATGAATGGTGATATCTCGTCCTATCAAACCCCGCAAAAGCTCTAAATTTGGATCTTATGTCTCCTTGGAGGGTGATAACTCCTCGCAATGAATTATATTTTTAGTTAATTTTTATTTAATTTAGGATATAGTTGATTAGTTTAGATAATATTTTGTTTTATTTTCATTAAGTAGTTTAGATTAGGTGTTACTTTTATTTTCTATTATTTTCTTATATTTTAGATACTTATTTATGTTTTTAGTCTATTTGTTATTAGGTAGAAGCACTCAAGTTGGAATTTGGAGATATGAGAGAGCTTATCTTGCATAAAATCAAGATCTTTCAGCATTGGAAATTCAATATCTAGCTCTCTAGATGTCAGATTATAATGGTTCAAGATTCTTTGAAAAGAAGGGAAGAATATCTTCAACTTTGTTGTTGGACATCTTTTCTAGTTCTCGAGTCTCCTAGACGAAAGAGGCGAAACAAGGTTGAAGCTTTATCTTATTTCTGATGTTGTCAAGTCTGACCTTTCATCACTCTTTCATTTGTATGTTGAGTTATATAACTCCTATTGAGATGATTCTTGTTGCATTGGAAAGCTTACTCAAAGATCTACAATCACTATTTCTACTTTCAAGGCCAAATTCCAACTATTCTGACCGCTACTGAGCTTGGAAGTGTGTAAAAATGGTTAGCACTGTCAGGCAGGCGTGCTATAGCGTGCTACCTTGCGCTATAGCGCGATGCTGTTTGGAGCAAGTTGCTGGTTTGGGCCAATATTCGAGAAAAGGATCTATAAGCTATAAAAGGCAACATATAAGGTCAGAAAAAGGATCCCTAGACACTTCCAAACACCTCCCAAGATAGAAAACTTCTTCCAGAGAGATTGAAGATGAAGATTCAAGGATTCTAGAGCTCAAGTTCAACACGAAGAGATCCATATTCTTCCGAGTCTCTTGTTTCTAACTTCAATACTTTATGGATTTTGTTTCTTCTATCTTCTCATCTTCATGCTCTTTCGTTGTTTTCTTTGCTTTAGTTATGAACTAATTTTCTTTTGCTAGGGCGTTAATGGACCCTTTTTGTATGGTAAGTTTACTCATGGATTAATGTTAATCTTGTTTTCTATCTCTATTGCTTAGTGTTTTTGTTTATTCTCAATGCTTTCAATTGCTTGATCACCAATTAATTGATTTGGAGATTTACAATAACTCGAGAGAGGGTTTGTGAATAGATCCTCTTAACATAAACACTGTGAACTGAGCGAAAACTAGAGATAGACAAACACGATTCATGTGGTTACCATAGGAACCTGTAGAGCTTCAACCTTTACCTAGATTGGTTCGTGCTAAGAGATTACGCAATCAGTTTAGGATAAAGAGTATTGCTTAATCTCGAGAGAGGCTAGGAATAAATTAAGGGGAGCCGATCGTAAGTCAATTAGGATAGGAACTGATTAATAGAAATTCATAGTAAATATGTCTGCAATAGGTGAAATTAATTAGCCCTAGCATCCATCCCATTGCATTTATCCATACTATTAGAATTTTTTGTATTAGTATTTTTTATTTATTTTATTTTATTTAAATTTTAATTTCCTCATCAGTAATTCCATTCTCTCCAAATAATTATTCTCTTAGACTATTTTGGTATTTGATCTATCCTCGTGGGAACGATACTTTACTTATCACTTTATTATTTGTATGATCCGGTATACTTGTCGGAGCTGCATCAAGTTTTTGATGCCGTTGCCAGGGATAGTATCAATATCATTCGTAGTTGACGGGATACTAGATTGGATTTTTTGTTTTTATTTTTATTTTATTTTATATTTGTGTTTGTCTTGTTTATGTTTTTTATTATTTATTTTTCCTTTTATTTAATTTTTCTTTCTTTTTCTTTCGTTATTTATTTTTTTCTAGCTTTTGTTTTATTTTATTTTATTCCTACTTTCACTTGTTCTTGTGTTTTATTTTGCAGTTTATGCGAAGAAGCCAATCCACGGGAGATTTATTCTTTGATCCAAAGATCGAGCGTTCTTTGTGTCAGCTCAGAAGAGAACGAAGAGCAGTTGAAAGAGTCTTTAAAACTATCATGGCAGATGAAAATGAGCAAAATGACAAGGCCATGAAGGATTATTTGGCACCCACTCTTCAAGGGTGCTCATCCAGCATTGTGAGGCCACCTATTCAAGCAAACAACTTTGAGCTGAAGACATCATTCATTCAATTCGTGCAACAACATTGCCAATTTGCTGGACTGCCTAGTGAAGATTCTAATGAGCATCTCAACAACTTTCTGGAGATGACACCATAAAAATTAATGGTGCCACAGATGATGCTATTCGGCTAAGATTGTTTCACTTCTCATTGAGGGACAACGCTAGAGTCTGGTTGAAGTCTCTATCATAGGGGACACTCACTACTTAGGATATGGTGGCCATAAATTCTTGAAGCAGTACTTTTCTCCTGCCAAGTTTGCCAAGATGAGAAATGACATCACCTCCTTCACCCAAGCAGATGGTGAATCTTTTTATGAATCATGGGAGAAGTACAAGGAGCTACTGGCTAAGTGCCCACATCATGGCATCCTACTCCAGACATTCTACAATGGTCTTCTGATGTCCACACAGATCATGGTTGATGCATCAGTAGGTGGTTTTCTGAACAATAAGACACCCGAGCAGTCTTGGGAGCTATTTGAAGTATTGGCTAGCAACAATTACCAAAGGTCTAGTAAGAGAACCCAGAAAAGGGGAATTTTGGAGGTTGACACTACCACTATCCTCTTGGCCCAGATACAAGCCCTTTCTATCCAAAATGCAGCCATTCAGAAGCAATTGGGCTTGCTCAGCACCACCTCACCAACACATGTCATGCATTGTGATTTTTGCCATGGGAACCATCCGAATGGAGAGTGCCCTATAGCTCCTTCTTCTGACGAGCAGGTTAACTACATGAATGCCCAGAAGCACAACTTCTACTCCAACACCTATGCTCCTGGGCAACAGTTTAATCAATCTCTACAAGAGAAGAAGCCCAACTTGGAAGGCATGTTTCAGCAGTTCATGAGGAGTCATATGTCTTTTATGGAGAAGACTGAAGCTTTTATGGAGAGGACAGATGCTCAATTTAGAGCTCATGATGCTGTAATAAAAAACTTAGAGCATCAAGTGGGGCAAATTTCCAAGTAGGTAGCTAAGAGGCCACTAGGTTCCTTACCTAGTAATAACACTGAAAATCCAAGGGAGCATGTGAATGCAATCATATTGAGAAGTAGTAAAGAATTGGTTGAATTTGAAAAGGAAGAAGTAAGGGTAGAAGAAAAACTTGCTAAAGTTTCCAATATGGCACCACCTGAGGAGAAAGGATATGTGGCACCTCCTGCGTATGACCCTCCAATTCCTTATCCTCAAAGGGTGAAGCAACAAAGGAAGGAACCAAAAGGGCAACAATTTCTTAAGGTTCTTGATGTACTTAAAAAGCTCCACATCACTATTCCGTTTGCTGAGGCATTGGAGCGAATGCCAAACTATGCCAAGTTTATGAAGGAGCTACTCTCTAAGAAAAAGAAATTAGATACTGATGAGACTGTACTACTCACTGAGGAGTGTTCGACAATCATTCAGAGGAAACTACTACCTAAGTTGAAGGACCTTGGGAGTTTCACTATTCCATGCACCATTGGTGATTTGAGGATTGACAAGGTACTATGTGACCTTGGAGCAAGTATCAATCTGATGCCTTTGTCATTTGTGCATAGATTGGGCATTACTGAAGTGAAGCCTACAAGGGTATCTCTGCAGTTAGCTGATAGATCTATCAAACTTCTCTATGGTATTATTGAAGATGTTTTGGGGAAGGTGGACCGTTTCTTCATTCCCACTGATTTTTTGAGTCTTGATATGGAGGAAGATGTCAATCTCTCTCTAATTCTTGGGTGTCCATTCTTGGCCACTAGCAGAGCCCTGATAGATGTAGAAGAGGGGGAGCTAACTTTGAGATTTTAGAACAATAAAGTGAAATTCAAAGTTTTCTAAGCAATAGACTCTACCACAAAGACAGCTCAATGCTATAAAGTGGATGTAGTGGAAGCTAACTTGAGTACTTCAGTCCTCACATCACATGCCATACCTTCTTGGGAGCCTCCATTAAGTAAGAGCAAAACAAAGAAGAAAAAGAAAATGGTGAGGGATGATGATCTTAAGCCACCTGAGAAGCTGCCAGAAGCTCTCCACTTGTCATTCAAGCCTAATTCTATCTCATTGGTTTTTGGGAAGAAGAACCACTATCATAGTGACAAGTCACCAAAGAAGGGGAGGAAGAAACCACCATGAGTGACAGAACTATGTCTAACTTAGGGACATTAAACCAAAGTGCTTGTTGGGAGACAACCCAACTTTTCTAACCTTACTTTGATTTTAATTTTTCTTATTTAGAATCTTTTTAGTTTTTTTTTGTTGATTAATTTTAATTTATTTAATTTTATTTTGTAGGTTTATTGGAGCAATTAGAAAGTGCATAAGTGGAGGAAAAAGCTACATGGAGTGTGCAGCAGAGATACATGCGCTGGGGAGTAACTTTCCTTTCCTTTCCCTCTTGATTTTTATTCTCATGCATTAGGGACAATGTATACTTTTCAGTTGGGGGTTGAGAAAATCTATTATTGCACTTTCTTATTTGTTCCTGTTTCCTTTTGCTAGTTTTGTTGATTAGGTTGTTAGTGTTTTTTAATTTCAATTTCTGCTAAGAAAAACCAAAAAAAAAATATATATTTTTTGTCTTTTTTTTTGTATTTTTTATTTTAGTCAATTGGTTGTTGTTGCCCGTGCCTGTGATATGAAATATTGCTCTGTTTGTTAACTCTTAAGTAACTTTGGATCTGGATTTAAGTTTTGAAAATGTTCTTGTCCTTTTACTATTGAATTGAGAAGGATTATTTTTTTGCATTTTGATAAGAGTTAACAACTTAGGATAGGTGACCTTTATGCTTTTCATGCTTTATTTAGGTTGAGACATGCATTCTTATTCATGTGAATCTCTTTTGAAATATATGTGAGTGAATCTTAGCCTTAGAAGTGATCTAGGCCATGTTTACACTATTGTGACCGAATTTGCGACCGAATTTTTTCAGTTGCAAATTTGATTATTTGTGACCGATTTTGTGACCGATTTGGGAATAAAAGAGGTAAAATGTAAAATACTAAATCAGTCACAAAATCGGTCCCAAATAATGAAATTTGCGACCGATTGAATAAATGAAAGTCAAAGATTTCATTAATATCGGTCGCAAAATTTAACATAAGATTATTGAATTTCGGTCGCAAAATTCAGTCGCAAATAATGAAATTTGTGACCGAAAAGTCAGTTGCAAATTTAATAGACTAAAGACATTAGTTTTGCGACTGAAAAATCGGTCGCAAAATTTAACATAACAAATTGAATTTTGCGACCGAAAATTCAATCGCAAATAATGAAATTTTCAGTCACAAATTTAACAGACTAAAGACATTAGTTTGCGACCAAAAAAATGGTTGCAAAATTTAATATCTTAACGTAAAATAGTTATTGAATTTTGCGACCGAAAAATCAGTTGCAAAATTGCAAAACAATAAGGTGAAGGTTGGGGACGTGTTGAAATTTGCGACCGATTTTTCGGTCGCAAAATTAACACTCTAACAAGATTTGTGACTGAAAAATCGGTCGCAAAATTGCAAAGCAATAAGTAAACGTTGGGATAGTGCTGAAATTTGCGACCGAAAAATCGGTCGCAAAATTAACGCTCTAACAAAATTAGCGACCGAAAAATTGGTTGCAAAGTTGCAAAGCACTGAACTAGCCGTTGAGAAAAGTCTCAAAATTTGCGACCAATTTTTCGGTCGGAAATTTTGTTAAAGCGTTAATTTTGAGATCGATTTTTCGGTCGCAAATTTGAAACACAAATTTTGTGCTGTATGTTATGTAGTAACTTTGCAACCGATTTTTTGATCGCAAAATTAACACTTTAACAAAATTTGCGACAAAAAAATCGGTTGCAAATTTAAAAATTTTCAAAAAAACAGATCTCGAAATTTGCAACTGAAAATTTAAAAGCTTTGACGTAAAAAAGCTGCAGACCTGTCTCTCCCCTATTCTCTGTTATCATCTTCCCCATTTACTTCCCCACTTTCTCTCCACTACCAACCCTCCCACCACCCTAACACTCCCCCCCACCACAAGTCCACGCCGCTGCCGCCTACGCCGGAGAGGAAACTCGTGAAGACGCCTCTTTGCAGATTCTTGTCAGCCGCTCCCCCCACCCTAACATTGCCGCTGCTATCCCATCATCATCACCATGCCAAATCCATTGCCGTCGTTCCAGATCCGCCACCGCCACTCCTCCATTGTGATGCTCTTATTTGCCTTTATTTTTTCTTTTTTTTTTTTGCACAAATTTACTCTTCTATTTGTTTTTTTAAAATAAATTTGAAGTGTTTATTTGTTGTTGTTAGTTTGCTGTTATGTTTCACTGCAGTTTGTTTGTTTTTTTTTTTATACAAATTTTCTATTATGTTTGTTGATTTTTTATTTTATTGGTTGATCATTATTGTTAATGGATTGTTGTTATATTTGGAATTTTGTTTAATTATATTCTCAGGCGAAAGTGAGAGAGTATGGGATTGTTCTAATTTTTTTAATTCCTCATATCTGTTCTTTATGTTTTAATTCCTCATATTATTAGATTGTTTTTTTTATTAATAATTATTCAATATCTACTTAATTTGCTGAAGACTAAATGGATAGACCAGAAGATGACATAGAGGTTGAGCAAGCTAAAGACTCAATAGAGTTGGTGGAAGACTCATTAGATAAAATGGAAGACTCAATAGAAATTGTTGAAGACTCAATGGAAAATATTGAAGATACAATAGAAGTTGATGAGAAATCAATGAAAGTTGAAGATCAATGGAAAGAATTGAAGAACCATGGAAACAAGAACTAGTTAGAAGTATGCTAAAAATTTATCTTCCAAAGTTTTATTAAGAAGAATCTTGTAGTTTGGTCAACAATATATGTTGTTATATTTTTTAGTTTATGTACATTGTGTTTAGAATATATGTAGTTGATAGTAGTATTGATAATATTATGTATGTTGGAAAACTTGTTGTTGTTGAATATTATTTAGATAAAAAGATGCATCATAGATTGTTGGATATTGTTTTCTGGACTGTTGTCGAATTCAAGTGTATTTAATTTGGATTTATAATATTCTAGTGATTTATTTTATTTTTCCATTTGTAACTTTGCAACCGATTTTGTAACTGATTAATGTTTTCGACTGATATCAAATTCCGTATTTGCAACCGAAAAATCGGTCGCAAATTTTGCGACCGATTTTTCGGACACAATCTTGAATTTGCAACTGATTTTTTGGTGGCAAATTTGCAATCGAAAAATCGGTTGCAAAATAGTCAACAAACAACCAAAGTACATGATTGTTCTAAATCGGTCGTAAAATCGGTTGCAAATTTTTGCGACCGATTTTGCAACCTGCTTAAATGCGATTGAAAAAATCGGTCACAAATGGCCTTAGCGACCGAATTCACTCATTTTGTGACAAAAAAATTGGTCGCAATCAACTAAAATTCTAGTAGCCACAATTGAGCCTTATTGCCCACCCTTTATCATTAATCCTTAGTCACCCCATTTGAGCCTTAAAACCTATTCTTGAATTAAACCACAATATGAGCTTAATGCCCTTCCTTTCTTTTCCCTTTTTGATCCCATGGTTTACCCTTAAGCCTTAGCTTCTAAACTCATTTGAATAGGGTAATACTTGCATTACCACAACCTCATGCTTTCTAAAGTCAAAGGCAGAGTATGAAAAAGAAAAGGAAAGAAGGAGAAAGAGGGTGAAAGAATGAAGTAGTAATGAAAAAGAAAAAAAGAAAGCAAAATTGGCATATAAGAAAAATATAATGCCAAGGTTCAACAAGAAAAGCATCATGGTTGCCAAGCAACTAAGTTGGAGGTACCCCAAGGAGAATAAATTAGGGGTGAGGGTTCCTTAAGTTGAGGGGATTAATTGAGCTTAAATGACTATTCCATCATACCCCTTACCTTGGCCTACTGTTACAAGCTAAGAGAAGTCCTTTTGATCTTTGGCTAAGTGACATTCATGTAGAAACAGAGAGAGAGGATTGTGGATAGTGTGATATTTTTGTCTTTTCTTAAACATGGCATAAGCATAGGGTGAGTCAATTCTTTGTTACTTTTCTCTTGTGCACATACACTTGATCCATTCTTTTGACAATGTGATTGCACAATTAGATGGTCTTGGTACTTAGACTTTGATCCTTGGTAACTTTTGAGTTAAGTTATAGAGCAGTGATAAGGAATCTCATAAACAACAGCTTTTATCTTGACCATTTTGTCTAGTGAGTCCATTTGTTTTAAGTGTTTTTGGTTGAGTCTTTTGTTTTTCTATTTTTGAATCTTTTATTTGAGTTTTGCTTGGGGACAAACAAGTACTTAAGTTGGGGGTTGTGATAACTCCTTATAATGAGTTATATTTTTAGTTAATTTTTATTTAGTTTAGGATATAGTTGTTTAGTTTAGATAATATTTTGTTTTATTTTCATTAAGTAATTTATATTAGGTGGTCTTTTATTTTCTATTATTTTCTTATATTTTAGATACTTATTTATGTTTTTAATCTACTTGTTATTAGGTAGAAGCACTCAAGTTGGAATTTAGAGCCATGAGAGAGCTTACCCTGCATAAAATCAAGATCTTTCAGTATTGGAAATTCAATATCTCGCTCTCTAGAAGTTAGATTATAATGGTTCAAGATTCTTTGGAAAGAAGGGAAGAATATCTTCAACTTTGTTGTTGGACATCTTTTCTAGTTCTCGAGTCTTCTAGATGAAAAAGGCGAAACAAGGTTGAAGCTTTATCTTATTTTTGATGCTGTCAAGTTTGACCTTTCATCAGTCTTTCACTTGTATCTTGAGTTAAAGAACTCCTATTGAGGTGATTCTTATTGCGTTGGAAAGCTTACTCAAAGATCTACAATCACTATCTCTACCTCCAAGGCCAAATTCCAACTATTTTGACCGCTACTGATCTTGGAAGTGTGTAAAAATGGTTAGCACTGTCAAGCAGGCATGCTATAGCGCACTGCCTTGCGCTACAACACGACGTAGTTTGAAGTAAGTTGCTGGGTTGGGCCAATATTTGAGAAAAGGATCCGTGGGCTATAACAGGCAACACATAAGGTTAGAAACAGGATCCCTAGACACTTCCAAACATCTCCCAAGATAAAAGACTTCTTCTAGAGAGATTGAAGGTGAAGATTCAAGGATTCTAGAGCTCAAGTTCAACACGGAGAGATCCACATTCTTCCGAATCTCTTGTTTCTAGCTTCAATACTTTTTGGATTTTGCTTCTTCTATCTTCTTATCTTCATACTCTTTCATTATTTTCTTTTCTTTAGTTATGAACTACTTTTCTTTTGTTATGGTGTTAATGGACCCTTTTTGTATGGCAAGTTTACTCATGGATTAGTGTTAATCTTGTTTTCTATCTCTATTGCTTAGTGTTTTTGTTTGTTCTCAATGCTTTTAATTGCTTGATCACCAATTAATTGATTTGGAGATTTACAATAACTCGAGAGAGAGTTTGTGAATAGAGCCTCTTAACATAAAGACTGTGAGCTGAGCGAAAACTAGAGATAGACAAATGCGGTTTGTGTGGTCACCATAGGAACCCATAGAGCTTCAACCTTTACCTAGATTGGTTTGTGCTAAGAGATTAGACAATCAGTTTGGGATGTAGAGTATTGCTTGACCTCGATAGAGGCTAGGAATAAATTAAGGAGAACCGATCATAAGTCAATTAGGATATGAACTGATTAACAAAAATTCATAGTAAATGTGTTTGCAATAGGTGAACTTAATTAGCCCTAGCATCCATCCCATTACATTTATCCATACTATTAGAATTTTTTGCATTAGTATTTATTTATTTATTTTATTTTATTTAAATTTTAATTTCCTCATCAGTAATTTCATTCTGTCCAAATAGTTATTCCCTTAGACTATTTTGGTATTTGATCTATTCTTGTGGGAACAATTCTTTACTTATCACTTTATTACTTGTATAATTCGGTATTCTTGCCGAAGCTGCATCAGAGGGCTATATGATTGGGACATTTTCATGGGATCAAAAGTCTCGGTAATTTTTCTTAAATATCCAAAAATTGAAGAGTGATTTTAATAAATTTTAGGAAGTCATTAACCTTTTTGTTTTTAGCCTGGAAGTTTAAGGAAATGCAAGTTTCCAAAAATTTATACTAAAATCCAAAAGTTGGATTTCAATTTCGAAGGAGTTTGATTTTTTCAATATTTTTATTGAATTCAAATGGGGGTTATTTTCTTATTTACATTTATGTTTTAAAATTAATGGAGAGCAAAATAAATGAGGACATTAG
This sequence comes from Pterocarpus santalinus, assembly GCA_031439595.1. Taxonomy (NCBI): domain Eukaryota; kingdom Viridiplantae; phylum Streptophyta; class Magnoliopsida; order Fabales; family Fabaceae; genus Pterocarpus; species Pterocarpus santalinus. The sequence goes on along the minus strand of CM062532.1, from coordinate 45,928,072 downwards.
AAAGTTAATGAAGAGTAAAATAAATGAGATATTTGAGAGGTGTAGATGAAAAAAAAAAAGGATCGTGCGCCTAGATGTTGGTTGCACTACTGAATGATAACTTTCAGGCAGGTAGGAGGCCAGGCGGCTAAGTCACAACGCCCAAGCGCCTGCTAAATGGAGATAAAAGAAGGATCTCGACCCTTCTCCCCCTTTTCCACCAAGTCTCTTTCTCCCTTCCTTCTTTCTCATCCTTTTCTTACCCCACATGATTTCCATCAATCCTTCATCGATGTTTACTCAAATCCATTATCAAATTCATCTATTTCTCACCACTATCATCATCACCTTAGTTGAGTTTCTCTCTTGGAGCTCTCTCTCTCTGCTTTTAATGAAAGAAAATAAAGGTAAAAGGAAACCCATGACTCTCCTCACGTTCCATCGCCTTTCTCCACTCTCTAAGGTAATTTTTTAGCTTAATCCTCTTTATTATATCATGGATTAGTTAGTTTTCCTATGGATTCAAAGTTTAGGCATGTGAAAAAGGGGTTAGAGCTCTAGAATTAGGGGATTTTGCTCTATAAGACAAATTTGAGTAAATTCTCACAATAGTTAAGTTGTGGAAGTCTAATTCATATATTTGTCATGTTAGATGATGTAACATCCACCGTTTTTTTTCGCCCAATTATTCGGTTTTAACGAATAATTGAAAATAAATAGATTTCGATTAACCATTATTTAGACTCAATTGATTAGCAATTACTTGAGTCTAAATAAGAGAGAATTAAGTTAGAAGTATAGAAGGTTTCATAAGAATTTTCACGAAACCGATTTACCGATTTACCGATTTAAAGGAAATCGGGAAGTTTACGGTATTTTAAACTGTCGGAACCGGACCAGTAGAATTTCAACCCATCGACCCTACTTTGAGTGGCTGATAACTCAGCCACTTAATCCCTCAAGTTGGCGCCACTTTGGCCACAAGAAAGGAGGCAAGCTTGGCTGAATTTCAGCCATGCAAAGCCAACCAATCAAATGCCAACTAAGCACCCTTTATGTCATCAGATTTTTCAGCCCCATTATCACATATTCTGACCCACACTTCTACGCCACTTTCTTCTCCTCTTTCAACTCTCTTTCTCTCTTCTTTACACTCACAACTTCAGCCAACAACAAGCCACTTCAAGCCTTGCTCATCCAAACCTTCAAATTTTAGCAAAAACACTTGGATCAAAGGTAGGAGTTTATTAATTGCATTAGATTTGTGATATTTGGCTGGCTGAGCTTAGATTATTTTTATGATTCTTGATGTGTTAAATGGAGGATTATGATGATATGTGGTTGGCTTTGGGTTGTTGGTTTGGTTAAAATCGAATTTGAAGCAAGAAAGAATAGAAATAAGAAGAGCTGAGGGGCTGGAGAACCAAAACCCCTCGGCAGTCCGTACGGCGGAGTGTAGGGATCCTCCTACAGCCAATTAAATTGGCTTGAACTATTTTTATATGAAACTAGACATCTAGGGCTTTCCATAGATATATCATATAAGGCTTTTGGATTAGAACTGAGGGAGTTATGAATTTTTGAATTTCGACCTAGGGTTTTGACTCCGGCTCTGGGCAGATTAGGTTGTTTAGGGTAGAACTCAACCTGTACTACTTGAAAATGAGTGGAACTAACTTTTTTAGAAAGCTTACACATAGTAGAATATCCCATAAAAATTTCAGAATTTAATAAGGTCCCAGTTGCTCCCAGTTCTCCACGCAATTCTCCCTATGTCCACATCGGGCTAGAACAGGGCAGTGTAGGAAGGTCCGAATTTGGGGCTTGTAACTCGAGCCCTACTAAGCCAAATTGAGTGGAACTTTTTCTAAATGAAACTTTGTTCTGTTAGCTCTAATATGAGACCAATTTCGTATGATTTGAGTCAGTTTTCGATTTTTAGTGGATTTTTACTTTTAGTTGCCTGATTCTGGCTAGCCAATGGGCAGGCCGAGATAAAGTCTAGATATCTTGAGTTATAGATACCAAAATTAGATGGGACCAAAGAGGTCAGAAAATAGACACATAAAACTTTAACATACTCAAATTTGAGGTCCAAATGAGTTAAAATGAAATTATGGCTTGAATTATAAAAACCGGGTTGGTTGAATATGCTGAGGCAGGAATTCTGCCTTAATGAATTTGATGTTGATATGAATTTAATGTTGGAATATAAATGTGATATTGTGATCTTTGTGATAAATTGATGTATTGATTGGCTGGCACTATTCATGGGGAAGCGGACACGTTCCGTTATGCTGCCGAAATTTCGGTAGAACCCATGTACAAGTTATGAATTACATGCTAATGCATATGCACTCTTATGAAAGCCATGAAAGTTATGAAAAGGATTATATTACTATGAAAGTTCCATGCTACTTGGGCCAGCCCCGGATAAGAAGTTAAGGGGAATAGATTGGTGGAAAGGTCGGGGAAAGTAAACCCGGCATTCCTGTATAGGAACGAGCTCGATCCTGATAAGAAGACTATTACCCAGGAGTCTAAATGGCCAAGAACTCCCAAGGGACCAAGAGATGGAAAATGATGAAAAGTAATGGAAAAGCTTATAAAGAAAGAATCAAGAATGAGCATGCATGATTACATGAATGCATGATTATATGAAATGATTATGTTAAGATATATCCAGTTATTTACCATGTTTATTTACTGCCACTGGTTCACTCATACTGTTTATTATCCTGTGAATCATTATAATCTGTTCTGTTCCTTATGTCAACTAAAGTAAAACTGAACCTTGCCTCGGACCAGACTTTTCCTTGAACTCATTAAAGCAGATAGCCTAATTTGAACACATGTTTTTATAATTAAATAAAAACTGAGGCAACTGAGAATGAATGTGACGTCAGAAGAACGTTATACATAGACCCTACTGAGAATTTCTCGAAAATTCTCACCCCGTGTTGTACTTCCACATCATTCTCAGATGCTGGCGAAGGGCTCAATGGCCACTCTTTTCCTTGAGATCCCAGAACTGCGGCTTCACTATGACTCCGCGTTGGACTCATTGGACACAGTCGGCTCCTGCTATTTCTGCCTCTGCTTTGTAGCAATAGGAATCTTGTTGTTCCTTTATTTTGTCTGCTGTTAATATATATGTATAAACTGAAGCCTCGGCTTCCAACCCACCTATGTATGTATACAGTTGGTAATATATCACTTATTCGTATCTTTTATGTTATGTTATATTAGACTTTATTACGTTTTATAACGCTATCCACGTCTACTAAGTAACAGCGCGCTGCTTCAACGAATTAGTGGTAATAATCACGAGGTTTAAGTAGAACGTTAAAATGGTAACACAGACTACCTAATTTCATGCTATGACTTAAGCATAACATAAAATTAGTAGGGTGTTACAGATGATCTCCGAAATCCCTTGATGGCTCCGAGGTTTTGTAGAGCTGGAGCTTCTTCCTATCTAGACTAAACTGTGAGTTGATAATATATTTATAGATTATTTTAAGTATATGTATGATTTCGAAATATTATGATATGATTATGATTATGGTTATATTGCTAAATATCGAAAGTAGAAATTGCATCTTATTGAATTCTTGAAAGACAAACAAGATATTACTACTCTTAATTTAAATATAAATAAATATATGATTATGTATGTATGTGGAACAAGTACCTTAGAAGTTGATTTTCGATACTTGAATAATTTGATAGAAAAAGATATAGTTTCATGTTATTAGAAATTTGATTATATAAAGGCTTTGAAATTGATATGGTGTTTAAAACTTATATATTTCTATAAAGTAAGTTTAATATTGATTTCTATGAAATTCTGAAGTTTTAAAGAGTTTGAGCAATGTATCTAGTATCAAGGACTTGACTTCTGGAATAAAGTTATTTAAGGAATGCTATATGAGATATTAAGCTAATGGTTTCTTTAATGGGAGGGATTCTTTAATAGAAGTGCATGTTGACGGCAGGTACATTAACCCATGGTGCACCTTGGTAGAACCCCAGCTAGCAAAGGGATGCTAGCTCAATGTGTTTGGCTGACACAACCGGAAATGAGTTATAGACACACTGGGGTCAGGTTGTCGGGGCCACCCAGTTGTGGATTAGATTCAGTACTGCTTGGGTCAGGTTGTTGGGGCCACCTAGCAGTTATCTAGAAAAGAAACCTACTTAGAAAATGCACAGTTATTATGTTTTGATTATAAATGATTTGTTACAAGTTATTCTTAAATGTTTTATGGATAAATATCTAAAGGAGTTTGTGCCTAGTTGAATTTAGTAGGATATAATGAATTATGAATATTTTAGAAGCTTATTACATATCAAGAATGTTTATGGAAACCTTTACGATGATTTCTATGTGTATGATTATTTATGCTTGAAAGAGGTTATGAAATGTAGAACATGCAATTTCAGGAACATAGAGCAATTGTTAATGGGATTTGTAGTTCAAGCTTTACAAGTTATGACTCTTGAAGAAGGTACTATTTTCATATTAAATATATGTTTCATGAAAACATATGTCTAAACTTGTCCCACTTTTGCCATAGATATATTATTCCTCACTGAGTCTGTATGACTCACTTTTCTCTTTTTCCATGTTTTAAGACAGGTACAGATTATGCCTATGTGCTCTGGTTAGCTGAAGTCATTGGATTTTCTGTAATTCCACACTCTTGTTCGTGTGGTTTCCAATGTTATTCAAGATGAGAATTTAGGTTTGTTTGTACACAATTGTATATATAAATCTTTAGTGATGCTCCATTGCAACATAGGCTGGGTTTTGCTTCTGTTGTGTTCTAAAATGTAGAAATGGGTCCCCCAGTTGATTAAACCTATGTTATGTTGAATTTTTGATAGAAAGTTGAAGTTATGTTATTATAACTATTATATGCATGCTGTGGGGTGCAATCAGATATTGCCTGGATCCCCAATGAACGAACATGTGTGTTGTTTTCTGCAGTAAAAGTTTTGGCATTTGGGAAATGACCCAAAAATAAGGGAAACTTTATCCATTTCCCTATGAGAAATTGTATGTCAGGCTTGTTAGGGGACGTGTCCCCTATGCGCCGGTCACAATCTTGATTGGGTTGTGACAATTCATTGCATAATGTTGTGGAAATTCTAAAACATGACATGGTATGGGTAGGTATAGCTTATGCAACTGCCTTAATTATGACCTCTTTGCCCCCTTTTGACAGCATCTTTTATTTCCATCCTTGAATGCTCTTCTAGACCTTATCCTTGATAGATTGGAAAGAATTATTCTTAGACCCTCTTTATAAATTTGTAAAAATATTAATCACATTAATTTTAATATTTATAAAAATGTTTTAAAAATTTTAAATTGATATAAAATATTATGAACAGTATATATGCAAATTTAAAGTGATTGGTTTACGTAAAATGGACAATACTTTTAAATAAATTTTACTTATAATAAGAATTTAAATTTTAAAAATTTTAACTTAAAATTGTGTAAGTAATTGCTAAGATAAAAAGAAATATATTGCAACACTCTAAATTAGAGAATTTCTTTAACGATAAAATTAAATTGGTATTCTATACGCTTTTTAAAAATTGGTTTAGTTTGTCCTATGTCTCTTCCTTTAAATGTTTTATCAATTTTCTAAAATGAAAAAAAAAAACGATTTTCTCTACATCACGTTGACATCATCCAATACATCTTTGGATGCCCAAAACAAGAAAAACATAAATTTCTGTAACGAGGTATGTGAATGTTAAAATTTAATCTAAAAAGTTACTAAGAGTAGTCCAATGATAAAAAATTTAAGTAGTATGTATAAAATTAGGGATCAAAATCTCATTACCATTAATATATCAAAAAAATAAAATTTAATCTAAATACAACATTTTTTATATAAATGTATAATATATTTATTTTACTTTATTATATACATACTTTGGTACTTACTTATAGTCGTATTAATATATAATGTCTATGTAATATTTAGGAAAAACTCTATTTTACCCTCTTTAATTATAGTTCATATATACTTTGATCTGAATTGAAATAAATATGTGTTTTGATCCTTCAAACCTTTTGAATGTGCATTTTATTCCTTTTATTAAGTTTTCATTCAATGTTAATGGAAAACAAGTATATTTTACCCTTTAAATTTTTGGTCATGTGTATTTTTAATCCCTAAAATAAAAAACAAGTACATCCCCTATTTTCTGAACTTCTTCAATATACACCTATCCATTAACAATGGATGGAAACTTAAAGATTAAATTGTACATTAAAAAAAGTTTGGGCCATCATGTTGCATATTTTTTAATTCAAAAAGTATGTTGCACATTTTTTAAATTAAAAAATAAAATTCGCATAACTTATAGTTTAGAGAAAAAAATGAAAATTTTCCTAACATTTAGACAGTGAAAGAACAAAAAACATTTTCCTTTATTGTGATTATTTCCATAATGGCGAGCTTTCAAAGGCCCCATCATTGTTGACATCTCTCTCACTAGGTCTTCAGGAAATGCTTCAATCTTTGTCATGACCACATCAGCTTCGATCCGAATCTACTTTTCTCCTATTTTTGGTTTTTAATATATTCATTTCCCTGTCTACACTGTAACATATGGGGAAAGCATGATTCTAAAGTCAATTAAGATTGGTTGCACGTTCACACGAGACATATCATGGACCTTAACGGCAAGCTACGTTAAATTTAAACATCAGTCACATTTTATACTTCTATCTTCACTCTTGATAAGAGTTAATTCAATTCTGCTGGTATATAGAGTTAATTCAATTTTTATTTACAAAATAAGATTTCAAAAGGCTATACTTATTTATTCTTTATTGATTGAGTCCACAATATAATAATAATAATAATAATAATAATAATAATAAGTTGCATGAATTTCACAATTTATTCGAACAATTTATACAATTAAAGATAATAATAATTTGTTAAATAAGTTTTAAGATTTAGTATTTTAATGATTTAAATCATGTGAACAACTCACAAAAAGTAGTTCAAACATTAAGCAAACTTACCATTAATCTCATTCCTAAAAGTTGTAAACATTTTGTAACGAAAAAAGGTATCTGATATGTGCGTTATATATGTCTATGGTGCAACGCGTAGGTGGCATCGCACCTGTGTAACGGATGGTATGCAAGACTCATTTGCTCAATCTCAATTGCTATTGCTATTGTTATAATGCCATGTATGGCATCACGATCCAACCAAGTCGTGATCGGTGCATAGGGAATTCAGGGCTCCCTCGCAAGCCTAATTGTGACCTTTCAAGAAAATGGATGGAGTTTCTATAATAATCAAGTATAAGATTACATAAATCATGATGCGCTACCCTGTTGGACTCGGTGAAGTTTTAAGTATGGACTCTACGCCTCCTTGGAGGGCTATATGATTGGGATAATCAAAAGTCCCGATAATTGTTCCTTAAGTATCCAAGAATCGAAGAGTGATTTTTAACGAATTTTTGGAAGTTATTAACCTTTTCATTTTCAAGCTTGAAGTTTAAGAAATTGCAAGTTTTTGGAAGTTTGTACTAAAATCCAGAAGTTAGATTTTGATTCGTAAGGAGTTTGATTTTTTCCCATATTTTTTATTGAATTCAAATGGAGGGTATTCTCTTATTTACATTTATGTTAAATAAGTATATGATAATATCTGAAAAGTATAGATGAAGAAGAGAAAAAAAAAGGGGGATAGAGTGCCTAGGCGCCCAAGTCCAGTGCCCAGGCGCTGCCTGCACTGCTGAATGATTTTCCTTCAGGTGGGTGGGCGCCTAGGCGGCCAGATTGCGATGCCCAGGCGCCCACTGGATGGAAATAAAGGAAGGTTCTCCCTTTCTTCCCCATTTCGACCATGTCTCTATCTCTCTTCCTTCTCTCTCATTCTTCTTTTCCCCCCACATGATTTCCATAAACCTTGTACCATTTTTTTTCACTCAATCCATCATCAAATTCATTTTCTTCCATCATCATCCTCATCATACCTTGGCTTGGTTCCCCCTTGAAACTCTCTCTCTTGTTTTTAGTGAGAGAAACAAAGTGGCATAGAGACCCATGTCCCCCATCAAGTTTTTTCCCTCTTTTGCAACACAAGGTAATTCTCTAAGCTCAAATCTTCTTCTATTTCATGGGTAGGGAAGGATTTTGTTGGAGGATTAAATTTAAGGTTGAGGTTTGGGAACTTAAGGTTTCAAACTGGGGATTTTGTACCATGGGAGGTAATTTAAGCTAATCCTTAACTCTAAAAACTAATTGGTGTTTGAATTGTGTTCTTTATGATGTTAGATACTCTCCGAAATCTCTTGGTGGCTCTAAGACTTTGTAGAGTTTAGGCTCTTTCCTTTCCAAACTTGATCTGTGAGTGCTACTATACTATAGCTTGTTCTTATTCTTAATTTCCTAATTACATGCCTAAAATGCAAATTTAGTGAAGCTTATGAAAGAATTGAATTAATATGTTTTACTCCGTATTTATAGAACTCTGGACATAATCATGTCAGTTATATATGTATATGTGTGTGTGTGTGTGTGTGTGTGTGTGTGTGTGTTTAAGCATAGAAGTGTGGGACAAACTCTTATAGAAACTAATTCATAGTACTTAAATAATATGAAGTTTCAAGTTATTAGAAATTGTTATGTTCTTAAAGTCAATATTCTGAGTTATTTGATAGAAAGAAATAGTTACATTTCAATAATTTGAGTAAAACCTCTAAGTACTTTAAGTTGAATACTTTGAAAATGCTATGCTTGAACCTATGTTTGATAGTACAATTATTTTGGATATCTAAAAAGTCTGATAGCTATATTTGCTAAGAATATAGAAGATTCTTGAACCTTATTATGCATTTAAAATTACGAGCAAGAAATTATATGATTTGGGATAAAGAAAAGTGTTATTGTCAAGGAGTTAGAAAGGAAATATGTTTTTAAGGACTCACATGGGGCATGGTAAAGACCAAGCAAGTGTGAGTGCCTTCCTAAAGGGGAAACTGTAACAAAACTGTTTGCTAATGACAACAGCATTAGCCTTGGTGTACCTCGTATAACCCAACTAGCAGGGTGATTACTAGTTCGGCATGTCGGCCAACATATCCGATAGCTATAGACACACATAGACATGAGATTAGTTACTGCTAGGCAAGCCCAGCTAGACAATTATTTTCTAAAATAGAATCCTCCTCTAAGTTTTTCATGAGATTGAACAAGTATTTATTTTCTATGTTTTGAGAAAGTATTTCAATATTATACATTTATGTTTAAGATCCTTATTTACTAGTTGAAACTACATTTGGTTGAAATTGAAATTTAAGGAAATTCCTTGAAGTTATCATGTGTTTGAAGTCATGAGCAAGGATACATATGAGTTGATATAATGAGGTTTATATTCAGTTGAACTAAAAGGTGCTCTAATGAGCCATAGAGAGGTTTTAAAAATAGATTAAATATCAGATATACCTTACCAGAAGTTTTTATAGTAATTTTACTACATAGACAAAGTATTTTACTTGAGAAATGATGTATGAGTTTTCGAAAAAGCTTATAAATTATGTTACTAAAATTGTATGTTTAGGATTGTCCCACCCCTGGTATAGATATATTATCTCTCATTGAGTCTGTATGACTCACCCTTTCTTCCTTTCCATGTTTTCAGACAGGTGCCAGCTCGTCCTTGGATTTCTATAGCTAGCTAGAAAAGTTGGATTCCCAGCAACCTTTGCACTTGTTTGTATGGGGTTTCAGAATTGTTTTTTTGTATTTGAGTAAAATTGGTAGAACTTCTAGTAATGCTCTAATAACCCACAGGTAGGGTCCTTCCCGTGTCAGTTATAATTTGTAGTAATAGTATGTTAATTTAGTTATGACTAACTTGAGTTTTAAATATTTATGAATTAAACTTCAAGAATATACATGTATGTATATTTTCATAAGTATGATAATGTTTTAAAGTCCTATATTGTGTCCTATAGGGTGCATTCGGAGAATGCCTGGATCCCCAATGATTTTGTGTATTTGGATTGTTATGTAAGTGGAGGATCCGTATTTGGATATAGTCCTAAATACAAGGGAGACTCTGCCCAATTTTTTTTAGAAAAGGTCTAACATAGGCTTGTTAGGGATGCGGCCCTATGCACCGGTCATGATCCTAGTTGGGTCGTGATAGTTTCCCTTGAAAACTTGAGCCTTATACGTGATTTGACCTAACTACACATATTGAATTTTAATTCAAATAGCACAATATATATATATAGTATGAATACACACATCCTTATCCCAAGAGAATGGACAACTTTACAATTACTACAAAACACAAGGCAGATAGGTCCCTGCCTGGTATTTAATGGAGCTCTATACAAAACATACAAAGGTCCACGCTCAATGGCGGGCTCACCAAAAATGCTCCAAGGCTGTTTAAGGAGCTGGTGGGATAGAGTTTGAATCCACGCTTAAATCTAAAATGGGGAGAAACCATGGAGTGAGTTATATAACTCAGTGAAGGAATAATCTATTTATAGTTAACATGGGATAACTACATGTAAAAGTTGTTAGGTTGCTTGAAAAGAACTAAAGACAAATCTTATTGGCTTTCCTAAAAATGCCTCCCTTGGAACTTATCCTTTGAAAATAAATATAAGGGATTAAAACATATATATATATTAATTTAATTAGCAAGGGTCTGACCCTGCCTACAGTACTATGGAGCTATGCTTACTAAGAGTACGTCAATAATCAAGAAAAACCCCTAATGCCCTTATTCATGAGGGTTCACCCAAGCATGGAGAACTATGGTTGCGGGGTAGGCAGGCGGGTCTGCATCTGAATCTGAAAAAGAGAAAGAAACTATGACAACTCAATAAGAGACAGGACACCCTTGAATCTCATGAGTCAATGTACATATATAAATACAATTTTAACTTAATTTCAAAACCATAGGAAATGTCTAACAAGATAATCTGTTAGAATTCACACTTAGGTAGCCGCTCCTTCGTGTGAATCGCGTAATCCATCACGCACCACTCTTAGAGTGGTTGTGTAAATTTGTCACGCACCACACTATGTGTATGGCTGTGTAATATCCATCACACACCACTCTCTCGAGTGGCTGTATAAATGACAATCCAAGGTACACTAGGGTTAACATTTACTGTCGTTAGCAGGCAGATTCTGTTATAGATCTTCCTAATCCTTTTTATCATCCATCATATATCAGTTTTCAAATATTCCTCATAAATCTCAATCATTGACTAATGTGCAATTTTCTAAATTCAATTTCATAACAAAAAAAATATATAAATATCATGGATTAAAGCAGTAAACAAGTCAAAGGTGTTTTATCTACTCACAAATCACCAGTCCAAAGGAAAAATCTCAATTCTTCAAAGCCACAAGCTAAGAGAGTGTTCCTTAAAACAATATAGCACCATAACCACAATAATATAACTATATATTAGCTATTAACATGAAAGAGTTACACTAATTATCTTCAAACTCAAAGGTTCCCAAATTTTCTAAACTAGGGTTTAGAAGGAACAATAAATCCAAGCAAAAATTTAAAATTTTCCAAAAAGAAAGGAGGAAAAGTGTTAGAAATTACCCTAGGAAAGCCAATGAGGATAAGGAGGAGAGTGGATTTTGAGGTCTTCTTCCTCCAAGCTCCAAGGTCTCCAATGGAGGAAGTAGATGGAGAGAGTGGCAAATTTGAGGATTATTGGAGTATATTAATGTGTTTAATGTGTGTTTTGAAGTGATTTTAGTGGGAGGATTTGATATAGGGTGTGGGATGAAGAATTTAGTGATTTAGAGAGAGAAATGAGTGTTTTCGCGTTGAAAAGAGAGAAAAAAAATGCAAGAATAGGGAGAAAAAGAGAGAGAAAGAGAGAGAGATAGACAGAGACAGAGAAAACATCCCAAAACATTTTATAGGCAGCTGGTAATTGATTACAATTCTTTGTAATTGATTACCACGTGCCTAGAAATTGTAATCGATTATAAGCCTATGTAATCAATTACCCGAGAGCATCAGGAAAATTAGAAACCTATTCCAGGCAATTGTAATCGATTATGTAATTGATTACAATTATAAAAATTGAAATTTGTGGAACATAGGCCACTGGTAATCAATTACTGGCCTGTGCAATCGATTACAATTGCAAGATTTGCAAATCGCAGACAAATAGAATGGTTCAAAATCTGATTCAAGGATTTGTAATGGATTAAAAGCCCCTTGTAATAAATTACCATTGAGAAAAACAAAGCAACAGAAAGGTAACAAGAGAAAAAATTCAAAATTTAAAGCATGGCATTATATATATATATATAGAAAACTGGTGCGAGACCACAATCATAGAGTTTCTATTGACATACCTTGAGCAACAACATCGACACAACGCTCAGGCACTGAGTAGCAACATTGACATAGCCCTCAATGATTTGTAATCTAGTCAGATTGGCCTAACCCGTCGAGTTAGCACCCACCCTAGTAGTTGGCGTTCCTACGAGCACTAATTCTAACTTTATCGCCGTTAGCTACGGTTCTATGAAGGGCTCATCCCACAAATCCTTTCCATAATATTTTAAAATTTCCCATTCCCATGCACTTCTCAAATCATAAATTTATACTAATTTCCTTTTGTAACATATATACAATTCGAAAAGACATTTCATTAAACATGTAGAGTTATCAAAATATGCTAAGTTAACGTAGATACATGTACATATAACTGATAGAAAACGATCGTAAATAGCTTTTGTACTTACAATGCTGGACCTGCAAGAAAAAAATTCTTTAGGGAGCCACAAAGCCAACAGGCTGCCTCCAGAAAGGGTATAGAGTTCTAAATCTAACAACATATCCATATGTTAGCTATAATACAAAAAGATCAATATAGACTATGCCTATGTCTTCTGAAACCCCTAGGTTTATGATTCTAGACTTCTAGAATCTAGACCTCGGGTCAATTTAATAGGAAAAGTTACTTAAATCCTAACATGGGAATAACCATGAGTCCAAAAGTTACCTGGGATGCTAAAGATCGAAAAGAACAAGATGTGGAGCTTGAGTCTCCTCTCAAAACCTTCCAAAATTGCACCTTGTTTCCTTTCAAGGGAAAAACAATCGGTAGAAAGGATAAGAATATGGCTAATAAGGAGTGAGTAAGGTTAAACAGGGATAAAAGATGGTAAAAATATCATGGGCAAGAAATTTCTAGAAAGAGAAAGAAAGAAGGTTAGAGAGGAAGAGAAGAAAACTAGAAAGAAAGAGTTTTCTCTCTTTTTGGGGCCGGAGACCCTTTTTTATTTTTCCCTCACCACCTCGTTGTGCTCGAGTATGGGCTCCCATGCTCAAGCGTAGGCGAGGCCCAAAACCTTTCGCAAATCTAACCAGGCCATGCTTGAGCACAGTTCTTCACGCTTGAGTGAAGCGCACGCTTGAGGACGCTACCCTATGCTCGAGCATGGACGATACATAGACTTTCCCCTACACTCTAGTTGGTAGCATGCTCGAGTGTGGATCCCTACGCTTGACGGTGCCCGTTCTAGGGTTTAAATTGCCAAAAGAGCTATCCTTGTCACTCCTAACCCTAATACTATCCTAACCCAGAAATAACTCATGCAATACTTGACTGGAATCGAGGTATTACATCTCCTCCTTAAAAAAAAAATATGGTCCTCGAATTACAAGAATTGATCTGCTTACCTAGAGTTTCGAACAACTAGGGATATTTCTCTCACTCCTATGTTTCCATTCATTTTCAGAGGATACTAGCGTCGAGCATGGTGGTGAAATTCATTGAGTTCCCTGTATGGCATTGGTGCTTCAATCCAATACTGAATGCCTCTGTGATATCCGCAAGTGCAGCCATGAAGGTCTACATCTTTCACAATTGTCCGTTCCAGGTACCCATTATGAGCCTATTTTTCTGTCCATACCAACCATACGGTATAGTCATCTTGGATGATATCCATCCTTACTTTCAGTTGCTAAGGTACCCCATCAATGTAGAGTCTGATTCGAATACCCAGCTTACACCGACTGTTTCTTTGGATTCCGATCCTTCGGAGCCTTCCTACCCTTCGATGATTCGCCCGACTTCTAATTTGTCTTCTTCTTCTATAGCTTTTCTACACTCATGACCCCCGGTTTGTGGTCGTGGGTTCATTCGTACTCGCACTATACCCTGTGAATGTAGGCATGCTTGAGGAGGACAATGTGGCGATGTTGCTCCCAATGGTTTCGGGAATGGTTTCCTTCCGTCTGATGGTTGATTTGGAAAGCACATGCGGAGCCCAGTATGAGGATAGCCCTTTCTGGTTGGTAGCTATGGGGTTACATTTTCTTTTGACATGTATGGGTGGATGGAATTTTTTGATGTATTTTCTTTTGTGATGTATTTGGTTTGGTTTCTTTTGTAGGGCCAACAATAGATATCAGACTCATTATCTATCATGTATGACTTGTTACTCTAGTATTAACTATGTTAAACTTTGTTGGCTGTGGAATGATATAATATTATATTTATCCTAGATAATTAATATTTATGCTACCTTTATTTATTTTATTGCACCACTTATGCAAGATAGTGATGTTTGATATTATACTTTCGTAATGCATACATCGCTAATGGTTTTCAAAACAATTTACTCATGTTATTGTCATTCAAAAAAATTATTTACCTCTATTTTCAGTATAAAGTAATTTCAAATGGTAGTGTTAGTTCCGCGAGCAAAATTAAGAACTAATAATTCCATAATATGACTTAAGCATAGCATGGGACTAATAGGGTGTTACATTGGACAAAAGCTTGTTTGATGTTCTATCCTTATCCTTCCTTTATGAAGCATATATATGTCTTTTCTTATCTCGACTTATCAAGAAAAGTATCTTTGAAAAGTTAAAGTAATAAAACTTTTTCATAAAATTTATTCTAAAGATAAAATCATGTTATTTCTTATTTAACTCATAGCCTTCTACATTTCAAGTTGAAATAGACTTGAGAAATATTATATAAGTTTTAGATTTGAAAAGCATTTGAAGACATTATTCAATCCCCTTCTCATGCCAACTGCCATTCATAGTTCTCTAAATACAATAGAAAACAAATACTCTATGAATACATGACAATCATGACCCTCCATTCCAAAAAACCTTCCATGTGTAGCACTAACACATCTACCCAAATTTGAAGTATAATCGTCAAACATTTTCAACTCTTCCACCCATCTACATACATCTTGTCTTTGTGTAAAGCTCAAAATATAACTTTCCTTGAGCTTACATGATTAAGCAACTTCCAACTGTTGTAAGTTCAACTTAGGATGCCTATAGAACTCTTCCAAATCCAACCTTGTCCTATCATTGTCTTTGGTTTGGTCAGTGTCTATCACAGTGTTGATAATATTGTCAAATATAATTCTCTCATCATGTATTATATCTAAACAATGACAAATCAAGTTATCCTTCCAATAAGGCAACTTCTAGAATATATTTTGTTTGGTCCAATTATGCCCTATCCCATAGCCTGAAATTTTTCTGGATTTCCCCACTTTTGTTATCTTCATAAGATGCCTAACCCTTTTTTCCAAATTTGGTGACCATTTTGTCTAACTAGAGGCTCATCATTCTCTAAAGCATTTTTTCCAAATCCATACATGTTATGCCTATATAGATGATCGGCTTCTAAGAACCTTCTATGATAATCGAAACATGAATTATTTGCTCCAAACTTCAAAGTGAATGCCTTTATAACCTCCATACAAATTGGGTATACCAATTTTCCTTATCTCATTGATCCAAATAACAACCCATAAACTGTAAAGTCATTGACAGTCCATATTAATGCTGCTCTCAACCTAAAATTTTGCTTTATTGAAATGTTATAAGTCAATAAATCCCCATGACATGAGTGTCAAGTTCACTCAAATAAAAAATAATAGTTGGTTATTATAATTATTTGTACTACAAGAAACAAACCAAGTCATCTCTCAAGAATTTTAGATGCAAATCTTATCAAATCAATAACAAAGATGTGGGGTTTATTGATCAAGAATGTAAACTAAATAATTTAAAGAGATAAAAACCAATAATTAAAACAACTAATCAAGAAAATTTATCAGGGATTGCATTGAACCTACCATAGACCAATAAACATGTATTAAATCTCAATTAATGTGGTTGCCTAAATTTGATCAAAATCTTTACATCGAATCCAACATTCTACTTGATGATCAAATTCAACTAACAAATGAAGTAAAAGATTTGTAATTGCACAATCTATTTAAAGCTATGTTAGTTTATGACCAAGAATGCAATTGACCTAGATTCACAAATCTGTCAAATCTATTCTCTTATCTTCATGTGATAAAATCGCAATCAATTAATCAACTAATCAAAACCTCATCACAAAACTCAATCAAAAACAATGATTCAATTAGATCTACACACAATTAGAAATCTCCATGCCATTCAAGATTAAGAAAAGAAGGAGAAGAAGAAGAAAAAGAGAAACATCAATAGAAATTCAAATTCAGTAAAACAAGGGCTCAAGATCAAAATATTGTCAAGTTTTACCATGAACGAATCAGAGGCGAAATCAGGGTAGCTTCGATCAAAATGTTGTCAAGTTTCACCATGAATTGATGAATCATTACACCATTATTTCTCTTATTCTCAATATGTCACGTCATATGAGGTATTGAGTTTAATGATGCATGTAATTAGGGATGTCAACGGCGAGTGGGCGGGGATAGGCCCGTCCCCCTTCAGTAAATACTCGCTCGCCCCCGCCCCATATCCGCGGGTGCAGTTTTTCCTTACCCGCGGGTTTACGGGTACCCGTGGATATCCATGGATACCCGTTAAAATATAAAAATTTTAAAAATTTAAATTAGATATAAAAATTCTAATATTCTAAAATACTTAAAATAACCATAAATAATAATCTAATTTAACAATTCAAATTCTAACAATTTAGTATACTTAAAATTAAAATAAACACATAAAATAAACAAAAAATAGGTGTAATAATTTAATTCTACAATCTAAATTCTAATAACTTAAAATACTTAAAATAAAAATAAACACATAATAGTAATCCAATCATTAGTCTAATATATAATAAGTACAAATAAATCTAACTTATAAATTTAGACCTTAGTCTAATCAATTTAAATAACAATAATATTAGTTTAACTAAATTAATAATTTAAGGATAAAATAATAATTTCATGGCGGGTACCCGCGGGTATGGATATAGTGATCCCCGCTCGCCTGCTTTAACATGCGGGTATTTAAAATCCCTGCCCCAATTACCACTGAGGCAAAATCTTCCCCCATACCCAGATTCACAGTGTATTACCCGCAGGTATCCGCGGGTACGGGTTTTTTTGACATCCCTACATGTAATCTTTTAAGTCTAGAGATTAGGGGCAAATAATGCATTTTTTTTTAGGAACATCCTTCTACTTCCTATCTCTCCCTCTCTTCAACTTAAACATAAGCTCTCCACAAAATTTGCAATAGGTCAAGGCAATATAATCTTTGTAATAAGGTATGTCTGATGAGGAACCCCGTGAATATAAAGATCCAGAAACCCCAAGCACACACTTTGATAGAAAACAAGATGTAGAATAAAATCCCTCCTTACTAAACCCCCAAGAAACATGTTCTTGGAAGCGTAGATAACAGGAAAATTCCTACTAAACCCTCAAGAAACCTGTCCTTGGAAACGTAAATAATAGAGAAAAGATAGAAAATTCTGCATCACACAAAACAAAATGAGGAAAACCTCACAACTGTATTGGTAGTCAAACTATGATAAAAACTATATGATCAAAATTCTCTCTGTCTATAGGCCAAGTTACCTATTTATACATAAATCCTAAAAATGGAAATTATCTAATTCTATTTCAAAAGATCTAATTTGAAACTAAAATTCAAAAATTAAATATATGATTCTATTCTAAAAGATTTATTCCTAACTAGTTTATATCAGATTTGATCTATATAGATTAGATCAGATTTGATTTAAATATTAAAAGATAAACTAATTTAATTTAAATCTAAATAAACCTAGACTAAGTCAAAATAAATCAAAAAAGAATCTAGCCACAATCTAAACATATCTCCAATATGATCAAATTGTTTGCTCTCTAAGTTATTTTAATTAAGCTTGATTCCTTGATCTTCAAGTAACTTGAAATGAGCTCTTGGATTGCTTAATCTCCAAGGCAGAACCAGCTTACTAGAAATAAGCTCTTTTCTAGTATTGGAATGACCAAATTACTCTCTAAGTATGTATCATTCTCCCCCTCTTCAAAAAGATTCATTCTCGAATCTTGCTTTTGTAATCTTCAAAGTCATCTCCACCAATATCTTTGCTCCATGAAGCCATCTAAGAACCTGCAATTGAAGAACCTCACTAACTCTCTCTCCTCTTTTTTTTTTGTCCTTTTTTTTTCTTCTTTCTTTTCCTTCTTTTTTTCTATTTTTCTTTTCCCTTTTTTTTGCTTTTCTTCTTTCACTGAATATACCTCAAAAAAAAATGTAGACAAACTAGACACAACAGATAAGGAAACGAGACTCAAAACGCAAAAAAAAAAAAAAAATAGAGAAATAAAATTAACAAAGTGGAGATGAAATAGAAACAAAGGATAATAAACAAAGGGTTTTCCTACTAGATCTCTAAGAAACCTGTTCTTAGCAACCTAGGTCACCGGAAAGGGATTTTCCTACTAGACGTTTATGAAACCTGTCTATAGCAACCTAGATCAAAGGAAAGAATTTCCCTACTAGACCTTCAAAGAACCTGTCCTTGACAACCTAGATCAAAGGAAAAAAAATTATGCTTATAATCCTCACGTTTGCTAATTTCTTCTCCTTTTTTCTCTTTTTTTTTAACTAAACTAGCAACAAAGATTGAACACAAAATAAGAGAAACACAGAGATGGAACAAAGATGTGACAGCAACACAAAAGGATAGAATGCAAAAACACAGAAAATAGTAATGCAGACAAAAAAGAATAGAAGGCAAAATAGAAACGCAAAACACAAAGATAGACAAATAGGAAGTTATCTAAACCTTACTCAGAATACCAAATGATGAAGAACCCCGTAGATATAAAGATCCAGAAATCCCAGGCACACACTTTGATAGAAAACAAGATTTAGGATAAAAATCCTTCGTACTAAACCCCCAAGAAACTTGTCCTTAGAAACGTAGATAACAGGGAAATCCCTACTAAACCCCCAAGAAACTTGTCCTTGGAAATGTAGATAACAAAGAAAAGATAGAAAATTCTGTATCACACAGAATAAAATGAGGAAAACCTCACAACTGTATTGATAGTCAAACCATGATAAAAACTATATGATCAAAATTCTCTCTATCTATAGGCCAAGTTACCTATTTATACATAAATCTTAAAAATGGAAATTATCTAATTCTATTTCAAAAAATCTAATTTGAAACTAAAATTCAAAAATTAAAGATATGATTCTATTCGAAATCAGATTTGATCTTTATAGATTAGATCAGATTTGATTTAAATCTTAAAAGATAAACTAATTTAATTTAAATCTAAATATTTACTAGACTAAGTCAAAACAAATCAAAAAAGAATCTAGCCACAATCTAAATATATCTCCAATATGATCAGATTGCTTGCTCTCCAAGTTACTTTAATTAAGCTTAATTCCTTTATCTTCAAGTAACTTGAAATGAGCTCTTGAATTGCTTGATCTCCAAGGCAGAACTAACTTGCTAGAAACAAGCTCTTTTTTAGTGTTGGAATGACTAAATTATCCTCTAAGTATGTATCATTGAAGCTGGCCATAATCTAAACATATCTCTAATATGATCAGATTGCTTGCTTTCTAAGTTACTTTAATTAAGTTTGATTCCTTGATTTTCAAGTAACTTGAAATGAGCTCTTAGATTGCTTGATCTCCAAGGTAGAACTAACTTACTAGAAACAAGCTCTTTTCCAGTATTGAAATGACCAAATTACCCTCTGAGTATGTATCAATGTCCTTTCAAACAATAATCAATCTTTTCTTCTTTCAACCTAAGTTTAGAAACTAATCTTTTAACTTGATAAAAGTACTTTGGGATGGAGTTAGGTTATGAACTAAGCTCATTGATGAATACAACCTGTTGATCAAAGGAACTTTGGTTTTGGCTCCCTCCTGATTTTAAGTTAGTAAACAGTTTCATCACTCAATCACAAAATGAGTCATATAAAGTCTATGAAAAGTAGCGAAGCTTACCACATCAATCAAATAAATAAAATTCTTAATTTTGGTAATAACTAACAGCCAAATTTGATTTCTAAATAAAGAAAGATATTTGGTCAATTAACTTAATTAACCCAAAATATTCAATGAATTTATCCATCGTTGAGGCACACCACCATTTAAATACAGTATCACTATAAATTTTTCCAATCACTTATTCTAAACCACTTTAATTGTCAACTCTTATCATGTAAAAAACAATATAAATCTTAGCTAGAAAGTAGTAAAAGAACAGAAATTAATGATTAATGATAATTACAATTAAAATACCATACTAGTTACAATATTCTAATGCTAGCAAGTAAATGGTACTTAATATGAAGAATTAATTACTAAATGATAATTGATACTAATCAATATTAAAATTTGTATCGGTAAAGTTAAGAATCAACAAAGTAACGCAGAAAAAAAAGTGTAACAACAACAACCAATCTTCATATATCTATTATAAATTAAGAATTAATGAAAATAATAGTGCCAAAAATCAAATCAATTAATTACCTGATAATTCTGGCAATAATTTACACTAATTGTTGTCCGTTTTATTTTTTTACCACAATTCTGATTCCAAAACTTTAAAAAGTAATACAGAATACGCATTGATGGCAAATTTTAGGGAATCCCAAAGAACCGATGGTTTTGAACAGGTTTAATTTTCTTTTCTTTTCTTTTCTTTTTTATTTTTCCTCTTTTTTTATTTTTTTCAACCAGAGGGAAACTTTTCTAGATACATATTTATTTTAGGCATGCTAAAACTGTGGAATCTAATTCCCTTCACTTTGATTCTATTTATGTTCTATGTTTGCATTCGAAATCTCAGAAGATGAAACACAATTCCCCTAACTTCAATGAAAAATAAACTGAACTAAATCCACACAAATTGTTCAATCCAAGCTAAGAAACGAAATGTTAACTGTAATATTCTAGAGATAAATTATTACTCTTAACCACACCTCATACACCAAAAGATCACAGAGGCACACCTAAATAAATCCAAGGCCAAAACTCAAATAGCCATTCCCAACTAGTATCTGCATATGGAAATTAAAGAGATAGGAAGATTAAACATAGATTTATCATTCCTAACAACTAACAATGGAAATCAACACGATTATAAACTCCCGTACGTTGGGGATATAAAATGTAGTAATTTTGTAATTCATACCATTTTCTAATTCACACCAAATCAATTATGCGCCCATCAATTGACAAGACAGTCAAGATATAGATAAGAGTATACCGCAAAGGTTATAAAGCACTACCTTTTAACAAGGACAGAGGTAAAATTTTGCCTTAAGAAAATAAATCCGCAACAAGCAAATTATTAAGTTCAAATATATAATGAAGAAGAGAACCGATTTAATATGTATAAATTTAACTAATTAAGCTGAAAAAAAAATACGTACCATTCTTGGTAATTCTAACAATAGCATCCTCCACATTCACAAAACAGAACTCCTGCAAAATAAAATATATAATCCTTAAGATTGTTGGAAAATGAGCTCCTGCAAAAACAATAAACAAAGAAAGATTGTTAACCTTGAGGCATGCAAAACACTGCTCCTAAGGATTATTCTGTCACAGTGTCACAGTACAGAAATCTCCTCAGGTACAATAGACTCGTCTAGCTTGACTAGAAACTCACGAACAGCAAAGACAACTCTTGTGTATAACCCAGGTAGAATGAGACGGAAGAAAAATTAGCCAAGATTTTCCGTGGCTCCGCCAACACTAGTGTAGTATATATACATATATATAGCACACATAAAGAACCGAAGAATAAGAATAAAAGGCTATCAAAATCTTTTAAATAAAATAACGTCAATGACCAGGGGTGGATCTTCTTTAAGACAATGGGGGGCCATGGCCCCCCAAGTTTTTTAAAAAAATTATATATATATAAAATGTGTGTGAGAGAGAGAGATAAATAATTTTAAGACTTATCATATTATTTCATATAAATAAACTTCTCTAACTAAAAAACCTGTTAGTTTATTTTTTGAATTAAAAATAGCGAAACTAAAATGATCAAAATACAATTAGTATCATTTTATAAGAGTTAAGTAACGGTTCAACAATTGAGTAATAAATTTATTAACTCCAAACTTTGTTTTGATTTCTAAGGATGCTTACAAAAGTTTGACATTATTAGGTGTGCGGTTGGAAAATGCAAGAAAATTACTTTTTTCTTTAATAAAAATTGCTTTGAAATGATTTCATATATTTAGGTAAAAATATAAGTGGATTATAAGCAAAATATTCTAATTTTCAATGTAAAATATATTCATAAGTAAAAGTAAATTTTTGAAGTTTTTGGTTATAAATAAAAATTAATTATTTTTAAATATCATATTTTTACCAAAATAATTCTAAGTATAAAATATAAATAAATTATTTAATTCTTTTTTAATTATTTATCACACAAAAATAATTATTTTCGCATAAGCTAAACAAAATATATTTCAAAATTACTTTTAAGTTAATATATTAGATACTATAAATATTAATTTTTTAGTCCTTTTCTATAAAATTATTTTGTCATATTAGTTAAATTAATTTAAAGTTTATATCTGTAATTTACTATTAATTTTTATTTAATTATCATAATTTAATTTACATATCAAATTTTGGCCCTCCTAAAAATTTTCTTGAAGCTCCGCCATTGTCAATGACATAAACGTTTTGTGAACATATGAGTTAAAAGGAAATCAATGAGTATTATAGAAGTCGACGTTTTCAACTACAACAGCAAGCAAGCAACGTGCAAAGTTTTATTCTTTATGAATTATAAATTATAAATTTCAAATCAGTAAATAAAAGGGAATAAAATTGAGAGATGCAATGTTGTTAAAAGCAACATTTATACATATTCATTTGCTCATTTAGGCATAAAGCAACGTGCAAAAGAAATGGAGATATTATGAAGGCATATTGTTTTAATAATGATGGTATTAATTTCACACAATGAGGTTTAAAAACAATCCAAAATAAATGAAAATAAAATCATGATTTATATGGTAACGATCAATTCAAATTTAGAATCAATCCTGGAAACCAATTTCAAAACATCATTAATTTAAATTAATTAATTAATTAATATTTTAAAATACACTTTATGCTTTAAAATACAACAAATGGTAGATACACTGCAAAACACTTTTAAAAATAGAAGTCATAATCTGCCCATATGTTCTTGTGACCGCTTATAACTAGTTAAACGGGTGCCGTTTAATTCCTAACACAATTATAAGAAAAATCACAATTAATAGATGTCTCTAATTTAGATATAAGCAGTTAATAGGGTCGTATCACCTGTTAGTACTGTTACTATCAAATTTCCATTATTTAAATATTTTTAATATCCTAAAAAAAATCCCAACCAATTTAAAGGTTCATAACAAGTTATCTCCTAAAGTAGAAGCAACAGCCTTGTCCGGATCCGAACTAGTCGACAGAGCTTGGCATCATAGCACTAGCTAAGCGCCAAACCAAACCCATCCCCACCCATTCATTCTTTCCTGGACGTGTAAGTACTGCAAGGGCATCACTTTCTGTCACCTTGAAAATTTGCAACCTCTTTAAAGATGGGGCATACAATGAGAGGCTGTGAAAGAATGCAACCCCACCAGAAACATTCAGAGAGTTGCATTGCCCATGGAAAGTAGTCCCTACATTGGGGCAACTTTCTTTCATAATGTGCCCACAAGCCCAGCAGCCTACAAATGTTCCTGCACCTTAAAAAGGGTATTTTATGCCGTGCACCCCAGCACTACTGCAAATTCAAGGGGCCAAGGGTACTATGTGGGACGCTAACGAGTACAAATTTTTGCTTGATAAAGGCGACCACCAGATTTGGCTGAATAATGATATTTGTATATCGTAATTTTTGGGTGTCCAATAGAAAAAACACGTGTTAATAATGGGAATTTTAGTTTAATTAATGGAGAATCAGGATATTTATCATAACAAATAAAAATGTTGTCTTCCAATTCTACAGTCATGTGTATGAATTTTCCGTTCGTTTGCGCATAAATCCTCAGCAAATAACATCATCAACACTACAGTTGTCTTAATTTCCCTATTAATCAAACATAAAATCTCTACTATTAACACATACATTTCCTTATTTTAATGGACATATTCAATGAGGATGTGAAAATAATATTACTCGATTTGGCTTCTGAAAAATTGTTACTATGTTCCCCATTCCAATTTGATTATCTGGTATTGGCCCATATCACGTTAGATTCAGCCAGTGGCAGTGGGTGGAGCCCACAAGATTTCGCGGGAGAAGGGGAAGGTGAGTGGAAGATGGGGTCTGAATCTGACCCAGATTTCATGTGCAGCATTAAAATGTGCTGGTGCAGCGTTAGAACAAGTTCCCAATAAACTAGTGCTCAACCAGAATCCACTGAGTCACTGTGAATGTGCATTGTAACCAGGAACGAACAGAAATAATGATCGTAAATTAAGAAAGCTAGACTGATGGGACAAGTGAGGCTGCTTCAGTGATTCTTGTTATTGATGCATCATAAAATATCTATAACTGGATTCTATCAAATCTGCTAAAGTAATCTACAAAGTATAAGGAACTCCTGAATTCTATGTGCCTTTCGCTGACCTTGATAAAGAACAAATCCTAGAGGAGCATAAGATTTTCGACAAAACCCACTTTGTTATGGTTCTTCCATTCACATATTGTTTAATGTACTAGAATGCATATATAATCATATTTCTTTGAAAGGAATTTACAGAAGAAACTTCGTCAGAAGCCACCAAGCTCCGGCGTGTCAAAATGGTGAAATGGAACGAGGGCCGAATTTCATTTAAGAAAGGAGATATTATTTTTTGATTTCTCAAAAGTATTTTCTACCACATGTAATCATGTTCTAGATATCGTCAAACACTAAATAATATAAGTACAACTACCAATTAAGGTTTAAACTGCCGTTCATTATATATGGAGGATTAATCCCTTGTCTTAAAGTCAATCCCCATTGATAAAGAAGATATATTTGATATATATACTCATAATTTAAAGTCAAGATTCCTGATATTCGGACATAACTTTTTATATGTTAATTAATCACTAGTGATTCATATGTAAATACGTTTCACGTTCATTATTAGAAAATTAGGTGAATGCGATGATAAGTATTAATAATGTAATTTGATTCATTAGTTATGTACGTGAACTTCCCATTTATGCAATGGATACATAAATTACAATATCCAAATAACATTTTTTAAAGATCATTAAAGAAATTAATTGTCTATTGTTATTATGAAGAAATTCTCGTTTAAGTGCATAATTTCTTTTAAGTATTATTAATTTCCTCAATTAAATATTTATAGAAGAAACAAAAATGATAAAACAATATATATTGTCATAAAGATTCAATGACATTTTATGTTGGCTACCGACTAACTAATATTATGCTATCATTTAATCTGTGTAATCAACTGCACCTAATAGGGCAGGACATAGTTCTTGTTGATAAAATAATATATAATTAACTTATTAATTATTTAAAAATTTTAAAATAAATATGATAAAATGATAAATTTTTGTTAATTAGTTGATCAAATATTTAAAGAATTTAATAATAATAATAATAATCATGTATTTTTATATGAATCTTTTTATTTCAGAACATTTTTATACAAATTTAAAATTAGGCAATGATTACAAATTGTACTTTTTAAAGTTATAAGAAAAACTATTTAATATTTACATTATCATGGACCAAGGTCAATTTTTTTATAATGATAATTTACAAAAAAGAAGTTATATTAAATAAATATCACTTATATTTAATAATTATAAATAATAGAGCCTAAAACAAAACTTGTAATAAGACAACCACTGGGGCATATTACCTCATTTGTGGTCAATTTAGTTTTTGAATAATTGTATATATGATTATAACGTGGTTAAAGCTGGGTGCAATTCATTAGCAGCCCATCTTTGATTTTGGCTAACATATTGCAAAAATAAGAGCCTATGAAAATAAAGATAAAAAAATAAACGAAGATAAAAATAAAATTAAAAATGATCTATGACCTGTTAGATGTACAAAAATACAGTGATCCTTTAACAACTATTTATATAATTAATATTTAATAATAAATATTTAATTTCTATATAAATAATTATATGTATTTATATATAAATATGAATATTAATATATACTTTTATTTTCACCTAGTTCGATTATAATTCGACAATTAAATCTTGAACCAATTTCTTGATCGATTCGCCGATTGGTCTCGTTTTCAAAACCTTTGACAATTATAATTAAAAGGCAAAAGGAGCTGCAAGCATGTGCGAGAAAGTTAGCATTACCATAAGAGAATGATATGTGGACGAATAAGATATGACTCACATGGCTGACTCATACGCCTCCAGCCTCCACCGTTCAAATTTATATATATTAGTTTTAAATTTTTTAAAATATTGTTTTTTAAATTTAAATATATTTTTAGTTATCTAAATATAAGTTATTTTGATTTTAATTCTTTTAAAAAAATTCTGAAACTTTTGCAATTTTGCTTTTTTTTTTAATATTATATTTTTAATTCATATTATTCTAAATTTGGCCCCAGTAATTATTTTAAAATATTTATTTAATCCTTATAAGAGTTGAAAATTTTATTTTGATCCTTATTAATATTTTAAAATATTCTTTTGATTTTTATAAATATCATTGTTTAACAATATTTGCCAATAGTATCGATCAAAAAAATATAATACTGAAAAAAAAAGAAACCAAAAGTCAAAAAAATTTTTAGAGAGACTAAAATAAAAATGATTGGTATTTATAATAACTACAAACGTATTTAACCCTTTTTTGAATCATCAAACGACTCTTGGAGAATATATCGCGATACAAACGATGTGAAAATACAATTTCTGTTGCCATAATAATGGAGCTCATACGATAAAGTAGTCAAGCCCACCCACACGTGATTGTCCCAACCATTGGGACTAATATTTGCATGCCCACTTTAATGCGTAATCACACTATAATCCACACCTTAACTGGTACACTAATCCTTGTTCACAGAGCTACTTTTTCCCCTTGCTGATGCAGTATGTCCCCCTTTACTTGCTAGGGTGGGGGACAGAATGGACTTCAAACATCACCCCGACCCCAATTCCGATGAGTCAACTACCACAATTTTGTCCATAATCAACCAGTGAAATCAAATCG
The DNA here is from genome assembly GCA_031439595.1 of Pterocarpus santalinus. NCBI lineage: Eukaryota > Viridiplantae > Streptophyta > Magnoliopsida > Fabales > Fabaceae > Pterocarpus > Pterocarpus santalinus. The sequence continues at coordinate 45,900,549 of CM062532.1, read as the reverse complement.
AATATTAAAATATAAGAAAAAGATGATATGCAAGATTTTCATACCAATAATTATATTCACACATCATTTGTTTTTTCATATATTAAATTCATACCAAAAGATTGTGAAACTTTCGATTATTTTAATGAAGAATTTGGGTTTACGATGGTTGTGAGAAATTATGTACTAATAATTAGAAAATTTAATTATCTTACTCATAAATTTAGTAAAGTAATCAATAATATATAATATCTCTTTCATCAACTTCACAAGTAATTAAAATTTACAGTTATTAACACAATTTTCATATACACCGTAAAATCAGATTCAGTAATAAGATAACCGAGATCTATGTTTTTCAATATATAAATTTATTAGATGTAAACTTGATGCATAAAAAAAATAATTAATAGGCTGAAGTCGTACTTCCCACGTGCACTTCCAATGCCGATATGGAAAATCACTAAATACAACAATATTTACGAAGAAAAGGTAAAACATCGCGGAAACTATCATCAAATGCAAAAAGAAGCAGCCCACGCATAAGATGGTGTATCTTGACCAAGATCCCCCACTCAAAAGTGAATAATAATGCAGTCATCATCCCATTTTAATAGAATGTTATGAATATAATTATTTGCAATGTAATTTTAGCTTAGATTTCAAGATTAAAATTACCTTATAACCAAAATTGTTCTAACCTTAGACTATAAGGGAGGATATAAGTTCCACTTAAAGCTTTCTAGAAAGAATGTTTTGGAAAACTAATTCTTTCTTAAAACTACTTTTGCTTTCTAATAAAAACTTATTTCAGTTAGGGAGGATACAAGCCCGCAGTCAAATAGCTTTTTAATGATTGTGAGAGTGAGATGAATATATCTTACTTATTGGATCTTATATAAATAATCAAGATTAAAATATAAAATCATGTGACTTTTTTAAGTGATTATATGACCTTTAAATAATTTTATGTCTTGACTATCTATATATAGTAATACGGCACAGATTTATTTTTTTTTACTCTCATAATAAATCACTCATCTCATATGATACGTCCCCTACATAAAAGAATCTCTTTTTTATATATAAAAGCAATTTTTTCATAACTTGAAAACAAAACACATTACCCTAAATTACTTTTTAGTTAACATATCTAAATATAAGACTTTTTTTAACTATACAGAAATCAATTATATTTTTATAATTGATTATTAAAATAACCTTCTTTCCACGACTAATCCAAACACACATGAAAGGAAGAGGTCGTGGAGGTCCAGATTTCAAATTGAGGCCAACATGTACAAGTCCCTGGTGCACCCAACTGGAGAAATCGTATATGTAACTAAACATAGACTAGTAATATGGACATCCTGGAAATAGTTGGTGCGGCCCAAATGTAGGCTAATGGAATTATTATTCCTCGTTCATACAGCTTGAAGTATTTGCTGACAAAAAAAAAATTTGAAGTATTTTGACCAAATTTTACAAGAAAAAGTACTTTGACCAAAAAAAAAACAATAAAGCTTGAATTATAATGACAAAAAGTATTTAAAAAAAAGGAAAGCTCGACATGTATTTGTTTGGAAAAAATAAAAAAGAAAACACGACATATTGCATGAACACTTGTTTTTTTTTTTTTTTTTACATAAATTTAGCAAGTAAATTGTTATTTTAACCCTCAAAAGATTAATATACTAATAAATTAGTTACTAAAAAATGTTTTACTTGTATATGATACCCCAATGATTAAATCTGTTATACTAGTCATAGTTATAAAAATCAACTCAGTGATCGACTCAGTCAAAATACCAGATCACTGATTCAATCAGCGGGTTATTGGTTGAATCAAATATAATTAAATAAATATAAAAAATATATTAAAATTTAAATAAATACAATAAAATGACATAAATAATTAATAATTTAACACATTTTAAAAATTTATTGCTTATATAAATATATATAAAAGTATGTAAACAATTATTATATACTAATTAATATATTTAAATTAAAAAATATATCTAAAATAAAAATTTATTTTAATTTATTTTTTGCTTTTGGGCTAAATTGTTTAAAATTCACTAAAAGTCAAGGCTCAACTAAAAATTAACCCACCCATGAGTTGAGGCCCATTCCCCTTGGTTCTTTAATGTTTATTTTCTTAGGCCTGCGAGTGTTGGCTTGCTCTCTGTTTTAATGAAATTCCCGTTCATGACCTAAAAGAAAAATAATAACCAAAAAAACTAAATCTAATTGCCTAACCCCCTCCTCTCAACTCAACTCAACTCTATTTTCCCGCCGCATTGACACCTCTTTAAGTGAGGTAGCCGCACCAACTTAACTCTTTCTCTTTCTCAAGATTTTCAAACCACATAATCTCAGATCCCCAAATCACACAGAGAACATACCACCAATTGAGAGTCAGTGACCGAGCAACAGCAAGGAAGCAATAGCATATGGGCAGCAAGCAGAGTGGCGGACACATAGGAATGGTGACTAGGATGATGACACACTCTGTTTAGTACATTTGCTTCTGTGTTTCTTCTTTTGTGTTTCTTCATTTCTTTTCTTTTTCTTTTTTTTTGAGGGTAAACCTTCTCTATTTCTTTAACCCGAAAAAAAATTTGAAACATGAATGAACCAAACTGGTTTGAGTAAACCCACTAGGTCACCGTTTTCATACAAACCAACCGAGTCATTTCGATTCACTCCGGTTCTATAACAAAACCGATCCATGACACAGCTTGGACCAATCCAAGTTTCATAACAATATTGCTAATGGGATTTGTTAGTATTAATAAAAGACATTTCAAAGACTAATTTATTAGCACATATATCTTTTAGACACCAATGTGCCAACACCTTGATTTTTTAGACCGTTCATCAGTGAGATACTATGAGCTAATAAAGCATCTTTTTTAAGGACTAGTTTTCCGACACATTAATCTTTTAAGGATCAAAATAGTAGTTGATGCTAATTTTAGCATATACAGTTTTGACACTTGACAAAGCTTGTATCAATTATAGGGAACTTCAGTTATGTTATTGCTGCCTATTAGGAATCATGCGAAATCAATATATTAATAACTTGAATATTCCAATTCTCTCATTGCTAAACTAGGTAAGGTAAAATATTTGACGCAATTTTTCACCAATGAGATAATTGCAATCGCCAATTATTAATATATGATTCCTCATAATTCTGCATAGATATATTAATCAATAACAAAATTAAAATGCTTAATTATTAATAAATAATTCTTCAAGCATCAAATAATGTCTACAAAGCTTATATACAAATAACATCACTCTATATTGCATGTAACACTCCAATTGCAAGATTTGAATTGAAATTGATTGAGAAGGAGATTATTGCTATGCTCCCTAAAAAGTAGGGAGCACCACACACTTGGAAATCTCAACCATTCAGTTTGATTTTAATGGTTGAGATTATGTGTGGAATATCTCTCCAAGGTGCACACTAGAAGAACCAACACCTTCTCTCTCTTACTCTCTTTTCATGATCCGTCATGGCTTTGCCACAAGACTCCATCACTCACCACCATCAGACCCCATCCTCCATTTGCCATCGCTATCATCGCCCGACCCCTACCTTGCCGGTGATTCCACCACCCCACCACTATTACACCTCGTCCTCCATCTGCCACTGCCCAATCCTTTGCGTCTTCTATAACAACCCGAGTAACAGTACGCTTGCTCAACACATTTAAATTATTAATTATTAGATACATTATAGATATATAATAAAGTAATAGGGAAAATGTTAATCAATGAATGATATGATTATAAATTTTCTCTGTAGTAAAATAGTAATATTTTAACTAGCTAATGGAATTCTCTTACTAGCAATTTCTTGTAACACAAGAAATTAATTTGGTAGAGATCTATAACACAAGAAAACATACATATCCTCCTTAAAACCTTAGAATGTGTGACTAGAAATTAGTCACATTGGTCATCTGGGTGGAAAAAGGATGACCACCCATTAGAACTTAAGAAGATTTAAGTTTCCTTTCAAGTCCACTCCAATAAGAACCAACCACTAGGCAAGGTGACTCAACAAAAGAGAACTCATCACTTTCTCTCCCTTTCTTCCTCATTTTCGGCAACCCACTCTATCTCCCTCTCTACTTCCATTTTCATCTTCATACTGCTCAAACTCTTGTGTCTTACTTGTTCTTACTTAATTTTTCCAACATTTCTATTTGTTTTCTCACCAAGCAACTCTTATACAAACAAAAACTCCCTTGCCCTATAAATTCGATCAAGCTAGGAGCAAGAAAGGGATTTGTGATTAGCTTGCGATTTTAGAGAAGAAATGGCACCAAAAGATCAAAGCTAGAAAGTTGCAAGCATAAGCTTCTAGATTTGTTGTGATTTTGTGATTCTTTGATGATTAGGGGTGGTCCTTTTATGTTGTTTTACTTCTTAAGGTTGATGAAACTTGATTAGAGTGGAGGAACACACCAAAGAACCTAAATCAACCAAAACCAAAAATCTGTTGTTGAGGATTTCATGAATGGTACTCAATACGTGGGCCATATCTCAGTCTAGGAAACCCTAGTCAACATAAGACTAATTTTGGAGGAGTATACACTCATAGAGGAGTCTACCCTCAAAATTTGAGGTTCATTGGACTTAATGAGAGAATTATGTTTTTGCAAAGTGAGCTATTGGATAATCTCCCTAGTTTTGACCAATACAAGGTATAATGGGCATATCTTGCCCTATACAACTTCAATTGGAGTGGAACTAGTCTTGTTAGAAAGCAAACACATAAAAGATTATGCCTATAAAATTTTAGATTTAAATCCTCAGTGAATTGCTCCCAGTAATTCCATGAAGTTACCTCGGGTTCCATGAGTGCTAAAATAAGACAGCCTTAATGTAGAGTTTATAACTTAAACTCTACTTAACTAAATTGAGTGGGACTTACTTTGTTAGAAAGAGGGTTTAAGCAAGTAGAAGCATACCAAATTTCAGGGCAAGATGATAAGAAATGGATTTTTAGTGATTTTCCCATTACTAAACTCTAATTTTGCCATAAAATAGGACTATTTTTGAGTTCCGCCCCTAGTTCTTGAGTCCCAGGCTCAACTTGTCCTTGTAACCGAGTTCTGATTTCAAGGTGCTACAATGTGGGAGAGTTACCTTGTCCCTTGTCTGAGTTTCGAGTTGGACCGGCCACAGGACTCTAGTGTTCGAGTTCCCAATTACGGGTCATGACATTTCATGTCCCTAGTCTCTGAGATCCGACTTTGATGGGTGAAGACTTTGGTGTCCCTTGTCTCCAATTTATGAGTTAGATAGGTGACGACTTCCATGTCCCCAGTTTCGGAATTTTGAGTTAGATGGGACACTCTCTTATGTCCCCAAACTTCGAGTTCCGAGTTTGTCGAGTCACTACTCCTGTGTTCCCCAAACTTCGATTTCTGACTTCATAAAGAACACAAGATTGAGTTTTAAAATGTATCATAGACATCAAGAACTAAGTAATCATGTGATGAAATAATGTTATATTAAGATTACGTGGAAATTGTTATTATTATGACTGGATAGATGTTATCTTGTGGTTCGTGTTGGAAGTTTTCATGTCACAACTATTATGTTACTGAATTCCTAGCATAAGTATGTGAGAATGAGTTATGTAGCTTGATCATGAGCATATTAAGTACTTTCATACATAAAATATGAACTTTTAAGATGACTATGATTCCATATTACTTGGGCTAACAAATTTAAGAGGAATAAGTTAGTGTAAAAGTTTGGGAAAGTAAACCTGGCAATCACATATAGTAATGAGCTTAGTCTTGAAAAGTAGACTATTACCCAGAACTGGGAAAAACCATCCGCTTCCAAAGGACCAAATACAGATGGTTAGATTATAAGTTAAAGAAAGACAAGAAATGCTCTACTCTATGAATGGCGATTCGTAATCCAAAGGACCAAATACAGATGGTCAGATTATAAGTTAAAGAAAGATAAGAAATGTTGCACTCCAAGGATGGTGATACGTAATGCTCAAGTACAGACATATGCAGACACGCTAAGGATGGCAAGACATAACGCATAGATGTGTTAAATAAAGTTAAAGAAAAATAAGAAAGTCAAGTGTATTTACATCAATAGTTAACAACATCTGCATACGCATAAGTTCTAATTATCTTGTTGACTTGCTACCATTATAGCATTCCTCTTTTCTATCAGTGTGTAAATAAAAAAAATAATTTGCTTCGGAGGGTTATGTTTTCTGAACTTAGTAAATGAACTTCTATCCCTATGTTTGAAATTACATTTTCTTAATAAATTGAAGTAGCTGGAATGGCAACGAAAACACGGATTATCAAGTAACTTAGGAAACCTACTGAAAATGTAAAATTCTCACGCCTATATGTGTTCCTATATCATTTCCAGACAGCTCAAGAGATCTTGATAAGGACCCAGAGGGAATTGACCGAGACTGGACTGGTTATTGAAAAGGGTATATATATATATATGTTAGTATTACATGACTATTTCACTAGTTGAAACTCCTAGTAGAGCTACTTATGTACTTTGAAATATTGTATTATGACAAATATTTATAAAATGTGAAAAGATATTATGTTATTTTCTCAGAAAATAAAGCGAATACTAAATCAAGGTCCGTTCAATTATTAGTAGCAACTTCCTAAGTGTGATATTATCACTTAAGTATAATATTGTGCTTGGGAGGATGTCACATCTTCTTTACATGTGGACTCTCCACCTCTGCCACCATCGTCCCTCTCTTCCGCAGCGCACGCTGGTCCTATCCTTGACTGCTTTGGCTAATAGCTCCCTTCACTTCATTTTGGTAAGAAGTTAACAAGAGTGGCTATGATAGCACAAAAAGTCCAATCCAAATGTAGGGAACAAATTGGATCATATTCTAACTATGCAAGAAGCTTGTCAAATCCCTCCCTACTAGAAGTGGCTTTATATGCACTAATCAGGGTGCCAAATGTATAGTTACAGAATTTAGTGCCCTCTTCTTCCATTTCATGCACCAAATTTTCCAATTTCTCATGATTCTATGTTTGATAATAGAGATTAAGCAAACTAGTTCTTAACAAACTTGACTTGGCAAACCCAAATCTCTCATCTTCTACATGATGGTCTCTGCTTTATCCACTTCTCTAACACGAACATAGCAATTAGGAAGAGAGTTGTAACGATCTTCACTTGTTAAGTTTCTAGAAATTGTATCAAATGGTAGACGATGAGGATGATAAGGTCATGGTGGTTACCGAGGAAAAGCCTGGGTGGTGGCTGAGGCAATGGTCAGGGCTAAAACAAGAAATTCTGAGTGACTGACCCAAGGGTTCATGGGTGGTCTCGAGTGGAGAAATTATAAAGTAATCTAAGTGTGTGGTGCTCCCTACTTTTGTAGAGAGCACAACAACATTTGCTAGAATGTGATGTGGAAGAAATCTTAATGGAAGATAAATAGAAAATGCAATTAACTGATTTCATTGAAATATATTCTAAATGGAAGTCTACTATGCAGAAAAAGTTTAGTTCTACCTATACAACACGCAATGTACACACAAAGCAAATATACACACAAGAAAAGCTAATAATTAAAACAAGGTGGATGCAAATCTAAACCAGCACATAGCATAAATTTGTAAATAGAAGTCAACACATTCCTATAATTGAAATTTACAATTATTAAGGAGTTAAGTATTCATATAATTGAAATCGCACTAGCATATAGCATAAATATACACCTATATAAACCGATATAAACCAATTATTCACACAATTCAAGCCATAGTCTCAATCGTAAAAAGGAAAAGTTACATACAGAACTCATGGGAGTGCTGAATATTATGAAATGCTAATTCCATAATAACAAAACAAATCATGAATGGTTCATATAATCTACCTAATGAGACTTTGCTCTAACATAATCCAAATCAATACACTTGGTTTCGAAGTTTTGATTAAAATACAATGTGCAATTACCTTGCCTTGCTTTTTCCAATAAATCATGGTGTAATTGCAATTGACCAACCTCCATTTGGTATCATTGCAAGGCTAACACTTCTAGTTTCTCTAATTGAGATTAAGGAATAAAAAGAATATGATTTACAGTGGAGGTCAAGATGCTATTCAGTATCTGATAGGGCCCAAGATATTAGGCCTAAGATAAAAACTGTATATGAGGAAAAGAAAAGTAATAGGGTCGAAGCCCAATGATGAAGGACCAAAAAGTGAGGAAAACATGAATGAGAGGTCTCAAGGAGGGAATGAATTGTAACTAACATGTGATGAGTAGGAAGAGAGAGAATAGCGGGATGGAGAATGCGATTTGGTTTGTGAGATAGGTGTATATATTGAAGTGAAGTGTGAGAGTGAGGTAGGCAATTACTTGGCTTGGACTAGAGGGGTTGCTAATTCCCTACATTACTTAGTGCATTTTTTTTCTATTTTTTCCTTGTTTTCATTTCCTAATTCCAAAGCAACCCCCATTGGGTTGTTCTGAGTGATATTAATACACGAATATCTCTTTCTATAATTGTTGTGTTCCTATCAAATGGTATCTAGAGCCAGGCTTTCCTCAAAGCTAGTGTATGGTCATTCCAAGATCGACAATGGATGCAAGAATCACCAGAATTAAAGAGAGACTTGAGGGAATGACTGCATTGGAATAAAGGATGGAGACGATGACTCTTGTGTTGAACGAAATTTGCCAAAACCAAGAGTGCGAGAGGAATCGAAGGGGGCATCACGGTCATGCTCCAAGTCGTGAAGAGGACAAACGCGGTTGAGAAAGACGTGAAGGAGTGAGACGCATGGTCACGCATAGCCGTTAGAGTCGCAACTTATGGCAGTCAATGCCTCACTGGCAACCTAGTGTGGATTCACGCATGAGCAACGATGACGATGATGAAAGTCGAGCTCATTATCATCGCGATAATGGAAGGAGGCTCAAGCTTTCGATCTTCTCAGGGGATGACACTTATGGGTGGATGATCAGGGTGGACCGCTATTTCAAGGTGAAACAGTTGAGGATGACGAGAAGCTCAATTCCATTTTGGTCACCTTGGAGGGTTGTGCTCTAGTGTGATACCAATGGTGGGAAGACAACAATCGTCTTCCAACTTGGCGAAAGTTTAAGAAGGCACTGATTCAACATTTTTAGCTAGGGGTGACTCAAAATCCTTATTAGCCCTCCTTGAGATCGAGAAAGACTGGCTCATTAATGGAGTATTAGGACCAATTCGAGCTGGTTATATCGAGGATGATGCAAGATGTAGATCCAGATATCGTGAAGGGATCTTCTTGAATGGGCTGCATAAGGAGCTACAAGCTGAGTTATAGCTTTATGAGCATGATAGCTTGGCTCAAATTATGAAATAGGCCTAAGTATTGGAGGCCCAAAACTTGGCATGGAAAGAAAGAGGAATGGGCCTAAAAGACATATTGGGAGGGAGTTCATCCAAGGGAGGGGCTTTTGTGCCCAAATTGGCCCAAGGGTACAAGACAGCAGAAGTGACCAGAATCATGGGGGAATGAGGTGTGGGGGATAAGAAAAATGGAGGTGGCTCCAGTGGGAAGAAGTTAATCCAAGCAAAGTTACAAGAATGGAATAGAAAAGGGCATTATTTTAAGTGTGGAGATAAGTGGGGCTTAGACCATGTTTGTAAGTTCAAATACGATCAACTAGTACTGATGGAGTTGGGAGTGATGGGGAGAGTGAGATTGTAGTGGTTGATTATGAGGAAGATCCAATTTTGGACATGAAATAGTTGTAGCTGTCTAAGAAATCTCTATTAGGATTAACCTCAAATAAGTCCTTGAAACTTTGGGGGACTATTGCTGACAGGAGGGTGGTGGTATTGATAAATTCAGGTGCCTTTGCCAATTTCATTTCAAAGGAATTAGTGGAAGAGGTGAAGTTGGAAGTTAATGAGGGCCTAAGGTACGAAGTGGAAAGGGGACAAGGAAAATGGAGAGGGGCTAGAGGGTGTGTAAGGAACTCACATTGATGGTACAGGGGGTGAAAATCAATTAAAACTTCTTCATATTGGAGTTAGGATGCATTGACGTGGTGTTGGAGGTTGATTAGTTGGAAAGCCTAGGCAAGATAGAGGCAGATTTCTAAGAAATAAGCCTTTCTTGGGGAAAGGGAGGAGATAGGAAGCAATTACTAGGGTATCCCATGCTCTATAGGATCCAAAGTTCTTGGAAAGCTACCCTAAAAGCTTTCGGAGAGTGATGAGGGGTATTACATAACCCCTTTGCTACTGGACACTGAATAGAGGCTTGAAACCCGAAGCTCTATAGAAATTGAAAAGGTTTACTGCAGTTTGAAGACCTTTTTCGCACCCCAACAGGTCTGCCTCATAAGAAGGATCAAGACCAAGCTATCATCTTGATGGAAGGAGCTATGATTCCCAACATTTGTCCCTACAAGTATCCTTTTTACCAGAAGAATGAGATTGAGAAGAGTATACCTAAAATGATTCAAACTAGAGTAATTAGGCCATTTACCAACCCTTTTTCTAGCCCAGTTATTGTGGTTAGGAGAAAAGATGGAGGTTGGAGATTCTATGTTGACTACAGAGCCTTGAAGAAATTGACTATCCCTAACGACATTAGGATGAGGGAGAAGGATATTCCCAAAACAACATTTAGAATTCACGGGGGTCATTATGAATTTCTAGTCATGTTGTTTGGCTTACCTAATGCTCTTTCAACCTTCCAAGCCCTCACGAATAAGGTGTTGAAACCCTTTCTAAGGAAGTGTGTGCTGGTATTTTTTGATGATATCCTAATCTACAGCAAGATAAGGAGGAGCATAGGCATTATTTATAACAAGTTCTTTTACTATTGAGGGACAACAACTTGTTCATCAACTGCAAGAAATGTAGCTTTGAGCAAGAAATACTTGAGTATTTGGGGCATGTTATTTCAAGGGCTGGGGTAGTAGCAAATCCGAAGAAGGTGGCTGCTGTGGTAAACTAGTCTACTTCCTCGGATTTGAAGGGACTTGAAGGTTTCCTAGGACTCACGGGTTACTATAGGTGTTTTGTTAAAAACTATGGTAAAATTGCTTGGCTGTTAACCCAAATATTGAAAAAGGATAATTTCAAGTGGAATTAAGATGCCCAATTAGCTTTTGACACACTGAAGTTGATGATAACCACTTTGCCAGTTTTGGCAGTACCTTTTTGTGACAAGACATTTATGGTGGAAGTAGAATCCTCCGAGAAGGGATTAGGGGATATGTTAATGCAAGAAGGCTTACCTGTGGCTTTGATGAGCCATACCTTGTCAGATCGTGCTCAAGGAAAGTTCGTTATAAGAAAGAAATGATGGCAATGCAGAAGTGGAGGCACTACCTCCTTAGGAAGAGGTTCATCATACACACTGACCAAAAAGCCTGCAGTTCCTACTAGATCAGAATGCAATGAGTGACAACCAACAAAAATGGGTCTCTAAATTGTTAGGATTTGAATTTGAGATTAAAATAAGCCAAGAAAGGGCAACCAGATGGTGAATGCTTTATCAAGGAAGCTCTGATTTTCAGCCATTACCACAGTGAGCATAAAAATTTGGGAGGAATTCAATGCTGAAGTAGTCCAGGATTGATTAAGAGATCTTGATTTGCACCCCAGGTTCAACTTGAAGAAAGGGGTGTTGTATTATAAGGAAAGGCTGATGTTACCTAAAAATTCCTCTACGATTCTTATGATCTTAAAGGAATTTCATGATTCAGCTTGGGTGGCCATTCGGGGATTTTCATAACTTATAAAAGAATTTCTGAGCTATTTTATTGGGAGGGGATGAAAAGGATGATTCAGTAGTATGTGAGCGGGTACAAAATCTACCAAAGGAACAAATATGAAGCCCTAAGCCCAACAGGCTTACTGCAACCTCTTCCCACTCCTATAATGACATGGTCAGACTTATCAATGGATTTTATTGGAGGCCCCCCTAAATCTGAAGGTTATGACATCATTATGGTGGTAGTAGACAAGTTGAGCAAATATGCTCATTTCATCCCACTAACGCACCCTTTTACCAGAAGAGAAATGGCAAAGGTTTTTATCAAGGAAGTGGGGAGGTTGCATGGGATTTCCAACATCCATAACCTCTTATAGAGATAGAGTGTTCCTCAACTTTTTTTGGTTCAAATTATTCAAGCTCTTGGGGACTCAACTGAAGTATAGCTCTGCCTACTATCCACAAACGGATGGACAGACTGAGGTAGTCAACGGGGGCTTGGAAACTTACCTCAAATGTTTCACTAACGACAAGCCTAAACAGTGGCATAAGTGGTTAATTGGGCTAAGTTCTGGCTTAATACAACTTACAATGCATCTTCCAAAACCACCCTGTTTAAGATTTTATATGGGAGAGATCATGAGTGCTAGTTAGAGGAGATTCTTGCCTTACTTCTAATGCAGAAGTGAATCAAATGATGGAAGATAAAAATAAGATGCTGGATATTGTGAAGGAGCAACTTTGTCTAGCCCAAAATCATATGAAAGTGCAGGTAGATAAACATCGAAGGGAGGTTGAATTTCATGAAGGAGACATGGTTTTCCTAAAAAATATAGCCTTACAAGTTCAAGAATTTATCCCATAGAACTAACCAGAAGCTGAGCCCTTACTGCTATGGACCTTGTGAGGTTGGGAGAAAGGTAGGAATGGCAGCTTACAATCTAAAGTTGCCTACTGATTCCAAAGTCCATCCAATATTTCAAGTCTTCCTTGTCAAGAAATTGATTGCTACCCATGCCATCAGCCAGCTCTTGCCATCTTGTTTATCCAAGGCCAAAAGATGTCCTAGTAGTAAGGGTTAATCAATGCATTATTTTTTTTTCTTCTTCTATTTTTTCCTTACTTTCATTCCTTAATTCTAGAGCAATACTCATTGGGTTGTTCTAAATGATAGTAATACACGAGTATCTTTCTCTAATTGTTGTGTTCCTATCAGTATCCGAAACCCTAAATTTATGGTACGTTTGTGCTTTTTTGGGATAAAAAATCATTTTTTTTACTGAAAAATCAATTTTCATATATTTAAATAATTTCTTAAAAATAATCAAATTTTCAAAAAAATCTATTTACAATCTTTTTGAAGAAGCTGAAAAAAATAGCAACTTCTGAAAAAAAATCAATTTTTAACTTTTTTAATTATATATAAAATTTAAATTTCAAAATCACCTTTTTCAAAATCTAAAACAAATATACCTTTACAAGAAGGCACAGAAAGATAATAGAGGGACAGCAGCACAAAAGCAACTACTTTCCTCATTATTAGAAAGAAGATTAAAGTATCTTCCATAAGAGTGGTATTCCGTGAAACTATAATGATGATGCTTAGATGAAGGAAGAACACCCATGCCGAAAGCTAGGGAATGTTAAAGCAAGAGAGGATATTCATTTAATTGAAACCGACAGATCCACAAAGAAAGAGCAAGACGAACCGAGATGGCAAGACGAACAACATTCAACTTCAATATAGTTTGAAAACAGGAATTTAACAGTTTTCTTCTGATGACTCATCATCCTACATTCCTTCAATGTTCTGTTAAAAGCTGAATGAATATATAACCTGTTTTCTCTTTCCTCAGAGGTAACAATGTGTATATTCCGTAGAAATTATACAATGTTCTATGATAATGGGCTCCTGGTTTGACTCGTGTCTTGAGAATAAACGAGAGATTGACTGAATGCTCAGTAGCCGTGTGTAGTAGATTAACCAAACCATACTTCAACCGCCAAAGCAAATGTACATATTAGCATAATCAGAAGAGATACGAGATTTTGCATAATTTAATAGAGCACGCAGACAATTAGAACCATACAAAGCAGTTGAGTTAGAAGAACTCATCAATGAATATGCACATACAATGACAGTGAACACTACTTTCATTCTTTCCAACTATATGAAGCCCTGTCAACAACTAAATAGTCTCCCCTGATATCCTTTACAACTCGAAGGCCATCATCAAGGTAAACAGTCTCAAACCTGCAGAAACAAGATGAAAGCACAGGATTACAAAATTAAAACTTGAGAAGGAAACGCACTCCATATAACCTTGTCCATAAACAGATAATACAAGAGACAATGGAGGATCAGACAAATAGAAGACAAAGCTTAGCAAGCAGAGCTTAATTTCTCTACTAGACTAGAAAACATAATAAATCATGTCTATTGGTGGGATGTCGTATGAGATATTGTAGATCGTAACCGATTCTGTACAGATTTTTCCATAAGTAAACCCCCCAATTCGTCCTTACACAAAACAACATCGAAGACATTAGTCCTTAAGCAATTAAAACCATCAGAATTAGTCCCTTAAGAGTTAAAAATGATGATCACATAAATTCATTTTAGGAACTAATGTGTCTGGTGGTTAAGGACTGCAAAGGCTAATATAACCAACATTTTTTATTCTCAGGACCATGCAAAGAGTTTTCATTATAGAAGGACTAATGTGTTCGATACTTTTTTATTCATGGAAAATTTGGAAATTTGCTCGCTATCTATTTATTTCTATTTATTAGAAAGCTCTAATTTTGGAAGGCAATTAGGAAATAATTACTAATTATTAAACAATAATTAGAAGATGTTTATATAATGTAAACTTTAGTACAACAACTTTATAGGTAAATAACATTCAATTCTTCCCATATCTCGTTTCAAGTTGGTATGTAAGCTCCCATTCTGGGCCCTCTCCACCTTTCATCGCTTTCATAGCATCTCCTCTCCACCTTCATTGCTGGATCTAATTGGCATCACATTCTTAACTATTGCTTTTTCAATTTTTCCTCAGCCTCCTTTGTCCCCGAGCTCCTCTACCTTTTTTCTCCTCCCACATTTCCCACTGTTCCCACTTTTCCTCCCTTTTTCCTTGCCTCCTGCCACTACCCAACACTACCAACCAACTATTTAGTGACGTTTCCAACTGACAACCACAGCATCAGAATCGACCCGCCCGGACTGATAAGAATGGAACAGAGAAAGGAGCAAAGAACAACAGAACCAGAAGAATGTGTATTAATGGAGGATCCCAAACCAATGAGGCTTGGACCTCAAGAATGATACAAGGGGTGAGAGGAATATTCAAGAGTCCCTCTCCTTTCTCTCCTACACACCACTAGTGACTTCTCAACTCTCCAACTTCCTAATTCCTTCCTTTTATAACCACCAACATCCCCGAACTGACTTTCCTGCTGCGACCCCTCAGTATAGTTATACAGCTAATCTATTACATCAAGCTTCAATATTCTCTTGGTCCAGCCCATTCGTCTATTGGCCTCGCCTTCCAAAAACTCTCTTTATAAGTGGCCCTCTATCAATACTCCCCCATAGGTCTTTCACCTTGTCCTCAAGGGGATGGCCAGGAAAAGTGTGCAGCAGCTTCTCCACAGGCTCCCAAGAGTTATCACAAGGAGGAGGAAGTCCTTTCCATTGCACCAAAACCCCAGCATGGCTGTCAGGAGTGTACCGTAGCTCCAACAGATTCACTGGTTCAGCAAGCAATTCAAAATCATCAGAGCATTGCAATCAAAGGCTGTGGATCAATGGCCGGAGGAAGTGCTGGTTTCGGCAAACTGACATGAAAAACAGGGTGGATATGGCTGGTGGGAGGGAGTTCCAGCCAATAAGCAACCATCCCCACGTGTTCTAGAACCAAGTAGGGGCCATAAAATCTAGGGGAAAGCTTCTCATTACATCTCCAGGCTAAAGATTTCAAACGGTAAGCCCAAATTCACAAGTAAACCCAATCACCTACTGGGAACTCAACAAAATGCCTATGCTTGTTAGCTGATTGCCGCATTCTCCGCTGTGCCAGGGAGAGATTGGCTTGAAGCTGAGCTAAAATTTCATCCCTCTCAGCTATTAACTGCCGTACTTCCTCAACCTTTGAAGGGATTGTCTCTGCACGGAAAATAACCGGAGGATCACAGCCATAAAGTTCTCAGAAGGGGGTCATTTTTGTGGAGGATTTGTAGGCGGAGTTGAACCACAATTCTACCCAAGGCAACCATTTTGGCCACTGCGAAGGCTTCTCACTAATGAAACAGCGAAGGTATGCTTCGAAACAGCTATTAACGACCTCCATTTGGCCATCCGATTGCAGATGGTATGCGGTGCTATATTTCAACTTCGTACCCGTAGCCTTGAAGAGCTCGGTCCAAAAGTTGCTAAGAAACAAAGGGTCCCAATCTGAGACAATGGAAGAGGGAAAACCATGCAAGCGAAACACTTCCTCCACAAAATAGTGTGCTACTTCCTTGGCTGTGAAGGAGTTCCCTATTGGAATAAAATGGCCAAATTTGGCGAGGCAGTCCATCACCACCATAATAGTATCTTTACCTCGAGCTCTCAGCAACCCAGAAATAAAATCCATCGAAAGATCGGCCCAAACCTGAGATGGAATTGGCAGAGGTTGCAGCAAACCCCCAGGTGCCAATGTGCCATGTAGCGTTGACAAACATCGCAATTGGCCACATATTGCTTAACATCCTTGTGCATTCACTGCCAATAAACAACTCCAGCAAGGCATTTGGGAGTTTGAAGAAAACCGGAATGACCACCCACCACAGAATCATGAAACACAGCCAATAATATAGGAATGACAGCAGAGGTTCTAGGAAGCACCACCTTCCCATCAAAATATAACCGACCCTTGGAAATTGAGAACCCCGGATGTGAGGAGGGGTCCTGCAGCACATCACCCAACACCTTGGACAAATAGGGGTCCCTGCTAACCTCATCCACTAGAGCCCAAAGGGAAGAATGAACCAAAGAGAGGGCAGCAAATGTCATTTGACTAGATAGCACATCAGCAGCCTTGTTATCATGCTCGAGCCGATATTGAATCTCAAAATCAAGTCCCATGGGCTTAATTGACCACCTAAACTGATCCTCCACCGTCAATCTTTGATCAGTGAGGAATTTGAGGCTCTTTTGGTTGATGCAAATGACAAAATGCCGACCCAACAGATGATGTCACCACTTTTTCACCGCTAGCACTATTGCCATGAGCTCTCATTCATAGGCAAATTTAAATTGTGTACATGGTGATAAAGCTTGACTCAGTATGCCACTAGCTTACCATCTTAGGAAAGCACCGCCCAAATGCCCTTAATAAACAAAAGTCTTAGTGAAATCAGGAATGGCAAACACAGGTAGGGAGGTCATCCTTTACTTCAATTCCTCAAATGCTTGCTAAGCTGAAGGATTCCACTTGAATGCATCTTTCTTGGTAAGTTCAGTCAGCTGCTTGGCAATGGAGCCATACCCTTGCACAAAATGGCGATAATAGCTTGTAAACCCGAGAAACCCCTTCAATCCCTTCAAGTAAGTGGGAATCGGCCACTTGGACACTGCTTCCAGCTTGACCAGGTCAACGGCATCACCTGCGACTGAAACAATATGGCTAAGGTATTCTACTTGAGGGACACCGAAACTGCATTTTTTCTGATTAATCACCAACTGAGAGTCTGTTTGGTTTAACTTTTGGGAGAAAGTCTTTTAAAAGAAGATCTTTTAAAATAAGACTTTTTAAAGGAATTACTTTTAAAAGAATGAATTTTATTTGATTTGAATAAGTCAAAAGTAAATTTAGGAAAATGAATTTTGTTTGGATAGAATAAAGTAAAATTACTTTTGGTTGTTGATGTGAGTGTAATAGTAAGATTCTTTTTCAAAAGGCTTTTTTTCTAAAATGAAAAGTAACTTCAATGATACTTTTTGCAAAAGGCCTTTTGGAATTTCGAAAAGCCTTCTAAAAAATGACCTTTACATATCCAAACACATTAATTACTGTACATTTTCATTCTCATTCTAATAAAAGGCCTTCTGGCCTCCCCAAAAGTGTATCCAAACAAGCACTGATTAGCCTGCAACAATCTTAAAACCTTTCTCAAATGGTCCCGGTGAGTCAAAAAATCAAGGCTATATATGAATATATCATCAACAAACACTAAAGCAAACTTTTTAAGAACCGACCGAAGCACCTTATTCATCAAGGCATGGAAAGTAGAGGGGACATTCGTGAGGCTGAAGGGCATAACGAGAAATTCATAGGGCCCTTCATGTGTACGAAAAGCAATTTTCTCAATATCTTGCTCTTGCATCCGAATTTGGTGGTATTCAAATTTGAGATCAAGCTTTGAGAAAATCACAACCCCTGCCAATTCATCTAGCAGCTCATCCATGATAGGTATGGGAAACTTATCTGGAATAGTTATCTTGTTTAAAACCCTATAGCCAACACCAAACCTCCAACTACCGTCTTTTTTGCTGACAAGAATAATAGCTGTAACATAGGGACTAATACTTAGTCTAATAATCCCAAAACCCAGCATTTCACTAACCAACTTCTCTATTTCAAATTTTTGGTAGTGTGGATACCTGTAGGGCTCAGGTTAGGAAAGGTGGTGCCTTCCTTTAGTGTGATGGAATGACCATGGACTCGGGAAGGAGGTAGCCCCAATGGTGATTGTAAAGCCACAACAAATTCTCCCAAAACTTCCTATATCTCTGCTGAAATTTCAAATATAGGGTTGTCTTCCCCTGCTAATTGGTATAGCTGCATTAGAAAACCGTCATCCTCCTCATGAACACTCTTCTGTGAAGACCTGAAAGAGATCCCTCCCCGACATAACTCCGAGTCCCCTTTGATCAATAACTTTTGCCCCTATTGCTTGATCTTGAGTGTGTATTCCCTGAAGTTGGCTTTAACGTCCCCAAAGCTTGCCAACAACTCCCAACCCAGACCAATCTCTATTTATTCTAATGTGAACACGTACAATTTCTGTTGAAATTTGAAGCCTTGAATATCAATGTTGATTGCTTCACAAGCTCCTTACCCTCTAGTCCGTTGGCCATTCCCAACCTTTACCTAGAAATCAGGGGTGGTGGAGATTGGAAGTTGCAGCTCCTCCACCAACTTCAGGCAAATGAAATTGTGAAAGGTGCCATTGTCCGCCAAAATTCGAACTCACCAACCCAAAACTATTCCCCACACCCGCAAGGATTTGGAAGTGGTAATTCTTGCCATGGTTCTGCCATCAAGCACAAAAAATTGGCCCTTATTTTCCTGACATTCCTCCACTGGGGTTTGAGGCTCCTCAAGCTCCTCGTCCCCCTCCAACAGCATGAGCCGTAAATGCTTGTTTTTGCAAACATGCTCCAAGGAATACTTCTCATCACACGTTAAAGATAACCCTCTGAGCCTCCTATCCTTGTCCTTGGTGTTGGAAAGTGGCCGAAACCCCCTCCCCTGTGCCTGCTCAGACTAGTCTCAGTGGGTTTTGGAGTGGTGGTTCAAGTGAGTAAGTTGTGCCCTCCCACTTGAAGCCACAGTTTCCTAAGTCCCACTCCAAACACTCGGTGTCGATTGTGCCGTGTACCTGGTCGGCCCCCATGATGACATCGCACATAGTGATCCTCCATCTTTCACTCGCCGCAGCCTCTGTAAAATATGGCAGCCCTTCCCCTCGAATAAAACCTGTTCCACTCATCCACCCTTTCTGCCATCATCATCATCTCATTAAGGGTCTTGAAGGAGTGAAGGCCCAATTCTACAGCAATCTCCTGCTTCAAGCCATTCAAAAACATCGTTCTGAGATACCTCCGTTCAACCAACTCCACTCCAACGAGTCCCTCACTTCTTATGGTAATCCTTCGTGGTTCCCTCCTATTTCAAACACAGCAACATGGAGAACGGGTCCGACATCATTTCCGGTTGAAACCGCCCCAAAAACTCTCATTTGAAGGCTCCCCAATCTAAAACCCGTTCGTTGCTCTCCCACCACCGAAACCATGTGAGAGCATGGCCTTCCATGGCTAAATAGGCAAAAGAGACCCAATTTTCCTCCAACATTCCACTCATTTTGAAGAACCATTCGGCCTTGTCAACCTAAGCAAAAGCTTCGTCGCCATTGAAAGATGGAAGGTCGATCTTCCTCCACTGTTCAAAGATGTGTGGATTACGGTTCTGCTGCCCTCCGAAAGTGGCCTAATTTCAATAGCGCGGTTGT
This sequence comes from Pterocarpus santalinus, assembly GCA_031439595.1. NCBI lineage: Eukaryota > Viridiplantae > Streptophyta > Magnoliopsida > Fabales > Fabaceae > Pterocarpus > Pterocarpus santalinus. The sequence goes on along the minus strand of CM062532.1, from coordinate 45,880,509 downwards.
TCTCTCGACGACTACTGGAGTTGTCACTAGAATCATCTCGAGCGAGACTCTTCCCCTTCTTGATAGCGGCGATTTCAGCCTCATGCTCCAATAATCGCATGTCCATCCTGTCCAAATGCCTCGCAACAGTGGCGCTTTCTTGGCAAAGATCCATCAACTGTTGCATGTCCTCACCCAATGCCTTGTTCACGGACCTCACCCAATGTCTTGTTCACAGACTCCCAACTGTGCCTCCATTTTCCTTGTCACTACCATCAAGGGCCATTGGGTCAATGGGCTCTAATGCTAGTTGATAAGAATGGAACAGAGAAAGGAGTAAAGAACAACAACAGAACCAAAAGAATGTGTACCCAAACCAATATGGCTTGGACCTCAAGAATGATACAAAGGGTGAGGAAGATTTGAGAGTCCCTCTCCTTTCTCTCCTACACACCACTAGTGACTTCTCAATTAACTCTCCAACTTCCTAATTCCTGTCTTCTATAACTACCAACATCCCTTAACTGACTTTCCCACTACAACCCCTCAATACAGCTATACAGCAAATCTATTACATCAAGCTTCAATATTCTCTTGGTCCAACCCATTTGTCTCTTAGCCTTTCCTTACAAAAACTCTCTTAATAAGTGACCCTCTATCACTAACCATCCAACCCGCCAAGACCCAGCTTGGACTACCCTTAGATGTCCCCTCACACATCGTTATTGTCCTCTATGTGTAACTTCACGTACCCTCCTGCAACACGTGCAAGCTCCTCTCGAACCGCCCTCTAGCAGCCATTAACCAGCTTTTCATCGTGACAAAACCTGAAATCCCTAACCCCAACTTACAACCCACAATAACTCAACCAACAAACCTACACCTCTTAATCCTAATGACCTTCCTGTCCTACACATTACCTATTACCTTCATGGTAAAAACTATTTGTAGTGAGCTCAAGTCACTTGGACTGCCCTCAAAGGTCGTCGGAATTTAAACCACACTGAGGGAACTACTCTTATGAAGGGTGACCCACACTTTGAGGCACGGCTGCATGGGTGATAGGGACTCCCATTTGATGTGGCTCTGAAACTCTATGATTCCTGAAGTGAGTAGAAATTGTAAGTTCCTTTCTTTCTCCCGTGAAATTTGGGATGTCCTTTGCCAAACTTTCTACACAAAACAAGTCATTGCTACTTGTTATGAGTTGAAGATGTAGATATTCTCAACCAAGCATGGTACTATCCTTGTTATTGACTATTATAGGACTCTTACTAGTCTATGGATTGAATTGGATAAATAGAAAATTCTACAAATGGAATGTAGGAAGTATACTTCCACCTTATTGAGTTTTGTTGAATGGGACAGAAATTTTGAGTTTCTGTCTAGCCTAAATTATGAATATGACCCTATTCAAGTTTAGATTGTAGCAAAAGAGAAATTGCCTTCAATATTTACGGGTTTTACATTGTACCGGGAGAGCAAAGTCGTAGAGCTATCATGCATAACGACAAACCCACCGGCAGGTTCGCCTTGGCAATGGGCAAGACAACCAAATTAGGTCCTTCATCTTCGTCCAGGATTAACCAAGAGAGCCAATTGTGTTCCTATTGCAAGAAGTCTCACCATACAAAGGAAAATTGCTTTAAACTCCATGGAAAGGGCAAATTTCTTAGTTATATCAAGGGATTTAAAGGCATGCAAAACAATCAAGCCAATGTAGCCATCGCAGACTACGTCACAACAACAAAGAACTCCGGTGGAGAATAGGTTCCAAGCTTCCAACCCTTAGAAGGATAAGCTGGAACACTTGTGGACTCTTATTAGCTCCCGTAGTAAGCCTTATTGCTCTTGCTCCCTCAATTGCAAGTTTTGGCATTATTGCTCTCTATCCTTCCCTACATTTAAATAATGTTTCATGTTCCCAAACCCTCCAATAACCTTATTTTTGTTCAACAGGTTAAGAAAGACAAAAGTTGTGCTCTAACCTTTTTCCATTCTTATTGTCTTTTAGGACCTTTCCATGGGGAGGATGGTTAGAGTTGCTAAGCAAGAAGGTGGGTTGTACCATCTCCTCAATAAGCAAGCTACAAGCAGTTCTAGCCAACAGTTGCTTTCTTCATGTCACCAATCTAGCTCTAAGTCTATTTTGTCTCAAATTTGGTTACAACAAAGATATCTTGGACATCCTCCTTTCACCTTACTCAAGTCTATGTTTTCGTCCTTATATTTGAAAGAGTAATTTCAGTTTTTTCGTTGTGATGTATGTGAATTTGCTAAACAGCATCGCATGACATTTCTATCTAGTTCAAATAAAAGTAGTGAGCTTTTTTGCACTTATTCATTCCGATACTTGGGACCCGACCTTTATTCCTAACATCTTTAACACAAAATGGTTTGTTTTATTCATTGATGATTGTACTAGATAAAACTAGATCATAAAATGAGAAAAAGATATGAAAGAATAAGTTATGAGGAAATGCTTTTATCTACAGAACCTTTTCAACAACCAATACTGTTAGCTGAGATGGTGGATTTTTTAGTGGACTTTTGACACGGGGGGTCTCCATGATTAGATGACAGGTAATTTTATTGTCAATTTCAGTAAGAATGTTGCATGGTTTTGTTTGTGCAGATTGAAGCTGAAGTAAACACATTGGTGGACAAAACCATCTACCTTAAGTTGATTAAATGTAGCATTATTAATTCTCTTGGCAGCACAAACAAGCTTCATTGCAGTTTAGATGTGGAACACCTGAAGATTTGTTAATCACTGCTGTTGCTGCTAAGCATTTATCTATCTAAGCAGAAAACAGATATGAAAGAATATCAAGAGCTGAGTATTGATTTGGGAATCTTGATCAATGCAATTCAAGAATCCCTAAAATGTATAAGCTGAGAGGTAAGTTTGAGAGAACCTCTCTTTCTCTCCTCAAATTCCCTCCAAACTCCAAAATTGATCTATTCTGCTTCCTTCCCTCGTATATGAAGTTAACAACTTCAACTGTCTTTATAACTGTTGAGTGTCTCTAAGTCTTGGAAACATCAGAATAGTCTTGGAATTAAGAATAGTCCTTAAGTCTTCTTGTAAATAGTAGTGTTAGTTAGGGTGTGTTTGTTTTAGATTTTTTGGGGCAAAAAATCACTTTTTTCATCGAAAAAATCAGTTTTCGTACGTTTGTATAATTTTTTAAAAATAATTAGATTCTCAAAAAAATCTGTTTTCAACTTTTTTGTAGAAGCTGAAAAGAGTAATTTTTGAAAAAATCAGTTTTCAGTTTTTTTATCTATATATTAAGGGTGCGTTTGTTGCGGAATTTGAAAAAAATGATTTTGAAACTTAAATTTTATATATAACAGAAAAAGCTGAAAATTGATTTTTTTCAGAAACTACTATTTTCAGCTTCTCCAAAAAAAGCTGAAACTAATTTTTTTGAAAATCTGATTATTTTTAAAATTTATCCAAATATACGAAAACTGATTTTTTTTAAATGAAAAAAATGATTTTTTTGCTGAAAAAAGCACAAACAAACACACCCGAAATTTAAGTTTCAAAATCACTTTTTTCTAAAAGCTGAAACAAACGCACCCTTAATATCTCATATATATACTTACATGATGATTGAATAGTAAACAATAAGTTGATATTGTTTGTTATTCTCTCTTAGTTCCACTATTATTCTTCTCTTATTTTAACATAGTATCAAGAGCCTAAAGAGAGGTAACTTCCTTGAACTAGCCAAGTAGGCCCACTATACTTTGGTGAGAATTTCATGCGGGCGACCATGTCCTCTTTATGATCCGCCATCGTTTCTACCAATTCCAGCTCTTCATTTGCTCATTTTTCTTCCTACCATTGTTGGCTAGTTTTCCTATAAGATCACTAGCCAGCAACCACACCATCAAAGTCACCCCATCGTCCATATCCAGACCCAGAAGCCTCATCGCCAACAGTTCAGCCATGCTTAACATGTGAATCTCCATTTCTGCACATCTATTCATGCACTTGTTTGTTTCACGGGCCTCAGCTCCCCACTAACGACAACTTCAACTGTCGCCATCATCGACGCATCTTTGACCTGTTTCCAGTCATCTATCATGATGTTGGCGCCTTTGTTTGCCCATAATCGTGCCCTAATTACTGTCACGACGTATTTGCCCTATTTTTTGCTCGATTTTTGTTGTTTTACTTCTCTGAACATCTAAGGCCATCATGTCTCACACCAGCGCCTTGTCTACTACCAAGCACTCCATGTTTAACTCTGTGATTCCAAGCTCACCAATAATCACCAAACCACTAAATGGAACTAATTATATGCAGTGGGCAATGACTGTTGAGCTTTGGTTTAAGGGCCATCAATATTCTACTCACTTAAAAATGCAAGCTTTTGATATCGTCACTAGTGAAAAGGAAAAGTGGGAGGCCATTGATGCTCAATCGTGCACTCTTCGATGGCCATTGATGCTCCTTTATGCATTGTGCTGAAAAGGAGGAGCGGGAGGCCATTGATGGTTCACCTTCAGCTAGACAATCCACCTCAAGTTATCGTGTACTAATTGGAGGTAACTTGGTATATTGGAAGAGTAAGAAAAAGGATGTTTTAGCTAGGTTTGAGTGGAGAAGCATAATATCAAGCAATTGCTTCAGCAACCTGTGAACTCACATGGCTTAAGCATTTACTCCAAGAATTGTGGTTTGGAAATATTAATCAGATGCATCTCATATGTAATAATCAAGCTGCCTTGCATATTGCCTCGAATCCAATGTTTCATGACAGGACCACGCATATAGAAGTAGATTGTCATTTCATCCAAGAAAAGATTCAATTTGGATGCATTGCAACTCGCTTTGTCAACTCCAATGATTAATTAGCAAATATATTCACTAAGTCTCTTAGGAGGCCTCAGATTAGTTACATTGATAACTAATTTGGTGCATATGATCTATATGCTCCAATTTGAGGGGGAGTGTTGAGTGTCTCTATGTCTTAGAAACATAAGAATAGTCATGGAATTAAGAACAATCAATAAGTCTTCTTGTAAATAATAGTGTTAGTTGATATCTCGTGCATATATGTATGTGATGATTGAATAGTAAACAATAAGTTCAGATTATCCATTATTCTCTCTTAGTTCCCTTTTATTCTCCTATTTTAACAATAATAAATCAGTAACTAATTACAATTGCAGAGTTTCTCAAAGTTCTGCCACAAACTGTTACAAGTTGGCTTGTTTATTGCTCCCTGACCCATTTCCCCTTTTTCCTTCTCGATACATAAACTTGTTTAACAATGTGTTTCCCATCAATAATCTCCCCATAAGAGTTTGTAAGAACTGGTATCAATGCAAGGTAATAGAAGTAAAGTGCTGGAAAATTCTTGAGAGGATGATACCAGAGTAGTATCAATTCCCCCCTAGGAGCTGTATGTATTATTCACAAATAAGGAAAATTGTAGACAAGCTACTAGGTGTTCGAGAGACCTAGTTCTCTCCCAAGAGACTATTCCCACAATCTGAGATATCCCCCACAATATCTCTCCCCCCTCCCTATATTTCCCCCAGCAGCCCATAACAGAATCGATGTTTGCCTCTCACCACACTAACTTTGCCCAGCTGGCAAAGTTAGTTACAAAACCCACTCAAACCACACGCTTCACTCACCTCACTCCTTCCCTTTTTGCCCCTTCTTACATATACATTAGTGTAAGGTGTAATTACATTACTCTTTGCTCTAGACCCAATATTCCCCTCTGAACTAGGCCCAATGTCATCCATTAGGTTCCTAACAGAGTTCCACCTTGACCTCAAGATGAGTAGATGGGAAGCTACAACAGTTTGGAGAGTAACTCATGAGTTTTCACAATCAGGGACGCCTCTCCATTTGACCAAAACTTTAACTGCTCGTTGGCCATTATAGCTCATATCTAGTAGGTTTAATGGCTCCACCTGTAACTCATTATCAAAGAGTGCTGCTACTAGAGGTTGCAGCACAACTGATGGAGGGAGCAAGGTTGACAAACTCAAATTTAGGTAAATTCGTAAAATCTCATTAGACTCGAATCATAATCTCGACTTTTAAACTCGTAAGAAGTTACATATTAAAAAAAATATAATTTAAAAAACATATCTTGGTAACTAAATATAATTAGATAGCATATTTACGATTAATATTAAAAAAAAACTTATCAATATATGCACGTAAAATTGACTGCAATTTGTAATTATTATATTGTTTTACTGTACTTAAAATTTTAATGGTAAAAAATATAATGATTCATGAATTAGTTACATTTCAATCACAAGTACCGAAAAATATTCTCTTACTTAAATAGTTAAATTTGTAATAGTTTATTACATAATTTATTAAGCACTAATGCGTAAGAGTATTGATCATTAATCCTAATATTTTACCATTTTCTCATATATTTTATTTTTCCTTTTCGTAACAAGTCACTTAGTTTCCCAATCTAAATAGAACCTACAATCAACTCTTTCTAGTTTCTACTATTTGCGGATTTATGTGAAATTAAAGTTATTGAATCAATCATCCCTTTTAAGAACTTATACTTATGCCATCTTTGAAAAGTAGATCAAATATGTAACTATTGTATTCCAATCAATATACTCTATTGTTGTTTATAAAATTTATCTGATCTCATATTCATCTTAACTTTTAAGAAGGAAAATATTGATCAATGATGATCAATATACATTTTTTAGTGATCTATTCTCAAGCATAGATAAATAAAAATGCAAGTTTCATTGGTCAACTTCTTATAAAAAATAATTAAAAGGAATATATCAAAAAAAATCTTTTCATTTTTATTTCTATTAAAATATGAAACCTATTAAATATTAAAATCATATAATTTGTCCAATTTTTTGGTTTTATTATTTTCTTGTCCCTTTCATGTTTTCATTTTCAACAAATGTTATGTAATAAATTATAAAAACAAATAATTACAAGTTTTTAAATTTTTTTTAAGGAACTATCAATCATGTAATTTGAGAACAAAAATAATTTTTACATAACATTTTTAAATGGATAATTTTTTAATAGTATATATTAATGTGTTACTTTTAAATTGAACAAACTATAAATAAATTTTGCCTATGAGTAACAAATGAATTTAGCATGAAAACTTTATAATTTCTAATCAAACAATGTGAGTGATAAATAAACTTTGCATGAAAACTTTATAACCGCTAATCAAACAATATAAATGGGGAACAATTTTTGCATGAAAATTTATAAGTAGTATTTTAATATTATATATATGATATCCCCTCAAAAATATATATATGATATATATGAATTTTGTTTGAGAATTTTTGTTAAATTTCTTAAGATCAATCACTTGCAAATTGATTCAAAACCAAACGTAAATTTAAACTCGTAAACTCAGTAATAGAATCAAGAGTCTACCGAATTTGTTAGAATTTACTTAAACTCATATGGTTTTATCATAAAGAGAGTTTGTATGCAAATTAATTCATTTTTGTATGCTAGGATTGTAAACTCGTAAGAGTTTAAAAGTCAAAAGTTTAACAACCATGGGAGGGATTGCCTTTTTCAACAAATTGACATGGAAACAAGGATGAATCCTACTAGAAGTTGGCAGTCCCAACTGATAGGGCAACCTGCCCTATCCTTTCCTTGAGTATAAGGTCCATAGAAGCAGATATTAAGCTTCTCATCCCTTTTGTTAGCCAAAGACCACAACCTACAGGTTTAAAGCTTGAGTTAAACCCAGTCACCCACCTCAAGACGGCATTCCTTTTATCTAGATATTGTTGCATGTGATGCTGAGCAATCCATAAATTGGCCTACAAGTCCCCAATAATTTGGTCATACTCTTTTGTCATCTACCTTAACTCTTCCACTTTGGATAGATAAGTTTAAACTCAAAACAAAACCGTTGGATCTTTCCCATATAGAACTTTAAATGGAGTCACTTTCGTAGATGCATTATATGTAGTATTGAACCAATACTCAATGCATCATAACAACAATGTCATTGCTTCAGTTTTGAGACCACATAACATCTCAAATAGGCATCAAGAAACCTATTAACAACCTCGGTTTGTCCATCCATTTGAGGATGGTATGCGATACTATATTTGAGTTTGGTCCCTACCTTCTTGAACATTTTAGACCACAAATGACTAAGGAAAACTTCATCTCTAACCCATGCAACCGAATTATCTCACTAATGAAACAATAAGCCACTTCTTTAGCCAAGAAAGGATGGCTAATTGCAAGGGAGCAAGCATACATAGTCAAACAATCGACCACCGCTAAGATAACATCCTTCCCTTTAGCCTTCGGCAGCTTTGTGACGAGTCCATAGACATATCACTCCAAACTTGTTTAGGTACAGGCAGATGTTGTAATAACTTAGTTAGGTCAAAAATCGAACTTATTTTGCTGGCATACTGGACATGCGGCTACATAATAGTCTTCTTCATTCCCTTTTAATACACCACTCCAACCACCTTTTTGTGGACTGTAAGAAAGCCTGAATAGCCCCCTATAGCTAAATCATTAAATTCTTCCATCAGCACTTGAATTTGAAATGAACAAGGAGGAATGATCCTTTGTAATAAAGTCTACCCCTCTATAATAAATATCCAGGATGAATAGATCTGTCATGCAATACCTCCTGGTATATTTGCTGCAATTTAGGGTCTTGTTGGACCTCATCATCAACTTAGTCTCAAATGTTTGAGTGAACCACTAATAAATCAGTGTATGTCATTTGTCTAAAGAGTGCATCACCTACTTTATTTTCCAATCCCGACTTATATTAAATTTTGAAATGTGGCCCCACATGTTTGGATGTTAAATGAAATTACTCTTCACCTATCAACCTCTGCTCAATGATAAATTTTACAATCTTTTGGCCAGTTCGTATTATAAAATGTTGACCAAGAAGATAGTGTCTCCATTTTTGTACTGCCTACACAATGGCCATAAATTCCCTCTTGTAAACTGATTCTATTTGAGCGTGAGGTGAGAGAGCTTGACCAAGAAAAGCTAGTGGCCTACCTTCCTGTGACAGAATAGCCACAATCCCTATGTTGGATGCATCTGTTTCCAACACATGGTTTTGAAAAATTAGGAATAGCTAAGACTGGTAGTTGGGTCATAGCTTCTAGAAGTTTTTCAAAAGCTGTTAACCCATCTTTCTCTGTCAAATCTATTGGGGATTTGATTATAACTCCATAGCCGTTAACAAATCCATAACATTTTTAACAAATCTATAATAAGCCATGAGTCCTGTAAATTCCCCAAGAGCCTTGCCATATTTTGATTGGGGCCAATCAAGCACTGGCTCTACCCTTTTGGGATCAGCTGCTACACCTATTGACTAAGAAAATTGGGATACACCAAAATTACACTTTTCCTAATTGATTACCAAGTTGTTCTCCTTCAACAACAGAAAAATTGACATGAGATGATTGCTATATATATATATATATATATGTATTCAAAACTACCTCAAATAAGGTCTCAGCATAGGAACAATATTTCTAAACAAAATATATGAATAAACTAATAAAATACATGTTAATATTACTTGAATTTTGATATTTCATCTTCATCCCATTTTCGACATGAAAGCATTTGTTAACCACAAAATGAAAATAGAAGCGCTTAGACTTCATACATCAAAAGTTATTCCAAGCTATCCTCTAACCAGCCAAGCAAACTAAACATTTTTGTCTATGTCTTTAACTCTTCAATTTAGCTTCATCAATACCAAGCAAACTACAAAGAGTAGACATGAGCACTCAAATAATTGGCCAGCAAGTAAAGCTACCATATCATTTAAATTTTACTTCAACTACATTGTAAACTTAAAGTACTTACCAACCCTGTCCAAATGGTGGCAATGGTATTTCCCAATTCTTCCCACGTAATACTGCACTAGTAAATCTAAAGCAACCAATGTCAGACTTTAAAGGTATCTGAATTTAATGTCAATTCCCTAACAATAAATAAAGTTTCACACTATCAATGAAGTATGGAATGTCATCCATATAAAAAACTGTCTAAGATTTTGAGCTTAATTTTCATACATTTTCAATGATTTTTTTCTACTATCATTTAAAATTTGAGTAATTTTTACATAGTAAGAAAATAAATTAGCCAAACTTTGATAGAAAAGGCACTACTCATCCATTGAAGAGTCAATAAGCATGACAACTCATTTCTGTCAAATTCCTGCCAAATGGATTGCTACCTATCTAGCATTCTCCTCAAAATTGAAAGAGTTTCACCTCTCCAGCAGAAGTTATATCAGTTGAACTTTTTCAATAACATGGCAATGAATGACTAAATGATATCAAAATCCAATCCAAATTAATGAAACTTTAATTCAAAAACATCAATGATGACCAATGTAAACCAAAATTTAACCCTTTTAAGTTCCCAACATCTCACCAAATTTTAGATTTCGCCCTAATCTCAATTTACAGTTCAAAATGCAAATATATATGTTCAAAATATTTCGGACGAAATAACAAAATTGGGTAAAACCTGAGACTACAAAAGGGTTTTAACCTACAGCAAAATCAAAATCAAACGCAAAAATAATCATAATTACACAAAAGAAACAAAGGACAATTTATTTATAAGCATTCCCTATCAAAAGGAATTATAATTCACCTGAAATTCACTCTCTGTGACGATGCAATCTCAATGCCAGACCGGACGAAGAAAACCCCATCGGGAGGGAAAGTGATCACGTTGTTGAGGGTCCTCTCTTGGACATCTATGACCTGCAATACGTCGCCCGCACGTGTGCCAAACAAGGGAGCCTTCTCGATGATGAAGAGCTGCTCCTTCTCGGTGGTCCAAAGCAGCCTCCACGTGCCGGAGAGGTTGTCGCCGGTGGTCACAGTGCCGGCGCCCAGGGCTGCCATCGCATCAATGGCTTCGACGATGGCGGCCCGCCTCGCGGGGTCGCTCTGGGTCCTGAGGCCCCGGTCCTGGTCGGAGATGAGGGCGAGGAGGCGATCTCTGGCGGATTGGGATTGGGATTGGAATTGGGCGGTGACGGAGGAGCAGATGAACCTTGGGTGAGAGTAGCGTGGGTTGGGGATTTTGGGGATAGGGTTTCGGGGTTTAAAAGGGCTGGGAAGAAAGAGGGTCGTTGCGGCCATGGGCACGGGGAGTGGTGGCGGTGGCGGTAGGGAAGGAAATTGATGGTTCTGAGCTTCATGGCTTTTAGTGTCTCCGAGTGTGTGAACGTGGAGTTAACTTGAAAGAATTGGCGGTCGAGAACTGAAGTGAAATCTGAATCGGGACAAAATTTTGGGGAAACGCACGGGTTGCCCATCTATTAGGCCAAGGATGTGGATAAAGTACGGTGGATCACATATCAGATGATTTAATGACCAAGATCTTACGTTCTATCTATACACCAATCAACAATGGTGTATTATAAGTTACTGGTCCTTGCTCAAATCTTAAAAGTTAATTTTTAGGAAGTTTAGCACATAGAAAATATATTCAATTTATTTATTTAAATACACTTGGCCAATATTTATTTGCAAAATTAGAGAAAAAAATAAATTTATAAAGATAACAAGTTTTATAAAATGTTATCTGTATATTACAAAAAATTACTAATCTTTTTAACAAAATTACTAGTGTTTTATAATAAATTATCAGCGTTTGATCAAATATTAAAAATCAACTTTTAGAAAGCTTAAGAAATAGAGAATATGTAAATGTTGACTAAGTGCACCAAAATTAGAGGGAGAAGACCATTGCTATTGACTAGCTACCACTTTTTCTAAGCTAGTGCTAGGATTAGAAGTGAGCCAAGCCTAAAATTGGTATAACTCAAGCTCAGCTTGATAGTATTGAACTCAACTCATAGTTTGACTTAATAACAAACAAGTCTAATTTTACAACTTAAGTTCGGCATAGTAAAAGCTTATGAGCTGGCTTGAACTCAATAAGCTAACTCATGTAGATATAAATTGGACCTTTTGATTATAACTACATAGTCTATTTTCAACATAATTTATATATCATACATATAATACAAAATATTTAACATAATTTATATCTGTAAATATATATTATTATAAAGATAAAATTATATATATATCGAGCCAACTTACGAGCTATTGAATCGAACATAACAAAGCTCAAACTCGGCCCATTCAATAAATGAGCTCAAATCCTTAGTTCAAACTCAACTCATGAACTCATGAGCTTAGCTTATCGAGCTATTAACGAATCGAGTCAGAAATAGCTCATGAGTTAGCCTGAGTCACTTCTTGCCCTAGCTACAATGAAATTTTTAACCACAAATTAGTGATTTTCTTGTAGTGGTCATTAATGTTGACTGCCCTTGATCCTACTTTGCATTAGAATTAGGTACTTGTGAGGCTCCTATTGACATTGATGTCATTGCCACCACTATAGTTAGTGTTGTAGGCATGATTATTGTGGTGACTGGATTTAGCTACGTGCTAAGAACAATCGTTCCTTGAGGGTTGGGATTGGAGATTACAGGAACCTCAGATATCCTAAACCCGTTACATGGTGTGGGTTGCTTTGAATTTGCCATGCTTTCGATTTGCTTTTAGGATCTTAAGAGCATGTGCCACTCGAAATCAAAATCTAAAGACAAGAATCTCATTGGTTGATGATGAATAGGTCCTGCTATACGTGCCAAAAATATGTTTTGCCACAAATTTTGGTTAGCCAAATAGATTTGAGTTACGGTGTGCCAAGGAACAATCCCAAGTATTGTTGATAGATTCGGCTAACGTGAAATTTATTAATTCCCATATATGAGATGATTTTATCAAGAGAGGAGACTTTGTCTCTCGACAAGTAGGATCTCAAACTATTCCAAAAAGCATTTGAAAACCTAAACAAAGAGATTCTAGAATAACTAATGGCTTAAAGGCTAAAGGTAAAGGACAAGAGAAATAAATAAACAAACAAGGAGCGTAAAGGGCTAGAATGTAAAGCATTGAAAATTAAAACGCAAAGGACACAGAAGAAACTTGTACATTGGTTTGTGTATTCAATGTTGTATGATTCTTACCTCCATTTCATTAAGTTATCCAATTATACAAGGACACATGGATATTTTTATTAAATCCACCAATAGAGTTAAATCACTGTCAATGTTCAGGACTCCCCTGTTACTTCTCTTCTCATAACTGCAGCCTCTTTACCTCAAAGGCAGAATGTTCTTCCCCCTAAAAATCTCATACCAATGCTTGAGTCCAATGAAATGATCCACATCTCGAACATTTAAATTTTGAGTATTCGATATTTGAGATATAGATAGCGGCTATGTGATAAGGAAGAGGAAGAGGAGAGGAGAGTGAGGAGTAGGATGAGGTGGATGAGCTTGTGCAGCAGTCGGGGACAAGGGGGCGATAGGCAGTCAGTCTTGGGCGGTTCGTTGACGGTGAGGCAGTAGTAGTATCTTCTTTGGTGATTGTGATTCCATGGTGGAGTTTGGATGAGTTTATGCATTGTATCACAAAGCAGCTATGAGTGATCTCTGTGACATGAAATAAAGACACAGGAAAGAGTGTGGGTGTGCATTGTCAAGTTGTGAAGTGATTTTTTTTCCCTATTAAAGTTGTGAAGTGAGTCTTTTTTATGCTTTTTATTTTTTATTTTTGGATTTAGATCCTCTAAAATAAGCATATTTGTAAAGTGAAAAAGTGAGGGATAATCATCCTTAGATCAATAACTTTTATTATGTGTGGGTCCCATTAATTGATTCAAAAGTGGTTAATCCCTCACTTTCTCACTTTACAAATATAGTCATTTTAGATGATCCAAACCTATTTTTTGGGGAAAGGAGGTTTATAAACATGACTTCTTGAGAAAAACTTTTGGCTGAAAGAGAAAGCAATTATAGGAAGAAGAGAAGTAACTAGGGAGTCTTGAATATTGATGGTAATTTAACTATGATAGTGAGTTTAATAAGAAAACAATCCATGTCCTTATATAATTGGATAACTCTATCTCGACATCCTCTGACTTGGACCGACTTCACAATTTTTGGTGTAAATAATATCTCTCTTTCTCCTTCTTTCTTCCTTCTTTTCCTTGTGCTGGGGGAGGAGGCATTTATTGACTTTATCAGCATGTTTGGAAAATACAAGAATTGAATTCATTCTTATTTTGAAACAAATTAATAGTATAGAATTATAATTTGAATAGAATTCAAATCTTTTAAAAGATCTAAATGTAAATCAGACTAAAATAGATCTGATTTATAATTCCTAACCTAATAGATTTGCTATTAAAAAGAAAAATATCAAAAATATCCCCACCCTAATAATATGCCTCTCTTTTCTTCTCAGCCTCGATGTAACCCTTTTCCGCTTGCAGAACCTTTTTCCGCTTTCTCTCCTCAGGTTGCGGCTCTTCTTCAATAGACGCTCTTCAATAGGTTGCAGCTCAACAAACCAATTCCATTGCTCCATTTTGTAAGTATCCACTACAAACCCAAATCTCTCTTTTTTGCCATCCCCTGTTTCCAAATCTTCATTGGGTTTTTCTTTTTTAAGGTTGCTACTATTTTTATTGTGTGCTATTTGTTGTTTGGTGCTTTTGTTTCAACGTGTCATCCCCTGAAGTTTTTTTTTATTTTATTTTTCATGGTCTTTGTCTAGCTGTTTGTTTTGTTGGTTTCTGTCTTTAGTCTTTTTTTTTTTTTTTTTTTTACTTTCTATTTACCTTGAACCTGAGCAAAGACATTTCTAAATAATTTAATCAATTTTATTTTTTTTAGGAAAAATATTCGCAATAAATTTATTTTATAAAGCACTTTGATTTGATTTTGATTGTATTATATTATTTAGTGAATAATTAAATATGTTATTAAATTATAATACTTTATTTATAAAAGACAAAATAATCAAGATAAAAAATTTAATTTATTTTTATATACATTTCAAATAATATAAATAAATTTAATTCTGATTTATTCCAAATATATAAATTTAAATTATAATAAAATTAAATTTAATTACTAATAAAATTAAATTCAATTCCATCTTATTTTATCTTTCTAAACAAGTTGCATATGGATATCTAGCTTCATTAGGGATACGAAGGGGTTTTAAATTATGAGCAGCTCACCACAGTCTGTCTGTTTATAACTTTGATTACTGGGTTTTATGAAACAGTATAACTTAAGTCATAACAAGTTAGAAGTCAATAAATACATAACTTTATAATCAATATTTTATTACTAAGGAACGATACATTTTCAGGTCCTTGCTAATAATTACTGCTCAGAACAAGTAACCTACGTTTATCTTGGATATTAAACAAGTTAAAATATTCAATGATTTATAGCGCCATCCTGAGTGCTTGCTAAAGTTAAATATCAGCAAAAGCTTTTGGATTCCTTGATACTATCTGAGAGTGATTTGTAACACAAAACAAACATATTAGTAACCCAATTATTCAATACAATTTCAAAACTGCTTGAAACTGTACATGCTTTGGAACAATTAGAGATGCAAATGCAACCTTGCAATTTATTACCTTGACTAGCCTAGACAGCTCCAGGAAAAACCTTCTAAGCTTTTATTTTCAGCAAATTAAAGAATTAGAAACTTCAGACAACAGTGCCGTCCACTTAGGCATTACATAAATAAATTTCTACACTCTGGCTTCAAGGTTTGGTAGCCAGCATTAGATTTCACGCAAGCTCCTTGCCATATGGACCCGTTACTGTGTCTAAGGAAACATCTGTTGCGGGAAATAATTGGAATCATGTTGGATTACCTTCGAGTCTTCCTCTGCATGGTGGTGTAAGTGCCAGTCTCTATCTGCAACAAGCTTCCTCGCCATGACGGCTGCCCGGTTTTCCGCTATTAATTCACGTAATGCAGCACTGCATCTGATGGAGAGATCAGCAGGGGAAAGCGAAGAATCACTCCTAGATGACAGAAGAGAGAGAGCACACCCTGCTGATGATAAAATAGGAAAACCACCAACCATCACCATATTGTCCATCAATAAGAAGATTACATGTTCGGAATACGTTTTCTTAACAAATTAGTTCCCAACATTATACCTCACTTCATTTGTACTTATGTTACTGTAAGATAAAAAGGCAAACGCAGGGATGTTAAAAGTGCAGAAAGAGCACGTCTAGAATAAGACTGCAAATGCAAGCGTTACAAAACTTGTACCTATTTCTTTAATGCAAATGCATATGTTGTGATTCCTGTGCAGACCTTTCAAATCATTCAGACAATTGTAAGGGGCTCCAGTTCTTACCTTTAAATAACTTTTAAACCAAGAATTCAGTTTTGGAAATGATTAAAAATGTTCCAATTAGATCCAGCCTGATGAATTAAAAACAAGATGACCTTGACATGAAATTGATTAAATTGTCCAAGAAAATGTACTAATAATGAGTTTGACTAATCACTCGATCATTATATTAGATGTAAAATCAGAATGAAGACTATGTTAAATTATGATATTCAACTTTGTATAATTTAGCACGATCACTAAAGCTTAAACATTTGAAACTTGGATAGCAATGTAATTTGGTTGACACTTGAAAATTAGTTAAACCACAATTTATTTTGTTTTAAATGATTTTATTAATGGTGTTTGAATAACAAATGTTACATATAAGAGCTATCATATTGAGATACCCATTTTTAAAACATGACTATAGGGACTCTACATCACTATAGGACTCAATTTTTTTCTTACTTTTATCTCTTTCTTTAAATGTCTTCTTTTGATGTCCCTATTTAATGTTCAAATAATGGAAGTGAAAACTTTTGCAAGTGGTATACATATAGACACACACACACACACCCTCATCCCCACAAGGATTTGGAGGCAAAGGCGGGCAGTGGCCTCCCCGAAAAATTTTAATTTTTTTTTTTTGTAAATATATATAATTTTTTATTTGGCCCCCTCCAATTTTTTTTTTCTTGGTTAATTCTTACAAACCCTTTACTTAATTAGATGTTTGAATACTACGAATAGACAATATACTGTGTATATATGTGTCATCTTTCGATATTTAACTGTGAAATATTCGTTTCTTTTATATATTGTGACTTTTATTTAAAATTTTAGGTAAGAGTAGAAATTAAAAGATATATACATATATTTGATGCATGAAATTAACTATTAAGTATTGGCTTTTGCCATAAAAATGGTTTATAAGAACTATCTCTTTTACAATCATAAGTGCATATTCAATTAACTCAACCATTCACAAGAAGAATTTGGAAGCATAAGTTTCTTACATTTAAGAATAAAAACGTAAAACGTAAATAGACAAAGAGAAAGTGAAATAAAAAGATTTCTTTCGCATCAGTTCTGCAACTGAGCAGACGAACAGCAAAACACCGAATTAATAGAAAAGCATGCATAAAACATGAATTCCTTTAGCTACAACTGATGTAATTAAATGGTCTAAAATCTAATTAGATTTGTGTATTATTCACGCTTCAAATCCAAAAAAAGCTTAAGTAAACGTGGTCCATTGATTATAAAAATCATTCATATTCTTTTACGTTGGTATAAAAACTGCAGCTCCAAATGAATATGACAATAGCTACCATATAAGCCTATGTCAAAGAGGAATCAACCCGTTAATCAAAGGAGTGGGAGAATAGTATTCCTAACAGTTGGTCAAGGACACTCTAACAAGTTAATCCAAAAGATAAAGTCCCTACAACTCTTACAAAATCTGCCCTATAAATTTTAAAAGATTGTAAATCACTTGACATATAACTCGTGATTCATATTACCTAGTAGTTGACTATGGTTAGCTTAATCAGAAATTGGCTTGAAGAGCTTGCAGAGTTAACTAGTATGTTATTAGTTTATTATTTTCTCAATGGCCTTGTACGCTCACTTTCCCATTGAACCTAATTATGAATGGGCACTCTTTCTCAAGCTCTTTGTCATGTTTCTAACCATTTTCGTGACATTAGCTGACGGTTAAGTTGCTATGCATCTTCATAATACAATCAGAGGCACCTTGAATTTGGAATCTTCGAAAGAATTAATTTCATTTATAAATGAAAACTTGCACCAAATTTCTTTGTGATTATATTTATTTTTTAAAATTTTATTCACAAATCATAATATGTATAATATTTCAGGGTTTGTAAATATTATCAATTTTAAATTCTTTTTCACTTTTAAACTTCAAATGTTTCAAGTCGATCATTTTCAGCTGCTTCAACAACAGAGTTGAATATTTGATCATTTCTAATTTCTCCTATAACAAATTTGAGTTTAGCTGTTAATCAGACTTTATCATTTTCTAGATAAATTGTATGAACTCATAAACTGATGAAGTGAGGATGTATATACTATCACTTATAAAAAGTTCAAATAAAAAGCAAATTCCTATTTTCATCCTCTAAAGACAAAAAGTGATTAGTTTGGTGCTTGAAAAACTGTCATTAATTTTAGTCTTTAAAGTGTCATCACATCCTCCAAAATTTTTTGATAGTCTCTCAATAATGCAATAATGTAAATTGTTATTAATTTAACCCTATAATCATGCAAAAGGTCACCAAATTAGTCTCTAAAAGAAAGATTTGTTATACTTATTTCTCTTTTCTTCTAGCAAAATCATGAGGTATCATTATAGGTTTAGCCGATTTGAATCGCCCATACGACTAATAATTTGTTCTATTGTGTGAACACAAGGGTATGCAGTATTTTCTATAAGAGTTGTCTCCCCAAGATTTGAATTCACATTTCTTCTCTTCGGGGTCAAGGTTTGCTTACTATCTCAATCAACGCCTTGTGAATGTTATACTTATTTCTGTTTATCAGACAAATTAAAGAAGGACCACTTTAACGACATTTTACATAATTGAAGTATTAAATTGCCGATAAGAATTTTTTGAAAAAGAAAATAATGGTACTTATATCCTTAGAAGACAAAAGTAAGCAATTTCTCTTCAAATTATAATCAGTATAGATAATCCATTTTTTACTTTGACATACTCTGTCAGTTATTAGTATATAGTTTTCACTTGAGGGCCAACTGGTGCTGTGTTAGTCACATGTATAGCTGTTCGATTCTACCTTTGTATAATTGATTCTAGATAGAATTGATTTTATTAGAATTAATTTAGTTATAATTGATTTAAGATAAAGTGATTTATGTTTGATAATTCCTCTAAAAGTGATTCTAATAGAAAGTAAAAAATTTTCACTTCTCCTATAATCAATTCTAAAGACAAGAATTAATTTTCATCTCTTAAAACCAAACATCATCAAAAATTGACAAAATTAATACTAGGAGGTCAAAATCAATTCTAAACCTCCCAAACGTTGATCCAAACATGCTATTGGATGTTCTTTTCACACAGAATGAATCAAAATAATTGATAAAAAAGTGTCTTTTGATTATGATGCCTAGCTCAGTTGCAAGAGTAGTAGACTTGCAACTGTTATTTGCCATCTCGACCTTCAGTACGTAAATAGTAATGTTGCATTTTTCTAATAGCTTTGACCTTGGAGATATGTAAGCATTATCATGATAAAACGAATTAATTATGTCACAAGTTTGAGTTTAGTTTTGGAACATACATGGATTGATCAATTCAGAGCAAAATACTTTGCATGTTGTAGTTTTATTCAACTAATATCATATATCTTCTTTTTGATTTTCTTAGTCAAAACACGAAAGAAACATGAATAAAAAAATTCATACATGCTTCAGTAAAAGAATTTCACAAATATGTTTAAAGAGTCTTGTAAATATTTTTAAAGTTTAGAAAAACACACTCCGTCCACACATTCAAGATGTATTCAAGACCCATATATACATCCAATATTAAAAGACTTAATTCCATTCATGGAGCAAATGGGACTACAATAAGACTCGAACTGCAGGATTAAGAATTGACAATGAGAGACAACTACATCCGATATCATGATAAAAATTTAATGTAGCTTATGCATTTAGTTATCAACGGGTTGCATGTTCACAAAGATCTATTAAAAGGAGAATTGACCAACAGAGTTTACCTCGTGAAGAATTCCTTGCAACAGCATCGTGGGAGCTCTTTCTTCTTCGTTCATTGTGACCTGCCAATCTCCTCCTGCAACTCCTCTTTGAATCATCAAACTCTGACACCACATGAAACCTAAACACCCAATTCCCACCACCATATAATCTATATTAATTATCTCAATTAATTAATGAACTAATTCCAAAACATAAAATTAATAACCAAAAACAAAATAATAGAAAAAGTCATGTCTTATGACAAGGCAACAAGATAGATCATATATATGTATATATATACACACTAAAACACATAAAGATATTATGAGTTATTTTCATCAGAATCTATAAACAGTTGTACAAAAATAAAATATGTGCCAGTTATATATATACACACTAAAACACATAAAGATATTATGAGTTATTTTCATCAGAATCTATAAACAGTTATACAAAAATAAAATATGTGCCAGTAACATACCATTTTTTCCTCAGATGATACAGAGTCATAACAAAATAGTAGGAAAAATAATAATAAAGCAAGGTAGACTCTACATTTACAAGATTAATACAGAGATGAGATATTATTTCAACTAAGAGTCACCTGCTACACTGCTGACAGAATCTCTGCTCCATCCCCAACACCACAACTTTTGGTGCCTTGGAATGCATCTCACAAACCTTGTGCCTCCTGTGGTAGTCCTTGGCGTTTAACAGAGCCACGTGGCACCCCTCCACCTGACATCTCGGCACCGTCGCGGCCGTGAACGACGCCGCCTTCACACCACCGCCACCGCCACCGCCACCGCCACCTCCATAGCAGCCGCCTTTGCCCCTCTTATCCGCTAGGACCAACCCACCGCCACTTCCTCCTCCACCAAGGTGCGCAGCAGCACTAGCGTCCCCAAAGTAATGCCTCTTACCGAGCTTCAAGGACATGAGATGTGGGTCAGGGTGCAGGTGGGACCCATCTCCGCCGTACGGCGCCGGTCGCCGCCGCTGCTGCTGGTTGTGGGTGGTACTAGCTTGAGGAAGAAACATGAGAGCGTTGGCTAGAACAGCATCGTGGCGGTCTGCGGCGGAGCTCTCCGCTGCAGTGGCGGCTGCGGCAGTGCTGGGGAATGCGTTGATGAGCCTGGAGCTGTTAGAAGTAGTGGTCTCCCATGAATCCCAGGCAAAACTGTGACAGTTACTGTTACTGTTACTGTTACTGTTGGCGTTACTGTTACCATTTTGCTCTCTGCTACTGAGACAGAACATGTTCCCTCCATAATCCATTTTTTTTTTCTCTCACTCTCTTTTTCTAGTAAAGTGTGATGTCGATGCAAAGAAGGAAGAAGCGAGAACAGTGTCAAATACGGTAGTTATGTGTACTTGCCTACGATGTAGCGGGCTTGATGAATGATGATGATGATGATGGGTTTGAATACTAACACAAGTGGAATGGGAGATGGTGCTTTTCAGAGTGAGATCTTCCCTTCTGAGTTGGCATGAAAGAGGACAAGGGGTGGACTAGAGTGGGTACAGACGTGGTTTGCAGGTTTCCGTGTTTGTTCTAGTCCAACGGAGCTCGAGGTTTAAAGTACTATATTATGACAAAAGTTGAATAGCCAACACATTCGGAGAGAGAGAGAGAGAGAGAGAGAGAGGGAGAGGGGGGGATAACTAAACGAGGAGAGAGAAAATGTGCGAAATGTGAGAAGGGTGGACTCTTCCGCGATGCCACGCGTAAGAGAAAGTAGCAATGATGATAGTTGTATGGATCAAAAAGAAAGCAAGGGAGAAAGAGCGAGGAGAGAGAGAGAGAGAGAGGAGTGACAAGACACAAGTGGATCAGAGGAGCCTCCTCAGAGATATTTTATTGACTGTGTCACTGCTTTGAATGATGCTGCTTAAACTGATAAGAAGAAACAGAGAAATTCTTGGATTCTTTATAAAGAAAGAAATTTTTGTTTACATAAATCTTGTACTATTAAATAATTTTAAAATATAAAAAAGATAATAAAATTAATAAAGATAAATAATAAATATTATATACTGAGAAAAAAAAAAATTTTTACAAAAGAAACAAGAATTTCTTAAAAAGGATAAAATATATTTATTGAAATAAGGATGCCAATAGATATTTAAGGAACATACTTTTTATCCTATCTTTATTTAAAAATATGTCCTTCATTTTTACTTTTATTTTCGTTTTGAGTCACCACTTCTCATTTCAATTTAAATTCCCATAAATATCCACAAATTTATGTATAAAACTCAAAAAAATAATTGAAAAAATACTCTTAATTTTGGACAAAGCACACATAATAATCTATAATCCAAATTGAAAATAAAATACATGTGAAAATTTAATAAATTTAACATTAACAAGATAATTACAAATATTACAAGCCACAAATATCATATTTTTTATATGTATATATGTAATTATATAAGTAAGAGTATCAAGGTAAATTTACTTATACTTAGACTTAATGGGCCTCCACAAGTTAGGGACCTAACCTCATTCTTCACTCCTATCCAGTTTAATAAACGGGTCTACCTCCATCCCTGAGGGAAATAAAGTCATCCCTATACTTGCCCCCATTGCAAGTAATTTCCACAAGTATCGATCTAAATAGATCTTTTTTGCCATCTCTAAATTAGACAAGTCGTTTCACTTGTTTAAGTAAAAGTTTCAATTATGAACTTCGAAGAAAAAGAAAGAATTGTTAGGCTTAAATATGTACTTCATCCTTGTAAATGTTGTGAATTTTGATTTTAGTCTTTATAAAACAAATTTGGTTAAAACTAGTTTTTGATCCTTGTATGTGTTTCAAATTTTGGTTTTAGTTTCTATACTAAAAAAGTTTTGGTTTTGACCCCTACAGTTGTGCTCTATTAAAGAATTAGTCATTGCTGTTAAAAAATTACTAAATGGTGGTATTAGTTTTTGCTGACATAGCTAATAGGACTTCACATAGATATAACATCTCTTTCTCTCCCACATTGAAAGCCATCTCTAAACTCTAGCCGTGTTTCAAATTGCGGTGTTGCTAATGCTCCTTTAGCTGGTGGTGAGCCCCATCCTTAGCCAATTTTTCCTTCCCCTCTCCCTTTCTTGTGGTTTCCCTCTTTCACAACTTCTCTATCCCATCTAACTCTTAGCCTTCCCTTTCTTACTCACCCTCCTCTCACCCTCAACCCCAACCTTGCATCCACACCCTAGTCGGAAAGCTAGTGATCGAAAAAGAGAGGTTTGGAGTGGCTCTAAGTCGGTGGCCTGGAGCCTCATCCCTTAAGCGTCAGTGAAGCTCACCATGGCTACCACCAGTTTCGTGAGCGAGGTTACTACAGCTAGTGCTTATGCATCAACCTTAGCGGTGGCGGCGTCGCTCATATCCACAATTGTGGATTGTGGATGCTAGTGAGGGGTACTTCTAGAATGGGTGTTCGCTATTGCATTGTTGTGTTTTTGATTTTAATGCAGGGTGTCACCATCACTATTAGATGGTGCTCCACATGTCGCTGTGGCTCTCTTTGCTTGGCATTGGCATGAGGATATGAGGATCCAGTGAAGGATTGGATGTGGGTGATGTTTGGAAACCGAGTTGTCTCAGTCGTGCTTTTGATGGGTGAAATTGGTTGCCAATGTTGCTATGTGGTGATGGGCCCATGGTCTGGAGAGTTGTTGATGGTGACCTCTGCTCGAATCCAAGGTGTTCCATGGCAATTTGGGTGGTGGAATCTTGAGTTGCTATTGAATGCAAGGATTAGAAGTGTTTTTTCAATGAATTTATTTTTTTAGTGAACGGCGGTGAGCCGCGACAAGGTTGGGAACAAAGTAGCAAGTTCATGTTTCTTTAAGAATGGGTATGGTCATGTTCTTTTTAGAGCACGAGTGTCTTATCAATGGTTTCTCAGAGTGTTGGCATGCTTTCAGCATTGCCTAGAGTGATAACACGATCTGCATGGTTATAAAGCATTTATAGTGTGATTTACTTATCTCTTTTGAGTTTTGTTGGTTGTCTTGTTAGTTTGGGAGTGATGTGCATTTTCTTGTCGATGCTCGTGTTCATTTTTGTCTCTAGAGATTTTTTTTCTTTTGTGTTTTTGGGTTTGGGTGGCTTTAGATTGTATCTCTCTTTACTCCTCTCTATTTTGAGAGTTTTGAGCACTTTTCAATTATAAAAAAAAAATATTTGGCATAGATATAGTATATTGTTAATGTAGTTTTGAAGCAACATCTTTTTCGCCTTTTTTAGGTCTAAAATGATCATTTTTCAAAAATAGAAATGTGACTGAAACTATATCAAAATGGTCTTTTTTTTAAGCCAAAATAATCTAGAGTTTCACCATGTCTCATATCAGCTCTCATTAATTATGTTAGCAAAAACTAACATTGTCTAATAATTTTTTAATATAGGGACTAATTTAATACCACTATAGGGATCTAAACCAATTTTTTTTAGTATATAGGGACTTAAACCAAGATTTTTTAAGCGTAAGGACTAAAACCAAAATTTAGAACACATATAAAGACAAAAGATTAGTTTTAACTGACAAATTTTTTGGTTTAGATCCAACTATTTTCAAAAGCATTTGGCTTTGGTTCCTATAAAAATTTTGTTTTGATATAGATCCAAACATTTGGAAAGATATTTGGTTTTAGTTCTTGAAAAATTATGATAATTTGGTTTCAAAAAGCCCAAATTATTATTCTAACAGACTTAAATCAAATTATCATAATTTTTTAGAGACTTAAAATAAATATATTACTTTGGTGTACAAACCAAAAACTAAACAAAATAATAGAAGAGACTTAAGCCAATTGTTCTTGGAAATATTTGGATTGAAACCAAAATTTATATTTTTTTTATAGAGATCAAAACCAAAATTCATAATATTTTCGGGGATCAAAAATATATTTAAGCCTAATTGTTATATAATAATATCAGAAAACTTTTCAAAATTTTGGGTGCTTACAAAAAGTTGAATAAGGATCATATAACTGCATTTGTAACATATAGGATACATGACCATTATTTATTTAGAAGAAGTACAATATTATTATTTAGTAATCTTATCTCTTGTAAAATTAGTTGAGGGGTGTAACATCCCCATATAACATAATAGGAAAGGATGAAAATGTCTTTGGGCAAATTTTTATTATTTACAACCTTGCCCCTGAGCTTTTAAAAAAATGACCTTTAGGTCCTTATATATTATTCTGACACTTTGCGAACATTTTAGAAAATGACATTTAGGTCCCTATATCAACAGGATTAGTAAAATAAGGTTTTAAACGAAGCAAAATCACTTGTGATAAAAGCATTAAGAAACCTAAACCTCGTGATTGAGCCGGAGGTATCCATATGTGAAATGACATGGGATGCCCCTGAGACTTTACCATAATTACGAAAATACCATTAGCCACTGAAAAATAGAAAACAGAAGGCCCTAAAATTTGGGAAACGTTTAATGTACACTGTTAATCGATTTACTCGATTTTATTGAGTTTTTAGAGTTAATTAAAAAGTTAATTAGAGGTTAACTAGGAGTTGATTAGAAATTTAAATTAGAGAAATTAGGGTTAAGATAGAAACTTATAAAAACCTCACAAAGTTCTTCAAAACCGTTTCTGGAGTTAAAGGAAATCGGTAAGATTTTAAGGTGTTTTAAGCTATGCTGGATCCAGTAGAAATTATACCATGAGTGCACAGGATCAATTGCCAAGATTTAGCCAAATAACCCACCCAAGTGGCACCTAAGGCAGCCCTTAATGGTGGAAGCCAAACCAAAATGGATAGCATGAAGAAATCCACCAATCACATGCATTTGGCTTCCAAATATCTCACATTTTCTTCCTTTTTCTTGTGTGAATTTCGGCCTCCCCACTACCAGCCTCATTTCCCCACTCTTCTTCATCTTCTTCCACTTCCTCTCATCCCCAAGCTCAAGCCCCAACCATCAACTTCACTTCAAGATCAAGTTCCATCAAGATTTCACACCACCAAGGTAGGAATCTCAACTTTCTTCTTCTTTTCCCTGATTTGGGGCTGCCTAGGGCTTCTCCTTCTCTCTTTATTTTGATGTTATGTTGGTTGGATATGATGAATTAAGGTTGGTTTAAGGTGTATATGTGAGTTTGAATTGAAGATTGGATGGATTGATTAGAGAAGAACATGAATCCAAGAAGAATTCAAGAAGCTATTAGGGTTTTCCCCTCGGCAGTCCGTACGACGGAGTGTACGGCTCCACCTACCGCAGTTTAAATCCGATGAAACCATTTTTATATGAAATTAGACATCTAGAGCTTTCCATACATATATCATATAAGGCTTTTGGATTAGTATTGAGAGAGTTATGAATTTTTGAATTTCAACCTAGGTTTTTAACTTTAATTCTAGTCAGACTGGGTTGTTTAGGGTAGAACTCACCCTATACTACTTGAAAATGAGTGAAACTAATTTTTTTAGAAAGCTTACACATAGGAGAATGTCTCATAAAAATTTCAGAATTAGATAAGGTCCCGTTTGCTCCTAGTGATCCCAGAAAGTTTCCCTACGTCCAAACCGGGTTAGAACAGGGTAGCTCAGGAAGGTCAAATTTTGGGGCTTATAACTCGAGCCCTGCTGAGTCAAATGGAATGGAACTTTTTGTAGATGAAATTTTGTCCTGTTAGATTTAATATGAGACCAATTTCATATGATTTGCATCAGTTTTTGATTTTTAGTTGATTTTTACTTTTAAGAGTGTAATATTGGCTAGCTACACGGCAGACCGGGATAAAACCTAAATAACTTAAGCTATAGTTATCAAAATGAGAGAGCAACGAGGTTAGAAAATAGACACATAATACTTCAACATATCCAAAATTCAGGTCCAAATGAGTTAAAATAAATTTAAGGCTTAATTTCTAAAAACGGGCAGAATTGAAGAATATGAGCAGGATTTCCAAAAGTAAAGAATTGAGCATCTTAATGCACATGTAAGTTCACTTAAAGTCTAAGTCTTGCAATTCCATGTTGGTGCTTGAAAGATTGATGCATTACTTTTGATCTCTTCATGTGATTGTCTATTGAGTGGCACTACTCATGGGGAAGCGGATCGATCAGATTATCTTTCATTACAGTGAGAATTGTAAGAAGGTTATAAGCTATAAGCATTTGTATGTTATGAATGGAAATCATGTATGCAAGAATATGTGAAAATAAATGATGAACCTTATGTATGAATGCACTCAGCATGACTATGCATGATTATGTATGAGAATGAAAGCATATGAATATATTGAATGTGGATCCCTTCACCTGGAGGCAGTTGCACTTTGAATCCCTCCCCGTGAAGGCAGTTAAAAGATATAATGAAGGCTCCATATTCCTAAGAAATGTGTCATGGCGATCATGCTCTGATGGGGTATGACATAGTGATCATACTCTAGAATGTGGCATGATGATCCCACACCCTAAGGAATGTGACATAGTAGTCACATTCTGATGGAGTATGACATGGCGATCATACTCGGGGACATGGCAGGATGAATATATTCCTAAGGAATGTGACATGGCGATTATGCTCTGATGGGGTATGACATGGCGATCGTACTCTGGAATATATACTCCCCTCACCCACATGAGGCATGGCATGACCCAGCTAGTGTGATTATAGGGGATAAGGCTTACATGAGGCATGGCATGACCCAGCTAGTATAAGCAGATGCAAGCACCCTAGGGACGGCAATACGTAACGCCTAGGTGTGTCGAATGAAGAAAGTAAAGATAAATATTAAAGAAGTAAAGAAGAAAAGAACCCAAATTAAGCTCCCTCACCCACGACTCGCAGAGGCATGGCATGATCCGACTAGTGTGAGTATAAGGGATAGGGCTTACATGAGCATGGCGTAGTAGTAGCTAGTATAAGTCAGAATAAAGGATATGATAAAGGTGTGTATAGATTTTATGTTTTCAGTATATTGGTGCTGTTATAAGTTAACATGTTTCAGTTATTACTCATAGTATAATTCATGAATTGATTTTGTATTGGCTTGCCTAAATTACAAGTGTATGAATAAAATGAATTTTGCTTCGGACAGTATGTTTTTGAACTGTAAAATTTAAACAGCTTGTATAACATATTCACCTTTTTCATAATAAATCGAAGCAACTGGAGATGACAACGATGACATTATATATGACAATGGATGAATCCTATTGAGAATGTATAATTCTCACTCCTATATTTATTTCCGTGTTATCTATAGATAGTTCAGAAGTTCCGAAAAAAGCTCTTCGAGGTGGAGTCGACTAGTAAGATTGAAGGTGGCCGAAGGTTGCTGCCAGACAAGGTCGAATTAAGTGATAGTAACAACTCCTAGAGGAGGTATTATGACTTAAGCGTAGTACCGTACTTGGGAGGGTGTTACAAGGGGTATTGAACACATAATCAAGTTTTGAGAGAGAAAACTAACGAATTTGTATAATTCTTTTGACTAAATTATATCTACATAATATATGGTTCATATACATAAATTGATAAAGATGTTAAGGTCAAAGACTAACTAAATAGTCCTAACAAAGTTAATATACTAACTTCAACTAACTAACTAACTATCTTACCAAACATAACCAACACTAAGTGCCTTGTGTAGTTAATTGATCATTAGTAAGTTTTAGCAACATCCTCCACAAACTAGATCATGGATATTTTACATGCCCAACTTAGATATAATCTCATTAAAATGTGTAGGAGAGAAAGTTTTGGTGAGTATACATGCTACTTCATTTTTGGTGGAAAATGGTATCAAGTAAATAATCTCAGCTTAGAGTTTGTCACATGCAACGCGGTAATCTATTTCAATATACTTTAGTGTGCTCATTGAAAATGGCATTAGCGGCAATGTGGGGTGCAAAATGGTTGCCACATAAGAGGATACTATGGTTTGGATAAGGAATGTGTAAATTCATGGATGAGATAGAGGAGCCATTATGGGTTGTGCAAGTGCATGATATTCTACCTTTGATGATGATTGTGAGATAATAGTTTGTTTCTTAGTTTTCCAAGAGATGCGGATGTGTATGACAATTAGCACGAGAAGGGGAGTCCAATTGTGTCTTGAAGGATTTTTGAATCTAAAAAATTCAAATAAATTTTATAACACCCGACTAGTTAACTATTAAATTACCTTTTATATCAATCCCAAATTTAATGATTATCCAATAATTGTTACTAACCTTCACCTCTTTTGTGAGAAAATTTTTCATTTCCTTTTATTTCTTTTTAATTCCTTTTATGAATGGGAACTATGCATCTCTTTTTCACACTAGTCACAATTCTTCGAAATCTACTATTAATAATCAGTAATCAACTAGTCGTAAAAACACAGTCTCATCGTAGATAAACAAACACACATACATGTATGTCCATGCATCAATTAAGAGTCATAATATACATATGCATCTTAGGAGTGTTCTATCTAGTCATATGCATCTTAGGTCATAGTTCTGGCAATTAAAGATAGTTAAATTCACCAAAGTAAGCATCCCCTACTTGATCTATATACAAACCAAAAGTGGATAATAGATGATCTGTTTATCTATCAAGCAGGGCTCAAAACATCATAGTCATAACAAAAGGTCCTAGATAAGCAAGTTGATGGTCCTTATTAGCTCTAGATGAATTAGTGAAGTGAATGGACATACTACAGCACAAGCACGAACTATTCTCCTACCATGTCGTAGAACACAACCACCTCCATGATCATGATGCAAGCCATCAATCTGATCCTTTGAAAACGCCCCAAAAACTAGTGAGAAATAATTCTCAATTAGGTATGGTGTTTTCAAGGGCCCACCGAAACATCCAAAATCTCCTTAGTATCTCACGAGCAATAGTAAATAGAGCACATATGCTAATAATGACAAATAATGATATAATAGGTGAGATGGAGAATGACAGGAATTAATACTAAAATTTGCATGGATAAGCAAAGATCATGAATCATGATGCAAAGATATCTTCTAGATAAAACAAATTTAGACATATGAGCAATGAGCAATTAGCAATGTAATTAATTGATATGCATGATGATGACACAAATGGCCATTTATGGATTAGCTTTTTAGTACTTTAACACTTTTTATTATCTATGTGCTTGTAAGGGTCATATCATACCTCATGTCTCATATTATTTTGATTTGTGAGAGCTTTCGTGCTAGGTTGTCCCCTAATCAGATCCATCATTTGTGACTATATTGTCCTAGCGCATAGCTCGGTGGAGGCCTGATACATCACTTGTCACCTTAGTTTCCTAGCCCACTACTTGGTGGAGGCCTAGTACGTAATCCCATCTATGGACATATTGTTTGTGACCGCTACTAGACTTATCACACTTACTTATCAAGGAATTCGTCATCGTCAAATATACATTTAGTAGAATTCTAGCAAAAATCTTTGAAAGCTTCAAGTACTTATTAGCTCCTTTAGATTCCAGGTTCTTTTTGCATTCAATTTTCGCATGGTCCTAGGTTAACTTTCAAGAAAAACCTAAAAACACTCCCGTATATCATTCACATGAAGAATTAGAGTTCGATTAAAATTTTAGTAAATGATGGTTTCAACAACCTTGTAGTTGATGAGATCATCATCTTTGCTAGTCTTCTAGGAAGTGATTGAGGAGAATAAGAAGAAGAAATTGGTGCTAAAAATTAAAGCTTGGACAACCATGCTTTCATCCTTTGGTCTTCAAATATTTATCATTCTTTCTTTAACTCTTTTCATGTTTTCTTGAATCTATGATATGGATTCCATATGTATATTATTAGGCCAATTTATTTTTATGGTTATGGGTGAACTTTGAACCCCAAATTATCATGTAAATGATTTGATTTTCAGACCCTAAATTTTCTTATGAGTTGATTAGATTCTCCTTTGATTTGATGATTATGGCTATATTATGATTTGCTTGAATTGACCACCCTTATATTTCATACTATGGCTAATTGCTTGATTTAGGATTGTGATGTTCATTGATCCTTTATCATGTATGCAAACTTAACAGTTAAGTTTTGATTGTATGGAAGGGAGAAAATAACCTAAATCACTTAGTCTTATGTTAGAAACTAAAATTTAAATTAATTTGTCCTTTGAGTTTCAATTATTGATTGAACTTAGCTGATGTTCCCTAGGTCAATTAGTAATTAGAATAGGTTAATAGATGTTCCTTAATCTATTTAAAAGAAAGTAAATAATAGAATATTTCATTGCTTAAGATTGGAAATTTTAAATGGAGAATTAGGTGCCAAAATTGAGAATTAATTGTATAAGACAATTTGGTGGGGAAAAGGCATCCTACAACAATTTTCAATCAATTTTAAACAAAAAAAAAAAACATTTGCTTTAATTTATTTTCAATTTTTTTTAATTTGATAGTTCAATGACATATCAAATATCTTGATTTAGATGTTGACTTTGAGCTTAAACCTAGATGAACCATTTGCTTCCTAGATTTCATGGTCTTGTAAGTGAGGGTGCATTTTTAATGATAATTCACCCACATATCTAGTGTTCTAATCCTCTTTTGGGCTTAATTTTATACAATTTCATTCTTATATGATGTTTGGGCTTTCTTTGTGTTTAATTGTTAAATTCCAACATTCTTGTCATTAGACACTATTTCTATATTTTTGCTATATCTTGAGTTATATAGACCTCTAAAAATTTTGATTTTTGATTTGTAGGAAAGCTAAGACATTTTTCTCTAACTTTGATGCAAAGGTCAAGTGCTGATACAATGGTCTAAATGGTTTAATTGGGCTTAGAATCAGGGTCAATGGAATTGTCATGGTAGTATGAGTAGTCTACACTAATTAGGCTATGTCATGGGCTTTGAGGTCATATGAAGGTCAAACTAACACTAATTGAAAGCTAAGAAATAAGGTTTTGGCTTTAATTTGGATCATTTTCCCATAAAAAGTCATTTTTGGGATCAGTTTATTAGCTGAAGTTTGTGATAGGATATAAAGACCTCTACAAAAAGTTTTTGTTGTAAGTTTTTCATCTCAAGCCCAAATAAGGCACACAGGTGTCCATTTTAAGTTTTGAATAAGAGGATTAAGAACATTCTTAAATTATGGCACATGGGGCACACCTATATAAGGAGTAGCTACAATTTCTTTGTTCTTTTATTTTTACACATTCACTTTCCCATTTTTAGCCATAATGTCTTCTTCTTCTTCTAAATCTGATTCTTAAAACCTTAAACACTCAATCGGTGATAATAACCCCTTGGCAAGCTCTTCTTTTTCTTCATTTTCTTCCTTTTTTATACCAACTTCTCTTACCAAGGAAATATTAGTAACCTTTGCTCCTAATACTTTTACCCTTAGGGTCTTTGATGAAGAGAATTCAAATTCATCTATGATCTGACCTTGCAAGACCTTGAGCAAGGGCAGTCACGGATCAATTCTTTCTAGCTGCTTAATGATTTTAAGCTCCCCATTGCCTCTCCATGGTACACCATTTCGCGATGTCCGTTTGAGATCTGTCCATGGTCAAAGCCGACATTAAATTATACTCAATGGCTTGACCGGGATGCGAGTGAAAAGGGAGAACAATGAAAAGAGTAGAGGATCTTTGACATGATTATTCTTTTCAAGAAAGAAATATCTCCTAACTTTGGTTAGCTCTACGACTTCTTCAACTTGTTCTCCTAACTTTAGTTTACTTTACGACTTCTTCAACTTCTGGAATACATGCATCAATAGGTTTGTCCTTTTTCTAGTATGATGAGTCGCACTCTTTATGATGTAGTTGTTATATTAGTCCTGTTGATAGATAGTGATTGTAACATCCCCATTTCTACCTAAGCTAATTAGTTCGGTGTTCCCGGCTAATTAAAGGGATTAGCGATTAATTGAGAACTAATCGATTAATCCAGGAAACAAACTTAGTAAATTAAGTCTAGCCAACAATTTAATCATAATGTCCTAAGCGTTTTAATAAAACCTTAATCGTCTAATCCTTAATTACTCGAAGGTGCCAAAACAAAAGTAAGACAATCTAACCTTACTAATTAAGTTTATAATGATTAAGACACTTAAGACAACTCTTGGAAAATTAAACCCCAAATTAAGCATATGCTTAACCGTAATGCAAGACATCATAAAATGTGTAATTGACAAGAGTTAACTCATGGGTAATTAAGCCAATTAAGTTAAGTTACATTTAAATAATTCTAGTAACACTTAGAGATAAAAGTTCTTCCATGCATATGCCCTAAAAAGACATACCAAGGGGAAGCAACATCTCACCCTTCATTCAATCTCTTTAATCCTACACCATTAGATCAAAAGCCAAGACTAGGATCCTTGTCATCCATCATTAGATCTTGACACTTGGATGAGTCTTAGACAAGCAACCAAATCTTAAGAGGGGTACTCCCCTTTAACCCCTAGAGAAAAGCATAAATTGGGCATTAGAATGCCTCCAAGACTCAAGGAAAAACAACACTCCCTTTTGCCCAAGGGTTTTTCCCACTCCTTAGCTTGTGTAAGAAGCAAAAGTCACCTCACTTCCCTCCCTCATTATGCGCCACCTTCAGCCATCCCTCTCTCCTCCATTCATTTTTCATTTCCTCTCCCAAAGACACACACACAAAGCTCTCTTCTCTCTCCTCAATTTCAAAATTCTCCTCCTTCTCTCTAAACTCTCCAACTTCTCTCTAGAATCCTTCCACTTCTCTCATCCTTTCCTCTCCTCATCCCACTCACAAACTCTTCAAGAGCCACCATTTCTTTGTTCTTGGAGAGTCAAAGACCATCACATATCAAGCCTCTTTCAAGATCCAAGAGGAGGAATACCACCACCATCACCTTCTTCCATCACAAATCCCTTCAAAGAAAGCTTCTTGGTAGTGGCTCTAAACCCTTTTTCTCTCTTGTTTTCAAGGCTAGAACTCCTATGCTCTCCATAGCTAGGTGGTTTTAAAGATTGATTATGGGCATCATAGCCATTCTTGTCATAAAATGAGATGTTGTTGCTTGTATGGTTGTTTGTTGAAAACATGTTTTCGGTTTGGTGTGATGCATGGCTGAACTCAATATTTTTGAACTCCAACATGTTAGTTTTTCACTAATCTTTCATGGTATATGAGTGTTTTATAACTTGAGAATGGTTTCTTGAAAGTGAGGTTGAGTGTTTTGGAGAAAACATGAGAAAAATCAAAACGTGAAATCTGGATTTTCTGACAGTCTGTAAACCGAATGGTATAACTTTTTCCAAAAAACTCAGAAATTAGTGGAACCAATTTTATATGAAAATAGACTCAGAGATCTTTCCATACATATAAAATACATAAGATTCGGAGTTCAAATCAGTGAGATATGATTTTTTCAAAGTCGACTGTTCTCAGATTGGTTTCTGTCTGGGCAGACTACACTAAAATGTATAACACGAGCTACAAAATGATTTTGAGTGAGACCAAGTTTAAATGAAAGCTAAGACATAGGGGAACAAACCCATAAAACAGTTTTCTCAGATTCCTTCTGAGCAATTATAATGAGAGGTAACAATCCACTGTACCGGGAGTGAACTTAGAAACTGAGCAGTCAGAATAAAATATGCATAACTGGAGATAGACAACGAATTTTTGAGTGGGACTTGTTTTGTTAAAAACTAGACTCAGAACCCTATAAGCATATAAAATTTTGCATTAAAATGATAAAATACCAAATTATGGTGAATTTTTAAAGTTACTGCCTAGGGTAAAAGTAAAACTGTCAAAACTTAACCTTAAGTAAGACTATGCATAAATGACTTAAAAAGGTAAAAGGCCTTAGCCTAGAGTAATAAAACTTCATAATTTACTTAATGAAAACTAGATGGAATAAAATACTAAGCTCACCTAATTCTTAACAAAAGAAGCGAATAAGCAGCGAATGTAAATATAGTTAATGTCTAGATTAAGTTCATAAGATTCTCATCAAGCAATAATGCAAAACCTAAGCTATAAATCTTCGAAATTAAAATATGAAAATCATATAAGTCAAGTTAGAATATTGGAGGAGAAGGAATCAATAAAAGCGAAGCCAATGTATAAGCTTGCACCTAATTTACTAAGCTAAGCTCATAAGACTTCGCTTGAGAATATGCCTATGTTTATGTAGTAAGCATGATGTGATGATGATGTGATTATAATGCCATGATAATAATGACATGACAATGATGATATGATGATGATGATATGATATGATGATATGATATGATGCTATGATACGAGTATTACAATGCGGCAAAATTTTGGAAGCTTCGGTATAAGCGTTATCTTGCAGAAATTTTGTAGAAATTGTGGACTTAGAAATATTTTGCATCAAGTTAATAAGAAAAAGATTTGATAAAGTGTGATCCTTCAAAGGAAGGTGACCTAAGTTAAGTTTCCCCTCACCCACGACTCACTCATGAGGCATGGCATGACCAGCTAGTGTGAGTATAGGGGATAGGGCCCCATACATGAGGGCATGGCATGACCGGTAGTGTAAATGCCGAGAAATTTTATGGTGGCGGCGGCCCGCGGTATGAGCTCATTACCACTTATGTTTAGTGGGTGGAAAGAAAGGACTTAAGATAAGTCAAGTTAAGGAAAGAAAAGGACTTCGGTCTAACCCAAATGAAGAGTATAACTCCCAACATGTTTATGTATGTCATGAATAGTCATATAAGTTTTCTTGTATGCCATGAAGTTGTTAATACAACAAGGATAAGTGCTAAAAATGGGATCCGCCGGATAATGCGTTTGAAAATCAAATAATTGAACCTATTGTATGCCCACGGTTTTCATTTAAAAACGCGAAGTGGCTGGGGCGGCGACGACGATGACACCGCGGTCGAGTCGAGCCTGCGAGAAATCTCATTTCTCATTCTAGTTGTTTTTCCGTCTCGTCACCAGATACTCATGGAGCCTCACGTGGAATGGAGCATGGAGCCTCCCCACCATGAGTGGGCCTATGATGAGGACGCCATGCGCTATCGTGGCCGACCACCCACGATGGTCGTACATACTTCTATCCGCCGAGTTTTTGGCGAGGAGCGGAGATTCCCGGCCTGTGGGCGTATCGCCACACCTCGGACGGCGTTGGGTCCTGGGATTTCACTTGAGCCATTGCGAGATCGAGATGGAGCCTATGTCTCGTCATGCAGAGCCCGTGCCATTGCCAGAGGTTCCGTGGTCGATGTGAGTTCGGCGGCCACCCCTAGGGCGTGAGCAGCCGTAGCCCGCCACTCCCGAGTATCGACGTCGATCCGAGGAGACCCCTGCGAGGCCGCGTTCTTGATGGGCGCTATGTTCTGGCCGTCGTGCATCCGTCGTATCGAGGTGATTAGCGAGCACCGCATCATTGCCTCCTCGCGTTCCCAGGCCGGCAAGATGGGGGGACTAGGCATTCGAGGACTGAGTCCATTCGATGGAAGGGCATGGAAGCTGGCGAAGAAGTCGACATATGTCTCACGTGGGCTTATTTATTTTGATTTGCGCTCCTTAACTCTTGTATTTCATTTTGTATTGGATTTTATCGACTTTCCTTTGATATTTGGGGCCATGGCATGACCATGAGTTTCCCTTTTATGTATTTGACGAATATTATGAGATTAATTATATTATTGTGGTTGATGTTGTAATTTGAATGTATGACTTTATGATTTATCTCTTGTCCTTTCCATTTATATCGATATCTCTCATGATACGTTTCATTTCTATCACTATCTTCTCGCGCAAGGCTTTACTTTTCAAAAGCAGCGACATATTTCAAAAAATTTTTCTTGTATTTTCCGCGTAATTTAATTTTAAGTGAAGTTAGTTTTCCACGAGCATAAGTAACAACTAATAAAACGCCGTAATACGACTTAAGCGTAATATGGATTTATTAGGGTGTTACAGTGATGAGCTACCTGGTCTCTGCTACCTTGTTTTTGAGGACCTCAAGTTCAAGGTTTCCAAGAAGAATTCTGCATATTCCATCTTTATAGCTTGTTTTAACAAGAGGAGAGGCCTTGTAGAAGATCTTGAACATAGAGCTTTTTTCTTGTGCTGGTTTTGTAAATTCTTTATTTGCGTGAGCTTAGTGGCCATGGTAAGTGAGTTTTCTTATTATGTTAATGCCATCCTCACCCATCAGTACCTCAACCTGGGCACCTTGTTTCTTTTGTTACTTTACAAGAGTTTGCTCACCATGGTGCATCGGCTGAAGAATGGAGAAAATATCAAAACTATTTTCGGCCGTCTCTAGTTTCTCCAACTACTAATTCAATAGTACTTCCTCGAGTTCTTTACCAATGTGGACCTGCCTTGCACAAACCATCTTTCTATTTATGGTGATCTTTATACTCATATCATTTCCTTGCCACTCTTAGTTTTTTCAAGTATTTAACATACTGATTAAGTTAAGGACTCGGACTTTCAACCAACTATGTCCATATCGAAATCGAGATTGTAGGCCAACCTAGATACATCAACCCCTTATCTTAGCTTTAGAGCCAGAGTTGTCTCAAGCCATGCTGCAATAGAGAAGTGTTCTTATGGCTGAAGATCTCCTCAATGGTGTAAAGCTGAGTTCTCACCACAATAGGATATCTATAAGGCCATACAACCCATACTGCCTTGCTCGATAATTAGGTCTAGTTCAAAGGATACCTGTTCCCTTCAAATCATATGCTAACATTTAGAATGGGCCAATCTGTATGGAATGAACTAGCCGATTGGGAATTGGGCACCATAAAACGACTTAATGGATTCCAATTCCAAAAATTTTGAATGGCCCCTTAAGCAAATCTTGAGTTCACTATTTAGTAGGAGCTAGTTCTTAAGAAGTTCTTTACTCAGCCCCCCAAATGCTTTATTGGCAAAGCTGAAACATGAAAGCATTCTCGAGTCCCTTCGATAGCCATTATCACCTATTGGGGAAGGAAGGGCTTCATTGAAGTCTTAGCCAAAAGTAAATAAGCCTAGTGAAACCTTAGTTGCCAAGAGTGTTTTACCTTTCCTTTCCTTTTCTCTTTTTAATATTTTAGTTTTGTTCTCGTTTGATTGCCACTTGACTAATCTGTTCATGTTTTATTAGAGCAATCCAAGAAGTCTTCAAGTTTAGCAGCCGAGAAACAACATATCCAAAGGGAACCTACTCTTAAACTATAGAGTAGTTCACGGTAACTGCTTTCTCCTTAGCCCATCAGTGTAGCTTCTTTTTAACAAGCTATACCAAAAGGCCATTTTTTGGATTGGATTTGGCTACTACAATTAGTATTTTTCTTTTTAATATTTTTCCTACTTGTATATATTGTTTCAAGAAGTGACACTCTTATGAAAAATGTTTTTCCAGAAGGAAAGCAAAAGGATAGAAGGTGAAAAACCCTAAAAAGAAAACTAACCCAAAAGAGCCAAGAAAATATGGGTGCCTAAAATGATGGTTGTTTTTGATGTAGGTGTGTCTTCAATCACACCACCAGAAGGAAATGAAGTGATATCTAGATAGTGGATGCTCCAGGCACATAACTAAAAACTAGTCCTAGTTTAGAAACATTAGACCTAAAGATAGAGGAGTTGCCAAATTTGCTTATGGCATAAAGTCCAGAATCGTGGGAATAGGTAACGTTGGTAAGAATGATTTTGACTTGATTATTGATGTTATGTTAGTTGAAAGATTAACTCACAGTCTTCTGAGCATTAGTCAGTTTTGTGACCAAGCCTATAGAGTTGTGTTTGAGCCTTCTCGATGCATAATAAAGGATTCCACAACTGATAAAATTATTCTCACTACTAGAAGGCGTGATAATACTTATGTATTATGTGTAGATGATCTTCTAGATCAAAATGTAAAATGCTTGGCATTCTTTGTGGATGAGAAATGGTTATGGCATTTAGAAACTTGGTTATGTTCATATGAGATTAATTTATGAGATTTCTCAAAAAAAGCTAGTCAAAGGTTTATCTAAGATTAGTTTTGACAATGACTTAACATGTGAGTTCTATCAAAAAGTTAAACAATCAAGAGTTCTTTCCATAACAAGAATGTAGTTTCAACTACTAGACCACTTGAGCTTTTACATCTTGATCTTTTTAGACTAACTAGAACTATTAGTCTAGGTGGTAAGAAATGGTTTAGTCATTGTAAATAACTTTTTTAGATTTACATGGATTATATTTCTGATCCATAAGGGTGACGCTTATGAGGCCTTCAAAATATTTTCAAACAAGTTCAAAATGAAAAAGATTTTTGCATTACTTCCATCAGATCTAATCATGGTGGTGAATTTGAAAATCATACTTTTGAAAATTTTTGCAATGAAAATGGCATTTCTTATAACTTTTCTTCTCCTAGAATCCCTCAACAAAATGGGGTTGTTGAAGGGAAGAGTAGATCTTTTCAAGAAATGGCAAGAATTATGCTTCTTGAAAGTGGTTTATGAGAAGGATTTTGGGCAGAAGCAGTTAATACTACATGCTATATTCAAAACCATATTTTCTTAAGGTTAATGATCAAGAAAACCCACTATGAATTATGGAAAAGAAGAAAAACCAATATTTCTTACTTTTATGTTTTTGGATCTGAATATTTTGTTCTTAACACCAAGGACAAGCTATCAAAGTTTGATCATAAGTTTGATCCTGGTATATTCTTAAGATATTCTTCTGTGTTTAAAGCCTACAAGGTATGCAACAAGAAGAGTCAAGTTGTAGAAAAAACCATACACATAACCTTCAAGGAAAGAAAGAAAGATGTAGATTTCGAAGAAGAAATGGAGAATCTGTCATTGAATAATAATGCCC
Organism: Pterocarpus santalinus; assembly: GCA_031439595.1. Lineage (NCBI taxonomy): Eukaryota > Viridiplantae > Streptophyta > Magnoliopsida > Fabales > Fabaceae > Pterocarpus > Pterocarpus santalinus. Next base: position 45,840,714 of record CM062532.1, on the reverse strand, counting down.
ATGATCAACAATCTCTTCAAATAGCCACAAGGGATGATGTTGATGATTCTAAATTTCCAACACATCAACATGTTTCTGATGATATACCAGAAGAATCAAAAGAATCACCTATCAAGAGAAAATACACTAATGTAAGAGATTTGAGAGCTGTCTTTCAAAACCAAATCATTGGTGAACATTCTCAAGGAGTTAGGACCATATCATCTCTTAGAATAGAATCCAACCTGGCATTGATCTCTGAAATTCAACCAGAATGTGTTGATCAAGTTCTACAAGATCAAAGTTGGATTGAGGCCATGAAAGAGGAACTAAATCAATTTGAGAAGAGCAAAGTTTAGATTCTAGTGCCTTTGCCTAAGGACATTCCATCATTGGCACAAAATAGGTGTTCAGAAACAAGCTTGATGAAAGTAGGAAAGTAATCAGAAACAAGGCAAGACTAGTGGCTCAAGAGTACAATCAACAAGAAGGCATTGATTATGATGAGACATTTGCTCTAGTTGTAAGACTAAAAGCCATCAGAATGCTGCTTATATTTGCAGCATATAAAGGTTTTGTTTTGTATCAAATGGATGTAAATTTTGAACTCTGGCAAGTATACCGGGTTGTACAAATAATAAAGTGATAAGTAAAGTACTATTCCCATAAGGATAGATCAAATATCGGATAGTATAAAGGATGATTATTTAGACGGAATGAATTCATGAATGCAGAAAATTAAAATAAAATTAAAATAAAATAAATAAGCAACATTGTAACGTGGACTGATGCTAATGGTGATGAGAAATCCCGTGGATATAAAGATCTAGAAACCCCAGACACACACTTTGATAGAAAACAAGATTTAGAATAAAAACCCTCCCTACTAAACCCCAAAGAAACCTGTCCTTGGAAATATAGATAACAGGGAAAAGATAGAGTAAAAACTGATTGAATATCATAAGGAACTTTACCTTAGGACAAATTCTCTCAATTTCTTGATGCAACAAGCAAAGCAAATCACTCACCTCATTTGCACACAAAAGCATTATTTTCTTGAAAGAAAACAAAACAGAATTTCAATTAATCAAAAACTACCAAACGTTCCTTGAGGTACTTATAACCTCTTATATTAGGTTAAACACTTAACCTAAGTCTAAGCCCAATAAGAAGTGTTTTGATACTAAATAATAAGGATTGGCTGGATAAAAGATAAAACATAAAATCTAGGCTAAATAAAATAACTAAAAGTTTAGATGTCCTAAATACTTAAACTAACTAAACTAAACAAGACCAAAATAGGAGAATGGCCCAATATGGCCAGAATAAGCTTCTACACTTGATTCACAGCAAATAACAAGATCTTGGGTTGTCCATTAATATGAGTTGGTGTCTTGGTCTCCTTGGCCCATTCTTGATACATCTCTTCCACAATTGCTTTAGCTAAGTTCCCAAAGTCTTCTCTTAACCTTTTTGCTCTTACTCGTGTGATTGGTGCTACAGGTATGCTAAAATCTCCATCTTGCCCCTTTGCGCTAGAATGTCTAATTTGTCCTCCGGACCATGTATCAAATGGGGTGGACAAACACAATAGGATGGATGCTAGGGCTAATTAATTTCACTAATTGTAGATGTATTTATTATGAATTTCTGTTAATTAGTTCCTATCTTAAGTGGCTCACGGTCGGTTCCCCTTAATTTATTCTTAACCTCTCTCGAGATCAAGTAATACTCTTTATCCTAAACTGATTGATTAATCTCTTAGCATAAACTAATCCAGGAAAAGGTTGAAGCTCTATGGGTTCCTATATTGACCGCATGAACCATATTTGTCTATCTTTAGTTTTCGCTCAGCTCACGGTGTTTATGTTAAGAGGCTTTGTTTACAAATCTTCTCTCAAGTTATTGTAAATCTCCAAATCAAACAATTGTTGATCAAGCAATCAAAGGCATTAAGCATGAACAAAAACACTAAGCAATTGAGATAGAAACAAGATTAACATTAATTCATAAGTAAAATTGTCATACAAAAAGGGTCCATTAATGCCATAGTAAAAGAAATTTAGTTCATGACTAAAGAAAAGAAAACTATGGAAGAGTATGAAGATAGGAAGACAAAAGAACAAAGAGCCATAAAGAATGGAAGCAAGAGACAAGAGATTCGGAAGAATGTGGATCTCTCCGTGATGAGTTTGAGCTCTAGAATCCTTAAATTTCGGCTCCAATCTCCCTAGAAAAAGTCTTTTATCTTGGGAAGTGTGCAAATATGTCTACGTCCCCTTTTTGGACTTTTAGTGCTGCCTTTGTAGTCCCTAAGTCCTTATATTCGAAATTTGGTCTGAACCCATTAATTTTGCTATAGGGGTTGCGCTATAACATAATGGTTGCATTATAGCCCAACTAAAATCTCATGGGGCCAAATAATATTGCGCTATAGTGTAGTGGCTATGCTATAGCTCGGTTGTTTGATAGTACTAACCTCGTTTACGCACTTTCAACCTCTATAGTAGTCAGAATAGTTGAAATTTAGCCTCATTGTAGATCTTTGATTAAGCTTTCTAACGTAACAAGAACCACCTCAATTGGAGTTCTGTAGCTCAAGATATGGGCGAAATATTGATGAAAGGTTATACTTGATAGAATCAGAAACAAGATGAACCTTCAATCTTGTTTTGCGTTTTTCTCCTAGAAGACTCGAGAACTAAAAAAAGTGCCCAACAACAAATTTTGAGATATTCTTCTCTTCTTTTGAAAAAATCTTGAATCATTATAATCCGACTTCTAGAAAGCTACATATTGAATTTCCAATAATTAAAGGTCCTAATTTAATGCAAGATAAGCTTTCCCATACCTTATGTAAATAAGTATCTAGAAACATGATGAAATGATAATCACACTAGAAAAGATCCTAAATCGAAATAACTAACTAAAAATAACTAAAACACTAAATAAATTCAAGTAACTAAAGCCTAATCTATATAAAATAAAACAAAAATAACTCACTATGGGGAGTTATCACAACCCCCAACTGAAGAACTTACTTGTCCTGAAGCAAGACTCACATAAAACTAAAGCCAAGATTAAAGAAAAATAAAAGACTCAAACAAATCAAAAACTAAAAAAAAAAGCAATATACAAAACATCCAATCAAAAGTTGTTGCCTATGGAATTCCTCATCACTGCTCCATAACTTAACTTACAAGTGACCAAGAATCCAAATTTAAGTATCACCATCAAATTGTGCAATCACATTATCAAGGGAATGGATCAAACGTGTGTGTGTGTGTGTGTGTGTGTGTACAAGGGAAAAGCAACGAAGAATTGACTCACCCTATACCCATGCAATGTTTAAGAAGAGACAAAAGCATCACAATATCCACAATCCTCTATCTCGATCTCTACATGAATGTCACTTAATCAAAAATCAAAAGGGCTTTTTAGTAGCTTGTAATGGTAGGCCAAGGTAAAAGGTATGATGAAATAGTTATTTAAGCTCAATATTATCCTCAACTTAAGGGACCCTCACCTCTAACTCATTCTCCTTGGGTACCTTTAACTTAGTTGCTTGGCAACCATCATGCTTTTCTTGTTAAACCTTGGCATTTTATTTTCCTTACATTGCCATCTTTTTTTTTCTTTCTTTACTCTTCGTTACTCCTTCCTTCTTTCTTTTTTTTTTCTTCTTTTTTTTTGTCCAAATATTCATCCACTCCATTTTTTACTTTAAAAAGCATGACATTGTGGTAGCAGAGGTATTACCCTATTCAAATGAGTTTAGAAGCTAAGGCTTGAGGATAAACCATGGGATTAAAGAGGGAAAACAAAGGAAGGGCATTAGGCTCATAATGTGGTTCAATCCAATAATAGGCTTTATGGCACATATTAGGTGACTAAGAATCAATGATAAAGGGTGACCAATGAGGCTCAATTGTAGCTACCAAACATGGCCTAAATAATCTCTATAGCTAAGATTTACTCACATATATTTCACAAAAAATTCACATGAACAAGAATGCATATCTCAACCCAAATAAAGTATAAAAACATAAAGATCACCTACCTTAACTTGCTAATTCTTATCAAAGTGCAAGAATATGATCCTTCCCAATTCAATAGTAAAAGCATAAGAAGATTTTCAAGACTCAAAATCAGGATCCAAAGTTACTTAAAAGTTAACAAACAGAGCAATATTCATATCATAGGCTTAGGCAAACAATAACTAGTTGACCAACCAAAAAAATAAATAGAAAAAAGGACTAAAAACAAAAATCTTTTTGGGTTCTTTTTTACCATATAAAAGCAAGAATATTTACAACTAGTAAAACTAAAAACTTAATGAACTAAACTAACAAAAGGAAACAAAAACAAATAAGAAAGTGCAATAATGAACTTTCTCAACCCTTAACTTAAAATTATGCATCATCTCCAATGCATGAAAGCAAAACCAAAAGAAGGAAAGGAAAGTTTCCCCAGATCTAGTCATCATTATCCGCGGAGACCTCAAATTAGTACTTTGTAGCAATGGGCTTGTGCTATAGCGCACAGTTCTATTGCTACTGGTTCTGCATCTTTTGCCTTGCATGCCCATGGTGGCTTCCACCTTCACTTATGCACTTCCTAATTGCTCCAATAAACCTAGAAAACAAACAAAAAAAAAAATTTAATGAATTAAAATTAATCAAAATTAAAATTCTTCCCAATATTTAAAGAAAAATTAGAAAAAACAAAAATTAAAAATCAAAGAAAAATTAGAAAAATTGTGTTGGTCTCCTAACAAACATTTTGGTTTAGTGTCCCAAAGTTTGACATGGTCCCTACAACTCATCTGAGAGGGTGAAGTAGGACTAAGGCCTTGTGTCCTTGTTGTCCTTTTATTGCTCCTCCTAAATCATGCTTTAGCTCAGGCCCGCTTCTAACTTGCAGGGCTTGATAATAGAACACTTGAATTATACCTCCCCAAAAGATATCACTTGGATCCCATTTATCAGTGACTTTTCGATGCTCCACTTTCTTGCACATCTCCTTATTTAGTTTTGAGATTGAATGATTAATTGGAGTGTCTAACTTGGATTCCTCTTTCACTAAGGGGTCCTTTACGTCCACTTTATAGCATTACATCGTCTTTGTGGGAAAGTCCATTGCTTGGAAGATTTTAAACTTCACCTTTTTATTCTAAAATCTCAGAGTTAGCTCCCCCTTTTCAACATCAATTAGGGCTTTACTAGTGGCCAAGAATGGCCGCCCAAGAATTAGAGGGAGATTGACATCCTCGTCTATATCAAGAATAAAAAAATCAGTGGAAATAAAGAATCAGTCCACCTTCACCAAAACATCTTGAATAATACCATAGGAAAGTTTGACAGATCTATCAACCAATTGCAGAGATACCCTTTTAAGCTTCACTTTAGTGATGCCTAATTTATGCATGAGTGAAAAAGGTATCAGATTGATACTTGCTCTAAGGTCGCATAGTGCCTTGTCAATCCTCAAATCACTGATGGTGCATGGAATACTAAAGCTCCAAAGGCCCTTCAATTTAGGCGGTAGTTTCCTTTGAATGATTGTCAAACACTCCTCAATGAGTCGTACAATCTCATCAGCATCCAATTTTCTTTTCTTAGAGAGTATATCCTTCATGAACTTGGCATAGTTTGGCATTAGCTCCAATGCCTTAGCAAATGCAATATTGATATGGAGCTTCTTAAGTACATCAAGAACCTTAAGGAACTGCTGCCCTTCTGGTTCCTTCTTTTGTTACTTTAAGGAATTGGAAGGTTATAAGTAGGAGGTGCCACATATCTTTTCTCCTTAAGTGGTGTCATATTGGAATCTTTAACAAGCTTTTCTTCTACCATTACTTCTTCCTTTTCAGATTCAGCCATTTCTTTCCCATTTCTCAATATAATTGCATTCATATGCTCTCTTGGATTCCCAGTTGTGTTGCTAGGTAAGGAACCTAGTGGCCTTTTAGTTAGTTGCTTGGAAAGTTGCCCCACTTGATGCTTTAGGTTTTTTATTGCGGCATTATGAGCTCTAAATTGAGCCTCTGTCCTTTCTATAAAAACTTCAGTCTTCTCCACAAAAGACATATGGCTCTTCATGAACTGTTGAAGCATGTCTTCTAGGTTGGGCTTCTTCTCTTGTCGAGGTTGATTAAACTATTGCCTAAGAGCATAGGTGTTGGAGTGGAAGTTGTGTCTCTGAGCATTCATGTAATTAACTTGCTCATCAAAAGAAGGACCTGTGGTGCACTTTCTATTCGAATGGTTCCTATGGAAAAAATCACAATGCATAACATGTGCAAGTGTAGTGTTGGAGAACATGTCTAGTTGCTTCCGAATGGCTGCATTTTGAATAGTGAGGGCTTGCATTTGTGCCAAGAAAGTAGTAATAATGTCAATCTTTAGACTCCCTTCCTTTGGGTTCTCTCACTTGGCCTCTAATAGTTATTACTAGCCATCAGTTCAATGAGCTCCCAGGATTGCTCTGGCATCTTGTTATTTAGAGAGCCACCAACCACTGTATTAACCATAATTTGAGTAGACACCAGGAGACCAATATAGAATGCCTGGATTTGCATCCAGAATGGGATGCCGTGATGTAGGCACTTAGCCAACAGTTCCTTGGGTAAAGGAGGTGATGTCATTCCTCATCTTAGCAGACTTGGTTAGAGGAAAGTACTTCTTTAAGAATTTTCTGGCCACTATATCCTAGGTAATGAGTGTTTCCTGAGGTAGAGACTTCAGCCAGGCTCTAGTCTTGTCTCTCAATGGGAACTGGAATAGTCTCAGTTGAATAGTATCATCTATGGCACCATAAATTTTTATGGTGTCACAAATCTCCAGAAAATTGCTAAGATGCTCATTAGGATCTTTACTAAGCAATCCAGCAAATTGACAGTTTTGTTGTACGAGTTAAATGATTGATTTCTTTAGCTCAAAATTATTTGATTGGACTGGTGGTCTGATAATGCTAGATGAGCACCCTTGGAGAGTAGGCACCAAGTAATCCTTCTTAGCTTTGTTATTCTACTCGGTTTTATTAGCCATTGTAGGTTCAAAAACTCTTTTAATAGCTCTTTGTTCTTTTCTAAGTTGACGCAAGGAGTGTGCGATTTCTGGATCAAAGAATAAATTTTTTGTGCATTGGCTACTTCACATAAACTACAAAATGGAACAAAAGAACAAGTGAAGGAAGGAATAAAATAAAATAAAACAAAAAAAAAAACTAAAAAGAGGTAAATAATGAAAAAATTAAATAGATAAATAAAATAAAATAAATAAAATCCAATCTAGTATCCCATCAACTAGGAATGATATTGATACTATCCCTGGTAACAGTGCTAAAAACTTGATGCGGCTTTGGCAAGTATATTGGGTTGTATAAGTAATAAAGTAATAAGTGAAGCATCGTTCCCACAAGCATAGATCAAATACTAGATAGTCTAAACGATGACTATTTGGACAAAATGAATTCACGGATACAAAAAATGCAAATAAAATTTAAATAAAATAAATGAGCAAAATAGTAGCATAGATTGATGCTAATGGGTTGGACAAATGCAATGGAATGGATGCTAGGGCTAAATAATTTAACTTATTGTAGACATATTTACTATGAATTTCTGTTAATTACTTCTTATCATAATTGACTCATAGTTGGTTCCTTTTAATTTATTTATAACGTCTCTTGAGTTCAAGCAGTAAACTTTATCCTAAAGTGATTGCCTAATCTTTTAGCACAAACTAATTTGGGAAAAAAGGTTGAAGCTCTATGGGTTCCTATATATGTTGGCCACATGAACTGCTTTGTCTATCTTTATTTTTTCCTCAGCTCACGGTGTTTATATTGAGAGGCTTTATTCACAAACCCTCTATCTAGTTATTGTAAATCCCCAAATCAATCAATTAATGATCAAGCAATCAAAGGCATTAAGCAAAATAAAAACACTAAGCAATTGAGATAGAAACAAGATTAACAGTAATTCATAAGTAAAATTATCATACAAAAATAGTCCATTAACGCTCTAGCAAAAGAAATTTAGTTGATGACTAAAGGAAGGAAAACCATGGAAGAGTATGAAGATAAGAAGAGAAAAGAACAAAAAACCATAAAGAATGGAAGCTAAAGACAAGAGATTCGGAAGAATGTTGATTTCTCCGTGATTAGTTTGAGCTCTGGAATCCTTGAATCTCTACCTTCAATCTTTCTGGAAGTAGATTTTGTCTTGGGAAGTATGTAAATATGTCTAGGTCCCTTTTTCGGATGTTTAGTGTTGCATTTTGTAGTCCGCAAGTCCTTATTTTCGAAATTTGGCCTGAACCTATTAATTCTATGATCGGGGTTGCGTTATAGCGCAACTAAAATCTCTTGGGGCCAAACAGTATTGTACTATAGCACATCGATTAGAACAGTTAAAATTTGCCCTCAAAGATAGAAATAGCAATTGTAGATATTTGAGTAAGCTTTCTAAAGCAACAAGAATTACCTTAATTGGAGTTTTATTACTCAAGATATAATTGAAATATTGATGAAATGTCAGACTTGACAATATCAGAAACTGGATGAACTTTCAATCTTGTTTCACCTTTTTCTCCCAGAAAACTCGAGAACTGGAAAAAGTGTCCAACAACAAAATTTGAGACCTTCTTTTGTAACACCCTAACAGTTCTATTATATGCTTAAGTCATATTATGGAATTATTAGTTGTTACTTTTGTTCGCGAAACTACCATTACCTTTTAGAAATCACTTTTTAATGAAAATAGGGGGTAAATTTTTTTTTGAACAATAACGAGTAAATCGTTTTTGAAATTGAGAGCCATGAACGCATTGTGAACGCATAATACAAACGTCGTTATCTCATACATACATCGCATTTAACATAAATAGAAGCAATGAGAATAACCATAATCTTAGATAAAGATAACATTCATTCCATAGCCATCCTATAGTTAATATAATAATAATAATAGCAGTAGTCATACATGAAGGTAATAATGGGTCCGATACCTACTGTCGGCCCTACAAAATACCCTAATGAAATACATGATAAAAGGAAATACATAAGAAATCCCAATCTACCCATACATGCTGAATGAAAATGATAACCCTCACTACAACCAAAAAGGGGCTATCCTTATGCTCAACTCCGCATGCCAATCAACACCTCACTCATCTGGCAGGAGGTAGTCATTCCCGAATCCACCAGAAGAAACATCGCTACTTCCTCTTCCTCGAGCACGGCCATACCCACGAGGCACAGCATGAGTACGAATAAACCTACGACCGTGAATCGGGGGTGGAGTGTGAGGAGGGGCTGCTGAAGAAAAAGACAAATTGGATGACAGGCAAATCACGGATGGGAAGGAAGGCTCAGACGGGTCTGTCTCCACATGGTAGCTCGGATAGGACAGTTTTGAAGGATCGGAATCTAACAAAACTATCGGTGTTAGCGGGTGTCCAAGTCGGAATTTTCGTTAGTGGGGTACCTCGGAGGATGGAAAGGAGCGCGAACGTCATCCATAGTGATGTCCTTAAACAACTCATGAGGGCGGAAAAACGGACTCATCATAGGTGCACGGAACTGGCGGCTATGGAACATTAGACCCGCATCGCTGTCTGAGCAGTTATCATAGATGCATTTAGCACCGGGTGAAAGTGCCAATGCATCACTGGGAACTCAACAAAAATCCCGACTGTGTCCGACACCGGCATCCTTTGAAGATGACATGGAAACATAGGAGTGAAAAATACTAAATTTCTCAGTAGCATCGCGACTAAACAAACACAGTATGATTGTCATTGTCCCAACCACTGCGGGTTTAATATAAAAATAGTGGACGGATATCGATTCAATTCTAATAGTTTCAGAAAACGTAAATCCCGAAGTGGGTTACTTTTAACTTTATCATCATTTCCATAGTGTCATACATAGGCATACATGATAACATTCATAATGCACATAAGGAATATAACAGCATGCATGACTATGCAACCATCAACTTGACCATGGTCCTACTTTGACTTTTGTTTTTAGCACGTGCTTAACATTCTTTTACTTTTCCTTTGAAATAGACTGCTTTTGGACATAAGCTCATTCCGTGACCATCGTCATGTAGTATTAGACAAAATTAGACTAAGCTAATATTGGTTACCCCTAAGTTGGAGGGTCCTCCATGTCACTCTTGCCTCCCTCATAGAGGTTCCTTGAGTCTTTGTGGATCGCTGTCTCTCACTTCCCTTACCAAAGTGATTGAAGGGTTATGTCCCATTCTTTTGTTTCTTATTATTATACTTTACATGCATAATACTTCTTTGACTAGACGCATGCAATGATATGACTAAGTGCATAATTTTGACGGAAATCCGGCAGCATAACGGCTAAATTGGAGCTTCGCCAAAATGCCAGTCATAAACTTTCAACCAACGGTTCATCATATCTATATCATGTTATCATTCAATCATGAGACAAAGCTCAATCAAACTCATCATTCATCATGCCGAATGGCATCACACATTCATACCCTAAAGGGGTTTATAGTTGTGTTATTCTTTGTGAAGAATATTATGAATCATCATATGATTTCTCATGGTTACCTAAGAGAGAATCACATAGTTAAGATATGTGTATGTGGTCTTTTAGTTACTTAGCTCTCATAAAATTATTCTTTACTTTAGTTCATGTTTTATGGAATACTTATTCAAATTAATTAAGTTAGGTGGTTGTTTCCTTTCCTTAAGACCATATACTTAGTAATTCCTAGGTTCATGGTATGCTCAGAGGCCTTAATCATACTTCTGTTCCCAAGGAGTTCGAGATCCCTCTAATCCTTGGGTCATGACAACACATAACCACATTATGAACCCAACAACACCATGTTCACTAAACACCAAGGGTGATTTTTAACTTAACCAAATTACAAGGTTTCAAGCTTTCATTACTAACCTAACAAGATCTTAGATTAAATGTTATAAAAGTTATCATTCTTATAAAGTAGTCATAAAGTTTTATTCTTTATGAAAGTAAGTGCCTTAATATTAAGCTCTTATCTTAAATATTAGATCTTCATGAAATAATGATACAAGTTACTAGCTTTTTAACTAAAAAGTCTTGTTCTTTATGAAAGTTGACTCATTTAATTATTCTAAGACCATCAAGATCTCAACTTTATGACTTAAAGTTGTCTCTACATAAAAAAAGTTTCTACTTTATCAACTAGTAATATGAAACATTAATTTTAAGGTTAAAAAGCCTTTATCTTTGTAAAAGTTAACACCTTTTTGCACTGTTTTGGTTCAAGATCTAAACTTTATGAATTAAATGTTATAAAACAACACTTTTATGACTTAAAAGTCTCATTCTTGATTAAAGTTTGAAACTTTATGAAAGGTCTTTTCTTTAAGGTTTGATTTCTAAGACATAAAGTGACAAGATATCATTTTCTAACTCAAAAAGACTTATTATACTAAAAAGCTTAGACTTTTACATGTATTCTTGCCTTCAAAATAGAATAAAACAAAACTTGATGGAAGCTTAAAAGTTGCGCCACTTTTAAGGAAATCAAGAAGCAAACTTTTTCAAGTTTTAAGGTTTTAGGATGTTCATAGTCTTATCTAATTGTGAAAAACATAAAAAGATGAAGCTTTTCTAACCATCAACTCATTATAAGAAAAAGGAACAACTTTAAACAAGATACCATTAAGAACACTTAATAATAAGAACATATTTTCCAAAAGTAGAAACATCAAGAACACTTGAAGAAGAACAAGAACATATTTTTCCAAAAGTGAAAATATCAAGAACACTTGAAGAATAACAAGAACAAATTTTTCCAAAAATGGAAACTTTTGTTCTTGAAGAGCGTGAAAGATTTTCTCAAGTTTTCACTTAGAGATCTTGGTCATGAAAGAACCAAGCTCCAAGCTTTCTTGAGCAAATAAAATGAAAAAGATAAAGATCACTACCTAAGCTTGGAAAATGGCATCTTTGAGGAAGGAGAAGAAGATGAAGAAGACTCCTCCTTGGTAGATGATGGTGGCGGTTTTGAATGAGCAGGGAGAGAACTCTTGAGTTCTCTTGAAAATGAGTCTTGTAGTGTTTAGATCTTGTCTCCAAAGACTCAAAGATGAGGTCCTTGAAGGGCAGAGTGAAGAAGGTTTGGTTATGGAGGTGGATAATGGAAGAAGAGGATGATAAAGAAGAAGAGGCTTTTAGAGAAAAGTGAGAGGATGAGAGTTTTAGAGAGAGAATAGGAAGACACAAAATGAAAATGTCTGTGTGTGCATTGTGTTGTTGTGGCCGTGAGTTTCAAGTGGGTGAGGGAGAAGATATTTTCTTAATTTTGTGTTAATTAAAGTTTAGGGGGACAAATTGGATGATGGGGGAACAAAGGATATACAATCTCTTATAAAAAGCAACTTTGTCTTATGCTTTATGCTTTAATGACATCACTTTTTACTTTATTGTCTAGTTGACTAAATTTGAATTTAATCATGTGATTAAGTGCTCATACATCTTAATTAAGATGATTAAGCAAGGATTAGTGATTAACACACAAGAACATGATTAACAAAAATTAATCTTGTAATTAAGCTTAATTAATCTTAATTAAACTTGATTAAGCTAATTAAGGGCGATTAATACTTAATTAAGTTATAAAGGCTCTGACTTGCTTAATTAGAGATCATCTAATCTCGATTAAGCATTCTCTTATCTCTTCTCATCCGAGTTAACTCATAAACTTTTCGTTAACCCCTTAATTAAGCCTTAATATCATAATTTCTCATTAAGTGCCTAATTATTCAAGGTTACTGAGGTAATTTAGCATGACATGAAATTGAGGATGTTACATCTTTTCTTTCCAAAGAATCTTGAATAACCATAATCTGACTTCTAGAGAGCTAGATATTGAATTTCCAATGCTGAAAGGTCCTAATTTCATGCAAGATAAGCTCTCTCGTGGCTCCAAATTCCAACTTGATTGCTTGTACCTTATGACAATTAGACAAAAGCATAAATAAGTATCTAAAAATATGATGAAATGACAATCACATTAGAAAAGACTCTAAATCAAAATAACCAACTAAGATTACTAAAACACTAAATAAATTCAAGTAACTAAAGCCTAGATCTATATAAAATAAAACAAAAATAATTCACTACAGGGCGTTATCAATTTGCTTTCTTAAATGGCTTCATTTATGAAGAAGTTTATGTCAAACAACCTCCTGGTTTTGAAAATAAAACTTTTCCTAATCATGTTTTCAAGATAACAAAAGCCTTGTATGATCTAGAACAAGCTCCTAGAGCTTGGTATGAAAGAGTTAGCACCTTTTTACTTTAAAATGGTTTCAAAAGAAGAAAAGTTGACATGACTTTGTTCATCATACATAAGAAAAATGATGTTCTAATTATACAGATTTATGTAAATGATATCATTTTTGGTGCTACTAATCAGAATTTGTGGAAGAATTTGTCTAAGCTTATGTAGGGGGAATTTTAGATGAGTATGATGGGAGAACTTAAGTACTTTTTGGGATTGCAAATTAAACAATAGAAAGAGGAGATGCTTATTCATCAAGAGAAATATGCAAAGGAACTGCTTAAGAAGTTTGATATGGATAAAGCCAAAAGCATCGGCACTCCCATGCACCATTCTCAAGTTTTAGAAGCTGATGAAGATGGAGATAAAGTTTCTGATAAGCTCTATAGAGGTATAATTGGTTCACTACTCTGTTTTACTACAAGTAGACCAAACTTGCACTTAAGTATGGGGTTTGTGCTAGCTTTCAATCTAATCCAAAACAAGCACACTTAAATGCTGTTAAGAGAAGACTAAGATATATAGTAGCTACTACTAATCTTGATTTGTGGTATGAGAAAAGTACTGCTTGTGATGTTCTAGGTTATTATGATGCTGACTATGTTGGAGATAGAGTTGAAAGAAAAAGCACAAGTGTCTGCTACTACTTTCTTGGAAAGTCCTTAATAACTTAGTCAAGTAAGAAGCAAAACACAATTACTCTTTGAACTGCTAAAACTGAATATGTATTTGCAGCAAATTGTTGTGCTCAGATTCTATGGATTAAGCATCAGTTAGAGGATTTCAACTTGAGATATACCAAAATCCCTATCTTATGTCATAATACAAGTGCAATTAACTTTACTAAAAATCCCATTCAACATTCTATATCTAAGCATATAGACATTAAGCATCATTTCATAAGAGATCATGTTTAGAAATGAGATATTGAGCTAAGTTTTATAAATACTAAAGATCAAATTGTTGTTTTTTTACAAAACCTTTATCTGAAGATCGATTCTGTTATATAAAGAACTTTCTGAACATGACTAGCTTTCGAGCATGCATTCATTTTACATATGTACTACCCCCCATGTTAGCAAAAGCTTAAAGCTAAGATTGTTGCTTCCAAGTGAGTTTCTTGTCTGAAAAAAAAGTCTTAAAGAATGACCTCAAAACTTGTTCAGAAAGATACAGTCAGAAAGGGTTCAGATAGATCAAATCATAAGGGTATGAAAATTAGTTGAGAAAGATGGGTTCAGCTTTAATTCAAAAAGATTCAAAAAGATGGCTTCAAAATGATTAATTCAGAAAATGGTTTAGATCTTGGATTCAGCAAAAAGTATTTCATCAGAAAGATGACCAAAGTCTCTAATCAAAAACTCAATAGTGAGGAGTTGAAACCATTTTGGGAATGTGGGGCAATTTGGTAACTTCCTTCTATGTCATATTGCTATCACTAAATGAAGCGGGAAAACCAAAAGCCCTACTCATCCTCAAACGCTGTCATTCTTAGACTCGAAATCGTCCACATTTCTTTAACTCTTGGTCATTTCATTAACCATCAAATCACTTTACACACTCTAAAACCTTTCATCTTTCAAGCTATAGAAAACCAGACACTATTCATCTTCACTTTTAAAGCCTCAAACATTTAAACTTTCCATTTTTTTTTCACTTCTCTACCCAAACACATTTTCCTTCATTTGTTCAAGCCTCAACCTTTGCACATCAATATGTCGAAGAAGGGTGATTACAACGTCCCTTACATCTTTGATGATAAAGAAATGCAAGCCAACTTCTATAGAAATTTCTTCATTAGACCCATAGCAAAGGGAAGGAGTTTCTATTTGGAAAACTTCACGACACTCCCTAAAGTATTTGAAGTTTTTGAGTTCCAAGTTTGAATAACTTTTTGGGGATCTAGAGGATGTATACATGGGGCTGGTTCCTGCATTCTACAGTACCCTTGTCCCTACTAATGAGGAGAATACATCATTCAAAAGTATCATTGGAAGCCTTGAGATTCAGGTTCTACCCTCTAATATTGCACAACTCACAAACACGCCAAATGAGGGCATTCTGTGTAGAGGTGGAGATAGATGGTAGGAGGAACTTGGAACTTCAAAGGAGGATGTTATTGAAGCCTTCACTGGCAAAAAGAGTATGCATGTAAGGGACACTCGCACCTCTTACTTGCTTGCCTCTATCAGGGTTGTGTACTCAATAGTCCAATACACATACTACCTCGGAGTAGTAACATAGATGCAATGACTGAGGTGGACCAAATAGTCATATTTTGCCTCATAACCAAAAGAAGAATCAACTTAGTAAGATTGATTCTGGACTTCATTCTTTCTGCTGTTCATGCTGAGAGAAGGAAATATACCACTCTCCCTTATGGCATGTTTCTCACAAAAGTCTTCACAAGAGCTCAATTTCCAATTGATGGATATAGGGTAGACAACAAATGCCCCACAACTATCATGAAGACTTTCTTAGCCTTAAGGTTGAAGCCTTAAGCTCTTGAGAAGGAGAAGGAGAAAGAGAAAAAGAAGGAAAAGGAAAAGGAGGAGAAAAAGAAGGACAAGAAAAAGAAAGATTCTTCTATTTAGAAGGATGCAATTTAGATGGAAAAGTCAAAGCCTTCTGAAGAAAAGAAGAAGAAGAAAAAGAGACCAAAAAGAAGTCTCTCACCTATCTTCGAAGATTAAAGGATCAACTAGAGAAGATTGTTAAAATTTGCTGAAGAAACCTCTTCCTTATCCAAGGTAGAAGATAAAGCATCTGTTATTACTGTAGAGCCTATGAATGCTGCTGCTCCTACTGCTAAACATGTAACCAGATTATCTAGACCCTTAAGGCCTGTTCAGGGGGGTATTGTAATAAGAGAACATCTGCTTCAAGGGCAACCTAAAAAACAAACTGAAGTGGAGACTTTAGATGAAGAGGAAGATCTAAAGTATAAATGCAAGGGTAAGAAGAAGCTAAAGAAGGCCCCTGCTGAACCCTCTAGAGATTTAACTCCCTTTCCTCTAAGAAAAGCAAAGAGAGAAGTTATTGAATGCAAGCTGAGGGAGGAAGCACAGTTATAGAAGTAGAGAAATATAGTTGCTGGTGTTGGAGCCTCTGCTCATGGTGCTAGGAGCTCGTCTATTTCCTTGAAGGTGGAGCAACAAGTTGTGGTAATTGAAGAAGTAAATCCATTTTCTAAGATGAGAAGGGTTATTGTACCCTCTGAGCTTCAAGAAGAAAGGATAGAATAGTCTAATACTCAACCTACATCCTTACCATTATAGTCTTTGAATTAAGAAATCTTTATGGTTGAGAAAGCAAAACCTACACCAAAAGGGACAGAGCTAAAATAGATAATCCCTAGTGATAGAACCTAAAACAACACCTCATACCACTCCAATGCCCATACCAGCCTCAATCACTGTGATACGAAACACAGAAACGGATCGCCTTGAAATTCAGTTTAATGAAGGATATTGACGCCACACTCAAGAAAGATAAGAAGGTGAGTGATAAGTCATGGAGGTTTTTGATCGCCACAAGTTGCCTTGATAAGATCAGATTTAGTTCTTTGCCCAAGAACTCAAGGGAAGCTCTCACAATAGAGAAAACTCAGATTTCATTCAAATTCAAGATGTCTTAGCAATACAAGAGTTCTCCTATTTATAGGCTTAGGGGAGGGCTGAAACATTGAACCTCTACTACACTTCCCACTAAGCATTTAATATCCACTAAGAGCCACTAAGCACTAATTCTGCACCACTATCATGCATTCATGCATCTGACATTTATTTTCCACTAGTGCAGCCATAAGAGTCCACAAATCCTAATAATGACTTAGTAACTCTAAAAGGACATTAAAAACCCACAAAAGATATCAAAAACCCACTTCAGAAAAATCCCCCAAAAATACATACGAAAATACAAAGAAACTAATAAAAACTGGACTTATTTATTTTCCACTAAGGTCCAAGATTCTTAACCCACTAAATTGGACACTTGTAGCCCATGAATGTATCTTTGATCATGCAGATTTGGGCCTTCACAATTATGTCTTCATGTTGGCTCAATTTCACTTTCAAGTTGAAGGAATGTAATCCATTTAGTTGTTGCCTCCATTGTGCATTGATCCTCCTTGTCCTTGAGCTCCATTATTAAGCCTTCTAAAGCTTGCTTCATTCTCTTAGTCTTGGACCTCGTCATGGGTCCTCCAATTCCCTTCAATGCCTCGTCCTCCTTGGCTTTGTCTTGTAAGCTTGTAACCCCTCCTTGGCTCACATCATTCCCTCCTTCTTTAGATGAATTCGTCCTCGAATTTAGGTTTTCATCACCTACATCAAAAGGACACAAATCAGCCACATTAAATGTTGCACTAACACCATACTCACCGGGTAAGTCAATTTTGTAAGCATTGTCATTAATTCTTTCCAACACTTGGAATGGTCCATCTCCTCTTGGTTGAAGCTTTGATTTTCTTTGGGCAGGAAACCTTTCCTTCCTCATATGAACCCACACCCAATCACCGGGTTCAAGGACAATTCTTTTTCTCCCTTTATTGGCTCTATTTGCATATTGCTCCATTTTCTTCTCAATTTGAGCTTTAACTTGCTCATGAAGCTTCTTCACATATTCTGCCTTTGTTTTGCCATCCTTGTGAACACCTCAGTTTGGCCATCAGTTTGGGGGTGGCACGTGGTGGAGAAAAGAAGCTTTGTTCCTAGCTTGTTCCATAAGGTCCTCCAAAAATGGCTTAAGAATTTGGTGTCACGATCTGAAACAATGCTCCTAGGCATGCCATGAAGTCTTACCACCTCTTTGAAAACCAAATCTGCCACATGAGTTGCATCATCCACTTTGTGGCAAGGTATGAAGTGTGCCATCTTGGAGAATCTATCAACTACCACAAAAATGGAGTCCTTCCCTTTTTGGGTGCGTGGTAACCCTAAAACAAAATCCATAGACAAGTCAGTCCAAGGGGAATTAGGAATAGGCAAAGGAGTGTAAAGTCCATGAGGTGATACCTTAGATTTTGCTTTTTTACACACAATGCACCTTTCACAAAATTTCTGCACATCATGCTTCATGTGTGGCCAATGAAAATGTTCATGCAGCATTTCTAAGGTCTTTGAACCCCAAAGTGTCCCATTAAACCCCTCATGTGCTTCCCTGGGTAGTAATTCACGATGGATCCTTAGGCACACAAAGTCTATTATTCTTAAACAAGTAGTTATCATGCCTAACAAACCCATTTTGTGATTTCTATTCACATGCAAAGATATAATCGGGAAAATCTTATTATCATGCACATACAACCTCTTGATATGTTCAAAGGCAAATTTAGTTTCAAGTGGCAAATAGCAAATTATACCTTCTTGAAAGTGCACCGCTACAACATTTACCTTTCCTTGCTTTATGCTTAATCACATAAGGAAATTGTTCAAGAAATTCAACCCATTTGGCATGCCTTTGTTGAGCTTTCTTGCCCTTTCTTCATATACTTTTTAAAGATTCATGATCACTATGAATGACAAATTCTTTAGGCAAAAGATAATGCTCGCCATGTTTGCAAAGCTCTAACAAGTGCATACAATTCTTTATCATAAGTGGAATAGTTAAGAGTGGCTCCACTTAATTTCTCACTAAAATATGCAATGGGATGACCATCTTGAAGTAAAATAGCCCTACACCCACATTAGATGCATCACATTCAATTTCAAATGATTTAGAAAATCAGCAAAACAAGGATGGGTGCATACAAAGTAGTTTGTCCCAAGTGCTTGAAATGCATTTTCTGATTCTCCCCCATTTAAAAACCCACATTTTTTCTTAACAATTTCATTTAGGGTGCTGCTAATGTGTCAAATCCTTCACAAACCTTCTATAGAAACTTGCCAACCCATGGAAGCTCCTAACCTCACTACGCTTTAGGAGTTGGCCAATCTCTAATGGCTTTAACTTTCTTCATCAACCTGCACTCCTTTAGAACTTATGACAAAACCAAGAAAAACTACATGATCAAGCAAAAGAACACTTTTCCAAGTTAGCATATAGTTTCTCTTTCTAAGGACTTGCAAGACAGATTGAGATGTGCAACATGCTCATCAAAACTCTTGGAATATACCAAAATATCATCAAAGTATACAACCATAAATTTTCCAAGAAATTCTCGTAAGACATGGTTCATAAGCTCATAAAAGTGCTTGGTGCATTAGTTAACCCAAAAGGCATTACCAACCATTCATACAATCCATATTTAGTTTTGAAAGGCTTTCCATTCATCACCTTCCTTATCCTAATTTGATGGTACCCACTTTTCAAATCAATTTTAGAGAAGTTACAAGCACCATGCAATTCATCAAGCAAATCATCAAGTCTAGTGGATAGGATGTCTATACTAATTGTGATGTTGTTGATTGCTCTACACAAGGCACATCCTCCATGATCCATCCTTTTTAGGCACCAAAATTACTGCACGACAAGGACTTAAGCTCTCTCTAACTCCATCCTTTTTGCAACAATCCTCCACTTGATTTTGTATCTCCTTTGTTTCTTGAGGGTTGCTCCTATATGCTGGCCAATTGGGTAGAGAAGCACTAGGAATGAGGTCTATTTGGTGTCCTATCCCCCTCATTGTTGGCAAACCATGAGGCACTTCCTGGGAAACACATCCTCAAAATCCTCGCAAAATAACAACAACATCACTAGGCAAGGAGTTAGTATTAGATTCTAAGGTGTTTCCTTGCACAAAAGAAGAAATATAGGTCAGCTTGTCAAATAAGCTCTCTCTTCACCTCACTTCCTTTTGCAAACAAGTTTTCTATTTTTCTCTCTTTCTTTTCCTCATTCTCTTTTCTTTTCTTTCCCCTTTCTTTTGAGTTTTGTCCTCAAAATCAAGTATTTTCTTTTCACGCACTCTTTCTCTCTTTTTAAGCTCTCGCTTCTTTTTCTCTCTTCTCTTCATTTTTATTTGATCCTCACAAACCTCCCTAGGTGATAATGATAATGGCACAAGTGTGACTTTAAGTAGAATTGTGAACAAAAGAGAACTTGTTGGAGAATCCATCATGGTGAACTCGCTTATCAAATCTGCCAAGGTCTTCCAAGAAGAATGTGGCTTGCCTCCATAGGCACAATATCACATAGAACTTGATCTTCATATTTGCCAATGGAGAAATTAATCAACACTTCTGCTGATTCACTACCAATTCACCACTATTACTCACCATTGGAGCTTATATGGTCTTGCATGTGGTGTAGTCTTTAGGTTGAGTTTAGTGACCAACCTAGTGCTTGCCACATTAGTGCAACTCCCACCATCAATGATCATAGAGCATGTTTTACCTTGAATAAGGCAAGGGTATGAAAATATTTTCTCTTGGTCCTCCTCATGCTCCTTGGCTTGGCTTCCCAATAACCTCCAACCATCAAGAGATCTCCATCTTGTGCATAGTCTGCTTCATCATTTTCCTCATCACTGAGGAAGAGGAACGAGAAGAAATTTCTTCACTAGAGATACTCCCCATTATCCCTCACCACCATAGTCTTCTTATTCGGCATTCGGATGCAATATGTCCTTTCCAAACACCTAAAGCACTTGATATCCCTACTCTTAGAAGTAGAAGAAGAAGTAGTAGGAATAGGCTTCTTAGTGCTTGCTACCTCCTTAGAATTAGAAGAAGAACCTTCCTTCTTTGGCTTTATCCTTCCAACTTAAAGAGTAGCTTGAAGAAGATGATTTCTTCATGATACCCTTTCTTTTAATTGTTGCTCCACTTTCATTGCTTGATGAACTAAGTCTTCAAGTCTGCACATAATGTTGTAACTCCACAATGTCTCCAATATCTCTCTTAGGCCATGGAGAAATCGAGCCATGGTTGCTTCCCTATCCTCCACAATATTGGCCCTAATCAAAGCCACCTCCATCTCTTTGTAATACTCATCCACACCCTACTCCCTTGGGTGAGTCTTTTTGCAATTTGTTGTGCAATTCCTGTGGTAAAGTGGGAAGGCACAAATCTCCTTCTCATCAAAGTTCTTCATTTCATCCCAAGTGTTGATAGATGCTTCCATATCTTCTTCTCTCTTTGCACTTGATCCCACCAAATTAAGGCATAATCGGTGAACTCAAGGGCAGCCACCTTTCACTTTCTTTGCATCATTGTAATTGTGGCATGAGAAGATTTGTTCTATTTTCATCTCCCACTCAAGGTATGTCTCGGGATTATTCCTCCTTGAAGGAAGGTACCTTGACTTTCACCCCTCCTAGATCATCATCATGTCTATGGTCTCTACCTCTTCTTTCACGCCTTCTTCCCCTTCATGTCTCCTTCTTTCTCTTTGAGAATCATAGAATGAGTCACTCGATGAGAGTCTTCATGATTAGAATTGCCCCCATGGTTGGAAACTCTTCCTCCTTCAAGTCTGTCCATCCTTTCATGTAATCCTTCAAGTTGTCTTTGAAGCATTCTCTCAAAGTGTTGAGTAAGTGCCTCCATTTGAAGCTTCTCCATTAAGACTGGCCTTGGGGGAATTAGTGATCTTTCCCACTCATGCTTGCAACAAAAGACAATGACAAGGAAAATTACAAAAGAAATGTTACAAGGACCTCACCACTCTACTCACGTGTTTGCACTCAAATTTATCCACTGTGGTTTTGCACTCAAATAGGCTTTTGTGTAATGTTCACTTGCCTTTTTACCACTAACTTCCTTTATAAACTCTTAAGAAAAGAACCTTATCAATGATTTTTCTCAAGACACCAAGTAGACAATCAAGTGAGCAAGAAACCAACAAGAAAATATAAATGGAACAAGAGACATAAATGGATAGAACAAGAAGTTCACAAAGATCAAGAGCAATGAAAGGAATATCTTTGAATTCAGATTTCAAAGAAAGAATATTGAGTCCTTTTAATTCACAAATCCTTTTTTTTTTTTTTTTATTCTCACTAATTTTCGTTTTTTTTTTTTTTCAAATTTTCAGACTTTTTTTTTTTTTCAATCGAAACACAATGACTCTAGTAACACTCTTTTTTTTTTTTTTTTTTCGAGTTTAGGACCCAAAATTAGTAAGAGAATAGAAATTGGTGACAAATAGAGATGGAAAATGAAAAGGCACTAATGGGATACTATGGAAGAGAGATCAACAAAGATGAACAAGAACAAAAATGGATTTTTTTTTTTTTTGAATTGACAAAGAAAACACAAACCAGAAAATCAAGGAGCCAAAGCTCTGATACCAAATGATACGAAACACAGAAACGGATCGCCTTGAAATTCAGTTTAATGAAGGATATTGACGCCACACTCAAGAAAGATAAGAAGGTGAGTGATAAGTCATGGAGGTTTTTGATCGCCACAAGTTGCCTTGATAAGATCAGATGAAGCTTCTTGCCCAAGAACTCAAGTGGAAGCTCACAATAGAGAAAACTCAGATTTCATTCAAATTCAAGATGTCTTAGCAATACAAGAGTTCTCCTATTTATAGGCTTAGGGGAGGGCTGAAACATTGAACCTCTACTACACTTCCCACTAAGCATTTAATATCCACTAAGAGCCACTAAGCACTAATTCTGCACCACTATAATGCATTCATGCATCTGATATTTATTTTCCACTAGTGCAGCCATAAGAGTCCACAAATCCTAATAATGACTTAGTAACTCTAAAAGGACATTAAAAACCCACAAAAGACATCAAAAACCCACTTCAGAAAAATCCCCCAAAATACATACGAAAATACAAAGAAACTAATAAAAACTGGACTTATTTATTTTCCACTAAGGTCCAAGATTCTTAACCCACTAAATTGGACACTTGTAGCCCATGAATGTATCTTTGATCATGCAGATTTGGGCCTTCACAATTATGTCTTCATGTTGGCTCAATTTCACTTTCAAGTTGAAGGAATGTAATCCATTTAGTTGTTGCCTCCATTGTGCATTGATCCTCCTTGTCCTTGAGCTCCATTATTAAGCCTTCTAAAGCTTGCTTCATTCTCTTAGTCTTGGACCTCGTCATGGGTCCTCCAATTCCCTTCAATGCCTCGTCCTCCTTGGCTTTGTCTTGTAAGCTTGTAACCCCTCCTTGGCTCACATCACACTGCCTCCCAAGATATTCCAGCTACCCCAACTACTACCAAAACTTTGCTACTGTTGACTTCTAGACCTTAATTTGATAGAACAACCACACCAGTTTGTTCTGAACATGCTAAGTCATTAGCAAGTCAAAGCCATCACACTGTCAAGCTTCTTATTGGAGCCATATCAAATGCAAAAGTCTTCCCAAATGCTGTTGAAATTTGAATGGATTTCTTACTGGCCAACCAACATACCATCATGGCCAATCAAAGTGAATTTCAAGCTCATCATCAAGCTTTGGAGAGAGGAATGGACAAGATGGAGCACCTAATACTGCAGATTCTAAAGGCTTTTCAGAAAGGAAAAGGCAATCAGTGATGGTCCTTTTATGATCCCACATCATTATTTTTTGATGATGTCAAGGGGGGAGAAGAATGAAGAAAAGCTTTAACTGAGGGGGAGCATATATCTAGCATCTAGGGGGAGCTAAAAAGCTATTTGCTGCCACTGCATTCACATATATCAGTCATTTATAATTAGGAATTGTTGACATTATTTCTTATTTTCTGGTAACAATTCCAAATGTCTGGAATTATAATTATATTCACTGCTAAACAGTTTATATACTACATTATTGCTTAATTTAGTTGATTATATCATTTGCTATTTTTCATTATTCATGCTTTGATACATTTATTCTGCTTTGAATATCTACTTTGGTACAACTATTGCTTTGATAGTGCTATAATATTATTGCCAATACTTTGAGTTTAATGTTCTGATACAATTATTTATTCCTCTAATACAATTGTTCTACACTATCATCTTATGCAAATTTATGCACTATCATCTTATGCAAATTTATGGCATGATGTTCTTATTTTTTCAGCTACTTTGATTATATGTGTTGCTCTAATCTTTAATGTTGTTTCATCATGTTTTTGATACTCTATATTTTTATGCTCTGATAGTTATAATCTTTAATGTTGTTTCATCATGTTTTTGATACTCTATATTTTTATGCTCTGATAGTTATAATCCTTCTTGGATTACCTCATTTCTTTTCATACTCGAATTTATCATGAATCTTCTTAATCATCAAATTTTTGAGACAATTTATAACTCATTTTGCCTTATTGAAAATGTTTCAAAGTTCATGATTACTGATATCTTAAGTTAAAATAATCTTTCTGATCAACTATACTTATCATTGAAGTTTCTAGATAAATTGAAAATTAATAACAACTTCAGAAAGTATAGTTTTCAAATTAGAAAATTAAAACAAATATTAGTTTGTATGCCTATACAATTTCAATTAATTTTTATACAAAAGCTTTTCTTAAACATTGATTTGTCATTATCAAAAAAAGGGAGATTGTTAGCTTCAATGCCCTTTAGAAGCCACATTGTGGTTTGAACTTGTAAGCTAAAAGGTTTTGATGATCAACAAATCAAGGTTTAATAAAATCTTTTATGGACTAATATTCATTTAAGTGTTTGAATGCCTCTATGAGTTAGATCAAGGAATTCGTACAAGAATGAATGATAGAACATACAAAGTTCATGTTCTTTTGCGTATGTTATTTCTGCATCTTGAGAAAAAGGACACTATAAAATTCATGATTTCTCTCAATCAAGAAGCATCTCAAAAAGTTCAGAAGGATGAATTTTTGTCATCAAAGAGAAGAATAAGCCATCAGGAAGATCGCAGTCCCATCAGAAGGATAGACTATCTAGAAGGCTATTTCCAGAAGGGTGACCACAAGAAAGATGACTCTCATGAAGCACCTCACCCTCAAAGCTTCTTCTACACAACTCAAGGACAATTTTCAAAAAGTCAAACAAGAATTGACAAGATCCAAAAGTGCTGACAAGTCTAAAAAGCTGGTGAACAATCAAATATTTGTACTTGCAAGGGGAGAAAGCTGAATATTCTCTTTCCAGTCTTAGACCGGTGGATCAAAAAATGCTCAAGACCCTAAATCTACAAGCTTCAATGGATATATTTTTTTAAGTCAATAAAAGCTAAAAGAACGATGAAGAAGTGGTTAGACTATTGAACATTCTGCACTTTCAAAAGCTTTCCATACTAAACCTTCTGAACATCCAGAAAGTTACTCATTGTAACTTTTGATTGAAAATTTTTCTCTATTACTTTGTATTAGCTAACATTCTCATTTTGAGAAGCTTGGAGAAGTCACTAATGAATTGGATATATATGTATGCCTCATGTTCAGTGCATTAACCCTCTTTTATACATAATTGATGTGATTTGGATCATATTTGTTGATTGGATTTTGGTTGGGCCTTCCTCCAATTTTTCCAGCATGGTGCTCATACTGACACTGTTTTAGTATTTGGACCATAACTTGAATTCTAGACCTCATTAGATTGTGATTCTTGATTTGTAGGAATGTTGAGAGCTAGCCTACAACTTTCATGGAGAGGTTAGAGGCTGATTCTCAAGCTATGGAGCTGGAATTGGACCTGGAAGTAGAGTCAATGGATGCAGTTGTGGTTCCTAAGCAGGTTGTATTATATAGGCCATATCTCGGCCCATAGGAGTCCAATTTAGCCGATTTTAGTGCCATTTGAAGACATCCAAGGCTTCAATTTATCTTCAGAGCATTGATCCAAATGAAGGCATCTTTTTGGCCAAAAACGTAGTGGAAGTTCACTAATGGGTCCAAGGAACCCAATTGAATGTTTTAGGCATAACTTTCCCTCCAAAATTCCAATTTATGCAAATGACGTGTTCAAATGTAGCTTAGGAATAGTGGATTAATGTAATTAAAGATTACCAAACTAAATTGTAGGTATAAATAGTGAGAGAACCAAATTGAACAAAACAAAACATTTTCTTTGAGCATTTTTCAATTTTTGGATTTGGAATAAAAACACTTTTTCTTCCCTCTCTTTCTCTATCTCTCACTCTCTCTCTTTCTCTCTTCTGTAGATTTTTATTTTCCTCCATTAATGGAGGAGTAGACTCTTGTCAGATCCAAGAATTCAAAGAGGCATTGGCACTCTTGAGAATTGGTGAACTTGGATTCAACACTTCATTTGGGTTTCATCTACTCTTTCTTCTATTCTTGATCTTGTTTTTGAATTAAATGTTTTCATTCCAAAATGTTGATTAAGAATGTGATTATTTTCATATTGATCACTTGATTTATGTGATTCAATTGTTGAAAGAGTATGAATTAGATTCCAGATATGAATCTAACGTTAATTACATTGGTGCTTGAAATTAACATAGGTCAATTATGTTCTAGGGGTCTCTGAGCTTGATTGATTGTGTGTTAAGCATGGAGGTCTTCATGCTTGAATGCTGGACTAGGATTGAGGTTTCATTTGAATTCAAAAGATTAACCACTGATTTGGAATGTTGATACATGCTTAGAATTCTATGATAGAGTAGCCATTATTTTCTCTTGATTCTTGGATTAGATCTTCAATTTTATTTTAGTTCTATTTAATACTTCTCAATTACCTTCTACACATTTATTTGATGACAAACCCCCTTGAATTTATGATCATATACTCTCATCATCTTTGGGAGATGACACAGATTGCACTATACTACAAGTTTGTGTAGTTCAATTTTGTAATTTGATCGAACTTGGCACTTGAATTAGTCACACACACTATATTGAATTGATTATACTCTTTTGAGAGATTTGGTGTGAGCGAATCAAACACAAAGTTCAAATCTGTTTATTGTAACCTAACCCATTAGTGGTCTTAGAGAGCTTGGAGAGGCTAGGTAAATGTTACTCGGTTTTAGCTTGGAAAGGCTTGGTAAATACTACTCAGTTATAAAGCTTGGAGAGGCTTGACAAAACTACTCAATTGTAAAAGCTTGGAGAAGCTTGGATAAACAATACTCATTATATAAAATCTTAACAAATTGTTCGAGACTAAACATTGGCAAGTGGTTGGCCGAACCAGTATAAAATGTTGTTGTGTGGTCTTTCTATCCCTTCTACTCTTCATTGCTTTATTCCTTTAAATCTTCAAATCTGTGTGCTAAATTACATATTGCAAGAACTAAACTTCTGTAAAAACTACATATTTTATTTCTAACTTAATCGCTTCCGTATTCTAAGTCTCAGACTTGAGAAAGTTGTTTTAAAAAGTTTTTAGGAACTGAATTTTATTTGAAGCATGATTCAAACCCCTTTCTCGTGCTACTTCATCCTACAACCTTGACTAGCATAGCCTCCACACTCACTAGTTGACTCGACAATCATCTTCTCTAAATTATCAGATAACTCAGTCATAGGCCCAGGCTTTGGGGGTCGCATTGGAGATTGAACTAGCTCCCTTTCGATGTGCTTGGACTACTCGAGCATGGCTAAAACCTTCTTGATTTTCCCGTTCATTCTCTTCCTTTGCACCTTTGTTTTTGAGTTTGAGTTAGTTATGGCTTTGATTCTTTCTTTATCTTTTGGTTCTCAAACTACCTATTTATAACCTATTCTCCTACTTTACTTTCAATTATTGGCTTAACCATCTTCTGAGCTTTAGGCTGCTCCTCATCTAACATAGTAATTCTTAGGAAGGAAACTTCTTTTTCAAAGTTGAACTCCATGGCACATTTAGGTCCCTTTGGTAGAATTTGCTTTGAAGCCTTGCTGGCTTGAATATACCATCTTCCCTATCTTGGCTTGTTTCTAGGTCTATTGGTGAGATGAACTAGACCTTGATGGTTAAGCTTTTCTTTTGGCTAATCATAATTTCATGATCCAATTCGATCCTTAACTGAACTAGGATATTATAGCCTTTGGAACACTGACCTTGGAGCTAGACTCATGCACTCCCTAGTTTCCTTAATCACTATTGACTTGGTTCTCTACACCTATTTCCTTGAAGGCCTTGCTTCATCTTTCTCCTTAAGCCTTTACTCCCATGTAGGCACTTTCTTCTTTTGCTCTTTGTATGTGGTTGAGATGGAAACCATATATAAGGACATGGTTGGAGTTAACTATCATTTCTCATTTCTTAGCTAATCTCAACCTTCCTTCTTTTAATGCCTTTTGAGTAACATTTTTCAACACTTTGCAATTAACGATAGAATGGGTCCAAGAATGATGCTAATTACAGTATTTCTTCCCTTTGATACCTTCCATTAAGGAAACTTTGTGCCTATTTGGAAACTTGATTTATTTGTTTTTAGCTAGGTAATTAAAGATCTGATCAGCCTTTGAAATATGAGTTAATACCCACTTTAGTCCTTGACTTTTCACGTGTAAGTCACTTTCGTCCTTGACTTTACAAAATTGTCAAATTAATCCCCCACTTTGTAAAATGTGAGTCACGTTATTACCTCCCCCAACTTCATTAGTCCATTATCACTATTTTGTTAACGTGGCACGTTAAGTGACACGTGGCACCTATTTTGCCATTGAACTTGGAACTCGGAAACTTGAGGACAAGGAAGAAGTAAATGAAGTGAACCCAGAAATCCAAAACTTTGAAATTATGGTATGAATCTTCATAAAGTTCAAAAGAAATTTACTTCAAATCCAAGGTGATTCTACGTTTCGAGTTCACTTCATTTAATTCTTCCATGTTCTTATGTTTTCGAGTTCCGAGTTCAACGATGAATAGATGTTGGCATAAATCTTCACAAAGTTCAAGATATTCTAAGTTCTGAGTTCACTTCGTTCACTTTTTCCTTGTTCATATGTTTCCGAATTCAACGACGAAATCGGTGCCAAGTGTTACGTAACATAACACATCAACAGCATAGTGATGGTGGACTAATGGAGCTAGGGGAGGGCCTACTGTGACTCACATTTTACAAAGTGGAGGACTAATTTGTCAATTTTGTAAAGTTAAAGACGAAAGTGACTCACATGTGAAAAGTCAGGAACCAAAGTGTAAGTTCTGACTTCATCTTCCATGATTTCCGACTTCCGACTTCATCTTCAAGAATGGATATTGTTTCTGACTTCGTCTTCGAGTTTCAAAGAAAACGGACACGATTTCCGATCTAATAACCTATTTCCAAGTTGCAAAGAAGATTGACGTGAGTTCTGACCCCCGAAATTGATTTCCAAGTTATACACTATAACATCCCCTACTTTCTTAAGTGGAGTATAATAAAATCTTTGAATTATTTCTCTTAGCAAGTGTGGGAATTTCTCAGGCAGTGGTACACCCCGATAATCCTCACACTCAGAAATATAGGGTAGCATAACACTGCCGTTAAAAATATGGCACTGCCATATGCTAAAAATTAAGAAATGACAAAAGTGCCCTTATTAACTTTTGTTAATTACAATCTTGCCTAAAAGTTTTAGAAATTGTACTTTAACCCCAAGTGAATATTTCCACAATAATCCTAGAATTTTTTATAAAATGACCTTTATGTCCCCACATCGGTAGAATTAGCAGAATGAGGTTTTAAACAAAGCAAAATCACATGGTGAAACCGTAGAAGTTTAAATCCCTACCGATTGGGCTATGGAGGCAGTCTGGTGTGAAATGACGTGGGGTGTACCTGGACTTGCTCAAAATTACGGATATGCCATTAGTTACAGAAAATAGAAAATAGAAAAGCTCTAAATTTGCAAGAAAGATTATTTCACGTTAACAAGCAATTTATCCGATCTTATTGACTAAGTAGGGTTAATTAGAAGTTAATTAGATGTTAATTAGAGGGATTAGGCTTAGGAACAATTAGAATAGAGATATAGAAATTCTCTCAGAGTCATTTAGTAAAGTTTTGCCGATTTGAAGAAAATCAGCGAAGATTCGGTATTTTAAATCGCCAGAACTAAATTAGTAGAATTTTCTATTGGAAACCCTCATTTAAGTGACTGAAATTCAGCCACCCCTACCACAGATGAGTGGCGCCAAGTGTTGCTCAAGATAGTGGGAAAACTTGGCCTCACCTCCACCAGATTTTTATTGTTTTTCGCTTAGTTATTCGATTTTTATCGAATAGTTGGGATTAATTAGGATTCAATTAAGCATTCACTTAAAGCCAATTAAATGTGATTTAGAAAGATTAGACTTGATGGAATTAGATTAGAACCATAGGAAACCTCATAGGACTTTTCTAAAACCGTTTTACCAATTTGAAGGAAATCGGTAGAATTTCGGTATTTTAAACTGTCGGAACCGGATTAATAGAAATTATACTATGAGAACCCTATGATGGAGGGCCAAGATTTAGCCAAAACACCCCTACAAGTGGTGCCTCAATCAGCCATAAAAGGAGGGAAGCCAAGCCAAGTTTGAATGAGGATTGAAGTCCACCAATTAAAAGCCAACTTCCTTCATAAGTTTTCATTTTTTTCTTCCTTCTCCCTTTACATTTTCAGCCTCCCCACAGGATGTAACAACCTCTGCCATATAAGCCATGCTCGAGTCATGGAGTTACATTAAAAGGTTGTCACGATGCTAAGAGAACTTTAAAATTTGGAAAATATGATACATGGCCCTTTAACTGCTTACTTCATTACTGACTAATAGTCTTTGATACATAGATAATAAAATAATTACATTTTAAAAGAAATTGTGATTGAGATGACTAGCTTCGATAGTCTCTTGGTTTGTGCTAGCGTCCAATTCTTGTTCAATGAGTGGCCCTGCACTCTGCCTTGTGCTTGACTTTCCCTTGGGTACTGGAATGTTTACGGAAAAGAAAAGAAAAGAAACATACAAGCAGGTAGTGAGAACCTAGGGTTCTCAGTAGGTAAAATTAAACCAAACTTATAGTGCCATCATAAACATTCCAGCCGCTTCGATTTGTTAGGAAAACATGAGTACACACATAAACAGATAGTGGTTCAATTTTAAGTTGAAAATACCCTTTTCGAAGCGGGTTATATTTTAACAATCACTTGCCATATTAGGTGACAGATATAGGGATATGAATCAGTATGACATGCTCCAATCAGAATCATAATAAATGCATAATTTAATGAGATAACTGAAGATGCACTTATAGGGCTTATACTTGACTGTTTGCAAGTGCACTTGACTTAATTCATGTCTTTCTTTAACTTACAACTTGATCTTTACTTTTCTGTGCTTGGTCCCTTGGAGGTGAATGGCCTTTCTCACCCCTGGGTAATAGTCGCTGTGTCCGAAAGCTCGCACTCATTCATGAGTGGCGGGTTTATTTTCCCACTCCTCACACCGGTCTATTCCCACTAACCGGGTCGAGGGCTGGCCCAAGTCTTAGACAAGACCGCCTCGCCCACGCTAGCTGGGTCTATGCCATGCCTGGCGTGGTAGCTTAGTATGTCCCTCTTGAAAGTTCTTATCATCTTTCCTTTCCATATCTTATCATGCGTGCAGATGCTTTGTGCATACATGAATATGCCTCATATCTTATTTTGCACATCATATTCTGATTATGCTTGCATGCATGGCATTCATGAACATAACATGTGAAATATATTCAAAATATAATCTTTCATAACTCATATCATGCTTGAATTCATACTTGCATATCTAAACCTTATGAGCATAACATTCATAGACTTCTGTCGCAAATTTGGCAGCATAACGGATCGTATCTGTTTCCTCATGAATGGTGCCAGTCCTCATAGACAATTCAGTCATAGCATTATATTCATTCTGACATATATATATATATATATCAGTGTAAAATTAGCAATCTTCAACTCAAACCTTATATGTGCACTAACACTTGTAAAACCATCACATTGGCCATGTTGCCCACTCTATTCGGTTCTGACCGAAAATTGTATAATCCACTTTTATCTTTGTTCAACTTATTTAAACCTAAATTTTGGATATGTCATAGTCTATGTGTCTACTTTCTAACCTCATCGGTCCCATATCATTTCGATTTATATAACTCAAGATATTCAAATCTTACCTCAACTCGTTCAGTCACTAGCCCGAGTTACACTCCTGGAAGTATAAATTCACTAAAAATCGAAACTAAGCTCAAATCATGTGAAATTGGTCTCATATTGAAGCTAACAGGACAACCTTTCATTTTCCACAAGTTTTACTCCATTTGCTTAAGTATACCTCGAGTTATAAGTCCTGAAAGTCTACCTTTCTGAACTACTCTGTTTTGGCCTAGATTGGACATAGGACAACTTCCTCGAATCACTGGGAACAATTGGGACCATAAAAAACTCGGAATCTTATATTGGGGTGTTCCCCTATGTGTAAGATTTCTAACAAAATTAGTTTCACTCAATTTGGAGTTGTATAGGGTGAGTTATATCCTCCTCATGTCCCCCTGCCCGGATGAAAATCCTAAACCCTAGGTCAAACTTCAAAAATTCATATCTCCCTCCATACTACTTCAATAACCTTATATGATATATCCCTAGAAATCCCTGAATGTCTACTTTCATATAAAAATGGTTTCATCGACTTTGACCAATTGTAGGCGGCGCCGTACGCTCCGCCGTACGTACTGCCGTGGAATCTCCACCAAGACAGCACCCTCATCTATTCACTTTTCTTAGTTCTCATTCTTCTAATTCTAATTCTAACTCAAAATCTTCTATTAATTCAATCATAATTCATCCAATAATTCATCAGATACATAAAGAAGAACACAATCTCATGCAACCATAGTGCAAGGAATTCAAGAATGCGAATCACTCGCTTCTTGAGTATGACTTTGTTGAATTGGAGTTTGGATTGATGGAACTTGCTAAAGCCTGAAGATTTGATGGAGTTGATTGAGAGAAGAAAGGAAGACGAAGGCTGGAGCAAGGAGGAGAGGGAGACGTGAATCAGCTGGGGATGAAGAGAGAAGTCTGACTTAAATATATGGGGGTAGTTGGGATTGCGGGTGTTGATTGGTTGAAGTTTTGTGATTGAAATTTGGCCATGTCGCCTGCTTTTGTGGCTGTGTTGCTCTCCACGTCGTTCCAAAAGTGTAGCTCGCTTCCATCCTATCTGAAATCGGAACTCGTCCCATTCCACTTAAAGTCGGGACTCGTGTTATTGGAGCTTAAATCTGGTGTCGGAACTCGTCCACTTGTTTGTGACTTGGGGAAATCTTGTTTATGTTGAGACTTGGAATCAAGGTCGGAGGTCGGAAAGCATGCAGCTGACAATCAACTAATCTCGAAACTCCCAATTCAAAGTCGGGACTCCTTGTAATAAGATCGGATATAGGAACTCGCAGGGTGGCATGTGGAGATCGCCAAGGATTCGAACTCATGTCCATCCCAATTGAGTTCAACACTGCCTAACTCCAATCGGAAAGTCACATTTCCAAACCCAAGTATGAACTCTCGGGTAAGTCTACATTTATTGAGATCTAAACCGTATAAATGCCTTTCGGCATGAAGCCTCCGGATACCGGTGAATCACGTTCATATTGTTCGGACTTGAATGTTAAACTCAGAAGTTGTAGAAGTAATCCAGATGAAGTCGGAAATCAGGAGTAGTCAAAATTGAAGAGGAAATCGGAAATCGGGCATGACATGAAGTAAGACGAACTCGGAACTCGTTAATTATCCCATTTCATGTGAGATTTGAAGATGAAGTTGGAAATCCTGAAAATTAGTGAAATTGGAACTCGGGAACCGAGGTGGAGGTAAAAAAAAAATGGAATAGTTTAGCACAAGGTAAATTGGGGATGTTACACAGGAGGTGCGGGCCAGCCCTCATTTTCTCACTTTCCTTCATCTTCTTCCACTTCCTCTCATCCCCAAGCTCAAGCCCTAACCATCAACTTCACTCCAAGATCAAGTTCCATCAAGATTTCACACCACCAAGGTAGGAATCTCAACTTTCTCCTTCTTTTCTTTGAATTGGGGCTGCCTTGGGTCCCTTGTTCATCTATGATTCTGATATTATCTTGAGTGATAATGATGAATTAAGGTTGTTTTAAGGTGTATATGTGAGTTTGAATTGAAGATTGGATGGATTGATTTAAGGAAAACATGAATTCAAGAAGAATTCAAGAAGCTGTTAGGGTTTTTCCCTCAATGATCTGTACGGCGGAGTATACGGCTCCGCCTACAGCCGTTTAAATTTGATGAATCCATTTTTATATGAAACTAGACATTCAAGGCTTTCATAAATATAAAATATAAGGCCATTGGATTAGTATAGAATTAGTTATGAATTTTTGAAGTTTGATCTAGAAATCTGGATTCTCATCTGAGCAGTATGAGTTGGGAAAGTGTAACTCACCCTACACAACGTTAAATTGAGTGAACCCAACATTGTTTGAAAGCTAACATATGAGGGAATATTCCATAAAAATTTCAAAGTCAGATTCATTGCCAATTATTCCCAGTACATCAATGAATTCACCTTAAGCTCAAACCAGGCTGGAACAGGGTAGTCCAGTAAGGTCAAGTTACAGGGCTCATATCTCAAAATACACACATGAAAATGATATGCAACTTATTTCATATGAAAGCTTGTCCTTTTAGCTTTAATATGGTACCAATTTCGTATGATTTTGATTGGTTTTCGATTTTCAGTGAATTTTTACTTTTAAGTGTGTAATTCTGAACAGCTATAGGGCAGACCGAGGTGAAACTTAAATAACTTGAGTTATACAAGTCAAAATGAGATGGAACTAAAAAGGTTGCAAACTAGGCACATAGAGCTATGACATATGCAAAATTTAGATCTAAATGAGTTAAATAGGAGTAAGGGTGGACTTTACAAAATTCGGGCAAAAGAGGGTAGAGTGAGCAGAAAACTCTATTGATATTTCTATTGATTTTGACATACCATATGATCAATAATGTTGCTGTAACTTGTTGTTTTACATTGAATTGCATACTTAATTGATTGTATTGGTAGCCTGGCACTATTCGCAGGGAAGCAGACTCGATCCGTTATGCTGCTGAATTTTCGGTAGGAATTTATAAGAACTTATGCTATGGGTGATTATGCCTTGAATATATTTATATTTATATGTCATGTTCATGTACGTCATGCATGCAATCTTAATTAGAACATGATATGAGAAGTAAGGTAAGAGACATATCCATGAATGCTCAAAGTATCCACGTGCATGATAAGATATGGAAAGAAAAGGATAATAAGAACTTGCATGAGGGACGTACCAAGCTACCACGTGAGGCGTGGCATAGACCTAGCTAGTGTGGGCCAGAGCGGTATTGTCTAAGACTTGGGCTAGCCCTCAACCAGATTTAAGAGGAATAGACCGGTGTAAGGGTCGGGGAAAGTAAACCCATCACTTATGTATAGGTACAAGCTCGGACCTGAAAAGCAGGCTATTACCTAGGGGTGAGAAAGGCCATTCACTTCCAGGGGACCAAGTACAAAAAAGAGTAAGATCAAGTTGCAAGTTAAAAAAAGATACGAATTAAGTCAAGTGCACTTGCATATAGATAAGTACAAGCATTTTTATGTGCATCTTCAATTATCCCATTAAGTCAAAAGGTTATTAAGATTCTTGTTGAAGCATATTGCACTATTCGTATTTCTATGTTTGTCATATAATATGGCAAGGGGTTGTTAAAACATAACCCGCTTCGAGAAAGATGTTTTTCACTTAAAATTGAACCACTGTTTGCGTATATGTGCTCATATTTTCATAATAAACTGAAGCGGCTGGAATGTTTATGATGGTACTGTATAAGAATAGTTCATGTTTACCTACTGAGAACCTTAGGTTCCCACTGGCTGCTTGTATGTTTTGCTTTTCTGTAAACATTCCAGTACCTAAGTTGGAAATCAAGTGCGAGACAGAGTACTGGGACATTTTCTGAGCAAGACTCGAGCGCAAACCAGACCAAGAGACTATTGAAGGTAGCTAGCGACCATGTCGAAGCAAGCTCTGTGTATTATGTTAGTCACAATTTCTTTTAAAATTGTAATTATTTTATCCTCTATGTTTCAGATACGACGAAGTTTATGAACTATTAGTTAGTAATAAAGTGTGTAGTTAAAGAGCCATGTATTATGTTTTCCATATTTTAAAGCTTTCTTACCGTAGTGACACCCTTTTAATATAACTTCATGACTCGAGCATGGCTTATATAATAAAGGGTGTTACATACACAAGTTCTGACATACAAGTTTATTCCAAGCGCTTTCCACTTCTATTGATATTCCCGAGTTTGGCCCATTACCGACATACGAGATTGAATTAGGGCTTCTGAGATTATATATGTTCCGATTTCCCGGCACATACGGTCAATGTTTTGCTTCTCGATTTCTGGTGTTATGCTTAGAATTGATCTCCGAGTTTGATCATGGACCGAGTTTTAGAATTTTACATGTAATGAGAGTTATGAAGCATCCTAGTTCTCGACTTCCGAGATTCGGGTATAAGGTGATTTGTTCACCGTGTGATTTCCGATCTCCGACCTTAAGCCACAATGAGTCTTCCAAAACTTCTATGTATTTTTTGATTTCTGAGTTCCGATTTAAGATACAATGGAAGCGAGTTCCACTTTTAGGTGATGTGGAGAATAATATAGCCACAAAAGAGGGAGACATGGCTGAACTTTACCCACAAAGATTTCAGCTAATCAATACTCACAATTTCAACTACCCTCGTCATACTTAAGTCAGATTTTTCTCCTCACTTCCTGCTAACTTGCGCTCCTTTCATCTGGTTTCAGACTTCTTCTTCTCTTCTTCTCTTCTCCTCTTAACTTGCTCCATCAAACCTCCAAGCTTTGTCAAGGTTCCATCAATCCAAAACTCAAATTCAGTAAGATCACACCTAAAGGAGGTAGGATTCACTTTCTATTCTTGATTTCTCTGAACTGTGGCTGTAGGAAAATTCACTCTTTTTCATGTATTTATGATATATTGGATGTATATGATGGATTATGGTTGGATTAATATGAAATCTAGAGTTGGAATTAAAGTTAGGAGGAGCAAACTAGAAGAAGTGGAGGCTTAGAATGCTGTCTAGGTGAGAAACTCCTCGGTAGTCTGTACGGCAAAGTGTTCGACTCTACCTACAGCCAGTTGAATCCAATGAGACTATTTTTATAGAAACTAGACATTCAGAACTTTCCATACATATATAATATAAGGCCATTGGATTCGTATTGAGAGAGATATGAATTTTGGAATTTTGACCTAGATTTCAGAGGTTGATGATGGGCAGACCGGGTTATTCTAGGCATAACTTGCTCTATACAACTCCAAATTGAGTGAAACTAACTTTGATAGAAAGTTTACACATAGGAGAATGTCCTATAAGAAGATTCCGAGTTAGATATAGTTCCATTTGATCCCAGTATTTCAAAGAAATTTCCCTATGTCCAAATTGAGCCAAAATAGGACAGTTCAGGAAGCTCAAATTTCGGGGCTTATAACTCGTGCTCTACTAAAGCAAATGACATGGAACTTCTTGCAAACGAAAGGTTGTTCTGTTAAATTCAATATGATACCAATTTCATAGGATTTGAGCAAGTTTTCGATTTTTAGTGAATTTTTACTTTTAAGTGTGTAATCGTGGCTAGCTACAGGGCAGGCCATGATAAAATTTGATTTCCTTAAGCTATTCTTATCAAAATTAGATGGGACCAAAGGCGTTAGAAAATAGACACATAACACTTCAATATCTCCAAAATTCAAGTCTAGATGAGTTAAAATGAATCTATGACTTAATTTCTAAAAAGGACAGAGTTGAAGAATATGAGCAGGATTTCCAGAATTGAAGGATTTGGTATCTTAATGCATATATGAGTTCAATTAAAGTCTAAATGTTGAAAATTCCATGTTGGTGCTTGAAAGATTGATGCATTATATTTGATCTCTTACTATAACTGACTGTCTGCTGAGACTGGCACTATTCATGGGGAAGCGGACATATTCCATTATGCTGCCGAATTTTCAGTAGAATTGTAAAGAAGGTTATGAGCATTTATGTGTTAAGAATATGTATGTAGAAATTCCATATGCAATGATATATGAAGACAAATGATGAAGCATATGTAAGAATGCATTCAACATGTTTATGCATGAGTATGTATGAGAATGAAAGGATACGAATATAATAAATGTGGGTCCCTTCACCTAGAGGTAGTTGTACTTTGAATCCCTCCTTGTGAAGGTAGTTAAATAAGATAAGATTAGGTCCCTTCATCTGGAGGCAGTTGCACTTTGAATCCCTCTCCGTGAAGGCAGTTAAAAGATATAATGAAGGCCCCATATTTCTAAGGAACGTGACATGGCTATCAGGCTCTGACGGGGTTTGACATAGCGATCACACTCTGGAATGTGGCATGATAATCCCACAACCTAAGGCATGTGACATGGCGATCACATTTCGATGGAGTATGACATGGCAATCATACTTTGGGACGGGGCAGGATGAATATATTCCTAAGGAGTGTGACATGGCGATCACACCCTAATGGAGTATGACATGGCGATTATACTCTGGAATATGTGTGACAAGTAAATAAAGTAAACTAAGGGTGTGATCCTTCAAAAGAGAAGGTGACCCAAAATATGCTCCCCTTACGCACATGAGGCATGGCATGACCTAGCTAGTGTGAGTATAAGGGATAGGGCTTACATGAGGCATGGCATGACCCAACTAGTGTAAGTATCGAGAAGTTATGGGGGCGACAAATTAAGAAAAGCTTATAGCACAGCCATACATGTTTTATCGATGCTGAACCTGTTCTATCTATTTATGCCGTGATGTTTATTCTAAATGTGAGATATTGTTAATGTGACCCAAGTGCGTGAATAAAATGAACTTTGCTTCGAACAATACATTTTCAAACTATAAAATTTAATAGTTTGTATAACATGTTCACCTTTTTCATAATAAACCGAAGCAGTTGGAGATAATAACGATGACACAGCATATCGTAGTTAAATGGATCTTATTGACAATTTAAAAATTCTCACTCTTTTTCCGTGTTATCTCCAGATAGTTTAGAAGTTTCCGAAGAAGCCTTCCGAGGCGAAGGTAGCGTTGCTGCTAGACAAGGTCCAATTAAGTGACAGTAACTACTCCTAGATGAGGTATTATGACTTAAGCATAGTACTGTACTTGGGAGGATGTTACACAAAGTGAGCATTAACTCTTGAAATATTGAACCAAAAAGCCTCCTTATCAAGCTTAGCCACTTCTGTTCCTTTAAAGGGTGTGAGAGGAGGGCAAGTATATGGCTTACCTTATATAAACTTGGTTGCCATCATATCTGCCTGTACACTCGGCTGCTCTTTTGGGCCGTCTTCATCGTTCGAGTCACGCCCAAGAACCAAGATTAACGAAGGTCCTCACGGCCCAACTTGGCTTGACACTCTCTGCTCTCTTTCAACAATAAATTGCTCCACCCTTAAACCTTAGAGTCTAATTGTGCCAAATCAGTATACTATACAACAATCAACCTCTCCCTTAATTGGGGATGCATATTGTTCACTATTGTAATTGGACATTCGGCTTTAGGGAGTTGCACACTACAATGATTTCTAACTCTCTTAAATGTTTCTAAGAACTCAATGACTGGTTCATTTGCCTATTGTTTAATACGCATCAAATATGTTATGGAGACTTCAAGCTATGGTTTATAAAACTTATCATGAAAAAGCCTTTCCATATTGGCCTAAATTTGTATCGAATTTGGTGATAAAGATGAGTAGTAGGAAAATGCAGCCTTCGTAGGAAATAATGGGAATAGTTGAAGCTTGTAATACTTATTTCGATTTGGTTCGTAACATTGAGTTATAAAACAACTTATATGCTTCATAGCTTATTTCTCATCCTCGCTTGAAAAAGTAGAGAAACCTGGATTTTTATACCCATGAGGAAGAGGAATTCTATCCACCCAATCAAGATATGGATTCTTGTACACAAGCCTCTAAAAAGGTCTAAGTTGAACCGCAAAATATCGCCTAATAACCTTAGCAATTATGTTGAGAGGCATGAAAGGTTGTGCTTTAACTTGAGGATCAACTTGTAGTTGTGGGTTAATTGGTGGTACTTGGATAGGGGGTAGTGTAACTTGTCGATAGATACTTTGATGCCTTAGCCCTTACATGGTCATTTGATGATATGGCAGGGGAGGAATTGTAGGCTATTAGAGGAAGGATTAGTTTGGGATGGAAGGAGTAGGAGGTTGCGTAAATAATGATTGGTTGTGAAAGCTATTTTGAGGCCCACTAGGAGTAGTTACATTCATCATGGGCCATTGTCCACATGCAGATTGAGAAGTTGCATTATGAACTATTTTTGCCCAAGGCTAGGTCATTGGAGCATAATTGCACTATACTTATGAGTTCATGTTCATATCCCCAGCAAAGCTACCCATCATGGGTAATTCATGGGGTATCCCATTTTCCATTGATTACAATTTTGTCTCGATGATAATAATGAAAAATTGATGTTGCCAAGTGTGTTTAGTGGTCTCCTAGCCATATTGACTTGGCCATATTGTAGGTTAGGTGGCTGCAAGGGCTATCCCCCAGTTTGATTAGCCAAACCATAGTAAGAAACTACCCCTATGCAGATATAGTAGAATTTTCTTTCACAATACTATATTGTTGTTAAGCCATTTGCATTTCATTATGCACCGTCGATTTAACAATATCAGTTAATTGTTTTGACAATTCCAACATTAAATCATTTAGTCCCATATCTATTTATTCGTAGATAAAAAAACATGGTCATGACATTTGGCTTTCACTTCTTTACCCTAGCTGATGTCGATCGGGCATTACTAGAGGAGGAAGCAGTCAAAATTGCAAGTGGCTGACTTACAACATCCGACATTGGTTGTGATCTTATGCCTTTTGAAGGGGTACAAGTGCAATTGATTTGGTTACCTATGGTCCTCCAGCTTTCTGACTTGTCTATTTTGGTGGTGTTTATGGAATTAGCATAATGAATTTGCCTAATCTTAGAAACATACACCAGGTATGGTCTAATCCTAGTCTTGGAAAGTTCGATAATTGATCTTTTGGGGTCCTACTGGGCATGCCAAGAATATATTGAGCTATTTTGGGCTAAAGTATTGTTAGATTGGGTGCTAGGCATGCCAAACCTTGCGATCGGTTAGCTTTGAATTAGCCTTTTTGATTCCAAGAATCAAATGACTACTCTAAGGAAGGAAATCTACTCCTTAAATATGGGTTCCTAAGTTACTTAATAATGAGCACTTGACTGAGATCAAATAAAGACCAAGACCAAATATATGGAAACAAATTACAATTGGCAGAATTCTATTAATACTTAAGGTCACAATAGAAATCCTATGGATTCCAATTACAATTTGAGATGAGTGGTTACAAAGTAAAAAGTATTGGCAATCAAACTAAAAAGTAAAGTACATGGCCAAAGGTTAAAGGATAAAGGGAAAAAGCAGGTATAAGTAAAAGAAAAATGACAAACAAAGACAAGTATTGTGTTGTGTGAATTCTTACACGTGGTGGGTCTTCTAGTATTTATAGGCAAATGGCATCTCTCATGATGTTCCTTGACTTAATCAACCACTAGTGACTATCTTTGGCCTACTGTTTTAATCTTTGGGCCATTTCCTATTCAATGCTTTTCAATATTATTTGACCACTCTTTTTAATAATGCCATGGATGCCTTGGTTGAGGTGCACTTTTAAACACATGGTTTTATTTTGTGAGTTGAGGCCTAATGTAACATCCCCATATAACATAATAGAAAATAATAAAAACAAACTTTTATTATTCACAACCTTGCCCCTAAATTTTTTAGAAAATGACACTTAGGTCCCTAGATCAATAGAATTAGCAGAATAAGGTTTTAAACGAAGCAGAATCGCGTAGTGAAAATGTAGAAACCTAAACCTCGGCCGATTGAGCCACGGAGGTATCCATATGTGAAATGATATGGGATGCCCCTAGACTTACCCATAATTACGAAAATGCCATTAGCCATAAACAACAAAAACTAGAAAGGCCTTCAACTTGCAAAACGTTTAATTTACACTGTTAATCGATTTATTCGATTTTATTGAATCTTTAAGCTTGATTAGAAATTAATTAAAGGTTGATCAAGAGTTAATTAGATGTTAGATTAGAGATAATTAGAATAGAAACATAGAAAATTTCACAAATTTCTTCAAAACTGTTTTACCGATTTGAAGGAAATCGGTAAGATTACGGTATTTTAAACTGTCGGAACCGAACCAATAGAATTTCAACTCATCAACCCTACTTTAAGTGGCTGAGAACTCAACCACTTAACCCCTAAAAGTGGTGCAAACAAGGCCACAAGGAAGGAGGAAGCTTGGCTGAATTTCAGCCATATATGCTCAACCAATCACAACTTTTCATTCTAGCTATCTCCATGCCTTTATATACACACTTCCTTTCCTTCATTCAGCCATTTTCCTGCACCTCCTCTCCTCTGCCCAGCTCCCTCTTTCTCTTCTTCACTCACCCAACTCCATCAAACTATCAAGTTCAACCAGGTTTTGTTCATCCAAGTTCCAAGATCAAGCCAAATCACATATAACAAAAAGGTAGGATTCCATTTCTTGTCTTGATTTTCTGATTTGGGTGGCTGGTAGTGGTTTATTTTCTCAATTTTTGATATATTGATTGAATGGTTATGATGATATATGGCTGGTTTAGTGGCTGTTTGTGAGGTTAAATTCGAATTGGAAGCAAGAAAGAATGAAAATAGGAAGAGCTGAAGGGCTGAAGAACCAAAAACCCTCGGCAGTCCGTACAGCGGAGTGTACGGCTCCGCCTATCGCAGATTAAATTCAATGAAAATATTTTTATATGAAACTAGACATCTAGGGCTTTCCATAAATATATCATATAAGGCTTTTGGATTAGTATTGAGAGAGTTATGAATTTTTGATTCTGGGCAGACTGGGTTGTTCAGGGTAGAACTCGCCCTACACTACTTGAAAATGAATGAAACTAACTTTGTTAGAAAGATTACACATAGGAGAATATCTCATAAAAGTTTCAGAATTAGATAAGGTCCCGTTTGCTCCCAGTGATCCAAGAAAGTTGCCCTATGTCCAAACCAGGCAAGAACAGGGCAGTTCAGGAAGGTCAGATTTCAGGGCTTATAACTCAAGCCCTACTATATCAAATGGAATGAAACTTATTGTAAATGAAAGATTGTTCTGTTAGCTTTAATATGAGGCCAATTTTGTATGATTTGAATCAGTTTTCGAGTTTTAGTGGATTTTTACTTTTAGGTGTCTGATTACGCCACCATCGGCAAAGCCGGGATAAACCTAAATAACATGAGCTATGCTTATCAAAATTAGATGGGACCAAAGAGGTTAGAAAATAGACACATAGTATTTCAACATATCCAAAATTCTGGTCTAAATCAGCTAAAATGAATTTAGCGCTTCATTTCTAAAAATCGGGCAGAATTGATATAATGAGCAGAATTGAATATAAGGGTCTAATTCCCTACATGATTGATATTAATATGATATATAAGGGTTCAATCCTTACATGATTGACATTATTATGATATGTTTGCTGCTCTATGTTGAACTTTTGCCTGATTGGTTTTACTGGTAGCCTGGCACTATTCATGGGGAAGCGGACACGTTCCATTATGCTACCGAATTTTTGGCAGAATTATATGAAGTTATAATAGCTTGTGTTATGAAATTTTAAGTTATGAATATGAAACTTATATGCAAGAATATATGAAAGTAAATGATGAAGTATATGTATGAATGCATTCAGCATGTCTATGCATGACTATGTATGAGAATGAAAGGATATGAATATATTAAATGTGGATCCCTTCACCTGGAGGCAGTTGCACTTTGAATCCCTCCCCGTGAAGGCAGTTAAAAGATATAATGAAGGCCCCATATTCCTAAGAAATGTGACATGGCGATCACGCTCTGATGGGGTATGACATGGCGATCATACTCTGGAATGTGGCATGATGATCCCACACCCTAAGGGATGTGACATGGCGATCACATTCTGATATAGTATGACATGGCGATCATACTCTAGGACGTGGCAGAAAGAACATATTC
This sequence comes from Pterocarpus santalinus, assembly GCA_031439595.1. Lineage (NCBI taxonomy): Eukaryota > Viridiplantae > Streptophyta > Magnoliopsida > Fabales > Fabaceae > Pterocarpus > Pterocarpus santalinus. Next base: position 45,796,408 of record CM062532.1, on the reverse strand, counting down.
CTAAGGAATGTGACATGATGATCATATCCCAATGGAGTATGACATGGCGATTGTACTTTGGAATATATGTGACAATAACCCTCACCCACATGAGGCATGGCATGGCCCAGCTAATGTGAGTATAGGGGGTAGGGCTTACATGAGGCATGGCTTGACCCAGCTAGTGTAAGCAATGAAAATGTATGGTGGCAACATCCATGACATTGACTCATTATAGAGCAAAGAAAGTTAAAGAAAGGCATCAGGATATTTGCATGAATTTAAAGATGAGAATTTGCATAATGACATCCCATGTTTAATTGATGCTGAAGCTGTACTATCTATTTATGCTATGATTATTTTCTAAATATGAAATATTGCCAATGTGCCTCAAGCACGTGAATAAAATGAACTCTACTTCGGATAATACATATTCGAACTATAAAACTGAAAAGTCTATTAATATGTTCACATTTTTCATAATAAACCTAAGCAGCTGGAGGTAATAATGATAACACTACGTGTGATAGTTTAGAGAATCCTATTGAGGATTTATAATTCTCACTCCTATTTTCTGTGTTATCTCTAGATAGCTCGAAAGATTTTGAAGACAGCTAAAGTTGCTGTGGAAATAAGGTCCGCTCAGGTAACAGTAACAACTCTTGAGTGTGGCGTTATGACTTAAGCATAATACTATACTTGGGAGGGTGTTACACCTAAAGGTTACCTTCCTTGGCTGCCAACATAATTAGGTCAGTCGAGGTAAGGTTTATTATTCTTAATATACCTTTGCTTGGCCAACCCTTGCTTAGGTAGGGTTTAACACTTAATATGAGTTATCTGTAACACCCTACTAATTTAATTATTCACCTAATTATTATCAATTACGTTTAGTAGCTAATCTAGTTTGCATCACATGGATTATTCTATCTATTTTTTTTTTGTTTGAGTAACTAGAGTGTATTCCTGATTCATTGCTTTTCCCACTAATAGGCAGAAATCATTACTTTGCGAATTATATTTTTGGTTCTTCTGAACAAATAGTGAGAATACTAAATTCATTACTCAAATTCTTTAACTAATTGAAGTGAAAGTGATTATAGCTATATTAATTAATACATTCAGTCCAGTTATACGTACAACTCTGTGGTCACACCCACTAAACAAAATACATTAAAGAGCTTTCTATACTATTCTATAGACATTAAGCATCCCAATGAATCCGAACCTTGCTATCTTGTCATGTACTTGGAAACACCAAGAAAATGGGATGAGATACTAATCTCAATAGGGGTGGTGTTCCCAGAGGTCTGCCGTGCACCCAAAAATCTCCCAGGTTTAGATAGACATATATAATAATAATACAATAGCAGCACGGATAGCACCAATTTACATAATTAAAACTTGGAAAACACCTAAAAGGTATATAGAAAGTAGTGACACATAAATATATATAAGGCAATAGAAGATGTAAGTGAGATAATTGAATGAATGCACAAGAAAATCATAATATCATGAGTGGGGAATAAATAGAATGAATATGGCAAATCCTCCCATCAAGGCTGATGGACATCCAGCATCAAAGCTGATGGGCCCATACACCATCAGAACTGATGAACAGGCGTCCATCAGGGTGGCAACCACATCCACTGGGAACTGCAATGCATGCTAATACACTTTATTTTACTAATCTTTCCTCTTTCCTTTTTCCTTTGCTCAGTAGAAGGGAAGCTAGTGGCCTCCACTCCTCTCCTGCCATGATCTGTCGAGAGTTCTCTACCAGGGCATCCCTTGACTAGATCAAAATCGTGGACATTGGCCCCATGCCCAAGCTAAACCATCCACTCCAAACAGAGTGGTGAATGTCCCACCGATCCACTACAAGGTGGGGCCAAGACATTTGCCATATCATTTTCATAAAGACTTTATTTGTTGATGCATGATTCACATATTCACTATGCTATGCCTTTGGTTCTTTATAATACATTTCGCACACATGTTTATGCGTCAATAACTTATGCTTCACACACCATGTGCAAATTAGTTCACATGCACTTAGATACGCACATATGGTCATGAATGTTCATGTGGGCTTCATGATGCACATACAAGTACATACAAAATAACAAAGCAATTGGGAAGTAGTAAATTAGATTAGTCAAAGTTAACAAAAATGTATCACTTTTAATTTTTGGCCAGAGAAACAGCACCATGCACAATAAAACAGCCTAGAATATAAATACAATTAAAATAGTAAATGATCTCAAAAATTCATGAAAATTTATCAGTTGGTCCCTTGAGATGTTAAGAGTATTTTATAAAAATTTGGGGTCAATTTCTTAAGAATAGTTATGGTAATAAAATTTTACAACTCGGATGGGTCAGGTTCACATTTTTGGCTAGATAGGTTCAGCTTCAAAAATTTATTTAATATAATTAAACAGTTCTAAAAATCCCATAGAAATTCTCAGTCATATTTTTAGGTGTTATTTACATGCTATAAAAATTTTAAGTCAAAATTTGTAGAATTACTATATTAACAAAAATGGCAAATTTCAGTGTTCCAAAAAAATTATCACATGTTCCAGAACAGGGCATATCTATCACGAATTTTAAAAAATAACAAATCTTCACCAAAATTATGAAATTTTACAGGCAGGCTCGTCTATGTATTATCTCCCACATATAAATTTTCTAGATCAAAATAATAAGATCTACTAGGGTAAGAAAATCACAAAATAACAATAGTCTAGCAACCCAGTGAAAATTCCAGCAACATGAGGAAGTAATAGATCAAAAGATAAACATATGAGCACCAACAATCACAAACATCGACCAAAATTAAAGAAGACCATGGGAGTATTCAGCAAAAGAGGGAAGATATAAGAGCCCCTACCTTGAATGATGAAGAGAGGAACTCGAAAATAAGGTGGGATGAGGATGTTGGAGTTGATGATGATGGAAGATGAAGGAGTTAGTCATGGAAGGTACTCCAAGATGCAAGAACAACAATCTCTAAGAGCTCACTCAAAAACCCTCCTCCCTTTTGAGCTTGAAGAAGAAGAAGATAAAATCTCTCTCACTCACTCTTCTCCCCATGTTACGGTTAAGAAGGGAAAAGAGAGGATGATGGAGTGTTTATTTCTCTTTCTACTATGTTATGGTGGTATGGGCTTAAGGGGGGAGGAGTTTGTGTTTTATTAGTATACCTTGGTTGGGTCACTTCACTTGGCCATAACATACACATTTGAGGAAGTAGATGAAACATTTCCTGTATTTAATATAAGCCACAATGACTACTTCTCTGCATGTAGTCCATAGATATTTTGAAACAAAACTGAAGTGTAATTGGTCTCTGACCTTGATATGTAGTGTTTTCAAGACTTGGTAGTTAAGTCTCCTAACTTACATAAATAAATTTTTAGTTTGCAAGGCTTATTTGTTTTCTTGCCAAAACTAGGAGCTTTACGCACCAACATTCTAGTTTTTATGAAAATGAGTTAACTCTATATTGCTTTATTCTTTTAGTTTTGTAACACAGATAATTTTCATGTTTTGGTTATTGTTATTGTTATTATTATTATTATTGTTGTTGTTGTTATTATTATTATTATGAAAGGACAATAATATTTTTTTTATCCTATTATAATGTTACTTAGAGAGGAGGAGAAGCTACATGATAACTCCTTACTAACTAAGTTTCCTTAAATGAAATTTAAAAGAAACAAAAATCAACTACTTGGTCCCCAAGGTTAGACAAAGTCAAGGGTTAAGATTAATTCCTATTTCATGATACTAAGATGATATTACTCTAATTTAATTAATCTAACCTAATTAATTTTCATGTTACCAAATTGTTGAGATTTAATGCCAATTTAATTACTAAGACTCATTTAAACTTGATTTAATAAATTTTATCAGCTAAAAATAATATCTCACTTGATCTTAAATTTTTAGGATATTAGTCTCCTTTTTTTTTTGAGATAATAAATTCTTAATTATATAAGCTTGTAATAAATTATTGAATTACACAAATTAAATCTAAAATAATTATAACTCAATTCTATGTATCTAAATTCAGTCAAATAAATAATTATAACTTTATTATAATTCTCCTAGAGTACTTTTTATTTTGTTATTATTATTTTTTCAACATTCTTATTACTACTAATTAGTAGAGTAATTGAGATATGAATATTTTATTTTAATACATCTAGACTAATTGATCTTAAATTATTCTAAATTAATTATTATTTTAACAGGATGTTACATTACCAACATAGGATGGTGATCTTTGTAACACCCTCCCGAGTACGGTATTATGCTTAAGTCATAATACCTCACCTAGGAGTTGTTACTGTCACTTAATCGGACCTTGTCTGGCAGCAACCTTCGGCCACCCTCGATGTTATTAGTCAACTCCGCCTTGGAGGACCTTCTTCGAGACTTCTGAACTATCTGGAGAAAACATGGAAATAAACATAGGAGTGAGAATTATAAATTCTCAGTAGTATTTATTAAACTAACATAAACTGTGTCATCGTTATTATCTCCAGCTGCTTCGGTCTATTATGAAAAAATGAACATGTTAATAGACTTTTCAATTTTATAGTTTGAAAATGTATTATCCGAAGCAGGGTTCATTTTATTCACGCGCTTGAGTTCTCATTGGCAATATTTCATATTTAGAACATAATCACAGCATACATAAATAGTACAGCTTCAGCATCAATTAAATGTAGGATATCATTATGCAAATTCTCATCTTTGAATTCATGCAAATATCCTGATGTCTTTCTTTAACTTTCTTTGCTCTGTAATGAGTTAATGTCGTGGATGTTGCCACCATATATTTTCATTTGCTTACACTAGCTAGGTCATGCCATGCCTCATGTAAGCCTTATCCCCTGTACTCACACTAGCTGGGTCACGCCATGCCTCATGTGGGTGAGGGGAGTATATTTTCCAGAGTACGATCGCCATGTCATACCCCATCAGAGCGTGATCGCCATGTCACGTTCCTTAGGAATATATTCATCCTGCCACATCCCAGAGTCTGATCGCCATGTCATACTCCATCGGAATGTGATCGCCATGTCACATTCCTTAGCGTGTGGGATCATCATGCCACATTCCGGAGTATGATCGCCATGTCATGCTCCGTCAAAGCGTGATCGCCATGTCACGTTCCTTAGGAATATGTGCTCTTCATTATATCTTTTAACTGCCTTTACGGGGAGGGATTCAAAGTGCAACTGGCCCTAGGTAAAGGGATTCACATTCAATATGTTCATATGCTTTCATTCTCATACATAATCGTACATAGGCATGCTGAATTCATTCATACATATACTTTGCCATTTACTTTCATATATCCTTGCATATAAGATCCCATATTCATAACTTAAAATTTCATAACACAAGTTATTATAACTTCACATAATTCTACTGAAAACTCGGCAGCATAACGGAACGTGTCCGCTTCCCCATGAATAGTGCCAGCCAACCAGTACATCAATTTATCACAAGGAGCACAACATCACATTTATATTCCAACATTAAACTCATATCAACATCAAATTCATTAAGGCAGAATTCCTGCCTCAGCATATTCAACCAACCCGGTTTTTATAATTCAAGCCATAATTTCTATTTAACTCTTTTGGACCTCAAATTTGAGTATGTGAAAGTGTTAAGTGTCTATTTTCTAACCTCTTTGGTCCCATCTAATTTTGATTTCTATAACTCAAGATATTTAGATTTTATCTCGGCCTGCCCATTGGCTAGCTAGAATCAGGCAACTAAGAGTAAAAATCCACTAAAAATCGAAAACTGACTCAAATAATACGAAATTGGTCTCTTATTAAATCTAACAGAACCAAGTTTCATTTAGAAAAGTTGCACTCAATTTGGCTTAGTAGGTCTCGAGTTACAAGCCCCGAATTCGGACCTTCCTACACTGCCCTGTTCTAGCCCGGTGTGGACATAGGGCAAATTGCGTGGAGCACTGGGAGCAACTGGGACCTTATCAAATTCTGGAATTTTTATGGGAAATTCTCCTATGTGTAAGCTTTCTAAAAAAGTTAGTTTCACTCATTTTCGAGTAGTATAGGTCGAGTACCGTAAACAACCTAATCTGCCCAGAGCCAGAGTCAAAACCCTAGGTCAAAATTCAAAAATTCATAACTCTCTCAATTCTAATCCAAAAGCCTTATATGATATATCTATGGAAAGTCCTAGATGTCTAGTTTCATATAAAAATGGTTTCATCCAATTTGATCGGTTGTAGGCGGAGCCGTACACTCCGCCGTACAGACTGCCAAGGGGTTTTGGTTCTCCAGCCCCTCAGCTCTTCTCATTTCTGTTCTTTCATGCTTCAAATCCGATTTTAACCAAACCGACAGCCCAAAACCAATCATATATCATCATAATCATCCATTTAACACATCAAGAATCATGAAAATAATCCAAGCTCAGCCAACCAATACCACAGATTTGATGTAAGAATAGAACTCCTACCTTTGTTCCAAGTGTTTGTGCTGGATTTTTTTGAAGCTTGGATGAACAAGGCTGGAGTTGGCTTCAGTTTTTGGTGTGTGAGGAAGAGAGAAAGAGAGCTGAAGGAGAGGAGGAAAGTGGCGCTGGAATGTGGTCAGATTATGTGATAAAGGGGTGCAAAAATTCTGATTGTTTGAGTGGCTATAGTTGACTCACTTTGGCTTGTGATTGGCTAGAGCTTGTATGGCTGAAATTCAGCCAAGCTTGCTTCCTTTCTTGTGGCCAAAGTGGCGCCAACTTGAGGGATTAAGTGGCTGAGTTATCAGCCACTCAAGGTAGGGTTGATGAGTTAAAATTGTATTGGCTCGGTTCCGACAATTTAAAATACCGTAAAGTTATCGATTTCCTTTAAATCGGTAAATCGGTTTTGAAGAATAGTGTGAGGTTTTTATGAGTTTCTATCTTAGCTCTAACTTCTCTAATTTAACCTCTAATCAACCTCTAGTTGACCTCTAATTAACTTTTTAATTAACTCTACAAACCCAATAAAATCGAGTAAATCGATTAATAGTGTACGTTAAATGTTTTGAAAATTTTAGGGACTTCTGTTTCTGTTTTTCAAAGCTAATGGCATTTTCGTAATTATGGGTAAGTTTAGGGGCATCCCATGTCATTTCACATGCGGATACCTCCGTGGCTCAATCGGCTGAGGTTTAGGTTTCTACGTTTTCGCTACGCAATTCTGCTTCGTTTAAAACCTTATTTTACTAATCCGGTTCATATTGGGACCTAAATGTCATTTTCTTAAAAGTTTGGAGGCAAAATTGTAAATAATGAAAGTTTGCCCAAGGACATTTTCATTATTTCCTATAACGTTATATGGGGATGTTACAATCTTTATGCTCTAATTCTTTATGTAGGTTGAGACATGTATTCTTATTCACTTGAATCTCTTTTGAAATATATGTGAATGAATCTTAACCTTATAAGTGATTTAAGCTATGTTTGGTAGCCATGGTTAAGCCTCACTGCCCACTCTATGTCACTAATCCTTACTCATCCCATTTAAGCTTTAAAGCCTATTCTTGGATTGATCAATATCATAAGCCTGACGCCCTTCCTTCTTATCCTCCTTTGATCCTATGGTTTACCCTCAAGCCTTAGCTTCAAAACTCATTTGAATAAGGTAATACTTCTATTACCATAATGTCATGCTTTCTAAAGTCATAAGTGGATTAGGAGAAATTTGGGAAAAAAGAAAAAAAGAAGAGAAAGAAGGAAGAAGGAAAAGAAAAAATGATGGCAATACAAGTAAAATAAAATGCCAAGGTTTAACAAGAAAAACATGATAGTTGCAAAGCAACCAAGTTGGGAATACCCCAAGGAAAATGAGTTAGGGGTGAGAGTTCCTTAAGTTGAGGTTAGTATTGAGCTTGAATGATTTTTCCATCCTACCCCCTATCTCTGCCTACCGTTACAAGCTAATAAAAAGTCTTTTTGATCCTTGGCTAGGTGAAATTCATGTAGAGATAAAGAGAGAGGATTGTGGATATTGTGATAATTTGTCTTTTCTTAAACATTACATGGGCATAGGGTGAGCCAAATCTTCGTTGCTTCCCTTATACATACACGTTTGATCCAGTCCCTCTACAACGTGGTTGTATTTGGATTCTTAGTAATTTTCTATTTAAATTGTGGAGCGTGGATGAGGGAGAAGAAGGACAGGATAAGAGTGTTGTGATATTTGTTGGGAGGAGGGGTGGCCATGAATCCACCGATTGGTGTTGGTGCAGCACTCTCACGTCCACTCGTTTACTTAGCTCATTTTTGGCCACTTAATCTAACTATTCTCATGACATATTTATCTAATCTCTGTGGATTATTTTCTTTAATTTATCATGCTCAAAAATAATATGGGGGCCTTGAAAATTAATTCAAGGTATCTGGTAATCAATTCGGGCACTTCAAGTCACCAGAGATAATGTTTACGTGGGTGAGTGATCCAACACTTTCATCTAAAACCCTGGGCATAAAACATCAATTATAAAGTTATTACATATATATTATTTATTTACTACTGTCATGGGGCCTATATATTCCTAAAATCATGATTTTTCTTTTAATACCCCTCTCGACAACTGGAAGCCTCTATTTACAGTTTTGCCATTGTAATATAATATTTACAATTTCGTTCATTCTTCTACTATAGTTCATCTATTTACTATTTTGCCCTTCTCTCGGGTTCAGACTTCCTTCTATACTGGTTTACCCTTAGAGTTAGGGACATTGCAGCACCCATGTTTATTTGATTGTTCTTTGTAGGTAAACTTGAGTTTCCATAGATTTTAGATTATAAAACTTGAATAATCTTTCCTTTAGCCCTATGGAGCTTACGGCCTTCACCATGGCTAAGGGTAAATAATTTCTTTTTAGTGTTTTAATGGTTGCATATATGCTTGATTGAAAGCTTACTATGTAAGGTTATGAGTTATATAGATTTGGGCTTAACTTACTTGCAAAATTTCTTCTTGGAGCCCATGAAGCTCATGGCCTAGTGAAGGAGCTGAAGGTATTTCTTGTGATTTTTATGTGTTTGGAAGCTTGTAGATGATGGATCATGTCTCTAATATGTTATCCTTGTTTTACATAAGCTTGATTCTTGAGTAGTTTCATTATGTCTCAAAACTTGTTGAATTCACTTGAGGCATGCGTGCTGTCCTATTTTGCTCTCTATTTTCCAGCATGTTTTTAATGAGATTTAAATAAGTTAAAAGGAAAATTTGAAGCCCTAATGCCTATATTTTTATGATATGTGCCTTTGGCTAACTATACTAACTTATGGAACCAAAAACCATGATTTTAAAGATTGTTATGTTAGCTGCCCTATTTTGGGCAACATCATAATGCATTTTATTTCACTTGTTTAAAGTATTTAAAATATTGGTTTAGTATCTTGAATGATGAACGCATGCTTGATGAAGCTTTAGGACTTATATTTTAAAGAAACATGCTTGTTTCCTTGATTTATACAGTTAAAATATACGATACAAGATCATTTCTAAAACTGGCCTATTTGTCTTCCTATTTTCAACTTGCATTTGATGTATTTAAAATGTATCAAAATGATGTTTTGAAGCATTAGAATCCATATTATTATAATATGTGTTTGCTTGTTAATTTCCTTAATTTTGGAGTTAAAACCACGTGATAAAGTGTGTTTTTAAAATCGCCCTGTTTTGGACAGCAAGCTAACCATTTTTATTTCATTCATTTAAATGATTTAAAGTGTTGATTTGATGCTTTATATGAGGCATTTTGAATTGATTAAGCCTTATGTAAAAGATTGTGAAGTTTTGAAACAAAATGATCAAGTTATAGCTTTATATATGGTTTATCCATGTGCCCTTTTTGAAGCATGAAAACTATTTTATTTGATTTCTTATGGTTATGTGTTTTTAAACCTATGAGCATGATTGAATTAGCTTTGTTTATGTTTTAGTTTCTTTTTGGACCATTAAGATTTAATAATCCTTTAAAAGACACATAAAACTTAATAAAATGGACTATGAACTTTGCTATAGAGTTTATGACCATTGGACATATTCGTGTGCTTATAGACCTTGTATGGACTATGTTTGGACTATAATGAGTCTTTGAGACTCACTTGGACCTATTTGAGACCAATTATGGTCTTGCTGGTCTTGCTTTTGCTATGGAGTACCTATGTATGGATATGGACTATAGACCTTTGGACTTAAAACACTTCTAATTACACTAATGAACTTTAATTATAAAAATTGAAGTTAAGGTGCCATTCGAAATTTCGTATAAACTAACTAGTACCTTATTTGAGGTGGTTTTCTAAAGTTTTATATCAAAATTAAGGACTTTCTCTAAATTATCATTGAAAGTTATTTTTGAGTTTTGTATGATCTTTGTTTGTATCCTCACTTCATATGAGAATTTGCTTACTCATATTATCTGCATGGTTCTAGATATGAGTATGAATATCTAGACTTGAACAATGCATCATTACATGAGAATTATATGATAATGGGTGTAATAAAGAATGCTTTATGTTGAAATACCTTAAAATTATTATGCCAAAGGAAATTGTGATACTTGCTTTAGTGAGCATGATATGGAATTACTTGAGATGTGCACTTGAATATGGATATGGTTAGATTAGTCAAATTGGTAGCTTGAGCACTTTAATATAAAAATGGAGTTCTATGGCTTATGGCATGACATGTTGTGCACTTTATATTCTTGAAAGCTATTAAGAATTTTGCAAGATATGTACTATTTTTTATTGTATGAAATATGACTGCTATATAAATTAAGCGAATAAGTGAGTGTGTAGGCCTCACTTTATAGTGGACAAGCCATACATTTCACTAAGTGGCACCTCGGGCCCTGCCATTCTAGCAGATCAGGACTTGGTGATTACTAAATCTTGTAGTGGATTAAATGACACCCTAGACCCTGCCATGTTAGCGGATTAGAACTTGGTGATTGTTATGTGATGCTTTGGGCCCTGCTGTGTAGTGAAAAAAGACTTGGTAATCACTTATCTAACTAAGAGACTCCTAGAAGTGAAAGCTCTTGCAAATCCGGATATTGATGTAGACCCTACAGACTTCAACTATTAGAAAGAAATCATGAAGTATTAAAAAAGGATTTCATAGTATATTTGCTATTATCTATTATAATTATTATGTTTATGTTGTTGCTTTACTGCTCATGTTTGTTATTATGCACTTCCATCTTGCTCAACATTAATTGATGGGTGGGAATGATAATTTGTGTTATTTATTGCTTGTGACTTACCTATATCTCATTTTGCTGCTAAATGTTTTGATAATGTTATGTGTGATTTAGTATGTTACTTTGCATATTGATGCACTCCCACCTTATTAGTAGGACTTCTAGGATGAAGCAGAACACTCCTGGGAACACCACCTTATTAGGAGATTTCTCTTACTTATTTCCTTTTGGTGTTTCCAGATAGTGCAAATTATCCTCAACATAGATATGTAAGTGGCTTTTAAGCCCGATGTTATTAATAATAGGATTATCTTGCATATTATGGACTGGGTGCTTATTATTACTGTTACTAATTATTAGACCCTAGTTAGTTTAATGTAGCCATAGTTAGGACACTTCTTTTTGCATCCTTTTTAGGCATCTTCACCTAACATAGTTTACTTTTTTAGTTTTGAGGGCTGTACATGTTTTGGGTGGGGAAGATTAGTAGTATAAGGCATCCTTTTTTTATGTTTTCATTATGTATCTTATATTGGCACTTATGTAACTATTATGACTCTTCCACAGTTATGAAGAGTATATGATAGTTGCCTTATCTGTGGATGAACCAACTAATATGAATTAATTCCACTATGCTAGTATGGTAAAATGAAAATTAAAATTAGTAACCATGAGTGAAGAAAAAAAAATTACTCCAAAAAAATTAAGGTAGAAAATTTGTAATATTTTACTAGCTAATTATTATCAAAGTAAAAATAAATAATAAGGATAATAGCTAGTTAGTAGAGTGTTACAATGTTGGCCATTTAGTACCTAATACTTTGTGTTGATTTCAATTTGATCCTTTATATTTTCTTTTCATTTCAATTTAGTGCCTTAATTCTATAAGGGCTTTCATTTTAGTCCTTTTAATCTTGACACTCAATAGAACAACATGACATAAAAGTTTTGCAAATGGCTTTTACATAACCATAATCAACAAAGACTATTTATCTTGTATGAAATAATGGAAACATTCTCATTACATAATTGAGAGACATATAACATATTATTTAATCATGTAAATGGCTTCTACATAAACAAAACTAGCTATTGCATTGACTTCATATCCTAAAACTCCTGTCTCTTACCTTCTATCCTTTGTCGGAACTCAACTACATATAACTGACAAAATTCACACAATCTTAAAACCCATGTTTTACACTTGCAACTTTAAACTCCTCTATCTTAATACCCCAGCTCACTTGCATTACAACATTGCAAGTCTTTTACAATTTCCAGAACTAAACCACATATAGGCAAACAGGGCATCATATGCTAGCAAAATCACTGCAAGTCATGCTAAAATATTATTCTATCATTTTGCAGACTGAACAAAGCTCTAAAGGCCAACAATGCTTCTCCTTAGTCTAAGATTGTTAAGTCCTGTTGATCAACATCTTCCTCTTCTTGATACAAATTAAAGCACCCATACCCTAAACCATGTTCTCACCAAAAAGACAAAAATAGAAATTGTAAATCCTAGATTTGGTGAACACATAGTACATTATCTCATATTTATTTATGACCCCAATTACTCTCAAAATATAAACCCTATATATTGTAAATAAAGGATACGTTTCCTCATAATTCCTACAACCCCAAAAGCTCTTCCTTGGATCTTTACAATTCTAGCCACTCTAACAACAACCTTCACACCACAATAGCAAAAATGTAACATCCTCCTAAGTACAATACTATGCTTAAGTCATAGTACCACACCCTGGAGATGTTATTGTTACCTGAGCGGACCTCATCTGACAAAGAACTCACTGCCTTGAAACTTCTAAAATCATCTGGAGACAACATGGAAATAGGAGTGAGAATTATAAATTCTCAGTAGGATTCTCAAATTTTCATACTTAGTGTCATCATGGTCATCTCCAGTTTGCTTCGGTTTATTATGAAAAAGGTGAACATATCATGTGGGCTATTAAATTTTACAGTTCGAAAATATATTACCCGAAGCAAAGTTCATTTTACTCTTACACTTGTCATTTGGAAAGAATTCATAAAGACCAATTCATGAATGACATCATGGATAATAATTGCAATATATGAAACTACACATAGCATTTACACATAACTTCGTCTGTACTTGAATTTAGGCATACACATAAAATTTACTTTTCTCTCATTCGGTACTTACACTAGCTAGGTCATGCCATGCCTCATGTAAGTTCTGTCCCCTGTACTCACACTAGCTGGGTCGATGCCATGCCTCATGTGATTGGGGTGCTTGCATATACTTCAATCTTTAGTCTTTAGTCTTTTACTTGGCACACCTAGGCGTTACGTATCGCCGTCCCTAGGGTGCATTTACTGCCCTTGGGTAGCCTGGCCTTGGAGTGAGCTCGTCAGCTTCACCCGTGACCGTCGTCACACCGACCCACCTACAAGGGGATTCACGTGCCTCTAGTCTTGGAGGGATCTCATTCTGGTCACGTGCCTCTAGCTGAAGGGATCTCTTCTGGTCACGTGCCTCTAGTTGAAGGGATCTCTTCTGGTCATGTGCCTCAAAATTGAGGGAACTCATCTGACCACGTGCCTTCAACATAGAGGGATCTCATCTAACCACGTGCCTTCAACATAGAGGGATCTCATCTGACCACGTGCCTCCAAGGTAGAGGGTAGCTGCCTTCACAGGGAGGGATTCAATTAACTGCCTCCAAGTGAAGGGACTCACATTCAATAAATTCACATTCCTTCATTCTCAGACATATTCAAGCATAGTCATACTGAGTGTACCTATACTTCATTTATTTTCATGTATCATTGCACACATGATTTTCACGTACATATTCATTACATATAAAGGCCCGTAGCCTCCTTACCAATTTACCGGTACTCATGCATATGCTACATCACTTACCCTCACATACCTCATAACATAATTATGTCATTCTTGAATATAGGGTTTCTATATACCCGTTCATACTCTGATTCTTCCTTACATCTAAACATTCATAGCTCTTAGACTTTTGCCGTAAATTAGGCAGCGTAACGGATCAGGTCCGTTTCCCCATGAATAGTGCCAGCTCTCACGGACAAATCAGTCATAGTAATATAATCAATCTATTCATATATATGGATCAATATAAAACTGGCAATCCTCAACTCAAACCTTATACGTTTCACTAACACTTGTAAATTATCAATTTGGCCATCCTGCCAATTCTATTCGGTTCTGCCCGAATCTTGTATAATCCACCTTTATCTCTATTCAACTCATTTAAATCTGAAATTTGGATATGTCATAGCTCTATATGTCTACTTTCTAACCTCTTTCATCCCATGTCATTCTGATTTATATAAATCAAGATATTCAACCTTTACCTCAGCCTATCCAGTCACTAGCCCGAATTACACTCCTGGGAATATAAATTCACTAAAAATCGAAACTAAGCTCAAATCTTACGAAAATGGTCTCATATCAAAGCTAACAGGACAACCTTTCATTTACCACAAGTTTCATTCCATTTGTGTAAGTATACCTCGAGTTATAAGTCCTAAAAGTCGACCTTCCTGAACTACCCTGTTTTGGCTTGGACTGGATGTAGGGAAACTTCCTCAAATCACTGGGAACAATTGGGATCATAACAAACTCGGAATCTCATATTGGGATGTTTCCCTATGTGTAAGCTTTCTAACAAAGTTGGTTTCACTCAATTTGGAGTTGTATAGGGTGAATTATACCCTCCTCATGTCACCCTGCCCGGATGAAAGTCCTAAACCCTAGGTCAAATTTCAAAAATTCGTATCTCTCTCAATACTAATCCAATAACTTATATGATATATCTATGGAAAGCCCTGGATGTCTACTTTCATCTAAAAATAGTTTCATCAGATTTGACCGGTTGTAGGCGGCGCCGTACGCTCCGCTGTACGAACTGCCGTGGAATCTTCACCAAGATAGCACCCTCATCCATTCATTTCTCTTAGTTTTCTTCTTCTAATTCTAATTCTAACTCAAAATTTTCTATTGATTTAATTGTAATTCATCATAATACATCCAATAATTTATCAGATACATAAGGAAGAACACAATCTCATGCAATCATAGTGCAAGAAATTCAAGAGTAGAAGCAGAATCCTACCTCTTTGGAGTATGATTTGAGCTAAGTGCTGAAACTTGGAGTGTTAGAGCCTTGCTAAGCTTGAAGGAGTAATGGATTTGGAGAAGAGAAAAGAGAGCTGAACAAGGGAGAGGTAACGTGAAGATGAGGCTGAAGGAGAGAAAGAGATGAGTTTATAAGCTTGAGGTGGTAGTTAACTTGGAGGGCTTTGATTGGCTGAATTTCTTGTGGACAAAATTTAGCTACGTCTCCCTTTTAGTGGAACTTACCGCCATACTATTTGAAATCGAAACTCGCATTTATTCTATTTCAAATCGGAACTCGTCCCTATTACGCTTGAGGTCGGAACTCGTGCCGTTTTTACTTGAGCTTGGAGCTGAAGCCTTATGTCGGAACTCGTACCAGCTTGTTTGTGACTTGGGGAAATCTTGTAGCAGTGTCGGATGCCGGAAGTCGAAAGCTCACAACCACATAATCTCGGAACTCCCAATTCAAACTCGGAAACCACGCACACTATTTTGAACCTCGTTGTCTTAGGTCGGAACTCGGGTACCTCAGCTGAAACTCGAGACTATAGTATGAGACCGGAAATCGTAGGTCAAGTTAGGAGTGAAGAAAATGATAAGGTCGGAAGTCGGAAATTGATTGAACATGGAAGACTAACTCGAAAATCGAAAATGGTGCCCGCTTATGTGAAATTCGAAGATGAAGTCGGAAATTATGCAAGATGAACTCGGAATCCCGAAATAATCCTTCTATCTGAGCTTCAAAGATGAAGTCGGAAATCGGGGTTGATCAATCCTGAGGGCGAACTCGGAACTCGGAAATTGGGATGTTACAAAAAATGTCCTCCCCTCCTTGATAAATGATGGGTAGTTTCTCATTGAGTAAGTTGGAGATATATATACCTGTGTATAAGGTCCAGATATTAACTAACTAACAACTTAACAACTAAGTATTTAATACATAAATATATATGTAATACTCCCCCTTAAGTGGGTAAGTATATGTCTAAGGTGCCTAACTTGGACATAATATATTGGAGCTGAGGGAGATTCAAGCCTTTAGTTAGTACGTCCACTCATTGATGCTAAGTGTTGACATGAACTAACATGATCAAACTAGTGCTTACTTTCTCTCAAATGAAGTGACAATCAATTTCAATGTGTTTTGAGCATTCATGGAAGGTTGGGATGGACGAAAGGTTGCTTGATTATCACAAAAAAACCATGGAAGAAGGAATGTGAATCTCAAAATCTTTGAGGAAAGTAATGTGCCAATTCAACTCACTTGCCACAGTAGCAAGCACTCAATATTTTGCCTCAACTGATGATCTAGAAATAGTCGGTTACTTCTTTGATTTCCAAAAGATCAACGAATCTCCAAGGAATACACAATAGCCTGTTGTAGAGCGTTGAGTGTCAACACAACTTCCCTAATCCACATCCACGTATGCCTTGAGATGTAGTTGGGAAGAAAAAGAAAACAACAACCCTTGGCTAGGACTAGCCTTCAAGTAACATAGCAAGTAATGAAGAGCTTGTAAGTGAGGAGTTCTTGGCTAAGATATAAACTTAGCTTAGTGATAGTAAAGGTAATATCTAGTCATGAAATGGTCAAGTACATGAGGCACCTAATCATCCTTCTGTACAAGGTAGGATCAAGTAGTAAGTTGCCTTTAGAAGCACTCAAATGCATATTAGGTTCTATAGGAATGTTACACGAGTTAGAGTGCATAAAACCATTGTCTTCTAAAAAGGACAATGTGTATTTACATTCGGAAAGGAAAATGCCTTTGCTGGACTTAGCTATTTTGAGTCTACGAAAATACTTTAGAGCACCCAAGATTTTGAGCTTAAAACAACTCTAAAGATGTTTTTGCATAGCATGCATCCGAGACTGATTGGGGTTGGCTAAAATAATTTCATCGACATAGACTAAGAATACCATAAGATCGGAACCTAAGCCTAAGGTAAAGAGTAAATAGTTACTCTTTGATTGAGTGAACCCTTTGTCAATGAGTGCAGAAGAAAATTTGTAAAACCATTAGCGTGAGGCTTGTCTCAAGCCATATAATGACTTATTCAGCTTGCACACCAGACTAGGACCTTGTTTTGGATATCCAAGTGGTAAATCCATGAATACCTCTTCAAACAAATCTCCATTGAGGAATGCATTATTAACATCAAATTAAAGAAGAGACCAGCCTTGGATTGCAGTAATGGAAAGTAATAATTTCACTGTTCAATTTGGTAATAAGAGAAAAAGTGTCCTAAATCAACCCCTGCTTGTTGAGTGTAGCCTTTGGCTACTAAATGAGCTTTGTAGCGATCAACATTACCACTAGGAAGATTATTTACTCGATATAGCCACTTGCAGCCAATGGTATGCTTCCTACTAGTAAAGGGACAATAGACCAAGTGTTATTCTCTTTTAAGGCTCACAACTCTTCTTACATAGCTGCCAAAGAGGAAATTTAATTGCTTGGTGGCAAAAAAAGGGTTTAGGTATAGCGGACACTTGGCAAATAAATTGTTTAAAGGATAGGTTCAGTCTTTGATATGCAAAATAATTGAAAATAGGATAAAGAATAGAATAGGAACAATCACAAGCTTCCAGATAAGAAGGAGGTCTACAGGTGTGAGTAGACCTACGAAGGGGAAGCAAGGTTAAGGAGCTAGCTTCAGGCAGGGGAGTAAGATCCAAAAGAGCAAGTTCTAAAGGTGGTGAAGTAGGGGTGAAAACCTCAGAACTTAGAATTGGATTAGGTAATACAACATCAGCAAACAGGTCAAGAATCTTAACGTGTGGGTATGCATCATGAAATGGAAATAGATGCTCATGGAGTTGAACATCTCTTGAGATGAAAAATCGCTTGGACTCCACGTCATATAACTTGTAACCTTTACCATAAAGATAGTTGGTATGGCTCTGACACTGAATTTATTCCTATGTGATAGCAATGAAGAGGCATAACAGAAGCTTCCGAATATGCTAAACAAGATGTAATCCGATTTCTTATAAAAGAGCAGCTCATATGGAGAAGAAAATTTCAATATTGGACTAGGTGTGCAGTTGATAAAAAATGTGGTTGTCAAAACGCACTCATCCCAAAAGTTGATAAGAACTTTGGATTGGAAAAACAAAGCTTGAGCAACATTGAGGAGGTGTTGATGCTTCCTTTCCACCACAAAATTTTGCTCAGGCCTTTCCACACAAGAAAATTGGTGGACGGCTCAATGTTTCTGCAAATCATAAAAAATTACAAGCTCCTTTACATTGTCAAATCTGATCTGTTTTATGGTTTTCCTAAATTGAGTCTCAATGAGCTTAAAGAAATTCATCAATAATGAAGAAGCATTGGATTTATTTGTCAGCAAGTACACCCAAGTAAATCAGGTACAATCCTCAACAATGGTAAAAAAAATACTTCTTGCTATCATGTGTTGGAACATGGTAGGTACCCCACACACCACAATGCATAAGATCAAAAGGTGAATCAGAAAAATGATTATGAGAAATAAAGGAGAGACATCTAAGTTTAGTTGGAGTACAGATATTGCAATTAGGTAAAAGAGGCAAATTCTTAACATTGATATGTAAAGGGTTATTATTTGCAATATGAGATAGAATCTTATTTGACAAATGACCAAATTTATTGTCCCATGTGTGTACAGAAACTGAATTTACAAGTGACAAACTAGAAACAGAAACATTAATAACAAGGGTTAGTGCAGGCACTTGTTGCAGGATATAAAGACCTTCAAATAGGCAACCCTTGTCAATCACCTTCGATGTAGTAGATACCTATATGAAAAATTCAGATTCAGTAGGGGAAAAAGTAAGTGTGTATGGAGATATAAAAGGTAAGGTTGGAACTAATAAGAGATTGACCTTAAAATTTGGTACATAGAGAACATTATGTGTGAGTAAATTGCTAGAAAAAGCAACACTACCATTGGCTAGAACTGAGACATGTAATCCCTTAGGCAAAGACACATAATAGTTGGGCAATGATTTATGAGACATGAATAAATGTAAAGAATGTGCAATTTGAGATATGGCACTCGAATAAAAAATCTAAGAATCTGATGAAATATAAGAAGTATGAGTAGAGAGCATATGATACTTGCTTCCTTAGAAGATAACTCAGTGGGGACAGCTTGTGGAGCAGCAGTCTTCAAAAGTTTCAATAATTGTTGATATTAAGCAAAGGTTAAAGACAATGGCTGGTTGGTTGAATCAGGTGGATGTGTTTCAGCAACAACCATATTAGAAACTTGATAAACTGTGGTAGCAAGCTTCTTTGACTTGTCATATCCTGGTGGAAATCCATGTAATCGGCAACATTTGTAGACAGTATGGCCCAGAATATTGCAGTGAGTGCACGAAGGTTGGTCTTTCTTAACACTTTTGTTTGCCATCAAGAGGGCCATGAGAAGCATCATTCTTGATGGCAAAAGAAGATGAGGCACTAGAAATGTTACCAATCTCACATTGTTGTTCCTCATGCAGAATTAGAGAGAAAACATGGTTGATAGGAAAAAGCGAGTCCAGAAGTAGAATTTGACTGCGCACATTGGAATATGACTCATTGAGACCCATCAAGAAGGCCATCACATGTTCACATTGCAAGAAATCTCGAATATGCCAAGAGCTACCACAAGTGTAATCGATTAAGGGAGTGTAAGACCAAAAAAGAACAAATCCCTAATTCAAAGACCAAAAAAGAACCCTAATTCAAAGCAACCAAATCCTTCTTCAATTGGAAAATTTGATGTCCATTACCTTGAGAGAATCTATCTTTAAGATCGCTCCAAATCGTAGTAGTAGAATCGGCACAGATTGTGCTTGCTGTGATTTCTTTGGAAACCAAATTTAGAACCCAAGAGCTAATGATGTTAGAGTTGCATTGCCAGGCACTAATGAGAGCAGGATTAGCATTCGGAGCTAGTCATGGAATAGTGCTATTGACAAAATCAAACTTTTGTTTAGCCTTCAATGCCATGTGCATCGAACGCGACCATGAGAAATAGTTGGTCTCGGTCAATGGCTGAACAACAAGAACTAGGCCAGGATGATTGGAGGAAGTGAAAGTATAGGGATTGAAAGCCTTAGATTGCGGATCCATGAGCAAGAAGAAATTTTCTAGGAAAGAATTTGGGGGAGGAAGGAAGCCCACATTTTAGCAGAGAAGGGAAGTCAATGTTCTAATATTTGGTGGAAAGGGGAACCCAATGTTAAGATATTTGGGCTATGATAGAAATAATGTTGTTTTCTTAAGTGGTTTGGCTCACAAAGTGGAAAACAATGTTGTTTTGTTGATAATGGCATGTCAATGTTGTTATTGCCACATATACTACTTCTATTACTGGATGGACAAAAACTTGATGAAGGACCAAATTAGTAGACATTTGATAATGTAATGGACCAATTGAGAAAAATAAAAGATAAAATATCAAACTAAAAAATCAGATAAAAGTAAGAAATAAAAAAAATCTATTTTTATCTTTGAATATTATGATATATCCTTTTATTATAAAATATAATCTTTCAAAAAATAATACAACATAATTGAAAAAAAATAGCGAAATTGATCCCTCAAATTATTATACAGACTGTAAAAAGTTTGATGTAGCCTTTTATTAAAACAGGATAGGCCCACACATGTCATAAATGGGCTCCACCTAAAGGAATCTCCACAATTGCAGTAAAGATAGACTCAGTCAATGAATGTGACCAGTGTTTCGATGGTGAGTAACATTATGGAAAATCTGTCTATATTTTTGAGAATTATTGCATGCTCTTTTAACATCTTAAATGACTTTACTGATTACAATTTTATGCGGAGGTAACCAGAGTAAATCTTGATAGAAAACTCCAATTTTGTTGGGTTTTTGACACGTGTACTCGACTTAACAAGGTTTTGAGCGCCACTCCTCATAAAACAAGTCGGAGATTTAAGAGACATGGGATGGTATTGTTTCTTTTAATGAGACACATAGACTTTGTAGAAAGGATTAAAGAAAGAAGGGAAGTAGAGTTTAGGGGATATGGGGACCATTATTGTTTTACAATCTTCCCTGTGTTTAGAACTATGGAAGAGAGGACCATTTACATTTTAGAGCAAGCAAGTTAGGCTGTAGCGTCGGAAATAAGCTTTGATAGAATCTAGGATACTTAGGATTTACACATATCAAAGCACCATCAAAATGTCGGTCATTGACATTGATGGACTTTATAATCTAGTTAATCATTTACTATTTTTGAAAGGAAAGAAAGGAATTTTGCCGAATTATGACTTGGTGTTGACATCACGAGAGCGAATTGTGGCAATGACCATTTCCAACTTACAAATTTTAGTAAAAGGATTATTTTGGTCCTCAAAATTATTTACATGATTCATTTTAGTCTGTGGATCTAAAATGTTAATAATTCAATTTTTTAAATTATAAAAAGTGATTTAAATTAACTTAGAGTGGTGTATGTGAGGATTAACTTGACTCATCATAAAGACTAATTTAAATCATATTTTACAACTTCAAGGATTAAAAAGTTAATTTCATAATTTTAGAGATTAAAATGAAGTAGGTATACAACTTCAAGAACCAAAATGCATATTCAATCTTTATCATGTACACTTTAGCCCTTATATTTTAAAGATGTTGACTCTTCATATCCTTTTTTTATTTATGAACCAAGGTGGTTTTTATTGAATGCATAGTGGTGAAGTCATTTATCTTAGCATGTATCAATTTTTTAAATTGTACATATTGTAATGTAATATTTTTTTGGTCAAAACCACATGTATCCTCTCATCGAAAGCAATCTTACTCGAGTTGGGTAGAATCATTTGAACGATAAAACTCTTCCTTTCGAGTTTTAATGCAGCTGTATACTTAAAGCTCGGACCTAAGACCTCTGGTTAAGTTAAGACAACCCTCGTTAACTGATCTATGTGCTAGTTGGTATATCGTAACGTAATATAGTAATTATAGTAAGACATTAAATATATGTATATATATATATATATATATATATTATAACATATTTATATTAATTATAATTATAATTTTAATTATAAACTAAAGACATTAAAAAAATAAAAAATATATATACGAGTAGATATATAAGTCTCCATCTTAAATGTATATCAAAATAATCAATCATGGAAAGTTTAAAGTCAACAATATAAAACCAACTTTAAAAATTGTCACAAAAGAAAATATCAATCCGAAAGAAGAAAATAAAATATCTTAAAACTCATCATCTAAGTCTAAGAATGATGTATCTTATATTCTTTTTTTTTTTATGTGAGATATTCTTTTTTTTTTATTTGAGTCTGCTGTTCTTTTTTCTTATTTGTATATGATATTCTGTATAATCATAAATTCGATTTATAATAGAATATTATGATTTGTTTGATCCATTTAGCTGACTTCACCTAATAAAACAAGACTTGGTTATTGTAGCACCTTTTAATATATAAGCCATGCTCGAGTCATGAGTTATATTAAAGGATGTTACTGTGGTAAGAAAGCTTTAAAATATGAAAAATATAATACTTACATGACCCTTTAACTGCACACTTATTACTAACTAATAGTTCATAAACTTCGTCGTATCTGACACATAGAGGATAAAATAATTACAATTTAAAAGAAATTGTGACTGACATAATACACAGACCTTGCTTCGACATAGTCGCTAGCTAGCTTCAATAGTCTCTTGGTCTGGTTTGCACCTGAGTCTTGCTCAGAAAATGTCCCAGTACTCTACCTCGCACTCAACTTCCAACTTAGATACTGGAATGTTTACGGAAAAGAAAAACATACAAGCAAGCAGTGAGAACCTAAGGTTCTCAATAGGTGAACTCGAACTATTACTCATATAGTGCTATTATAAACATTCCAGTTGCTTCGGTTTCTTATGAAAATGTGAACACATATACGCAAACAGTGGTTCAATTTTAAGTTGAAAACATCTTTCTCGAAGCGGGCTATGTTTTATCCACCACTAGGCATATCATATGACAGACATAGAAACATGAATAGTGTAATATACTTCAGTAAGAATCATAATAACATCATGACATAATGAGATAATTAGAAATGCACATATAGATGTTTGTACTTGATTGTATGCAAATGCACTTGACTTAATTCATCTCTTTCTTTAACTTGTAACTTGATCTTACTCTTTTGTACTTGGTCCCCCGGAGGTGAATGGCCTCTCTCACCCTTAGGTAATAGCCTGCTTTCCAGATCCGAGCTCGTACCTATACATGAGTGATGGGTTTACTTTCCCCGACCCTCACACCGGCCTATTCCCCTTATATCTGGTCGAGGGCTGGCCCAAGTCTTAGACAGTACCGCTCTGGCTCATGCTAGCTGGGTCTATGCCATACCTTATGTGGTAGCTTGGTACGTCTTTCTTGCAAGTTCTTATTATCTTTTCCTTTCCATATCTTATCATGCATGCGGATGCTTTGTGCATTCATGGATATGTCTCATACCTTACTTCTCATATCATATTCTAATTATGCTTGCATGCAGGACGTATATGAACATGACATGTACATGTAAATATATTCAAAGCATAATCACCCATAGCATAAGTTCTCATAACTTCATAACCTTCTGCCGAAAATTCGGCAGCATAACGGATCGAGTCCACTTCCCCGTGAATAGTGCCAGACTACTAGTAAAATCATTCAAACATTACAAGTCAATTTGGGACAGCAATTATATATCTTCAATATCATTCATCAAAGTTAATACAAACATCAATAGAGTTTTCTGTTTATTTCATTCTATTCTGTCCGAAATTTGTATAATGCACCTTTAGTCCAATTCAACTCATTTAAACTTGGATTTTGGATATGTCATAGCCTTATGTGTCTAGCTTCCAACCCTTTTGGTCCCATCTCATTTTGATTTTTGTATAACTCAAGTTATAAGTATTTTACCTCAGATTGCCCTGTTCTTAGCCAGAATTGCACTCTTATAAGTGAAAATTGACTAAAAATAGAAATATAGATGAAATTATACAAAATTTATATCACTTTAAAGTAACAGAACAATATTTCAAATGAAATAAGTTGAATATCATTTGCATGTGTATATTTTGAGATATGAGCCCTGTAACTTGACCCTACTGGATTACCCTGTTCCAGCCTAGTTTGAGCTTAAGGTAAATTCATTGATGTACTGGGAATAATTGGCAATGTATCTGACTTTGAAATCTTTATGGGATGTTCTCTCATATGTTAGCTTTCAAAAAACGTCGGGTTCACTCAATTTAGAGTTGTGTAGGGTGAGTTACACCCTTCCCAACTCATACTACCCAGATGAGAATCTAGATTTCTAAGTTAAACTTAAAAAATTCATAACTAATTCTATACTCATCCAATGGTCTTATATTTTATATGTATGGAAAGCCCAAAATGTACAGTTTCATATAAAAATAGAATCATCAAATTCAAATGGCTGTAGGCGGAGCCGTACACTCTGCCATATGGACCATTGAGGGGAAAACCCTAACAGCTTCTTGAATTCTTCTTGAATTCATGTCTTCCTTAAATCAATCCATCCAATCTTCAATTCAAACTCACATGTACACCTTTAACCAACCTTAATTCATTATCATCACTCAAGATAACATTAGAATCATAGATGAACAAGGGACCCTAAGCAGCTCCAAATCAAAGAAAAGAAGGAGAAAGTTGAAATTCCTACCTTGGTGGTGTGGAATCTTGGTGGAACTTGATCTTGGAGTAAAGTTGATGGTTGGAGCTTGAGCTTGGGGATGAGAGGAAGTGGAAGAAGATGGAGGAAAGTGGGAAAATGAGGGCTAGCCTACACCTCTTGTGGGGAGGCCGAAAATGTAAAGGGAGAAGGAAGAAAAAAATGAAAACTTATGAAGGAAGTTGGCTTTTAATTGGTAGACTTCAGTCCTCATTCAAACTTGGCTTGGCTTCCCTCTTTTATGGCTGATTGAGGCACCACTTGTAGGGATTTTTTGACTAAATCTTGGTCCTCCATCATAGGGTTCTCATAATATAATTTCTATTGGTCCGGTTCCGACAATTTAAAATACCAAAATTCTACCGATTTCCTTCAAATCGGTAAAATAGTTTTAGAAAAGTCTTATGAGGTTTCCTATGGTTCTAATCTAATTCCATCAAGTCTAATCTTTCTAAATCATATTTAATTGCCTTTAAGTGAATGCTTAATCGAATCCTAATTAATCCCAATTATTCAATGAAAATCGAACAATCTAGGCGAAAAACGATAAAAATTCGGTGAAGGTGAGGCCAAGTTTCTCCACTATCTTGAGCAACACTTGGCGCCAGTCATATATGGTAGGGGTGGCTGAATTTCAGCCACTTAAGTGAGGGTTTCCAGTAGAAAATTCTACTGGTTTGATTCTAGCAGTTTAAAATACTCAATCTTCGCCGATTTTCTTCAAATCGGCAAAACTTTAGTAAATAACTCTGAGAGAATTTCTATATCTCTATCCTAATTGTTCCTATGCCTAATCTCTCTAATTAATATCTAATTAACTTCTAATTAAACCTACTTAGTCAATAAGGTCGAATAAATTGCTTGTTAACGTGAAATAATCGTTCTTGCAAATTTGGAGCTTTTCTATTTTCTATTTTCCGTGGCTAATGGCATATCTGTAATTTTGAGCAAATTCAGGGGCACCCCACGTCATTTCACACCAGAATGCCTCCATGGCCCAATCGATAGAGATTTAAACTTCTACGGTTTTATCCGGTGATTCTGTTTCGTTTAAAACCCCATTCTGCTAATTCTACCGATGTGTGGATATAAAAGTTATTTTATAAAAAGTTCTAGGGTTATTGTGGAAATATTCACTTAGGATTAAAGTACAATTTCTAAAACTTTTGGGCAAGATTGTAATTAACAAAAGTTGACAGGGGCACTTTTGTCATTTCCTAATATGGTAGTGGCATATTTTTAACGGCAATGTTATGCTACCCTATATTTTTGAGTGTGAAGATTGTCGGGTATAACACTGCCTGAGAAATTCCCACACTGCCTAAGAGAAATAATTCAAAGATTTTATTATACTCCACTTAAGAAAGTGAGGGATGTTACATTCTACCCTCCTTAAAAGAATTTTGTCCCCAAAATTCCGTGGCTAAGATTGGTTGAGGAGAAATTTCTTATCCTACAGAAGCACTCCTTCTCATGGTGTTGCTTGCTGATAGCTATGAGGTACTATCTCAATAAGTAAAAAAGATCTATAAGAAGTATATTGGTGTTTGGGTTTGTCTAGTTTTTATGATGCCCTGTACTAGCATCCACTTTATTGGAGACTTCTTTTATCTTCTTTATCTTTTTGTCCAACTACTTTGCTTAGTAATAGCCCTTAAACTTTCTGTTGTGTGTACTCAAGACTCCAAATATCGATTCATGAAGATTCGCGGTTTTTAAAGACAACCGATTGTCGCCATAATTGACGTCAATATGTAGTAACGATGATGGTTGAATCCAAGTTTTAGGAGTTGTGTATAATGTTTCTCAAGATTCTTATTTGCCCAGTTACTGATTATTCAATCATAAATTCGCTTCCAATACCGCTCTTTAGAAGTATAAGCTTAGGTCTCTTCTGAAAATTATAACTGGAAGCTTTATCTTAAAATTCCTTTTCCTATAAACTTTACTTCGTGCTCCATTACTTGTGGGAAGATCTCAGGTCACTCCCACTGTATGGTTAAAGTTTATAAGATTCATAGCTCTTCTTATTACCATCCTCTTGTTCCCCTTGATTTTTAGCTATCAAGGTATACGTGCTTCGGCATAGAGATGAGGGTTAATAGCCATATTTCCTTAGCAAAGTTGCAGACTCTTCCTTATCCCATTTCTTTTCTGCGAGATACCTTCATAACATGTCAAGAGTCCCCCTAGATTATATGGTGACCCAAAGTACACTTTATCTTGACGATGGCCTGATCCGTTAGCGAGCTCGCCGAGAAAGTTACTTATCTTTCTTGCCATTTGTCTGACTACTATTGCATTATGATTTCTGGTAAACTCTTTATACACCGTGTCCTGAGTCTTCGACACCAACTCGAGCAGTTCTATTATTACCAGGGCTATTGTCTGTAGCAACAATTAATTTCGATAGTTAGTGGTCATGGTGCCCTATTAAAGTTTTTGGGAAATCGATTTAGCAATTCCCAAGGTTTTGGTCCACTTGACCACCTTTGATCAGTGATGAGTTCCCTTATATTGAGTCTAGAATGTAGGATTAGATCATTTTCATAAACTGTAACTATAGGCCTTGCTTTGAAATCTCTCTTCTTCTTATGAGCTCTATTTCATTTTTCTCATTATCTGCCAGTCGGATTTCGTGTCGTCCCAATTGAGCTTCTTAATGACTATTGCAATATCTTTTTCCCCAGAATATGATCAATTCAATATGAGAAAAGGATTATTGAGTTGAAAAGATTCCATCACTCTCCTATCTTCTTCAATTTGGTAGTGAGGGGATTCCTTGTTTATTATGTTGACGTTCCACCTTCTTCTAAACTTTAAATACCACCAGCACTACATTCCTCATTGATGGTCAACCCTAGTATAATATGTATCAAGTTTACGGTTAAACTTGACATTACTCTTACTATTGAGCATTTTGGTTATCCCTTGTAACATCATGCCCCCAGGATGTAATCCACTTGCTATGAGAGATGGAAATAATGGTCTTACTACTCTGTTGAAGTTACAATATAAGGACTTGCCAGAAGGTCACCCATTTTAATATTACTCTCATCCTGGTATGCTTAACTATGGAACTTTGATGGAACCTAGTGCGTTAGTGATGATCGTATTTAATCTGGCCCAAGGTATGGAGACTCTTCTGACTGCCTCTAATTCTGACATCATTACCTTGCCCCTCATGGGGCACGCTCCCAAATCCTTTTTGACCTTATATTGGCGCATTATCCGGTCTTGCTTAGGGTGCATTGGGTCTGTTGCATTTATGATCGGTGCCAAGGCAACCCTGCTTGGTATTTCATACACAATCTTATTTGCACCGTAATGTAATACTAGATAGCTTTTCTCTTTGTAATAGGCTAGGTAGAATTCCAAACTTCTTCTTTCCTACCTCGTTCCTAGTATGTTTAATTATTCCTGCGGAAATTTGTTTGTTTGCATTTGTCAGAACCTACCTTGCTGTTGCTCCCTAGGTCTATCGGGATTAGTTGCATACTTTAGGTCTTTATTACTCTCACCTGAATCTGAATACATCCCTTATCGAATTATTCCACCCATAGCATATATAATGGTGCCTAAGGGCAATTGTTAGACTTTGCCTTTCTTCTCTAAATAGCTCATTCCTCTACTAACAACATGTTGAAGATAATCCTATCATCCAGTTCCTGTGGTGGCTGAGGTTGATAGAATTTGAACATGACTAGATTTTCTAGCATTTTCCTTATCCCTGAAAGGTAGGAAAAATTACACTTAGTTCCTATGCCACCTCTAGTCTAAAAGTGTTCCTACTTTAGGTTAGTAGGAAATATATTGCCTCTCTCTCTCGTTACACTTATAACTTCATCTACTTTCCATACCGCATATAATTGTATCTCTATCTTGATTTAATGTACAATTAGATGGGTTTCTTTACAGTTTGCTCAACTGTTTCCCTTTCGAAGCCAAAATTCTACTTTGTACTCTTCCAATTTGCAATCGCTACAAGGTTAGTTCCTAGTAACCTTGAGGAAGAAACCACTCCATCCTCTGGACGGGGACTTAAAACGGTCGCTCGTATACCTAACCGAAGTTTCGGCCCTTAGTTTCTTTCACTAATTCTCTACTTCATTCGTCCACTCTACAAATTTCTTACTAAAGGATCAAGTCTTTATAATGTGGTATTACCACAACCCAAAATAAAAATCATTGACTGAATTTGCTGGCAAGGTACCTTTTAGGTAGTCCCATTCATGAAGAAAATAAGGGTACAATCCATGCCGCATGAAATGACCTCATCAGCGAGTAATAATCTTACTCTTGTCAAGTACTAAAGTTACAAAACTAGGCAGAAGAATCCCCTATATCCAATCTAAAAAAGATGGCGTGAATCAGATAATTGCAATAAAGCTTGAAACAAGCCCGATCACGGTCATTTCCAACTAAAATTCTGCCCTTGACAATAGGAAGCCTTCAGCTATCCGTCAACCCCTTGCAAACAACCTTTTTCGATATAACTAGGTTTACTATGTCCATAGCAAATCGTCTGACACAATTCCTTTGATTGAATCTTTAATTCTCTACACTCCTCAACTTACTAAATTGTCTATCCCTTTATGCCATCATTACTTTCTAAGAGTCTTATCCCTAATAATTATGTATAGAAGGTCCTTAAGAAGCCTACTAGATGTTTTAAGCTTCTGTTTGCACAAAACCTTATATTGAGGTGATCAAGCTCAACATTCAGTCAAGTGCAATAGGTAGTCCACAATACTCACAACAAGACTACCATGCATAATATTTCTATGTCCTCTTCACGTGAGGACCTAAAGCATGGTTTACCTAGATTCTTAGAGTATGCATCAGAAGCATAATCAGTCCATCCACGGGCCTATACAGGATGAACCGGGCTTTGATACCAATAAATATAACACCCTTTATTATATAAGCCATGCTCGAGTCATGAAGTTATATTAAAGGGTGTCATTGTGGTAAGAAAGCTTTAAAATATGAAAAATAGAATACATGGCCCTTTAACTGTACACTTTATTACTAACTAATAGCTCATAAACTTCGTCATATCTGACACATAGAGGATAAAATAATTACAATTTAAAAGAAATTATGACTGACATAATAACTTGCTTCGACATAGTCGCTAGCTAGCTTCAATAGTCTCTTGGTCTGGTTTGCGCCCGAGTCTTACTCAGAAAATGTCCTAGCACTCTGCCACGCACCCGATTTCCAACTTAGATACTGGAATCTTTACGGAAAAGAAAAATATACAAGCAGGCAGTGAGAACCTAAGGTTCTCAGTAGGTGAACTCAAACTATTACTCATATAGTGCCATCATAAACATTCCAGCCGCTTCGGTTTCTTATGAAAATGTGAACACATATATGCAAGCAGTGGTTCAATTTTAAATTGAAAACATCTTTCTCAAAGCGGGTTATATTTTATCCACCACTAGGCATATCATATGGCAGACATAGAAACATGAATAGTGTAATATACTTTAGTAAGAATCATAATAACATCATGACATAATGAGATAATTAGAAATGCACATATAGATGTTTGTACTTGATTGTATGCAAGTGCACTTGACTTAATTCATCTCTTTCTTTAACTTGCAACTTGATCTTACTTTCTGTACCTGGTCCCCCGAAGGTGAATGGCCTCTCTCACCCCTGGGTAATAGCCTACTTTCCAGGTCTGAGCTCATACCTATACATGAGTGATAGGTTTACTTTCCCCGACCCTCACACCGGCCTATTCCCCTTAAATTTGGTCGAGGGCTGGCCCAAGTCTTAGACAGTACCGCTTTGGCCCACGCTAACTAGGTCTATGCCATGCCTCACGTGGTAGCTTGGTACGTCTTTCTTGCAAGTTCTTATTATCTTTTCCTTTCCATATCTTATCATGCATGCGGATGCTTTGTGCATTCATGGATATGTCTCATACCTTACTTCTCATATCATATTCTAATTATGCTTGCATGCAGGACGTACATGAACATGACATGTACATGTAAATATATTCAAAGCATAATCACCCATAGCATAAGTTCTCATAACTTCATAAACTTCTGTCGAAAATTCAGCAACATAACGGATCGAGTCCAGTTCCCCGTGAATAGTGCCAGACTACTAGTAAAATCATTCAAACATTACAAGTCAATTTGGGACAACAATTATATATCTACAATATCATTCATCAAAGTTAATACAAATATCAATAAAGTTTTTTGTTTATTTCATCCTATTCTGCCCGAAATTTGTATAATCCACTTTTAGTCCAATTCAACTCATTTGAACCTGGATTTTGGTATGTCATAGCTTTATGTGTCTAGTTTCCAACTCTTTTGGCCCCATCTCATTTTGATTTGTATAACTCAAGTTATAA
This sequence comes from Pterocarpus santalinus, assembly GCA_031439595.1. Taxonomy (NCBI): domain Eukaryota; kingdom Viridiplantae; phylum Streptophyta; class Magnoliopsida; order Fabales; family Fabaceae; genus Pterocarpus; species Pterocarpus santalinus. The sequence continues at coordinate 45,764,918 of CM062532.1, read as the reverse complement.
GCATTTTACCTTAGACTGTCCTGTTCTTAGCCAGAATTGCACTCTTATAAGTGAAAATTCACTAAAAATAGAAGTTTGGGTAAAATCATACAAAATTTATATCAATTTAAAGCTAACAGAACAAGCTTTCAAATGAAATAAACTGCATATCATTTGCATATGTATATTTTGAGATATGAGCCCCGTAACTTGACCCTACTAGGCTATCCTATTCCAGCCTAGTTTGAGCTTAAGGTGAATTCATTGATGTACTGGGAATAATTGGCAATGTATCTGACTTTGAAATTTTTATGGGATGTTCTCTCATATGTTAGTTTTCAAAAAACATTGGGTTCGCTTAATTTAGAGTTGTATAGGGTGAGTTATACCCTTCCCAACTCATACTGCCTAGATGAGAATCCAGATTTCTAAATCAAACTTCAAAAATTCATAACTAATTCTATGCTAATCCAATGGCCTTATATTTTATATGTATGGAAAGCCCTAAATGTCTAATTTTATATAAAAATGGATTCATCAAATTCAAACAGCTGTAGGCAAAGCCGTGCACCCCACCGTATGGACCATCAAGGGGAAAACCCAAGCAGCTTCTTGAATTCTTCTTGAATTCATATCTTCTTTTAATCAATCCATCTAATCTTGAATTCAAACTCACATGTACACCTTAAACCAACCTTAATTCATCGTTATCACTCAAGATAACATTAGATTCATAGATGAACAAGGGATCCTAGGTAGCCCCAAATCAAAGAAAAGAAGGAGAAAGTTGAAATTCCTACCTTGGTAGTATGGAATCTTGGTGGAACTTGATCTTGGAGTGAAGCTGATGGTTGGAGCTTGAGCTTGGGGATGAGAGGAAGTGGAAGAAGATGGAGGAAAGTGGGAAAATGAGGGCTGGCCTGCACCTCTTGTGGGGAGGCCGAAAATGTAAAGGGAGAATGAAGAAAAAAAATGAAAACTTATGAAGGAAGTTGGCTTTTAATTGGTGGACTTCAATCCTCATTCAAACTTGGCTTGGCTTCCCTCTTTTATGGCTGATTGAGGCGCCACTTGTCGGGATGTTTTGGCTAAATCTTGGCTCTCCATCATAGGGTTCTCGTAGTATAATTTCTATTGGTCCGATTCCGACAATTTAAAATACCAAAATTTTACTGATTTCCTTCAAACCGGTAAAATAGTTTTAGAAAAGTCCTATGAGGTTTCCGATGGTTCTAATCTAATTCCATCAAGTCTAATCTTTCTAAATCATATTTAATTGGCTTTAAATGAATGCTTAATCGAATCCTAATAAATCCCAATTATTCAATGAAAATCGAATGAAAAATGATAAAAATCCAGTGGAGGTGAGGCCAAGTTTCTCCACTATCTTGAGCAACACTTGGCACAAGTCATATGTGGTAGGGGTGGCTGAATTTTAGCCACTTAAGTGAGGGTCTCCAGTAGAAAATTCTACTAGTTTGGTTCTGGTAGTTTAAAATACTGAATCTTCGCCAATTTTCTTCAAATAGGCAAAACTTTACTAAATGACTCTGACAGAATTTCTATATCTTTATCCTAATTGTTCTTAAGCCTAATCTCTCTAATTAATATCTAATTAACTTCTAATTAACCCTACTTAGTCAATAAGATCGAATAAATTGCTTGTTAACATGAAATAATCATTCTTGCACATTTGGAGCTTTTCTATTTTCTATTTTCTGTGGCTAATGGCATATTCGTAATTTTGAGCAAGTCCAGGGGCATCCCACGTTATTTCACACCAGACTGCCTCCATGGCCCAATCGATAGGGATTTAAACTTCTACGGTTTCACCCTGTGATTTTGTTTCGTTTAAAACCTCATTCTACTAATTCTATCGATGTGGGGACATAAAGGTCATTTTACAAAAAGTTTTGGGATTATTGTGGAAATATTCGCTTGGGGTTAAAGTACAATTTCTAAAACTTTTGGACAAGATTGCAATCAACAAAAGTTGACAGGGGCAATTTTGTCATTTCTTAATTTTCAGAATATGGCAATGCCATATTTTTAATAGTAATGTTATGCTACCCTATATTTCTGAGTGTGAGGATTGTCGGGGTATACCCCTGCCTGAGAAATTCTCATACTGCCTAAGAGAAATAATTTAATGTTTTTATTATATTTCACTTATGAAAGTGGGGAATGTTACAGTGATTGTATATGATATTTGATTTCTTTTATCTCAATATAATACTTTGTTTCAATTTTAATTTTTAAAATATAAAAATATATTACATTGGCTATTATTTACCATTATCGTAGATATTGATAGTTGTACTAATACACCATATTGAGATATTTACTTGTGTTAACATAATAGCATTAGCATTAATAGTATCATGTATCATAAGATGCCAACAATATGATTGAATGTGATTAAGTAAGTAGCAGACTTCACTTAACCAAATTGAATGAAAATGAAGTGGAATATATAGAAGAATTTTGGATGGTGCTCTAGTTGCATGCAAATCGGTGCATTGGTTGAAAATAGCAAAGAAGGAAGCAATCATAGTTAAGTTTGATTTTAGGAAAGCCTATGATTTTGTTAGGTAGATACTTGTGGATCAAGTCTTGGATAAAATGGGGTTTGGTGGAGTGTGGAGAGGTTGGATTCAAAGTTGCTTAAGCTTAGCCTCTATGTCTATCTTAGTAAATGGATCCCTACCAAACCATTTAGAATGGAAAAAAGTTTGCGACAGGGTGATCTATTGTCCCCTTTTCTTTTCGTCTTAATAGTGGAAGTGCTTATTAAGATGATTCTTAGAGTGATTGATAAGGGCCTAGTTCAAGGAATCCTAATAGGGAAGAATCAAATATCCTTGTCTCATTTGCAATTTGTAGATGATACTATTTTATTCTGCCCAGCCAACAGGAAGATTTTGAAGAATTACAATAGGATTCTTGATTGCTTGGGGTTGATGTCGAGGTTATCTATTAATTATGACTAGTTATAATCCCCTTCAATTGCTCAGAAGAATTGGTAAAGGGCTTGGTGGCAAGCTTTGGATGGCCGAATGCATCATTGCCAATTACTTGTTTGGGTATTCCCCTGGGTGCAAACCCAAGGAAGGTTGCTAATTGGAAACCAATCATTGAAAACGTGGAAAAAAAGCTATCAGGGTGGAAAACACACTTATTGTCCAAAGCGAAGAGATTAGTTCTCACCAAGACAGTTTTAAATAGCCCACCTTTGTACTACCTGGGGCTATTTAAAATGTCAAAGGTTGTTGCGAAGAAACTTATCTCCTTGCAATCCAGATTTTTTTGGGGATTTAGGAAGGATAAGAAAGGCATAGCAGCAATTAGTTGGAGTTAAATTCAATTGCCCAAAAAAGTTAGAGGTTTGGGAGTGGCTGATCTCATCATAAAAAATGCAGCTTTACCGTTTAAGCGGTGGTGGCATTATTCAAAGAAAGGAAAACCATTGTGGAAAAGAATTGTAAGCTCATGTAACAACCTTCATATGGGCCACAAACTAGTATGTTGAGTCACCCTTATTTTTCCCTAAATATGTCCTCTAAACCCTAGAATTTTCTACACACTCTCATCCCCTGCTCATTTTATGCCATCACCATCACCATCTTCTGATCTTCATTCTCTTCTTCATCACCTCCATGCTCATGAGCTTCAAGCTCAAAGATGGAGGCCTTCTTGGCCTCAACATTACTTGCACCTTTTATAAAAATTAATCCTCATCCTCTACTCTATCAATTTGATGATTAAACCTCAAGTAGAGTCTCTCTACCTCCATAAGAGCTGATGCCATGGTGAGAAAGGAAAGGTAGGATGTTGCTTTTACCTTCCTTGCTTCCATAGTTTCAAGGATTTTGGGGCAGGTAACTTACATCCTTAATTATTTGATGTTTTGTGTGATTATGTGGTTGATGTTACCTCTTTGTGTCATCATGTGTTCATCTTTTATGATGCTTATATGACATCCTTTTAGTGATCTAAGATAAGAAATCTCAGTTTAGGTTGGAGATTAGGCCAAAAGGACAAGATAGAACCAAAACAAAAAATTGTTGGATGTAAACCTTAGAGTGATGTTTGTACGATAGGGCTCATACCTCAAACCACAGAAATTGAATTTGAATGTAACTAATTTTAGATGAAATTAGACTTCAAGAGCAATCTAGGGATATAAATTATAAGATCATTGGATCTAAATTGAATTAGTTATGAATTGTTGAAGTTGGCTGTTGAGTTTCACTCTTTGTCCTGACCAGAGTGTGATGTGAAAAGTATAACTTGCCCTATACAACTTTAAATTAAGTGAAACTAATTTTATTATAAAGCTAACACATAGAGAAATATGTCATAAAAATTTTAGAGCTAGACAATGAGTCGGCCTTCCCCGGTAATTCTTTGAAGTTGACCTATGCTTTGTGCGAGTGGAAATATGGTAGCCCATTTGAGGAGTTCATAACTTGAGTTCTAGTTGCCCAATTCGATTGAAACTATGGTAAATAAAATATGGTTCAAATAGCTACAAATGGATATAAATTTTGTATAAAAATGATATAAGATGGATTTTTAGTGATTTTCCAAAGTTATGTGTAACATCCTCAATTTTCCTTCATACTAAATTACCTCAGTAACCCTAAGTAATTAGGCACATAATGAGAAATTAAAAGATTAAGGCTTAATTAAAGAATTTATGTGGCAATTTGGAAGAAAAAGTTAATGCTTAATTGAGATTGGAGAATCTCTAATTAAGTAAGTTAAACTCCTAATAGCTTAATCAAGTACTAATCGCCAATAATTAACTTAATCAAGTTTAATTAAGGATAATTAAGCTTAATTATAAGCTTAATTTTCTTAATCATGTTCTTGTGTGATAATTACTAATTCTTGCTTAATCAAGTTGTTGATAACCTAAAATCAATATTAAGTAAAAGGATAATTAACAATGTAATTAAAGGATTGATTATAATATGAAAACGGGTTAAAACGGAGAATGTGGTCACCTATGGAATAAAGGGTGCACGGGATGATGCCTTGATTAGTAAATTCCTAGGAGAATGACTATGTTCCCCTTTTGGGAACTATTTGTGCTACGGATTGGAAGGATTTTGGGATGTTGTGGTGCCCTAGGAGGTTAAACCTCTAATAGGGACATTTCTCTCAGCCCAATGGTAAGGATGCTGAAGCTCTGCAAAGATGCACTCAGATCTATCTCTTTCTAAACCCACTAACCAAAAGAAACCTTGCATTCGTTTTATACCAAAAAGGAAATATTCTTGATAGATTACCTCCCTTATATACCTTTTGCCATAACCAAAATGGGTTATCTAATAACTAGTGCCCTAAAAAGGTGATATTCACATGTTTCAAGGCTAGAGACAAGTCACTCCTATATTGGTCAAAGGGGGCTTTGCTTTTGCTATTGGCTTGAACCATGGGAACACCTTGGAGCCTAAGGTCCCAAGAGAGGCAACGATAACAAAATGGAAAAAACTAATTCTGAGATAGGGAACCAAGACAAGAAAAACACATACCTATCATCCCACATTGAACTCTCGGATGCACACAGACCATACCAACCAAGTTCACTAACCCACACCAAAACACCATATTCTTGACTTTGAGACACTCATCCACAACCAGAAAATATGAAGCTAGTACCCAGAACCCATTTCTACTACCGAGGGGTGTCTCGTGGTCCGGAGGCAACATCTTGTCACCGCTTAAAGGGCTAGGGTGGTGGCAACGTCTGTTTTCTTCCAAGGTTATAGAACGGGTGGTTCCTTTTAATCCCATATTGCTTACTCTATCCTCCAAAGTTTATGAATCTAGATATCTTACTATTGGCTTTGAGTGCAAACTCTTGTTGAGAGAAAAAATAGGTTCAGAACACAAGTTAATTAAGTTGCAAGAGCACTTAATCATATAATGAAAATTCAAATTCAGTCAACTAGACAATAAAGTAAAGAGTGATATCATTATAGCAAAATACATGAGACAAGAGTGCTTTTTATAAGAGTTAGTACATTATTTGTCCCCTCATCATCCAATTTGTCTTCTTAATCACTAATTAACATAAGATAACACAAAATGACACAAAAATATCTCCCCTCATGCCTTAATAACCTATGGCCACAACACATGCACACACATACACACGCACACGCACAACACACACACACTCATTTTCGTTTTATGTCATCTTATTCTCTCTCTTAAACACAAATCCTTCAACTTCTCTCTATATTCTCTCTTCTTCGTCTTTTTCATCTTCTTCATCATTCTCCACCTCCATAACCAAACCTTTCTTACTAAGCCCTTCAAAGATCACATCATTTGGTCTTTGAAGAAGAGATTCAAACACTACAAACTCCATTTTATCAAGAACTCAAAAGCTCTCTCCTTCCTCATTCAAAACCACCACTTTTTTCCACTTGGAAGAACACCATCTTCTTCATTTTCTTCTTCTTGGAGGTGCTAAACTCATCACTAGGTGGTGATTGCTACTTTTTTCTTTTTTTTACTCAAGAAGCTTGAAGCTTGGCTCTCACCATGGCCAAGATCTCCAAGTGAGAACTTGAGAAAGTTCCCTTTTTTGGAAAAAAAAAAATGTTGCTTCTTAAGCCTTGTTCATGAATGTTCATGGGGATGTCTTGAGTTGTCTTCCTAAATGCCCTAAGAGTTTCTCTTTTTAGCAAAATATGTTCTTGATCTTGTTCATGAGTTGTTCTTGTTTATTGAAAGCTTATCTGCTTAAGTGCTTTAAAGTTTCCATTTTTCTTTCTTAGAGAATGAGTTCTTGATGATTCTTGGTGGTTTTGGTTTAAAGTTGATTTATTTCCTTTTTATGAGCTTAAGATTGGAAAAGGTCTCATCTTTACATCTTTCTTATGATTTTGATAAGACTATGAACATTCCAAAAGTATAAAACTTTAAAAGTTTGCTTCTTGATGCATAAAAAGTGGCGCTATTTTTATGGGTTTCATAAGATTTCACTTTGTTCTTCTTAAAGACAAGAATACGTGTAAAAGTCTAAACATTTTAGAACATGAAGTTTTCTAAGTCATAAAAATAAGAACTTGTCACTTTATGTCTTAAAGATTGAATCCTAAAGACAAAATCTTTTATAAAGTTTCAAACTTTAATAAAAAAAATGTAACTTTTAAGTCATAAAGATGTAGATGCGTGCTTTAATCTTGTAAAGGTTAAATCTTGAGATGGAAATGTTGATTAGAGTTCAAATCTTTCTTCAAGAAAGAACCATTTTAAATTTTAAGGCAACTTTAAATCATAAAGTTGAAATCTTGATGGTCTTATAATGATTAAAAGTGTCAACTTTCTTAAAGAATAAGACTTTTAAGTCATAAAGCTAGCATCTTGTATGATTTTTTTAAAAAGGTTGAATCTTTAAGATAAGAATATAATTTTAGAGACTCATACTTTCATAAAGGACAAAACTTTATAATCATAAAGGTGAAATCTTGCTATTCTAATTACTAAACTTTGAATCTTATAACTTGTGAAAATAAAAACTATCTCTTGATGATTGGTGAACATGGTGTTATTGGGTTCACAATTATGCATTGTCATGACCCAAGGGACTAGAAGGATCTCAAAATCCTTTGGGAACAGAAGTATGATTAGGGCTTCTGAGCATACCATAAATTTAGGAATCACTAAGTGCACTGTCTCAAGGTAAAAAAAGGAAATAATAACTTAGTCAACTTGAACAAAGTGTTCCATCAGACATATACATAAGTAAAATGGTAATTTCACATAAGGACTAAGTAACTAAAAAGACTGCACGCACATTATTTTGACTATGTGATTCTCTCATGGGTAAACATGGGAAATCATATGATGGCTTATAAGACTTTTCACAAAGAATAACATAACTATGAACTCCTGTTAGGGGATAAAGGTATGATGCCTTTGAGCATGATATATGATTAGTTTGATTGAGCGTTGACCAATGATTGAATGATTGTGGACAATTGGTATGATGATGTGAAATGGATATAATTAGTTATTGATTGAAATTTCCATGTTTGGCATTTTGGGGAAGCTTCGGTCTAGCCGTTATGTCGTCAGATTTCTGCCCAAATTATGGACGTAGTCGTATCATTATATACCCACATGTGTCTTGTCAATGATTGCAATGATGAAAGATGTGGTCATAGCAAAAGAAAAGAAAGAATAGGATATAACCCTTCAATCACTTCGGTAAGAGAAGTGAGAGACGATGATCCATAAAGACTCAAGGAACCTTTATAGGGAAGGCAAGGGTGACATGGAGAACCCTTCAACTTAGAGGTAACCATTATCAGCTAAGTCTAATTTGGTTTAATACTATGTGACAATGGTCATGGAATGAGCTCATGTCCAAAAGTGGGCTATATCAAAGAAAAACCAAAGAATGTTAAGCATGTGCTAAGAATGAAAGTAAAGTCAAAGTAAAACTATGGTCAAGTTATTGAGTTTGCATAGCAATGCATGCATCGATATTATCCATATGTATTATGAATGTTTATTCCATGCTTTAGTACATATGTTAATGTGTGATGTTATGATTATGATGTTAAACTTAAAAGCAACCCGCTTTGAGAATTTATGTTTTGAAGATTATTAAAAATGAACTTATGCATGTCCACTATTTTTATAATTAAAACCCGAAGTAGCTGGGACGATGACACAGTAGTTGTCTAGTCGCAATCCTACTGAGAAATATTGTATTTCTTACTCATACATTTCTGTGTCATCTTCAAAGGATGTCAATGTTGGGCACAATAGTGACTTTTGTTGGGATCTCGGTGATGCATTGGCACTTTGACCTAGTGTTGAATGTATATGTGTTGGATCGCTCAGCGATCCACTGCTATAATTTTGTGCACCTGTGATGAGTCCATTTTTTCGGCCCTCATGAGTCATTCGAGGACATTACCATGGATGATATGCGTCTACCTTTTCATCCTCTGAGTTACCTGACAGATGGGGATTTTGACTCTGACACTTGGTTGACGCTGACTGTTTCGATAGAGACGGATCTCTCAGAGTCATCACACTCGACTTACTCTGTGGGATCCTACCGCTTGGAGCTATCTCAGCCTTCGATGATTCGAATGTCTTCTAATTCTTTACTTTGTCTGCTGGCCTAGCTCCACCCTCGACTTGTGGTCATGGGTTCATTTGCACCTATGCTGTACCCGGCGTGCATGGCCGTGCATGAGGATATGGACGTGGAGGTGAAGCCCCCAGTGGATTTCGGAACAGTTACCTTCCGTTTGATAGTTGACCTAGATAGCGCATGTGGAGCCGATCACGAGGATATCCCTTTTTTGGTTGGTGGTTATAAGGTTATCATTTTCTTTGGCATGTACAGATAGTCGAGATTTCAGATGTATTTTCCTTTCCTTCTATTCAGTTAGGATTATTTCGTAGGGCCAATAGTAGATATCGATCCATGACTATTTATGTATGACTCTTTGCACTACTATTAACTATATTAACTATGATGGCTATGGAATGATATTATGTTTATCCAAGATGATGGTTAATTATATCGCCTCTATTTATTTATTTGCACTGCTTGTATGAGATAGCTATGTTCAATATTATACTTTTGCGATGCGTACATGGCTCTTGGTTTTCAAAATGATTTACTCATGTTTTCATTGTTCAAAAAAAAAAATTTTACCTCTATTTTCAGTATAAAGTAATTTAAAAATGGTAATGTTAGTTCCGCAAACAAAAGTAACAACTAATAATTCCATAATATGACTTAAGCATAGCATGGGACTATTAGGGTGTTACATCAAATGTGCAAGTCTGTCTTGAAATAGGGCAGCATTGAGTAAAAACTTAATAACTCAAGTTATATACATCAAAATTTAGTGCAACAAAAAAGGTTTAATAGTAGACAAATAGGGCTACAACATTTTCAATTTCCAGGTTAAAATGAATTAAATTGAAAATTTAGTGGAATTCATAAGAATAGGGCAGATTTAAAGAAATTGGGACAACTTAAGGAATGTCTTAGTTTAAAGGTCCTATAAGCCATAAAAGATTCATAGGCATAAGATTAATATAATTTGACACCAATATAATGTTATATTGATGTATTATCTATGATGATTATAATTGATATGATTGGCTGACCATCTGTATTATGGGATGCTTATAAGTCTAGCTGTTATGCAGCCATATTTCCAACAGAAGTATTCGAATGTGCTATGTAACATCCGAAAAATTTTATTAATAACTGAGTTATTCGGTTTTTATCGAATAAGTGGGTTTAATCGAAATTTGATTAAGCATTTATTTAAAGCCAATTAAGTGTGACTTAGAAGTGATTAGGCTTGATGGAATTAGATTAGGAACATAGGAAACCTCACAGAATTTTTCTAAAACCAGTGTACCGATTTAAGAGAAATCGGTAAGATTTCGGTAATTTAAACTGTCGGAACGTGGAACTTAGGGAACAATCATAAAAGTTTTGGAAGACCAATTAAGGATTAATGTTGGAAATCGGAATCACATAGCACATAAAACACTTTAAAATCGAAAGTCAAGGACAAGAATATAAGGCCTAAAATACTTAAACCCGGAGGTCGAGGATTTTCAACATAAACTCGGAAGTTGGTACTAGAATAAGAAACCTTATACTCGAATCCTGGAAGTCGAGAAAACTAGTATGCTTTAAAACTCTTATACACGTAGTTTCAAAACTCAATCCAGAATCAATCTCAGAGATCGAACATAACCCCGGAAGTCAGAACTTATATAATCTCGGAACTCGGACCTAATCCAATCTTGGAAGTCGAACTCGGGAACATTAATAAGAGTTAAAAGCTTGCAAGGTAGATTAAGACTTAAACTTTTAAAACTTACACCTAACTACCTAAGTTTTGCTCAAAAGACTTTGTTGTGTGTGACAACTAATGGAGATATGATGTTCTATGTTGGGTTTGCTATTTGATTAAAATTTTTTGGTTGTCTGGTACTATTCATGGGGAAGCGGACATGATCCGTTATGCTGCCGAAAATTCGGCAGAGATTTCAATTAATATGAATCTACAAGTTATGTGTGTATTGGTCCAAGTATTAGATAAGCAATGCTACTTTTATAAGAATGAGGAAGGATTTCCATGTGACTTGGGCTAGCCCTTGAGCAAAGTTAAGGGGAATCGATCAGTGGGCAAGTCGGGGAAAGTAAACCCGGCAACTTTGTATAGGAACGAGCTCAATCCTAAGAAGCAGACTATTACCTAGGAGTTTTTATGGCCAATAGACTCCCAGGGGACCAAGTATGGAAAAATATGAGTTAAGGTCAAGTGCATTTTTTATTATGCATATCCCTAATTTTTGTTATCATGCATTGTGTTAATTACACCATTGGATGTTTTATACATATCATTGTTCACTTTATGGCTGTCACTTAACTATGCCAAAGACACAGGTCTGGTTGTTTACTACTCTGTTTAATTTCCTTTATCTCCATAAGTAAAACCAAGTTGTGTTTCGGGCTATGATTTCTATAACAAATTGAGTACAATATCCTGTTGATGCAACATTTTCTTTTAATTAACCAAAATCCAAAACAACTAAGAATGACAACAATGATAGATATGTATAAACTTAGGATTTCGACTGAGAAATCCTTATTTCTCACCACTACTATATGTTTCTGCGTCATTCTCAGATCATGGAGAATGCGGCCATCAGTGTCCTATTCATTGAGTTCCCCGAACTCCATATCCACCTCGATCCTTTCATAGATTCCATATACATATCCGGTAGATGTCAGTTTTGCCTTTATTTCTTCTTCCAAAGAGACTTTGCGGTACCACTCATGCATCCCCTATTCGACCTTGCCGTCTCTTATATAGCCACCCCACTCTACATGGCACACCCGTTTCCACCTCCGCTAGCAGCAGCGGCGGCAGCAGCAGTAGCACCACCACCAGTAGTGGCTGCAACTCCCATGGCTCCGCCAGCCTCACCACCATAGCAAATCCCCTCTACCTCTATGTTTGAGGAGGACCCGTTAGAGGCGGTGAGTTCGTCTTCTTCGTCTTCTGCCCTGAGTATGGACTATACTCCTGCTGATGCCGGTATGGCGAATGGATTCCTTTCCTCAGAATCCACCTAGAGTGCCCATGCAGTGCAGTGGTACGATACGTATAGAATGGCCCTCTTTTAGCATTTTGGGCCACAGGCTGTAATTTAGTGGATGTTATATGTAGATAGTTGATACATGGAATATCCCATGGGGACCAGTTAGGGTTCTGATTTTAGTGACAGGCCAATTTATTTTGTCTTAGCGGCCTCATTTTATTACCATGTACTGTTTTATGTACCTTTTGACAACTTTGAAAATAGATGTTTATGTACCTATGAATATAACGCAGTTTTAGAAATTCTGACCATCCCACAGTTTTATTTATTTTACTTTATTCCTGCTACATCGATTGTCTAGTACTTATTCTGCAATTGAACGAGAATTTATTAATGGATAGTTAACTCTGTATCGGTAATTAACATTGAATCAGATTTAATTAGATAGCCACACATAATAACTTATCAGGTAATCTATTATGACTTAAGCATAATATTTTGTCTGGTAAGGTGTTACATTTGAACGGGAATTTATTAATGAATAGTTAACTCTGTATGAGTAATTAACATTAAATCAGATTTAATTAGATAGCCACATGTAATAACTTATTAGGTAATCTTTTATGACTTAAGCATAGTATTTTGTCTGGTAAGGTGTTACATGCTAAGTATTTATGTATCATGTTCATGAAAATCATGCATGCAATAATGTTGAAAGCAGAGTATGAGGCATATGCACAAGTGCATAAAGCATGTGCATGTATGATCTTGTCTAAGAAAGAAGAAAGATGATAAGAACTTGCAAAGAGACATATCGAGCTAGCAGTACTGTTTAAGACTTGGGCTAGCCCCTAAAAAGTTTTAAAGGGAATAGACTGGTATGAAGGTTGGGGAAAGTAAACCTATCACTCATGTATAAGTATGAGTTCGGACTTGCGAAGCAAGCTATTACTTAAAGGTGAGAAGCAGTCATTTACCTCCAGGGGACCAAGTACAGAAAAACAAGAGGCAAGTTAAAGAAAGAAATGGCAAAGTCAAGTGCACTTGCATAAGTCACGAATGTGTATTAGCATATGCCTATTTAAACATCTCATTAAGCTATAAATGCTATTATGATGATATTTGAAATGTTATATTGTTATTGTTATTGTTATTCCAAGTAAATGTTAAAATATAATCCGCTTTGAGAAATATATTTTCAAACTTAAAATTGAACCAGTGCTTATGTGAATATACTCATGTTTTCATAACAAATCAAAGCGGCTGAAATATTTATGATGACTCCCTGTATAACTAGTGGATTGAGTATGCTTGCTGAGAACCTTAGGTTCTCACTACTTGTTTGTTTGTTTTCCATAAACATTCCAATATGTAGCATAGATTCCAAATCTGCAGTAGATGTTTTGGAGATAACTACCGAGTTCAAGACCTGGACTTGATATCAAATTCGGAGGACTAAAGTGGGGGACCGATAACCACCAAAAGAAGATTGCAGATCGAGGCATGGTCTGTATGTAACTTTACTTTGAGTTTTATATTAAAGTGAAATTACTTTATTTACACACATTAGAGATTTGTGATTATAACCCTTATTCAGTAATGATATATGAAATTTTAGGGCCATAAGTATAATACCTTCTTATTTGTCTTTTAAAAAAATTCTTTTATAGTAGTAGTAACAACCTCTAATTATAGCTCCATGACTCGAGTATGGCATGTATGTTTGGAGATGTTACACTTTACTCAATATCCTCTCATAGAGAAATAGTGGTTGCCGAGTGTGGGCTTTGAGATGGGTGTTATTGGAATTGGAACCTTCTTTGGAGGCGAAGATTCTTTGAGTGGGAGTTACCCATTCTACATGACTTGCAAGTTATTCTTTTGCAGGTGTCCCTCTGTTCAGAGATGCAAGATTGCACCATTTGGAGGTTTAACTATTCGGGTGTCTTCTTAGTAAAGTCTTTTACATTGATGGTGGTGGCTAAACAGACCATGATTGTTGAGAAGCACCACATCTTTTCTAACCTATGGAAAGTTTTCGCACCACCAAGGGTAGAAATGATGGTGTGGCAAGCTGTTCTTGAAAGGCTATCAACAATGGACAGGTTGAAAAAATTTGATGTGCTGCAAAATCAAACATATAGGTGTGTTTTCTGTAATACGGAAGAAGAATCCAACAATCATCTTTTCCTACATTGCAATTGTAAGAAAACAAGAGAGATAAACGCAGCGGAATGATTAAATAAAATTTTAATCACATGAACACATTCATATAGGATCAAATAACACTCATGAAATCATATCTCATGAGTTTGGTATCACCTCGTATTATTTAAACAACGTAAACACTTGTAAAATAAAAGGATCGTATGAGACATTTACCTCTTGAAGCGATGTCCCGTAGAAATTTGATGTTCGTCTCACGAACACACAATCGCACAATCGCACGACCTCTAGCTCGTCCACACGAACACGATCCGCCAAGGAACTCCTCTTCTCAATTCAAGATCCTTTCTTTGTTGCCCTCTTAAAGAACAAGAATCTCAAATGACTTATGGAGTTGTGGTGGTGTCAGAGAGTTTTTCAACAAAAGAGAGAGTTTTTTACGCTCAAAGGTTTCTGTCTCCTTATCCTGACCCTCAACCTTCTTTCTCTATTTATTGTAATCAATAGTGGCCTTTCCTTTCTTTTCTCTAGGGTTACAATTTTTCAAAATATGGGTTGACATTTATGTCATAATCAATTCCTAATTGATTCCCATAATAAACAAATAAACCATTTTAAACTAGAATTATTTCTCAAATAATTCTTATTTTAAATAGGCCAATTAATATATATAAGTCATCTCATGTCTTATATTAACCCAAAATTAGAAAAGACCAAAAACCCCTCGACATGAGTTTCTAAAATGTGGACCTTCCATTTTATAGAAACTTTCCTTATGAGGATCCACCTTCACCTGGACTTGACTTGGGATGTGCTAGCAACCCTGCAATCAAATTGCAAGTCTAATCCAATAATTAAAATTCTAATTAACTATTTTAATTAGAATTAATTCATTCTCGGCAAGTACATGTTTTATTGTGTGTGACTAACTAGGTCCATCTCTAATTGGTAATGAGATTATAAAATCAACCTTTTGATTTTATCGGAAACTTATTTCCATACCTAAAGTAATATTCCCAAAATACCCTCGGCTCTCATAAGTCATGGGTAACACCTAGCGCAAAGATGCCATGACCACCCAATTAGGGATGAATATATATTAATTAAAATATTCTGATGAACCAACAATCATATTTTCCATGCACTCGAATCCTTTCATTACAGCGTCCCGATCCAGCCAGGGTCATGGATAATGTCAAACCCTATAGCTTAGACCATATGGACTTTCTAGGTTTCTATTCTTGATCAATAGGACATGAGATAGAAACTCTTTTCATTTAAGTCCAAGTACCTTGGCCAAGGATTTCATGATCAAGAATAACCTTATATCCATAGGACCTATCCTTGTTTACTCAAGGTAATGAATTCCTTCTTGACTGTTCACCTATCTCCATACATAACTAACTATAGCCACAAACTGCCTAACGATAATACATAAGTACATAAGCAGTAGCAAACTATAGTTACCTATGTACAAGATAACTGTGCCATCTCAGGTCAAAGGATTATATGCACTAATATGATCTAGATAATATTTCATTGACATTAGTAAAATACCATGTAAACATTATTTATACGTCACGTTCGACCCACTTATCACATAAGTGTCCACATATCTGTTTTGACATCTAATGTTATATAGCATGAGACTCACTATTCCATCTTCATTAGTACGTTCTACTAATCATGGAAACAGATAGAGGTGACAATCTTTCGGAATAATAATGCCCAGTTAATATTCCTATGATAGTGAACTATTTTAAAGATCTTGTACTAGACTACTCCGTCACTCATATTCTCAACTCTTGAGAATGAAGTATCTAACAAGTATCTAATGGACTTATTCTAATAAACATACACAAATTATGAATAAAAGAATAATAAACTGCCATTAATAGGAATTGTTTATACATATATCAGCTCTAGGGCATACAACTAACAATCTCCCACTTGCACTAGAGCCATTCAGTACAGTATTTAAGACCCATCTTTTCAAGATGTTTGTCCAGTTGCTGTTGTGTCATGGCTTTTGTGAGTGGATCAGCAACATTGTCTGCTGAAGCTACCTTCTGCATGGCTATATCGCCTCGCCCGACTATTTCTCGGATTACATGAAATCTTCTTTCAATATGTTTGGACTTTTGGTGTGCTCTAGGTTCCTTTGCCTGAGCTATGGCTCCACTATTGTCACAATGGAGAGCAAGTGGTGACAATATGGAAGGAACTACACCAAGTTCTGTTACAAACTTTCTAATCCAAACTGCCTCTTTTGCCGCATCTGATGCAGCAATATATTCAGCTTCTGTAGTGGAGTCTGCAGTTGTCGATTGTTTGGAACTTTTCCAGCTAATTGCTCCTCCATTACAAGTGAATATATAACCCGAGATAGACTTTCTATCATCTACATCTGATTGGAAATCAGAGTCTGTAAAACCGTCCAGTTTTAAGTCATATCCTCCATATACCAAGATCAAGTCCTTAGTCCTTCTCAAGTATTTAAGGATGTTCTTGACAGTTACCCAATGTTCCAGTCCTGGGTCGGACTGAAATCTGCTTGTTATACTAACAGCATATGCGATATCCGGCCTTGTACACAACATTGCATACATTAGGCTACCGATGGCTGAAGCATAGGGTACTTTAGCCATCTTCTCCCTCTCTTCAGGTGTCTTAGGCGACATCGCTTTAGAGAGGTGAATACCGTGTCTCACAGGGAGTAAACCTCTCTTGGAATCAAGCATATTGAACCTTTTCAATACCTTGTCCAAGTAAAGA
Organism: Pterocarpus santalinus; assembly: GCA_031439595.1. Classification (NCBI taxonomy): domain Eukaryota; kingdom Viridiplantae; phylum Streptophyta; class Magnoliopsida; order Fabales; family Fabaceae; genus Pterocarpus; species Pterocarpus santalinus. Next base: position 45,747,878 of record CM062532.1, on the reverse strand, counting down.
CTTTGGGAAAGGCCTATCAATCTCTTCGATCTATCTCTATAGATCCGAATCCCTAGAATATAGGTTGCTTCTCCCAAATCTTTCATGGAGAAAGTCTTTGACAACCAGACCTTTACAGTTGTAAGCATACCAACATCATTTCCAATTAGTAGAATGTCATCCACATATAATACAAGAAAGACGATCTTGCTCCCACTGACCTTTTTGTACACACATGGTTCATCTTCATTTTTGATGAAATTAAAGGACTTAATGGCCTCATCAAAACGAAGATTCCAGCTCCTCGAAGCTTGCTTAAGACCATAAATGGATCTCTTAAGCTTGCACACCTTAGACCTATCCTCAGATTCAAAACCCTTGGGTTGATCCATGAATATATGTTCCTCAATGTATCCATTAAGGAAAGCGGTTTTGACATCCATTTGCCAAATCTCATAATCATGGTGTGCTGCTATGGCTAGCAATATTCTAATGGATTTAAGCATGCTACAGGCGAGAAAGTCTCCTCATAGTCAACTCCCTCCCTTTGCCGATACCCTTTTGCCACTAGTCTTGCCTTAAAGGTCTCTACCTTTCCATCTGGACCAATCTTTCTCTTATAAATCCATTTGTTCCCAATAGGTACTATACCCTCAGGTGGATCAACTAAATCCCAGACTTGATTCGAGTACATGGAATCCATTTCGGACTTCATGGCCTCTAGCCATTTTGAAGAATCTATATCAGATATAGCTTCTTCATAAGTAGCAGGATCATCTTTATGATCATTATCTCCATGTATGAACAACTCTTGCACATTTTCATGAAGATCAAGGTATCTCATGGAGATGCAATTACCCTACTTGACCTTCGAGGTTCTGTGACATTCTCATTCCGATTGAGCTCTTTCACTGGTTGATCAATATCCATTGGTTCGGACACTTGATCAATTTGTTGGGCCAATGACTCTTCATCTAGTTTTATTTCCCTTCCTATGCCTCCTTCTTGAACAAACTCTTTTTCAAGAAAAATAGCATCTCTACTGATAACAACTCTTTGTTCAGTAGGAAGATAGAAATAATATCCAAAGCTATCATTTGGATACCCAACAAACCTTCCTTTTAAGGAACGAGTTTCCAATTTGTCAGTGTTCAACTTCTTAATGAATGCTGGACAGCCCCAAATCTTAACATGTTTAAGACTAGGCTTCTTACCCTTCCATATTTCGAATGGAGTAGTAGGGACTGACTTAGATGGAATTCTATTAAGAATGTAGCAAGCGGTATAAAGCGCATATCCCCAAAATGAGATGGGAAGATCTGTATAACTCATCATAGACCGCACCATGTTTAATAAGGTACGGTTTCTCCTTTCAGAAACACCATTTAATTGTGGTGTTCCTGGAGGAGTGCGTTGTGAAACAATGCCATGTAATTTCAGAAATTCATCAAATTCAGTACTTAAGTACTCTCCTCCTCGATCGGATCGAAGAATTTTGATGTTCTTTCCTATTTGTTTCTCTACTTCTGATTTGAATTCCTTAAACTTTTCAAAGGATTCATGTTTATTCTTCATAAGATAAACATACCCATACCTAGACAAATCATCAGTAAAGGTTATGAAGTAGTGATATCCACCTCTAGCCATTACACTGAATGGGCCACACACATCACTATGCACAAGCTCTAAAACTTCCTTGGCCCTTTCCATTTGTCCTACAAATGAAGATCGAGTCATTTTGCCTTTAAGACATGATTCACAAGTTGGAGTGGGTTCAGAACCCAAAGGAGCTAATAATCCCATCTTCTCTAACTTGTTTATCCTATCCTCTGCAACATGACCTAATCTTAAGTGCCAAATTTGTTTTAGACTAGGGGTTGAATTAGTTATAGCATTCATTTCAGCAATTCTAGGAGATGCTTTGTTTTTGGTGGTTAAGTAATAAAGCCCATCATGCAAGTAACCAACGCCAACAACATTATTTCCAAAATAAATGTTGCAAACATTATCCTTAAAATCAAAATAATAACCAACTTTAGTCAAACTAGAAATTGAGATAATGTTTCGATAAGCATTTGGTAAAACCAATACATGATCCAAAAACATAACATGATTATTCATTAATAATAATGAAGTTGAACCCACAGCTTTGGCTGCAACACTTGCTCCATTTCCTATCTTCAAGGTCACTTCATTGCTCCTGAGAACCCTACTACTTGCTAGTTCCTGCATAGAGGTACAAATGTGAGAACTTGCACCCGTATCAAGAACCCATGCAGTATATGAGCTATATGGACTATTAGAATTAAAACAACAAGAAATAGACATACCTTCTGAAGGCACACCTTTTCCCTTGCTTGCCTTCAATTCCTCTAAGTATTGAGGGCAATTTCTCTTCCAATGCCCATCTTTGCCACAATGGAAACATTTTCCTTTGTCTGCAACTTGTTTCTTCTTGCCCATTTTTCTTGGACACCCCAACTAATGACTTGGGAATAGAATTTTTCTTATTCTTCTTGTTCTTCTTAGTCTTACCAGAAGTAGAAGCTACAAGAAGCTTTTCTTTCCCTTTGCTGGTCATAGCCTTTTGGGCCGTAACCAACATGTTGTGCAAGTTAGCAAGCGTACATTCTATCTTGTTCATGTGGAAATTCACAATGAACTGAGAGAATGATTCTGGGAGTGACTGAAGGATCAAATCCAAATGGAGGTTAAAATCCATATAGAACTCAAGATTCTCAAGCTGCTCAATCAACCTGATCATCCTTTGCACATGAGCTCCTACATCAGACCCTTCTGGCATTTTAACCTGGAATAATTGCTTAGATATCTCATATCTAGCAGACCTGCTTTGCTCACCATATAACTCTTTAAGGTGCAGCAAAACTTCACTCGCAGTTTTCATGTTTTCATGTTGCTTCTGTAACTCATTAGTCATAGAAGCTAGCATGTAACATTGTGCTTGCATGTCATCAGACTGCCATTTATTATAAGCATCTATTTCCCGTTCCGTGGCTCCTTCCACCAACGGAGTAGGCTGTGGAGTGTCTAGAATGTATCCAATACGTTCCGAATTCAGGACAATTTTCAAGTTGCGAAACCAGTCCACAAAATTAGGCCCAGTAAGCCTATTCATATCGAGTATGCTAGCGAGTGGGTTCAAAGATTTCATATTTGATAATACTACAGAAAATAACAAAATTAAATTAGTGTAATGGTATATGTATTTATCACAATGATCATGGCCTTATAATCAAAATGATCTCCCACTAATTTTTTTTCGAATCCTACACTTCCAAAATAGGAAACGAGAATCTTTGTCGGGTTTGATTCCTAGTAGGTGATTGAATTCCTATAAAATACTAACCCTCCTCAGGTACATCCATTCTTGGAGAATTAATATCCTATAAGTGAACAACTCTTGTTCAGTACATCTTATGTATGACTCAATCTTATTTGGCTCCTAGTACTTTGGACCTCAGGTACGTCCATTCTTGGCCCATTATACATAGTTAAGTCCAACCCACTAAACCTTAGATATTAATTACCTCAGGTACATCCATTCTTGGTAATTGACTATCTATAAACATCTCATGTTTAAACATTAACTCAGAATTATATTAACCAATATTCGCGCTCCTATGTTACCATAGCCAACGACGAAATTAGTTAAAATTCTTGATTAATGTTTTAGTGGAGAGCCTAGACATAGTTTCCAAAACTATATCATTTTAGACTTAATATTTTATTTGGAAGATTTTCTACGGGCAACTTAATTACTATTTTGGTTTCACTTTTCACATGCATCCATATTCAATATATTATACATCACATGCATCTATAATATCAAAACGGAAATATAAAAGGCATGATCATGGACTTTCTATGGGCCCAATCCTAGCCACAAGGATTGGGTAGGGTCATTGGGATAATAAAAAAAAAAAAATAGTCTTCAAGCTCCCACCGGGCTCCATCTTCATGGACTTCCTTCTTGGGCTTTGGGCCTCCACCGTTTTTATCTCTTCTTTAATATCTCGTACATTACAAGAAATTATCCTTGGCATACCAAGGCGAGAATGATAAAAAATATTTGGCTCTCCAAAAGGCCTCTTAACTCAAATTTACAAAATTACATCCCAATAAATAATAATAATAATAATAATTAAAAGAAATTACAACCCATTGCAAAATTAATTACATCCCATAAAATAAAAACCAATCACATCGGTTTCCTAAAGTCCATGATCAGCCTCATGCAATAAAATCAAATAAGGAATCAAATAGTAAATAAGGAAATAGCGATTTTATGCCTTCGATATAATTGTTTTAATTATGTGTAATTGTTTCAATTATCACATAATTAAAACTTGCCTTTGATGTAATCTGTAACTGTTACAGAACATATCAATTATCCATATTTAATACTCGCCATTATTAATTTTTGAAACTGTTCAAATCCCATTCAATACCTTTCCAATTTCAAAATAAATTAGAAACCGTATCTTATCATGACTTGACCAATGGAAAAACAAATATCGCATATCTCGTGATTAGAATATCACATATTCTGTATGTCAATTTCAACATTCTGTATTATGAAATATATCCATATAAAATGATTGCCTATTTTGAAATAAACAAAATATCACATACTAAGTTATCAATTTCAAAAAAAAAAAAAAAAAATATTCTGCCAATAATGTCACCAATCAAAATGGCATCCTTTCATAATTCCTAAACATCTAATATTTAGTAATCATTGATTCCATGCCTCACGGACAGAATATTGAAGAAAAAAAAAATTTCCGAGAATCAAATTTTCGAAAACATGAAAGCATCATATATGGCATTCTTTCATAATATTCTAAACATCAAATATTTAGATATCATAAAATCAAAATTTCATGATTTGAAGATAGATCAGAAAATTGCTTTTTCAAAATTGGTAGCAAATGACATGATAAGATTATCATCACTTTCGAAACAGAATTTTCAAAGTATGGCAAGTATCATATATCGCATCTCTTCATGATTAACTAAATATCCAATATTTAGTATGCTGTAAAATCAAATTCTACGGATGATGGTTTGATAAGAAAATTATTTTTGGAAAAACTGGAAAAACTATGAATAGAGGCGACCTCCATCTTAAGCTTTTACCAGTTTATCGAACTCTCAAAAAAAAAAAAATTTCTCATCAAGCCAATGATATAAATAACGTATCTAAATAATCACGAGGGTGGCTCTGATACCACTGTAAGAAAACAAGAGAGATAAACGCAGCGGAATGATTAAATAAAATTTTAATCACATGAACATATTCATATAGGATCAAATAACACTCATGAAATCATATCTCATGAGTTTGGTATCACCTCGTATTATTTAAACAACGTAAACACTTGTAAAATAAAAGGATCGTATGAGACATTTACCTCTTGAAGCGATGTCCCGTAGAAATTTGATGTTCGTCTCACGAACACACAATCGCACAATCGCACGACCTCTAGCTCGTCCACACGAACACGATCTGCCAAGGAACTCCTCTTCTCAATTCAAGATCCTTTCTTTGTTGCCCTCTTAAAGAACAAGAATCTCAAATGACTTATGGAGTGGTGGTGGTGTCAGAGAGTTTTTCAACAAAAGAGAGAGTTTTTTACGCTCAAAGGTTTCTGTCTCCTTATCCTGACCCTCAACCTTCTTTCTCTATTTATTGTAATCAATAGTGGCCTTTCCTTTCTTTTCTCTAGGGTTACAATTTTTCAAAATATGGGTTGACATTTATGTCATAATCAATTCCTAATTGATTCCCATAATAAACAAATAAACCATTTTATTATGTTTGGCGTACTTGGGGAGAATGTTTAAAATGTTTCGGACTAGCTATGGCACTTCCAAAAGATCTCAGAGTGAGGTAGATTTCAGGGATGCTAAATTGACATTATGGAGTTCAACTTATTTTGCTGTCTTGTGGTCAGTTTGGAAGGCTAGGAATTGTATAATTTTTTAGAAGGGTGAGATCTCTTGGAATAATCTGTTCGAGCAAGTCAAGTACTATGGGAAGGTGTGGTCTGTGGGGAATGCTGCGGCAGATTTGCAAAACGTACAAGGTCAAAGTATCAGAAGCAAACAATATGCATCAGAAGGTGTCGGCCAGTCTCTTCAACAACAAAGTCATAGTGTCAAATCTGTTTGGTGGCTATGTTCAGAGTTTCTACCAGAAAAAAAAAAAAATGTCTTGCAATCGGGGGCTATTCTACAAGCAATGATATGGAAGCTATATGGTTCTTGGTGGATTTCACAAAAGAAGCATCTAATAGTGCAGCTTCGGTTAGTGATATCTTTGAATCAATTCAGTGTGCAATTGAAGAACTGCATTATAAGGCATCTGATCTAGAGGTGTGAACTTACTCCAAGGAAATGGGATCATGGATTGAAAATGACAATGCACAGAATTGGGAGAATAGATTTACAATCAATAAACTGAGGAACTGCAGGTCTTGGCTCAAAAACATTTCTATCTCTTGGGATAAGAAATCTGACTTTCTGTTTTTCAAGAGTTCGATGACTCGGTGTAATCAAGCCCATGAAAGAATTCTGCTACGGGAAGGGTCAACCTAGGCTAACCATGGAGGATGTGCTGAGCTAAAGGACAAAGGTGCATTCAAATGTCTTCTGCAGGTGTATTCACTGATTTGTGGATTGCTTGCAGCTTTCATTGTGCAGAGGTGATACTCGGGTCCCTTAATAGTGCAGGTCTCAAACTTATGTGCACGGTTCATATAGGTGCCATGGAGTTGTGATAGAGTTGTTTTAGCTGGTGTCTTTTGTTATAGCCAACATAGTTTAGACACTAGGCTTTTCTGGCTTTTAGCTTTGTATCTGCTGTGAATTGTTCCTCTGCTCTTCGAAGGGTTGAACGTTCATTCATCTATCGAAAAAAAAAAAAGAAGTGGAGTATACACGTACTCTGGTTTGTTGGTCATTTCAATGTTCCATGAACGAAAAATTTGAATTAAAATCAGTCCTTTTACCAATTCAATGATCAGCTCAGTTGTTAAAACATTGCTTTAATTTGATTTTTCACTTAACCTGTAAGATAAATAACTAAGCTCCTAAGAGATCTCCTCTGGCTTTTGAGCTCTATTATACCTAGCGTTTAGTATCAAAGTTCGAGATTCGATTTGAACGAGAAAAGCTATGTAGACGCGGCTCTTGAAAATTGGGCTAAGGGAAGGAGAGATTATTAAAAACATAGGCTGAGTAAAAGAAAAATAAATTACATAAAACAGAAATACTTAAGCTCATATAAATGAATGGACTCGTGAATTTAATGCATTAATATTTTGAGTGATGATGTAGTGTTAGTATATAATATGGTTTGATAATTGATAGAAGAAATAACTAAATGCGAGAAAGAAAATCTCCTCTATCAGTATTTTGGAAACCCCGAAACCCAACAAAAATCAAAATATTAAAATTAAAATTACCTTTCATAATGTAGTTATCTAGTGTTAGAAAATTGTCATGTTATTGAATGCTACTGTGTTTTTGTAACATTCTTCAAACATACACGCCATATTCGAATTATGGATCTATATCTAGAGATTGTTATTACTACTATAAAAGACATTTAATTAAGAAAATATTATACATATGACCTTAAAACTTCAAAATTCTTTATTGAATAAGGGTTTATAATCCCAAATGTTTATACATATAAGGTAAAATAACTATAACTTAAAAAAACTTAACTAATATTGTATATCAATCTTGTTTTGGCCTGCTATCTTCATTCCATAGCTATCCACCACCCACGTTGGTCTCTTGAACTGGGCCCAGGTCCAGGCCTTGCATCCTGAAGGTATTTCGTGACCTTTGGTGTCAATTTGAAATCAGTTCTATACACTGGAATGTTTATGGAAAAACACACAAATAGGTATTGTGGACTTTAAGTCCTTTGTAGGTAAACTCAAACTGCTACTCATGTAATGTGTCATTATAAACATTTCAGTCACTTCGATTTATTATGAAAACGTGGACGTATACACATAGGCACAGGTTAAATTTTAAGTTTGAAAACACCTTTCTTGAAGCAGATTATACTTTAGCAAACACTTGACATATTTTATGACAACTATGTTAACAATAACAATATCATATATCACTCATAATCATAATAATATTATAGCTTAATGAGATACTTAAATATGCACATGCAAATGCTTATACTTGACTTGATGCAAGTACACTTGACTTGACTTATCTCTTTTTTTAACTTACAACTTGATCTTGCTCTTCTATACTTAGTCACTTGGAGATGAATGGCTTCTCTCACCTCTAGGTAATAGCCTACTTCTTAGGTTGGAGCTTGTACGTATACTGAGTAATAGGTTTACTTTTCTAGACCCTCATATCGGTCTATTCCCCTTAAATCTATTCAGGGGCTGCCCTAAGTGTTAGACAGTACCGCCAGCTCGGTACGTCTCTTTGCAAGTCCTTGATATCTTTCTTCATTCTTGAACATGTTCATGCATGCACATGCTATATGCACTTATGCATATGATTCATATTTCACTTTCAAATATTTAGGCATGCATGACTTTCATGTACTTCAGATATAGACACTTGTAACATTTATATACTTCTACCAAAAATTCAACAACATAATGGCTGAACATATAGGTATCCCATTATACAGACAATCAACCAGACATATCAATTAGGTTTGTCCTAGATGACATATCAATATAATATTATATAGATGTGAAAATTTGCCTTAATTTTATGCTTGTGAATCTTTCAGAGCTTATGGGACTCTTAAGTCAAGATTTTCTTAAGTTGCTCCATTATCCTTAAATTTATCCTATTTTCTAAATTATATTATAATTCAATTTTAATTTATTTTAATCTAAAAATTTAATATGGTGTATCTCTATTTGTCTACTTTTAAACCTTTTTAGTTTCACTAAATTTTGAGGTCTATAACTTGAGTTATTAAAATTTTACTCAAGACTACCCTGTTTTAGGATAAACTTGCACACGTAAATTTAGAAAATTACTAAAAATCCATTATGCATTATTTTTATCCGAAATTTCATCAAATTGTAGTTGTTAGAACCATTTTTCAATACTCATAGGTTTCACTCCAATTGGGTAACTAGAGTTCAAGTTATGAGCTCCTTAAGTGAATTATCTTATCTCAACCTGAACAGAGCATGGGTCAAATTTCAATAATTACTGAGGAAAATCCACTTATCATCTAAACCTAAAATTTTAAGGCATAATTTCCTATGTATTAGCTTTCTAAAAAAATTAGTTTTAGTTAATTTGACGTTATATGGGGCGAGTTATGTCCTTAACATTATACTCTGGTCAGGATAGAGAGTGAAATCCAATAGCAAACTTAAAAAATTCATAACTAATTTATTTTAAATCCAATGGTCTTATAATTTACATAGTTGGATTGCTCTTGAAGTCTAGTTTCTTCAAAATTAGTCTCGCTTGAAGTTGAGTTTTGTAGGGGGATTTTTAACTCTGCTGTATGGACGATGCCCAGGGTTACTATCTCATAGCTTTTCTATTTTGGTTCAATCTTATTCTTATGATTTAATCTTTAGCCTAAACCAAGTTTTCCTGTCTTAAATCATTAGACAAGAGTAATAGTAGCATCATAAGAGCATGAACCAAGGATGATATGCATAAGAACACAACAATCACATAGCCCACAAACACAATCTACCTACCTCAAAATCCTTAAAACCATGAGAATAAGGAAGATAAAAGCAACATCCTAGCTTACTTCTTCCTTCATGGTAGCAACATGGATGATGGCGGGGAGACTCCACTTGATGTTAAATCATTAGATTGATAGAGGGATATTGTAGAGAAGAAGATGAGGATCAATTTTTATAAAATGAGTGAATAGTTTTGACGCCAACAAGGTCATGAGCTATGAGCTCAAAGCTCATAGCCATAGAGGTGATAGAAGGAAATGAGGTCGAAGAAGAAGAAATGGAGGAGGAAAATTTAGCAAGGGTGGCTGAATTATGAGGGGCAAAAAAGGAAGAATTGATGACTTTTTTTACTAAGTTGGTTTGGTTTCTCTTTGAAGCTAAATTCCTATTGGCGGGTATGGGACAAGATTCAAATTCACTTAAGCTTAAGTTTTGAGTGGCCCTAGCCTGTCCACCTGGAGCATTGGTGTGACTCATCTCTGGCCATATGCTCTGGCTATTCCTCTGATAGGTCTATCTCGTCCCTTAGGGGATTATTCCCCTAGGTTTATCATATCTAGCGATAACATAGGACCCTTAAGGATTAATTCAAGGCATTTGGGTATTAATTCAGATATTCTGAGTTACTTGAGATATTATAGATATAGTATAAGTAATCTCACACTTTTATTTAAAATTGAAAGTAGAAAACATCAGTTGCAGAATTATTATATGTATTTTAGTTGTCTACTAGGGTCATGGGCCCACATAATTTCGAAATTGAGATTTTTCTATGATTGCCCCTCTTGTCAACTGTAAGCTCTTAATTACAATCTCGTCTCTACTTTTTCTTTGGCTCACCTAATTACAATTTTGCCCTTCCTTTTTCTACGATCTCCTATTTACAGTTTTGCCTTTGCCTCAGTCTATGAGGGGCAAAAAGGGAAGAATTGATGACTTTTTTACTAAGTTGGTTTGGTTTCTCTTTGAAGCTAAATTCCTATTGGCGGGCATGGGACAAGATTCAAATTCACTTAAGCCTGAGTTTTGAGTGGCCTTAGCCTGTCCACCTGGAGCATTGGTGTGACTCATCTTTGGCCATCTGTTCTGGCTATTCCTCTGATAGGTCTATCTAGTCCCTTAGGGGATTATTCCCCTAGGTTTATCATATCTAGCGATAACATAGGACCCTTAAGGATTAATTCAAGGCATTTGGGTATTAATTCATATATTCTGAGTTACTTGAAATATTATAGATATACTGTGAGTAATCTCACACTTTTATTTAAAATTGAAAGTAGAAAATATTAGTTGCAGAGTTATTATATATATTTTAGTTGTCTAATAGGGTCATGGGCCCACATAATCTCGAAATTGGGATTTTTCTATGATTGCCCCTTTTGTCAACTGTAAGCTCTTAATTACAATCTCGTCTCTACTTTTTCTTTGGCTCACCTAATTACAATTTTGCCCTTCCTTTTTCTATGATCTCCTATTTACAGTTTTGCCTTTGCCTCAATCTAAGCTTCCTTCTATCCCGTTCTACCGTTAGGGTTTGGGTGTTACATTTTCAAGCTTCAAAATTGATTTCTTGCATAAGAAAATGACAAAGGTTAGAGGTATAGTGAGAACATAATCAATAAAGAATAAAGAAGATAAATTAAACACGAGGGAAAATAGAGTATTGATAATGGCATCCACGACTATTTCTGTTGATCAAAATTATAATGCATACTAGATCCCTTGTCACAGCTAGCTCTCATAGCATAGAAATGAGGTAAAAGGTAAACCTTCGATTAAGTTAGTATAAATAATATGCCTCTGAAAAATGCTTACGATTTCGCTTTTCATATAAGATGACTATTGACATGGTTCATTCAAAATTTGGCGAGACGACCTAGCTGTAGGATACATGTTTACAATATAAAAATGATGTTAGTTTGATCAGTTATTAACTATATCGGATTGTCAAGTACCTGCAAAGATGACTTGAAGGCGAAAGAAGATAAGTGAAAAGGGGAAAGTTGCAGAGCATAAAAGTCAAGGGGACTGATATTTAAACACCCTTTATATTAAGGAACACTTTCACTTATATATTATAAAAAATACTTAAATATATTGAGATTAATTCAATATATTATAAGTATAAAATATTTTTACATTATTATATATATATATATATATATATATATATATATATATATATATATATATATATATATATGATGATTAAATTAAATATTTTTATTAATATATAATTAAATATTTATATAAAATTTTTTTATATTAATAATATATTAAAATTAAATTTAATATACTTTTCAATTTTTTTTATCACCAACTCACATAATTTCTCTAAAATTGCGTAACATAAACGTGCAAATAACATTTCCAAAAATTAAAGAATAAGCAGAAAGAAAAACTTGAGTTGAGAGATATTAGCCACAGATATCCCACCAATCTTTTCTAAGCAGAAACCACAAGAGAAAGAGAGGGGAAGAAAAAAGGGAGGCAGCACAAATACTCTAGAAAGAAGCAAGAAAGATGAGACAAAGCAAAAGATGTTCCATCAAGCTGACTCCAGATGGAATCTTTCCAATGGGGGTAGTCCACCCAATGGTCTAACCAAACTCACGAAAGTAACTCAGGCCCTGACAACCCCCGAAGATGTTCATCTTAATTTAGTGGTGGATCTGACTCTGATATAGAAGGCTGCTTTTTTCAGTCCTCTTCAACTTGTCCCTTCCTTTTGGTTTGTCCCCTCAATTATTTGAGCACGATTCAGTCAAGTTTCTACGCTTCTATCCAATAAAGGGTCCCACGTCCCACCTTGATATTTTCGAGGAAGATTGTTTCGGGGTGGGCTTTTTCTCGATAAATCAAAGGTCGAGGCTCATCAAACCCTTCCAAGAAAGAAGAGGAGCAAAACAAGAGAACGCACACAGGTCCCAGCAACAAGGATAATAAAAGCAGGTAGGTAAAACTAAAATCTAACCCTCAAGGACAAAGCATGGGTAAAAGCCAAAGGAAAACATCTCCCTTATTATAGCACCCAAACAAAACCACAACAGGCAATTGCGTGATGTCTCGACGCCAAAATAAGAGATCTGGCAGCACACCTATGTAACGTCCTAGCATAATACGTTCTGCTTCTTTAGATGTATAAGAGAACATATGTATTAGCCTTATGCTCGGATTAAGTAAAATCACAAAAGATGGTGCGATTCTGACAATCCACAGCAATCTCCTTCCACTTTGCCAACCAACTCGATGAGGCTGACTTGTCATGAACTAGCAGAGCATTTTTGAGCCACCCTTTCATATTGAAGAAATGAATTCTTATAAATCTATATTCTCACCCTGATAAACTTTCACCCTGTAGCTAAGAACCCAACAGTTTCGAAGATGTTCTGACTTCAAGATCATAATCAGACCCATATGACTCCTCCAGAAAGAACTGTAATGATTCTTGTAATGCTAATATCTCAGCATGGCATATTGAGGTAGCCGTCAGAAAATCCGCGAAGCAACATATAGCCATAGAATCAGCATTAGTGAGAAAACCACCTATAGCATATTCATCATGAAGAGGTTTAAAATCAACACATAGCCACCATATCAAACTCCTACTGATACCATGAACACAACTTGTACCAAGATGACTAGCCGAGCAAGACTTATTTTTTAGAACGTCCCTTTTCTCTACCAACGCCTTCCGTAGAGAGCGAGTGCTTCCCCTTCCTTCCACTATCATTCTAGGATTTCCAGTGATACGTAGTCATACTTATCAGCCCCTCCTAACCCCCGTTTTTATCAGCCCCTCCTATACCTTCTCCACCTCCATATAGACCAGACAACCATAAAAATCAAAGAGCTCCATTGTTTTTTCGACATTCCAGTACCCTCTATATGAAACCAACTTTCAAAAAGTAGCTTCAAGTTATTAGGAATAACCCAAGAGCAACCTCCCGATTGTAGAGAACGACACCAGACTTCCCAAGAAAGATGGTTACAAATAAATGATAAACAGGTTCCTCATTTGGGGTAGGGGTTCTAAAACACAATGAGGCATAAGAGAGCAAGCTTTGAACAGATTAAAAGGAGTAAAAAATAAAAAATAACTCAAGAACACTTAAGAACAATATATGAACATTCCTTTCTCTTCACAATTATTTTAATGTTTGAATACAAGATGGCTACTAAGATTTCTGTAGCATAACATTACATATTTTTCTCTTCCAAAAGCGATCTCTCTTCATCTATTCCTTGGATTGGTATTTATGAACATTCCCAAAATGGGAAAAGACCCAAAAGTCTTTCTTCTTTCCTTAAATATTTTTATCAAACACCTATATGTGGCACTATGCCACTGGCTCATATAATTACGCATGGCATGACACTATTTGCTCACACAAGTAGTGGAGTAGATATGTGTCCTTGGCATGGTCGGTGCTAGTTGTGAGATTGACCATTGGAAGAGTGAGCATGCGAATAAAGCGTTTGAGCCTGTTCTTTGGGAGCATCCTCAAGCATTCAAGTGCTTTCCTTCCAACCCACAGCTACCTTGATGAGACTAGCTTATGGTAGTGGCAAGGTGGGTTCTTTTTAATCTGTCCTACTTCCTTTCTTTCCTCTGGCTGAGCAGGTGTACTAACTCGTTAGGACAAGCGTTGGCTGAACAGGTGTATTGGCTCGTGAAGGCGCATTGGCTAAGTAGTGCATTGGCTCGTGAGGACATGCTAGCTAAGCGGGTGAACATAAGGACGTTGGCTGAGTAGTGCACCAGCTCACGAGGGTGTGTTTTCACTAGGCGACTTAGCCCTAGCTACTAGGCATTTTCATCTTATCACACTAGGCATACTTTAGCCTTCTCACACATTAAGAGCACTCTCACACTATGAGCACCCACTACCCATAAGTAGTATCTTATGTGAGCGAGCACCTCACAAGCGTTCTTCATGAGCACTCTTCATGGTGCTTTATGCCAAAGTCCCCTGAACGGATTTTGTCAAGCGAACATGTCCATGAGCGCATTGATCAAGCAGCCTCCTATGCCTATGGATGGACCTTTTATAACACTCTAATAAACTCATGTTACGCTTAAGTCGTATTATGGTATTTTATTAGTTGTTACTTATGCTTGTGAAAAAACTTAGACTTCGCTTGTAAATTAACTTACGTGGAAAATATGGTAAACCATTTTTTTTGAAATACGTTGTCGCTTTGTAGCGTTTTAAAAAGGTAGAGCCTTGAGCGTGAATATAAATGTCGAGAGAATGTGACACATACAATTTGCGACATGAAAAAATAAAATATGAAGACCATAGGTAAACAATAATAATGCATCACATTGCTCATATAGTCATTCCACACACATAGGTTCATAATATTAAGAATTACATAGAAGGAGACTCATGGCTATGCCATGGACCAAGTACTAAATACAAATTGAAATGACAAAGTTCGCCACAAAAGAATTACATGAAGGTACAGGATGAAAAAATCTGCTAGTCCCAACAACCAAACACATCCTAACATCCAACTTTGACTGCACCTCTTGGTCCCATGGAGTCAAGCGCTAGAGTTTCTATTTCCCCTCGTTCCTTGGCCGAGTAGGTGGAACGTCAGACTTTACTCCTTCATGCATACGACTGAGGTAAAAATAGGTGCGAACCACTGTGGTGGTCATCGTCACGATGGCTTATGCACCCTTGTCATACATCCATTCACATTGTGGTGGATCCATGCTCCATTCCACCGAATGTGCCATCGAGATCTGGTGATGATACGAAAAATAACCAAGGTGAGAATAATATTTCTCAGTAGGACTCGAACCCAACATGAAAGTGTCTTCATTATCGTCTAAGCCACTTCGATTTAATCAATGAAAATAGTGAGCATACACATGGTGCCATTATTAGGTTTTCAAAACTTGAATATCCATAGTGGATTCAATTTTATGTAGATATTCTCATTATAACAATAAGTATGATGGTATACATAAGAGCTTATATAATTAAACATATCGTGAATGAACATCTTACAAGATTCATTCTTTTCTTAGGTTGGACTAGATTCCCTTTCTTTGATTAGACTTGACTTTATCATGAGTTTTTTATTTACCACCCACTAAACATAAATGGTAATGAGCTTATACCGTGGTCATCGCCACTATAAATTCTTGGTACTTACACTAGCTAAGTTCTTTGCATGCCTCGTGTAAGTCTTTCCTTAGTACTCACACTAGCTGGGTCTTTTGCCATGCCTTATGTTGGCCCGTGGGTGGAGGGGGAGTTTCTTATTACGAGCCACCTTCCCTTTTGAAGGATCACACTCTTAGTTTAATCTCTTTTTTATTAAGGCTTATGATACAAAAATTATACTAAGTATATACATTTGTGTAAATCCAGCAACATGGCGGTTGTAACATCGTAATAAACTTATACTAAGCATAAGTCATATTACAGCATTTTATTAGTTATTACTTATTCTCGTGAAACAACTAAAACTTCACTTGTAAATTAAGTTACATGGAAAAAAAATACGGTAAAATTTTTTTTTGAAATATGTTGTCACTTTGTAGTGTTTTGAAAAGTGAAGCCTTGAATGTGAATATAGATGTCTAGATGGCGTGTCGCATATGATTCATATCACAATATCATAAAACATGAGGATGATAAATAAATAGTAATAATAATATATTGCATTACACAACTTGTCATTCCATCCATATAGGTTCGTAATATTACGAAATACATAGAAAGAGACTCATGGTCATGCCACGGCCCAAATACTAAATAGCAAATACTAAATACAAACTGAAATGACAAAGTTCGTCATAAAAAGAAATACACGAAGGTGCGAACCCCCGTTATGGTCGTCACCATGATGGCCTATACATTCTCGTCGTACGTCTACTCACAGTGTGGTGGATCCATGCTCCATTCGATCGGATGCGCCATCGAGATCTGGTGACGATACGAAAGACAACCAAGGTGAGAAATAATATTTCTTAATAAGACTCGTACCCAACATGAAAGTGTCATCATCGTCATCCGAGCCACTTTAGTTTTATCAATGAAGATAGTAAGCATTCATAAGGTCCAATAATTAGGTTTTCAAAACATGAACATTCGAAGTGGATTCAATTTTAAGAACATATTCTTATCATAAAAACAACATCATGGTATACACAAGAGTTTATACAATTAATCGTATCATGCATGAACATCTTAAGAGTTTCATTCATTACTGGGGTTGGACCAAAGTCCATTTCTTTCTTTAGACTTGACTCTATCATAAGCTTTTATTTACCACCCACTAAACATAGTTGGTAATGAGCTCATACCGTAGTCGTCGCCACCATAGGTTCTTCATACTTACACTAGCTGGGTCCTTTGCTATGCCTTATGTAAGCCCTTCCTCGATACTCACACTAGCTGGGTTCATTGCCATGCCTCATACGAGTCTTTGGGCAGATGGGGAGTTTCTTATTATGGGCCACCCCCCTTTTGAAGGATCACACCCTTAGTTCAATCTCTTCTTGTTAAGGCTTATGATGCGAAAATTATTCTAAGTCCATAACTTTTGTAGAATTCCGCCAGCATGAGGGCTAGACTGGAGCTTTCCCAAAATTGCCAAACAGAGAGTTCAATCTCACATATCATTAAGCATCATTATCATCATCATGTCATCATCATATCAACATCTGTAAGCTCCAATGCCTCATAGAAGTTATTCCAAGGCTATGAACCAAATTGATATTTAAGGTTTTGATGAATACTAAATTAGAATACAAGCAAATCATTTTTACCATGAAAAAGCTGATTTGAAAAACAAATTCTTCTGTGAAAAAGAATATAATCAAATGGCTTAAGTGCTTAAAAGTCATCAAAGCATCGTTGTCCATAGCTTTATACTAGCATATGCTTTATATGGAATATATGCTTTGTGTCTCTTGAGCTATTTTGATTGGAAACAAAAAAGAAGAATTCCAAAAGGTTAAAGCTACACTTCAGAAAGGAAAGTTGAGCCTAGAAAGGTAAATTCTGCCAATTCAGAAATATGACTCTGTTTAGAGGGATGACCTTATCTAGAAAAGATATTACCAGAAACATTTTTCTCATAAAGTGTCATACCTTCAAAGCTTCCTCAGTACGCTTTATAGACAAATTCAAAATCTTAAAAAGGTGATTTGACAAGAGGCAGAAGAAGAGCTGACAAGTCTGCACAGTTGGTATATCAACAAACGCTACTTTTCTATCTTTGCACAAGCTTTGAAGAATGAGAAAAAGGAAGACTATTGCCTCTCTATCCAATCATAAACCAGCAGTCCAAAGAGAACTACAAAAGTCAAGGTCTGCAAGCTTCAACAGATATATTTCAATGTCTATAAAAGGTTGGAAGTCGAAGAAAGAATAGTTAGAACGACTAAATATCTTCTTCGATTGTAGAGCTTCATTGTTAACTTTCTCAACCTTCTAAACCTCCAGAAAGTTGCTCATCGTAACTTCTGTTCAATAGAAAATCTTCTCTTTTACTTTGTATTTGATAAGATTCTCTCTTTAAGAGTTTAGAGAAGTCACACACACTGAGAAAATATTGTTTATCCTCTATAAAGAGAGTTAGTGTGAGTGTTCCAAAATTGTTTTCAAATCTCAAAACTTGTACACAGACCCAGTAGTGGTCAGGTAGCGCTTGGAAAGGCTAGGACGAAGAATACTCGAGGTAAAGCTTAGAGAGACTTGAGAAAAGACTATTTTGTTGTAAGAAGCTTGGAGAGGCTTGGGCAAAAAGTACTCAGGTTTTATAAAATCTCGATAAAGAGTTAAGGACTGGAAGTAGGCAAGTGGTTGGCCAAACTAATTTAAAAATCTCTTGTGTGTTTCTTCCTTAGCTATTTAGCCTTTTATCTTGATCACATAAGTTATTTTATCTGCATTTTTACATCAATCTGTTATCCCTTTTTTAATTTAAACAAATAAGTTTTTATTAACAAACACAATGCTTCTGCAATCCAAGTCTAAGACCTAAGATAGATTTTGAATTTCAACTTTTTAGGTTATTTTTAAAATTTAAAAGAACACGATTCAACCCCCTTCTTGTCTTCCAACAATTGGCATCAGAGCCTAATTCTGGGGTTGAGTTTCCTAATGGTTATAGAGGTTAAAGATACCATCAAATGGCCTAACAAATTCATCACATTGTAGAAGGTCACTCCATAAATTGTCCTTCTTACTTTAATGGTGAAGACTATCCATACTAAAAGGATAGAATGAAACTCTTCATTGAGTCCACAAGTCTGGATATGTGGGAAATAATAGAAAATGGTGACTATGTACCCATTGTGGAACAACCAGCACGACAAGTAGTAGCTGATCCAGAACATCCTGCACCAGCTATAGTCAAAATCATTCCTAGAAATGAATGGACTAATCAACACAAAATAAAAGTTCAAATGAATGCCAAGGCAAAATACTTGCTCGCATGTGCCTTGAGCAAAAGCGAATATGACAAAATCATATCTTGTGATTCTACTAAAGAAATCTAGGATAGACTTCAAATGCTTCATGAAGGAATAGATCAAGTTAAAGAAATGAAAAGCAGCATGTTAGTTCATAAATATGAAATGTTCAAAATGCTAGAGCATGAGAATATTGATGAAATGACAACTAGATTTATGTATATCATAAATCAGCTGAAAGCTTTGGGTAAAAGGTACTCAAATGTAGAAATGGTAAGAAAGATCCTAAGGAGTCTTTTAAAGACCTGGCATCCCAAAGTTACTACTATCCAAGAAGCTAAAGATCTAAACATACTTAGCTTAGATGCTTTCATTGGGTCTTTAAAGACTCATGAGATCGAACTGAAGGAAATCTCTGAGGAATCTAACAAGAAGGGAAAATTCATTGCCCTTAAGACTACTTAGAAGAGACTCAGCTCCTCCAAAGCCATGAAGGCCTCCGAAAAATCAAATGAAGAAGATGAAAATTCCTCTGATCCTAATTCTGATGATGAAAATGATGAAATAGCTCACTTGGTTAGAAGAATCTCAAAAGCATGGCTCAAAAGGAAAAAGAAGAACTTTGTTCCAAAAAGGGATAAGAAGAGCAAAGTCAAAGCAGATGAAGTAATATGCTTCGAGTGTAAGGTACCGGGTCACATCAGATTAGAATGTCTTAGGTTGAAGAAAGCTGGAAAGAAAAAGACTTCAAAGAAAAAGACTATGATGGCCACTTGGGAAGATCTAGATGGAGAGAAAGAAAATGATGAATTTCAAGAGGAAGAAGAGATTGTTGTGAACCTCTGTTTCATAGCTGATATCATCTCGGATGAAGAAACTAAGGTACTTGAGTCTGAACCTGAACTTACTTATGAAATCTTCAAAACCCTTATGATGAACTCTTGGATGATTCCAAGTCTCTTGCTTCTCATTATGCATCTTTGAGAAAAGATTTTTGAAAACTGTCTTTAGAGTTTGAGAAACTCAAGATTGAGAATAAGAAGGTTGGGCATGAAAAAAATGAAATGCAAAATGAAAATATTACTCTTCAGAAGGAAATAGCAGTCCTAAAAGGCAAAGTTTCTGAAACTCAAGATAGGACATTTTTGATGTTTTTGAGCTTCAAAAATTAGTCAAACTTCTCATATCTGATATTGAGAAAACGGTGAATGGTTCCAAAAATCTAGACTTGATGCTTGTTAGTCAAAAACCTTACCTTGATAAAACTAGTTTAGGTTATGAGAAGGAAGATAATGAAAAATCATCTAAAGATCTTTCAAGTTTGATTCCCACTTGTATCTACTATTTCAAAAAGGGTCACACTTCTGTAAGATGCTTATCTAGAAAGAAGGAAAAATGATAGACAGTGAAAAAGGCCAAGAAACCTACTAACCCAAAAAGACCCAAGAAGAAATGGGTACCTAAAGTTAAAAGTACTTCTGATGTAGGTATGCCTTAAATCAATTCATCAAAAGGAAAAGAAGTGGTATCTGGACAGTGGATGCTCTAGACACATGACTGAAAATAAATCCTGGTTCAGAAACCTCATACCTAAGGATGGTGGAATAGTCAAATTTGCCAATGAAATCAAATCCAAAGTCGTTGGTATAGGTAATGTTGTAAGAACAATTCCAACCTGATAAATGATGTTATGTTAGTAAATGGATTAACTCACAATCTCTTGAGCATTAGTCAACTTTGTGACCAAGGCTACAAAGTTGTGTTGGAATCCTCACAATGTATTATTAAGGATTCTACAAATGATAAGATTCTTCTTACTGCTAAAAGGCATAACAATACATATGTGTTGTATCTAGGTGACCTCTTAGATCAGAATGTAAAATGCTTAGCTCCTTTTTGGATGAAAAGTGGTTGTGGCACAAAAAATTTGGTCATGCTGATATTAAATTGATTTTGAGATCTCTTAGAAAGAACTGGTCATAGATTTGCCAAAAATTAACTTTGTAAATGATTCATCATGTGAAATTTGTCTCAAAGGTAAACAAACCAAAAGCTCTTTCAATAGTAAAAATATAGTTTCAACTACTAGACTACTTGAGCTTTTATATCTTGATCTCTTTGAACCAACTAGAACTGTCAGTCTAGGTGGTAAGAGATATGGCTTAGTCATTGTGGATGATTTTTCAAGATTTACATGGGTTATGTTTCTGATCCATAAAGATGATGCTTTTGAGGTTTTTAAATCCTTTTAAAAAAGAATTCAAATTGAAAAATGTTTTTGCATCAGTTCCATCAGATCAGATCATGATGGAGAATTTGATAATCATGCTTTCGAAAACTTTTGTGAAGAAAATGGCGTTTCTAATAACTTCTCATCTCCTAGAACTCCTCAGCAAAATGGGTTAGTGGAAAAGAAGAATAGATCACTACATGAAATGGCCAAAACTATGCTTCTTGAAAGCAGCTTATCAAAAGGTTTTTAGGTAGAAGCAGTTAACACTGCCTGCTATATTCAAAATTGTATTTTCTTAAGGCCCATTCTCAAGGAAACTCCCTATGAATTATCGAAAAGAAGAAAACTCAACATTTCGTATTTTCATATTTTTGGATCCAAATGTTTTATACTAAATAATAAGGACAAGCTGTCAAAGTTTGATCCGAAATCTGATCCTAGAATTTTTCTAGGATATTCTTTTGTTTCAAAGGCTTACAGGTTGTTCAACAAAAGGTCTCAATCTATGGAAGAAACTATCCACATAAAATTCATGGAAAAGAAAAATGACTTGAGTCAGAAGGTTGCTGATCTAGAAGTGGAAATGGAAAGTATGT
Organism: Pterocarpus santalinus; assembly: GCA_031439595.1. Classification (NCBI taxonomy): domain Eukaryota; kingdom Viridiplantae; phylum Streptophyta; class Magnoliopsida; order Fabales; family Fabaceae; genus Pterocarpus; species Pterocarpus santalinus. The sequence goes on along the minus strand of CM062532.1, from coordinate 45,725,891 downwards.
CGTTGAATGAAAACTCCCACGCTTAACAGAACATTCAGATGACCACTAGAGATGATGATGACCATGTTCCTGAAGTTCCCTCTCATCAACATGTTTTTGATGATACTTCTAAAGACCAGAAGGTACTCCTTTGAGGAGAAGATACGTAGGTGTTGTAACACCCTCTATCATATAAGCCATGCTTAAGTCATGGAGTCATATTAAGAGGTTGTCACTGTGCTAAGCGAATCCTTAAAATATGAAAAATACAATACATGGCCCTTTAACTGCATATTTTATTACTGAATAATAGTTCATAAATTTTGTTATCTTTGCTACATAGAGAATAAAATAATTACAATTTAAAAGAAATTGTGACCAATATAATACACAGAACTTGCTTTCGACTAGTCGCTAGCTAGCTTCACTAGTCTCTTGGTCTGGTTTGCACTTGAGTCTTGCTCAATGAATATCCCAGTAGTTCGCCTCGCACTTGATTTTCAACTTAGGTGCTGGAATGTTTATGGAAAAGAAAAATATACAAGTAGGCCGTGAGAACCTAAGGTTCTTGATAGGTAACCTCGAACCACCACTCTTATAGTGTCATCATAAACATTCCAGCCGCTTCAGTTTCTTATGAAAATATGAGCACATATATGCAAATAGTGGTTCAATTTTAAGTTGAAACATATTTCTCGAAGCGGGTTATATTTCAACAACCACTTAGCATATTATATGATAGACATATAAACACAAATAGTATAATATACTTCAGTAAGAATTGTAATAACATTATGACATAATGAGATAGTTAGAGATGCACATATAGATGCTTGTACTTGACTGAGTACAAGTGCACTTGACTTAATTCATCTCTTTCTTTAACTTGTAACTTGATCTTGCTTTTCTGTACTTGGTCCCCCGGAGGTGAATGGCCTCTCACACCCCTGGGTAATAGCTTGCTTTTCAGGTCTAAGCTCGTATCTATACATGAGTGACGGGTTTACTTTTCCTGACTCTCACATTGGTATATTCCCCTTAAATCTGGTCGAGGGTTGGCCCAAGTCTTAGATAGTACCGCTCTAGCCCACGCTAGCCAGGTTTTTGCCATGCCTCACGTGGTTGCTTGGTACGTCCTTCTTACAAGTCCTTGTAATCTTTTACGACCTCTTGGATATGATTATGCAAGTGAATGCTCTATGCGTCATGCATATATCTCATATCGTTCATCAATCCTATTTGCATGCATGATTTTTATAGACATAACATTCATATGAACACATGTATCCTTATAATCTTAGCACAATTATTCATAATATAAGTCCTCATAAACTGCTGCCGAAAATTCGGCAGCATAACGGATCGAGTCTGCTTCCCCATGGATAGTACCAGACTATCAGAAGGATCAATCAAGTAACAAAACCAACATAGAGCATCAAGTTTTATAATAATAATATCAATCATATAATTTGTCAACATAAATACATAACTTAGGTTTTCTGCTTATTCTACTCAATTTTGCTTGAATTTTGTATAATCCAACTTTAGTCCAATTCAACTCATTTAACCCTGAATTTTGGATATATCATATCTCTATGTTTCTAATTTCTAACCCTTTTAGTCCCATCTCATTTTGATTTGTATAACTCAAGTTATGAGTATTTTAACTCAGACTACCCTGTACTTAGCCAAAAATGCACCCTTATAAGTGAAAATTCATTAAAAATAGAAATTTGGCTGAAATGATGCTAAATTTATATTAACAGAATGCTTTCAAATGAAAGAAGTTTCATATCATTTTCATGAGTATATTTTGAGATATAAGCCCCGTAACTTGACCCTAATAGACTACCCTGTTCAGCCTAGTTTGAACTTAAGGTGAATTCATTGATGTGCTAGGAATAATTGATAATGAATCTGGCTTTGAAATGTTTATGGTATATTGCCTTATATGTTAGCTTTCAAACAGTTTAGTTCCACTCAATTTAGAGTTGTGTGGTGTGAGTTACACCCCTCTCAACTCACACTGCCCAGATCGAAATCTAGGATTCTAGGTCAAACTTCAAAAATTCATAACTAATTCTATACTAATCCAATGGCCTTATATTTTATATGTATGGAAAGCCTTGAGTGTCTAGTTTCATATAAAAATGGATTTATCAAATTTAAATGGCTATAGGCAGAGCTATACACTCCACTGTATGGATCATCGAGTGAACACCCTAACAGCTTCTTGAATTCTCTCTATTCTTCAAGTTCTTTCATACCAATTCCAATCCTAATTACAGCATACATGCAAAATCAACCATAATCCATCATCATCACTCCAAATCACGTCAGTATCATGAGAAAAATAAGATTTTGGTTTTGGTGCCGCTACAAGCTACTCTTGAGTTTTAGTGAAAGATTTGGGTGCAAGAAGCTTGATGGATATTGAAAGTGGAAGAAGATGGTAAGAGGAAGAAGAAAGTAAGTCTAAAAAAGAAAGAGAGGAGGCTGAAATTGAGGAGGAATAAGAGAGGAAATATCTCACCCAAGATTGGATGTGATTGGTGGAGGCTTGGTGGTGAAGGTGAGGCTAAGTTTCTCCACTATCTCGAGCAACACTTGGCCGCACTCATATGTGGTAGGGGTGGCTAAATTTCAGCCACTTAAGTGAGGGCTTTCAATAGAAAATTCTACTGGTTCGGTTCTCATAGTATAAAACACCGAATCATTGCTAATTTCCTTCAATTCGGCAAAATATTATTAGTAACTTAAAATTTGCTGCATGTCTATTTTAATCTTTCCTTAATTCTAATCTCTTTAATTAACATCTAATTAACTCCTAATTAAATACTTCTAATTGCCCTTACATAACTATTGAAACCAAATAAATAAATTGACGGCGTAAATTAGACATTTTCGCAAATTTGGAGCCTTTTTGTTTTCTGTTTTCTATAATTAATGGCATTTTCGTAATTTTGAGTAAGTCCAGGGACACCCCATGTCATTTCACACTAGACTGCCTCCATGGCCCAATCGACAGAAATTTAAACTTCTGCAGTTTCACCACGTGATTTTGCTCTGTTTAAAATTCTATTATGCTAATTCTACAGATGTGGGGACGTAAAGGTTATTTCATGAAAAGTTCTAAGGTTATTGTGGGAATAAGTTTTGGGGGTTAAAATATAATTTCTAAAAATTCTAGGCATCACTATAATTAACAAAAGTTTATAGGGGTACTTTTGTCATTTCTTAATTTTTAACATATGGCAATGCTATATTTTCAACGGCAGTATTACACTACACTATAATTTTGAGTGTGAAGATCGTTATGGCATAACGTTGCCTAAGAAATTCTCACATTGCTTAAGGGAAATAATTCAATGTTTTCATTATGTTCTATTTATGAAAGTGGGGATGTTACATTCTATCCACCTTAAAAAGAATTTTGTCCTCAAAATTTCAGGGCTAAGAATATTTAGGAGTATTCTCTTAGCTTATTAGGGTAATTTCTTCTTTGGGTTTGTGCGTCGTCCTAAAATTGATTGTCGGTAATTACAGGGTATTGTTTCAGTATGTGCAAAGAACCCTTAAAAATTGTGTGGGTGCCCGAGTTTATCTCATATCAATGATGTCTTGAACCTTTATTAGGTTCATTGGAGACTTTCCTCATCTCCTTTGCTTTGAACTTATTTACTTTTACTTAGTAGTAACTACTAAATCTTTTGTTCCTTACACTTGAGACCTTAGATATCGATCTTTGAAGATTCACGATTATAGGGATTACCAGCAGTTGTCATGATCGATGTTAATGTATAATAACGAAAATGGTTGCATCGAAATTTTAGGAGGCTCATATCACTTTTTCCAAGATTCTTACTCACATGAATACCCTTAGTCCAAAAATAAATTTTATCCATTAAAGTCCTTTAGAAATATGGGCTTAGGTCTCTTCTCAGAACTATGGCTAGAAGCTTTGTCTTAAAACCCCTTTTCCTTATAAACTTCATCTCATGCTCCATTGCTTGTGGGAAGATCTCAGGTCACTCCCACTATATGGTTAAAGTTTATAAGATTCATAACTCTTCGTATTTCCATCCCCTTGATCTCCTTGATTTTTAGCTATCAAGGTATATGTGATTCGCCGTAGAAATGGGGGTTAATAACTCTTCCTTATCCCATTTCTTTTCTATGAGATACCTTCCTAACATGTTAAGAGTCTCCTACATTGTATGACTACCCAAAGTACACTTTATCTTGATGATGGCTTGATTCGTTAGCGAGTTTACCGAGAAAGTTACTTATCTTTCTTGCCATATGTCTAACTACTATTGCATTGTGAATTTCTGGTAAACTCTTTATCACTTGTGTCTTGAGTCTTCGACATCAACTCAAGAAGTTCTATCGTTACCAGGGCTATTGTCTATGACAGCAATTAATTTTGACAAGTAGTGGTCATAGTGGCCCTATCAAAGTTTTTGGAAAATCGATTTAGCAGTTTCCAAGGTTTTGGTCCACTTGACTACATTTGATCAGTGATAAGTTCCCCTTATGTTGAGTCTAGAGTGTAGGACTAGAATATTTTCATAAATGGTAACTATAGGCCTTGCTTTGAAATCTCTCCTCTTTTTATGGGCTCTATTATATTTTTCTCATTATCTGCTACTCGAATTTCGTGTCGTCCCTGTTGAGCTTTTTAATGACTATTGCAATATCTTTTCCCCTAGAATATGATAAATTCAATCTGAGAAAAAGGATTGTTGAGCTAAAAGGATTCCATCACTCTCTTATCTTCTTTAATTTGGTAGTGAGGAGATTCCTTATTTATTATGTTGACATCCACCTTCTTCTAAACTTTAAATACCAACTTAAGGAATCTCGTGGTTATCAGCACTACATTTCTCATTGATGGTCAATCTTAGTATAATATATATCAAGTTTATGGTTAAACTTTACATTACTCTCACTACTGAGCTTCTGGTTATCGCTTGTAACATCTTGCCCCTAGGATGTAATCATTTGCTATGAGAGATGGAAATGATGGTCTTGCTACCTTATTGCAGTTACAATATGAGGACTTCCTAGAAGGTCACCCATCTTAATATTACTCTCGTCCGAGCATGCTTAACTATGAAACTCTGATGGAACCTAGTGCGTTAGTGATAATCGCATTTAGTCTGGCACAAGGTATGGAGACTCTTCTGACTGTCTCTAATTCTGACATTGTAACCTTGCCCTTCATAGGGCACGCTTCCAAATCCTTTTTGATCTTATATTTGTGCATCATCCGGTCTTGCTTAGGGTGCATTGGGTCTGTTACACTTATGACTAATGCCAAGGCAACCTTGCTTGGTATTTTGTACACAATCTTATTTGCACCGTAATCTCATACTAGGTAGTTTTTCTCTTTTTAATGGGCCAGTCAGAAATCCAAACTTCCTCTTTTCCTACCTCGTTCCTACTATGTTCTATTATTCCTGCAGAAACTTGTCTGTTTTCATTTCTCAGAACTTACTTTGTTGTTGCTCCCTTGGTCTATTGGGATTAGTTGCATACTTTAAGTCTTTATTACTCTCGCCTGAATCTGAACATATTCCTTATCGAGTTACTCCACCCATAGCATATATAATGGTACCTAAAGGCAATTGTTAGACTTTGGCTTTCTTCTCTGAATAGCCTCATTCCTCTACTAATAACATGTTGAAGATGATCCTATCATTTAGTTCCTGTGGTGGCTGAGGTTGATAGAATTTGAATATGACTAGATTTTCTAGCACTTCCTTTATCCTTGAAAGGTAGGAAAAATTACACTTGGTTCGTATGCCACCTCTAGTCTGAAAGTGTTCCTACTTCAGGTTAGTAGGAGATATACTGCGCCTCTCTCTCTTGTTACACTTATAACTTCATCTGCTTTCCATACCGTGCATAACCGCATCTCTATCTTGATTCAATGTATAGTTAGAGGGGTATCTTTACAGTTTGCTCAACTGTTTCCCTTTCGAAGCCAAGATTCCACTTAGTACTCTTCCACTTTGCAATCACTACAAGGTTAGTTCCTAGTACCCTTGAGGAAGAAACCACTCCATCCTCTGTACGGGACTTAAAAAGGTCTCCCGTATACCTAACTGAAGCTTCTGCCCCCTTAGCTTCTTTCACTGATTCTCTGCTTCATTCATCCACTCTACAAATTTTTTAATGAAGGATCAGGTCTTTATAATATGGTGTTACCATAATCCAAAATAAAAACCATTGACTGAATTTGCTTGCGAGGTACCTTTGGGGTAGTCTCATCCATGAAGAAAATAAGGGACTATCCGTGCCACATAAGATAACCTCATCAGCCAATAATCACCTTACTCCTATCGTGTATTAAAGTTACAAAACCAGTTAGAAGAATCCCCTAGATTCAAGCTAGAGAATATAGTTTGGATTAGGTAATTGCAATGAAGCTTGAAACAAGCCCCATCAGGGTGAAGAAGATTCTTACTCAGCTCGTATCTAACTAAGATCCTGCCCTTGATGATGGGAATTCTTCAGCTACCCGGCAACACTTTACAAATAACCTTTTTCGATATAACTAGGTTTACTACATCCATAGCAAACCGTCCGACATAATTCCTTTGATTGAATCCCTAATTCTCTGCACTCCTTAACTTGCTCAATTGTCTACCCCTTTATGCCATCGCTACTTTCTAGGAGTTTCGCCCCTCATAATTATGTTTAGAAGGTTCCTAATAAGCCTGTAGGGTGTTTTAGGCTTCTGTTTACACAAAACCTTATATTGAGGTGATCAGGCTCAACATTCAGTCAAGTGTAACAGGTAGTCCACAACACTTACAACAAGGCTACCATGCATAATATTTCTATGTCCTCTTCACGCGAGGGCCAAAAGCATAGTTTATCTAGATTCTCAAAGCATGCATCAGAAGCATAATCAGTCCATCCAAAGCCTAGACAGGATGAACTACTCTGATACTAATGAATGTAATACCCTCTATCATATAAGCCATGCTCGAGTCATGGAGTCATATTAAGAGGACGTCACTATGCTAAGCGAATCCATAAAATACAAAAAATACAATACATGGCCCTTTAACTGCACACTTTATTACTAAATAATAGTTCATAAATCTCGTCATCTCTGATGCATAGAGAATAAAATAATTACAATTTAAAAGAAATTGTGACTAACATAATATCCAGAACTTACTTTTGACTAGTTGCTAGCTAGCTTCACTAGTCTGTTGGTCTGGTTTGCGCCCGAGTCTTGCTCAGTGAATGTCCCAGTACTCTGCCTCGCACTTGATTTCCAACTTAGGTGCTGGAATATTTACAGAAAAGAAAAATACACAAGCAGGCAGTGAGAACCTAAGGTTCTTACTAGGTAACCTCGAACCATCACTTTTACAGTGTCATCATAAACATTCCAGCCGCTTTGATTTCTTATGAAAATATGAGCACATATACGCAAACAGTGTTTCAATTTTTAGTTGAAACATATTTCTCGAAGCAGGTTATATTTTAACAACCACTTGGCATATTATATGATAGACATAGAAACATGAATAGTGTAATATACTTCAGTAAGGATCATTATAACATCATGACATAATGATGTAGTTAGAGATGCACATGTAGATGCTTATACTTGACTGAATACAAGTGCACTTAATTTAATTCATCTCTTTCTTTAACTTGCAACTTGATCTTGCTTTTCCGTAATTAGTCCCCCGGAGGTGAATGGCCTCTCTCACCCTTGGATAATAGCCTGCTTTTCAAGTTCGAGCTCGTACCTATACATGAGTGACGGGTTTACTTTCCTCGACTCTTACACCGGTCTATTCCCTTTAAATCTGGTCGAGGGCTAGCCCAAGTATTAGATAGTATCGCTCTGGCCCATGCTAGCTGGGTCTATGCCATACCTCACGTGATAGCTTGATACGTCCCTCTTGCAAGTCCTTATAATCTTTTACTACCTCTTGGATATGATTATGTATGTGAATACTCTATGCGTCATGCATATATCTCATATCATTCCTCAATCCTATTCGCATGCATGATTTTCATAGACATGACATTCATATGAACACATGTATCCTTATAATCTTAGCACAATTATTCATAATACAAGTCCTCATAAACTCCTGCCGAAAATTCGGTAGCATAACAAATCGAGTTTGCTTTCCCATGAATAGTGCTGACTACCAGAAGGATCAATCAAGCAACAAAACCAACATAGAACATCAATTTTTATAACAATAATATCAATCATATAATACGTCAACATAAATACATAACTTAGGTTTTTTGCTCATTCTACTCAGTTCTGCCCGAATTTTGTATAATCCACCTTTAGTCCAATTCAACTTATTTAAACTAAATTTTGGATATGTCATAGCTCTATGTGTCTAGTTTCCAACTCCTTTCGTCTCATCTCATTTTGATTTGTATAACTCAAGTTATTAGTATTTTACCTCAGACTACCCTGTACTTAGCTAGAAATACACCCTTATAGGTGAAAATTCACTAAAAATAGAAATTTGGGTGAAATCATATGAAATTTATATCAATATAAAGCTAACAGAACAAGCTTTTAAATGAAAGAAGTTTCATATCATTTGCATGAGTATATTTTTAGATATAGGCCTCGTAACTTGACCCTACTGGACTGCCCTGTTCCAGCCCAATTTGAACTTAAGGTAAATTCATTGATGTACTGGGAATAATTGGCAATGAATCTGGCTCTGAAATTTTTATGGAATATTGCCTTATATGTTAGCTTTCAAACAGTGTTAGTTCCACTCAATTTAGAGTTGTGTGGTGTAACACTCTTTATCATATAAGTCGTGCTCGAGTCATGGAGTTATATGAAAAGGTTGTTACTGTGCTAAGAAATCTTTAAAATGTGAAAAATATAATACATGACCCTTTAATTGCACACTTTATTACTAACTAGTAGTTCATAAGCTTCGTCATCTCTGATACATAGATGATAAAATAACTACAATTTAAAAGAAATTATGACTAACATAATACACAGAACTTGCTTTCGACTAGCCGCTAGCTAGCTCCAATAGTCGCTTGGTCTGGTTTGCGCCCGAGTCTTGGTCAGAGAATATCCTAGTACTCTGCCTCGCACTCGATTTCCAACTTAGGTGCTGGAATGTTTACGGAAACAAAAACCATACAAGTAGGCAGTGAGAACCAAAGGTTCTCGATAGGTAAACATGAACTATTACTCATACAGTGCCATCATAAACATTCCAGCCGCTTCGATTTATTATGAAAATGTGAGCACATATTCGCAAGCAATGGTTCAATTTTAAGTTAAAAACATCTTTCTCAAAGCGGGTTATATTTTAACAAGCACTTAGCATATTATATGACAGATATAGGAACATGGATAGTATAATATACTTTAGTAAGAATCATAATAACTTCATGATATAATGAGATAATTAGAAATGCACATATAGATGCTTGTACTTGATTGTATGCAAGTGCACTTGACTTTATTCATCTCTTTCTTTAACTTGCAACTTAATCTTGCTCTTTTCTGTACTTGGTCCCCTGGAGGTGAATGGCCTCCCTCACCCTTCGGTAATAGCCTGCTTTTCAGGTCTGAGCTCATACCTTTACATGAATAACAGGTTTACTTTCCCTGACCCTCATACTGGTTTGTTCCCCTTAAATCTGGTCAAGGGTTGTCCCAAGTCTTAGACAGTACCGCTCTGACTCACGCTAGCTGGGCCTATATCATGCCTCACGTGGTAGCTCAATACGTCTTTCTTGCAAGTTCTCATAAATATTATTCTTCTTTGGACATGATTGTACATGCATATGCTACATGCATCCATTCATATACTTCATATCATACTTAAATCATTCTTGCATATAGGAATCTTATGAGTATAACATATAAATGTTTATAACATTCATATAATTCACATATTTCTACCGAAATTTCGGCAGCATAACGGATCAAGTCCGCTTCCCCGTGAATAATGCTAGACAACTAGGAAATTTTAATTAAACAACAAACCCAATGTAGAACATCATATCTCCATCAGTTGTCACACACAACAAAGTCTTATGAGCAAAGCTTAGGTAGTTAGGTGTAAGTTTTAAAATCTTAAGTCTTAATCTATCTTGCAAGCTTTTAACTTCTATTAATGTTCCCAAGTTCGATTTCCAAGATTGAATTGGGTCAAAGTTTTGAGATTATATAAGTTCCAACCTCTGGGGTTATGTATATATAAGGTTAATGTTTTGATTCCCGACTTTGGGGGTTATGTTTAGAATCGATCTCCAAGATGGATTCTGGACCGAGTTTCGAGGTTATATGCTTACTGAGATACCGAGTTTTAAAGCATCCTAATTTCTCGACTTCCGGGATTCAGGTATAAGGTTTGATATTCTTGTCCTTGACTTTCGATTTCAAAGTGTTTTATGTGCTATATGATTCCGATTTCTGACATTAATCCCTAATTGGTCTTCCAAGACTTTTATGATTGTGTTTCCCTAAGTTCCACATTCCGACATTATTTTTTACCAGTCTATTTTTCTATTTGCTTAGTTCCAAGTTTCTAACATTAACTATACCCGATTTAGTTTTCTATTCACTAAGTTCCAAATTCAACATTAAGTATACCCAATCTAGTTCATCGTTTGCTAAGTTCCAAGTTTCGATATTAACTCAAGTTATTTGTGTTTTATTCTAGATTGCTCTATTTCTAGCCAAAATTGCACTCTCATAAGAACAAATTCACCAAAAATAGAAATTTGGGTGAAATTATGCGAAATTTATATCAATGTAAAGCTAACAGAGCAAGCTTTTTAGATGAAATAAGTTAGATATCATTTGAATGAGTAAAATTTGAGATATAAGCCCTGAAACTTGACCCTACTAAACTACCCTATTCTAGCCTGAATTGAACTTAAGGTGAATTCATTGATGTACTAGGGATAGTTGGCAACAAATCTGACTCTAAAATTTTTGCGGGATGTTCCCTCATATGTTAGCTTTCAAATAATGTTGGATTCACTCTAATTGAAGTTGTGTAAGGTGAGTTACACCCTTCTTAACTCACACTGCCCGGATGAAAGTCCTAATTTCTAGGTCAAACTTCAAAAATTCATAACTATCTCATACCTAATCCAATGACCTTATATTATATATGTATGGAAAGCTCTAAATGTTAAGTTTCATATAAAAATATATTTATGAAATTCAAATGGCTTTAAGTGGAGCCATACACTCCGCCGTACGGACCACTGAGGTAAAATCCCAACAGCATCTTAAGCTCATGATTTCCTTAAATCAATCCATCCAATCTTCAATCCTAACTCAGTCATACACCTTAAACCACCCATAATCCATCATATCCAACCAATATAACATCAAAACAAAGGGAGAAAGGGGAGCCCTAGGCAGCCCCAAATCAGATAAAAACAAGATAAATGATGAAGTTCCTATCTTGTTTAGTTGAATTCTTGTTGATTTGATGTCTTAGGTGGAAGCAACTCTTAATAAGACTTGAAGAGAGGTTGAAGATGGAATGAAGATGAGTGTGTATGGAAAAGAAATGGAGGGTGGTCAGCTCCTTATGCTGGCCAAAATTCACAAGGGCAGAGAATGGATTGAACACAAACTTATGAAGCAATAATTCATGTAATTGGTAGATGTGTGTTGGAGCTTCAACTTGATTTTGTGGCTGCCATCTTTGGCTAAAAGTGGTGCCACCTATAGGATTGTTTTGGCTAAATCCTAGCTATTCATCCTAGGGCACTCATAACATAAATTCTATTGGTTTGATTCCGACAGTTTAAGATACCGAATTTCAGCTGATTTCCTGCAAATCGGCAAAATGATTTTGAAGAATTTTGAGGTTTTTTGTATGTCTATTTGAATGATTCTTAATCCTAATCTCTCTAATTAACTTCTAATCAACTCCTAGTGAACCTGTAATTAACTTTTAATTAACTTTACAAACTCAATAAAATCAAATAAATCGATTAACGGGGTAACTTAAATGTTGTGCAAGTTTAGGGCCTTTTGTTTTATGTTTTCCATGACTAATGGCATTTGCATAATTTTGAGCAAGTCTAGGGGCACCCCATGTCATTTCACATCCAATTGCCTCTGTGGCTCAATCAGTAGAGATTTAAACTTCTACAGTTTAACCACTTGATTATGCTCTATTTAAAACCTCATTCTGTTAATTCTACAAATGTGGGAACATAAAGATTATTTTATGAAAAATTATAGGGTTATTGTGGAAATATTCACTTGGGGTTAAAGTACAATTTCTAAAACTTCTGGGCAAGATTGCAATTAACAAAATTTGATAGAGGCACTTTTGTTATTTCCTAATTTTTCGCATATGGCAGTGCCATATTTTTAATGGCAGTGTTATGCTACCCTATATTTCTGAGTGTGAGGATTGTCGGGGTATACCACTGCCTAAGAAATTCCCATACTGTCTAAAAGAAATAATTCAAAGTTTCTATTATACTCCACTTAAAAAAGTGAGGGATGTTACATGTAGGGTGAGTTACACCCCTCTCAACTCACACTGCTCAGATGGGAATCTAGGATTCTAGGTCAAAATTCAAAAATTCATAACTAATACAATACTAATCCAATGACCTTATATTTTATACATATGAAAATCTCTGTGTGTCTAGTTTTATATAAAAAATGGATTCATCAAATTTAAATGACTGTGGGCAGGGACGTACACTCCGCCATACGGACCGTCGAGTGAACACCCTAACAGCTTCTTGAATTCTCTCTATTCTTTATGTTCTTTCATACCAATTCTAATCCTAATTACAACATACATGTAAAATCAACCATAATCCATCATCATCTCTCCAAATCATATCAGTATCATGAGAAAAACAAGATCCCCGCACAGCCCCAAATCAAGGAAAACAAAAAAAGAAGTTGGATTCCTACCTTGATTTCAGTGCCACCACAAGCTAGTCTTGAGTTTTAGTGAAAGATTTGGGTGCAAGAAGCTTGATGGATGTTGAAAGTGAAAGAAGATGGTGAGAGGAAGAAGAAAGTAAGTCTAAAAGAGAGAGAGAGGAGGCTGAAATTAAGGGGGAATAAGAGAGGAAATATGTAACATCCCCAATTTACCTTGTGCTAAACTATTCCATTTTTACCTCCACACGATTTCCGAGTTCCGATTTCACTAGTTTTCGTGATTTCCGACTTCATTTTCAAATTTCACATGAAATGGGATAATTACCGAGTTCCGAGTTCGTCTTACTTCATGTCATGCCCGATTTCCGATTTCCTCCTCAATTTTGATTATTCCTGATTTCCGAGTTCCGACCTTAAGCATATCCAGCATCCTCATTCCGACTTCTGACTTGACCCAAGTTGATACTTTAACACAATGGTGCAAGTGCCGACCTCCGATTTTAATATAACGAGTTCTGGCCTTAGAGTTGAACTCAATGGACATGAGTTCGAATCTTTCAGTTAACTTCCAGTCATACACGAGTTCCGATGTCCGAGTTCATTCCCAGGAACTTTCCATTTCTGTTGGTGTTCCCGAGTTTGAATGGGGAGTTCCGAGATTAGGTGATTGTAAGCTATATGACTTCCGACATCCGACCTTGCTTCCAAGTTCCGAATAAACTAGACAAGATTTCTTCAAAGTCACAAATGAGATGGGACGAGTTCCGATATCCGGCTTCAGCTCCAAGCTCAAGTAAAATAGCACGAGTTCTAACTTTAAGCAGAATCAAGACGAGTTCCGAGTTTATACAGAATGGAAGCGAGTCCCACTTTTAGGACGATGTGGAGAGCAATTTGGCCACAAAAGTGGGAGATGTGGCCGGACTTCAATCACAAAATTTCAACCAATCAATACTCACAATCTTAATTACCTCCATGTATTTAAGTCAGACTTCTCTTCTCATTTGAGGCTGATTTACGCCTCCTTCTCTCCCTCTTGTTCCAGCCTCTTTCTTCCCTTCTCTTAATCAACTCCATCACTCCTTCAAGCTTAACAAGGTTTTATCAATTCAAGCTTCAACACTTAGCTTAAATTACACTCCAAGGAGGTAGGATTCACTTTCTATTCTTGATTTCTCTGAAGTGTGGCTGTATGAGATTCCACTTTTCTTCAATTATTTGATGATATATTGGATGTATATGTTGGATTATGATTGGATTAACATGAAATATTAAGTTGGAATTAAGGTTAGAAGGAGAAATCTTGAACAAGTGGAAATTTGGGATACTGTCTAAGTGAGAAAACAACAAACCCTCGGCAGTCCATACGGCGGAGTGTACGGCTCTGCATTCCGCCGTTTAAAATTGATGAAACCATTTTTATGTGAAACTAGACATCTTGGGCTTTCCATACATATATCATATAAGGTTATTGGATTAGTATTGAGAGAGATATGAATTTCTGAAGGTTAACCTAGGAATCAGGACTTTCATTTGGGCAGTGTGACTTGAGGTGGGTATAACTCACCCTATACAACTCCAAATTGAGTGAAACTAACTTTGTTAGAAAGCTTACACATACAGGAACATACTAATATAAAATTACGAGTTTGTTATGGTCCCAATTGTTCCCAGTCGTTTGAGGAAGTTGCCCTATGTCTAATCCAGGCCAAAACAGGGTAGTTCAAGAAGGTCAACTTTCAGGACTTTTAACTCGAAGTATACTTAAGAAAATCAAGTGAAACTTGCTGTAAATGAAAGGTTGTCCTGTTAGCTTTGATATGGCACCAATTTCGTATGATTTGAGGTTATTTTCGATTTTTAGTGCATTTATACTTCCAAGTGTGTAATTCAGGCCAGTGACCGAATAGGCTGAGGCAAAAGTTAGATATCTTGAGTTATATAAATCAAAATGATATGGGACCAAAGAGGTTAGAAAGTAGACATATAGAACTATGACATATCCAAAAATTTAGATTTAAATGAGTTGAATAGAAATAAAGGTGGATTATACAATATTCGGGCAGAACCAAATAGAATTGGCAAAAATGACCAAGTTGATGGTTTCACAAGTGTTAGTGAACATATAAGGCTTGAGTTGATGGTTTTAAGTTTTATCCTGATAGATATTTTAGATTGATTATACTGCTATGATTGATTTGTCTATGAGAGCTGGCACTATTCACAGGGAAGCGGACTCCATCCGTTATGCTGCCGAATTTTCGGCAAGGATTTATGAAAACTTATGCTATGGGTGATTATGCCTTGAACATATTTATATGTCATGTTCATATACATCATGCATGCAAGCATAATTAGAATATGATATGAGAAGTAAGACAATAGACATATCCATGAATGCTCAAAGCATCCGCATGCATGATAAGATATGGAAAGAAAAGGATAATAAGAACTTGCAAGAGAGACGTACCAAGCTACCACGCGAGGCATGGCATAGACCCAACTAGCGTGGGCGAGGCGATCTTGTTCGAGACTTGGGCCAGCCCTTGACCAAATTTAAGGGGAATAGACCGGTGTGAGGGTCGGGGAAAGTAAACCCATCACTCATGTATAGGTACGAGCTCGAACTTGAAAAGCAGGCTATTACCCAGGGGTGAGAGAGGCCATTCACCTCTGGGAGACCAAGTACAGGAAAGAGTAAGATCAAGTTGCAAGTTAAAGAAAGATACAAATTAAGTCAAGTGCACTTGCATACAGATAAGCACAAGCATCTTTATGTGCATCTTCAGTTATCCCATTAAGTGATAAGGTCATTAAGATTCTTGTTGAAGCATATTGCACTATTTGTATTTCTATGTTTGTCATATAATATGGCAAGTGATTGTTAAAACATAACCCGCTTCGAGAAAGATGTTTTCCACTTAAAATTGAACCACTGTTTGTGTTTATGTGCTCATATTTTCATAATAAACCGAAGCGGCTGGAATGTTTATGATGGCACTGTATGAGAATAGTTCATGTTTACCTACTGGGAACCTTAGGTTCTCACTGCCTGCTTGCATGTTTTTCTTTTCCGTAAACATTCCAGCACCCAAGTTAGAAACCAAGTGCGAGGCAGAGTACAGGGCTATTCATGGAGCAAGAATCGGGTATAAGCCAGATCAAGAGACCATTGAAGCTAGTAACAACTAGTCAGAAGTAGACACTGTGTACTATATCAGTCATACTTTCTTTTAAAGTGTAATTATTTTATTATCTATGTATCAAACACTATTAGTCAGTAATGAAGTGAGCAGTTAAAGGGCCATGTATTGTATCTTCCATATTTTGAAGTTTTCTTAGCATCGTGACAACCTTTTCATGTAACTCCATGACTCGAGCATGGCTTATATGATAGAGGTTGTTACATTTTGGTATTAGAGCAGTTCGTCCTGTATAGGCCCGTGGATGGACTGATTATGCTTCTGATGGATACTCTGAGAATCTAGATAAACCATGCATTAGGTCCTCATGTGAAGAGGACATAGAAATATTATGCATGGTAGCCTTGTTGTGAGTGTTGAGGACTACCTGTTGCACTTAACTAAATGTTGAGCCTGATCACCTCAATATAAGGTTTTGTGTAAGCAGAAGCCTGAAACACCCAGCAGGCTTATTAGAGACCTTCTATACGCAATTATTAGGGATGAGACTCCTAGGAGGTAATGATGGCATAAAGGGATAGATAATTGAGCAAGTCGAGTAGTGTAGAGAATTGGGAATTCAATCAAAGAAATTGTATCGGGTGATTTGATATTTACATGGTGAACCTAGTTATATCGAAAAAGGTTGTTTGTAAGGTGTTGCTAAGTAGTCGAAGATTTCCCATTATCAAGGGCATAATCTCAATCGGAGGCATGTTGGGTTAAGAATCTTTTTCAACCTGATGGGCCTTGTTTCAAGCTCCATTACGATTACCCGATCTAGACCATCTTCTCTAATTTGAATCTAGGAGATTCTTCTATCTAGTTTTGTAGCTCTAATACTCAACGGGAGTAAGGTGATTACCCGCTGATAAGCTTATCATATGTGGCATGGACAGTATCCTTATTTTCTCCATAGATGGGATTACCCCGAAGGTACCTTGCCAACAAATTCATTCAATGGTTTTTATTTCGGGATTGTGGTAATACCACAATACAAAGACCTGATCCTTCATTAAGAAATTTGTAGAGTAGGCGAATGAAGTAGAGGATCAGTGAAAGAAGCTAAGGGCAGAAGCTTCGGCTAGGTACATAGGGAACTTTTTAAATTCCCGTCCAGAGGCTGAAGTGGTTTCTTCCTCGGGGGTACAGGAACTAGCCTTGTAGCGATTGTAAATTTGGAAGAGTACTGAGTGGAATCTTGGCTTTGAGAGGGAAACAGTTGAGCAAACTGTAAAGAGGCCCATCCAACTATACATTGAATCAAGATAGAGATACTGTTATGCACGGTAAGGAAGGCCGATGAAGTTATAAGTGTAACAAGGAGACGAGGCAGTATATCTTTTACTAATATAAAGTAGGAACACCTTCATACAAAAGGAGGCATAAGGACTTAGTGTTCCTACCTTTCAGGGAATAAAGGAAACACTAGGAAACCTAGTCATGTTCAAATTTTATTAACCTCAGCCACCACAGGAACTGGATGATAGGATTATCTCCAACATGTTATTAGCAGAGGAATGAGGCTATTTAGAGAAGAAAAGTAAGGTCTAATAATTGCCTTTAGGTATCATTATATATGCTATGGGTGGAGTAACTTGACAAGGAGTGTATTCAGATTCTAGCAGAAATGACAAGGGCTTAAAGTGTGCAGCTAATTCCGTTATCCTGAGATAGTATTAAAGTGGGAGGTCCTAATGGACTAAGATGAAGATAAACTTAGGTAGGGACAATGGATACTATAGGGCAGAAATAGAAGAAAGGAAAGTTTTAATTTCATATGGCCTATTGAGGAAAGAAAAGCTACCTAGTACGAGATCATGGTGCAAATAAGATTGTGTATGAAATACTAAGCAGGGCTACCTTGACATCGGTCATAAGTGCAACAAACCCAATGCGCCCTAAGCAAGACTGGGTGATGCACCAATATAAGATCAAAAAGGACTTGGAAACGTGCCCCATGAGGGGCAAGGTTTCAATATCGAAACTAGAGGCAGTCAGAAAAGTCTTCATCCCTTGGGCCGGATTAAATGTAATCATCACTAACGCACTAGGTTCCATTAGAATTCCGTAGTTAAACGTGCTCGGACAAAAGTAATGTGGAGATGGGTGACCATATGGGAAACCCTCATATTGAAACTTCAACAGGATAGCAAGACCATTGTTTCCATTTCTCACAACAAATGGATTACATCCTAGGGGTAAGAAGTTATGAAGAGTAGGCAGGAAGCTTAGCAGTTAGGGTAATATAAAATCTAGCCATTACAACTAATGCATCTGCATACATGGTATTAGGACAAACCCCCAACGAGTTTGGTAACACCGGTGCCCATAAAAGTAGGAGACAAACATCAACACAATAGTTGAGAAATCTCCATGCTAACCAATTGAAGAAAGTAGAAGAATGGCAGGGACTTTGGCTATCCCAATAATCATTGAGAAATTCAACAAGGATGGCACGAGGTCCAATGAGCAAATAATGAAAAATGGAATAAAGTCTGCAAGAGAAGGAAAGATTTCGAAGCAAGGACCATAGTTATAGTTTAGAAGGAAGCTCTAGCCTTGCACCTAAAACCTAACAGAAGGGGGATTCGTCACTAATCAAAGAGAATCAGGTAGGCAAGAGTTGGATATGGCTTGACCAATTTCCCGAAAAACTTCGGCGAAGCCACTATGATCACTATTTATTGACATTGATTGCTGCTGTAGCCAATGATTTTCGTAATGACAGAACTTTTTCAGTTGGTATTTAGGACCCAAGACACAAGTATTAGACAGTTTACTAGAAAACGTAGTGCGCAAGTGGTTAGACACATGACAAGGAAGATAAGGAATTTACTCGATGAATTTGATGATGAATTAGAACGTCAGTAAAGCAAAGTATATTTTGGCACCCATATGATCTACGACAGCTCTCTGCATGGATATTCGAAAGGCATTTTGTAAGACAGTATGGTAAGGGAACTCTACAGCTTCAATAAAAAGGATCTGACTTTTAATCTTGCTTTTTTACATTTAATTGGCTATATCTCAATAACTAGGAATCAAGGAGAATATCAGACTAATAGAAAAAGTCATGAGTCTTAGAACTCAATCCGTATAGTGGAAGCAACCTAAAATCCTCCAACAAACATTAGACACTAGATAAATTTTACCAAAAAGAAGGAGTTTTAAGATAAGGCTCCTAGTTATAATGATTGAGGAAAGGCCTAAGCCCATGTTTCTAAAGAACCATATTGGAGGCGAATTTGTTATCGAATTAAAGGTAGCTGAGCAAGTAAGAATCTTGGGAAAGAAAATACGGACCTCCTGGACTCAGACAATTACTACGATAACTGCTAATCTTTGCAATTTCAAATCTTCATGAGTTGAATATCTGAGGTCTCATGTACAAGTGGCAGAAGATCTAGCAGCTACCACGAAGTAGGAGTAGCAGAGTATAGAGCAAGGGAGATGAGTAAGAGTCTCCAACAAGCTAAACCGTAATTTAAAGCGTCGTAGAAATAAGGCAAGCTTGGGCACTAACATAACCCTTATGGATCCTTTGTCCATACTAAGACAATACCTCATAGCTACTGGCAAGTAATCTCAAGACCAGATGCAAATTCGAGAAGAGGAGTATCCCTATACATTAAAAAGGGTTTTTCCTTGACCCTTCTTAATCCTAGAATTTTGAGGACAAAATTCTTTTTAAGGTGGGTAGAATTGTAACATCCCCAATTTACCTTGTGCTAAACTATTCCATTTTTACCTCCACACGATTTCCGAGTTCCAATTTCACTAGTTTTCATGATTTCCGACTTCATCTTCAAATTTCACATGAAATGGGATAATTACCAAGTTCCGAGTTCGTCTTACTTCATGTCATGCCCGATTTCCGATTTCCTCTTCAATTTTGATTATTCCTGATTTCCGAGTTCCGACCTTAAGCATATCCAGCATCCTCATTCCAACTTCTGACTTGACCCAAGTTGATACTTTAACACAATGGTGCAAGTGCCGACCTCCGATTTTAATATAACGAGTTCTGGCCTTAGAGTTGAACTCAATGGACATGAGTTCGAATCTTTGAGTTAACTTCCAGTCATACACGAGTTCCGATGTCCGAGTTCATTCCCAGGAACTTTCCATTTCTGTTGGTGTTCCCGAGTTTGAATGGGGAGTTCCGAGATTAGGTGATTGTAAGCTGTATGACTTCCGACATCCGACCTTGCTTCCAAGTTCCGAATAAACCAGACAAGATTTCTTCAAAGTCACAAATGAGATGGGACGAATTCCGATATCCGGCTTTAGCTCCAAGCTCAAGTAAAATAGCACGAGTTCTAACTTTAAGCAGAATCAAGACGAGTTCCGAGTTTATACAGAATGGAAGTGAGTCCCACTTTTAGGACGACGTGGAGAGCAATTTGGCCACAAAAGTGGGAGACGTGGCCGGACTTCAATCACAAAATTTCAACCAATCAATACTCACAATCTTAATTGTAACACCCTAATAAATCCATATTACGCTTAAGTCAGACATTACTAGTTTTATTAGTTGTTACTTATGCTCGTAAAACTAAACTTCACTTAAAATTAAATTAGCGGAAAATACAAAAATTTTTTGAAATATGTCGTTGTTTTTGAAAAGTAAAGCCTTGCGCGAGAAGATAGCAGTAAACGAGCGTATCGCAGAGATTTCGATATAAATGGAAGGAACATGAGATAAATCATAAAGTCATACATTCAAATTATAACATCAATTACATAATATACTTAATCTCACAATATCCAAACAAATACATATAAAGGAAACTCATGGTCATGCCATGGCCCCAAATATCAAAGGTACACAAGTCTGATGAGATACAATACAAAATGAAATATAGGAGTTAAGGAGCGCAAATCAAAATAAGCCCACGTAGACATATGCTGACTTCTCTGCCCCTTCCATGCCCTTCCATCAAGCGGTCTCAGGTCCTCGAATGTCTAGTCCCCCATGCTACTCGGCCTCGGGGAACGCGCGGAGTGCGAATGATGCGGGGGTGCCTGCTAATCACCTCGATACGACGGATGCGACGGCCGGGAACATATCGCCTAATCGAAGAACGTGCCTCGGAGGGATCCTCCTCAGATGCAATAGGCTGATACTCGGGGAGTGGCGGCGAAGCTGCTGCGGCCCTAGGGGTGGCCGTCGAACTCACTTCGACCACGGGAACCTCTGGCGGGCAGACAGTTCTCCATCACTGGTAGACCGGGAGACATAGGCTCCGTCTCGATCTCGGGCAATGGCTCGGGCGGGAGATCCCAAGGACCCAACGGCTGTCCAAGGCGTGAGGATGATACGTCCACAGGGGCTGGCGGGATCTCTGGCTCCTCAAAAACTCGACCCGGGTAGAAGTAAGTGCGAACTATCGTGGTGGTCGTAGCCCACGATAGCATGCGGCGTCTCGTCATAGGCCCACTCATGGTGGGGAGGCTCCATGCTCCACGCGTCACGTGAGGCTCCATGAGTATCCGGTGTGAGCGAGGAAAACAACTAGGATGAGAAATAAGATTTCTCAAGGTAGGACTCGACCCAACACAAGCGGTGTCATCGTCATCATCGATCGCCCGGTTTTTAAATGAAAACTGTGGGCATACAATAGGTTCAATTATTTGATTTTTCAAAACGCATTATCCGAAGTGGGTCCCATTTTTAGTACTTATCCTCAATGTATTAACAACATCATGGCATACATGAAAGCTCATACGACTAGTCATAACATACATAAACAGATTGAGAGTTATGTTCTTTACTTGGGTTGGACCGAAGTACCTTTCTTTCCTTAACTTGACTTATCTTAAGTCCTTTCTTTCCACCCACTAAACATAAGTGGTAATGAGCTCATACCGTGGCCGTCGCCACCATAAAATTTCGGTACTTACACTAGCTGGGTCATGTCATGCCTCATGTAAGCCCTATCCCCTATACTCACACTAGCTGGGTCATGCTATGCCTCATGTGAGTCGTGGGTGAGGGGAAAACTTAACTTAGGTCACCTTCCCTTTTGAAGGATCACACTTTATCAAATCTTTTCTTATTAACTTATGATGCAAAATATTTCTAAGTTAGCTTTCTACAAAATTTCAAGGATAACGGCTATACCATGACTTTCCCAAAATTTTGCCAGACAGAATACCAGTATCACAGCATCATATCATATCATCATATCATATCATCATCATCATATCATCATCATCATATCATATCATCATTATCATGGCATCATAATCACATCATCATCACATCATGCTTGCAACCTAAACATAGGCATATTCTCAAACAAAGTCTTATGAGCTTAGCTTAGTAAATTAGGTGCAAGCTTTTACATTGGCTTTCGTTTTGTTGATTCCTACTCCTCAATTATTCTAACTTGACTTATATGATTTTCATATTTAAATTTGGAAGATTTATAGCTTAGGTATTGCATTATAGTTTGATTAGAATCTTATGAACTTAATCGAGTACATTAACTACATTTACATTTGGTTTTCGTTTTATTCGCTTCTTTTGTTAAGGATTAGGTGAGCTTAGTATTTTATTTTGTCTAGTCCTCATTAAGTAAATTATGAAGTTTCATTACTTTAGGCTAAGGCCTTTTACCTTTTTAAGTCATTTATGCATAGTCTTACTTAAGGTTAAGTTTTGACAGTTTTACTTTTATCCCAAGCAGTAACTTTAAAAATTCACCATAATTTAGTATTTTATCATTTTAATGCGAAATTTTATATGCTTATAGGGTTCTGAGTCTAGTTTTTAACAAAACAAGTCCCACTCAAAAATTCATTTTCTAACTCCAGTTATGCATATTTTATTCTGACTTGTTCAGTTTCTAGGTTCACTCCCGGTACAGTGGATTGTGACCTCTCATTATAATTTCTCAGAAGGAATCTGAGAAAACTGTTTTAGGGGTTTGTTCCTCTATGTCTTAGCTTTCATTGAAACTTGGTCTCACTCAAAAATCATTTTTGTAGCTCGAGTTATACACATTTTAGTGTAGACTGCCCAGACAGAAGCCAATCCGAGAACAGTCCACTTTGAAAAATCATATCTCACACATTTTAACTCCGAATCTTATATATTTTATATGTATGGAAAGCTCTCTGAGTCTATTTTCATATAAAATTGGTTCCACTAATTTCTGAGTTTTCTGGAAAAAGTTATACCGTTCGCTTTACAGACTGCCAGAAAATCCAGATTTCACGTTTTGCTTTTTCTCATGTTTTCTCCAAAACACTCAACCTCACTTTCAAGAAACCATTCTCAAGTTATAAAACACTCATATACCATGAAAGATTAGTGAAAAACTAACATGTTGGAGTTCAAAAATATTGAGTTCAACCATGCATCACACCAAACCGAAAATCATGTTTTCAACAACAACCATACTAGCAACAACATCTCATTTTATGACAAGAATGGCTATGATGCCCATAATCAATCTTTAAAACCACCTAGCTATGGAGAGCATAGGAGTTCTAAAGCTTGAATAACAAGAGAGAAAAAGGGTTTAGAGCCACTACCAAGAAGCTTTCTTTGAAGGAACTTGTGATGGAAAAGATGGTGGTGGGGGTGGTGCTCCTCCTCTTGGATCTTGGAAGAGGCTTGAGATGTGAGTGTCTTTGATTCTCCAAGAGCAAGAAATGGTGGCTCTTGAAGAGTTTGTGAGTGGGATGAGGAGAGGAAAGGATGAGAGAAGTGGGAGGATTCTAGAGAGAAGTTGGAGAGTTTAGAGAGAAGGATGAGAATTTTGAAATTGAAGAGAGAGAAGAGAGCTTTGTGTGTGTCTTTGGGAGAGTGAAAGAATGAAAATGAGGAGAGAGGAGGGCTGATGGGTGGCGAGTTTGAGGGAGGAAAGGTGAGGTGACTTTGGCTTCTTACACAAGCTAAGGAGTGGGAAGAACCATGGGGCAAAAGGGTGAGTTGTTTTTCCTTGAGTCTTGGAGGCATTATAATGCCCAATTTAAGCTTTTCTCTAGGGGTTAAAGGGGAGTACCCCTCTTAGGATTTGGTTGCTTGTCTAAGACTCATCCAAGTGTCAAGATCTAATGGTGGATGACAAGGATCCTAGTCTTGGCTTTTGATCTAATGGTGTAGGATTAAAGAGATTGAATGAAGGGTGAGATGTTGCTCCTCCTTGGTATGTCTTTCTAGGGCATAAGCATGGAAGAACTTTTATCTCTAAATGTTATTAGAATTATTTAAATGTAACTTAACTTAATTGGCTTAATTACTCATGAGTTAACTCTTGTCAATTACACTTTTTATGATGTCTTGCATTATGGTTAAGCATACGCTTGATTTGGGGTTTAATTTTTCAAGAGTTGTCTTAAGTGTCTTAATCACTATAAACTTAATTAGTGAGGTTAGGTTGTCTTACTTTTGTTTTGGCACCTTCGAGTAATTAAGGATTAGACGATTAAGGTTTTATTAAAACGCTTAGGACATTATGATTAAATTGTTGGCTAGACTTAATTTACTAAGCTCTTGCTCTCAGGATTAATCGATTAGTTCTCAATTAATCGCTAATCCCTCTAATTAGCCGGGAACACCGAGCTAATTAGCTTAGGTAAAATGGGGATGTTACATTAATTACCTCCATGTATTTAAGTCAGACTTCTCTTCTCATTTGAGGCTGATTTACGCCTCCTTCTCTCCCTCTTGTTCCAGCCTCTTTCTTCCCTTCTCTCAATCAACTCCATCACTCCTTCAAGCTTAACAAGGTTCTATCAATTCAAGCTTCAACACTTAGCTTAAATTACACTCCAAGGAGGTAGGATTCACTTTCTATTCTTGATTTCTCTGAAGTGTGGCTGTATGAGATTCCACTTTTCTTCAATTATTTGATGATATATTGGATGTATATGTTGCATTATGATTGGATTAACATGAAATATTAAGTTGGAATTAAGGTTAGAAGGAGAAATCTTGAACAAGTGGAAATTTGGGATACTGTCTAAGTGAGAAAACAACAAACCCTCGGCAGTCCGTACGGCGGAGTGTACGGCTCTGCCTCCTGCTGTTTAAAATTGATGAAACCATTTTTATGTGAAACTAGACATCTAGGGCTTTCCATACATATATCATATAAGGTTATTGGATTAGTATTGAGAGAGATATGAGTTTCTGAAGGTTAACCTAGGAATCAGGACTTTCATTTAGGCAGTGTGACTTGAGGTGGGTATAACTCACCCTATACAACTCCAAATTGAGTGAAACTAACTTTGTTAGAAAGCTTACACATACAGGAACATACCAATATAAAATTTCGAGTTTGTTATGGTCCCAATTGTTCCCAGTCATTTGAGGAAGTTGCCCTATGTCCAATCCAGGCCAAAACAGGGTAGTTCAGGAAGATCGACTTTCAGGACTTATAACTCGAAGTATACTTAAGAAAATCAAGTGAAACTTGCTGCAAATGAAAGGTTGTCCTGTTAGATTTGATATGGCACCCATTTCGTATGATTTGAGGTTAGTTTCAATTTTTAGTGTATTTATACTTCCAAGTGTGTAATTCGGGCCAGTGACCGAATAGGCTAAGGCAAAAGTTAGATATCTTGAGTTATATAAATCAAAATGATATGGGACCAAAGAGGTTAGAAAGTAGACATATAGAACTATGACATATCCAAAAATTCAGATTTAAATGAGTTGAATAGAAATAAAGGTGGATTATACAAAATTCGGGCAGAACCAAATAGAATTGGCAGAAATGACCAAGTTGATAGTTTCACAAGTGTTAGTGAACATATAAGGCTTGAGTTGACGGTTTTAAGTTTTACCCTGATAGATATTTTAGATTGATTATACTGCTATGATTGATTTTCCTGTGAGAGCTGGCATTATTCACGGGGAAGCGGACTCGATCCGTTATGCTGCTGAATTTTCGGCAAGGATTTATGAGAACTTATGCTATGGGTGTTTATGCCTTGAACATATTTATATGTCATGTTCATATACATCATGCATGCAAGCATAATTAGAATATGATATGAGAAGTAAGACAATAGACATATCCGTGAATGCTCAAAGCATCCGCATGCATGATAAGATATGGAAAGAAAAGGATAATAAGAACTTGCAAGAGGGACACACCAAGCTACCACGTGAGGCATGGCATAGACCCAATTAGCGTGGGCCAAAGCATTATTGTTTAAGACTGGGGCCAGCCTTCGACCAGATTTAAGGGGAATAGACTGGTGTGAGGGTCGGGGAAAGTAAACCCGTCACTCATGTATAGGTACGAGCTCGAACCTGAAAAGCAGGCTATTACCCAGGGGTGAGAGAGGCCATTCACCTCCGGGGGACCAAGTACAGGAAAGAGCAAGATCAAATTGCAAGTTAAAGAAAGATACAAATTAAGTCAAGTGCACTTGCATACAGATAAGCACAAGCATCTTTATGTGCATCTTCAGTTATCCCATTAAGTGATAAGGTCATTAAGATTCTTGTTGAAGCATATTGCACTATTTGTATTTCTATGTTTGTCATATAATATGGCAAGTGATTGTTAAAACATAACTCGCTTCGAGAAAGATGTTTTCCGCTTAAAATTGAACCACTGTTTGTGTATATGTGCTCATATTTTCATAATAAACCGAAGCGGCTGGAATGTTTATGATGGCACTGTATGAGAATAGTTCATGTTTACCGACTGAGAACCTTAGGTTCTCACTGCCTGCTTGCATGTTTTTCTTTTCCGTAAACCTTCCAGCACCCAAGTTAGAAACCAAGTGCGAGGCAGAGTACAGGGCCATTCACGGAGCAAGAATCGAGCATAAGCCAGATCAAGAGACCATTGAAGCTAGTAACAACTAGTCAGAAGTAGACACTGTGTACTATATCAGTCATACTTTCTTTTAAAGTGTAATTATTTAATTATCTATGTATCAAAGACTATTAGTCAGTAATGAAGTGAGCAGTTAAAGGGCCGTGTATTGTATCTTCCATATTTTGAAGTTTTCTTAGCATCGTGACAACCTTTTCATGTAACTCCATGACTCGAGCATGGCTTATATGATAGAGGTTGTTACAAAATATCTCACCCGAGAGTGGATGTGATTGGTGGAGGCTTGGTGGTGGAGGTGAGGCCAAGTGTCTCCACTATCTTGAGCAACACTTGGCGCCACTCATATATGGTAGGGGTGGCTGAATTTCAACCGCTTAAATGAGGGTTTTCAACAGAAAATTCTACTGGTTTAGCTCTCATAGTATAAAACACTGAATCATTGCTGATTTCCTTCAATTTGGCAAAATGTTACTGGTAACTTAAAATTTGTTGCATGTCTATTTTAATCTTTCCTTAATCCTAATCTCTTTAATTAATATCTAATTAACTCCTAATTAATATTTAATTAACTTCTAATTGCCTTTTCATAACTATTAAAATCGAATAAATAGATTAATGGCGTAAATTAGACATTTTCGCAAATTCGGAGCCTTTTTGTTTTCTATTTTCTATAACTAATGGCATTTCTGTAATTTTGAGCTAGTTTAGGGACACCCTACATCATTTCACAATAGACTGCCTCCATGGCCCAATCGGTAGAGGTTTAAACTTCTACAGTTTCACCATATGATTTTGCTCTGTTTAAAATCTTATTATGCTAATTCTACGTATGTGGGGATATAAAGGTCATTTTATGAAAAATTTTAGGGTTATTGGTGGAATAAGTCTTTTGGGTCAAAATATAATTTCTAAAAATTTTGAGCATCACTGCAATTAACAAAAGTTTACAGGGGTACTTTTGTCATTTCCTAATTTTTAACATATGACAGTGCCATGTTTTCAATGGCAGTGTTACAATACCCTATAATTCCAAGTGTGAAGATCATTATGGCATAACACTGCTTGAGAAATTCTCGCACTGCCTAAGGGAAATAATTCAAAGTTTCCATCACGTTCTGTTTATGAAAGTGGGGATGTTACAGGTGTAAGAGACTTGAGATTTGTCTCTCAAAACCAAATTATTGGTGAACCTTCTCAAGGAATCAGAATGAGATCATAACTTAGAAATGATTCCAATCTTGCTCTTATATCTGAGATTCAACTAGAAAGTATTGAAGAAGCCCTGAGGGATCAATACTGGATTGATGCTATGAAAGAGGAGTTATCTTAGTTCGAGAAGAACGAACTTTGGACCATAGTCCCACTGTCTAAAGGACAATCTTCCATTGGGACAAAATGGGTATTCAGAAACAAGCTTGATGAGGATGGAAAAGTTGTTAGAAACAAAGCAATATTAGTGGCTCAAGGTTATAATCGGCAAGAAGGCATAGATTATGATGAGACTTTTGCTCCTATAGCAAGATTGGAAGCCATCAGAATGTTACTTGCTTATGCGTCTTTCAAAGATTTTAAGTTATTTCAAATGGATGTGAGATCCATTTTTTTAAACAGTTTCATATTTGAGGAATTTTATGTTAATCAACCTCTTGGTTTTGAAAATAAAAACCTTCTACAACATGTGTTTAAACTTTCAAAAGCTCTATATGGGTTAAAACAAGCTCCTAGAGCTTGGTATGATAGACTCAGCTCTTTTCTAATCAAAAATGGTTTTGTAAGAGGAAATATTGATGCTACTTTGTTCATTCATCATGATAAAAATGATTTTTTGATTGTTCAGATTTATGTTGATGATATTATTTTTGGAGCAACTAATCAAAATTTGTGCAAGAATTTTTCTTATCTTATGCAAGGAGAATTTGAGATGAGTATGATGGGAGAGCTAAAATTCTTCCTTGGACTGCAAATCAAACAAGAGAAAGATGGAATCCTAATTCATCAAGAAAAGTATTCTAAGGATTTGCTCAAAATGTTTGATATGGACAAGGCCAAGAGCATTAGTACTCCTATGCATCCCTCTCAAATTTTAGAAGCTAATGAAGATGGTGACAAAGTCTCTGAAACTCTCCATAGAGGTATGATTAGATCACTATTATATCTAACTTCTAGTAGACTCGACTTGCAATTAAGTATAGGAATTTGTGTTCGATTTCAATATAATCCAAAACATTCACACTTAAGCATTGTTAAAAGAATTTGAGATATTTAGTTGGTCCTACTAATCTCAGTCTATGGTATAAGAAAGGTACTTCTTGTGATATTACAGGTTACTATAATGCTGATTTTGCTAGAGATAGAGTTGAACAAAAAAGCACTAGTGGTTGTTGTTGCTTTCTTAGAAAATCATTGATAACATGGTCAAGCAAGAAGTAGAAAACTATTGCTCTTTCAATTGCAAAAGTTGAATATGTATCTACTGAAAATTGCAATACCCAGATTCTGTGGATCAAGCAACAATTAAAGGACTTCAACTTGAAGTATACCAAAATTCCTATCCTCTGTGACAATACAAGTGCTATCAATCTCACCAAGAATCCAATTCAGCATTCTAGATCTAAGCACATTAACAAAAAGCTCATTTCATAAGAGATCATGTTTAGAAAGGAGACATTGAGCTAAGGTTTATTAATACTAAAAGTTAGATTGCTAACATTTTTATAAAACACTTAGCAGAAGATCGTTTATTGAAAATAAGGAACCTTCTGAACATGATCAACTTTTGATCATTCACATGCATTGCATCTGAATACTCTCTCTCTCTTGAGCTAAAGTAAAAGCTGAGATTGCCACACTTAATGGGGTTTGCTTTCTAGAAAATTGTTCTTCATTGACAAAGTTTGCTTTAGAAAGTTCGCATCAAGAGAAACTTGAAGAGTCTTTTTAGAATGTGTTCTCTCATGATTCAAAAAGATTGCTTCAAATAAGGGTGAAGATGAAATAATAACTTCAGAATGTTGGATTAACTTTCTCATGGCTTTGACTTTTTATTCCTCTAGAAAGATGGTTATAGACTTTGAAGATTATGGTTTCTAGATAAATGAAATGGTTTCGTTACGTGCATTGCTTGAATAATTAGCCACTATCATACGATGACTATTATTTAATAAAGCAAGAAATTGCAAAAGACACGCCTACCTTAAAAATGGTAGCGTTTTATTTGAAAACTACTCACATACTTTAATCATCAGTCTCCCTCATTAACCATTACCCATCACATCAACTTTTCATCTCATAAGTCTCAGAGAAAAGCCTTTTACTGTTCTCCATCCTCTCTACTCCAAAACCTTCAAATCCTCACATCATTTTCAATACACCTAACCCAAACACACTCTTTCTTTCACTTTCAGTTGCCTATCTCATCTATTCATCATGACTAAGAAAGGAGACTTTAGTATTACTTACATTTTTTATGTCAATGAATGTAGACCAGATTTCATAGGTAGTTATTCATATGGCCTATCGCTTTTTGAAGAAGTTTCGACTTGGAGAACTTTCAACCTTCCCCTAGATTACGAAAGTGTTTGAGTTCCAAGGATGGAACAATTTCTTGAATATTTCTGAAGATCTCTATAATGAAGTTGTTGCCACCTTCTACAACACCCTCGACCCTATTGATGAAGATAATAGGTCTTTGAAAAGCATCATAGGGAGCTTCGAGATCCAAGTGCTTCCTTTTGATCTCGCTCAGATCACCAACACTCCAAATGAAAAGGTTCTATGCAGAGGTGGTTCAAGATGGTGGGAGCAACTTGAAGCCATAGAGGAAGATGTCTCTAAAGTTTTTACTGGAAGAAGAGACATGCAAGTAAGAAATATTCACACTTCCTCTTTTATCTTGAATGTCAGAGCGATTTACTTTATTGTCTAACACATAGTGCTTCCAAGGATGGGAAACATTGATGTCATGATTAAGGTAGACCAAATGGTGATATTTTGCCTTATGATAAGAAAAAGGATTAATCTGGTCAAGTTAATCCTAGACTATCTGCTCTCTCCTGTGGATAATACCAGAAGGAGTCATGCAGCTTTGCCCTATGGCATGCTCCTAACCTGCATCTTCCAAAGAGCTTACCTTCCTATTGAAGGACACAAGAAAGGCGAGAAGCGCCCTACCACCACTATGAAGACCTTCTCTACTATGGGTCTAAAACTAAAGGTCTTGAGAAGGTACAAAAGAAAGTGAAGAAAGAGAAAAAGAAGAAGAGAAGAAGGAGAAGGAGAAAGAAAACAAAACAAAACCAACCACCCTTCAAAAGGATGCCTCTAAGCCTTTTGAAGAGAAAAGATCTAAGAAAAGGCATGAGAGAGATCTCTCACCTGTTCCTAAGGAGAGAAGAATCAGCAAAAGAAGATTGCTGAGAATTGCTGAATCCTCCTCCTCTAGTGCAGAAGCTGATGACTCAGCCATTGTAGCATAGCCTATGAATGCTGCTACTCCTGCAACATTTGCACCCCAGAACAAAGGGGATTGTCATCAGGGAACAGCCTCTTCAAGCTCCTCCAAAGGAACAACTTGAAGCAGAAGCTTCAAAAACAAATAAGGGCCATGAGATAATCAGGAAGAGGAAGAAAAAAAAGCCTATGTCAAGAGAGCTATGCTGGAAGCTGCTCAGGATAGATTGAGAAATGAAGCATGGCTGCAAAGGCGAAGGGACAAAGCTACTGGAATTGGTGGCTCTATCAGAAGAGTAAGGAGCTCATCAACCTCTTTGGAAGTTGAACAAGACTTCATTGTGATTGAAGAAGTCAATCCATCTTTTGAAATAAAGACAGTGGTTCTACCTTCTAAAGAACAAGAAGACCAGCGCAGCCTTCTCTATCAATAGAGTCTGCGCCAGAAAGATCAAAACATAAAAGAACTCTTGTTCTGGTAGCAGAACCAAAAACTAAAGCGATGGTTGCTGAATTCCAGTTTGTTCCTTTGAGCACTCCAATGCCTTATCCAGCCACTACCTCTATATCTCAAGAAGCCCTTACCACTCCTGTCATAGCTTAGACCTTGCTGCTGCTCACCTCCACTCCATGCTGTATCTGAGCCCCAATAGTGCCGAGCAAATTACTCTCAACACACTGAAAAGTTGCCTTCTAAAGAACCTTCATTTACTTAAGTGTTTCCCAATGCTGCTAATGTCCAGATGGATTTGCTCCTTGCTAATTAATACACCATCTTGGCAAATCAAGCTAAACTTCAAGCCTATCAGTAGAGAATGGATCGCTGAATGGACAAAATGGAAAACCTTCTCATATAGATTCTAAAGACCATTTAGAAAGCAAAAGGTAATCAATGATGGTCCTTCCATGATCCCACATCATTCTTTTTGATAATGTCAAAAGGGAACAAGAATATTTAAGAAAGTTCAAGCTGAGGGGGAGCATAAGGGCATACACTTAAGGAGAGTATGCATGCATACATACACATTCTTAGAATTCAATATTTGAAACAACTCCTATCTATATCTGTGTTTACAGCTCTGTTTATATCTGTTAGAAACATTTTTTTGATTCGCTAATACTATATTGCTGCAAATGCATTCTAGCTCATAATTCAATATTTCTCTATCATATTTTAATTGCTCTGATTGAATATTTTGTTACCTATAAAATGCTCTGATACCTTGAATTATTGAATGCACTCTAATACTTCGAATTATTGAATGCTCTGATTCCTATTTAAAAAATCTGAACTGATTTGATATTTGATGGTTTGATACCAATTCAAATGAAATGCTCTGATACTCATTAAATATTTATTTGATATTTTGAGATGATGATTGGCTAGTTATTCTCTAACCATATGCATCCTAGTTGAATTATCTTATACTTTTGCTCTGATACATCTAGATGATAAACTGTGATGAATCATTGAATTCATACACTTTCACTTGATGACATTCAAAACACTCTTGTTTGAAATTGCTCTGACACATCTTGATTATGTATTATGATAAAATGATGATCTTTGAATTCATCATTCTTTTTAAACAATAAATCATGTTATTTCAAAAGGTCTTTTCTGAAAACAAAAAGCATTTCTTAAATAATAATTTGCCATCATCAAAAAGGGGAGAATGTTCACTACAATGCCTCTTAGAAACTATTTTGAGGTTATGAACCAAATTGATTTTTAAGGTTTTAATGAATACCAAATCATAATACAGGCAAATCTTTTTGAACATTAAAAAACTGATTCAAATAACAAATTCTTCTGTGAAAAAGAATTTAATCAAAGGTCTTAAGCACTTAAAAGTTATCAAAGCATCATTGTCCATTGCTTTGTATTGA
Source organism: Pterocarpus santalinus (assembly GCA_031439595.1). Lineage (NCBI taxonomy): Eukaryota > Viridiplantae > Streptophyta > Magnoliopsida > Fabales > Fabaceae > Pterocarpus > Pterocarpus santalinus. Next base: position 45,692,661 of record CM062532.1, on the reverse strand, counting down.
ATATATACTGTGTCTCTCGAGCTATTTTGATTAGAAATAGAAAAGAAGAATTGGAAAAGGTTGAAGCTACACTTTAGAAAGGAAAGATGAGCCTAGAAAGCTAAATTCTATCAATTCAGAAAGATGACTCTATCCAGAGAGATGACCCTATCTAGAAGGGATATCACCACAAACATACTTCTCATGAGGTGTCATACTTTCAAAGCTTCCCAACGTGCTTCATAGACAAATTCAAAAAGTCAAAAAAGGTGATTTGGCAAGACTGCACAATTGGTATATCAACAAATGGCTACTTTTCTATCTCTGCACAAGCTTCAAAGAATGAGAAAAAGAAGGTGGTCCTTGAAATGCGTGTGAGGGTGGTGAAAGGAAAAAGGGTTGAATATGGTAAGAAAGTGGGAAGAAGAACAAGGAAAATTAGAAGAACAAGAGAGTTAGAATGAGTCTTAGAGAGAGATGAGAGCTCTTTGTGTAACATCCCCATTTTTACCTAAGTTAATTAGCTTGGTGTTCTCGGTTAATTAGAGGGGTTAGCAATTAATTAAGAACTAATCGGCTAATCTCAAGAGCAAGGGCTTAGTAAATTAAAGGCAAGTCAACAATTGAAGCCTAATGCATTAAAAGTTATAATTAAAAGCCTAATTGCCCAATCCTTATTAATTCATGACTTAGAACATAAAATCAAGGTGATCTAACCTAATTAACTAAGAGCACATAAGCATCACATCCAAATCGTATGAACCCTCACATCTTTTTACATAATTAGTAAGGAAAAATATTTTTCAATAAAAATGTGTTAAAGTGTAATTAAACCAATTGAATTAATTAACATTTAGATAATTGTAACAATTATAAAGATGTAGAAACTTTCCTTTAATTATTGTTTGAAAGTTTGGTCAAAGCAAGAGCCACATCCAACCATCCAATTACCTTCTCATCATACACCACTAGATCAAGAGTCCATGTTAGTAGAATCCTTAAGTCATGACAAGAGTTGTACTCTCCTTCATCAAGATAATGACACTTGGAGTGATCCTAGCCATCCAAGCCAAATCCTAAGAGAGCTCATGCTTCTAACCACTTGACAAAAACACTACAAAGTCTTTACCCAAGTGCCAAGACTCAAAGGAAACACAACACTCTTTTTTGCCCTATGGTTTTTCCCACTCCCTAGCTTGTGTAAGAAGCAAAAGTCACCTCACTCCCTCCCTCATTTGTGCGCCACCTTCAGCCTTCCCTCTCTCCTCAATTCATTTTCATTCCCTCTCTCAAGACACACACACAAAGCTCTCACCTCTCTCTAAACCTTTCCTTATTCTTCCAACTCTCCTTCTTGTTCTTCTTGTTTTTCCTACTCTATGTCATCACTTTTCCACCACCATCACCCTCATCTTGTATCACCACCCTCACTAACTTATCAAGGATCACATTCTTTGGTCCTTGGTAGAGCAAAACAAACACTCATTTAGCCCCATTTGCTAGCTCAAACGGAAGGAGGCCATCTCCAACCACTTCATTTTTCAAGTTTCCAAGAGAAACTCATTTGGTAGTGACTCTATCCTTCTTCTCCATGTATTTTTTTTTCAAGTTTTAGAACCCCTAAGCTCTTCATAGCTAGGTGGTTTTGAAGCTTGCTTCAAGGTCTCATGACCACATTTTTCTCTATGAGTTTTCATATCTTGTTGAAAGTGTTGTTTTGAAATGAGATTTTGTGGCATGATGGTTTTATGTATCTTGCTCTATTTTCTTTTAAAATACTGATTTAGTGACTAAAACTTTGAATATGGTGATGAGATAAAACATAAAAATGGTGATTTGAAGTGGTATAGCAACATTTTCACAAGTTTAATATGTAAAACTTAAAAATGGGTTAATCTGGAATTCTGGCAATCTGTAAAACGTGCAGTATAACTCACTCTACAAAACTCAAAATGAAATGAAACTAATTTTCTGTGAAAGTAGACTCAAAGAAATTTTCATACATACAAAATATATGAGATTTGGCCTTAAAATGAGAGAGATATGAATTTTTAAAGTCTGCTGTTACCGGATAGGTTTCTGTCCGGATAGTAGGTAATAAAACATGCATAACCCAAGCTACACAGAACATTTTTGAGTGGGACCAAGTTTGTTAGAAAGCTAAGACGTAGAGGAACATCTCCATAAAACAGTTTTGTCAGATTCCTTGTGAGGAGTTCACAGTAATGTTTAAAAGTCACTGACCTGAGATGAACCTTCAAGTATGAACAGTTAGAATAAAATGTGTATAACTCAAGCTACACAATGAATTTTTGAGTGGGGTTTCTTTTATTTAAAAATAGCTCAGAGAAGTATAAGCATACCAAAATTCGAAATAAAAGAGTAAAAGATGAAATTATGGTGAATTTTTGAATTTACTGCCCCATTGTAAAAGTAAAACTGGTTAGGGTAAAAGTTAAAGGTTAATGAAGAATAAGTTTTAAGACATTAATACCCTTATATTAAGTATTAGAAAACCTTCATAATCCAACTTAAAAAGTATCGAAAGGATATTAGACAAAATTGGCCCTACAACTAATCAAAGAAAATACACAGGAGGGAACCTCAATTAAAAACTTGCACTCAATTTACTAAGCTAAACTCATAAAACTTTGCTTGAGAATATGCCTATGTTTATGTGCAAGCATGATGTTATGATGATGATGATATGATGATATGATATGATGCTTAATGATACTGTGATATTGGTTTCTCTGTTTGGCAAAATTTTGGGAAGCTTCGGTCTAGCCGTTATGCTGCCGAAATTTTGTAGAAATTGTGGACTTAGAAATATTTTGCATCATAAGCTTTAATAAGAAGAGATTCAATAAAGTGTGTGATCCTTCAAAAGGGAAGGTGACCTAATTTAAGTTCCCCTCACCCACGACTCACATGAGGCATGGCATGACCCAGCTAGTGTGAATATAGGGGATAGGGCTTACATGAGGCATGGCATGACCCAGCTAGTGTAAGTACCGAAATTCTATGGTGGCGATAGCCACGGTATGAGCTCATTACCACTTATGTTTAGTGGGTGAAAAGAAAAGGACTTAAAATAAGTCAAGCTAAGAAAAGAAAGGGACCTCGGTCCGACCCAAGTAAAGAAGGAAACTCATAAGATGTGCATGCATGATACAAATTGTCATACAAGTTCTTATGTATACCATGATGTTAGCATATGAGAAATATGTACTTAAAATGAACCCACTTCTGACATTGATATTTTCGAAAACCTAAGAATTGAACCTATTGAATGCTCACAGTTTTCATTTATAAAACTGAAGTGGCTGGGACAATGACGATGACACTTAGGTGTCAGGGTCGAGTCCTACTGAGAAATCTTATTTCTCACCTTAGTTGTTTTTCCGTCTCGTCACCAGATACTCATGGCACACCCCGTGGAGTGGAGCATGGAGCCTCCCCACCATGAGTGGGCATACGACACATATACTCATGCTATTGTGGCTATGACCACCACAATAGTTCGTACACACTTTTATCTGGGTTGAATTTTTGAAGGAGAGGAGCCAGAGATCCCGCCTGCCCCCGTAGACGTATCATCGGCGCACTTTGGACCACCGCTGGGTCCTTGGGATTTCCCGCCTGAGCCCTTGCCAGAGATCGAGATGGAGCCAATGTCTCCGGGTTTACCTGTAGTCGAGCTCGTGCCACTGCCAGAGGTCCCTGTGATCGAGGTGAGTTCGACGGCCACCCCTAGGGCCGCAGCAGCTTCGTCGCCGCTCCCCGTGTATCACCCCGACACATCTGAGGAGGATCCCTCCGAGGCCCGTTCTTGTGTGGCCAGCTACACCCCTGGCCGTCGCGTCCGCCGCGTTGATGTGAGCAGCCGGCACCCTCGTATTATCCGTACTCCTTTCGTCCCCCAAGGCCGAGGAGCGAGGGGGACCAGGCATTCGAGGACTTGAGCCCACTCGATCAAAGGCACAAAAAGGGCAGCAATCAAAGGCACGAAAAGGGCAGAGAAGCCAGCAGACGTCCACATGGGCCTATTTTTATTTGTGTTCCCTATCCTATGTATTTCATTTTGTAATGAACCTTGTCAGACTTATGTACCATTGATGTTTTGGGGCCATGGCATGTCCATGAGTTCCCTTTTATGTATTTGTTGGATACTATGAGATTAATTATAGTTAGATGATTGTTGTTATAATTTGAATATATGGTATTATGATTTACCCCTTGTTCCTTCAATTTATACTGAAATATTTGCGATACGCTCGTTTATTGCTATCTTTTCACGCAAGGCTTTACTTTTCAAAAGTGGCGACGTATTTCAAAAAAAAAATTTTTATCGTATTTTCTACATAATTTAATTTCAAGTGAAGTTTAGTTTACCACGAGCATAAGTAACAACTAATAAAACACCGTAATACGACTTGAGCGTAGTATGGATTTATTAGGGTGTTACACTTTGCCTTGAAGTAAGAGGATGAAAGTTTGCAAAGAGAGGAGAGAAAGGGGCATGAGAGTATCCCTTTCAAGTAGGTAGGCATGAGGTGATTTTGCCTTCTTCCACAAACAAGAAGGCTAAGAACCTTGGGATAAAATGGGTGGTTGTGTTTCCTTTGAGTTTTGATGCATAGTAAGGACCATTTTATGTTTTCTCAAAGGGTTAAAGGCAATCACCACTCTTGGAAATTCTTGATTGAGTATGATGTACCCATGCAGTATGATCTAAGTGGTGGATAGCCTTTCTTTTGGTCTTGCCTAAAATGTTGCTCTTAACACAAGCTTAGATCCAAGGGTGCAAGATTTAAGAGGCAAATGGATGGTTGGATTTTGGCTCTTCCTTCGCCGAAATTTCTAGCCATATACAAGGGGAAAATTTTTAAATTTTCAATGCTATTAGAATTATCTAAGTGCTAATTAATTTAGTTAATTTAATTACTCTTGAGTCAATTCTGGTTAATTGCACTTTTAAGACATTTTCCTCCAAAAAGAATTGCTATTATTAATCACGTATTGAATGTGTGAGGATTTAATTTTATTTAAGGTGAAATGTTTGTCATGCACTTAGTTATAAGATTATATTAGCTTAATTATGTTTCTAAATCATGGATTCATGAGGTTTGAATGATTAGGCTTTAATTAAAATGTTTAGTGCATTATGATTCAATTGTTGACATTTTCTTATTGATTATTGACTTTCAGTTGACTGGTTTTCTATCTTACTAAGATCTTACTCATTGGCATTAGTCGATTAATCCTCAATTAATCGTTAACCTTCTAATTAGCCAGGGACATTGAGCTAATTAGCTTAGACAAAATTGGGGATGTTACATTTCTCCTCTCCTTAAAAGGAATTCTGCCCTCAAAATTCGTTACCTATAAACAAGTCGAGATGATCTCTTTTCATCTCTGACTTGAGCTCCTAAGTGTGCTTTTCCAAGCTTCCTTTTCCCCAGGCCACTTTTACTAATGGCACAGAGTTGTTCCTAAGCTGTTTGACCTTTCTGTCGATGATTCTCACTAGTGGTAGGTCGAAGGTTATGTTTTCTCTTAACTATATACTTTTTGGCTTGAGAAGGTGACTAGGATCAAAGTTGTATTTTCTCAACTGGGAGACATGGAAGACATTGTGAAGGTCGTCAATGGGGGTGGCAGGGCCATCTGGTAGGCAACTATTCTTATTCATTTCAAAATTTGGAAAGGACCAAGAAAATGAGGGCTCAACTTCTTGACTTTAAGGGCTCTACCTATACCTATTGTAGGTGCGATTTTCAAGAATACGTGTTCTCCTTCTTGGAACTTGATTGGTTTTCTCCTATTGTCAGCATAACTCTTTTGACGACTTTGAATAGTGAGAATCCTCTTCTTTATTTTCTTTATTTGCTCAGTGGTTTGCCTAATCATATCAGGTTCTAAGAGGCTTTGCTCCCCAGGTTCATATCAACAAAGTGGAGATTGACACTTTCTGCCATACAAGGCTTCATAAGGCACCATTCCAATGCTAGCATGGAAGCTGTTATTGTAGGTGAACTCTATAAGGGATAGGTGTTTGTCCTAACCTTCGGGTCGATCTATTACGCATGCTTTCAGCATGTCCTCTAGGGTTTGTATAGTTCTCTCTGATTGTCCATTAGTCTAGAGGTGGTGTGCTATGCTTAGACAAAGTCTCATCCCAAATGCCTTTTGTAAGGCTCCCTAGAACCATGAGGTAAACCTTGGGTCTTTATCAGATACAATGGTCACAGGTACTCCATGCAGTTATATAATCTCTTGGATGTATAGCTGGGCTAGCTTATCCAAAGGGTACTTCGCTCTTACAGGTAAAAAGTGAGCAGATTTTATCAATCTGTCCACAATGACCCATATGACATCGAACCTAGCTTATGTATGGGGTAAACCCATCACAAAATCTATGGAGATTCTATCCCACTTCTATTCGGGGATCTCCAAAGGCTGCAGCATGCCCGAGGGCTTTTGGTGCTCAATTTTCACCTTTTGACAAACTAAGCACTTATTCACCATGTTCGCCATATCCTTTTTCATGCCTGGCCACCAAAATATCCTTTTGAGGTCTTGGTACATCTTCGTCATGCCAAGATGCATGGTTGAAATGACCCTTGTAAGCTTCTTCTACAATTATACTCCTCAGGTTATCCCTAGCAAGCACATAGATTCTCCCTTGATACTTCCATATCCCTTCAGTATCCAAAAAAAACCCTTTGAGTTTTCCTTTTTTCACTTAGGCTATCCTAAAAAATTCTTCATTTTCCCTTTGGCTTCGAGCAATTTGGTTCTTGCAATCGATCGTCACTTTTATTTGGTTCAACCTTATGCTATGTAGGGTTAGGGTGACTTTGAGGTTAGGATCTCTAAAACTTTCAACCAACTCGGCCTCTTTAACCATCATCCATGATACGTGCAATGATTTGCGACTCAACGCATCAGCAACCACATTGGCCTTACCAGGGTGGTAGTTCAAACCGAAATCATAGTCCTTCAAGAACTCCATCCACCTTCTCTGCTTCATATTAAGCTCTTTTTAATCAAACAGGTATTTCAAACTCTTGTGATCCGAGAATACCTCATGTAACATCCTAATAAACCCATACTACGCTTAAGTCGTATTACGGCGTTTTATTAGTTGTTACTTATGCTCGTGGAAAATTAAACTTCACTTGAAATTAAGTTACGCAGAAAATACGGTAAAATTTTTTTTTTTCTAGAGATACGTCGTCACTTTGGAAAGTAAAGCCTTGAGCGAGAAGGTAGATAGAGAAAGAGCGTGTCGCATAAAATAAATATCCAAATATCATAAATCAAGAGAAAGGTAAATAAATAGAAATTCACAAATACATTGCATTAATTAACTAATCATTACATGCATATGAGTTCATAATATATATATATATATATATATATATATATATATATATATATATATATATATATATATAAACATTACATCGAAGAAAGCTATGGTCGTGCCATGATCCAAATACAAGATACTAAATACAAACTCCGATGACAAGGCTCGTCTCAAAAAGGAATATGCGAAGATCCAGAACAACGATCACTATAAGTCCCAAAACATTTTCGTCTGGCACCCCACGTCATACATCCGCTCACAATGTGGGGAATCCCTGCTCCACTCCACCGGATGCGCCATCGGATTCTGGTGACGATGCGGAAAAGTAACTAGAGTGAGAAATAGGATTTCTCAGTAGGACTCAAACCCGACACGGAGGTGTCATCGTCATCGTCCCAGCCACTTCGATTTTATTAATGAAAACAGTGAGCATTCATAAGGTTCAGTTCTTAGGTTTTCGAAAACATGAATATCCGAAGTGGATTCAATTTTAACATACTCTCTAATAATTTATATCATAACATACATGGGCATAAGTATAATCACATAACATATACATGACTGTGCTATGAGCTTCTCTTATTTTCTTCCCTTCAAGGGCTTGGATCGAAGTCCCTTTCTTTTCTTCACTTGACTTTATCTTGAGTCTTTTTCTTTTCACCCACTAAACATAAGTGGTAATGAGCTCATACCGTGGCCGTCGCCACCATAGAATTTCGGTACTTACACTAGCTGGGTCATGTCATGCCTCATGTAAGCCCTATCCCCTATACTCACACTAGCTGGGTCTTGCCATGCCTCATGTGAGTCGTGGGTGAGGGGAACTTACTTTGGGTCACCTTCCCTTTTGAAAGATCACACCCTTAATTTACTTTCTCTTCTTATTAAAGCTTATGATGCAAAATCGTTATGATTTTTTTTCCACATTTGGGCGTTACGTATCGTCATCCCCAAATGTGATTCCTTTAATGTATATTATTAAGCATCACATCAACATATCATATTACTATCATCATCATTCATTTTCATATCGTCATCATACCATCATCATAATCATTATCATCATATTATCATAATCATCATCATCATATCATATCATCATCATCATCATCATATCATGTCATCATCATCATCATGATCATCATCATACCACTATCATATCAGTGTCATCATATGGACACATAGAGGCATACATATCACACAAAGTCTTATGAGCTTAGCTTAGTAAATTTGGTGCAAGCTTTTACTTGAGGTTTTCTCTTGTGTAAACTCTTTTACTAGCCATAAGGCCAATTTCATCCATTATCCTTTTGAAATTTTTAAGTTGAATTATGAAGGTTATCCAATACTTAATGTGGGGGACTTAATGTCTTAAAGCTTATTTCTTATTAACCTTTAAACTTTTACCATAACTAGTTTTACTTTTACAGTGGGGCAGTAACTTCAAAAATTCACCATAATTTCACATTTTACTCTTTTATTTCGAATTTTGGTATGATTATACTTTTCTGAGTCTATTTTTAAACAAAAGAAACCCCACTCAAAAATTCATTTTGTAGCTTGAGTTATGCACATTTTATTCTGACTGTTCAGAATTGAAAGTTCATCTCGGGTCAATGACTTTTAAACATTACTGTGAACTCCTCACAAGGAATCTGACAAAACTGTTTTGTGGGGATGTTCCTCTATGTTTTAGCTTTCTAAAAAACTTGGTCCCACTCAAAACTGTTTTATGCACATTTTATTACCTACTGCCCGGACAGAAACCCTTCCAGGAACAGCAAACTTTGAAAATTCATATATCTCTCGTTTTAAGGCCAAATCTCGTATATTTTATATGTATGAAAAGATCATTGAGTCTATTTTCACAGAAAATTTGTTTCGTTGCATTTTGAGTTTTGTGGAGTGAGTTATACTGCATGCTTTACAGACTGCCAGAATTCTAGATTAACTCGTTTTTAGGTTTTACATATCAAACTTATGGAAATGTTGCTATACCACTTCAAATCACCATTTTTATGCTTTATCTCATCACCATATTCAAAGTTTTAGTCACTAAATCAGCATTTTAGAACAAAATAGAGCAAGATACATAAAATCATCATGCCACATAATCTCATTTCAAAACAATACTTTCAACAAGACAAGAAACTCATAGAGAAAAATGTGGTCATGAGACCTTGAAGCAAGCTTCAAAACCACCTAGCTATGAAGAGCTTAGGGGTTCTAAAATTTGAAAAATATATGGAGAAGAAGGATAGAGTCACTACCAAATGAGTTTTTCTTGGAAGCTTGGAAGATGAAGTGGTTGGAAATGGCCTCCTTCCTCTTGAGCTAGCAAATGGGGCTAAATGAGTGTTTGTTTTGCTCTACCAAGGACCAAAGAATGTGATCCTTGATAAGTTAGTGAGGGTGGTGATAGAAAATGAGGGTGATGGTGGTGGAAAAGTGGTGACTTAGAGTAGGAAAAACAAGAAGGAGAGTAGGAAGAATGAAGAAAGGTTTAGAGAGAGGTGAGAGCTTTTGTGTGTGTGTCTTTGTGAGAGGAGTGAAAAAATGAAATGAGGAGAGAGGAGGGGCTGATGGGTGGCGCAAATGAGGGAGGAAAGGTGATGTGATTTTTGCTTCTTACACAAGTTAGGGAGTGGGAAAAACCATAGGGCAAAAGGGAGTGTTGTGTTTCCTTTGAGTCTTGATACTTGGGTAAAAGGCTTTGTAGTGTTTTTGTCAATTGGTTAAAAGCATGAGCTATCTTAGGATTGGCATTGGATGATTGTGATCACTCCAAGTGTCACAATCTTGATGAAGGAGAGTACAACTCTTGTCATGACTTAAGGGATCTACTAACATGGACTCTTGATCTAGTGGTATATGATGAGAAGGCAATTGAATGGTTAGATATGGCTCTTGCTTTGACCAAACTTTCAAACAATAATTAAAGGGAAGTTTCTACATCTTTATAATTGTTACAATTATCTAAATGTTAATTAATTTGATTGGTTCAATTATGCCATTAACACATTTTTATCGAAAAGGGTTTTTCCTCGTTAATTATGTAAAGAAGATATGAGGATTAATTTTCATGTGATTAAAATGTGATGCTTATGTGCTCTTAGTTAATTAGGTTAGATCACCTTGATTTTATGTTCTAAGTCATGAATTAATAAGGATTGGGCGATTAGGCTTGTAATTGTAACTTTTAATACATTATGCTTCAATTGTTGACTTGCCTTTAATTTACTGAGCCCTTGCTCTCGAGATTAGCCGATTAGTTCTCAATTAATCGCTAATCCCTCTAATTAGCCGGGAACACCGAGCTAATTAACTTAGGTAAAAATGGGGATGTTACACCTCAAACCTAACTCCATACAACTAGTGTCTCCATATCTTTAATACAAACATCACTGCTGCCAGCTCCATACAACTAGTGTCTCCATATCTTTACCACATTGCAGTTTTGCATCATTACATAACCTAACCTCTCTGAGAGGTATCACAGTAAACCTCAAAGGCTCCCTTAGAGTCGGGTAAAACTAGCACAGGCACTAAGGTCAACTTCTCCTTCAACTCTTGGAAACTCTTTTTGCACTCCATAGTCCATACAAAAGTAGCATTCTTCCTAGTTAGCTTGGTCAAAGGTAGTGATATCTAAGAAAATCCCTTTATAAACCTTCGATAGTATCTAGCTAAACCAAGAAAACTTCTGACTTTCATCACCTCCTCTACCTTACTTGGATCCATGGAAATTCCTTCTATTGACAACACGTGGCCTAAAAACTTTACTTCCTCCATCCAAAACTCGCACTTCAACAACTTAGCATAAAGCTTTTTGTCTCTTAGGATTTCCAATACCATCTTAAGGTGCTCTTCATGTTCCTCCTTCATCTTCGAATAGATGAGGATGTCATTTATGAAGACGACTATAAACTTATCCAAATACAGCTTAACGATTCTATTCATGTAATCTATAAACACAACCGGGGCATTAGTCAATCCAAATGACATAACCCTAAACTCATAATGCCCATACCTCATCCTAAAGGCTGTCTTAGGAATATCTTCCTCCTTTACTCTAATTTGATGGCATCCAGACCTTAGGTCTATCTATGAAAACACCTTTGCTCCTCTCAGTTGGTCCATCAAGTCATCTATCCTAGGCAAAGGGTACTTATTCTTCACTGTGACCTTGTTTAACTGTCGATAATCAACACACAGTCTCAAGCTTCCATCCTTCTTCCTGACAAACAATATCAGAGCTCCCCAAGGCGAGGCACTAGGCCTCATAAACTTCTTCTCTAGTAGCTCCTCCAATTGAGTCTTTAGGTCCGTTAGCTCCAATGGAGACATTATATAGGGAGCTACGGATATTGATCCCGTTCCCGACATTAATTCTATGGAGAACTCTATCTTCCTCTCAAAGGGAAATCAGGGATATCCTTGGGAAAGACTTGTGGGTAATCCCTAACTATAGGAATCTCACTCAAAGCGTGCTTGAGGTTAACCTCACTAGCCGATAAGAAAATGTATTCTTGTTTCTTAGTCTTATAACAATACAAGAAAACAGGTTTCAAACTCAAACTAACGAGCTTCATAGGTGCAGAAGGAAACACGACAGATTTTGTAACACAGTCTAACATAACACGGTTGGCTGAAAGCCAATTCAAACCTAAAATTAGGTCCAAACTAGATAAAGGAAGACAGATTAAATCAGACTCATAGGTTCTACTATCAATATGAAATCAACATTTCGTACAACACAGGTAAGTTCTAATTGGCTTCCCAATGGGAGTAGAAACAAGCAGTATATAAGGCATTTCAGAGACAGACAATCTTAGCCTACTTATGCAATCATGGGAAATAAAAGAGTGAGTAGCACTAGAGTTTTATAGTATAGTTAAGATGTTACTATTTACTTCGTACACACCTCAGATGAGACCATCAGACTCCATGGTCTCCTCAGTATTCATGGTGAAGACTCTTTCTTGGTGTTGTGGCTTGGGGGAAGGCGTGCCCTTAGTGCAGTTCTTGGCATAGTGCCCAGGCTGTCCATATTTGAAGCAAACATTTTACCCAACATAGTAAAACCCTTTGTGTTGCTTCCCACATTTTTGGGTAGACAGAATTTCTTGCAGGCTTTGAGGGATGGCCGATGGGTTTTGGAGAATTAGCGGAGGGCTTTGTGGCTATTTGCCCTTAAAACCTTCACCATGGTAGGGCTTCTTTTGTAGGGGCTACTTCGAGTATGTAACACCCTAGTAGTTCCATTCTATGCTTAAGTCATATTGTGGAATTATTAGTTGTTACTTTTGCTCGCGGAACTAACATTACCTTGGATGAAATTACTTTGTACCGAAAATAGGGGTAATTTTTTTTTTTTTTTCCAAAACAAGTGAACCATTTTTGAAATCGAGAGCCATGAGCGCATCGTGAACATATAAAGTAACACCGCTATCCCATACATACGTTGCATTTAACAAACATAAAACAATAAGAGCAACCACAATTCTTAGATAAATGTAACATTCATTCCACGGCCATCCATGATAATACAATAATAGTCATATCAGAGTCATACATAAGATAATAGTGGGTTCGATATCTAACATCGGCCCTAACCAAAAGCCTACCAATACATGATAAAAGGAAATACATCAGAAAATCCTACTACCCAAGCATGCCACATAACAGAATGATAACCCTATAACTATAACCAAAAGGGGCTATCCTCGTGCTCACCCGCATGCGATCGTCACATCAAGCATCTGGCGGAGGAAACCGTTCCCATATCCACGAGGAGAAGTACCAGCACGTCCCCCTCCTCGAGCACGTCCTCGCCCACGGGGCAATGCGGTGCGAATGAACCCACGCTGCGAACCGGGTAAAGGCTGAGCAGCGGATGAAGCGGAAGAATCGAAGATAAACGAATCACCGAAGGCTGCGGCGAACCCGAGCGGTGAGATCCCGAGAATGAGCCGGGATAGAGGGCTCAGACGGATCGGTCTCCACATGGAAGCTTCGGATAAGACGGCTCAGAAGGGTCGGAATCGATGAAAGCTTGATGAGTCAAGCGGGTATCAGTCGATCTCGTCATCATCAGTGGGGTATCTCGGTGGCTGAAAGTAGGGGCGGATGACATCCATAGTAACCTCGCCGAATGGCTGATGTGGTCGAAAAAATGGGCTCATCACGGGGTGCAGCGGCGGTCGTGGAAGATGTAGACCTCATCGCATTGCGCCGCCGACAAAGACAGCAGGCGCTCAAAGACGGTCAAAGTGCCTACGCCACACCGGGAACTCAATGTAGATCACCATCGTGCCTGACGTCGACATCCTCTCGAAGGCGACACGAAACGTAGGAATGAGAAACACTAAATTTCTCAAGAGGATCGCGACTAGACAAACACGATGTCCTCGTCATCGCCCCACCACTTCGGGTTTAATTATAAAAGCGGTGGGCCAGATATAAGTTCAATTTTTTAGTGGTTTGAAAACTTAGACCCCGAAGCGGGTTGCTTTTAAACTTAAGATCATAACCACATCATCATAACTAACATACGATGCTAGAACATAGAATAAACATTCATAATGCAAATGGGCAATATACTTACAGGCAAAGACATGCATCATCATAGACGTAACAATGGTTATACTTAGACTTTTCTTTCATTATCAGCACATGCTTAACATTCTTTACTTTCCTTTGAAATAGACTGCTTTTGGACATGAGCTCATTCCATGACCGTCGTCACGCAGTACTAACCAAATCAGACTAAGCCGATATTGGTTACCTCTAAGTTGGAGGGTCCTCCGAACACCCTTGCCTCCCTCATAGAGGTTCCTTGTGGATCGCCGTCTCACTTCCCTTACCGAAGTGATTGAAGGGTCACGTCCCATTGATTCTTTTCTTATCTTTATACTTTACATACATAACATTTCCTTGACTAGACGCATGCAATGATATGACTAAGTCCATAATTTTGACGGAAATCTAGCAGCATAACGGCTAGATCGGAGCTTCCCCAAAACGCCAATCATCAGCATTCAACCAATAGTTCATCATATCCATATCATATCATCACACTCATCATTCAATCATGAGACAAAGCTCAATCAAACTCATCATTCATCATGCCGAGTGGCATCACACATTCATACCCTAAAGGGGTTTATAGTTGTGTTGTTCTTTGTGAAAAATATTATGAATCATCACATGATTTCCCATGGTTACCCATGATAGAATCACATAGTTAAAATAGGTGTTTGTGGTCTTTTAGTCACTTGGTCCTTGGATGAAAATATTCTTCACTTAAGTACATGTCTTATGAAACACTTGTTCAAATTAATTAAATTATATGATTGTTTCCTTTCCTTGAGATAGTGCACTTAGTGATTCCTAGGTTCATGGTATGCTCAGAGGCCCTAATCATACTCCCGTTCCCAAGGAGTTCGAGATCCCTCTAATGCTTGAGTGATGACAACATAACCACATCATGAACCCAACAACACCAATGTTCACTAATCACCAAGGGTGACTTTTAACTTATTCAAGTTACAAAGTTTTAAACTGTTACTAATAACATACCAAGGTTTTTGCCTTAAATATTATTAAAGTTGTCATTCTTAGTAGAGTAGTCATAAAGTCTCATTCTTTATGAAAGTAAGTGCCTTTGACATTAAGCTCTTATCTTAAGATTGGATCTTTATGAAATAATGATACAAGTTACTAGCTTTTGAATAAAAAGTCTTGTTCTTTATAAAGGTTAACACCTTTTGCATTATTTTGGTTCAAAGTCTAAACTTTATGGATGAAATGTCATAAAACAACATTTTTATAACTTAAAGATCTTATTCTTGAATAAAGTTTGAAACTTTGTGAAAGGTCTTTTCTTTAAGGTTTGATTCCTAAAGCCTAAAGTGACAAGATATCATTTTCTAACTCAAAAAGTTTAGACATTCACATGTATTCTTGTCTTCAAAACAAAACAAAATAGAACTTTATGGAAGCTTAAAAGTTGCGCCACTTTGAAGGAAATCAAGAAGCAAACTTTTTAAAGTTTAAAGCTTTTAGAAGGTTCATAGTCTTATCAAATCATGGAAACATAAAAAGGTGAAGCTTTTCTAATCATTCACTCATCATAAAGAGAAAAGAACAACTTTAAGCAAGAGAACAATAAGAACATATGTTTCCAAAAGAGGAAACTTAAGAACACATGAAGAACATCAAGAACACATTTTTCCAAAAGAGGAAACTTAAGAACACATGAAGAATATCAAGAACACATTTTTCCAAAAGAGGAAACTTAAGAACACATGAAGAACATCAAGAACACATTTTCCAAAAGAGGAAACTTAAGAACACATGAAGAACATCAAGAACACATTTTTCCAAAAATGAAAACTTTGGCTCTTGAAGAGCATAAAGGATCTTCTCAAGCTTTCACTTAGAAATCTTGGTCATGGAAGAACCAAGCTCCAAGCTTTCTTGAGTAAACAAAATGAAAAAGATGAAGATCACTACCTTTCTTGAAGATGGCGCAAAACAAGAGATGGAAGAAGAAGATGATGGCTCCTCTTGATGATGAAGGTGGCGGTTTTGCAAGAAGGAAGGAGAAGCTCTTGAAATCTTGTGGAAATGGAGGTTGTAATGTTTTGATCTTGTCTCCAAAGACCCAAAGATGAGGTCTTTGAAGGGCTAAGTGAGTGGTTTAGGGTGGTGGTGGTGGAGAAAAGAAGAGGAAGATGAAGAAGATGAAGAAGTGTTTAGAGAGAAGTTAGAGAATTTGGCTTGAAGAGAGAATAGGATGAGTGAAAATGAAAATGAATGAAGGACGGAGAGAGAGAAAGTGGCGTCCACTTTGAAGGAGGGAGGATGAGATATTTTTGCTTCACTTTGTGTTATCTTGTGTTAATTAGTGATTAAGGGGACAAAGTGGATGATGGGGAGACAAAACATGATCAAACTCTTACATAAAGCACTCTTGTCTCATGCTTTATGCTTTTATGACATCACTCTTTACTTTATTGTTTAGTTGACTAAATTTGAATTTAATCATGTGATTAAGTGCTCATACAACTTAATTAGGGTGATTAAGCAAGGATTAGTGATTAACACCCAAGAACATGATTAACAAAAATTAATCTTACGATTAAGCTTAATTAACCTTAATTAAACTCGAGTAAGCTAATTAAGGGCGATTAGTGCTTAATTAAGCTATGAGGCTCTGACTTGCTTAATTAGAGATTATCTGATCTCGATTAAGCATTCTCTTGACTCTTCTCATCCGAGTCAACCCCTTAATTAAGCCCTAATCTCAAAATTTCTCATTAAGTGCCTAATTACTCAGGGTTACTGAGGTAATCTAGCACGACATGAAATTGAGGATGTTACAGAGTATGCCCATGAGACGCTTGTCTTCTCTTATAAGCCTCCAATCTCTGGATGGCCAGCTTCCAATTACATTCTTCTACTACGTGACTCTTATTAACAAGTGTCACATAGTTCCTTATCTGCAACGAGGCCACCGACACTAGAATGTCGGCCCATAATCCTCCCTCATACTTCATGTATTTCCAGTGCTCATCGGGGTTTCACTACTAAAGCATTGAAAACTTACACAGCTCCTCAAAGTTTGCTGTGTATTCAGTAATGCTCATACCCTTTTTGCATTCCTCAAAAAGTAGCCTTGAAAGCATCCCAGGTAATTTCCTTTTGGTCATTCTCCATCAAGCTCTTTGCTCCTTTCCACCAGAACTTAGCGTCCAACTTCAGCATGTAAGTGACAAGGTCACTTTTTGGGTCTCTGAGCAAGCTAGCATGGAGTAGATCTTCTCAATCTCTTTGATCCACTAGTTAGCCTCATCGAGGTCAAAAGCCCCCTTGAAACTGGGTGGATTCGCCTTTCGAAATTCTATGAACTTCTAATACTTGGCATCTGCTCCATTTCTGCCTACGGACTCTTTGGACCTTTGATTCAGCTAGTCCATCATGTGCTCATAGGCTCTAGCTTGAGATTACATTGCATTTTCCATCTGCTGGAAGGTTCTCATGAATTCAGTGAGGTTCGTGTTGTCACTGCTCTTGTTGGAGGTACACTTGCGAGTTGCCATTAATTCCTGAACATACCAAGGAAAATTATCGAGTTGATCAGGCCCAATATTAAGCATAAGAATGATCTCACATGACGATCATGCATTCTAAATCCTACATCCTATCATACAGACAAGATTTGAAGAATGACTTAACATAGCGCATGTAGAGTTATGCTTGGAAGCATAGTCAACCTAACCTCAGGCTTTATTAGGATGAACTGCTCTGATACCATAATGTAACACCCTAATAAATTCATACTACACTTAAGTCATATTACGATATTTTATTAATTGTTACTTTTATTAGCGGAAAAACTAAAACTTCGCTTGTAAATTAAGTTATGTAGAAAAAAAAATATGGTAAATTTTTTTTTTTGAAATACGTTGTCACTTTGCAGCATTTTGAAAAGTGAAGCCTTGAGCATGAATATAGATGTCGAGAGAGGTGTTGCATATGATTCATATCATAATATCATAAAACATGAGGATGATAAATAAATAGTAATAATAGTGCATCGCATTACATAACTAGTCATTCCATCCATATAGATTCATAATATTAAGAAATACATAAAAGGAGGCTCATGATCATGCCACAGCCCAAATACTAAATACCAAATACAAACTAAAATGACAAAGTTCGTCACAAAAAGGAATACATGAAGGTGCGAACCACTATGGTGGCCATCGCCACGATGGCCTATGCATTCTCGCCATATGTCCACTCACATTATTGTGGAACCATGCTCCAGTCCACTGAATGTGCCATTGGGATCTAGTGATGATACGGAAAATAACCAGGGTAATAAATAATATTTCTTAGTCGGACTCGAACCCAACACGAAAGTGTCATCGTCATCATCCCAGCCTCTTCGGCTTTATCAATGAGCATTCATAAGGTTCAATTATTAGGTTTTCGAAACATAAATATCCGCAGTAGATCCAATTTTAAGTACGTATTCTCATCATAACAATAACATCTTGGTATACACAAGAGCTTATACAATTTATCGTATCATGCATGAACATCTTAAGAGTTTTATTCATTACTTGGGTTAGACCAAAGTCCCTTTCTTTCTTTAGACTTGACTCTGTCATAAGTCTTTTATTTACCATCCGCTAAACATAGCTAGTAATGAGCTCAAACTATGGCCGTCACCACCATAGGTTCTTGGTACTTACATTAGCTGGGTCCTTTGTCGTGCCTCATGTAAGCCCTTCCATGGTACTCACACTAGCTAGGTTCATTGCATGCCTCGTGCGAGCCCTTGGGTGAAGGGGGAGTTTCTTATTACGAGCTACCTCCCCTTTTGAAGAATCATACCCTTAGTTCAATCTCTTCTTATGTAACACCCCAGCCTAAGTTGCAGTTACTTGTCGAAATCAGAACCTGAAACATTCTGAGTCTGAACCCTATGCCTCCTTGGAGGGCTATAGGTTTAAGGCATTTTCGTAAAATCAAAAGTCCCGATAATGGTTCTTTAGGCATCAATGAGTTGAAGAGGGATTTTTAACGAATTTTAGGGAATGGATAACCCCTTCATTTTCGACCCTCAAGTTTATAAAAACGCAAGTTTTCGGAGAATTGCACTAAAACCAAAATGTTGGATTCTGATTCCTAAGGATTTTGAATTTTTAGATATTTTTATTGAATCCTAATAGGGGGTATTCCCTTTATTTACATTTATGTTTTAAAGTTAATGGAGAGTAAAGTTAATGTAAATAAGTCTATGCAATATCCTGGACTTGGGAAAGGACTGTAGGAGGAGGGAACTAAGTTTTTGGAGTTGGTAATCAATTACAGAGGACCTGTAATCGACTACAATCCTTTCTGTATGCCCACGGGTTAACAATTTTTCATGTGGTAATCGATTACCAAGGATGGTAATTGATTACCAGTTCTGGGTTCGTGGTAATCGATTACCAGAATTGGTAATCGATTACCGGCTAATTGTTCGTGGTAATCGATTACCAGTTCTTCGTGGCAATCGATTACCAGCCCATGGTAATCGATTAACCCAAGCCAATATATAAGTCAAGATGCATCCCATGCCCTCATTTTCAAAATTTTCCTTCTCTCTGTAACCCAAACTCTCTCCCTTCTCTCTAAAATTCCTTCTTCTACAATTTCTTACATCTATTAACTCCATTCCATCATTTCCAACTAAATCATCAACAACAACACAATCTTCACTCCTTTTAAACACAAATCATCCACTTAATTCGTTCCTCCTTCTCTCATACTTGCTTGGGTGGATTTGAACTTAGAGGGCATATCTCTATCCATTTCCTCTTCACTCTAATTCTAATAGTAATTCTCATGCCTTATTTCTTCTTCATTTTAAAAAAGATTTCAACTCCTTGATTGTTAGTAGATTCTTGAAACCCTACATTAGAAGAATTACGAATTTTCATATCTGGGAGTAAAGTAGATTAATCCTAAGTTTAAGTGATTGACCTTGAAGTAAATTGCCATATTATTGATAGTATATACCACTGGAGGACTGGCTTTGGCTCTCTGAGTTCATGGGGTTAGGATTTCATGATTGGTGCAAGTCTGTGAGTAGATAGTTTATCCCTATCTTAGTTTTAATGTATTTTGACTATATGTATACATATGCAAATGATTTGGTATGTCTTAGTAATATAATTTAAATTTTAGTAGCTTATCTATTTCTACTGGTTCACATGAGACAATGACTTGATTTTCAAAAGGAAAAATGTGGCAAATATTTATTACCTTGGTTTCCTATTAAACTTTGGAAAATTTTCTTTGTTTTGAAAGGTTTTTGGATAAAAGCTTTGGACTTTTGTTCATTTTTGATTCATTTAAAGTGTTAAAGCATTATTTTTCTTTGAAGTTACAATTTTATTATTTTATATAAGGTATATTGGTATGTTTTATAAGAATCTTTATTAAATGTTTTGTATAATGGAAAAGAAAGACTTAGGAAAGTCTAGGCCAGGATCTGTAAGCTAATGGCAGTAGGCGTTAGCCCTGGGTGCACCCAGGATGTTGTATTTAATGGCCATTCAAGGGAGTGGTGCGTGCCTGTTATTACGGCCATACATATAGTGTGGTGCATGTCTGATTACAGGTTTCACACAAAGGAAAGGCCACCTATGTGTGATTCCTGACGAATTATCTTGGAATAGATGGACTCTATTTTTGGAAAAGAAAAGTTGGATAATATTTGATTAAGATTTCTATTTTTGTTTTATTATACATATAATTGTATTACCTTAATATCTCCAATTTAGCACATTGTCTCATGTGGGTTACGGACACTCTATCTCTTACTGAATTTCTCAAAACTCACCCCGTGGTTATTATATCCTTTTTAGATACAGGTTTAGACTTGGGAGCTGACTCTTCTGCTCAGCATCATTAGATTCTTATTTTGATGAGCCCTCAATAGTAGGGGGCCTGATTTGTAATTCTATTTCAATTGTAATCTTAGTATGTAGCTCCACAGTACTACAGGTAGGGTTTGACCTTGTTCTGCTTTTGTTGTTGTTGTGTATTCATTCATACACACACACACACACACACACACACATATATATATTTCAACTTGTTGGAATTAAATGTTGTGTAAGGGATTTGTTTTTTTTTTTTTGAAGAACTTAATCTATGTATTTTGTGTAACACCCTAATAGTTCCATTCTATGCTTAAGTCATATTATCGAATTACTAGTTGTTACTTTTGCTCCCGAAACTAACATTACCTTTTAGAAATTACTTTTAACAAAAATAGGGGTAACTTTTTTTTTTTTGAGCAAACCAGGTAAACCGTTTTTGAAATCGAGAGCCATGAGCGCATCGTGAATGCGTAAAAACAAACATCGTTATTTCATTCATACATCACATTTAACATACATAGAATCCACAAGAATAACCCCAATCATAGATAAAGATAACATTCATTCCATGACCATCCTTAATAATATGATAATAGTTATACCAGAGTCATAAATAACATAATAATGTGTCCGATATCTATCGTCGGTCCTACACAAGAAACCTACTAAATACATAATAAAAGAAAATATATCAGAAAACCCTACTACCCAAGCATGCCATACAACAAAATGATAACCCTATAACTACAACCAAAAGGGGCTATCCTCGTTCTCGGCTCCGCATGCAATCGTCACATCAAGCATCAGGCACAAGGAAACCGTTCCCATATCCATCGGGAGAAGCACCGCCACGTCGCCCTCCTCGAGCACGTCCTCTCCAATGGGGCACAGTGCGGGTACAAATGAACCCACATCCACGAACCGGGGGTGAAGTTGGGCCAGCAGATGAAGCAAAAGAATTAGAAGATAGCAAATCACCGAAGGCTGCAACGAACCCGAACAGTGAGATCCCCCAGAACGAGTCTAATAGAAGAGCTCAGATGGATCAGTCTTCACATAGTAGCTCGGATAAGATGGCTACGAGGGATCGGAATCCAGTGAAACAGTCGGAATCAAGCGGGTATCTGAGTTAGTCTCGTCATCATCGGTGGGTTATCTCGGTGGCTAAAAATAGGGGCGGATGTCATCTATAGTAACCTCGCTAAACGGCTGATGCAGTCGGAAAAATGGGCTCATCACAAGAGTCTGAAACTGGTGGTCATGGAAGATGTAGACCCTCATCACTGCATTCACCGACAACACAGAGGCGTTCAGCACCGAGTTAAAGTGCCAACGCCATATCGGGAACTCAATGTAGATCACCACTGTGCTCGACGTCAACATCCTTTGAAGATGACATGGACATGTAGGAATGAGAAATACTAAATTTCTTAATAGGATCGCGACTAGACAAACACAGTGTTATCGTCATCGTCCCAGCCACTTCGGGTTTAATTATAAAAATAGTGGATAGGTATAAGTTCAATTTTAATGGTTTCGAAAAACATAAATCCCGAAGCAGGTTATTTTTAACTTTATCATCATATCCATAGTGTCATACATAGGTATACATGCTAATATACATAACATACATTCATAATGCACATAAGGAGTATAATAACATGCATGGCTATGCAACTCATCAACTTGACCATAGTCCTACTTTGACTTTCGTTTTTAGCACGTGCTTAACATTCTTTTATTTTTCCTTTGAAATAGACAGCTTTTGGACATGAGCTCATTCCGTGACCGTTGTCATGCAGTACTAACCAAATTAGACTAAGCCGATATTGGTTACCTCTAAGTTGGAGGTTCCTCCATGTCACCCTTGCTTCCCTCATAGAGGTTCCTTGAGTCTTTGTGGATCGCCGTCTCACATTTCCCTTACCGAAGTGATTGAAGGGTCATGTCCCATCAATTCTTTTCTTATCATTATACTTTACATGCATAGTTCTTCTTTCACTAGACACATGTAATGATATGACTAAGTCCATAATTTTGACGAAAATCTGACAGCAAAGCAGCTAGACCGGAGCTTCCCCAAAATGCCAATCAGAAAATTTCAACCAACAGTTCATCATATCTATATCATATCATCATACTCATCATTCAATCATGAGATAGAGCTCAATCAAACTTGTCATTCATCATGCCAAATGGCATCATACATTCATACCCTAAAAGGGGTTTATAGTTGTGTTATTCTTTGTGAAGAGTATTATGAATCATCATATGATTTCTCATAGTTACCCGTGAGAGAATCACATAGTTAAGATATGTGTATGTGGTCTTTTAGTTACTTAACTCTCATATGAAATTATTCTTCACTTGAGTTCATGTCTTATGGAACACTTGTTCAAATTAATTAAGTTAGTTTCCTTTCCTTGAGATAGTGCACTTAGTGATTCCTAGGTTCATGGTATGCTTAGAGGCCCTAATCATACTTCTATTCCCAAGTAGTTCGAGATCCCTCTAATCCTTGGGTCATGACAATGCATAACCACATCATGAACCCAACAACACCATGTTCACTAAACACCAAGGGTGATTTTTAACTCAATCAAGTTACAAAGCTTCAAGCTTTTATCTTAAAGATTAGATCTTTATGAAATAATGGTTCAAGTTACTAGCTTTTAACTAAAAAGTCTTGCTCTTTATGAAAGTTGACTCATTTAATTATTCTAAGACCATCAGGGTATCAACTTTATGACTTAAAGTTGTCTCTAAATTAAAAAGGTTCCTACTTTATCAAGTAGTGATATGAAACATTACTTTAAGGTAAAAAGGTCTTAATCTTTATAAAAGCTAGCATTTTCTAGCATTGTTTTGGCTCAAAATCTAAGCTTTATGAATGAAATGTTATAAAACAACACTTTTATGACTTAAAGGTCTCATTCTTGATTAAAGTTTGAAACTTTATGAAAGGTCTTTTCTTTAAGGTTTGATTTCTAAGACATAAAGTGACAAGATATCATTTTCTAACTCAAAAAGGCTTATTATGCCAAAAAGCTTAGACTTTTACATGTATTCTTGTCTTCAAAACAAAACAAAAGAAGACTTTATGATGGAACTAAAACTTGTGCCACTTTTTGTGTATCAAGAAGCAAACTTTTTAAAGTTTAAGGCTTTTAAAATGTTCATAGTCTTGTCAGATTATAAAAAACATAAAAAGATAAAGCTTTTCCAATCATCTACTCATCATAAGAAAAGGAAGAACTTCAAACAAAATACCATCAAGAACACTCAACAATAAGAACATGCTTTCCAAAAGTAGAAACTTAAGAACACTTGAAGAACATCAAGAACATATTTTTCTAAAAATAGAAACTTTTGCTCATGAAGAGCATGAAAGATTTCCTCAAGTTTTCACTCAAAGATCTTGGTCATAAAGAGAACCAAGCTTCAAGCTTTCTTGAGGAAACAAAACAAAAAAATGAAGATCACTACCTAAGCTTGGAAAGTGGCGTCTTTGAGGAAGGAAAAGAAGATGAAGAAGACTCCTCCTTGGTTGATGATGGTGGCGGTTTTGAATGAGCAAGGAGAGAACTCTTGAGTTCTCTTGAAAATGAGTCTTGTAGTGTTTAGATCTTATCTCCAAAGACCAAAAGATGTGATCTTTGAAGGGCTTAGTGAGGAAGGTTTGGTTATGGAGGTGAAGAATGATGAAGAAGATGAAATGTAGAGAGAGGTTGGAGAGTTTGAGAACTTTAGAGGGAGAATGAGAAGTTGAAAATGAAGTGAATGTGTGTGTGCTGTGTTGTTGTGGCCATAACTTTGAGTAGGGTGGGGGGAGATATTTTTGTTCCATTTTGTGTTAATTAAGGTTTAGGGAGACAAATTGGATTATGGGGGAACAAAGCATGTACAAACTCTTATATAAAGCACTCTTATCTCATGCTTTATATTTTATGACATCACTCTTTACTTTATTGTCTAGTTGACTAAATTTGAATTTAATCTGTGATTAAGTGCTTATACAACTTAATTAAGATGATTAAGTAAGGATTAATGATTAACAGATAAGAACATGATTAACAAAAATTAATCTTGTGATTAAGCTTAATTAACCTTAATTAAAGTCGATTAAGCTAAGTAAGGGCGACTAGTGCTTAATTAAGCTATCAAGAGTCTGACTTGCTTAATGAGAGATTATCTAATCTTGATTAAGCATTCTCTTGACTTTTCTCATCCGAGTTAACTCATAAACTCTTCGTCAACCCCTTAATTAAGCCCTAATCTCATAATTTCTCATTAAGCGCCTAATTACTCAAGGTTACTGAGGTAATTTAGCACGACACGAAATTGAGGATGTTACATTTTCGATGTATGATTGTATTTATATATTTTACTATTATATTGTGTTCTGAGGGGTGTATTCTGAGAATACCTGGATCCCCGATGAAAGATTGTGTTTGTTTATCTTGCAAGGTAACCTCTTGTAATTGGGAAATATCCTAATTACAAACGGGACTCTATCGAAAATTTTATAAAATTTTGTGGCGGAAGGCTTGCGTAGGGAGTTGTCCCTATGCGTCGGTCGCGGCCCGAGTTTAGGTTGTGACAACTTATTAAGGCTTATGCGAAAATTATTCTATGTCCATAACTTTTGCAAAATTCCGGTAGCAAGAGGGCTAGACTGAAGCTTCCCCAAAATTGTCAAACAACGAGTTAAATCTTACATATCATTAAGCTTCATTATCATCATCATGTCATTATCATATCAACATTATTATCATCATCATATCATTATTATCATATTGGCACATAGAGACATATATAATACGCAAAGTCTTATGAGCTTAGCTTAGTAAATTTGGTGTAAGCTTTTAATTAAGTTGCATCTCATTCGGTTCTTTTATTAGGCATAGGGCAAGCTTCGTCTATTATCCTTTTTAAATCTTTTAAGCAAGATTATGAAGTTTTAATGTCTTAATTTGAGGGTTTTGATGTCTTCAAGCTTGTTTCTCATTAGCATTTAAACTTAGCCATTGTCAGATTTACTTTTTATGGTAGGGCAGTAACTTCATAAATTCATCATAATTTCATATTTTATTATTTTGACTTGATTTTTTGTATGATTATGCTTCTCTGAATCTATTATTAAACAAAATAAGCCCTATTCAAAAATTTATTCTGTAATTTGAGATATGCATGTTTTAATATGACTACTCAGTCTTCTAGATTTATTTTGGAATAGTGACTTGTCAGCTCTACTAAGAGCTCCTCACAAGGAATCTGCCAAAACTGTTTTATGGGTGTATTCCTCTATGTCCTTAGCTTTCTAGCAAATGGTCTCACTCAAAATGTTTTATGTAGCTTGAGTTATTTAAGCTTTTTGTACAGAATGCCCGAACAGAAACATATCTGGTGACAACCCACTTTAAAAATTTGTATCTCCCCCATTTTAAGGCCAAAATTCATGTATTTTATATGTATAAAAAGCTCTATGAGTTTATTTTCATTTAAAATTATTTCATTGCATTTTGAGTTATATTGAATGAGTTATTGGTTGTGCAATATAGACTGCCAGAATTTCCAACTTCAACATTTTTTGTTTTCATTAGTTTTCTTGTAAAAACATTAAGTCTTTTCCATAAGTGACCACTTTTATCTTCCAAACCACCTTCATGCTTTGAGATCTTGATGAAAAATCAATATTTTTGAATTCTAAATAGTTAGGTTCAAGCAAAATATATGCATAAAAAGAAACATATTACAAGAAAAGAGCCATAACACAAGAAAATACTTCATAACAAGGAGTATGGCCAAGAAGCCTTAAAACAAGTCCTAGAACCATCTAGCTATGGAAAGCTTAGGAGTTCTAGAGCTTGAGAACACATTAAAAGAAAAAGGATTAGAGTCACTACCACAAAGGTTTCTTGGAAAGCTTGAAGGATGAAAAGTGTAGGATATGGCCTCCTTCTTTAGAGCTTGGAAAAATGGGGCTAGTGTGTGTTTGCTTTGTTTCTCCAAAGACCAAAGAAGGTGGTCCTTGTACGACTTGTGAGGGTGGCAAAAGGAAAGAGGGTTGAGTGTGGTAAGAAAATGGAAGAAGAATAAGGAAAATTGGAAGAGCAAAAGAGTTAGAATAAGGCTTAGAGAGAGGTAAGAGCTCTTTGCCTTGAAGTGAAAGGATGAAAGTTTGCAAATGGAGGAGAGAGAGGGGCATGAAGGCGCCCCTTTCAAGTGGGTAGGCATGAGGTGATTTTGCCTTCTTCCATAAGCAAGAGGGTTAAAAACCTTGGGATAAAATGTAACATCCCCACTTTAGTAAACGGAACGTAATGGAAACTTTGAATTATTCTCCTTAGGCAACGTGAGAATTTCTCAGGCAGTGCTATGCCATGACGATCCTACACTTGGAATTATAGGGTAGTGTAACACTGCCGTTGAAAATATAGCACTGCCATATATTAAAAATTAAGAAATGACAAAAGTGCCCCTATCAACTTTCGTTAGTTTCAATCTTACCCAAAAGTTTTAGAAATTGTACTTTAACCCCAAGTGGATATTTCCACAATAACCCTAGAACTTTTCATTAAATAAACTTTATGTCCCTACATCTATAAGATTAGCAGAATGGGATTTTAAGCAGAGCAGAATCATGTGGTGAAACCATAGAAGTTTAAATCTCTGCTGATTAGGCCATCGAGGCAGTCTGGTGTGAAATGACGTGGGGTGCCCCTGGACTTGCTCAAAATTGCAAAAATGTCATTAGCTATGAAAAATAGAAAATAGAAAAACTCCGAATTTGCAAAAACGATTATTTCACGTTAACAAGCAATTTATTCAATCTTATTGACCAAGTAAGGTTAATTAGCAGTTAATTAGATGTTACTTAGGGGGATTAGGCTCAGGGACAATTAGAATAGAGATATAGAATTTCTCTCAGAGTTATTTAGTAAAGTTTTGCTGATTTGAAGAAAATCAGCGAAGATTCAGTATTTTAAACCGCCAAAACCGAACCAGTAGAATTTTCTACTGGAATCCCTCACTTAAGTGGCTGAAATTCAGCCACCCCTACCACATATGAATGGCACCAAGTGTTGCTCAAGATAGTGGAAAAACTTGGCCTTATCTTCATCAGATTTTTATCGTTTTTGCTTAGTTATTCGATTTTATCAACTACTTAAGATCAATTAGCATTCGATTAAATTTTTACTTAGAGCCAATTAAGTATCATTTAGAGAAATTAGATATGAGAGAATTAGATTGAAAGCATAGGAAACTTCATAGGATTTTTCCAAAACCAATTTACCGATTTAAGGGAAATCGGTAAGATTTCGGTTCTTTGAATTGTCGGAACCGAACCATTAGAAATTATGCTATGAGTGCCCTAGGATCAATGGCTAAGATTTAGTCAAGCAACCCCCTCAAGTGGCGCCTTGATCAGCCCTTGATGATGGGAAGCCAAGCTAAATTGGAGAAGGGAGTGAAATCCACCAATCACATGTATCTAGCTTCCAAATATCTCTACCTTTTCCTTCCTTCCCTTATCATCATTTTCGGCCTCCCCACAACCAGCCTCACTTTCCTACTTTCCTTCATCTTCTTCCACTTCCTCTCATCCCCAAACTCAAGCTCCAACCATCAACTTCACTCCAAGATCAAGTTCCACCAAGATTTCACACCACCAAGGTAGGAATTCCAACTTCTTTTCTTGTTTTCTTTGAATTGGGCTAATTGGAACTCCACTTTCTTCCCTCCTTCTTGTATGATTCTGATGTTATCTTGAGTGATGATGATGAATTAAGGCTGGTTTAAGTTGTATATGTGAGTTTGAATCGAAAATTGGGTGGATTGATTTAAGGAAAACATGAATTCAAGAAGAATTCAAGAAGCTGTTAGGGTTTTTCCCTCGATGGTCCGTACGGCAGAGTGTATGGCTCCACCTACAGCCATTTAAATTTGATGAATCCATTTTTATATGAAACTAGACATCCAGGGCTTTCCATACATATAAAATATAAGGCCATTGGATTAGCATAGAATTAGTTATGAATTTTTGAAGTTTAACCTAGAAATCTAGATTCTTATCCAGGCAGTATGAGTTGAGAAAGATATAACTCATGCTATACAACTCCAAATTGAGTGAACCCAAAGTTGTTTGAAAGATACCATGTAAGGGAACACTCCATAAAAATTTCAGAACCAGATTCATTGCCATTTGTTCCTAGCACACCAATGAAATTGACTTAAGTTCAAACTAGGCTGAAGCAGGGTAGTCCAATAGGGTCAAATTTTGGGACTCATAACACAAAATATACTCGTGCAAATGATATGCAACTTCTTGAAATAAAAGCTTGTCCTGTTGTCTTTAATTCGGTATAGGTTTTATATGATTTCACTTAGATTCCTATTTTTAGTGAATTTTTACTTCCATGAGTGTAATTCTAGCTAATGACCGAATAGGCTGAGGAAAAATTTAAATATCTTGAGCTACACATATCAAAATGAGATGGGACCAAAAGGGTTGAAAACTAGACACATAAGGCTATGACATATCAAAATTTAGACTTAGATGAGTTGAATTGAGCAAAGGGTGGATTATACCAAAATCGGGTAGAATAGGAGGGAGTAAACCGAAAACCCTATAGATGCTTGAATTGAACTTGATGAATTATGCTATGAATATATATATATATATATATATATATATATATATATAAATATATATATATATATAATTGCTAATCCATATTGAATTGCAAGTTTGAAAGATTGTACTGGTTGTATGGCACTATTCATGGGGAAGCGGACCCGATCCGTTATGCTGCTGAATTTTCAGCAGGAATTTATGAGAGCTTATGCTATGGGTGTTTATGCTTTGAATATATTTATATCTACATGTTATATTCATGTACATCATGCATGCAAGTATATTTAGAATATGATATGATAAATAAGGTATGAGACATATTCATGAATGCACCAAGCGTCCGCATGCATGACAATATGAAAAGGAAAAGATAATAAGAACTTGCAAGAAAGACGTACCAAGCTACCACGTGAGGCATGGCATAGACCCAGCTAGCGTGGGCCAGAGCGGTACTGTCTAAGACTTGGGCCAGCCCTCGACCAGATTTAAGGGGAATAGACCGGTGTGAGGGTCCCGGAAAGTAAACCTATCACTCATGTATAAGTACAAGCTCGGACCTGAAAAGCAGGCTATTACCCAGGGGTGAGAGAGGCCATTCACCTATGGGGGATCAAGTACAGAAGAGCAAGATCAAGTTGCAAGTTAAAGAAAGATATGAATTAAGTCAAGTGCACTTGCATACATACAAGTACAAGCATCTTTATGTGCATCTTCAATTATCCCATTAAGTCATAATGCTTTTATGATTCTTGTTGAATCATATTATACTATTCGTATTTCTATGTCTGTCATATCAAATGGCAAGTGGCTGTTAAGATATATCCCGCTTCGAGTAACGTGTTTTCAACTTAAAATTGAACCACTATTTATTTATATGTGCTCATATTTTCATAATAAACCGAAGCGGCTGGAATGTTTATGATGACACTGTAAGATTGGTTTGAGTTTACCTACTGAGAACCTTAGGTCCTCACTACTTGCTTGTATGTTTTTCTTTTCCTTAAACATTCTAGCATCCAAGTTGGAAATCAAGTGTGAAGTGGAGTACTGGGCCTTTCATTGAGCAAGGATCGAGCTTAAGCCAGACCAAGAAACTATTGAAGCTTGCTAACGACTAGTCGGATGTAGACGTTGTGTACTATGTCTGTTACAATTTCTTTAAAAGTTTAATTATTTTATTCTCTATGTATCAAAGATTATTAGTCAGTAATAAAGTAAGTAGTTAAAGGGCCATGTATTATATTTTCCATATGTTAAAGATTTCTTAGCACAGTGACAACCTTTTAATATAACTCCATGACTTGAGCATGGCTTATATGATAGAGGTTGTTGCATTTTTGGTATCAGAGCAGTTTGTCCTGTATAGGCCCGTGGATGGGCTGATTATGCTTCTAATGCATACGCTGAGAATCTAGATGCACCATGCTTTAGGTCCTTGCGTGAAGAGGGCATAGAAATATTATGCATGCTGGCCTTGTTGTGAGTGTTGTGGACTACCTGTTGCATTTGACTGAATATTGAGTTTGATCACCTCAATATAAGGTTTTGTGTAAACAGAAGCCTGAAACACCCAGCGGGCTTATTAGGGACCTTTTATACATAATTATTAGAGATAAAATTCCTAGAAAGTAGCAATGGCATACGGGGGTAAACAATTGAGCAAGTCATGGAGTGCAGAGAATTGGGGACTCAATCAAGGGAATCGTGTCGGACAATTCGCTATAGGCATAGTAAATCTAATTATACTGAAAAAGATTGTTTGAAAAGTGTTGCCTGGTAGCCGAAGATTTTCCATTATTAAGAGCAGGATCTTAGTTGGAGATCAGCTAAGTAAGAATCTTTTTCACCCTGATGGGGCTTGTTTCAAGCTTCATTGCGATTACTCGATCCAGGCTATCTTCTCTAGATTGAATCTAGGGGATTCTTCTACCTGGTCTTGTAACTTTAATACTTGACAGGAGTAAGGTGATTACCCGCTGATGAGGTTATCCTATGTGGTATGGATGGTGTCCTTATTTTCTTCATAAATGAGATTACCCCGAAGGTACCTTGCCAACAAATTCAGTTAATGGTTTTTATTTTGGATTGTGATAATACCACATTATAAAGACTTGATTCTTTATTAAGAAACTTGTAGAGTGGACGAATGAAGCAGAGGATGTGGTATGGATAGTGTCCTTATTTTCTTCATAAATGAGATTACCTCGAAGGTACCTCGCCAACAAATTCAGTTAATAGTTTTTATTTTGGATTGTGATAATATCACATTATAAAGACCTGATCCTTCATTAAGAAACTTGTAGAGTAGATGAAAGAAGCAGAGGATCAGTGAAAGAAGCTAAGGGCAGAAGCTTCAGTTAGGTACACTGGAAACCTTTTTAAGTCCCCATCCAGAGAAATAGAGTGATGTCTCCCTCAAGGGTACAGGGAACTAACCTTGTAGCGATTACAAATTGGAAGAGTACTAAGTGGAATCTTGGCTTTGAAAGGGAAACAGTTGAGCAAACTGTAAAGAGACCCAACTAACTATACATTGAATCAAGATGGAGATATGGCTATACACTGTATGAAAAGCAGATGAAATTATAAGTGTAACAAGGGAGAGAGACAATATATCTCCTACTAATTTGAAGTAGAAACACTTTCAGACTAGAGATGGCATATGAATCAAGTGTAATTTTCCTGCCTTTTAGGGATAAAGGAAATGTTAGAAAATTTAGTCATGTTCAAATTCTATCAACCCCAGCCACCATAGAACTGGATGATGGAATCATCTTCAATATGTTATTAGTAGAGGAATAAGGCTATTCAGAGAAGAAAGGCAAAGTCGAACAATCGCCTTTAGGTACTATTATATATGTTATGGATGGAGTAACTCGATCAGGAATATATTCAGATTTAGGCGAGAGTAATGAAGATTTAAAGTATGCAACTAATTCCGATAGACCAAGGGAACAACAGCAAGGTAGGTTCTGACGAATGAAAACAGACAAGTTTCTGCCGTAATAATAGAACACAGTAGGAATGAGATAGGAATAGAGGAACTTTCGATTTATGGCTGGCCCACTAAAGAGAGAAAAACTACCTAGTATGAGATTACGATACAGACAAGATTATGTATGAAATACCAAGTAGGGTTGCCTTGGCAACGGTCATAAGTGCAGCAGATCTAATGCACCCTAAACGAGACCGGGTAATGTACCAATATAAGATCAAATAGGATTTGGGAACGTGCCCCATGAGGGGTAAGGTTACGATGTCGGAATTAAAGGCAGTCAGAAAAGCCTCTATAACTTGGGCCAAATTAAATGCAATCATCACTAATGCACTAGGTTCTATCAGAATTCCGTAGTTAAGCATGCTCAGACGAGAGTAATATTATGATGGGTGACCTTCTGGGAAGTCCTCATATTGTAACCTCAACAGAAAAGCAAGACCATCATTCCCATCTCCCACAACAGGTGGATTACACCTTAGGAGCAAGGTATTATGAAGAATAACCAAAAGGTTTAGCAGTTAAGGTGCCCACAAAAGTGAGAGGTGGACATCAACACAATAGTCGAGGAATCTTCATGCTAACCAATTGAAGAAAGTAAAAAAGTGGCAAGAACTTTTGCTGTCCCACAATCCTTTCCTTACGGGAAGCTGATCATATTTTGAGGGAGCAAGTATCGCAACAATCATTGAAAAGTTCAACAAAAATGACACGAGACCCAATTAGTAGATAATGAGAAATGGAGTAAAGTCCGCAAGAGAAGGAGAGATTTCGAAGCATGGACTATAGTTATATTTAGAAAGAAGCTCTAGCATTATACCTAAAACCTAACGGAAGGGGATTTGTCACTGATTAAAGAGGATCAGGTAGGCGAGAGTTTGGATATGGCCTGGTCAATTTCTCGAAAAACTTCGGCGAAGCCATTATGACCGCTATTTGTCGAAGTTGGTCGCTGCTGTAGCTGATAGTTTTCGTAATGGCAAGAACTTCTTTAGTTGGTATTTGGGACCCAAGGCACAAGTATTAGAAAGTTTATCGAAGAACATAGCGCACAAGTAGCCAGACACATGACAAGGAGGATGAGAAATCTATTCGATGAATTCGATGATGGATCAAAATGTCAGCGAAACAAAGTATATTTTGGTACCCATATAATCCATGACAACTCTATGCTTAGATATTAAAAAGTCATCTTGTAAGACAATATGGTAAGGAAAACTTTGCAGCTTCGATGAAAGGATCTGACTTTTAACTTTGGTTTTCACATTAAACTACCCGTATCTCAATAACTAGGAATCAAGGAGGACATTAAACTAATAGAAGAGTCATGAGTCTTAGAACTTAATCCGTATAGTAGGGGTGACCTAAAATTTTCCTATAGGCATTAGGCACAAGGCAAATTTTACCAAGAAGAATGAGTTTTAAGATAAGGCTCCTAGTTATAATTTTGAGAAAAGGCCTAAGCTTATGTTTCTAAATAACTGTATTAGAGGCAAATTTATTGTTGAACTAAGGGTAGCTGAGCAAATAAGAATCTTGGAAAAGAATATACGGACCTCCTTGACATAGGCATTATCATTACTACATATTGACGTCAATTACTATGATAACTGCTAATCCTTGCAATTGCAAATCTTCATGACTTGAATATCTGGGGTCTCATGTACGAGTGGCAGAAGATGTAGCAGTTACCACAAAGCAGGACTAGAGAGGTATAGAGCAAGGGAGATGAGTAAGAGTCTCCAATAAACTGAACGATGATTCAGAGCGTCATAAGGACAAGGCAAGCTCGGACACCAACATAACCCTTATGGATCCTTTGTACGTATTAAGACATTACCTCATAGCTATTGGCAAGCAATCTCAAGATAAGATGCAAACTCAAAAAGAGGAATATCCCTATAAGTTAAAAGAAATTTTTCCTTGACCCTTCTTAATCCTAGAATTTCGAGGAAAAAATTCTTTTAAGGTGGGTAGAATGTAACATCCCCACTTTAGTAAATGGAACGTAATGGAAACTTTGAATTATTCCCCTTAGGCAGTGTGAGAATTTCTCAGGCAGCGCTATGCCATGACGACCATCACACTTGGGATTATAGGGTAGTGTAACACTACCGTTGAAAATATAGCACTGCTATATGTTAAAAATTAAGAAATGAGAAAAGTGCCCCTATCAACTTTTGTTAGTTTCAATCTTACCCAAAAGTTTTAGAAATTGTACTTTAACCCCAAGTGAATATTTCCACAATAACCCTAGAACTTTTCATAAAATGACCTTTATATCCCTATATCTATAAAATTAGCAGAATGGGATTTTAAACAGAGCAGAATCATGTGGTGAAACCGTAGAAGTTTAAAACTCTGCTAATTGGGCCATAGAGGCAGTCTAGTATGAAATGACGTGGGGTGCCCTTGAACTTGCTCAAAATTACGAAAATGTCATTAGTTATGAAAAATAGAAAATAGAAAAACTCCGAATTTGCAAAAATGATTATTTCACGTTAACAAGCAATTTATTCAATCTTATTGGCCAAGTAAGGTTAATTAGGAGTTAATTAGATGTTAATTAGGGGGATTAGGCTCAAGGACAATTAGAATAGAGATATAGAATTTCTCTCAGAGTTATTTAGTAAAGTTTTGCTGATTTGAAGAAAATCAGTGAAGATTCGATATTTTAAACCGCCAGAACCGAACCAGTAGAATTTTCTACTGGAATCCCTCACTTAAGTGGTTGAAATTCAGCTACCCCTACCACATATGAGTGGCACCAAGTGTTGCTCAAGATAGTGGAAAAACTTGGCCTTACCTTCATCAGATTTTTATCGTTTTCGCCTAGTTGTTCGATTTTATCAACTACTTAAGATCAATTAGCATTCGATTAAATTTTTACTTAGAGCTAATTAAGTATCATTTAGAGAAATTAGATATGAGAGAATTAGATTGAAAGCATAGGAAACTTCATAGGATTTTTCCAAAACCAATTTACCGATTTAAGGGAAATCGGTAAGATTTCGGTACTTTGAATTGTGGAAACCGAACCGATAGAAATTATGCTATGAGTGCCCTAGGATCAATGGCTAAGATTTAGCCAAGCAACCCCCTCAAGTGGTGCCTTGATCAGCCCTCGATGATGGGAAGCCAAGCTAAATTGGAGAAGGGAGTGAAATCCACCAATCACATGCATCTAGCTTCCAAATATCTCTACCTTTTCCTTCCTTCCCTTATCATCATTTTCGGCCTCCCCACAACCAGCCTCACTTTCCTACTTTCCTTCATCTTCTTCCACTTCCTCTCATCCCCAAACTCAAGCTCCAACCATCAACTTCACTCCAAGATCAAGTTCTACCAAGATTTCACACTACCAAGGTAGGAATTCTAACTTCTTTTCTTGTTTTCTTTGAAATAGGCTGATTGGAACTCCACTTTCTTCCCTCCTTCTTGTATGATTCTGATGTTATCTTGAGTGATGATGATGAATTAAGGCTGGTTTAAGTTGTATATGTGAGTTTGAATGAAAACATGAATTCAAGAAGAATTCAAGAAGCTGTTAGGATTTTCCCCTCAACGGTCCGTACGGCGGAGTGTATGGCTACACCTACAGCCATTTAAATTTGATGAATCCATTTTTATATGAAACTGTACATCCAGGGCCTTCCATACATATAAAATATAAGGCCATTGGATTAGTATAGAATTAGTTATGAATTTTTGAAGTTTGACCTAGAAATTTGGATTCTTATCCGGGTAGTATGAGTTGAGAAGGGAATAACTCACCCTACACATGTCCAAATTAAGTGAACCTAAGGTTGTTTGAAAGATAACATGTAAGGGAACACACCATAAAAATTTCAGAACGATATTCGTTGCCATTTGTTCCTAGCACACCAATGAATTTGACTGGGCTGAAGTAGGGTAGTCTAGTAGGGTCAATTTTTGGGACTCATAACTCAAAATATACTCATGCAAATGATATGCAACTTCTTGAAAATAAAAGCTTGTCCTGTTATCTTTAATTCGGTATAGGCTTTGTATGGTTTCACTTAGATTCCTATTTTTTAGTGAATTTTTATTTCTAGGCGTGTAATTCTACCTAGTGACCGAATAGGCTGAGGAAAAATTTAAATATCTTGAGCTACACATATCAAAATGAGATGGGACTAAAAGGGTTGAAAACTAGACACATAAGGTTATGACATATCCAAAATTTAGACTTACATGATTTGAATTGAGCAAAGGGTGGATTATACCAAAATCAGGCAAAATAGGAGGGAGTAAACCGAAAACCCTATAGATGCTTGAATTGAACTTGATGAATTATGCTATGAATATATATATAATTGCTGATCCATATTGAATTGCAAGTTTGAAAGATTGTACTAGTTGTTTGACACTATTCATGGGGAAGTGGACTTGATCCGTTATGCTGCCGAATTTTCGACAGGAAGTTATGAGAGCTTATGTTATGGGTGTTTATACTTTGAATATATTTACATTTACATGTCATATTCATGTACATCATGCATGCAAGTATATTTTGAATTTGATATGATAAATAAGGTATGAGACATATTCATGAATGCACCAAGCATCCTCATGCATGACAAGATATGAAAAGGAAAAGATAATAAGAACTTGCAAGAAAGACATACCAAGCTACCACATGAGGCATGGTATAGACCCAGCTAGCGTGGGTTAGAGCGGTACTGTCTAAGACTTGGGCCAACCCTCGACTAGATTTAAGGGGAATAGACCGGTGTAAGGTCGGGGAAAGTAAACCCGTCACTCATGTATAGGTACGAGCTCGGACCTGAAAAGCAGGCTATTACCCAGGGGTGAGAGAAGCCATTCACCTCTGGGGGACCAAGTATAGAAGAGCAAGATCAAGTTGCAAGTTAAAAGAATATATGAATTAAGTCAAGTGCACTTGCATACATACAAGTACAAGCATTTTTATGTGCATCTTCAATTATCCCATTAAGTCATAATGCTTTTATGATTCTTGTTGAAGCATATTATACTATTCGTATTTCTATGTCTGTCATATGAAATGGCAAGTGGCTGTTAAAATATATCCGACTTCGAGTAACATGTTTTCAACTTAAAATTGAACCACTATTTATTTATATGTGCTCATATTTTCATAATAAACCGAAGCGGCTGGAATGTTTATGATGACGCTGTAAGATTGGTTTGAGTTTACCTACTGAGAACCTTAGGTTCTCTCTGCCTGCTTGTATGTTTTTCTTTTCCGTAAACATTCCAACACCCAAGTTGTAAATCAAGTGCGAAGTGGAGTACTGGGTCTTTCATTGAGCAAGGATCGAGCATAAGCCAGACCAAGAAACTGTTGAAGCTTGCTAATGACTAGTCGGATGTAGATGTTGTGTACTATGTCAGTTACAATTTCTTTAAAAGTGTAATTATTTTATTCTCTATGTATCAAAGATTATTAGTCAGTAATAAAGTGAGTAGTTAAATGGCCATGTATTATATTTTCCATATATTAAAGATTTCTTAACACAGTGACAACCTTTTAATATAACTCCATGACTTGAGCATGGCTTATATGATAGAGGTGGTTACATAAAATGGGTGGTTATGTTTCCTTTGAGCCTTGGTGCATGGTAAGGGCCATTTTGTGTTTTCTCAAGGGGTTAAAGGCAATCACCACTCTTGGGAATTAATTGATTGGTGGATAGCCTTTTTTCTAGTCTTGCCTAAAATGATGCTCCTAACACAAGCTTAGATTCAAGGGTGCAAGATTTAAGAGACAAATGGAGGGTTGGATTTTGGCTCTTCCTTGGCCGAAATTTCTAGCCATATACAAGCGAAAATTTTTAAATTTTCAATGCTATTAGAATTATCTAAGTGCTAATTAATTTAGTTAATTTAATTGCTCTGTAATCAATTCTAGTTAAGTACACTTCTAAGACATTTTCCTCCAAAAAGAATTGCTATTATTAATCACGTATTGAATGTGTGAGGATTTAATTTTACTAAAATTGTTTAAGGTGAAATGTTTGTCTTACACTTAATTAATAAGATTATATTAGCTTAATTATGTTTCTAAATCACAAATTAATGAGGTTTGAATGATTAGGCTTTAATTTAAATGTTTAGTGCATTATGATTCAATTGTTGACTTTTTCTTATTGATCATTGACTTTCAGTTGACTTGTCTTCTAACTTACTAAGCTCTCACTCATCGGGATTAGCCAATTAGTCCTCAATTAATCATTATCTCCTCTAATTAGCCAAGGATACTGAGCTAATTAGCTTAGACAAAATTGGGAATATTACAACGGCCAGACCGGAGCTTCCCCAAAATTGCCAACAAAGAGATCAATAATCATACATCATTATCATATTGAAATAACTAACATCATCATCATCATCATCTTCATCATCATATTGGCACAAAGATACATATATAACAAGCAAAGTCTTATGAGTTTAGCTTAGTAAATTAGGTGCAAGCTTTTAATTAAATTTGCATCTTGCTCGATTATTTTATTAGGCATAGGGCGAGTTTCACCTATTATCCATTTTAAAACTTTTAAGTTGAAATATGAAGTTTTCCAACATCTTAATTTGAGAGTCTTGATGTCTTCAAGTTTGTTTCTCATTATCATTTAAAACTAGACTTAACCAGATTTACTTTTATGGTGAGATAGTAACTTCATAAATTCACCATAATTTCATATTTTATTATTTTGACTTGGATTAGGATTACACTTATTTGAGTCTACTTTAGAACAAGTCCTACTCAAAATGTTCAAAGTGTAACTTGAGATATGCACCTTTTAATTTGACTGCTCAATCTTTTAGTTTTACTTTGGACCAATGACTTGTCAACTCTGCTGGGAGCTCATCACATAGAATCTGTCAAAATAGTTTTATGGAAGTGTTCCTATATGTGTTGGCCTTAACAAACTTGTTCCCACTCAAAAATGTTTTGAATCGCTTGAGTTATAAGGTTTTTAGTACAAACTGCCTAGACAGAACCACATCTGGTGATAGTCCACTTTAAAAATTTGTATCTCCCTCATTTTAAGGTCAATTTTCACGTATTTTATATGTATAGAAAGATCAATGAATCTATTTTCATTTAAAATTAGTTTTATTGCATTTCAAGTTGTATTGAGTGAGTTATAAGGTGCACAATATAGACTACCAGAATTTTCAGCATCACCAGTTTTTGATTTTATTAGCTTACTTGTAAAAATGTTAAGCCTTTTTCCTTAAGTGACCACTTTTATCTTCCAATTTCTAACATCCCCAAGAAAGAGTACTTTTGAGTAGTATTGTTGATTGAATTTCATTTCATTAGAGAAACATACTTAATTAAAATTAATAATGATAATAATAATAATCAATATTAGGGTTAGAAAAATTGGATTGTTACATAGAAAATTAATGAAGACTATTAATAACATCCCGAATTTCACTATCAATTAATTGCAATTTTAGACACATTTTAGAGATACAAATAGACAACAAGGAAATACAAACTCTAGGGCAATAATATTACAAACCTTCTTGTAGAAAAAAAAAAATATAATGATAGGTATATCTTGTTAGCAGAAAAAGACTATTTATTAACAGTGCGTCTAATTTGTAGTGCTAACCGAATTATTTGATTTCATTAGATATGTAAGAGTGATTAGAAGTTAATTAGAGGTTATTTTCAAGTTAATTAAAAAGATTAGGATTAAGAAAAGATTTGAATAGATATGTAGATAAAACCTTAGAGAATTATTTAGAAATATTTTGCCAGTTTAAAGGAAATCAGTAAAATTTTGGTATTTTAAATTGCTAGAATCGAATCAGTAGAATTATACCAACATAACCCTAATTAGAGTAGTCACAACTTCAGCCCACACGCTCCCCAAAGTGGCATCCCAAGAGCCAAACAAAGGAGGAAGACTTGGCTGAATTTCCATCTAAGAGAATTTGGACTAATGAGGGTTAAGCTTCCTAACTACCCCTTGATTTTTTCTCATGTTATTTTCCTTTCTAACACACACCCAATTTTAACCTCTCCCTTGCAGACTCCCCTTTCATTTTCTCTAATCTTTCTTCTTCCTTAATTCACCCCTCTTCCATTTTCAAGCTCCAAGGAAACTTAACATCAAAGCTATTGATCTAGTCAAGCTATCCTTCAATCTAGAAGTAGGATTCCTTATGTTTGCTTGATTATGAGGCTTGTTGGCTGATTAGTTTCTTTTACTCCCCTTTCTATTATGATGTTATATGATGGTTATATGGTGTATTATGGCTGAATTAGCACCTAGATGCTTGGTTTGGGTTGGTATTTAGGTGAAAAGCGTAAAGGGTAGCTAAACCAAAATGGGTAGAAGTGAAAACCCTCAACTCTCTATACGGCAAAGTATATGGCTTTGCCTACAGCCACCAAAACATGATGAAACTATTTTTTTCTTGAAATTAAATATCAATAGTTTTCCAAAAATATAAATTATAAGACCATTGGATTAGTATTGAATGAGATATGATTTTTTGAAGTTAACCATAGAATTCTATCCTTGATTCTAAGCAAACTGGATTTTGAGGGGTATAACTCGCTCTATACTCTTTCAAATTAAGTGAAACTAATTTTTATAGAAAAGTAAAGATATAGTGTAACATGTCATAAAAATTTTAGAACCAAATTTAATCTTTGTTGTTCCCGATAATTCCTTGAATTGTCTTAGTCCGAACCACTAGAACAGGGCAGCTAGAGTCACCCAAGTTCATGAGCTCATAACTTGAGTTCTACTTACTCAAATTAGATGAAACTTTTAAAAATGAAAGAGCATTAGTTAACTTTCAAATGATATGAGTTTCATATAATTCTAACTAGTTTTCTATTTTTAGTGAATTTTTATTTTTTGAGGGTGCAAATCTACCTAGTAATAGGACATACCTAGGTAAAATGTTAATAACATGAGTTATACTTATCAAAACTTAATGAGACCAAAGAGGTTAAAAACTAGACACATAGCACTTCAACATCTAAAATCAGGTCTAAATGAATTATACAAAAATCATGACTTAATTTCTAAAATGAGCAGAATTGAATGAATTGGCAGGAATCCAACTTAATTGCAAGAGTTGCAAGTTTTGTATAAGTATTGAAATGGTCGGCACATTACATTGATTCTCTAGTTGGTTGGCACTATTCATGGAAAAACGGACTCAATCCGTTATGTTGCCAAACTTTTAGCAGAAGTTTATGAAATTATGATAACTTGTGTTATGAACATTTATCATAAGAATATGAAATTTTATATGAAAGAATGTTTGAAGATAAGTGTATTAAAATGCATATAAACATTGTATGATGATATGATCATGATCCTCTTTATGAAAATTTGCATATTTGCATGCAAGTGAAGAAAATATATGATTATGTAAGATTGGGTCCCTTCACTTGGAGGCAGTTATCTGGGTCCCTCCTTTTGAAGACAGTTAAAGTTATGACATCCCTTTACCTTGGAGGCATGTGGCTAAAATGAGATCCCTCCAAGGCTAGAGGCACGTGGATCCCCTTATAGGTTAGTTCTGTGTGACAACGGTCATGAGTTGAGCTCACTCCTAAATCAGGCTACCCAAGGGCAATAAAGATTAAAGAAAGCTAAGAAAGTAAAGATTAAAGAAAAAGAAGTAAAGAATGCACCCTAGGGACGACGATACGTCATGCCTAGGTGTGCCAAGAAGAGAAAGTGATGCAAGGTAAAGAAACCAAGGGCATCAACGTAAGCTCAAGTATAAGCATTTGCAGATATTCTAAATTTTCTTAGTATGCTGAAATTATTATATTTGAGCATGCTATGACTCCTATTCTAGCTACAAACTTTGAGTTATTCATGTTATTTCCACGATGATCCAAGTGTGTGAATAAAATGAACTCTGTTTCGGATAATATATTTTCAAAACTATAAAACTGAATATTTTATATGGCATGATCACTTTTTCATAATATACCGAAGCAACTGGAGATAATAATGATAACATTATGTGTGATAATTTAGAGAATCCCATTGAGAATTTTAAATTCTCATTCCTATATTTATTTTCATATTATCTCCCGATAGTGCAAGAAACCCTGAAGATGGTCATCGTAGGCGAAATCAACTAGGATGAGCAGAGACGACCAAATGTTGATATCAGACAAGGTCCATTCAAGAAATAGTAACAACTCCCGAATCACATATCTATATCTTAAAGTAATACTATGACTTTTCATCTTCAGGATATCAAAAGTCTCTCAATTTAATATTTTTTTATTTTTGTCTTTTTCCAAGACTTGCATTAAATACCTACAATATCAAATTTAGTCTTCTTCATCCATTCATTGATTTTTTTTTTCTTTCTAAAACCCAAAATTTTCAATTTCTCTTAATTTATGCCTTTCCAAAATATGTTTTTGGTATCTACATATGGCTTATCGCTTATTTTATAAAAGTGGGAATATTTAAATTTGTCCTAATGAAGGTAGTATCTAAATTTTAATTTAATTATATTCAAATCTTTATATCTTTGTAATTTATATCATTTCAATTAATTCATTATTTTATTATGTATTCAAAATCTTTATTATTTTTTTAAAAATTATGTGGTTAATTAAATTGTCAAATAAATTACCTTCATTATTTTAACTTAACCTCATTAACAAAATTAATTTTATATGTAACACTTTACTAGATAAAATACTATACTTAAGTCATAATACATTACCCGATAAGTTATCACGCACGGTTGTCTAATTAAATTTCATTCCAATCCAATGTTAATTACCCATAGAAGAATTAGCTACTTATTTATTTATTTATGTTTGTCGTAGAATGAATACTGGATTTAATGTCATAATAGAAAAAGAAAAATAC
Source organism: Pterocarpus santalinus (assembly GCA_031439595.1). Classification (NCBI taxonomy): domain Eukaryota; kingdom Viridiplantae; phylum Streptophyta; class Magnoliopsida; order Fabales; family Fabaceae; genus Pterocarpus; species Pterocarpus santalinus. The sequence goes on along the minus strand of CM062532.1, from coordinate 45,649,337 downwards.
GTGGAACAGACAGAACTATAGTAACTACGTCATACATACATACATACATATATATATATATATATATATATACATTATATATACATGTAGATATTCATTTTCAGAGTTTGCAAAAAGGAAACATAAACAATAGTATAGGGTATAAATATGAGGCCACTAAAACAAAATAAATCGACCTATCTCTACAAAGCAGAACCCTAGCTAGTCCCCACGGGACATTGCATGCACTAACAAGTCTAAGCCTATGACCCAAAATGCTAAAAGAAGGTCATTCTATACATCATCACCTATCGTACTACATAACTCCCCAAAATGGATTCCGAAGAAAGGAATCTATTCACTATATTGGCATCTACCAAGGTATAATCAGCGCCTGGTGCAAAGGATGAAGAAGATGAGCTCGTTGCCTCTGATGGGTCTTCCTCCTCAGAAAGGGAGACAAAAAGAACCTGCTGAGGTGATGCCGTCAGTCATGTGATTAGGGCTGCTGCTGCTACTGTTGCTGGAGGTGGAAAGGGGTGAGCCATATAAGCAGGGCACAGTAGGATCAAACAATGGATGGATGAGGGGAACAGCAAAGTCGCTACTAAAGAAAAAATAAAAATAGAAATGATAGCTACCGGCAATATACACAGAATCTATAACAGGATCGAGATGAAAGTACAAATCGAGGAACTCAATGAATAGAACGCTCGTCGCCAAGTTCATCATGATTTGAGAATGACGCGGTAACACTTAGTCGGGTGAGAATTTAAAGAAATTCTCAGTAGGAAATCTAATTTCTACGCAAATCTGACATCACCGTCATTCCTAGTTGTTTCGGTTTGTCTTAATTTAAAATGATATAACATGACTATAATATTCAACTTAATTCATATTTTGGAAAACAAAACCCTAAACAAAACTTAATTTAAATTAGTGTAACCAAAAATATAACTAAGCATGTATGTTAACATAGCTAGGGCAATAAACATAAGGCAAACAGTAATATAACCACGAGAAATATACAGATAACTATGCAATTAGCTTAGGATTTAGCAAACAGAGCATGTATATGCAAAAGTAGAAATGCACTTAGCTTTGGGGATCTTTCACTCATATGACTTATGTTTTTTTTTCCCAATGAATAATGCCAAGCTACCAAAAAGATCGATTAGACAACAATACCAATATAAAAGCCTCAAGAGTGACGGCGGTCTGGTAGAGAAGTAGGAAAGAGAGAAATAGTGATTGGCCCCAGTCTGAGCATATGTTGCTTGGCGTGTTAGCCCAAAGTTGTCTTAGTGGTCCTATGGAAAAGAGTACAAAGTTTTGTGACCTTACCTGTTCAAAAATTATATGATGGTGCATATAGTCAATTTCATATCTTTCATCCGTGAAAAAGGTATGTTGATCATTTAATTGTGGTATTTTTTTACCTATCAAAGTATGCAAGAAAGGACATGCTTCTCAGCAAGTGATATCACATATGAGTACCCAAGAACTGTTAACCGTCATTCTTGTTACTACAGGCTTGCCCCTTTCCTCTCTGCAATCAATGAGGTTTGCTACAAAAACTGCTTAGTTATTGCTTCATCAAGGCTTCATAAATTCAAATCCTACATATACTAGTTGTGAAAAACAACAAATAAATTATCATATGGGATAATAATAGTGCTCTCAGATACAGGGTTTGTTTTTGTAGAAATAAAAATGAAAGGAAATAACAAGATAAAGAATTGAGACTAGATAAGATTTTTAGATAAAAATATAAAGTTTAATTGGTATGCGCTGACAGTGTGAAACAGTTTTACACTGTCAATTAATAGAAATAGGAGAAAGTGAGAAATCATGATGAGTCCCTTATTATAATGAGTAGTTATTTGTATGAGTTGATACTTTTTATTATTTTTATTGGCTGATAGTGTAAAACTGTTTTATACTATTAGCGCATTTAAATTAAATTCAAAAATATATTTCTCTTTTTAGCAAACATATAGAATGTATATCTAGATATAGTGTACATCTCTTGTTTTTTTATTCTAGCTATTATTCAAGTAATAATACATGCAATTGTTGAGTTTCATTTTCTCTCGCACCATTAGCAAATGTTTTCATCCCAGCAATTAAGCACAGATGGGCTTATTAATGATTTCCATTACTACAAATTCCTTTCCTCTTCAGCCTGAAAGCAATTTCCCAATAGCTATCGAGGCCTCAACCATTTCTTACCCACCATCCATCGATTCTAGAGAAATATAACCGAATGTTTCTATTTTGGGACCACTGTTTTAATTATCTTATTAGTTAATTATGATACTAATATGCACGGTTGTGGGCATGGTGGGCCATTCAGTGATCCATCCGTGCAAGCAAGGCTTATGGAGAATTATACACACTCACGTCATTAGACAAATGACCATTCCAAATCGGGCATTATTAGAGATGGCAAAATGTGTCGGATCTGCCGAATTGACTTGCATAACTTGTAATTTTTTACGGATTGAGTTGACATTTTCAATTCGCAAAAAAATTTCAACCCGAATAACCTGCGAGTTGAAGCGGGGCGAGGCGGGTTTGGCCCGTGGGGCAATTTTTTTTATTTTTATCTTTTTTCCCCCACATAATATACGTTATATGTAGATTTTTTTATTGATATTTATGTAATATTGGTAGACTTTATATTTTTTTTTGGGACTATGTTATTGATTATATATTTGCTTTTATGGACAATGTTATTATCTTGTTGATGAATTTTATATTTTATTGTGGACATAATTAATTTGTGAAATGTGAATTTTTTAATGTATTTGGATTTGAATATTCACTTATGAGCTTCCTTGTTGTGATTATTTTGGTTAAAAGTTTCATCTTATTCTTATTAAGAATTGTGATTTTTAACCATTTTAGAATTGAGTAAATAGTTTAATACTTGATGAGTAAATAAAATAAATTTTTTATATGGATATTCTTTTGTTGCATTTAATTAAATTTTTTTTATTTTTTAAAAAAATTAGATGAATTAATTTATATAAAAAATTATTTTTTTATTTTCTATATTTTGATAGGCCAACCCACCAACCCGCTAACTCGCAGCGGGCTGGGACGAGGCGGGTTGATATATTCAACCCAAATTATTAATGCGGGTTGGCCCCCCCACCTCGTCCCACTTAAAGCTTAACCGACAGAGGGGCGAGGCTGGAAGGGTTAGCCCATTTGCCATTACTAGGCATTATGGGTTGTTACAAGTTGATGACCCAATGACCATTTCCCCCGACCATTTCATTTTGATTTTTGTAACTCAAGTTATTTGAAATTTACCTCAGTTTGTTCTATAACTAGCCAGAATTGGACCCTTAGAAGTAAAAATTCACTAAAAATAGGAAACTAGGTGAATCATATGAAACTTAACCAAATTAAAGCTAACAAGAAAAGTTTTTATTTCTAAAAGTTTCATCTTATTTGCATAAGTAGATATGGAGTTATAAGCTCTTGAAGTTGACCATTCTGGGTTGCCTTGTCCTAGCCCAAGCTGGACTTAAGGTGCTTTCACTAAATTACTGAAAGCAATTGGGGCCAAATCTAAGTTTGAAATTTTATGGGATGTTGCTCTGTGTGTAAACTTTCTAAAAATGTTTATTGCACTCAATTTAGAGACTCACACTGCTCAATATAGAACATAAAATTCTTAGGTAAATTTTAAAAATTCATAACTCACTCAATACTAATCCAATGGCCTTATATTTTATATGGTTGGAAAGCCCTAAATGTCTGATTTCATATAAAAATAGGTTCATCGAGATTTGATGGCTAGATTTTGTTCCGTACAAGATGAACGTATGGATGCTGTAGGGTTTTCACCTAAATAGCATTCTACTTCTTCCTATTTCCTAATTCTCTCCTTCCAACTTTAATTCTAACCCAAAGGCCTAAATTAAAACAACCATAAACCATCATATACACCAATTTAACATCAAAGAAATGAAGAAAGATGAAATTCTATACAACTATAATCCATGAAAACACAAGCAGAAAATGGAAATCCTACCCTTTCTAGGTTTAGAACTAGTTAAATTTGGGTCTTGGGTTGAAGAAATTGGTTGGAGCTTGCTGAAACTTGAAGGTGTGATGAAGAAGGAATGAAGATGAGATGAGAGGAAGGTAAATAAAGAGTGGTTTGCTGTTATTAGGAACGAAATCATCAAGGGAATTAGGAGGAAATATTTGAATGCTTTTGGGAAAAGCTTGGAACATGATTGGTGGATGGATTTTGTGGTTACAAAACAAAAAAAAACAAGTTTCTCCACTAACTCTTAAGGCAAGTGGCGCCAGAAATCAAGGTAAGGTGGCTAAATTTTCAGCCTTTCAATTTAGGTTTTGGTTTATGAAATTCTAGTGTTTCGGTTCTGACAATTTAAAATACCGAAATCTTATTGATTTCCTTTAAATAGGCAAAACGATTTTTGGAAAAATTCTATGAAGTCTTCTATGCTTTTAATCTAATTCCCTCAAACCTAACCTCTTTAAATGATACTTAATTAGTCTTAAATAAATACTTAATCGAATTCTAATTAGTCTCAATTATTCGAAAAAAATCTGACAACTTGGTTAAAATGATAAGATTTTTCAAACGTTACATTACTACCCTCCGAAAAAAATTTTGTCCTCAAAATTTAGTACCTAAGAATAACTCAAGATATTCTTTTCTCGTATCTGACTCTAATTCTCACGTACAATCCGCTGAGTCTTCGTTTCCTCATGCTAACTTCACCAATTTTACGACTTTGTTCCGAAGGTGTTTGGAGCTCCTATCTACTATTTGTGTTGGGGGTACATGAAAACTTAAGTCATCCCTTAGCTGTATTGATTCAGGTTCCAAGAAATGTATGGGGTCAAGTTGATATTTCTGAGTTGAGAAACATGGAAAACATAATGAAGGTTTGACAGATGCGGAGGTAAGGCGACTCAATATGCAACTGGTCTGATTCGCTTTAGGATTTGAAAAGGACCTATAAAGTGAAAGCTTAGCTGACCTATAAAACGAAGGCTTAACTTTCTAACCTTAATAGCTCTACCTACTTCAGTTGTGGGCATGATCTTTAGAAACACATCATCTCCTTCTTGAAACTCTAATGGCTTTCTTCTGACATCTGCATAGCTTTTCTGGCAGCATTGGGCTGCAAGTATCTTGGTACGGATCTTTTTAATTTGTTTTGTTGTTTTCTTTACAAGTTTCGATCCTAGCAGATGTTGCTTTCCTGATTCATACGAACATAGCAGAGATTGACATTTCCATCGATATAATGCTTCATATGGAGCCATGCTGATACTTGCGTGATAATTATTGTTATATGCGAATTCAGCTAGTGGTAAATATCGATCCCAGTTTCCGTGTTGCTCCAAGATATATGCTTATAGGATATCATCTGAAGTTTGAATGGTTCATTCGGTCTGACCATCCATTTGCAGATGATATGCAGTACTTAGACATAGTACAGTGCCGAACGCTTTTTGAAATGCTCCCCAAAATCGTGAGGTAAATCTTGGATCTTGATATGAGATGATGGTTGAAGGAATATCATGTAATCTCACCACTTCCTGAATACACAATTGGGTTAACTTCTGCAAAGGATAATTCCTTTGAATGGGTAAAAAGAGAGTAGACTTATTCAATCTATCCATTATGACCCATATAGCGTCATATCCAGAACGTTTCCTTGGCAAGCCCATCACGAAATCTATAGAAATGCTCTCTCATTTCAATTCTGGAATCTCCAAGGGTTGCAATGCCCCTGCTACTGGTTTCTGATGCTCTATTTTTACTTTCTGACAAATTAGACATTTGTTCACAAGACTCACTACATCTATCTTAAGGCCTGGCCACTAAAACATTTTCTTGAGGTCTTGATATATCTTATTGATGCCAAAATGTATAGTGAATTCACTTTTGTGGGCTTCTTCTAAGATTTTCTTCTGAAGATAACCTTCTTCAGGTACACATATTCTTCCCTGATATCGCCATACACGTTCTATATCTCGAGTAAAACCTATTAGTTTTCCTAATTGCACCAATTGTACTGTATACTGAAAGTTGACATCTCGTTGTTGTGCCTGTCGAATTTGGTCTTTGAAATCACTAGTTATCTTAATTTGGTTTAACTGAATGGCATGAGGGGTTATAAAGATTCCAAAGTTGAGGTCTCCAAAACTCTCTATAAGCTCCATCTTCTTGATCGTTATCCATGCCATAGTTAAAGATTTCCTACTTAGGGCGTCTACCATCACATTTGCCTTGCCAGGATGGTATTTTAGCTCAAACTCGTAATCTTTAAGAAATTCTATCCATCTTCGCTGTCTCATGTTTAATTCCTTCTAATAAAAAAGGTATTTCAAACTTTTGTGATTAGAAAATACTTTAAACTTCACTCCGTAGAGATGGTGTCGTCCTATCTTCAGAGCAAATACTACCACTGCTAACTTGAGTTCATGCGTCGGGTAATTTCTTTCATGAGTTTTCAATTGCTTGGAAGCATATGTAACATCCCCATATAGTGTTATAGGAAATAATGAAAATGTCTTTGGGCAAACTTTTACTATTTATAACCTTGCCCATGAGCTTTTTTTAATGTAACACCCTCCTAAGTACGGTACTATGCTTAAGTCATAATACCTCCTCTAGAAGTTGTTACCGTTACTTAATCGGACCTTGTCTGGCAGCAACCTTCGGCCACCTTCAATCTTACTAGTCGACTCCGCCTCGAAGGGCTTTCTTCGGAACTTTTGAGCTATCTGGAGATAACACGGAAACAAATATAGGAGTGAGGATTATGAATTCTCAGTAGGGTTCTATCACTGTCATACATAATGCCATCGTTGTCATCTCCAGTTGCTTCGGTTTATTATGAAAAAGGTGAACATGTTATACAAGTTGTTTAATTTCACAGTTCGAAAATATACTTTCTGAAGCAAAGTTTATTTTATTCATACACTCGTAATTTAGGCAAGCCAATACAAGATCAATTCATGAATTATACAATGAATAATAACTGGAACATGTTAACTTATAATAACATCGATATACTAAAAATGAAAAATCTATACACACTTTTATTGATATTCGGATTTTTTGCAGAATACATATATTTTCCTTAATCTTTCTTTACTTGTTACACATATCCCAGGGTACGATCGCCATGTCACACTTGCATATGCTTCATCATTTACTTTCACATATCCTTGCGTATAGAATTTCATATTCATATCATGAATATTCATAACAGAAACTATCATAATTTCATTAATATACTTTATGTCATACTTAAATCATTCTTACATATATGACTCTTATGAACATAACATATAAATGTTTATCACATTCATATAATGCACATATTTCTGCTTAGGAATTTAAGATAACGGAATTTATGTCCACTTCCCTGTGAATAGTACCAGTCCACAAGACAATCATTCATACAAAAAAATCAATGTCAGATATAGATACTCCAACAATCAAATAAAGTTTCATAACCTTGATCTTGAATTAGTTTTCTACCACTTCCCTTTGATTCTGCCCAGTTTTTAGAAATTAAGCCTTAAATTCACTTTAACTCATTTGGACCTCAGTTTTGATATGTTAAAGAGTTATGTGTCTATTTTCTAACCTCTTTGGTCCTATCTAATTTTGATTTGTATAACTTAAGTTATTTAAGTTTTATCTCAGCCTGCCCTATGGCTGGCTAGAATCACACACTTAAAAGTAAAAATTTACTGAAAATAGAAAACTGATCCGAATCATACAAAATTGGTCTTATATTAAAGCTAACAGGACAATCTTTCATTTGCAAAAAGTTCCATTCCATTTGACCTAGTAGGGCTCGACTTATAAGCCCCGAAATTTGACCCTCCTGAACTACCCTGTTCTGGCCCGGTTTGGACAAAGGGCAAATTTCTTGGATCACTGGGAGCAAACGGGACCTTATCTATTTCTAAAATTTTTATGTCACATTATCCTATGTGTAATCTTTCTAACAAAGGTGGTTCCATTCAATTCCAAGTAGTATAAGGCGAGTTCTACTATGAACAACCCAGTCTACCCAGAATCAAAGTCAAAAACCTAGGTCAAAATTCAAAAATTCATAACTCTCTCCAAAAGCCTTATATGATATATGTATGGAAAGCCCTAAATGTCTAGTTTCATATAAAAATGGTTTCAATGAATTTAATCGGCGGTAGGCGGAGCCGTACACTCTGACGTACGGACTGCCGAGGGTTTTTGGTTCTCCAGCCCTTCAGCTCTTCCTATTTTCACCCTTTCTTGCTTCCAATTCGAATTTAACCTCACAAACAGCCAATAAACCAGCCATATATCATCATAATCATTCAATCAATACATCAAAAATTGAGAAAATAAACCACCACAAGCCACCCAAATCAGAAAATCAGGACAAGAATTAGAATCCTACCTCCAATTGATGCAGAAACTAGCTAGAATTGAGCTCTTGGTAGAAGAAGTGGATGAGGCTTAAAGTTTTGAGGAAGATGAAGTGAAAATGGGAGAAGGAAGAGTAAGGAATGGCCAGCTGAAGAGGGAGCTCGAAAATGGATAAGGAGAAAAGGAGACAGAGGTGAAGATATTTGGTGGTTGCTTGCTTGTGATTGGTGGATCCAAGTTGATCATGAAATCTGGTTTACCTCTTCTCATCAAGGGCTGTCTAGGCACCACTTTAGGGGTATTTGCTAAATCCTAGCCGTTGATTCTAGGGTACTCATAGAACAATTCTCTTGGTCAGTTCGGCAGTTTGAAATCTTTGAAATCTTACCGATTTCTCTTAAATCGGTAAACTGGCTTGAAAATTTTCAGTGGGATTTTCTATGCTCCTAATCTAATTCTATCAAACCTAATCCGTCTAAATTACACTTAATTAGCTCTAAGTAAATGTTTAATCAAGTTTTTATTAAACTCACTTATTTGATAAAATCGAACAACTCAGTTGTTAACGATAAAATTTTTTGGACGTTACAGTGCCACTTAGGTGGGGGAATGGTGGCTGAATTTTAGCCACTCTTTCTAGGGTTTCTAGTGTAGAAATTCTATTGATCTGGTTTAGGTGGTTTACAATACCGAATCTCTGCCGATTTCCTGCAAATTGGCAAAATGGTTTTGAAGAATGTTGTGAGGTTTTTATATGTTTCTATTCTAATTATCTCTAATCTAACATCTAATTAACTCTTGATCAACCTTTAATTAATTTCTAATCAAGCTTAAAGATTCAATAAAATCGAATAAATCGATTAACAGTGTAAATTAAACATTTTGCAAGTTGAGGGCCTTTTTGGTTTTTGTTGTTTATAGCTAATGGCATTTTCGTAATTATGGTTAAGTCCAGGGGCATCCCATGTCATTTCACATATGGATACCTCCGTGGCTCAATCGGTTGAAGTTTAGGTTTCTACGTTTTCGATACGTGATTCTGCTTTGTTTAAAACCTTATTTTACTAATCCTGTTGATATAGGGACCTAAATGTCATTTTCTAAAATATTCAGGGGCAAAGTTGTAAATAATATATAAGGACCTAAAGGTCATTTTTTAAAAAGCTCAGGGGCAAGGTTGTAAATAGTAAAAGTTTGCCCAAAGACATTTTCATTATTTCCTATAATATTATATGGGGATGTTACAGCATACATGACCATATTCTTGTTCTGCATTAAAACGCATCCTAAGCCTTTCTTGGAAGCGTCACAGTAAACTTCGAACAGCCCATGAGGATTTGGCAGAGTGAGTACTGGGGCTGTCGTCAGCTTTTCTTTTAAATCCTGGAAACTTTGTTCACATTTGGGCATCCATTCAAATGAAGCATTCTTCCTGGTTAACTTTATTAGGGGCAGAGCTATCTGAGAGAAGTTTTTGACAAATCTCCTATAGTATCGTGCCAGACCCAGGAAACTCCTAACTCTGTAATTGTCGTTGGCCGTTCCCAATTCAATACGGCTTCTACCTTACTAGGGTCTATAGAAATTCCCCCATGGGATACCACATGGCCGAGGAATTTTACTTCTTGCATCCAAAATTCATATTTAGATAACATGGCATAGAGTTTCTTCTCTCTTGGAATTTGCAAGACCAACAGCAAATGGTCTACATGCTCTTGCTCCATTTTCGAGTAGACAAGTATGTCATTAATAAATATCACCACAAATTTGTCTAGATATGGTCGGAATATCCGATTCATATAATCCATAAATATTGTTGGTGCATTTGTCAATCCAAAAGACATCACAGTGTATTCATAATGTCCATAGCGAGTCTGAAAGGCTATCTTAGGAATATCCTCTTTTGAACCTGAATCTGGTGATATCCAGATCGTAAATCAATCTTGGAAAATATAGTTGTCCCTTGTAGTTGATCCATGAGGTCATCAATCCTCGGTAGCGGATATTTATTTGTAATCGTTACCTTATTTAGCTGCCTATAATCCACACATAGGCGCATGCCCCCATCTTTGTTCTTAACTAACAAAAGTGGGGCTCTCCATGGTAATGCGCTTCGCCTAATAAATCTCTTTTGTAGGAGTTCTTCAATTTGCTTTTTGAGTTTGGTTAACTCTAAGGGTGACATTCGGTATGACGTTAAAGATATCGGTCCTGCTTCTAGTATCAATTCAATGGCGAACTCGATTTCCCTCTTGGGAGGAAATTCGGGGATATTTTCGAGGAATACATTGGGATATTCTCTAACAACTAGAATATCATCTAATTTCTGATCAACCTCCATTACATTGGTTGATAAAAGAATATACCCTTGACTCTTATCCCTATAGTAGTGTACTGCTAAGGAGCTTAAATAAAGGTTTACAGGGACTACTGATTCAGAAGATGAGGCAGAGGGAAACACAATGATTCTATCAGAACAATTTAACATGACTCAGATGGCAGAGAGCCAATCCATACCCAGAATAATGTCAGGTTCGAACAAGGGAAGATAGATTAAATTGGTTGTAAAGTTTTGACCTCCTATTTGAAGGGAAACATTCAAACAAATATGATTGGTTTTAACGGGCTTATTTGTAGGAGTAGAAACTAGCAATTCATAGAGGTAATTCAGAGATGGGCAATTGCAAAGTCGACATGCAATCATGAGAAATGAAAGAGTGTGAAGTACCTGAATCATATAAAACAGTCAGGATCTTACCATTCACTTCACATATATCCTAAATCAGATCTCCGGATCTTTCAACTTCTTGTGCATCCATGGTGAAAACTCTTCCCTAGCGTTATGGCCAGGGAGTCGGTGGAAGGTTTCTGATCGAGCATTCATAGATCTTGTGGCCTAGCTTGCCATATCCGAAACAGACATTCTGACCTGCTAGTCATGGATGGTTGCCATGATTCTTTCCACACTAGCTACAGGTCTGGTTTCCAAAAGGCCTCTGGGGTTGCTTGCCCTTACTTCCTGTTGACTGGAACTTTCTCAGTTGCTAAGAGTTAGGTTTAAACCTTGGACCTTGCAATGCCAACCCTTTCTTGAAGTTACTGCCAACTGATGTAGCAACAGTTAACTTCCTATTATAATCTTCCACCAATTGGCACTTGTTCACCAGAGTAGGGAAATTTCTAATCTCCATCGATCCTATGGCAGTGAGAATATCCTCTTGCAGTCCACCTTGAAACTTCATGCACTTCCAAACCTCATTGGGGTTCCATTGGTAGATTGTGGAAAATTTACACAACTCCTCAAATTTAGCAATATACTCCAATATGCTACTATTCCCTTAATCGAGGTGCATAAACTCTAGCTCCTTGGCATTGCGGACAGAGACAGGAAAATACTTCTGATAAAATGCATCTCTAAATACACCATAGGTGATCTTCGTATGGGATTCCTCTAGTAATCTTCGTACACCATTCCATTAAAACTCTACATCCGCTTCAAGCATGTAGGTGGTAAAGGCCACCTTCTGGAGGTCTATACAGTCTAAGACTGAGAAAACTTTCTTCATAGCTTTGACCCACTCATTAGCCTTATCATGGTCGAAAGCTCCCTTGAAACTAGACGGGTTAGCTTTTCTGAATTCGGCAAATTTGAGGTACTTTAGGTCTATTCCTAGACTATTAGAATTCCTTCCATGACCAACCTCAGGCTGCCTACCTAGTTGGCCTATCATCTAGGTTACCGCAGCGGCTTGTTCTCGCATGGCATATGCCATCTCTCGCATCACGTCCATGAACTCAGTAGATTCCTCCTAAGCTGTCAACGTTCGTGGCCTACCTCGCCTTTCGAAAGCCATCAAGTTCTGAACACACAAAACAAGAGTTATTGAGTTGATCAGACTCAATACTAAGTCCAGCGTGCTAGTAAATAACAACATACGATCAGGCAATTCTTTTACATGCATCCTATCCAGATAGACAAGACTCAGTGCATGATAGTGTCTAGGAAACACAAAACATATGCGAAGCATAGTCAGTACAATCCTCAGGCCTATACTAGGATGAACAGCATTGATACCAAAAATATAACACCTTACCAGACAAAATACTATGCTTAAGTCATAATATATTACCTGATAAGTTATTACGCACGGTTGTCTAATTAAATTTCATTCCAATCCAATGTTAATTAACCATGGAAGAATTAGCTATTTATTTATTTATTTATGTTGGTAATAGAATGAATATCAGATTTAACATCATAATAGAAAATGAAAAATATGCAAAACAGACAGAACTATGGTAATTACGTCAATATCTATATATATTCATTTTTAGAGTTTGCAAAAAGGAAACATAAACAACAATACAGGGTATAAAGATGAGGCCACTAAAACAAAATAACTTGACCTGTCTCTACAAAGCAAAATCCTAGCTGGTCCCCATAGGACATTGCATGCACTAACAAGTCGAAGCCTGTGGCCCAAAATGCCAAAAAAGGGCCATTCTATACATCATCACCTATTGTACTACATAACTCTCCTAAATGGATTCCAAAAAAAGGAATCCATTCACCATGCTAGCGTCTGCCAGCTTATAATTAGCACCTACTGTAGAGGATGAAGAAGATGAGCTCGTTGCCTCTGATAGGTCCTCCTCCTTAGAAAGGGTGTAACGTCTGAAAATTTTTATATCGTTATTAATCGAGTTGTTCGATTTTTATCGAATAATTGGAATTAATTAGAATTCGATTAAACATTCACTTAAAGCCAATTAAGTATGATTTAGAAGGATTAGACTTGATGGAATTAGATTGGAACCATTGGAACTCATAGGATTTTTCTAAAATCGGTTTATCGATTTTAAAGAAATTGGTAAGATTTCAGCATTTTAAACTGTTAGAACCGAACCAATAGAACTTATATTATGAGTTCCCTAGGATGAATGGCTAGGATTTAGCCAAAACATCCCCATATGTGGTGCCACATTCAGCCAAAGAAGGCAGCCACAAAATCAAGTTGAAATGGCCAACACAAATCCACCAATCAAATTCAACTTGCTTTAGAAGTTTTCATCTTTTTCCTTTTCTACCCTTGCAATTTCGGCCTCTTTATGTGGCTGACCCCTCTCCATTTCCTTTCTTCCTCATCTCATCTCATATCATATCATCTTCATCTCCAACAAACTTTCAAGCCACATCAAGATTTCTTCAACTTAAACACAAATCTAGCAAGAACCACACCTAGGAAAGGTAGGAATCCAATTCTCTTCTTGTTTTCCTTGATTTGGGACTATGTAGGGATCTTGTTTTTTTCATGATACTGATGTAATTTGGAGTGATGATGCTGGACTATGGTTGATTTTGCATGTGTGTTGTGATTAGAATTGGAATTGGTATGAAAGAACTTGAAGAATAAAGAGAATTCAAGAAGCTGTTAGGGTTTTCACTCGATCGTTCGTACTACAGAGTGTACGGCTCCGCCTACAACCATTTAAATTTGATGAATCCATTTTTATATGAAGCTAGACATTTGGGGATTTCCATACATATAAAATATAAGGCCTAATATAGAATTAGTTCTGAATTTTTAAAGTTTGACCTAGAATCTTGGATTCCTATCTAGGCAGTGTGAGTTGAGAGGGGTCTAGCTCATGCTACACAACTCTAAATTGAGTGAAACTAACGTTATTTGAAAGCTAACATATAAGTGAATATCCCATAAAAATTTCAGAGTCAGATTCATTGCCAATTATTCCCAGCACATTAATGAATTTACCTTAAGTTCAAATCGGGCTGCAACAGGGTAGTCCAGTAAGGTGAAGTTATGGGGCTTATATCTCAAAATGTACTCATAAAAATGATATGCAACTTCATTCATTTGAAAGCTTGTTCTATTAGCTTTAATTTGATATAAATTTTGTTTGATTCCACTTAGATTTCTATTTTTAGTGCATTTTCACTTATAAGGGTGCAATTCTAGCTAAGTACAGGGCAATCTAAGATAAAATACTAATAATTTGAGTTATACAAATCAAAATGAGAAAGGACCAAAAGGGTTGTAAACTAGACACATAGAGATATGACATATCCAATTCATGTTTAAATGAGTTAAATTAGACTAAAGGTGGATTATCCACAATTCGGGCAGAATAAGATGAAGTAAGCAGAAAACCCTATTGATGTTTATAGTGAATGTGATGGATGATATTGTGAATATATGATTGCTATTCCATATTGATTTGCATGTTTGAATGATTTTATAGGTAGTTTGGCACTATCAATGGGGAAGTGGACTCAATCTATTATGCTGCCAAAAATTTGATAAGGAATTCATATGTTGTGTGGGTTATACTTGCATGAATACATGATATTTGAAAGGGTGAAATCAGCTGTGCATGCAATACATGAATATTATAAAGGATTCCATATTACTTAGGCCAACCCCTGAATAAGTTTAAGGGGAATAGATCAGTGGGAAGGTCGGGGAAAGTAAACCCGGCAATCCTGTATAGAAACAAGCTCAATCCTGAAAAGCAGACTATTATCCAAGAGTATATAGCCAATAACTCCCATAGGACCAAAGATGGAAAATTAAGATTTATGAAGCAAAAGCCTTCAAAGATAAAATATATTCCCTAGTTTCATATTTATATGCTCTGTATGATAATTCTTAATTGATTGTCATAGTTATCTATTTATTTCTCATGATATGTTACTATTTATTTATGGTTATTATCTTAGTTGTATTAGTATATCTGTTAACTATATTTTCATTGTTCCAATTTAAAATTTAGTTTTGTTTCAGTGTATGATTCTATAATAAGAATTTAAGTTAAATATTACCATTATGTCATACTATTTAAAATTAAGGGAAAATCGAAACAACTGAGAATGACAGCAATGACAGATATGTATAAATTTAGGATTCCTATTGAGAAATCTTTATTTCTCACCCTACCATATGTTTTCATGTCATTCTTAGATCATGGAGAATGTGGCTACAGGAGTCCTATTTATTGAGTTCCCTGAGCTTCATATTCACCTCGATCCATTTACAGACTCTGTGTACATGTCTGGTACCTGTTGATGCTGCCTTTATTTCTTCTTTAGTAGAGATTTTGCAGTCCCACTTACTCATCCCCTTTTCGGCCCGTCCACTCTTTATATTGCTATCCCTATCCATATGACCCATCATTTTCCACCTCCACACGTAGTAGCAGCAGTAGCAGTAGCTCCCATGGCTCTGCCAGTTTTACCACCATAGGCTCCTTCCATCTCGTTCATTGGGGAAGAGGAGGACCCCTCTGAGGCGGCGAGTTCATTGTCGTCATCCTTTGCACCCAACGGGGGCTATGTCCCGGCAGATGCCGACATGGCCAATGGATTCCTTTCCTTGGAATCCACCTAGATAGCGTATGTACAGTAGTAGCAGGAGGTGTACAGAGTGGCCATTTTTTGGCAGTCTGGGTCATTAGCAGATGGGTAGGAGTTAGAGATTGTATATGAAATGTCCCGTGGGGACCAGTTAGGGTACTGTTCATAAAGACAGGCCAATTTATTTTGTTTCAGCGGCTTCATTATATATATGTGTGTGTGTGTGTGTGTGTGTGTGTGTGTGTGTGTGTGTGTGTGTGTGTATGTGTGTGTATGATGCAGTTTTAGTAGTTTTGTCTATTCCGCATTTTATTTATTTTATTTTACTTCCATTACAATGATTATCTATTATTTATTTCACAGTCAAATGAAAAATTTGTTTAAGTGAATAGTTAACTCTATATGAGTAATTAACATTGAATCAAAAAAAAAATTTGAATTTAATTAGACTGCCATATGTAATAACTTATCAGATAATATATTATGACTTAAGCATAGTATTTTGTTTGGTAAGGTGTTATGAAGGGAGATAGAAGGAACGTGCTGAGGTGATGCCACTAGTTATGCAGCTAGGGCTGCTTCTGCTACTGCTATTAGAGGTAGAAAGAAGTGAGCCATATATATCGGGATAGCGATGTAGGGCACGGTAGGATCAAACAGTGGATGGGTGAATGGAACAGCAAAGTCTCTATTGAAGAAAAAGTAAAAATGAAAACGATACCTACCGGTAATATACACAAAATCCAGAATAGGATCGAGATGAAAGTGCAGATTAGGGAGCTTAATGAATAAAATGCCCATTACTGCGTTCTCCATGATCTGGGAATGACGCGTGGGTGAGAATTTAAACAAATTCTTAGTAGGAAATCTAATTCTACGCAAACCTGGTATTGTCATCATTCCCAGTTGTTTCGATTTATCTTAATTTAAAATGATATAATATGACTATAATATTCAACTTAATTCATATTTTAGAAAACATAACCTGAAATAAAACTTAATTTAAATTAGTGTAACCAGAAGTATAACCAGACATGTATGTTAACATAGTTAGAGCAATAAACATAAGGCAAACAGTAATATAACCATGGGGAATATACAGATAACTATGCAATTAGCTTAGGATTTAGCAAATAGAGCATGTTTGTGCAAAAGTGGAAATGCACTTAGCTCTGGGGATCTTTCACTCATGTGACTTATATCTTTTTTTTTTCACAATTGATCTCCTGGGAGGTTTTGGCCATATACTCCTGGGCAATAGTCTACTGCTCAAGACTAAGCTCGTTCCTATACAGGATTGCCAGGTTTACTTTCCCCAACTTTCCCACTGATCTATTCCCGTTAACCTTATTTAGGGGTTGACCCAAGTGATATGGAATCATTATATTCCTCATAAATTACCTACACATCTAATATTATCTTTTTTAAATATCACATGTATATACAAATATTTCCCATAATATACGAATTCTCAGCCGGAATTTCAGCAGTATAACGGATTGAGTTCGCTTCCCCATGAATAGTGCCAGGTTACTAGAAAGATCAATCAAACAACAATACCAATATAAAGCCTTAAGCTTCTAACATTATATCAATAATATGACATTCCAACATAAATTGGATATGGTGCTATTTGTGTAGTTTCTAGCCTTTTTGGTCCCATTTCATTTTGATTTATGTAGCTCAAGTCATTTGAAGTTTACCTCAGTCTGTTCTACAACTATCCAGAATTGCACTCTTAGAAGTAAAAATTCACTAAAAATAAGAAACTATGTAAAATCATACGAAACTCATACAAATTAAAGCTAACAGGACAACTTTTTATTTCCAATAAGTTTCATCTCATTTGTATAAGTAAAGCTTAAGTTATAAGCTTTTTGGGTTGCCCTATTCTAGGTTGAGTTAGACTTAGGACAATTTCACTGAATTACTGGAAGCAATTGGGATCAAATGTAACTAAAATTTTTATGGGATGTTGCCCTATGTGCAAGTTTTCTAAAAAATTTTATTGCACTCAATTTAGAGTTATGTGGAGTGAGTGACACCCTTCACAACTCGCACTGCTCAATATAGAATGCAGAATTCTTAAGTAAATTTTAGAAATTCATAACTCACTTAATACTAATCCAATGGCCTTATATTTTATATGGTTGGAAAGCTCTAAATGTATAGTTTCATATAAAAATAGGTTCATTAAGTTTTGATGGCTAAATTTTGGTCCATACAAGACGAACGTATAGATGCCAAAGGGTTTTCACCCAAACAGCATCCTACTTCTTCCTATTTCCTAATTCTCTCCTTCCAACTTCAATTCTAACCCAAAGATCTAAATTAAACCAACCATAAACCATCATATACGCCCCATTTAACATCAAAGAAATGAATGAAGATGAAATTCCATACAACTATAATCCATGAAAACACAAGTAGAAAATGGAAATCCTACCTTTTCTAGGTTTAGAACTTGTTAAATTTGGGTCTTGGATTGAAGAAATTGGTTGGAGCTTGAAGGTGTGATGAAGCAAGAGTGACGATGAGATGAGAGGGAAGGAAAATGAAGAGCAGTCTATTGTTATTAAGGCCGAAATCATCAAGGGAGTTCGGAGGAAAGATTTGAATGCATTTAGGGAAAGCTTGGAACATGATTGGGGGATGGATTTTGTGGTTTAAAAAAAAAACAAGCCTTTTCACTAACTCTTAAGGCAAGTGGACCACAAATCAAGGTAAGGTGGCTGAATTTTCAGCCTTTCAATTCAGGTTTTAGTTTATGAAATTCTAGTGTTTCAGTTCTGACAGTTTGAAATACTGAAATCTTTCCGATTTCCTTTAAATCAGCAAAACGGTGTTTGGAAAAATTCTATGAAGTCTTCTATACTTCTAATCTAATTCTCTCAAACCTATCTTCTCTAAATGATACTTAACTGGTCTTAAATAAATACTTAATCGAATTTTAATTAATCTTAATTATTCGATAAAAACCGAACAAGTTGGTTAAAATGATAAGATTTTTCGGACGTTACATTGTAACCATATTTGGGAGTGTCTTATTCATTAAAATCAATATCTTGATATTATTTAATTTAATTTATAAAAAAAGTAGCTATACGTGTTAATTTAAACTTGGCAAAATCAAAATCTTGAAGATAATTAAAGTGGTTTCAACTATTTTTTTAAATATACACTATATATCATTTTGTAATATTTTAATATATTTATATTATATACTAGTTCAATATATGTTAAATTAAACTTGATAAACACAGTATCAATAATTATCTTGATTAATTTCAAAATTCTTAAGGTGAATAATTGTACACAATTGCTGAATAATCATAATATACATAAATATTATTGTTACAATTTAAAATAGTTGTGGTAATTATATTGAAATCACGACCAATGTATTTATGTTAAAGTTAACCTGGTAAAGGTAATATCTAAATTTTAATTTAGTTGATTTTCAAAGTCTTTATATTTTTATATGTTACATTATTTGAACTAATTCATTGATTTATTCATATTCCAATGTTTTTAAAAAATTATGCAGTTATTCAAATTGTCAAATATGTTGCCTATAATTTAAAAATAAATAAATAAACTTATTAACAAAATTTATCGCATAGCCATATGATGTATATTTTGAAGAAAAGGGAAGAGTTGTCCAATAAAGATATCTCTTAAGGGGATGGCTAATTTATTCATTTTTTTATTTCACAATAACTAATAACAAATATGTATAACGATGAAAATGTTCAAAAATAAAATTATAAAAAATAATTTTGTATCTTATAAAATAAAATATTAAACAAATTTAAATAACTTTAAATAAAATAATGATTTTAAAAATTGTTTCCCCATGCAACACACGAGTATCATCGAGTATGGTACTATGACTTAAGCATAGTACTATGTTTGGGAGGGTGTTACATAATCCACTTTTATACTTTGAGATCTTGATGACAAATCAATATTTTTGAGTTCTAAAAAGTTTGGTTCAAGCAAAATAAATACAAACCAGAATCATTCTTCAAGAAAAGAGCCACATCAAAAGGAAAATACTTCATAACAAAGAGTTTGGCCATGAGACCTTAGAGTAAGTCCTAGAACCTCCTAGCTATGAAGAGGTTAGGAGTTCTAGAAGAGGTTAGGAGTTCTAGAGCTTTGAAAACATATAAATAGGAAAGGGTTAGAGTCACTACCACAAGGGTTTCTTGGAAAGGTTGAAGGATGAAAAATGTTGGAGATGGTCTCCCTCCTTAAAGCCTGGAAAAATAGGGCTAGTGTATGTTTGCTTTGTTTCTCCAAAGACCAAAGAAGATGGTCCTTGAAGGGCTTGTGAGGATGGTGAAAGGAAAGAGGATTGAATATGGTGAGAAAGTGGGAAAAAAAAAACAAGAAAAGTTGGAAGAGCAAGAGAGTTAGGGTGAGGCTTAAAGAGAAATGAGAGCTTTAGGCTTGTAGTGAGAGGATGAAGTTTGCAAATGGGGGAGAGAGAGACGCTGGTAGGCATCCCTCATCAAGGGATGGGCATGATGTGATTTTGCTTTATTCAACAAGTAAGAGGGTTAATGACCTTAGGGTAAAAGAGTAATTGTGTTTCCTTTGAGTTTTGGTGCATAGATAAGGACCATTTTGTGTTTTCTCAAGGGGTTAAAGGCAATCACCACTCTTGGGATTTGATTAATTGAGTATGACTGCCCCATGTGGCATGATCCAAGTGGAGGATAGCTTTTCTTTTGGTCTTGCCTAAAGTGATGCCACTAACATAAGCTTTGATACAAGGGTACAAGATTAAGAAACAAATGGATGGTTGGATGCGGCTCTATCTTGGCCGAAATTTGGGGAAATTTTTTTAAATTTTCAATACTATTAGAATTATCTAAGTGCTAATTAATTTAGTTAGTTTAATTGCTCTTTTGTGAATTTTGGCTAATTATGCTTTCAAGGCACTTTCCTCCAAAACAATTGCTATTATTAATTATGTATTGAATGTGTGAGGATTAATTTTACTAAAGTTGTTTAAGGTAAATGTTTGTCATATACTTAATTATTAAGATTATATTAGCTTAATTATGTTCCAAATCTTGGATTTGTGAGAATTGAGTGATTAGGCTTTAATTAAAATGTTTAGTGCGTTATGATTCAATTGTTGACTTTTTCTTTTGATCATTGACTTTTAGTTGACTTGTTGACTTGTCTCTAATTTACTAAACTCTTACTCTCGATATTTGCCGACTAGCCCTCAATTAGTCGGTAACCCCTCTAATTAGCCACAGGCACTAAGCCAATTAGGTTGGACAAAGTTGAGGATGTTATAGCTATGGCCAAAACTGAGGTGTTTGGGGGTTGAACTAAAGTGCCAAGTGTGTAGGAAGTGTTCTATTTATAGAAGAAGGGCTGAGGTTAGTTGGGTTAATGGTTTGATTAATTTATGTCTTAATTAGGTAGTTTAGTTAGTTAATTTAGTTAATTATCAAGACTATTATTAACTAACTTAGGAGATCCATAAATATTGTTTAGAGACTTATTAGAATGATAATCACATGAGTTGTAGTGAATTAAGAGAGTATTGTATGAGTTACTCATCAATTAGTGGAAAATATGAGAATTTGACCTTAACTAGTTAAGCTTGTTTATGGCTAATTATCACAAATAATTAGTAAATGTTAAAATTTCTCTATTCTACCATCAAAATCATATTTATATATGTATATTAGAGGGTTACATGTGTAATACCTTACCACACAAAATACTATACTTAAGTCATAATATATTACCTGATAAGTTATTACGTGAGGTTACCTGATTATATCACACTCTGATTCAATAATAGTTATACGTAGGACGTTAATTGTTCAATAAACCATTCAATTTGTCGGTGAGTTATGTATCAGAAATAATAAATAAATAAATAAAGAGATCTGCAAAATAAATGGAACTATTTGATTGCATCATATATATATACATCGCTTTTCCAAGTTTATCAAAAGTACATATCTGGTATGGGTATAAAAATGAGGCCGCTAAAACAAAAATAACACCAGCCCGTCACTATAATCAGAACCCTAACTGGTCCCCACGGGACATTTCATGTACCAACCATCTAGATATAACATCCACTAAGCTGCTGCCTATGGCCTAAAAATGCCAAAAGAGGGCCATTCTATACATATCCTAGTACTGCGCTACACAGGCACTCTTGGTGGATTCTGAGGAAAGGAATCCATTCACCATACTGGCATCAGCGGGAGTGTAATCCATGCTCGGGGCAGAAGACGAGGAAGATGAGCTCGTCGCCTCCGATGGATTCTCCTCGACAGTGAGGCAGGGGGGATCTGCTGCGGTGGTGAAGTTTGCGGAGCCATGGAAGCTGCTGCTGGTGGACATGAGAACAGATGTGCCATGTAGAGAGGGATGGCAATATAAGAGACGGCAGAGTCGAATAGCGGATGCATGAGTGGTACAGCAAAGTCTCTCTAGAAGAAGAAGTAAAAGTGAAACTGACATCTACCGGATATATACACAGAGTCTAGGAATAGATCGAGGTGAATATGGAGCTCTGGGAACTCGATGAACAGGACTCCCATGGCCGTATTCTCCATGATCTGAGAATAATGCAGAAAATAATAGTAGGGTGAGAAATAAAATTTCTCAGTAGGAATTCGTCTCTCCACTAATCTGACATCGCTATCATTCTCAGTTGTTTCAAGTTTTGGTTAATTAAAAAAAAATGTTACATCAACAAGATGTTCGACTCAATTAGTTATAGAAATCATAGCCCAAAACACAGTTTAGTTTTACTTAAGGAAATAAAGAAAATTAAACAGAGAAATAAGCACAAAGACATGTATTTCTGACATAATTAAATGGCAACTATAAAGTAAACAAAAGTATGTATATAACAACCAATAGTGCAATTAACTCAACGCATGATAACAGAAACTGTGGATATGCATAAATGATAATGCACTTGACCTTAACTCATATTTTTCTATACTTGGTCCCCTGGGAGTCTATTGGCCATAAAACTCCTGGGTAATAGCCCGTTTCTCAAGATCGAGCTTGTTCCTATACAGGATCACTGGGTTTACTTTCCCCGACTTTCCTGCTGATCTATCCCCCTTAACTTTGTTCAAGAACTGGCCCAAGTCACATCGAATCCTTCTTCATTCTTATAAATGGTAACACTGCTTATCTAATTTACTTTGAACAATGCATGCATAATTTGTAACTTCATATTAATTGCAATCTCTGCCGAAATTTTGGTAGTATAATGAATCACGTCCATTTCCCCATGAATAGTGCAGGCAACTAGAAAGTTCAATTAGACAACAAATCCAATATAGAACATCATATTCATAACAAGAATATAACAGTATCATAAGGTAATATAGAAAAGTAATCAATTCTTCCCGAAATTATAAAATCCACCAAATGTTCATTTTAATTCATTTAGGTCTGCATTTTGGATATGTTATAACTCTATGTGTCTAATTTCCAACCCTTTTGGTCCCATCTCATTTTGATTTGTATTTATTTCAGACTACCCTATACTTAGCCAGAATTGCACCCTTAAAAGTGAAAATTCACTAAAAATAGAAATCTAAGTGAAATCATACAAAGTTTATATCAAATGAAAGTTAATAGAACAAACTTTCAAATGAAAGAAGTTGCATATGATTTACATGAGTATATATTGAGATATAAGCCCCGAAACTTGACCCTACTGGACTACCCTATTCCAGCCCAGTTTGAACTTAAGGTAAATTTATTGATGTGTTGGGAATAGATGGCAACCAATCTGAATTTGAAAACTTGATCCTACTGGACTACCCTATTCCGGCCTAGTTTGAACTTAAGGTAAAGTCATTGATGTGTTGCGAATAGATGGCAACCAATCTGAATCTGAAATTTCTGTGGGATATTTCTTTACATGTTAGCTTTCAAACAGCATTAGTTACACTCAATTTAGAGTTGTGTAGGGTGAGTTACACTCTTCTCAACTCACACTGCCTAGATGAGAATCCAAATTTCTAGGGCAAACTTCAAAAATTCATAACTAATTCTATACTAATCCAATGGCCTTATATTTTATATATATGGAAAGCCGTGAATGTGTAGTTTCATATAAAAATAGATTCATCAAATTTAAACAGTTGTAGGTGGAGCCGTACACTCTGTGGTACGGACTATCGAGTGAAAACCCTAACAACTTCTTGATTTCTCTCTATATTCAAATTCTTTCATACCAATTTCAATTCTAATCACCACCTACATGCAAAATCAGCCATAAACCATCATCATCACTCAAAATAACATCAGTATCACAAGGTACACAAGACCCCCATACAGCCCCAAACCAAGAAAAGTAAGAAGAGAAGTAGGATTCCTACCTTGTCTAGTTGAAATTTTGTTGATTTGGTGTCTTAGATGGAAGCAACTCTTGATGAGACTTGAAGAAGGGATGAAGATGGAGTGAAGATGAGAGTGAATAGAAGAGAAATGGTGGGAGCTTCAGCAACTAGGTTGGCCAAATTTTAGCCATTTATCCTAGGGTGCTTATAGAAAAATTTCTATTGATCTGGTTCCAACAGTTTAAAATACTGAAATCTTATCGATTTCCTTTCAATTGGTAAACCGATTTTAGAAAAATCATATGAAGTTTCCTATGGTTTTAATCTAATTCCATTATACCTAATCATTCTAAACCACACTTTATTAGATTTAAGTGAATACTAAATCGAATTCTAATTAATCACAATTTCTCGATAAAAACCAAACAACTCAATTAATAACGATAAGATTTCTTTTAGATGTTACATTACTACCCTCCTTAAAAAAAAAATTTATCCTCAAAATTTAGTACCTAAGAATAATTTAGGATACTCTCTTTTCATATCAGTCTCTAATTCCCACATGTAGTCCGTTGCATGTTTGCTCCTCCATGCTACCTTCACTAACTGTACGACTTTGTTCCAAAGGTGTTTGGTGCTCTTGTCCACTATCGTTGCTGAGGGTACATGAAAAGTTAAGCCATCCCTTAACTGGATTGATTCAGGTTCCAAGAAACGAGCGGGTCCGGCTGGTATCTCCTGAGTTGAGAAATATGAAAGACGTCATGAAGATTTGACAGATGTAGAGGTACAGCAACTCGATATGCAGCTGGCCTGATTCGCTTCAAAATTTGAAAAGGACCTATAAAGCAAGGGCTTAGCTTTCTAACTTTAATAGCTCTGCCTACTCCAGTTGTAGGTGTGATCTTTGGAAACACATGGTCTCCTTCTTGAAACTCCAAGGGTTTTCTCCTAACAACCATGTAGCTCTTCTGATGGCTCTGAGCTATAATTATTTTGCTACGGATCCTTTTGATTTGCTTTGTAGTTTGTCTAACTAGTTCCGGTCCTAACAAACTCTGTTCTCCTGATTCATACCAACACAGGGGAGATTAACACTTCTGTCCGTATAAAGCCTCATACGGAGCCATGTCGATGCTTGCATGGTAACTGTTGTTGTACACAAACTCGACTAACGGTAAGTATCGATCCCAGCTTCCATGCTATTCCAGAATGTATGCTTGCAACATATCTTCCAAGGTCTGAATCGCTCGTTCTGTTTGACCATCAGTTTGCGGATGATATACAGTACTTAGACATAGCCTAGTATCGAACGCCTTCTGGAGCGCTCCCCAAAATCATGAGGTGAATCTTGGATCTCGATTTGAAATGATTGTTGAAGGAATACCATGTAGTCGTACCATTTCTTGAATGTACAATTGAGCTAGCTTCTCCAGAGGATAATTTGCTTGAATGGGTAAATAGTGAGCAGACCTGGTTAGTCCATCCACTATGACCCATAGAGCATCATATCCTGAGGGTGTTCTTGGTAAGCCCATTACATCCATAGACATGCTCTCCTATTTTTATTTTGAAGGTTGCAGAGTTCTTGCTGGTCTTTGATGCTCTATTTTTATTTTCTGGTAGGTTAGACATTTATTCACAAGATTCACAACATCCTTCTTGAGGCCTTGCCACCAAAACATCTTCTTGAAGTCTCGATACATCTTGTTAATGCTAGGATGTATAGCGAAATTGCTCCTATAGGCTTCCTCCAAGATTTTCTGCCTAAGGTTGTCCTCCTTAGGTACACATATTCTTCCCTGATATCGCCATACACCTTCTGCATCTCGAGTGAATCCTGTTAACTTTCCGAATTGCACTAGTTGCACTATATGCTGAAAGTCGTCATTCCTTTGTTGTGCCTATCAGATATGGTCTTTGAAATCACTGGTTACCTTAAGTTGGTTTAACTGAATGGCATTGGAGGGTATAGAGATTCCCAGGTTAAGGTCTTGAAAACTCTCTTTAAGTTCCACCTCCTTGATCATCACCCATGTCACTGTTAAAGACTTCCTACTTAGCGCGTCTGCCACTAAGTTTGCCTTGCCAGGATAGTACTTCAGCTCAAACTCATAATATTTAAGAAACTCCATCCACCTTTGCTGCCTCATGTTTAATTCTTTCTGATCAAAAAGGTATTTCAAGCTTTTGTGATCAGAGAATACTTCAAACTTCACTCTACAGAGATGGTGCCTCCATATCTTCAGAGTAAATACCATTGCCGCTGCTAACTCTAGGTCATACGTTTGATAGTTTCTTTCGTGAATTTTCAATTGCTTGGAAGCATACGCGACGACGTTCCTGTTCTGCATTAACACGTACCCTAATCCTTTCTTGGATGCATCACAGTAAACTTCGAACGGTCCATGAGGATTTGGTAGAATAAGTACTGGGGCTGTTGTTAACTTTTCTTTTAATTCTTGGAAACTCTGCTTGCACTCAGGTGTCCATTCGAATGTGGCATTCTTCATGGTTAACTTCGTTAGGGACAAAGTTATCTGAGAGAAGTTCTTGACAAATCTTCTATAGTATCCTGCCAGACCTAAGAAACTCCTGACTTCTGTGATTGTTGTTAGCCGTTCCCAGCTTAATACTACTTCTACCTTATTGGGATCTATAGAAGTTCCCCCATGGGATACCACATGGCTAAGAAATTTTATTTCTTTCATCCAAAATTTACATTTGAATAGCTTGGCGTAAAGTTTCTTCTCTGTTAGAATTTGCAGAACCAATCACAAATATTCTACGTGCTTTTGCTCCGTCTTTGAGTAAACAAGTATGTCATCAATGAATACCACCACAAATTTGTCAAGATATGGTCAGAATATCCGATTCATGTAATCCATGAATATTGCCGATGCATTTCACAGTGTATTCATAATATCCATAACGAGTTTGAAATGCCGTCTTCAGAATATCTTTTTCTCGAACTTGAATCTGGTGATATCCAGACCATAGATCAATCTTGGAAAATACAGTTGCCCTTTGCAGTTGATCCATGAGATCATCAATTCTTGGCAATGGATACTTATTCTTGATCGTCACCTTATTTAACTGCCTATAATCCACTCATTGTCACATGCCCTCGTCCTTCTTCTTAACTAACAGGACTGGGGCTCCCCATGGTAAGGCACTTGGCATAATAAATTTCTTTTCCAGGAGTTCTTTAATCTGCTTTTAAAGTTTAGTCAACTCCAAAGGTGACATTCGGTATGGTGCTATAGATATTGGTCTTGCTCCTAGTACCAATTCAATGGCAAACTCAATTTCCCTCTCGGGAGGGAATTCAGGAATATCTTCAGGGAACATATCGGGATATTCCCTAACAACTGAAATATCATCTAACTTCTGATCAACCTTCGCTATACTGGTTGATAAGAGAATATACCCTTGACCTCTATCCCTATAATGGTGTACTGCTAAGGAGCTTAAATAAAGGCTTATAGGGGTTACTGATTCAGAAGGTGAAACAGAGGGAAACACAATGGCTTTATCAGAACAATTTAACATGGCTCAGTTGGCAGAAAGCCAATCCATACCCAAATGATGTCAAGGTCGAACAAGGGAAGGCAAATTAAATTGGCTAAAAAAGTCCGACCTCTTATTTGAAGAAAGACACTCATACAAATATGATGGGTCTCAACGGGTTCACTTGTAGGAGTAGGAACTAGCAAGTTATAAGGTAATTCAAAAATAGGTAATCGTAAGGCTGACATGCAATCATGAGAAATAAAAGAATGTGAAGCACCTGAGTCGTATAAAATAGTCAAGGTCTTACCATTCACTTCACATATGTCCTGAATCAAATCTTTTGACCCGTCAACTTCCTGTGCATCCATAGTAAAAACTTTTCCTTGACGTTGCGACCTGGGAGTCGACTGAAGATTTTTGGTCGGCCATTCATAGATCTTGTGGCCTGGCTTACCACATCCAAAATAGACATTCTGACTTGCCAGGCATGGGTGGTTACCATGATTCTCACTGCACTGACTGCAAGTTTGGTTTCCAAAAGACTTCTAAGGTTGCTTGCCTTTGTTGCCTGCAGGTTGAAACTTTCTCTACTGCTGAAAGTTGGGCTTGAACCTTGGGCTTTACAGAGCCAATTCCTTCTTAAACTTACTGCCAGTTGACCTAGCAGCAATCAACTTCTTGTTACAATCCTCCACCAAGCAGCACTTGTTCACCAAAGTAGGGAAATCTTTTATCTCCATTGGCCTTATGGTGGTAAGAATGTCTTCTCCCAGCCCACCTTCAAACTTCATGCATTTCCACACTTTGTGGGGGTTCCGTTGATAGATGGTGACAAATTTGCATAACTCTTCAAATTTGGCAATATATTCCGATATGCTAATATTCCCCTGACGGAGGTGCATAAACTCCAACTCCTTACATTACGGACAGAAGCAGGGAAGTACTTCTGATAGAACACATCTCTGAATACATCCCAAGTAATATCTGTTTGGGATCCCTTTAATAAGCACGATGCACCATTCCACCAAAATTCTACATCTGCTTCCAGCATATAGGTGGCAAAGGTCACCTTTTGATGATCTGTGCAGTCTAAAATAGAAAAGACTTTCTCCATGGCCTTAACCCACTCATCTGCCTTATCTGGGTCAAAGGCTCCTCTAAAGCTGGGCGAGTTAGCCTTTTGAAACTCAACAAACTGAAGGTATTCTAAGTCCATTCCTGGAACATTAGAATTTCCTCCACGACTAACCTCAGGCCATCTTTCGAGTTGGCCCCTCATCTGGGTTGCCGCAGCTGCTTCTTCTTTCATAGCATATGCCATCTCCCGTATTGTATCCATAAACTCGGTAGACTCCTCTTGAGTTGAATTCATTTGTGGCCTACCTCACCTTCCGGAAGCCATCAAGTTCTAAACGCACAAAATAAGAGTGATTGAGATGATCAGGCTCAATACTAAGTCCAATGTGCTAGTAAATAATAGCATACGGTTAGGCAAATCCCTTACATGCATCATATCCGTATGGACAAGACTTAGTGCATGATATTATCTAAGGAACACAAAGCATATGTGAAGCATAGTCAATCCAATCCCCAAGCCTATATTAGGATGAACTGCTCTGATATCAAAAATATAACTTCTTACCAGACAAAATACTATGCTTAAGTCATAATATATTACTCGATAAGTTATTACGTGAGGTTACCTTATTACGTCACACTTTGATTCAATAATAGTTATACGTAAGACATTAATTGTTTAATAAACCATTTAATTTGTTGATGAGTTTTGTATCAAAAATAATAAATAAATAAATAAAGAGAATCTGCAAAATAAATGGAACTATCTGACCGCATCATATATATATATATATATGCACAATAGATGTCACTTTTCCAAGTTTATCAAAAGTACATATCTGGTATAGGGTATAACAATGTGGCCGCTAGAACAAAAAAAACATCGGCCTGTCACTACAATCAGAACCCTAACTAGTCCCTGCGGGACTTTCATGTACCAACCATCTACATATAACATCCACTAAGCTATTGCCTATGGCCTAAAAATGCCAAAAGAGGGCCATTCTATACATATCCTACTACTGCGCTACACAGGCACTCTAGGTGGATTCCGAGGAAAGGAATCCATTTGCCATACCGGCATCAACAGGAGTGTAATCCACGCTCGGGGCAGAAGATGAGGAAGGCGAACTCGTCGCCTCCAACGGATCTTCCTCAAACAGTGAGGCAGAGGGGATTTGCTATGGTAGTGAAGCTGGCGAAGCCATGAGAGTTGCTATTGTTGCTGCTGGTGGAGGTAGGAACGGATGTGCCATGTGGAGAGGGATGGCAATATAAGGGACGGCAGGGTTGAATAGCGGATGCATGAGTGGTACAACAAAGTCTCTTTGGAAAAAGAAGTAAAAGTGAAACTAACATCTATAAGATATATACACAGAGTCTAGGAACGGATCGAGGTGAATATGGAGCTCAAGGAACTCGATGAACAGGACTCTCGTGGCTGCATTCTCCATGATTTGAGAATAATGCAGAAAATAATAGTAGGGTGAGAAATAAAATTTCTCAATAGGAATTCGTCTCTCCGCTAACCTGACGTCGCTATCATTCTTAGTTGTTTCGGGTTTTAGTTAA
This sequence comes from Pterocarpus santalinus, assembly GCA_031439595.1. Lineage (NCBI taxonomy): Eukaryota > Viridiplantae > Streptophyta > Magnoliopsida > Fabales > Fabaceae > Pterocarpus > Pterocarpus santalinus. The sequence continues at coordinate 45,619,039 of CM062532.1, read as the reverse complement.
TTAAAAAAAAATGTTACATCAACAGAATGTTCTACTCAATTAGTTATAGAAATCATAGCTGGAAACACAGTTTAGTTTTACTTACGGAAATAAGGAAAATTAAATAGAGAAATAAGCAGAAAGACATGTATTTCTGACATGATTAAGTGACAGTTATAAAGTAAACAAAAGTATGTATATAACAGCAAATAGTGCAATTAACTTAATGCATGATAACAGAAAATTGTGGATATGCAGAAATGATAATGCACTTGACCTTAACTCATATTTTTCCATACTTGGTCCCTTGGGAGTCTATTGGCCATAAAACTCCTGGGTAATAGTCCATTTCTCTTAATCGAGCTTGTTCCTATACAGGATCACCGGGTTTACTTTCTCCAATTTCCCCACTGATCTATCCCACTTAACTTTGTTCAGGGGCTGGCCTAAGTCACATGGAATCCTTCCTCATTCTTATAAATAGTAACATTGCTTATCTAATTTACTTTGAACAATGCATGCATAATTTGTAACTTCATATTAATTGCAATCTCTATCGAAATTTTGGCAGTATAATGGATTACGTCTGCTTCTCCATAAATAGTGCTAGACAACCAAAAAATTCAATTAGACAACAAATCCAATGTAGAACATCATATTCATACCAAGAATATAACAATATCATAAGGTAGTATAGAAAAGGGCCTTCTGCCCACTTCAATCAATTCTGCCCGAAATTATAAAATCCACCAAACATTCATTATAATTCATTTGGGCTTGCATTTTCAATATGTTATAACTCTATGTGTCTAATTTCCAAACCTTTTAGTCCAATCTCATTTTGATTTGTAGAACTCAAGTTATTTGTATTTTATTTTAGACTATCCTATACTTAGCCAGAATTGCATCCTTATAAGTGAAAATTCACTAAAAATAAAATTCTAGGAGAAATAATACGAAATTTATATCAAATGAAGGCTAAGAGAATAATCTTTCAAATGAAATAAGTTGCATATCATTTGCATGAGTATATCTTGAGATATAAGCCCTATAACTTGACCCTACTGGACTGCTTTGTTCTAGCCTGGTTTGAACTTAAGGTAAATTCATTGATGTGTTGGGAATAGATAGCAATGAATTTGACTCTAAAATTTTAATGGGATATCACTTTACACGTTAGCTTTCAAACAGCATTAGTTGCACTCAATTTAGAGTTGTGTAGGGTGAGTTACCCTTCTCAACTCATACTACCCAGATGAGAATCTAGATTTCTATGTCAAATTTCAAAAATTCATAAGTAATTCTATACTAATCCAATGGCCTTATATTTCATATGTATGTAAAGCTGCGAATTCTAGTTTCGTATGAAAATGGATTCATCAAATTTAAATGGCTTTATGTAGAGCTGTGCACTCCACTGTACGTGTAACATCCCCACTTTCGTAAATAGAACGTAATGGAAACTTTGAATTATTTCCCTTAAGCAATGTGAGAATTTCTTAGGCAGCGCTATGCCATGACGATCCTCATACTTGGAATTATAGAGTAGTGTAACACTGCTGTTGAAAATATGGCACTGCCATATGTTAACAATTAAGAAATAACAAAAGTGCCCCTGCAAACTTTTGTTAATCGTAGTGATAGCCTGAATTTCTAGAAATTATGTTTTAACTCCAAAAACTTATTTCCACAATAACTCTAGAATTTTTCATAAAATGACCTTCATGTCCCCACATCTATAAGATTAGCAGAATGGGGTTTTAAACGGAGCAGAATCACGTGGTGAAATCGTAGAAGTTTAAATCTTTGCCGATTGGGCCATGGAGGCAGTCGGGTGTGAAATGACGTGGGGTGCCCCTGGACTTGCTCAAAATTACGAAAATGCCATTAGCTATGGAAAATAGAAAATAGAAAAGTTTCGAATTTGTAAAAATGATTATTTCACGTTAACAATCAATTTATTCGATCTTATTGACTAAGTAAGGTTAATTAGGAGTTAATTATATGTTAATTAGAGGGATTAGGTTTAGGAGCAATTAGAATAGAGATATAGAAATTCTCTTAGAGTCATTTAGTAAAGTTTTGCTGATTTGAAGAAAATCGACGAAGATTCGGTATTTTAAACGACCAGAACTGAACCAGTAGAATTTTCTACCGAAAACCCTCACTTAAGTGGCTGAAATTCAGCCACGCTTACCACATATGAGTGGTGCCAAATGTTGCTCAAGACAGTGGAGAAACTTGTTCTCACCTCCACCGGATTTTTATTGTTTTTCGCCTAGTTGTTCGATTTTCATCGAATGATTGGGATAAATTAGGATTCGATTAAGCATTCACTTAAAGCCAATTAAGTGTGATTTAGAAGAACTAGACTTGATGGAATTAGATTAGAACCATAGGAAACCTCATAGGATTTTTCTAAAAAACCAGTTTACCGATTTAAAAGAAATCGATAAGATTTCGGTATTTTAAACTGTCGGAACCGAACCAATAGAAATTATATTGTGAGAACCCTAGGATGGATGGCCAAGATTCAGCCAACACTCCTCACAAGTGGTGCACAAATCAGCCATAAAAGAGGGAAGCCAAGCCAAGTTTGAATGAGGGTTGAAATCCACCAATCAAGAGCCAACTTCCTTCATAAGTTTTCATTTTTTTTTCTTCCTTCTCCCTTTAAATTTTCGGCCTCCCCACAACCAGCCTCATTTTCCCACTTTCCTTCATCTTCTTCCACTTCCTCTCATCCCCAAGCTCAAGCTCCAAGCATCAACTTCACTCCAAGATCAAGTTCCACCAAGATTTCACACCACCAAGGTAGGAATTCCAACTTCTTTTCTTGTTTTCTTTCAATTGGGTTGATTGGGACTCCACTTTCTTCCCAATTTCTTGCAAGATTCTGATGCTATCTTGAGTGATGATGATGAATTAAGGTTGGTTTAAGGTGTATATGTGAGTTTGAATTGAAGATTGGATGGATTGATTAGAGAAAAACATGAATCCAAGAAGAATCCAAGAATCTGTTAGGGTTTTTCCCTCGATGGTCCGTACGACGGAGTGTACGGCTCCGACTACAGCCGATTAAATTTGATCAAACCATTTTTATATGAAACTAGACATTCAGGGCTTTCCATACATATAAAATATAAGGCCATTGAATCAGTATATAATTAGTTATGAATTTTTGAAGTTTGACCTAGAAATCTGGATTCTCATCTGAGCATTATGAGTTTAAAAGGGTATAACTTACCCTACACAACTCTAAATTGAGTGCAACCAATGCTGTTTGAAAGCTAACATATAAGGAAACATCCCATAAAAATTTCATAGTTAGATTCGTTCCCATTCATTCCCAGCACATCAATGAAGTTGGCTTAAGTTCAAACTTGGCTGGAACAGGGTATTCCAGTAGGGTCTAGTTTCGGGGCTTATATCTCAAAATATACTCATGGAAACGAGATGATACTTATTTCATTCGAAAGATTGTCCTGTTAACTTTAATTTGATATAAATTTCGTATGATTTCACTTAGTTTTCTATTTTTAGTGAATTTTTACTTCTAAGAGTACAATTCTGGCTAGTTATAGGGCAGACAGAAGTAAACTTTGAATAACTTGAACTACATAAATCACAATGAGATGGGACCAAAAGGGTTGGAAATTAGACACATAGAACTATAACATAATCAAAATTTAGATCCAACTGAATTGAATAGAAATTATGGTGAATTTTGTAAAATCGGCCAGAATTGAATAGAATGAGCAGGAAACCTAAGTTATATATTTATGTTGACATGTTATATGATTGAAATTATTATTGTAAAACTTGATGCTCTATGTTGGTTTTGCTGCTTGATTGATCCTTCTGGTAGTCTGGCACTATTCATGGGGAAATGGACTCGATCCGTTATGCTGCCGAAATTTCGGCAGAAATATGTGAATTATATGAATGTTATACATTTATATGTTATGCTCCTAAGATTTATATATGTAAGAATGATTGAAGTATGATATGAAGTATATGAATGAATGCATGTAGCATATGCATGTATAATCATGTCCAAAGAAGAATAAGATTTATGAGAACTTGCAAGAAAGACGTACTAAGCTACCACATGAGACATGACATAGACCCAGCTAGCATAGGCCAGAGCGGTACTATCTAAGACTTAGGCCAGACCTCGACCAGATTTAAGGGGAATAGACCAGTGTAACGGTCGGGGAAAGTAAACCCGTCACTCATGTATAGGTACAAGCTCGGACCTGCAAAGCAGGCTATCACCCAGGGGTGAGAGAGGCCATTCACCTCTGAGGGACCAAGTACAGAATAGCAAGGTTAAGTTGCAAGTTAAAGAAGAGATAAATTAAGTCAAGTGCACTTGCATACAGTCAAGCATGAGCATCTATATGTGCATCTGCAATTATTTTGTTAAGTCATAATGCTATTATGATTCTTATAAAGCATATTATACTATTCGTATTTCTATGTCTGTCATATGATATGGCAAATGGTTATTAAAATATAACCCGCTTCGAGAAAGGTGTTTTCAACTTAAAATTGAACCATTATTTGTTTATATGTGCTCATATTTTCATAATAAACCGAAGTGGCTGGAATGTTTATGATGTCACTGTAAGATTTGTTTGAGTTTACCTACTGAGAACCTTAGATTCTCACTGCCTGCTTGTATGTTTTTCTTTTCCGTAAACATTCCAGTACTCATGTTGGAAATCAAGTGTGAGGCGGAGCACAAGGCCTTTCATTGAGCAAGAATTGGGCGTAAGCCAAACCAAGAGACTATGGAAGCTAGCTAATGACTAGTCGGATGTAAACACTGTTTACTATGTCAGTTACAATTTATTTTAAAGTGTAATTATTTTATTCTCTATGTATCAAAGACTATTAGTCAGTAATAAAGTGAGCATTTAAAGGGCCATGTATTATATTTTCCATATTTTAAAGATTTCTTAGCATTGTGACAACCTTTTAATATAATTCCATGACTCGAGCATGGCTTATATAATAAAGGGTGTTACAGTACGAACTGCCAAGTGAAAACCCTAACAACTTCTTGATTTCTCTCTATCTTCAAATTCTTTCATACCAATTTTAATTCTAATCACCACATACATGCAAAATCAGCCATAAGCCATCATCAACACTCCAAATAACATCAGTATCACAAGGTACACAAGACCCCCATACAGCCCCAAACCAGGGAAAGTAAGAAGAGAAGTAGGATTCCTACGTTGTCTAGTTGAAATTTTGTTAATTTGGTGTCTTAGATGGAAGCAACTTTTGATGAGACTTGAAGAGGGGACGAAGATGGAGTGAAGATGAGTGTGAATAGAAGAGGAATAATGGGAGCTTCAGCAGCTAGGTTGGTTAAAAATTCAAGGAGAGAAGGAAAGAAAAAGGTGAAGACTTTTGAAGCAAGTTTCATTTTGATTGGTGGATTTCATCTTGCCTTCAAAATTGGTTTGGCTTTCCACTCTTCATGGCTGATCAAGGCGCCACATAAGGAGGTATTTTGGCTAAATCTTATCCATTCATCCTAGGGTACTCATAGAAAAATTTCTATTGGTTCAGTTTTTAAAATACCGAAATCTTACAGATTTTCTTTAAATCGGTAAACTGGTTTTAGAAAAATCCTATGGAGTTTCCTATGGTTCTAATCTAATTCCATTATACCTAATCATTCTAAACCACACTTAATTAGATTTAGGTGAATACTAAATCGAATCCTAATTAATTCCAATTTCTCGATAAAAATCGAATAACTCAATTAATAACAATAAGATTTCTTTCGAACGTTACAACATGCCCTCAATTAAAATTTTAACCCTAATTTCTAATTTTTAGGGTTTCTACATGTTTATTCACTAATTTAAGGCAAATTAGTTCATTAAATTATCAAAATGCTAATTTATTTTAATTTTAATATTTGAACAATATTCTCACATGTTTTTAGATGGGTCTACACGAATTTTAGAGTTTTGAATGCATTTATGTTTGTTTGACACATTAAATCTAGTAAAAAGTGTAATTTTGAATAAGTTATTTTAATCCTTTGACAAAATTCTTCAAGTTTCTTCATTCTTCTTCAATTCTCTCTATTTTTCTTACGAAATTCTGATGTTTTAGGATTTATTTAAGTGTTAATTCAGCCTTTACGGATTTATTGGCTATTGGTTATATTTTTATGCATTTTGATACAATTTTCTAGCTTAATTAGTTAATTAATTAACTATAATTTATGTATTAATTTATTGCTTCATAAAAGTATCATCCCATGTGAAAATATGATGAGGATGGCATGAATAAGGGCTACAATAGGCTGAATGTGTTTTTGACTCATTAAATATGGTAAAACTATATCTTTGAATATTCAAAATTATCTTAATTTATTTGATTAGGTTTTAATTAATAAAATATTCATTATTAATCACATGGCTTATGTTGGCTTGGTGTCATAGATGATGTCATGGTGATTAGTGATAATTAGTTAGATTAATTAAGGATTAGTTGATTATCTAGATTATTAACAAGTTAGTTAGGTGATTTATGCTTATTAGGCCCAAAATTAATTAATTGAACTGATGAAAGTTTTAGCCACTATTCATGGCCCAATCATGAAGCCCATTTCGTGGTCATGCTAGCCCAATGCCAAAACTCTCTTGAAATATTTTTCTATTGCAAGTTTAAGTATAGGATTTTCGGGGCCCGTTATGTACCCCGATAAGGTATTTTTGTATGATTATGTAAATAGTGCTCAAATTTGCTAAATATTGATATTTATCTTCAAAAATATATTAAAAATGTATTTATAATTTTTTCTAAAATTTTTCAGGGGTTTTTTGGATAGATTTTGCCCTTCCGTAAGCCTTTTAGTGTTTTTCTATCTATTTTCTATTGGAGTTTCTATTGTATTTTCTATTTTCTTTAACTAATGCCATTTTTATAATTATGGGCAAGTCCAGGGACATTCTATGTCATTTTACACTTGGATATCTTCATGGGGCAACTGGTAGAGATTTGAGTTCATAAGGTTCTGCTTAAACACCTTTTGTGCTAATTCTAATGGTGCAAAGGCCTAAATATAATTTTCTAAAAGTTTTGGGGTCTAAATGGAAATAGGTTTAGGGTCTAAGTGTAATTACTAAAAATTATAGGGCAATTCTATAAATAATAATTTACATTATAGGGATATTTTTGTTATTTTCTAATTTATACTATATAGCAGTACTATAATTCCAATGGCGATGTCATACCATCCTATAGTTCTCAACGTGAGAATCATCATGACATAATGCTGTTTAAGAAATTTGCACACTGCTTAAGTGAAATAAATCAAAGTTCTTATTATGCTATATTAAGAAAAGTGGGGATGTTACATCGATTATGTTTTGAGGATGTAGAGTGAATTGGTACATGAGAGGAATCTAGTGCAAATTAGTTCTTATTATGCTATATTAAGAAAAGTGGGGATGTTACATCGATTATGTTTTGAGGATGTAGAGTGAATTGGTACATGAGAGGAATCTAGTGCAAATTAGAATAGGAAATCCTCCATCAATTGAATTAATAGAACTTCATTAGATTAAAAGCTTGATACTCATATGAACAAAAAGATGAAATCAGAACCCTTGCAATTATTCCTTGACTTTTTCAAATTTCAATTTTTCAAGATTCTCTTATTAGTTAGTTAGTTGAGATTTGATTTGATTATGTTTAGATTTGATTTAGTTTAGATTTTGCATTTCAATTTGTGTTCTTGAGTTGGCAACCAAAATAGTTTCTAAGTTAGAGAATTGATAGTTGGTTGAGTTAATCCCCGTAAGGAACGATACTCTACTCATACTTTATTACTTGTACGATATGGCATACTTGTCGGTGCTGCTATCAAGTTTTTGGCATCATTACCAGAGATTAATTTTCAACTAATATCATTAGCACCTAATAAGGATACTAATTCAGGCAAAATTTTCTTTTCTTTTATTTTTAGGTTTATTTTAGTTTAATTTAATTTAATTTTCTTCTTTTTGATCTTTTGTTATTTTTTGAGGTACAAGGAATCGATGCAGTGAATAACTACTACAGAGCCTTCGGCAAGTAGATGGATTAGATGCAGCAGGTAGTAAGGAATCCTCCTCTATGGACTTGTGATTTATGTGGAGATAGCCATCCAAATGGTTGTTGTGTCCTGAGTTATACTATGCATCAAGAGCAAGTTACCTGATAAAATAAATTATGCAAGAGTATAAAATTAAACCTAGGAAAGTGAACTTAACTCACAGTGGAAATAAAATAGACACAAAGGATAGTAAAAATAGGATTTTCCTACTACCCTTCTAAGAAACTTGTTATTAGTATCCTATGTCACTAGAAAGGGTTTGTTCCTTTTTCTTACCAAACCTCTAAGAAAGTTGTTCTTAGCAAATTAGATCACCAGAAAGGGGTTTTCCGTACTAGACACCATCTAAGGTGGGTTCTATGGGGGGAAGGGGAGGGGTGAGTTAGTGACCAAATTGGTCACTGAATCTTAACCATTAAAATTATAGCCAATGGTTGAGATTGTAGTTTTATATTATAAAAAAAATTATATAATAATTTATATTTATATTTTAAGATTTTCAAAAGATAATTTTATATGATTTGTCTATTTTATCCTTCTTATTTTTTAATTTCTTTGCTGCCACTCCTTCCAGCCATTGCCCCCATTTCTAACACCACTGCCAAAACCCTCCCTATCTCTTTAGGGTGCCACTGCCTTGTCGCCCACCATGGCACCTGATTCGAGTGCTAAGCTCGATCAAATTGCAAAACTGAATCACACAAAACTATTGTGTAGTGCAATCCGAGTTGTCTCCCTAAGATGCCAATGTCACGACCTAAACCTAGGGCATGACCTGCACATAGGGGACACGTCCCTAGCAAGCCAAACACAAGACATTTTCCTTAAAATTAGGTAGAGTCTCCTTTATATTTGGGACTATTCCTAAATACGGATCCTTGCCCTGCACAAATTAGCAAAAATACAAAACCATTGAGGATCCAGGTATTCTCAGAATACACCCCACAACACACAACATAAGAGTTTAAACATATTCATTGAAGAAAACTTTAATCCATAATCATTAAGATTTAAACTAGACTTAAATAAAAATAAACATTCTTATATTATAACAATATACAAACACAAGGGGGAGCCTGCTTGTGACATTATGGAGCAACAAGACAAATCTAAAGCATTTGTAAAGACGTGCCCTTAAACAAGAAGGGCTCACCCATAAGCAAGATCAACTACAAGGCAATAGGGAGATTGAATCCCAAATCAGTACCTGTATCTGAAAAGAAAAGAAGAACAACAGGTGAGTTTTGTATCTCAGTGAGAGACAGAATATCCCTAACCTACATGAGACAATGTGCAAGAAAATTAAACTAACATATTTATAAGTATAATTAGATAAAAACTTGAATTTTAAAATGTTATTAAATTTTCTCAAAAATAAACCCATGGGAAGTTACCAAATCTATGATGGTCCATCTCGATCACACTTAGGCAGCCCTTCCTTTGTGTGATCCTGTATTCTGTCATGTACCACTCCTTGAGTGGCTGTGTAATTCTGTTATGCACCACACTATATGTGTGGCTACGTATATAATTGTCCAAGGTGCACCAAGGCTAACATATACTGTCATCAGCATGCAGATCCTATCATAGACTTCCCTAAACATTTATTTTACCATCAATTATATTATTCTCGTTTCTTTGTTAATATAACAATTTATATAGTTTTCACATAATGCATATCATCATCTTATGCATAAAACTTAAAATCATATCATTAAAGAAAAAAAAAAAGCTTTAACATCATAAGAGTTTGAAAGTTAATAGGATTTCATAGCTTCCCCATATATATATATGCAAATAATCAGCGAAATTTCACCGAAATTCCTTTCATTGTCTTGTGATAATTTTGAATAAAACATGCATATAGAAAGACAATTATCCTCATAAATCATGTAACCAGGATCTCAATCATGATTTCCATGTTATATCAAATCATTTTTTACATACATAAGGTAGATATACTAGAAGATAAGATAGGGATACACTATTTGCTCACAGACTTATCCCGAAGATGGGAATTGGATCTACGGAGCTCCACGGCCAATAGAGCAGTCATTGGAGTCACCTAACACCACAACCATGATGAATTAACCAAATATTAGTCACTAAGACCAAGGATTAACTTAAATTACTCTCAGATATCACAATCCCTAATTCTTTTAACCTAGGGTTATCCAAGAACTCACTATTGGAGAATAATCCATAATTTATAGGAAAAGAAGAGAAAAACAGTTTAGAGATTTCCTTCGGAAAGGACAAGGATGGAGGAATAGATTGGGAGTCTTGGTGCCACCTCCTCAACCTTCAAGAACCCACAAGATTGATATTTTGGGGAGAGAGACATGAGTAGAGATTGAAGAAATAATTTGATGTTATGTAAGGAAGCAAGACTGAAATTTGATCAAAAGATTTGAATTGGGAGTGAAGGTTTATGAAGAAATGTGTTTTAGAGAAAAAGGAGAGAGCTTGAGGGGTAGAGAGAAATAGTGGAAATCGCAAAATGAGGGAGGGAGAGTGCATCCGGGCCATATATAGCCCTATCATAATTGATTACCACTGTGTGTAATCAATTACAACAAGAAAAAACTTAGCATGTAGGCATACAAAGAGGCTTATAATTGATTACAAGCCCTAGGTAATCTATTACCAACCTCAAAAACTTGGTTTCCTCCTTCTGCAGTCCCTTCCCAAGTCTAGGATATTGCATATACTTATTTATATTTCTTAATTCTAAGTTAATATCTTCTTTAACTTTATTCTCCATTTGGATTCAATAAAAATATCCAAAAATTGAAAATCCTTAGGAATCATAATCCAACTTTTGGGTTTTAGTTCAATTTTATAAACTATTGTGTTAAAAATAAACGAGTTCCTCATTCTCTAAAATTAGTTAAAAATCCCTCTTCAACTCATTGATGTCCAGGAAACTATTACCAAGACTTTTGATCCTAAGAAAATGCCTAAATCCTATAGCCCGAAAGCATAGTGTTTAGACTTAGAATTTTCAAGACCCAATATTAACAGATAACTGCAACTTACGCTAGGGTATTGCATTCTTCCTTCCTCAAAAGAATTCATCCTCGAATTCTAAACAAATGAATAAGTACCCAAGCCATAAGACTTGGATAAATGTAGACACTTGCTTTGCATGGCTTCCTTGGCTTCCCAAGTTGCTTCCTTCCTTGAGTGGTTCTTCCAGACCACCTTTGCAAAGGCCACCTCCTTTGAATGAAGCTCTGTTACCCATCTATGACCACAAAAGGGCCAAAATGACAGAGTTAAGTCCTCTTGCTTGCCAAGCATCATTACATCCCTCTTAGGCGTCTCTAAAAATGTACATGGTTAACTGTCGAGAATTCTAAGTCCCAATTATCAAGACCGGCATAAGCCTTTTGTTTACTCTAAGTTTCCTGTGGCCATTACTTGATGATACTTCCATCCCTTTATCTAATACCGCAAAATAACTTGTCACATGTTCCAACCTTAAGAAATTAGGTGTAGGCAAGACTCCATAATTGGATATTAGTAGCCATTGCTTGGAGCCCCATTGCAATAATAAAATAGATTCTAGTCTACACTAGTATGTCAAGGGCCATATCCATCCCGAGAATAACCATGGCACTTAAAGCCAACAAGGTTAGACGAAAAGCATTCACTACTCAAACCAAGATCTAGCCCAACAAGCTTGGCATAAGCTTTTGACAAAGCACTTATCTAATATTACTATTAATCCTAATTAACATAACACAATGAGGAATTAGCTCCAAAATCAACGTGATTCTTTTTCTTTTACAAATTGCTAGGATAAGAGTTCCTTTGCCTATAGCTGGACCATTCTCCTTGATGCATACAAAGTTGTTCTTTCCTACAATTTTTTTCCCGTTCTTTACGTATAATCGAATCCTTGACAATCCTATACTCATCATAGCGTCCGCGGAAAATAATCTTTCACAAATGTATGTCGTTATCTTCTCAGTTTGCATAATCAGGGCCACGTATCCTCCTAAAAGAATCTTTCCTTCACTAGTTTTAAATTTTCTGGCACTTACACATCGGGTGGAGTATCCACTGTTACCATCATATTTTGGACTTATCTCATCCTCCTCTTCTTTCCTATCAGGCCTAAGTGGACTCGAGATTTTTCTTGTTACTTGAAGCAAAAATTCTTTATTCAAACTTTAGATGTTCCAGCTTTCCATCAGTGTTGCTCACATGTCTCCTTATCCTCATGTAATCTATGCCATCCTGAGTTTGACAACCCCACACTGAACCTATTTCCTGTGGCAATCTCCAAGGTGAAACTACAAGAATTGCTTTTCTTATTTGATATGGTTCTCCTTTCTCTTTAAAGATCCTTACAATTTATAAATTCGTCCTCTTAGGATTCTTCCGTCGTTTCTCGACATGACTCACCCTAGAATGACTTGTTCTCGCCTCAGCCCCACAAAATGTGTAGTCCATTTGGCCATCGCTCTTAGTTTCCCTTCCCATGCATTTCCAATCAATCATTCCAAAAAGAACCATAGTCAGATCTTAAGGAACATTCTAACTTAGCCACCAAATGTAATACTACTACTAATCTGATGTAATCTATAAGACTCAACTTCATAACTGTCAAATCTTGGATTAATCCATAATCCTAAGCCTTAACATCTCCTTAACTTGTGCTTTACCTTCACTTTACATCCTAACTGTTACTTTTGGCCTATTAACCTTCTCTCTTTCATCAAGATATTCATTTGGGGAACCTCATCATGAATACAATTGTCACCATTCAAACACACTCCAATGCACTTCCCAAGAATAATTTATGTTATGCAATGTTCAACGAAGTGCTTCTTGTATATACTTTGAGCTGCCACTGAAGACCTAATAGCCTTTTTTTCCAGCTTCACATGGTACGAGAACAATGCCCATTATTCTAACATGATCTGCTTGAGAATACCTAACATAAGTTGTTGTCGGCCATGATTGGAACAAATTCGTCGAAGCCATTGACTGCAAAGGCTATATTAATCTTTAAGAGCCCGGAATCATACCATGATCAAAGTAGCTAGCACAAGAAGCAGCTCTTGCATGTGCCACATTTTTCAAGTAGCAATAAATGATTGGAGTGCATCCATTTGAAAAGCCAAATGGTGATTTCCAAATTTCATTTAATATTTAAAATGTTACTTGATTGAAGATAATAATCGAAACGAACTAAAAGTAGTTGGTAATCGCTTCTCAGCATCTTGTATCCCTTGAAATGGGAGAATTATTTGTTGGCCTGAGCCCATCATTTACTTGTTGTGACCGGGGTAATCTTCTTCCTTGAAGTCAGCACGTTTAATCAATATCCAAAAGCTTCGCATATCAAGCTTTTCTATGTCCCATTTGTAAAAAAGGGCACTAGTTTTATTATTAATATGAATTTCGCATTGGTTTTAAGCATGTGACTTCCTTTCCTGAAATAACCAAGCACAAGGTCTTTATGTATCTTGATTACTGTCAAGTTGTGTTCTCTCCAAGATTTCTAGCATCCTTCCTACTAGCTATAGTAACAACCTTTGAGATGGGGTGTTCTCTTCACTCTCAAAGTTCATCGAATCCTGTTATGCCAAATCTAACTATCACTTAATGGCTCAATAGACCCTTTTGATCTTTTCCTCAATCACAACATCCATACACCAGGTTTTGGATACTAGGCTATGTCCCCTGCCTAAATAGCCTTCTAGCTTGCTTGATCCGCTATGCCATAACACCTATCCCTACCTTATCTCGGACTCTCTTGCCTAGAGAAAGTGCATCGCAATTAGATGGGCATTGGAAGCCGTGCATCTTATTGCTTCCACGTGTACCAGGAGGAATATGTTCACCTAGCAGAATGAACATTTGGAGCGAAAGGGAAGATAAGAAGTATAACAAGAATAGGAATAAACAACATTTAACAGAGTATAGACAAAGATGACATCCTTAAACGCCTCTCGTAATGTCACAATCTGTGAAAATAGGTGCACTTCCATTTGCACAATTATGATCTTACCAAAGAACATTTACTCCATAATGTACAGGTTAACCTAAAGCTCCAATACTAACTTTGTTATAACCTAAACCCAGGGCATGATTAGCACATAGGGGACATATCCCCTAACAAGCCAAACACAAGACATTTCCCTTAAAATTGGGCAGAGTCTCCTTTGTATTCAGAATTATTCCCAAATATAGATCCCTGCCTTGCACAAATCAGCAAACATAATAAACCATTGGGGATCCAGTATTTTTAGGATGCACAGTATAGCACATAGCATAAGAGTTTAAAGATATTCATTGAAGAAAACTTTAATCCATAATTATTAAGATTTAAACTAGACTTAAATTAAAATAAACATTCTTATATTACAACAATAAACAAACACAAGGGGGACCATGCCTATGACATTATGGAGCGGCAAGACAAATCTAAAGCATTTATAAAGACGTGCCCTCGAATAAAAAAGGCTCATCCATAAGCAAGATCAACTACAAGGTAATGGGGAGATTGAATCCCAAATTAGTACCGTATCTAAAAAGAAAAGAAGAACAATGGGCAAGTTTTGCAACTCAGTGAGAGATAGAATATCCCTAACCCATGAGATAATGTGCAAGAAAATTAAACTAACATATTTACAAGTATAATTAGATAGAAACTTGAATTTCAAAATATTATTAAATTTTCTCAAAAATAAACCCATGGTAAGTTACCTAATCTAAGATTGTTTGTCAGGATCACTCTTAGGCAGCCCTTCTTTCTTGTGATCCTATATTCCGTCACGCACCACACTATGTGTGTGGTTGTGTATATAATCATTCGAGATGCACCAAGGCTAACGTATACTGCCGTTAGTATATAGATCTTGTCATAGACTTTCCTAAACCTTTCTTTTACCATCAATCATACAATTCTCATTTCTTTGCTAATATAATGATTTACATAGTTTTCACATAACGCATATCATCATCTCATTCATAAAACTTAAAATCATATCCTTAAAGAAAAATAAAAGCTTTAAAATCATAACACTTTGAAAGTTAATAGAATTTCATAGCGTTAAGGAAGCAAGAATGAAATTTGAGGGAAAGATTTGAATTGGGAGTGAAGTTTATGAAGAAGTTTTAGAGAAAAAGGAAAGAGTTTGAGGGCTAGAGAGAGAATCAAAATTGCAAGAGAGCGTGTCCGGGCCATGTATAGCCCCGTCGTAATCGATTACATGGACTAGTCATCGATTAAAATGAGGGCAGATTGTTGTAATTGATTACCACTATGTGTAATCGATTACAATAGGGAAAAACTTAGCGTGTAGGGTATAGAAAGGCTAGTAATCAATTACAGGCCCTAGGTAATCGATTATTAACCTCAGAAACTAGGTTTCCTCCTTCTACAGTCCCTTCCTTAGTCCAGGATATTGTACATACTTATTTACATTTCATAATTATAATTTGATGTCCTATTTAACTTTACTCTATATTTGGATTCAATTAAAATCTCCAAAAATTCAAAATCCTTAGGAATCTGAATCTTACTTTTGGGTTTTGGTACAATTTTTCAAAAACTTGCGTTTTTATAAACTCTAAAATACATTAAAAATCCCTTTTCAACTCATTGATGTCCAGGAAACTATTACTGGGACTTTTGATCTTAAGAAAATGCCTCAATCCCATAGCCCCCTAAGGAAGCATAGGGTTCAAACTTAGAATTTTCAAGATTTGATATTGACAGACAGCTGCAACTCATGCTGGGGTATTATAGCCAATGCTATTTGATAAAAAATTAAGGGGTTTTTATTAGACAATATGTGAATAGAATGTACATGAAGAGAATTAAAATCGAATTAAAACAAAATTAAAGTTCTAATTCAAGAATCAAGAGAAAACAATTGCTACTCTATCATAGAACTCTAAGCATGCATAAACATTCCAAATCAGTGGTTAATCTTGAATTTGAATGAGACCTTAATTCAAATCCAGCATTCAATCATGGAAACCTCCATGCATTCAATTAACACATAATTAATCAAGCTCAAAAACTTGTATAGCATAATTGATCTATGTTAATTTCAAGCATCAATGTAGTTAACCTTCGATTCAGATTTGAAATCTATTTCATACTCATTCAATAATTGAATCACATAAATTAACCGATTAATATGAAGACAATCAAATTCTTAATCATCATTTCGGATCGAAAACCTTCAAATCAAAAATGAGATGAAGAATAGAAGAAAGAGTAGATGAAACCCTAGGAAGTTAAATCTGAATTCACCAATTCTCAAGAGTATCAATGCTTCACCTAGATCTTTGAATTAGATGGAGATCTACTCCTCCATTAATGGAGGAAAATGAAAATCTATAGAAGTGTGTGAGAGAGAGAGAGAAAAGAGAGGGAAAAGGTAGAAAACTCTTATTCCAAATATGAAAAAATGATTCAAAGATAAAAAATTCCCCATTCAAACTCGGTTCTTCCTATTTACAGCCAGTATGAACTTCACTAGTCCAACATTACATTAATCTCATCTCTCTAAGTTTTATTTGGACACCTAATTTGCATTAATTGGAGTTTTGGTGAGAAAGATAGGCCCAAAACACTGAATTGATCTCTCTAGACCTATCCATGGACTTTCACTGCATCTTTGACCATTAAGATGCCTCTATTTGGCTAAGTGCTCTGAAGATGGAATGTAGCCTTGGGTGTCAGCTGTCAAATGGCACTGAAATAGGCTCAATTGGGCTCTTATAGGATGAGTTATGGCCCAAATATTACATACTACTTAGGAACCATGACTGCACCTCCTAACTTCATTTCCAAGTCTAAATTTAGCTCCAAGACTTGAGAATTGGTCTCTGACCTCTCCATGAAATTGTAGGCCCAGATCTTAACCTTCCTACAAGCTAAAAATCATATTCTAATGAGGTCTAGAACTCAAGTTATGTCAAAAATAAACAATGTCAGAATGAGCACAATGCTGGAAAAATTGAAGCAAGGCTCTCAACCAAAATCCAAACAACAAATATGATTCAAATCAACTCAATTGAATATAAAAGAGGGTTAATCCACTAAATATGAGGAAAAATATCTATATAAAAATCTAATTTATCAGCACCACCACCCTAGTGCTAACAAAGTCAAAAAGAAGAAAGATCTGAGTCTCCATTATCACCGCCACCTGTAACACCCTCTCTTATATAAGCCATGCTTGAGTCATGGAGTGTATTAAGAGGTTGTCATTGTGCTAAGAGAATCTTTAAAATGTGAAAAATATAATACATGGCCCTTCAACTATACACTTTATTATTGAAAAATAGTTCATAAATTTCATTGTCTCTAACATATAGAGAGTAAAATAATTACAATTTAAATTTATGACTAACACGTCACATAGAACTTGCTCCCGCTGGTCATCAGAGCTTCAGTAGTCTCTTGATTTAGTTGGCTTCTGTGTCTTGCTCTATGAATGTCCCAGTATTCCACCTCGTACTTGATTTCCAACTTAGGTATTGGAATGTTTACGTAAAAGAAAAACATACAAGCAGGCAGTAAGAACCTATGGTTCTCAATAGATAAATGCAAACCATATAATGTCATCATAAACATTCTAGCTGCTTCAATTTCTTATAAAAAAAAATGTGAGCACATATTCACAACCAATGGTCCAATCTTAAGTTGAAAATATCTTTCTCAAAGCGGGTTATATTTTAACAATCACTTGCCATGTCATATGACAGTCATAAAAATATGGATAGTAAAATATGCTTCAACAAGAAACATAATAACATTATGACTTAACAAGATAATTGAAAATGCATATAAAATGCTTATACTTGACTGTATGCAAGTGCACTTGACTTAATTCGTGTCCTTTTTTAACTTGTAACTTGATCTTCATAAACTTTTCCATTACTTGGTCCCCTGGGAGTTCTTGGCCATTTAGACACCTGGGTAATAATCTGTTTTTCAGGATCGAACTCGTTCCTATACAGGAATGCCAGATTTACTTTCCCCGACCTCCCTACCGATCTATTCCCCTTAACTTTAATCTGGGGCTGGCCCAAGTATCATGGAACTTTCATCATAACATACTTTTCATGGTCATTGTAACATCCCCAATTTTTGTCTAAGCTAATTAGCTCAGTGATCCAGGCTAATTAGAGAGGTTAACAATTAACTAAGGACTTATCGGCTAATCTCGATGAGCAAAAGCTTAGTAAATTGAGTCAAGTCAATAATTGAATCATAACGTACTAAATATTTTAATTAAAACTAATTATTCATTCGTAACTTGGAAATATAATCAAGGTAATCCAATTCTATTAATTAAGTACAAGACAATTGTTCTACCTTAATTGATTGAGATAGATTAATTCTTCCACTCTAATTACATAATTCATAAGAGCAATTCTTTTAGAGGAAAACGTTTTAAAAGTGTAATTAACTGAAATCGGTTAAAGAGCAATTTAATTAATCAAGTTAAATTAACAACTTAGGTAATTCTAATAGCTTTGAAGATTTAAAAATTTCTCCTAATTGATGCACCAAATTTCGGCCAAGGATAAGAGCAAAATCCAACCATCTATTTGCCTTCTCATCATGCACTCTTAGATCAAGAGTCTATGTTAGTAGTATCTCTTTAGTCTAGACAAGAGAAGTACCTTCCTCCCTTAGGATTATGCCACTTGGAGTGATCATATTCACCCCAGCCAATCCCAAGAGTGGTCATGCCTTTAACCACTTGAGAAAACACTAAATGGTCTTTACCCAAGTGCCAAGACTCAAAGGAAACACAACCCACCCTTTTACCCCAAGGTTCCTAGCCCTTTTGCTTGAAAAAGAAGTAAAACTCACCTACTCACTCTTGCTTGTTAGAGAAGCCAAACCAATCAGCCTCCTCACCCATTTTTGCGCCCCAAATAGCCTCCCCCACTCTCTCATTTGTGACTTTCATCCTCTCACTACAAGCCCAAGCTCCCACCTCTCTCTAAATTTCATTCTAGCTCTTTTGTTCTTCCAACCTTTCTTGTTCCTCTTCTCTTTTTCTCACCTTATCCAACTCTCTTTCCTATCACCACTCTCACAAGCCCTTCAAGGACCACCCTCTTGGGTTCTTGAGGAAGCAAAACAAACACTTACTTAGCCCCATTATCAAGCTCAAGGAGGAGGAGGTCATCTCCAACCATTTCCATTCTACAAGCTTTCAAGAAAATCCTTGTGATAGTGACTCTAACCCTTTTCTCTTCTATGTTTTTCAAGCTCTAGAACTCCTAAGCTCTCCATAGCTAGGTGGTTTTAGGATTTGCTCTAAAGGCCTCATGGCCATGCTTTCATTATATGAGGTTGTTTGTGATTTTGCTCTTCTTTTGGAAAATGACTTTGATTGTGTATTTTGTTTTAGGTCAAACCCAACTATTTAGAACTCAAAATATTGATTTTTACCAAGATCTCAAAGTTTAAAGATGGTTTGGATATGTAAAATGGTCACTTGGAGAAAAGACTTAATGTTTTTACAAGAAAACTGCTTGAAACCAAAACCATGGAAACTGAAAAATTCTGACAGTCTATATGGCGTGACCAATAACTCTTTCAATATAATTCCAAATGTAACAAAAATAATTTTAACTGAAAATAGACTCATAGGGATTTTTATACATATAAAATACGTGAAATTTGGCCTTAAAACGAGGGAGATATGAATTTTCAAAGTGTACTGTTCCCAGATGTGTTTCTGTTCAGGTAGTATGTAATAAAATCTTAATAACTCAAGTTATACAGAACATTTTTGAGTGGGACAAAGTTTTTTAGAAAGCTAAGATATATAGGAACATCCCCATAAAACAGTTTTGGCAGATTCCTTGTGAGGAGCTCATTGTAAAGCTTGAAAATCACTGTACTGAGAATAAACTTAAAAGCTGAGCAGTCAGAATAAAATGTGCATAACTCAAGTTACAAAATGAATTTTTCAGTGGGGTTTCTTTTGTTTAAAAATAGACTCAGAGAAGTATAATCATACCAAAATTTGAAATAAAATAGTAAAATATGAAATTATGGTGAATTTTTGAAGTTACTGCCCCACTGTAAAAGTAAAACTGGTTATGGTTAAGTTTTAAAGGTTAATGAGAAATAAGCTTTAAGACATTAAGACCCTTACATTAAGCATAAAAAAACCTTCATAATTCAACTTAAAGGTTTCAAAAAGGATAATGGATGAAATTGGCCCTATGCCTAATAAGAAAATTTATGCAAGAGGCGACCTCAATTAAAAGCTTGCACCAAATTTACTAAGCAAAGCTCATAAGACTTTGTGTGATATGTATGCTTCTATGTGTCAATATGATGATAATGATATGATGATAATAGTGATGACATAAACATGATATGATGATGATCATGATGATGATGATATGATAATGATAATGATGATATGATATGATGATTATGATAGTGATATGATGATGATGATATGTTGATGATATGATGTTTAATGATATACATTAAAGGAATCACATATGGGGTCGGCGATATGTAACACCCAGATGTAGAAAGGATTAATAAATATGAATACCCTGGGGACAGCAATACGTAACACCCAGATGTATTGCCGTCCCGCCCAGATGTGGAAAGGATTAATAAATATGAATACCCTGGGGATGGCGATACATAACACCTAGAGGTGATTGATAAAGGAAACCAAATTTGGAGACGGCGATACGTAATGCCTAAATATGGAAAAAGAATTAAAATAATTTTGCATCATAAGCCTTACTAAAGAGATAAAGTAAACTAAGGGCGTGATCCTTCAAAAGGGAAGGTGACCCAAAGTAAGTTCCCCTCACCCACGACTCAAATGAGGCATGGCATGACCCAGCTAGTGTGAGTATAGGGGATAGGATTTACATGAGGCATGGCATGACCCAGTTAGTGTAAGTACCGAAATTTTATGGTGGTGACGGCCACAGTATGAGCTCATTACCACTTATGTTTGGCGGGTGAAAAGAAAATGACTTAAGATAAGTCAGGTTAAGAAAAGAAAAGAAAAGGGACTTCGGTCCAAACCATTAAAGAGAAAAAGTTAAGAGAAGCTTATAGTACAGCCATGCATGTTTTATGTGATTATACTTATGCCCATGTATGTTATGATATAAATGATTAGAGAGTATGTTAAAATTGAATCCACTTCGGATATTCATGTTTTCGAAAACCTAAGAACTAGACCTTATGCATGCTCACTGTTTTCATTATAAAACTGAAGTGGCTGAGACGATGACGATGACATCTCCGTGTCGGGTTCGAGTCCTACTGGGAAATCTTATTTCTCACTCTAGTTACTTTTCCGCATTGTCACCAGATTTTGTTGGCACATCCAACGGAGTAGAGCCTGGAGCCACCGCACTACGAGCGGACGTAGGATGAGGGATGCCAGACAATGTTGATTTGGACTTGTAGTTGCCGTATACATTCCTTTTCGTGACGAATGATGTCAATTTAAGTTGTATTTAGTATTTGGATCATGGCGCGACCATGAGCCTCCTTCGATGTAATGCTGATATATATATGTATGTATATATATATTATGAACCCATTTAGATGTAATGATTAGTTATATAATGCAATGTATTTGTGAATTACTATTTATTTATCTTTCTCTTGTTTTATGAGATTGGGTTATGTATCTTATGTGACATGCTCTTTCTTTATCTGTCTACTCGCTCAAGGCTTTACTTTTCAAAACGCTGCAAAGTGACAATGTATTTCAAAAAAAAAAATCTTATCGTATTTTCCGCGTAATTTAATTTCAAGTGAAGTTTAATTTTTCACGGGCATAAGTAACAACTAATAAAATGCTGTAATACGACTTAAGTATAGTATGGGTTTATTAGGGTGTTACATTCATCATAACATAACCTTTACGATTTTCTTGAGAATGCACATGTATCTACATGTATATTGTAACTCAAGCATAGAATTTATCGAAATTTCGGTGGCATAACGGAACGTGTCTGCTTCCCCATGAATTGTGCCAGTACTCAACACCAACTTCTCATAGAAGTCATAACATTGCATTCATAATTCAACATTGAACTCATAGGAGCATTAGTTATCTTAAGACAGGGTTACTGCCTCAGCACAATCATTCAACCTGATTTTTGTAAATCAAGCCACAATTTCTATTTAACTCATCTGGAATTGAGTTTTCGATATGTTAAAGTGTTATGTGTCTATTTTCTAACCTCTTTAGTCCCATCTAATTTTGACAAATATAACTCAAGTTATTTAAGTTTTATCTTGGCCTGCCCTGTAGCCGACCAGAATTACACCCTTAGAAGTAAAAATCTACTAAAAATCGAAAACTAGTTCAAATCATACGAAATTAATCTCATATTAAAGCTAACAGGAAATATTTCATTTTCAAAAAGTTCCATTCCATTTGTCCTAGTAGGACTCGAGTTATAACCCTGAAATTTGACCTTCCTGAACTATCCTATTTTGGCCTAGATTGAACATAGGGCAACTTTCTCGAACCATTGGGAGCAAATGGGACCTTATCTAACTGTAAAATTTTTATGAGATATTCGTCTATGTGTAAGCTTTCTAACAAAGTTAATTTCATTCAATTCCAAGTAGTATAGAGTGAGTTTTGCCTTGAACAACCTAGTCTGACCATAATCAAATTCAAAGACCTAGGTCGAACTTCCAAAATTCATATTTTACTCAATACTAATCCAATGACTTTATATGATATATGTATGGAAAGCTCTGAATGTCCAGTTTTATATAAAAATGGTTTTATGAAATTTAAATGGCAATAGGCGGAGCCGTACACTCTGCCGTATGGACTGCCGAGGGTTCTTAGTTTTCCAGCTCCTTTCCTCTTCCTACTTTCATCCTTTCTTGCTTCCTAATTGATTTTAACATCACAAACAACCAACAAATTAGGTAAATATCATCATATTCATTCAATTATCACATCAAAAATTGAGAAAATAAGGCCACCACCAGCCACCCACAATCATAATAGCAAGGCAAGTTTGGATTATCGAAAACTTGTTGAGCTTGAAGGTTTGATGGAGTTGGGTGAGTGGAGAAGAGAAGAAGAGGGCTGAAGCAAGGGAGAAGGCAGCGCAGAATTGGGCTGAAGGAAGAGAAAGAAATGTGTTATAAAAGTATTGGTGAGGTAGTTGGAATGGAGGTTTTTGATTGGATGGAGCTTTGTGGCCAAATTTCAACCAACTCCCTCCTTCCTTGTGGCCTTTCTTGAGCCACTTTCATGTGTTAAGTGGCTGAGTTCTCAGCCACTTAATGTAGGGTTATTGGGTGTAAAATCTTATTGATTCGATTCTGACAGTTTAAAATACCGTAATCTTACCGACTTCCTTTAAATTGGTAAATTGGTTTAAGAAAATTTTTATGAAATCTTCTATACTTTTAACCTAATTCCCTCATATCTAAACTCAATTAGTTGCTAATCAATTGATCCTAAATAAATATTCATTCGATTTTTAATTAATCTCAATTATTTGATAAAACCCAAACAATTGAACGAAAAACGATAAGAAAATTTCCGGTGGATGTTACACCACCCCATGCAACACCCCACCTATTATCGTTGCCATTCATTACCACTACTGCCACTGCTGCTGGCCCCATTCCCCCTTCCCTAATCCTAACTGAAAGTGAACCTTAAGGAATCAGAATGGGAGCACCCAAAAACACTCCATCCTAATAGCCAAACCGAACTTTTTGCCACATTTTATAAACCCACGAATTCAAAGATGGCTATAATTTAATCTAATAGCAACTACTTGGGCTAGGAATGGCAATAGGGTGGAATAGTAGAAATGCCTTCTTTGTGCCATCCTTAAATATCTCTAACATTACATGCTACATCCATCTTCTAGTGCTTACTTATAGAGTAGGAGGGAGATTGGTTTAGGAATTGGACCATAGATCGGTTGAAGAAAATGGGCACATCATTTACCGATCACACTGTTACATACTGAGGTGATTGTCAGCTAATGAGGTGGTTGCCGATAGAAATAGGGGTAGGATGCTGCAAGAAAGGGGGGGCACAATTGAAGAAGTGGGGGAGGGAAGGAGGGATAAGGTTAGAAGATAATATAACAAATGAGGATAGAAAAGTCATTTTATCATCCTTTGTTATTATAATATTATCAGCGACCAAGTTCTTCACAAACTTGTTAAGTCCTATGACATAATCTACCTATAATCTAAATGTATTTCATCACATATCGAACTACATAGTAGCCCCTCCAACATGATCAGATTACTTGCTCTTAGAGTTACTTTAATTAAGCTTGATTCCTTGGGCTCCAAGTTAACACGATTGTACTTGAAACAAGCTCTTGGGTTGTTTGTTCTCCAAATTATCACCAACAAGCTCTTCCCTTTGTAATAGGGCCCACAGCCATGACAAGATCCCGATTTTGCCCTCTAATGTTGGAATAACCAAATTGCCCTCCTAAGCTCATATCATTCTCCCCTTCTTCAAAAAGATTTGTCCTCGAATCTTGTATTCATAACCTTCAGAGTGATCTCCACCAGTAACTTCCCTTCATGATGCCATCTAAGAACCTGCAAAAGAGAAGGACCTCACTAACACTCTCTCCTTTTTTTTCCGTTCTTCTTTTTTTCTGCTCTTTTCTTCTTTTTTGCTTCTTTGTTTTCTAACTAAAAACACCTCAAATGCAAAAAATGTAGACAGAGTAGATGTAATAAGTAAGGAAACAAAACTCAAAACACAAAGAAAGACATTACTTGACTTGCAAGAAAAACTAGAAATTAGACTCAAGAGTATAGACAAATAGGAATTTATCTACAACTTGAACTAATACCAAATGATAAAATAAAAGACACAGGAGTATAAAATTAAACCCAAGAAATGCATAGCGGAAACAAAATAGACACAAATGATAGTAAAGATAGGGTGTGCCTACTAGACCTTTAAGAAACTTGTTCTTAGCAACCTAGGTCACTAGGAAGGGTTTTTTCTATGAGACCTCTAAGAAATTTGTTCTTAGCAACCTAGGTCATTGGAAAAAGGTTTACCTTAATAGGCCTTCAAAGAATCTGTCCTTGACAACCTAGATCAACAAGAAGGAAATTTTGCCTCACATAGAACCAAAATTAGGAAAACCTCACAATTGTAATGATAGTAAAAACTCTGAATTGTCTATAGACCAATTTGTCTATTTATACATAAATACTAAAATCAATAAAAATAAAAATTATTTAATTCTATCTAAAAGATTTAATTTGAAACTAAAATTAAAAAATTAAAGATATGATTATATCTTAAAAGATTTACTCTTAACCAATTTAAATTAGATTAAATCTTTGTAGATTAGATTTGATTTGATTTAAATCTTAAAAGATAAACTGACTCAATTCAAATCTAAGTAAATCTAGACTAAGTCGAAACAAATTAAAACAAATCTAGACACAAGCTAAATATATCTCATCACATATTGGACTAGATAGTAGCGCTTCTAACATGATCAAATTTCTTACTCTCCAAGTTACTTCAATTAAGCTTGATTCCTTGATCTTCAAGTAACTTGAAACAAGCTTGATTCCTTGGGCTCTAAGTTAACGTCATTGCACTTGAAATAAGCTCTTGGGTTACTTGTTCTCAAAGTTATCACCAACAAGTTTTTTCTTTTGTGATAGGACCCATAGCCATGAGAAGATCCCCATTTTTCCTTTTAGTGTTTGAATGAGCAAATTGCCCTTCTAAGCTCATATCATTACCTATAATGGTTATCCTCCAATATTCTAGATAATCTATACTTTGACACTTATAATGCAGAATGGAAGAATTACCCCTATTACTCATGGCATAACCAAGGTTCATACCTGCATAACTACTAAAGCTATCAACTTGAATGAATCTCATCACTGAGGCCAATTTGAAAAGCTTAACCAAGTTTGTGAGGGGAATAGAGTATCACCACTAGAGGCCACCCTTGAGAAGTTCTAGTAGCAAACTGAGGAGAATTTAAAAATTGAAGGAGCCTCTCCTTGAAACTTGGAAATTCAGATTAAACAAATCTCTAGGCAAATAGTAGAAGAATAACAAGGCACACTCCCAAATGGTAAGATTTTCAACACAAAGGAGCAATGTAAGACTGTTATTTAGGAGAATGGTCAATCATGTACAAGCTCGAGAGTGGAAGATAAGTTCAAAGTGGATGATGAAGCCCCTTACAAAACTTAACTAGCAAATGATTCATGTTTAAAGCAAGCATCTATTGAAGCATCCATTCAAGGAAATTGTTCAAATGGCATAAAGGAAAATGAGCTAGATTGCAATACACTATATAAACATTCATCAAATGATTGGATCTCATACCCATAACTACTCAAGAATCCGAATCAAGAGAATCAAATCATTAAGTTTCTTGAAATGTGTAAAAAGATGCTAACCATTATCTTTTCCACAAATACCCTTGGATAATTATGTTCATATACTAAATTTAGAAAGGAGAAGGAAGGGATTAAGATATGGGATCCAGGCATTACTTGAAGTCACTTGAACAGTAGTATAGTCAAGCTTAAAACTATAAACAAGTGCTACTTGGGAGGCAACCCAAGTCTTTTTAGTTTTTCTTTTCCATTGTTTGATTTTCTTTTGCTTTCTTTCTTTAGTGACATGTGTCATTTAGAACCCATTATTTTTTTAGCAATTGACTTGATGTTTCATGCATTTATTCCAGGGACTTGAGTAGAAACATGGAGAAGGAGCAAGTGACATTGAAGACATTGCCACATTCTAAGTTTAGGGCTGTATGCCTCACAGGTTCTTTTCTATTCGTTTACTTATTTCATTTTTTTGTTTTTACTATTTTAGTTTATGTTGATTCCCTATTAATAAGTAATATTTTGATACATTGATTAGCCCTCATATTTGGTTTATTAGACCTTTTTGTGCTTAATTGATTAATACTAGATATATTCAATGAGTTTAGGCTCTAATTGAACTTAATTGTATTTCTTAACATTATTACAAATTTATACTATTTCTATATTTTAAACATATCTTGAGTTGTAGACCTCTAAAAATTACAAATTTTATATTGTAGGAAAGCTGAGAGAAATATCTATGCAGAAGTCAAAAGCTAATTCAGATATCTAATAGATTGAATTGGGCCACGAAATCGGAATAGGGCTACTGCCACCAAAATCTGAGTAGTGTACACTAATTGGGTTATAACTTGAATAGTAGATATTGGATTGAGGCAAAATCAGTGCCATTTGAAAGCTAAGACATATAGCTTCAATCATATGAAGACTACTTTCCAAAATAATAACATCTTGGTTGTAAAATCCCCAATTTTGTCTAAGCTAATTAGCTCAATGTCCCCAGCTAATTAGAGGGGTTAGTGATTAATTAAGGACTAATTGGCTAATCTCGATGAGTAAAAGCTTAGTAAATTAGAGACAAGTCAACAATTGAATCATAATGCACTAAACATTTTAATTAAAGCCTAATTATTCGACCCTCACTAACCCATGATTTAGAAACATAATTAAGCTAATATAATCTTATTAATTAAGTACATGACAAACATTCTACCTTAAATAATTTTAGAAAGATTAAATCCTCACATATTCAATACATGATAGCAATTCTTTTTGAAAAATGTTTCAAAAGTGTAATTAACCGAAATTGATTAAAGAGCAATTAAAATAACTATATGAATCAACACTTAGAGAATTCTAATAGCATTGATAATTCAAAAATCTCCCTTTGTATATGGCTAGAAATTTTGGCCAAGGAAGAGCCAAATTCAACCCTCCATTTGTCTCTTAAATCTTGTATCCTTGGATCTAAGCTTGTGTTAGTAGCATTACTTTAGGCAAGACCAAAAGAAAGGCTATCCACCACTTAGATCATGCCAGATGGGTAAGTCATATTCAATCAAGCAAATCCCAAGAATGGTGATTGCCTTTAACCCCTTGAAAAAACACAAAATGGTCCTTACCATGCATCAAAACTCAAAGGAGACACAACCACTGTAACGCCTTAATAGTCCTACACTATGCTTAAGTCATATTATGTCGTGCTAATAGTCCTACACTAGTTATTATGTAACATCCTCAATTTCATGTCATGCTAAATTACCTCAGTAACCCTGAGTAATTAGGCACTTAATGAGAAATTATAAGATTAAAGCTTAATTAAGGGGTTAACAAAGAGTTAGGAGCTAACTCGGACGAAAAAAGTCAAAACAATGCTTAACCGAGATAAGAAAATCTGTAATTAAGCAAGTCAGATCCTTAATAGATTAATTAAGCATAATCGCCCTTAACTGGCTTAATTAAGTTTGATTAAGGTTAATTAAGCTTAATTGCAACATTAATTTTTGTTAATCATGTTCTTGTGTGTTAATCACTAATCCTTACTTAATCATCTTAATTAAGTTGTATGAGCACTTAATCACATGATTAAATTCAAATTTAGTCAACTAGATAACAAAGTAAAATGTGATGTCATAAAAGCATAAAGCATAAGACAAGAGTGCTTTATGTAAGAGTTAGTACATGCTTTGTTCCCCTATCATCCAAGTTGTCCCCTCAAACCTTATTTAACACAAAATTGAGAAAATATCTCCCTCCTTCCCCTTTATGTTGGACGCCACTTTCTCTCCCCCTATCCTCATCCATTTTCATTTTCACACTCTCTCTATGTTTCCTACTCCTCCAACTTCTCTCTAAAATTCTCTGTTCTTCTTCTTCTTCATCTTCTTCTTCCTTTCTCCACCACCACCACCCAAAACCTCTCACTTAGCCCTTCAAGAACCTCATCTTGGGGTCTTTGGAGACAAGATCTAAACACTACAACCTCCATTTCCAAAAGATCTCAAGAGCTTCTACTTCCTTCTTGCAAACCCGCCACCATCATCTTCTTCTTTCTCTTCTCTTGTTTTTGCGCCATCTTCAAGAAGAGGTAGTCATCTTCATCTTTTATTTTGTTTGCTCAAGAAAGCTTGAAGCTTGGTTCTTTTCATGACTAAGATCTTTAAGTAAAAACTTGAGAAAATCCTCTATGATCTTCATGAGCAAAAGTTTCCATTTTTGGCAAAATATGTTCTTGTTATTCTTCAAGTCTTCTTAATGTTTCTATTTTTGGAAAAATATGTTCTTGTTGTTCTTCTTGTTGTTCTTAAAGTGTTCTTGATGTTTCTACTTTTGGAAAAATATGTTCTTATTGTTCTTCTTGTTATTCTTCAAGTATTCTTGATATTTCTACTTTTGAAAAAATATGTTCTTGTTGTTCTTCAAGTGTTCTTGATATTTCCCTTTTTGGCAAAATATATTCTTGATCTTCTTCAGGTGTTCTTGATATTTCTACTTTTAGAAAAATATATTCTTATTATTGAGTGTTTTTATGTTCTTGATGTTCTTCAAGTATTTTTTGTAACATCCTAATAGTTCCATTCTATGCTTAAGTCATATTGTGGAATTATTAGTTGTTACTTTTGCTTGCGGAACTAACATTACCTTTTAGAAATTACTTTTAACAAAAATAGGGGTAAATTTTTTTTGAATAATAACGAGTAAGCTGTCTTGAAAGCCAAGAGCCATAAGCGCATCGTGAACGTGCAATACAAACGTCGTTATCTCATCCACACATCACATTTAACATAAATAGAAGAAATGAGAATAACCACAATCTAGATAAAGATAACATTCATTCCATAGCCATTCCATAGTTAATATAATAGTAATCATAGCAGAAGTCATACACAAAGATAATAATGGGTCCGATACCTACTGTCGGCCCTACAAAAGAAGCCTACCAAATATATAGTAAAGGGAACACATCAGAAAACCCTACTACCCAGCATGCATACAACAAAATGATAACCCTATAACTACAACCAAATGGGGTATCCTCATGCTTGGCTCCGCATACAATCATCACATTAAGCATCAGCCGGGAGGAAACCATTCCCATATCCACTGGGAGAAACATCACCACGGTCCCCACCTCCAGCACAGCCACGCCCACGAGGCACGGCACGGGTGCGAATGAACCCGCGATCGCGAACCAGGGGTGGTGTGTGATAAGGGATTGCAGGAAAAGAAGATAAATTGGATGACAGACGGATCACAGACGGGTAGGAAGGCTCATACAGGTCTGTCTCCACGTGATAGCTCGGATAAGACGGCTCCGAAAGATCGGAATCCAACGAAACTATCGGCGTCAGATAAGTGTCCGAATCGGAATCTCCATCAATAGGGTACTCAGAGGACGGAAAGGCGGGCAAATGTCATCCATAGTGATGTCCTCGAACAGCTCATGAGGGTGGAAGAACGAACTCATCACAGGTGCATGGAACTGGCGGCTATGGAACATTTAGACCTGCATCGTTGCTTGAGCAATCAGCACAGATGAATTCAGCACCGGGTTGAAGTACCAATGCATCACCAGAAACTCAATGAAAATCACCATTGCGCCCGCCGCCGCATCCTCTGAAGATGGCACAGAAATGTAGGAGTGAGAAATACTAAATTTCTCAGTAGGATCGCGACTAGACAAACACAGTGTCATCGTCATCGTCCCAGCCACTTCGGGTTTAATTATAAAAATAGTGGATAGATATAAGTTTAATTTTTAATGATTTTGAAAACTTAAACTCCGAAGCGAGTTGCTTTTAAACTTACATCATAGCTGCATCATCATGATTAACATACATACAGAAGCATAGAATAAACATTCATAATGCAAATGGACAATATAATTACATGCAAAGACATGCATCATCATGGACTTAACCAGGGTTATACTTAGACTTTACTTTCATTTTTAGCATGTGCTTAACGTTCTTTTACTTTTCCTTTGAAATAGACTGCTTTTGGACATGAGCTCATTCCGTGACTGTCATCACACAGTACTAACCAAATCAGACTAAGCCGATATTGGTTACCTCTAAGTTGGAGGGTCCTCCATGTCACCCTTGCCTCCCTCGTAGAGGTTCCTTATGGATCACCATCTTTCACTTCCCGGAAGTGATCGAGGGGTCATATCCCATGGTTTCTTTTCTTATCATTATACTTGACATGCATAATACTTCTTGACTACACACATGCAATGATATGACTAAGCCCATAATTTTGACGGAAATCCGGCAGCATAACGGCTAAACTGGAGCTTACCCAAAATGCCAATCATCAACTTTTAACCAACAATTCATCATATCTATATCATATCATCATACTCATCATTCAATCATGAGACAAAGCTCAATCAAACTCATCATTCATCATGCCGCATGGCATCATACATTCATACCCTAAAGGGGTTCATAGTTGTGTTATTCTTTGTGAGGAACATTATGAATTATCACATGATTTCTCATGGTTACTCATGAAAGAATCACATAGTTAAGATGTGTGTATATGGTCTTTTAGTTACTTAATTCTCATATGAAATTATTCTTTACTTGAATTCATGCCTTATGGAATACTTATTCAAATTAATTAAGTTAAGTGATTGTTTCCTTTCCTCGATATAGTGCACTTAGTGATTCCTAGGTTCATGGTATGCTCAGAGGCCCTAATCATACTTCTGTTTCCAAGGAGTTCGAGATCCCTCTAATCCTTGGGTGATGACAACGCATAACCACATCATGAACCCAACAACACCATGTTCACTAAATACCAAGGGTGATTTTTAACTTAACCAAGTTACAGGGCTTCAAGCTTTTATCTTAAAGATTAGATCTTTATGAAATAATGATACAAGTTACTAACTTTTCCACTAAAAATTCTCGTTCTTTATAAAAGTTGACTTATTTAATTATTCTAAGACCTTCAAGGTCTCAACTTTATGATTTAAAGTTGTCTTTACATTAAAAGGTTCCTACTTTATCAACTAGTGACCTGAAACATTAACTTTAAAGTTAAAAAGTCTTAATCTTTATAAAAGTTAACACCTTTAAGCATTGTTTTGGTTTAAGATCTAAACTTTATGAATTTAAATGTTATAAAATAACACTTTATGACTTAAAGGTCTCATTCTTGTATAAAGTTTGAAACTTTATGAAAGGTCTTTTCTTTAAGGTTTGATTTCTTAGACATAAAGTGACAATATATTATTTTCTAACTCAAAAAGGCTTATTATGCCAAAAAGCTTAGACTTTTACATGCATTCTTGTCTTAGAAACAAAACAAAAGAAGACTTTATGATGGCACTAAAACTTGCGCCACTTTAAGTGTGTCAAGAAGCACACTTTTTAAAGTTTTAAGCTTTAGAATGTTCAAAGTCTTATCAAATCATGGGAACATAAAAAGATGAAGCTTTTCTAATCATCAACTCATCATAAGAAAAGGAACAACTTTAAGCAAGATACCATCAAGGAACCTTCAAGAACAGATTTTGCCAAAAGTAGAAACTTAAGAACACTTGAAGAACATCAAGAACACATTTTATTAAAAGTAGAAACTTAAGGACACTTGAAGAACATCAAGAACATTCAAGAACATATTTTGCCAAAATGGGAAACTTAAGAACACTTGAAGAACATCAAGAACACATTTTACTAAAAGTAGAAACTTAAGAACACTTGAAGAACATGAATGATTTTCTCAAGTTTCCACTTAGAGATCTTGGTCATGAAAGAACTAAGCTCCAAGCTTTCTTGAGCAAACAAAATGAAAAGGATGAAGATCACTACCTTTCTTGAAGATGGCGCAAAAACAAGAGAAGTGGAAGAAGAAGATGATGACTCCTCTTGATGATGATGGTGGCGGTTTTGAATGAGCAACGAGAGAACTCTTGAGTTCTCTTGAAAATGAGTCTTGTAGTGTTTAGATCTTGTCTCCAAAGACCAAAAGATGTGATCTTTGAAGGGCTTAGTGAGGAAGGTTTGGTTATGGAGGTGGAGAATGATAAAGAAGATGAAGAAGAAGAAGAGGAAATGTAAAGAAAGGTTGGAGAGTTTGAGAACTTTAGAGAGAGAATGAGAAGTTGAAAATGAAGTGAATATGTGTGTGTTGTGTTGTTGTGGCCGAAACTTTTAGTAGGGTTGGGGAAGATATTTTTGCTTCATTTTGTGTTAATTAAGGCTTAGGGAGACAATTTTGATGATGGGGGAACAAACTATGGTCAAATTCTTATATAAAGTAGTCTTGTCTCATGCTTTATACTTTTATGACATCACTCTTTACTTTATTGTCTAGTTGACTAAATTTGAATTTAATTATGCGATTAAGTGCCCATATAACTTAATTAAGATAATTAAGCAAGGATTAGTGATTAACACACAAGAACATGATTAACAAAAATTAATCTTGCAATTAAGCTTAATTAACCTTAATTAAACTCGATTAGGCTAATTAAGGGCGATTAGTACTTAATTAAGCTATAAGGGCTGTGAATTACTTAATTAGAGAATATCTAATCTTGATTAAGCATTCTCTTGACTTTCCTCATCCGAGTAACCCCCTTAATTAAGCCTTAATCTCACAATTTCTCATTAAGTACCTAATTACTCAGGGTTACTGAGGTAATTTAGTACGGCATGAAATTGAGGATGTTACATTTCTCCTCCGCTTTAAAAAAAATTTTGCCCTCAAAATTCGTTATCTGTAAATAAATTCGGATACTTATTCTTCATTTCAGCCTCCAGCTCCCACCTATACTCTTCCATATTTCCTCTACCCAAGCCACCTTGACCAAGGGTACCGACTTATTCCTCAGCTGTTTTGCCCTGCGATCCACGATCTGAGATAGTGGTAAATTGAAAGTTAGGTCCTCCCTTAACTGTACACTTTCAGGCTCAAGTAGATGACTAGGATCGGAATGGTATTTTCTCAATTGAGACACATGGAAAATATCATGAAGGTTTGACAAATTTGGAGGTAAGGCCATTTGGTAAGCAACTAACCTGACATGTTTTAAAATTTGAAAAGGGCCAAGGAAATGGGGGCTTAACCTTTTGACCTTCATGGCTCTACCTATGCCAGTCATAGGAGTGATTTTTAGGAACACATGTTCTCCTTCTTAGAACTCTAGAGGCTTTTTCCTCTTATCTGCATAACCCTTTTGACGGCTTTGGGCTGTAAGGATTTTGTCCCTAATCCTTTTGACTTGCTCTGTGGTCTGCCTTACAAGATCAGGTCCCAATAGGCTTTGCTCACCAGATTCAAACCAATATAGGGGAAATTGGCATCTCCTTCCATACAAAGCTTCATAGGGTGTGATCAATTGGATTTTTATATACTTATTTTCCCTCATCCCTAGCTCATTAATTCTCTCTTGTGCCTAATTGTTTTGAATTGGACCGTTTTGTATTATTTGGATTTTGTTTGGGTTTGAGTTAAAATTTCCAGCATTAGGCGAATTCTGACACTATTTTGGTTTTTGGGTTATATCTTGAGTTATAGAGCTCATTTTATTGCGATTCTTGATTTGTAGGAAAGCTGAGAGATAGGCCTACAAGTGATATGAAGAAGTTAGAAGCCAATTCTGGTGTTAAGAAGCTGAAATTGGGCCTAGAAGTGAACTGAAGCGGTGCAATCGCGGTTTCTGAATGGGGTGCAGTATTTGGACCATATCTTGGTCCATAGTAGCCCAATTGAGTCCATTCCAATGGCATTTTGAAGCTGACATCCAAAGCTTTAAGTGATCTTCAGACCACAAATCCAAACTGATGCGTTTTCATTGCCAACAATGCGGACAAACGTTACTGACTGGATTAGAAAACATACTTGCATATTTTTAGCATAACTTCCTTTATATAATTCAGAATTTAGCAAATAAGGTATCCAGATTCAGAGAAGAGAGAGGGGATTAATGTAATAGCTGTTACGGATTGATGGAGAGATGTTTTGATTCGATTTTGGCTGGCTAACTTAGGGGGAAGCCAGAATTGTAATGGACAGATTTTTGGAATAGGAAATTTTTCGATTTTTAATTTTTTGGTTCTTCTTCTCCTCTCTTCTCTCACGCCCCCCTACCTTAACAACTCGTCTTCCTCCATTCATGGAGGAGTAAGCTTCCATCTAATCCAAGAATTCAAGGAACATCATCACTCAAGAGGATTGGCTAACAAGAGTTCAACTATTCCATTCGGTTTCTTCTATCCTTTCTCTCATCTTAATTCGGTTTTGGAATTTAAGGTTTTCATTCTAAAATTCTAATCAAGAGTTCAGTTGTCTCATATCAATTTGTGATTGTTCGATTCAATTGTTGAAAGAAGAAGAATTAGAATTCAGGTCTGAGTTCTAAGGTTAATGCATTGGTGATTAAAACTGATACAACTCAACTAGGTTTTAGAGATTTCTGAACATTGGTTGATTATGTGTTAGTCAAATGCATGAAGGTTTTTGTGTGAATGCTAAAATTGGATTGAGGTTTCATTCAATTTTATGATTAACCATTGAGTCGAATTGTTGATATATATATCTAGAATTCGATGATTGAGTGATAATTGTTGCCTTTTGGTTCTTGGATTGGATTTCAAAATTTTGTTCATTTCTTTTTCTACTAATTTCGGTATTTTAAATTTCAAAACCCCCCCAATTTCTTGATCATATAACATTGTCATCGCTGGGAAACGACCCGGGTTGCACCCTTGCTACGAGTTTAGTGTAATTCGGTTTTTAATTGTAATTTGGAGCAGGCTGCGACACTTGCTGCCAAATTTTGGCGCCGCTGCCGGGGATGATTGATGTTATTTGGTCATGTTAATATGTGTTTATAGCATTGCATATTTTGTTTTGATGTGTGCCTGGTCAAGTTGTTAGTCTTAATTCATAGTTAGTAGTTCGATACTATGGTTTTTGACGACTAACTCATTTCAGTTGATTTTAGGGGACTTGATTCCATAGTAAAACATCATTCTGAGAAAAACTCAATCCTTTGGATTGAGCCCCCCCTTGTTTTTGTCAAATTCCATCGTTTAGATAGGTTTTTAGAGGTTTCTTGATCTTTTCGGTATTTTTTTAGGGATGTAATGGGTATTTTTGTAAAAGATTTTGTGCTTTGATTGACTTGAAAATTGGTCAGTTGAAGGAAAATGGCCTTCTGATCAGGATCAAAGCAAAGCTATTGACTTTTTATTTGTAAGCCAAATTCCTTTGTTTAGACCACTTTTTTAATTTTTAAAATTTTTCTTTGTATTTTCTTACTCCTTGAGGGTAAAATTTTTTAGGTGTGGTGGTCCGGTAACTTTTAAAAATTTTATGGTAGTGTTTTTATATTTATTTTGATTATTTTGAGTGTTTGTGCGCATGTTTTAGTGCTTTGTGCATATGGTTCTGTTTGCTATTTTTTTTAGTGCATGACTAGGTCTGATCCAACTTCTAATTTAGTTGAATTTGATCCTGAATTAGAAAGAACTCTCAGACAAATTAGAAGAGCTAAGAGGAGGTTGTTTGAGACCAGTTCTGCTAGTAATTCTGTTTTTGATTCTATTCCTGATTTTGTTCAAAATTCTGACTTTCCAGGAAGCATGGCTAATAGAACCTTGAAGGAACTTGCAGCACCTGATGTCAACTATCAAGCTTTGGCCATCCAGTACCCGAATTTGGATGCAGACTTCGAGCTAAAATCAGGACTGATACATCTGCTGCCTAAGTTTCATGGCTTAGCTGGAGAGGACCCTCACAAGCACTTGAAGGAGTTCCATGTAGTGTGCTCAACCATGAAGCCGCATGGGGTGGAGGAAGATCACGTCAAGCTGAGGGCATTTCCCTTCTCCCTAGATGGATCTACCAAGGATTGGTTGTACTACTTGCATCCGTGTTCCATTATGAGCTGGCAAGACATGAAGAGGATGTTCTTGGAGAAATTCTTCCCTGCCTCAAGAGCTGCTTCCATCAGAAAAGAAATTTGTGGCATAAGGCAGATTAGTGGAGAGACATTGCATGAGTATTGGGAGGGGTTCAAGAAATTGCGTGCAAGTTGTCCACACCATCAGATTAGTGACCAGCTTCTCATTCAATATTTTATGAAGGTCTCATGCCAATGGATAGAAGTATGGTTGATCTTTATACGGAGGGCTTTGGTAGATAAAACACTCTTTGCAGCTCGTGAATTAATTGCAAACATGGCTGCCAATGCACAACAATTTGGTACCCGAGCCATAGCGTCAACAAGAGGAGTGAATGAAGTGCATACCACTAATGCCACTGATGCAAACCAGCAGAGGATGGAGAACCAAATAGATGAGTTGACAACCTTGGTGAGGCAATTGGCACTTGTCCAGCAGCAACCCTAGCAGCCAGTAGCTATAATTTGTGGCATTTGCTCTATACCAGGACATCCAACAGATTAGTGTCCGCATCTGCAGGAGAGCAATGAAACTGTTGCAGGAATTTTTCCTGGTAGGCCTTATCAGCAGCAGCAACAGCAGAAGAGCTACGATCCATTCTCCAACACATACAATCCTGGCTGGAGAGATCACCCAAATCTGAGGTATGGCAATAACTTCAATCAGTTTCAGCAACCTCAGTTTAAGCAAAATTTTGCTGGACCAAGCTCAGGACAATACCATCCAACAGTTTAGCAAAATAAACCACAAAGCAACAAAGAATTTCGAGCCAAGCTTGGCAGAATTGGTGAAGCAGATGGCAACCAGTAGCGTTCAATTTTAGCAACGAACAGAAGCCAGCATTCAAAATCTG
This sequence comes from Pterocarpus santalinus, assembly GCA_031439595.1. NCBI lineage: Eukaryota > Viridiplantae > Streptophyta > Magnoliopsida > Fabales > Fabaceae > Pterocarpus > Pterocarpus santalinus. The sequence continues at coordinate 45,581,267 of CM062532.1, read as the reverse complement.
CAAACATAGATTGGTCAATTGGCTACAACAGTAAATGAGATGAAGTCTCAAGGCTCTGGCAACCTTCCTCCCAATCCGTGAGCAACCCAAAGAATGTGAGTTCCATCACTTTGAGAAGCGATAAGCAGCTTAAGGTTCCTGATGCTGCAGATTCTGCAGAGGTGGTAGCAGAAAATTCTGATTCTGTAGAAATAAAAACAAATGGGGCAGAAGCGAGCAGTAGCAGCAAGCAACTTGAACAAAGTGTTCTACTGCCTTTCCCCAACAGAGTGACACAAAACAAGAAGCAGGCAGAAGCTGAATTGGACAAGGAGATCATGGACACATTCAGAAAAGTGGAGGTCAATATTCCGCTCCTAGAAGCCATCAAACAGATTCCAAAGTATGCCAAATTTCTCAAGGATTTGTGCACTCATAGAAGGAGGCTGAAGGGAAATGAGAAGGTGAGCATGGGCAGAAATGTTTCTGCAATCATTCAGCCAAATATTCCTCCGAAATGCAAGGATCCGGGGACTTTCACCATTCCATGCATCATAGGAAATGCTTGATTGATCAAGCTATGTTGGATCTTGGGGCTTCAATTAATGTCATGCCAAAATCAATTTACTAGTCTTTGTGCATTGGAGAGCTCAAGCCAACAGGAGTGGTCATCCAACTCGCCAACCGGAGCACAACTCACCCTGAGGGAGTTTTAGAAGATGTGTTGGTAAGAGTAAATGACCTTATTTTCCCTGCTGATTTCTATGTGCTAAATATGGAGGATGAATTGCATGCTAATCAACCAACATTAATCTTAGGTAGGCCATTTTTGAAAACTGCTAAGACTAAGATTGATGTGCATTCTGGTACATTATCCATGGAATTTGGAGATAGTAAAGTGCAATTTAATCTATTTGATGCCATGAGATACCCAACAGAAGAGCATTCTGTTTTTCATATAGATATTATTGATTCATTGGTTGATGAAGTGCATGAGAACATGTTTGCTGAATTATATTGTGTTGATTGTGATTGTGATGGTAGCAATGACTTATGTGCTGTTTGTGCTATTTATGCTGAATTTGCTGCATGCTTACAAGCTGAAAATGCTATTTGTGCTGTTTCTGAATCTGCTGTTTCTACTGAATGTACTATTTCTGCAGATTCTGATTTAATTTCTGCACATGCTGAAAGTTCTGTTGCTGTTTCTGTTGAAAATTCTATTTCTAATTGTGCAAATTCTACTGCTGTTCAAAATTTTTCTGATGAATCAGATTCTATTCCTGCTGTTAATTACAAATCTGAAAACTCTGTTTCTGCTGTCACATTATTTTCTATTGCAGAAAATTCTGTTTCCACTTATTTAATTTCTGCTACAACATCTGTTTCTAGCAATTATGCTACTATTCCCTCTAGTTGCATAAGTGCATCTGTCTATTGTTTCTGTGATTACATTGCATCGCTATTTACGTAGGTTCCACATTACCATTTTCGCACATTACGCTACTTGATTTGTAGCATAAAGTGCATTCTGAAATTTACGCTAATGAAAATTATGTTTACGCAAATTTTGTTTACGCTGCAAGTACATTTCTGGCGATTACGATGTTGGTGTGCAAATTTTAAATTCTGACTCTGCTGATTCTGCTTTAGCTTCCATAGGATATGATGATGTTGTTGTGCAGAAATTTTTCACAGTGCGGTGTTGAACCTAAACCATCAGAAGCAACTCCAAGATTAGCACCTTCTATCATGGAGCCACCTACCTTGGAATTGAAGCCATTGCCAGAAAATTTGAAATATGCATTTTTGGCACCAAATGAGAAGCTACCAGTCATCATAGCCAAAGATCTACAACTAGAGCAAGAAGAGAAGTTGCTGAACATTCTGAGGCAGAACATGAAGGCTATAAATTTGGACATTGGCAGACATACCTGGGATTAGCCCCTCTACATGCATGCACAGAATTCAGTTAGAGGAGGGAGTGAAACCAGTGAGGCAACCTCAGAGAAGGCTCAACCCGCTGATCTTGGATGTGGTGAAGAAAGAAGTGAGCAAATTTTTAGCTGCAGGAATTATTTATCCAATTTCAGACAGCAAGTGGGTGAGCCCGGTGCAAGTGGTTCCAAAGAAGACTGGAATAACAGTGGTGAAGAACTCAAAGGAGGATTTAATGCCTACAAGAGTGCAGAATAGCTGGAGAGTTTGCATAGACTATAGGAGGCTGAACCAGGCCACCAGGAAGGACCACTTCCCATTACCCTTCATTGATCAGATGCTAGAGAGATTGGCAGGTCAGTCGCACTACTGTTTTCTTGATGGGTTTTCTGGCTATTTTCAGATCCACATTGCACCAAAAGATCAGGAGAAGACCACCTTTACTTGCCCATTTGGCACATTTGCATACCGGAGGATGCCTTTTGGTTTATGCAATGCCCCAGGTACATTTCAGAAGTGCATGGTGAGTATTTTTTCTGACTTTCTAGAGAATTGTATGGAAATCTTTATGGATGATTTTACTGTTTATGGCACTTCATTTGATGCATGCTTGGATAGTCTTGATAGGGTATTACATAGATGTGTTGAGTCTCACCTTGTTCTGAATTATGAGAAATGTCATTTTATGGTTAGGCAAGGTGTAGTCTTAGGACATGTGATTTCTAGTGAGGGTATTGCTGTTGATAGGTCTAAGATTGATGTTATTGCTTCTTTACCTTACCCCACATGTGTGCGGGAAGTGCATTCTTTTCTTGGACATGCAGGTTTTTATAGGCGATTTATTCAGGACTTCAGTAAAATTGCCCTTCCACTTTCCAAGCTGCTACAAAAGGATATAGACTTCCAGTTTGATGATAACTACAGGAGAGCTTTTGACCAGTTGAAGCGGCACCTGATTTCTGCTCCTGTTCTTCAGCCGCCGGACTGGGAATACCCGTTTGAGCTCATGTGTGATGCATCAAACCTTGCAGTTGGAGCTGTTCTTTCCCAGAGGGTTGGGAAGATTCCTCATGTCATAGCATATGCCTCCCGGACCCTAGACTCTGCACAGGCTAATTACACCACCACAGAGAAGGAGCTTTTAGCCATTATTTTTGCTTTAGATAAATTCCGTGCTTATTTGTTAGGAACTAAAGTAACTATTTTTTTTGATCATGTGGCCTTGAAGTTCTTACTGAAGAAGCCGGATGCAAAGCCTAGACTCATCAGGTGGATGTTGCTGCTGCAAGAATTTGATATTGAGATCCAGGACAAGAGTGGGTGAGAACACGGTAGCAGAACCACTTGAGTCGCATTTCACAGACCTTGGAGCCTCTACCTATCCATGAGACCTTTCCAGATGAGCAACTTTTAGAGTTGCGAGGTAAGGATCCATGGTATGCTGATTTGGTTAACTATCTAGTTGCTTCTGAATTGCCTGCCTACTTTAAAAAGCATCAGATAGACAAACTTAAGAGTGAGGCTAAATATTATGTCTGGGATGATCCTTATTTGTGGCGCATGTGTAGTGATCAAATTATTAGGCGTTGTGTGCATGAACTTGAAATTCCTTCTATTTTGCATTTCTGTCACACACTTGCTTGTGGTGGTCACTTTGGACCACAATGCATTGCTAGGAAGGTCTTAGATGCAGGTTTTTATTGGCCCACATTGTTTCGTGATTCTTACACTTATTGTAAGAATTGTGAACAGTGTCAAAAGACAGGTACTATTTCCCGTAGGAATGAGATGCCTCAACAACCATTATTGTTTTGTGAGATATTTGATGTTTGGGGTATTGACTTTATGGGTCCATTTCCTGTCTCATTTGGTTTTGTTTATATTCTGCTGGCTGTTGATTATGTCTCCAAGTGGGTGGAGGCCAAAGCCACCCGGACTGATGATTCTCATGTTGTTGTAGATTTTGTCAGATCACACATTTTTTGCAGGTTTGGAGTGCCTAAAGCAATCATCAGTGATCAGGGGAGCCATTTCTGTAACAGGAACATGGCAACTTTGTTGAAGAAATATGGTGTCACACACAAGGTCTCAACTCCATACCATCCGCAGACTAATGGACAGGCGGAGGTATCAAATAGGGAGTTGAAGGCGATTCTAGAAAAACAAGGCAGCCTAACAGGAAGGATTGGAGCAAGAGGCTTGAGGATGCATTATGGGCTTACCACACTGCCTACAAGACTCCTTTGGGGATGTCTCCCTATAGGATTGTCTTTGGCAAGGCATGTCACCTTCCGGTAGAAATTGAGCACAAAGCCTATTGGGCAGTCAAGAACTGCAACCTTGATATGAGCCAATCCGGACTTCACAGGAAGCTCCAACTTCAGGAGTTAGAGGAGATCCGGTTGGAAGCCTATGAGAACTCCCGCATGTACAAGGAGAAGACAAAACTCATTCATGATAAGAAGTTACTGCGGAAGGAGTTCTCCATTGGTCAGAAAGTGCTTCTCTACAATTCTCGCCTCAAGCTCTTTTCTGGTAAGCTTCGTTCTAGGTGGCTAGGTCCTTATATAGTGACTAAGATATTTCCATATGGTGCTGTGCAGATTTTGGAGCCTGGGACTAATAAAGCTTTCACGGTGAATGGCCACCGCCTGAAGCCATTTCATGAAGACACACCCTTGGAAACCATTGAGGAGGTCCGCTTGTTAGCGGCCACTTACACTTACACTTGATAGGGGAGTTTTTCTGTTCTTTCCCTCACCTCATTTTACTTGCCTTGCATTTCCATTGTGTGTATTACATTGAAGACAATGTAAAGTTGAAGTATAGGGGAGTGGTTTCAACATAGGTTGTAGGTTGTGTTGTTTGGTAATTAATCATGCATTATAGATTTGTTTCATGGTTGTTTTTACTTCATTTTTTTCATTTAAAAAAAAAAATTCTGCTTTGTTTTACTTCGCTTCTCCATTGTTGAATTGAAAGTTGCTAAGTTAAGGCATTAGGTTATAGGGAGAATAGAGTTCCAACATGATTTCATTTTTCTATCCCCTCTTGATATGTGTGAGTTGGGTGGTTGATCTTGATTTGCAATGATTGAGTATGTTGGACTTTACCTTTGTGAGCTTTTGAGCCTTATTTTGGATGGTAGCACTTCATGCCATTCTTTTCTTTCTTGTGTGTTTTCCCTCATAAATTTTGTTATTCTAGAACTTGCTTTGATTCTTCTTTGAGGCTACATTTTTTCATTCGCATTCATGAACATGATAGAGGCATTTCTTTGATTTTAACCACTTAGCCATATAGCCTACCCTGCATTTTGCCCCTTGTTTAGCCCCTTTGAGCCTTATTGACCATTCTTTGGTTTCTAGTACATTACAAGCTTTAAGTGGAAAACCATGTTATACCCAACCTTAGGGAATAGGGAGTGCATTGGTTTCATCATTATTGTTGTATTTGGGATCAAGTGTGGAGGTTTGAAAGAAAAAAAAAAAAAAAAGAGAAAGAAAGAAAAAAGAAGTAAAAAAAAAAAACTAAAACAAAAAAAAAACTAACAAATAAATAAAATGGGGACTCTTGATAAAGGGGAAAGAAAGTTTAAAGAGAGTAAGTGTGTGATGGCTTAATTTGTCTAATGACCAATGTCACTTCTATTCTCTTAGGTTGTATCTTGTCATATCCTCATATTTTCCAACCCTTACCTTAGCCCCATTCAACCTTGGATAAACTCCTCTTGATTTGTGTTTGCATATGATTGTGAGTAGTGGAGAAGTAGAAGATTAACAAGCTTATGGTAATGCATTGTCTATTGAGGTGACCTGAGTGAAACACTTTTGCCCATACACTTGAGAGTTGAGAGATTTAAACACCATCTTGTTAATCCTTTCATGCTTGATCTATTTGCATTTCGAAGGATATTGCTTAACTTACATTTTTGAGAGATGGAATGTTGAATGATTTGATTGTTGGAAACTCTTGATACCTTGTATGCTCTTATGTTCCTAAGCTTGGCACTTTTGATGATTCATTGGAGAATTTGCTTGTTCACTTTGGGTTATTCCATGATTTTTAGGTTGCATGTTTCTTTGTCCTTAGTTGAATCTTGCATGAGGACATGCAAGAGTTAAGTGTGGGGGAATTTGATCAATTGGATTTTTATATACTTATTTTCCCTCATCCCTAGCTCATTAATTCTCTCTTGTGCCTAATTGTTTTGAATTGGACCGTTTTGTATTATTTGGATTTTGTTTGGGTTTGAGTTAAAATTTCTAGCATTAGGCGAATTCTAACACTATTTTGGTTTTTGGGTTATATCTTGAGTTATAGAGCTCATTTTATTGTGATTCTTGATTTGTAGGAAAGCTGAGAGATAGACCTACAAGTGATATGAAGAAGTTAGAAGCCAATTCTGGTGTTAAGAAGCTGAAATTGGGCCTAGAAGTGAATTGAAGCGATGCAATCGCGGTTTCTAAATGGGGTGCAGTATTTGGACCATATCTTGGTCCATAGTAGCCCAATTGAGTCCATTCCAGTGGCATTTTGAAGCTGACATCCAAAGCTTTAAGTGATCTTCAGACCACAAATCCAAACTGATGCGTTTCATTGCCAACAATGCAGACAAACGTTACTGACTGGATTAGAAAACATACTTGCATATTTTTAGCATAACTTCCTTTATATAATTCAGAATTTAGCAAATAAGGTGTCCAGATTTAGAGAAGAGAGAGGGGATTAATGTAATAACTGTTACGGATTGATGGGGAGACGTTTTGATTCAATTTTGGCTGGCTAACGTAGGGGGAAGCCAGAATTGTAATGGACAGATTTTTGGAATAGGAAATTTTTCGATTTTTAATTTTTTGGTTCTTTTTCTCCTCTCTCCTCTCACGCCCCCCCCCCCACCTTAACAACTCGTCTTCCTCCATTCATGGAGGAGTAAGCTTCCATCTAATCCAAGAATTCAAGGAACATCATCACTCAAGAGGATTGGCTAACAAGAGTTCAACTATTCCATTCGGTTTCTTCTATCCTTTCTCTCATCTTAATTCGGTTTTGGAATTTAAGGTTTTCATTCTAAAATTCTAATCAAGAGTTCAGTTGTCTCATATCAATTTGTGATTGTTCGATTCAATTGTTGAAAGAAGAAGAATTAGAATTCAGGTCTGAGTTCTAAGGTTAATGCATTGGTGATTAAAACTGATACAACTCAACTAGGTTTTAGAGATTTCTGAACATTGGTTGATTATGTGTTAGTCAAATGCATGAAGGTTTTTGTGTGAATGCTAAAATTGGATTGAGGTTTCATTCAATTTTATGATTAACCATTGAGTCGAATTGTTGATATATATATCTAGAATTCGATGATTGAGTGATGATTGTTGCCTTTTGGTTCTTGGATTGGATTTCAAAATTTTGTTCATTTCTTTTTCTACTAATTTCGGTATTTTAAATTCCAAAACCCCCCCCAATTTCCTGATCATATAACATTGTCATCGCTAGGAAACGACTCGGGTTGCACCCTTGCTACGAGTTTAGTGTAATTCGGTTTTTAATTATAATTTGGAGCAGGCTGCGACACTTGCTGCCAGGGTGCCATACCAATACTTGCATGATGGCTATTGTTATAGGCAAACTCAATTGTATTTATCCCAACACACAAGCTCTCAACATATCCTCCAAAGTTTGGAAAGTCTACTCCGACTGTCCATCTGTCTGGGGGTGATAAGATGTACTTAGGCAAAGCTTCGTCCCAAATGCCTTTTGCAAGGCTCCCTAGAATCTAGAGGCAAACCTTGGGTCCCTATCTGAGATTATGGTTGAAGGTACACCATGCAGTCTTACTATCTCTTGAACATACAGCTGGGCTAACTTTTCCAAAGGATAAGTTGCTCGAATGGGTAAAAAGTGAGCAGACTTGGTTAATCTGTCAACTATTACCCATATTGCATCGAACCCAGCTTGCATTTTGGGTAAACCCATCATGAAGTCCATAGAGATATTTGTCCATTTCCATTTTGGGATCTCCAATGGTTGTAACATACTAGAGGGCTTTTGGTGTTCAATCTTTACTTTTTGGCAGACTAAACACTTGCCTACCAACTCCGCAACGTCCCTCTTCAATCCTGGCCACCAGAACATCTTCTTAACATCTTAATACATCTTTGTCACACCGGAGTGTATGGTGAAATGGCTCTTATGAGTGTCCTCCAAAATCGTTCTTCGGAGGTCACCACTTGTGGGTACACAAACTCTTCCTTCAAATTTCCATAGCCCATTTGTACTTTGTGCAAAACCCTTCAACCTTCCTTCTTTCACCAACACTAGGGTTTTCAAGAACTCCTCTTCCTCGCCTTGGGTTTGAGCAATTTGACTCTTGAAATCGCTCGTCACCCTAAGCTGATTCAATCTTAAACTATGGGGGGTCAACATAACTGCAAGGTTAAGGTCTTTGAAGCTCCTTACTAGCTCATCCTCTTTGACCATCATCCATGATGCATGCAAGGATTTCCAACTTAATGCGTCAGCCACCACATTGGCTTTTCCAGGATGATAGTTCAACCCAAAATCATAATCCTTTAGAAACTCCATCCATCTCCTTTGCCTCATATTTAACTCCTTTTGATCAAAGAGATACTTCAAGCTCTTATGATCAGAGAACACCTCGAACCTTACACCATACAGATAATGCCTCTATATCTTCAGGGCAAACACTACTACCACTAGTTCCAAGTCATGGGTTGGGTAGTTCACTTCGTGAGGCTTCAACTGCCTAGAGACATAAGCCACCACGTTCCTATTCTGCAACAAGACATAACCTAAACCTCTCCCAGAGGCATCACAGTAAACCTCAAATGGTCCACTAGGATCCGGCAAAACTAATACTGGGGTTGAGGTTAACTTACATTTTAGCTCTTGAAAGCTCTTCTCATAGTCCATTGTCTACAAGTCCATTGTCTACACAAACGGGGCATCCTTCCTTGTCAACTTGGTTAAGGGTAAAGATATCTGGGAAAATCCTTTTATGAACCTGCGGTAGTAACCGGCTAAACCCAAGAAACTCCTTATCTCAGTTATTGAGGCTGGTCTCTCCTAATTCATCATAGCCTTAACCTTATTTGGGTCTACAGCAATACCCCCTTATGACACTACATGCCCTAAGAACTTTACTTCCTCCATCCAGAACTCATACTTAGATAACTTGGCATAAAGCTCCTTTTCCTTCATGATCCTCAACATAACCCTCAAATGTTCTTCATGTTCCTCCTTTGTCCTCGAATAGATGAGAATATCATCTATGAAAACAACTACAAACTTGTCCAAGTAGGGTCTAAAGATCCTGTTCATATAATCCATAAAAACGGCAGGGGCATTAGTCAATCCAAATGACATTACCGTAAACTCATAATGCCCATACCTTGTCCTAAAAGCTGTCTTGAGTATATCCTCCTCTTTTACCCTTATCTGATGATATCGGATCTCGAGATCAATCTTAGAAACACATTTGCACCTCATGATTAGTCCATGAGGTCATCTATCCTAGGCAAGGGATACTTGTTCTTAACAGTCACCTTGTTTAATTGCCTGTAATCCACACACAACCTCATATTGCCATCCTTCTTTTTCACAAATAACACCGAGGCTCCCCAAGGTGAGGCACTAGGTCTTACGAACTTCTTCTCCAACAATTCTTCTAATTGTCCCTTCAACTCCGACAACTCCACTGGGGACATCCTATAGGGTGCTATAGAGATTGGCCTAGTACCCGGCACTAACTCTATAGAAAACTCGATTTCCCTTCAGGAAACTCGGGTATGTCGTCAGGAAATACATCCGGGTATCCCCTAGCTATGGGGATCTCATCCAATATCTGCTCGAGTTCCACTTCACTTGCCATGAGGAGAACATATCCCTGATCACCAAACTCACTACTTCCTACCCTAACAGAGTTCAAAAACAAACTAATAGGTCCATGGGCTTAACAAGTACAGGGGGAAGAACAACAGATTTTTCAGAGCAATTTATCATAGCATGGTTAACCGAAAGCCAATCCATGCCCAGAATCAAATCCAAACCAGACAAAGGCAAACAAATCAAATTCGCTACAAAAGACCTACCATCAATTTGGAATTGATAACTCAAGCAATAATGTCAAGTCTTAACTAGTTTCTCGACAAGAGTAGAAACAATTAACATTTAGGAAAATTCAGACGTAGACAATCCTAATTTATCTACACAATCATGGGAAATAAAGGAGTGTGTAGTTCCATAATGATACAGCACAGTTAAGGTCCTACCATTGACCTCGCACTTACCTTGGATCAGATCGTTGGACCAAGTGGCTTCCTCAGCATTAAGGGCAAAAACCCTTCCTTGGTGTTGGGGCTTGTTGGCAGGGGACAACAGCTTGCGGTCTGATCTCTCGCCATATGCCCAGGCTTTTCGCATCAGAAACAAGCATTCTGGCCAGTTAAATAAGGGCGTCCTCCATGATGTTTACCACATTTAGGGCAAGCTTGACCATTCGCCGGCTTGGTTGGGTTCCCAGTCGGCTTCTAGGGTTGCTTTCCTTTGAAACCTCCACCTTGAAATGGTTTCCTCAGGGGTTGGGGCTTGAACCTCTGCCCTTGCGGTGCCAGCTTCTTCTTGTAGTCTTGCCATCGACAGCTTGCAGTTGCAATCCTCCACCAAACAGCACTTGTTGACGAGTGCAGCATAGTCACGGATCTCCATTGGTCCTACAGATGCCAATATCTCCTCACGCAATCCCCCTTCAAACTTCACATATTTCCAGTGCTTATCCAGGTTCCCTTGATAAATTGTCAAGAACTTGTATAGCTTTTTGAACTTGGTCGTATACTCTGTAATATTCATGGTCCCTTGTCACAGACTCATGAACTCCAGCTCCTTCGCATTCCTCACGGCTGCAGGAAAATACTTCTCATAAAAGTGCGTCTTGAAAATCTCCTAAGTGATGTGGGTTTGGGCTCCTTCCAATAACTTTTTTGTGCCTATGCACCAGAACTCAACATTAGCTTCCAACATATAGGTAGCAAAGGCTACATTCTGCTCCTCAGTGCAAGCCAACACTGCGAAAATCTTCTCAATGGCTTTGATCCACTCATCAGCTTGATCGGGGTTGTACGTCCCTCTAAAGCTCGACGGATTTGCCTTCCTGAACTCAGCAAACTTGAGGTACTCAAGATCTACCTCAGCTTCTCCATTATGCCCTTCGGGATTCTCCTTATCCCTTTGCTCTATTCGCTTCGTCATGCGATGGGCAGTAGTAGCTTGCTCTCTCATAGCAGCAGCCATTTCACGGAGCATCACCATGACTTCCTCGGGACCTTCCGGCTCGTTACGAGGCCTATCACGTCTTCCTGAAGCCATTAGTTCCTGGTACACAAGACAGAAGACATTGAGTTGATCAGGCTCAACATTTATGTTGAGTTAACCAGCAACTAACCATATTCGAAACAGACAATCATGCACATCTAATTCCTACGCCTCATGATACAGACGAGACTCCAAGCATGACTTAACTAAAACATATGCTTAGAAGCATAGTTAGTCCATCCCCAGGCTCTTCAAGGACGAACTGCTCTGATACCAAAATGTAACACCCTAATAGTTCTATTCTATGCTTAAGTCATATTATGGAATCATTAGTTATTACTTTTGCTCGCGGAACTAACATTACCTTTTAGAAATTACTTTTAATGAAAATAGGGGCAAATTTCTTTTGAATAATAACGAGTAAGCTGTTTTGAAAGCTAAGAGCCATAAGCACATCGTGAACATGCAATACAAATGTCGCTATCTTATCCACACATCACATTTAACATAAATAGAAGCAATGAGAATAACCACAATCTAGATAAAGATAGCATTCATTCCATGGCCATTCCATAGTTAATATATTAGTAGTGATAGCAGAAATCATACACAAAGATAATAATGGGTCCGATACCTTCTGTCGGCCCTACAAAAAAAGCCTACCAAATACATAGTAAAAGGAATACATCAGAAAACCCTACTACCCAGAATGCCATACAACAAAATGATAACCCTATAACTACAACCAAAAGGGGCTATCCTCGTGCTCGGCTCCCCATGCAATCGTCACATCAAGCATCAGGCGGGAGGAAACCGTTCCCATATCCACCGGGAGAAACATCACCACGTCCCCCACCTCGAGCATGGCCACACCCATTAGGCATGGCATTAGTGCGAATGAACCCATGACCGCAAATTGGGGGTGGTGTATGATGAAGGGTGTAACATCCACCAAAATCCTCTTTTCATTTTTTGACCAATTGTTTAGTTTTTATCGAATAATTAAGATTAATTAAAATTCGATTAAATATTTATTTAAGACCAATTGATTGGCAAATAATTGAGTTTAGATATGAGGGAATTAAGTTAGAAGTATAGAAGATTTCATAAAATTTTCTTGAAAACCGATTTATCGATTTAAAGGAAATCAATAATATTATGGTATTTTAAACTGTCGGAACCGAACCAATAGAATTCCAACTCTTTAACCCTACCTTGAGTGGCTGATAACTCAGCCACTTAATTCAAGAAAGCGGCGCCAATTTGGCCATAATGCATGAAGAAGCTTGGCTGAATTTTAGCCATACATGTCTCAACCAATCACAACCCTTCATTCCAACCACCTCCATGTCATTATATACACAATTCTTTCCCTCTATTCAGCCATTTCTACGCCTCCTCTCCTCTGCTCCAGCTCTCTCCTTCTCTTCTTCACTCACCCAACTCCATCAAACTACCAAGTTCAACCAAGTTTTGCTCATCGAAGCCCTAAAAATCAAGCCAAATCACATATAACAAAAGGTAGAGGCTTAATTCTTGTATTGATTCTTGATCTCGGCTGGTTGGTGGTGTATTATTTTCACAATATTTGATGTGTTAATTGAATGATTATGATGATATATGGCTGGTTTATTGACTGTTGTGAGGTTAAAACCAAATTGGAAGCAAGAAAGGATGAAAATAGGAAGAGTTGAGAAGCTGGAAAACCTAAAACCCTCGGTAGTCTGTACGACGGAGTGTACGGCTCTACCTAATACCATTTAAATTAAATGAAACCATTTTTATATGAAACTAGACATCTAGGGCTTTTCATACATATATCATATAAGGCCGTTGGATTGGTATTGAGAGAGATATGAATTTTTGAATTTCAAACTAGGTTTTTGACTTTGATTCTGGGCAGACTAGGTTTTTCAAGGTAGAACTCACTCTATACTACTTTGAAATGAATGAAACTAACTCTGTTAGAAAGAGTACACATAGGAGAATGTCTCATAAAAATTTCAGGATTAGATAAGGTCTCGTTTGCTCCCAGTGATCCAAGAAAGTTGCCCTATGCCTAAACCGGGCTAGAGCAAGGCAATTCAGGAAGGTCAGATTTCAGGGCTTATAACTCGAGCCCTACTAAGTCAAATGGAATGAAACTTCTTATAAATGAAAGCTTGTCCTGTTAGCTTTAATATGAGACCAGTTTTGTATGATTTGAATTAGTTTTCGATTTTTAGTGGATTTTTACTTTTAGGTGTCTGATTCTAGCCAGCCACTGGGCAAGCCGGGATAAAATCTAAATAACTTGAGCTATAGTTATCAAAATTAGATGGAATTATCAAAATTAGATGGGATCAAAGAGGTTAGAAAATAGACACATAACACTTTAACATACCCAAAATTGAGGTCCAAATGAGTTAAATAGAAATTATGGCTTGATTTACAAAAATTGGGTTAGATGATTATGTTGAGGCAGAAACTTTGCCTTAATGAGATCAATGTTAAATTATGAATTCAATATTATGTCTTCTATGAGAAATTGGTGTTCTGATGTACTGACACTATTCATAGGGAAGCGAACATATTCCATTATGCTGCCGAAATTTCGGTAGAATCTATGTATGAGTCATAATATACATGTTAATACATGTGCATTTTCAAGAAAGCTATGAAAGTTATGATAAGAATTATGTTATTATGAAAGTTCCATGCTACTTGGGCCAGCCCCGAATAAAAAGTTAAGTGGAATATATCGGTGGGAAGGTCAGGGAAAGTAAACCTGGCATTCCTGTATAGGAACGAGCTCGATCTTGAAAAGCAGACTATTACCCAGGAGTCTAAATGGCCAAGAACTCCCAGGGGACCAAGTGATGGAAAATGATGAAAAGTAATGGAAAAGTTTATAAAGGAAGGTTCAAGAATGAGTCTACATGATTACATGGAATAGTTATGTTAAGATGTTTGCAGTTGTCTATTATGTTTATTTACTGCCGTTTGTTCATTTATTCTGTTTATTATTCTGTGAATCATTATTAGTAATCTATTCTATTTCTTATGCCGTCTAAAGTAAAACTGAATCTTGCCTTGGATCAGATGTTTCCTTAAAATCATTAAAACGAATAGTCTAGTTTGAACATATGCTTTTATAACTAAATAAAAACCGAGGCAACTAAGAATGAATATGATGTCAGATGAACGCCATGCACGAACTCTACTAAGAATTTCTTTAAATTCTCATCTCGTTTTGTATTTCTACATCATTCTCAGACATTAGCGATGGACTCCACGGCCACCCTCTTCATTGAGATCCCAGATTTGTAGCTGCATCATGATCCCGTCCTAGATTCTCTGTATATAGCCGGTTCCTGCCACTTCCCCCTTTACCTATTTAGTAATAGGAACGTTGTCGTCCCTCTCTTTCATCCTGCTTTCGATCCTGCCACTCCGTACGTTGCCATCCCACTACACATGGCGCACCCACCTCTAGCTCCTCCTGCACCCGTAGCACATGTAGCTCCTGCTGACCCTGCACCAGAGTCACCCCCGCAGGTGGTTCCAGATATGCCGCTCAGCTCTGAGAGTGACTCCTCCGAGGCCACCGGCTCATCACCCTCTTCCTCCTCAGGACCTAGTGTAGATTACTCTCCAACCAGGCCTAGCATGGCTAACGGCTATCCGATGGAGTAGGTTAGCTGCAGGAGACGTTGTACAGCATGACCCTCTTTTGACAGTATGTAACTTTGGGTCATAGACTTAGCAGCAGGACTAGCAGTAGGTTTTGAAATGTCCTCTAAGGACCCATAGGATCATTTTGACATGATACTGGCCTTATGTATTTTTGGTACGCTGGCCCCACTTATGTATCCCATTTTGGAATTCTGTACATAAACTGAAGCAATAGCTTCTAATATATATATATATATGTATATGCACGTATACAGTTGATGTCATTTTACTTATTCTTATCTTTTGTGGTATTTTGTTAAGTTTCGTTATGCTCATTGTATAGCAGCGTGCCGTTTCGTCTGTTTACAAAAAAAAAAGGAAAAAAATGATGAGATGTGATACGAATCATGAAAGGTAAGCAGAGTGTTAACACGGTAACACAGTCTACTTAATTTCATGCTATGACTTAAGCATAACATTAAATTAGTAGGGTGTTACATTTTTGGTATCAGAGCAGTTCGTCCTAGTCAAGTCCTAAGGATTTGACTAACTATGCTTCGTGCATATTCTATACTTTTAGCTGATAACATGCACTAGATCTCGCCTGTATGGTTGAGATACAGACATGCATGTGAATGAAGTGCTGGCCAGTGTGTTATTATTTACTAGCACATTAGACTTAGTATTGAGCCTGATCAACTCAATAACTTTTGTTTTGTGTGCTCAGAACTTAATGGCTTTTGGAAGGCGAGGCAGACCACTGCAGAACCCGCTCAAGAAGATTTGACTGACTTTATGGCCATAATGCGAGAAATGGCTCATGCGATGCGGGAGCAAGCCGCGATAGCTCACCAGATGATGGATCAGCTGGCGACTCGAAGCAAGCTGCGGAGGGAACCCCCATGGCCTAAGAGCTAACTTGGACTATCTCAAGTTTGCTGAGTTCAGAAAGGCAAATCTGTCCAGCTTCCGAGGGGCATATCATCCTGATAAAGCTGACGAATGGATCAAAACCATGGAGAAGATTTTCTCTGTCTTGGATTGCTCGGATCATCAAAAGGTGACCTTTGCCACCTACATGCCCGAAGCAGACGCAGAGTTTTGGTGGAACAACGTACGAAGATTATTTGAAGAATCTTAGATGGCAGTCACCTGGATGATGTTTAGGGATGTATTTTACCAGAAGTACTTTCTGGTTTCCATTCGAAATGCCAAGGAACTTGAGTTTATGTAGCTTCGTCAAGGAAACCAGACGATATTTGAATACATTGCCAAGTTCGAAGAGCTGTGCAAATTTTCTACGATTTACCAAAGTAACCTAGATGAAGCTTGGAAGTGTGTTAAATTTGAAGGAGGGTTATGAGAAGACATTCTTATCGCAATAGGGCCAATGGAGATTAGGGATTTCTCCGCGTTGGTGAATAAAGGTCGACTTGTGGAAGATTGCAACTCGAAATTGGCTGCAGCCAAGGCATCTAGTGGTAGTTTTAAGAGGGGGTTGCCCGTACAGGGCCCCAGATTCAAGCCTAACATACAACAACAAAGAAGATTTCCACTGGCAGGCAACAAATGTAAGCAGCCCCAAAGGCCTTTTCCAAATTCAACTTGCACAAAATGCGGTAAGAATCATGGTGATCGGCTGTGTTTGGCAGGCCAGAATGTCTGCTACGGATGTGGCAAGCCAGACCACAAAATTTATGAGTGTCCAACCAGGACTCCACATAGCCACCTCGACCCCAACGTCAAGGACGGGTCTTTACAATAAGCGCAAAAGAAACTGACAAGTCTGAAGGACTAATCCAAGGTACCTGTGATGTGGACAGTGAGACTCTAACTGTATTCTATGATTCGGGTGCCTCACATTCATTTATTTCTCATAATTGTGTAGCTATTTTACAATTACCAATTTCTGAATTACCTTATCATCTACTGGTTTCTACTCCTACCAATGGACCTGTTAGAACTAGTCAAATATGCATCAATGTTCCTCTTCGAATTGAGGGTAGGACCTTTGCCGCCAATTTGATTTGTCTCCCTCTATCTGGCCTTGACATAATTCTAGGCATGGATTGGCTTTCTGCCAATCGAGTCGTACTCAATTGCTCTGATAAGACGGTGGTATTTCCCTTTGTCTCATCTTCTGAATCCCAAAGCTCAACACTCTTCTATCTGAACTCTTTTAGGTCAAAGAATCAAGGATATATCCTCTTGTCAGCTAATGTGACAGAAGCTAAGCAGGAACTAGAGGAGATTCCGGTTGTTAAGGAATATCCTGATGTTTTTCCAGAGGATATTCCTGAATTCCCTTCGGAGAGAGAGATTGAGTTTACCATCGAGTTGGTTCCAGGTGTGGGACCAATATCTATAGCTTCGTATCGAATGTCACCTATGGAGCTGACGGAACTAAAAAGATAGATCAAAGAGCTTTTGGAAAAAGGATTCATACGACCAAGCGTGTCGCCATGGAGAGCTCCGGTCTTATTGGTTAAAAAGAAAGATGGAAGCATGTGCTTATGCGTGGATTATAAGCAATTGAAAAAAGTGACAATTAAGAAGAAATATCCACTGCCAAGGATTGATGATCTCATGGACCAACTACAAAGTGCAACGGTATTCTCCAAGATCGACTTGCGTTCCGGATATCACCAAATTCGAGTTCGGGAATAAGATATCCCTAAGACAGCTTTTCAAACTCGTTATGGACACTATGAGTATATCGTGATATCCTTTGGACTGACGAATGCACCAGCAGTATTCATGGATTACATGAATCGAATATTTTGCCCATATCTGGACAAATTTGTAGTGGTCTTCATCGGCGATATACTTGTCTACTCGAAGACGGAGCAAGAGCATGCGGAACACTTACGGCTGGTTCTGCAAATTTTAAGAGAAAAGAAACTCTATGCTAAATTATCCAAATGTGAATTTTTGATGAAGGAGGTAAAATTTCTCGGCCACGTATTGTCCTTTGGAGGAATCTCTGTAGACCCCAGCAAAGTAGAAGCAGTTCTAAATTGGAAAAGACCGATCACAGTCTCTGAAGTCAGGAGTTTTCTCGGCTTAGTTGGATATTAC
Organism: Pterocarpus santalinus; assembly: GCA_031439595.1. Taxonomy (NCBI): domain Eukaryota; kingdom Viridiplantae; phylum Streptophyta; class Magnoliopsida; order Fabales; family Fabaceae; genus Pterocarpus; species Pterocarpus santalinus. The sequence continues at coordinate 45,563,288 of CM062532.1, read as the reverse complement.
AGGCGATTCGTTAAAGATTTTTCCCGAATAGCCTTGCCCTTGACCAAGCTAACCAAAAAGAATGTTCTATTTGAGTGGACACCGGAGTGCGAACAGAGTTTTCAGGATTTGAAGATGAGATTGACTACGACACCAGTGTTAACCTTGCCAGACCCTCATAGACTATTTGAGGTCTATTGTGGTGCTTCCAAACAAGGGTTAGGGTGCGTGTTGATGCAAATCAGAAATGTGGTCGCGTATGCCTCCAGGTAATTAAAGCCACACGAAAGGAACTATCCTACTCACGACCTCGAATTAGCAGCAGTAGTATTTGCTTTGAAGATATGGAGACATCACCTGTATGGAGTGAGGTTCGAGGTCTTTTCTGATCATAAGAGTTTGAAGTACCTCTTTGATTAGAACAAATTAAACATGAGGTAGCGGAAATGGATGGAACTCCTTACAGACTACAAATTTGAATTGAAATACCACCCAGGTAAGGCAAACATTATGCCAGATGCCTTGAGCAGGAAATCATTAACTATAGCCTGGATGATGATTAAAGAGACGGAGCTTATTGAAAGCTTCCAAAATCTTAATTTGGGAATTCTTACAACCCCAAGACCTTTAAGTTACACCAAATTAAGATAACCAGTAGCATTAAGGACCAGATTCGGCAAGCATAGCAGCAGGATGCTAACTTTCAACATACGATTAATCTCGTGCAATCAGGGAAACTAACAGGTTTTGCCCAAAAAAAAGAAGGCATCTGGTGATGTCACGACAGAGTATATGTTCCCGAAAGGAACGATCTTCGAAGAAGAATCCTAGAAGAAGCACATAAAGGCGAATTCGCTATACATCCTGGCATAACTAAAATGTATCAAGACCTCAAGAAAATGTTTTGGTGGCCGGGCATGAAGTCAGATGTGGCAAGCTTCGTAGGTAAGTGCTTGGTTTGTCAGAAGGTGAAAGCGAAACATCAGAGACCCTCTGGGATGTTACAACCCTTGGAAATTCCTGAATGGAAGTGGAAGAGTATCTCCATGGATTTTGTAATGGGATTACCAAGAATGTCATCGGGATATGATGCCATATAGGTCATTGTGGATAGATTAACCAAATCTGCTCACTTCCTACCCATTCGATCAAATTATCCGCTGGAAAAAAAACTAGCTCAGTTGTACATTAAAGAGATTATAAGGTTGCATGGGACTCCTTCAACTATTATCTCTGATCGAGACCCAAGGTTTACCTCACGATTTTGGGGAGCTTTATAGAAGGCGTTCAGTGCGAAGTTGTGTCTAAGCACTCCATATCACCTGCAAACAGATGGCCAAACTGAAAGGACAATTCAAACCTTGGAAGATATGTTACGAGCCTATATCTTTGAACAGCAGAGGAATTGGGATTGATACTTATCGTTGGCTGAATTCGCATACAATAATAGCTATCACGCTAGCATTGGCATGGCTCCTTACGAAGCATTGTATGGACAAAAGTGCCAATCTTCCCTGTGTTGGTATGAGACAGGAGAATCAACTCTATTGGGGCCTGATTTAGTTGAGCAGACCACTGAGCAAATCAAGAAAATACGAAGTAAGATGCTTGCCGGTCAGAGCCGCCAGAAGAGTTACACGGATACCAAGAGGAAACCTCTGGAGTTTCAAGAAGGAGACCATGTATTTGTGAAGGTTACACCTACAATAGGGATAGGAAGAGTAGTTAAAGTCAAGAAGCTAAATCCTCGCTTTATTGGTGCCTTTTAAATCTTGAAGCGAATCGGATCAGTTGCATACCGAGTCGCTTTGCCTCCACATTTATCAAACCTTTATGATGTTTTTCATGTCTCCAAACTCAGAAAGTATCAACTTGACCCTACACACTTCCTAGAACCTGAATCAATACAGTTAAAAGAGGACTTGACTTTTCGCGTACAACCAGCATGGATCGTAGACAGAAGTAGCAGACAACTTCGGAACAAAACCGGGCAGCTAGTAAAAGTGGCATAGGGAAAAGGAGATGTTGAGGACTATACTTGGGAGCTGGAATCAGATATGAGGAAAGAGTATTTTGAACTATTCTTAGGTACTAAATTTTGAGGACAAAATTTTTTTTTTAGGAGGGTGGTAATGTAACATCCACCAAAATCCTCTTATCATTTTTCGACCAACTGTTCGATTTTTATTGAATAATTGAGATTAATTAAAATTCGGTTAAATAATTATTTAGGATCAATTGATTGGCAAGTAATTGAGTTTAGATATGAGGAAATTAAGTTAGAACTATAGAAGATTTCATAAAATTTTCTTGAAATCTGATTTGTCAATTTAAAGGAAATCGATAAGATTACGGTATTTTAAACTGTCGGAACCGAACTAATAGAATTCCAACTCTTTAACCCTACCTTTAGTGGCTGATAACTCAGCCACTTAATGCAAGAAAGTGGCGCCACTTTGGCCACAATGCATGAAGAAGCTTGGCTAAATTTCAGCCATACATGTCTCAACCAATCACAACCCTTCTTTCCAACCACCTCCATGTCTTTATATATACAATTTCTTCCCTCCATTTAGCCATTTCTGCGCCTCTTCTCTGCTCCAGCTCTCTCCTTCTCTTCGTCACTCACCCAACTCCATCAAACTACCCAAGTTCAACCAAGTTTTGCTCATCCAAGCCCCAAAAATCAAGCCAAATTACATATAACAAAAGGTAGAGGTTTAATTCTTGTATTGATTCTTGATCTTGGCTAGCTGGTGATGGATTATTTTCCCAAAATTTGATATATTAATTGAATGATTATGATGATATATGGCTGGTTTATTGGCTGTTGTGAGGTTAAAACCGAATTGGAAGCAAGAAAGGATGAAAATAGGAAGAGCTGAGAAGCGGGAAAACCTAAAACCCTCGGTAGTCTGTATGGCAGAGTGCACGACTCCGCCTACCACTGTTTAAATTAAATGAAACCATTTTTATATGAAACTAGACATCTAAGGCTTTCCATAAATGAATCACATAAGGCCGTTGGATTGGTATTGAGAGATATATGAATTTTTGAATTTCGACCTAGGTTTTTGACTTTGATTCTGGCAGACTAGTTTGTTCAAGGTAGAACTTGCCTATACATCTTGGAAATGAATGAAACTAACTTTGTTAGAAAGCTTACACATAGGAGAATGTTTTATAAAAATTTCAAGATTAGATAAGGTCCCGTTTGCTCCCAGTGATCCAAGAAAGTTGTCCTATGTCCAAACCAGGCTAGAATAGGGCAGCTCAGGAAGGTCAGATTTCGGGGCTTATAACTCGAGCCCTATTAAGCTAAATGGAATAGAACTTCTTGTAAATGAAAGCTTGTCTTGTTCGCTTTAATATGAGACCAATTTTGTATGATTTAAATCAGTTTTCGATTTTTACTAGATTTTTACTTTTAGGTGTCTGATTCTAGCCAGCCACTGGGCAGGCCGGGATAAAACCTAAATAACTTGAGCTATAGTTATCAAAATTAGATGGGATCAAAGAGGTTAGAAAATAGACAAATAACACTTTAACATACCCAAATTGAGGTCCAAATGAGTTAAATAGAAATTATGGCTTGATTTACAAAAATCGGGTTAGATGATTATGCTGAGGTAGAAACTTTGCCTTAATGAGATTAATGTTTCTATGAGTTCAATGTTAAATTATGAATGCAATATTGTGTCTTCTATGAGAAATTGGTGTTCTGATGTACTGGCACTATTCATGGGGAAGTGGGCACATTCCGTTATGCTACCAAAATGTCGGTAGAATCTATGTATGAGTCATAATGTACATGTTAATACATGTGCATTTTCAAGAAAGTTATGAAAGTTATGATAAGAATTATGTTATTATGGAAGTTCCATGCTACTTGGGCCAGCCCCGAATAAAAAGTTAAGCGGAATATATCGGTGGGAAGGTCGGGGAAAGTAAACCTGGCATTCCTGTATAGGAACGAGCTCGATCTTGAAAAGTAGACTATTACCCAGGAGTCTAAATGGCCAAGAACTCCCAGGGGACCAAGTGATGGAAAATGATGAAAAGTAATGGAAAAGTTTATAAAGGAAGGTTCAAGAATGAGTCTGCATGATTACATTAATGCATGATTACATGGAATAGTTATGTTAAGATGTTTGCAGTTGTCTATTATGTTTATTTACTGCCGTTTGTTCATTTATTCTGTGAATCATTATTAGTAATCTATTCTATTTCTTATGCCATCTAAAGTAAAACTGAACCTTGCCTCGGACCAAACATTTCCTTAAACTCATTAAAATGGATAGTCTAGTTTGAACACATGCTTTTATAACTAAATAAAAATTGAGGCAATTGAGAATGAATGTGACGTTAGATGAACGCCATACATGGACTCTACTAAGAATTTCTTTAAATTCTCATCTCGTTTTATTTTTCCACATCATTCTTAGACGCTGTCGATGGACTCCACAGCCACCCTCTTCATTGATATCCCAGGTTTGCAGCTGCATCATGATCCCATCCTAGATTCTCTGTATATAGCCGGTTCCTGCCACTTCCGCCTTTACCTATTTAGTAATTGGAACTTTGCCATCCCTCTATTTCATCCTGCTTTCGATCCTACCACTCCGTACGTTGCCATCCCACTACACATAGTGCACCCACCTCCAGCTCCTCCTACACCCGCAGCACATGCAGCTCCTGCTGACCCTGCATCGGAGTCACCCCTGCAGGTGGCTCTAGATATGCCGCTCAGCTCTGAGAGTGACCCTTCCGAGGCTACCGGCTCATCACCCTCTTCCTCCTTAGGACCCAATGCAGATTACTCTCCAGTCGGGCCTGGCATGGCCAACGGCTATCTGATGGAGTTGGTCATTTGCGAGAGGCGTTATGCAACATGACCCTCTTTTGACAGTATGTAGCTTTGGGTCATAGACTTAGCAGTAGGATTTGAAATGTCCTCTAAGGACCCATAGGATCATTTTGACATGATACTGGCCTTATGTCTTTTTGGTACGCCAGCCCCACTTATGTATCCCATTTTGAAATTCTGTACGTAAACTGAAGCAATGGCTTCTGATATATATATATATATATATATATATATATATATGCACGTATATAGTTGATGTCATTTTACTTATTCTTATCTTTTGTGGTATTTTGTTACGCTCATTGTATAGCAGCGCGCCGTTTCGTCTGTTTACAAAAAAAAAAAAAAAAGGAAAAAAAAATGATGAGATGTGATACGAATCATGAAAGGTAAGCAGAGTGTTAACACGGTAACATAGTTTGCTTTATTTCATGCTATGACTTAAGCATAACATTAAATTAGTAGGGTGTTACAAGGGGCTACAGAAGAAGAAGATGAATCGGATGACAGACGGATCACAAACGAGTAGGAAAGCTCAGATAGGTCTATCTCCACGTGATAACTCGGATAAGATGGCTCTGAAGGATCGGAATCCAACGAAACTGTCAGCATCAGACGTGTGTCCGAATTGGAATCTCTATTAGTGGGGTACCCAGAGGGTGGAAAGGCGGGCGAACGTCATCCATAGTAATGTCCTCGAACAGCTCATGCGGGTGGAAGAACGGACTCATCATGGGTGCACGGAATTGGCGGCTATGGAACATGTAGACCCGCATCGTTGCCTGAGTAGTCAGCACAGATGCATTCAGCACTGGGTCGAAGCGCCAATGCATCACCAGAAACTCAATGAAAATCACCACTATGCCTAACGCCGGCATCCTCTGAAAACGACACGGAAACGTAGGAGTGAGAAAGACTAAATTTCTTAATAGGATCGCGACTAGACAAACACAGTGTCATCGTCATCGTCCCAGCCACTTCGGGTTTAATTATAAAAATAGTGGACAGATACAAGTCCAATTTTTTATGGTTTTGAAAACTTAAACTCCGAAGCGGGTTGCTTTTAAACTAACATCATAACTACATCATCATTACTAACATACATACAAAAGCATAGAAAAAACATTCACAATGCAAATGGGCAATATAATTGCATACAAAGACATGCATCATCATGGACTTAACCAGGGTTATACTTAGACTTTACTTTCATTTTTAGCACGTGCTTAACATTCTTTTACTTTTCCTTTGAAATAGACTGCTTTTGGACATGAGCTCATTCCGTGACTATCGTCACGCAGTACTAACCAAATCAGACTAAGCCGATATTGGTTACCTCTAAGTTGGAGGGTCCTCCATGTCACCCTTGCCTCCCTCATAGAGGTTCCTTGTGGATCACCGTCTTTCACTTCCCGGAAGTGATCGAGGGGTGATATCCCATGGTTTGTTTTCTTATCATTATACTTGACATGCATAATACTTCTTGACTAGACACATGCAATGATATGACTAAGTCCATAATTTAGACGGAAATCCGGCAGCATAACGGCTAAACCGGAGCTTCCCTAAAATGCCAATCATCAACTTTTAACCAACAGTTCATCATATCTATATCATATCATCATACTTATCATTCAATCATGAGACAAAGCTCAATCAAACTCATCATTTATCATGCCGCATGGCATCATACATTCATACCCTAAAGGGGTTCATAGTTGTGTTATTCTTTGTGAAGAAACATTATGAATCATCACATGATTTCTCATGATTACCCATGAAAGAATCACGTAGTTAAGATGTGTGCACATGGTCTTTTAGTTACTTAATTCTCGTATGTAATTATTCTTTACTTGAATTCATGTCTTATGGAATGCTTATTCAAATTAATTAAGTTAAGTGATTGTTTACTTTCCTCGATATAGTGCATTTAGTGATTCCTAGGTTCATGGTATGCTCAGAGGCCCTAATCATACTTCTGTTCCCAAGGAGTTCGAGATCCCTCTGATCCTTGGGTCATGACAACGGATAACCACATCATGAACCCAACAACACCATGTTCACTAAACATCAAGGGTGATTTTTAACTTAACCAAGTTACAAAGCTTCAAGCTTTTATCTTAAAGATTAGATCTTTATGAAATAATGATACAAGTTACTAGCTTTTCCACTAAAAATTCTCGTTCTTTATAAAAGTTGACTCATTTAATTATTCTAAGACCTTCAAGGTCTCAACCTTATGATTTAAAGTTGTCTTTACATTAAAAGGTTCCTACTTTATCAACTAGTGACATGAAACATTAACTTTAAGGTTAAAAAGTCTTAATCTTTATAAAAGCTAACACCTTTAAGCATTGTTTTGGTTCAAGATCTAAACTTTATGAATTTAAATGTTATAAAACAACACTTTATGACTTAAAGGTCTCATTCTTGATTAAAGTTTGAAACTTTATGAAAGGTCTTTTCTTTAAGATTTGATTTCTAAGACATAAAGTGACAAGATATTATTTTTTAACTCAAAAAGGCTTATTATGCCAAAAAGCTTAGACTTTTACATGCATTCTTGTCTTCAAAACAAATCAAAAGAAGATTTTATGATGGCACTAAAACTTGCGCCACTTTAAGTGCGTCAAGAAGCAAACTTTTTAAAGTTTTAAGCTTGTAGAATGTTCAAAGTCTTATCAAATCATGGAAATATAAAAAGATGAAGCTTTTCTAATCATCAACTCATCATGAGAAAAAGAACAACTTTAAGCAAGATACCATCAAGGAACCTTCAAGAACATATTTTGCCAAAAGTAGAAACTTAAGAATACTTGAAGAACATCAAGAACATATTTTGCCAAAAAGGGAAACTTAAGAACATTTGAAGAACATCAAGAACACATTTTACTAAAGGTAGAAACTTAAGAACACTTGAAGAACATCAAGAACACATTTTACTAAAAGTAGAAACTTAAAAACAGTTGAAGAACATGAAGGATTTTCTCAAGTTTCCACTTAGAGATCTTGGTCATGAAAGAACCAAGCTGCAAGCTTTCTTGAGCAAACAAAATGAAAAGGATGAAGATCACTACCTTTCTTGAAGATGGCGCAAAAACAAGAGAAGTGGAAGAAGAAGATGATGACTCCTTTTGATGATGGTGGTGGTGATTTTGAATGAGCAAGGAGAGAACTCCTGAGTTCTCTTGAAAATGAGTCTTGTAGTGTTTAGATCTTGTCTCCAAAGACCAAAAGATATGATCTTTGAAGGGCTTAATGAGGAAGGTTTGGTTATGGAGGTGGAGAATGATAAAAAAGATGAAGAAGAAGAGGAGCAAATGTAGAGAGAGGTTGGAGAGTTTGAGAACTTTAGAGAGAGAATGAGAAGTTGAAAATGAAGTGAATGTGTGTGTGTTGTGTTGTTGTGGCCGAAACTTTTAGTAGGGTGGGGGGAGATATTTTTGCTTCATTTTGTGATAATTAAGGTTTAGGGAGACAATTTGGATGATGGGGGAACAAACTATGGTCAAATTCTTACATAAAGTAGTCTTGTCTCATGCGTTATGCTTTTATGACATCACTCTTTACTTTATTGTCTAGTTGACTAAATTTGAATTTAATCATGTGATTAAGTACTCATACAACTTAATTAAGATGATTAAGCAAGGATTATTGATTAACACACAAGAACATGATTAACAAAAATTAATCTTGCGATTAAACTTAATTAACCTTAATTAAACTCGATTAGGCTAATTAAGGGCGATTAGTACTTAATTAAGCTATAGGGGCTCTGACTTACTTAATTAGAGATTATCTAATCTCGATTAAGTATTCTCTTGACTTTCCTCATTCGAGTAACCCCCTTAATTAAGCCTTAATCTCACAATTTCTCATTAAGTGCCTAATTACTCAGGGTTACTGAGGTAATTTAGCTCGGCATGAAATTGAGGTTGTTACATTCTTGATGCTTCTACTTTTGGAAAAATATGTTCTAATTATTGAGTGTTCTTAATGGTATCTTGTTCAAAGTTGTTCCTTTTTTTATGATGAGTTGCTGATTAGAAAAGCTTCATCTTCTTATGTTTTTCATGATTTGCTAAGACTATGAACATCCTAAAAGCTTAAAACTTTAAAAAGTTTGCTTCTTGAAGCATAAAAAGTGGCACAAGTTTAGTGCCTTCACAAAAGTCTTATTTTGTTTTGTTTTGAAGACAATACTACATGTAAAAGTCTAAGCTTTTTGGAATAATAAGCCTTTTTGAGTTAGAAAAATGATGTGTTGTCACTTTATGTTTCAAAGATTGATCCTTGGAAACAAATCCTTTCACAAAGTTTGAAACTTGAAATCAAAAAGGTCACTTTTGGATCATAGAAATGCTAACTTTTAAAAAGACCAAAACTTTATAACTTTAAAGCTAATATCTTATATTAGTAGTTGATAAAGTAGGAATCTTTTTAATGTAGAGACAACTTTAGATCATAAAGTTAAGACCTTGATAGTCTTGGAATAATTAAAAGAGTCAACTTTCATAAAGAACAAGACTTTTTAGTTAAAAAGCTAGTAACTTGTATCATTATTTCATGAAGATCTAATCTTTAGGATAAGAGCTTAATTTTAAAGGCACTTACTTTCATAAAGAATAAAACTTTATGACTACTTTATAAGAATGCTAACTTTTGTAATACTTAAGGTAAGATCTTGTTATGTTAGTGATAAAAGCTTGAAACTTTGTAACTTGGTTAAGTTAAAAATCACCCTTAGTGACTGGTGAACATGGTGTTGTTGGGTTCATAATGTGGTTATACGTTGTCATGACCCAAGAATTAGAGGGATCTCGAACTCCTTGCGAACAGAAGTATGATTAGGGCCTCTGAGCATACCATGAACTTAGGAATCACTAAGTTCATTTTCTCAAGGAAAGGAAACAATCATTTAACTTAATTAATTTGAATAAGTGTTCCATAAAACATAAACTAAAGTAAAGAATAATTTTATATGAGAGCTAAGTAACTAAAAAACCACATACACATATCTTAACTATGCGATTCTCTCATGGGCAACCACGAGAAATCATATAATGATTCATAATATTCTTTACAAAGAATAACACAACTATGAACCCCCCTTTAAGGTATGAATGTATGATGCCATTCGGCATGACGAATGATGATTTTGATTGAGCTTTGTCTCATGATTGATTGATTATTGTGATATGATAAAATGTTCGTTGAAAGCTTATGATTGGCATTTTGGGGGAAGCTCCGGTCTAGCTGTTATGCTGCCGGATTTCCATCAAAATTATGGACTTAGTCATATCATTGCATGTGTCTAGTCAAAGAAGTACGATGCATGTAAAGTATAATGACAAGAAAAGAACCCATGGGATATGACCCCTTGATCACTTCTGGGAAGTAAAAGATAGTGATCCACAAGGAACCTCTATGATGGAGGCAAGGGTGACATGGAGGACCCTCCAACTTAGGGGTAACTAATATCGGCCTAGTCTGATTTAGTTTAGTACTGCGTGACGATAGTCATGAAATGAGCTCATATCCAAAAGCAGTCTATTTCAAAGGAAAGTAAAGAATGTTAAGCACGTGCCAAAAATGAAAGTAAAGACAAAGTATAACCATGGTTAAATCTATGATGATGCATGTCTTTGCATGTATTTATGTTGTTGATTTGCATTATGAATGTTTGTTCTATGTTTTAGTATATATGCTAGTTATGATGATGTAGTTATAATGTTAAATTTAAAAGCAACCCGCTTCAGGGTTTAAGTTTTCAAAGCAATTGAAATTGAACTTATATCTGTCTACTATTTTTATAATTAAACTCGAAGTGGTTGGGATGATGACGATGACACAGTGTTTGTCTAGTCATAATCCTACTGAGCAATTTAGTATTTCTCACTCCTATGTTTCTGTGTCGTCTTCAGAGGATGTCGACATCAGGCACGATGGTGATCTACGTTGGGTTCCCGGTATGATGTTGGCGCTTTGACCCATTGCTGAACGCCTCCGCGCTGTCTGCGAACGCAGCGATGAGGGTCTATGTCTTCCATGATCGCTGGTTTCAGACTCCCGTGATGAGCCCATTTTTTGGTTGGCATCAGTCATTCGGCGAGGTTACTATGGATGACATCTACCCCTACTTTCAGCCATCGAGATACCCCACCAATCATGATGAGACTGACTCAGATGCCTGTTTACTCAGACTGTTTCATTGGATTCCGATCCCTTGGAGCCGTCTTATTCGACCTACCATGTGGAGATTGGCCCATCTGAGCCCTTCTATTCGACTTGTTCTGGGGGATCTCACTGTTTGGGTTCGTCGCAACCTTCGATGATTCATCTATTTTTCGATCCTTCTGCTTCATCTACTAGCCTAGCTTCACTCTTGATTCGCAAGTGTGGGTTCATTCGTACCCACGTTGTGTCCTGCAGACTGGGGCTTGCTTGAGGAGGAGGACATGGTGGTGTTTCTCCTGGTGGATATGGGAACGGTTTCCTCCTACCTGATGCATGATGTGATGATTGCATGCGGAGCTGAGCATGAGGATAGCCCTTTTTGGTTGTAGTTATAAGGTTATCATTCTGTTGTATGGCATGCTTGGGCAGTAGGGTTTTCTGATGTATTTCTTTTTATCATGTATTTGGTAGGTTTCTTGTGTAGCGCCGATAGTAGATATCGGACCCATTATTATCTTATGTATGACTTTGGTATGACTATTATTATATAATTATGAATGGTCATGGAATGAATGTTATCTTTATCTAAGATTGTGATTATTTTTATTGCTTCTGTTTATGTTAAATGCGATGTATGTATGAGATAGTGACATTTGTATTACACGTTCACGATGCGCTCATGGCTCTCGATTTTCAAACAGTTTATTTGATTATTGTTTAAAAAAAAAAATTTACACATATTTTTAGGTAAAGTAATTTCAAAAGGTAATGTTAGTTCCATAAGCAAAAGTAACAACTAGTAATTCGACAATATGACTTAGCATAGAATGGAACTATTAGGGTGTTACATTTTGGTATCAGAGCCAGGTTCATCCTTGAGGAGCTTGGGGATGGACTGACTATGCTTCTATGCATACTTGTTAGTTAAGTCATGCTTTGAGTCTCGTCTATATGATGGGATGTGGGGATTTGATATGCACGATTGTCTGCTCTAAATGTGGTTAGTTGCTGGTTGACTCAACATAAATGTTGAGCCTGATCAACTCAATATCTTTTGTCTTGTGTACCAGGAACTAATGGCTTCAGGAAGATGTGGTAGGCCTCATAACGAGCTAAAAGGTCCCGAAGAAGTCATGGGGATGCTCCGTGAAATGGCTACTACCGATCGCATAATGGAGTGAATGGAGTAAAGGGATGAGGAGAATCCCAAAGGGCACAATGGAGGAGCTAAGGTAGATCATGAGTACATCAAGTTTGCTGAGTTCAAGAAGGCTAATCCATCGAGTTTTAGAGGGACTTACAACCCTGATTAAGCTAATGAATAAATCAAGGCCATTGAGAAGATTTTCACGGTGTTGGTCTACACCGAGGAGCTGAAGGTAGCCTTTGCTACCTACACGATGGAAGCTAATGCTGAGTTCTGGTGGGTGGGCACCAAGAGGCTGTTAGAGGGTGCTCAGACCCATATCACTTGGGAGATTTTCAAGTCACATTTCTATGAGAAGTATTTTCCTGCATCTGTGAGGAATGCGAAGGAACTGGAGTTCATTAGTTTGCATCAAAGGACCATGAATATTGCTGAGTATATGACCAAGTTCGAAGAACTGTGCAAGTTCTCGATGTTTTATCAAGGGAACCCGGATGAGCACTGGAAGTGTGTCGAGTTTGAAGGAGGATTACGTGAAAATCTTGACATCTGTAGGGCCTATAGAGATCCATGATTATGCTACACTCATCAACAAGTGCTGTTTGGTGGAGGATTGCAACCACAAGCTGTCTATGGCAAGGTCCGAAGCCTACAAGAAGTTGGCACTGCAGGGCAAAAGTTCAAGCCCAAAGCTCCAAGGAAACCATTTCAAGGTGGAGGTTTCAAAGGAAAGCAACCTTATAAGCCTATTAGGAATCCACTCAAGCTGGTGAATGGTCAAGCTTGCCCAAAGTGTGGCAAACATCATAGAGGATGCCCTTGTTTAGCTGGCCAGAACGCGTGCTTTCAATGTAGAAATCCTAGGCATATGGCTAGAAGCTGCACTGTTAAGCTGTTATCACCTGCCAACAAGCCCCAACACCAAGGAAGGGTCTTTGCCCTTAATACTGAGGAGGCCATTCAGTCTGACGATCTGATCCAAGGTAAGTGCGGGGTTAATACTAGGACCTTAACTATGTTGTATGATTCTAGAGCTATACACTCCTTTATTTCTCATGATTGTGTAGATAGATTAGGATTGTCTGTGTCTGGATTGCCTTATATGTTAATTGTTTCTACTCCTGCGGGGATACCAGTTAAGACTTGTCATTGTTGCTTAAGTTGTCAATTCCAAATTGATGGTAGGTTTTTCATAGTGAATTTGATTTGCTTGCCTTTGTCTGGTTTGGATTTGATTCTAGGCATGGATTGGCTTTCGACTAACCATGCTAGATAAATTGCTTTGAAAAATCTGTTGTTCTTCCCTGTACACCTGTTAAGCCCATGGAGCTTGTTAGTTTGTTTTTAAACTCTGTTAAAGTAGGAAGTAGTGAGTTCGGTGATCAGGTATATGTTCTCCTTATGGCAAATGAAGTAGAACTCGAGCAGGTATTGGCTAAGATCCCTGTAGTTAGGGAATACCCGGATATGTTTCTTTACGACATACCCGAATTTCCCCCGAAATGGGAAATCGAGTTTTTTATAGAGTTGATACCGGGAATGGGGCTAATCTCTATAGCACACTATCGGATGTCCCCACTGGAGTTGTCAGAGTTGAAGGGATAATTAGAAGAGTTGCTGGAAAAGAAGTTTGTAAGACCTAGTGCCTTACCTTGGGGAGGCCCAGTGTTGTATGTGAAAAAGAAAGATGGGAGCATGAGGCTATGTGTAGACTATAGGCAGTTGAACAAAGTGACTATTAAGAACAAGTATTCCTTGCCTAGGATAGATGACCTCATGGACCAACTGCGAGGTGCAGCTGTGTTCTCTAAGATTGATCTGAGATCTGGATATCATCAGATAAGGGTAAAAGAGGAGGATATACCCAAGATGGCTTTTAGGATAAGGTATGGGCATTATGAGTTTACGGTAATCTCGTTTGGATTGACTAATGCCCCTGCTATTTTTATGGATTATATGAACAGAATCTTTAGACCCTACTTGGATAAGTTTGTAGTTGTTTTCATAGATGATATTCTTATCTATTCGAGAACAAAGGAGGAACATAAAGAGCATTTGAGAGTTGTGTTGCGAATCTTGAGGGAAAAGAAGCTTTATGCTAAGTTATCTAAGTGTGAATTTTGGATGGAGAAAGTAAAGTTCTTAGGGCATGTGGTGTCACAAGGAGGAATCGCTGTGGATCCAAGTAAGATTGAGGCCGTAATGAATTGGGAGAGACTAACCTCAGTAACTGAGATAAGGAGTTTCTTGGGTTTTGCCGGTTTTTACCATATGTTTTATAAAGGGATTTTTCCCAGATATCTTTGCCCTTAACCAAGTTGACAAGGAAGGATGCCCCATTTGTGCGAACCATGGATTGTGAGAAAAGCTTTCAAGAGCTAAAGGCAAAGTTAACCTCAACCCCAGTGCTAGTTTTGCCTGACCAAACTGGACCATTTGAGGTTAATTTTCATGTCTCTTGGAGAGGTTTAGGTTGTATCTTGATGTAGAATAGGAACGTGGTGGTTATGCCTCTAGACAGTTGAAGCCTTACGAAGTGAACTAACTAACCCATGACTTGGAGTTAGCAGCTGTAGTGTTTGCCCTAATGATATGGAGGCATTATCTATATGGTGTGAGGTTTAAGGTGTTCTATGATCATAAGAGCTTGAAGTATCTCTTTGATCAAAAGGAGTTGAATATGAGGCAAAGGAGATGGATGGAGTTTCTGAACAGTTATGATTTTAGGTTGAACTATCATCCTAGGAAGGCCAATGTGGTGGCTGATGCTCTAAGTCGGAAATCTTTGCATGTATCATGGATGATAGTCAAAGAGGAGGAGATAGTAAAGAGCTTTAGAGACCTTAACCTTGGAGTTGTGTTGACCCCCCATAGTTTAAGATTGAATCAGGTTAAGGTGATGAGCAATTTCAAGAGTCAAATTGCTCAAGCCCAAGGCGAGGAAGAGGAATTCTTGAAAACCCAAGCATTGGTGAAAGAAAGAAAGTTTGTGTAAGGTACAGATGGACTATGGAGATTTGAAGGAAAAGTCTGTGTACCCGCAAGTGGTGACCTCCGAAGAAGGATTTTGGAGGAGGCTGACAAGAGCCATTTCACCATACACCTTGGTGTGAAAAAGATATATCAAGACATTAAGAAGATGTTCTGGTGGCCAAGATTGAAGAGAGATGTTGCGGAGTTGGTAGGCAAGAGTTTAGTCTGCCAAAAAGTAAAGATTGAACACCAAAAGCCTTCTGGTATATTGCAATCATTGGATATCCTTGAATGGAAATGGGAAAGTATCTCTATGGACTTCGTGATGGGTTTATCCAAAACGCAAGCTTGTTTTGATACGATATGGGTGGTTGTTAATCGATTAACCAAGTCTTCTCACTTTTTGCCATTCAAGCTGCTTATCCTTTGGAAAAGTTAGCCCAGCTATATGTTCAATAGATAGTGAGGCTGCATGGTGTGCCTTCAACCATAATCTCAAATAAGGACCCGAGGTTTACCTCTAGATTCTAGGAAGCCTTGCAAAAGGCATTTGGGATGAAGCTTTGCTTAAGTATAGCTTATCACCCCCAAATGGATGGACAATCGGAGAGGACTGTCCAAACTGTGGAGGACATGTTGAGAGCCTATGTGCTGGACAATTGAGGAAGTTGGGACAAATAGTTACCTTTGATTGAGTTTGCCTATAACAATAGCCATCATGCAAGTATTGGCAGGGCACTCTATGAAGCTTTGTATGGAAGGAAGTTCCAATCACCCCTGTGTTAGTTTGAACCAGGTGAGCAAAGTCTATTAGGATTAGGCACAGAATCCTTACAACCCAGAGCCATCAAAAGAGTTATGCGGATAAGAGGAGAAAGCCTCTAGAGTACCAAGAAGGAGAACATGTGTTCCTGAAAATCACTCCTACGACTGGTATAGGTAGAGCCATGAAGGTCAGAAAGTTAAGCCCCCGTTTTCTTGGCCCCTTTCAAATTCTCAAACATGTCAAGTCAGTTGCTTATCAAATAGCCTTACCTCCAAATTTGTCAAACCTTCATGATGTCTTTCATGTGTCTCAGTTGAGAAAATACCATTTCGATTCTAGTCATCTACTTGAACCCGAAAGTGTACAGTTAAGGGAAGACCTAACCTTTAATCTGCCGCCATCTCAGATCGTGGATCATGGGATAAAACAACTGAGGAGTAAGACGGTACCCTTGGTCAAGGTGGCTTGGGGTAGAGGAAATATGGAAGAGTATACATGGGAGCTAGAGTCCGAGATGAAGAACGAGCATCCAGAATTGTTTACAGGTAACGAATTTTGAGGGCAAAATTCTTTTTAAAGGTAAAGAGAAATGTAACATCCTCAATTTCATATCGTGCTAAATTACCTCAGTAACCTTGAGTAATTAGGCACTTAATGAGAAATTATGAGATTAAGGCTTAATTAAAGGGTTAATGAAGAGTTCAGAGCCAACTTGGATGAGAAAAGTCAAAAGAATGCTTAATTGAGGTAAGAAAATCTATAATTAAGCAAGTCAAACCCTTAATAGCTTAATTAAGCACTAATTTGCCCTTAATTAGCTTAATCGAATTTGATTAAGTTTAATTAAGCTTAATCGAGAGATTAATTTTTGTTAATCATGTTCTTATGTATTAATCACTAATCCTTTCTTAATCATCTTAATTAAGTTGTATGAGCACTTAATCACATGATTAAATTCAAATTTAGCCAATTAGACAATAAAGTAAAAAGTGATGTCATGAAAGCATAAAGCATAAGATAAGAGTACTTTATGTAAGAGTTAGTACATGCTTTGTTCCCCTATCATCCAATTTATCCCCCTAAACCTTAATTAACACAAAATTAAGAAAATATCTCCCTCCTTCCCCTTTGTGTTGGACACCACTTTTTCTTTTCCTACCCTCATCCATTTTCATTTCGACACTTTCATTCTCTCTCTAAGTTTTCTACTCCTTCAACTTCTCTCTAAAATTCTCTCTTCTTCTTCCTTTGTGCACCATCACCACCCAAAACCTCTCACTTAGCTATTCAAGGACCTCATCTTTGGGTCTTTAGAGACAAGATCTAAAGACTACAACTTCCATTTCCACAAGATCTCAAGAGCTTCTACTTCCTTCTTGCAAAACCGCCACCATCATCATCAACAGGAGCCATCATCTTCTTCTTTCTCTTCTCTTGTTTTTGCGCCATCTTCAAGAAAAGGTAGTGATCTTCATCTTTTATTTTGTTTGCTGAAGAAAGCTTGAAGCTTGGTTCTTTTCATGACCAAGATCTTTAAGTGAAAACTTGAGAAGATCCTCCATGCTTTTCATGAGGAAAAGTTTCCATTTTTAGCAAAATATGTTCTTGATCTTCTTCAGGTGTTTTTGATGTTTCTACTTTTAGAAAAATATGTTCTTGTTGTTCTTCAAGTGTTTTTGATGTTTCCCTTTTTGGGAAAATATGTTCTTCTTGTTCTTCATGTGTTCTTGATGCTTCTATTTTTGGAAAAATATGTTCTTAATGTTCTTCAAGTATTCTTGATGTTTCTACTTTTGGAAAAATATGTTCTTATTATTGAGTGTTCTTGATGGTATCTTGTTTAAAGTTATTCTTTTTCTTATGATGAGTTGATGATTAGAAAAGCTTCATCTTTTTATGTTTTTTATGATTTGATAAGACTATGAACATCCTAAAAGCTTAAAACTTTAAAAAGTTTGCCTCTTGAAGCATAAAAAATGGCACAAGTTTAGTGCCTTCATAAAAGTCTTATTTTGTTTTGTTTTGAAAACAATATTAGATGTAAAAGTCTAAGCTTTTTGGAATAATAAGCCTCTTTGAGTTAGAAAAATGATGTGTTGTCACTTTATGTTTCAAAGATTGATCCTTGGAAGCAAATCCTTTCACAAAGTTTGAAACTTGAAATCAAAAAGGTCACTTTTGGATTATAGAAATGCTAACTTTAAAAAAGACCAAAACTTTATAACTTTAAAGTTAATGTCTTATATCACTAGTTGATAAGAATCATTTTAATGTAGAGACAACTTTAGATTATAAAGTTGAGACCTCAATGGTCTTGGAATAATTAAAAGAGTCAACTTTCATAAAGAACAAGACTTTTTAGTTAAAAAGCTAGTAACTTGTATCATTATTTCATGAAGATCTAATCTTTAACATAAGAGCTTAATTTTAAAGGTATTTACTTTCATAAAGAATAAAACGTTTTGATTGCTGTATAAGAATGCTAACTTTTACATACTTAAGGTAAGATCTTGTTATGTTAGTGATAAAAACTTGAAACTATGTAACTTGGTTAAGTTAGAAATCACGCTTAGTGATTAGTGATCATGTTGTTGTTGGGTTGGTGATGTGGTTATGCATTGTCATGACCCAAGGATAAGAGGGATCTCAAACTCCTTGGGAATTGAAGTATAATTAGGGCCTCTGAGCAAACCATGAACCTAGGATTCACTAAGGGCACAATCTCAAGAAAAGGAAATAATCATTTAACTTAATAATTTGAATAAGTGTTCCATAAGACATAAACTAAAGTAAAAAATAATTTCATATGAGAGCTAAGTAACTAAAAGACCACATACACATATCTTAACTATGTGATTCTCTCATGGGCAACCATAAGAAATCATATGATAATTCATAATATTATTCACAAAGAATAACACAGCTATGAACCCTCTTTTAGGGTATGAATGTGTGATGCCATTTGGCATGATGAATGATAAGTTTGATTCAGCTTTGTGTCATGATTGATTGATTATTGTGATATAATAAACTGTTGGTTGAAAGCTTATGATTGGCATTTTGGGGAAAGCTCCAATCTAGTCATTATGCTACCGAATTTCCGTCAAAATTATGAACTTAGTCATACTATTGCATGTGTCTAGTCAAGGAAGTACTATGCATGTAAAGTATAATGATAAGAAAAGAAACCACGAGATATGAACCCTCGATCACTTCTGGGAAGTGAAAGATGGTGATCCACAAAGAACCTCTATGAAGGAGGCAAGGGTGACGTGAAGGACCTTCCAACTTAGGGGTAACCAATATCGGCTTAGTCTGATTTGGTTTAGTACTACATGATGACAGTCATAGAATGAGCTCATATCCAAAAGCAGTCTATTTCAAAGGAAAGTAAAGAATGTTAAGCATATGCCAAAAATGAAAGTAAAGTCAAAGTATAACCATGGTTAAGTCTATGATGACGCATGTCTTTGCATGTATTTATGTTGTCCATTTGCATTATGAATGTTCATTCTATGTTTCAGTATGTGTGCTAGTTATGATGATGTGGTTATAACGTTAAATTTAAAAGTAACCTGCTTCGGGGTTTAAGTTTTCAAAACCATTAAAATTGAACTTATATCTGTCCATTGTTTTTATAATTAAACCCAAAGTAGCTGGGACAATGATGATGACACAGTGTTTGTCTAGTCGTGATCCTACTGAGACATTTAGTATTTCTCACTTCTATGTTTCTATGTCGTCTTCAAAGGATGTCGATGTTGGGCACGGTGGCGATCTACATTGAGTTCCCGATGGGGCGTTGGCATTTTGACCTAGTACTGAATGCCTTCGTGCTGTCTGCCAACACAGCGATGAGGGTCTACATATTCCATGACTGCCAGTTTTAGACTTTCGTGATGAGTCCATTTTTCTGACCGCATTAGCCATTCAGTGAGGTTACTATGGATGACATCCGCCACTACTTTCAACCATCGAGATACCCCACCGACGATGATGAGACTAACTCCGATACCCATTTGACTTCAACTGTTTCATTAGATTCTGATCCCTCGGAGCCATCTTATCCTAGCTACCATGTGGAGACTGACTCCTCTGAGCCCTTTTATCCGACTCGTTCTGGGGGATCTCACCTTTCGGATTCATCACAACATTCGGTGATTCGTTTATCTTCTAATTCTTCTACTTCATCTGCTGGCCCAACTTCACTCACGATTCGCAGGAGTGGGTTCATTCATACTCGTGCTATGCGGCATGGACGGGGATGTGCTGGAGGAGGAGGACATGGTGGTATTTCTCTTGGTGGATATGGGAACGATTTCCTCCCGCTTGGTGCATGATGTAATGATTGCATGCGGAGCTGAGCACGAGGATAGCCCATTTTGGTTGTAGTTATAGGTTTATCATTTGTTGTATGGCATACATGGGTAGTAGGGTTTTTTGATGTATTTCCTTTTATCATTTATTTGGTAGGTTTCTTATATAGGGCCGACAGTAGATCTTGGACCTATTATTTTCTTATGCATGACTCTAGTATGACTATTATTATGAATGGTCGTAAAATGAATGTTATCTTTATCTAAGATTGTGATTATTCTTATTGCTTCTATTTATGTTAAATGTGATGTACGTATGAGACAGCGACATTTGTATTACATGTTCATGCGGCACTCATGGGTCTCGATTTTCAAACAGTTTATTTGATTATTGTTCAAAAAAAAAATTTACCCCTATTTTCAGGTAAAGTAATTTCAAAAAGGTAATGTTAGTTCCCCGAGCAAAAGTAACAACTAATAATTTCTCAATATGATCTAAGCATAAAATGGAACTATTAGGGTGTTGCATATTACTTTTGCTCGCAAATCTAAAGTTACCATTTGAAAATACTTTATAATGAAAATAGGAATTTTCTTTTTTCTTTTCAACAATGATGAACAAACTGTTTTGAAAACCAAGAGCCATGAGCGTATCAAGAACATATAATATGTAATACTCTAATAGTTCCATTCTATACTTAAGTCATATTGTGAAATTACTAGTTGTTACTTTTGCTCACGGAACTAACATTACCTTTTAAAAATTACTTTTAAAGAAAATAGGGGTAATTTTTTTTGAACAAAACGAGTAAACCATTTTTGAAATTGAGAGCCATGAGCACATCGTGAACGTATAATACAAACGTCACTATCTCATACATACATCGCATTTAACATAAATAGAAGCAATAAGAATAACCAACCATAATCTTAGATAAAAGTAACATTTATTCCATGGCCATCCATAATAATATGATAATAGTCATACCAAAGTCATACATAAGATAATAACGGATTCGATATCTATCGTCGGCTCTACATTAGAAACCTACCAAATATGTGATAAAAGGAAATATATCAGAAAATCCTACTACCCAAGTATGCCATACAACAAAATGATAACCCTATAACTATGACCAAAAGGAGCTATCCTCATGCTCTGCTCCGCATGCAGACCCTCATGACTACGCTTGCCAACAGCACGGAGGTGTTTAGCACTGGGTCAAATCGCCAATGCCACAATGGGAACTCAACGTAGATCACCACTGTGCCAGACGTTGACATCCCCTGAAGACGACTCTAGAAACATAGGAGTGAGAAATACTAAATTTCTTAGTAGGATCGTGACTAGACAAACACAGTGTCATCGTCATTGTCTCGCCACCTCAGGTTTAATATAAAAATAGTGGACAGATATCAGTTCAGTTTTTATAGTTTCAGAAAACGTAAATCCCGAAGCGGGTTACTGTTAACTTAATCATCATATCCATAGTGTCATACATAGGCATACATGCTAATGTACATAATAAACATTCATAATGCATATAAGGAATATAATAACATGCAAGACTATGCAACTCATCAACCTGATCATGGTCCTACTTTGACTTTTGTTTTTAGCACATGCTTAACATTCTTTTACTTTCCTTTGAAATAGACTGCTTTTGGACATGAGCTCATTCCGTGACTGTCGTCACGCAGTACTAACCAAATCAGACTAAGTCGATATTGGTTACCTCTAAGTTGAAAGGTCCTTCATGTCACCCTTGCCTCCCTCATAGAGGTTCCTTGAGTCTTTGTAGATCGCCGTCTCTCAGTTCCCTTACCGAAGTGATTGAAAGGTCATGTCCCATTAATTCTTTTCTTATCATCATACTTTACATGCATAGTTCTTCTTTAACTAGACACATGCAATGATATGACTAAGTTTATAATTTTGACGGAAATCCGGCAGCATAATGGCTGATCGAAGTTTTCCCTAAAATGCTAATCATCCACTTCAACCAACAGTTCATCATATCTATATCATATCATAATACTCATCATTCAATCATGAGACAAAGCTCAATCAAACTCATCATTCATTATGTCGCATGGCATCACACCTTCTTACCCTAAAGAGGTTTATAGTTGCATTATTCTTTGTAAAGAATATTATGAATCGTCATATGATTTCTCATGGTTACCCATGAGAGAATCACATAGTTAAGATATGTATATGTGGTCTTTTAGTTACTTAGTTCTCGTATGAAATTATTCTTTACTTAAGTTCATGTCTAATGGAATGCTTGTTCAAATTAATTAAGTTAAGTGATTATTTCCTTTCCTTGAGATAGTGCACTTTGTGATTCCTAGGTTCATAGTATGCTCAGAGGCCCTAATCATACTTCTATTCCCAAGGCGTTCGAGATCCCTCCAATCCTTGGGTCATGACAATGCATAACTGCATCATGAACCCAACAACACCATGTTCACTAAACACCAAAGATGATTTTTAACTTAACCAAGTTACAAAGTTTCAAGCTTTCATTATTAACATATCAAGATTCTACCTTAAACATTATTAAGGTTATCATTCTTATAAAGTAGTCATAAAGTTTCATTCTTCATGAAAGTAAGTGCCTCTAAAATTAAGCTCTTGTCTTAAAAATTAGATCTTTATGTAATAATGATATAAGTTACTAGCTTTTCAACTAAAAGGTCTTATTCTTTATGAAAGTTGACTCATTTAATTATTCAAAGATCATCAAGGTCTCAATTTTATGACTTGAAGTTGTCTTTATATTAAAAAGGTTCCTACTTTATCAACTAGTGATATGAAACATTAACTTTAAGGTTCAAAAGTCTTGATCTTTATAAAAGTTAACACATTTTTGCTTTGTTTTAGTTCAAGATCTAAACTTTATCAATTAAATGTCACAAAACAAAATATCATTTTTTCTAACTCAAAAAGGCTTATTATACCAAAAAGCTCAGAATTTTACAAGTATTCTTGTCTTCAAAACAAAACAAAAGAAGACTTTATGACGGCACTAAAACGTGCGCCACATTTTGTGCATCAAGAAGCAAATTTTTTAAAGTTTAAAGCTTTTAGAATGTTCATAGTCTTATCAAATCATGAAAAACATACAAAGATAAGGCTTTTCTAATTATCAACTCATCATAAGAAAAGGAATAATTTTAAATAAGATATCATCAAGAACACTCAATAATAAGAACATATTTCCAAAGGTAGAAATATTAAGAACACTTGAAGAACAACAAGAACATATTTTGCCAAAAATGGAAACTTTTGCTCTTGAAGAGCATCAAGGATTTTCTCAAGTTTTCACTTAGAGATTTTGGTCATGACAGAACCAAGCTCTAAGCTTTCTTGAGCAAACAAAATGAAAAAGATGAAGATCACTACTTTTCTTGGAAATGGCACAAAAACTAGAGAAGAAGAAGAAGATGATGGTGGTTCCTTTCCTTGTAGATGGTGGCAATTTGGCTTTGTGGAAGGAGAAGCTCTTGAGATCTTGTGAAAATGAAGGTTGTAGTGTTTTCAAACTTGTCTCCAAAGACCCAAAGATGTGAGGTCTTTGAAGGGCTAAGTGAGTGGTTTTGGTGGTGGTGGTGGAGAAAGGAAGAAGAAGAAGATGAAGAAAATGAAGGAGTGTTTAGAGAGAAGTTGGAGGATTTGATTTCAAGAGAGAGAATGAGATGAGTGAAAATGAAAATGGATGAAGGAGGAAGAGAGAGAAAGTGGCATCCAACATAAAGGGAAGGAGGGAGATATTTTTGTGTTATTTTGTGTTAATTAAGGTTTAAGGGGACAAATTGGATGATAAGGGAACAAAGCATATACTAAGTCTTACATAAAGCACTGTTATCTAATGCTTTATGCTTTAATAATATCACTTTTTATTTTATTGTCTAGTTGACTAAATTTGAAATTAATCATGTGATTAAGTGCTCATACAACTTAATTAAGGTGATTAAGCAAAGATTAATGATTAACACACAAGAACATGATTAACAAAATTTAATTTTGCGATTAAGCTTAATTAACCTTAATCAAACTCGATTAAGGTAATTAAGGGTTATTAGTATTTAATTAAGCTATAAAGGCTCTGACTTGCTTAATTAGAGATTATCTAATCTCGATTAAGCATTCTTTTGACTTTTCCTATTTGAGTTAACCCCTGAACTTTTCATTAACCATTAATTAAGCCTTAATCCATAATTTCTCATTAAGTGTCTAATTACTCAAGGTTACTAAGGTAATTTAGCACAACATAAAATTGGGGATGTTATATTTCTCCTCACCTTTAAAAAGAAATTTGCCCTCAAAATTCGTTACCTGTAAACAATTTCAGATACTCGTTCTTCATTTCGGACTTCAGCTCCCACGTATACTCTTCCATATTTCCTCTACCCCAAGCCACCTTGACCAAGGGTACCGTCTTATATCCTCTGCTGTTTTGCCCCACGATCCATGATCCGAGACGGTGGTAGATTGAAAGTTAGGTCTTCCCTTAACTGTACACTTTCAGGCTCAAGTAGATGACTAGGATCGGAATGGTATTTTCTCAATTGAGACACATGGAAAACATCATGAAGGTCTGACAAATTTGGAGGTAAGGCCATTTGGTAAGCAACTAACCCAACACGTTTTAAAATTTGAAAATGGCTAAGGAAATGGGGGCTTAACTTTTTGATCTTCATGGCTCTACCTATGCCGGTCGTAGGAGTGATTTTCAGGGACACATGTTCTCGTTCTTGGAACTCTGGAGACTTTCTTCTCTTATCCGCATAACTCTTTTGATGGCTCTGGGATGTAAGGATTCTATCCCTAATCCTTCTAACTTGCTCTGTGGTCTACCTCACAAGATTAGGTCTTAATAGGCTTGGCTCATTGGTTCAAACCAACACAGGGGAGATTGGCACTTCCTTCCATACAAAGCTTCATAGGGTGCCATACCAATACTTGCATGATGGCTATTGTTATAGGCAAACTCAATCAAAGGTAAGTATTTGTCCCAACTTCCTCGATTGTCCAGCATACAGGCTCTTAACATATCCTCCAAAGTTTGGATAATCCTCTTCGACTGTCCTTCTGTCTGGGATGATAAGCTGTACTTAGGCAAAGCTTCGTCCCAAATGCCTTTTGCAAGGCTCCCCAGAATCCAGAGGTAAACCTTGGATCCCTATTTGAGATTATGGTTGAAGGTACACCATGCAGTCTTACTATCTCTTGAACATACAGCTGGGCTAACTTTTCCAAAGGATAAGTAGCTTGAATGGGCAAAAAGTGAGCAAACTTGGTTAATCTGTCAACAATTACCCATATCGCATCGAAACCAGCTTGCATTTTGGGTAAACCCATCACAAAGTCCATAGAGATACTTTTCCATTTCCATTTTGGGATTTCTAATGGTTACAATATACTAGAGGGCTTTTGGTGTTTAATCTTTACTTTTTGGCAAGCCAAATACTTGCCTACCAACTTTGTAACATCCCTCTTCAATCTTGGCCACCAGAACATCTTCTTAACATCTTGATACATCTTTGTCACTGGCAGCAAGTGTCGCAGACTACCCCAAATTACAATTTTAAAATACTTAATTACACTAAATTTGAAGTATAGTGTAACCAAGGTCGTCTCCCAAGGATGTTGTTGCTATCTAGTTAAGTAACAAGGGGGTATGTGCAAACATGTAGTAAATAAGCTATAAAAGAAAATTAGATGAAAATAAAAACACTAGTTCAAAGAGTTTTTTAGGCATAAGGTGAATCAATCATTAACGCACAATATATCAAACACATGGAGTGTGGCTAATTTGAGCTATTAGAGAGACCTCTACTAACAACCCCACAAGTCTACCTAGAGCACTCTAGGAATTCAACCAACACATAATTGATTAGATAATTGAGACCTCAACTCTAATTAACCTATGTTGATTTATAGCCCCAAATGTATTAGCCTAGGTTTGAACCCAAACCCAAACCCAATTCCTAATTCTTTAACTAATCAAGTTCACACCAATTGACCAATTAGCAATCACCCAACTAATTCCTCATTCATAAACCCACATATCAATATCATTCAATGAAAGTTTACAAATAAAAAAGGGCAAAGAATCAAGAAAACAAACATGATTGAAATTCAAGTATAGGGTTTCAAGATTACAACCATAATACCCTTGGAGTCTCGTTGAACTAGCTTGAAGCTCTACTCCTCCATAGCAATGAAGGTTACAAACTAGAACCCAAAAACAAATGTCTTACAAAATGAAAGGAAAAGAAAAAGAAAAGAAGAGGAGAGGAGAAGAGAAGAAAGAAAAATGAAAAATGTTGGCAATGAGAGTCTTCCTTCGCGTCTTGGTTTTCTCTCTTCTTATCAGACCTCAAATGTCAAAATTCAAAAATATCCTTGGGCCCAACGTATTCCTCTGCCTCTTAGCTTTAAGTGGACACCCAATTTGCTTAATTTGGACTTAAAGTGAGAGAGTTATGGCCCAATCTTTATAGCATGTCTGGGTTGTATCTCTATTCGCGCTAGTCAAATTCAACAGCCAATAAGTCTATCAAGATGTCATTATTTGGGAGAGTACTCTTCATATGAATTGAAGCTTTATGTCTTAGCTTTCAAATGGTACCAGTTTCACCTCAATCCAATGTCTACAACTCACGTTATGGCCCAATTAGTGCACACTGATCAGGTTCCAGTGTGATAGCCCTGTTCTGACTTCGTGGCCCAATTCGTCCTAACAAACATCTGAATTAGTTTTTCACTTCTTCATCAAAGTTGTAGATCTTTCTCTCAGCTTTCCTACAATATAAAATTTGTGATTTTTAGATATCTACAACTCAAGATACAGCCATAATACAAAAATAGTATAAATCTGTAATAATGCTAAAAAAATACACTTAAGCCCAATTAGAGTCCAAACTTATAAAATATGTCCAATATTATTCAATTAAGCACAAAAGAGGTTCAATGAACTAAATATGAGGGTTAATCAATGTATCAAAATGTTGCTTATCAGTCACACTAGGGTGTATGGTGAAATGGCTCTTATGAGCCTCCTCCAAAATTCTTTTTCGGAGGTCACAACTTGCGGGTACACAGACTCTTTCTTCAAATTTCCATAGTCCATCTATACTTTGTTCAAACCCTTCAACTTCCTTCTTTCACCAATGTTAAGGTTTTCAAGAATTTCTCTTCCTCGCCTTAGGCTTGAGCAATTTGACTATTGAAATTACTCGTCACCCTCAGCTGATTCAATCTTAAACTATGGGGGGTCAACATAACACCAAGGTTAAGGTCTCTAAAGCTCCTTACTAGCTTATCCTCCTTGACCATCATCCATGACGCATGCAAGGATTTCTAACTTAATGTGTCAGCCACCACGTTGGCTTTCCCAAGATGATAGTTCAACCCAAAATCATAATCCTTCAAAGACTTCATCCATCTCCTTTGTCTCATATTCAACTCCTTTTGATCAAAGAGATACTTCAAGCTCTTATGATCAGAAAACACCTCGAACCTCACACCATATAGATAATGCCTCAATATCTTCAGGGCAAACACTACAGCTGCTAATTCCAAGTCATGGGTTGGGTAGTTCACTTCATGAGGCTTCAGCTATCTAGAGGCATAAGCCACCACGTTCTTATTCTGCATCAAGACACAACCCAAACCTCTCTCAGAAGCATCATAGTAAACCTCAAATGGTCCACTAGGGTCCGGCAAAACTAATACTGGGGTTGACGTTAACTTACCTTTTAGCTTTTAAAAGCTCTTCTCATAATCCATCGTCCACACAAACGGGGCATCCGTCCTCGTCAAATTGGTTAAGGGTGAAGATATTTGGGAAAATCCTTTTATAAACCCGCGGTAGTAACCAGCTAAACCCAAGAAACTCCTTTTCTTAGTCACTGAGGTTGGCCTCTCCCAATTCATCACAGGCTCAATCTTACTTGGATCTACAGCAATACACCCTTGTGACACCACATGCCTTAAGAACTTTACTTCCTCCATCTAGAATTCATACTTAGATAACTTGGCATAAAGCTTCTTTTCCCTCAAGATCCTTAACACAACCCTCAAATGTTCTTCATGTTCCTCCTTTGTTCTCGAATAGATGAGAATATCATCCATGAAAACAACTACAAACTTGTCCAAATAGGGTCTAAAGATCCTGTTTATATAATCCATGAAAATAGCAAGGGCATTGTCAATTCAAACAACATCACCGTAAACCCATAATGCCTATACCTTATCCTAAAAGCTGTCTTGGGTATATCCTCCTCCTTCAACTTTATCTAATGATGTCCAGATCTCATATCAATCTTAGAGAATATAGCTGCATCTCGCAGTTGGTCCATGAGGTCATACTGCCATCCTTCTTTTTCACAAATAATGCTGGTGCTCCCCAAGGTGAGACGCTAGGTCTTATGAACTTCTTCTCCAACAATTCTTCCAATTGTCCTTTCAATTTTGACAACTCCATTAGGGACATCCTATAGGTGTTACAGAGATTGGCCCAGTACCTGGCACCAATTCTATAGAAAACTCGATTTCCCTTTCCGGGGAAACTTGGGTATGTCATCAGGAAACGCATTGGGGTATTCCCTGGCTACGGGGATCTCATCCAATACCTGCTCGAGTTCCACTTCACTTGCCCTAAGACCATCAAGGTCTCAACTTTATGACTTAAAGTTGTCTCTACATTAAAAAGGTTCCTACTTTATCAACTAATGATATGAAACATTAACTTTAAGGTTCAAAAGTCTTGATCTTTATAAAAGTTAACACCTTTTTGCATTGTTTTAGTTCAAGATCTAAACTTTATGAATTAAATGTCACAAAACAACACTTTTGTGACTTAAAGGTCTCATTCTTGATTAAACTTAACATTATAAAAGGTCTTTTCTTTAAGGTTTGATTTCTAAGACATTAGTGATAAGATATCATTTTTCTAACTCAAAAAGGCTTATTATATCAAAAAGCTTAGACTTTTGCATGTATTCTTGTCTTCAAAACAAAACAAAAGAAGACTTTATGATGGCACTAAAACTTGCGCCACTTTTTGTGTATTAAGAAGCAAACTTTTTAAAGTTTAAAGCTTTTGGAATGTTCATAGTCGTATCAAATCATGAGAAACATAAAAAGTTAAGGCTTTTCTAATCATCAACTCATCATAAGAAAAGGAACAACTTTAAACAAGATACCATCAAGAACACTCAATAATAAGAACATATTTTCCAAAGGTAGAAACATCAAGAATATATTTTTCCAAAAGTAGAAACATTAAGAACACTTCATATTTTTCTAAAAGTAGAAACATCAAGAACACTTGAAGAACATCAAGAATATATTTTGCCATAAAGGGAAACATCAAGAATACTTGAAGAACAACAAGAACATATTTCTCCTAAAGTAGAAACATCAAGAACACATGAAGAACAACAAGAACATATTTTGCCAAAAATGGAAACTTTTGCTCTTGAAGAGCATGAAGGATTTTCTCATGTTTTCACTTAGAGATTTTGGTCATGAAAGAATCAAGCTCCAAGCTTTCTTGAGCAAACAAAATGAAAAAGATGAAAATCACTACCTTTCTTGGAAATGGCGAAAAAACTAGAGAAGAAGAAGAAGATGATGATGGCTCCTTTCCTTGTAGAGGATGGCGGTTAGGCTTGGTGGAAGGAGAAGCTCTTGAGATCTTGTGAAAATGGAGGTTGTAGTGTATTGATCTTGTCTCCAAAGACCTAAAGATAAGGTCTTTGAAGGGCTAAGTGTAACATCCTCCACGAGCTCCGACTTCCGACCTTATTTCCAATGTTCAAGTGAAATGAACAATTTTTACGATTTCCGACCTCATCTCCAATTCGAATGAAATAGTCATGATTTTCGACTTCAAGTTTCAAATGAAAAGTGAAATTTTCACGATTTTCGATCTTAGGGTTGATCTCAAATAGAATGGACATGAGTTCAGATCCCTGAGTTGATCTCCAAGTTTGAACGAATTCTAATTTCTGACTTAACCCTTGCTGTATACCAAATAGACGTGATTACCAATGTCCAAGTTTACTTATGTCCCGATATCCAAACTTAAGTCAAGAACGTTCTAATTTCCATTTACATTCATGAGTTTGAGTTTGTGACCAACTCCCAAGATTAGATACGTTCCGATTTTCGGGTACATAAGGTTTTATGTCCTGATACTAACTTCCAAGTCTATGTAACATCCCGGACTTCCGAGTTCACATCTCTTACATTTCATAGTCTTGTCTATGACCGCCAATTTTAAGGTAAATTGTTTGTTGTGATTTATGATCTCAAATTTTATGTTTCTATCATGATTTCTGATCTCATAACCTATTTCCAAGTGACTCGAGTTCCGATATCCAGACTAATCTCCAAGTTCGAATTAGATGGACAAGAGTTCTGACTACTCAAGATGGATACGAGTTTTGAGTTCAGACCAAGTGCAAGCGCATTCTCATTTTGTGTGGAGGATAATTAAGCCACATTAGACCATAAACAGAAGGAAGCATGGCTGGAAATTAGCCACAAGAAATTTAGTCACTTAACCTGTGAAAATGGCACAAGAAAGGCCACAAAAATTAGGGAAAGTTGGCTGAAATTCAGCCTTGTGTTTTATACCAATCAAAAGCCTTCATTTTACCTATCACTCCAAGGCTTTATAACATATTCCTCTCCTTTCATTCAGCCCCATTTCTACGCTGCCTTCTCCCTCACTTTAGCTTTCTTCTTCTCTTCTCCACTCACCAACTCCATCAAACCTTCAAGTTCAACCAAGTTTTATTGATTCAAACTCTAAGATCAAACCAAATCACATATAATAAGAGGTAGAGGTTTAATTCTTGTATTGATTTTGATTGTGGGTGGCTGGTGGTGGTTCATCTTTCACAATTTTTGATGTGATGATTGAATGAATATAAGGATATTTGCCTGAGTTGTTGGTTGTTATGATGTTGAAATTGAGTAGGAAGCAAGAAAAAATGAGAGTAGGAAGAGGTGAGGAGTTGGAAAACCAAAAACCCTCGGTAGTCTGGACGGCGGAGTGTACAGCTCTGCCTACAGCCAATTAAATTTCACGCAAACATTTTTATATGAAACTAGACATCCAAAGCTTTCCATACATATCATATAAGGCTATTCAATTAATATTGAGAGAAATATGAATTTTTGAAGTTTGACCTAGGAATCAGAACTTTTATCTGAGCAGTATGACTTGAGAAGGGTGTAACTTACCCTACACAACCCCAAATTAAGTGAAACCAACTTTTTTAGAAAGCATACACGTAGGAGAATGTCAAAATGAAATTCTGAGTTTGTTATGGCCCCATATGCTCCCAGTAGTTCAAAGAAGTTACCCTTTGTCCAAATCGGGCCAAATCAGGGCAACTCAAAAAGATCAAGTTTCGAGGCTTATAACTTGAGCCCTACTAAGTCAAATGGAATGGATCTTTTTGCAAATGAAACTTTGTCCGGTTAGCTTTAATATGAGACCAATTTCATAGGATTTGGATCAGATTTCGATTTTTAGTAGATTTTTACTTTTAAGTGTGCTGTTTTGGCTAGCTATAGGGCAGCCGGGATAAAACCCATATAACTTAACTATAGTTATCAAAATTAGATGAGACCAAAGAGGTTAGAAAATAGACACATAACACTTTAACATATCCAAAATAGAGGTCCAAATGAGTTAAATAGAAATTATGGCGTGAATTACAAAAACCGGGTTGAATAATTGTGCTGAGGCAGTAATCCTGTCCTAATGCAACTAATGCTCCTATGAAGCTAATGTTGAATTATGAATAAAATGTTATGATTTCTTTGATAAGTTGGTATACTGAGTACTGGCACTATTCATGGGGAAGCGGATACGTTCTGATATGCCGCCAAAATTTCGGTAAGATCTACGCATGAGTTATAAGATACATGTGCATTTTCAAAGAAGACATAAAATTTATGTTATGATGAAAGTTCCATAATGCTTGGGCCAGCCTCGGATAAGAAGTGAAAGGGAATAGATCGGTGGGAAAGTAAACCCGGCATTCCTATATAGAAACAAGCTCGATCCTGATAAGCAGACTATTACCTAAGAGTCTAAAATGACCAAGAACTCCCAAGGGACCAAGAAATGGAATAAGTTTATGAAAATGAGTCAAGAATGAGATTTTGCATGGTTGCACTGAATAGTTATTATATGATGCTTATAGTTTGACTGTTATACTTATTTATTATTGTATAATTGTTTACTCTGCTCATTAATCTGTTTCACCATTTAATAGTTTCTTCCGTTTCTTATATTGTCTTAAGTAAAACTAACTTTTGCCTCGGACCAGACATTTTCTTAAACTTATTAAAATTGGATAGTCTAGTTTTGAAGCCATGATTTACAATTAAATAAAAACCAAGGCAATTGAGAATGAATGTGATGTCAGTTAAACAACATGTGCGAACCCTACTGAAAATTTCTATAAATTCTCACCTTGTCTTGCATTTTCGCATCATTCTCAGACACTGGTGATGGACTCGACTGCTACCCTTTTCATTGAGATTCCCAACCTGCAGCTCCACCACGATCCCTTTGTGGATTCCCTATACATGGCCAATTTCTGCAATTTTCGTCTCTACCTGTTCAGTAATAGGAACTTTGCTATTCCTTTGTTCCACCTTACGTTTGACCCTATTACACCATATTTTGCTTTCCCGTTGCACGTGGCACACCCTCCTCCAGCACCTCCCGCACCTGCAGCACCGGTAGCTCCCGCTAATCCTGCACTAGAGTCTCCCCCATAGGTGGTTCCCGACATACCGCTCAGCTCTGAGAGCGACCCTTCTGAGGCCAACAGCTCGTCATCCTCCTCCGGACCTAGTATGGACTACTCCGGACCTATATTCTTTTTGTGTTATGCTGGCCATACTTTTGTATCCTCTTTTTCATCTGTATATAAATTGAAGCATTGGCTTCTACTATACATACATATACAGTTGATAATATATTGCTGATTCCTCATCTTTCTTGTCATATTTTATTTAAAATTGTTACGCTCTATCACTTTGGTCACGAATATTATATACAACGCCCCATTTCACCTTTTAAAAAAAAAAAAGGAGAAAAGGGAGACGAGAGTAAGTAATTTGTAAGTATAGTATCAACACGGTAACATATTCTACTTAATTTCATACTATGGCTTAAGCATAATATTAAATTGGTAGGGTGTTATATTTTTGGTATCAGAGCAGTTCATCCTAGCTAAGGCCTGAGGGTTGGACTGATTATGCTTTGTGCATATTTTGTATTTTTAAATGATGATAGCATCCACTAAGTCTTACCTGGAAGTTGATATGTAGAGGTGCATGCGTATGAAGTGCCTGACTGTGTGAGCTATTATTTACTAGCACATCAGACTTAGTATTGAGCCTGATCAACTCAATAATGTTTATTTTGTATGCTCAGAACTTAATGGCTTCCGGAAGGCGAGGCAGCCCACACGAGGAACCTGCTCAAGAGAACCCTGCTGACCTCATGGACACAATACGAGAGATGGCTCATACGATGTGAGAACAGGCTACGACAGCTCACTAGATGATGGATCAGCTAGGCAGGTGACCTGAGGCAAATTATGGAGGAAATCCACATGGGCTAGGAGTTGACCTAGATTACCTTAAGTTTGCTTGGTCAGGAAGGTAAATTCACCCAGCTTTCAAGGGGCATATGATCCTGATAAAGCTGATGAATAGATCAAAGCCATGGAGAAGATTTTCTCTATCCTAGATTGTTCGGATCATCAGAAGGTGGCCTTTGCCACCTACATGCTCGAAGCAGATGCAGAGTTTTGGTGGAATGATGTGCGAAGGCTACTTGAGGAATCTCAGACAGTGGTCACCTAGACAATATTTAGAGATGTTTTCTACCAGAAGTACTTCCTTGCCTCGGTTCGAAATGCCAAGGAGCTAGAATTTATGTAGCTCCGTCAAGGAAACCGGACGATATCCGAGTATATTGCCAGGTTTGAAGAGCTATGTAAATTTTCTACCATCTATTAGAGGAATCCTGATAAAATTTGGAAGTGCGTCAAATTCGAAGGAGGGCTACGAGAAGATATTCTCACCGCCATAAGGCCGATGGAAATTAGAGAGTTCCCCACGTTGGTAAATAAATACGGGCTTATGGAAGATTGCAACTCGAAACTGGCTGTAGCTAAGGCATCTGGTGGTAGTTTTAGGAAGGGGTTGGCACCGCAAGGCCCAAGATTCAAGCCCAATTTTCAACAGCAGAGAAGATTTTGATTGGCGGGCAATAAAGGCAAGCAAACCCAGAAGCCCTTCTCAAATTCGGCTTGCACAAAATGCGGCAAAAACCACTATGATCGATCGTGTTTGGCAGGATAGAATGTCTACTATGGGTGTGGCAAGCCAGGCCACAAAATTTATGAGTGTCTAACCAAGAATCCACTACAGCCGTCTAGACCCCAACGTCAAGGACAGGGCTTTATGATGAGTGCAGAAGAAGTTGACAAGTCCAAGGGACTAATCTAAGGTACTTGTGAAGTGGATGGTGAGACTCTAACTGTACTTTATGATTCGGGTGCCTCTCACTCATTTATTTCTCATGATTGTGTGACTATTTTACAATTGCCAATCTCTGAATTACCTTATGATTTACTGGTTTCTACTCCTACCAATGACCCTGTTAAAATGAGTCAAATTTGTATCAATGATCCTCTTCAAATTAAGGGTAGAACCTTTGCAGCTGATTTGATTTGTCTCCCTTTCTCTGGACTTGACATAATTCTAGGCATGGACTGGTTCTCCGCCAATCAAGTTATGCTCAATTGCTCTGATAAGACGGTGGTATTTCCCTCTGTCTCATCTTCAGAATCCTAAGCCTCACCACTCTTCTATTTGAACTCTCTACTGGTAAATAGTAGTGGGTCAAAGGATCATGAATACATCCTCCTATCAGCTAATGTGACGAAAGTTGAGCAAAAACTGGAGGAGATCCTAGTTGTTAAGGAATATCCTAATGTTTTCCCAGAAGATATTCCTGAATTCCCTCCTGAGAGAGAAATTGAGTTCGCCATCAAGTTGGTCCCAGGTGCAGGACCAATATCTATAGCTCCATATCAGATGTTACCTTTGGAGCTGACAAAACTAAAGAAACAAATCGAGGAACTCTTGGGAAAAGGATTCATACGGCCAAGTGCATCGCCATGGGGAGCTCCAGTCTTATTAGTCAAGAAGAAAGATGGGAGCATGCACTTATGCGTGGACTATCGACAGTTGAATAAGGTGACGATTAAGAATAAATATCCATTGCCAAGAATTGATGACCTCATGGACCAACTACAGGGTGCAATGGTATTTTCCAAGATTGACTTGCGTTCTACATATCATCAAATTCGAGTCCAAGAGCAAGATATCCCTAAGACAGCCTTTCGAACTCGTTACGAACGTTACGAGTATACCGTAATGTCGTTTGGGCTGACAAATACACCAGTAGTATTCATAGATTATATGAATAAGATATTCCGTCCATATTTTGTCAAATCTATAGTGGTTTTCATCGACGACATACTTGTATATTCGAAGATAGAGTGGGAGCACGCGAAACACTTGCGGCTAGTTCTGCAAATTTTAAGAGAAAGAAAACTCTATGCTAAATTACCGAAATGTGAATTTTGGATGCAAGAAGTAAAATTTCTCGGCCATGTGGTATCCCATGGATGGATCTCCGTAGATCCCTGCAAAGTAGAAACAGTACTAAATTGGGAAAGGTCGAACCATAGTTACTGAAGTTAGGAGTTTTCTGGGCTTAGCTGGATATTACAGGCGATTCGTTAAGGATTTTTCTCGAATAGCCTTGTCCATGACCAAGCTAACCAGGAAGAATGTTTCATTTAAATAGATGTCGGAGTGCGAATAGAGTTTTTAAGACTTGAAAAGACGGTTAACCATGACACCAGTGTTAGCCTTGTCAAACCCTCATGGACCATTTGAGGTCTATTGTGATACTTCCAAGCAAGGATTAGGATGCGTGTTGATGCAAATCTGGAAAGTAGTAGCTTATGCCTCTCGACAATTAAAGCCACATAAAAGGAATTATCCGACACATGATCTCAAATTAGCAGCAATAGTATTTGCCTTGAAGATATGGCGACATCACCTATATGGAGTAAGGTTTAAGTTCTTTTCTGATTATAAGAGTCTAAAGTACCTCTTTGATTACAAGGAATTAAATATGAGGCAGCGAAGGTGGATGGAACTTCTCAAGGACTACGAATTTGAATTGAAATACCACCCAAGCAAGGCAAACATTATGGCAGATGCTTTGAGTAGAAAATCTTTGTCAGCAACCTAGATGATGGTAAAAGAGACAGAGCTTATTGAAAGCTTCCGAAATCTTAATTTGGGAATCCTTATGACTCCTAAGACCATTCAGTTATACCAAATTAAGATAGCCAATGACTTTAAGGAGCAGATTCGGCAAGCACAATAGCAAGATGCCAGTTTTCAGCATACAATCAGTCTTGTGCAATCAGGGAAATTAATGGGTTTTGCTCAAGATAAAGAAGGCATATGGCGATATCATAGCAGAGTATGTGTACCCAACGGGAATGATCTCCGAGGAAGGATCCTGGACGAAGCACACAAAGGTGAATTCACAGTACATCCTGGCATCACAAAAATGTATCAAGACCTTAAGAAAACGTTTTGGTGGCCCGGCATGAAGTCAGACGTGGCGAGCTTCGTGAGTAAGTGCTTGACCTGTTAGAAGGTGAAAGCAGAACATCAAAAACCCTCCGGAATGTTACAACCTTTGGAAATCCCTGAGTGGAAGTGGGAAAGTGTCTCCATGGATTTTGTAATGGGATTACCAAGAATGCCAGTGGGATATGATGCTATTTGGGTTGTTGTGGATAGACTAACCAAATCTGCTCACTTTCTACCCATTCGAGCAAACTAACCATTGGAAAGGCTAGCGCAATTGTATATCCAAGAAATTATAAGGTTGCATGGGACCCCTTTAACCATTGTCTCTGATCGAGACCCAAGGTTCACCTCATGGTTTTGGGGGGCTTTACAAAAGGCGTTTGGTGCTAAGTTGTGCCTAAGCACTACATATCACCCGCAAACGGATGGTCAAATGGAGAGGACAATTCAAACCTTAAAAGACATGCTGCGAGCCTATATATTGGAGCAACGTGAGAATTGGGATCGATACTTACCGCTAGCCAAATTTGTATACAACAATAGCTATCACACTAGTATCAGCATGGCTCCTTACGAAGCATTGTATGGACGGAAGTGCCAATCTCCCTTGTGTTGGTACAAAATAGGAGAATCAACTCTATTGGGGCCTAATCTAGTTGAGCAGACCACTGAACAGATCAAGAGAATTTGAAGTAAGATGCTTGCTGCTCAAAGCCATCAGAAGAGTTATGCAGATACTCGGAGAAAGGCTCTGGAATTTCAAGAGGGAGACCACGTATTTCTGAAGGTTACGCCTACAACAGGGATAGGTAAAGTAGTTAAGGTCTAAAAGCTAAGTCCCCGCTTTATCGGTCCCTTCCAAATTTTGAAACAGATCGGATCAGTTGCATACTAAATCGCTTTACCTCCCCATCTGTCAAACCTTCACGACGTCTTCCATGTTTCTCAGCTTAGAAAGTATCAGCCTGACCCTACACATTTTCTAGAACCTGAGTCAATATAGCTAAAAGAAGACTTGACTTTCCACGTACAACTGGTACGGATTGCAGACAGGAATAGCAGGCAACTTTGAAACAAAACTATGCAGTTAGTAAAGGTAGCATGGGGAAGAGAAGATACGGAAGACTATACTTGGGAACTAGAAACGGACATGAAGAAAGAGTATCCTAAACTCTTTTAATGTACTAAATTTTGAGGACAAATTTTTTTCTTTAGGAGGGTGGTATTGTAACATCCTCTACAAGCTCCGACTTCCAACCTTATTTCCAAGGTTCAAGTGAAATGAACAATTTTTCTAATTTCTGACCTCATCTCCAATTTGAATGAAATAGTCATGATTGCCGACTTCAAGTTTCAAATGAAAGGTGAAATTTTCAAGATTTTCGATCTCAAGGTTGATCTCAAATAGAATAGACACGAGTTCTGATCCCTGAGTTGATCTCCAAGTTCAAATAAATTCCGATTTCCGACTTAACCCTTGCTGCATACCAAATAGACACAATTACCGATGTCCGAGTTTACTTATGTCTCGATATCCGAACTTAAGTCAAGAACGTTCTAATTTCCATTTACATTCATGAGTTTGAGTTTGTGACCAGCTCTCGAGATTAGATATGTTCCGATTTCTGGGTACATAAGGTTTTATATCCTGATACTAACTTCCAAGTCTATGTAACATCCCCGACTTCCGAGTTCATGTCTCTTACGTTTCATAGTCTTGTCTGTGACCGCCAATTTTAAGGTAAATTGTTTGCTGTGATTTTCGATCTCAGATTTTATGTTTCTAACATGATTTCCGATCTCATAACCTATTTCCAAGTGACTCGAGTTTCGATAACCAAACAAATCTCCAAGTTCGAATTAGATGGACAAGAGTTCCAACTTTACTCAAGATGGATACGAGTTCCGAGTTCAGACCAAGTGCAAGCACGTTCTCATTTTGCGTGGAGGATAATTAAGCCACATTAGACCATAAACAGAAGGAAGCATGGATAGAAATCAACCACAAGAAATTCAGCCACTTAACCTGTGAAAGTGGCGTAAGAAAGGCACAAAAATTGGGGAAAGTTGCTGAAATTCAGCTTTGTGTTTTATACCAATCAAAAGCCCTCATTTTACCTACCACTCCAAGGCTTTATAACACATTCCTCTCCTTTCATTCAGCCCCATTTCTACACTGCCTTCTCCCTCACTTCAGCTCTTTTCTTATTTTCTCCACTCACGAACTCCATCAAATCTTCAAGTTCAACCAAGTTTTATTGATTCAAACTCTAAGATCAAACCAAATCACAGATAACAAGAGGTAGATGTTTAATTCTTGTATTGATTTTGATTGTGGGTAGCTGGTGGTGGCTCATCTTTCTCAATTTTTGATGTGATGATTGAATGAATATAATGATATTTGACTGAGTTATTGGCTGTTATGATGTTGAAATTGAGTAGGAAGCAAGAAAGAATGAGAGTAGGAAGAGGTGAGAAGTTGGAAAACCAAAAACCCTCAATAGTCCATACAACAGAGTGTACGACTCCACCTACAGTTGATTAAATTTCACGCAACCATTTTTATATGAAACTAGACATCCAGAGCTTTCCATACATG
The DNA here is from genome assembly GCA_031439595.1 of Pterocarpus santalinus. Taxonomy (NCBI): domain Eukaryota; kingdom Viridiplantae; phylum Streptophyta; class Magnoliopsida; order Fabales; family Fabaceae; genus Pterocarpus; species Pterocarpus santalinus. The sequence goes on along the minus strand of CM062532.1, from coordinate 45,523,723 downwards.
TATCATATAAAGCCATTGGATTAATATTGAGAGAAATATGAATTTTTGAATTTTGACTTAGGAATCAGGACTTTCATCCAAGCACTTTCACCCAAATTGAGTGAAACCAACTTTGTTAGAAAGCTTACATGCAGAAGAATATCCACAATGAAATTCTGAATTTGTTATGGTCCTATATGCTCCCAGTAGTTCAAAGAAGTTACCCTATGTCCAAACCAGGTTAAATCAGGGCAGTTTAGAAAGGTCAAGTTTTGGGGCTTATAGCTCAGGCCCTACTGAGTCAAATGGAATCGATCTTTTTGCAAATGAAATTTTGTCCGGTTAGATTTAATATGAGACCAATTTCGTAGGATTTGGATCAAATTTCAATTTTTAGTAGATTTCTACTTTTAAGTATGCAGTTCCAGCTAGCTATAAGGTAAGCTGGGATAAAACCCATATAACTTAAGCTGTAGTTATCAAAATTAGATGGACCAAAGAGGTTAGAAAATAGACACATAGCACTTTAACATATCCAAAATTGAGGTCCAAATGAGTTAAATAGAAATTATGGCATGAATTACAAGAACTAGGTTGAATAATTGTGCTGAGGCAGTAATCCTGTCCTAATGCAACTAATGCTCCTATGAAGCTAATGTTGAATTATGAATAAAATGTTATGATTTCTTTGATAAGTTGGTATACTGAGTACTAGCACTACTCATGGGGAAGCAGATATGTTCCGATATGCCGCCAAAATTTCGTTAAGACCTATGCATGAGTTATAAGATACATGTGCATTTTCAAAGAAGACATAAAAGTTATGTTATGATGAAAGTTCCATTATGCTTGGGCCAGCCCCGGATAAGAAGTTAAGGGGAATAGATCAGTGGGAAAGTAAACCCGGCATTCTTGTATCAGAACGAGCTCGATCCTGATAAGTAGACTATTACCCAGGAGTCTAAAATGGCCAAGAACTCCTAGGGGACCAAGAAACGGAAAAAGTTTATGAAAATGAGTCAAGAATGAGATTTTGCATGGTTGCATTGAATAGTCATTATATGATGCTTATAGTTTGATTGTTATAGTTATCTATTACTGTATGATTGTTTACTCTGCTCATTAATCTATTTCACCATTTAATAGTTTCTTCCATTTCCTATATTGTCTTAAGTAAAACTAACCTTTGCCTCAAACCAGACATTTTCTTAAACTTATTAAAATTAAATAGTCTAGTTTTGAAGCCATGATTTACAATTAAATAAAAATCGAGGAAGCCAAGAATGAATGTGACGTCAGTTAAACACCATGTGCGGGCTCTACTGAGAATTTCTATAAATTCTCACCTCATCTTGCATTTCCACATCATTCTCAGACACTGGTGATAGACTTGACGACTACCTTTTTCATTGAGAGTCCCAACCTACAGCTCCACCACGATCCCTTTGTGGATTCCCTATACATAGCTGGTTCCTGCAATTTTCGTCTCTACCTGTTCAGCAATAGGAACTTTGCTGTTCCTTTGTTCCACCCTACGTTTGACCCTGCCACACCATATTTGCATTCCCGTTGCATGTGGCACACCCTCTTCCAGTACCTTCCGTACCTACAGTACCGGCAGCTCCCGCTTATCCCGCACCAGAGTCTCCCCCACAGATGGTTCCCGACATAATGCTCAGCTTCGAGAATGACCCTTCTGAGGCCACTAACTCATCATCCTCCTCCGAACCTAGTATGGACTACTCCCTAGCCGAGCCTAGTATGGCCAATGGCTACCTGACTGAGTAGGTCCCAGCTGTGGATGACATTGTATAGTATGGCTCTCTTTTGGTAGTATAGTATTGAGCCGTAGACTTGGATTAGTTAGATCTCAAAGGATCCTGTAGATTTTTTTGTGGACACGAGCCCTATATTCTTTTTGTGTTACACCGGCCCCACTTTTGTATCCTCTTTTTCATTTGTACATAAACTGAAGCGTTGGCTTCTACTATACATATATATACAGTTGATAATATATTGCTGATTCCTCATCTTTCCTGTCATATTTTATTTAATATTGTTACACTCTATCACTTTGGTCACAAATATTATATACAACGCGCTATTTCACCTTTTTGAAAAAAAAAAGAGAGAAAAGGGAGACGATTGTAAGTAATTTGTAAGTATAGTATCAACACGATAACACATTCTACTTAATTTCATGTTATGGCTTAAGCATAACATTAAATTGGTATGGTGTTACACTAAGTGAGTGGTTTTGGTGGTGGTGGTGAAGAAAGGAAGAAGAAGAAGATGAAGAAGATGAAGGAGTGTTTTGAGAGAAGTTGGAGGATTTGATTTCAAGAGAGAGAATAAGATGAATGAAAATGAAAATGGATGAGGGAGGGAGAGAAAGAGAAAGTGGCGTCCAACATAAAGGGAAGGGGGGAGATAATTTTTGTGTTATTTTGTGTTAATTAAAGTTTAAGGGGACAAATTGGATGATGGGGGAACAAAGCATGTACTAAGTCTTACATAAAGCACTCTTGTCTAATGCTTTATGCTTTAATGATATCACTTTTTACTTTATTATCTAGTTGACTAAATTTGAAATTAATCATGTGATTAAGTACTCATACAACTTAATTAAGGTGATTAAGCAAGGATTAGTGATTAACACACAAGAACATGATTAACAAAATTTAATCTTGCTATTAAGCTTAATTAACCTTAATCAAACTCGATTAAGCTAATTAACGGCGTTTAGTGCTTAATTAAGCTATAAAGGCTCTAACTTGCTTAATTAAAGATTATCTAACCTCTATTAAGCATTCTTTTGACTTTTCTCATCCGAGTTAACCCCTGAATTCTTTCTTAACCACTTAATTAAGCCTTAATCTCATAATATCTCATTAAGTGTCTAATTACTCAGGGTTATTGAGATAATTTAGCATGACATAAAATTGAGGATGTTACATAATACAAACATCGCTAACTCATACATACAGTGCGAGTAGAATAAATAAAAGTGACATGAATAACAATTATCTTAAGTAAACATAACATTCATTCCACTACCATCATAGTTAAGATAACAATAATAATATCAAAAGTCATACATAAAGATAATGATGGCTCCTATATCTACTGCCAACCCTATAAAAAAAACCTAACTGAATACATCACAAAGGAAAATACATAGGAAATCTCTACTGCCCAAGCATGCTATACAATAAAATGATAACCCTATAACTGCAAACAAAAAGGGCTATCCTTATGCTCAGCTTCACATGTAATCACCATATCACTTATCAGACGAGAGAAAACCATTCCCAAAACCACAGGGAACAGCATCACCCCATCCTCCTCCTTGAGCATGGCCACGCCCATGTGACATAGCACGGGTACGAATGAATCCATAACCATGAACCGGGGGTGGAACATGAAGAGTAGCTGCTAAAGAAGAAGACGAATCAGACGTCAGGTGAATCATGGACGGGTAAGAGGGGTTAGATGAGTCAGTCTCCACATGATAGCTTGGATAGGACGACTCCAAAGGATCCAAATCCAATGAAACTATCGAAGTCAGATGGTTATCTGAGTCAGTCTCATCACCAGTGGGCTTCCTCAGTAGCTGGAAGTAGGGGGTGAATGTCATTCAGGGTAACCATACCATATGATTAACATGGGCGGAAGAACGGGCTCATAACTGAAACCTGAAACGGATGGCCGTGGAAGATGTAGACCCTCATCACTGCACTCGCAGACATCACCAAGGCATTCAGCACCGGGTCAAAGCGCCAATGCCAAACTAGGAACTCAATGAAAATCACCATTGTGCTCGATGCCGACGTTTTCTAAAAATGACACAGAAATGTAAGAGTGAGAAATACTAGATTTCTTGGTAGGATCGCGACTAGACAAACACTATGTCATTGTCATTGTCATTGTCATCGTCCCAGCCACTTTGGGTATAATTATAGAAATAGTGGGTAGATATAAGTTCAATTTTTAATACTTTCTGAAAATAGCAATCTCGAAGCGGATTGCTTTTAAGTTTATCATCATATCCATAACATTATACACAGGCATACCGGCTAACACATGGGATAAACATTCATAATGCATATAAGAAATATAGAAACATGCATGGCTATGCAACTCATCAACTTAACCATGATTCTACTTTGACTTTACTTTTATTTTCAGCACATCATAACATTCTTTACTTTTCTTTTGAAATAGACTGCTTTTGGATAGGAGCTCATTCAGCGACCATCGTCACGTAGTACTAAACAAAATCAGACTAAGTTGATATTAGTTACCTCTAAGTTAGAAGGTCTCCATGTCACCTTTGCCTCCCCCATAGAGGTTCCTTGAGTGTTGTGAATCATCGTCTCTCACTTCCCTTACCGAAGTGATTGAAGGGTCATATCCTATTCTTTCTTTTCTTATCATTATACTTTACATGTATGTATTTCTTTGACAAGATACATGCAATGATATGACTAAGTCCATAATTTTGATAGAAATTCGGTAGCATGATGGCTAGATTGGAGCTTTCCCAAAATGCCAATCAAAAACTTTCAACCAACAACCCATTATACCCATATCATATCATCACACTAATCATTTAATCATGAGACAAAGTTTAATCAAACTTGTCATTCATCATGCCGAATGGCATCATACATTCATACCCTAAAGGGTTTTATAGTTGTGTTGTTCTTTGTGAGAAGTCTTATGAATCATCATATGATTTCCTGTGGTTACCCATGAGAGAATCACATAGTTAAGATAAACATGTATGAAATCTTTCAGTTACTTATTCCTTATGGGAAACTACATTTTACTTAGGTACATGTTTTATGAACACTTGTTCAAATTAACTAAGTTAGGTGATTATTTCCTTTCTTTGAGATAGTGCACTTAGTAATTCCTAGGTTCATGGTATTCTCAGAGGCACTAATCATAATTCTGTTCCCAAAGAGTTCGATATCCCTCTAATCCTTGGGTCATGACAATGCATAACCACACTCATGAAACCAAGAACACCATGCTCACTAACCAAGGGTGATTTTTAACCTATCCAAGTTGCAAAGTTTCAAACTTTTATCATTAACATAACAAGATCTTACCTTAACTATTATAAAAGTTATCATTCTTTATAAAGTAGTCATTGTGTATGCTTTTACTGTAGGTTTTGCTGATGCCAAAAGGATGACAAACGGCTAAAATCAAAGAGCACGAAGTTTCTTGAAGACAAAAGGGTTCAAGCATAGTTGGTCATAATTGGTATAGGATTCTTTTTGTTAACAGCTTTTCTATTAATAATTCTCACGGCCACAGTCTTTGAAACTTTACGATTAGTATTTTTGAAAAATGTTTTTAACAAGCTACCAATTTGGATATTGATTTTTGAAAACATATTTTAAGTTTCTAAATAATTTGTCTTAAACTTAGTCTATGAACAATATGTTTTTAAACTAAGCAAATGCATGCTTTAGCAAGGTATAATCGATTACATAAAGTTTTCAATTGATTAATTTCGTTACAAGTGTCAAAAAGTCGTTACAAACTGTGTTTTTCAAAGCTATAATCGATTACCATCTTAATGTAATCGATTACCATTTTGGGATCACTCGTAATCGATTACTACATAGTGTAATCGATTACTATATTCAAAGACTTGCCTAGAAATTGGTTATTTTGCAAGGCTAACCGATTACCAAATCCATGTAATGGATTGCCATGAGCCCTAACTGCAAAAACGGCTAGTTCTCAAAAGTCATGTTCGTTGGTAACTTGTCTCAAACGGCTAGAACGAAATATGAAGTCTATAAATAGCCATTCATAACACATTTTAGACAGAACACTCAAGGGTTAAAAACTCTCAAACAACTTTTTCAATTTTCTTGATCTCTAACTCAATTTTTGTTGTGGCCAAAGAGAGTTACTAGTAAAAAGCTTCATAGTGCTTCAAGTTGTATTATTTCCTCTTTTAGAGAGTGATCAATATCCATTGTTCTTCTTCAAATTGTAAGAGGGTGAGGCATCCCTCAAGTTATAAAAGGGTGAGGTATCCTTTTTTGATTTTGAGAAACTCAAACACTAGGGTGAGGCATCCCAAAAGTGTGAGTACTCAAGTGTTGTAAAGGCTTTAAAACCTTGAAAAATCTGAAATGGTAAAAAATCCTGAGTTGATTACTTGGGGATTGGACGTAGGCCACAAAGGGTGATCGAACCAGGATAAATCTGAGTTTGCTCTTCTCTACCCTTATCTTTTACTTAATTGCAAGTTAAATTCATACTATTTATTGTTGAAGTAATTTGGAGCTTGCATTAATTTTTGAATTGTTAGTCACTTAATCACCTAGTTTCAAATAAGATTTAAAGAGAAAGAGATTTTAGGGAAAAGAATTAGATAAATTTTAGAACTTAATTCACCCTCCTCTTAAGTTCTTGAGGCCACTTGGTAGCAAGTGGTATCAGAGCCCAATTCTTGTAAAGGCTTAACCGCTTCAAGAGTAATGGCCTCATCAAATTCTTTTTTGTTAGAAGGTACTTCCATAAATAGGCCACCTATTTTTAATGGGGGTGGATATTCATATTGGAAAACCCGTATGAGAATCTTTATTGAAGCCACAGACTTAGATGTTTGGGATGCAGTGGAGAAAGGGCCTTTTGTTCCAACAAAACATGTTAAAGGCAAAATTGTTGAAAAAACTAGAAATGAATGGACTGATGAGGATAAAAAGAAGGTTCAATATAATTTGAAAGCAAAGAATATCATTACCTCTGCTTTAGGACATGATAAATTCTTTCGTGTGTATAATTGTAAAACAGCCCAAGAAATGTGGGATACCTTACAAGTTACTCATGAAGGAACTAGTGAAGTTAAAAGGGCTAGGATTAACACTCAAACACATAAATATGAATTATTTAGAATGAATCAAAATAAGAGCATTCAGGATATGCAAAAGAGATTCACATATATTGTTAATCATCTTTCTTCATTGGGAAAGACATTTCCAAATGATGATTTAATTAATAAAGTTTTAAGATGCTTGAACAGGCAATGGCAACCAAAAGTAACAGCAATATCAGAATCAAGGAACTTGGCTACAATGACTCTTGCTACTCTCTTTGGAAAACTTCAAGAGCATGAGTTGGAACTCAATAGGCTTAATCAACATGAGGCAAGTGACAAGAAGAAGAAAGGAATAGCCTTAAAAGCCACCTCTTCTACTCATGAAAGAAGTAATGAAGATGAAAAAGACAATTCGGAAGAAGTAGAATCAAATGACGAAAACTGTAGTCTCCTTGTGAAGAAATTTGGGAGATTCCTTAGAAAGAAAGGAAAACAAACAAAAGTTGCCTTTACACCAAAGAAGAATATTAACAAAGGCGAAGATACTTCATCCATTCCAAAATGCTATGAATGTGGTCAACCTGGCCATATAAAGATGGAGTGTCCAATCTACTTGAAGAAATTAGAGAAACTAGGGAAGAAATCAAACAAGGAAAAGAAAGGCAAGAAATAATTTATAACTTGGGAGGAGAATGACACTGAATCATCTAGTGACTCCGAGAATGAAGTTACTAACCTTAGTCTCATGGCTATAGATGGCGAAAGTGATGAAGAGGTAACAACTTCTAATACTGATCTTTTTCCTTCATTTGATGAATTACAAGATGCTTTTAATGAGTTGCATGAAGAGTCTTTAAGACTTACTAAAATTTTTGCTTCCTCTAAGAAAATAATTTTATCTTTGGAAGAAGAGATTACTAGGCTGAACAAAGAACTAGAAGAACTGAAAATTAAAAATGAAATACTTGGATTAATTGATATAAATTCCACTTGCTCTAAATGTCTATCATATGAGAATACAACTATATCAATTTCATGTTCATCTTGTAAGAATTTTGAAAAAGAAATTATTGATCTGAAAAATGTGCTTGCTAAGTTCACATTTGGTAGAAATAACCTAGACATATTATTGGGAAAACAAAGATGTATGTTTGATAAAGCTGGATTAGGCTATAATCCTAAGGAACAACAAAAGTATTATAAAAACTTCTTTTCATTATCATCTACCTCTAGCTCTCCTTTCATAACATGTTTTTATTGTGGTAAGAAAGGGCATAGTGCTTCAACATGTTATATTAGAAAGAATGGACATGCAAGTGGAAAGATGATATGGGTTCCAAAGGGAATATTGCCCAAGTCTAACAATCAAGGACCCTAGAAAATTTGGGTACCTAAATCCAAAATTTGAACATGTGATGTAGGTATGCTTAAAGATCATGAACTCAAATTGGTTCCTCGATAGTGGATGCTCCAAGCACATGATAGGAGATGTATCAAAGTTCTCACAAATAACTCCTAAGAAGCATGGACATGTGACCTATGGAGACAACAATAAAGGAAAAATACTCGGAGTTGGTAAAATTGGTAAAACTCCTTCTACTTCTATGGAAAATGTCTTATTTGTTAATGGTCTTAAGCATAATTTACTTAGCATTAGTCAATTATGTGATAAAGGAAATAGAGTTATCTTTGATTCAAACTGTTGCATTATAGAAGGAATCAGTGATAAAAAGGTTAAGTTTATTGGGCATAGAGTAGATAACATATATATGATTAACCTTGATAATATTCCGTCAAATAATATTCAATGTCTCATGAGTAAGGAAGATAATTCATGGTTATGGCAAAGAAGAATTGCACACATTCACATGGATCACTTAAACGTGCTAGTTAAGAAAGAGTTAGTAATTGGACTACCAAAACTTAGATTTGAAAAAGACAAGCTTTTGTGATGCTTGTCAAAAGGGTAAACAAGTAAGGGTATCTTTCAAATCAAAGAATATTGTCTCAACCTCAAGACCCTTGCAACTATTACACATGGATCTTTTTGGCCCTTCTAGAACTATGAGTTTTGGAGGAAATTACTATGCTTTAGTAATTGTAGATGATTATTCTAGATTTACATGGACATTGTTTCTATCTCATAAAAGTGAAGCATTTCGAGCATTTAGAAAACTTGCTAAGGTTATTCAAAATGAGAAAAATCTTAACATTGCATCTATAAGAAGTGATCATGGTGGGGAGTTTAAAAATGAGTCTTTTGAAACCTTTTGTGATGAATATGGCATTGAGCATAATTTTTCTGCTCCTAGAACTCCACAACAAAATGGAGTAGTTAAAAGAAAAAATCATTCTGTAGAAGAAATGGCAAGAACTATACTAAATGAATTAAATCTTCCTAAGTATTTTTGGGTAGACGCGGTTAGTATCGCTTGTTATGTAATGAATAGAGCCTTAATAAGACCTATTTTAAAAAAGACCCCCTATGAACTATACAAAGGAAGGAAGCCAAATATATCCCATCTTCACATTTTTGGTTGTAAATGTTTCGTTTTAAATAATGGAAAGGATAACTTAGGTAAATTTGATGCTAAAGCTAATGAGGAATATTTCTTGGATACTCATTGCATAGTAAAGCTTATAGAATCTATAATAAGCGAACTATGACTATAGAAGAGTCTGTTCATGTTGCTTTTGATGAGACTAACCTATTGGTCCAAGAAAGGATATTATTGATGATGTTGTCGAAGCTTTGGAAAACTCTCATGTCAATGACAAAGAAAAGGAGCAAAAGAAAGAGGAAGAAAGTGAGAAAGAAACTCCACCATAAGAACAAACAAGGACAAATGATCTCCCAAAAGAGTGGAGGAGTTCTAAACACCACTCACTTGACAATATTATAGGTGACATCTCAAAAGGGGTAACAACTCGAAATTCTCTTAGAAATACCTATAATCACATGGCATTTGTCTCTCAAGTTGAACCTAAAAATATAGAAGAAGCCATTATTGATTAACATTGGATTTTAGCCATGCAAGAAGAATTAAATCAATTTGAAAGAAATCAAGTTTGGGAACTTGTGTCAAGACCTAGTGATCATCCTATCATAGGCACCAAATGGGTTTTTAGGAACAAATTTGATGTAAATGGTGTCATCATAAGGAATAAAGCTAGATTAGTTGCTAAAGGATATAATTAAGAAGAAGGAATAGATTATGAAGAAACATATGCTCCTGCAGCCAGATTAGAAGTTGTTAGAATGTTACTAGCATTTGCATCTATCATGAATTTCAAACTTTATCAAATGGATGTAAAAAGTGCATTTCTAAATGGTTATATACAAGAAGAAGTGTATGTTGATCAACCTCCCGATTTTGAAAGTTTTGACTTACCCAATCATGTCTTCAAATTGAAAAAGGCTCTTTATGGGCTAAAACAAGCTCCTAGAGCTTGGTATGATAGATTGAGTAAATATCTCTTAGAAAAAGGTTTTTCAAGAGGAAAAGTTGACACTACACTATTTATTAAAAATAAGGAGCATGACATTCTATTAGTACAAATATATGTCGATGATATTATCTTTGGTGCTACTAATGATGCTCTATGCCAAGAATTTTCTAAGATAATGCAGAGTGAATTTGATATGTCCATGATGGGAGAACTTAATTTCTTTCTTGGACTCCAAATTAAGCAAGCAAAAGATGGAATATTCATCAATCAAACAAAATTTTGCAAGGAGTTGCTCAAAAGGTTTGGAATGGATAATGCAAAGGATATTACTACTCCTATGAGCACGTCTTGTTACTTAGACAAGGATGATGAAGGTAAGTCTGTAGAAGTAACAAAATATAGAGATATGATTAGCTCTCTTCTTTATCTCACTGCTAGTAGGCTTGATATAATGTTCAGTGTATGTATGTGTGCTAGATATCAAGCTAATCCTAAAGAATCTCATTTAACTGCAGTAAAAAGAATTATGAGATATCTTATAGGAACAGTGAATATAGGTTTATGGTATTCCAAGGGAACCTCATGCAGTCTAATTGGTTACTCTGATTCAGATTTTGCTGGCTGTAAAATGGATAGGAAAAGTACTAGTGGAACATGTCAATTAATTGGTAGTGCTTTAGTCTCTTGGCATAGCAAGAAAAAAAATAGTGTGGCATTATCTACTGCAAAGGCGGAATACATAGCGGCTGGAAGTTGTTATGCTCAAATTCTTTGGATGAAGCAACAACTTTTAGACTATGGATTACACCTTGACCATATACCTATAAGATGTGATAACACAAGTGCTATCAATCTATCTAAGAATCCTGTTTTGCATTCTAGACATTGAAATTAGACATTATTTTCTACGAGATCATGTACAAAAAGGTGATTGTATCTTAGAATTTGTGGAAACAAATAAACAACTAGCAGACATATTTACTAAACCTTTACCTAGGGAAAGTGTCTTTAACATTAGAAGAGAATTAGGCATAATTGCTTCCTCACATATATAGTTTCTTTTTATTACATTTTTAAATTTAATTTCTTTTCAAATTACTAACTTGAGCGTTGGAGATTTCACTAAAATTATTTTGCAGGAATGCTATCAATTGCTAAGTTCCTCAGGGCTCAAAATCTGAAATAACTCGAAAGTTTCTGAAGATTAGATTTGATAATCGATTACGAGAAATAAGTTAATCGATTACATCCGTCTCTGTTACCCACGAGTTAAAATTTTATTTAGTGTAATCAATTACATTAGTTGGTAATCGATTACTGAATCTGGGAAAATAACACTATAGTAATCGATTACCAAATTCATAGGCATGTGGTAATCGATTACCCCAGTTTGGTAATCGATTACGAGAAGTCACTTAACCCCCCTTTGCATCCGCATTCTCTCTTCTCATTTCAAACTTCAACTTCTCACTCTTTGTGCTCTCTTTCTCCAAACTGCCATTGTCAAAGCTCTTCCTTCTCTCTAACATAACTTCCTCATTTCTTCATCAAATCTCTCCATTCCTTCACCAAACTTCTTCTTTTCTTCCTCTCCACAAAACCCACACACTCTCTATCCACGGAATCCACGATTCAATGGCTGAATCCTCTAAGGCTCTTAGGAAGAGGAAAGCCTTCGCCAAGAACGCCGTACCTACCCCTTCCTCTCTTCTTTCTGTGGATTTGTCGCGATTCTTCTCATCAAAGAGGCAAATGGATTCCTACATTGCTCATTTCCAGACTCGTGAACTTGTCACTCCAAGGTATTTAGACTCTGACTTCTTCAATTTAATTTAGGAGTGTTTGCTCTTCTGAATAAATGGGAGTTAGTTCAGTTCCTTACTATGAAAGATAAGGTGTATCCTGAATTGGTTAAGGTATTCTATTCAAACTTGAAGTATAAGGATGCATGCTTATTTTCTAAAGTGAAGAATGTCCAGATACTAGGGATACTATATCCAATAAACTGGGGATACTATATCATCCAGCACATGTTAAAGGTTAAGAAAAAGGCTAGATGTGCTTTACCTTATGGGATGCTCATTACTCGTTTTCTTCAACATTTTCACATACCTCTCAGTGGTGAGATCACCTTGGATGAGACTCCTCATTATCCCATTAATGAAGGGACACTGACCAAAATGGGGTTCAAGAACTATGCTAGCCAATGGTACATTCCTAATAGGCCTGCAGGCGACGTCCCTCCTCCTCCCTCTGCTACTGGTCCTGCTTCTGCTTCCGCTTCTGCCTTTATTCCTCCACCTTCCTCAGATTATATGGCGGTGATGCTTAAAGAGTTTCGCGGTCTTCGTACCTATGTTGAAGAGCGCTTTGATCACCTTCAGAATCGTATGGACCATTATGAGATTACCTTAGCTGGCTATGAGGCTAGGATGGATAGTGTGGAGAGTGATCATCGCGCCCTACGTTAGCATTTTAACCCTTCTAGTTTTGCTTCTCCACCGCCTCATTCTCAGGCTCACTTTAGTTCGACTTCTCACGCGTCTCATCGTCCCTTTCCTGCAGCTTCTGTAGATCGTGAGACCTTAGGTAGTCGTGATACTATTGACCCTTCCGATTTACTACCTCCTACAGGTCGCACTATGCTACAGCCTGGTGCCTCGGATGATTCTGATTCTTCTGATGACTCTGATGCTACTGAGACTGATGATATTAAGGATGATGGCAACTCTGATGAGGCCTAGTTCGTGCACGACTGCACTTCCCTTTGCTTATTTGTTTCTTTTTACTTAGTCATTCTATTTTCTTGTATTTTCTTGTTTCTTTTAACTTTTCAGTTCTCCTCTGCCTGACTCTATTGTTATTTGTTTTTAGCCTGACTATGAACTTTTGCTATGCCTATGCCCCTTTGCTACTTATGTTCATTTTACTTTATGCTTATGGTCTTTTTGCTTATGCCAAAAGGGGGAAAATTGGTAATTGGTGGGGTGGTGAAGTGTTGTTATGTTATGCATGTATTTAGGGATTTAAGGGGAGTTTATATTTGACTTATGTTTGACTGTAACCTATATATTTAGTGAATCCTCTTAGGGGGAGTTTATCCTTACTTTGTCATATATATATTTGTTATTTTCTCCTCACCTAAGACATTTGTCATCATCAAAAAGGGGGAGAATGTGTATGCTTTTACTGTAGGTTGTGCTAATGCCAAAAGGATGACAAACGACTACAATCAAAAAGCATGAAGTTTCTTGAAGACAAAAGGGTTCAAGCATAGTTGGTCATAATTGGTATAGGATTCTTTTTGTTAATAGCTTTTCTATTAATAATTCTCATGGCCACAGTCTTTGAAGCTTTACGATTAGTGTTTTTGAAAAATGTTTTTAACAAGCTACCAATTTGAATATTGATTTTTGAAAACATATTTTAAGTTTCTAAATAATTTGTCTTAAACTTAGTCTATGAACAACATGTTTTTAAACTAAGCAAATGCATATTTTAGCAAGGTATAATCGATTACATAATGTTTTCAATCGATTAAGTTCATTACAAGTTTCAAAAAGTCGTTACAAATCGCATTTTTCAAAGCTGTAATTGATTACCATCTTAATGTAATCAATTACCATTCTGGGATTACTCGTAATCGATTACTATATTCAAAGACTTGCCCAGAAATTGGTTATTGTGCAAGGGTAACCGATTACCAAATCCATGTAATCGATTACCACGAGCCCTAACTGGAAAAACAGCTAGTTCTCAAAAGTCATGTTCGTTGGTAACTTGTCTCAAACGGCTAGAACAAAATATGAAGTCTATAAATAGCCATTCATAACACATTTTAGACAGAACACTCAAGGGTTAAAAACTCTCAAACAACTTTTTCAATTTTCTTGATCTCTAACTCAATTTTTGTTGTGGCCAAAGAGAGTTACTATTAAAAAGCTTCATAGTGCTTCAAGTTGTATTATTTCCTCTTTTAGAGAGTGATCAATATCCATTGTTCTTCTTCAAATTGTAAGAGGGTGAGGCATCCCTCAAGTTATAAAAGGGTGAGGTATCCTTTTTTGATTTTGAGAAAATTAAACACTAGGGTGAGGGATCCCAAAAGTGTGAGTACTCAAGTGTTGTAAAGGCTTTAAAACCTTGAAAAATCTGACATAGTAAAAAATCCTGAGTTGATTACTTGGGGACTGGACGTACGCCACAAAGGGTGATCGAACCAAGATAAATCTGAGTTTGCTATTCTCTACCCTTATCTTTTACTTAATTGCAAGTTAAATTCATATTATTTATTGTTGAAGTAATTTGGAACTTGCATTAATTTTCAAATTTTTAATCACTTAATCACCTAGTTTCAAATAAGATTTAAAGAGAAAGAGATTTTAGGGAAAAGAATGAGATAAATTTTAAAACTTAATTCACCCCCTCTTAAGTTTTTGAGGCCACTTGGTAGCAGTCATAAAGTTTCATTGTTTATGAAAGTAAGTGCCTCTAAAATTATACTCTTGTCTTAAAGATTAAATCATTATGAAATAATGATGCAAGATACTAGCTTTTGAACTAAAAATTCTTGTTTTTTATGAAAATTGACACTTTTATTTATTCTAAGACTATCAACATCTTAACTTTATGATTTAAAGTTGCCTTAAAGTCAAAAAGATTCCTACTTTATAAACTAATGATATAGAACATTAGCTTTAAAGTTAGACAGTCTTGATCTTTATAAAAAGTTAACTCTTTTATGTATTATTTTGATTTAACATCTAAACTTTACGAATTAAAGGTTGCAAGTCAACATTTTTATGACTTAAATATTTCATTCTTGACTAAAGTTTGAAACTTTATGAAAGGTCTTGTCTTTAAGGTTTGATTTTTAAGACACAAAGTGACAAGTTCTTATTTTTATGACTAAAAATGCTTGATATTCCAAAATGCTGAGACTTTTACATATATTTTTATCTTCAAGAAAAGACAAAATAAAACTTTAAAGAAGCACAAAACTTGCGCCACTTTTAAGGTTTCAAATAACAAACTTTTTGAAATTTTATGCATCAAAAATGTGTTTAGTCTTGTCAAATCAAGAGAAAATGATAAAGATGACAATTTTTCCAATCATAAGCACCATCATAAGAAGATAAACAACTTTCAAGCCAAACACCACCAAGAATATCAAGATCTCATGCATCAAGAAAGGAAAATATAAACTTTGAAGCACTTAAAGAAAGGAACTTTTTAAAAATCAAGAACATTCATGAACAAGAACATAAACATATTTTATCAAAAGTAGAAACTTTTGCTCATGAAGAGCATAAAAGATTTTCTCAAGCTTTCACTTGAAGATCTTAGTCATGAGAGGAACCAAGCTTCAAGCTTTCTTGAGTAAACAAAATAGAAGAGTGAAGATCACTACCTATTGATGAAAGTGGCAAGCTCTTGAAGGAGAAAATGAAGAAGAAGATGCTCCCCAAGGTGGATGAAGGTGGCGGTTTTTGAAGAACAAGAAGGGAGCTCTTGAGTTCTCTTGAAAATGAGGCTTGTAGTGTTTGAATCTTTTCTTCAAAGACCAAAGGATATTGTCTTTGAAGGGCTAAGTGAGAGTTTTGGTTATGGTGGGGGTCAAGAAACAAAGAAGAAGATGAAGAAGAAGAAGAGAATTGTAGAGAGAAGCTGGAGGATTTGAGAATTAGAGAGACAATGAGAATTGAAAAAATGAAAAGTGGATGTGTGTGTATGTCGTTGTTATTGTTGTGGCAGTAACATGCATAAAGGGAGGGGGAAGATATTTTCTTAATTTTGTGTTATTTAAGGTTTAGGGAGATAAATTGGATGATGAGGGAACAAATCATGTACTTACTCTTACATAAAGCACTCT
The DNA here is from genome assembly GCA_031439595.1 of Pterocarpus santalinus. Taxonomy (NCBI): domain Eukaryota; kingdom Viridiplantae; phylum Streptophyta; class Magnoliopsida; order Fabales; family Fabaceae; genus Pterocarpus; species Pterocarpus santalinus. The sequence goes on along the minus strand of CM062532.1, from coordinate 45,507,572 downwards.
TGTCTAATGTTTTATGCTTTAGTAACATCACTTTTTACTTTATTGTCTAGTTGACTAAATTCGAATTTAATCATGTGATTAAGTGCTCTTGCAACTTAATTAATATGATTAAGCAAGGATTAGTGATTAACACACAATAACATGATTAACAAAAAATTAATCTTGCAATTAAGCTTAATTATCTTTTATTAAACTCGATTAAGCAAATTAAGGATGATTAGTGCTTAATTAAGTTATTGAGAGTCTGACTTGCTTAATTAAAGATTTTCTAATCTTAATTAAGCATTCTCTTAACTTTTGTTCTCATAATTAACTCATAAACCCTTCGTTAATCTCTTAATTAATCCTTAATCTCATAATTTCTCATTAAGTGCCTAATTAGTTAAGGTTACTGAGGTAATTTAGCACAACAGGAAATTAAGGATGTTACAACCACCCCTTTTACCCCAAGGTTCTTAACCCTCTTGCTTGTTGAAAAGGGCAAAAGCACCTCATATCTACCCCTTGTAAGGTGCCATTCAGCCTCCTCTCTCTTCTCCATTTGCAAGGTTCCATCCTCTCACTACAAACCCAAGCTCTCATCTCTCTCTAAACTTCATTCTAGCTTTTTTGCTCTTGCAACCTTTCTTGTTCTTTTTCTCATTTTCTTACCATATTCAACCCTCTTTCCTTTCACCACCCTCATAAGCTCTTCAAGGACGACCTTCTTTGGTCATTAGAGAAGCAAAGTAAACACACATTAGCCCCATTCTTCCAAGCTCGAAAGAAGGAGGCCATCTCCAACACTTTCATCCTTCTAGCTACCCAAGAAACCTTTGTAGTAGTGGCTCTAATCCCTTACCTTTTATGTGTTCTCAAGCTCTCTATAGCTAGATGGTCCTAGAACTTACTTTAAGGCTTCATGGCCATACTCCTTATTATGAAGAGTTTTCTTGTGATATGATTCTTTTCTTGTAATATGTTTCTAGTTATGGACACTCTTTGCTTGAAGCCAATATTTTAGAACTCAAAATATTGATTTGTCATCAAGATCTCAACGTATAAAAGTGGTTTGGAAGAGAAAAGTGGTCGCTTGAGGAAAAGACTTATGCTCCGCTTGGTTCTAGAGAAAATGGGATGATAAAGAATGCGCAAAAAGAAAATGAGCAAATTATGTACTTTTCTCCTTGTTTGGATGCTCATGAACAGTAAGCAAAGAAAGAAAATATTGGTGGGTCCTATAATAAAAATTTTCTTCATGGATATGCGAAGAAAAGCGAACAGTAATACAAACACTATCAAAATGACCCTCATGTCCTATAAAAAAAATGAGAAAGCAATAATTGAATGATATTTTATAATTAACAATTACAATTTTGATTTTAATATATTATTAATATAAAACATTTATATTTATAGCTTACATGATTAAATGATTTGCATTATTATATTATTTAGTTATGTAATTTATAAAAATTATTTAGAATTTAAATAAACCAACATTTGTACTTTATCATATAATAAGGATATATATGTCATTTTATATACTCTTCATTTTCTTTCTTTTTATTTTCTCTCCTATTTTCTCTTCATCCAATCAATAGGAAAGAAAATATATTTTTCTCTTTATTTTCTTTCTTTCTATTTTCTTTCATTTAATTTTCTATTTATACCCAAGCACAAGGTTAATGTTTTACAAGAAAAACTATTGAAAACAAAAACTGTTGAAGCTAGAATTTCTAGTAGTCTGTATTACACAACCAATAACTCATTCAATACAACTTAGAATGCAATGAAACTAATTTTAAATGAAAATAGACTCGTATAGCTTTTCATTCATATGAAATATGTGAATTTTGGCCTTAAAACGAGGGAGATATGAATTTTTAAATTGGGCTGGTACTAGATAGGTTTCTGTCCGGGCAGTCTATACAAAAATTTAATAACTCGAGCTATACAAAACATTTTTGAGTGGGACCAAGTTTTTTAGAAAGCTAAGACATAAAGTAACATCCCCATAAAATAGTTTTGGTAGATTCTTTGTGAGGATCTCCCAGTAGTGTTTACAAGTCACTGCTCCGAGATAAAACTATAAGACTGAGCAGTCAGATTAAAATGTGCATATCTCAAGTTATAAAATGAATTTTTGAGTGGAACTTATTTTGTTTAAAAATAAACTCAGAGAAGTATAATAATCTGGTTATGGTTAAATTTAAATGTTAATGAAAAACAAGCTTGAATACACCAAGATCTCCAAATTTAAGATATTGGAAGACGTCATATTTCAACTTAAAAGTTTTAAAAAGGATAAAAAATGAAACTTGCCCTATGCCTAATAAAAGAACCAATGAAATGCAACCCAATTAAAAACATACACCAAATTTACTAAGCTAAGCTCATAAGAGTTTGCGTGTTATATATACCTCTATGTGCCAACATGATAATGTTGATATGATGATGATAATGAAGCTTAATGATATGTGTAACATCCTAATAGTCCATACTATGCTTAAGACATATTATGGAGTTACTGGTTGTTACTTTTGCTCGTGGAACTAATATTACCATTTTGAAATTACTTTTACTTGAAAATAGAGCTAATTTTTTTTGAATAATAACGAATAAATTGTTTTGAAAACCAAGGGCCATGAGCGCATCATGAACATATAATACAAGCGTCGCTATCTCATACATACAAGTGTAGTAAAGTAAATAGAGGCAACAAGAATATCGAATATCTTAGATAAACATTATATTCACTCCATAGCCATCATAGTTAATAATAATAGTACTGACAAGAGTCATTTATGAAGATAATGATGGGTCTAATATCTACTATCGGCCTTACAAAACAAACATAACTGAATACAGGGAAAGGAAAATAGATCTGAAATCTCATTCACCCATACATACCCATGGAAAATGATAATCCCTATAACTACAACCAAAAAAGGCAATCCTTTACTTGGCTCTGCATGGAATCACCACATTACTCATCGTGCAGAGAAAACATTCCTAAAATCATCAGTGTTCGACGGCATCCTTTGGAGACGACACAGAAATGTAGGAGTGAGAAATACTAAATTTCTCAGTAGGATCACGACTAGACAAACACTATGTCATTGTCATCATTCCAGCCACTTCAGGTTTAATATAAAAATGGTGGACAGATATAGGTTTAGTTTTAACAATTTTTGAAAACATAAATCCCGAAGCGGATTGCTTTTAAGTTTATCACCATATCCATAACATCATACATAGGCATACATGCTAATACACGAAATAAACATTCATAATGCACATAAGGAATATAAGAACATGCATGACTATACAACTCATCAACTTGACCATGGTCTTACATTGACTTTCATTTTTAGCACATGCTTAACATTTTTTACTTTTCCTTTGAAATAGATTGCTTTTGGACATGAGCTCATTCCGTGACCATCGTCAGTTAGTACTAACCAAATCAGACTAAGCCGATATTGGTTGCCCCTAAGTTAGAGGGTCCTCCATGTCACCCTTGCCTCCTCCATACAGATTCCTTAAGTCTTTGTAGATCACCATCTTTCACTTCCTGGAAGTGATCAAGGGATTATATGTAACAACCTCTATCATATAAGCCATGCTCGAGTCATGGAGTTATATTAAAAAGTTGTCACTGTGCTAAGAAAAATCTTTAAAATACGGAGAATATAATACATGGCCCTTGAACTACTCATTTTATTGCTGACTAATAATCTTCGATACATAGATAATAAAATAACTACACTTTAAAAAAAAACTGTAACTGACATAGTACATAGCGTTTACATCCAACTAGTCGTTAGCTAGCTTCAATAGTTTCTTGACTCGGTTTACGCTCGATCCTTGCTCAATGAAAGGCTCAATACTCCACCTCACACTTGATTGCTAACTTAGGTGCTGGAATATTTATGGAAAAGAAAAACATATAAGCAGATAGTGAGAACCTAAGGTTCTTAGTAGGTAAACTCAAACCAATCTTATAGCGTCATCATAAACATTCCAGCTGCTTCGATTTATTATGAAAATATGAGTACATATAAACAAATAGTGGTTCAATTTTGGGTTGAAAACACCTTACTCAAAGCGGGATATATTTTAATAGCCACTTGCCATTTCATATGACAAACATATAAATACGAATAGCATAATATGCTTCAACAAGAACCATAAAAGCATTATGACTTAATGTGATAATTCAAGATGCAAATAAAGATGTTTGTACTTATATGTATGCAAGTGCACTTGACTTAATTCATGTCTTTCTTTAACTTACACCTTGATCTTGCTTCTCTGTGCTTGGTCCCCCGGAGGTGAATGGCCTCTCTCACCCCTATGTAATAGCCTACTTTTCAGGTCCGAGCTCGTACTTATACATGAGTGATAGGTTTACTTTCCCTGACCCTCACACTGACTATTCCCCTTAAATCTGGTTGAGGGCTGGCCCAAGTCTTAGATAGTACCGCTCTGGCCCACGCTAGCTGAGTCTGTGCCATGCCTCACGTGGTAGCTTGGTACGTCTTTCTTGCAAGTTCTTATTATCTTTTCCTTTTCATATCTTGTCATGCATACAGACGCTTGGTGCATTCATCAATATGTCTCATACCTTATTTCTCATATCATATTCTAATTATGCTTGCATGCATGATGTACATGAACATGACATGTAAATGTAAATATATCCAAAGCATAATCACCATAGCATAAGTTCTCATAAATTCCTGCCGAAAATCCGGCAGCATCACGGATCGAGTCCATTTCCCTATGAATAGTGCCAGACAACCAGTACAATCTTTCAAACTTGCAATTCAATATAGATCAGCCATTATATAGATATTCATAGCATCATTCATCAAGTTCAATTCAAGCATCTATGGGGTTTTCAGTTTACTCTCTCCTATTTTGCTTGATTGTGTTATAATCCACTCTTTGCCCAATTCAACTCATCTAAGTCTAAATTTTAGATATGTCATAGCCTTATGTGTCTAGTTTCCAACCCTTTTGGTCCCATCTCATTTTGATTTGTTTAACTCAAGATATAAGTATTTTTCCTCAGGCTGTCCTATTCTTGGCTAGAATTATGCTCTTATAAGTGAAAATTCACTAAAAATAGAAATCTAGCTGAAATCATTCAAAATTTATATCTAATGAAAGCTAACAGAACAAGCTTTTAAATGAATTAAGTTTCATGTCATTTTCATGAGTATATTTTGAGTTGAGTTCCGAAGCTTGACCCTACTAGACTACACTGTCTCAGCCCAATTTAAACTAAAGTCAACTTCATTGGTGTATTGGGAACAAATGGCAATGAATCTAGCTATGAAATTTTTATGGAAGATTCCCTTACGTGTTAGCTTTCAAACAACATTGGGTTCACTCAATTTGGAGTTGTGTAGGGTGAGTTATACCCTTCTCAACTCATACTGCCTAGATGAGAATTCAGATTTCTATGTTAAACTTCAAAAATTCATAACTAATACTATACTAATCCAATGGCCTTATGTTTTATATGTATGGAAAGCCATGAATTTCTAGTTTCATATAGAAATATATTCATCAACTTCAAATGGCTGTAGCCAGAGCCGTACACCCTGCTATATGGACTGTCCAGGGGAAAACCCTAACAGCTTCTTGAATCCTTCTTGAATTCATGTTTTCCTTAAATCAATCCATCCAATCTTCAATTCAAACTCACATATACAACTTAAACCAGCCTTAATCCATCATCATCACTCAAGATAACGTCAGAATCATACAAGAAAGTGGGAAGAAAGTGGAGTTCTAATCAGCCCAATTCAAAGAAAACAAGAAAAGAAGTTGGAATTCCTACCTTGCCCAATTGAAATCTTGTTGGTTTGATGTCCTAGATTGAAGAAACTCTTGACGACACTTGAAGAGGGATTGAAGATGGAGTGAAGGGGAGTGTGAATAGAAGGAAAAGGATGAGAGTTTAGGAGCTTATATGGACGAAAATTGAAGGGGAGGAGAAGGGAATTATTTCAAGACTTTTGAAGGAAGTTAGATTGTGATTGGTGGATTTGTTTTCCTTCTCCAATCTGATTTGGCTGCCTTCTTGAAGGCTGATTGTGGCGCCACTTGTAGGGTGTGTTGGCTGAATCTTGGCCATCCATCCTAGGGTTCTCATAGTATAATTTCTATTGGTTCGGTTCAGACAGTTCAAAGTATCGAAATCTTACCGATTTCCTTTAAATCGGTAAATCGGTTTTGGAAAAATCCTATGAAGTTTCCTATGCTTTCAATCTAATTCTCTCATATCTAATTTCTCTAAATGATACTTAATTTCCTCTAAGTAAAATTTAATCAAATGCTACTTAATCTTAAGTAGTTGATAAAACCAAACAACTAGGCGAAAATGATAAAAATCTGATGAAGGTAAGGCCAAGTTTTTCCACTATCTTGAGCAACACTTGGCGCCACTCATATGTGGTAAGGGTGGTTGAATTTCAACCACTTAAGTAAGGGATTCTAATAGAAAATTCTACTGGTTCGGTTCTGGTGGTTTAAAATATCGAATCTTTGCTGATTTTCTTCACATCAGCGAAACTTTACTAAATGATTCTGAGAGAAATTTTATATCTCTATTCTAATTGTTCCTAAGCCTAATCCCCCCTAATTAGCATCTAATTAACTCCTAATTAATCTTACTTAGTCAATAAGATCAAATAAATTGTTTGTTAATATGAAATAATTGTTCTTGCAAATTTAGAGCTTTGCTATTTTCTATTTTCCGTGGCTAATGGCATATTCATAATTTTGAGCAAGTCCAGGGGCACCCCACGTCATTTCATACTAGACTGCCTCCATGGCCCAAACGGTAGAGATTTAAACTCTTACGGTTTCACCACGTGATTTTGCTTCGTTTAAAACCCCATTCTGCTAATTCTATCGATGTGGGGACATAAATGTCATTTTATAAAAAGTTTGAGGGTTATTGTGGAAATATTCACTTCGGGGTTAAAGTACAATTTCTAAAACTTTTGGGCAAAAGTGAAATTAACAAAAGTTGATAGGAGCACTCTTGTCATTTCCTAATTTTTAACATATGGCAATGCCGTATTTTCAACAGTAGTTTTACACTACCCTATAATTCCAAGTGTGAGGATCGTCATGGCATAGCACTGTCTAAGAAATTCTCACACTGCCTAAGGGGAATAATTCAAAGTTTCCATTACATTCCGTTTACTAAGGTGGGGATGTTACATTCTACCCACCTTAAAAGAATTTTGTCCTCAAAATTCCATGGCTAAGAATGGTTGAGGAAAAATCTCTTATTCTACAGAGACACTCCTTCTCCCAGTGTTGTTTGCTGATAGCTACGAGGTACTATCTCAATAAATACAAAGGATCCATAAGAAGTATGTTGGTGCTTAGGTTTGTCTAATTTTTATGACGCCCTAAACCAGCATCCAATTTATTAGAGACTTTTCTCATCTTCTTTATTTCTGTGCCCAACTACTTTGCTTAGTAGTAGCCATTAAACTTTTTGTTGTGCGTATTCAAGACTGCAAATATCGATTCATGAAGATTCACGATCTTAAAGGCTACCAGCTGTCACCATGTTCGACGCCAGCATGTCATGATTACGACGACAATATTAAGGTATTTACCTCAATAACACCTTACATATAACACTCTGACCCAATTCTGTGTTCCTCAAAAGGGTACTTGCCTCCTTTATCACTTCGGACAGCCTTATGAGTTCTACTATTACCACTTATAGCAATATTTAACTTCGATATATGGTAGTCATAGTAGCTATATTCGGTGCTAGGAAGCTGGATTCGCTATTTTAAGAATTTCTACTAATGTGATCATCCTTGATCATATGTAGAAGCTCTTTTTGTTAAATCCTACTTGTAGGGTCACAATCTTCCTCAAATCTTGAATGATGATCTTGACCTATAACTATCGTTTGCAACAACCCTCTAATCATGTCGTTTAGCATGGTTGCCTACTTCCATCTAATAACTCCCAAATGACTTGGGGCATGCTCGCTCCTCTGCAGTTAACATATGGCTAACGAGTCATGAGGTTATACTAAGAAATTTCCTTGTGAAATCTTCTTAAAGTTATGGCTCAACCTGAGTTATCGGATACCAGAGGTCACAAGTAAAGTTCCAACTTGGCTAAGGATGAGTGTCCTTTGTCACTCGACTTTTAAGAAAATCTCGTATTAATCATCAAGAAGTACGCTACATTTATATTGGGTCTATAACATAGGTGTCTTTATCCATGGGATAGTTAGGACATTCCCTCCTGTTTCATTAGTTAGAGTTATTATAGTAAGATTCCATGAATCCAGCTATTCTCGGCATTCTCAATCGACTATACTACTAGTTCAGATGCACGACCCTTATAAAGGCTTAAAGTTCTCCATTAGAATTATAGGTAAGAGCTTCGCCTCAGAATTTCTTGTTCTTTATAAGCATTATTTCGTATCTCAATGCGTGTTAGAAAGGTCTCAGATTGTCTCTTCCATGAAAACTCTTAGCGCTCCTCATGAGTTTATTTTCTCAAAACAAAATCAACTCAATGGGAGAAATTTACGAGGATCCTACCTTGCCTATCCTTCTCATCTTAATAACATGGAGGTTCCTCATTTGATATGTTGATATCTATCCCTTCGAGTCTTTTAATGCTAACTTAAGAAGTCTTGTGGTTCCCAAAGTTATCGTCCTCATCGATGGTTAGCCTCCATACAATGTATATCAATCTTAGTGGTCAAATTTCATATTATTCTCAATACTAAACCTTTTTACTATTTACTGCACTATCTTGTACCTAAGTGCGACTACCCAATGTAAGAGAAAGAATTAATAGTCTTGTCTCCCTATTGGGGTTACAATACTGAGACTTCCCAGAAAGTCACCCATCTCAGTATTACTCTTGCTCAAGCATGCTTAGCCATAGGGTACTAATGGGATTCGGTACGTTAGCTGCTATGCGCATACCTAAACTAGCTCCGAGTATGAAGACTTAACGGAGAACCCCCGATCTTGTATTGTAAACTTAACCAACATAGGACATATTTCCAAATCTTTTAATTTCATATTGGTGCATCCCCCGATCTTATCTAGGGTGTATCAGATTGATTGTGCTCTTTACCAATGAAAAGACTGCCTAGTTCGTTACCTAGTACAAACTCTCATTTGTACCATAGTTTCATATTGGATAATAGGCCACTCGAAAATTGCGACTGCCTTTTTCTCCCTTTTTATAATGTCCTATTATTTGTGCAGAAGCTTATCTTGGTCTTAACTCATTATGGCCTCCTATACTCTTGCCATCTCGTCCTATCAGGATCCGTTGCACACTCTAACTCCTTGTTATTCTCAACTGAATTTGAATACATTCCTTCTCGAGTTTCCCTACTGATAGCATTCGTAATGATGTCCAATGATGACCTTTATATCTCACATTTCTTCTCCAGATAACTGCATCTCTTTACTAATGTTGAAAATAGTCGCATCATGTGGTGCTTATGATGACTAAGATTGATAGAGTTCCAGTGTAACCCGATCTTCCGATTCCTCCTTTACCCTTAACGGATAAGAAATGCCAAGCTTGCTTCATGTGCTGCTCTAGTCTGAAAGTGTCCCTGCTTTTGGTTAGTAGGAAATATAACCACGCCCCTACTCTGATATAATGTATAATTTGATGAATTTCTTCAAAATTTGTTAATGTTTTCCCTTGAGGCTGAGATCCTGCTTAATGCTCCTTAGTTTTACAAGTGCTTGAAAAAGAAAATCATTTTAACCTCTGAATAGAGTCTTGAAAAGGTTTTCCCTTATACCTAACTAAGGCTCCTAATCTTAATTCCCCTTTCTAAAACTTTGCTTTATCTGTCCACACTTCAAACTTCATAATGAAGGATCAGGTACTTCTGATCTGGCATTACCATAATCCAAATAAAAAACCATTGGCTGAATTTGCCAGTGCAGTACTTTCGAGAGAATCTTACTTACGAAAAAAATAAGGGTACCATCAGTGTGACTCAAGATGACCCCATCAGTGGATAATTGCCTTACTCTTGTCGAGAATCAGGTCTACCACACCAGGCAAGAAAATTCCTAGATTCAATCAAGAGAAGATAGCCTGGATCAGATGGTTGAAAATGAAGCTTAGAATAGGCTTCGTTAGAGTGAAAAAGATTCTTGTTCTACTCATTACCAACTGAGATCCTACCTTGATGACTTAAATTTTCAGCTACTCAGTAGTATTTGGGAGACGATCCTTCTTGGCTATGACTAGATTTACTAGGTCAATGCTAAACTGTCCAACACGATTTTCTTGGGCGAAGCCCCAGTTCTCTGCACCCTTTGACTTGCTTAATCGTCTGTCTCCTATTGCCATTGCTACATCATGGGAGTCTCATCCCTAATATTTACATTTAGAAGGTTCCTAATAAGCCTGCAGGGTATCATAGGACTCTGCTTACACAAAACCTTATATTGAGGTGATCAGGCTCAATATTCAGTCAAGTGCAACAGGTAATCCACAACACTCACAACAAGGCCACCATGCATAATGTTTCTATGCCTTCTTCACGTGAGGGCCTAAAGCATGGTGCATCTAGATTCTCAAAGTATGCATTAGAAGCATAATCAGTCCATCCACGGGGCCTATACAAGACGAACTGCTTTGATACCAAAAATGTAACAACCTCTATCATATAAGCCATGCTCGAGTCATGGAGCTATATTAAAAGATTGTCACTGTGCTAAGAAAAATCTTTAAAATATGGAGAATATAATACATGGCCCTTGAATTACTCATTTTATTGCTGACTAATAATCTTTAATACATAGATAATAAAATAACTACACTTTATAAAAAATTGTAACTGACATAGTACATAGTGTTTACATCCGACTGGTCGTTAGTTAGCTTCAATAGTTTCTTGACCCGATTTACGCTCGATCCTTGCTCAATGAAAGGCTCAGTACTCCACCTCACACTTGATTGCTAACTTAGGTGCTGGAATATTTACAAAAAAGAAAAACATACAAGCAGGTAGTGAGCACCTAAGTTTCTCAGTAGGTAAACTCAAACCAATCTTATAGCGTCATCATAAACATTCCAGTCACTTTGGTTTATTATGAAAATATGAGTACATATAAACAAATAATGGTTCAATTTTAGGTTGAAAACACCTTACTCGAAGTGGGATATATTTTAATAGCCACTTGCCATTTCATACGACAGACATAAAAATACGAATAGTATAATATGCTTCAACAAGAACCATAAAAGCATTATGACTTAATGTGGTAATTGAAGATGCACATAAAGATGTTTGTACTTATCTGTATGCAAGTGCACTTGACATAATTCATGTCTTTCTTTAACATACAACTTGATCTTGCTTCTCTGTACTTGGTCCCCCGGAGGTGAATGGCCTCTCTTACCCCTAGGTAATAGCATACTTTTCAGGTTCGAGCTCGTACCTATACATGAGTGATGGGTTTACTTTCCCTGGCCCAAGTCTTAGACAGTACCGCTTTGGCCCACCCTAGCTGGGTCTATGCCATGCCTCACGCGGTAGCTTGGTATGTCTTTTTTGCAAGTTCTTATTATCTTTTCCTTTTCATATCTTGTCATGCATGCGGACGCTTGGTGCATTCATGAATATGTCTCATACCTTATTTCTCATATTATATTCTAATTATGCTTGCATGCATGATGTACATGAACATGACATGTAAATGTAAATATATTCAAAGCATAATCACCCATAGCATAAGTTCTTATAAATTCCTGCCGAAAATTGTAAAGATAATCTGATCGAGTCTGCTTCCCCATGAATAGTGCCAGACAACCAATACAATCTTTCAAACTTGCAATTCAATATAGATCATCCATTATATAGATATTCATAGCATCATTCATCAAGTTCAATTCAAGCATCTATGGGGTTTTCAGTTTACTCTCTCCTATTCTGCCCGATTTTGTTATAATCCACTCTTTGCCCAATTCAACTCATCTAAGTCTAAATTTTGGATATGTCATAGTCTTATGTGTCTAGTTTCCAATCCTTCAGGTCCCATCTCATTTTGATTTGTATAACTCAAGATATAAGTATTTTTCCTCAGGCTGTCATGTTCTTAGCCAGAATTATGCTCTTATAAGTGAAAATTCACTAAAAATAGAAATCCAGGTGAAATCATTCAAAATTTATATCAAATGAAAGCTAACAGAACAAGCTTTTAAATGAAATATTTCATGTCATTTTAATGAGTATATTTTGAGTTATGAGTCCAGAAACTTGACCCTACTGGACTATACTGTCTTAGCCTAGTTTAAACTTAAGTCAACTTCATTGGTGTGCTAGGAACAGATGGGAACGAATCTGGTTATGAAATTTTTATGGGAGGTTTCCTTACATGTTAGCATTCAAAAAACGTTGGGTTCACTCAATTTGGAGTTGTGTATGGTGAATTATACCCTTCTCAACTCATACTGCTCGGATGAGAATCCAGATTTCTAGGTTAAACTTCAAAAATTCATAAGTAATTCTATACTAATCCAATGGCCTCGTATTCTATATGTATGGAAACCCCTGAATGTCTAGTTTCATATAAAACAGATTCATCAACTTCAAACTACTGTAGGCACAGCCGTACACTCCGCCATACAGACTGTCAAGGGGAAAACCCTAACAGCTTCTTGAATCCTTCTTGAATTCATGTTTTCCTTAAATCAATCCATCCAATCTTCAATTCAAACTCACATATACAACTTAAACCAGCCTTAATCCATCATCATCACTCAAGATAACATCAGAATCATACAAGAAAGTGGGAAGAAAGTGGAGTTCTAATAAGCCCAATTCAAAAAAAACAAGAAAAGAAGTTCGAATTCCTACCTTGCCCAATTGAAATCTTGTTGGTTTGATGTCCTAGATTGAAGAAATACTTGATGAGACTTGAAGAGGGGTTGAAGATGGAGTGGAGGGGAGTGTGAATAGAAGGAAAAGGATGAGAGTTCAGGAGCTTATATGGACGAAAATTGAAGGGGAGGAGAAGGGAATTATTTCAAGACTTTTGAAGGAAGTTAGATTGTGATTGGTGGATTTGTTTTCCTTCTCCAATCTGATTTGGCTACCTTCTTGAAGGCTTATTGTGGCGCCACTTGTAAGGTGTGTTGGCTGAATCTTGGCCATCCATCTTAGGGTTCTCATAGTATAATTTCTATTGGTTCGGTTCAAACAGTTCAAAGTATCGAAATCTTACCGATTTCCTTTAAATCGGTAAATCGGATTTGGAAAAATCCTATGAAGTTTCCTATGCTTTCAATCTAATTCTCTCATATCTAATTTCTCTAAATGATACTTAATTGGCTCTAAGTAAAAATTTAATAGAATGCTACTTAATCTTAAGTAGTTGATAAAACCGAACAACTAGGCGAAAACGATAAAAATCTGATGAAGGTAAGGCCGAGTTTTTCCACTATCTTGAGTAACACTTGGCGCCACTCATATGTGATAAGGGTGGCTGAATTTCAGCCACTTAAGTAAGGGATTTCAATAGAAAATTCTACTGGTTCGGTTCTAGTAGTTTAAAATACCGAATCTTCGCTAATTTTTTTCAAATCACTGAAACTTTATTAAATGATTCTGAGAGAAATTTTATATCTCTATTCTAATTGTTCCTAACCCTAATCCCCCCTAATTAACATCTAATTAACTCCTCATTAATCTTACTTAGTCAATAAGATCGAATAAATTGTTTGTTAATATGAAATAATCATTCTTGCAAATTTAGAGCTTTTCTGTTTTCTATTTTCCATGGCTAATGGCATATCCATAATTTTGAGCAAGTCCAGGGGCAACCCACGTCATTTCACACCAGACTGCCTCCATGGCCCAAACGCTAGAGATTTAAACTCTTATGGTTTCACCACGTGATTTTGCTTCATTTAAAACCCCATTCTGTTAATTCCACCGACGTGGGGACATAAATATCATTTTATGAAAAGTTCAAGAGTTATTGTGGAAATATTCACTTGGGGGTTAAAGTACAATTTCTAAAACTTTTGGGCAAGAGTGAAATTAACAAAAGTTGATAGGGGCACCTTGTCATTTCCTAATTTTTAACATATGGCAAAGCCGTATTTTCAACGGTAGTGTTACACTACCCTATAATTCCAAGTGTGAGGATCATCATGGCGTAACACTGTCTAAGAAATTCTCACACTGTCTAAGGGGAATAATTCAAAGTTTCCATTACATTCCGTTTACTAAAGTGGGGATGTTACATTATATCCCATTCTTTCATTCCTTATCATTATACTTTACATGCATAATACTTCTTTGACTATAAACATGCAATAATATGACTAAGTCCGTAATTTTGACGGAAATCTGACAGCATAACGGCTAGACTGAGACTTCCCCAAAATGTCAATCACAATTTTTGACTAACAGTCCGTCACATCTATATCATTTAATCATGAGACAAAGCTCAATCAAACTTGTCATTTATCATGCCAAATGGCATCATACATTCACACCCTAGAGGGGTTTATAGTTGTGTTATTCTTTGTGAAGAATCTTATAAATCGTCATATGATTTCCTGTGGTTACCTAGGAGAGAATCACATAGTTAAGATATATGTATATGTAGCCTTTTAGTTTCTTAGTTCTCATGTAAACTTATTCTTTACTCAAGTACATGCCTTATGCAACACTTGTTCAAATTAATTAAGTTAGGTGATTGTTTTCTTTTCTTGAGATAGTGTACTTAGTGATTCCTAGGTTCATGGTATGCTTAGAGGCTCTAATCATACTTCTGTTTCCAAGGAGTTCGAGATCCCTCTAATCCTTGGGTCATAATAACACATAACCACACTCATGAACCCAACAACACTATGTGCACTAACCAGCAAGGGTGATTTTTAACTTATTCAAATTACAAAGTTTTAAGCTTTTATTATTAATATAACAAGGTCTTACCTTACACATTATAAAAGTTACCATTCTTTATAAAGTAGTCATAAAGTTTTATTCTTTATGAAAGTAAGTGCCTCTAAGTTAAGCTCTTGTCTTAAAGATTAGATCTTTATGTAACAATGATACAAGTTACTAGATTTTTAACTAAAAAGTCTTGTTCTTTATGAAAGTTAACTCTTTTAATTATTCTAAGACCATCAAAGTCTTAGCTTTATGATTTAAAGTTGTCTCAACGTCAAAAAGGTTCCCACTTTATGAATTAGTGATATAAAACATTAGCTTTAGAGTTATAAAGTCTTGATCTTTGTAAAAGTTAATATTTTTATGATTTAAAAGTGACCTTTTTGATTCAAGTTTCAAACTTTATGAAAGGATTTGCTTCTAAGGATCAATCTTTGAAACATAAAGTGACAAGACATTATTTTTCTAACTCAAAAAGGCTTATTATTCCAAAATGCTTAGACTTTTACATGTATTCTTCTCTTCAAAACAAAACAAAGTAAAACTTTATGAAGGCACTAAAACTTGTGCCACTTTTTAACCATCAAGAATGTTTTTAGTCATGTCAACTCAACGAAAAATGATAAAGGAGGCAACTTTTAACTCAACACCACCAAGAGCATCAAGATCTCATGCATCAAGAATTAAAAATAGGAACTTTAAAGCAATTAGAGTGAGAAACTTTCAAAGGGCCAAGAACACTTGTAAAGAAGAGCATGAACATATTTTACCAAGAATGGAAACATCAAGAACACTTGAAGAAGAACATGAACACATTTTTCCAAAAATGGAAACTTTTCCTTATGAAAAGCATGAAGGATTTTCTCAAGTTTTCACTTAAAGATCTTGGTCATGAGAAAAACCAAGCTTCAAGCTTTCTTGAGAAAATAAAATAAAAGGGTGAAGACTAACTCTACTTTGAAGATAGTGCTACAACAAGAAGAGGAGAAGAAGATGGTAGTGGCTCCTTCCTCGAAGATGGTGGCAGTTTGCTCTTGGAAGATGAGGGAACTCTTGAGTTGTCTTGAAATAATGTTGGTAGTATTAAGATCTTATCTTCAAAGACTCAAAGATGAGGTCCTTGAAGGGCCAAGTGAGAGATTTTGGGTGGTGGTAATGAAGAAAGGAAGAAGAAGATGAGAGAGTTTAGAGAGAAGTGGGAGGATTTGGTTTCAAGAGAGAGAATGAGAAGAGTGAAAATGAAATGGATGAGTGTGGGAGAGAGAGAAAGCAGTGTAGCATACATGAGGGTAGGGAGAGATATTTTTGCTTCACTTTGTGCTATGTTGTGTTAATTAGTGATTAAGGGGACAAATGGGATGATGGGGAGACAAAACATGGTCAAATTCTTACATAAAGTAGTCTTGTCTAATACTTTATGCTTTAGTGACATCATTCTTTACTTTATTGGCTAGTTGACTAAATTTGAATTTAATCATGGGATTAAGTGCTCTTGCAACTTAATTACATGATTAAGCAAGGATTAGTGATTAGCACACAAGAATATAATTAACAAAAATTAATCTTGCGATTAAGCTTGATTAACCTTAATTAAACTCAATTAAGCTAATTAAGGACGATTAGTGCTTCATTAAGCTATAAAGGCTCTGACTTGCTTAATTAGAGATTATCTAATCTCGCTTAAGCATTCTCTTGACCTTTCTCATTCGAGTTGACTCATAACTCTTTGTTAATCCCTTAATTAAGCCTTTATCTCATAATTTCTCATTAAGTGCCTAATTACTCAGGTTATTGAGGTAATTTAGCATAATACAAAATTGAGGATGTTACAATATGTGAGATTGAACTCTCTATCTGGCAATTTTGGCGAAACCCCTGTTTAGCCATCATGCTGCCGGAATTCTGCAAAATTTATGGATTTAGAATAATTCTGCATCATAAGCCTTAATAAGAAGAGATTGAATTAAGGGTATGATCCTTGGAAAAGAAGGTGGCCCATAATAAGAAAATCCCTCTCCACCCACATACTTGCATGAGGCATGACAATGGACCCAGCTAGTATGAGTACTGAGGAAGGGCTTACATGAGGCATGGCAAAGGACCTAGCTACTGTAACTACCAAGAACTTATGGTGGCGACGACCATGGTATAAGCTCATTACCAACTATGTTTAGTGGGTGGTAAATAAAAGACTTATGGTAAAGTCAAGTCTAATGAAAGAAAAGGACTTTGGTCTAATCGAAGTAAAGAATGAAACTCTTAAGATGTTCATGCATGATATGATTAGTTATATAAGCTCTTATGTATACCATGACGTTATTGTTATGATGAGAATATGTACTTAAAATTTAATCCATTTCAGATATTCATGTTTCGAAAATCCAATAATTGGACCTTATGAATGTTCGCTATTTTCATTAACAAAACCGAAGTGGCTGGGAAGATGACAATGACACTTTTGTGTTGGGTTAGAGTCCTATTGAGAAATATTATTTCTCACCCTGGCCATTTTCCATATTGTCATCCTAATGTCACATAGTGGCGACTACTACCATGGTGGTTTGCTCCTACTTTTACACCAGTCGGATGCATGAAGGAGTGGAGGTTGACGTTCCACTAGCCCCAGCTGATGTTCCTGCAGCATTTCCTGGGCAGCCACTAGGTCCATGGGATTTTCCACTGAAACCCTTGCCAAAAGTCAAGATGGAGCCGATGCCCCCAAAATTACCTACAGTCGAGCCCCTGCCCTAGCTAGCTATTCCAGTGATCGAGCTGACTACCATGACCTCTCGTGGGGCAACAACCGCCTCTTCACTTTATCCCAAGTATCACCCAGAGGCCGCTCTGACATTTGAGGAAGATCCTTCTGAAGAGCAGTCTTTCGCAGCCAACTGTGCTCCTTATCAGGCCGAGCCAAGTCACCGCATTTGCCACATCGAGGTACTTAGTAGGCATCCACGCATCATTCGCATGCCTTCTATATCCCGAGGTTGAGGAGCGAAGGGAAACAGATACTTAAGGACCTGATTCTATAGGATTGAGAGGTGGGACTAGAGCATGGACGCCATGATATTTTGTTTTGGGCTTATAGTTTTGTCGCTCTGCATCTTCATGTATTCCTTTTTGTGATGAACAATGTCATTTTAGTTTGTCTTTGATATTTAATATTTAGGTCATGGCACGACCATGAGCCTTACTTTATGTATTTCATTTATAGTATGAACCCATATGGATAGAATACCTAGCTGTGAAATGTGATGCATTTGTTATTACTATTTAATTATCACTCTCATGTTTTATGATATTGTGATATGAATTATATACAACCTACTCTCTCGATATCTATATTCTCGCTTAAGGATTCACTTTCCAGCAAGCTGCAAAGCCATGACGTATTTCAAAATAGAAAAAATTTACCTTATTTTCCACATAACTTAATTTCAAAAGTGATGTTTAAGTTTTCTGCAAGCATAAGTAACAACTAATAAATTTCTGTAACACGACTTAAGCATAGTATGGGTTTATTAGGGTGTTCCATTGGTGGGCATATTGGCTGTTGAAGTTGTTTGATGAGAATAGAGGTATAACTTGGATATGCTACAAAAATTGAGCCATAACTCACTCATTTCAAGTCCAAATTAAGCAAATTGGGTGTCCACTTAAAGCTAAGAGGTAGAGGAATAATTTGGACTTAAGGGCAGTGTTGGATTTTCACACTTGGGGTTAGATATGTAGTGAGAAAACAGGGATGCGAGAGGAAGTCTCATATCTCTGCCCCGGTGCTTCAACCGCCGAACTGGGAGTATGCATTTGAGCTGATGTGTGACGCTTCCAACTTTGCAGTTGGAGTAGTTCTTTCAAAGAGGGTCGGGAAGATACCCCATGTTATAGCCTATGCTTCCCGGACCTTGGACTCTGCGCAGGCCAACTATACTATACCACCACTGAGAAGGAGCTTCTAGCCATTGTCTTTGCTTTAGATAAATTTCGTGCTTACCTTTTGGGAACTAAAGTGACTGTTTTTTCTGATCATGCAGCACTGAAGTTCCTGCTGAAGAAGCCAAATGCTAAGCCTAGGCTCATTAGGTGGATGTTGCTGTTGCAGGAGTTTGATATAGAGATCAAGGACAAAAGTGGAGCTGAGAATCTAGTAGCGGATCACCTGAGCCGAATCCCGCAGACCCTAGAGCCTCTTCCTATCCGTGAGACCTTTCCAGATGAGCAGCTTCTACAGCTGCAAGGTAAGGACCCATGGTATGCTGATCTAGTTAATTATCTGGTTGCTGCTGAGTTACCTGCTTATTTTAAAAAGCATCAGATAGATAAACTTAGGAGTGAGGCTAAGTACTATATTTGGGATGATCCATACTTGTGGAGGATGTGTAGTGATCAGGTCATTCGGCGTTGTGTGCATGAGTCTGAGATGCCATCTATTTTACAGTTTTGTCACACTCTTGCCTGTGGTGGCCACTTTGGTCCACAGCGCACTGCTAGGAAGATTTTTGATGCAGCTTTTTACTGGCCCACTTTGTTTCGCGATGCCTACACATATTGTAGGAATTGTGAACAATGCCAGAAGACAGGTAGTATTTCCCATAGGAATGAGATGCCTCAGCAGCCCTTATTGTTTTGCGAGATATTTGATGTTTGGGGTATTGACTTTATGGGGCCTTTTCCTGTTTCTTTTGGTTTTGTTTACATATTACTGGCTGTTGATTATGTCTCTAAATGGGTGGAGGCCAAGGCCACCCGGACTGATGATTCTCATGTTGTCATAGATTTTGTCAGATCACAGATATTTTGCAGGTTCGGGGTGCCTAGAGCTATCATCAGTGACCAGGGAAGCCATTTCTGCAACCGGAACATGGCTACCTTGCTGAAGAAGTATGGTGTCACCCATAAGGTCTCAACCCCATACCATCCGCAGACAAATGGCCAAGCGGAGGTGTCCAACAGAGAGTTGAAGCAGATCTTGGAGAAAACTGTTCAGCCGAACAGGAAGGACTGGAGCAAGAGACTTGAGGATGCTTTATGGGCCTATCGCACTGCCTACAAGACACCTTTGGGGATGTCCCCCTATAGGATTGTCTTTGGTAAGGCATGCCACCTTCCAGTAGAGATCGAGCACAGAGCTTATTGGGCAGTTAAACACTGCAACTTGGATCTGGACCAGTCCCGGCTTCATAGAAAGCTCCAACTTCAGGAGTTGGAGGAGATCCGTTTAGAGGCCTATGAGAATGCCCGCATGTATAAGGAGAAGGCCAAACTCATCCATGATAGGATGTTGTTGTGGAAGGAGTTCTCAATCGGCCAGAAAGTGCTCCTCTACAACTCCTGCCTCAAGCTTTTCTCTGGTAAGCTTCGTTCTCGGTGGCTTGGTCCTTATATTGTTACTCAGATTTTTCCCTATGGTGCTGTGCAGATTGTGGAGCCTGGGACGGATAGAGTTTTTACTGTGAATGGCCACCATTTGAAGCTGTTTCATGAGGAGCTATCCGTGGACACCATTGAGGAGGTTCGCTTGTTAGCGGCCACCTATGCTTGATAGGGATGTTTTCTTCTTCCCTCTCCTACTTCTTTCTAATTGCCTTGCATTCTATTCTATTGCATGACATTGAGGGCAATGTTGGGTTGAGGTTGAAGTATGGGGGGAGGATGATTAGTTTTAGTTTATCTCTCGTGCATTTTTCCAACTAGTCTTGCATTTTGGGTTTGTTTTTGTTGCTGAAATAATCTTTGCTCTTGTTCTTCTTTGATGAATTGATGGTTGTTGAGTTAGGACATTAAATATTGAGGTGGATGGAATTCCAACATGATTTCATTTTTTCTTTTCCCTCTTGCAATGTGTGAATTGAGTGATTGATCTTGATTTGCTTGGATTGAGTATGATGAATACTACCCTTGTGAGCTTTTGAGCTATGTTTTGGATGGTTGCATTTCATACCATTCCTTTCTTTCTTGTGTGTCAACCCTCATAGTTTATGTCATTCTAGAACTTGCTTTAATTCTTCTTTGAGGCTACATTTTCATATGCATTCATGGACATGATAGAGGCATTTCTTTTCATTTTTAACCACTTGGCCATATAGCTCACCTTGCATTAATTCCCCTGTTAACCCCTTTGAGCCTTGTTGACCTTTCTTTCTTTGATTCTAGCACATTACAAGCCTAAACCCATTTGGAAAACCATGATTCTACCCAACCTTAGGGAATAGGAAGGCATTGGTTTCATTATCACTATTGTGTTAGAGATCAAGTGTGGGGGGGGGTGCAAAATGGAAGTCATATATGCATCAATTGCAAGTGTGGATGGTTACAAATAAAGCATAAATTGCAAGTGTGCAAAAAAAAAAAAAAGGGTGAACAAAATGGGAGTGTTCATGAAGGAAATGAATATGTTATGGAATGACTTTGGGAAACCCCCCCACATTTGTGAACTTGGCTTATATCTTGACCAATATTTCTCCTATTGCCTTAGGTTCTACCTTGTCATTTCCCTATTTTTCTTACCCTTACCTTAACCCCATTACAACCATTAATGAAGCCCTCTTGATTTGTGTTGCATATGATTGCAAGTAGTGGAGAAGTAGAAGATTAGCAAGCCTATGGTAATGCATGATCCATTGAGGTGAATTGAGTGAAACATTTCTACCCACACACTTGAGAGTTAGTGAGTTTCATACACTCACCCACCATCTTGTGAGATTCTTCATACTTGATCTTTGCACTTTGAGTGATGTTGCTTGGTTTATAATTTAGAGAGGTGGGGATCATTTGATTTGATTGTTGGAAAATTCTTGATACCTCACATGCTACTTTGTCCCTAAACTTAGCACTTTTGATGATTCATTGGAGAATAAGTTTTTCCACTTTGGTTTGTAGTTGATTTTGGTATTTTCCTTGTTTAGTTTCCTTTAGGTTGAGTCTTGCATGAGGACATGCAAGAGCTAAGTGTGGGGGAATTTTGATGAATTGGATTTTTATACTATTTTTATCCTTCATACTTGTCGCATTAATCCTCCTTTGCACTTAATTGGTTGAGTTTAGATCATTTTCCTTTTTTGGATCTTAGTGAGACTTAGTTAATTTTTGCAGCATTTCGGTTATTTTGACCTGCTTCAGTGTTTAGATCATATCTTGAGCTCTATACCTCATTTTATTATGCTTCTTGATTTGTAGGAAAGCTAAGAGATAGAGCTACAATTTCTGTGAAGAGGGCAAGGGCTAACTCTGAGATCTTAAAGCCGAAATTGGGCTCGGAACTGAACTGAAGCGTTAAGGCGCGGTTTCTGAGCAGCCTTCAATGATTGGACCATATCTTGGGCTACAGGGACTCAATTGAGCCCATTGGAAAGCTAACATCCAGAGCTTCATTTTATGTTCAGAACACTAAGCCAAGAAGAACCGTTATGAGGCCCAAAAACGTGTTGGAAGTCGCTGCTGAGTCTAAGAGAGCCCACTCAACTTGTTTTGGGCACAACTTTCTCTCTAAGCATCCAAATTGGGCAATTGAGCTATCCAAATTTAGCTTAGGAAAAGAGGATTATTTTAATTAAGTAATTAGTGACTTTTAATTAGAGGTATATATAGAAATTCTGATTATGCTTGAGGACCTTCACCTTCTTCTTCTTTTTTTTGGGAGACTCATTTTGTAATTGGAGGGGGATGGAATAAGAAAACTCTCTCTCTCTTTTTCTCTCTTTCTTTCTTTTACGTTTTCCTCCATTAATGGAGGGGTGATCCTCCTCTGATCCAAGGCATCAAGAGAAGCATTCAACCTCTTGAGGATTGGTGCATTAAGACATGGAAATTCCAATTTCGGTTTCACTCCTCTTCTCTTCTTCTTAATCTCGTAATTGAATTGGAGGTTTTCATTCATGCATGTTGATTAAGAGTCAATCAAATCATGTATAATTCGGTTGATATATGCGATTCGATTGTTCAAGAGTGTGATTCATATTTCGGTTCTGAATATGAGATGAGAGCATTGGTTTGGAAGCTAATCCAGAATCAATTCGGTTTTAGAGGTCTCTAAACCGAATGGCTTGAGTGATTAGTTGAATGCATGGAGATTTTCATGTGAATGCTAGGTTTGATTTGAGGTTTCAATTGAATCTAAAATAAATCATCGAATTGGAGTGTGCATGTATATTTGAATCCAATGATTGAGTGTTGATTGCTTTCTTCTTATGTGTCTTGGATTAGAATTTTAATTCGATTTTAGCCTTTTTGTTTTCTGTTTGCTTTGGAATTCAGTATTGCATTTTAAGTGTTTGTTATAAAAACCCCCCTGAATTTTCTGATCAAATAGTGTGTTCATCTTTGGGAAACGATCCGAGTTGGCTACTATACTATAGTCGCTATTCGGTTTAATTTGCTCGTGTTACGACGCGCGAGTCACCTAAGCACTGCATATCACTCACAAACGGATGGTCAAACAGAGAGGACAATTCAAACTTTAGAAGATATGCTACGAGCCTGTATAATGGAGCAACGTGGGAATTGGGATTGATACTTACCGCTAGCCAAATTTGCATACAACAATAGTTATCACGGTAGCATCGGCATGGTTCCTTACGAAGCATTGTATGGACGGAAGTGCCAATCTCCACTATATTGGTATGAAATAGGAGAAACAACTCTATTGGGGCCTGAGAAACAACTCTATTGGGGCCTGATTTAGTTGAATAGACCACTGAGCAGATCAAAAAAATTCGAAGTAAGATGCTTACCGCTCAAAGCCATCAAAAGAGTTACGCGGATACTAGGAGAAAACCTCTAGAATCTCAAGAAGGAGATCACGTATCTCTGAAGGTTATGCCCACATCAGGGATTGGCAAAGCCAGTAAGGTCAAGAAGTTAAGTCCTCGCTTTATTGGTCCATTCCAAATCTTGAAGCGAATCGGATCAGTTGCATACCGAATCGCTTTACCTCCACATTTCTCAAACCTTCACAATGTTTTCCATGTTTCTCAACTCAGAAAGTATCAACCTGACTCTACACACTTCCTAGAACCCAAGCCAATACAGTTAAAAGAGGACCTAACTCTCCACGTATCACCAGCACGGATCATAGACAGAAGCAGCAGGCATCTTCGAAACAAAACCATGCAGTTAGTAAAGGTAGCATGGGGAAAATAAGATGCTGAGGAATATACTTGGGAACTAGAATCGAACATGAAGAAAGAATATCCTGAATTATTCTCGGATACTAAATTTTGAGGACAAAATTTTTTTAAGGAGGGTGGTAACGTAACATCCATCGGAATTTTCATCATTTGTCACTCAGTTATTCGATTTTTATCAAAAAATTAAGATTAATTAAAATTCATCTAAATATTTATTTAGAATCAATTAACTAGCAATTAATTGAGTTTAGATATAAGAAAATTGAATTAGAAGTATAAAGGGTTTCATAGAAATTTTCTTAAAATTGGTTTACCAATTTAAAGGAAATTGGTAAGATTACGATATTTTAAATTGTCAGAACCAAATCAATAGGATTTTACACCCAATAACCCAACATTAAGTGGCTGAGCACTTAGCCACTTACTCCTCCTTGGTGGTGCCACAAAGGCTACAAGAAGAGGAGGACTTGGCTGAAAAATTGGCCACAAAATTTCAGCCAACACAACCTAGAAAGCCAACTACCTCTTCATTGCTTAAATCAGATTTTCTTTCTTCCTTCTCATGCTGATTTGCCCTTCCTTCGCCTCTAATTCCGGCCATCTTCTTCTCTTCTCCTCTTAACCTACTCCATCAAATCTCCAAGCTTGACAAGGTTCCATCAACCCAAACTCCAAAATCCAGCACAATCACATACAAGGAGTTAGAGGTTCAACTTTGTTCTTGTTATTTTGGTTGTGGGTGGCAGATTGTGTTTTTATTTGCTCATTTCTTGATGCGACAATTGAATGAATATGATGATCTTTGGCTGGTTTGTTGGCTATTTTTTATGTTAAAATCGATTAAGAAGTAAGAAAGGGTGAAAGTAGGAAGATGTAAGAGGTTAGAAAACCAAAATCACTCGGCAGTCCGTACGGCAGAGTGTACGGCTCTACCTACAGCCGTTTAAAATTGATGAAACTATTTTTAAATGAAAATAGACATTTAGATCTTTCCATACATATATCATATAAGGTTATTGGATTAGTACTGAGTGAGATATGAATTTTGGAAGTTTGACCTAGGTTTTTGAGTTTGATTCTGGGCAGACTAGGTTGTTTAGGGCAAAACTTGCCTTATATGATTTAGAATTGAATGAAACTAACTTTGTTAGAAAGCTTACACATAGAAGAACATTTCATAAAAATTTTAGAGTTAGATTCAGTTCCATTTGCTCCAAGTGGTTTGAAGAAATTGCCCTATGTCCAAACCAGGCCAAAATAGGGTAGCTCAAGAAGGTCAAATTTCGGGGCTTATAACTCGAGCTCTACTAAAGTAACTAAAATCAACTTATTTCATCTAAAAACTGGCTTTGTTAGCTTTATATTGACATAAATTTTGTATGATTTCACCTAGATTTCTATTTTTGGTGAATTTGTTCTTATAAGAGTGCAATTCTGGCTAGAAATAGGGCAGTCTGGAATAAAACACAAATAACTTGAGTCAATATCGGAACTCGGAGCTAGCAAATAGAGAGCCGAATCGGGTATACTTAATATTCAACTTGGAACTAAGCGAATAGAAAACTAGATTGGGTGTTGGAAGAATAATTATGGATTAATGTCGGAAATCCAAATTACATAACACATAAAACACTTTGAAATCGAAAGTCAAGGACAAGAATATAAAACCTAAAATACTTAAACCTGGAGGTCGAGGATTTTCAATATAAACTCGGAAGTTAGTACCAGAATATGAGACCTTATACCCGAATCTTGGAAGTCGAGAACTAGGATGCTTTAACACTTTGATACACGTAATTCCAAAACTCAATATCTCAGTAAGTATATAACCTCGAAACTCAATCCAGAATCAATCTTGGAGATCGAACATAACCTTGGAGGTCGGAACTTATATAATCTCGGAACTTGGACCCAATTCAATCTTGGAAATCGAACTCGGGAATATCAATAGAAGTTAAAAGCTTGCAAGATAGATTAAGACTTAAGATTTTAAAACTTACACCTAACTACCTAAGCTTTGCTCATAAGACTTTGTTGTGTGTGACAACTAATGGAGATATGATGTTTTATATTGGGTTTGCAGTTTGATTAAAATTTCCTGGTTGTCTGGCGCTATTCATGGGGAAGCAGACATGATCCATTATGCTGCCAAAAATTCGGCAGATATTTCAATTAATATGAATCTACAAGTTATGCATGCATTG
Source organism: Pterocarpus santalinus (assembly GCA_031439595.1). Classification (NCBI taxonomy): domain Eukaryota; kingdom Viridiplantae; phylum Streptophyta; class Magnoliopsida; order Fabales; family Fabaceae; genus Pterocarpus; species Pterocarpus santalinus. Next base: position 45,481,305 of record CM062532.1, on the reverse strand, counting down.
GTCAAAGTATTAGATAAGCAATGCTACCTTTATAAGAATGAGGACGGATTTCCAGGATACTTGGGCCAGCCCCGGATTTAAGTTAAGGGGAATAGATCGGGGGGAAGGTCGAGAAAAGTAAACCCAGCACTCTTGTATAGGAACGAGCTCGATCCTGAGAAGCAGACTATTACCTAGGAGTTTAAATGGTCAAGAACTCCCAGGGGACCAAGTAATGGAAAAGTTTATGAACATGAGTTCAAGAATGAGTTTTGCATGATCACATTGAATAGTCATTATAAGTTATGACCATTTGTCTGTTATGTTTACTTACTGCTGAATTTTCATTTATTCTACTCGCTATTCTATGTATTACTATTTAGCAATCATTCTGTTTCTTATGCTGTCTTAAGTGAAATTGAACATTGCCTTGAACCAAACATTTCTCTAAGACTTATTAAATGTGGATAGTTTGATTTGATGCATATTTTTATAATTAAATAAAAACCGAGGCAACTGAGAATGAATGTGATGTTTGTTAAACATTATACACGAACCCTACTGAGAATTTCTTTAAATTCTCATCTTGCTTTGTATTTCTGCATCATTCTCAGACGCTGGTGGTAGACTCAACCACCACCCTATTTATTGAGATTCCCGACCTACAGCTCCACCATGACCTTAAGTTGGATTCGCTGTACATAACTGGCTCCTACCATTTCCATCTCTACCTTTTTAGCAATAGGTATTTTGTTGTCCCTCTATTTCATCCTGCTTTTGACCCTACCGCTCCATATTTTGCGATCTTGTTGCATGTGGTACACCTTCCTCCAGCACCTCCTACACCCACAGCACCTGCAGCTCCTGCTAGCCCTCCACTAGAGTCACCTCCGTAGATGGTTCCAGATATTCCGCTCAGTTCTGAGAGTGCCCCTTTCGAGGCTATTAGCTCATCATCTTCCTCTTCGGGACTGAATGCTGACTATTATCTAGTCAAGCCTGGTATGGCTAACGGCTACCTGACCAAGTAGGTCCTAACCACAGAAGATAATATATAGTATGGCCCTCTTTTGGCAGTGTGTAGCATTGGGTCATAGACTTAGCCGCATGTATGTCAGTTAGTTTGAAATGTCCTCTGAGGACCCCGTAGGATCATTTTTGACTAACACAGGCCTTATGTCTTTTTGGTACACCGGCCCCACTTATGTATCTTGTTTTGAATCTATACATAAACTGAAGCGTTGGCTTCCGACCAATATATGTACATATATAGTTGATGATATATTACTTGCCCTTATTTGTTCTGTTGTGTTTTATTAAACTTTATTACGTTCTGCGACATTGAGCACGTTCATCATATATAGTGCGCTGTTTCGCCTGTTTACAAAAAAAAAAAAAAAAAAAAGAGATGTGATATGATAAATAAGTAGTAAGCAAAGTATCAACATGGTAACACAATCTACTTAATTTCATGCTATGACTTAAGCACAACATTAAATTAGTAGGGTGTTACATGTAGCTTGCATATGTGTATGTTTTTCGTGCTTCCCTAAATTATAAGTGTGAAAAAGGGAGATTCAATGGCAAAAACAACACATTTAACAATAATTACAATCCTGGTCCTTACGAGAAATGCTGGCATGGTCTAGGAGCACCACATGGTCATGCTTCTAGACTAATCATGTAAGTGTATTTTGTAACACCCTAATAAATCCATATTACGCTTAAGTCGTATTACGGCGTTTTATTAGTTGTTACTTATGCTCGTGGAACACTAAACTTTACTTGAAATTAAATTACGCGGAAAATACAGTAATTTTTTTTTTTCTTTTTGAAATATGTCGTTGCTTTGGAAAAGTAAAGCCTTGCGCGAGAAGATAGCAATAAACGAGCGTATCGCAGAGATTTCGATATAAACGGAAGGAACATGAGATAAATCATAAAGTCATACATTCCAATTATAACATCAATTACATAATATACTTAATCTCACAATATCCAAACAAATACATATAAAGGGAACTCATGGTCATGCCGTGGCCCCAAATATCAAAGGTACACAAGTCTGATGAGATACAATACAAAATGAAATACAAGAGGTAGGGAGCGCAAATCAAAATAAGCCCATGTAGACATATGCCGACTTCTCTACCCCTTCCATGCCCTTCCATCAAGCGGTCTCAGGTCCTCGAGTGTCTAGTCCCCCATGCTGCTCGGCCTCGAGGAACGCGCGGAGTGCGAATGATGCGGGGGTGCCTGCTAATCACCTCGATACGACGGATGCGACGGCCGGGGACATAGCTGCCCACCGAAGACCGTGCCTCGGAGGGATCCTCCTCAGATGCGACAGGCCGATACTCGGGGAGTGGCGGCGAAGCTGCTGCGGCCCTAGGGGTGGCCGTCGAACTCACATCGACCACGGGAACCTCTGGCGGCGGCACAAGCTCGGCTATGGGTAGACTGGGAGACATAGGCTCCATCTCGATCTCGGGCAATGGCTTGGGCGGAAAATCCCAAGGACCCAGCGGCTGTCCAAGGCGTGACGAAGATACGTCCATAGGGGCTGGCGGAATCTCTGGCTCCTCTTGTTCAAAAACTCGACCCGGATAGAAGTAGGTGCGAACTATCGTGGTGGTCGTGGCCACGATAGCATGGGCGTTCTCATCGTAGGCCCACTCATGGTGGGGAGGCTCCATGCTCCATTCCACGCGAGGCTCCATGAGTATCTGGTGACGAGACGGAAAAACAACTAGGATGAGAAATAAGATTTCTCAGTAGGACTCGACCCTGACACACCGGTGTCATCGTCATCGTCCCAGCCACTTCGGTTTTTAAATGAAAACTGTGGGCATACAATAGGTTCAATTCCTGGATTTTCGAAAACGTTACTATCCGAAGTGGATCCCATTTTATTACTTATCCTCGTTGTATTAACATCATCATGGCATACATGAAAGCTCATATGACTATTCATAACATACATAAACAAGTTGAGAGTTATGTTCTTTACTTGGGTTGGACCGAAGTCCCTTTCTTTCCTTAACTTGACTTATCTTAAGTCCTTTCTTTCCACCCACTAAACATAAGTGGTAATGAGCTCATACCGTGGCCGTCACCACCATAGAATTTCGGTACTTACACTAGCTGGGTCATGCCATGCCTCATGTAAGCCCTATCCCCTATACTCACACTAGCTGGGTCATGCCATGCCTCATGTGAGTCGTGGGTGAGGGGAGACTTAACTTAGGTCACCTTCCCTTTTGAAGGATCACACACTTTATTGAATCTTTTCTTATTAAACTTATGATGCGAAATATTTCTAAGTCCATAATTTCTACAAAATTTCGCTGACATAACGGCTAGACCCCATGACTTCCCAAAATTTTGCCAAACAGAAAACCAGTATCACAGCATCATATCATATCATCATCATCATCTCATCATATCATCTCATCATCATCATATCATCATCATCATATCATCATTATCATGGCATCATAATCACATCATCATCACATCATGCTTGCAACCCAAACATAGGCATATTCTCAAGCAAAGTCTTATGAGCTTAGCTTAGTAAATTAGGTGCAAGCTTTTACATTGGCTTTCATTTTATTGATTCCATCTTCTCAATTATTCTAACTTGACTTATATGATTTTCATATTTTAATTTGGAAGATTTATAGCTTAGGTATTACATTATAGTTTGATTAGAATCTTATGAACTTAATCGAGTACATTAACTACATTTACATTCGGTTTTTCGTTTTATTCGCTTCTTTTGTTAAGGATTAGGTGAGCTTAGTATTTTATTCTATCTAGTCTTCATTAAGTAAATTATGAAGTTTCATTACTTTAGGCTAAGACCTTTTACCTTCTTAAGTCATTTATGCATAGTCTTACTTAAGGTTAAGTTTTGACAGTTTTACCTTTACCCCAAGCAGTAACTTTAGAAATTCACCATAATTTGGTATTTTATCATTGTAATGCGAAATTTTATATGCTTATAGGGTTCTGAGTCTAGTTTTTAACAAAATAAGTCCCACTCAAAAATTCATTTTCTAACTCCAGTTATGCATATTTTATTCTGACTTGTTCAGTTTCTAGGTTCACTCCCGGTACAATGGATTGTGACCTCTCATTATAATTGCTCAGAAGGAATCTGAGAAAACTGTTAGGGGTTTGTTCCCCTATGTCTTAGCTTTCATTGAAACTTGGTCTCACTCAAAAATCATTTTTGTAGCTTGAGTTATACATATTTTAGTGTAGACTGCCCAGACAGAAACCAACCCGAGAACAGTCCACTTTGAAAAATCATATCTCACTCATTTTAACTCCGAATCTTATGTATTTTATATGTATGGAAAGCTCTTTGAGTCTATTTTCATATAAAATTGGTTCCACTCATTTCTGAGTTTTCTGGAAAAAGTTATACCATTCGGTTTACAGACTGTCAGGAAATCCAGATTTTCACGTTTTGGTTTTTCTCATGTCTTCTCCAAAACACTCAACCTCACTTTCAAGAAACCATTCTCAAGTTATAAAACACTCATATGCCATGAAAGATCAGTGAAAAACTAACATGTTGGAGTTCAAAAATATTGAGTTCAGCCATGCATCACACCAAATCGAAAAACATGTTTCAACAAACCACCATACTAGCAACAACATCTCATTTTATGACAAGAATGGCTATGATGCCCATAATCAATCTTTAAAACCACCTAGCTATGGAGAGCATAGGAGTTCTAAAGCTTGAAAAACAAGAGAGAAAAAGGGTTTAGAGTCACTACCAAGAAGCTTTCTTTGAAGGAACTTGGGATGGAAAAAGAGATGATGGTGGTGGTGGTGCTCCTCCTCTTGGATCTTGGAAGAGGCTTGATATGTGAGTGTCTTTAATTCTCCAAGAGCAAGAAATGGTGGCTCTTGAAGAGTTTGTGAGTGGGATGAGGAGAGGAAAGGATGAGAGAAGTGGGAGAATTCTAGAGAGAAGTTGGAGAGTTTAGAGAGAAGGAGGAGAATTTGAAATTGAGGAGAGAGAAGAGAGCTTTGTGTGTTTTTGGGAGAGGAGTGAAAGAATGAAATGAGGAGAGAGGTATGGCTGATGGGTGGCGAGTTTGAGGGAGGAAAGGAGATGGACTTTGCTTCTTACAACAAGCAAGAGAGTGGAAAAACCTTGGGGTAAAAGGGTGAGTTGTTTTTCCTTGAGTCTTGGGGGCATTCTAATGCCCATTTTAAGCTTTTCTCTAGGGGTTAAAGGGGAGTACCCCTCTTAGGATTTGGTTGCTTGTCTAAGACTCATCCAAGTGTCAAGATCTAATGGTGGATGACAAGGATCCTAGTCTTGGCTTTTGATCTAATGGTGTAGGATTAAAGAGTTTGAATGAAGGGTGAGATGTTGCTCCTCCTTGGTAGGTCTTTCTAGGGCATATGCATGGAAGAACTTTTATCTCTAAATGTTATTAGAATTATTTAAATGTAACTTGGCTTAATTGGCTTAATTACCCATGAGTTAACTCTTGTCAATTACACTTTTTATGATACCTTGCATTACGGTCAAGCATATGCTTAATTTGGGGTTTAATTTTTCAAGAGTTGTCTTCAGTGTCTTAACCATTATAAACTTAATTAGTAAGGTTAGATTGTCTTACTTTTGTTTTGGCACCTCCGAGTAATTAAGGATTAAACGATTAAGGTTTTATTAAAACGCTTAGGATATTATGACTAAATTGTTTGGCTAGACTTAATTTACTAAGCTCTTGCTCTCGGGATTAATCGATTAGTTCTCAATTAATCGCTAATCCCTCTAATTAGCCGGAAACACCGAGCTAATTAGCTTAGGTAGAAATGGGGATGTTACATATTTTATATGGGACCCACCACTAATACACAATCCCATGCAAAATACACTTATATGATTGGCCGAGAGCACAGCCACGTAGTACTCCCGAACTATGCAAGTATTTCTCAATTTTTACCTACCAAGTCTCCTTGGTTGAGATGTGTAAGAAGCTAGTTCATCTTCATTCCTACATCCATGTCAGCTACCTCTTTCCCTACCATTGGTCCATGTAGCTCCAATGTAATTGATAAAGCAAATAATAATATAGTTGAACAAGAAGATTATCTATCTAATAGAATTTTTAAATACTTTACATTATACTTGATTATCAAACTATTGTTTGCAACTGAAAGAAGAAATGCCAGTTATGTTGTTAAGAAACATAAATCATGCATTGTAACATCCCGAGTTTTTTTTTGCATAATTGGCACTATCGGATAAATAAAATTTCAAATATATTTTCGAAATTTGAGTAATTGAAACTGCAATACATTTAATTGGGTTAAAAAGAGTTGAATTTATTATGTAGAAAAATTTAGAGAATCATTGACAAATTGCCCTTAATTTAGGAAGAATTGGTTTAATCCTATGCAGCAACCTATAATAGCCAAGTTAGTAGAAATTATACCATTTAAGACTTCAAGAGGAGTGACTAAATTTGAATCACTTAACCCATCATAAAGTGGCACATAATCACCACAAAATGTGAAGCCACTAAACCAAACTCAAGCCACATAACACAACTACCATCCTCCACTTTCTATTCTATTTATAGCTCACCAAACCTACTATTTCCACTTTTTCCCTTCAAGTTTCAGCCCTTACAAGAACTGACCACTCTTTCCTCATTTTTCCATGCACCTCCTTCAAAGCATCCTCCTTTCTTCATTCAGCATAAACTACTTCCACCCAAGACTCTTGTTTAGCTAGTTCAGCCATCAAATTAAGGTAGGATTCAATCTCTTTGTTTGATTTTGTGAATCTGTTAGCTATCTCTAAATTCTTTTCTGCTCATATGTTGATAACTATACTAAGTTTATAGGATGTTTTATGGCTGGATTAATATGCATTTATCGGGTTTGAGTTGAATTGATAAAGGAAAACTACAAGAGGGATCAAGTAGAATGGATGGAACTAGAGAAACCCTACAACATCCGTACTTACAAAGTGTACAGCTTCTCACATAGCCATCAGAATTTGATGATACTAATTTTAAATAAAACTAGTCTCACCCCCATCAAAGAGGGGTGAGTGCCTTATGAAACCACCGCAATCCATTGGTTTTTTAGTGCTTTACAATCGTATAAATTATAAGGCCATTAGATTAGTATTGAGTGAGATATGATTTTTGAAGTTTACCCTAGAATTCTACCTCTAGACCTGACCAAAGTGGGTTGTGTAGGGCATAACTTGCCCTATACAACTTTAATTTAAATGAAAATAATTTTGTTACAAAACCTACATATAGGACAACATGCCATAAAAATTTTAGAGCAATCCCTATTGCTCCCAGTAATTCAATCAAGTTAGCCCATGTCTTGGCTATACATAAATAGGGTAGACAATTCCACCAAATTTGTGAGCTTATAACTTGAGCTATACTTGACAAAATGAAATAAAATTCTTGAAAATGAAAACTAGTTTTGTTAGTTTTAATATGATATAGATTTCGTCTAAATCTAATTTGATTCTTATTTTTGGTGAATTTTTACTTTTTAGTATGTAAATTTGCCTGGCTATTGACCTAGATAAATCTTCAATTAGTTGAGTTATACTTATCAAAATTGAATGGGATCAAAGAGGTTAAAAACTAGACAAACAGCACTTAAACATAGTGAAAATTTAGAACTTAATCACTTAAGTAGAAATTATGGCATAGGACATAAAGACGGGTAGAATTGAAAGGCATGAATAGAATTGCCACTTAAGTAATTGGCTACCTTAATGCTTGAGTAAGTTACAATTGGTGATAGATATTGTGAATGCATGACAATGTTGAGGCATTAATGTATGATAATGCTCTACTGTTGTGATTAATTTTCTGGCTGAGCTGGTACTATTCATAGAGAAATAGATTTGATCCATTATGCTACCAAATTTTTGGCAAAAGTATGTGAATCATGCATCATGAATATGATTCCTCTAGCATATGCATTCATGACTTCAAGATTAAAGATATAATAATAATTCCATGTTACATAGGCCACATAATATCATTCGATAGCCATCATAGTTAATATAGTTAATAGTAGTGCAAAGAGTCATACATAAATATTTATGGGTCTGATATCTATTGTCAGCCCAACAAAATAAACCTAAATGAATACATGAAAAGGAAAATACATCTGAAATCTCCTCCACCGATATATGCCAAAGAAAATGATAATCCTATAACCACTAACCAAAAAGGGGCTATCCTTGTGATTGGCTCAACATGCACTATCCAAGTCAACCATCAAATGAAAGGTAACCATTCCTAAATCCATCGAGTGTATCACCTCCACGTCCACCTCCTCGTGCATGCCCATGCCTGTGAGGCATAGCATTGGTGCAACTGAACCCATAACCGAGAACTGGGGGTGGAATTGGGCTAGCAGACGAAGCAGAAGAATCAGAAAACAAGCGAATCACTGAAGGCTAAGATGGCTTCGAGCGGTAGGATCCCACAGAATAAGTCAGGTATGATGACTCTGAAGGATCTATCTCCATCGACACAATCGGTGTCAACCGAGTATTAGAGTTGGAATCCCTATCTATCAGGTACCTCGGAGGATGCAAAGGCAGATGGATGTTATCCATGGTGATGTCCTTGAATGGCTCATAAGGGCAAAAAAACAGACTCATCACAGGGGCACGAAACTGGCGGCTATGGAACATGTAAACCCGCGTTGCTGCCTGAGCAGTCAATACAAATGCATTTAGCACCGGGTCAAAGTGCCAATGCATCACCAGGAACTCAATGAAAATCACCACTATGCCCAATGCCGGCATCCTCTAAAAACGACATGGAAATGTAGGAGTGAGAAATACAAGATTTCTCAGTAGGATCGCGACTAAACAACCATTGTGTCATCGTCATCGTCCAGCCACTTCAGGTTTTAATTATAAAAGCAGTGGACATGTGTAACATCCACTGGATTTTTTTTTTATCATTTTTGTCTAGTTGTTCGGTTTTTATCGAATAATTGAGGCTAATTAAAATCCGACTAGATATTTATTTAGGATCAATTAATTAGCAATTGATTAAGTTTAGATGTAAGGGAATTAGGTTAGAAGCATAGAAGATTTCATACAAATTTTCTTAAAACTGATTTACCGATTTAAAGGAAATCGGTAAGATTTTCGGTATTTTAAACTGTTGGAGCTGAATTAATAGAATTATATACCCAAATTCTATTGTGTCTAGGCTGAATACTCAGCCATTTAACTCTACATGGGTGGCGCCACCAAGGCCACAAGGAGAAGGAAGCATGGCTGAAAATTGGCCACAAAATTTCAGCCAATCAAAACCTATGAAGCCAACTACCTCTTCAAGACTTTTATAACATATTTCTTTCCCTTTCCTTCAGCAGATTGCGCCACTCTCTTCTCCTTCCAGCCTTCTTCATCTCTTCTTCCTTCAATCTACTCTAACAACCTTCAAGTGTTAACAAGATTCCACCCACCAAACTCCAAAATCTAACAAGATCACATGCAAGGAGGTAAAGACTCAACTTTGTTCTTGTCTTCTTGGGTATGGATGGCTGATTGGGGCTTTTATTTTCTCACTTCTTGATGTGATGCTTAAATGAATATGATGATCTTTTGCTAGTTTGTTGGCTGTTTTTGTGTTTAAAATTGATTAAGAAGTAGAAAAGGATGAGAATAGAAAGAAGTGAGGGACTGGAAGGTTAAAACCCTTCAGTAGTTCGTATGGTGGAGTGTACGGCTTCGCCTACAGCCGTTTAAATTTGATGAATCCATTTTTATATGAAACTAGACATTTATGGATTTTTATACATATATAATATAAGGCTATTGGATTATTATTGAGAGAGATATGAATTTTGGAAATTTGACCTAGGTTTTTGAGCTTGATTCTGGGTAGACTAGATTGCTCAGGGAAAAGCTTGGAATTTAATGAAATGAACTTTTTTAGAAAGCTTACACTTAGAAGAATATTTTATAAAAATTTCAGAGCTAGATAAGGTCTTGTTTGCTCCCAGTCATTTGAGGAAGTTGCCTTATGTGCAAACTAGGCCAAAATAGGGCAGTTCAGGAAAGTCAAATTTCGGGGCTTATGATTCAAGCTCTACTAAAGCAAATGAAATGGAACTTGATTCAAATGAAAGCATGTCTTATCAGATTCAATATGATACCAATTTTGTATGATTTGAACTGATTTTCGATTTTTAGTGGATTTTTACTTTTAAGTGTGTAATTCTAGCTAGCTACAATGTAGGCCAAGATAAAACTTAAATAACTTGAGCTACATTTATCAAAATTAGATGGGACCAAAGAGGTTAGAAAATAGACATATAACATTCTAACATATCCAAAATTTTGGTCCAGATGAATTAAATAGAAATTGTGGCCTAATGTACAAAAACTGGGTTGAAAGAATGTGTTGAGATAGCAACTAAGTTCTAAATACGGCAATTGTTCCTACGAAATTGATGATTGAATTGTAAATGAAATGTTATGATTTCTCTGAAAAATTGGTTTTCTGAGTACTGGCACTATTCATGGAGAAATGGACACATTTTGTTATGCTACCAAAATTTCGATAAAGCCTATGCATCAGTTATAATATACATTCAGATCCATATGCATTTGCAAGAAATTCATAAAGGTTATGTTATGATGAAAGTTCCATAATACTTAGGCTAGCCCCGGATTAAAGTTAAGGGGAATAGATAGGTGGGAAGGTCGGGAAAAGTAAACCCGGCATTCCTATATAAGAACGAGCTCGATTCTAAAAAGCAGACTATTACCCTAGAGTCAAATGGCCAAGAACTCACAGGGGACCAAGTAATGGAAAAGATTATGATGCTAAGTTTAAGAACGAGTCTTTGCATGGTCACATGGCATGGTCATTACAAGTTGTTTATAGTTTGACTGTTATGTTTACTTGCTATTGTTTGTTTATTTATTTTACTCATTATTCTGTATAACACTATTCAGTAGTTTATTCTATTTTTTCTGCTGTCATAAGTAAAATTGAACATTGCCTCGGACCAGATATTTATTTAAACTTATTAAATATGGATGGTTCCATTTGATGCCACTTTTTTATAATTAAATTAAAACCGAGGCAATTGAGAATAAATATGACGTCAGTTTAGCACCGTACCCAAATTCTACTGAGAATTTCTTTAAATTCTCACCTCGCTTTGTGTTTCCGCATCATTCTCAGACCCTGGTGATGGACATACAGCCACCCTATTTGTTGAGATCCCAGACCTGCAGCTCCACCATGACTCCTTAGTGGATTCGTTGTACATAGCCGACTCTTGCCATTTCCGTCTCTACCCTTTTAGCAATAGGAATTTTGCTGTTCCTTTATTTCACCTTGCTTTTGACCCTGTCGCTCTGTATTTTGCTATCCCGTTGCATGTAGCATACCCCTCCTCCAGCACCCGCAGCCCTTGCCAACCCTCCACCAAAGTCACCTCCGTAGGTGGTTCCAAATATTCCGCTCGATTACGAGAGTGACCCTTTGAGGCTACTAGCTCATCACCCTCCTCTTTGGGACCGAGTCTTGACTATTCCCGGTCGAACTGGTATGGCCAATGGCTACATGGCCAAGTAGGTCCCGGGCATGAAGTTATATTATGCAGATGTGGCCCTCTTTTGGTAGTATGTAGTATTGGGCCATAGACTTAGCCATAGGTGTATATCAGCTAGTTTGAAATGTCCTCTGAGGACCTCGTAGGATCGTTTTTGACTGACATGGGCCTTACGTCTTTGGTACACTGGCCTTACTTATGTATCCTCTTTTAAACTTGTATATAAACTGAAGCGTTGGCTTCTAACATATATGTATGTATAAAACTGATGGTATATTACCTGTCTTTATCTTTTCTGTTGTGCTTTTTATCAAATTTTGTTATGTTCCACTATGCTGATCACGTTTATTGTATATTCTGTCAATATATATATATATATATTAGAAAAAAAGAGAATATAATATAATGAATACAGCTATAAACAGAATACTAACACGGTAACGCAATCTACCCAATTTCATGCTATGACTTAAGTATAACATTAAGTTGGTAGGGTGTTACACATCCATAAGTTCAGTTTTAATAATCTTGAAAACATAAATTCCCAAAGCGAGTTGCTTTTAAGTTTAACATCATGCGTAAACATACGTACTAAAGCATAGAATAAACATTCATGATGCACAAGGATAATAAGGATGCATGCATTTCTATGCAAACTCATTAACTTGACCATGGTTTCACTTTGACTTTACTTTCATTTTTAGCACTTGCTTAAAAGTTTTTACTTTTCCTTTGAAATAGACTGCTTTTGAACATGAGCTCATCTGTGACCATCGTCATGCAGTACTAATCCAAATCAAACTAAGCTGATAATGGTTACCTCTAAGTTCGAGGGTGTCCTCCATGTCACCCTTGCCTCCCCCATAAAGGTTCCTTGAGTCTTTGTAGATCACTGTCTCTCACTTCCCTTATTGAAGTAATTGAAGGGTCATATCTCATTCTTTCTTTTCTTTTGTTATGACCACATCTTTCATGCATTGCAATCATTGACAAGACACATGTGGGTATGTAATAATATGGCTAAGTCCATAATTTTGGCAGAAATTTGGCAACATAACGACTAGACTAGAGCTTCCTTAAAATGCCAAACATGGAAATTTCAACCAACAACCAATTATATCCATCTCACATTATCATACCAATCATCCACAATCATTCAATCATGAGTCAATACTTAATCAAAATAATCATATATCATGCTCAAAGGCATCATACCTTTATTCCTTAAAGGAAGTTCATAGTTGTGTTATTTTTTATGAAAAGTCTTATGAGCCATCATATGATTTCCCATATTTACCTATGAGAGAATCACATAGTCAAAATAATGTGAGTGTAGTCTTTTTAGTTACTTAGTCCTTATGTAAAATTACCTTTTTACTTATGTACATATCTTATGGAACACTTTGTTCAAGTTGACTAAGTTAAGTAATTATTTCCTTTTCTTACCTTGAGACAGTACACTTAGTGATTCCTAGGTTTATGGTATGCTTAGAGGCCCTAATCACACTGTTGTTCCCAAGGGATTTCGAGATCCCTCTAGTCCTTTGGGTCATGACAATGTAACACCCTAATATTATACTAAAGTCATATTATGGAATTACTAGTTGTTACTTTTGCTTGTGGAACTAATATTACCATTTAAAAATACTTGTAATGAAAATAGGGTTAATTTTTTTTTTTAACAATAACGAATAAAGTGTTTTGAAAGCCAAGAGCCATGAGAACATCGTGAACGTATAATATAAACATCGCTATCTTATACATGCAATGTGAATAAAAATAAATAGAAGCGACAAGAATAACAATAACTTAGATAAACATAACATTCATTCCATGACCATTCAAATTTAATATAATAATAATTATGATGTTACCAGAAGTCATGCATAAGGATAATGACGAGTCTGATACCTACTGTTGGCCCAACACAAGAAACCTACCAAATACATGATAAAGGAAAATATAAAGGAAATCTCTACTGCCTAAGCATGCCATACAATAGAATGATAACCCTATAACTACAACCAAAAAAGGGCTATCCTCATGCTTGGCTCCGCATGCAATCACCACATCACTCGTCAGGTGGGAGGAAATCGTTCCTGAAACCCCTGGAAGCAACATCACCACCTCCTCCTTCTCAGGCATGCCTACACCCACGAGGCACAACAAAGGTGCGAATAAACCGGCGACGATGAACTGGGGGTGGAGTGTGACGAGGAGCTAATGAAGAAGACGAATTAGACATCAAACGTATCACTGACAGATAGGAAGGCTCAGATAGGTCAATCTCCACATGATAGCTGAGGTGGAAAGGCTCTAAAGGGTCAAAATCCAATGAAATGGTCGGAGTCAGATGGGTATCCAAGTCGGTATCATCGTCGGTGGGGTATTTCGACAGCTGAAAGTAAGGATGATTTCCATCCAAGGTAGCCTCACCATATGGCTGATTTAGTCGAAAAAACGGGCTCATCATTAAAGTCTGAAATGGACGGTCGTGGAAAATGTAGACTGTCATCACTATGCTCACAGACACAACTGAGGCATTCAGCACCGGGTCGAAGCACCAATGCCATACTAGAAACTCAATGAAGGTCACCACCATGCCTGACATCGACATCCTCTGAAGACGACACAGAAATGTAGGAGTGAGAAACACTAGATTTCTCAGCAGGATCGTGATTAGACAAACACTGTGTCATCGTTATTGCCTTAGCTACTTCGGTTTAATTATAAAAACAGTGGGCAAGTATAAGTCCAATTTTAAAGATTTTGAAAACTTAAGTTGTAACACCCTAATAAACCCATACTAGGCTTAAGTCGTATTACGGCGTTTTATTAGTTATTACTTATGCTCGTGGAAAATTAAACTTCACTTGAAATTAAATTACGCAAAAAATATGGTAGGATTTTTTTTTTGAAATACATCATTGCTTTGCAGCGTTTTGAAAAGTAAAGCCTTGAGCGAGAAGTCAGATAAAGAAAAAGCGTGTCACATAAGATACATAACCTAATCTCATAAAATAAGAGAAAGACAAATAAATAGTAATTAACAAATACATTGCATTACATAACTAATCATTACATCCATATGGGTTCATAATATATATATATATATATATATCGAAGGAGGCTCATGGCAGCACCATGATCCAAATACTAAATACAACTTAAATTGAAATCATTCATCACAAAAAGGAATGTATACGGCAACTACAAGTCCAAATCAACATTGTCTGGCATCCCTCATCCTACGTCCACTCGTAGTACGGTGGCTCCAGACTCCACTCCATTAGATGTGCCAACAAAATTTGGTGACGATGCAGAAAAGTAACTAGAGTGAGAAATAAGATTTCTCAGTAGGACTCGAACCCGACACGGAGGTGTCATCGTCATCGTCCCAGCCACTTTGGTTTTATAATGAAAATAGTGAGCATGCATAAGGTTCAGTTCTTAGGTTTTCGAAAACATGAATATCCGAAGTGGATTCAATTTTAACATACTCTCTAATCATTTATATCATAACATACATGGGAATAAGTATAATCACATAAAACATGCATGACTGTGCTATAAGCTTCTCTTAACTTTTTCTCTTTAAGGGTTTGGACCAAAGTCCCTTTTCTTTTCTTTTCTTAACTTGACTTATCTTAAGTTCTTTTCTTTTCACCCACTAAACATAAGTGGTAATGAGCTCATACTGTGGCCGTCACTACCATAGAATTTCGGTACTTACACTAGCTGGGTCATGCCATGCCTCATGTAAGCCCTATCCTCTATACTCACACACTAGCTGGGTCGTGCCATGCCTCATGTGAGTCGTGGGTGAGGGGAACTTACTTTGGGTCACCTTCCCTTTTGAAGGATCACGCCCTTAGTTTACTTTATCTTCTTATTAAGGCTTATGATGCAAAAATTATTTTAATTCTTTTTCCACATTTAGGCATTACATATCGCCGTCCCCAAATGTGATTCCTTTATCACATATCATTAAGCATCATATCCTCAACATATCATATTCATATCATTATCATATCATCATCATTATATCATATTATCATCATCATATCACTATCATAATCATCATATCATATCATCATCATCATGATCATCATCATATCATGTTCATGTCATCACTATCATCATCATGTCATTGTCATCATAATGACACATAGAGGCATACATATCACACAAAGTCTTATGAGCTTAACTTAGCAAATTTGGTGCAAGCTTTTAATTGAGGTTGCCTCTTGTGTAAACTCTTTTATTAGGCATAGGCCCAATTTCATCTATTATTCCTTTTTGATGCTTTTTAAGTTGAATTATTAAAGTTTTCTAATACTTAATGTAAGGATCTTAATGTTTTAAAGCTTATTCCTCATCAACCTTTAGCTTTTACCGTAACTAATTTTACTTTTACAGTGGGGCATTCAAAAATTTACCATAATTTCATCTTTTACTCTTTTATTTCGAATTTTGGTATGATTATACTTCTCTGAGTCAATTTTTAAACAAAATAAACCCCACACAAAAAGTCATTTTGTAGCTTGAGTTATGCACGTTTTATTCTGACTGTTCAGACTTGAAAGTTCATCTCAGGTCAGTGACTTTTAAACATTACTGTGAACTCCTCACAAGGAATCTGCCAAAACTGTTTTATGGGGATGTTTCTCTATGTCTTAGCTTTCTAATAAACTTTGTCCAACTCAAAAATGTTCTGTATAACTTGAGTTATCCACGTTTTGTTACCTACTGCCCGAACAGAAACCCATCCGGGAATAGTAGACTATGAAAATTCATATCTCTCTCTTTTTAAGGCCAAATCTCACACATTTTATATGTATAAAAAGATCTATGAGTCTATTTTCATTTAAAATTAGTTTCATTACATTTGGAGTTATATTGAAAGAGTTATTGGTCGCGCCATATAGACTGCCAGAATTTTCCAGTTTCCACGGTTTTGGTTTCAAGGAGTTTTCTTGTAAAAACATTAAGTCTTTTCTCCAAGTGACCATTTTACATATCCAAACCATCTTTAAACTTTGAGATCTTGGTAAAAATCAATATTTTGAGTTCTAAAAAGTTGGGTTCAACATAACACAAAATGCACAACCAAAGTCATTTTCCAAAAAAGAGCAAAATCACAAACAACCTCATATAATGAAAGCATGGCCATAAGGCCTTTAGAGCAAGCCTTAAAATCACCTAGCTATGGAGAGCTTAGGAGTTCTAAAGCTTGAAAAACATAGAAGAAGTAGGGGTTAGAGTCACTACCAAATGAGTTTCTCTTGAAAGCTTGAAGGATGAAAATGGTTGGAGATGGCCTTCCTCGTCCTTGAGCTTGATGATGGGGCTAAGTAAGTGTTTGTTTTGCTTCTTCAAGAGCCAAAGAGGGTGGTCCTTGAAGGGCTTGTGAGAATGGTGGTGGAAATGAGATGAGTTAGAGTATGAAAACAAGAAGAAGATTAGGAAGAACAAATAGATGTTTAGAGAGAGGTGAGAGCTTGTGGCTAAGTGAGAGAATGAAAACTTGCAAATGAGGAGAGTGAGGGGGCTAGTTGGCGCAAGAAATGGGGTGAGGGGGCTGATTGCTTTGCTTCTCCAACAAGCAAGAGAGAGTAGGTGGGTTTAACTTCTTTTTCAAGCAAGAAAGCTAGAGACTTTGGGGTAAAAGGGTGAGCTGTGTTTTCTTTCAGTCTTGACACTTGGGTAAAGACCATTTTATGTTTTCTCAAGTGGTTAAGAGCATGACCACTCTTGGGATTGGTTTGGGTGGATATGATCACTCTAAATGTCACAATCTTGATGGAGGAGAGTACATTTTTTGGCTTGACTCAAGGAATACTACTAACATAGACTCTTGATCTAATGGTGCATGGTGAGAAGGCAAATGGATGGTTGGATTTTGCTCTTGTCCTTGGCCGAAATTTGGTGCATCAATTAGGAGAAATTTTTAAATCTTCAAAGCTATTAGAATTACCTAAGTTGTTAATTCAATTTGATTAGTTAAATTGCTCTTTAACTGATTTTGGTTAATTACATTTTCAAAACATTTCTCCTCTAAAAGAATTGATCTTATGAATTATGTAATTAGGGTATAAGAATTTATCTATCTCAATTGGTAAGGTAGAACATTTGTCTTTTACTTAATTAACAGGATTAAATTAGCTTAATTAGATTTCTAAGTTATGACTTAATGAGGTTCGAGTAATTAGGTTTTAACTAAAACATTTAGTATGTTATGATTAATCATTGACTTGACTCAATTTATTAAGCTTTTGCTCATCGAGATTAGTCGATTAGTTCTCAGTTAATCGTTAACCTCTCTAATTAGCCAGGATCACTGAGCTAATTAGCTTAAACAAAAATTGGGGATATTACATAAGTCCCGAAGCGTGTTGCTTTTAAACTTAACATCATACCCATAACATCATAAGTAAATATACATGCAAAAGCATAGAGTAAACACTCATAATGTGTAACATCCTCAATTTCATGTCGTGATAAATTATCTTAGTAAGCTTGAGTAAAGGCACTTAATGAGAAATTTTGAGATTAGGACTTAATTAAGCAGTTGACTCGGATGAGAAGGGTCAAGAGAATGCTTAATCGATATTAGATAATCTCTAATTAAGTAAGTCAGAGCCCTTATAGTTCACTTAAGCAATAATCACCTTTAATTAGCCTAATTGAGTTTAATTAAGGTTAATTACGCTTAGTCGCAAGATTAAATTTTTGTTAATCATGTTCTCATGTGTTAATCACTAATCCTTGCTTAATCATCTTAATTAAGTTGTATGAGCACTTAATAACATGATTAAATTCAAATTTAGTCAACTAGACAATAAAGTAAAAAGTGATGTCATAAAAGCATAAAGCATTAGACAAGAGTGCTTTATGTAAGAGTTTGACCATGTTTTGTCTCCCCACCATCCACTTTGTCCCCTTAATCACTAATTAACACAAAATTAAGCAAAATATCTCACTCTCCCTTCCTTAATGTAGGATGCCGCTTTCATACACACACACACACACACACACACACACTCAGATTTTCATTTTCACTCATCCTATTCTCTCTCTTCAAGCCAAATTCTCTAACTTTTCTCTAAACACTTCTTCATCTTCTTCATCTTCCTCTTCCTTTCTCCACCACCACCACCCTAAACCACTCACTTAGCCCTTCAAAGGCCTCATCTTTGGGTCTTTGGAGACAAGATCAAAACACTACAACCTCCATTTCCACAAGATTTCAACAGCTTCTCCTTCCTTCTTGCAAAACTGCTACCTTCATCATCAAGAGGAGTCATCATCTTCTTCTTCCATTTCTCTTGATTTGCGCCATCTTCAAGAAAGGTAGTGGTCTTCATCTTTTTCATTTTGTTTACTCAAGAAAGCTTAGAGCTTGGTTCTTTCATGACCAATATTTCTAAGTGAAAGTTTGAGAAGATCCTTCATGCTCTTCAAGAGCCAAAGTTTTCATTCTTAGTAAGATGTGTTCTTAATGTTCTTCATGTGTTCTTAAGTTTCCTCTTTTGGAAAAATATGTGCTTGATGTTCTTCATGTGTGTTCTTAAGTTTCCGCTTTTGGAAAAATATGTTCTTGATGTTCTTCATGTGTTCTTAAGTTTCCTCTTTTGTTGGTAGCTTGCTTAAAGTTGTTCTTTCCTTTTTATGATGGGTTGATGACTAGAAAAGCTTCATCTTTTTATGTTCCCATGATTTGATAAGACTTTGAACATTCTAAAAGCTTAAAACTTTAAAAAGTTTGTTTCTTGACACACTTAAAGTGGCGCAAGTTTTAGTGCCATCATAAAGTCTTCTTTTGTTTTGTTTTGAAGACAAGAATGCATGTAAAAGTCTAAACGTTTTGGCATAATAAGCCTTTTTGAGTTAGAAAATGATATCTTGTCACTTTATATCTTAGAAATCAAACCTTAAAGAAAAGACCTTTTATAAAGTTTCAAACTTTAATCAAGAATGAGACCTTTAAGTCATAAAAGTGTTGTTTTATAACAATTAATTCATAAAGTTTAGATCTTGAACCAAAACGATGCTTAAAGGTGAGAGCTTCTATAAAAATTAAGACTTTTGAACCTTAAAGTTAATATTTCATGTCACTAGTTGATAAAGTAGGGACCTTTTTATGTAAAGACAACTTTAAGTCATAAAGTTGAGACCTTAATGGTCTTAGAATAATTAAATGAGTTAACTTTTATAAAGAACAAGACTTTTAGTGGAAAAGCTAGTAACTTTCATCGTTATTTCATAAAGATCTAATCTTTAAGATAAAAGCTTGAAGCTTTGTAACTTGGTTAAGTTAAAAATCACCCTCGGTGTTTAGTGAACATGGTGTTGTTGGGTTCATGATGTGGTTATGCGTTGTCATGACCCAAGGATTAGAGGGATCTCGAACTCCTTGGGAACAGAAGTATGATTAGGGCCTCTGAGCATACCATGAACCTAGGAATCACTAAGTGCACTATACCGAGGAAAGGAAACAATCACTTAACTTAATTAAATTTGAATAAGTGATCCATAAGACATGAATTCAAGTAAAGAATAATTTCATGCGAGAGCTAAGTAACTAAAAGACCATATACACATGTCTTAACCTGCGTGATACTCTCATAGATAACCATGGGAAATCATGTGATGATTCATAATATTCTTCACAAAGAATAACACAACTATAAACCCCTTTACGGTATGAATGTGTGATGCCATACGGCATGATGAATGACAAGTTGGGTTGAGCTTTGTCTCATGATTAGATGATGAGTGTGATGATATGGTGAACTATTGGTTGAATGTTGATGATTGGCATTTTGGGGAAGCTCCGGTCTAGCCGTTATGCTACCGGATTTCCGTCAAAATTATGGACTTAGTCATATCATTGCATGTGTCTAGTCACAGATGTGTTATGCATGTAAAGTATAAAGATAAGAAAAGAATCAATGGGACATGACCCTTCAATCACTTTGATAAGGGAAGTGAGAGACGGCGATCCACAAAGACATAAGGAACCTCTATGAGGGAGGCAAGGGTGACATGGAGGACCCTCCAACTTAGAGGTAACCAATATCGGCTTAGTCTAATTTGGTTAGTACTGCGTGACGACGGTCACGGAATTAGCTAATGTCCAAAAGCAGTCTATTTCAAAGGAAGGTAAAAGAATGTTAAGCACGTGCTAAAAAGAAAAGTTAATTCAAAAGTATAACCATGTTAAATTGATGATGATGCATGTCCTTGCATGTACTTATGTTGCCCATTTGCATTATGAATGTTTACTCTATCTTTTAGTATGCATGTTAGATTATGATGATGTAGTATGATGTTAAGTTTAAAAGCAACCCGCTTCGGGGTCTAAGTTTTCAAAACCATTAAAAATCGAACTTATATCTGTCCACTGTTTTTATAATTAAACCCGAAGTGGCTGGGACGATGACGATGACACTATGTTTGTCTAGTCACGATCCTACTGAGAAATTTAGTATTTCTCATTCCTACGTTTCCCGTGTCGTCTTCAGAGGATGTCGACGTCGGGCACGGTGGTGATCTACATTGAGTTCCCAGTGTGGCGTTGGTGCTTTGTCTCGGTGCTGAACGCCTCTGTGCTGTCGGTGAACGCAGCGATGAGGGTCTATATCTTCCACAACCGCCAGTTTCAGACTCTCGTGATGAGCCCATTTTTCCAACCGCATCAGCCATTCGGCGAGGTTATTATGGATGACATCCGCCGCTACTCTCAGCCACCGAGATACCCCACTGATGATGATGAGGTGACTTTCGGATACACCGTTTGACTCATTGTTTCTTTGGATTGAGCCCCTCGAAGCCGTTTTATCCGAGCTTCCATTGTGGAGACCGATCCGTCTGAGCCCCTCTATCCGACTCATTCTGGGGGATCTCGCCATTCGGGTTCGTCATAGCCTTCGATGATTCGTCTATCTTCTGACTCTTCTACTTTATCTGCTGGCCCAGCTTTACCCCTGGTTCGCGGGCGTGGGTTCATTCGTACCCACACTGTGCCCCGTGGGCGAGGACGTGCTCGAGGAGGGGGATGTGGTGGCACTTCTCCCGGTGGATATGGGAACGGTTTTCTCCCGCCAGATGCTTGATGTGACGATTGCATGCAGAGCCGAGCACGAGGATAGCCCCTTTTGGTTGTAGTTATAGGGTTATCATTCTGTTGTATGGCATGCTTGGGTAGTAGGATTTTCTGATGTATTTCCTTTTATTATGTATTGGTAGGCTTTTGTGCAGGGCCGACGATAGATATCGGACCCATTATTATCTTATGTATGACTCTGGTATGACTATTATTGCATTATCATGGATGGCCATGGAATGAATATTACCTTTATCTAAGATTGTGGTTACTCTTATGGTTTCTATGCTTGTTAAATGCGATGTATGTATGGGATAGCGGTGTGCTTTATATGTTCACAATGCGCTCATGGCTCTCGATTTCAAAAATGATTCACTTGTTCTGTAGAAAAAATTTTACCCCTATTTTCGGTACAAAGTAATTTCTAAAAGGTAAAGTTAGTTCCGCGAGCAAAAGTAACAACTAGTAATTCCACAATATGACTTAAGCATAGAATGGAACTATTAGGGTGTTACATAATGCATATGGACAATATAAATAAATGCATTGACCTGCAACCTCATAAACTCAACCATGGTTCTACTTTAACTTTACTTTCATTTTTAGCACATGCTTAACATTCTTTACTTTCCTTTGAAGTAGACTGCTTTTGGACATAAGTTCATTTCGTGACCATCGCCACGCAGTACTAACCAAATCAGACTAAGCTGATATTGGTTACCCCTAAGTTGGAGGGTCCTCCATGTCACCCTTGCCTCCTCCATAGATGTTCCTTGAGTCTTTGTGGATCACCATCTCTCACTTTCCTCATCGAAGTGATTGAAGGGTCATATCTCATTATTTCTTTTCTTATCATTATACTTTACATGCATAATACTCCTTTGACTAGATACACGCAATTGATATGACTAAGTTCATAATTTTGATGGAAATCTGGCAGCATAATGGCTAGACTAGAGCTTCTCCAAAATGCCAATCATAAACTTTCAACCAACTGTCCATCATATCTATATCATATCATCACACTAATCATTCAATCACAAGATAAAGCTCAATCAAACTTGTCATTCATCATGTCGAATGGTATCATACATTCATACCCTAAAAGGGGGTTTATAATTGTGTTATTCTTCGTGAAGAATCTTATGAATCATCATATGATTTCCCATGGTTACCCATAAGAGAATCACATAGTTAAAATATATGTATGTGGTCTTTTAGTTACTTAGTTTTGATGTGAATTACTCTTTACTTGAGTACATGTCTTATGGAATACTTTGTTCAAATTAATTAAGTTAGGTGATTATTCTCTTTTCTTGAGATAGTATACCTAGTGATTCCTAGGTTCATGGTATGCTTAGAGACCTTAATCATACTTCTGTTCCTAAGGAATTCGAGATCCCTCTAATCCTTGGGTCATGACAATGCATAACCACACTCATGAACCCATTAATAACATGTTCACAAATCACGAAGGATAATTTTTTACATATCCAAGTTGCAAAGTTTCAAGCTTTTATTATTAGTATAACAAGATCTTACCTTAAATTTAATAAAAGTTATCATTCTTTATAAAGTAGTCATAAAGTTTTATTCTTTACAAAAGTAAGGGCCTCTAAAGTTATACTCTTGCCTTAAAGATTAAATCTTTATGAAATAATGATACAAGATACTAGCTTTTGAACTAAAAGTCTTGTTCTTTATGAAAGTTGGCACTTTTATTTATTCTAAGACCATCAAGGTCTCGACTTTATGATATAAAGTTGTCTTAAAGTCAAAAAGGTTCCTACTTTATGAACTAGGGCTATAAAACATTAACTTTAAAGTTAGAAAATCTTGATCTTTATAAAAGTGAACACTTTTAAGGATTGTTTTGACTTAAGATCTAAACTTTATGAATTAAAGGTTGCAAAATAACACTTTTATGACTTAAAGATTTCATTCTTGGCTAAATTTTGGAACTTTATGAAAGGTATTGTCTTCAAGGTTTCATTTATAAGACATAAAGTGACAAGATATCATTTTTATAACTTAAAAAGGCTTCATATTTCAAAAACTTTAGTTAGACTTTTACATGTAGTCTTGTCTTTAAAACAAAACAAAATAAGACTTTATGAAGGCACCAAAACTTGCACCACTTTTTTATGCATCAAGAAGCAAACTTTTTGAACTTTAAACTCTTGGAATGTTTATAGTCTTATCAAATCATAGAAAAAAAAAACATGTAAAGATGAAACTTTTCTAATCATAAACTCATCATGAGAAAAAGAACAAACTTTAAATAAAATACCACCAAGAATATCATTCTTTGTCAAGCAACTCACACGAAACATCAAGATCTCATGCATCAAGAAAGAAAAATACTAACTTTGAAGCACTTAAAGAAAGGAACTTTTCAAGAACTCAAGAATACTTGTGAACAAGAACATGTACATATTTTACCAAAAATAGAAACTTTTGCTCATGAAGAGCATGAAAGATCTTCTCAAGTTTTCACTTAAAGATCTTGGTCATGAGGAGAATCAAGCTTCAAGTTTTCTTGAGTAAACAAAATAAAAGAGTGAAGATCACTACTTAGGCTTGAAAATGGTGTGCTCATGAAGGAGAAGATGATGGCTCCTCTTGATGATGATGGTGGTGATTTTGGATGAACCAAGAGAGAACTCCTGAGTTCTCTTGAAAATGAAGTTTGTAATGTTTGAATCTTTTCTTCAAAGACCAAAAGATGTGGCCTTTGAAGGGCTTAGTGAAGAAGGTTGGATATGGAGGTAGAGAATGGAAGAAGAAGATGAAAAAGAAGAAGAGAGTTTTAGAGAGAAGTAAGAGGATTCGAGAGTTAGAGAGAGAATAGAAAGACACAAAATAAAAATGCTAGTGTGTGTGTGTTGTTGTTGTGACCATAAATCTAAAAGGGAGGGGGGAACAAATCAAGTACTTACTCTTACATAAAACACTCTTGTCTCTTAGGGAGACAAATTGGATGATGGAGGAACAAATCAAGTACTTACTCTTGCATAAAGCACTCTTGTCTAATGCTTTATGCTTTAGTGACATCACTCTTTACTCTATTGTCTAGTTGACTAAATTTGAATTTAATCATGTGATTAAGTGCTCTTGCAACTTAATTAAGATGATTAAGTAAGGATTAGTGATGAACAAACAAGAACATGATTAACAAAAATTAATCTTGCGATTAAGCTTAATTATCCTTAAATAAACTCGATTAAGCTAAATAATGGTAATTAGTACTTAATTAAGCTATCAAGGGTCTAACTTGCTTAATTAGAGATTACCTAATCTCAATTAAGCATTCTCTTGACTTTTCTCATCCGAGTTGACTCATAAACTCTTCGTTAATCCCTTAATTAAGTCTTAATCTCATAATTTCTCATTAAGTGTCTAATTACTCAGGGTTACTGAGATAATTTAGCATGACAAGAAATTGAGGATGTTACAGACAGTGTATAACCACACTCATGAACCCAACAACACCATGTTTACCAATCATCAAGAGATAGTTTTTATTTTCACAAGTTATAAGATTCAAACTTTAGTAATTAGAATAGCAAGATTTCACCTTTATGATTACAAAGTTTTGTCATTTATGAAAGTATGACCCTCTAAAATTATATTCTTGACTTAAAGATTCAACATTTTTAAGAAAATCATACAAGATGCTAGCTTTATGACTTAAAAGTCTTACTCTTTAAGAAAGTTGACACTTTTAATCATTATAAGACTATCAAAATTCCAACTTTATGATTTAAGGTTACCTTAAAATTTAAAGTGGTTCTTTCTTGAAGAAAAATTTGAACTTTACTCAATATTTCCAGCTCAAGATTTAACCTTTACAAGATTACAGTACACATATATATCTTTATGACTTAAAGTTACATTTTTTTATTAAGGTTTGAAACTTTATAAAAGGTCTTGTCTTCAAGATTCAATCTTTAAGACATAAAGTGAGAAGTTCTCATTTTTATGAATTAGAATGCTTCATGTTCTAAAAAGTTTGGACTTTTGCACATATTCTTGTCTTCAAGTAGAACAAAATGAAACCTAGTGAAACCCATAAAAATAGCACCACTTTTTATGCATCAAGAAGCAAACTTTTAAAGTTTTATACTTTTGGAATGTTCATAGTCTTATCAAAATCATACAAAAGATGTAAAGATGAGAACTTTTCTAATCTTAAGCTCATAAAAGGGAAAGAAATCAACTTTAAACCAAAACCACCAAGAATCATCAAGAACTCATGCATCAAGAAAGAAAAATGGAAACTTTAAAGCACTCAAGGAAAGAAACTTTCAATAAACAAGAACAACTCATGAACAATATCAAGAACATGTTTTGCTAAAAATAGAAACTTTTAGGGCATTCATGAAGAAAACTCAAGACATCCTCATGAACAAGGTTCAAGAAGCAAACATTTTTCAAGTTTTCACTTGAAGATCTTGGCCATGGTGAGAGCTTTAAACTTCTTGAGTAACAAAAAGAAAAAAAAAGTATAGATCACTACCTAGTGATGAGTTTAGCACCTCCAAGAAGAAGAAAGTGGAGAAGATGGTGTTCATCCAAGTGGATGAAGGTGGTGGTTTTTCAATGAGGAAGGAGAAAACACTTAAGTTCTTGATGAAATGGAGTTTGTAGTATTTGAATCTCTTTCTCAAAGACCAAATGATATGGTCTTTGAAGGGCTTAGTGAAATGGAGGTGAAGAATGATGAAGAAGAAGAAGAAGAAGAAGAGAATGTAGAGAGAAGTTTGAGGATTTGTGTTTAAGAAAGAGAGAATAGGAAGACACAAAATGAAAATGAGTGTATGTATGTGTGTGTTGTTGTGGTGGCCGTAGGTTATTAAGCCATGGGGGTGTTTTTGTGTTATTTTGTGTTAATTAGTGATTAAGGGGACAAAGTGGATGATGGAGGGACAAATCATGTATTAATTCTTACAAAAAATACTCTTGTCTTATTCTTTTTGCTTTAATGACATCACTTTTTATTTTATTGTCTAGTTGACTAAATTTGAATTTTAATGATGTGATTAAGTGCTCTTGCAACTTAATTGACTTGATTAAGCAAGAATTAATGATTATCACACAAGAAGATGATTAAGAAAATTAAACTTATAATTAAGCTCAATGATATTTAATTAAACTCGATTAACTTAATTATTGGTGATTAGTGCTTGATTAAGCTATTAAGAGTTTGACTCACTTAATTAGAGATTCTCTAACCTTAATTAAGCGTTCTCTTAACTCTCTCTTCCAAATTGCCACATAAATTCTTTAGTTAAGCCTTAGTCTTTTAATTTCTCATTAAGTGCCTAATCACTCAGGGTTACTAAGGTAATTTAGCACGAAGGAATATTGAGGATGTTACATTAGGGACAGCGATATGTAACGCCTAAGTGTGCCAAAGAAAGAAACTAAAAAAAGTTAAAAGAGGCAAAGACACTTACACCAAGAAGACATATGTATTCATTTATGCAAGAAAATCAATTGTTCCTTATTTTATTGTGAATCTATGCACCTTATTCAATAATCCTTCATGTTACTATGTTGATGTTTAGAGTCTCTCTCTGTTTATCAAGTGTATGAATAAAATGAACTCTGCTTTGAACAATATGTTTTCGAGCCATAAAACTGATCAGTTTGTATAACATGTTCACCATTTTCATAATAAATTGAAGCAGTTTGAGATAATAACGATGATACTATATATGACAATTTAGAAAATCCTACTGAGAATTTTAAATTCTCACTCCTATGTTTATTTTCGTATTATCTCTAGATAGTTCAAAGAAATATTGAAACCGGCTAGAAATTGCCATTAGACAAGGTCCGTTCACGTAACAATAGCAACTCCTTAGTATGATGCTATGACTTAAGCATGGTAATATGCTTAGGAAGGTGTTACATGCATCACAATGTGCAATGAAATAAAGCTACTTATTATTCAACTAGGGGATTCATTAATAAAAGCATTTCGTCAATGCAAATACAAAGGCACTTGTAATTAGCTTTGATAACAAAAGACTCAAAGTGACTTCTTGTTTCAAGAAGAAAACAATTCTCGATAAGGCTGTGTTATGCAATGGCAACAAAAAAAAAAAAGTCAATGTCAATCATTGAACTATATTGGGTTATAAATACTTTGCCAAAATTTGCATTTTATCGTAGATAATTATATGTCTTATTACCTGACTGATCTCACCAAAAAGATTGATAGTTCTTATATTTGTGAATGACGAGAAATGGCATGTCCTGACCCTGGATTAAGATAAGCCTTCTCCTTAACTGAAATTATAAATTATCAGGCCAAAGAAAATGATAACAAATACATAGACCATACTTAATGTTACCTACAATGAAGTGTTTAACAAACTCCCTCCATATAATTATATTTAATCTATTTTATAGTGTAGAATAATTAAAGAAACACAATCAATATATTCTTAACATGTATATTTTATAATTACCATTATATCTTTCTATTTAAGATATTCTTATTAATAAAATTGTATAGAAAGAAGATTAACAAACTGATTATAATGCTTGGTAACTATCTCTAATTATTATGAAAATGTCATAAAGAATTAAAGATGAGAGAGAATATTAATTAGGTGATAGACAAAGTCAAAGTAGTAATTAATATGAATGAAGTAATAGAGATTCAATGTCAAAAACAATACATATAATAGTAATTACAATCCTAGTCTTTACCCACCATGTCTCTACAATTGCAATGTGTAACAAGCTGGTTCATCTTCATTGCTACTTCTATGCCTCCTGCATCTTCCCTATCATTAGTCCACCTCACTCAAATGAAATTGATAAAGCAAATAATAATATGGTTGAACAAGAAGCTTATGTAGCTTGAAGAAATTTTAAATACTTTAATTTTTAATTGATTCTCAAACTATTGCTTGCAACTAAAAGAAGAAATGCCAATTATGTTGCTAAGGAGTGCAAATCCTGTATCATTATGTGCAATGAAATAAAGCTACCTACTATTCACCTAGGAGACTCGATAATAAAAGCATTGCATCAATGCCAGAACAAAGCCCTAAATAGATTTGATAACAAAAGACTCAATGTGACCTCTTATTTTGAGAAGAAAAAAATTCTCAATATGGTTATGTTATGCAATGACAATAAACAAAAGTCAACACTAATCATTGAACTATATTGGGTTCTATATACTTGCCAAAATCTGCATTTAGTTTCAAATAATTATATGTTGCATTATCTATAGTGATCTCACCAAAAAGATCAATAGTATTTGAGAATGATTAGAAATGGCATGTGTTGACCCTATATTAGGGTGAGCCTTTCCCTTAATCTAAATTATAAATTATCAAAATGCAAAAAAAAAAAAATGATGAGAAATACACATACTACACTCAAAATTTTGTCTACAATGAAGTTTTTAACAAACTGCCTCAATATAATTATCTTTAGACTATTTTATCATGTAGAATGATTAAATAAAAACAATCAATATATTCTTGCCACGTATATTTTTTAATTACTATTATATTTTTCTATTCAAAATATTCTTGTTAATAAAATTACCCAAAAAAAAACCCATGCAATGCGTGATAACTATCTCTAGTAATTATGAAAATGTCATAAAGAATTAAATTTGAGAAAGAATATTAATCAGGTGATAGGAAAAGTCAAATTAGTAATTACTATGAATGAAACAAAATTACAAAATTATCCTAAATCATATGGTTTTTAGATAAGAAAATAATGGGGTTATCACTCAAAAAAATAAAAAAGTTTAGCTTGCTAACCACTACACATTTTATAATAACATAAAATATTCTATATATATATATACACACACATATATATGTATGTATGTATGTTTTTCATCCTTCCCCCAATCATAAGCTTGAAGTAATAGAGATTCGATGGCAAAAACAACACTTATAACAGTAATTGTGATCGTAGTCTTTACCGACCAAGTCTTCATGGCTGAGATGTATAAGAAGCTAGTTCATCCTCATCCCCATATCCATATCACCTGCATCTTCCCTACCATTTGTCCACCATGCTTAGATGAAATTGATAAAAGCAAATAATAACATAGTTGAACAAGAAACTTATGTATCTAAAGAATTTTTAAACACTTTAAGTTTTACTTGATTCTCAAACTATAGCTTACAACTAAGAGAAGAAATGCCAGTTATGTTGCTAAGGAACATGAATTGTGGATCACAATGTGCAATGAAATAAAGCTACTCACTATTCACCTAGGAGACTCAATAATAAAAGCATTGCATCAATAGCAATACAAAGGTACCCTTGATTAGTTTTGATAACAAAAAAACTCAACGTGACCTTCTATTTTAAGAAGAAAACAATTCTCAATAAGATTGTGTTATGCAATGACAATAAATAAAAGTCAACAACAATCATTGAACTATATTAGGCTATATATACTTGTCGAAATCTGCATTTTGTTGTTGATAATTATATGTCACATTACCTAGAGATACCTCACTAAAAAGGTCGATAGTTCTTATATTTGAGAATGATAAGAAATGGCATGTGTAGACCCTAGATTAGGGTGAGCTTTATCAAAATGAAAAAGAAAATGATGAGAAACACACAAACTACACTCAAAATATTGTCTACAATTTAAATGTTTAACAAACTCCCTCAATGTAATTTATCCTTAGTCTATTTTATTAAGTAGAATAATTAAAGAAAAACAACCAATATATTCTTGCCATGTACATTTTTTAATTATCATTATATATTTTTTTAAAAAAATATTTACTAATAAAATTACAAAAAAAAATGGAATAACAAACCCTTGTAACGCACGATATCTATCTCTAGCAATTATGAAGATGTCATAGAGAATTAAAGATGAAAGAGAATATTAATTAGGTGGTAGAAAAAGTCAAAGTAGTAATTAATATGAATGAAACATAATTACAAAATTACCCTAAATTATTTTATTTGTTTAGATAAGAAGAGAGTGTGGTTGTTGGTCCAAAAAAATGTGTAGCTTGCTAACAAGTATGTAGTCTCCTCTATATATGTGTATGTGTTTCTTACTTCCCTAAATCATAAGCCTAAAGTAATAGAGATTTGATGGCAAAAACAACACATATAGTAGTAATTACAATCCCAGTCTTTACCCACCAAATCTCCATGGTTGAGTTGTGCAAGACGCTAGTTCATCTTCATCCCTACATCCATGTCACTTGTATCTTCCCTACCATTGGTCCACCTCCTCCTTCCACCATCACTTTCCTTGAATCTCTTCCTTCCACCATAAACTACACTTTCCTTCCTCAAGTGAATAAGGAAGACCTACCACAAGGTCTTTCCCCTGGACTGGAAGTCCAAATTGCAGTGTCTAAGTCCATGCCATCATTTCGCGATGCATTGCAGTCACTTTATTCAACCACACCAGTGGTTGCTTTGGTTGCTGATCCTTTTGCTGATGAAGCACTAGAAATAGCAAAGGAACTCAATCTCTTATCCTACATATATGTCACTACTTCAGCTATGACACTGGCATTACTTCTACATTTGCCAATATTACATGAGGAAATTTCATGTGAGTACAAAGTTATCTCCAAGGCTATTCTAATTCCAGGTTGTGTACCAATTCATGGTTGTGATCTCCCTAGTCAATTTCAAGATCGATCTAGTCTTGCTTATAAGATGCTTCTTGAACTTTCCAAGAGGTTATCTCTTTGCAATGGTTTCATGGTTAATAGCTTCTTTGAATTAGAGGAAGGGATAGTGAGAGCCTTGCAGGAACAAAGCTCCAACACCAATAGACCAGTTTTATTGGTTGGACCAATTATGCAAATTGGGACAAGTAGTTTATCAAATGGGATTGAGTGTGTGAAGTGGTTAGATGACCAAAGACCCAATTCTATTTTGTATGTGTCCTTTGGAAGTGTATGTTCTCTTTCTCAAGAGCAAATGAACGAGCTAGCTTTGGGTTTGGAATTAAGTGAACATAAATTCTTGTGGGTTTTGAGAGTTCCTAGTGATTCAACCTATGGAACTCACCCTGTTGCTGAAAATCAGAATCCTTTACAGTATTTACCACATGGATTCTTGGAGAGAACCAAAAGACAAGGGCTAGTTGTTCCTTTTTGGGCACCACAAACCAAAATCCTTAGCCATACTTCAACTGGTGGGTTCCTAACCCATTGTGGTTGGAATTCAACACTTGAGAGCACTGCTCTGGGAGTACCAATGATAGCTTGGCCTTTAGTGGCTGAGCAGAGAATGAATGCTGCTTGGATAACCGAAGGCCTCAAAGTGGCACTAAGGCCAAAAGTTAATCAGAATGGATTAGTAGGAAGAGAAGAAGTTGCTAAGGTGATAAATGATCTAATGCTTGGTGAAGAAGGAAATAGGATTCGCCAAAGAATTGAAAAGCTGAAGGATGCAACTACTAATGCGTTAAAAGAGGATGGGTCATCTACAAGGGCTCTTTTGCAATTTGGCAGTCATTTGGAAAAGTCTTTGAGGCAGCCATTGTAATATCCCAAAATTCCAAAGCATAAAATTAATAAAGCTTATGTGATGAAAATACCCTTCATGTCGTAACTTGTGGCCCTAGCGTAATTAAAGCAATGTGAGAGGTATCTTTGCCAACTAACAGGTACTTAACAATGGCCATGATAGGGAGACAATGTTATGATAGGAATATTATGGAAAAATAAAATGTCAGTAATAATTTATTTACAAACTGACATTTTCAGCTCATTAAGGATAAAAAAATCAAAGGCTATAATAAATTATAGAAAAAAAGATAAAATTATAATTAATTATTTGGTTCAAATAAAATATGTGAAAATAAATTATAACCATTTTAGAATTTGTTTGAGTAACTTAGTAATTAATTAGAAGCTTACATAATTAAGAATTTATTATTTAATTAGGAAAACATGGAAATTAATGCCATCAAAATTTAACGGCTGAACCACCAATTTGGACCTCGACAGATCAAAACGCTGACAATTTAGCCCCTAGAAAATGTTTTATTTATCTATGGTATCCTAATGATAAATTCTATTATAACTAATGAACTTTTTTAGTGTTAAATAAAAGATGTTTTAGGGACTAAGTTATTAGCAAATTGACTTTTTTGAGACTAATTCGTTAGTGCATTAGTCTTTTTGGGACTAATTTGTCAAAACATTCATCGTCGGAAGAAAATAGTATCTTTTGAGAGCTAAATTGTTAGCATTTTAATATTTCGGGTGCCAAATTGGCAGTTCACCCAAATTTAATACAAGGTGAGATACTCAATTAGGCTCATAAAATTAAGGGAACTAAGCGCAAATATGCTCTAGAAAATTACATAGGCCTTAAGCCCAATTCTTGTGATAATTAATTAATTAAACTAAATTAATTAAACTAATTCTTTATTAGCATCCCTCAAAAAAAAAAAAATTATCCTAGATTAAATCACCTATGCTAGAGTAGTGTTACATAATATGAAAGAACCAAGGACTAATCTTGGCCCTTTATTCTCGCCACAAGTCATTGATAAGTAACATTTTGATATATTGACTAACCCTTATATTTAGTTTATTGAACCTCTTTTGTGCTTAATTGATCAACATTAGACACATTCTACGAGTTTGGGCTCTAATTGGGCTTAATTATATCTTTCAGCATTATTACAAATTTAAACTATTTTTGTATTTTGAGCATATCTTGAGTTATAGGCCTTTAAAAATTACAAATTTTATATTATAGGAAAGCTAAGAGAAAGATCTACAACTTTGATAAGAGATCGAAAGCTAATTCAAATATGTAGTAGATCAAATTGGGCCATGAATTTAGAAAAGGGTTGCTGCAGCAATAATATGAGTAGTGTGCACTAATTGGGCCGCAACTTAAGTTGCAGACATTGGATTGAGACAAAACTGGTGCCTTTTGAAAGATAAGACATAAAACTTCGATTCATATGGGATCACTTTCCAAAAAAATAACATATTTGTTAGCTTATTAGCTATTGAAATTGATTGATGTGAATAGAGATACAACCTAGATATGCTACAAAGATTAGGCCATAACTCACTCATTTCAAGTCCAAATTAAGCAAATTGGTTGTCCACTTAAAGATAAGATGTAGATTCCCATGGAGGAGGAGAGTTAGAGGCTACCTTAAGGATTCTCTGAAGTGCTTCAAGGGTTGTATCTTGAAACCTTACTCTTTAATTTTAATGCACGATGTGTTTACTTAATTCTTTGCCTCTTACTCTTTTATATGCTTATATTGAATGGTATTAATATGTGGGTTTATAAATGAGTCATTAGTAGTGTGATTACTATTTGGTTAATTGGTATGAACTTCATTAATTAAAGCATTAGGAATTGGGTTTGGGTCCAAACTTAGATTAATGCAATTAGAGCAAAAAATCAACATAGGTTCATTAGAGTTGAGGTCTCAATTATCTAATCAATTGTTTGTTAGTTGAATGCCTATGTTTTCTAGGTAGGATTGTGGAGTTATTAATAGAGTCTCTTTAATAGCTCAAGTTTGCCATACACCATGTGTTTGATCATATGTGTGTTTGTGATAGACATGCTTTTGGCCTTAGGAAATCCTTGACCTAGTATCTGTTTTATTTGTTAGTTTCTGTTCTTAATTAGTTTTCTTGCATGCAAACAAAACCCCTTTGTTACTGATTAAAGAGTCATCAACATCCTTGTGAGACTTGGTTGCATTATCCTATAAGTAATGTAATTAAGTATTTTAAAATTCTAACTTGGAGCGGGCTACGACACTCGCTACAAAATTTTGGCGTCATTGCCATGGATATTGGTGCTGTTTGACTTGTAAGTACATGCAAACACTTGCACATACTTGTACTTGCTTTATTTTTCACGATTTTGGTCGTTTTCGGGGTTTTGATGCAAAAATAGGCGCTACCTTGCTTTGGACTGTCTCGGATTGACCTAAAACTTTGTATTCCGAGGTTTTTGGTCATTCTAAGTAAGACTCACAAAGTAAGCCCCACCCTAATTTTACAAAATTCAATTATTTTGACCCCTTTTTCAATTTATTTTGATTTTTCTTGCATCTTTGATTTTTTTTTTTTTATGTCTTCCCTTTTTATTTCTTCTTTATATACCCCAAAACATCTTTTTAGTATTTTCTTGGTTGTTTTAAATCACTTTAGAGTAGTCTTTAGTTTCATCTTACATTTCCTTTACTTATTTCGATTTTTCTAACATGTTCACTAACCCACCTTTTAGTTCCTAGACATACGGTTGTTGGAATGTTGCAAGAACTGGAGCGATTAATTGGAGAATGGAATAACAACTGGATGAGATAAAGTACTTAATAGAACAATGTGCCATGAGAAATCACACCCATCAACCACAATAAGGATATGATCCATATTCTAATATGTACTAGTCTGATTGGTATGATGGAGTTGATTAGGGATATGGGGGCATTCCATCACAGCAACCCCCATATTTTCTACAGCAGTTCCAACCTTCACTCTTCTTCTTTTAGTAGCACTTGCATCCACTCCAGGAGCCATATGAGTAACCATAGGTCAAGTCAACACTTGCATATCAGCAGATTAATCCACTAGCCACCTCACTTGAGCGCTTTTTAGAAGATTTTGCAAACCAGTTGATGAAGTGTAACCTATAGTGGCAGCAAAGGATTGATGCAACCATCAAGGGCTTGCAAACACAATTAAGCCAGTTAACTTATACATGGAGCCTATTACATCCCTACTTTCTTAAATAAAGCGTAATGAAAACTTTGAATTATTTTCCTTAAACAGTGTGAGAATTTCTCAGGCAGCACTATGCTATACGATCTTCATACTCAAAAAGTATAGGGTAGCGTAACACTATCGTTAAAAATATGGCACTGCCGTATGTTAAAAATTAAGAAATCACAAAAATGCCCCTGTAAACTTTTGTTATCTGTAGTCATGCCCAAAACTTGTAGAAATTACATTTCGACCCCAAAAGATTATTTCCACGATAACCCTAGAACTTTTCATAAAATAACAATTATATCCCTGCATCTGTAGAATTAGTAGAATGGGGTTTTAAATGGAGTAGAATCATATGACGAAACTATAGAAGTTTAAATCTCTGTCGATTGAGCCACGTAGGCAGTCGGGTGTGAAATGATGTGAGGTGCCCCTATACTTGCTTAAAATTACGAAAATACCATTAGCTACGGAAAACAGAAAATAAAGGGTTCTAAATTTGCAAAACATTTAATTTACGCTGTTAATCGATTTATTCGATATTATTGGCTAAGCAAGGTTAATTAGAAATTAATTAAAGAATAATTAGAAGTTAATTAGGTATTAAATAGAGAGATTAGATTTAAAAACAATTAGAATAGAGATGTATAAAATCTCACAAAGTTGTTTAGAAATGTTTTGCTAATTTGAAAGAAATCGATAAAGATTCGGTATTTTACACCACAATGACTGAATTAGTAGAATTTTATACCGAAAACCTTAAGTTGGGTAGCTAAAAATTCAGCCACCTACACCATTATAAATGGCATCACATTGCAGCCCAAGGTGAGGGGTAACTTGGCCAATTCTCTACCATCAAAGCTTACCAACCAAGCCACACCAACTTAATTACTAAGCGATCATTTCTCCCTTTTTTCTCTTTAGAAATATCGCCCCTCTCTCTCATTTCTATAGCCCCATCATCTCCTTCTTCCTTTTTTTTCTTTCACCTCCATAACTAAGAGCTTCAAGCTCAAGATTGGAGGCTTTCTTGGTCTCAAATCTGCTAACTCCTTTTATGAAAATTGATCCTTACCCCCTTCTCTACAAAACCCCTCTAACAATTTTATGATTAAACATCAAGTGGAGGCTCCCTACACTCATGTGAGCCGCTGCCATGGTGGAGAAAGAAGGCTAAGAGTTAGTTCTTGGCCTCCTTATTTCCACAATTTCAAGGATTTCAAGGTAGGTAACTCAAATCCTTGGTTATTTGTTGTATGGCTTGATTATGTGGCTATTGTGTGCTCCTTATGCTATGCTGATCCATGCTTGTATGCTTGTGTATGATGCTTTTCTAGTGATTTGAAAAGAAGAAATTTAGTTTGAGTTGAGGAATTGAGTAAAAACTCAAAAGAACACTCAAATAGAATTGATGGGATTGAGAAACCGTACTATTATCCATACTTTGCAATGTACGGAGTTGTCCACAGACCTCAAAATGAGATAAACATCTAAAACTAGACATTTAGAGATTTCTAAAAATATGAATTATAAGCCCATTGGATTTAAGATGAAGGAAATATAAATTTTTGAAATTAACACTAAGAATCTGTCCTTAAACCTAACTAGACTGGAATGTGACACTCATAACTTGCCTTATATAACTCGAAATATAGTGCAACAAACTTTTTTACAAAAGTAACACATAGATTAATATTCCATAGAAATTTTGAAGTTATATGCTTTCCTAATTTTTCCCAGTAATTCACTAAACTTGGCCCATGTCTTAACTGGACAGAAATAGGGTAGACCAATCTAACCAAGTTTAAATGCTTATAACTTGAGCTCTGATCATCCAAATGAAGTGAAATTATTGGAAATTAAATTTGGCTCTGTTAGCTTTGAAATGATATAAGGTTCAAATAAATCCAATAATTTTCTATTTTTTCCAAATTTTTACTTTCTAGTGCCCAATTCTGCCCATCATCAGGGCAGACTTAGGTAAAACCTTCATAACTCACTCTATACTAATGAAAATTGAATGGGACTAAAGAGGATTAAAAATAGACACATAATGCTAAAACATATTAAAATTTCAGACCTAAATAAGCTAAGATGAATTTATGGAAGAATTTACAAAATTGGGCAAAACCATGGGCATAAAATGGAATAAGAAACTCTAAGAATTTGTAAACTGTTGAACTCCAATTTCTAAACTTAGCTAGTATCCTTGATGAAGACCTTTATTAAACTATTGAAAAAGAAGATATATGCTTATGATATTTTTGTTGACTAGATTGGTTGGCACTATTCATAGGAAAATGGACCTGATCCATTATACTGTCGAATTTTCGGCAGAAGTTTATGAGAACTTATGCTATGAATGATTGCACTATAATTATGAGTATACGTGTGTTCATATATATGTCATGTCTATGAAAATCATGCATGCAAGTATGATTGAGGAATAGCATGAGATACATGCATGAATGCAAAATGTCCGCATACATGACCATGATAAGATATGAAAAGCAAGAAGGAAAACTATAAGCACTTGCAAAGGGAAGTACCGAGCTACCACATGAGGCATGGCATAGACTCAGCTAGTGTAGGCCAAAGCAGTACTTTCTAGGACTTGGGCCTGCTCCCGACCAAATTTAAAGGGAATAGACCAGTGTAAAGGTTGGGAAATATAAACTCGTCACTCATGTATAGATACAAGTTCAAACCTGAGAAGCAGGCTATTGCCGAGAGGTAAGAGAGGCCATTCATCTCCGGGGGACCAAGTATGGAAAGGCAAGATGAAAGTAACGGATGCACTCTAGGGATGACGATACATAATATCTAGGTGTGCCAAGAGGAAAGAGATTAGAAAGAAAGTCAAATGCACTAGCATAGAATCAATTCTAAGCACATCTAAGCATTTCATAATGTCATATTGTTATGCTGTGTTATAAACATGATTGAAATATTTATATTATTATTGTTATTGTGTCCTTCCTCAAATGTACCAAGTGACTTCTAAAAGAAACGCTACTTCAAGAAATAGATTTGAAACTTAAAATTGAACCAATGCCCATATGTATATGTACTCACGTTTTCATAATAAATCGAAGCGGCTGGAATGTTTATGATGATACCTTGTGTGATTAATGATTTGAGTTTATCTACTAAGAATCTTAGGTTCTCACTACCTACCTATGTGTTTTTCCGTAAACATTCCAGCACCTAAGTTGGAAGTCAAGTGCGAAGCAGAGTATTGGAACATTCACTGTGTAAGACCCAGGCACAAACTAGACCGAGAAACTATTGAATCCGGCTAACAACTAGTAGAAAACAAGTTCTGTGTATTATGTTAGTTACACTTTCTTTTAAATTGTAATTATTTCATTTTATATCTATCAGAGACTTGAAGAACTATGAGCCATTATTCAGTAATAAAGTAAGAAATTAAAGGGTCATATATTATATTTTCCTTATTTTAAATATTTCTTAGCATAGTAGCAACCTCTTAGTATAATTCCATGACTCGAGCATGGCTTTTATGATAAAGGGTGTTATAGAAGCAATTGCAAACTCAAAAGTCCACCCCGGCTCTTTTCCCATACTGTTCTAACTCATGAGGGGAATGTGCTAGATGGGCAATCACATGAGCTAGCTGTTGATAGGAGTCAAGCTGTGGCTGAGCCACTAGATAAGACACCACAAGAGACATTGGTTAAGAAGATATCTTATGATCTTGTTTATGTTAAGGATATGACCATGTCTACATGCATAGATATTTCTGCTTCCTTAGGAAATCCCCTGAGTGACCTCTCGGTAGAATTCCCTAAGCTAACTACTGTTGACACTTTTGTTGGATTCACATGTACTAACTATGAAGGTGAGTATATATGCCCCATGTGTACAAAGATTGAGGCATGCTTGAGAGGAGATCCTTTGATGCTAGAAGATGGCGAGATTATAGCTGATATTCAAAGAGCTAAGCTATTAGAAGAACAAACTAAAGAAACTGTCCACCCTCTTCTCTCCATTATCCTTCTACCTACAACTGAGACATACTCCAATGATTTAGTGTATGCATCTATACCTTTCTTGGGGTAGTTTAAATATGCCCACTTGGAGAGTGATGCACAACTCTGAACCATTTGTGACATGGTAGTTGGCTTACTCCATCTAGGTGCATTAAGGTGGTTGGATTATGCTTATGTTAAAAACAAATCTTGCCTCCAAGCTGCTTATTTCATCATTGTGGAGGTGCTTCCTGGGAGGATGCCGAGGCCATTAATACTGACCTATCAAGGTACTAATAGCCAGTACAACAACGAATTCAAGATCATCTTATGGGATCCAGGAAAAGGTTATAGATGCAAGCGTTCGTGGGAATTCCTGGATCAATTCAAGCATAAGCCATAATGAGGGAGTTCTCATCACTTTTTTCCTTTTTAATTTTCTGTCTTGTATTTTACTTTTAGAATAAAATGTGTTTAGTATTAGTTTTTGTATGCTAGTTATGTTGTTTAGTTGGATGTTTCCCCATGGTGACTCTTGACTTGTTAGTTTTAGGCATTTGGTATTCATGGCTCGAGATTTTAACATTCTTGACTTTTCATCTCATTCTTTATGTTTTGCATGCTCGATAGATTGATCTTCAATTGCTTGGATTGAGTATGTTGGACATGACCCATGTGAGCTTTTGAGCCATATTTGGATAGCTATATTACATGCCATTCTTTTCTTTTTTGTTTGTTTTGTTCCCTCATAGGATTTGTCACTCTAGAACTTGCTCTAATTCTTATTGAGGCTACACCATTCATTTTGTGATTAGCAACTTAGCCAAATAACCACCCTTGCATTTTTCACCTCTGAGCCTTTTTGTCTATTCTTTATTTTTTTAGCACATTACAAGCTTAAAGTGAAAAACCGTGATTCCACCTAGCCTTAGAGAATAGGAGACCATTGTTTACTATTAGTAATGTGCATTAAAATAAGTGTGGGGTTTCGCATGAGGACATGCAAGACTTTAAGTATGGGGGTGCAAAAAGGCGAAAAGAGAAAAGAAAAGAAATGAAAAGATTAAAACAAAATAACAAAAGAAGAAAAAAAATGTAAAAAAAGAAAGGAAATAGAAAAAAAAAAAGAAAATATCAATAAATTAGGACAATTTTGATGGAAAAAGAAGGTGAAGAAGTGGGTTAAAAGAGAGTTGTTTGTTGCATTGCTTGGATTTGAGGAGTGCCTTCACATTTGTGACCTCATGTCTTTGCTAATATTCCTCTATTCTCTTTGGTTTTTACCTTGCATATCATTACTATTTCCCTACCGTTACCTTGGCCCCATTACAACCTTGTATAAAGTCCTCTAGATTTGTGTGTGCATGTGTTTGAGAAATGGAGAATTAGATGATAAGCAAGCTTATGGTAGTGTTTTTCTTTTGAGATGATTTGAGTGGTATAATTGAATCTTAAACATTTGAGAGTAAGAGTGCTAAACACAATATCTTGTGAGGTCCTTCATTCTTGATCCATGCTTTTTGGAGTGGTTTTTTTCATGCTTGCACCTTTGTGGAGATGTGTCTTGGTTGTTGAATTTCTTGATGCCTTGTGTGTGCTTTTTGCCAATGTGCTTGACATTCTTGAGGATCCATTGACGCGCACTATCGCAATGCACTCAAATAGACTAGGTTTTCAACAAAAGAGTGTAGTAATAGGTGCAAACCTAGATCGTTTCCCAAGGAATTACTCTAAGTTTCGTGAAGACATTAGGATAACCAAGGTGGGGGGGTTTTATTAACAAGAATTCAGAAATCTAATTGAATTAAGGACAGTTGTAGAAAAATCACTTGATTAAGGATCAACTTAGGAAATTCATCCACATCAACTAGAATTCGTTATAGGTTCACAAAAACATTTCGCATGCAGTTCCATTCTGTTAATTTCAAACTAAAAACGAGAAGATCTTCAAGTTTTTACTTCAATTTTAACCTAATTCC
Source organism: Pterocarpus santalinus (assembly GCA_031439595.1). Lineage (NCBI taxonomy): Eukaryota > Viridiplantae > Streptophyta > Magnoliopsida > Fabales > Fabaceae > Pterocarpus > Pterocarpus santalinus. The sequence continues at coordinate 45,439,898 of CM062532.1, read as the reverse complement.
CAAATCTAAGATTAGCCTCTATTTTAATCTAATCCAATTCGAATTAATCAATCCGAATCTAATTAGGTTCAATTCTGAAACAAGGAATTCTATTCTCATCAGAATAGCTTCATCAAGCATTGATCAATGTTTGAGAGACAAAACGAAAAATCAGAATTGTAGAGAGATGAAAAGAACAGAAACTAAAATTGAATCCAATTAAAAAAGAAACCTCAGAATCCATTGCGTTGAGCGATGAATCTCCTAAGCTGAAAGAAAAATTTAGCCTTCCATCTCCATGGACAAATAAAACAGAAACGTCCAAGAAAATAAAAAATCAAAACCGAAAAAAATAATAATGATTTTTAACTTGCTTCCTTTTCTAATCAAAACCTAAACTCCTCAAATTCCTTCCCTCTCTCTCCTCATCCCTCCCCCTCTAATAGTGTTTTCAGAAAACTAAAAACCTCCCAAAAGAGGGCCAAGCCCATCTGAAACAAATAGGCCCAAGAAAGACTCAATTTTGGGCCCGTTTACTACAACCTCTTTGCAATGAAAATTACGTCCAGAATCTGACAGATTTCGGTCTTGAGGTCTTCAGCAAAGTTGTAGCATTTTTCGTTATCTTTCCAATGAGCAAAAGATTGCTTAATTCTGATATTTTTAGCTCAAGATATGGGCTGTAGAAGATAGAAAGGTCAAAATAAGTATGAAATCCGAAAATTAGCACACATTTATACAAGTTCTCAATGAAGGTCAATGTCATCAAACTCATATATTTGCATCAATTAAAGCACAATTATAATGTAAACAAGCTAGGAATAACACTAGAATAATGCATAAATGAATGCTCTATCAAATTTCCCCATACTTATCTTTTGCACGTCCTCGAGCAAGGCTAAAATGAATGACTAAGGAAACAAAAATCAAAACATGCACTAAACAACACTTTCTATGGAAAGAACTATGAACAAAACCAAGCAAGGCCAAAAGAACAAAGTAATCATAGATATCGTTTCTCACACTTAAGTTCACAAGAGAAACTAATCAAGTCAAATGAATGGATCAAAAGTAGGAAACCTCACAAGTCATACTCTCAACTCTCAAGTGTTTAGGTTACTATATATCACTCAAATGTACATCATGAATCATGCACAACCATAAGCTTGCCGATTGTTTTACTTCTCCACCACTCAAAATACATGTACACAAAAATCAAGAGGACTTTAATGGGGTGTAATGAGGCTAAGGGAAAAGGTAAGGATATGTAAGGATAAACAAGGCAATACCAAAGAAGCATAAAAGAACAATGGGGAATGATCATAGAAGCTAGCATGAAAGTTACCCCAAAGAATGCTAATGGTAGATAGCAATCCTTATTCCCTTTTTTTTTTTAACATTATTTTTTATTTTTTTATTTTTTTTACATATGCTACTACTCTCTTCTTTTATTTTTATTTTTATTTTTATTTTTTTCACTATTAACAAAACTTCAAGGCCACCCCCACACTTATTCTTAAATCATTCCCAAAACAATTCCAAAGCTCTTTTATCCTCAATGGTAAGGTCAACTCATGGTTTCCTGTAACATCCACGACTTACGACTTCCGAGCTCATAGTATTCACAACCTCCATATTCATCTTCAAGGCTGGACAAACAAGGATTTACGATTTCCGAGTTTGTCTTATAATTCCGCTTCCGATCTCAATATTAGCTTCGACTTTCGACTTCGTTTCAAGGCTTACAAGGAATTTCTTCCGATTTCCGACCTTGTACATGCAGCTTACAATTTCTGACTTAATGCACGTAGCTTACAATTTCCGACCTTGTGTAAGCGTGTATAAATTTTGACCTCATCAGTATAAATTCCGAATTCCGATTTCAGAAGCTGAAATGAAGTGACTGATGCTTCCAACTTACGAGTTCGTCTTCGACTTCAGCACAATTTACGACTTCCGACCTTATCGATCAAAGAGCAAAATGTTCGATTTCCGACTTTGTCTCTAAGGCTCAAATGAACTGGCTATATTCCGAATTCCGACATTATGATTCACAAATGTACGAGATTCGATCTCGAGTCCAATATTAGTAGCTCTCATTTCTATATCTTTGCGAGTTCCGGGATAGAAATTTTATAATTCCCGAGTTCCGACTTTAAGTGCTTGGCTTCACACCAGGCTCTGCTTTCAAGTTTCGACTAGACTGGATGTTTTCTGAGTTCCGACTTCATATACAAGAGGTTCACGAGTTCCGACTTTATAAAGCGTACGAGTTCCGATTTCGTTTCCAGAATATACTAGAAACTACTCCCACTTTAGGCGATGTGGAGAGTGATTCTACCACACAAAGAGGGCAACGTGGAGAGCAAGTTTGGCTGAAACTTGGCCTTATGTTTAGAGGCCAATCACAACCTTTCAAGTTAACTCCCACTCATGCCTATATAACACACCCTCCTCCTTTGATTCAGACCCTCATTCACGTTGCTTTCCTCTTCTCCTTCAGCTCTCTTTCTCTCTTGCTCACACATCCAAAACTCAAGCCAAGTTCCAGCCTTGTTCATCCAAACTCCAAGAATTCATCACAAAACACTTAAATCAAAGGTAGGGGTTCTGATTTCTTGCATCAAATCCATGCACTTGGCTGACTGGGCTGAATTATTTTCACCTTATTTGATGTGTGAATTAAATGATTATGCTTGGATTAATAGAGGATTTTGACTTAGAAGTAGAATTAGAAGAAGAAAACTAAGAGAAGTAAATGGATGAGGGTGCTATCTTGGTGGAGAGTCCACGGCAGTCCGTATGGCGGAGCATACGGCGCCGCCTACAATCGGTCAAATCCGATGAAACTAGTTTTAGATGAAACTAGACATCTAGAGCTTTCCATCGATATATCATATAAGGATTTTGGATCAGAATTGAGGGAGATATGAATTTTTGAATCTCGACCTAGGGTTTTGACTCTGGCTCTGGGCAGATTAGGTTATTTAGGGTAGAACTCGACCTATACTACATGAAAATGAGTGAAACCAACTTTGTTAGAAAGCTTACACATAGACGAATATCTCATAAAAATTTCAGAATTTAATAAGGTCCCAATTGCTCCCAGTTCTCCACGCAATTCGCCCTATGTCCACACCGGGCTAGAACAGGGCAGTGTAGGAAGGTCCGAAATCGGGGCTTGTAACTCGAGCCCCACTAAGCCAAATTGAGTGGGACTTTTTCTAAATGAAACTTGGTTCTGTTAGCTTTAACATGAGACCAATTTCGTATGATTTGAGTGAGTTTTCGATTTTTAGTAAATTTTTACTTTTAGTTATCTGATTCTGGCTAGCCAATGGGCAGGCTGAGATAAAATTTAGATATCTTGAGTTATAGATGCCGAAATTTGATGGGACCAAAGAGGTTAGAAAATAGACACATAACACTGTAACATACTCAAATTTGAGGTCCAAATGTGTTAAATTGAAGTTGTGGCATGAATTACAAAAACTGGGTTGGTTGAATATGCTAAGGCAGGATTTCTGCCTTAATGAATTTGATCTGGATTTGAGTTCTATGTTGGAATATAAATGTGAATTTGTGTTCATTGTGATAAATTGATGTATTGATTGGCTGGCACTATTCATGGGGAAGTGGACACATCCCGTTATGCTTCCGAAATTTCGGTAGAACCCATGTACAAGTTATGAATTACATGTGAACGCATATACATTCTTAAGAAAGCCATGAAAGTTATGAAAAGAATTGTGTTATTATGCAAGTTCCATACTACTTGGGCCAGCCCTGGATAGAAAGTTAATGGGAATAGATCGGTGGAAAGATCGGGGAAAGTAAACCCGGTATTCCTATATAGGAACGAGCTCGATCCTGAGAAGCAGACTATTACCCAGGAGTCTAAAATGGCCAAGAACTCCCAGGGGACCCAAGAAAGATGGAAAATGATAGAAAATAATGAAAAAGATTATGAAGGAAAGATCATGAACGAGTCTACATGATTACATGAATGCATGGATACATGGACTAGTTACGTTATGATGTTTACAATTGTCTGTTACAATTGCTCACTGCTATTCGTTTATTTATTTCGTTTATCATTCTATGCATTAGTATTAGCAATCTATTTTGTTTCTTATGCCAATTAAAGTAAACCAGACATGTTCTTAAACTCATGAAAATGGACTTTTTAGTTTGAACACCTATTTTTATAATTAAATAAAACCCGAGGTAACTGAGAATGTATGTGACGTCAGTACAAGTATAACCTAACCCTACTGAGAATTTTCTTGAAATTCTCACCCCATTTTGTGTCTCCCGCATCATTCTCAGACACTGGCGATGGACTCCACAGCCACCCTTTTTATTGAGATTCCAGCGTTACAGTTCCACCATGATCCGGAGTTGGACTCTTTGTATATAGCTAGTTCATGCAACTTCCGTTTATACCTCTTCAGCGACAGGAACTTTGATGTTCCTTTACACCATCCCCTCTTCGACCTTGCTACCGCTTATATTGCCATCCCTCTACATATGGCGCACCCACATCCTGCACCTCCTGCACCTGCAGCACCCGCTGACCCTGCCCTTGAGTCACCACCGGGCGACCCCGACATCCCGTTGAGTCCCGAGAATGCCCCCTCCGAGGCCACCGGCTCGTCGCCTTCTTCCTCCTCGGGACCTAGCGCAGACTATACCCCGGCCGAGCCTGGCATGGCTAACGGCTACCTGACGGAGTAGCTTAGCGGCAGGGGATGTTGTACAGTATGACCCTCTTTTGGACAGCATATAGCTTTGGGTCATGGGTTTGACTGTAGGGTTAGCAGTAGGTTACGAAATGACCTTTGAGGACCATAGGGTATTTTGGCAGATGAGGGCATTATGATCTTCCTGATACACCAGCCCCGTATGTGTTCTACTTTAAAACTTTGTACATAAACTGAAACAGTGGCTTCTGATATATATATATATATATATATATATATATATATGTTTACACGTATGCAGTAACATTATTGTACTATACTTATCTTAGTGATATTTTGTTCGGTTCATTTCGCTTTTAATATAACAGTACGCTGTTTCGTCAATAGAGACGATTTAAAGAGTAATTAAAAACAAGAAAGGTAAATAAAGTATCAACAAGGTAACACGACCTGACTAGTTTCATGCTATGACTTAAGCATAACATAAAATTAGTAGGGTGTTACATTTTTGGTATCAGAGCAGTTCGTCCTAGCTAAGGCCTGAGGATTGGACTGACTATGCTTCGCGCATATTCTGTGCTTTTAGTTGATAATGTGCACCAGATCTTACCTGTATGGTTGAGATATAGTTGTGCATGTGTATGAAGTGCCTGACCGTGTGGGCTGTTATTTACTAGCACATTAAACTTAGTATTGAGCCTGATCAACTCAATAACTTTTGTTTTGTGTGTTCAGAACTTAATGGCTTCCGGAAGGCGAGGAAGACCACGTGCGGAACCTGCTCCAGAGAACCCGATTGACTTGATGGCCACAATGCGGGAAATGGCTCACGCAATGTGGGAACAAGCCGCAGCAGCTCACCAAATGATGGAGCAGCTAGGTAGGCGGCTTGCAGCAGGCTGTGAAAGGAACCCACAAGGCCTAGAAGCAAACCTGGACTACCTCAGGTTCGCAGAGTTTAGGAAGGCAAATCCGCCAAGTTTCCGAGGGGCATATGACCCGGACAAAGCTGACGAGAGGATCAAAGCCATGGAGAAGATTTTCTCCGTCCTAGATTGCTCGAATCATCAAAAAGTGACTTTTGCCACTTACACGCTTGAAGCAGACGCCGAGTTCTGGTGGAACGGCGTACGAAGATTGTTCGAGGAATCTCAGACAGTAGTCACCTGGACAATGTTCAAGGATGTATTTTACCAGAAGTACTTCCCCGCTTCAGTTCGAAATGCCAAGAAACTCGAGTTTATGCAGCTGCGCCAAGGAAATCGGATAGTATCCGAATATATTGCCCGATTTGAGGAGCTATGCAAATTCTCCACAATTTACCAGAGGAACCCAGATGAAGCCTGGAAGTCCATTAAATTTGAAGGTGGGTTACGAGAGGATATTCTCACCACAATCAGCCCGATGGAGATTAGGGATTTCCCTACATTAGTGAACAAATGCCGACTTGTGGAGGATTGCCACTCGAAATTGGCTGCAGCCAGGGCATTTGGTGGGAATTTCAAGAGGGGGTTAGCCCCGCAAGGCCTAAGATTCAAGCCCAATGTACAACAACGGCGGAGATTTCCGCCAGGAGGCAACAAAGGCAAGCAGCCCCAAAGGCCTTTTCCAAATCCAACTTGCACAAAATGCGGCAAGAATCATGGTGATAGGTCGTGCTTGGTAGGCCAGAATGTCTGCTATGGATGTGGCAAGCCAGGCCACAAAATTTACGAGTGTCCGACCAGGAACTCATCACAGCCGCCTCGACCCCAGCGACAAGGATGGGTTTTTACTATGAATGCAGAAGAAGCTAATAAGTCAGAAGGACTAATCCAAGGCACTTGTGATGTGAACGATGAGATTCTAACTGTACTCTATGATTCGGGTGCCTCACATTCATTTATTTCTCATAATTGTGTAGCTGCTTTGCAATTGCCAATTTCTGAATTACCTTATGATCTATTGGTTTCTACTCCTACCAATGGGCCTGTTAGAACTAGTCAAATGTGCATCAATGTTCCTCTTCGAATTAAAGCGGGGCGGGTTGCGCTAATTTGATTTGCCTCCCTCTATCTGGTCTCGACGTAATTCTGGGCATGGATTGGCTTTCTGCCAATCATGTTGTACTCAATTGCTCTGATAAAACGGTGGTACTTCCCTCTGTCTTACTTTCTGAATCCCAAACCGCAATACTCTTCTATCGAACTCTTTCAGGCCAAAGGATCAAGGGTATATCCTTTTGTCAGCTAATGCGGTAGAAAGTGGCGAGGCGGAGAAGATCCCGATTGTCAGGGAATACCCGGATGTTTTCCCAGAGGATATTCCTGAATTCCCTCCGGAGAGAGAAATTGAGTTTACCATCGAGTTGGTTCCAGGTGCAGGACCAATATCCATAGCTCCGTGTCGAATGCCACCTATGGAGTTAACGGAACTAAAAAGACAGATCGAAGAGCTTTTAGAAAAGGGATTCATACGACCAAGTGCATCGCCATGGGGAGCTCCGGTTTTGTTGGTCAAGAAAAAGGATGGAAGCATGCGCTTATGCGTGGATTATAGGCAGTTGAACAAAGTGACGATTAAGAACAAGTATCCGCTGCCAAGGATTGATGATCTTATGGACCAACTACAGGGTGCAACGGTATTCTCCAAGATCGACTTGCGGTCTGGATATCACCAAATTCGAGTTAGAACAAGATATCCTAAAACTGACTTTTAGAACTTCGTTGCAGGGCACTATGAATACACTGTGTTGTCGTTTGGGCTGACGAATGCGCCAGCGGTATTCATGGATTATATGAATCGCATATTCTGCCCATATCTGGACAAATTTGTAGTGGTCTTCATCGATGATATACTTGTCTACTCGAAGACAGAACAAGAACATGTAGAACACTTACGACTAGTTCTGCAAATTTTAAGAGGAAAGAAGCTCTATGCCAAGTTATCCAAATGTGAATTTTGGATGAAGGAGGTAAAATTTCTCGGCCACATAGTGCCATCTGGAGGAATCTTTGTCGACCCCAACAAAGTAGAAGCAGTTCTGAACTAGGAGAGGCCAACTACAGTCTCTAAAGTCAGAAGTTTTCTGGGCTTAGCTAGATATTATAGGCGATTCGTTAAGGATTTTTCTCGAATAGCCTTGCCCTTGACCAAGCTAACCAGAAAGAATGTCCCTTTCGAGTGGACGCCGGAGTGTGAACAGAGTTTTCAGGATTTGAAGAGAAGGTTGACCACGACCCTAGTGCTAGCTTTACCAGACCCTCAAGGACCATTTGAGGTTTATTGCGATGCTTCCCAACAAGGGTTAGGATGTGTGTTGATGCAAGCTGGAAAGGTGGTCGCGTATGCCTCCAGGCAATTGAAGCCACACGAAAGGAATTACCCGACTCATGACCTTGAATTAGCAGCAGTAGTGTTTGCTTTGAAAATATGGAGACATCACCTGTATGGAGTAAAGTTCGAAGTCTTTTCTGATCATAAGAGTTTGAAGTACCTTTTCGATCAGAAGGAATTGAACATGAGGCAGCGGAGATGGATAGAACTCCTTAAAGACTACGAATTTGAATTGAAATACCACCCAGGTAAGGCGAACATCGTGGCAGATGCGTTAAGCAGAAAATCATTGACTGTCGCATGGTTGATGATTAAAGAGACGAAACTTATTGAAAGTTTCCGAAATCTTAATTTGGGAATTCTTATGACTCCCAAGACTCTTCAGCTACACCAAATTCAGATAACCAGTAGCTTCAAGGACCAGATTCGGCAAGCACAGTAGCAAGATGCTAACTTTCAACATACGCTTAGTCTCGTACGATCAGGGAAACTAACAGGTTTCGTTCAAGATAAAGAGGGCATCTGGCGGTGCCACGACAGAGTATGTGTTCCTGAAAGGGACGATCTCCGAAAGAGAATCTTAGAAGAAGCACATAGAGGCGAGTTTACCGTACATCCTGGCAAAACTAAGATGTATCAAGATCTCAAGAAGATGTTTTGGTGGCCGAGCATGAAGTCAGATGTAGCAAACCTTGTTGGCAAATGCTTGATCTGTCAAAAGGTGAAAGCGGAACATCAGAAGCCTTCTGGGATGCTACAACCCTTGGAAGTCCCTGAGTGGAAGTGGGAAAGTATTTCCATGGATTTTGTGATGGGATTGCCAAGAACACCAGCAGGATACGATGCCATATGGGTCATCGTGGATAGATTGACCAAGTCTGCCCACTTTCTACCCATCTGAGCGAATTATCCATTGGAAAAATTGGCACAACTGTATATTCAAGAGATTATAAGGCTGCATGGGACCCCTTCAACCATTATCTCCGATCGAGACCCAAGGTTTACTTCAAGGTTTTGGGGAGCCTTACAAAAAAGGCATTGACTGCTAAGTTATGCCTAAACTACTTTGCATACCACTTTCATAAACGGACGGCCAAACAGAAAGGACAATTCAAACCTTGGAGGATATGTTACGAGCTTATATATTGGAGCAACGCGGGAATTGGGATCAATATTTACCATTGGCCAAGTTCGCGTACAACAATAGCTATCACGCTAGCATTAGCATGGCTCCTTACGAAGCATTGTACGGACGGAAGTGCCAATCTCCCCTGTGCTAGTATGAGACAGGGGAATCAGCTCTATTGGGGCCCGATTTAGTCGAGCAGACTACCGAGCAAATCAAGAAAATATGGAACAAGATGCTTGTCGCTCAGAGTCGCCAGAAGAGTTACGCGGATACCAGGAGGAAACCTCTGGAATTTCAAGAAGGAGACCATGTATTTCTGAAGGTTACTCCTACCACAGGGATAGGTAGAGTAATCAAAGTCAAGAAGCTAAATCCTCGTTTTATTAGTCCCTTCCAAATCCTAAAGCGAATCAGGTCAGTGGCGTACCGAGTCGCTTTGCCTCCACATCTATCAAACCTCCATGATGTTTTTCATGTCTCCCAACTCAGAAAGTATCAACCTGACCCTACGCACTCCCTTGAACCCGAATCAATAAAGTTGAAGGAGGACCTGACCTTCCATGTTCAACGAAGACGGATTGTAAAGCAAGCGGCGGAACAACTCAGAAATAAATCTGTACAACTAGTAAAGGTAGCATGGGGAAAAGAAGGTGCTGAGGACTATACTTGGGAACTGGAATCGGACATGAGAAAAGAGTATCCTGGACTATTCTCCAGCACTTAATTTTGAGGACAAAATTTTTTAAGGGGAGTGGTATTGTAACATCCACAACTTACGACTTCCGAGCTCATAGTATTCACAACCTCCATATTCATCTTCAAGGCTGGACAAACAAGGATTTACGATTTCCGAGTTTGTCTTATAATTCCGCTTCCGATCTCAATATTAGCTTCGACTTCCGACTTCGTTCCAAGGCTTACAAGGAATTTCTTCCGATTTCCGACCTTGTACATGCAGCTTACGATTTCCGACTTAATGCACGTAGCTTACGATTTCCGACCTTGTGTAAGCGTGTATAAATTTTGACCTCATCAGTATAAATTCCGAATTCCGATTTCAGAAGCTGAAATGAAGTGACCGATGCTTCCAACTTACGAGTTCGTCTTCGACTTCAACATAATTTACGACTTCCGACCTTATCGATCAAAGAGCAAAATGTTCGATTTCTAACTTTGTCTCTAAGGCTCAAATAGGCGGCTATATTCGAATTCCGACATTATGATTCACAAATGTACGAGATCCGATCTCGAGTCCAATATTAGTAGCTCTCATTTCTATATCTTTTCGAGTTCCGGGATAGAAATTTTATAATTCCCGAGTTCCGAATTTAAGTGCTTGGCTTCACACCAGGCTCTGCTTTCAAGTTTCGACTAGACTGGATGTTTTCTGAGTTCCGACTTCATATCTGGAGGTTCACAAGTTCGACTTTATAAAGCGTCTGAGCTCGATTTACGTTTCGAATATCTGGAAACTACTCCCACTTTAGGCGACGTGGAGAGTGATTCTACCACACAAAGAGGGCAACGTGGAGAGCAAGGTTGGCTGAAACTTGGCCTTATGTTTAGAGGCCAATCACAACCTTTCAAGTTAACTCCCACTCATGCCTATATAACACACCCTCCTCCTTTGATTCAGACCCTCATTCACGTTGCTTTCCTCTTCTCCTTCAGCTCTCTTTCTCTCTTGCTCACACATCCAAAACTCAAGCCAAGTTCCAGCCTTGTTCATCCAAACTCCAAGAATTCATCACAAAACACTTAAATCAAAGGTAGGGGTTCTGATTTCTTGCATCAAATCCATGCACTTGGCTGACTGGGCTGAATTATTTTCCCCTTATTTGATGTGTGAATTAAATGATTATGCTTGGATTAATAGAGGATTTTGAGTTAGAAGTAGAATTAGAAGAAGAAAACTAAGAGAAGTAAATGGATGAGGGTGCTGTCTTGGTGGAGAGTCCACGGCAGTCCGTATGGCGGAGCGTACGGCGCCGCCTACAATCGGTCAAATCCGATGAAACTATTTTTAGATGAAACTAGACATCTAGGGCTTTCCATAGATATATCATATAAGGATTTTGGATCAGAATTGAGGGAGATATGAATTTTTGAATCTCGACCTAGGGTTTTGACTCTGGCTCTGGGCAGATTAGGTTATTTAGGGTAGAACTCGACCTATACTACATGAAAATGAGTGAAACTAACTTTGTTAGAAAGCTTACACATAGAAGAATATCTCATAAAAATTTCAGAATTTAATAAGGTCCCAATTTCTCCCAGTTCTCCACGCAAGTTGCCCTATGTCCACACCGGGCTAGAACAGGGCAGTGTAGGAAGGTCCGAAATTGGGGCTTGTAACTCGAGCCCCACTGAGCCAAATTAAGTGGGACTTTTTCTAAATGAAACTTGGTTCTGTTAGCTTTAACATGAGACCAATTTCGTATGATTTGAGTGAGTTTTCGATTTTTAGTAAATTTTTACTTTTAGTTATCTGATTCTGGCTAGCCAATGGGCAGGCTGAGATAAAATTTAGATATCTTGAGTTATAGATACCGAAATTTGATGGGACCAAAGAGGTTAGAAAATAGACACATAACACTGTAACATACTCAAATTTGAGGTCCAAATGAGTTAAATTGAAGTTGTGGCATGAATTACAAAAACCGGGTTAGTTGAATATGCTGAGGCAGGATTTCTGCCTTAATGAATTTGATATGGATTTGAGTTCTATGTTAGAATATAAATGTGAATTTGTGTTCATTGTGATAAATTGATGTATTGATTGGCTGGCACTATTCATGGGGAAGCGGACACATTCCGTTATGCTGCCGAAATTTCGGTAGAACCCATGTACAAGTTATGAATTACATGTGAACGCATATACATTATTAAGAAAGCCATGAAAGTTATGAAAAGAATTGTGTTATTATGCAAGTTCCATACTACTTGGGCCAGCCCCGGATAGAAAGTTAATGGGAATAGATCGGTGGGAAGATCGGGGAAAGTAAACCCGGCATTCCTATATAGGAACGAGCTCGATCCTGATAAGCAGATTATTACCCAGGAGTCTAAAATAGCCAAGAACTCCCAGGGGACCAAGAGAGATGGAAAATGATAGAAAATAATGAAAAAGATTATGAAGGAAAGATCATGAACGAGTCTACATGATTACATGAATGCATGGATATATGGAGTAGTTACATTAAGATGTTTACAATTGTCTGTTGCAATTGCTCACTACTATTCGTTTATTTATTTCGTTTATTATTCTATGCATTAGTATTAGCAATCTATTTTGTTTCTTATGCCAATTAAAGTAAAACTGAACTTTGCCTCAGACCAAACATGTTCTTAAACTCATGAAAATGGACTTTTTAGTTTGAACACCTATTTTTATAATTAAATAAAACCCGAGGCAACTGAGAATGTATGTGACGTCAGTACAAGTATAACCTAACCCTATTGAGAATTTTCTTGAAATTCTCACCCCGTTGTGTGTCTCCCGCATCATTCTCAGACACTGGCGATGGACTCCATAGCCACCCTTTTTATTGAGATTCCGGCGTTACAGTTCCACCATGATCCGGAGTTGGACTCTTTGTATATAGCTGGTTCGTGCAACTTCCGTTTATACCTCTTCAGCGACAGGAACTTTGATGTTCCTTTACACCATCCCCTCTTCGACCCTGCTACCCCTTATATTGCCATCCCTCTACATATGGCGCACCCACATCCTACACCTCTTGCACCCGCAGCACCCGACACGCCTCGAGTTACCACCGCGGCCCCGACATCCCGCTGAGTTCGAGTGACCCTCCGAGGCCACCGCTCGACGCCTTCTTCCTCCTCGGGACCTAGCGCAGACTATACCCCGGCCGAGCCTGGCATGGCTAACGGCTACCTGACAGAGTAGCTTAGCGGCAGGGGATGTTGTATAGTATGACCCTCTTTTGGACAGCATGTAGCTTTGGGTCATGGGTTTGACTGTAGGGTTAGCAGTAGGTTACAAAATGTCCTTTGAGGACCATAGGGTATTTTGGCAGATGAGGGCATTATGATCTTCCTGATACACCAGCCCCGTATGTGTTCTACTTTAAAACTTTGTACATAAACTGAAACAGTGGCTTCTGATATATATATATATATATATATATATATATATATATATATATGTTTACACGTATGCAGTAACATTATTGTACTATACTTATCTTGGTGATATTTTGTTCGGTTCATTTTGCTTTTAATATAACAGTACGCCGTTTCGTCAATATAGACGATTTAAAGAGAAATTAAAAACAAGAAAGGTAAATAAAGTATCAACAAGGTAACACGACCTGACTAGTTTCATGCTATGACTTAAGCATAACATAAAATTAGTAGGGTGTTACATTTCCCACTTTGGTTTGTAATGAGCTAATAGAACAAGAATTGGTTAAAATATGCGCAAAGGGGCTCAACAAAGGATATAATGCAAGGTTGGCTATTTGGCCAAGTAGCTTATTCAAGAAACAATGCCTCAATTATGTTTAATGTATGCATGCAAAAATGTGACCTCAAAGAAAACTCAAGGCAAGTTCTAGTGTGACATACAATCATGAATGCAACACACAAGAAGGGAAAAAAGAATGACATGATGTTGTCATTTATACAATAGGCCCAAAAAAAAAAATCTCACAATGATCCATACAAATGACTCTTAAAGCTCACTTATTGAATCCAAAATGCAAGTCATTCAATCCATTCAAACAATGAACATTTTCACTCACTTGATATATGCTCATAACCTTTGAAAACACTTAAAAAACCAATAGATAGCATGCAAAACAATATGCAAAACAGAATGTAACAACAAAAATAGCAAAAAAAAAAAAATGTTGTGTCTCCCCCTCATACTTTAAAGATTACATTGCCCTCAATGTAAACAACATGAGATATAATGGACAATGTAGAACAATCAAAATGAAAGTGGGCTAAGCAGACTCCCCTATGATCAATCAGGGTAAATAGCCAACCCAAAGGTGGCTTCCTCTGGCGCTTACTCCTTTAAGTCCTCATGAAAGTGCCTGAGTCGATGCCCATTAACCTTGAAGCTCTTCTTGGTTCCTATGTCTTGAAGCTCCACTACACCATAAGGAAAAATGTTAACAACAAGAAAAGGACCATCCCACCTAGACCTTAATTTACCAGGCATCAACTTAATTCTAGAATTGTATAAAAGAACTTTTTCACCAATTTTGAACTCTTTGTGCCCTATTATCTTGTCATGAAATGTTCTGGTCCGCTCCTTATAGATGTTGGAGTTCTCATATGCTTCCTTACGAATCTCCTCCAACTCTTGCAACTGAAGCTTCCTATGCGAACCGCATGCTTCCAAATTCATATTGCATTGCTTTACCGCCCAAAATGCCTTGTGCTCTACTTCCACCGGAAGATGGCATGCCTTACCAAAAACAACTCGATAAGGGGACATCCCTATCGGCATTTTATAGGTAGTTCTATACGCCGACAAAGCATCCTCTAAACGAAAACTCCAATCCTTCCTGTTAGGCTGGACTGTCTTCTCTAGGATCTGCTTAATTTCCCGGTTGGAGATCTCTGCTTGCCCGTTCGTTTGGGGGTGGTATGGTGTAGAAACTCTATGCATGACCCCAAACTTACGTAGTAAGGCATCCATGGTGCGGTTGCAGAAATGTGATCCCTGGTCACCGATCAAAACTCTAGGAAATCCAAACTTGCAGAAAATTTGTGACCTAACAAAATCGACAACAACTCGAGCATCATCAGTACGAGTGGCCTTTGCCTCCACCCACTTGGAGACATAGTCCATAGCTAATAGTATATGAGCAAAGCCAAATGAAATAGGAAATGGACCCATAAAATCTATACCCTATACATCAAATACCTCACAGAAAAGAAGAGGTTGTTGAGGCATCTCATTTCTGCGCGAAATATTCCCGGTCCGCTGGCATCACCCACATGTCTTGCAGAAGCTACGTGCATCTCGAAACAAGGTAGGCCAATGCAATCCAGAGTCCAAGACTTTCCAGGTTGTGCGTTGGGGCCCCCGAAATGACCACCATAAGCCAAGCAATGACAAAATCTGAGTACGGATTGAAATTCATGGTCTGGCACACATCATCTAATGATCTGGTCACTACACATCTTCCATAAGTAAGGATCATCCCATATGTAGTACTTGGAATCACTCTTTAACTTGGCAGCCTATGCTTTCGAAAAATGTGGGGGGATCTCTTTGGCAACAAGATAATTCACTAAGTCTGCATACCAAGGATCTTGCCCTCCTATCTGGTACAGTTGCTCATTTGTAAATGTATCACGAATGGGGAAATCCTCGAGTGGCAGTTGAATTCTACTCAAATGATCTGCCACTAAGTTTTCTGCACCACTTCTATCTCTAATCTCAATATTGAACTCCTGCAAAAGAAGCATCCAACGAATCAGTCGCGGCTTAGAATCTGACTTCTTAAGCAAGTATCTCAAAGCTGCATGATCAGAGAAAACAATAACTTTAGAGCCTAGCAAATATGAACGAAATTTATCTAATGCAAAAACAATAGCTAAAAGCTCCCTCTCTGTAGTGGTGTAGTTCACCTGTGCTTTATCCAAGGTATGAGAAGCATATGCACTAACATAAGGCTGTCTATCCACTCCCAAACAGCAGCTTTGATTTGACGCATACTGTCGCAATGCACTCAAATAGACTAGGTTTTCAACAAAAGAGTGTAGTAATAGGTGCAAACCTAGATCGTTTCCCAAGGAATTACTCTAAGTTTCATGAATACATTAAGATAACCAAGGTGGGGGGGTTTCATTAACAAGAATTCAGAAATCTAATTGAATTAAGGACAGTTGTAGAAAAATCACTTGATTAAGGATCAACTTAGGAAACTCATCCACATCAATTAGAATTCGTCATAGGTTCACAAGAAACATTTCGCATTCAGTTCCATTTTGTTAATTTCAAACTAAAAACGAGAAGATCTTCAAGTTTTTACTTCAATTTTAACCTAATTCCAAAATCTGAGATTAGCCTTTATTTTAATCTAATCCAATTCGAATTAATCAATCCGAATCTAATTAGGTTAAATTCTGAAACAAGGAATTTTATTCTCATCATAATAGCTTCATCAAGCATTAATCAATGTTTGAGAGACAAAACGAAAAATCAGAATTGTAGAGAGATGAGAAGAATAGAAACTGAAATTGAATCCAATTAAAAACGAAACCTCAGAATCCATGCGTTGAGTGATGAATCTCCTAAGCTGAAAGAAAAATTTAGCCTTCCATCTCCATGGACAGATAAAACAGAAACGTCCAGCAAAATAAAAAATCAAAATCGAAAAAAATAATAATGATTTTTAACTTGCTTCCTTTTCTAATCAAAACCTAAACTCCTCAAATTCCTCCCCTTTCTCTCCTCGTCCCTCCCCTTCTAATAGTGTTTTCAGAAAACTAAAAACCTCCCAAAAGAGGGCCAAGCCCATCTAAAACAAATAGGCCCAAGAAAGACTCAATTTTGGGCCCATTTACTACAGCCTCTTTGCAATGAAAATTACATCCAGAATCTGACAGATTTCGGTCTGTCTTGAGGTCTTCATCAAAGTTGTAGGATTTTTCGTTATCTTTCCAACGAGCTAAAGATTGCTTAATTCGGATATTTGTAGCTCAAGATATGGGCTGCAGAAGATAGAAAGGTCAAAATAAGTATGAAATCCGAAAATTAGCACACATTTATACAAGTTCTCAATGAAGGTCAATGTCATCAAACTCATTTATTTGCATCAATTAAAGCACAATTATAATGTAAACAAGCTAGGAATAACACTAGAATAATGCATAAATGAATGCTCTATCATCCATTGGGAATTTATTTTTTTTCATGTTGTTTGGTCATTTTTCATTTCTAGGACTTGTGTGTTTATTTTAGATTTTAATGTTTCGTTTTGGCACCCTTGTGCATATTTTGGATTTTGAATGAGGGCATGCAAAAAGCTAAGTGTGGGGGAATTTGATAAGTAAGATTTTGATAGATTGATTAAACTTCATATTTAGTTTATTAGACCTCTTTTGTGCTCATTTGATCAACATTAGACACATTTTATGACTTTGGGCTCTAATTGAGCTTAATTGTATTTTTCAGCATTATTACAATTTTATATTATTTCTGTATTTTGAGCATATCTTGAGTTGTAGACTTTTTAAAATTACAAATTTTATATTATAGGAAAGCTGAGAAAAAGATCTACAACTTTGATGAAGAAGTTGAAAGCTAATTTGTAATACCATAATAGTCTCATACTATGCTTAAGTAATATTATGGAATTACTAGTTGTTACTTTTGCTCGCGGAACTACTTCACTACTTGAAATTACTTTATACTGAAAATAAGGGTAATTTTTTTTTAACAATAATGAAATAAGCCTTTTGAAAATAATGCGAGCCATGAGTACATCGTGAACGTATAATATCAAACATTGTCATCTCATGCATGCGGTGCGGTAAAATAAATAATAACATCATAAAAAGCATCAATCTTGAAATAAACATAATATCATTCCACAACCATCAAAATTAAATATAGTTAACATAACATGTTCAACATAATAAACCATGGGTCCGTTAACTACTGTACACCCTACAAGATAAACCTAACTAGATACAACATAAAAAGAAATACATCAGAAATCTCTACCATCCATACATGTCAAACAAAAAAATGATAACGCTATAAACTACAATAAAAAAAGGCTATCCTCATTCCAGCTCAACAGGTGTCATCTAAGTCATACATCAAATGGGATATATTCATTCCTAAATCCACCAAGTGCATCATTTCCCCATCCTCCTCCACAGGGATGCCTAGGTACAACACAAGTATGAATGAATCCACATCCTTGAATTGGGGGTGGAGCTGGGTTAGCAGAAAAAGCAAAAGAATCCGATGTCAAGTGAATCACTTAGGAGAAAGACGGCTCTGAAGGGTCAGACTCCACAAAGTAGGTCGGGTAGGATGACCTTAAGGGATCAGACTCCACAAAAATAGTCAATGTTAGTCGGGTGTTCGTGTCAGACTCTCCATCAGTAAGGTACCTCAGTGGGTGGAAATGTGGATGTATATCATCTAAGGTGACATCATCAAATGGAACATAAGGATGGAAGAAAGGGTTCATAACAGGTGCATGAAACTAACGGCCCTCATCGCTTCTCTGGCATTCATCATAGAGGCATTCAGCACTGGCTTAAAGTGCCAATGATAGTGTAACATCTTACCAGACAAAATACTATGCTTAAGTCTAATATATTACTTGATAAGTTATTACGTGTGGCTGACTAATTAAATTTCATTTCTGTTGGCGATAGCATAAATAATGGATTAATCTTGTAATAGAAAGAAACTGCAAAATAGACAAAGCTACTAAACTACATCATTTACATATGTGCATAGATGTCTAATTCCAAAGTTTTTCAAAAGTACATAAACAGTATAGGGTATAAAAATGAGGCCGCTAAAACAAAATAAAACCGGCCTATCTCTATAATCAGAACCCTAACTGGTCCCCATGGGACATTTCATCTACTAACCATCCACATATAACATCCCCTAAACTACAGCCTGTGGCCCAGAATGCCAAAAGAAGGCCATCCTATACATCTCCTCCTGCTGCACTACATAAGCACTCTGGATGGATTCCGAGAAAAGGAATCCATTCAACATGCCAACGTTAGCTGGTGTATAGTCCATGCTCGGAGCAGAGGACGAGGAAGATGACCTCATCAACTCCAATGGATCCTCCTCCTCAGACAGTGAAATAGAGGGGATCTGCTAAGGTGGTGAAACAGGACAATCCATAGGAGCTGCTACTGCTGCTACTACGAGTGGAGGTGGGAATGTAACGTCCAAAAAATTTTATCATTAACAACTGAGTTGCTCGATTTTTATCGAATAAGTGGGTTTAATCAGAGTTTGATTAAACATTTACTTAAAGCCAATTAAATGTGATTTAAAAAGATTAGGCTTAATGGAATTAGATTAGAAACATAGGAAACCTCATGGGAATTTTCAAATCGGTGGTCCGAACGGCGGAGTGTACGGCTCTGCCTATAGCCAATTAAATTTGATGAATCTATTTTCATATGAAACTAGACATCCAAGGATTTCCATACATATAAAATATAAGGCCATTGGATTAGTATAGAACTAGTTATGAATTTTTGAAATTTAACCTAGAAATTTGGATTCTTATCTGGGCAGTATGAGTTGAGAAGGGTATAACTCACCCTACACAACTCCAAATTCAGCGAACTAAAGGTTTTTTAAAAGATAACATGTAAAGAAACACCCCATGAAAATTTCAGAGCTAGATTCATTGCCATTTGTTCCCAGCACACTAATGAAGTTGACTTAAATTTAAACTGGGCTGGGACAGGGTAGCCTAGTATGGTCAAGTTTCGGGAATCATAACTCAAAATATACTTATGTAAATGACATGAAACTTAATACATTTGAAAGCTTATTTTATTAGCTTTAATTTGATATAAATTTTGTATATTTTCACTTAGATTTCTATTTTTAGTGAATTTTTACTTATAAGAACCCAATTCTGGCTAAGAATAGGGTAGTCTGAGGTAAAATATTCATATCTTAAGTTATACAAATCAAAATGAGGTGGGACCAAAAGGATTGGAGACTAGACACATGAGGCTATGACATATCAAAAAATTTGATTTAAATGAGTTGAATTGGACTAAGGGTGGAGTATACCAAACTCAGGCAGAATAGGGGAAAATAAACCGAAAACCCTATTGATGCTTGAATTGAAATTGATGAATGATGTTATATATATATATATATATATATATATATATATATAAATATATATATATATATATGTATGTATGTATATATATATTTTGCTAGTCCATATTGAATTGTAAGTTTGTACAATTGTACTGGATGTCTGGCACTATTCATGAGGAAGTGGACTCTATCCGTTACACTACTGAAATTTCGGTAAGAAATTCATATGTGTGTAAATTACAATGGCATGAACACATGATGTTTGAAAGAATAGAGTTAGTTATGCATGTAGTTCATGAGTATTGCAAAGGATTCCATATCACTTGGGCCAGCCCCTGAATGAATTTACGGGGAATAGATTAGTGGGAAGGTCGGGGAAAATAAACCTGGCAATCTTGTATAGGAACGAGCTTGGTCTTGAAAAGTGGACTATTACCAAGGAGTATATGGCCAATAACTGCCAGGGGACCAAGGATGGACATAAGTTCTAAGAGGCGAAAGCCTTCAATAATAAGATATATTTTTCCAATTGCACAGTAATATGTATAGTATGATGCTTCTTATTTGACTGTTCTAGTTACCTGTTTATTATTCTTGATATATTAATGTCTCCTTATAGTTACTGTTTGAATTGCAATAGCATATCCTTTAACTAAAATTGAGCTTGTTTTGATGTGTATTTTATAAATAAGTATTTAAGTTAAACATTACTATAGTGTCATACTATTTTAAAATATGGAAAGACCAAAACAACTGGGAATGACAGTGATTACAGATATGTAGAAACTAGGAATTCCTATTGAGAAATCTTTATTTCTTTCTTCAGATTCTGTTTAGATAGTAGGCCTGCCATAGTGGCAAGAATGGCCCTCTTTTGGCAGTCTGGGTCATGGGCAGATTGGTAGAAGTTAGGAGATGTACATGAAATGTCCCATGAGGACCATCTGGGGTACTATTGATAGGGACTGGCCGTTTTGTTTTATGTTAGTGGCCTCATTTTTTTTTTACCCTGTATCGTTTTGACAAACTTTGAAAACAGATGTCTATGTCTATATTTATGATGTATTTTGCAGTAGTTCTGTCTTTATTGCATTTTTATTTCTGTTATGTTATTTACAGTATACCAATTAGCTAGCATTTATTTCGTCGTCAAGCAAAAAATTTTATTACGCGAATAGTCATCTTTATGTAGGTAATTAATAATGATATAGAAAACAGAATTTAATCAACTCACTACACGTAATCACTTATCAGATAATTTATTATGACTTAAGCATAGTACTTGCCTGGTAAGGTGTTATATTTTTGGTATCAGAGCAGTTCATCCTAATATAGGCTTGAGGATTGGACTGATTGTGCTTCGCATATGCTCTGTATTCCCTAGATATTATTATGCCTTGAGTCTTGTCCATATGGATAAGATACATGTGAGGGAGTTTGCCTAGCCGTATGCTATTATTTACTAGCACACCGAACTTAGTATTGAGCCTAATCAACTCAATTACTCTTGTTTTGTATGTTCAGAACTTGATGGCTTCTGGAAGGTAAGGTAGGCCATGGACTTCCCCAGCCCAGGAGGAATCTACGGAGTTCCTGGACACGATGCGAGAGATGGTGCATGCTATGCGTGAACAGGCAGCTGCAGAGACTCAAATGATAGGCCAACTAGGAAGGCAGTCAGAGGTAGATCATGGAGGGAATCATAATGGCCCTGGAATGAATCTGGAATACCTCAAATTTGCTGAGTTCCGGAAGGCCAACCCACCCAGCTTTAGGGGAGCCTTTAACTCAAATAAGGCAGATGATTGGCTTAAAGCTATGGAAAAGATTTTCTCTATGTTAGATTGCACAGACAATCAGAAGATGACTTTTGCCACCAATATGTTAGAAGCCGATGCAGAATTCTGGTGGAATGGTGCATGGCGATTATTAGAAGGATCCCAGACAGATATTACTTGGGACGTATTCAGAGATGCGTTCTACCAGAAGTATTTCCCTGTGTCTGCCCGCAATGCCAAGGAGTTAGAGTTCATGTACCTTCGTCAAGGTAATAGTAGTGTGTAGAAGTACATTGCTAAATTTGAGGAGTTGTGCAAATTTTCCACCATTTATCAATGGAACCTCGATGAAGCATGGAAATGTATGAAATTTGAAGGTGGGCTGGGAAAGGACATCCTTGCCACCATAGGACCAATGGAGATCAGAGACTTCCCTACTTTAGTGAACAAGTGCCGCCTAGTGGAGGACTGTAATAAGAAGTTAGTTGCTGCTAAGTCAACCAACAATAACTTTAAGAAGGGGTTAGCTCCACAAGGCTCGAGGTTCAAGCCTAACTTACAGCAGCAGAGGAAGTTTCAACTGGTGAACAATAGAGGCAAGCAATCTCAGAGGCCTTTCGGAAACTAGACTTGCAACCAATGCGGTAGAAATCATGGCAACCGCCCCTGCTTGGCAGGTCAAAATGTCTGCTTTGGATGTGGTAGACCAGGCCACAGAATCTACGAATGCCCAGCCAGAAACCCTCAACCGACTCCCGAGCCATAATGCCAGGGGAGAATTTTCAATATGGATGCACAAGAGGTCAACAAGTCGGAAGATTTGATTCAAGATACGTGTGAAGTGAATGGTAAGACCTTAACCGTTTTATACGATTCAGGTGCATCTCACTCCTTCATCTCTCATGATTGCATGACAGCCTTGCAGTTACCTATTTCTGAATTACCCTATGACTTGCTAGTTTCTACTCCTACAAGTCAGCTCGTTAGGACCAATCATATTTGTATAAATATCCCTTGTCAGATAGGAGGTCGGACTTTTTTGGCTAATTTAATTTGTCTTCCCTTGTCCAGACTTGATATTACTTTGGGTATGGACTGGCTCTCTACCAACCAAGCCCTATTAAATTGCTCTGATAAATCCATTATACTTCCTTCTGTTTCATATTCTGAATCAGTAATCCCTGTAAGTTTTTATTTAAGTTCCTTAACAGTACACCACTGTGGGAATGGAAGTCAAGGGTATATTTTCTTATCAACTAGTGTAGTGGAGGTTGATCAGGAGTTAAACAATATTCCAGTTGTTAAGGAATATCCTAATGTGTTCCCCAAAGATATTCTTGAGTTCCCTCCTGAGAAAGAGATTGAGTTCACCATTGAATTAGTGCCAGAAGTGAGACCAATATCTTTAGCGCCATACCGCATGTCACCCTTGGAACTGACCGAACTTATGGGGCAGATTGAAGAACTCTTGGAAAAGAAATTTATTAGGCCAAGCACATCACCATGGGGAGCCCCAGTCCAATTAGTTAAGAAGAAAGATGGAGGCATGCGACTATGTGTAGATTACAAGCAGTTGAATAAGGCAACGATCAAGAACAATTATCCATTGCCAAGCATTGATGATCTTATGGATCAATTACAAGGGGCTACTGTATTTTCCAAGATCGATCTATGGTCTAGATATCACCAAATTCCAATTCAAGAAGAAGATATTCTGAAGACGAAATTTCGAACTCTTATGGACATTATGAATATACTATGATGTCCTTCAGATCGATTTAACGCAAACAATAATCATGGATTACATGAATCGAATATTCAGACCATGTCTTGATAAATTTGTGGTGGTGTTCATTGATGACATACTTGCCTACTCGAAGATGGAACAAGAGCACACAGAACATTTGCGATTGGTTCTGCAAATTCTAATAGAAAAGAAACTTTATGCCAAGCTATCCAAATGTGAATTTTGGATGAAAGAAGTAAAATCTCTTGGTCATGTGGTATCCCATGGGGGAATTTCAGTAGATCCTAGTAAGGTAGAAGCAGTATAAACTGGGAATGACCAATGATAGTTACGGAAGTCAGGAGCTTCTTAGGGTTGGCAGGATACTACAGGAGACTTGTTAAGAACTTCTCTCAAATAGCCCTACCCCTAACAAAGTTAACCAGGAAGAACGCCCCATTTGAATGGAAAGTTGACAATAGCCCTAATACTTATTTTACCGGATCCTCATGGACCGTTCGAAGTGTACTGTGATGCCTCTAAGAAAGGATTAGGGTGCGTGTTAATGCAAAACAGGAATGTCATAGCGTATGCTTCCAGAAAATTGAAAACTCATGAAAGAAACTATCCAACACATGACCTCGAGCTAGTAGCAATAGTGTTTGCTTTGAAAATGTGGAGACGCTATCTCTACAGGGTGAAGTTTGAAGTATTTTCTTATCACAAAAGCTTGAAATACCTTTTTGATCAGAAGGACTTGAACATGAGGCAGCGAAGGTGGATGGAGTTTCTTAAAGATTACGAGTTCGACCTAAAGTACCATCCAAGCAAGGCAAACGTGGTGGCAGATGCCCTAAGTAGAAAATCCTTGACGGTGGTGTGGATGATGATCAAAGAAGCGGAACTTATAGAAAGTTTCCAAACCCTCAACTTAGGAATCTCTGTAACCCCTAGTGCCATTCAATTACACCAACTTAAGATAACTAGTACTTTCAAAGACCAAATCCAGCAAGCACAACAAGGAAATGATGACCTTTAGCATATTGTGCGACTGGTGCAATCTGCAAGCTAACAGGATTTTCTCAGGATGCAGAAGGACTATGGCGATATCAGGGAGGATATGTGAACCTGAAGAGAACAACCTCAGGAAGAAGGTCTTGAAGGAAGCCTATAAGAGTGATGTAACATCCTCAATTTCATGTCGTGCTAAATTATCTTAGTAACCTTGAGTAATTAAGCACTTAATGAGAATTTTTTGAGATTAGGGCTTAATTAAGGGGTTGACTCGGATGAGAAGGGTCAAGAGAATGCTTAATCGAGATTAGATAATCTGTAATTAAGTAAGTCAGAGCCCCTATAGCTCACTTAAGCACTAATCACCTTTAATTAGCCTAATTGGGTTTAATTAAGGTTAATTGCAAGATTAAATTTTTGTTAATCATGTTCTTATGTGTTAATCACTAATCCTTGCTTAATCATCTTAATTAAGTTGTATGAGCACTTAATCACATGATTAAATTCAAATTTAGTCAACTAGACAATAAAGTAAGGAGTGATGTCATAAAAGCATAAAGCATTAGACAAGAGTGCTTTATGTAAGAGTTTGACCATGTTTTGTCTCCCCATCATCCACTTTGTCCCCTTAATCACTAATTAACACAAAATTAAGCAAAATATCTCACTCTCCCTCCCTTAACGAAGACGCCATCTTCTCTCTCTCCCTCCCTCATTCATTTTCATTTTCACTCATCCTATTCTCTCTCTTCAAGCCAAATTCTCTAACTTCTCTCTAAACACTTCTTCATCTTCTTCATCTTCCTCTTCCTTTCTCCACCACCACCACCCTAAACCACTCACTTAGCCCTTCAAAGACCTCATCTTTGGGTCTTTGGAGACAAGATCAAAACACTACAACCTCCATTTCCACAAGATATCAAGAGCTTCTCCTTCCTTCTTGCAAAACCGCCACCTTCATCATCAAGAGGAGTCATCATCTTCTTCTTCCATTTCTCTTGTTTTGTGCCATCTTCAAGAAAGGTAGTGATCTTCATCTTTTTCATTTTGTTTACTCAAGAAAGCTTGGAGCTTGGTTCTTTCATGACCAAGATTTCTAAGTGAAAGCTTGAGAAGATCCTTCATGCTCTTCAAGAGTCAAAGTTTTCATTTTTAGTAAAATATGTTCTTGATGTTCTTCATGTGTTCTTAAGTTTCCTCTTTTGGAAATTGGAAAAATATGTTCTTCATGTTCTTCATGTGTTCTTAAGTTTCCTCTTCTGGAAAAATATGTTCTTGATGCTCTTCATGTGTTCTTAAGTTTCCTCTTTTGTTGGTAGCTTGCTTAAAGTTGTTCTTTCCTTTTTATGATGAGTTGATGACTAGAAAAGCTCCACCTTTTTATGTTCCCATGATTTGATAAGACTTTGAACATTCTAAAAGCTTAAAACTTTAAAAAAACTTGCTTCTTGACACACTTAAAGTGGCGCAAGTTTTAGTGCCATCATAAAGTTTTCTTTTATTTTGTTTTGAAGACAAGAATGCATGTAAAAGTCTAAGCTTTTTGGCATAATAAGCCTTTTTGAGTTAGAAAATGATATCTTGTCACTTTATGTCTTAGAAATCAAACCTTAAAGAGAAGACCTTTTATAAAGTTTCAAACTTTAATCAAGAATGAGACCTTTAAGTCATAAAAGTGTTGTTTTATAACAATTAATTCATAAAGTTTAGATCTTGAACCAAAACAATACTTAAAGGTGAGAGCTTCTATAAAAATTAAGACTTTTTAACCTTAAAGTTAATATTTCATGTCACTAGTTGATAAAGTAGGGACCTTTTTATGTAAAGATAACTTTAAGTCATAAAGTTGAGACCTTAATGGTCTTAGAATAATTAAATGAGTCAACTTTTATAAAGAACAAGACTTTTAGTGGAAAAGCTAGTAACTTGCATCATTATTTCATAAAGATATAATCTTTAAGATAAAAGCTTGAAGCTTTGTAACTTGGTTAAGTTAAAAATCACCCTCGGTGTTTAGTGAACATGGTGTTGTTGGGTTGATGATGTGGTTATGCGTTGTCATGACCCAAGGATTAGAGGGATCTCGAACTCCTTGGGAATAGAAGTATGATTAGGGCCTTTGAGCATACCATGAACCTAGGAATCACTAGGTGCACTATACCGGGGAAAGGAAACAATCACTTAATTAAATTTGAATAAGTGTTCCATAAGACATGAATTCAAGTAAAGAATAATTTCATGCGAGAGCTAAGTAACTAAAAGACCATATACACATGTCTTAACTGCGTGATACTCTCATAGGTAACCATGGGAAATCATGTGATGATTCATAATATTCTTCACAAAGAATAACACAACTATAAACCCCTTTAGGGTATGAATGTGTGATGCCATATGGCATGATGAATGACAAGTTGGGTTGAGCTTTGTCTCATGATTAGATGATGAGTGTGATGATATGGTGAACTATTGGTTGAATGTTGATGATTGGCATTTTGGGGAAGCTCCGGTCTAGCCGTTATGCTGCTGGATTTCCGTCAAAATTATGGACTTAGTCATATTATTTCATGTGTCTAGTCAAAGAAGTGTTATGCATGTAAAGTATGACCCTTCAATCACTTCGGTAAGGGAAGTGAGAGATAGTGATCCACAAAGACATAAGGAACCCCTATGAGGAAGGCAAGGATGACATGGAGGACCCTCCAACTTAAAGGTAACCAATATCGGCTTAGTCTGATTTGGTTAGTACTGCGTGACGACGGTCACGGAATGAGCTCATGTCCAAAAGCAGTCTATTTCAAAGGAAGGTAAAAGAATGTTAAGCATGTGCTAAAAAGGAAAGTTAAGTCCAAAGTATAACCATGGTTAAGTTGATGATGATGCATGTCCTTGCATGTATTTATGTTGCCCATTTGCACTATGAATGTTTACTCTATCTTTCAGTATGTATGTTAGATTATGATGATGTAGTATGATGTTAAGTTTAAAAGTAACCCGCTTTGGGGTCTAAATTTTCAAAACATTAAAAATTGAACTTATATCTGTCCACTGTTTTTATAATTAAACCCGAAGTGGCTGGGATGATGACGATGACACTGTGTTTATCTAGTCGCAATCCTACTGAGAAATTTAGTATTTCTCATTCCTACGTTTCCCGTGTCGTCTTCAGAGGATGTTGACGTTGGGCACGGTGGTGATCTACATTGAATTCTCGGTGTGGCGTTGGCGCTTTGACCCGGTGCTGTACCCCTCTATGCTATCGGCGAACGCAGCGATGAGGGTCTACATCTTCCACGACCGCCAGTTTTAGACTCCTGTGATGAGCCCATTTTTCCGACTGCATCAGCCATTCGACGAGGTTACTGTGGATGACATCCGCCCCTACTTTCAGCCACCGAGATACCCCACCGATGATGATGAGACTGACTCAGATACCTGTTTGACTCCGACTGTTTCACTGGATTCGGACCCCTTAGAGCCGTCTTATC
Source organism: Pterocarpus santalinus (assembly GCA_031439595.1). NCBI lineage: Eukaryota > Viridiplantae > Streptophyta > Magnoliopsida > Fabales > Fabaceae > Pterocarpus > Pterocarpus santalinus. The sequence continues at coordinate 45,411,947 of CM062532.1, read as the reverse complement.
TGAGCTTCCATGTGGAGACCGATCCGTCTGAGCCCCTCTATCCGACTCATTCTGGGGGATCTCGCTGTTCGGGTTCGTCGCAGCCTTCGGTGATTCGTCTATCTTCTGATTCTTCTGCTTCATCTGCTGGCCCAGCTTTACCCCCGGTTCATGGGCGTGGGTTCATTCGTACCCGCGCTGTACCCCTTGGGCGAGGACGTGCTCGAGGAGGGGGACGTGGCGGCACTTCTCCTGGTGGATATGGGAACAGTTTCCTCCCACCAGATGCTTGATGTGACGACTGCATGCGGAGCCGAGCACGAGGATAGCCCTTTTTGGTTGTAGTTATAGGGTTATCATTCTATTGTATGGCATGCTTGGGCAGTAGGATTTTCTGATGTATTTCCTTTTATTATGTATTGGTAGGCTTTTGTGTAGAGCCGACGATAGATATCGGACCCATTATTATCTTATGTATGACTCTGGTATGACTATTATTGTATTATCATGGATGGCCGTGGAATGAATATTACCTTTATCTAAGATTGTGGTTACTCTTATGGTTTCTATGCTTGTTAAATGCGATGTATGTATGGGATAGTGGTGTTGCTTTATATGTTCACGTTGCGCTCATGGCTCTCGATTTCAAAAATGATTCACTTGCTCTATAGAAAAAATTTTACCCCTATTTTCGGTACAAAGTAATTTCTAAAAGGCAATGTTAGTTCCACGAGCAAAAGTAACAACTAGTAATTCCACAATATGACTTAAGCATAGAATGGAACTATTAGGGTGTTACATTTTGGTATTAGAGCAGTTCGTCCTTGAAAAGCCTGGGGATGGACTGACTATGCTTCTAAGCATACATTTTAGTTAAGTCATGCTTTGAGTCTCATCTGTATGATGAGGCATAGGAATTAAATGTGCATAATCGTCTGTTCTAAATGTGGTCAGTTGCTGGTTCACTCAACATAAATGTTGAGCCTGATCAACTCAATGTTTTCTGTCTTGTGTACCAGGAACTAATGGCTTTAGGAAGACGTGGTAGGCCCCGCAACGAGCCAGAAGGTCCCGAGGAAGTCATGGAGACACTTTGTGAAATGGCTACTGCTATGAAGGAGCAAGCTGCTGCTGCCCATTGAATGATGGAGCGAATGGAGCAAAGGGATGAGGAGAATCCCAAAGGGCACAATGGAGGAGCTGAGGTGGATCTTGAGTACTTCAAGTTTGCTAAGTTTAGGAAGGCAAATCCGCCGAGCTTTAGAGGGACGTACAACCCCGATCGAGCTGATGAGTGGATCAAGGCCATTGAGAAGATTTTCACAGTGTTGGCCTGCACCGAGGAGCAGAAGGTAGCCTTTGCTACCTATATGTTGGAAGCTAAAGCTGAGTTCTAGTGGGTAGGCATGAAGAGGCTTTTGGAGGGAGCCCAAACCCACATCACCTAGGAGATTTTCAAGTTGCACTTCTATGAGAAGTATTTTCCTGCATCCGTAAGGAATGCGAAGGAGCTGGAGTTCATGAGTCTGCGTCAAGGGACCATGAATATTGCTGAGTATACGGCCAAGTTCAAAGAGCTGTGCAAGTTTTCGACAATTTACCAAGGGAACCCGGATAAGCGTTGGAAGTGTGTGAAGTTTAAAGGGGGATTGCGTGAGGAGATACTGGCATCTGTAGGACCAATGGAGATCCGTGACTATGCTGCACTTGTCAACAAGTGCCGTTTGGTGGAGGATTGCAACCACAAGCTATCAATGGCAAGGTCCGAGGCCTACAAGAAGAAGTTGGCACCACAAGGGCAGAAGTTCAAGCCCCAACCTCTGAGGAAACCATTTCAGGGTGGAGGTTTCAAAGGAAAGCAAGCCCAGAAGCCTGTTGGGAATCCACCCAAGCTGACGAATGGTCAAGCTTGCCCTAAGTGTGGTAAACACCATGGAGGACGCCCTTGTTTAGCTGGCCAGAATGCTTGTTTCCGATGCTGAAAGCCTGGGCATATGGCAAGAGACTACACTGTCAAGCTGTTGTCCCCTGCCAACAAGCCCCAACAGCAAGGAAGGGTCTTTACCCTTAATGCTGAAGAGGCCACTCGGTCCGACGATCTCATCCAAGGTAAGTGCGAGGTCAATGGTACGACCTTAACTATGCTATATGATTCTGGAGCTACACACTCCTTTATTTCTCATGATTGTGTAGATAGATTAGGATTATCTGTGTCTGAATTGCCTTATATGTTAAATGTTTCTACTCCTGCTGGGAAACTAGTTAAGACTTGTCATTGTTGCTTGAGTTGTCAATTCCAAATTGATGGTAGGTCTTTCATAGCAAATTTGATTTGTTTGCCTTTGTCTAGTCTGGATCTGATTCTAGGCATGGATTGGCTTTCGGCTAACCATGGTATGATAAATTGTTCTGAAAAGTCCGTTGTTCTCCCCTCTATACCTGATAAGCCCGTGAAGGCTGTTAGTTTGTTCTTGAACTCTGTTAGGGTAGGAAGTAGTGAGTTTGGTGATCAAGGATATGTTCTCCTTATGATAAGTGAAGTAGAACTCGAGCAGGTGTTGGATGAGATCCCCGTAGTTGGGGAATACCCAGATGTATTCCCTGACGACATACCCGAGTTTCCCCCAGAAAGGGAAATCGAGTTTTCTATAGAGTTGGTGCTAGGTACTGGGCCAATCTCTATAGCACCCTACAGGATGTCCCCACTAGAGTTGTTGGAGTTGAAGGGACAATTGGAAGAGTTGTTAGGAAAGAAGTTCGTAAGACCTAGTGCCTCACCTTGGGGAGCCCTATTGTTATTTGTGAAAAAGAAGGATGGCAGTATGAGGCTGTGTGTGGATTACAGGTAATTAAACAAGGTGACTGTTAAGAACAAGTATCCCTTGCCTAGGATAGATGACCTCATGGACCAACTGCGAGGTGCAGCTGTGTTCTCTAAGATTGATCTGAGATCTGGATATCATCAGATAAGGGTGAGAGAGGAGAATATACCCAAGACAGCTTTTAGGACAAGGTTTTGGACTGACTAATGCCCCTACTGTTTTCATGGATTATATGAACAGGATCTTTAGACCCTATTTGGAAAAGTTTGTACTTGTTTTCATAGATGATATTCTGATTTATTCGAGGACAAAGGAGGAACACGAAAAACATTTGAGGATTGTGTTAAGGATCTTAAGGGAAAAGAAGCTTTATGCTAAGTTATCTACGTGTGAATTCTGGATGGAGGAAGTAAAGTTCTTAGGGCATGTGGGGTCGCAAGAGGTATTCTTTGTGGATCCAAGTAAGATTGAGGCTGTGATGAGTTGGGAGAGGCCAACCTCAGTGACTGAGATAAGGAGTTTCTTGGGTTTAGCCGGTTACTACCGCAGGTTTATAAAAGGATTTTCTTAGATATCTCTACCCTTAACCAAGTTGATAAGGAAGGATGCTCCGTTTGTGTGGACAATGGACTGTGAGAAGAGCTTTCAAGAGCTAAAAGGTAAGTTAACCTCAACCCCAGTATTGGTTTTGCCGGACCCTAGTGGACCATTTGAGGTTTACTATGATGCCTCCGGGAGAGGTTTAGGTTGTGTCTTGATGTAGAATAGGAATGTGGTGGCTTATGCCTCTAGACAGTTGAAGCCTCATGAAGTGAACTACCCAACCCATGACTTGGAATTAGCGGCCGTAGTGTTTGCCCTGAAGATATGGAGGCATTATCTATATGGTGTGAGGTTCGAGGTGTTCTTTGATCATAAGAGCTTGAAGTATCTCTTTGATCAAAAGGAGCTGAATATGAGGCAAAGGAAGTGGATGGAGTTTCTGAAGGATTACGATTTTGGGTTGAACTATCACCTTGGGAAAGCCAATGTGGTGGCCGATGCATTAAGTCAAAAATCCTTGCATGCATCATGGATGATGGTTAAGGAGGATGAGCTAGTAAGGAGCTTTAGAGACCTTAACCTTGGAGTTATGTTGACCCCCCATAGTTTAAGATTGAATCGACTTTAGGTCGATTTAGCGATTTCAAAAATCAAATTGTTCAAGCCCAAGGCGAGGAAGAAGAGTTCTTGAAAACCCTAACGTTGGTGAAGGAAGGAAGGTTGAAGGGTTTTGCGCAAACTGCAGATGGACTATGGAAATTTGAAGGAAGAGTCTGTGTACCCGCAAGTGGTGACCTCCGAAGAAGGATTTTAGAGGAGGCTCATAAGAGCCATTTCACCATACACCCTGGTGTGACAAAGATGTATCAAGACATCAAGAAGATGTTCTGGTGGCCAGGATTGAAGAGGGATGTTGCGGAGTTGGTAGGCAAGTGTTTAGTCTGCCAGAAAGTAAAGATTGAGCACCAAAAGCCCTCTGGTATACTGCAACCATTGGAGATCCCAGAATGGAAATAGGAAAGTATCTCTATGGACTTCATGATGGGTTTACCCAAAACGCAAGCTGGGTTCGATGCAATATGGGTAATTGTTGATAGATTAACCAAGTCTGCTCACTTTTTGCCCATTCGAGCTACTTATCCTTTGGAAAAGTTAGCCCAGCTGTATGTTCAAGAGATAGTAAGATTGCATGGTGTACCTTCAAGCATAATCTCCGATAGAGACTCGAGGTTTACCTCTAGATTCTGGGGAGCCTTGCAAAAGGCATTTGGAACAAAGCTTTGCCTAAGTACAGCCTATCACCCCCAGACGGATGGACAGTCAGAGAGGACCATCCAAACTTTGGAGGATATGTTGAGAGCTTGTGTATTGGATAACCAAGGAAGTTGGGATAAATACTTACCTTTGATCAAGTTGGCCTATAACAATAGTCATCATGCAAGTATTGGTATGGCACCTTATGAAGCTTTATATGGAAGGAAGTGCCAATCTCCCCTATGTTGGTTTGAACCGGGTGAGCAAAGCCTACTAGGACCTGATCTTGTGAGGCAGACCACAGAGCAAGTCAAAAGGATTAGGGATAGAATCCTTACGGCCCAAAGCCATCAAAAGAGTTATGCGGATAAGAGGAGAAAGCCTCTAGAGTTCCAAGAGGGAGAACATGTATTCCTGAAAATCACTCCTACGACCGGTATAGGTAGAGCCATGAAGGTCAAAAAGTCAAGCCCCCGTTTCCTTGGCCCTTTTCAAATTTTAAAATGTGTCAGGTTAGTTGCTTACCAAATGGCCTTGCCTCCAAATTTGTCAAACCTTCATGATGTTTTCCATGTGTCTTAATTGAGAAAATACCATTCCGACCCTAGTCATCTACTTGAGCCTGAAAGTGTACAGTTAAGGGAGGACCTAACTTTCAATCTACCGCCATCTTGGATCATGGATCGCGGGGCAAACCAGCTAAGGAATAAGACGGTACCCTTGGTCAAGGTGGCTTGGGGTAGAGGAAATATGGAAGAGTATACTAGGAGCTGGAGGCCGAAATGAAGAGTGAGTATCCGAATTTATTTACAGGTAACGAATTTTGAGGGCAAAATTCTTTTTAAAGTTGAGGAGAAATGTAACATCCTCAATTTCATGTCGTGCTAAATTACCTCAGTAACCCTGAGTACTTAGGCACTTAATGAGAAACTGTGCGATTAAGGCTTAATTAAGGGGTTACTCGGATGGAATAGTCCAGAGAATGCTTAATCGGGATTAGAAAATCTCTAATTGAGTAAGTCAGAGCCCCTACAGTTTAATGAAGCACTAATCACCTTTAATTAACCTAATCGAGTTTAATTAAGGTTAGTTAAGCTTAGTCGCAAGATTAATTTTTGTTAATCATGTTCTTGTGTGTTAATCACTAATCCTTGTTTAATCATCTTAATTAAGTTGTATGAGCACTTAGTCACATGATTAAATTCAAATTTAGTCAGCTAAGCAATAAAGTAAAGAGTGATGTCATAAAAGCATAAAGCATTAGACAAGAGTACTTTATGTAAGAGTTTGACCATGTTTTGTCTCCCCATCATCCACTTTGTCCCCTTAATCACTAATTAACACAAGATAACACAAAGTGAAGCAAAAATATCTCATCCTGCTTCCTTAAAGTGGGACGCCACTATCTCTCTCTCCCTCCCTCATCCATTTTCATTTTCACTCATCCTATTCTCTCTCATCAAACCAAAATCCTCCTACTTCTCTCTAAACTCTCTCATCTTCTTCTTCATCTTCTTCTTCCTTTCTCCACCACCACCACCTAAACCACTCACTTAGCCCTTCAAAGACCTCATCTTTGGGTCTTTGGAGACAAGATTAAAACACTACAAGACTCATTTTCAAGAGAACTCAAGAGTTCTCTCCTTGCTCATTCAAAACCACCACCTTTATCATCAAGAGGAGTCATCATCTTCTTCTTCCACTTCTCTTGTTTTGCACCATTTTCAAGAAGGTAGTGATCTTCATCTTTTTCATTTTGTTTGCTCAAGAAAGCTTGGAGCTTGGTTCTTTCATGACCAAGATCTCTAAGTGGAAACTTGAGAAAATCTTTCATGTTCTTCAAGTGTTCTTAAGTTTCCATTTTGGCAAAATATGTTCTTGAGTGTTCTTGATATTCTTCAAGTGTTCTTAAGTTTCCCTTTTTGGCAAAATATGTTCTTGAGTGTTCTTGATGTTCTTCAATTGTTCTTAAGTTTCTACTTTTGGCAAAATATGTTGTTGAATGTTCTTGATGGTATCTTGCTTAAAGTTGTCCCCTTTCTTATGATGAGTTGATGATTAGAAAACCTTCATCTTTTTGTGTTTCCATGATTTGATAAGACTTTGAACATTCTAAAAGCTTAAAACTTTAAAAAGTTTGCTTCTTGACACTTTTAAAGTGGCGCAATTTTTAGTGCCATCTGTAACATCCGATTTCCGACTTCCGATTCCATCCAATGTTGAAAATTCCGATTTCCGAGTTTGTATTACAATTCTGCTTCCGACCTCAGTAGTATCTTCGACTTCCGATTTCGTTCCAAGGCCTACAAGGACTTATTCCGATTTCCGATCTCATGCTCAAATAAGAACGAACGTGATATCCGAGTTCCGATATTAAGTGATTCAAGATAGAAACGAAATGCGACCTACGCGTTTCACTAAATTGGATTTCGAGTTCATTACCAAGATCTTTTCTCTCTTTACCGAGTTCTGAGATCGAGTTGGAGTACCAGGTTTTATGAATTCCGAGTTAAATTTACACAGCATTTATGTTTTGAATCCTTATATTCGATTGCTATGCTTAAAAATCGATTCAAGGATGACCCGACTTAGGGTTTAAGTGTTTTGGCTTCACGCTTTGTACGACTTTCGCTTTTAAAGTAGCTGTGCCTTGCGATTTCCGGATTACGACTTCATGCCCAAATTCTCACTGAATGTGAAGATAGTTACGAGCTCCGACTTCATCCAAATAGCAGTGCATGGATTCCGACTTTAACAATCACACGAGTTCCGATGTCACATTCCTATCTGGCTGTAGTCTCACTTCTTAGCGGCGTGGAGAGCATTTTTGTCACACAAGAAGGAGACATGGCTGAATATTACCCACAAGAATTTCACCCAATCAAAGCCACATATCCTAACTACCACTTCAGAGCTTCGCCTATATATATCCTCCTCCTGCCTCTTCAGCTCCACTCTTCCCACGTTGTTTTCTCTTCTTGAATTCAACTCTCTTTCTCTTCTCCACTCCATCCAGCTCTCTCATTTCAACGAGCTCCACCTGATCATAGAGGTAGAGGTTTTCTTCTTGCTTAATTTTCTGACTCTTGGATGATTGATGGTGATTCAAATCTTTAATTTTTGATATGTTAATTGATTGATTATGATGAATTATAGCTGGTTTATTGGTTGTCTATGAGATTGAAACTGAATTAGACACAAAGAAGGATGAAGATAGGAAGAGTTGAGAGGCTGGAAGACTCAAAACCCTCGGCCGTCCGTACGGCAGGAGTGTACAACTCCGCCGTCCGCCGTTCAAAATTAATGAAACCATTTTTAGGTGAAACTAGACATCTAGGGCTTTCCACACATATATCATATAAGACCATTGGAGTAATATTGAGGAGATATGAATTTTTGAAGTTCACCCTAGGAATCAGAACATCCACCCGGGCAGTATGGGTTGAGAAGGGTGTAACTCACCCTATACAACTCCAATTCGAGTGAAACCAATTTTGTTAGAAAGCTTACACACAGGGAAACACCCCAATATAAGATTCCGATTTTGTTACCAACTCAGTCGTTCCCAGTGATTCGAAGAAGTGACCCTATGTCCAAACCGGACCAACACAGGGCAGCTCAGGAAGGCTAAGTTTCGGGGCTTGTAACTCGAGCCCTACTAAGGAAAATGAAATGGAACTTTTTGTATCTGAAAGGTTGTCCTGTTAGCTTTAATATGAGGCCAATTTCATATGATTTGAGCCAGTTTTCGATTTTTAGTAGATTTTTACTTCTAAGTGTGCAATTCTGGCCACCCACAGGGCAGGCCGGGATAAAACCCGAATATCTTGAGTTATGGTTATCCAAATCAGATGGGACCAAAGGGGTTAGAAAATGGACACATAACCCTTCAACATATCCAAAATTTAGGTCCAAATGACCTAAATAGAAATTATGGCATAATTTACAAGAACCGGGTTGAATACAAGCAGTGAGGCAGTAAGCATATTCTAAAGTGCAATACTTATGTCTTGAATTTAGGATTGAAGCGTGAATGAAATATGTTGATTTATGTATGAAACGAAGTGTTTCTCTTGACAAATTGATATGCTAAATACTGGCACTATTCATGAGGAAGCGGACACATTCCGTTATGTCACTAAATTGCGGTAAAACTCATGCATGAATTATGAGATACATGTAGAGGCATGTGCATTTCCAAGAAAGCTATGAAAGCTATGTTATGATGAATTCAAAGAACATGATATGATGAGATTTCCATGCTACTTGGGCCAGCCCGGATAAGCGATTAAGGGGAATAGATCGGTGGGAAGGTCGGGAAAGTAAACCCAAAAGATTCCCTGTGATAGGAACGAGCTCGATCGATAAGCGCACTATTACCCAGGAGTCTAAAATGGCCAAGAACTCCCAGGGGACCAAGTGATGGAAAATGATGAAAAGTAAGAGGAAAGGTTATGAAGAATGAGATTTGCATAACCACATCAAGTGCATGGGTGCATTTAACATGTCATTGCATATTGTTTACAGCTTGTCCGTGTGTTTACTCGTGATTGTATATACACTATCTTGCTCTTTTGTCCTATGTATTAGTGTTGATGGTTTATGCTGTTTCTTATGTTATTTAAGTAAAATTGAACCTTGCCTCGGACTAGACATTTTTCGCAACATTACTAAATATGTGTAGTTAAGTTTAATCTCATGTTTTAAGAAAATTTCATAAAACCCGAGAGGCAACCGAGAGAATGAACGCGAGGTCAAGATACACTATATGCAAACCCTACTGAGAATTTCTCCAAATTCTCACCCCCTCGCCTTTCCGCTTCATTCTCGGGCGTGACGATGGACACGACAGCTACCCTTTTCGTTGAGATTCCAGACTTGCAGCTCCACCATGATCCGGCAGTAGGCTCACTGTATATAGCCGGATCTTGCCAGTTTCGCCTGTATCTATTTAGTGATAGAGATTTTACTGTCCCCTTACATCATCCTGCCTTTGATCCTACTCACCCCCATTACGCCGAGGTCTCACAGACGCGGCACATCCTCCACCAGCTTCCCTGCACTGTGAGTCATGCCGATCCCGCACCGGAAGTCACCTCCGCGGTAGTACCAGACATCCCGCTCGGCTCGAGGCGACCCTTGAGGCCAGCGGCTCATCTTCCTCCTCCTCTCGATCGCTTCTTGACTACTCACCAGGCCGGGCCGGTGTGCCAACGGCTACCTGGCGAGTAGGTCACCACAGCCGTATTATGCAAAGATGACCGCTTTTGGTAGTAGCGGCTTTGGGTCATACAGCGATAACATAGTTGAAAACGCCCACCGAGGACCACGTAGGATTGGATCGACTGACATGGGTCTTATGTTTCTTTGGTACGACCCCACTCATGTATCCTATTTTTGAAACCTGGTCTGTAAATTAAAGCGATGGGTTCTTGTCTATATATATATATATATATATACTTATATCTGATTGATAGTATGTGTGTTATTTATGCTATCTGTGTGGTTATGACGAAATAGACTCTATCATGTTCATTGTATGATTAACACAAGAACACAAACTACTTAATTTTTTGCTATGACTTAAGCATAACATTAAATAAGTAGGGTGTTACATTTTTGTATCGAGCTTGATTCGTCTAGCTAAGGCCTGAGATTGACTGACTATGCTTCAGCGCATATTCTCGTGTTTTTAGTCGATGACATGCACTAAATCTTGCCATTATGGTTGAGATATAGTGGTGCATGTGTATGAAGTGTTCTGACCGTGCGAGCCATTATTTACTAGCACATTAGGCATAGTATTGAGCCCGATCAACTCAATAACTTTTGTTTTGTGTGCTCGTAACTTAATGGCTTCAGGAAGGCGCAGGTAGGCCACGCTCGTAACCTGCTCCAGAGGTCCCAACCGACTTCATGGCCACAATGCAAGAAATGGCCCATGCGATGCAGGAACAAGCCGCGGTAGCCCACCAAATGATGGAACAACTAGGCGGCGACCGCAACCGGTTGTGAAGGGAACCCACATGGCCTAGAGGCTAACCCGAGTATCTTAAGTTTGCTGAATTTAGAAAGGCAATCCGCCAAGTTCGAGGGGCGTATGACCGGACAAAGTCGATGAATGGATCAAAACCATGGAGAAGATTTTCTCGTCCTAGATTGCTCGGATCACCGTAAGGTGACTTTTGCCACTTACATGCTTGAAGCGGCACGCCGAGTTTTGGTGGAACGGCGCACGAAGATTGTTCGAGGGATCTCAAACGATAGTCACCTGGACGATGTTCAAGGATGTATTTTACCAGAAGTACTTCCCTGCGATTCGAAATGCCAAGGAACTTGAATTTATGCAGCTGCGCCAAGGAAATCGGACCGTATCTGAATATATTGCCCGATTTGAGGAGCTATGCAAATTCTCCACCATTTACCAGAGGAATCCAGATGAAACCTGGAAATGTATTAAGTTTGAAGGAGGATTGCGAGAAGATATTCTTACTGCAATCGGGCCAATGGAGATTAGAGATTTTCCCACGTTGGTAAACAAATGCCGACTGGTGGAAGATTGCAACTCGAAACTAGTGGCAGCCAGGGCATCTAGCGGTGGATTCAGGAAGAGGTTAACCCCGCAAGGCCCAAGATTCAAGCCCAACTTTCAACAACATAGGAGATTTCCGCCGACGGGGAACAAAGGCAGGCAACCTCAAAGGCCCCCTCCGAATCCAACTTGCAGGAAGTGCGGTTGGAATCATGGCGATCGGCCGTGCTTGGCAGGCCAGAATGTTTGCTTTGGGTGTGGCAAGCCAGGCCACAAGGTTTATGAATGCCCAGCCAGGAATCCACCACAGTCGTCCCGACCACAACGCCAAGGACGAGTCTTTACTATGAATGCGGAAGAAGCCGATAAGTCGGAAGGATTGATCCAAGGAAATTGTGATGTGAATGGTGAGACTCTAACTGTACTCTATGATTCGGGTGCCTCCCATTCATTTATTTCTCATAATTGTGTAGCTGCTTTGCAATTGCCAATTTCTGAATTACCTTATGATCTATTGGTTTCTACTCCTACTAATGGGCCTGTTAGGACTAGCCAAATATGCCCAATGTCCCTCTTCGAATCGAGGGTAGGACTTTTGCCGCCAATTTGATCTGCTCTTCCTCTATCCGGACTTGACATAATGCAGGAATGGATTGGCTTTCGCCAATCGAAGTTGTACTCAATTGCTCGATAAGACAAAGTGGTACTTCCCTCTGTCTCACCTTTTGCCTCCCGCAGACAAGAACACTCCTCTATTTGAATTCTTTTGGGCCAAAGAAGCAAGGGTATATTCTCTTGCTCGGCTAATGTAGTGAAGTCGAGCAAGAACTAGAGGAATTCCGTTGTCGAGAGAATATCCTGATGTTTTTCCAGAAGACATCCTGAATTTCCTCGAGAGAAATTGAATTTACCATTGAGTTGGTTAAGTGCGGGACCAATATCTATAGCTTTCCGTCCGAATGTCACCTATGGAGTCGACTAATTAAAAGACAGATCGAAGAGCTTTTAGAAAAGGATTCATACGACCAAGCCGCGTCGCCATGGGGAGCTCCTGGCCTTGTTGGTCAAAAAGAAGGATGGAAGCATGCGCTTATGCGTGGATTATAGACAAGCGAACAAAGTGACAATTAAGAACAAGTATCCGCGCCAAGGATTGATGACCTCATGGACCAACTACAAGGTGCAGCAGATTTTCCAAGATCGACTTGCTCGGATATCACCAAATTGGGTTCGGAACAAGATATTTCTAAGACAGCCTTCGAACTCGTTACGGACACTACGAGTATACCGTAATGTCGTTTGGGCTGACGAACGCACCAGCAGTATTCATGGATTACATGAATCGAATATTCCGCCCATATCTGGACAAATTTGTAGTAGTCTTCATTGATGATATACTTGTTTACTCGAAGACGGAGCAAGAGCATGCGGAACACTTACGGTTAGTTCTTCAAATCTTAAGAAAAAAGAAACTCTCATAAAATTATCCAAATGTGAATTTTGGATGAAGGAGGTAAGATTTCTCGGCCACGTGGTGTCATCTGGGGGAATCTCTGTTGTCCCCAAAGTAAAGTAGATTCTGAATCGGGAGAGGCCAACCACGGTCTCAAGTCGAAGTTTTCTAGGGCTTAGCTGGATATTATAGGCGATTCGTTAAGATTTCTCTCGAATAGCCTTGCCCTTGACCAAGCTAACCAGAAAGAATGTCCCTTCGAGTGGGCTGAGTGTGAACAGAGCTTTCATGATTTGAAGAGAAGATTGACCACGACACCAGTTCTAGCTTTACCAGACCCTCAAGGACCATTTGAGGTCTATTGCGATGCTTCCCAACAAGGGTTAGGATGTGTGTTGATGCAAGCTGGAAGGGTGGTCGCTTATGCCTCCAGGCAATTGAAGCCACATGAAAGGAATTACCCGACTCATGATCTTGAATTAGCAAAGAGTGGTGTGTTTGCTTTGAAAATATGGAGACATCACTGTATGGAGTAAAGTTCGAAGTCTTTTCTGATCATAAGAGTTTGAAGTACCTTTTCGATCAGAAAGAATTGAATATGAGGCAGCGGAGATGGATGGAACTCCTTAAAGACTACAATTTTGAATTGAAATACCAACCAGGTAAGGCGAACATCGTGGCAGATGCGTTAAGCAGAAAATCATTGTCTGTCGCGTGGATGATGATTAAAGAGACGGAACTTATTGAAAGTTTCCGAAATCTTAATTTGGGAATTCTTATAACTCCCAAGACTCTTCAGCTACACCAGATTCAGATAATCGGTAGCTTTCAAGGACCAGATTCGCAAGCTCAAGCAGAAGAAGATGCTGATCTCCAACGTATGATCAAGCTCGTGCAATCAGAAAAATTAACGGGTTTTACTCAGGATAAAGAAGGTATCTGGCGACATCATGATAGGATCTCAGATACCCGAGGGGACGACCTCGGAAAAGAATCTTGAAGGAAGCACATAAGGGGAGTTCATCGCACATCCTGGCATTACTAAAATGTACCAGGATCTCAAGAAAATGTTTTGGTGGCGGGCATGAAGTCAGATGTAGCGAACTTCGTAAGCAAATGCTTGGTCTGTCAAAAGGTGAAAGCAGAACATCAGAAACCCTCCGGGATGCTTCAACCTTTGGAAATTCCTGAATGGAAATGGGAAAGTATTTCCATGGATTTTGTGATGGGATTACCAAGAACACCAACAGATACGATGCCATATGGGTCATCGTGGATAGATTGACTAAGTCCGCCACTTCCTACCCATCCGAGCAAATTATCCGTTGGAAAAGTTGGCACAACTGTATATTCAAGAGATTATAAGGCTGCATGGAACCCCTTCAACCATTATCTCCGATCGAGACCCAAGGTTTACTTCGAGGTTTTGGGAGCCTTACAAAGGCATTCGGTGCTAAGTTATGTCTAAGCACTTTGCATACCACCCGCAAAAACGCACGGCCAAATGTAGAAGGACAATTCAAACCTTGGAGGATATGTTACGAGCTTATATCTTTGAGCAACGCGGAAATTGGGATCGATATTTACCATTGGCCGAGTTCGCATACAACAATAGCTATCATGCTAGCATTGGTATGGCTCCTTATGAAGCATTATATGGGCGAAAGTGCCAATCGCCCTTATGTTGGTATGAGACAGCAGAATCAACTCTATTGGGGCCTGATTTGGTTGAGCAGACCACCGAGCAGATCAAGAAAATACGAGGCAAGATGCTTACCGCTCGAGCGCCCGTAAGAGTTACCTTGAGATACCAGGAGGAAACCTCTGGAATTTCAGGAAGGAGACCATGTATTTCTGAAGGTTACTCCTACCACAGGGATTGGTAGAGCTGTTAAAATCAAGAAGCTAAATCCTCGTTTTATTGGATCCTTCCAAATCTTAAAGCAAATCGGGTTGATGCATCGAGTCGCTTTACCTCCACATCTATCAAACCTCCATGATGTTTTTCATGTCTCCCAACTCAAGAAGTATCAACTCGACCCTACGCACTCCCTAGATCCCGAATCAATAAGGTTGAAGGAGAACCTGACTTTCTCTGTTCAACCAATACGGATTGTAGACAAAAGCAGCACAGAACTCGGAAATAAATCTGTGCAACTAGTAAAGGTAGCATGGGGAAAAGATGGTGCTGAGGATTACACTTGGGAGGCTGGAATCGAGATGAGAACAGGATATCTGAGTTATTCACAAAGCGCTAAATTTTGAGGACAAAATTTTTTAAGGAGGGTAGTAATGTAACATCCGATTTCCGACTCCCGATTCGATCCAATGTTGAAAATTGCGATTTCCGAGTTTGTATTACAATTCGCTCCGACCTCGCAGAGTATCTTCGACTTAGATTTCGTTCCAAGGCCTACAAGGACTTATTCCGATTTCGATCTCATGCTCAAATAAGAACGAACGTGATATCCGAAGTTCAGATATTAAGTGATTCAAGATAGAAACGAATGCGACTCCACGCTGCTTTCACTAAATTGATTTCGAGTTCATTACCAAGATCTTTTCTCTCTTTACCGAGTTACGAGATCGAGTTGGAGTACCAGGTTTTATGAATTCGAGTTAAATTCACACAGCATTTATGTTTTGAATCCTTATATTCGTGCTATGCTTAAAAATCGATTCAAGGATGACCCCGACTTAGGGTTTAAGTGTTTTGGCTTCACGCTTTGGCCCCGACTTTCGCTTTTAAAGTAGTCTGTGCCTTGCGATTTCGGATTACGACTTCATGCCCAAATTCTCACGGAATGTGAAGATAGTTATGAGCTCCGACTTCATCCAAATAGCAGTGCATGGATTCCGACTTTAACAATCACACGAGTTCCGATGTCACATTCCTATACGCTGGCAACGAGTCTCACTTCTTAAGCGACGTGGAGCATTTTTGTCACACAAGAAGGAGACATGGCTGAATATTACCCACAAGAATTTCACCCAATCAAAGCCACATATCCTAACTACCACTTCAGAGCTTCGTCTATATATATCCTCCTCCTGCCTCTTCAGCTCCACTCTTCCCACGTTGTTTTCTCTTCTTGAATTCAACTCTCTTTTCTCTTCTCCACTCCATCCAGCTCTCATTTCAACGAGCTCCACCTGATCATAGAGGTAGAGGTTTTCTTCTTGCTTAATTTTCTGACTCTTGGATGATTGATGGTGATTCAAATCTTTAATTTTGATATGTTAATTGATTGATTATGATGAATTATAGCTGGTTTATTGGTTGTCTATGAGATTGAAACTGAATTAGACACAAAGAAGGATGAAGATAGGAAGAGTTGAGAGGCTGGAAGACTCAAAACCCTCGGCCGTCCGTACGGCGGAGTGTAGGGCTCCGCCGTCCGCCGTTCAAAATTAATGAAACCATTTTTAGGTGAAACTAGACATCTAGGGCTTTCCACACATATATCATATAAGACCATTGGAGTAATATTGAGGGAGATATGAATTTTTGAAGTTCACCCTAGGAATCAGAACATCCACTCCGGGCAGTATGGGTTGAGAAGGGTGTAACTCACCCTATACAACTCCAATTCGAGTGAAACCAATTTTGTTAGAAAGCTTACACACAGGGAAACACCCCAATATAAGATTCCGATTTTGTTACCAACTCAGTCGTTCCCAGTGATTCGAAGAAGTGACCCTATGTCCAAACCGGACCAACACAGGGCAGCTCAGGAAGGCTAAGTTTCGGGGCTTGTAACTCGAGCCCTACTAAGGAAAATGAAATGGAACTTTTTGTATCTGAAAGGTTGTCCTGTTAGCTTTAATATGAGGCCAATTTCATATGATTTGAGCCAGTTTTCGATTTTTAGTAGATTTTTACTTCTAAGTGTGCAATTCTGGCCACCCACAGGGCAGGCCGGGATAAACCCGAATATCTTGAGTTATGGTTATCCAAATCAGATGGGACCAAAGGGGTTAGAAAATGGACACATAACCCTTCAACATATCCAAAATTTAGGTCCAAATGACCTAAATAGAAATTATGGCATAATTTACAAGAACCGGGTTGAATACAAGCAGTGAGGCAGTAAGCATATTCTAAAGTGCAATACTTATGTCTTGAATTTAGGATTGAAGCGTGAATGAAATATGTTGATTTATGTATGAAACGAAGTGTTTCTCTTGACAAATTGATATGCTAAATACTGGCACTATTCATGAGGAAGCGGACACATTCCGTTATGTCACGAAATTGCGGTAAAACTCATGCATGAATTATGAGATACATGTAGAGGCATGTGCATTTCCAAGAAAGCTATGAAAGCTATGTTATGATGAATTCAAAGAACATGATATGATGAGATTTCCATGCTACTTGGGCCAGCCAGGATAAACAGTTAAGGGAATAGATCGGTGGGAAGGTCGGGAAAGTAAACCCGCATTCTCAGATAGGAACGAGCTCGATCCTGATAAGCGCACTATTACCCAGGAGTCTAAAATGGCCAAGAACTCCTGGGACCAAGTGATGGAAAATGATGAAAAGTAAGAGGAAAGGTTATGAAGAATGAGATTTGCATAACCACATCAAGTGCATGGGTGCATTTAACATGTCATTGCATATTGTTTACAGACTTGTCCGTGTGTTTACTCGTGATTGTATATACACTATCTTGCTCTTTTGTCCTATGTATTAGTGTTGATGGTTTATCTTTGTTTCTTATGTTATTTAAGTAAAATTGAACCTTGCCTCTGACTAGACATTTTTCGCAACATTACTAAATATGTGTAGTTAAGTTTAATCTCATGTTTTAAGAAAATTTCATAAAACCCGAGGCAACTGAGAATGAACGCAGGTCAAGATACACTATATGCAAACCCACTGAGAATTTCTCCAAATTCTCACCCCTTCGCTTTTCCGCTTCATTCTCAGACGTGGACGATGGACACGAGCCTACCCTTTTCGTTGAGATTCCCGGACTTGCGACTCCACCATGATCCGGCAAAGAGGCTCACTGTATATAGCCGGATCTTGCCGGTTCGCTGTATCTATTTAGTGATAGAGATTTTATCGTCCCTTACATCATCCTCGCTTTGATCCTACCACCCCATACGTCGAGGTCCCACAGACGCGCAGACATCCTCCACCAGCCGCACTGTAGCCCATGCTGATCCCGCACCGAGTCACCTCGCGGGTAGTACCAGACATCCCGCCACCCGAGAGCGACTCCTTCTGAGGCCATCGGCTCATCTTCCTCCTCCTCCTGGATCGCTTGTCGATCACTCACCAAATGCCCGGCAGGTGCTAACTGGCCACCGATCGAGTAGGTCGTACCACGGTGTCAGACAGGCCAAAGATGACTGCTTTTGGTAAAGAGTAGTGCTTTGGGTCATATCAGCAAGAACATAGTTGAAAACGCCCACCGAGGACCACGTAGGATTGGATCGATCGACATGGGTCTTATGTTTCTTTTGGTACCGACCCCACTCATGTATCCTATTTTGAAACCAGTGCGTAAATTAAAACAGTGGTTCTTGTCTATATATATATATATATATATACTTATATACAGTTGATAGTATGTGTGTTATTTATGCTTACTGTGTGGTTATGACGAAATAGACTCTATCATGTTCATTGTATGATTAACACAGTAACACAAACTACTTAATTTTTTGCTATGACTTAAGCATAACATTAAATAAGTAGGGTGTTACACCATCATAAAGTCTTCTTTTGTTTTGTTTTGTAGATAAGAATGCATGTAAAATTCTAAGCTTTTTGGCATGATAAGCCTTTTTGAGTTAGAAAATGATATCTTGTCACTTTATGTCTTAGAAATCAAACTTAAAGAAAAGACCTTTTATAAAGTTTCAAACTTTAATCAAGAATGAGACCTTTAAGTCATAAAAGTGTTATTTTATAACAATTAATTCATAAAGTTTAGATCTTGAACCAAAACAATGCTTAAAGGTGTGAGCTTCTATAAAAAAATTAAGACTTTTTAACCTTAAAGTTAATGTTTCATGTCACTAGTTGATAAAGTAGGAACCTTTTTATGTAAAGACAACTTTAAGTCATAGAGTTGAGACCTTGATGGTTTTGGAATAATTAAATGAGTCAACTTTTATAAAGAACAAGACTTTTTAGTGGAAAAGCTAGTAACTTGCATCGTTATTTCATGAAGATCTAATCTTTAAGATAAAAGCTTGAAGCTTTGTAACTTGGTTAAGTTAAAAATCACCCTTGGTGTTTAGTGAACATGGTGTTGTTAGGTTCATGATGTGGTTATGCATTGTCATGACCCAAGGATTAGAGGGATCTCGAACTCCTTGGGAACAGAAGTATGATTGGTGCCTCTGAGCATACCATGAACCTAAGAATCACTAAGTGCACTATATCGAGGAAAGGAAACAATCACTTAAATTAATTAAATTTGAATAAGTGTTCCATAAGACATGAATTCAAGTAAAGAATAATTTCATGCGAGAGCTAAGTAACTAAAAGACTATATACACATATCTTAACTACGTGATACTCTCATGGGTAACCATGGGGAAATCATGTGATGATTCATAATATTCTTCACAAAGAATAACACAACTATAAACTCCTTTAGGGTATCAATGTGTGATGCCATGCGGCATGATGAATGACAAGTTTGGTTGAGCTTTGTCTCATGATTAGATGATGAGTGTGGTGATATAATATAGATATGATGAACTATTGGTTGAATGTCGATGATTGGCATTTTGGGGAAGCTCCGGTCTAGCCGTTATCTTCTTTGGATTTAGTCAAAATTATGGACTTAGTCATATCATTGCATGTGTCTAGTCAAAGAAGTGTTATGCATGTAAAGTATAATGATAAGAAAAGAATCAATGGGATGAGACCCTTCAATCACTTCAGTAAAGGAAGTGAGAGACGGCGATCCACAAAGACACAAGGAACCTCTATGAGGGAGGCAAGGGTGACATGGAGGACCCTCCAGCTTAGAGGTAACCAATATCGGCTTAGTCTGATTTGGTTAGTACTGCGTGACGACGATCACGGAATGAGCTCATGTCCAAAAGCAGTCTATTTCAAAGGAAGGTAAAAGTATGTTAAGCACGTGCTAAAAATGAAAGTAAAGTCTAAGTATCACCATGGTTACATCTATGATGATGCATGTCTTTGCATGTAAGTATATTGCCCATTTGCAGTATGAATATTTATTCTAAGTTTTAGTGTGTATATTAGTCACGATAATGTGGTTATGATGTTAAGTTTAAAAGCAACCCGCTTCGGGGTCTAAGTTTTCAAAACCATTAAAAATTGAACTTATATCTATCCACTGTTTTTATAATTAAACCCGAAGTGGCTGGGACGATGACGATGACACTGTGTTTGTTTAGTCGCGATCGTACTGAGAAATTTAGTATTTCTCATTCCTATGTTTCCCGTGTCGTCTTCAGAGGATGTCGATGTCGGGCACGGTGGTAATCTACATTGAGTTCCCAGTGTGGCGTTGGCGCTTTAACCTGGAGCTGAATGCCTCTGTGCTATCGGCGAGCACAACAATGAGGGTCTACATCTTCCACGATCGCCAGTTTCAGACTCCCGTGATGAGCCTATTTTTCTGGCCGTATCAGCCATTCGGCGAGGTTACTATGGATGATATCTGCCCCTACTTTCAGCCACCGAGATACCCCACTGATGGTGATGAGACTGACTCAGATACCCATTTGACTCCAACTGTTTCACTGGATTCTGATCCTTCGGAGCCGTCTTATCCAAGCTTCCATGTGGAGACCGATCCGTCTGAGCCTCTTTATCCGACTCATCCTGGGGGATCTCGCCGTTCGGGTTTGTCGTAGCCTTCAGTGATTCGTTTATCTTCTGATTCGTCTGCTTCATCTGCTGGCCCAGCTTCACCCCCGGTTCGCGGGCGTGGGTTCATTCGTACCCGTATTGTGCCCCGTGGGCGAGGACGTGCTCGAGGAGAAGGACGTGCTTGAGGAGGGGGACGTGGTGGCACTTCTCCCGGTGGATATGGGAACGGTTTCTTCCCGCCAGATGCTTGATGTGACGACTGCATGCGGAGCCGAGCATGAGGATAGCCCCTTTTGGTCGTAGTTATAGGGTTATCATTTTGTTGTATGGCATGCTTGGGTAGTAGGATTTTCTGATGTATTCCCTTTTATTATGTATTGGTAGGCTTCTTGTGTAGGGTCGACGATAGATATCGGACCCATTATTATCTTATGTATGACTCTGGGATGACTATTATTGTATTATCATGGATTGCCATGGAATGAATGTTACCTTTATCTAAGATTGTGGTTACTCTTATGGTTTCTATGCATGTTAAATGCGATGTATGTATGAGATAGCGGTGTTGCTTTATATGTTCACGATGCGCTCATGGCTCTCGATTTCAAAAATGGTTCACTTGTTTTGTAGAAAAAAAAATTTTTACCCCTATTTTTGGTACAAAGTAATTTCTAAAAGGTAATGTTAGTTCCGTAAGCAAAAGTAACAACTAATAATTCCACAATATGACTTAAGCATAGAATGGAACTATTAGGGTGTTACAAGATTTGTGCTTTGAATTAAAGAAATATTGATATAGCTTGAAGAGTTAATGGAGATGGAGTGAAGATGAGTTGAGACAGAAGAAAAATGATAAGGGGTCAGCAGCATATAGTGGCCAAAATTTGCAAGGGTAGGAAAAGAAAAAAAAAATTGAAAACTTTTGAAGCAAGCTATCATATGATTGGTGGATTCCATTCCTCATTTAAACTTGACTTAGCTGCCTTCTTTAAGGTCATTTATGGTGCCATTTGTGAGGGTGTGCTGGCTGAATCTTGGCTATTTATCTTAGGGTTCTTACAATATAACTTCTATTGGTTCGATTTTGACAGTTTAAAATACAGAAATCTTACCAATTTCTTTTAAATCAGTAAATCGACTTTTAGAAAAATTCTATGAGGTCTTCTATGTTTCTAATCTAATTTTCTTACATCTAATCTCTCTAAATGATACTTGATTGGCTTTAATTAAATACTTAATCAAATTCTAATTAATCACAATTATTCGATAAAAACCAAACAACTTGATTAAAAATGATAAGATTTTTCGGATGTTATAGACAGACTGAGAACTCAATGTAAACTGTAACACCCTAATAGTCCCATAATATGCATAAATCATATTATGGAACTATTAGTTGTTACTTTTGCTCGCGAAACAAACATTACCTTTTGAAATTACTTTATAAATGAAAATAGGGGTAATTTTTCTTTTTTTGTGAACGATAAGAATATAAGTAAATGATTTTGCAAACTAAGAACCATGGATGCATCATGAACACGTAAAGTTGAACATCTCTATCTCAATAAGCGATGCGAATAAAATAAATAGAGACGACAAGAATAACAATTATCTTAGGTAAACATAATATTCATTCCATGACCATTACAGTTAAAATAATAGTAGTAATGCCAAAAGTCATACATAAAGATAATGATGGATTCGATATTTACTATCAGCCCTACAAAATAAGCTAACTGGATACATGGAAAAGATAAGCACATCAGAAATCCCAAACGCCCATACATGATAAAAGGAAATCATAAGCCCACAACTACCAACCAAAAAGGGCTATCCTCATGCTCGGCTTCGCATGTGCTATCCAAATCAACCATCAAACGAGAGGAAACCATTCCCAAGTCCATCGAGAGCAACATCGGCACGTTCTCCTCCTCGAGCATGCCCACATCCACGGGGCACAGCACGAGTACAAATGAACCTGCAACCACAAACTGGGGTGGTGCGTGATGAGGAGCTACTGAAAAAGAAGACGAGTTAGAAGTCAGACGAATCACCGAAGGGTAAGAGAGCTCGGATGGGTCAGTCTCCACGTGATAGCTCAGATAAGATGACTCCAAAGAATCGGAATCCAAAGAAACTGTCGACATTAGATGGGTATCCAAGTCAGACTTTTCATTAGTGGGGTACCTTGGCGATTGAAAGTAGAGGCAGATGCCATCTAGGGTAACTTTGCCGTACGATTGGTGTAAGCAGAAGAATGGGCTCATAACTGGCATCTGAAATGAATGGTCGTGGAAGATGTAGACCCTTATGGCTACGCTTGCAGACATTATAGAGGCATTCAATACTGGGTCAAGCGCCAATGCCATACTGGGAACTTAAAGAAGATCACCACTATGCCTGATGCTGGCATCCTTTGAAGACGACACGGAAATGTAGGAGTGAGAAATACTAGTTTTCTCAGAAGGATCATGACTAGACAAACACTATATCATCGTCATCATTCTAGCCACTTCGAGTTTAATTATGAAAGCAGTGGACATGCTTAGGTTCAATTTTAATGATTTTAAAAACATAAATACCAAAGCAAGTTACTTTTAAACTTAACATCATAATTATATTATCATAAGTAAACATACATATGAAAGCATGGAATAAACATTTATAATGCATATGGACAATATAGATATATGCACTAACATGCAACCTCATAGACTTAACCATGGCTTTACTTTAACTTTACTTTCATTCTTAGCACATGCTTAACATTTTTTACTTTCCCTTTGAAATAGACTGCTTTTGGACATGAGCTCATTTCGTGATCGTTGTCACGCAATACGAACCAAATCAGACTAAGTTGATAATGGTTACCTCTAAGTTGGAGTGTCTTCCATGTCACCCTGCCTCCCCTATAGAGTTTCCTTGGTCTTTGTGGATCACCATCTCTCACTTCCCTTATTGAAGTGATTGAAGGGTCATATCCCATTCTTTCTTTTCTTATCATTATAATTTACATGCATAGTACTTCTTTGACAAGACATATGCAATGATATGACTAAGTCCATAATTTTGACGGAAATTTGGTAGCATGACAGCTAGACCGGAGCTTCCCCAAAATGCCAATCATAAAACTTTTAACCAATAGTCCATTATATCCATCTTATATCATCACACCAATCATTCAATCATAAGATAATGCTTAATCAAACTTGTCATACATCATGCCGAATGACATCATACATTCATACCCTAAAGGGTTTATAATTGTATTATTCTTTGTGAAAGGTCTTATGAGCCATCATATGATTTCCCGTGGTTACCCACGAGAGAATCACATAGTTAAAATAAATGTGTACGTAGTCTTTTAGTTACCTAGCCCTTATGGGAAATTACTTTTTGCTTGATTACATGTCTTATGGAACACTTGTTCAAGTTAACTAAGTTAGGTAATTATTTCCTTTCCTTGAGATAGTGCCCTTAGTGATTCCTAGGTTCATGGTATGCTCAGAGGCCCTAATCAAACTTCTATTCCTAAGGATTTTGAGATCTCTTTAGTCTTTGAGTCATGATAATGCATAACCATACTCATGAACCCAACAACACCATATTCGTTGATAATCATGGGTGATTTTTAACTTATCCAAGTTGCAAAGCTTCAAGCTTTTATCATTAACAAAACAAGATTTTACCTTTAATAATATAAAAGTGATCATTCTATATAAAGTAATTATAAAGTAACATTCTTTAAGAAAGTATATGCCTCTAAAATTATGATCTTATCCTAAAGATTTGATCTTTATGAAATGATGATACAAGATATTAGCCTTAGAACAAAAAAGTCATGTTCTTTATAAAAGTTGACACTTTTAATTATTCTAAGACCATCAAGATCTCAACTTTATGAAATAATGATACAAGACATTAGCTTTAGAATTAGAAAGTCTTGTTCTTTATAAAAGTTGACACTTTATGCATATTTTGACTCGAGATACAAAATTTATAAATTAAAAGTTGCAAGTCAACACTTTTATGACTTAAAATTTCAATCTTGGTTAAAGTTTGAAACTTTATGAAAGGTCTTGTCTTCAAGATTCCATTTTTAACACATAAAGTGACAAGTTTTTATTTTTATGACTTAAAAAACTTCATGTTCCAACAAGAAGAACCTTTACACATATTATTGTCTTCAAAAAGAGCAAAATGGAACTTTAAGGAAGCATACATGTTTTGTCACTTTACATGCATCAAGAAACAATCTTATAAAACTTTATGCTTTTAGGAATGTTCATAGTCATATCAAGTCATGAAAAACATGTAAAGATGAGAACTTTTCCACTCATAAGATCATTATAAGGAAAGGAACAAACTTAAACAAAATACCACCAAGAACATCATTCTTTTTCAAACAACTTATAAGAAACATCAAGATCTCATGCATCAAGAAAGAAAAATAGAAACTTTGAGGCATTCAAGAAGCAAACTTTCAAATAACCAAGAACAACTCATGAAGAAGAATATGAACACCTTTTGCTAAAAAAGGAAACTTTTGCTCATGAAGAACATGAAGGTTTTTCTCAAGCTTTAACTTGAAGATCTTGGTCATGATAGGAACCAAGCTTCAAGCTTTCTTGAGTAAATAAAAGAAAAGAGTAGAGATCACTACCTAGAAGGTGGCGAGTTCTTGAAGGAGAAAATGAAGATGATGCTCCTCAAAGTGGATGAAAGTAGCAGTTTTGAGCAAGGGAAAAGAGATCGCTTGAGTTCTCTTGAAAATGAGGCTTGTAGTGTATAGATCTTGTCTCCAAAGACCAAAAGATGTGGTCTTTGAAGGGCTTAGTGAGAGTTTTGGTTATGGTGGTGGTGGAGAAAGGAAAAAGAAGATTAAGAAGAAGAAAAAGAAAGGATGTAGAGAGAAATTATAGAATTTGAAAACAAGAGAGAGAATGATCTAGTGTTGAAAGTGGCGAGTTCTTGAAGGAGAAAATGAAGATGATGCTCCTCAAAGTGCATGAAAGTGGCAGTTTTGAGCAAGGGAAAAGAGAGCTCTTGAGTTCTCTTTAAAATGAGGCTTGTAGTGTATAGATCTTGGCTCCAAAGACCAAAAGATGTGGTCTTTGAAGAGCTTAGTGAGAGTTTTGGTTATGGTGGTAGTGGAGAAAGGAAGAAGAAGATGAAGAAGAAAAAGAAGAAAGGATGCAGAGAGAAAATATAGAATTTGAAAACAAGAAAGAGAATGATATGACACAAAATGAAAATGGATGAGTGTGTGTTGTGTTGTTGTGGCTGTAGCCTTCATAAGGGCATGGAAAGGATATTTTGCTTCACTTTGTATTAATTAAGGAATAAGGAGACAAATTGGATGATGGGGGAACAAATTATGTACTTACTCTTATATAAAGTACTCTTGTCTAATGCTTTATGCTTTAGTGACATCACTCTTTACTTTATTGTCTAGTTGACTAAATTTGAATTTAATGATGTGATTAAGTGCTCTTGCAACTTAATTAACATGATTAAGCAAGGATTAGTGATTAACTCATGTGATCATGATTAACAAAAATTAATCTTGCTATTAAGCTTAATTATCCTTAATTAAACTCAATTAAGCTAGTTATCTATGATTAGTAGTTATCTATGATTAGTGCTTAGTTAAGCTATTAAGGGTTTGACTTGCTTAATTGGAGATCCTCTAATCTTAATTAAGGATTCTCTTGACTTTTCCCTTCAAAGTTAACTCATGAACACTTCATTAATCCCTTAATTAAGCCTTAATCTCATATTATCTCATTAAGTGCCTAATTACCCAAGGTTACTAAGATAATTTAGCACGATAGAAACTTGAGGATGTTACATAAATCACCATGCTGGCCTACATCGGTATCCTCTGAAGACGACATGGAAATGTAGAAGTAAGAAATACAAGATTTCTCAATAGGATCGTGACTAGACAATTACTGTGTTATTGCCGTCATCCCAGCTACTTCGAGTTTATTTATAAAAACGGTGAATATGCATAGATTCAATTTTAATGATTTTGAAAACATAAGTTCTCGAAGCTGGTTTCTTTTAGGTTTAATCTCATAAACATGGCATAAGCAACATAAAGACATAGGATAGAACCATATGAACTAAGCATAACATCAACAGTCATGACCATTCATATGAGGAAATAAAGATACGTGCATTTTCATGTAACCATATGGATTTGACCAGAGTCTTTCATTAACTTTACTTTCATTCTTAGCACGTGCTTAACATTTCTTACTTTCCCTTCGAATAGACTACTATTGGACATGAGTTCATTCCGTGGTCATCGCCATACGGTACTAATATAAAATCAGACTAAGCTGACAAGGGTTCCTGTAGTTTTAGAGAGTTTACAACCCTTTTTCCTCCAAAGTAGAGGGGTCTTTTATAAGTCACCTTCCCTTACCAAAGGATCATGCCTACTTATCTTGTCTTTGTGGATCACTTTCCCTTACTTCCCTTGCTGAATTAAATGAAGGATCCTGTCCAATTATTTCTTTTCTCATCGTTATATCTTACATGCATTGTACTTATTGACAAGACATATTTGGACTTACAATCATATGATTAAGTCCATAATTTTGACGGAAATCTGGCAGCATGACAGCTAGACTAGAGCTTCCCCAAAATGCCAAACACAAAAATTTCAATCAACAATCATTCATTTTCATCTCATATCATCATATAAATCATCACCAATTATCTAATCATGAATCAATTCATCAATCAAACTTTCCATACATCATGCTTAATAGCATCATACATTCATACCTTAATGGGAGTCTATGGTTGCATTTTCCCTTTGCGAGGGGTCTTATGAATCATCACGTGATTCTTTATGCTTACTCATAAGAAAACCATATAGTTTAATATGAATGTGTGTTGTAAACTTTTAATTACTTGACTCTTGAGTGAAGTCACTTTTTGCCATAGGGATTCATTTCTTCCTAATTTTCATAACATTCTTATGTATACATCTTATGGGATAATGTGTTAAAGTTAACGAAGTTCACATTTATTTTTCTTTTCCTCCTTAATGTGGCCAAAGCCTAATATGGTGTTTTAGCCCACATTTTGCATTCCAATCTTTTAGTTTCCTTGAGATAGCACACTAGTGATTCTTAGGTTCATGGTATGCTCAGAGGCCCTAATCATACTTCTGTTGCCAACGGATTTTGAGATCCCTCTAGTCCCTTGGGTCATGATAACACAAAATCACACTCATGAACCCAACAACACCATGTGTTTATTAGTCAACAAGAAGAAATCTTTATTCCAACAAATTACAAGATTCAATTTTATTTAAATAAAATAACAAAATTTCATCTTTATGATTATAAAGTTTCATTCTTTATGATCATGTGAACCTTTAGATCATATTCATGTCTACAAGAACCAACCGTTATGAAATAATAATACAATAGGCTAACTTTATGGCTAAAAAGACTTATTCTTTAAGAAAGTTGAAACTTTTAATCATTATTATACTTTCAATATTACAACTTATGACTTAAAGTAACTCTAAGATTTTAAAGATTCATTCTTGAAGAAAGTTAAACACTTCAATCAATATTTTAAACTCAAGATTCAATCTTTATTAAATAAAGTTGTAAGTTTACATTTTTATGACCAAAAAGTTACATTCATGAAGTGTCTTGTCCTTAAGGTACCCAAAGTGACAAGTTCTTACTTTTTATGGTTGAAAAGCTTTATATCTTAAGAAAGGTTCACCTTTACACATATTCTTGTCTTTAAGAAGAACAAAATGAAACTTTTGGAGAAGCATATACTTTGTGCCATTTTTAGTGCTTCAAGAAGCAAACTTTTAAAGTTTTATGCTTATAGAATGTTCTTAGTCTTATCAAAATCATGAGGAAGATATAAAAAAGAGAATCTTTCAAATCAAGAGCTCTTCGTAAAGAAAGAAATGATCTTTAAACCAAATACCACCAAGAAAGCATATTTCTTTTTCAGCAACTCACAAAAACATCAAAACATATGCATCATGAGAGAAAAATGAAAACTTTAGAACCATTCAAGATGAGAATCACACAAGATCTCATGAAACAAACTTAAAGGATCAAACTTTGCTAAAAATGGAAACTTTGCTTATGAAAAGCACAGAGTTGTCACTTGAAGTTCTTGGCCATGGTGAGAGCCAAGTTTCAAGCCTTCTTGAGCAAGAAGAAATGAAAGATCACTACCTAGAGTTGCGAGCTGAACGAGCGAGGCATGTCTTGGAAGAAGTAGTTTGTTATCGAGCTCTATTCTTGGGAATAACAAAAACATCTTTGAATACCCAAAGTTTCATATTCGAAGCGAGTTTTCAAGAAACTGTTAGAGTTTTACCAAAAGCTACTCTTCGATGTCGTATTGATTGGTTGAAAGGTTTGAAAGAGAACGTTGTTTTGGGGGGAATGATTCTCGTTGGTAACGAATTCAAAAAAGTAATACACCCTTCAAAGCTAAGACAACATACTAAGATTGCCTCAATAAAAAAAACAAAAAGAATTTATTCGAGGAAGAAATAAAAGATATTTTGCTCTACCACAGAGAATTATTTGATTTGTTAATTTTCAAGAATTTATGTGATACGTTGCAGCCTTCTTGAAAGAGAAAGTGAAAAAGATGATGGCTCTTCTAAGTGGCGAAGGTGGCTATTTTGAATGGAGAAGGAGAGAACTCTTGAGTTCTTGTGAGAATGAAGCTTGCAATGTGTAGATCCTGTCTCCAAAGATCAAAAGAGGTGATCCTTGAACGGGTTAGTGAAAAAGGTTTGGTTATGGTGATGGCGAATGATGAAGAAGATGAAGAAGAAGAAGAAAAGAAATGTAGAGAGAAGTTTAAGAGTATAAGAGGCTTAGAGAGAGAATGAAAGTGTTAAAATGAAAATGTGTGTGTGTGTGCATGTGTTAGCCATAGGTATTAAGGCATGGGGGGAGATATTTTGCTGAATTTTGAGTTAGTTAAGGTTTAGGGGGACAAATTAGATAATGAAGGAGACAAAGTGTGGTCAACTCTTACAAAATGTAACTTTGTCTCATGCTTCATGCTTTAGTGACATCACCAAATGTTTTAGTCTAGTTGACTAAATTTTGATTTTAATGATGTGATTAAATGCTCTTGCAACTTAATTAACCTGATTAAGCAAGGATTAGTGATTAACTCTCAAAAATATGATTAACAAAAATAAACTTTTAATTAAGCTTAATTATCCTCAATTAAACTCGATTAAGCTAATTATAGGTAATTAGTGTCTGATTAAGCCATTAAGAGTTTGACTTGCTTAATCAGAGATTCTTTAATCTTAATTAAGCATTCTTACAGCTTTTTTCTTCAAAATCACCTCATAAACTCTTTAATTAAAGCTTAATCCTTTAATTTCTCATTAAGAACCTAATTACTCAGAGTTACTAAGTTAATTTAACACGAAAAAAATTGAGGATGTTACATAATTCAAATATCTAGTGGATCAAATTAGGCCACAAAGTTAGATCAGGACTGCTATTGCTGGAATCTAAGCAGTGTGCACTAATTGGTCCATAACTTGAGTTGTAGACATTGGATTAAGACAACACTGGTGCCATTTGAAAGTTAAGACATAAAGCTTCAATTCATTTGAAGATCAGTTTCCATGAAAATAACATCTTGGTGGGCTTATTGGTTGTTGAAGTTGACTAACATGAATAGAGGTACAACCTAGACATGCTACAAAGATTAGGCCATAACTCACTCATTCCAAGTCTAAATTAAGTAAATTGGGTGTCCACTTGAAGTTAAGAGGTAAAGGATTAATTTGGACTCAAGAACAATGTTGGATTTTCACATTTAAGGTTTGATAAGTAGTGAGAAGATAGGGACGTAACTGAAAAGTCTCGATTTTAGGAATTGAGCTTCTCTCTTTGGGTTAGAATAGATTAGTTTTCTCTAATTTCTCTCCTCCTCTTCTCCTCTCTTCTTCTCACCCTCTCATCTTTCCATTGCTCTTTATTTTCTATTTTGTTTGTAAATTCCCATGGAGGAGTGGAGTTGGACACTTGCTTAAGGATTCTCTATAACACCCCAATAATACCATACTATGCTTAAGTCATTTTATAACATTACTAGTTGTTACTCTTAACTAGTGGAAGTTTTTATAGTTTAAATTAGCGTAATATATGAAAACAACTTGTAAATTTTTTTTTATAAAACCTTTATGCCTAAAAATTGAGCCTTTAAGGGCATACTTACTCGCATACACCATGATGTTGTTCCTCATATCGCAGAGTTACTGGAAAGATGTATGACGAAATTGAAATAACATAACACAATACCTTAAGTCAATAATATAATCATAAATGATCAAGAGTCATCATTACGCTTAATAATTATCACATATATAATAGGTCAAATTACATAGCACGACTTCCTACATGCTCTTTGTCACGACCTACCCAGAGTCATGACCGGCGCTTGGAGGTGACGAACCTCGAGCAAGCCTTAAACATCAAATTTATCGTGACAAACGGACAGAGTTTCCTCTATTTTTCCAATTTTTTCGTAAAAGCCAGACCTGTTCCAACAGTCAACCAACACATATATCCAATTCGACACATATATATAATAGCAACCTATTTATGTCCATCTACTTACACATTTTTATATATACATCCCTAACAACACAGTGCTCAACAATCATGTTTTACAAAATAAACAAGTTCCTATACACATATCCTATCCAAAAAGAATCTCACGCAATAGGTTCCTGTCTGTGGATTGTGAAGCAACTCTAAGGCATCAAACATATATAAATATTACAACCAAAGTCAACGAAAGGCCCTCACATGTAAAAGGGCTATCAAAGGTGTCTGCACTCTATAAAGTTGGAGAAAGTGAATCAGGTACAACACTCGGATCTCAAACAGGAAGGAAAGGAGGGTGAGTCCAACTGACTCAGTGAGGGGCAATGGATCTATAACATATGAAGGCAAGCTCTAGGAATAAAGCAAACTACATATAAATAAGAATTAATATCACGAACTAAATATAAGTAAGGAATCATAATTTGGAATAATATATAAGTAAAGAATCATCATTAATTAAAATTTATACGTGTATATAAAGAATTAACATTGTTCATAACTTGAAACCATACTCCTCAAATGTATATATAGAATTTATGTTATCTCATAACTTAAAAGAAATATATTTCTTAAATGTAAATACTAAGGTAGGGAGGCTTCCAATTCAGAGATATTTCCATTTAAGAGATAACCCTTTCTAATCTAACTAAGTCAGCAGTGTGCATAGGCCTCTCACACACACACACACCCACCGAGCTAACAACACCCCTGCTAGCTGGGTTCGAACCAAGGTGCACCAAGGCTAGCGTAAGTGACCGCTAGCTACCGATTAATTGAAAATCCTCCCACAATTTATATAGGAACTAAAGTAATAGATAGTAATAAAAGCACAAAGTAATAAATAGTAACAAATCAAATTTTTGAAGCACAAAATATTCATCAAAGTTTGAAAGCCCAAAATGTAATTTACTCAATAAATCAATTCAGTGGTTCAAACAAAGATTAGAGCTGGCCCTTCGTTTATAAATTTAATTGTCTTAAAAAAAACAACTTTCAGAACATTCAACACCTAAACATTAGAAAAATTTCCTCAAAACTGAATCAAAGGTCCACAATTAGATAAATATATTCAACCATAAGACAATTATATCACTAAACAAAACATTCATGGTTAACTAGACATATATAAATAAGCTATCAATATATATTAAAATCAAACCAAAACTAATTGCATAAGAAGACCATATGCCATTTAGGCATTGTCCACTCCAGAACATTAGGAAACGTCCAATCTATGTCCTAGGGCCACTAAACTTGCAAATTGATCTCTTGGGGAATCTGAAATTATACACAAATGGTTATTTCCGATTTAACCATAAATGCTTTGATTTATTGTTTAACTCCAGCCTTCTTTCTCTAATCTTATAAAATAAAATTTACATTTCTTATCATAACTAACTTATTCAGATCGTAACAATCAAACTTTTATAAATAAATTATAACGAACCTCCAAAAGGATTGTCCAAGATACTTCCAAATCCCAAATTATGTCATAATCTTTCAAAGAAGTTTTGGAGCAATTAAATAATCAATTAATTAATATTTTAAGTCACAAAACTTTACAACAAAACAATATACGATTTTGACATAACAAAACCAAAACATGACAAGGAAATGGTACTTAAAGGTAATTTTTGCATAAAGCGAAATTACAAGAAAGTATTGAGAAGTTTGCTAGTCATTACTTTTATATCCATAAGTATCTTTTGCAAAAAGGAAGATCCAATGCTAGAGCACAATCAGAATATTTCCATGATAATTTGACACAAAAACATTAATAGATAAATAAAATTAACTAAACTATATACTTAAAAAGAAATAAAATAGGTAGTCATTTAAAATTTGCAAATACAATAGTAGTTGCTCGCATCCTTCTCTTTATAGTCCAAACCATCCAAAATCATGGAACCGCCCATTTTAGTTTGGTCACTAATCCGTAGATCAAGATTTAGCTTACTACTTATAAATCCTTATTCATAAGAAGTTACCAACAATGAACTAATCACCAATGGCCACAAAAAAAAAAGAAAGAGAGACACACAAATTAGAGGGAGAGAGGGATGAGCGAGATGGAGACGAACCAGAGAGAGAAGCATAGAAAGAGAGATCGCAAGGAGAGATGCAGTTGGTGGTATGTGGCAGAGAGAGGGAAGCATGGGTGGTGGCTCGTGGGACTAAGGAAAATAGGAGATTAAGATAGACGAATTTTAAAGGAAAAGAATGTAGGAACGTGATAAAGGAGAGGGAAAATGAAAGAGAGGAAGCAAATGGCATTTCGGGAAAGCTCCAGAACGTGAGATGAAGGGAGAGAGGGGTCTATGGTTCACCATATCTATAATGGTGCACCATAGTCCCTGTTGTCTCTTTTTTTTATAAAAAAACCCCTTTAAAAACTTCGTTTATACAATTTTATATTGTCTACACTGTAATTTTTATTCTAAATAGGTATTTTATTTTTAAACAGGGTATTACACTCTTAATTACACATAAACTGTCGGACTAAGGCTCTGAAGAAAGTAAAACCACTATGCTACTATCTTGATCCTCCTTAGCTAGTGAAGAAACATGGCACTTCTCATCTTATCCAGTCAGATACCATTGGAAGTGCTACCAAGGATACCATCAACTCCATCTAAAGATGACACGGAAATGTAGGAGTAAGAAGTACAAGATTTTTCAGTAGGATCCCGACTAGACTATTAATGTGTCATCATCGTCATTCCAGCCACTTCAGGTTTAGTTATGAAAACAGTGAACATGCGTAAATTCTATTTTTAAAGGGTTTAAAAATATAGGTTCCTGAAGTAGGTTTCTTTTAATCTTCCTCATATAAATGTAATACAAAGAAACTAAAAGCTGCAATAAGAGCGTTTACTTGCGAGAGCATAATATAAACATTCGTGACCATACAAATGATAGAATGAAGATGCATGCACATTCATGTAACTTCTTAGACTAGACCAAATTCTTTATTTTATTTTACTTTCATATCTAGCCTATGCTTAACATTCCTTACTTTCCCTTTGAAATAGACTGCTATTGGATATGAGCTTATTCCATGACCGTTGTCACGCAATATTAACCAAATCAGACAAAGCTTATGATGGTTAGTTGGAGGGTCCCCCATCTTACCCTGCTTCCTGGATAGAGGTTCCTTGAGTCTTTGTGGATCACTGTCTTTCACTTCCCTGAAGTGATCGAGGGGTTATATCCTATTCTTTCTTTTCTTATCATTATACCTTACATGCATAGTATTTCTTGACAAGACACATGCAATGATATGACTAAGTCCCTAATTTTGACGGAAATCCAACATCATGATGGCTAGATCAGAGCTTCCCCAAAATGACAATCATGAAACTTTCAACCAACAGTCCATTACATCCATCTCATATTATCACGCCAATCATTCAATCATGAGACAATGCTCAATCAAACATGTCATACATCATGCTGAATGGTACCATACATTCATACTCTAAAGGATTCATAGTTGTATTATTCTTTGTGGAAAGTCTTATGAGCCATGATTTGATTTTTCGTGGTTACCTATTAGAGAATCATGTAGTTAAAATAAATGTGTATATAGTCTTTTAGTTACTTAGCCCTTATGGGAAATTACTTTTTTTTTTTTTTTTACTTGAGTGCATGCCTTGTGGAACACTTGTTCAAGTTAACTAAGTTAGGTAATTATTTCCTTTCCTTGAGATAATGCACTTAATAATTCCTAGGTTCATGGTATGCTTAGAGACCCTAATCATACTTTTATTTCCAAGGATGCCAAGATCCCTCTAGTCCTTCGGTCATGACAACGTATAACCATACTCATGAACCCAACAACACCATGTTCACGAACCATGAAGGGTGATTTTTAACTTATCTAAGTTGCAAAGTTTCAAGCTTTTATCATTGATATAACAAGATTTTTCCCTTAATAATATAGAGTTGTCATTCATTATAAAGTAATTATAAAATTTCATTTTTTAAGAAAGTTTCTGGCGTGAATCTTTCATCTCTTATCTTGCCATTTAAGTTTATCACATAAGTTCTTTTCTTCATATACTTTATGTAACACCCTACTAATTTTATGTTATGCTTAAGTCATAGCATGAAATTAGTTAGTCTGTGTTACCGTATTAATACTCTACTTAATTTTCGTGTTTAGTGTCTCCTACAGTTGTAACGGCGTGCTGTTATATAATAAAACGTGAATAGCGTTATAAAATGTAATAAAGTTTAACGTAATCTAACAAAAAAGATATAAATAAGTGATATATATTCTCAATAGTATATGTACATATATAGGTCGGAAGCCGACGCTTCAATTTATACATATGGATATATATTAAAAATAGATAAAAAAAAAAAGAAACGTCATAATTCCTATTTGCTAAAAGCAGAGGCAGAAATAGCAAGAGCAGATTGTGTCCAACGAGTCCATCTCGGAGTCATAGAGAAGCTGCAGTTCTGGGATCTCAAGGAAAAGAGTGGCCGTCGAGCCCTGCGCCAGCATCCGAGAATGATGCGGAAATACAACACAGGGTGAGAATTTCAAGAAATTCTCAGTAGGGCCTATGTATGACGTTCATCTGACGTCACATTCATTCCCAATTGCCTCGGTTTTTATTTAATTGGAAAAGCATGAGTGAGAACTAGGCTATCCATTTTAATGAGTTTAAGGAAAAGTCTGGTCCGAGGCAAGGTTCAGTTTTACTTTAATTGGCATAAGAAACAAAACAGATTATTGATAATGATTCACAGGATAATAAACAGTATAAATGAACAAATGTCAGTAAATAAACATGGTAAATAACTGGACATATCTTAACATAACCATTTCATATAATCATGCATTCATGTAATCATGCATGCTCATTCTTGATTCTTTCTTCATAAGCTTTTCCATTACTTTTCATCATTTTCCATCTCTTGGTCCCCTGGGAGTTCTTGGCCATTTAGACTCCTGGGTAATAGTCTGCTTTTCAGGATCGAGCTCGTTCCTATACAGGAATGCCGAGTTTACTTTCCCCGACCTTCCCACCGATCTATTCCCCTTAACTTCTTATCCGGGGCTGGCCCAAGTAGTATGGAACTTTCATAATAACATATTTCTTATCATAACTTTCATAGTTCTCTTGAAAAAGGCATATGCATTAACATGTAACTCATCACTTATACATCGGTTCTACCGAAATTTCGGCAACATAACGGAACGTGTCTGCTTCCCCGTGAATAGTGTCAGCCAACCAGTACATCAATTTATCACAAAGAACACAATATCACATTTATATTCCAACATTAAACTCATATCAACATCAAATTCATTAAGGCAGAATTCCTACCTCAGCATATTCAACCAACCCGGTTTTTATAATTCAAGCCATAATTTCTATTTAACTCATTTGGACCTCAAATTTGAATATGTTAAAGTGTTATGTATCTATTTTCTAACCTCTTTGGTCCCATCTAATTTTGGTATCTACAACTCAAGATATCTAGATTTTATCTCGGCCTGCCCATTGGCTAGCCAGCATCAGGCAACTAAAAGTAAAAATCCACTAAAAATCGAAAATTGACTCAAATCATATAAAATTGGTCTCATATTAAAGCTAACAGAACAAAGTTTCATTTTGAAAAGGTTCCACTCAATTTGACTTAGTAGGGCTCGAGTTGCAAGCCCCGAATTCGGACCTTCCTACATTGCCCTGTTCTAGCCCGGAGTGGACATAGGGCGAATTGCGTGGAGCACTGGGAGCAACTGGACCTTATCTAATTCTGAAATTTTTATGGAACATTCTCCTATGTGTAAGATTTTTAAAAAAGTTAGTTTCACTCATTTTCAAGTAGTATAGGTCGAGTTCTACCCTAAACAACCTAATCTGCTCAGAGCTAGAGTCAAAACCCTAGGTCGAAATTCAAAAATTCATATCTCCCTCAATTCTAATCCAAAAGCCTTATATGATATGTCTATGGAAAACCCTAGATGTCTAGTTTCATATAAAAATAATTCCAGCCAATTTAATCAGCTGTAGGCGGAGTCGTACACTCCGCCGTACGGACTGCTGAGGGGTTTTGGTTCTCTAACCCATCAGCTTTCTCTATTTTCATGCTTTCTTACTTCCACTTCGGTTTTAATCAAACAAACAGCCCAAAACCAATCACATATCATCATAAACATTCATTTAAATCATCAAAGAAGTTGGAAATAATTCAAAATCAGCCAGCCAAGGCCACAGAACTGAAGTAAGAATCAAAACTCCTACCTTTGTTCCAAGTGATTCTGCTGGATTTTTGAAGCTTAGATGAATAAGGCTGGAATTGGCTTGAGTTTTTGGGTGTGTGAGGAAGAGAGAAAGAGAGCATGAAGGAGAAGAGAGAAAGTGGCGTTGGATGTGGGTCAGAATATGTGATAAAGCAGCAGAAAAATCTGATCACATGGTGGTGTGTAGGTGGCTTTCTTCTTGCAATTTGATTGGCTTAGAATACTTCACTGAAATTCAGCCAAGCTTCTCTGTAACACCCTCTATTATATAAGCCATGCTCGAGTCATGTAGTCATATTAAGAGGTTGTCACTGTGCTAAGAAAACTTTAAAATATGGAAAATATAATACATGACCCTTTAACTGCTTACTTTATTACCGACTAATAGTCTCTGATACATGAAATATATATATATATATATATATATATATATATATATATATATATAATAACTACACTTTAAAAGAAATTGTGACTAATATAGTACACAGCGTCTACTTCTGACTAGTTGTTACTAGCTTCAATGGTCTCTTGATCTGACTTATGCCCGATTCTTGCTCCATGAATGGCCCTGTACTCTGCCTCGCACTTGGTTTCTAACTTGGGTGCTGGAATGTTTATGAAAAAGAAAAAACATGCAAGCAGGCAGTGAGAACCTAAGGCTCCCAGTAGGTAAACATGAACTATTCTCATACAGTGCCATCATAACCATTCCAGTCGCTTCGATTTATTATGAAAATATAAGCACATATACACAAACAGTGGTTCAGTTTTAAGTGGAAAACATCTTTCTCGAAGCGGGTTATGTTTTAACAATCACTTGCCATATTATATGACAAACATAAAAATACAAATAGTGCAATATGCTTCAACAAGAATCTTAACAACCTTATGACTCAATGGGATAACTGAATATGCACATAAAGATGCTTGTGCTTATTTGTATGCAAGTGCACTTGACATAATTTGTATCTTTCTTTAACTTGCAACTTGATCTTGCTCTTTCCTGTACTTGGTCCCCGGAGGTGAATGGCCTCTCTCAACCCTAGGTAATAGCCTGCTTTTCAAGTTCGAGCTCGTACCTATACATGAGTGACGGGTTTACTTTCCCCGACCCTCACACCGGTCTATTCCCCTTAAATCTGGTCGAGGGCTGGCCCAAGTCTCAGACAATACCACTCTGGCCCA